>OX596225.1:2432988-5179529 GCA_951394215.1 Glyphodes perspectalis | reverse complement strand
CCGCCACATCAGTATAACTAATCCCTGATTCGAAAGTGGAAATGGTCGCATAACGGTAATATTAATTATTTCTGCGCAACTCCAACCGAGGCCGTTACCTTCGAACTGGTTGAGGTACGATATCTGCTGCGGCGACGGCACCGGCATCAGACTGGGCTCCTTGCCGTGCTGTTGATTCTTCTGTTGCTGCGCCGCCAAGCTTTGCAGCGTTCGCACAAACACGCCATCATCCAACTTCTCTAGTATCTCTTTATTGGGCCAACGTTTGATCCATTCGTGGCCAACGTTCCAACATTCGCGCATTTGACGCCCGATATTTGCCATATTGTAATGTTCCATTTCGGTATAGAGTATCGTTGTTATTCGTCACACGGGATTTCAAGCGTCAAGCGATTTGCGGAGGGAGGGAGGGGAAAACAAAAAATACGCATTACAACTACAGAAAAAACAAAAATTCAATAAAAAAAAACGGGAGAAATAAAAGTTGAATAAAAACTGAAATAACACTTCATACCGTCTGGCAATGTTGGTATAAAAATGTTAAGAGCTGTTGATAAAGTCTGTCGTGGTTGGGAAAATGTCTAACACAAAATCATGCTGGCTTACTTCTATGGCTTATAAGATACTATGAAAAGCATGCGTTTTATAATATACTTACGCTATATAACCTGACTTACAACGAGATAAAAGGACAATAGAAGAAAACAATAATACCAAAGGTCTTATTTATATGAGATACGATAGATAACAAGGGTTCTGATAACCTGTTTTCTTTGATTTGATCGTGTTGATATTATCTAATATAATACAGTAATTATTCGATATTTGCCTAAAAAATACATTTGTATAAATAAATAACAATGTAATAAAATCGTTCGTCTTTTGACACCAGAGATAACCTACGTGTATCATTGAACCTAATAGCTTACGGCTGTAGTTAGACAAAGAGAAGATTACTTTGCAGAAGACGTCCCCTCCCGTAGATTAAATTAGAAATTGCTTCTTTGCTCATTCATCACAAACAAACGCACATTGTCTTACAGTGACGTGTTATTCAGGTAGCCTAACCAACGCCGGTTGTCCTCGAATCTCACAAGTAGCTTGGACCGAACGTGAAGCACTCATGTAAAGTAACCCTAACAAATGCCGGTTATCATTTTAGCTAATGGGACGGACATCGAACACAGGCCACGCCCTCACTGCTTTCAAGTAACTAACCCTAACCAATTTCATTTGTTCGTATGTCAACCAACTCTAAAACCCTAGAACCCCAGTGTCGCTAGTCGTTTCGCGTCCAATGTGTCCCCAGGCACAAGGCGGACCCACCTGGCGCGTCCTTGCCCTGCGGCTTGCAGTGCGGCGCGTGCGCGTGCGCGTGCGCGTGCAGGTGCGGGCTGCTCAGGCCCGAGCCGGCGCGCGACGCCTCCGCCGACATCGGCATCGACACGCCGCCCACGCCCGGCGACTGCGTCGCTACGGAGCCGCAATCACAACTCAATACGTGGAATATCAAACAAAACATTATAATTATAACATCTACGACTCGAGTACGAATGTCCATGTTTATCACACAGGGTCTCTGACCACTCGACCAGTGGGCCCGTCTGTGTGATTAAATTAATAGTATTTTTTAAATTACCTATTTGTAATCCCAACAACTGACAACTGTCACAGTAAAATCGTTGCTTACAAAAACAAAAACTATAGTCTAGTATTTGTATATTTTTGATGCGAACAAAGTATGTAAACTAGAGTATTAAGATTTATAAATTTACTTCGTAAGGAAATAAATGATAGCCGTAATTTTTTCCCCTTGTTAAATCTCTCATTAACTAGTTTATCCTCAAAATACATTGACGCGGTCCTTCTATAATTTAAAAAATCTCGCCAAATTACCAATAACACTACAATCACACTTGGTCACAGATAAATAAATATAAATATAAATATTCAACGACATCACATACATTGATCTGACTCCGCAGTAAGTAGCTTAAGCACTTGTGTTACGGATATCAGAAACAACAGTGGTATTACAAATATATACTTAAATATTGGATATTAACACCCAGACACAGAACAAACACAAGTATTCATCACACGAATGTTTGTCCTGAGTGGAGATCGAACCCACAACTCTTGGCGCATGAGGCAGGGTCACTACCGAATGCGCCATCGAGTTTGTCAGATAGTGGTAGTAACTGTAACTTACCTATAGGCACTGAAGCGGAACGGTGTAACGGGGATGCCCCGTAAGGGGGCGGGGGGAGGCACCCGCCTCTTTCTGAACACGGCGATTTCACTTGTGTACCTGTGACATTAGGTGCATTTAGTTATCGAACTGAAATACGTATGGGCGAATAATCTTATTGCTATGATGATATTACGTTATGCACGAACATAGATGTTAGCACTAAAAGAGAAAATAGTTCATCCGAAATAGGTGGTGTGTGCTCGGGGACTTAAATCCGACTAAACGTGTCACTCTTATCTATACTAATATTATAAACAGGAAAGTTTTGTATTTTTGTGTGTGTGTGTATGTTTGTAATGAAACTCAAAAAATCAAAAATTACTGAACCCATTTCAAAAATTCTTTCACCATTAGAAAGCTACATTATTCGGAAATAACATGACTATATTTTGTCCCCATATTCTTACAGGAACGGGAACTATGCGGGTGAAACCGCGGGGCGCTGCTAGTGTTATATAAATATGTAAGTAGTGAAACTTAGTGGCGAGAATAATTTCGTCAGAGCGTCGTAGTAAGAATGTCATGACGTTGACAATCAAATCAACGTATTTAGACACGACTATTGGAAGTTCAATAGGCTAGTTTACTCTAAAACATAATTATCGTCCATTATTAAGATAACAAAAAGAACTATTGCTTACGTACTTTTTATTTTGTTCAGCAAAACAAAAATGATGAAGAGCGCGTTAAAGTTGCGCGTGACGTCACTAGGTGAGTAAAATTTTACCGTGCAACTTGCAAGTGACGCAAAGCACCCCATTTCAGATCTTTGAAGCACAGTATCTTTGTAATTTTTCGAGTATTAGATAAAGAAAAAAATACGTATTAAATATTTTTTTATAATCTAACTTACGGACTATAATTTTTTTTTGAGTAAATCAGCCTATTGAAAGATTTTGGAGAAATCTCAATAAAATATAAAAATTTACATATCCCTCAAACCATAAAACTTTAGTTAGGGAATGTAAGATCCAATAATTAGCAAATGACCTCCTCTGTATGCGGTTCAGTTCCAGTCACTCTGTATAATATAGCGATATATTCTAACTTACAATCTTATATTATTGTCATTGAAAGCAAATACAACAAACAATAAGCCAAAAGGTTGCCAATGTATGTTCAACTCACTTAAGTCAGTATCCATAGGCTTGGGGTCGTCGAAGAACTGGTGGTGTATCTTCTGCCAGTCGATGTCGGCGTTGGCGGGGCTCTTGGGGCTGCGCAGCCCCGCCTTGTGCGCGCCCGGGCCCAGCCCGCCCGGGCCCAGTCCACCCGGGCCCAGCCCGCCCGGGTCGCCCGGGCCCATCTGCCACACGAAATGCAACTTATCGTTATATACAATACGAAACAGTACTTAAGTACTACGCGTCAGATTGCAGCTTCTTTTGACGGTTTTAGCTGGCTATACAAGATTTTTGATAGAAGATCCACATAATTATGTCTCCTGTTGGTCTGGGACTTAAAAATAATGAGCCAACTGTAACACGTGTGCACTGAATCTAATACAAATTGTTAAATAGCAACTTCTGGGTATAATGATGGGTGTGCACTCACGTTCCTGCCGCGGCCGTACTCGTCGCACATGGGTCCGTTGACGGGCATGCCGTGGTGGTCCGGCCCGCAGTCCCCGTGCGGCACCATGCCGCCCATCATACTACCGTCCATCATTATGCCACCTGGGGAATTAATAGATAGAATTAGTTGCTAAGATTTAAGGAAAATACACTTTATCGCACACGTAATAAAAGCACGATTGGCGTGCATATTGCATATTCTACATTGCAATTAATAGAAATCACAAAATAAATAAAAAACGACTGATGCGATATATTTCTTATTAGCTGAAAGTCTAAATGGAATTCTAACAAATATAAACTGCAAAAGCATTGTGTTAAACATTGTTCTCAGTTGTTACGTACCATTCATTGCGTTAATATTAGGCCCTGGCATCATCCTAGGCCCCATGTGTGGTCCGCCCATCATACACGGTTTAGGCCCGCCCATGCCGCCCATTGGGTTTGGCATTCGCTGGAAGAAAAATAAACAAATTAATATCCATGTCCAATAATATTTCCTGCTATCATTTTTAAATATTTTTTTGTTTACGAAACTTACCCCCATCGGTCCTCCACAACCTCTGCCCATATGCATGTCTGTACACATCCCCCCTTTCATATCTGGTCCTCCGCACGGCCCTCTTATGCCCTTCATCCCACACGGGCCCATTGGCCCCATAGGTCCATTAGGCCCCATCCCACCCATCATAGGCCCGTTAGGCCCCATCATTCCATTAGGCCCCATAGATCCGTGTCCGCCCATCATGCCCGGCGGCCCACCCATGCCTCCCATCGGCCCCCCCATAGGCCCGTTCGGGCCCATCGGTCCGCCGGGTCCCATCGGTCCATTTGGCCCCATAGGTCCATTCGGGCCCATCGGCCCCGACATGGTGCAGCTGGGGCCTGAGTTCATGCTGTTGGGCATGGAGACCATGGGCCCGTTGGGGCCGGGCATGGGTCCGTTGGGCCCCATCTGCGACATGGGCGGGAAGGGCCCCATGATGCTGGGCGCGGAGGTGGGCGGGTTGATGTCGCCGGCGGGCTGGTCGCCGGGCGGCGCGCTGCCGCCGCTCTCGGGGAACAGCATCTGCTGCATCTTGCGGATGGTCGCCAGCTGCTCCTCGCGGTGCGCGCGCTGCTGCGGTGTTAAGTTCTCGTCGGGGATTTTAACACCTGTAGCAAATTTTGCTCATTAGAATTTATGACGAAGTATTAAAGACAAAGCATATTATGTCAACCAAAAGTGTACCAAGGCACCATAAAGGCACTTAGGACTTGTTTTGTTAACGTTTGAATACAAAGTCAAGAATGTCAGATAAGTTTTGATAAGCCGTTTAGGGTTATACCTATGAACAGTCTTCACTCAAAAAACAGATTTATGCACTTGTATTATGGGAAAATCAGAATTTACTAAGGTAACATAAACACCTAAAACAAACACGTGTTCCATCGGCAACTATTTGTTCCGAAGTGATGACAAAATCTCACCCTTTGTGTTAGACACCAAGTCGGAACGTCAAATCGATATCGATCATCATCAAATCATCCTTTACTACAACATTTCTAGCAGAGACCCAAACGGCAGTATAACAATGACACAGGGTAGGCAGTTATCATAAGAGGCTCATCACCTTTGGGCCCAGGCTGCGCGGAGTGCGCGGGGTGCGCGGGGTGCGCAGGGTGCGCGGGGTGCGCGGAGGGCGGCTGGTGCGCGGGCGCGTCGGGCGCGGGCGAGGCGGGCGCGTGCGCCATCGCGTCGCCGCCCGCCTCCGAGCACGCGGGCAGCGCCGGCCCGTTGCACATGCCGTTCGACATCACTGAGGGGTTTTTCTGTAATAATACTTATACATCAGACTCTACAACAATATGTATCCGTCAGACAGATCCATACGGCTATGCGATACACAACATCTCTGTACATCGCTGAGACGCATCCATACGACTATATTATAGTATACATCATCATCTTCCTAGCGTAATATCCCGTGCTTAGTCGGAGTCTGCTTAGACCAGTGGTTCTTAACCTTTTTATGACTTTCATTACAGTTAGCGCGGATCACATGGTTTAAATAGTACATACATAATGTCAAGCCTTTTTAGGTAGTTTACATGTAGATATGTTGATACTAAAGAAAAAATTCAGAACCATAGTTTCCATATAACAGCATTTTATTCAAACTTGTTCATTAATATTCAATTATTCCTCAAGCTATGAAAGTCTTTGACAGTTGAAAAAGTACATATGTAAATGAAATTGGTGGTGTCAACATATTAACGCGCCATCGTAAAAATAAAGTGAATATTGATTATTAGCATTTATTAGTGCTAAGTGAATGTAATTTTAACAACAAATATCTGAATTATATAATTGTACCGAAATCACTTTTATACTTAAAACAAATTATACGCAAATCAATATTAATAGTTAAATAATTAATAGTTATTCAATAGTAGTAAATACATGACTATCATGTATTTTGCTATATACTTTTTTTTTTTTTACAGACTAAACATGAGGCTACATTCTTCCATTTAGTTTTTAAATGTTGTAAAGTCATTTATCCATAGCACAAGCGTACATACTTAATTCGGAACTGAATGATTGGTGTGGTAGTGTATTAAAATAATATAACTTACGGTGTCCCAGGGCATTTCACCATCAGCACCGAGGCCGTCCATGACACCACAGGACGGGGTGCCCCCTGGAAACCCATCCATGGGAGCCATGCCGGGCCCCATCTGACCCATCTGGCCCGGCCCACCCTTCATCATCATCATCTGATTGCCGGGCGCGCCCATCCGGTTAGGGCCCATCATGTTGGGCCCCATGTGGCCCATGCCGTGGCCCATCGGCCCCATCTGGTTGGGCCCCATGGGCCCGCCCATCATGTGCCCCATCTGGTTGGGCCCGCCCATCATGTTGGGCCCACCGCGCATGCCGCCTCTGGTTTTCGCCATCGCGAGATTGTTGAGCCACTGTGCGGGGTTTTGTTTGTTGAACTGGCCCATTTTGAGGGGGTGTTTCTAAAAGTAAAACAGATAGATCAGTTATTGTTTTCTTAAAACCTCATTTGCAATCAGACGATACGTTTCCATCTGGAGCATTAAGTCATTGAATTTTAGTTATAATTCGTAATAAGAAGGTAAAACTTTATAAACTAAATACAACTTCCTTTCCAATCTAGAACAAACAAATTACTTTCTGGTATTTTTTTACGGAAAATTTTATCGTAGATGAATCCTAATATTTCACCATAGATTGCGCTATAATGAATTTCGCAACGCATTGCGATTTTTTAACAGATCAATTCTGAGTAATATTGGTTGACGTTAGTTGTTAAATCGAAAGCCGTTTATATTAGGTAAGCAAAATTAATGTATTCTCCATTTAAATTTCGTCTGACAAAAAAACTCGCTATCTTAACTTAATTTTATTTAAGGATTGGGATTAAAAAAAAACAGCTCAAATGATTTTCATGTTCTTACATTTGTTGTTTTCGTCTCGATCTCGAATAGAATTCCCGAAATAAAATATAACCATTCTGTATTCCGGCTTTGATGATGTCTCGGTAATGATAATAGTAAGATGTTTAGCGCGCCTCTAGTTTTACTTTAATTTAATTTAAGGATACAGTCTATTTATTTTTTTAAATGGACATTTGAACATGGCCATGGTTATCTCCAAGTACTTCTTAGAAGAATTTTTTCCGCAGAGGACATTTGATAATGACCGAGTATTGCTAAGGTTACCTCTACGTACTTCTTAGTGGTAATTTTTTCGGAGGACATTTGACGAAGTCCGATTACAGCCAAGGTTACCTCCAAGTACATCTTAATGGTATTTATTTTGGAGAGGACTTTGATAATGACGAAGTATGGCCAAGGTTACCTCCAAGTACTTCTTAGTGCCGGGCTGCGCGCAGTGGTACGCGATGATCGAGTGGTGCTGCCCCGAGAGCACCGCTTCGGCGCCCTTGTTGGCCAGCAGCGTGGAGAACACGAAGATCTGGCTCTGCTGCTGGGAGAAGACCAGGGTTTTAATACAGTTACTTATGCCTATGCTATAAGGTCTAACTTTGACTTTAATAACATTGAAAATTAGGCCTTATAAACAAGTTTAGTTACGCAATTTCGCACTATCTAGGACGGTATGGGAAATAAGACAAGAATACAACTGCTGTACTCAAGCAAAAATAAAATAGTTATCAACATCAATACTTATTCTCCATTCTGTCCGTCTACTTGCTAATCTCTTAAGTGCTTTTTTTTTAGCTAATATGAGGCTATGATTGACACATTAGGCCCTACGGAAAAGAACATCTCACGCACTATTATACTTTTACCGCATATTTTAAAAGTAAATAAATAGTAATCCATCAACATCAATATTACCTCCATGCTGCCAGCCTGTTTGCTGATGACGTTGGAGGGCAGCGTCTGCGCCTCGCTGGCCGACATGGGCCCCATGGACACGCCGGGCCCCATGGCCCCCGCGCCGCCCATGCGGCACGACCCCATGTTCTCGGGGCCCACGTTTGGGTTGCGGCAGTTCTGATTGCCATCCTGGAATTTGGTTTTATTAGGGTTTTCGAAGTGGGTGAGTTTGTTACCACATGTCAAATTTGTCCGAATGTAACTGAACCGTTTGATATTGGTATGATACCCCTCAGAAATCATCTGATGAGTGGTGGGTGGAAAACAAAAAAGGAATACCTTTTGTCTCCATATTTATAAATGGGGACAGATCGAAATCAAAAATTTGATCAGTCCCCAAAAACAGTACAATTTATAAAAATGGGGACAAATTGGAATAGACAGTCAGAAATGGGCGTCAACGGCTTTTCAAGGGCATAGGGATGTTGACTGGCTAGTCAATTGAGATACTTTTTATGAGCTGTCAAAACGAAATCACTTCATAGATTTTGTATGGGCTTGTCAACGTGTGACGTCACTAGTTTAGATAAGTAATTGACTTAATATTAAGCAGTATTTGTAAAATTAAAAATCTTAGACTCAATATGATTGAAAATCAATAAGGCTTAACAGCTACGATACTTTCTTTTTCAGAATTGATATTTCAAAGTTAAATATAAATGGTGTCAACATCCCAATTCTCATTAAATTCTGTTTACTAACATACGTTTTATGGCACCGATATTCTGCAACGTGAGAGTCACGAGTGCCCAAAGACAATTTCAAAGTAAATTACCCGTAATTGACTTCAAGAACAATCCCGACCATTTTCCATATTCATGAATGAATTTCATAAACCAGATCATTCATGACCACACACCGAGCGGGGGTTGGCAGATTGTGAGTATTTGGCTGATGGCCAATCTAGTTATTATTATTATCGTAATGGCTTAGTTTCCTGCGACGCGTAATGTCTTAGCTGCTCGTAGCATCAATATTGTAACCAACTATCCATTTGGTGGTTACTCTAACTATGAGCATAGTATTTTACTTACTTACAGCTAATTTCATATATGCCAGACACGAATTAACAGCCATTTAAGCAAAAATAAAGCCATTTGCTTTGCTACAATGACTTTTAAATTGTAAACATATAATACGCAAAAAATATTGTTAAATGTACCGGACATTTAACAATATTTTTTATAACAGACATTTATTAAACGATATTTTTTTGCGAATTATATGTTTATAATTTTTAAGAGGGGGTAATTCTCCTCTGGTTAATCGAAAATTAGCCCTGATCAGTTGACTGTAATATGCAAACTTTGATATAAAATTTCAAATTCTAATATAAAATAAAATTGACTATTACTCACCTGAAGGTTACTTGAAGAGCCCCTTAGGCCAGTCGTGGGGTCCAATATGTCGTTGGAGTCTGAGGAAAGTCGCTCTGAGTTCAGTGATCCGGGCCCTCCGCCCATATCGCACGATGGGGATTTTGTCGGGTCACCTGGATCAGACAAAAAAACATAATTGAAGCCGTATGTGACGATTTAGTCAATAATCCAACTAAAACTTGTGACTAAATTGAAAAAAGTAACTACCGAGTTTCTTGCCGGATTCTTCTCGGTAGAATAATATAGCTTTATCTGTATTTGACGATTGTTAAGTGTTTCTTTGAAACCTATATAAATAAAGAATATTTTGACTTTGACCGCTCTGAAAAAATCTTTTCTTTTTTAAACTAACCCATTCACGATCGTCCAACAGTACGGGACAGGTTCAGTACACTAGTACAAAAAACCCCTCACATTTTGTTATTGAATTTCATAGGAGACGAGCGATATATCTCCTGTTTATTCCTGCCGTAAGATTATTAGAGATTTTTTCCGGGCAAAATGCCAAATAACTGTAATACCCCCTTCATGTATATTGGAGTGTTCAGACACAATGTACGAAAGGTTATGGGGTCAGTTAGACTGCGGACAGTATAAATGAACCTTGATGCACTAAGCTATCTAGAAATTTACTTCATCAAGGAAGTATGTATATGTGACAACGCATTAATGTATGTTTACATATAAAAGGAATGTTGTATTATCCAACACATAGATTCGAGTGATGCCTAAATCTGTCGTAACGGCTGGAATTGTTTGAAACTGAACTTTATGTAAGAGGGCGAAGAGGGATAGCCACCTTCGGCCCGTTATTACGAGACGTAATATACGTAATATTATATATAAACGACGTACGTAAATACATTTTTGCAGGACGTTCTGACGTTATTTGATGAAAAATTATGATGTATTTGAAATGCTTATTCAAAATTTGTATCGCTTAAATGTGACTAAGTATTAGTATTTGCAGGTTGTTGGTTCCTCTGTAAAATATTTAACAGTAATTTTATTCCTCTTCCTATTTACGGATTTTTTAAATTAAGCACTGTTATAACAGTGCTTTTACAAACTTTACCGACGAATTGCGTCGTATACGGGGGGGTCCTTCAATCTGATCCGCATCTCTCTGCTGTTCTACTCACCATCACTGTCCATGAGGCCGTCAATTTCAGTCTTGATGCCGTCGACGCCCAGATCCGCTGCAGAGTCCTCGCCGCCCGACTGGCTGTGGGGCTCCATCTTGACTCTGTGCGGTGGCTCGTCCGGCTCCTTCTTCAGAGCCGCCGGCGTCGGCAGCGATGCTGAGGGCGGCCGGGACCCATGACCTGACAAGGTAATAAATAAATATATAAGAAAAACGCTTTATTGTCAATTAAACTAACTAAACTTCACGCCACTTCCCTAGCGGGGTAGACAGAGAGAACCGAACGCCATATGGCACGATCCCTACACAGCTCACTCGCCTCTTCAACATTCATGATCCTTTCATACAAGCTCTACGGTTTTTATGACTCCTAACATCACCTTCTGGTAATACACGATCAATCTGGTCGTGGTAGGTGAGCCTGGGACTTCCTTAGCTCGTACATCCTTCCACTTTTGCATTGTATATCTGTTTAGTCAATCTTTCGTCATCCATTCTTTTCACATGTCCGAACCACCGGAGCATGCCTCTTTTTACCTTGACTCCGACGCTGTCCTTCAGGCCGACTCTCTTCCTTACATCATCATTCCGAACGCAGTCTGTGAGCGATACACCGCAGATTTTCCGCAGCGCACGCATCTCGTTTGTCAATATAATATTGATATATATTGTTTTTGTAACATCACAATCAGTCCACACTCGTCTACTGCTGGTCTCTCCTAACGATGGCATATTTCTTTTTTTTTAACTCTAGGTGCCATGCCCACTTCTGGTTCATGCTGAGTCTGCTCCGGCTTTCAACCTCACCTGGCTCTCTAAGATAACGAATGATCGGTTGTGTTCTTTTAAGGCTAAGTTACGGCCCTAATCTGGCCCTAGTTTGGCTATAATTTATATGAAGAACAAGTATAGTTAATATTTCTAAGCTGACTGACTAGTCTAGTCACCTGAAAATTGCTAAAAAAACACAGTTGATGTTAAAGATATTAACAATAACCTCAGTGCTGTAGGATTATTGTATTATTTTCCGATAAATGTGCGTGATGTCACTCTCATAACGTCCAACACTGTGTCTAGGAACTATATAATACATTTTAAACTAATAATAAAATGTATTACATGATTAAGCCATGTCTAAATATACTTTTTTATTTATACTAGTTTATATCAGTTTAGTATTTACATTCAGCCTGTTAATCATTAGAAATACTTGTTAATTAGACTTCTCCATAAAGTCTACATGGCTTTAGCAACTTGCTTACTTTCTGACGACATAGATTTCAGTACTAAATTAATGGCCAAATATTTATTTCTGGTGCAATAAAAAATTGTACTCTAAAGAGTCTTAGCAATATTTCTATTCTCGAAATAGCACGAGTCCTTTTTGGTCAATATCCGTATTTGGTCCAAACGTTTCTACTAGAACTTATCAACGCAAAGACAGCCACAGTTGGTGATAGCAAATGTTTAATTACATAACATATTATACCGAGCACGACATAATGATATGTAATTGCGCTCTAATGAACGTTTTCAATGAGTTATATTGTTGCAATAATTACTAGGAACACGTTCTTTATCGAGTTACTAACGTTTGACGATTTCGAAATCTGTGTGAACTGCTTTGGAGATTTTAACGTAAACGGTAAAAATAACCTAACATGAATTCATTAATCTACATACATAACATCACGCCCGTAATCCCCGAAGCTTTAGCCAAAAACAAAACTCAGCCGGGTCAGATGATCAATTTTAAAAAAGGAGTGACAAGTAGCTAGCTCGTCGCCCACACAATCTCGTACCCAAAACCCGATACACCATTAATCCCCTTTTACGACATGCTAGGTAAGGAACACTGTTGGCACTTTTTAAGTCTCAGACCAACATAGTACTTCTACTAGATCTTGCAAACAAGATTTACTAGTAGGCTTACGGTACAATATAGTATAGGTACGCTAAGTATAAAGTGACCCTGCAATCAAAATGTTTGTTAACATTGATAAATGCATTGCAAGATATCAACTCCATTAAAATAATACCGTTAGGTAAAGCTACTTTATTTAATCCAGCTATGCCTGTGCGCCTATCTGATATATCAGTTATTCAACAGGTACATTTAGAAAGAAGAAAGAAAGAAAGAAAGAAAGAAAGAAAGAAATAACATTTATTGGACGCACAATTGTTAATACATACACAGGACAAAATAGTACAAAAAAAGAAAACCAGTAGAAAAAAAAAAAAGAAAAAAGAAAACAGATTGGCGCCAATTGGGTCCCTGCCTCAGCATTATGCTACTGCGGCGTCAAACTAACGCCGCAGGAGCGCTGGTATTCTGGCGGGACCCATTTTTAGAGTGGCAACATTAAAAACATGAGAAAAAAAAAATAAATACACACTTAAAATCATAAAATTAAACAAAGGAACACAAAAAATATGTAAACAAAAAATAAAAGAAACATTGAAAAAAGGACAGTTAATATTAAAATAAATAAGAATAAATAAGAAGAGGCAATACATACATAAGTGAATAAAGATAATAAATAAATACACGAATGGCTGAAAATATCTTTAACCAGCGCCATTACCTTGCCGGTTAAATAAGGTGTCATTTCATTTAAGTACCTAGGTATTGACAGACATTTTACAAAAATATGTTTAGTTTACTCAACAACGAACCTTATAATGCCACTTATATTTTAACTAATTAACTAAATTTCACGCCACTTTCCTAGCGGGGCAGGAAGAGAGCCAAGAACCCCTATATTTTGGAATTCAATATTCAATAATCCGGTCAGCGCAGTACATGTATTTTGACCAGAAATACGCAATCTTTATCCCCATACAAATCTTCCTTATAAACACGTAATTCCGACTACCTTTTATATGACAGGAACTTTTTTTTGCTTCAGTATAAAACGTATTCCGATTTTTCCATTCCCAAAACCAATTAGTTATCGGTTAGTAAATTAGCAAAATTGATTGCGCCTTAAATCCATTAATTCGTACAAAACCTCTCAAGATCTTCTGACATCGATTAAAAAGTATATCAACTAACTTAATAACTGGTAACCTTATTCTATGATCAAAGAGATTAATAAACATCCTGTGTATAACTTGAATAATCGAAATAATTGGTTCAATTCACGTGCCGTCTCCACCTAAATATCTGAAAGTTCGTTTGCATGTTTATCGCGCGTTAAACAAACCGATAGCTGAAAAGATTTAGGTTGACTGACATATTATTTCGAGAAGATGGCAGACCAACCTACCGTCTGTACGCTCAGAAGTTACCGCAGGTTTGATAATTTAATTGGTCTATTGTGTGTAATTAGTATCGCTTGTTGCGCAGCCCGGCTAGTCAGAGGAGCCTAATTTTATAAGTTCCAATTTTCAAAAGATGCTATATTACGTATGACATTTGTATCAAGTCCGATTTATTCCAATCTCTTTTGCAATACCTACATCAATACGAAAGCAATTCTGTCTTTAAATTTCCGCGCCTATCGATACTATCGATTGTCCTGTCGATCGTATAGATGATTTGGCCGTTAAAAGTTGGCAACACTAGTGTCCACCGTACAGCAAAGATTGCACCTTAAAAACGAAATTAAGTAGGCCGAAAAAAGTTATAGATCTCCTTCGATCGCACGGTAGCGTCTCTGTAAAAACCATATTTTTACAGAGACACTACGGGTCAGGTCCAATACTTAGGTCAATTGCACGAAAACAAGGTAAGCCCTCTAGTATCAAAGTTTCAAAGCCTATAAGACCCAAGACGTGCCCTATATAAGCACTGGGAATTAAAAACTAATCAGAAAATTGGTACCCAGAATTATCGAACATTTTATCGTCCATTGTTTATACAACTTGCACAAAATATCGTTACAAACTTATGTGTGTAACGTTATTTTGTGTAAGTTTGTGATATTTCGCATAAACAGATTAGTATTAAATTGGACATACGGTCAGTCTTGATTAATCTGGATTACTACATGGGCTACTTGTTAACGCATAATGAACAGTTTCCAAGTATTGCGCTATAAACCGGATTCTTCATTAGCAGAAGCGAATATAACATAAAAGTCACCAACAAACTACTGGCGCGATATAATTGAGAAGCAAGAATATTCTCTTTCTACAAAATGGTTTATAAAAAATATGTATTCTAACACGTAAGATAAGTAAGAGTAATCTACTAAAGTATGTATGCAATAAGATACAATAAACTGCAATATAAAAGTCCCGTATTTTATAAAATTCATCACAATTAGTTACATAGTTCTTTTAATTTTAAGAAATATGTAGGACAGTGATTTCAGAGGCAATATACCTCAATACTTTCGGAGGACAAACTATTTGATAATAAGGAACATACTTCCGAACCCTATAGTATTAGAAGAACCGCGAACAAAATACAATCCGATCAAAAATATAAATATTTTAATACGCGCTCCGCATTTATTATACAAGTTTCAGTCAAAGTGCGAATGATACAAAAACACTGGACTAGTAAGAAACCGGTTTCCCGCCGATGGCGATGTCGTATCATCAATTTTATAAATAGCATAAGGAAATTGTTATTAAAAAAAAAGTAACAAAACGTTTTTCCTCCACTCCGGAGTAATGACCGTGAATTCGAATATCCGATGAGGGCCTTTGAGTAATTGAGTTTTGAGGAAACGTTCGTCCTTCCATAAAACATTATCTACTTCCATATTCCACAAGTACGAGTGCGTCCTTCAACTATTAGCGCACAATGTATCTAGGAGTGATGTTTAAACGGCGAGTGAACAAAGCATCTGTCTTTGCACCGGCTGAGTATTGATAAAAAAATAACTTGTAAAGTTGTGTTTGATTTTTTGCATGTTCATTAACTGCTTTTAGCATATTATTCGCTGGCATGTTATTCTGTTCGGAGATGTCGTCTCTGTCTGATATTATTATTTTCTTCTTCATTTACGTGTTTTGGCCATCGGAGATTCTCTTCATTTTTTATGCTTTTCCCCATAATAGTGCTTTTTCTTTTACTGCATGCAAGTTCCGATTCAACTCATACGAATGTAACGCCAATCTCTTAAACCTTTGAGCCGATTTTAATGGAACTCGATACAGAGATAAATAATGAAACGTGTCATGTCTGAAAGCGTGGAATGGGTCGGGCTTCCGTGACTCGAAAAAAAGAGTCCAACAATGCGGTGACATATTTCGGATAAAACTTTTAAACTATTCGGCGCTCGAACGCTCCGGCGCAGGCGCAAAATTCACAGGAATTATGTAAATTTTTTCGTCACCGGAGCGTTTTAACCTCCCCTACGGAATAAATAATAGAGCTAATCGCTCCCCTTTGCTCTAGTGTATGGAGCGTGAAATTAGCGCCATTGCCCGCAAGATCTTTTCGTTATCTTGCGTCAAAAATCTCTCTCGGCTGACTTATTAACGCTTTTGTTTCGGAAATCGGTCATAAAACACTTGTTTATGGGACTTTCATGTTTATCATTATTTCAGTATGTAATTATTATTTACTAGCTTCTGTCCGCGGCTTTGCACGCGTGGTATATCGATGAAACATATCTTATGTGTTATTCTAATGTATAAGCTATATTATTAGTTAGTTAGTTTAATTAAAATCCATGTAGGTACTTCAGTAGTATAGTTTAGTTTACTATAGTACTTTTTGCGTGAAGGAGTAACAAAAATCTACACATTCATCGATCGTTACAAACGTTTGCGTTTATAATATTAGTAAGATAAGAAGTAAGATTTTATACTGCATATACTAAGCATAAGAAGGAAAGAAGAAAACCCTTTAAACACCCCCTGATTTAATCCGTACTACTGCAACTAAAATTCAGTCGCAATCGATATGAATCGATTTTACACCAACCATCACATTTACGATATGGCACTGCAAATAATTTATGCAATAAATAAAACTCACCCTAACACCTTGAACCTATTGTTATATATTATCACGCTTCCAGCATCTGTCTCCAGCACACAACAAACGTTTTTAAACAATTTCACTCAAATAAATAACGCAAATACGTATGTATTTACGATACGATTGGTCGTCATTAAAATTACGCGTGCCTGCTAAAAATTAAGCCAATGATCTTTGCGCATTATTGGCAATAACAATAAACGAGTTGAATTTATTACATGCATCGCTGATACCAGTGCTAGGCTTTCACCATCACTGATACTCCTATTGAGAAATCGATTAAGGAATCTGTTTGTTTCTGTGTTTTGTTTACAATTCGGTGATACGTTTTAAGTTTTTGGCGGGAAAATGTCGATGGCGCATATTAGATTTATAATTGGTTATTTTTTCAAAATAAGTTAAATTTTTTTTTTATCATGTTAATGTTTTACCACTTGCTGTGATCTAGATGTGTAAACATAGTCCTATTTATAGATTCCCTACTTTTGGTTTATAACCTCGGATGGCAATAGCTTCCATTTAAAGACAAATGCTATAAAACGCATCTTATAAAAATATGAGGCAATATTAAAATGATCCTTATTAATTCCACATAACTAAAAAAATATGTCCAAAACGCCATCTCAATTCAACCTGCGTACGCGCACCTAATTTTGGACCATCATGGAGCGCACCACCAGAAAGCGCTAATTTGGATGTCTGTATTTCCATGAAGTACTTTTTCAAAATACAGACATTTATGAGCTACTTATTCCATTATTTTTTAAATGTCCAAACCATACTTTCTATTGCCGTCATTGGCTTAGTAGATTCTCGTAAAATCGCAATTTAAGTATGAGCTCTGCGCATAGTACGCGGCGACGGTTGCTATAAATGTAAAAAATATCGTTGCTACTTGTTGGTAAATGTAGTTTTTGTCTTTAAGACCATTAGTAGCACCAAAAAGCGTCATCTAGCAGGTGCATAAGTAGACTGCATAGTGCTTATCTCTTTAATTCCATAGAAACTTGTCTTTCTAAACTAATTTTAAATAGAGCATTAATTTATTATATATTGTAATATATAATAAATTACTTTAGAATTATTTATTTTTTAATTTTAATAAATAATGTTGGTATAAAAATTTCCTGTATAAACTCACAAATAGTTACTACAATGAATAAGTAACTGTGAAGCGAAAATTCTCAATTATATTCAATAGCAGCGCCCCGCGGTTTCACCCGCGTAATTCCCGTTCCCGTGGGAATATCGGGATAACATATAGCCTATGTTACTTCCGGATAATGTAGCTTTACAATGGTGAAAGAATTTTTGAAATCTGCCAAGTAGTTTCGGAGCCTATTCAATTCATACAAACAAACAAACAAACAAAAAATCAAACCTTTCCTCTTTATAATATTTGTATAGATGAAATATAGTAATAAGGAGTCAATAAGGCAATATAAAGTTATTTCTTGCTAAATGTGGTTTATTGTGCTTATTGTTACTTGGATTCTTTCTTCCCCTTCGGGGATTGCGGGCTGATGATTGTGATGATGATATTTATGTATGAAAAATATCAGTAGTCTGTTACCTATATGTAGAGACTGTGCCATATGGCGTTCGGTTCTCTGCCTACCCTGCGCGAACTGGTGAGAAGCTTACTTAGTTATTTAAATAGGCACATCAAAGGGGTCTCTTACCAGGCTCAGCAGGGTCGTTGGGCTCGTCTTTGAGGCGGGCGCCTCCACCCTTCTCCTTCTCCTTTATCATACCCCTGCGTGCCTTCGCCAACTTGACTGCAAACACAAACGGATACAGATTAGAGATCTAGACCGAGTCACCACAATTTAAGCTTTCGGGATCATAAAATTACTGCTGCGAAAGTTCCCGGGGATTTTTATTACTTCTTGCTATACCTCACATAATCATCACAGGAATTTTGTTATATTACAGCTCTTACAAGCTAATAATAAAGACATACACTGATCTATTGGGTTTAAAGGAAGTTTCTACCTAAATCTCTATAATAATTTTCCATCAGATCCTCAAAACATCTATTTTATAATTACATAATATCTAATACAGAGAGTGTGTGAAAGACTTAACTTGACAGACAGCGAACTATTACTTATTAGGACTATTACAACTGTTTTTGGAAATTTACATAGTTTTATTACTTATAATATTTTTATAAAAATGTATAAGTATACATAAATAATGATAATTTAAACAAAAAACAATATTAAGTGGTGCACTACCTTACCTTACAAATATTAAATTTCTATCAAAATCGGATTTTCGACAAACATATTAATTTAAGTGTGAAGTTTTTACAGTAGTATTGTGCAAATATTGAGGAAGGATATATAATGAGGAATAATAATTAGCATAATAAAAGGGTTAATGACATAATACTGATTGACTAATAATTCAAGGAAATTGTTTCATAGAATTGCTGTATATGAAAATCCTTGATGTCATAATTGAGGTCATAAGTTTCTCCCCTTACCCATATTCCTCAATTATATTCAATGAAAAAGGTTTGTTTAAAAATAAAATTATTTATGCAAACACATGTTTTGCAAATAACAATAATACCTTTAATAAATCGTAGCTCACAACAAAATCTACCAATTTTCACATTCCCAAATCAGAGCACAAATCAGATTTCTATCAGAAAATAAATAAATATGGTATTTTCTCAAAAGAATTTATACAAAGGTAAAGGGGCCTGCTACCTCTTTGACTCTACCTATCCCTTTGGGATTATGGGTGTGATGTTATGTATGTATGAATGTAATTTATAAAAATTTTCTATAAAACTATCATAAAATAAATTAATTCCTGGTCAGATTGTTTTCTAATCAGTGTTATTTTGCTGGCAGCTGTTTATATTCAATAATTATTAGAGTACAAGTGATAACAAGTTTATAATTGGTACCTAATAAAAGTATTGATCTACCATAATATTGTGTGATATTGTATAAATCTTCATGAACATTGGTAATTATTATTTTTAAGTTAGTAGTCTTGTCAACATTACATCTATGGATAATCTAATAAACTTGCGTTATAACCATTTAGATGTTTAGTTAACTAACTTTACTTAGTTATGCATCTTTGCTTCAAATATGTCATGCTTTGAAAGTGAGATCAATAAAAATAAAAGCTCACATATTTATCTGTTGCAAATTATAATTTGACCAATCTGAATGCAATCTCATTTAATTTAAATTATACAACAATATTCTATTATTTTTTTCAATATGAAACAAATTTCTGTATTAAGTTATTAATGCTATCTGGATGTATATTGATTTCTTATCTAAAGTGCAGTTACAATCTACCAGCTAAAATAACCTAACAGTCACTGCAATATATTTGCAATTCAAATGAAATACCATAAATGGAGATAGTATAATTTTAAATATATAAATTTACTTTACTCTGTCATTCTTAAAACACCAAGTTTGAAATGATAATTTTCATACATATAAAATTATTTCACCAAACATAGATTTTACTATAATATTTTATTATCATTACAGCGGTGGTAGCTCAATGGTAAGGACACGCGCCTCTTAACCGAGGAGTGCGGGTTCAAACCCGGGCATGTACCTCTGGATTTTTCAAATCTATGTACGTATTTATACCACTAGCTCGACGGTGAGGGAAAACATCGTGATGAAACCTGCAAATTCAAACAACTTTGGATTTGTAACCATGATCTAAAAATTGTCTGGTTCCCCTATTACGGGTTACGAAGGTCAGATCGGCAGTCGCTTCAATGTAATTACCAGACTCGCTAAATCCTGGATCATGGTCTAAGCGGACCCCGTCTAAACACGGGACATAACGCTAGGAAGATGATGATTTTATTATCATTACAAATACTGATAATCAGTATGTTATTTCAATGATAAAAGTTCTACTTATCAATACACGAGTATTGCTTTTCATTCATATATTGGACACATCTAAAAAGGATATATAAAAATGTAGGATTTATAATACCCTTTATATTCAAATTGTTATAAACTTTCTTTAAATATCATGTAAACAACATTGATAATAGTGGAAAGTATATAATTACTGAATTATTTGCTTTTATTTGTGCATTTACCACATATAATGAATAAATAAAGATAGTATCATTATAGCATGCCAGTATGTATGCTTAATATAGGCTATATTTACATTTCTCAACATACAATTTGATAAATCACTTTATACAATATTTTACGGTCTTTAATTGCATTTTCTACATCTTATTATGTACTTCATGTACCTGGCTAAACCTAGACCTCATTAAAGTTTCATACAGCTATTTGATTACTCAATTGTAAGCTTATCACAATAGGAGCAGAGCTGATCAATGAAATAATTGTAAATGCTGCTGATCCATACACAAACAGTGTGGTATTTGTATACATACAGTATCGGCGCGCTTTCGTCAAGACTGCGATAATTGGCACATGTCCCGCGAATCCACAGAACGGCACTTCATTACAAGAATGTCATTATGCTGCACTAAATGATCTAGAGATTATTATAAATAGAGATCACTGATATCCTTGAGTGCCGCGAGGACGCTCCAGGCGCCAAGCGACCCCGCCGCTACCATCAGCCACCGTAGAAGCCTGATCGTAGCCAGATATTCAATTAAAACGAGAATACGCTGCGAAACCCCATAAAAATTCCTGGCTTATTCTCCATACATAAACAATGAGATAGGTCGGGTGTAGACGGGCGCGAGCACACGAAACGCACGCTTACTATGGCCGATTTATTGCTTTAGTAACGCCGTTCGGCCAAGATGACACCGCCGGAGAAAGCGTCTAACATTATTTTATATCATTCGTGTGATCTAATTAAGGTATAACGATGGGTATGCAGCAAGAAACAAAAAATCGGGATCGCTGACATTTTTGTTTATGGTACATCGACGAGATCCAGAATCCACAAATAGCGAATAAACGTACACGATTACCGCCTCCCGACGGATTCACTTGCACTTGATAACACAAAACACCGTGTTTCTTCACATTTATGTTAGTTTCATCGTCAAATTATATCTGATTTATTTAATTTCTTTTCTTTCTATCAGCATTAACACAAATCACCACGCACACACAACACAACATACAAATACAGATACATAAAATATGTGCACACATGGGTAGATCAAGTGATGTCAATTACAAATCTTGATATCGATTAGAAAACGATTATTGGTAGTACTCGAGTAGTACTGATGACAATTGCTCGCTATCAAATGTCAAACTGACTATGGCAAATAAGGATTGTGCATGTATTACAAAACTAAATAAAAATTTCCGTTTAGAAAAATGATATTGAATTACCATAATGCCAATCTCTTTTAGATTGGCATTATGGTAATTCAATATCATTTTAACATTGAACAATGAAATTGTTAATTTCATTTTAATTTGAAAATTTAGTGCAGTATTTTTCAATCTTTTTTAAATACGCGACCCCTTTACTGATTAAAAAATTTTCGCGACCCTCTTGGGCTAAAGACAGAAAAAAAACCTAACTAAAAGTTTGCCGTTTTTTCTTTTTCTGGCGACCCCTAAGCAAGTGGGGGTCGCGACCCACACGTTGAAAAACACTGATCTAGTGAATATCCTTTTATACCAAATTCCTTTAGTTTTACAAATTATTTCATTCTAGCTGTTCCGCCGTGAAAAGCCGTTTAGTACAAAATATTATGAAAATGTATTTTTTTTAATATGTTTTTATAATTACTTTTCCATGAATATAAAATTATTTTGATATCGGGGCTTTTAACGAATTCATATAAAAATCATGAAATCGGACCAGAGCTGTTCTTGAGTTGTTGTATTAAAAGATAATTTGTTGGTTTTAATTTTATTTTAATTTAATATACTTTCAGCTCTGAAAGTAAATATTCATTTATAAAATAGTTTCTGGTAAGTATAGATACACACATATTATAGTCTATAATATATATCTATAACTTATCAAGTAGAATAAGTGTTTGAGTACTTTATGTATAAAAAAAAATCAGTCGAATTGAGAACCTCCTCCTTTTTTTGAAAGTCGGTTAATTAATGAGAATTTACTTAAAATATATAACTACGAGGGATTAGTAACTGAATATCAAGATATTAATGTCGTCAAAAATATTTTCAAATAATCATTGTTATTACCCAATCCACAACGCTTTTTGTGATCATTTTAGTCAAAATATATATAATTTGATAATAACTATCCTGTAATCGATTAAGGTATAAAGTTAAGCCAAATAGTTCATGTCCCACCACTATTTAAAATAGAGCGACCAAACATGAAATATTCGGATACACGTACAATACAATTGTACAAATTTGTTTATATTCTCTAATTTGCCCCCAACTTGTTTTTAAAATTAGTTTATACTTTTGTGACAAATTATTGACTGCAGACTTGACCAACCAAATAAAACAAGGGATAACTTGGAATAAACAAGGTAGTAAATACCTCTATTGCAGATTAATTTGAGAAAATATATATTTTTACAACTTGGTTATTACTAATTAAGATTTGTCACGTTTTTATTTAACCAATTAAATTTATTTATAATGTTTGACCTGAGTAAGGTAAGCTTTTTACACATATTTTTCTTTTTCCAAACAATGAAATGGTCCGTTATTGAAAGTTATATTCGATTATAATCGCACTTATTAAGCAACGGAATGTAATTGGCTGAAAATAAATGTTAAAATTTGTCCTCAAATAAATAACGTTCCAATATTTTTGAAAATCGATTCTGCCTAATATTGTTCTGTGTGTAAATGTCCTTATAACAAAGGCAGTATAAATCGTTTCCGTAGCTACAGCTTCATTGAGCATGTAGGAAAAATCAAATTGTCTATGATTGATTTACGGTGAAGGGAGGAGGGACGATTTCGCTTCGTTGTCGTCTAAATTATTATTTCATGGCGATTTGATTCTCGTAAACGGATTGAAATAAGTGACGTTATTTGGTGCTTGTTTCGTGTGCGATTGTGAATTTGCCGCCTTCCTTGCAGCTCGAATATTGAAACTGATTACATTCCGACCGCTCCCTACGTATAGTACGTCAGTCGTCAAGTATTTTTCATGCCTGTTTGTACTACTTGCTATTAGAGGCCGTAATAGTAAAAGCTGTTGGAAAGTGCATTCATACGGGAAACTGTTCTGTAAAAAACTATCTCACGTTCTATATTATTGTGAGCGTTATGAGGTGATTGTTGAGACTGTGCGTTTTGCAAGATTGTAGCCATTTTCGGTGAGTGCTCAATTTTTCATTTAAGTCGTATTTACGTGTCGATTACGCGCGATAAAGTGTTTTGCTGAATGATTAGCCGCGATTGTCGCTTAACGCGAGCTTTGAAAAATATTAGAAAGTGTTACGATATGAGCTATCTTCTGGCATCACGTTTGAGTATTCGTTTTCCGTGCTTTTGATTAAATGAGGATTACACTGTGAATAATTTAGTGAAGCTTTTTGACGACTTTTGCAGCAGTGTTCGTAGTCAGTATTAGGGTTTGGATGATTAAAAATGCCAATTGGAATCATACTTGTGGTGGTTGTGCATGTATTTAGTAGATTGTAATAAACTTAATACTGGCATGTCATTTCATTCTAACCAGACTTAACAATATACCTACAAATTAGTAGCATCTAATTGGCAAAATAAAATATAAAATTTTATTATGTACTATTTTTGTGTAATCTTACTATAAACTCAAAAGTTTGTGTATTGTGTTATTTATTATTACAATCCCAATACACACTGATATAGAAACTTCTAAATTCCAATAGGATTGTCCTCTTGACGTTCCTAACTGGGCCCCATTCATGAAACAGCTGAATTGCAGACCATTGTGTGAGCTTCCACATAATAGGTAATAGTGACTTGCCCACATTGATGGTTCTATTCGCTTTACAAGTTAGCACAATCAATTTGTCACTACCAAACCTTCTGATGATAGTGACACTTGCACTTTCAATATTTCCGCTCAAATTTAGATAATTTGTCTTTTAACTTTTAAAGATGGTTATTTAGTTTATATATAATATATTGTTTATATCTAACAATGTTTTTAAAGAGATTACATACTGTTATAAAATTAATATGCAATATTCAAATTGAATAAATATGTATTTCAGGTTTACTACATATATATTTATTAGAATGTCAATTAACCTATTGAACTTTATCCATTAATTCTTTATTACTTGTACTATCAAAGGAGTCATCATAATCAAGTTAAAAATAAAACTGTCAATGGATTACTTAGAATGAAAAATGACAAATGCATGCTGCCCCTTTGACTCTGCCTATCCCTTGGGGGATTATGGGCGTGATGTTATGTATGTATGTATGTATGTATGTAAAAATGACAAATATCTCTATGTATGTTGTCCTGGAATCCATGATTTAGTCAATAAATTATACATACATACCATCACATCAATAAATGATGATACCCTATTGTAGAGAAACCAATAGTTTTTCAGGCTACAAGTATCTTGTCTGGTAACCTGTCAAATTCCATCTAAATTTTCTATGTGATTGGACAACAAATATGTAAACACATACATTACATCATCATCCCTTCTCCCAGGTTATCTGGGGTTGGTGCAGCATGTCGTCCTCTTCCATACATCCCGGTCAGCCGTCATCAAGCTATCCACTCCCATTTCACTCATATCATGTTTCACACAATCCACCCATCTCTTATTTGACTTTCCTCTTCCTCTCCATCCACTAACATTCATTATATATATCTTACATACTTATTATATTAGGTATATAGGAGTTATCAGTCAGTATCATATCAGTGTTATAAGAGGGTCAATAAACTTGTTTTTGTTAATTTCATAAATAAGTAGGCATTTGAATGATCACATTGTTTGTAATGAAATGAAACTCTAAATTTCATATTATCATTTTATAGAGAAATCACAAAATATTGAATGTAGTGATTTGGATTCTCTGAACATTAACTGTTTTTTTACCAACTAATTTTGTAAACTGTGTCTAGGTAAGTATTCATTTGGAACTGTTTTTTGTTAGTAGGTAACTTTTTTAAAAGTATCTAGTTTAACCAGTATTAATTATTGCAAATACTTATCTTACTTCGCAATATTTATCCAATTGAACTAATTGCCATTATTTTAGTAATATTTGTGTGGTATAATACTTAAATGTACATATTCTTGATATATACATGTTCAAATGTCAATGTTCAAATTATACAGCTAAGAAATGGAAATAGAAAGAATAAAATATGACTACACAGTAATCTTATCAACAAATTCCAACATTATTTGTGGCTGATATTTCTTAAGTTAATTGCCAAGTCCATTAACCCGAATGAAGTGAATGCACTAAGCCTCTGATGTTCCAAGTTATTAACAATAGCCAATTAACAGGCTTTCTTTATTGTATGAATGATGTTGTAGCCCAAAAACAAAGAGAGTAAAACATTTTCTTTTCTTAAGATTGCTACACTCTGGCTCCTACTAATTAAGTATGCTGATTAACAAATAAAGTAATTGCTAGGTATCATTATTTTCCTTTACCTCAGGGTAAATTTGGCTCTTTCCTTATTATTATTGCTTTAAGAGTATTTAATAGATAATCTGTCTAATTGAGAATATGAAAGTGTTATGTCTCATTTTGTATTTCTCTATTCTTAATCTATTGCTGAAATATTGCATTTAGATTAGACTGCCCATACAAAGTATGTCAAATATTGATACTATCACCCTATTGGTACTAAAGTGCAAATTTACTATTAGTAATTCTTTCTCAGAGAAATGTTATATTAAGTTTATTAATAAAAATAATGTTGGTTTGATCATCTGCATAATTGTATTAACTCCAAAATTTTGCCTTGTAAAATACTCTCCAAAGTTCTATGACAAGAGCTTTTATGTGCCATAGTGCATGCAAATTGAACAACAAAGTTTTTATTGAATATCCTCATTGTTGCAGGTGACCTCAATCAACCAACTCCAGTATTAACAAGAGCAACTCATAATGGCATTACTTTTTAATTTGCCGCACACACATTAACCAACCAGCTGCAAGTTTAGACATGAGAAGCATACCACAGCAGCAATGGACGGCGTGAAGAAAATACATTCGGGTACACTGTATCGGTGAGTAGTGTTATTTTGTAGTTTTGTGAAGATCTGATGGTCATATGAACTTGGGAGTTGTGGGTTGAGTGAATTTTGAATTGGAACTGGATTTCTACTTTCTCAAGGAGTATATCTAACATATTCAGACAGAATATCTAACATATTCAGACATTGCCTATGACACTTTTATAACGCGCCAATGAAAACCTTTGAAGTGAAAACAAGATTATCTCACATTCACATTGCAGGCCCATGATTAATTTCAGAACCCTTTGAGCGATACGTTCAGCATGGTGCACTAAAAGATGCCCACCGTGTGCAATCAAGGTAACCGACGCATCCCGTAGGCCGAAATTGCATAGGTTTGAATAGTGATACGGCCGTTTTCCGAACGAATTTGACGGAGCGTCCAGAGAATTTGAAAATTGCCTGAAATTGAATGGAAAATACGTTTTTACAGCTTTCTTGTGCTCGTCGCTTTAGGTGATTTTTTTATTTGTCCGTCACACGTTGGGCGCCAATATCCGTCAGGAAAATTTGCTCACAATATTTGACTAAGCGTGTAAAATTCGGTTTGTGCATTTTGTGCGTGAAAACAGAGTTCGTTTTATAAAGGTTGTGAAGAGAATTATATTCACTTTTCAAATCTTTTTTACTGTAATGAAAACAGATATTGTTTTAGAGCTCTCAATTTAGATAATTATCGGAAATGCTCTTTAGTTTACTAGTCCGCGTACATTGTAGCCCCGAATTTGTCCGGCTGTCAATTAATCCACCGTGAGTGTTGTTCTATATAGGATTCCATACGTTATATACTCGGCCTCGACTATAAAAGCCTCAAGGAAAAGAAAAGGAAGGTGTGCCTAAAGGAAATTCTCGCTTCCGTCCAATCAGTAGTTATTCAATTATCTCTAACACAGGAAACTTGATTGGAAATGGCTAACTCTTGAACTGCATAGCGGCATGCTTAATAACGGGCGCTGTGGTGTGGAATAACTATCCAGCCACAATTCAGCTATAACTCGGACATCGAAAGCATCGGCATTTCAATAGATTCCGTACGTATTCAAGCCGTGTCACTAGTAGCTTCTTCGCCAGGGTTGCCTCGCCCGGTAAGCCCCGGTCGTCGCCCCGGTTTCCAAATAGGTATTCGAACGTTGGATCTGTTCTGTGAAGGTTACTTTTGGCTAAGAATAGCTGCGAGCGTTTGAATTGTGTGTTGAAGGAAAGATAGCCTTTTGACGATAGCCACCAGGGAGTGGAGCGTTTTTGCAAACAACTTTTGGGCACACAGCCATCGGAGTTTAATTTTATAGTAAGTGTACTTTGGGATAACTGGCCCGTTGGTCGAGTGGTCAGACAGCCACGAAACCGAGGGTTACGGGCTCCAATCCCGCTAGAGGCAAATGTTTCGTGTGATGAACATGGACATTTGTACTCGAGTCATGGATGTTTATAAACATATTTAAGTATGTATATCCGTTCACCTAGTATAGCACAAGCACAAGCTTAATTTGGGACTAGGGAATTGGTGTGTCAGACTGGATAATTTATTTATTTATTTTATAGATTTAGTAAGTCGGTTAGTACGTTGTCAATCAAAAATTTACATAAATATATTAAATATATTTACTGAAGCATATTGTTGATTTTGTTTTGTGTAAGCATCATTTTTTAAGACCTATGGAACAGTTGTCATGTTAACAAGGTTAATGGATAGGTTGAGAGAAAGATATGGTGGTGTAGATACTAATTTGTAGGTCTACCGGACATCTACGTGGATACTAGGTGGTAGTTGATCATCCACTTCTGCACCACTCCTCTAGGCTTTCACATCTCCGCTGTGCCACTTCGCACTATACAGCACTAGTGAAATAATAGCCCTCGTGGATTTATCGTATCAACATAACTAGTTTACACGTTAACGTAAAAAGAAACGTCAAAGAGTTCCTCAATTAATCCCATCTGTAACGTCAGCTAAAAATTGGCTAACGTTTGTAGAAGTAATTAATTACTTTCGCTTTTAAAGCGTCCCGGTGTCAATTAATTATGGCAGCCCTGTCGTCCGTCGAACGTCGGGTACAGTATAAACTAGGCAGTCTGCGTCTAGCCAGTAGATACATTATCTATGCCGATAAAACGGAAGTTTTAATTAGCATAAAACTTAAACCTGGTGGATTGAGTTTTGGTCTGGTTAGGAGGTAGTACTGCAACAGATTTACTTGCTACATGCGGTTAAGAGAAATGAAAGTGGAAAGAGAAGAGATTGTGATATTATAAAAACAAAAGGTTATTGAACTTTCATTAAAAAAATCAACAGTTTAGCATTATTAAATGTTTTTCCTGTTAGGAAAAACATTAAGATCTGTAATACAATCCATATCTAATGAAACATTCTCTGAGTGTCATAACAGCTAATAGGAAATCAAAGTCTTACAAATTCTGGTCCGTTGTCATAGTGACCTGGTCTCCTCTTTTCAGTCGCTACAGGAGTGGAGCATAATATGCTTCGACAGTATAGAAAAAAATATTTCCTGTTATGTTTTCTATAGCAATATCTATATAGGAATCGTTTTGTTATGAAATGTCGAGAAGTCGGAATTCCAAACCTGTCGAGTTTAAGAATTTAAAAAATCCAAAAGAGCTACAAAAACAAATAGTGTAAAAAAAGCTAGTCTAAATTCTAGTTACGTTTCTTGACTAATCATGGTTTTAGTAACTTCTAAGATATCTATTATTGTTATTTCTAACTTATTAAAGCAATATTTGTGATAGAGAAATTAGGAAGACACTAAACAAGGAAAAAGCCAATTAAAACAAATGCATTCACAAAAATCCTGACGTCATTTCTCGCTATCTCCACACTGTCCATTAGAACAACAGGTATTTACGTCAGATTCGCATTTACAATAAACACTCGCGTCGGTTCGTTGCGCGGGGTGGGTCTTTATCGCGAAATGTACATTATCTCTCGGGAGGCTTTGTTCCCAGACAGTTGAATGTTGGACTAAGTGGTGCTCTCGATGGCTGATCAAAACATATTATCGTTGTTGCGACTGAATGATGTTAAGACAGTAGTTGAAGATACTCGATCATACTCTAGTTGCTGGTTTGGTGATTGGAAAAATTATGAACTAAAGATTAGATTACTGATATTGTTTTTTTTTGTGTTCTATTAGAGGCAAATGAGCATATGGCCAGTTGGTTTAATTGCGGTACATATTTGCGCCGAAAAATTTTAAACATGAATTTGATTCTTAATGGGAAGGAGACAATACCAGGCTACAGGCTACAGAAATATGTGTTAGTTGACCTAAAAGCGAGTACTGAATCTAGTACTTACATCACGGTTATCGTATTTGGGTCTGAGATACCTTGGTCCCGTGTTATGTTATGACAGGACGTAAAGTGTGATGTGAGTTTGTTTAGGTCGACTGGAACCGCAGCGGGATGGTCTAGGTTTGGTATATTCCTGGAATATGGTTCTATATTGACTGACACTAATAAAATGTCAACAGTGGATTATATAAGACGTGGTGGACTAATAACTATACATGATAATTTTCGGATTAAGGCGCGGAAAGGACTCGGTGCCCAATTCTTATTCAGATCAATGTAGATAATGTATACTTGTTTTTAATGTGCACGGGGTAATCTAAGATTCGCTGTGAATCAATCGTTAGCATTATTTATCGGTTTTCTCATTACAAGTAGTCTGACAGATGGGTGTAAATAGCTTTACACATTTGTGCCCAGTTTGGAACACAAAAGCAATTTTACAATGTTTTCAATGGCACGTTCGGGCTTCAGCCTGCGGCTACGCTCGCGTGGTACACAATAAAACATAGCCTAGTTGTTATTCGGGTGTATGAGCTATATTATTCTGAAGTTTTAATAAAATCCATTCAGTAGTTTTTGCGTAAAAGAGTAATAAAACATCCATCCATACAAGCTTTCGCGTTTATAATATTAGTAGGATGACATTAAGTATCTAGACGTACGGCACTGCGTACCTTTATACCGGACTGCGTCAGAATGAGGGTAATGTTTTTACAGCTATCACTTAAGAAAGTGCTTAGTGACACTTGAAATCTTTATCACTATTTTCTCATTTATATTTATGTTGAATGACGTTAAAACTTTGCGTCAGTTGAAATCTAATGCACTGAGTATTCTAGGTTAGTACTCTAAGGCTTGTGGGTAACCTTTAAGCTTAATGAATTAGTCATGTTAACGGGTAAGGAGTGAAGTTGGTGCTTGGTGAAGTTTTCCTTGAACGTCATAACTTGGCCTCTTCCAGACCGTTAATGAATAGGCACCTACAGAGTGGCTGCCGGCAATGCTGTATTACAGCATAGCTTAATTATGTATCTCATGGTTATGTCTTTACACAATTATTAACAAAAAACTTGTTGCGGTTAGTATATGTATCAGTATTGAATCATACAAGCAAGCCCGGGCCCTGGCTAAGAATATAGATGAATAGATGGACGGACTGAGGGACAGGGGGCGTATAAATAATTACTATTTTACGCGAAATACTGCCCAACCCGGTGAAATGGAATTTAGTATACAGCAAATTGACCTGGACACACACACTGGATGGTTTTGTTCCGTAATAATGGATTTCGAAGAACCCATGTATATCTATTTTGTATATTGAATTCTACACGAGCGCAGCCGCGTACGCAACCTATACATCCTGCATTATACAGCCTAAGTGGTTAACTTATAAAAGATCCGCTTAAATCCAATTTCTCTTTGATATGTCCCGCAGTTCCCTGTGCGTTGATAACGTCAGTCACCCGGACAGAAAATTAGTTTAATCGGGAAAACTTTCCTGAACGTTGTTATGTCAGCGAAAGACAAAGCGTTTAGTCCCAGTGGCTATTTCTAATCAAAATACTCTTTGCTCTTGAAATATGGCGTGTTATAGAGGACTGCTATAATGTGAATCGTGATAAAAGGAAATCGATTGCACTCGGCCCTTTTATGTCAATCGCTAGTTGCAAGTAACGAGGCAACGTGCTTTGTAGTGTGCTCGTATAATTTTTAATATCCTGATTCAATAGAGGGCTAGGAAGGAAGTCCTCAAGGATTGATTAGGCTTATACTTAAATCTAGAGTTGGAGGATGAGGTGGACGAACCGAATAACATCGGCGAGAACAAAGTCCACAGACTTCGCTGGCTCGGCCACCATCACTGGATGGGAGAAGATCGTGCGATGAAGCGAACGTTCGTGGGTCAACCTAGTGGTCGCCGACCCGTTGGCAGTCCCAGATACCGCTGGGGTGATGAGATTAGGAAGGACCTCCACGAGCTTCGGGTGGATGACTGGCAGGATATAGGACAGACCGAAGTGGAAGCTCTTATTGTCAGAGGCCAAGACTCACTTTGGGTCGCTGCGCCATTTTAATTAGTTAGTGTTGTGTTAGTTAGTGTTTGTTAGCTTCGCATTTGTTGAATAATGTCTAGAGCAGTGCTTCTCAAACTTTTTATGCTATGGAACCCTTTTAGGAAGCGGAGTATTTGACGGGACCCAAAAACAGCGCGGGCGGCAGTGCGGGGGGGGGGGGGGTTTGTAATAATCGACTTTTAACGGATATTCCCCCAGGAGTTATGATATTTATGATCAGTACCAATTTTCGTGGAACCCCCAGAAAGGCTTCACAGAACCCCAGGGTTCCGCGGAACACACATTGAGTATAGCTGGTCTAGAGCATCTTTACAACCCCATTCTTTAGCCATAGGTATATGAATGTAATTTTATTAAGTCCATATTACTTAATAAAAAAATTACAAACGCACTAGTTGCCCCTAAGATTTTCGAAGGTTCCTATCGATTTCTAAGGGATGCCATCATCAGATCCTGGCTTCCTGGAGTTATGCGCGAACACACATAAAAAAAATCATATATACGGTCGAATTGAGAACCTTCTCCTTTTTTGAAGTCGATTTAAAATCTGGTAGGGTTTTTAATTAGGTAGTAAACAATTTCGTGATCCTGATGTTTGAGGAATATCATTGTATCCAAAATCACATTGTTGTGCTCCAAATTAACGTATTTTCTTAAAACTTTTCCCATTTCCCGCTGCCCCCGTATTCGTTTCAAATAACAGGATTTGATAAAGTGAAAATATCCCAAGTTATTATATTCCAAAATTGGACAGCGGGCAGATTTAAAAGCGGATTAACGATTCGCCCTTATAAAAACATTATTTAGTTATCTCGAGATCTCATAATTCGCATTTGATCCCGGCCAAACTGAATTGCTGAACGGGATCGGATTTCTTACAGTTTTTGAGGATCGTTAATTGCGCGAAGAATAAAGGATAATTAATAGCGATGGTTAAGGCGAGCTGCGTTGTCGAGTCGACGTATTTTTTCTTGTGCCTTAGCTGTGTTCTTGGGGTCGGTTGTTGAACATTTTAAACTGATATCTTTTGCTTTGAAGGAGCGGTGGTAGCTCAATGGTAAAAATACGCGCCTCATATCCAAGGAGTGCGGATGCAAATTCGGGCACGCATCTCTGGGTTTTTTTAATCTTTGTACGTGTTTATAATACTAGCTTGGCGGTGGAAAACGTCGTGACAAAACCTGCATATTCATTTTACTATGGTTGTGTAACCGTATTCCGAAATTTTCTGGATCTCCTATCTAAAGGTTAGGAAGTCCAGATCGGCAGTCGCTTCATCTCACTAAATTCTGGATCATGGTTTATGCGGACCCTGACTAAGCACGGGACATTACGCTAATCAGATGATGATAGTCACACTACTTTTACACACGTCTATCTGTTGGAAATCTTGTCCAGTTTCATTCACAAATACCTAATGTATTATGATATCTTACGTTAATATTATAAGAGTTATTACAGTAAGTAGGTATTACTTCTGTTAGATTTATTACTCCGATGTCCAATCAATTTTGGGGACAACCTGTCAAAGAGGATGGATTGTCCCGAACGTTTATTAACATCTCATAACCTCGAGTTTCCCCTGCCGTACAAACCTGGGAGGTCATGGTATAATTTGGGATTCTATTTAGAACAAATTAGTGTAAAGTCTTCCGTTATTAGGTCTGTTTTCAGAAAGGGCCGCGAGGAGGCTATTTACCTACACCCCAATTCAATATTTGTAGCAGGTAATTTGATTGTTTAAGGCCATATTGAATTTAAGAGGTCGTAAGTTGTAGACGTCATAGTATATAGTACCTATGTACCTGGGAAACATTCCAAGTTGTTAAATAGTTAAGATGAATGTTGATAAGCGTACTGTATATTAATTTAATGTAAAGCTTTAAAAGATCGACATTTCAAAGGCCTATTTAATTTATCTTATTCTAACAAAACTTTTAAAGTTACCTATTTATAGCTTAACTTATAATGCATTTGACTTTTTAAGTTACTGAAATCTGGAGTCGCTAAAGACCACGTCCAATAATTTTCGTTTTTCTACACTCTTCGGGACATATTCATTTTATTCCCCAAAAATCTTACAGATCAACACAATAATGCCACTTTGTTACTAATTTACGTTTGACGCCAGTAAAACAATATCTTTATATCGTCTAGACTAGATCGATTTATAAATATCTAGCGCTTGGAAAATGCATTCTTCGAGAGTGGAGTGTTCGCTGTCGGCGTTCGACTGAAGTCAGAGGCGAGAACTCTAGCGTGATAATAAAAATGAATTTTGGTGTAAAATGCACCAAAATTCATACAACTATACTCCTTCTTGGCTACGCACTTGTTTTGTTAGAAAACGTGACTGGAAATATAAATCTAACTAGTCATAGAGTTTGATGATTTAATTAAAGTTTTATTATCGGATTTCTATCATACAATGAGATAATTTGTGTACATGTACAAATAGATTTACACACATACATAAATATTAAATATTTCTTGCAAATTATAATCACCCTTAATTTATAACGATAAATATATATTAAGTATTTGTTTAATAAATTAAACTTTAATTTACAAATAAACAAACATATTTCACCCCGAAGGGGTAGGCAGAGTCAACGGGGCAGCAGGCCCCTTTAACCACACCCAAAATTTAATTAGATTTTGAAATTATACAGAAATATCACCTAATATGGTTTACGTTTAAACGTAGATTCAATACCTAATTGCAAAAGTATACAGCGTTCATATAGATATTTATTCCTAAATTTTCAAAATACTTTTCCGTAATACTTCAGAAATATATAAACAGAAATTTCAATGGCGTTAGTTGAACAATATTTTCATCGACTTCCGTCAACTATTAATCAAAGCGTCACACCAACAATTTCTACGCCATCATCATAGTTTAGACAGAAGCCACTAGGCTGAAAGTTAAAAATAGAGGCCGCATTGATAGAGGATCGAGCCACAATGGACTATTGTACAATACTCTGTTGTGAGATAGGTAGGTGCCTAGATACTAGTAATGTAACCGATTAAATTTTTTGCAGTCGATAATGTTAGTGAATGTATTTGTAGCCGATATTAACAAGTATAATTTCAAAGCATCCGTCTAATCGCTTCGCCGAAATTTTACATTTAGCCATCTTTTGCTCTGACGTCATCGCGGTGGGACTGCCCACGTAGATTAGATGGTAAGGAGTGCAAACTGTACGGAAAAAATGTCCTAACAGGGTGAAATAACCATGGCGATATCGTTCTTATCAGGTGAATTTAAAAACAGTAGCTTAAAAAAAATTAAAAGTTAGTATAATTTTTGCACATACCAAAATACGCTATAGAATTTAAGTAGAGCTTTATGATGCACATAGTAATTATTCGCTAGCGATGTCGATAAAGGCGCGATGTTCGCCGTTACCTCCCTACACGGGTAGCTACGTGTGTGCACGTAAAAACAATAACTGGCAGCCGGCAGATAGGCACTGTTCCATTTACAGCCATCTCTTGCGGTGACCTCACCGCGCTGGGGCTGCCCGGGAGATTAACAGTAAGAAGTGCAACCTTTGTATGAAAAATGTCCGTCACAATTTTTTTTATTAAGATGGCGCTACTGTGCCTTTGAGATACATTTTAGTGAAAAACAGATATTGGAGTTGGGCAGAGGGTAAAAAAAAAATAAAGGAACTTGCGAAAGTTTGTATGTATGGATGGATGTTTGTTACTCTTTCACAAAAATCTACTTAATGGATTTTAATAAAACTTTAGAATAATATAGCTCATACACCCGAATAACATATGTATTATAGGCTATGTTTGATCGATGTACCACGCGAGCGAAGCCGCGGGCAGAAGCTAGTGTAAAAACATTCACTAACCACTCTCTGTTACCTCACGCCAAGTACGTTTCATTTGTCACTTTATTTTTTAGTCGAGTAGAATTAAGGTTTTATATAAGTACTGCAGATGTTGGAACTGCTACCAAAAATAATGAATATCTCTTTTGAGTGGGCTGCACTCCGTCTACAGATTCTAAATTCGCATTATACTTATCCAATCTAGCGCCATTGTGCTCAGTTTTGTATCTGTTAATTATTGCGTTAACTTGATACAACAGCCCATACATATTTGCGATCCTTACTCCTACACTCCATAGAGCCACCGGCACCCGGTTTTCAGTGACCTCTCATCTCAATGGCCTATTCTTTTTTTGGCCACCGCACTTCAGGAACAAAGACGGCACGTGTTCATTTTATCGTCCACTGTCGCTTGCAGATATAAAACTTATTTATTCGGTGCATTTTCTTGTGTTTAAATAATGTTAGGTCCATCAACATGCTCATGAAAAGTTTGTTATTAATAAGAATGTTATTTAACTTATGAATAAGAATGTTTATTATAAATGATGATATACGCTTTATATAGACGATAGACGACGAGCTAGCCACTTGTCATAATTTTCCTTCTAACCCAACTCAATAAAATTTTTGGCGAAATGTGATTTAAGGATGTCATTTGTCTACTCTACCTTTTTGGTGATTGCAGGGGTAATAAAGTGTATGTGTATGTCAATGTATGTGCAGACTAGTATGTCATCAATCAAAAAAATGTACGGAGGCTTCGTTTTTAACTCCCATGGCGCTTCATAGTTGTGATGAAACTTAAGTGAAACAAAAGTTTCTTTCACACATGCGCTGATGCAGAATGCCAAATTGCGTATATACATCATTAACGGCCATAAAAATAGGCAATTTTGGCTCTAGCTGACTCATTAAATTCTTAAAGATCAGCCAATTCTACTAGACAAACATGTAATTTGCCAAATTTTTACGAACTTAAGTCATATTCTAAATAAATAATAGGTTAAATTTTAAAAATTATGCTGTTACTAACATAGGCTATAAGGTTATCTTGTTACTAACACTATGGATTTCGGTCCGAAATAAACAAATTTTATTTCATTTTATTTTATTTTATTTTTTCTATTGTTTCTGTTAAATGCTTACCGATTCAGTAGAAGAAGCCATTGTATTGTACAAACTCTGGTTTCTAAGTTCCGTTGTGTTTTGTATAAGCAAGTAGTGCGGAACATACCTACTTATCTCAGTATATCCCTTGATGTACGACAACGATAATATAATTGTTGTATTTTAATTGTTCTTTTGTATTCCCATGCTCTTATTCAGACTATTATCGTGCGATATCAACAAAGTAATGAAGTCATGAAAAGAATAAAGATGTATTGTAGGTAACTGGAGTACTGAGCATTTTATAAAAAATCTGGAATTCAATCAAAAAGTGTAATCTAAACAATTTTTCGAAATAAGTTTTATGCCGTTTATTTATTAAACAAATCGGTTTTGGTCAGATTCCGTTTAGACTATGATCCTAGATTTACTCTAGTCTCGCCTAGCTGATAGATCAGATTGCATTGTATATTACCACACCTTTCTAATCTAGTAAGTACTTCGTAAGTACAATATAAAACCTACCAGACCTTTATAATTGCAATCATCAAAATGATACTCCACATTTGATCAATCGTAATACTTTACTACAGAATCGATACAATACTTAATATTACCTTTCCCACCATCGATTCTTCAATGGATCTATGTGTATTCAATGGGTCGTTGTAGGTGGGTCTATGTGGCACAGTTTTTGGGTAACCGTTAGAGCAATTGTTGATGGTGCTTCATGTGTAATTTGAGAGGTCCTACTTCAAACGTGCTCATTGGCGGACGCATCGACACGGCTCTAATGAACAGTTTGCGAGTCATTTTAAAAATACGGGTACATGTGCCAAGCGGACATTTGCACACTGCATTTTGAACCCTAATTCGTCTTGTTATGTAGTATAATGTAATCAATTATCGGGATAGATGGGTGGCGGGTTTGGGCTGTACATGCACTTAGACAACAAATTGTCTTGATGGTTGACACTCTAATGCCAAACATGGTATATAATTATTTTTTTGTGACACGAGAATTTGGTCTATTTTATATATTTTTTGGTGAATTACAGACAAAATCTCAGAATGAGTAATGTTAAGGTAAGGCTATCTCTGTAATATTGTGTCGGTTGTATCGGTTAGGTCGTACTAGAACTACTTTTAACGCACACCCAAAAAACGACAACACATAGACCGTTTGCTAACTAGATTTGATGATGCCGTAAATATTATAGTTTTTTTTCTTTTTTAATGTTTGTGGTGAAGACTCGACGACGTATGTGGCACAACCTCACTGAAAGTTTTGGGCGGAAATTGTCATTAATCATCGGTCTCCACCTGATCGAACAGACTACTTTTATCCCAGGACAATGAACCCTGGAGAATCTGCGAGTTGTAACTACAAATAAATGTATTGTATAAAGAGCCCTTACAAAACCGATTGGTACTTAAATATTAATGTTTCCATGAAGTGTAGCTGTTTCTGTACTCAGAGAGGTCATGTAGACCCCAATAAAGGTATTGTTAGTATTGTGTAAAGTTTCGGCTTAAAAATTATGACTCCAGACCGCGGGGACAGTTTTGAGCAAGTTCCAACTGTTTTTGTGCTAATGTTTTCTGGGCTGTGACCGTTTTCAAGAGTACTATTTCATTTCAATTATGGTGCCCGCCATTATTTTGAAGGTACAGCAGTTCTAGAGTTACAAGCCTGTTTTCACCTTCCCGATATGGTCGTGATCCTTATCGGCGGCACTGTTTGTGCAAAGTGTTTTATCGTTTACGGGTTTTTAGTTTGTGTTGGTGATAAGTCGCGTCCGTAGCATGTGTTCGCTTACCGTAATTGTACTTGTACTTGTAATCGCATGTAGCAGTTACGGACACGCGTAAATGTAGCTACAAAATTTGTTTATTGTTTCCTACTGTTGATTAAGGAAACCATAAAAGCCTTTTGCATTTCTGACATGGAGGTGAGAACAGTTGTAAACGCTTTTCATATTTTTTCGTGATTTATCGAATGAGTACTACGTTATTATAGTGTTCACGATTGATGCTCCCTCTCATTCTTAGACAGTGAATGTGCCGAACACATTCAGTATATCAGCATTCCTTAAATCTTTGTCACGTCCTCGTATTTAACCATATGGACAAAACGACATCCACGTTCCAATTATTTATAGTCTAACAAGAGGGGTCTTGTGCAGTTTAATTCCTACCCATCGTCAATCTTAAATTATCTTCTGTATTTGCAGCGCACACAGGTAGGCTGTGATTTGTGATATTAATTACTCCGTCGCCGGCTACTCTATGTTACGAAATATAAATTTAGGGTATGCGTTGATGTAATTTGTGAGATTTATGCTTATGTTTCTGTGGTGGGGCCACCCTGTAGCCAAGCTGGTTACAGCATCGCATTCACATCGCATTGGAAACTGAACCAGTAAAGTATTGACTTTAAGTGTTAACCGATGTTTTACTTGGTGAGTATCGGACCAAACCGAGCAACCAACTTCCGAAATTTCAGATAAGCTTTTTCTACTTATATTTGTGTAATGAAATAAAGTGTGAAGTAAAATAGTACTAATTGTGTTATCTATATTTAGAATGATAGCTTTGAAGTTTTAATTGGCTACTTTCAGATTTATTAATGTAGGCGTTGAGAAATATGACCTGAAAATATTTTTTAGGCTATTCCTTGAATGCCGACTTATTTTGATCTGAATATTGATTTAATTTTCACGGTAGCAGTTAGTTCTACGGCATTTTCTTCGTGTAAACATGTTTTGTCAATATGCTATGTAAATTGCCCTTAAAAGTAACTCAATGAAGTTTTCTTGAATTCTTCCATTTCCCAATATTCAAAAATAAAAACAGCGATGGTAAAGTCTACTCATTAAAAGCGTCTGATTAATTTTCTGGATCGAAGAGAAGAGGTGGCTTCGGTAACAAACTTTTGTAAACACTCGTTTCTTGACGTCAATTTTCCTTTATTAATTTGCCATCTCGTCCAATGTTTATATTATTTACTCGTTTTATAGTAGTTGTCTCAACTTAGACACATTCCATGATTTGTTTTCTCATCAGTCATCTGTCATTCGGACATTCGTTTCTTTAGGTGTCTTACTGTTCTGATATTCGTTAAAGAACAACACGATAAGATGTCGAAGCCACTATCAAATATCAGATCTATATTTTTCGACCCACACAGGAATATATGACATGGTAGTGGTTGTTAAGCTAAATTTTTCGAACGCCTGTCTATTTTATCGAACTTAGGATCGGTGTCGGACTCTTATCAGCATGCGATTATGAATATATCTCATTAATATATGTTCCTATCGCAATATTAATAAATCGTCATTGCATATACAGAATACAAAATACTATACTATACTAATAATAATATTATGTAGTATTGCTCCATTTATTAATTTTGACACTGTAACCTAGGATCAGTTTTTCGCTGTACTTTTACGCAATTAAAACGAAAATCGAACAGTTTGTACTACGTCGTCGCCGATAAACCAAATAGTCGAAAGTTTACCTACGATGTGGGCACCACAAAAAATCGTTCGACTGCCAACTCTACTTCGCCACTTGTCAGTTTTCCGGAGAGGAAATTCTTTCTGCGCCGGCACCAGAATTTCCGACATTTAAAAATAACATACGTGCGGCAACTTGCGAATTGGTTCAAGAAATATTGCTCCCGGGTGTTGGGGCTAACGCTATACGCTTCTAAACCTGGCCGTTAGCGAATGTTTGTTTTGCACGTTCGATTTAAGCGCTCACCCAATTTAGAGTCGGAAGAGCTAATTCCGCTCTAATTTTGTGGTCGATGAACCTATTATAGGCTTGAATAGGTTGAATCCCAGATCTTAGAGTTGTTTTAAGTTAAAGACTGAATGTTTTTAAATTTCACTTTCTATTCCTGTCATCACTATATCCAAGATAAGGCTTTGGAAAGACATGATGCTGATTTTCTATAGTGTACGTCAGATAAACTCATTTATCACATAATGTGTGACTTAATAGTGTACCGAACACAATTTTAAAAGAGGGTAGTTTAATTTTCGCTCGCCAGATATCGTTTGATTACTATTAAGAGACTAATGTTATCTCTTATTTGTTAAAATAAATACACACTTGTTTATCAGAATTGATAAGTATTTCGATAGACTGGAGATTAATTTTCAGCGTTTTCCAACGCCGCCCAGATTTGCAAAAGTTGGGTCGATTTATCGGGACAATTAAATTTCTATCATAAGCGAGTAGTTGTTTTGTATTTTGAATTCAATTTCATGCTGTTTTCGTTGTATTCGTATTAATTGAAGAGCTCCACAATTACCACACGGCTCGTTAATTAATTTCATCTCGTCCAATTCCATTTCTAGGAATATTCCGAATTCCTGTGCGTGTCGGTTTTAAAACGTCATACTGTGGTAAAAACAATTCGAAGTGCTGGGAGAAAATACCTACAATAGGGATGAATACTGGGTCAAGAAATTGGAAAATATCATTCTGTTTAGTCCGTTAGTTAGATTATACCACATATTTTTAGCTTTATCGAGTTAACAAAAATTACAAAGATATAGAACATCAAAGTTTTGGAGTGGGGGCTTATGACGTCACTTTCAAGTAAAAATTTTACCTAGTTGTGACGTCACGCGGAATATGTATGCACTGTATCTTCGTCAGGGATTGTTTGATAAATAAGTGAAAAAATACATACATACATACATGTATACATAACATCACGCCCATAATCCCTGAAGGGGTGGGCAGAGTCAAAGGGACAGCAGGCCACTTAAACCACATTCAGCCAAAAATAAACTGGGCTGGGTTAGATGGAAAATTGTGAAAAAGTATTGACAAGTGGCTAGCTCGTCGCCTACACAATCACATACCCAAAACCCCATATACCATTAGTCGCCTTTTACGACATGCTAGGCAAGAAACACAGTTGGCAAATTCTTTTTAAGTCCCAGACCAACACGGGACTAAAAAAAAATACGTGTTTTTTTTTTTTAAATCTAACTGAAAGACTAAACAGAATTTTTAGTTGCTTAGCCTATTGGTGTTTTGAACTAGAGATTTACAAGTCAGAATAAATTGTTGTCGGAGGCGTTTGTTTTTTTATTAATTTCCACGCTTATTACACCTAACATACCTCTAAAAACGTATCGTTTGTCAACGACTCCGCAGCCACCTATAAAGATAAAGCTCTCTCTCTCTCGCGTTCTGTGTATTTCTTATTGAGGTGTTAATTTCACATTTAGCTCGGCATTGAATTGAATCCATTTCCCGGTTGTGTAACTTCACTCGGCGACAGTTGAATTCACGGCGTGCTTCGCGGTGGTGTCGGGACTGCCAACTATGCCGGGGTTGATCTAAAGTTTGCCGGGTGCGTGCCGTGCCGCCCATGAGAATGAACGTCTGATGCTGCAGTGCTAACTTTATTGAACTTGTGAAGACCTTTCAGCCGGTGCAGGGTTCATGAATACTACTCATATTTACATTCGATAGTCATTCTGTTAGGCTTTCACGGTTGAATTACTTAACTTTGTTTGAACCCTAAGAAGGGACATAGGTTACTTTTGCCCGAAGACTGTATTGAATGTGAACAGAGCCGCAGGCAAAAGCTAAATTAATATTCAAATATTAATATATATATATTTATACTACATAAAAGATATATCGGCTCTCAGCCTATAATTACTTTTTTTTACACATATTTTAAGGAATTAGAAACGTGAAATTGTGCAGCACGTAATTTTTAGCAAGTCCATGTAAACATTTTAGTTGAAGTACCTTTGTATATAAAATTGATAAGTCTGTAAGATTTAAAAACTTGAACTGTGCCTTAGAATTGCAATATGTTATTCATCGGTTATTCGAACACTAACCCTTAAGCAGTGAAAATAAGAGATAAAATCAAAAATAAAAGTTATCTATAGCAAACGGGATTGTATGTAGACGAAAACGCCGACGGAAGGAAGGAATAAACGTTTAGGGCTTAGGGGTGAATGTACGAGATTTATTTCAGATTCTTCACCCCATCAGAACGATTTGCTAACGTTCATTTTGCTATTAGTGCCGAATCGGGTCGACCTATTACTACGAATGAACAGCGAAATGTCGGCAGCAAATAATTTGAATTTATATTATGCAGACTGCATACATTTTAATGAATTTGAATTAATCGCCATTAAATAATGCCATTTGCGTAGTTTATGCATGTACTTCTAAGATTTTCGCGTATGAAATTGGCTACTTACTTGGTCATTTAAGAAATCGTATGACAAGTTTGATGTCGGTCATGCATATTCTTAGGCGTAGTAAGGTCTCATGCATATTTTAGATGCCTTGTGGTTACCTGTCATAGCTAAAATGTCAGTCAGTAAGCCGTCCTTTACGATTATAGTCCAATTCGGACCACAGTAAGGTAAATAACAGAAAGCTATCTTCCCTTACGCAATGGTTACTAGTTTTGGAACTACGTAAGGAATCGCCAGTGTATTATTAGTATTTTTAATGAGTGAGTATTATTCATGTTTGAGGACTTTTTTTAATCAAATTTCAAACGCACAGTTTTCACAAAGTAAGTATGGTTTACGATTCGAATAGCCTTATTATTTGTTCACCCATTTCTTCCAATGTCATCCAACAACTTAACATCACGCCCGTAATCCCCGAAGGGGTAGGCGCCGTCAAAAGGACAGCGAGCCCCTTTAACCACATTCAGCCAAAGTTTACTTTTATCCAGTTAGCGTTTACTATAACATTTATTTATTATTCGCCGCGCATTAGAATACCTTGAAGATATTTAAAGTTCTAAAGCCAGCCATTCCCAGTAAGTGTGATATATTCCCAGTCGCTTGTGCAAGTGGTTCAACTAATTCACTGCGCTTCGATGCGGTGGCACAGCATTCCCGGTTGCATTAGAATTTATAGTATGCAACCGATACTCCACATTATTTCTTGTCAACGCTCCAAACACGGCGAATGCAGTATTAGCACATAATTACGAACAAGTACGTTGGCTCATTTGACTGCGATTACGTAAAACGCTGCAACACGCCACATTTTTATCGTCTTTCGGTGTGATGATAAGATATGTTGGTAGATTGCATGTGCAATAATAACTATTCTTGTGTTTTTCTCATGTGGAAACTTCTAACCAATAACTATTATGAACGGAAAACTGTGGATTTGGGTAGGAATGTTTGAGTCAGACGCGATGAATGTGTTATTGGAAAGTTTGAGAATTATTGGCCGCCAGGTTATCGTTACTCTAAATGCAAAAGGTAGTTCAATTGTTTTAAGTGCTTGGAGGAGTTTAGATACACTTATTCTTCCTATATTGTGTATTGTTGGGTGTTGCTTTTATCAGGGATCCATAGAATGCTGTAAATCAGAAATCAAATTCACTGATTTTAAGGCCTACTTTGGATTGGTACATTTCGTCAAGTGCACAAACGTGATGTAAGAACTTTATCACGGCTACAATACAATTGATATAATATGATAAAATTGTAGCCATTTGCAATATTCTTAATAGCGTCTATACGTTGTTTAGATGTGATTATACTATTATACATACCTACAAAGAAATGAATACTTATTAGAAATTTCATTATCTTGATACGACTGCCATCAGACTTTCAGAACCTTTAGACAGGTAACAGTCACATTTGAACATGGTTACACATACATGAGCATTTGAACGTCTAAATTATAATTCAACTCTGATAATAAAAATATGCTTTTACCAAGAAATGAGGCTCCAATAGCTTGGTATCTGAAATGTTAATCTGCGCAGTAATTTATTATGAGATTGCTCTAAATTAATGAACAGCCCGCAAGGATATTATTCGCCGTAGACATAATGACATGCCCTTTTTATTTGCACCTTCAGGATCTCAGAGTAAATGCGGGATGACAATTATAAAATTCAATTCCTTCACATTGCAGCGCTAGCTAAAATATAAAATGAACATAATTATTACTGCAGTTTCATACGATTGCATTCGAATAATGTAAATGTCGATGCCATTGCAGTTGCATTATTTTAATAGAGTACGACCGTTCTTACAATTTATACTTTTACAATGGTAATCTGGTTTAAAGTATTATTTGTGTGACGGTGAATTTAATGAGCTAGAATTTTGTTGTAGTCTACCTAAATTTGCTTTTAGGAAGCATGCTGTAGTTGTACAAGTATGTGTATTGCATTAACATCTGTTACTTTATTTAAGAATCATCTTCAAATAAAACTGAAAATGTTTTGTAAACCTATTAAGCGTCTGAAATATTACTGGTCCAGACCGTGAGGAATCTCCGCCATCTTGAAAATGTTAGTCTAGGACTAACATTTTCAAGATGGCGGATGTTGGGATCGTAATTAAGCTTTGATAACATATCATTAAGTACAACCGCTAGTATTGTTTGATAGTCAATTAATTCAGCAATCCACAATCCGCCGTCTACAGCCTACGGGCTTAACTCAAGGGTTAGGCTTTTGACAAAACGTTGATATTGTAACTGGCAACAATGGCGGCCAAGTCGTCGGTGTGCGCGAGTCCATTACACTCGCACAGGACCGTCCGCGCCAACATCTATCTGATTTATGGACGCCCGTAGTGCAACTATGAAGTATACGTCTTGAGCTTTGCCACACCAAGCTATTTACTAGCGAGTATGTACATACATAGTTCGATTTACCTTAATGCCGCACGTTACAAGTGTTGTAATTAATAGTCTCTTACTCTAAAATAGAGACATGTAAAAGTCTTTTATGCTTGCAGATGTAGATGTTTATTTCAATATACTATTTATTTCTTTCTCTGGCGTATATGGTCCGTGGCTCGAGACACTACATGAGTGTTAGTGATATTATGACGTAAAAGTAATATCCTTATCGAAGCTTTGGCTCTATGCCAAAACGAAGTGTGACATATAAGTAACAATAAAATAAAGGAATGCTTTACCGCACGATAAGGTGAACAATTTAATATCATAATATAAAATCTACATTCGCAAACATAAACCAGACATGGTCTACTTTCTTATTTACACTATGTAGTCAAGCTCCGAAGCTCGGGTTGGACACTCGGTAATTTACAATAGGCGTCAATATACAAATCTCTGAGCTTTGTGTTACATCCGAAATCCCTTATATCCGTTCAATTTCACGGATATTGTATATGCGGATTATTGTTGTATGGTCTCGGAATTGTTGGTTAAAATGTATGTGGTGACTTTGCAATTATGTATTGGTCTTTTAAAGGCTATGTCATGATTTGATAATGATGTTTTATTTTGCTTATGTTAATTAAACACTAGGTACTTCTCCTATTTAGCCGGCTTCCGCTCGATAGAATGGACATCCCCAATCTTTATCAGATTTATATATTGTTCTTTTTAAGGACTTAACTATTTATAAGTGCTTTCTTGCGGTTTACACAAATAGATACCACCTGTCTTCCATAGCAGGCAGAGTGAAAGAGCAGCAAAGGTTTTGGCGCATAACGTCATATTCGCACAATTGCGTCACATTCGCAAAGTCACTTTCGCAAAAAGTCACTTTCGCAGAATGTTACTTTCTCAAAAGGTCACTTTCGCAAAATGTCATTCACAATTTTTTCCTGTAAGGTATTCGCTTTTTTAACCACTTCTAGCCAACAATAATGCAGTTACATAGATAAAGAAAGACCTACATAACTAAAGTATTTTTTTTTTTATATCTCAGTGTAAGTAGCTACTGCGTCAGTCTGAATGTAGTCAGTATATACAAGTACAACTAAACATCAAACAAAAGACACATTATTTCCAATAACAAGGTCACTCAATCATTGAGTCAATCTACGCTCATCTGATATTCGTTCGTGCCTTATCAGTTGCATGTACCACAGCCGTTCCGTAACAATGCAGATGTGTTTAGGTATGACTAATCTTGTTGCTATACTGGATCGGGATAACGAGTTATGTAACAAAGGTAGTGTGTTGTACTTGTGTTTAAACTGTTTATCTATTTACTTGTATGTACTTGTTGTTTGAGTCAGCCGTGTTTCCTCGGAGTGATCTTTAATGTTATCAATACATTAGTTTCTTCTTGCATCTTCGACTGCAGAATTGAGCCTAAGCGGAGTATCATTCTACGGGTACATAAAAATGGATGGGATGGATATATTTAGTATGCCTTTCAGTTTAGGCGTTAAATTATCAAATTTCTTAACTATATTTCTCATTGCGACTAATGGTATATGGGGTTTTGGGTATGTGATTGTGTAGACGAGCTAGCCACTTGTCACTACTTTTTCACCAAACCCAGCTCGGGTTTTGTTTTTAGCTGAATGTGGTTAAAGCTGTCCCTTTGACTCTGCCTACCCCTTCGGGGATTATGGGCGTGATGCTATGTTTATATGCTATATATTTTTCATGCGTAATATTGGTAGGTTTATCAATGAGACTTCGTTTCTTCAATATTGTTTAAGATTGCTTCAGGCCCACGATACTCATCATCATTTGGCCTCCCTGTTCCGCTACCGGGGCGTTCGGTATCGGGACTATACATCCTTATCTTACATTGACTCCTGTCGTCGACCAAAAGTCATGTCTTCATAATACATATGCACATTATGTACAAGTGTTTGTATATGATAAGGTGAATTTCTTCAATATTGTTTATGTATATTTGTATTGATATTAACACCTAATAAAAGCGATAGTCTTAGAGGCTTAGTGGCGCCTCAAATGCGACTATTGGTTGCAACTCGAGCAAGTCTAGATTTTTAAAACCTATGTAGCAAAGACTTGGCTGAATTCCGCACCACTTGGAAAGAGCTGGCCCAGGACAGACAGAAGTGGAAAAAATTTGGGGAGACCTTTGCCCAGCGGTTGGACACTAGGTTAATTATTAAAAAAATATAGCAGTGATAAAAAACACATCGGGAAATCGGCACATTCAATAAATGCGTAGCCATTATAAAAATTAGCTGTTTCTCCTGCTTATGAGTAACGCAGATCAGAATGCAATCCCTCCAATGTAATAGACAGACAGGAACCAGGAACGTGATCCCCCACTGAGTACAGAATATAACACTAGGATAATGATAAAAAAAAAATTAACAAAAGTCTTCCGCATATGGAAACTTGAGTAGATAATAAATAATTTGTCGAGACTGACACACTAATTCCCTAGTTCCAAACTATTCTTATGCTCGTACTATGGACACTAGGCGAACGGATAGACATACTTAAATACGTTAATATACATCCATGACTCGAGTAAAAATGTCCATGTTTTCGTCACACGAAATATTTTCCCCTAGTGGGATTCGAACCCGCGACCCTTGGTTTCGTGGCCAGGGTTTCTGACCACCCGACCAACGGGCCAGTCAAATATCTAATTGTTATATAAGTTTCCAGTAACTTGCTACAATTGACATGTGCTTCAATATTATATAGCAACGTAGAAGTTTACATATGCAACAAATCGTCTAGGTTTAATATCTCCAGCAATAAACGGATATGTGACCGGGTGCACAGGAAATGAAGGTGGTGCATAGCTTTCTAGTTTTAGTATATTATAGCTGCTGACGTCGCCGTATGTCATACTACAAGCATAATAAACTAGCCGGTTGAAGACGCATTGCATGCAAAAGTTACACATTGACAATTACGATATTGTCCTTTCATTGGGTTAAAGAAATACAATATTATTTTTGTATGTTGAATGTATGCAAAATTTTATTGGAAAATATGTGTTTAATATTGTAATGTAAACTTTTTGTGTATGGTTATTTTCATCTTTGCATTATTATTCCAATTGTGAGTTTTAATGCGGGGATTGGTTTTTGATTCTCTTCAAACCATATTTCGGTTTTTCGGACACTGGAAATAACATCTATCTGACATGTTATGCGAATGTGGCAAAAGTAGATAGGTAGGTACATGAAAAAACTCTACCTATTCTATCTATGATTATGATATTTAAGCATTTTTCATAAATTTTTATTTTAATTCAAATCTGTCTATTTTTATGGAATCATTACTCCTCGAGCTAACGGTCTTGCAAACGATCTGAAGGCATTCGTAGGTTATAGCATGTCAACTGTTGGAATTAATCCAACAATTGTTAACTTAGCTTGCTAACAAATGCAAGTTTGACCTCAAATATCTGCGTCAGGATAAACGTGAAAGTATTTTAGAAATAATTATGCACATATTTAAGTTGGGTTTTTGATGCAATTAATTTTGCACATGTACATACATACATAACTTCACGCCCACAATCCCCGAAGAAGTATGCAGGGTCAGAGGGGCAGCAGGACCCTTTAACCACATTCAGCCAAAAATAAAAATGGGCTGCGTTTGAAGGAAAATTGTGAAAATCAGTGAAAAATGGCTAGCTTGTCGCCTACACAATCACATACCCAAAACCCGATATATCATTTGTCGCCTTCTACGACATGTTAGACAAGAACCACAGTTGGCACTTTCTTTTTAAGTCCCAGACCAACATGGGACTATGGCTGGGTTAGATGGAAAATTTTGCACATGTTTGGTTACTAAATTGGATTCCCTAATAATATTACATAAAGCTGTACGTCCGTACGTATCTATACACTTGTGGCTATGATGATAATAAAATTAATACAGTTAAGCCGTTTTATAATAAAACCAGGAGTGGAAGGAGCGTTTTATTTAAATGATTAAACCCCATTTCAACTGCGGTTCGCTTGTTCTTTGTTTACTCCCGAGTCTTATAAAGTATTTGGAATTTTTAAATGAATATGCAAATGGAATACCGTTTTCGCAGTTTTTCTTTGAACGACCACGTTTACAAGCTTAGCGGGGCTTACTCGATGCACTGACCACAAGGTCACGGAGAGTGCATGATCGAGAAAGGTGAAAGGTTGCCGGCGCTATGTGGTCGTCGTATTAACACGGCAAACAAGTCAGACGCGATTAAGGCTCATGTACTCTATAGTACTCAGTATACGTGCGTTGCGTGTGAAGATCAACAGAGATAAGTGCGGTCAATTGATCCGCATGAGGAATGAGTCGCGAACAACTATGTTTGTTCTGTAGCGAACGGTTTTGATTGTGCGAAGGGTGTAAAGGGTCTCATTATGCTCTGGCCGTGCTGGTCAAATATAGGATAACCTGTTTACATATAGATAACAAGTTTGGTATGTAGAATTGGGATATAGTCGCCATACACAAATAATTCCAAGACGTTATTTGTTTAATATTACTCATATTTAACGACGGTCATTGATCGTTTTCAATTGCCTGTAGGATTTAATTGTTTGGCCATAATGAAATTCTCAGTCAGTTGAATGTGCCATACCATTTCTTCATATTAAGTTAAACATACAAAAACTCTAAAACCATTGCGTTTTGAGAGTTGATAAAAAGCAAATCAACAATTGTTTATTGATCGATAGCTGCCGAAATTATTCATTTATATGCCGATGCACATGCACAATATAACATGTCTAAGTTCATTAAACTTTTTAATATTTATGTTACGTTATTAAACCTCAAACAAAATGGTGTCGTCGTAAGCTTTTATAACTACAGTTGGCCTAAGTATAGTTTACTGCAAAGATTGATTATTGCATTAGAAACAGGCTTACGAGGGCTACAGAATATTCCTCGGTTATTCCAGGTTCTATAACAACTTTTTATCGATCGGCTGGCTTAGATTAAAGTGCGAAAAGAACTGATCAAGTAGCCGCTACGTGCTCGTCTGGCGAATGATTAATTGTGTAAGTTTGAAAGCTATGGCTATGAACAATTATTATCACATTTCTTTGTTTAGTTATTTTCTTGATTGCGGTTAGCGTTTGTTACTCAAATGCGGTGAATCATTTTTTCCATTGTATCAATTTGTAAATAGTAAATAACTTGCGAATTGAGGAATGAGGTCCTATCGTTGGGTTTTTCCTTTGAGCTCATAGCACAATAATTATGAAATCGATGTAATTATTTTTATATTGGCATGTCATCAGCGATATTCTGTATGTTTCATTTATTTTACACTAGCTGTTGCCCGCGGCTCCGTTCGCGTGGAGTCCGAAAGTGTAATTCCCATGGGAACTTTAAATTTTTCGGGATAAAATGTAGCCTATGTTCTAATTCAAGCTATAAGCCATCACCATTACTACTTTCAGCCAAATCGGTTCAGCCGTTTTGCCGTGAAAGAGCTACAAACATCCAAACATCCAAACTTATAAACTTTGGCTTAAGTAATAGTAATAGTAACTTAGTAAGATTAGCGACAGTAAACAATATAGATAATGCTATATACTCGACAGGACAGTAATTATTGTTACATGTTAAGTTCCAGACTAACATAGGACCATGGGCTGGGTTAGATGGAAAATTGTGATAAAGTAGTGACAAGTGGCTAGCTCGTCGCCTACACAATCACATACCCAAAACCTCATATATAATTAGGTCGCCTTTTACGACATGCTAGACAAGAAACACAATTTGCACATTCTTTTTAAGCCCCAGTCCAACATGGGACATAATATAATTACTAGATTCGCTAGGACTATGGTCAAAAAAGAGCCTCGACTACTACCGAGATATAATTACCTTATTTACAAAAAAATCCAATGAGTCAAGGCGGGTTAACGTTATTATAGTCAATCCCAAAATAGCTTAGCTGTAGGTACGTGTAATAGGAAAAATTCCCGGTATCTCGGCCGCCACCTTTATGTTGACGGGAAAAAAGTTAAAATTAGACTAATGATTCGATTTGGGTTATTTTGTGAAAAACATGGCTTATGATAAAACTGATTATTCGATTTAGGTAATTTTGTGAAATACTTATATGACATTATGGTGTGTCGATATTGCACAATATTATCAATTAGACCTGTTGATACTGGGACTACATCCACGAGTAATTTTCCAAAACATGTGGAAATTTTAATAGCCCCTTTTTTAAATCGTTAGTAGAGATTAGCTGGTGTTATAAGTTCCTCCTTATAACACCAGCTAATCTCAAAATCGGCTTAGCCGTTTCGGCGATTACACAGAAGACCGACAAAAACTTGAATAATTGCATTTTCGTTTATAAGTACTTTATTGACTTTTACTATATTTAGTTTTTAACTAGCTCCATGGCGCATTCGGTAGTGACCCTACTCCAAGAGTTGTGGATTCGATCCCCACCCAGGACAAACGTTCATGTGATGAATACTTTTGTTTGTTCTGTGTCTGGGTGTTAATATCTGATATTTTAGTATATATTTGTAATACCACTGTTGTTTCTGATATCCGTAACACAAGTCGGAGTCAGATCAATGTATGTGATGTAGTCTGATATATTTTTTTATTTATATTCTATTTAGTAATAAGCTGTTATTTCAACATTTCAAAAAGATACTTCAATTTTATTTATCTCTGCACACATATCGGTTACATCATTTTGCAGGAATGCGTCCGAAGGATGCACTCGCCTTTGTGGGGATTTATTTTTAAAAGTTCTGATTTATTCCGTGCATATGATCGGTTTATGGTCGTTATTTCAGTTCAGGTTTTACAGTCGATTAAATCATTGAGTGTTGTTCCTTGAAAGCGTTTAAAATATGGTATGGTATTTTCCATCAAAATTATTCACGTTTAATGGTTTTTTTTAAATAAAAATGAAATCAGATCTGTCTGTAGGTTTAGGATTGTGTAGATATTTCCCTAACTTTTGTTTCAAAGCGGTCATTGACCCTTACATCGCTTCTTTTTTTTGCAACACCTGTCGACCCTTTCGATAGAAATCGACTAACAACAGGCCCCGGAATCTATTTTAGGCAACACAAGAAACTCGCGAAATTTTGGTGGCTCCTTAAAATTGCTAAAAACAAACTAGCAGTGTAATTTGTGGCACGGCTTTATCTATAAACTTATCATAACTGGCGTATTAGACAATGCAGCTTCAATAACGGGCCTTAATCCAGAATTGAGCAAGAACCGGGATTCTGGAGATGACGATTACAAATTACAATGCAATGCGAACGTCGTAAATCTGGGAACTAACCCAAGGATTCCGACCGCTAAGAGGCCAGTTAGGTTTTTTGCGGCTTTGGTACAGTGATGCCTACTGGTGGTCGTATTTACCCCAAACTTGTTTTACAATCATCTATAGTAACTACAATGTGCAATGGATACTAGGTGAACGGATAGACATACTTAAATACGTTTATAAACAACCATGACTCGAGTACAAATGTCCATATTCATCACACGTTCTGCACATCACACATCACACGTAATTTCCGTAAACCAGACGGAAAAATTTTTTGAACAAAAAAAATTTCACCGAAATAACTGAAAAGCCAAAAATAATAAAACAAAATAACTAAACCCCACGCCACTATCCTAGCGGAAAAAAATACGTTGTTTATTTAACCTTAACAACTAAGTTCTTAAACAAATGTAAGTATACCTAAGTAATTTTGAGTCGGTGCCAATAATTTATAAATTTTGTAATTTCCCCCAAATTTATGGGAAAATCTCCCTACAAGGCATCACAGCGTGAGTGCTAGTTGAGCGCAGATGCCGACGGCATTAGTCAGCGGTACCTCCGCCGATTGCACCGAGCCCTGAATTACATTCGCGGGGCGATAATTAGCCTCCACGCATGCGGGGACTCTAATGCGGTGCAATACGGTACCTAACGGGTATACTCGCTACGATGCGCCGAGCTGACGGACTTGTTGCTAACAGTCTATTGGACTTGTCTTAATTTTTCTAACGAGTTCTTGTTTTTTATACTGGGTGACCAACGAGCATATGACTAGGTTGATTGGTTGCGGTCACTGTATAGATATTTACTACTATAAAGTTATCTTAATCCGTTGCTGACCTTAAAGTGCCTTCTTAAAACTCTTTGAAGAACCCTGTGCTGTAATCTATGTTAACTTCTGTAAATTTCAATGCATTATTTGCATATAGTACGTTGCTCATATAACGTTGATAATGTGCTTTTTGTGAATTATGTCGCTAGCACCTATGCCTTTCTCGAATTAACGATGTTTCTACAAGGGAATGTGTGCAAGTCGTTGAAATATCTTAAACTTATTATCTTAAGTGCTGAATTGAATTTTCAATGCTGCTTATTAGTCTATATTAAGACGATCTAATTTAAATTCGACAGAAAGTTAACTTCACGACGGTGTCCTTTATAAAGATGTCATTTAAAAAGCCGTTATTTTGTAAAAAAAAAAAAATGTTATCTCTAATAAATTAATAATTAAATCTTAATTATAAGAAAGCTTTTCAAAATTAAATTATGATCACACTGGAATCTAATATCCATTAGTCGTTAGTGGTTTTAAACTCTGTCGCGATGTGCACACAGTTAGCAGTTCCGTAGTTCAGGACTTGTTGATGGCATCAACAACAATGTTCTGTTCGGAGGGCTAGCAGTTTGTCGAGCTGAGTGCTCGTTACTCTGCACACTCGTGTTCGTTAGTTTGACACGATCATTGCATGTCAACGTGGTATTGGTGGACTTGTTAGATAATATGGATACCACCATACACATGTAATACCAAGACATAATTTAAAGAGCACATTATTTAAGGCCGTAAATCATTCTGCAGTTTCATTTATTTATTTGCATATTTTGCTTTTTAATTGATTTGAAAATATTTAATAGTCAGTCAGTTGAGTAGCCTTAGTATTTCCATACAAATATAAGTAAACATAGCGTTTCGACAGCTCATAAAAAAATGTCAGATGATTGGTGGTGTCATATAGTCTATTTACAAGTTGGTTTCTTTTTTAGCTTCTTTAGTTTTGACAAGTTGCCTATTTTTTTCATCTTATAAAGCAAAATCTTAGTCTTTTATACTTGTTATTCTTAGATGTCATTATACCAGTGCTATTGCTGTCTTAGTCATCAGCGGTGGGTGTTTCTCACTTCATAGTTAGCATTCCGTATATGCTTTCACGGATCGCGTTATGTGGCCATCTAACAGTCCAATGCGGTATTATCTGCGCAATTTTTTTGTCCGTAAGTTAGATTATCAAAAAATATTGAATAGGTACGTCTTTTTTGCTTTATCTGATATTTGATAAATGACAAACATACAGCGCTTCAAACATCTGAAATTTAGCGCTTAACGTCACTTGGACGGTAAAATTTTACACACCTAGTGACGTCACACGGTACTTTAACGCGCTGTATATTTATTATTTTAAGTTTGTTAAATAAAAGAAAAAATACATAAGTAAATTTTTTTTTGTCTGAATAGTGGACTATAATTTTTTTTTTAGGAAAATAGCCTATTTTATTAGTCAACTTTTCCTTAAGCTGATGGCGAAATATTTACCGACAGCCTACGTAGACGCCTTCATTGGAAAATCCGAGCGATTCACGGCACCGCCAGTGTGCTATTAACTTTGTCAACTGGGGACTAATTATGTTTGCGTTGACGGTAATTTAAAATTCGACATTGCTAATTGGGTCTAATTTAAAAATTTGCTGCAGGCCACGTCGTAGTGGCGATGTGAACAATTAAATGATCGTTTAGCGTCTAAATATACGGAGGATAATTATAATCAGCGTAATGGCGTTGGAGACCGATGCAGCTGCCGGTTTTATTGGACAGCCGGTAAGCTCCGTCTTGGGGTGATGTTAGTTGAAATGAAATGAAATGAAATTATCTTTATTTACGTAGGCTCAAATAAGCACTTATAAATCGACAGTACATACAAATGAAAATTTACCACCGGATTCGGAAAGTAGCTTCTACCGAGACAAACCGGCATATATTGTTCAGTTCAGTGTATAGTGTATAGTTTCGTCTGTACTAGGCTTTAAACCGACATGATGACTCTTATGTTTTCCCAGATATGATGTTTTGGAAATATGTATGTTCCTGCCTTTGTTTACTAGAATCTACTTAAGGGTTTCTAATAATAAAAAGATTGACTACTATTGTTTAAAACTACTTACAGTTTTATAAATTCGTAAGGTCAAGTAAAACATCTATAATAACTTTGACATTAAAATTACGCGGTTGCGTTTTAATTTACTTTGCGATGCATAATGATAATTGAAAAAAAAATAGCAAGATAAAATGGAAGCATATCTGCAACTATAATTTATTTGTATACCTTAAACACATAACATATTTTACAAACCAAAAAATGGCCCCGCACTTCTCGAAAGCATCATGGAACGTTGCACAGTTGAAATATTTAACTGTACACAGCATTACCGGGACGGGACGAAATTGTTTTCTTTCCCGGGATCAAAGATAAAAGAGCGATGGTTCAGATAAAACCACGGAGAAACCACGAGTCGGGGACACAGGCATTCCTCCGGTTCGTTATGACCACCGCTTGCCTAATACTTGGCAACGCCACGAATTGATTTTATTACGTGGAAGACACTTTAATTTCCCCCGAGATGACCTGTAGTTTACTGCTGGGATCTGTTTGCGTCCCAGTTATATTGGACGCGAAATTGGGTGAGGGCTAGGTGATTTGAATGTCTAGATATGTTTACCTGGTTGTTTAAAGCCTTTGAGATGGAGACTAGTAATGGAGTTGTGTATTTGCGTTGACATTAAAAGAGCGTTTTGTTACATTAAGTATCTCATTGAAGTCAATGAGATAATGAAGTGATAGAGGGGTTAATAGGGCTTAATAGATTTAGAGGGTTAATAGATTCTTGGGAGTAACTATTCTCGTGCTGAGTGGCGTGTTTTGGGAGAGGCCTATGTCCAGCAGTGGAAGACGATAGGCGGATGATGATGATGATGAACTGTTCTTTAGTTGTAATAGATTAATGGCACCTTCATAATTAAGAAAATATCTGACTATGTTTATACCACACAATAACGACTAAATAGAAGTAAATGAAACTTGGCTCTTAGTAAGTTCATGAAATGTATCCTGGGAAAATTTATGTCGACGACGCGCGGAAATAATGTTGCAAAATACATTTTATGTGGACAACGCCGCGAACAGAACATGGTTAATTACTAGGTGCACCAGACAATGCACACCAATTCTCTTGTGCTATAAGTACTAAATGAGCAGATGGCTCTTCCCCGATTAGAAAATGTATTTAGAAATAGCATGCTTGTTAATAAAATAGTGCACTAAGTTCATTGAACCTAAATACACAATGTTAGCGTTTACCACCTTTAATATGTAAGTTTTAGTATCGATTTATGGCTACGCAAAGTCAACGATCTCGTGGAAAAGTACAGTAACTGCAATGTACATTAAACTTCAATAAGGACCCGGTGCACCGATAACTAGCAGTTATTGATTGTTATATTTTTAAATGGGAGTGTGTCACGCTGTGTCAATAAATGCATTTATCACGTCGCTGGCGAGACGAGCCGGTGCCCACTTATAATTGAATCATTAGCGCTCCAAATTGATATTAATTCGACTAAGCATTTTAAACTGTTTCGATATATACGAAATAGACTTTATTTAGCGGGTAGTAAGGACGATATTACTGTAGTTTCGTACTCTGGTTAGGGTTCAACCTGCTTGTGTCGACAAGCGAAGTTTGATATTTGGAAACGTTATTATGAATGGATGCCAAAATGCTCTAATACTGCCAATGTCGCTAAAGAAATTTATTGATTCTGTCTAGCGGCCCGTATTACTAAATATCGATTAGTTTTAGCGATTGATAGTGAAAGCTCAACTTTATGGGTCTCTAGTAATAATAATGAAACAAGGATGAACATGCCTAGCGAAAGGGGGATATAGTAGATCAGATAAAGGCTACCTGAAATTGTTCGCATTCCGACTAGACCGAACGGACTAAAGCAACAAATAATAAAAGTAGGATGAAAGCAGACTAAGGATTAAACATAGGATTGGATGAAAGCTTCCTGAAACAAACAAATCCTGACATCAATTTGTAACGGATATAACATAGTTTAAATAACGTACCTTTGTAGCGAGAATAATAACGGATTATGAAAAAAGTTTCGTCAATGAATAGTTTTCTTATCCTTATTCCCTGTTGCTTCGAGACCGTTTTAGTTATGATACTCGATTTAGTGATTGGTTGTTTTTATATGACCCTGTAATTCATCTTCACAATACTTCCATTGATATTACATACATATTAATACAATTATTTCTGCAATTAAACCAATTACTATTCAATTTATAAATGTATTAATTACTGGTAGTATGTGCATGTTGAAAAAAACCCAGGCGCCACTTGAGTACAAATATGGAAACGAAACCTTTCACGCCATATTTGCATCACATCCTATAATAGGGATGACGGCTGGATTATAAAACTGTTATTCTAATTGGTCCGTCAGTTAGATTGTACAAAAATACGAGACACACATTTTTCACTTTATCAAATTAACAAAAAAAAAAATAAAGAAAATTTTGTCAAAAAATAAAATTGAGTTTAGTAAGTTGGAAAATACTTTCCACTTTAGCTAAAATTAAATCATAACGAGATATCGATATTGCTAGCGCATATTTTAGCGTCGTAGTACTTTTACGAGGTCTATTTATATGCCTACCATCGACTGCCGCCGTAGTTTATAGATCCATTCATGAAGGCTGGAGGCGGAAGAGTATTCGTATTTGTACAACGAGTATTGTTCTGTTAGTGCGATGTGCATTTTGTAGTAATGTGTAGTTCTTATTGACATGTAACGGCGTTATAACGGTAACGGATAACGGTATCGATGAATTATTGTTTATTGCAAAGGTTAACTCGTGTTTAATTTAAACTATGTTATCTTTTTTAGATTGAAAGGCAGCTTCATGTGCCATCTCTCCTAATTCTTATTTTTAGAGTTCCTCCCTCTTTTACAGTCCCTAGGCTAATACTGCCAATTGACAAATCTAGGACTTTAAAAGAATCTCAAATGAATTAATATGAAGTATATTCGATGGGAATGTTGACCTAAACTGTGCTGGATATTGATATTGAACCACAATTCTAAAATTCTATAAGGCAGGTCAGATACAACAGGAAGCCGGAAATGCCTCGTATCCATCCTTCCGGTGTATGATCTTTGACAGGCGGAATTTATAACGCGTTAATTGTTTTTGACTGTAGAATTTGGCGTGATTTTTGATGATTTAGTAAACGCTTTTAATTCGAAATCCAATCGCTTTCATTTTCCATAATATATCAAGTCAACGATGAGCGATATTCTGTCACTTAAAATCGAACATTACCTTTAGTTAAATATGGGGAATGCATTAGGCTTTCGGAGAAAGACGGTATAGTGTGTGGGATTACTGGACCCCTCGAGTCGGTGGATCTACCTCCGACCAAGATGGAGTGCTCGTGGTATACTTAATAAACTTTGCTGTGAGATCCATAGTAAAAGCTACCACAGCATAATCGACGACGACGTTTGACATGCGTGCTTAATGAGAGTACCTTTATATTAATAACGTATTTTGTTTGTTGTTGCAGCAACGGGCCGGTGGAAGGCGCGTACGGTTCGCAACACAGCCCGGTGTCGCGGTCGGACGCGTCCACCGAGGACGCGGAGCTGTCTGCTGCGCTCGCGCACCAGCACCATCTGGCCATGCAGGTGAGGATTGGAGATGTGGCGAACTGTACCAGCTCGTTTCTGAGGAACTGAGTTGAACAATAATTTTTGACTGGCTCGATGGCGCATTCGGTAGTTACCCTGCCCTATGCGCCGAGAGTTGTGCGTTCGATCCCCACACAGGACAAACATTTGTGTGATGAATACTTGTGTTTGTTCTGTGTCTGGGTGTTAATATCTAATATATTTGTAGTACCATTGTTGATTCTGATATCCGTAACACAAGTGATTAAGCTACTTACCTCGAAATCAGATCAATGTATGTGATGTAGTCGAATATTTATATTTATTAATAATATCCGTCGTCGTGTTGGGACGTTTTCGGACCTCGATCTTTTTGAACAGCCGTCTTATTCTCCTGCATCTGTAATCACACTATACTATATGTAGTAGCTTTATAGCATCTGTAATCAAAAATAGCGATAATATAATTGTTCTTTTTTGACAGTATAGATTTGTACCAACGTTTAATGTTGATTGCGAAGTTGATAAAATTTTTTCACTCGATGATTTGGGACCGAACCGAATTTTTCACGCGGGCAATATCTTTATTTAACTTTCAAAACTTTTCCTAGTTAAGATAAATGATTTCCAACAAAGGGAAACTTCCTTATGGCAGTTAAGTAACCCTTTACTAATGGATCACTTCGGCTTAGTCGCCGCGCACTCCACCGATATTGTTACCGGGCTCTTTGACAAAATGTTTGCGGGTTTTTTTTCGCTTAATTGTTCAACCTGTATTCAAGGGTTGTGAATGGTCGCAATTAAATTTCCCAAGCTGTTTGTGAGACTTGACTATCTTGTACGTGTTTTCTCTTTCTATCTCTCTCTCACACACACACACACACAAAACGTTATTTCACTAAACATTTTAGTTGATAACAAATTGTGTCCTAGATCAATTAGAGACATGTATATATTTATATTACTTGATATGTAGGAAAGATTGTGTCCCATGTTTACAGTATTACAATTAGATACACTAGAATGAACATGCAGATAAACTAGAATTTTACTAATACATTTAACTACTAAAAATATAATCGTCCAAATCTTGCCCAAGACACAATAAGATATATTTAAAGAGATAAGTTTAAAAGGTGAAATTTATTAAACCGTGTGGAAGCATCTGCACATTCCACTCCCAGTTGAATTGAAAGCGTTATTTCTTCAAGTCGGTTAAAAATCTATTGCTCAATCCTACGAGCAATTCCGAGGAAGCGATCGGTGGAATCCGTTACATCTATCTGTTACATCGTCTGTTAGAATTCCTAGGCTATCTAGACTGTTACGCAATGCACTTAGGTAATCTAGAGTTAGATAGTTTTGGCTACTTTGTGGAAATGTTTTTATTTACATGATTTTGGCCGATTGCTTCGGTATTAGGTAATAGTTCTTGAATTATTGATTATATATGAAATTTTAAGTTACAAAATTAAGCTATTAAATAAGTTAAAAGCAAAAATATGGCCCGAGATGAAGACACATTTAAAACAATTTAGACATTACAAAAATAAAAATGTCCCTTGTCATTTTACTTCGGGAAGCGATGGTATCAACTTCCTCCCATTGCTTTTCCAAAACCAATCTTAGTATAAGTATAATTTTATACGGTGAGGTACTCGTGAGGAAACAGCTTAACCCGTATTTTATTGCACCAGTCCACTTATTTGCAATGCAACATTGATTTATAAAACTTGCAACAGAAATTGGCCCTTATCGAGGATTTGTAACATACTGATAAGTGCAAGGTAAATAAATGGGGTCACGGTGTTAGTTACTAGTGTTGATAGACAAGCGCAAGAGATTACTGGACTACGAATATGAAGTTTCTAACTCCGAGTGGTTATAAGTTTCGTGGCAATTTTAGCCCGCTGAAAGTATGTATGTAATTTACAGATTTTGTGTTGTTTAATTTGTAGTAAATATAAGTTTATTTTTAAAAATTTGGCCAGGCGGTGTTGAATATTGATGTTCTATAATTCTGTGCAGGGATTGTGCCATATGGCGTTCGCCTACCGTTCTGCCTACCCGCTAGTGGCGTGAAGTTTAGTTTAGTATAACATATATGAAAAAAGCTAATAGAATTTGAATGAAGTGAGAAATAATAATTATTCCTTTCTTTCGCATCAAATATTTGCGAATAGGCCTCTAGCTAAATTAGCGTACTCAAAGTAGGGTATCTACCTTATGCTACATATTTCATTTGTGCTAAAATAAGTAGGGTCTAGTGCCCTTAGATCTTGAACAACTGATAAAGTTAATATAGAAATGTTGATATGGTAAAAATCAGATTCGTAAAACAGTCGATTTATGGGGTCTATTATGTGTATTGTTTCATTAGCATCCTAACGCCAAATAATATAAAAGGCACATATCACCAGGGATTGTACAATACCGCGTAATTAGACTTTTTCATAAGGCCTACTTTTCTATGAACCTAAGTCAAAGTTAGGCCTATAAAGCTACATCCGCATTATTGTCCGATGATGTGGAAAACAGGCGCGCTGACGATATATCTCTTGAACTTGACGCAAATAAAACTACTCGCACCATGAATGAACTGCGTCATATACGTGCTACTAAACCGAGCTAATGGTGAATGAACGTTCCGTTTCAGGCGAGCGAGTACGGGGGCGGCGTGGTGGGCGGGGTCCCGGACCCCGACTACGGGCAGTACGTGTCGTCGCCCGCCGCGCACTACAACCACATGGGGCATCTCACTATGGCGCCGTCGCAGAAGTATCCGCATGTTAGTACAATGTCAACCACGGACTAGTAAAATAAGAAGGACTCCACGCTGTCCTACTACAGCGTGAAGCAACGTTTATTCATGTGTGAGTGAGATATTTATGGATACCAGATATCGTATATCTGGAATTTGGAGCGCTTATTATGTCAATGTGTGATGTAGGTTACGTGTCAAGTTGAAGCACCTGAGGAGCGTCAAGGTCTATTTAGTGGTCCGAGGTCCTTCTTTTTTTACTAGTCCGTGATGTCAACGCTATTTTTGTACCATGAAGTAGAGTGAAGAGCGGTGGTAGCTCAATAATTGTGCGCGTTTCCTTGAGACTAGGTAATATGTCGCGATGATACGTGCATTATGAAATAAATATGCATGTGTAAACAATAAAGATTACGAAGGTCGGATAGCGTTAGTTTCGTTGTAAGTAAATGGTTAAATTAAATATCTTGGTCCAAGCCGATGTCCATTAGAAACGAGATAAAGCTAGATATGATGCTAATGCAATTGCGTTAATTCAGCTCACAGTGTTACCTCACGTTCTCAATATGTGTTAACGCACAGCGCACTGCGCAGGACCAAAATAATTTGGAAAATTTTCCGAAATGCAACTCCGGGGTCATACGTCATCATCAGCAAATTTTGCTGTTTTATTTTCACCTACATTAAAAAGCATGTGCACTGAGCTGCCTCTGCTTTACTTGAGCCTTTCATGCTCTACTTATTATTGCATAGCATCCAATTCTAGTCCGGCCTTTTTTATTTTTTGCAAAGTTCTACCACCCATTTTATGTAATTCGGATCTTTGATACATTCGTATCCAAACATCTTGAAATTATCGATATATCGATACGTATTTTATATTATCAAAGGAAGTTTCCGATTGTCACATACTTAGATCTTGTTGCCTTGTTGCAGGTGATGGACTCTGTGTCGGTGAGCGGCGGCGGTCCGTACGGCGGCGCGGGCGCAGGCCACTACGGCACGTACGGGCACTACGGCGCCGCCGCCTACCAGCCGCAGCCCGCCTACATGGTGGAGCCGCCGCCGCAGGTGCCAGCCTACATGGGGCAGGTCAGTTATACCGTACTAAGTATGGCATACTTGATTACACAAAAGACCTGCCTTTATGGTCAGATTTAACTGGTTATCTAGAGCCTCTGTAGCTACAAGTTTCTTGGGCGAGATTTAATGTCGCCCCCCTTATTTCCCCCCTCCTCCAATCGTAACTCACAGATTAAGTGCTATGCTTAACATGATGATAAAGTCCATCAGCATCAACAAAGTTATTATTCTTCTAACCTAACATTTCAACGCAATGTTTTAGCCATTTTTCTTTTAAAACGTTCCGTAAAATCATTTAGTTTTGTTGAAGACTTGCTTATGCTACTGTATTACTTTCAGGAATACGTCGAAGGAGGTGGCAGCGCTTCACCAAGGAGCGCCTCGCCCGGCGCGCTACCACAACACAATTTGCACCTACAGCAGAGGTACGAACTATTTACTACAATGATTTTGTAACATAGGTGCACACACATGCACTAAGTAAACTTTCTTGCGAGGTAGTATTGTAAGTAAACGTTCTTGCGAGGTTTATTGCTACCTATACAGAATTTATTAATATAGACTTCAAAAAAATACACGTGTTTATTTATTTACTTTTGTTTCTCTAATTAATATAGGCTAGTCCTTCCTTAGGAATAAGGTTAAGAAGAAAAAGAGTAACAACTTAAAAGAAAGTCTTTATTTGTTCCCATTTCAAAGAGTTGGTTACAAATAGTAAAAACGGTAATAACCCCAGTAGTCAAAATATCTGAAACCAAAGAATGCCAATCCTCATCAACGCCTTACCTGCAGGTACGACTCGACGTCCTTGGAGCAGCTGGGCCGGCACTACTGCGTGACGTCACCGCGCGGGGAGTACGCCACCGACGCGTATGGGTACCAGCACTACCCCGCCGCCTACGACCCTCCGCCGCATCAACCGCCGCCGTTCAAGGTCAGTCGGAGGGTGTTGATGGGAGAAAGGGGATATATAAGGGGAAGGTCTCGATGACAACTGGATGAAAATGCTGGGAAAAAATGCTGTTCCTCTTTTGGGTGATCTAGGCATAGGACAAGAAGATGATGTATCCAAATTTCATTTCAAATTAAACAAACAACATAAACATAACATCACGCCCATAATCCCCGAAGGGGTGGGCAGAATCAAAGGGGCAGCAGGCCCCTTTAACCACATTCAGCCAAAATTAAAATTGGGCTGGGTTAGATGGAAAATTGTGAAAAAGTTGTGACAAGTGGCTAGCTCATCGCCTACACAATCACATACCAAAAACCCCATATACAATTAGTCGCCTTTTACGACATGCTAGGCAAGAAACACAGTTGGCACATTCTTTTTTAAGTCCCAGACCAACATGGGACTACTTTGTTGATATTACTTTCACTTATTTTATATTTAATGAAAATTTAACCGTCTGCCTAGACTGCATTAACTTCTTGTGACCACAATATATAATACGATGATATTAAGCTGTGTTTCTTCTTGCTTTTATTATTAACAGGATTCACAAAACGGGCTTAGTTTGGGCAGTGCGGGAGGACAGTCTATGTACGGCGATGAGGAGGAATTACAGAAACAAATGGCTAACATGGCGTTAGGTGAGTGTGAGTATATAATGTTTATATTAATAGGTTAAGTATAATATAGTAGTTTATATAGTATTATGTACCGTTTATCTTGGTATGGGCATGTGATGAGAGGAGAGGAAGGACATGTGACAAAGAGAGTGATGAGTATGAATGTTAGTGGATGGAGAGGAAGAGGAAGGCCAAATAAGAGATGGATGGATTGTGTGGAAGATGATATGAGAGAAATGGGAGTGGATAGCTTGATGACGGCTGACCGGGACGTATGGAAAAGGAAGACATGCTGCGCCGACCCCAGATGAACTGGGAGAAGGGCAAGAGGATGATGATATAGTATTATGTACCGCGAAGGTTGCAAACAATCGTACGGCTAGACTGGTGGTAAGCCGTCACTGTAGTATTCCGACACAAAACGGTTCACTCGTATGTTGCTGATCCTTTAAAGGTTTACTAGATTTTTATCAAAGTTCTTTTTCTTCTAACTAGAAATGTTTACATTCTTCAATCGGACGTTTTTTTAAAGGTGAGCTCTTCAAATGACCGAATAAAAGCGGTGGAACTTTAGGTTAACATAGTCTTGTTTATATATTTAATCACATTATGTATCATCCAGTATTTCCATTTTTTTATTCAGTGCAAATGTCTTCGAATTAGAGCATTCACTCTTATGAAACGGCCTGTGGATTGCTAGATTTTTTAATTAATCGACAATAAAACAATTCATTAATGTTTCAGTCCACGCTGGAGTGGGCGGGCGTGAGGATGGCGGCGGCCTCCAGTGGCGGGACCCGAACCTGCCCGAGGTGATCGGCTTCCTCAACTCGCCCTCCGACGTGGTGAAGGCGAACGCCGCCGCGTACCTCCAGCACCTCACCTACATGGACGACCCTAACAAACAGAAGACGAGGAGTTTAGGTAATTAAACTTGAGTGTTGGATAGGGTGTGGCGTTTATTTTTTGTTTAAGAAACCGTTCAAGTATTACGGACGCAATAATGGGAGTGAAGGAGGTTTTTGATTTGCTTACTTTTAGTGACATAGGGGAGGGGGGATTATGAATGGTGGTTGCTTTATCAATGAACATAAACAGATTTTGTAAAAAAGTTTTTCGCACCACTGTATAACGCAAGTTTGACTTAGGCTTGCTTTGGCTGAAAACGAGCAAGAAGGGGTTGCTCGAACGGTCTCCTAATAGTCGCAGTGTTTACTATTGTGGCGTAGTAGACAGATGTCTATTGAGTAGTATACAATCTAATACTTTTCACAATTGTTACAGGCGGCATCCCGCCTCTAGTGCGGTTAGTGTCGCACGAGAACCCGGAGGTGTGTCGCAACGCGTGCGGCGCCCTGCGCAACCTGTCGTACGGGCGGCAGAACGACGAGAACAAGCGCGCCATCCGCGACGCCGCCGGCATCCCCGCGCTCATGGCGCTGCTGTGCCGCGCCACCGACATGGAGGTAACGTAACACACCCGCAGGTGTGCCGCAACCTGTCGTACGGGCGGCAGAACGACGAGAACAAGCGCGCCATCCGCGACGCCGCCGGCATCCCCGCGCTCATGGCGCTGCTGTGCCGCGCCACCGACATGGAGGTAACGTAACACACCCGCAGGTGTGCCGCAACCTGTCGTACGGGCGGCAGAACGACGAGAACAAGCGCGCCATCCGCGACGCCGCCGGCATCCCCGCGCTCATGGCGCTGCTGTGCCGCGCCACCGACATGGAGGTAACGTAACACACCCGCAGGTGTGCCGCAACCTGTCGTACGGGCGGCAGAACGACGAGAACAAGCGCGCCATCCGCGACGGCCGCCGTCGGGAGGGGTAGAGGGGTTTAGCTGCCTATATTGTATTGCCTCCACCCCCGGACCAAAATAAATATTGTATTGCCCCTTCTGGACCAAAAGCTGCGTACGCCCATGCCCTTAATCAATACTAATGGTCATTACTTTTTTGTAGGTAAAAGAGCTGGTGACGGGCGTAATCTGGAACATGTCGTCGTGCGAGGATCTAAAGCAGTCCATCATCGACGACGCCGCGCAGGTGATAGTCAACAAGGTCATTGTGCCGCACTCCGGATGGCATCCCACCAACCCCGGCGACACCTACTGGTCTACTGGTGAGTGATCGTTAATATGGTGATGTTTTAGTTTATGACAAAGCAGTGCCCCGCGGTTTCACCTGCGTGATTCTCGTCCCCGTGGGAATACCAGCTTAAAATATAGCCTATGCTACTCGCTGATAACGTAGCTTTCCATTGGTGAAAGAATTTTTATATCGGTTTTTGTTTGTATTTACGATTATTTTCAATTCAAACAAAATATATTTTTGGTTGTAATTAAAATAAGATCACACATTTATTTGTGATCTTATTTCTCTGACCATTTATTGTTCGCCAATAGAGAATCTTGTAGTATTATTGATCGGACGTTTATTGCGATAAAATTGTATCAATGTTATGATTGAAGTACCGTTTGTTTGTTCGCGGTGCAGTATTCCGCAACGCGTCGGGCGTGCTGCGCAACGCGTCGTCGGCGGGCGAGTACGCGCGGCGGCGGCTGCGCTGCCTGGCGGGGCTGCCCGAGGCGCTGCTGCACACGGTGCGCGCCGCCGTGCGCGCTAACGCCATCGGCACCAAGATCGTCGAGAACTGCGTCTGCGTGCTGCGCAACCTCTCCTACAGGTGACTACCATTGCGAGTGCGCGCGGCGGCGGCTGCGCTGCCTGGCGGGGCTGCCCGAGGCGCTGCTGCACACGGTGCGCGCCGCCGTGCGCGCTAACGCCATCGGCACCAAGATCGTCGAGAACTGCGTCTGCGTGCTGCGCAACCTCTCCTACAGGTGACTACCATTGCGAGTGCGCGCGGCGGCGGCTGCGCTGCCTGGCGGGGCTGCCCGAGGCGCTGCTGCACACGGTGCGCGCCGCCGTGCGCGCTAACGCCATCGGCACCAAGATCGTCGAGAACTGCGTCTGCGTGCTGCGCAACCTCTCCTACAGGTGACTACCATTGCGAGTGCGCGCGGCGGCGGCTGCGCTGCCTGGCGGGGCTGCCCGAGGCGCTGCTGCACACGGTGCGCGCCGCCGTGCGCGCTAACGCCATCGGCACCAAGATCGTCGAGAACTGCGTCTGCGTGCTGCGCAACCTCTCCTACAGGTGACTACCATTGCGAGTGCGCGCGGCGGCGGCTGCGCTGCCTGGCGGGGCTGCCCGAGGCGCTGCTGCACACGGTGCGCGCCGCCGTGCGCGCTAACGCCATCGGCACCAAGATCGTCGAGAACTGCGTCTGCGTGCTGCGCAACCTCTCCTACAGGTGACTACCATTGCGAGTGCGCGCGGCGGCGGCTGCGCTGCCTGGCGGGGCTGCCCGAGGCGCTGCTGCACACGGTGCGCGCCGCCGTGCGCGCTAACGCCATCGGCACCAAGATCGTCGAGAACTGCGTCTGCGTGCTGCGCAACCTCTCCTACAGGTGACTACCATTGCGAGTGCGCGCGGCGGCGGCTGCGCTGCCTGGCGGGGCTGCCCGAGGCGCTGCTGCACACGGTGCGCGCCGCCGTGCGCGCTAACGCCATCGGCACCAAGATCGTCGAGAACTGCGTCTGCGTGCTGCGCAACCTCTCCTACAGGTGACTACCATTGCGAGTGCGCGCGGCGGCGGCTGCGCTGCCTGGCGGGGCTGCCCGAGGCGCTGCTGCACACGGTGCGCGCCGCCGTGCGCGCTAACGCCATCGGCACCAAGATCGTCGAGAACTGCGTCTGCGTGCTGCGCAACCTCTCCTACAGGTGACTACCATTGCGAGTGCGCGCGGCGGCGGCTGCGCTGCCTGGCGGGGCTGCCCGAGGCGCTGCTGCACACGGTGCGCGCCGCCGTGCGCGCTAACGCCATCGGCACCAAGATCGTCGAGAACTGCGTCTGCGTGCTGCGCAACCTCTCCTACAGGTGACTACCATTGCGAGTGCGCGCGGCGGCGGCTGCGCTGCCTGGCGGGGCTGCCCGAGGCGCTGCTGCACACGGTGCGCGCCGCCGTGCGCGCTAACGCCATCGGCACCAAGATCGTCGAGAACTGCGTCTGCGTGCTGCGCAACCTCTCCTACAGGTGACTACCATTGCGAGTGCGCGCGGCGGCGGCTGCGCTGCCTGGCGGGGCTGCCCGAGGCGCTGCTGCACACGGTGCGCGCCGCCGTGCGCGCTAACGCCATCGGCACCAAGATCGTCGAGAACTGCGTCTGCGTGCTGCGCAACCTCTCCTACAGGTGACTACCATTGCGAGTGCGCGCGGCGGCGGCTGCGCTGCCTGGCGGGGCTGCCCGAGGCGCTGCTGCACACGGTGCGCGCCGCCGTGCGCGCTAACGCCATCGGCACCAAGATCGTCGAGAACTGCGTCTGCGTGCTGCGCAACCTCTCCTACAGGTGACTACCATTGCGAGTGCGCGCGGCGGCGGCTGCGCTGCCTGGCGGGGCTGCCCGAGGCGCTGCTGCACACGGTGCGCGCCGCCGTGCGCGCTAACGCCATCGGCACCAAGATCGTCGAGAACTGCGTCTGCGTGCTGCGCAACCTCTCCTACAGGTGACTACCATTGCGAGTGCGCGCGGCGGCGGCTGCGCTGCCTGGCGGGGCTGCCCGAGGCGCTGCTGCACACGGTGCGCGCCGCCGTGCGCGCTAACGCCATCGGCACCAAGATCGTCGAGAACTGCGTCTGCGTGCTGCGCAACCTCTCCTACAGGTGACTACCATTGCGAGTGCGCGCGGCGGCGGCTGCGCTGCCTGGCGGGGCTGCCCGAGGCGCTGCTGCACACGGTGCGCGCCGCCGTGCGCGCTAACGCCATCGGCACCAAGATCGTCGAGAACTGCGTCTGCGTGCTGCGCAACCTCTCCTACAGGTGACTACCATTGCGAGTGCGCGCGGCGGCGGCTGCGCTGCCTGGCGGGGCTGCCCGAGGCGCTGCTGCACACGGTGCGCGCCGCCGTGCGCGCTAACGCCATCGGCACCAAGATCGTCGAGAACTGCGTCTGCGTGCTGCGCAACCTCTCCTACAGGTGACTACCATTGCGAGTGCGCGCGGCGGCGGCTGCGCTGCCTGGCGGGGCTGCCCGAGGCGCTGCTGCACACGGTGCGCGCCGCCGTGCGCGCTAACGCCATCGGCACCAAGATCGTCGAGAACTGCGTCTGCGTGCTGCGCAACCTCTCCTACAGGTGACTACCATTGCGAGTGCGCGCGGCGGCGGCTGCGCTGCCTGGCGGGGCTGCCCGAGGCGCTGCTGCACACGGTGCGCGCCGCCGTGCGCGCTAACGCCATCGGCACCAAGATCGTCGAGAACTGCGTCTGCGTGCTGCGCAACCTCTCCTACAGGTCACCGGCGGAGCCTCTTTGCGAGTTATGGATGTTGCATCGATCCTGCAGGCGTTTTACGTAAAGTCGCGGAAGTTACATACCATGTTTAGTTGGTATATCCCATTCTCCACCATCATCTTGAGCGAGATATACCAAATATCCAGGGAGTCCCGACATATCTGTTGAGTCCTCCTCAGTGTAGTAGGACACTGCGTCACGCAGGTCCCCTAGGTCTAAAAATAGGTAAAGACCACTATATGTTTACTCTGCGTATTTAGAAGGCGAAGGCCATACATGCATCCGTTTTTCTATGGGACAGGGCGGCGACTTTCAATCATGAACAACATAAACTGAGATAGTCTTACGAGGGTGGATTGAAAAGTTCGCGGCCTCAGCAAGAAAACAATATAAAATATAAACAAAAGTAATTTTATTTTTCCACGTAATCTCCACTTAACTCAATGCACTTCTTCCATCTGGTTTCCAACGCCTGTATGCCGGTCATAAAAAAAGTTTCTTCAACCCCTTCAAAAAAGTCACCCACCGCAGCTTCGACCTCCTCATTTGATGAAAATTTTTGACCTCCAAGGTGTTTTTTTAGGTTTGGGAATAAATGAAAGTCTGAAGGTGCCAAATCGGGGGAATAGGCGGGATGGGGCAGCAATTCAAAGCCACAATCACGAATTTGAGCCATCGATTCAACAGACGTGTGCACGCGTGCATTATCCTGATGGAATAAAACTTTCTTGCTGAGTAATCCTGGCCTTTTCTCTTTGATTGTTTCACGCAAACGACGTAAAAGGGTGCAGTAATAAGCCGAGTTTATAGTTTCACCTTTTGCAAGATAGTCCACCATGATGACACCCTTAGCATCCCAAAAAACTGACGCCATCACCTTGCCAGCTGACAAAATTGTTTTGGCTTTCTTTGGAGTCGGTTCATCAAGTTTTTTCCACTGCTTGGATTGCTGTTTTGACTCTGGGGTGTAGTGGTGTACCCAGGTTTCATCCATTGTCACAAATCTGGCAAAAAAATCTTGTGGATCAGCCTGAAACAATTCCAAACAGTCGCGAGAAACCGTGAGCCGTATTCGTTTTTGTTCAACTGAAAGCAATCTGGGTACCCAGCGCGCAGAAACCTTAGAAAATCCAAGTTCGTTGACTATGATGTTTTGTGTTCGTTCATACGAGATCCCAATAGTGTCAGCAATCGCCCTGATGGTCAATCTCCGATCTGCCAATATCAGATCACAGATTTTCCCGATGTTTTCTTCAGTCGTAGAAGTCGTAGGCCGGCCGGAGCGAGGGTCATCTTCTATACTCTCTCGTCCGCGTTTAAATTCTGCAACCCACTTTTTCACAGTCGTATACGACGGAGCAGATTCCCCCAATGTTGTTGACATGTCTTCGTGAATCTCTTTTGGAGTTAATTTTTTTTTAAACAGGTATTTGATGACCGCACGTTGCTCAATTTTCTCCATTCTTTAAAAACACTGCACTTAGGCTCACAAAATTCAGTCTAATTTAAAAACAGATAATGCTATTGCGATATAATTTTACAATGTGACAACCAGAGAGTAAACAAATCAAATGAGGTCAGTTACATTAAAATAGTTCAAGTATTTATGTGTTAGGCCGCGAATATTTCGATCCACCCTCGTAGTAAGTATCATATGGTAAAAAAATCCATGAGGAGTTCGAGTATTATGTCAGAAAAATACAATTAGCGGATTTTTAAAACCATATTTCGTTTTGGTTACAGGTGTCAAGAAATCGAAGATCCTCTATACGACACGAGAGCACCGCCAACGCAATCATCGGGACAAGCAAGGATACAAGCTAGTGCTTCTAAAGGTATGTTGCACGTATATACATTGCTATTATATATATTATATATATATATATAGATACATATCTCATTTCAGAGGCATAGATTAAGTGTTCAGTAAGTTGCCATAAATTTATCTCATAGAAATTCATGAGAGAAAGTCTTGTTTGAGAATATTCAATAACTCCGAAGTGCGGGTGAAATGTACCATGCGCTGTAGAATTTATCTGTACTTTCGCTTTGCCGCAAACTTTAGTTCCACGGTCATTACTCGTCAATATCCACTGTTTCTATTTTATAGGCGAGAACCTAGGCTGTTTCGGCGGCAGTAAAAAGAAGAAGGAGGGTTCCTCTTCATCGAACTCCACCAGCCCGCTCGGCAAGAGCGACCCCGACGCGCAGCCGCTGGGCGACGCCGCGGCCGGCGCGCAGCTCGGCTACAGCGTGCCTAAGGGCACGGAGATGTTGTGGTCGCCCGAGGTACTTACTATGAATTATAAATTCTCCAGACTGATACACCAATGAGGGTTTTCACCAATACAAAAACCGCCAGATGGCACGAGGGAGTCTCATGGTCTTATCACTGTCACTATTGGCTCTTTGTTGACAGCATGTCAGTTTGGTCTGACAACTAACCAATGAGGAGGGTGACTAGACCGCACAGTTACGCCATCTATCTGATGTTTTAATTCAAAAAACCCTCATTTCCTAGTCCCAAACTAAGTTTATGCTTGTGCTATGGATACTAGGTGAACGGATAGACATTTAAATACGTTTATAAACATCCATGACTCGAGTAAAAATGTCCATGTTCATCACACGAAACATTTGCCCCTAGCGGGATTCGAACCCGCGACCCTTGGTTTCGTGGCCAAGGTCTCTGACCACTCGACCAACGGGCCAGTCAAACTGAACTTTTGTTTCTTTTTTATGACATATTATGTTTAGGGATCGCTGGGCCCAGCATAATTTTAGCTGTGCCGGATTCAGCGACATGCGCTGGTTCAGTGCCGCTGGATTTAAATTTTTACTAGATATTGGAATGCTGAATCAAGCAATCCAGCTGGGCCCAGCACAATATTAGTTCTGCTGGATCCAGTGTCATGTGCCGGATTCACCAAATATGCCGCTGGTTTGCAATCCCTAATTGTACATACATACATAATATCACGCCCATAATCCCCGAAGGGGTAGGTAAAGACAAAGGGGCAGCAGGTCCCTTTAACCACATTCAGCCGAAAAACAAAACTGGGCTGGGTTAAAATGGAATAATCCCTAATTGTGTCATATGATGACACATTGTTTTCATTAGCCAGCATCTAATGGTACCGCTAGGCAGTAGCAGTGTAAGATAACGTTGAGCCGGGTGGGCCGGCAGGTGGTCCCGCTGTACATGGCGCTGCTGCAGACGTGCTCGAACCCCGAGACGCTGGAGGCGGCGGCGGGCGCGCTGCAGAACCTGGCCGCCTGCTACTGGCAGCCCTCCATCGACATCCGCGCCGCCGTGCGCAAGGAGAAGGGTAAACGATCACTGATGCTTCCTGACCATTTATAATGCTTGAAATGAAATGAAATGAAATTGTCTTTATTTACGTAGGCTTAAAAAAAGCACTTATAAATCGTCAAAATAAGATCAATATCTACTGGTTCAAAAACTAGATTCTACCAAGAAGAAACCGGCAAGAAACTCGATAGGTACTCTTTTAAAATGCCAAAATGCTTATAAGACCCTACTATTTCAGCAGTTTTTTCGATATTTGATAGCTTAATCGATTGATTTATTTTAAAGACGTTTAAACGTCTGCTTTTATTTGTAGTATAGCGTCGCTTTTCTGTGCAATTAAAACACTGTTTGACGAAAACGTGACAAAATTGTAATATGAATCTAGTTTACTGACATTTTAAACGTGACAGTCACATGTTCAAACGTACCGAAGGTACAAGTAAGTTTAATCCATAACTTTCATGAAGTAATAAATAGATGCATATTTTCAAGTTTTTAAAGTAACTAAAGCGCGTAGGACATCTTAAAAAATTGCGCAAACGCACACACATGCGATAGGATAAAGTGACGCCCTGACATGGCGTCAATACCACTTTATGGCGCCACCGTATCAATACCAATATTGTTACAAAACAATCTTTATATAACTTCGTCTCTTCCACCCCCAGGCCTGCCCATCTTAGTGGAACTCCTCCGGATGGAGGTGGACCGCGTGGTGTGCGCGGTGGCGACGGCTCTGCGCAACCTCGCCATCGACCAGCGCAACAAGGAGCTCATCGGCAAATACGCCATGCGCGACCTCGTGCAGAAGCTGCCCAGCGGGAACCACCAGCATGATCAGGTGACTGTTGATTGAATTAATAGTGAACCTTATTGCAAGGTGCGAAGAAGCATTGACTTAACACGATCAGGTGACTGTCGCTTGCCTTATATGAAAGTTGTAAATTTAAAACTACATTAATTGTAAACTTTATTACAAGGTGAGAAGATGCATTTCGTTACAGTTAAGGGTATCACCAACAGGATCAGATGACAGTTGATGTTTTATCTATAGTTAAAGTCATTCAATAGTGTCTAATTTTGTGGCGGTCAGAGTAATAGATAGTAAGATGGGTTCTTTGCCACTTGCAGGGCACATCGGACGACACGATAGCGGCGGTGCTGGCGACGCTGAACGAAGTAATCAAGAAGAGCGGCGAGTTCTCGCGGTCGCTGCTGGAGGCGGGCGGCGTCGAGCGGCTGCTGAACCTCACCAAGCAGCGCCACCGCCACACGCCCAGAGTGCTCAAGTTCGCCGGTACGTACCGCCGCTGCTGGACCAGCCTATTGGAGCAGGGTGGTGCATGGCATTCCTAGAGACCTTTAAGTCCGAGACTCCTTCACCAGCCAAAGATGTAGGTGGTTGGAGTGTAGTCGCTATAACCTCGGGAACTTGGTGGTTACCCTCGTCGCCCGATGAAGGTGTCATTCAGAAAAACAGAGCCTGAACTTGCATTACTCGTTTCGCCTAAGTCAGGTTCGACTGGATCGCAAGACTTAGTTGGCCCGCCACATGGGCAGGGCCCGAGATATTATCTGTTTCATTTGTAGCCCCATGCGCCAGCCACCTGGCACCTGCAGCTGCAGCTGGCGTCACCTGTAACTCGTTACAGGGCAAGTGCTGATGACGATGTGGTCGCACGCGGAGCTGCGCGAGGTGTACCGCAAGCACGGCTGGCGCGAGGCCGACTTCCTCACGCCCGCGCGCGCCGCCGTGCCGCGCGGCTCCTCCAACAGCAGCGGTATGACAACCACTCCTATAATGCACACGCATATGGTACATACATAGTCAGGGTGTCCACATTCAGTAACGTCAAGTATTGTACAGAAGGAACCATAAAGGTTGTCGGGAACCTAAAGCTAAAGGCTGGCGGGGACTGTCAGTGACGTCTAAGAGAAAAATTTAGATTTTACATCGTTTGCATACCAAATTAATATTGACTGTAAGATTTGGCACAACAACAGCCCGAGTTATACATAGCGATAATTGTGAGATAACGGCTACGGCTGATACGAAATTAACGGCTAATTTAAATTAGTCGGTACTTTTCGGGTTACTACTATGGACAGAGGCGATTTTATAACGAAGTGAAGAAAGAATGGCTGTATACGAATAAATGTGTCAAAAAGTAACCTCAAAATTGAACAAAAATAACTTAAACTATTTTAGTGTCGCCTGTAAAAATGGGTAAAAATATCAACTCTTTCATCAATTTATCTCTAGCAGTTATCAAAGAATTATACAGAAGCTTTATATAAATAGCAATATCAAACACATGTACATACGTCTGTCTGTGCATATCTATACATGTCTGTAAATGGTAAATGTGAATCATATTGTATGCCTGTACAGATCGTTTCATCGCATAGCATTCACGTGTAACACAACCAAATCTTTGCTGACTAAAATACATGAGTATATCTGTATAATGTACAAGTTTTCATATAAAAAGGCTCTTATAACAAAATTAGCTGAACAAAATAATACCTTATTATGTACGGAATAAGGTTGATAATTTAAGTATTGCGCACTTCAATCGAATGATTTGCAACATAGCGTGACGTTACGTGTGCGCCTGTGTCGTGAGCAATATGATGAGATTGTATGAAGCTTTTTCTTTGTACAGATTATAATATACTCGTGTTACTAAAATATTAACGTTTAACAGTGACTATCCTTCACAGAGTCAGACTGTGTCCCATAATTTTACGTTATAACTATGCTTAACATTTACGTGTTTTTTTGCAATGATAATATAATCGAACTTATAGCCGGAGAGCTGACAGCCATTTTTGAGTACATCCTTGAGGCACATTGAAAATATTATTGTTGATTAGTTGCGAATGTGTGGATGATGAAATGGCCGACCTGGCTGGGAGGTTGCGGGGCGTTAATGAGCTATGAATTTTTTAATTCGCAATTTTTCTCATGCAGAAAATGTTCTTGAGGCACTTTGAATCTTACAGCATTTTAAAGTCTGATGTTTAATTAAACGATATATCATAATGCCAGGCGATTTGGTTGGGATTTAAATGGTGACAGGCGATTTAAAGTTATATTTTTTTTTGCGCATTTTTTCATTTTCACAATTTTCCATCTAACCCAGCCCAGTTTTATTTCTGGCTGAATGTGGTTAAAGGGGCCAGCTGCCCCATTGACTCTGCCTTTCGGGGATTATGGGCGTGATGTTATGTTTTGTTTTTTTTTGTCAATTTTATTTTGAATAAAGATGCTTTAAGGAGTTAGCTGCTCCTTGGACTGACCATAGTTATAGGGGTTAGCTGCTGCCCTTTCGGAGATTGCGGCGAATTTTTATTGTATATATAGGTATTGATCTTCCAAATTGTCGGGTTCCCCTATTTAAGGGTTTCAAAGGTTAAGTGGCAATCGCTTCAATGCAGTAAATTTTATAAGACTTTCTAAATTCAAAAAGCAGACTAAGGGACATAATAACAGTAATGCGATGATTAAAGGATTTTATTTTTAGCAAACACGTCAATAGCTATTAAAAGATGCACGTTTACTAACGATACCTTTACCGCTTGGCTATTGGTATAAAAAAAATGTATATACCTACTCAAACCAAAATATTATATAATTATAATATATAAATATATTTACGTAGGCCTCAAAAAAGCACTTGTAAATCGTCAAGTAATAAGTAAAAATAACAATTTGAATCTACCACCGGTTCAGAATGTCGCATCTACCGAGAAAAAACTCGTTACTCTTTTCAATGCCAGATTGAATATAAAAATGAACATTTACAGATAATATTAATATTAATACCAAGTCATACAGTAATGTTCGTCGAAGGTTCAGGCATTATTACAATTAAAGCTAAACCGGAGCAGACCAGCCTCTGAAGGTGGCATCTGGAGCTGGTGGAATGTATACGTAATGATTACACTGCTATACAGTCATTTTGCGGAAGGCATACTTGAAGTCGATTTTGTATAAGACGAGTGTGCTGATAACGGGAAAAATACCAGAATGGTCAAATTGACTCCAGTTTTTGAGATAAACGCTTCTAACATTTTCCATAAAATGCTTCAATAAATGGGCCAAAAGATGTATTTAAAATTTATTTTTATTGTTTATCTTTATAAAAATACACAAAAATAATAATAGTTTGGGGTACCTTTAACTAGAATAAATAAATGAATATCATGAAAATCTTTTTCTTTGGGATTTTCTCTTATTTACTTTGTCAGGACAATCTCTTTTCAAAGTCCAGCCTGTCATTTGATATATGGCATCTTATCAACACAACAATTATTGTGTATAGATCCCAGCTTGCCTCAAGTACATTTTTTGCGCAAAAAAAAATATAACTTTAAATCGCCTGTCACCATTTAAATCCCAACCAAATCGCCTGGCATTATGATATATCGTTTAATTAAACATCAGACTTTAAAATGCTGTAAGATTCAAAGTGCCTCAAGAACATTTTCTGCATGAGAAAAATTGCGAATTAAAAAATTCATAGCTCATTAACGCCCCGCAACCTCCCAGCCAGGTCGGCCATTTCATCATCCACACATTCGCAACTAATCAACAATAATATTTTCAATGTGCCTCAAGGATGTACTCAAAAATGGCTGTCAGCTCTTGGGGTATTAAGTTAATTACCAAGGATACAATATGGTAAATTGATTAGGATTTTTTTTGAGCCCTTAAATTATCATTGCAACAAAACTACTGACTACTTCATTCCTACACGACTATTGTACATTTACAAATGAGGTCCAAGAGTTTATTTTGTACATATAAAATGATTTAAAAACTGCATTGAAACTTACCTTTAGATTTCGGTAAATACTTGTGATTTCTCACAATAAGCAAATCTGAATAAGCTTTTTTAAAATCTTTGGTTCTTTTGTGTTGGAGCAAAGTTCTATAGTCAATTTCCGACCTACCACCTACTACTTAGGGACCGTTCAAGTATCATGTAACGGAATTTTTGAAGATTTCTGACAAAACCATTTCAATAATCATCATGACCGCTTTTTGACATCTAAAACTGGTCTCAAGCCTCGTCGCCAACTGCTTCGATTCTCTTGCCTCTTAGACCTTAGACCTGAGCTTGTTCTCTCTTATCCCAGTCACTTGGATACTCTACAATGGTCTGTTGCTAAAGCTTGGTCTTTCACGTCCAACCACTCGGACTCTACATAAGATCATTCATTCACTGGGTCGCTTCACAAAGGTCATTCACCGGAAGCTTTATCAGCTATGATTCTTCGTGATCGGATAAATGTACAGTAGTGGTGATGCACTTGCCTTGTCCGCATGTGTGAGTAGAGACGGGTGTGGCAGCAGGTCAGGGCACGCCGCTGTCGGGCGGCGCGCCGCACTCGCCCAGCAACGCCAACAGCACGCTGTCGCGCCCCATGGCCTCCACCGGCGGCACGCGCTACGAGGACCGCACCATCCGCCGCCACCGGGAGGTACGTAATACACCTCTTTATTGGCAGGTACCTTTAGGATCGAAATCCCTTGCGCGTTTGCGTGACTTAGACGTGGCACGCGCTTCAACATATTTAATCGCTTGGCTTCGTCGTCACCGAGAGGTACGTAATATAGGTCTCTATTGGAAGGTACCTTTAGGATCGAAATCCCTTGCGCGTTTGCGTGATTTACCCTTGTGAGCCGTGGGCTTCTAAGATCGGCACGCGCTACGAGGACCTGGTAGGTATGGGATACAGGTCTGTATTGGAAGTACTGTTAGTGTCAAAATCCCGTGCGCGTCTGCGTGACCTTGACGCGACTCGTACTACAAGGTCCGCACCATCGGTCGTCACAGGGAGGTATGTACACTCTACGGGTAGCTGCGTCAGGTCTCACGGTCACCATTGAAAGTAGCAGCCTCATCACTTTGAGTATATAAATGCCTTGTGAGTTAGCGTGTCTTTTCCGCGCGTGGTACACGTAGGGCCATTCAGGTATCGTAAGCAGAGTTTTGTTATTTTAAGCATATTCATTTTTCTTCTGAGGTATTTATGGTTGTCACCACACCAGCCAGCGAATCGTTCCGCATTAAAAGGGGTGAGATGTAGACGTTTATGTGAAGTGGTATCGTGTGGATTCAACACGGATGATGCCTATAAACTCATTGTCTCTGGCTATCCGTAATATACGGTAGAATCTATGGACTCCCGTTGAATGAAAAAGATGGCGAAACGTACTGGCGTTGGCGGAGTCACGAGAAATATGAACTACCCTTCGTGACAAAGTGCGTTCCTCAGGTAAGAGATAGTTCAGTCAGGAAATACACCATCTTTTGTACGAGAGGACAATACGGAAATACGGGGACCTGGTGAAGAATTTTTAGAGCTCACGACAGTCGAATTCAATTTATTGTTTTAATAACATATAAATGAACACTAATTATAGATTTAAGGTCTGTATTTTGAACATAAAGTATCGTTTCAGAATACAGAACTAACGCACTCGGACACCTCTAACGGTTGTCTATGGCCGCCTACACGCATTCATTATTTTTGCACAAATAAACCCAGCTTTATTCGCTAAAACCCAACAAATAAATGTCCGAAGAACGAATATTTTTTGTTCTTAAGATATTAATAACATTATTTAACAAATAAAACGCAATGCACTTTATAAATGTCTGCACGCTTCATGATGTAAATTGTATTAGGGGCATTCCATGGTGACGGTCGGGACATTTTTACTCTCTTTCCTATGTAGTTAAGATATTTTTGAAGTTATATTGAACAGTATACATTAGATATGAACAGTGATATAAAATTAAATAAGTTGGCTCTAATTTACGTGAATTTCACATGTTGAGACTATCTTTTTCAATAAAAAAAATAATGTTAAGAATTGTGACGGTCGGGACTCTTACTTTATTATCTACTCCAGATTTACAACTACTTTTGAACGTTTGTAAGAAACTATTAATGATATTAGTGCAAATAATTGTGTGTGTATACTTATACGTTTAAACTTTCGATACGTAAAGATCTTATTTGAAATTACAGTATTATTTTCAACGAATTCTGATTCGAAGAATGTGACGGTCGGGACAGGCCGATGTGACGGTCGGGACAAGTAGCAAATGAACAAAAATGCACGTGTTCTTTATACCTTTATTAATAGTTTTTTTACATAATATATATGTAATCTGTATGTATATATATAAAGTAGTAGTTAAGGTATTACCCTGCCTCGAAAATATCAACGTTTTCATTGAATTCACAATATATTCGGTCACCATTGGTCTGGACAGTTGGCTCTGGTAGCACTATAATTATTTCTGACATCATTACGTATGATACATCGCTGGGATTACTTATAAATTGTTTTGCTTCATCTCATCATCTGAATCTGTTGAATATACGTCGGCATAGTTGATTTTGTTAATAGCGAGTTGCCTAACAACAGCCTGTTTACTTCTTGGGCACTCTGGCATAGCCCCCATGTTCTTATTTAATGCCTTTTTCATGTTCTCTTTGTTTTATAAGAACCTATTGAAGAACTGGCACTTTCATCAACATCGACATTTTTGGCTGCTTTCAGTTTGTTCTGTATCTTTGTTTTCTAATGCGCTCTTTTTCTCTACTTTTTCTTAGCTTCCATTCTTCTTTTCCGACTTCGTTCCTTCTCCTTTTCTAACAAAAGCTTTCTCTTATCCGGGTCTTCTTTTTACCTGGCCCTGGACAAACTTTTTCGCTCTGCCGCGTCCATAGGCATCTAAAACAACGCCACAACCACTTCATGCCATGCGAAATAAAACCAAAAACCAATAAACCCAGCAGAGACACAAATATTATTTTGAATACACCGACATTTAAGCGATATTTGTACAAAAACAAATATTTTGCTACTTAGGATCGTGACGGTAGGGACTGTGACGGTCGGGACCGTGACGGTCGGGACAGACCTGAATATTAATGTCTAAAAAATTCAATGGCCCATAGCAACTTTAAAATGTATGCAATCACTCAATTATTATCAATTTGTTACTTACAAAGCACACATTTTATCATAAACACGCGTTTTTGAGATAAGAATTAACAAAATTGAATCAAAATGTGACGGCTGGGACATGAGACAGGTTAGCAAATTTAGCTTAAAATCATAGAAAGTAACTTACCGTTTTGCTTCGTATTTTGTTCAGTAAATCTTTAATAATATTTTAATTTGCTCACGTTGAAATCACGCCGATTCACTAACAAATTGGCTGAACTTTTTGCTTTTAAAAAGACAGTTATTAACTCTATGCATTGAGCTTGATTGCATCTGGTGATGCTATTGAGTAAAAAATGAAAAAAATGCAGGTTTTTACGAAAAAATTATACTGTTCCGTAAAGTTAAGATTATGTACTGTTATTCTAAATGCATGTTGAAACAATTTTATTACTTTTATTTGATGCTTGGTTGGTGTCACTTACCGTGGAATGCCCCATTAACATATGCGTTGTAAATCATTAAAAACCTATAAATTGCGCGGCCTGTTAGCGTTGTGGAATAAACAATTCAATTCAAATAACTTATAATTTTTTATATGGAATTAATCAATCAACCAATAAGAAAAAAAATGCATATGGTCAAAAATTATGGCTTTTAAAACAGCATCGCTTTATTAAAAAGCCTTTACGAAATTTAATTAAATTTCTGAGTAGTAAAGAGAATAGTAATGTTTACTATATCTGTGTTTTTAATGATAGTAGTTAGACAACATTATTAATAAAAAAAATAATTACAATTATAAAGACGTCCAAATTCCTGTTTTATGAAGGCCAAAACATCGAACTCACCAGTCTAACAAAAGCCCTACCCATCCCACAGAACGATGACATACCCTCGATGGACGCGAACAGCTACCAGGACGGGCTCGGCATGGGCAACCCGAACGGGCGGCCGATGAACCTGCAGGGCGTGCAGGCGCAGATGCCGCCGCCCAGCAGTCGCTAGCGCCGCGCCTGCTGCGCCTGCCTGCGCGCCCACAGCGCTCCCGAACACGCCCTTCACTGATACACGCATATGTCCGATGATAATTCAATATGGAGTCGGAAGCCTCCAGTCTGCGCAGGCACCAACCGCCGGGTTAGGTTACGATATATAATCCTCGCAGATTGCTAATGCGCCTGGCCGCCATATTGGTGGCGTAATCGTGACGTATCGAACACTCAGAACCGTTCGCAAAACTGACCAGCGAGTATTGCGGGTGACGTCACGTGGGTGTTAATTAGACAAGGTTCCAGCGCATTAGCAATCTACGGGGATTATATCTGATGATACCGTTGAGTGATAGACAGGTCAAGCACACGCATATGTTTGATGGTTGAAGATGATATTTCAATATAAAGTATAGGGAGCGGTAGCGGCCGCCCGCCGCCGAGTCGCACCTCCGATGACGCCCTTGTGTCGAGTAAAGTGCAAGGATCATGGACCCACCGGCTTGTGTTGACACGCGCTTTGAAACAATTGAGTGATAGACAGATAGGCCCATGTAAGTGTTGATGATATTTCAATATGAAGAATAGAAAGATATACAGAGGGAGAGAGCTTCAGAGGTTCAGAGAAAGCTGTATTTGAGAACTCGTTGGCAATTATGTAAAGTGGAGGAAAATTGCTCAGTTGACTTGATATTTATCATCATTATCAGCCTATGCTCATCTGAAAATGTCTCAATTTCGCACTTGACATGAAAACACTTAAGTAAAAACTTAGATGAAAGTAATAAATCAGAAATCTGTTACTCGATAAGGAATCGGCAGTAATTTAAATCTTTAAGATATATATCACTAACTGGGGTACTTTTTATTGAAATATCAATATATGGTTTTCCATTATGCATATGCCGTGAGCGTAATGAGTTATTGTTTAACAATCTATCACTCAAGGTGTTGCGTACAAGTCTGCTTGCATCATTCTTATGGATGCCAGGTTTGGTTACATTTAATATAACAATTATAGAAACGAAAATCTAATCACAAACGTTAGTTAAAATACGGAAACTCCTTTTGGTGATAATAACGTATTTCTGATAAAAAAATGCTTATCAAAATTTGCTCTTAATTATTATAACAGCTGAGCTGTAGTCAAACATAGCTCTCAGACAGTTGTTCGTCTGTTAACAAATATCACAATGGGTTGGTGCCAGCATTCGTGTTTCAAAATGACTTATTAATAACGACAGTAACATTTACAAATGTTACAATAGATACGCATCCTTGCGTATTAAATGTTTTGTTAACATACATACATTGTGGAAATCTGTACCTTTGATGTAATTAGCAGAGCAGTATTTAAATACCATTACGAATTTACATTGTTGAACAGATGCATTTAAAATGTATACATTCCGTTGTATAGAAAGCAATATTATTTTACATGTCATATAACTTAATAGGGATTTTCATGATGTATGTGTAACACTTTTGTACATAACTGTACATGTACGTTTCCACAAGTTTCCGCGAATTAAATGGGTAAATGTAAGAAGAGCTATCATGCACAAGCATTTATTTTACAAAGTAGTGGTTTTGCCGTTTGTTGAATGTATGCCGTTGTTATCTTTAGTACATTCGGTAAGAATAATGTGTTCACATTTGAGTACGGATATAAAAGTGTTGAACGCGATTGTACTTCGTCAAATGATCAGTTGTTTGTATGTGACGACTACGACTTGAGGGATATTGTAAACAAAAGATTTTTTACTCAAACTATTCATCATTTGACAAAGATATTTGGGATATATGAAATCGAAAAATGATTCAAAAAGATTGATTATTCAAATGTCAATATAATTATTTTCCCTAAATTGTACAATTTAATTTCTAAACTAGTTAAACCGGTCACTTCCGAATCGAGGGAGGTTTAAGTAATTTACCAGATTTATATTATAATGAAATGAATGAAGTTCGTTTGCCGCATGGCCTAACTCTTGTTCATTCGCATTCGTTGTGTGGTAGCGCTGTTTTTGTAAAGAGATCATGTCAATTCCCCATGTACATATTCGTGCCATTTACGTATTTTTAAATAACGGGGGTTACTCGTAGGTGTGACGTTTACCTACATTTTCTACTCACTCGAGGCTCACCGCGACAGACATTTGTATTGTTGTTCGGTATTTAAATAACGATTTTGGATTTGTGACAATTTTCCGGGGATGTCACTAGCCGCATTTAGCAAACTTAAGTATAATACACACTGTTTAAAAGTCATTGCTGAGTTACATCTCGTCAAATTGTCACAGATGTGAACTCACCCTAATATTATCAATTGGAACTCGTAAAATATAATTACAAACTATATTGGTGTTTCACGACAAATTTTAATGACGAAAAACACCGTGTACTCCCCTATTGTAATCATTAACAAGTTAACAGCAGTTTACATCAAAATTTATCGGGATTTGAATATTATTGTTATTATTTATAACGTATTAGTTTAGTAGAATTCACTGTGTCCTAGCAGATTTTATTGAACCACAAGAATGCGCGGCGGCGTCACGTTTTTTTACGCTAGTGAACTCGTCGCGGATTCTCTATGTTTGAATGTTAGGACGCCATAGTTTAAATATAATAATGATAGAATTTTGTAATATTTTGTATCCATTCCACGACCCTCTATGAATAATTGTAATATAGGTGTCTATTGTCCTCTTATATACTTAAGGAATATCCGTCTTATATTTAGCGTAAGTTGCATCGATCTGGGACGTTACGGAAAACTTTAACGGGTTTTGTGTTGTTGGTTGTATTCGGACGCGCGTCTGACCACCTGGCACGAAGGGAGAGGCGAGATTGGATGGGGAAACCTTGGTCCACAGTCAACTTTCGTGAGTAACTTATCCTGATAATCCAAATAAATTAACTTCCTTTTAAATTTAAGTTAGATGGTAATTATTTATTGATACAATATGGCCATTAGGTTCCATGAACAATATACCTAATTATAATTTATAGATTATTCTAAGTAACTCAATTCAATAGGTTGTTATATTATACTGAATAATAGTGAGCGTTTTTAGCAGCTGAATTATTTTTTAAGTCTAAAAATATTCTATAAATTATCTAGTTCTCACGATGGCTGATGGACACATTCTCGGATCAATCTCAGAAGTAACAACCGTGTAACTGACGTCACTAGTTATATTGCAGCTTTTGTATCGATTTAACGTTGATCTCGTAATAGGACGACAAAGTATTGTTGTGCGTTCCGTCAAATGACACGGGATGACGTCACAATTAGCATAACAGGCGGTGTGAACAAATGAGCCATCTAATGGCACAAGACAAAAACTTTTCTATGGATGTTTAACCTCATGTGCTATCTTCTATAATGAGGATTAAAAAAAATAATGTCATTGTTAAAAAGTCTTGCCACAATATCGATTATATAGCTTTCGAGATTGCCATATACATCACAATTTAAAGGTTAAAAGAAAGGGAAGGCAAAAATAATAGTATTGTGGCTAGAAAATGTGGCATCTAAGATCCGCTATAAAGAGGATGTTTTATGTAAACATTCATCTTCTTAATGCATTATACTGTTATACCGTGTTTTTGACGTAAACCACAGTTGATGTTTCAAAGCGGGTTTCATGGCAGAATATTGGAATTTTATCACTTACCTCTCTAAGGACATTGTTGTTTTTCGTACGTGTTGAGAACCGATCACTTGTCATCTCCGAAAAAGTTCGGTTTAGATGTTGGTTTAGTTAAAAAGTATTTTGTTTGTTAAATAGTAGCAAATGTACAGAATGGCAACATCGACACCGAAATAGGCAGCTTAGTGAAAACAGTGATAGATTACAGTTATTTTATGGTTGTGTGTACATAATCCTCAAGCAAACGCAGCGATGGAGATGACAAGTGAATTTTATGCTAAGGAAAGATAAATGTTGGATATAAATATATTAATTCGACACATTCGCTCCCGTACTCGGTCGAGGGGGCTCTAGAGTCTTATTTGCGTTCGTTTCCCTCCGTTTGGTTTTAGTTAATAATGTAACTATTTATTTTACATAATCATACTGTAAGGTTAAATTCGGTAGGCGATAACTATAAGGGTTTTGTGACAAGAGTTTTTTTGGATATATTTTATGCACAACAAATGCATTTCGACACGTCCGAGCGGATGATTGACTGATAACCTGGTACAAAACAAAACCTCATCCAGTGCATTATAATGATTTAAGTACCCATCTAAGTAAGTTTTTGTATGATATTTTTAAAAAATGTAAGTGAATGTACAACCATGTCTCATTACACTCTGCTTGCCAGGTTTATATCGCTTCTATGAAGTGATTTTTTTTAATGATTTCCATTGAAGACCTTCTTTAATTTAAGTTAGGCTTAAGAGAATAATTATTTAATCGTCTTATCTTTTATTTATCGTGTTTTTAGGTGAGAATATTAGGAAATTGTATGTAGGCATTACTAGATACATATATTGTTTTTGATATACTATATGATATGTTTAATCAAATGCTGTCTATAAGAATTCTAATTGAAACAATCCTTAAGTGTAAGGCCTTGTATAGAATGTTCAGGTATATTTTAATCTTTGATTTACCTTCCACCTCAAGATCTCTAGAACTTTGAAATTATTTGTAAGTCGTTGTAGTGTCACCATAAATTTATCCGAGATCATTATCTAGTGTTACACCACGGTTTAAAAATATTTTATTAGTCTATGGTCAACCATGGACTATAGAGTTGTTGGAACAGTAATACTCGATTATTTATATTTTATTTAAAAATTTTATATTGAGAAATTATTTAAAGAAAACGGTCTTCGTTTGTCGTTACGACAGTAGGTATAATCTAATAGTTTCCATCTCATGTTGTATGTAGATTTTAATAGAACATTATTCTCTCTTAAAGATACTTATAATTAAACAAATTATTATATTATCACAGAGAATTAAATGAATGATTTTTTTTATTTTGTTTTGTTTTTTTTTATTTTCGTTTGTTTTAAGTTCCTTTATTTTTTAGTATGACGTGGAGTATTAAAGGCCTATACGTTGTGTTCAGGGCTTGTGTTTCGGAATAACGGATTTGTGTACCACAGAACAAGACTAAAACTGGAATTACAAATTTTGGAATCGTTTACTGCATAGAGCGTAGGTATTCAATAGTTTAGTTGTGCTCATGGCTTCCATATATTTTCCATCTTGTTTTCTTCATGGTAGTTCACTCAAAATTCTAGTTAATTAGGTATTTTTTACCGAGTAATGATAATTGGGTACTAGGAAACGTTGTAGAAATAATTATTGTAGATGAAAATTAAGAAGGTTTTTATCATTTTTATGGTCGATGACGTATACTTGTTGGATTAGAATCATTGAATCATTCCATTTGACTATGGTGTTAGGGTGGGACAGACGTGCCGCGTTGCGTAATGTCTGGGTGGGTCGCAAATTTGCTTATCTATTTGAAATCCCATAATGCGATATAAATTTTTAAATGGGAAAAACTCGTGTCCTACTTCCTGGCCACGCCACGAAAGCGATTTCAATGAAATTTGGCAATATAATTGTTCATAAAATGTCCAGTTTAGTCCATTGTTTAAAAAAAATTGTCTTTTTAAGATTAAAGAGAAATTGAGCAGAATTAGTGGCGTGGCTGGGAAGTACACTTTGACGCCACGCCACCTCGCAAATCGTAATAAAAGAGGATAAATCTATACTAATTGATTATAGAACAATTGTCTAGTAATTGTCTGTTCTACTAATATTAAAAATAAGCCTAAAAACTTACTTATTTAATAATTAAAATTATTTTTTGCTATAATTCCTGTATAAGCGCCTGTGTTATTAGAAAAAACTTTGATCAAAATTAAATGTCAGGAGTTTGCACTGCAGTATTTACCTACCCACATCAATTTAATATTTTCAATAATTGTTGTTCTGTTTCTATTCCGTTCATTGTGATATTGGATTCCGGTCAGTTGATCGACGGATAGAATAATAAAAAAATACTCTTCTTATAATCACTCAGGCATCCACGATAATGGACTTTGCTTAAGTACTTATATCTATTATTTATAAGGAATAAACCTAATATAGTAAAATACAAAAAGATCTGACTGACGGACTAAACAGAATTTTTTAGTCATCTAGCTTATTTGTCCAGTTAAGATTACTAATTTAGAAGTTATGAGCGAACAGATGAACCCACATACATACATGCAAACATAATTAACATACATACAGGTCATAATCATAATATTCCTTTTTGCTTCCCCGTAGTCGGGTAAAAACAATACTTTATTGCTGAGTAATGCATAAGTTTCTTTAAAATGTTACATAATTAGGTGTTTCGTAGATTTTGGGCTTATTTTTTATATTAGTAGAACAGACAATTACTAGACAATTGTTCTATAATCAATTAGTATAGATTTATCCTCTTTTATTACGATTTGCGAGGTGGCGTGGCGACAAAGTGTACTTCCCAGCCACGCCACTAATTCTGCTCAATTTCTCTTTAATCTTAAGAAGACAATTTTTTGTAAACAATGGACTAAAATGGACATTTTATGGACAATTATATTGCCAAATTTCATTGAAATCGCTTTCGTGGCGTGGCCAGGAAGTAGGACACAAAAACTCAACTTAATCAAATTTCGTTACAATATTCTGAAGAGAATACTTACTTGTGAAAATTATACATCGAATTTTGTCTGTATAAAAACTCAATGATATTAAAAGTCTTACTGTTTTATTGTCTAAATTACAATGTTATGACATCTTTGGTAATTTGTTATCACATTTTTGGGGTTCAAGTGGTAGCGTGTTTGCGATATGTCCCTCGCTGGTGAGTATTGCAATATTATGTAGGTGCGAATGAGGATACTCGTAAATGCACGCGGCATCGTTTGTCTGCCATTAATTTGACACGAAATTGTCGACTAGTGAAACCTGACGCGTAACGAACATGGAACAACGCTCTTTGGACGTGCGGACGGATGTCTCCGTGTCTTCAAATGAATTTAAAGTCTTGTATTCGTCGGATATTATAAAAATATTATTGTTAAGAAGTAAAGTCTCCTACTGTACGAATGCTCACGTTTTATATTTATCAGTAGTGTCCTAACGTATTAATCAGTTATGGATTTATAGATGTGATAGAAGCGCAACATTTGTATGTAAGACGCATCTTAGGGCGTGCACGTTTTTTTATGGTGATAAAATGATCTTTTTTTACTAATCGTATTATTGGACACTAATTGTTATGGTGTTCTGTATGTTGAACATCGCGGTGTTATGGTATTCCACGGCAGTATTAATCAGTAATCTCATGTACCAACGTTGCTAATACACTTACCTACATTTAAATAACAAGAAGAGTTTTATTTCTCTACCCAGTTTTATTTTGATAGCCCCAATGCAGCAGTGGTCCATACTCATCATTTTTCACAAGCTTTTGCAATTGTTACTCGCATTGGCGCTTATTATTTTGCTCAAACAAGGAAGGAAGGATCAAGTATTCCGAGTGTTGTGGTAGACTTCACTAACGATAATAATATTTTAGCTATCTCGAGAGCTCTAGCTACTTTAGAATTAATGCAATATCTGTGTCAAGTTTTTAGGTTATTTACACGGACTAGTAAAAAAAAAGAAGGACTCCGCGCCACTAACTAGACGTTAAAGCTCCTCAGGTGCTCCAACTTGTCACGCAACTTACGTCACACATTGACATAACATGCGCTCCAAATGACAGATATCCGATCTTTTTTTACTAGTCCGTGGTTATTTACCTAAATTTATAATTAACCGCATCAGCTTGGAATAAATATTTTGGCGCGTAGGTAGTAATTACAATAGAAATAATTAATAAAAGATCACTACAGGGATTGCTCAAATCCAAAAGGTTTGTTGCAGTTAGGTAATATTTTATCAATTTAGAAGTTATGTATCTATCTATCTACAGTTTCTACAGCATTGGAATGATAGGAATTGAGCACGGCTTTTGCCCACATACCTACATAAGTAGATATCCTATTTAAGTAAGCCAATCGAAAGTCATGATGTCTATAAACTCGTCGCCTCCGGTCGAGAGTATTTATCTACTCATAGCAGCCCGACGCAATTCCTGCGTTTGCGCAGGCTTGCGCAAACGCAACCTCACTTGAACTCTGTTAGGGCAGGTTCGTGAAATCAATTCTTGTTGCTATATAGCTATTTGGAATGCATTTTTGTTACATAGTGTAGAATAGTTATATTTGCCATACATTGTACCCCATTTAGATAGAAACCAAGACCGCGTAAGTACCTCCTTTACACTGCTGAAAAGACTGCCTTATTGAATTGTAGAAGACAACCTGGTGGTTTGCTGAGAATTAAATTTAGGGATAACTAAACAGGGTTGGGGATTATTAATTACATTGCCTCCTTTATTGTTAAAAGGAGGTTTTTCTTGTTAATTGACCGACGCTATATATAAGACGTGGGCGCAAATAAACTGATGAAAGTCGGTCAATATTGGGTAGGTATAACGAAGCTTAAAGTCTAGCCATTGTTTTTGAGATATTTTTAACTCCAATAAAGTTCAAATGTCGGCACGTAAATATCTGTTTTATAATTTTCTAAAAATCTTTAGGATAATTCACTCATACTTAACCGCATACAAAATCGCACTCAAAGTAAGAGGAATAAGACTAAGAAGAAGTCTTATAATATGAAAAAAGCAACAAATAAGTAACTGTTCGTTTTATATATTGCCCGGCACTCGTTTCTGCAAATATAAACTATGAGAGGTAGGTTTACTGCAGGGGCAATATTAGCTAGCAACATAGAAAATTACTTACCACGATTGAATACCTGGATACTTACCGCACGCAGTAAACTTCTTATTAATTACCCAATTAAATTCATACATAGGCAGATATTTCAGATAAATTATCAAGTGGACGGCAGTCGGGGCCGCCGTAAATTAGATATTAATTACTACGAGTTTATTGTAGGCTAACGGCTGGCCAAACGGGATGATAGTTAACGTTCGGGAGATTTATGGGGAGGTCCAGTTAGGAGCGAGACGGCTCAGTTGCGGAGCGCGGCCGCAGGCAGTGTGTCCAGTGTCACCCGGGTTTGTGTAGGTAAATAAATGCACTAGCTCCCTAGTATTTGACCTAAAGTTTGTCAAACTTTTGTACTCTTTTTTTTTATCAAATTAAGAAATCAATTCAATTTGATGAAAAAAAAGAAAAATTTTTTTAAAAAACAAACTGCTCTAAGAAGGAAATAAAATAAAATTTACCTATAGGTATGGTATGATGAAAAAATCTTGTCTTGTTTTAACCTAGCCGGGTAGATACCTAAAGAGGAAGTGGTTCAAATTCATCTTTCAAGTTTGGCCCTGAACAAATTACCTACAAACATTGCAAGTTGAATAAAAGCTTGTACTAAATAATAGGCCGTTCAATTAATGTTTACATTCTCTGTTCCGCTGATCGGCTGATTTTATAGAAGCGGTCAGTCAGAATCAGCATTTCGAAGCTCGTTTGCTGACGGTCAATATTAACAAATATTATGTTAAATGATTGTACTATTGCAACGGCTTGATTGAAGCCTCGATATTAACGGCTTAGTCACATAGGTCTGGTCTGCCTCGTACATATTCCAAATGAAGACAACTACTAGATCGTCCTCTAAAACACAGTTCATTGATCACGAAATATTGTTTGCTTTAAAAACGCACAAAATTCGAGACACTGCGTTATAGTCAAATGAATCATTGCTGCATTAAACGAATTATGGTAGGTTGTTAGCCCATCTAGTGAGGTAGTTATACCTTGTTTTCTTCTTTTATGTAATGGTATACAGTTTTCCAATTCAACAAGCAAGCAACAAGCCATCGAGCCAGTCAAAGGGGCGCCCCTTTGACTGGCTCGGTGGCGCATTCGGTAGTGACCCTGCCCTATGCGCCAAGAGTTGTGGGTTCGATCCCCACCCAGGACAAAGATTCGTGTGATGAATAATTGTGTTTTTTCTGTGTCTGGGTGTAAATATTTATTAAGTATATATTTGTAATACCACTGTTGATTCTGATATCCGTAATACAAGTGCTTAAGCTACTTACCTCGGAGTCAGATCAATGTATGTGATGTCGTCGGATATTTATTTATTTTATTTATTTTAATACCAGAAAGGTTCTGTGTAATCCTACCAGACGACGCATTTAAACAAAGCTTGCTATTTCAGGAATTTCTTCTTAATAAGACTGGCTGAAAAAATACTGTAGGTAGGTGGGTATTCTTGACTTGTCTGCCAAGTATACTTAGGTTTCAAAGATTTATGAGTGAAGTCTAAATCCCGTGCGTGCGGGATCGCGAGTCGCGAGCTACCATTATCATGATTGTCTCATTGACGCCTTGTTTAGTACGCCAACTTTACTGTTCCGCGTACTCGGTAATGTCAAGGAACTTTATCCTGATGGAGATTTATCGGTAGGGTCTTAGACTGGCGGGAGTCCCTTGTAGTAGGTAAGCTTCAATTGATTGTCTTACCCTTCGGCCGCACTATTGCGATATTCTTTTGTAGAATCAGGTTAAAAAGGTAAATCTTCTCGTTATTGTCACAGCGTGGCTGTAGAATAAGCTACTAGTTTTTTTACATTATCGCGTAAGTATGTACTTAATCGATGTTCCATGGCAATCAGTACCTACAATTTAAAATGAAATAAAGCTAAGTAAGTATGTGGTTTTTTTACGTTTGGCGGGAATTGAACTTCGCGTAGAAACTGCTTAGTTATAGGTACTTTGAGAAGCGTGTGAAAGGACTTAAATTAAAATAAGTAGTCTTAACTTAGACATAGTTAATCCGCTGACAATAACGACGGTCGCCAACATCGAACAAGAAACGGCAAAGTCTTAAAGATTTTCCAGCGAGGCGCTAATCCACTTAGTCAGTGCTTGCATAAAACTGAATTGCGCTTGCAATAATGTTCATAACGCAATTACCCGTCGCCTCTGTCCCGTAATTAGTCGGGCTAAGGCGCCGTCACCGGCTGACCATAATTTATGGCTCAACACAAATAGGGCAAAAATCTTAAACAGTTTAACGGGACGCAAGACGGGTACTAATCCGGCTTCAGTCCACGGGAAAATATGGCTGCGGCCGCGGCTTTGCGTGCTCCACTTAGCTAATTTGAGATGCTAAAGTTTTGATCAAAATGTCCACTTAACTTATGGTCACCACATCTGGAAATAACTACGTAAATGATTTCCTTGTGCAATTAGACAAAGACAATATTTAGATTTACCTAAGCAGGTAGGTACTGCAGTTACCTATACACAAACCTCAATACATTTTTATTTATAAATTAGATACCCGTAGTTTTGTTCACTATAGTAGTTTTTTTATTCGTAGTCTAGTTTTTCTTCATATGGAGACGTATTATAGGTACGTATGACCACCAGAAATTAAAAATATTTAAATTTAATAAAATTTATGAATTTTAATTGTTTCTACTGTAAAAAGTCCTGGGACCTCGCTCAGTCGAAGAAGGCTTTATAGTGATGGTCACGAATTCATGATTTATAAGTGTGCTTCTAGATTGTACCCTGTGAAATATCAAAAGGTAAAAAGGCAACCAATCAAACTATAAAATGCGTAGCCCGCCAATAATAACCGCACATCAGAATGATTTAAAATCAATTTGTAACTGCAATTACTTTTGTGTTATTATTTCGCGGGAAAAAAAATTAAATTATATTTTCGAGTATTTTAACTCCAATCACTTACATATCTAGTAAGTAATTGGAGTTAGAATACCTATCATTATAGTTTTATGTTTAAATCGTCCGATGGAAAAATGTGCTTGAAGTTTTTATCTATTGATGAATATGAATACGTAGAAAGTATATCGAAAATAGGTAGTCCTTTTCTTAGAATTATGCAACGTTACATTAAAGCCCACTTCGAGTATAATACTAGGCTTAGTGAATCAGGATAGGACTGAGTTTCACCTTTATAATTGTTAGAGGTACACCTACGAAGAACTGAATTATGAATAAATACACAGTGTTTTGGTGTAGATTTTATAACCGCGATCCTACCTTTAATAATCCAAAAGTAGTGACGAGTGTGAGAGTACCTGTGACGAGACCTAGGAGATCGCATTTGGCCTGACCTTCTATGGCAGGGTCGCGTCGTTGTCCATTTGGCTACCAGCGCTCGCAAGCCAAGCGGGTTACTTACGGAATTTGCGAGTAGCCTGCGGCTAGTTCCGGCTACAGGCCGTGGCCATCAATCTGCAGGCCTGCGGTGCACATTACCCACGTAATAGAAGCGTCTATCAGCTATTAGAGATGTTACAATTACACCTTACTGTGACTGCAGCTACGCATTAGCGTTTATATCAGACGTGATGGCGGCGTTGTCAGTCTCATTAGTACAAAAATGTTAGTAGGTAAGTAGACGTGGGCTACTTGATTATAAGAGTACAGGTCTAAAGAATAGCGGAGCGAATTAAAATGTTTTCATTGTCAATGCAATTAGTACTCCTTATTAGCCACAACCTAGTCTGTAATTGAATTTTTGTTATATTTACCGATGTTGCACATTTTACTAATTTAAACCAGGTACGTTTATATACGACCATAGTCAACGCACGAATTTTCGGAATCTAGACTTGTAATTTCTTAAAACAAATCTACAAATCATCTAGGAAATCATAGATACCTATATTTTTTTAACTACTAGTCAAAACCATAGTTCAGAAAGGCTAACTTTCTATTTATAGGTATCAAGCTCCACAATTACTTATTCATATTGAAACTTCAATATCTTAGTAGACTTCAGGATAATACAGATAACCTCTTACCGTGTAAACGCACCGTCGTCGTGGGCGACGGGACGTTACACAAAATGAGTTATCGGCGTTTTATGCGGCGCAGGCGACGACTTAATTACTCGCGCGCGCCTCTGCGGCCGCGGACCAACTACTTAGTTCCCACCGCTGCTTCATAGTAGAATAGAACAGAGAAGATAGACAGGCTGTTTTATTTAGCCGAAAACTGATCGTTAGATGAATTTATACAATAAGACATACATACCATCACGCCTTTAATTCCAGAAGGGGTTGACAGAGTCCAGGGAGCAGTTCTTCAGAACCACACTTAGCCAAAAATTTACATTGAGTTGCGATGGATAGAAAATTATGACTACTTAGTACCTTTATAGCTTAACATTACCTTTTAATGGAGCAGAAAATGTTTTATTTCTTTCAAAAACAATTATGGAATCTAGAGTCCAAGTTTCTGTTAGTCAAAAATACAACTGAGTTGATGGAAAATTGTGGCAATGTCACTACTTTGTCACAATTTTCCAGGTGACAAACTAGCCACTTGTGCAAGTTTGTCACCTGCACAACCACACATCCAACTTTAGTCAGCTTTACGACTGGCTGGCCAGTTAGTGCATTCATTTTAAGTCTCAGACCAACACATGCCACACCTGATCTATTAAGTAACTAAACTTCATGCCACTTCCCTAGCGCGGTAGGCAGAGAGAACCGATCCGTATTTTTCATCGCCATGTCAATAAATGTCGTTAACGAAACATGTTCCTACAGTATAAGCCTAAACATATTATTTCCATACCTAGATATCGCATTTCAGATACAGGTACCTGACATCGCATTTCAGATACAAGTATCTAATCTAACCAGTATCTAACTGTGTTATTCAACCATTAATTTACTAGTTGCGGCACCTATACATTACAATTAAAGCAGCGTGGCAGAAATCATTCAACGTCATTGACTATCTAATCGTCTAATAGGCCGCAATTTGGTCAAATTGGCGCAAAATTGTAAGACCACCTTTGAGTAATTGCCATTTAATATCAAGCCTGCAGGTAAATTCGTTGCCCATTCTCAAAATAAGATAATCATTAAGCGATGACTTGCTTCCGTCCGATTAATATTAAATGCGAAAATAAAAGTATTTTCAACAGGAATGTTTTAAAAATAACATTAATATTAACTAAATCACTTTCCTGGTCCATATTTGGAATTTAAATTAAGAAATAATAATACTTACGTCACACGTTTGGGGGAGGGTGGGGGTCTACGAACTGTGACATGGTGTGACAGCAAGCGGTGGGAGGGGTCTTAAGTTTCGTGACATCACATTTCAAAACCTAATATATCATTATAATTTGCAATTTTTACATGTAAAATTGCAAAACATGTGATGTCACACTAGGGAGGGGGGAGTCTCACAAATGTGAGCAGCTGTGACAAGGACGAGGGGTCTCTTAAAATCTTGAAACTCGTGTGACGTACTCTATGGATAGCCCCTTAATACGAGTAGGTATCAGGAATAACCGTGTAGACGATGAGCTAGCCACTTGTCATTACGTTTTCACAATTTTCCATCTAATCGAAGTTTTGTTTTTGGTTGTATGTGGTTAAAGGGGCCTGCTGCCCCTTCGACTCTGCCTAGCCTAGGGATAGCCTAGGGATTATCGGCGTGATGCTATGTACTTATGTATGTATGTAGGAATTACTGTCAGGAATATCTATCGGTCCGAACTATGCGAATAAACGGTTTCTGATATATTTTATTTGTTCAATGTTTATGTAAATGGACTTATGAGCGGTTCATTTAATAAGGCTCTCAATTCCGCTACATGAAACTATAAGTGAAACGAAATGAGCACGTCCCCAAGTAAAATTCAAATTCGGAACACAAGATGTGTTCGTGTTCGGGATTCCACGAATAGCGGCGGAGAAAACTTCAAATTTGAATGTGGAACTTTACAAATGGCGGTCCCGGCGCACTTTCATTAATGCTCTTCAGTTTGGAGCCTTCGGGACGGCACAATGTTGTTTAATGTTCGCGTCGCGATCTCGTTGGCGCAAGTTTGTGGCGAGTGGACAGCGCGGATGAAGTGTAGACGCGGAACTTGCCGAGGTGGATGCAAAATGGCGTCTGTGCGTTGGAATATTTCAAGTACTGTTATAGTAATTGGCCATTTAGTATAGATCTTTGTAGGCTCGCTTTGGGTTATATTTTTTTAATACCTAAAGTGTTTTAAGGAGGTGATAGAGGTTCTTATTATTTTTAGTTTATCAGGGATTATTTTGATCCGAATACCCACAACTCATATTTAGATTGAAAAAAGGGAAAACGTGAATCAAACCAGAATAAACATATTGATAAATAAGAAAATTTTAACCGCAGGTGATTACTAAAACATATCAAGGGTATTCACTTGGTCTAAAAAGCCCTTGAAGGGTAACATTTCCGCGATATTTCCATTGTCGGTCTTTCATCCAAGCTACAAAATCCAACTAATCCAATAGGTTAGTCCTAAGTACCTATTACAGTAAGTACTTTTTGCAGGTAGTTCGGCTTTATGAAGCTGAATCTCTAAATATATAAAAATTAAATAAAATTTGTAGATGGAATGTGGTTAAAGGGGCCTGCTGCCTCTTTGACTTTGCCTATCGGGGATTAAGGGCGTGATGTTATGTTATGTTTAGTAGATAATATAAAAAAATAGGTAGGGTAGCAATATAACGATTGATAAGTAGATCACTCTAAAACTAGTAGTGCCTAGTAGTACCTAAGTACGAAGGATGTAGTGGGCGCGAACACCGTCAGCACGCCAAGATTGAATCAGATCCATCGAATTCAATAAATCCGCCCCAAAGCCGGTTGTTTGGTTCGAAACAGCGTAATATTTTCAAGGGCGGACCGGCAACATGGCGACGTCTAAAGCCCTGGCCGTAATTCAACGTAAGATGACAGCAACAATTTAGCGGAATTAGGGAAGTGGGTCACAGGGAGTAGCGGTGTGGTGCTGGTAAAGTATCGATATAGAGATCGATAATGCGAAGTTGATATTTTGATTTCATCATTATCACCTACTGTGAAATATCGATATTTAGATATCTAATAACATGGACGGTTTTTATTACTACTTACATAATTGCAGGTAGCATGACTGAAAATTAAATTATAGAATAAAGTATGATAAAAAAGGCTTAAAATATATATATGCGTACATATACTTATTTTCATTAGACAGACCAATACGGTTTAAAAAAAATGTTTTTTTTTTTATTAATGTCAAGAACTACTTTGTCCCATAGAGCTGATACTTTGTTCCGTACCATATTATATGATCTATTTTGGAACACCGTTTATTTATTATTGCTATAAGATGTATAGAAAGACAAAGTTAATTAGCGGATCAAGTTATACGCAAATTTTGTTAATACCGTCTTAACTAAAACGATAACAATCATTGAGTCTCGTTACAAATATCGGTATTTACATTTGGTAATTATATCATCCAAATTAAAATATCGATAGGTATTTTGGCCATTTATTTATCGATATTTATCAGACACTTAAAAATACCCCCCCATCTCTACTCGGGAGCCGCGGTCTCGCCACAACACGCCGTGTGGACACCTCGCGGCGACAGCGCTTGCGAATAATCGCGGACATTTGTCGCGGACGCGGCGATTACTCAGCTGAGGATAGAAGGCAAGACGAAATTCATTTGAGGCGTCTTCAAAACAAGATGGTGATAGAAAAACAATTGAAAACAGTATGGAAATGTGAAGTGGGCATTGCATTGTTTTACCTAGATATTACAACTTGGTTAGTTTCCGCTTGCGAATTTGTCTCAGAGTTAGGAAAAATTAAGTTGATTGATACATAAATCAGCTGCAACTGTTTAGGTAGATAATACTATCGCGCCCACAATTCTTAAAGGGGCCAACCCCTTCAGGGATCCTCTAGGAAGTAGTAACTCTTGTAAGCAGTTTTAGCCAATAATAAAATTTACTTGTATTGGGTTAGATGGTAAATTGTGACAAAAGTAGCGAAAAGTGGCTAGCTAGCTAGTAACTTACATTTGCTCGTTAGGCATAAAAAAACTAACTAACTTAATTTCACGCCACATCCCTAGCGGGTAGACAGAGAAAACCAAACGCCATACGGCGCGATCATTACACACTTCACACGCCTTAAAAAAAAAAAGGTTTAATAGCTAATACAAATGCAAACTAAGCCATCGACATATCCCTCAGTCAAAATGTGGCGAATTGGTATAACACAAAATTTCTGTTCCTGAATTTGGTTCATAATAAAATAACTGCAGGCAAATACCTAAATAGCAATAGCGCCAAGCCAACCAACGTTATGTCTAATCGAAAATGACGCTTAATTTACAAAGAGAATGAAGGTGCGGTTTATTACCCGATTTTAAGTGTACATTTACGTTTCTCTCACTTTTGTAATTAACGACTAGCAAGTTTGATAATAAAACGTAGAGTTTGCGCCCGAGCGGCATTCCCACGACCAACGCGTAATTTAGTATATTGCGCTTGCGTCGTTTTCGTAAACACCAGTAGCGTTGTATAAGGATGGCGATTTGGCTAAAAAGTAAATCGAATCGAGGAGTCTGAAGAATCGATTGACAAAAGTATCGAGTCAGTGGAACTGAAGATTGAATTTTATGGACATCGTTTTTTTGCAGAATTATCTAGTTAGGCAAAGAATTGGTTTGACTCAACAGTGATATAATCGCACGAAATCTAGATGGTATAAAGTGTATTTTTACCTACGTTATTATTATTTTTTATTTGTATGATACTAATGTACTTATAACATTAAAAATAATTCTTACCATTTGGTACAGGTCAACCCATTTAAAATTAATTTAAAAATGTTAAAATAATATCTAATCCAATATGTACCTACTTCAGGTCATGAAAGTCGTTAGTTTAATAAGTATCATTTTAATGAATCGATTGGTCAAAGTAAACTTCAATCGATCGATTTGAAACGGCCATCCCTATTAATGTGTTGACGGATATTACAATTTCACCATCACCGTGTAGATCAAATGATAGTCTGCTCCAAATTACTACAAGGTACTTCTATAATTTCATAAGTCAATTAACAAGAAAATTACAGGCACGTGAGATTGATCAACTATCTCCCTGGAGTATGCAAATGTGACATCGATCTGGATCTGTAGCGGTGGTGGCTTAATGGTAAGGACATGCGACTCACTTACGAGAGATGCTGGTGCAAACCTGAGTAACAATGGATTCCTCGAATTTAATTATGTATTTATTTAGGAAAACCTCGCAAAGATACGAGCATATTGAAATAAGATGAATGTGTAATAGGGATTGCCATGCTGGGTCCAGCGACAATTGCTGGGTCAATGCCGTTGTATTTCAATCCCTACTGGGGATTGCCATGCTGGTTCCAGCGATAATTGCTGGGTCAATGCCGCTGTATTTCAATCCCTACTGGGGATTGGAATGCTGGATCAAGATCCAGCTGGGCGTCATGTGCTGGATCCAAAAATACCGCTGGTTGCAATTCCTAGTGTGTTAGCTACTATGATCTAGTCTACCAAGATCCCAAAGGTTACGTAGTTTAAATTGCAGTTTATAAACAATTAAATTTAATCAGTTAACCTTTATATTTAAATTGAAAAAAAAAATCTTATTTATTTAACGAATTTTTTACAAATAATTCACAACGTAGAATCCGGGAAAGTTATTAAATTCGTTTTTCATGCGAAAAGCTCATCCCTTTACAATGGGCTCAGGAAAATATGAATAATATTAAAGTTTCTTCATTATGTACTGCGAAATATTTATCCCAATAACCATTTCCATGTTTTATTTTTCAGTAATCAGTGTATTTTTGTGTTTAACTAGTAAATTAAAAGATACACTTTTGGATAGAGGTATTTATTGCTAATATTATATTCTTCATAGTAGGTAGGTAATATGAACATCTTATTCATTGGTTTCATAGATAAAGACGATGATTTTCTATTTTAAACTGTGGGTACATTAGATTTGTTGAAACAAGCTTTAATAAATAAAACTACAACTAAATCAAAAAGTGATAAGAAAAATAACAAAAGTAGTTATAATACTAGCTAAATTTCACGCCACTTCCCTAACGACCCCGTTAGTGATATTATGTCATATTATGGTGTTCGGTTCTCTCTGCCTACCCAGGCAGAGAGAACCGAACACCATAATATGACACGATCCTTACACACCTCACTTGCCTGTTCAACATTCATAATGCTTTTCATACAAGCGATACGGTTTTTATGACTCCTAACATCATCTTTTGTTAACACAAGACCAATTTGGTCGTGGTAGTGGGCCTGAGCCTTGCACGGCTTCTACATCCTTCCACTTTCGCATTGTACATCTGTTTACTCAATATTTCGTCGCCATTCTTTCCACATGACCGAACCACCGAACCATGCTAGAAGAGGCACCTTGACTCGATGTTAAAATGGTTACCATAATAGATTTTATTATTTTAATTTGCTTTTTAATAAAAAACTTGTTTCAGTTTTCTAATGTATACATCATCGATGTTCCTTATTAGTGATCGATGGAATACATACATAAATAACATCACGCCCATAATCCCCGAAGGCGTAGGTAGAGTCAAAGGGGCAGCATACCCCTTCAACCACATTCAGCCAAAAACAAAACTGGGCTGGACTGGGTTAGATGGAAAATTGTGAAAAAGTAGTGACAAGTGGCTAGCTTGTCGCCTACACAATCAGATACCCAAAATCTGATATACCATCAGTCGTCTCTTACGACATGCTAGGCAAAAACCACAGTTGGCATATTCTTTTTAAGTCCCAGACCAACATGGGACAATGGGCTGGGTTAGATGGAAAATTGCGAAAAATTTGTGACAAGTGGCTAGCTCGTCGCCTACACAATAACATACCCAAAACCCCATATACCATTAGTCGCAGTTTACTAATGAAGTAGAAACTCAATCTTACTATTTTATTGTGTGTTTTAGGTTGTGAGTACGATACTTGTGAGCAAATCTAATGTCGGTAACTGATGAAGCAATTAATTACATCATAAAAGACGCAACATAATGCGGACTCTTAGCTCTTGGAGTCTAGTGCTGTCCTACCTGAAAAATTATAGGAAAATGGGACGTGGTTGTATCAATCATGTTGATTATTACAATTACGCCATACTCAGTGCAAACTGGAATTATATATTATAGTTTATTTTTATCATTTACATTTATATTTATAGTAAAACGATATTTGTTAAACTCGTGATAATTATAGTCTCAAAGACCAACAAGTAGCAAAAACTTGTTGTAAGTATTTATTCCTAAAATCCTTTCTTGGTATTCTTTATCTAGTGTATTCTTTTTGGTATTAGCGCACACACAGAAATTTGTACAAGTTTATTATATCTTACGTATTTATAAAAAAATATATTGTACACCTGGGTAGAAACCAAGGTGAACATTTATAGCCAGTTGTCCCGCTTTCCTGGGACAGAAGGCAGAGCCTATAGCTAGCGGCTAATACCTTAGGGTCGTCGCTCAACATAAGGTGCTAGCTTCCTGGTCGCAGCTGATTTAGCTAATAGATTGGAGACTGTTGCGTAAAGTCCGCAAGCCAGGACGTGTGCGCACACGCATTTACGACTAACACGCTTCTGGACTGAGACCATTTATTTAAAAATGTGAAACCAGCGAGTTTCATTATTTCCTTGAAAATGTTGCAAACTGCGCTTAAGTATCCTAACTTTAATGTTAAATGCTAAAATTTTTTCGTGTCTAAAAAGTCCCAGGATAAAAACAAGCAAGGTTATGTAATTATGTATACATAGCTTTAAAAACCGGCTTTTATAAATATTTCGCAATGCAGCGAACACAATTTGACCAAGGTGAAAATTCGTAGCTAGATGTCCCGGTACCCGGCAACGCCAGAGCATGATGCGAATGGCAAGTGCGGCGGGTCGTCGCTCAACACAAGGTGCTAGCTTCCTGGTCGCGGTTGATTTACCTAATAGATTGGAGACGGTTGCGTAAAGTCCGCAAGCTGAAACTAGTACGCACACGCACTTGCGACTACACTAGAGACGCGATGTTTCTGAATTGAGAATCTTTGTTTGACTATGTCTTATTCTGTGTTTAAGCATTAAAGATAAAGCATATTTTATAAATGTGAAAGTTTGTGTGTTTGTTAGTCTTTCAATAGAAACATTACAATTACAGCTATTTTATATCAATGGCTTAGCCATTCGCTTCGTCAGATGCAAGATGTTAAAGAGTACTCATATATTTGTACACGTATACGTACTTGTGTTCTTCATTCTAGTAAACCCTGCAATTTAACTAACGTCACGCCCATCAACCCCGAAGGAATAGGCAAAGTTAAAGGGGCAGCAAGCCCCTTTAACCACAATCAGCTAAAATTAAAACTCTGTCGGTCTGGGTTAGACAAAAAAAATGTGAAGAAGAAATGACAAGTGGCTAGCCTGTCGCCTACACAATCACATGACCAAAACCGGATGTACCATTAGTCGCCTTTTACGACATGCTAGGCAAAAAACACTATTGGCACATTATTTTTAAGTCCCAGACCAACATAGGACAACATGGACTGCTACTTCATATTCGTACAAAAATACCTAAAATCAGCTGAAAATCTATGAGTCAGAAAAATGGCAGGGTTGCGTAAGGTATGGGGACTATGGTCGTGATAACGATTCGAAAAAATCTGTTTTTTTTTTTAGTTACCATAGTCTTAAGCCAAGTTATATCCAGTCAAGTTTTCCCTCCTTGATTTATTAGTGACCTTAATCCGTATTTTGAAGATAAACTCTATTCTTCTCATTTTTATAATTTATAGCGGTCTGTTCCGGATTCGCTAAGGTGGAAATTTATTTTTTAAACATTTTGAGATAAATACAGTCTATCTTACTCAGAGATACTAGAGCATTCTAATTAATAAAATAAAATAAATAAATTCTCTAGACAGACACACCAATTTCCTTGTTCCAAACTAAGCTTATGCTTTATATGATTTTAAACTTTCTCGTTGCATTATCACTAGAAATCATCAGTCCGCTTGTGACCACAGTCGTAGCAACACGGACGAAAAATCAAGCTGTAAGTACTCATGTACTACATAATGCATATTGCGTTTAGTCCCGTCAGTATTATTTCTAGTAAGCATATGATTGTGCTATGGATACTAGTTCAACGGTTAGACATACTTAAATACGTTTATAAACATCCATGACTCGAGTACAAATGTCCTTGTTCATCACAAGAAACATTTGCTCCTAGCGGGATTCAAACCCGCGACCTTTGGTTTCGTGGCCAGGGTCTCTAACCACTCGACTAACGGGCCGGTAAATTGAAAAAGAATTTGGAAGCAGTCCAGTAGTTTTTGAGTGTATTCGTAACACTTAAACAATATTTTCAGCTTTGTAATATTATTGTAACCTTCCATCGCAAGTGAGCGGCCGGCCTTACTATACAATTGGAATATCAGTATGCCATCAACATCTAGGCGCGCCGGGTCGTGGTGTCAATCAGCTCCCAGATATCTAGGCATTGTGCAATTACCTACCTGCTGGGCCCTAAGCGAATGGAACTAGGCAACTGGCCCATGTCTGGGCAGGGCGAATGGCTGGAACATGACGAATCATTTATACGCTTGATTGAACTTAATGCAATCTTATGTGAAATTTGTGGTTGGGTATCGCAGTTAGGTAACATTTGGGCAAGATAGTTTGTGAGGCTTATCTGATAGTCACATTCCGCGTCTAGAATTTCCTGTTCGATGGAAATCTGAGTATTTTAATTAGGTCTACTTAGACTGCGCACTAGGAAAAATGTAACGCGTTTTATATACGATATTTGTTTATTGTATTTAGATAGTCATTTAAAAATGTTGGTACAATAAAGGCCGTAATATGAATGTTATGTATTGAAACAAAGGTGTATTTGGTATTCGTAGGCCGCATAACATGTCGTCGCCTGTTTTAACTGACGTATCTGACATTTAGCAAAATACTTTGGAAGCATTTTTCGGTTTGGAACTACATATAACTGACGATAACTTTATTAATATGGGCTTGAAAACTAGCTTATTATATTCTTTACGGGTAAAGCATTTTTTTCATGCGTTGTTTATTTATTTTGCTTAACTGTATAATTTACTAAAAATAATTTAAAACAGATATGTACATCACTTAGTGAAAACTTTTTTTTGCCGGATTCTTCTCGGTAGATGCAACATTCCGAACCGGTGGTAGAATCATATTTCTATATCTGTATTTGACGATGTATAAGAGTTTCTTTGAAACCTATATAAATAATTCTATTCTGACTTTGACAACAATGAACCTTATTGCTACGCCGTTACAATACACACACATGTCAATGGTCCTGACTGTACGTTGGTACTTCGGACGGTACCTCCGCGATCCTCAGAGCACCACCGTAAATACATCCGCGTGTCACTCGGCGGCGACGATGCGTAAATCATGCGGACGGTAATCCGGCTCGGATTCCGCATCTGCGCCGCTGACGTCACGGGACGCCATGATAACTGTCAATGTACTGATGTGCTTTGCTGCTTTTTGGGATAGCGAAATTGAAAGTGTGTGAAACTATTTATGTACTTTCGGTGTGTTACCAGGGTCGCTGGAGATTATGTCTGCGAGGACTAACTTCCTAACTACTTAATTTGTAGTATATGCGAAACCTCATACGTACTTATTTATCTTATTATTCTAAAGAACCGATTTAAAGGATTTCAGATAATAATCATATATATGTCCCATGGTGGTCTAGGACTTAAAAAAAATGTGCCAACTGTGTTTCTTGCCTAGCATGTCGTAAAATACGACTAATGGTAAATCGGGTTTTGGGTGTGCGATTGTGTAGGCGACAAGCTAGCCACTTGTCACTACTTTTTCACAATTTTCCATTTAACCTAACCCAGTTTTGTTTTTGGTTGAATGTGGTTAAAGATGTTTATGTTAAGCATATATTTTTTACTTTTTAAAATAGTCAGATAATCAACTTTGGTATGGAAAATAAAAAAAATTAAAATATTTTAAATTATTTCTTTAGAATAATTAGTTTAGCAAGTAGGTAAGTAGGTATACTTTTAATAGGATTTGGTATTTTGATAAGACTTGGTACGCCATAAGTTTGGATTCTAAAAAAAGATTTAAGATATGTATTTTTTATCCTGGAAAAATTTTTATATCCCCCCAGAAGCAGGAAAGATTGTACCAGAACTGATTCTATGCGGGCGAATCTGCAGGGTAAAGCTAGTAAAAATATTGTATGCAAACTCGACGCTGTCATACTATAGCGTGAAGCCACGTTTATGCATGTGTGAGTGAGATACTTATGGATACAAGCTATTGGATATCTGTAATTTGGAGCACTTAATATGTCAATGTGTGACGTAAGTTGCGTGTCAAGTTGGAGCACCTGAGGAGCTTCTACGTCTAGTTAGTAGCGCGGAGTCCTTCTTTTTTACTGGTCCGTGGTGCAAACATGCAAATTGGCATACATCGGCGTGAGCATACTGCGCACTGGAATCTAATTATCAATATATGAAGCAAAAGCCTTATAGCCCTTTTTAAGAAAATTACATCGCCCGGAGGAATGTGGAAGGAATTTAGCACAGTTAAAGTTTATAATACGGAGACGATAGACAAGTTTAATGTTTTTTTATTAATTATTCCGTAAAAATATATACAGGAGTAATTTCATATTAAAATAAACATTACAACATAAATAGTAGGTACACCTTTGTATTGTAATAGCTTGAATGTTAAACATGATAAATTTCACAGTCGTATTTTTAATTAATATAAATTTCATGACATAAAGATTGCTATCCAATTTTTTTTATTAAATTAGTACTTTACGTTATTGTAAAGTAATATTTGATCACACAAATCTGTTTAATTTGTTTAAGGTACTTGTCATTGTTAGAATGTTTCTAAGTGATGCGCGGACAAACACTTTTAATTACCACAAATGTTTGTGCGTGTTTGTTTATTTTTTTATTTCACTAGATATTTAAAAATGGAATAAAAACAAGTCTAATTACGCTCACTGTGCGTAATTATATGTATTTTCTAAGCACCACTGTCGACGATTTCGTTTTTCTCCCTCTTATGGATAATTTCCTTTATTTGTTGTTAACTCGCTCGGCCCAGCTAATAATAAACACTTTAAATGTAAAACAAGCGTTTGGTGTAAACAGCGCGCTGATACAGGCCCGCGCCATCGATCACGGGGGATTACACCGTGAGGCTAAGTATTGTTTTGCATTAAGCGTTTACTCATCCCAATTGAATTATGGGAGCAATATTAAACAATAAAAATGAACATTTGGGAATCGCACCGGAATTTACGACTTTCAAATGTTACGTGCGATTTAACAGATTATACTGAGTGTTGGGTGTGAAAAGTTCAGTCATAAAAACCTGTATTCTTTATTAAATTCCGAAAAGAATACCTATAACTCATTTATTGCCTTACACTATGTACAATAAAGGTATAGTATTTATATATATGTAAAGAAAATGTATTTCTTTATTCGTTAATGATGTCGGTAAAGCTGTACCTAGCATTGTCGATAATGCAGGACTACATTGCCTATGATTCCATGAGAGACTTTTTGACGTTTTGGTTAGATTCAAATATGGCATGTCAAGTCATGTAAAGATTTTCTTTAATTAATTAGATTTTATATTTACATTTAATAATATGATAAGATGAATATAAAAGGCATCGGAGAATAGACTTTAATTGTCGTTTCTCTTATTTACAGGTCGGTTACAGTTTTAGTTGTGTTCAATTAACAATGTTGTGTTTTAGTTTCAATTAGATTCTTATACTTATAATAAATCTCTTATTTACAGAGCAACACAAGATTTTTATTCTCTGCAAATATCCTTGTAATTTGAATCTTATAAAACGACAATCTTGTTTATTGATGTCAAGATGGAGAAAATACGTTTTGATTTTACGTTATTGCCCGGAAGTGATGGTAAATCGAACATTATTTCTATAACATCAATAGCCACAAGCGATATTAAAGGGTATGCAATACCAGAAGAATTTCAATCGGCTGTTAATCACGTAGAGATAATGAAAACATCAGCTTATAATAAAGTTAAGAATAGTTTGAGAAAGAGATACCAAGTGAGGAGAGTTTGGATAACGATGACGGAAGAACTTAAGGAAACGTATATGGATGAAGACGGTAATTTGCAGTTTGGAGAACAATACCTAGAAGAATTGAACCAAGAAGAACTTACCGCTTCATGTCAGGGAGGAACAGGTACCTTAGGAAAATTACTTGACATGTTAGTGGAAAACACGCAAGAAAATAAACAGCAAAACTTGAAACACGTAGCAGAAAAATTTGTGATTGAGAATTTTTCTAGTAAGAATTCCAATGCGAGCCAATGGATTGATATTTTTGAGAAAGAATGCATGCGCTTTGATATAATAACAGACGAAAAGAAGATAGAGATACTCCGATTATTTTTGGATAAAAGTTGTGCAGATTGGTACAGTTCTATGATGATAAAGTTAACATTGAGCTCAGAATGGTCTATTTGGAGAAACAAATTTTGTGAAACTTTTGCTAACAAAGGATGGAATCCTGTTACTTATGCACTTTCATTTAGATATAAAAATGGCTCATTATTGGATTATGCACTACGAAAAGAAAAGCTTTTACTAGATATGAGAAGATCTATCGATACCGGTACTTTGGTGGATCTCATTGCGGCTGGTTTACCAGAATTTATACTTAACAAGATAGATAGAGAGATATTGACAGATACAGTACATTTGTTTAATGAGGTAAGTAAGTATGAACACATGGTGAATAAAAAAAGTTTTCTACCACCAGATAAAAAAAGATATGGAAGTTTAGGAACTAAAGAAAGAAATGAAGGAAGAGTTTCATGCAAGGTATGTGAAAAATTTAATAAAGGAATTCGTTATCACCCGGAGGCTACATGCTGGTTTAGGACAAAAGAAGACGATAGAGAGAAGAAAATTAAGCACGTTAACAATTCGGTGATAGAAGCTCAATTAAATGAAACTGATCAAAAAAACGAATAGTTACACCATTAATAAATGTCAAACTACTATTAGAAAACAAATTAGAAATTTATGGAGTTTACGATTCGGGTTCTAATGTTTCCTTGATCAATTCTAAGTTGTTAAGACTGAAAGGAAAAGGAAATACTTTGAATGTAGCGGATTTAGTAACGATTAATGGTGTTAAGAAAACAAGTGGTTTGACAAATTTGAAAATAAAAATGTTTGACTATGAAAGAGATGTTGATGTGTACATAATTGATGAAAAAGATTTCAAATATGATTTTCTGATTGGATTAGACCTGATAAAAATATATAAACTAGTTCAGAATGAAGATTTAACAATAACCCAAAGATTAAATGACGAAGATAGAATTAAATCAGCAAAAGCATCTGACTGTGACTCTACTAAAGAATTTAATATTAATTTTAATGAACATGTGAAGGAAGAAGATTTCGAAATACGGATAGATCATTTAAATGAATATCAAAAATCAGAAGTAAATTCTTTGATTAACAAGTACAATTCAGTATTTGCCAAGAATAAATATGATATTGGTACTGTTAACGGATACGAAGCACGGATAGATTTATTAGTGGACAGATATTGCAGTAAGAGACCTTATAGATGTACAGTAGATGATAAAAAAGAGATAGAAGGGCAAATAGCAAAATTACTTGATAATAAGTTAATAGAAGAGTCCTACAGCCCATTTGCTGCACCTGTTACTTTGGCATTCAAAAAAGAGGAAAACAAGAAATCCAGATTGTGTATAGATTTTAGAGACTTAAATAAAATAGTTGTACCGCAGGCGCAACCGTTTCCGCTAATTGATGACTTAGTGATAAAAGCTAGAAATTGCACCTTTTTTTCGACTCTAGATATAAATTCTGCTTTTTGGTCGATTCCTATGCGAATCGAGGATAGAAAAAAGACAGGATTTGTAACACAAGAAGGACATTACCAGTGGACCTGTCTACCCTTTGGTTTGAAGACTGCTCCCGCAATTTTTCAAAGGGTCTTAAGCAGCATACTGAGAAAGTACAAACTGACTGATTTTGCCGTTAATTATATTGATGATATACTTGTGTTTTCGAAGAGTTTTGACCTACACATTAATCATCTATCACAATTACTGGAAGCCATTAAAAAAGAAGGTTTCAGGTTAAAATTTACCAAATGCACATTTGCGTCAGATTCAGTGAAATATCTAGGGCATATAATTCAAAATAATTCTATTAAACCAATAAAAGATAACATGGTCTCAATAAGAGAATTTCCAGTTCCGAAGACACAGAAGAATATAAGACAATTTCTTGGTAAAATTAACTTTTACCATGAGTACATACCCAGAAGTGCAATAATATTAGATCCATTACATAATTTACTCAGAAAAAATCAAAAATTTGTTTGGTCAAATGAATGTCAAGACGCATTTGACAGGATTAAAGATTTGCTATGCTCTCAGCCGGTGTTAGAAATTTTTGATCAAAATTTACCTATTAACATTTACACGGATGCTTCTTTACAAGGCGTTGGAGCTATCTTAAAACAAACACAACCTGATGGAAAGGAAAAGCCCGTAGCATACTTTTCGAAAAAACTAAACGAGGCCCAGAAGAAAAAGAAGGCGATATATTTAGAATGTCTAGCCATAAAGGAAGCAGTGAAGTACTGGCAGTATTGGTTAATAGGTAAGTCATTTACTGTGTATACGGACCACAAACCGTTAGAAAACATGAATTTAAAGTCACGAACCGATGAAGAATTGGGAGATTTAACTTATTACCTATCACAATATGATTTTAAAATAATATATGCGCCAGGAAGACTTAATTTGGAAGCGGACTGTTTAAGCAGAAATCCAGTATTAGAATCAGATGAAAACATTGAAGAACAATTAAAAATTGTTAATTTGATAAAGTTGGAAGATATTTTGAATGATCAAAAAGGAAATGAAGAATTACAAAATAATAAAAGAAAATTTATTGAAAAGCATAATTTATATTTTAAGAAGGTCAGAGGAAAAGAAAAGATCATTTTGACAGAAGATTTTTGTGCATTTTTTCTTAAAGTTATACATGAAAAGTTTTGTCACATTGGGATAGGGCAGATGCAAAGGACAATCAGTCCGTATTATGCAGCCAAAAATCTGGTGAAAAACATAACGAAAGTATGTAGGAGTTGTGAAATTTGTATTAAAAATAAGTCAAGAGGATACGACAAATTTGGTTTCATGTCATATCTAGGTCCTTCTACAAAGCCTTTCGAAATAATCTCCATAGATACAATTGGAGGCTTTGGAGGTTCAAGATCGACGAAGAAATATCTACATTTGTTAGTGGACCACTTTACTAGATACGCCTTTATTATAACGTCTAAAACTCAGACTGCTAATGATTTTATAAGGCTAGTCCACATAACAGAAACGGAAGATATTGGTATACTTCTAACGGATCAATACCCAGGGATCAATTCGAGAGAATTCAAGGAGTTTTTAAATAGTAAGCAAATACCTATAGTATTTACAGCAGTGAATGCTCCTTTTTCAAATGGCCTGAACGAAAGACTTAATCAAACTTTAGTTAACAAAATTAGATGCAAAATAAATGAAAGAAAAGGGAAGCAAGCTTGGACCACTATAGCTCAAGAATGCGTAAAAAAATATAATGAAACTAATCACTCGGTCACAGGTTTTTCACCAAGCTATCTGTTATATGGTACCGATACCACAGTTTTACCAAGTGAAATAAAACCAAATAAGTCTCATGAAAACTGGATCAGAGACAGAGAAATGGCATTGAAGAATACAATAAAGTCACATAAATACAACAAAGCACTTTTTGATAAAAATCGCAAATATTATGAATTTAATGTTGGAGACATGGTCTATGTAGAAAATGGAAACAAGCTTAACCGGAAGAAATTAGACGAACTTAAGATTGGACCTTACAAGGTTATAGAGAAAGTTTCAAACTCAATATATAGAATAGATACAGGTCACAGAAAGATGGAATCAAATCTTTTCCATATCACGAAACTTATTCCAGTCCTCGCATCAGAGGAGACTGAAGCGGATTAGATTTAGAAGAAAATTTACGGTAAATTTTCTTTCCCTAAGGAGGGAGATGTAAAGAAAATGTATTTCTTTATTCGTTAATGATGTCGGTAAAGCTGTACCTAGCATTGTCGATAATGCAGGACTACATTGCCTATGATTCCATGAGAGACTTTTTGACGTTTTGGTTAGATTCAAATATGGCATGTCAAGTCATGTAAAGATTTTCTTTAATTAATTAGATTTTATATTTACATTTAATAATATGATAAGATGAATATAAAAGGCATCGGAGAATAGACTTTAATTGTCGTTTCTCTTATTTACAGGTCGGTTACAGTTTTAGTTGTGTTCAATTAACAATGTTGTGTTTTAGTTTCAATTAGATTCTTATACTTATAATAAATCTCTTATTTACAGAGCAACACAAGATTTTTATTCTCTGCAAATATCCTTGTAATTTGAATCTTATATATATTTACATTATAATACCCAATACCCATTGAAAAAACAGATCAAATCTGAACATTGAAATATCTACCTATATTTACTTTTAAATATAGAGGTATTTTTTAGCAATTAGTTGCCTGCTTTATAATTTAAATATGTCAGTGAATACCTAAATTAAATTCAACGCGAAAATTTTATTGCGGAAATTAAAAAGAAATATCAGTTCTAAAAGGCTCCAAGATTACCTTATTGTCTTTATTTGCATCACACAGCCTTCAAATTAAAAAATATATATTTTTTGCAGAACTTTGTACAGAGAATTGTTTAACTTAATCGATTGGGCAATCGCATCATTTGTCGAAGGGCTCAAACGCCATTATATAAATCCGACTATATTTAACATTCGTTTAAATAAAAAAGTAAGAATTTACCTTTCGTTAAAATACGTCGTTTGATTTAATTAAAATGTCTTGCCATTAAAAAAATACTTTAGTGTCAGATATGTCAAAGGTTAATTAAACCGCTGGACTATTTCTGTGTCAATCAATACTCACGGTCCACATAGCGCAGATAGTCAATTTTGTTGTCAGTTTGTCACTGCCCGTAATAAGGGGACCATATATAGAGGGCCACTTCAATTGAACGTAATTCAAATTCACGCAAGAAGCATCTGAGGATTCGCTGGGGAATAGTTTGTAGGAAGCACGGTGATCGATCTATTTTTAAAACGTTCTGTTTTTTATTAAAAGGTTGGTAAAAGGTTTTTTTAATAGAAAAAAATTTTTTTTTACGAGGATTAGCCAACTGAGCAGGAGATATTATAGTGCACAAGTGTTGAGCAAACACAGGTGCACTCTCTGTTCCTTCACTTTTTCGTGCGGTGAGACGTGAGAGAGTTCGACATGACCGGAGAGAAGTCAGACGCAGGACCAACGGTTTAACGAGCTTTCCGAGGCACGGCGGTGATTAAACCGCCAACTTCCTGATTCCGAACTGTTATTGAGTAATTTCACTATTGAAATACCCCGCTACAAATTATGGCCCGACCCGCGAATTAAACATGGCACCTCTTGATCTTTAGGCGGCGCATGCTACCATTAGACCAACGAGGTAGTCAATCGTGGATATATATATCACTCCAGAAAAGTGGTAATTCATTTATTATTACCATAGACTCCAGAAAAGTGGTAATTCATTTATTGGTCTTAGTATTAAAATATATAATAAACTTCCAGAAAGTCTACTAGCATTACCTTCACATAATGAGTAAGGGCTATTATAAGATTGAAGACTTCCTTAATGATAAGCATATATGTTTAACTTCATAATGAAGTATTCACCTGCAGTGTTGTTACCTAGTAAATATAGATTTTAAGTACGAAATTGTAAATTTTGGCATTTAAAAGAGTAACTATCGAGTTTCTTGCCGGTTTCTTCTCGATAGATTCTAACTTCCGAACCGGTGGTAATACTTTTTTTTTCTGTTTAAATTGACTATTTATAAGTGCTTTTTTGAAGCCTACATAAATAAAGAGATTTTGAATTTGAATTTGAATACGACTGAATATATAAGTTCACAGGTGACTGAATATATAAGTTCATATAAGTTCTATTTTGCAAGGTGATCGAGGTTAGTCTGAAGAATGTTGATCGTCTGCCCTTTATCGGATTACCGTAATCGTCGATATCGGTAATTTTGCGACGACCCACAAGCCTGCCCATCAAACCTACGCACATTTAAATCGCGAAGCCCGAACTGGATCAAGGATGATTCCAGAAAAATATTGATCTTTGAATTACATATTACAGGAATTTCAAGCAAAAGTCTTTAAATTAGGTAATAATAGTCCTTAATAATCCTTATTGATATTATTTGGAAAGTTGTTTCGTATGTTACATTTACGCGTTTGCCTAAATGGTATCGAAATTAAAATAACATTTGAATTCTAAGGATGGGCCAATTTTATTTGACAAAGATCAAGGATTTCACGGGAGACATGATAGTGTATTAAGCAGACCAGATATTGTATTAAAATCGATCAAATATTTATTTGACTGGCCCGTTGGTTGAGTGGTCAGATACCCTGGCCACGAAACCAAGGGTCGCGGGTTCGAATCCCGCTAGGGGCAAATGTTTCGTGTGATGAACATGGACATTTGTACCCGAGTCATGGATGTTTATAAACGTATTTAAGTATGTCTATCCGTTCGCCTAGTATCCATAGTACAAGCATAAGCTTAGTTTGGAACTAGCGAATTGGTGTGTCAGTCTGGAGAATTTATTTATTATTTATTTATTTATTTGTATCTTTAGCTGCCCCTTGACTCTGCTTCTCCTTAGGGGATTACGGGCGTGATGTTATGTATGTATACTTAGTAGATATTATTAATATATCTAATAAATATAAAATAATTCCGCCTACCTAATTCATACATGGCTTGGGTCAGTATTTTTTTTAAACTAGCTTTTACCAGGCCTAGGAATGCAATCAAGTAGAGAAACTGAAATGTTACTTTACACAAATTGTGTTTCAGAATTAGTTATCTATGGTGCCACATCTCCAATATTCAGGCGGATGTTACGTATATGCAAGTGACGTCACATCATGGTCAGTTGCAATTGAAGTGGTGCGTTGTGGGCGTCTATATTGAGGTGTGACGTCACAAGATGGCGGCTCTAATCTCCGGTTAATCGTTATCTGCGGTTATTACTAACTCCGACAGGTAGGTGAGACAGACGACCTAGCGTATAATTTGTGGTGTATATTGTGTGATCGTGGCATAGGCATAAGATTCAAGAACGGTGGTGAAATACCTATTTCTTTTACCGTTTTGCAAAAAGAAGGAGGTTCTATTCCCGACTGCAGAAGGAGAGTAATGCTTTTCACGAATAGGAAATAAAAAAAAAAATGTGGAGGGTTAATTCGCAACGTTTATATTAATAAAAAATGGTGTCAAAAAAGAGGTAGAGGAGGCAAAAACAAAGGTGGGAAATTGACAACCGTGGATTTTCGTTTTGTATTTAATATATGGACTCTTAAAACGTCTTGACATACAATATAAACGTTTAAGTAGAATAAACCTAGCCGATAGTCGCAACAAAATATAGTTATTTCAAAAGCCGGCCAACAAGTCTCACTTTACTCAGATTCCTCCCTTAATTACTATATTATCGGTGTTGTCAACATTGTTTGCTTTCGAAAATTATATTACTTAACTTAGGTAACTATCGCCAAATCTCAAGTAAAGTTGAGGCTAGACTAGGCGTTTAACCAGGATACCGTTAATAATAATAGCATATTGTTTATTTATCACGCTTAATCTTAGTTGGAGTTAGAAGTCACTACTTGTACCAGTTGTATTGCAAGACAATATTTCATTAGATTTGTGCAGGAATTCGGAAAACGGTGTAACAAAAACCATTCACAGCAGTTTTATGTAATGTATTTGCCTATTTATTCTAACTATTTATCTGAAAGAATAATTTGAGCGGTGGTAGCTCAATGGTAAGGACACGCGCGTCTTAACCGAGGAGTGCGGGTTCAAACCCGGGCACGTACCTCTGGATTTTTCAAGTCTATGTACGTATTTATACCACTAGTTCGACGGTGAAGGAAAACATCATGATGAAACCTGCAAATTCAAATAACTTTGGATTTGTAACCATGATCCAAAAATTGTCTGGTTCCCCTATCTTAGGGTTACGATGGTCAGATCGGCAGTCGCTTCAATGTAATTACTAGACTCGCTAAATCCTGGCGGATCTAAGCGGACTCCGTCTAAACACGGGACATAACGCTAGGAAGATGATGATTTATCTGCAAGAATAAGCAGATAGATAGTTTAAGCCTAAAGCTAGTTTTCAAGAGGCAAATGTGTCGTGTGATGAACATGGAAGATCGCATTCCCCGAAGGGGTAGGCAAATTCAAAGGGATAGCAAGCCCTTTTAACCAAATTTAGCTACAATAAAACTGGGTTCGGTTAGAAAATTGTGAAAAAATAGAAACAAGTGCCTAGTTCGTCGCCTATACAATCACATAACAAAAACCCGATATACCATTTGTCTTATTTTACGACATGCTAGGCAAGAAAAACAGTTGGCGCATTATTTTAAGACCCAAATCAACATGGGACGAGTATAATACAAGAGTCAAGGATATTTTTTTTTATAAAATTACCTATCAGTTACCTAGTAGCCATATAATAAGCATACATGCTTAGCTCGGAATTAGGGAATTGGGGTGTCAGTCTAGATAATTCATTTATTTATAGTTACCCTATTTTAACGACATTTAAATGTCAAATTTATGCGCGAAATATTTTGCATAGAATGTGTATATTAATTGAAAGTAGAACGCAAGTAACACCATTCTCTTTCAAATACGGAACGATTGAATGAACGAATGTAACAAAACCGATCTCAGCCAGAAAAGGCCAATAAACATCTATCAAATGAATCAACGAAACGCCAAAACGTGACCGCCTGCTAATTTCCTTAATAATTAGATACCTGGGTTAAAAGCCTACTATAAATTATCTTAGTAGGTGGAGCAGAAAGGTCGTACTGCGTTACAGAAAATGCAATTTAATACTTAAACCTAGCCACCTTAGCGGTGCGTCTGGAACAACTTCTTACGATCACAAAAACGCCCTAAGAGACTTGTATCAAAGGCTGAATGCGCTTATCTAAGAATAGCAAGGCTAACTAAGCATAGTTCTAATATAAGCTTTGTCCCAATAAGTAGACGCATAATTCTCTTAGAGATTAGGCTATAAATTGCAGGCAATATATCGGTTAACATTCTAAACGGGCCGGAGGGCAAGTTAGATACATTTTAGTTAGATTACGCACTTGGAGCGGGCGGGATGATTCGTGATCGCTGTTTAATGAATTTAAGTTATGGTCCTGGTGGTTTATGGCCCAGTAGTTTACTTTAATTGCTGGGCTTTCGGCGGTGTATGATGGAGGTCTCTTGTCCAAAAATATCTAAAATTTTAGCTTCGGCTAAGTAAGACCAAAATTTTGGTCATGTCTAAAAGTGTCGAGGTCTATGCTATATTTTTTTTTATTATATTTGTTAGATTACGTTATACGTGTTTATTTTTCAGTAGTGCCATTTCTATATCATGTTTGTATTTTTTTTCATTATATATCTTTAACTCTAAGCCCTCTTTCATTATGTTGATTGATTCCCTCGTTAATATCCCTCTTACGGTGTGTACGAGATTACAAGTCTTTGAATGTTTATCTGACTAGAGAGTAAGCCTTTTTACTTAGCAATGGACTGTATGAACGGATTCAAGCTATTTATAATGATGATATCTCTTGCCTTAAGTAGAAATGCAGAAAAAAAATGCAAGAAGTCCACTTCCTCTATATCAGTCTCACGGACTTTTTAACGTAGGAAGTACCTGATATGACGATGAGGGGGTCCAACCATTTAAATTGAAGGTTTCTATTTCATATCCATCACTGAATGGGTGTAGAAGCAGAGAAGTACAAAATCATATTGTGGTTTAATTGTCCGGCTAAAAAGTTTGAAATAGGCACCTATTAGTTTCCAAACTGCGAACAAAATCGCGTGTATTACGACTATACGCGCTTATTATGATATAAGCAGTTGGTAAATGGATTCATCCCATAATAATCACTATACATTGCCAACGTAACAGTCGTATCTTGTTTATCAAAACATGACATAAAAATATTTGTGTGAGTAGTGGAGATGTTTTTATACAATATATGTTTATTAACTGCTAGGGAAGTGGCGTTAAGTTTAGTTAGTTACTTATGTTTATTAACATAAGAAAGTGAATGTAGTTCTTCCCTACAGTAGATAACTTTATTTTTAACGATTTATGACCGCTGTGTCTAGGTAGGTGGTAAAAGCAGCGCTTATCCACTCTCTTGATACGGTGGCGCCATCTATTTAATATTGTTTGATGGATGTTTTTCAGACAGTAGTTTGCTATCGTCTTTTTACGTTCCACACATCACTAACCATATCAGGCTATGGAAAAAGTTATGAGATTTTTTATAGGCACACGCAACTCATTAGGGGAATAATAATGACAGCACCAACGTCTGCGATGTCAATCAACAATATTAATTGAGCATATTTAAAATTAAATAAGATTATCATAACTGACATTGCAATCTGTTTGTATTTCTGTTGACTTCTGACTATTGAGCTTAGAATAAATGAAGTTCGATTGATGTTCACTTGGGAGAATATTTTATTTTTTACGAAATAAACTTTACGCCACTTCCCTAGTGGGGTAGGCAGAGAGACCGAACACCATATGACACGATCGTTACACACCTCATTTGCTTCTTCATCTTAAAACTTTTAATTTGTCAATTTGGTTAAGAAATTAATTTTTATTTTATTGATATATTATTGGTTGGCCAGCTCTAATACTATAGACAACAGTATAAATTAGACGTTTCAAAATTTTAAAAACTGTGTCATGTCAATGTTGTTCAAGGCAGCTTTTTCCCCAAAATCTAAAAATAGGTCTCTTTTGCTTTAAAACAAAGAAACTATTGGTTTATTTTTTTTTCTCGTATGGGTTCCCCGTCCGACTAGCTTTGAACGAAATTCCTTCCTTCTTTTTATTTCGTTCCTTCTTTCCTTCCTTTTGCCAGCACTAGCAAAGATTTAACGACTTAAAAAGATAAATAAATATCCAACAATATCACATACATTGATCTGACTCCGAGGTAAGTAGCTTAAGCACTTGTGTTACGGATATCAGAATCAACAGCGGAATTACAAATACATACTTAAATCTTATACATTAACACCCATACACAGAACAAACACAAGTATTCATCACACGAATGTTTGTCCTGGGTGGGGATCGAACCCACAACTCTTGACGCATATGGCAGGATCACTACCGAATACGCCTTAGAGCCAGTCAAAGTACTCTCTATGCCTTACTCTAAGATGTCAAAAGAGTTGATTTTATTCCTGATACATCATCACTATTTGTCCATATTCGTTCTATTAGCAATCGAAAACTGCAAGAACTACTTCTCTTGAGCCTTTTTGTTCCGAGTTTACGAATAATTTATGAAAATAGCATTGATTGAGCAGCGTTCTAGGTCCTGTCAACTGGTCTGGTCTGAAGCCTAGGAGCAAGCGGTACTTTTTGCGCTTACTGCTCATTAGGCCACATCATTGGCCGCGGACAGACGTCGCTCAGGAATATTAACCGCTTAGCTAACGACGGCCTTTGCATTACAATTGCGCATCCACTCCTGCGCAGCGCAGGTCGCTACTGCTCGCCTAGGGGTGGCAAGCGCAAAAATCGTTTTTCTGACAGAGTTTTCTTATGAGGATGATAATGCTTTTGAGTAGCCTTGTCATTACCCTGGTAGGCAAAAGAGCGACAAACTTTACCCCTAGTAGCAAAGATTGTTTAATATATGTGCAGAAGTTACATACATTCATAACACCACGCCCATAATCCCAGAAGGGGTAGGCAGAGTCAAAAATAAAACTGGGCTGGGTTAGATAGAAAATTGTGAAAAAGTAGTGACAAGTGGCTAGCTCGTCGCCTACACAATCATATACCCAAAACCCGATTACCATTAGTCGCCTTTTACGACATGCTAGGCAAGAAACACAATTAGCACATTTTTAAAGTCCCAGACCATCATGAGACATATGCAGAAGTTACATCGGGTTTATGTGTGTCTGAATTTATTTGTAAGTTGTGGTTACGTTGCACTTTATCAAGTTATTTTCTAATGATTTTTCTATAAGAAATTGGCTAGGTGATCAAACATTTTAAGAGAAAAACTACATAATAATAGAAGAATGGTGAATTCTAATGCGGTAACAAAATTAATTTTAAAGAAATGTCTTTAATCTATGGTAATTTAGACACATTATATTACGGCACAGTAAGCGCAGTCTCTGTAAATTTTACATTTCATTTCGATTGTTGATAGCGGCCTGTTCCTCATTGCTGGAATATTGTCCCCGCCATCCCGACTCTGGCAATCCCGAATCCTCATCAAGGCTGGCTTTGAATATGCCAAATTGTCAAACTTTAAGTGATTCTAATTCAATGACATCACGGCTTCATTCGCATACGAGTCAAGGGGACAGTACAGCCTTTATGCCCGAAAATAGAACAGGGCCGAGTTAAATTGGAAATCGTGACATCTTTCCAGCCCGTCGCCTACACAAATCCCGTGATCCCGGTAGAAGCATAAATAAAAGTATGAACAGCTAATTACGTTACTCCGTATAAGCATTTCAATTGCGCAAGCGTCGTCTAACCATTACATTTACTTATCCGTATTTCTTTGTATCGCAACAGTAGCGATTATGTAAGTAGCCCTTAATTAGGCATGTTCTAACCGTTGACAACCCTAACAATTGCAACGCGAATATTGTCTCTGTCCGCTAATGAACGTTTCTGTAAGTGCGAGCGAGACGGAGCGAGTATAATTTTGCAATGTAATCAGATATCAAATGTCTGGGCAAATGTCAACGCACGATAGGCGGGGAGGCAATGACGGGAATGCACTTGGGGACAAGGAAAGTCGATTGTGTAATTGCAATTAACTTAGCAGGCTTTATTTCTCATATATTGCTAATATACTGACACAATCCCCGAAGGGGTTGGCAGAATCCAATAAACAATAAGATTCTGAAACTTTATATAACAAAAGCACATGAATATGTGTAATAGTAGATATACTATGAATCTCACCGATTAGTGACATTCATGTCAAATTTGACAGCTCGATATTTAAAATCTGTCAAAATCTGTTCCGCTTATTAATAATTAAGCGGAAATAAATTATTTATGTATCTATTAGTTTTTGCTAGCGTGGAACAGATATTCTATAGTGAATGTTTCGGGATCTACCAGTCTTCCGGGCTAAAAGAAGCTTACAAAATTTCATCACAATTGGTCAAGTAATTTGGTCGTGAAAGCTAACAGACAGACAAGTGTTATCTTCGCGTTTATAGTACTAGCAATAGAGAGTTTAGCCAAGAAATGTTTACAATTGGTAATTCGATAAATAACATCTTACACGGACATTTATTAAAATGTTCATAAGTAGGTTCTAACTTACAAATATTCTACCGCTTTAAAATAGCGGGTTTATTAGTCTTATGCAAATGGTTTACTTGTGATTTATAACATTTAAAGAGCTATTAATGGAAGTCGCTTTAATGTGTAAATCAGAATTTCATTATTTATGATCATAGCCAAAGTATAACCTTAACACGGTTCAAGACAAAGAGAAAGAAGAAATTCTTGTTCTCACTCATGTTAGCATTTATATGCTAATGTAATTATGTCTATCTGACACATTTACACATTTAGAGCGAATTGTGATGAAATTTGTATAAGTACATCTAAAATTTTAACCTAGATATTTGTAATCCGGGTTCTAAGTACATAATTAACTAAATAAAAAATGTTAGTCGAAAAAAAAATGGATGCAAAAAAATGTATTTTAATGTTTTTTATCTTCGACGTTACAATTCCGTATATAATACGCACTTGCTAAATCTACAAAGATCAACTTTCTAAGATGCTGTAAGTAGACACAAGATCACACAGAAAGATCTGTTTCGGTATTTCGAGCTCACACCCGCCCACTGCTCAATGACCGCATTTTCCAGTTCTTTGACACACGAATCTATTGCTTCTTGGCTGCCTCCAGTGTTTATTTGTGACAATAAATTGCATAGCTTATTAGTTAAGGTAAATGCGAAACGTTGTGGGAAAGTTATTTACAGTTAGATGTTATCTGTTGTATAACAACATTTCTGATTGGAAAATGAGCGCATGTCCTTTTTATTTAATATATTACATAAAGAAAGAAACGCGTTTACGTTTATCAATAGTATTTACCATTGATAACAATAAAAAACAAAAGAAAATAATAGCATCCTGAATATTTTACTGAGAAACATTTTGAGAATGGATTGATGGATTTATGAATGCAAAATTAAGCTATATTAAACAAAATTTGGTACAATTTTTTTTACCAGGATTAGCATAGACAGATATTTTATCCAAAATAAATGGTTCTATAAAGATAGCTTTGAAATTTGACAACATGTTGACCCTAGTCATAAATTGCATAATAAAAAAACACTGAAAAATCAATATGATAGCCCGATTTTTAATCGACTAAGATTTCCGTGCACGCAAACTTTACAAGCTAATCCTAGCGCCAATACTCACATAAGCTTTCTAATCGCAGGCCACCTATCACGTCAAGATCATAAATCCAACATGTCTCAATGCGTATTCAAAATGCCAGGCGGGAAGTGAGCGGCTCAGTATAATGGGCACCTAGCCTTATCTTTTGATATCCCATCGACGCCGTAAATATTGAGATTGTGCAACTAATGGGACACGAATAAAGATGGCTAATTGAGTTGCTTGTGACGTCACTAGTTATGCGGGAAGCATCTGGAGAGGTCAACCTCATTCGGTTCGTGGTGTATGCAGATTTCAAGACAAGATTGAATGTTCATATTGCAATTATGTGGAAGTGCGCAATCTATGAGCGATGGTGGTGTTTGAACCTCATTTAGAAAATTAAGTGTTTGGACAGTTGGAGTGTTTTTGAGACTAAAAGATAGACTAAATTCGACATGCATACGCAAAACTACTTATTAACAAATAGTAGTTCATATAGAGCTACATGTAATCTTAAGAATTTTTTTTATTTTATTTATTTTTAAGCTGGAAAAATGTTTGTTGAAATGAAATGTAATAGAAGAGAATGGAAGATATGCTTTTATATTTGATTAATAATATTCGACCGACCTTGTGTTACCACCAGACGACCGTGCCGGATTCGAACTGACTGAACCACTGGATAGACTTCCACCCAGACAAGGGCCCAAATTAGTTTCTATCTGTATATAACAAACGCTTAAAACTGTCGGGTTAAAAAACCCGTTTAAGAAAATGACCAGAGATCTTGGAATACTATAAAGTACTTCATAACAAACCATTCGACTGTCCAATTGCGTTGCAAGCCACTGCACTTTTGGACAATCGGCGCTAGATCTCCGTGCGATACTTCTATATTTGGTATTATTCCGTTGCCTTACCGTGGTTTAGTAACAGCTGATAGAAATGTTATAATTAAGATATTGTTCTAATGAAACTAACACTGATTTACATCTCGGCTGAAACAATTTATGACCGCACCGATATGGAGAGCCGGTCTCTTTCAAATATACGATTAAAGTTATAATTACGCGTTGGTGGTTTGATTTCTATAGGAATTCTTACGATTAACCGAAAAAGGACGCGGCCATACTATTTAGAATGGAAATGGGTTCGAGCGGGGATTATCGTCGATTTATAGCTGAGATTTGAGATTAAGTACACAGTTTCCAAATCTTCAAAAGGGGAATTGCATAACTCTGCAAATAATTTTGATCGGTATAGACGTACTGCATAATGTGAAACATGTAGCAGTCCCATGTCGCGCTCAGACTTAAAATAATGTATTAATAAGTTACTTGCTTAGTATGTCGTATGGCGTAAAGGGCGACTAATGGCGTTCGCGTATTGGGTTTGTGTTTGTGTAGGCGACGAGCTAGCCACTTAAGCAACTTATCAGGGAATTGCACTGAGACATTTTATTTCTTAGCCAAAAATATTATGTTTTACTACAATGCCCTAAGAAGAATGTGGTTAAAGGTAATTGCTGCACCTTTGACTCTGCCTACGCGTTCAGGGTTACGAGCGTGTATGACTGTATGATTGTATGATTGTATGATTGTATGATTGTATGACTGTATGATTGTATGACTGTATGATTGTATGATTGTATGACTGTATGATTGTATGACTGTATGATTGTATGACTGTATGACTGTATGATTGTATGACTGTATGATTGTATGACTGTATGACTGTATGATTGTATGACTGTATGACTGTATGATTGTATGACTGTATGATTGTATGACTGTATGATTGCATGTATGTATGTCGATATCTACCACGTAAGTTATTGTAAGTCACAAAAATGCTGTTTAACGTTTTTACTGAAAACTAGCCTATTAGCTTTACTAAGGCTAGATCGATGTATGTACAGTTTATTTAGCACTAAGCGTATTCGAAAGATGTAAGTACATATGTGCTAAACCAACTAACTAAAATTCACGCCACTTTCCTAGCGGGGTAGGCAGAAAACCGAACGCCATATGGCAGGATCCTTACACACCTCACTCACTTGTTTAACATTAATGATCCTTTCCTTCCTAAGTATGTGCTCTTTACGTATAATTAAGTATCCTACCTTTGCAAGTTAACAATCTTTCTTTTCTTTTCAACAACTATCTGGGTTGACCTATAAGTGAAGCACGTTTTTTGTTTCGTATCGTTATTTATAGTTTCATAGGAATGTTGCAACGAATTAAACACGACGATAGTGAAACAAATCGTAAAATATTCGTGCTTAAACGACTAGTTAAACGCGCTATTAGTGGGTATTATTGTTAATTAATGTGACTTATTTTACGACGAAACTTAACAATCAAGGATAGTTGCTCAACCAGCTCAACGTATTTAATATTCGAAAGTGTCGTTGAAAATTACAGATTTTCAATAGGTTGTATGTATTTTATTCAGGTTAATTCAGCGTAGGTAAACTAATATGGATGATATTTTTATGTTTTTACTATAGAAAATATTATAAAGGTTCAACATAGGTACCTAATAAATAAAAAAATATATATGTATAGATATCAGACTACATTACATACCTACATTGATCTGACTCCGAGGTAAGTAGCTTAAGCACTTGTGTTACGGATATCAAAAACAACAGTGGTATTTTACAAATATATACTTAAATATTCAATATTAAAACTAACACAGAATAAACACAAGTATTCTTCATACGAATGTTTGTCCTGGGTGGGGATCGAACCCACAACTCTTGGCGCATGGGGCAGCGTCACTACCGAATGAGCCATCGAGCCAGTCGAATGTAACGTTGATGTTAAGAGAGCTAGACAACGTCCATTAAAGAAGGCTGTTTCTGTAAAAGAGGGTAAGATTATTAAAACGTATTATATTCCGTCTGCCTTGTGATGGATTTTGTTCCCTCGTTCACAATTCACATTGTATTTGTTAACATTTTCCAAATTTTATTGAAATTCATTAAATGGTTAAAATGTTTTTTATCCATATTGTGGTCATGCACCAAGACATAAGCCGCATTTAAATGAAGTGATAATCTATTCCCTATTGTGTTCCTCCATCACGTTAATAAGCCTCGCTAAACTTAAATGATGGGCACAGATTGTCACAGTCAGCATCTGGACCTCTGATTTTCTCCCCCGTCACTAAGACACTCGTTAGTCAGAGATTGTATAGACTAGGACCCAGCACCGTCACAGGAAGACTGAATGAAACACCGGACTTATAATGAAGTATTTTAATGCAAGCACTGTCTTTACATTTTTAGGTCTAATTACACCAATTATACTAATTGGTGTCTAATGGTCTCTTTAGATCTAATTTGAACTCTATAGCGTTGGGTATATATTTACTCGGTGAAACGAAATGCCACCGCGAGGCAATCTACGCCTAACGCCATCTGTTGGTAGAAAACGAGCACTACATCTTCAGTAGTAGCTCAAACAGAGATTTTAAGACCTCGATAGCAGGCGATGCGGTTGGTTCCTTTATGCAAGCCGGACTTGTTTTGTGAAGATTGAGGTTTGATTCTCCAAGTAGTCCCTATTTAAAGCTAGCAACAATTTTATGCGTTAAAGCGCATCTATTTTGAAAGTACTTTATTCTGTTTATATACTGCGACAAGCTCGATGGCGCATTCGGCAGTGACCCTGCCCCATGCGCCAAGAGTTGTGGGTTCGATCCCCACTCAGGACAAATATTCGTATGATGAATACTTGTGTTTGTTCTGTGTGTGGGTGTTAATATCTAATATTTAAGTATATATTTGTAATACCACTGTTGTTTCTGATATCCGTAACACAAGTGCTTTTAAGCTACTTACCTCGGAGTCAGATCAATGTATGTGATGTAGTCTGATATTTATATTTATTTATTTATTTATTTTTATATACGTAGTACAGTTCCTGTTGTAGTTTTTATAGATGACATGTAACTTATATATTTTTCTGGACCTCTGATGATGTGTATGCGAAATTTGGTGATCGATTGAATAGTTCAGACGTAAAAGAATATGGGCCCATTCGGTTTATCAAACTAACAAGATTCACGCCATTAGCGGGGTAGGCAGAGAGAACTGAACGCCACGGCATGGTCGGTACACGATTCCGTTCAGCTTACTTTTTACTTTTAACCAAAAATAAATTGAATTTAAAAAATGTTCCATGTTGGTCTGGGCCTTGAAAAGAATGTGCCAATTGTGAAATGTGCTAAAAGGCGACTAATGCCTCCTATTACTAGGTTAACCCATCTTAGTTTTATTTTTGGCTAAATGTAGTTAAAGGGGAAGCTGTCCTTGTGACTCTGCCTACCCCTTCGGGGATTATGGGAGTGATGTTAAGTATGTTTGTATCTAAATGAAAAATTTAGATAAAAAGCTCGGCGCTTACACAATTACAAACACAACACTACACCATTCGATTTTTTTTACCAAACCAAGGTTACAGCTTGTATATTCTTTCCAAGTCCCAGACCAACATGAGGAGTTCACTTCTTAAATTAATTGGGTAGTCTTGCTAAATAATGTGTTTAAAGCAACATTTATTATATGTTCCAAATGCGGTCTCAGATAATGCATTATCCCAATACGGCCTAACCTTCGTCCTTTGAACAACGTGACAAATAAATTGTTGCATTAGCATCTAGCCAGAGCTCATATATCCGCACCTGTCTGCTGTTAATATTGCGAACCTACTTAGATGTTTGTTGAAGCACTGCTTAGATGGTGATTGCCTTACGTAAAGGGTTAAGTTACGTTCAAGTTACGGCAGCTGAGCTTGACTGGCTGACTTGCGTTCGGTTATTTGGTAATGGTTCCATTATTAGTGCATTGTAAGTGGTGAGTCTGATGTTTAATTACCTACACGTTGTCTAAAGGTAAGTATACACTTCTCTTTAATCCTGGAAGCAATAAGAAAATGTAACAAGGAATCGAGTGTTCTACTCGTCTTTGGGCGTATAATATAAAATATGAATTTTCGGTATCGCAATAGGGTTTTATCCTCAAAAATTTTTTTAGTCCGTAGTTAGATTATCAAAAAATATTGAATATATAATTTGATCTGAAATTTTGCGCTTGAAGTCTCTTGGACGGTAAAATTTTACACACCTAGTGACGTCACGCGGTATTTTAACGCGCTGTATCTTCATAATTTTTAGTTTGTTGAACAAAAGAAAAAATACGTAACCATTTTTTTTGTTATCTCAATAGAAGAGGAAAATAGTATATTGATGAGCTTAACTACTTGTCCCTTATTTGTCATAACTCTTCATATAATCCGGTTAAAAATATAGTTCTGACTAAAAGTGTACTTATTGTAAGTGACTTACTGCTTCTTGTATGTATGTTTTTAATTGTTAAGTGATTGATTTAAATTAAATATCCAAAAAATACTTATTTCTTGTATTTGAGGAGAATGCAAGGAGAGGTCACAAAACCACCTGGTTTTATGAACCCCAGGTCCAGGTCCCAAGTTTTTTAAGACCATTTTGTTCAAGTGTCTCGACGGCTTAAGACTTGCTTAACGTGTGCCGGCGGTGGCCTATAGGCCGTTATCGCCAGCGCCGGCGATGCGCAGGCGCCGATTGTTTATCACGCGCGCTAATGATATTGTTGTGACACCGCGACCCGGCGAAATGTTACGTCGCTAACACCCGAGGAATCTACTCGGCTTCACCTTAGATCGTTAAGAGTAACTTGTAGAAAGTAAAGGCTTTTCCTTGTCAGGCGTTTCAACGTCCTCGTCAGCATGCTTCCACTATTAGATGATCGCAAATGATGCGCAGGAGTAACGTAAGCATATACGAATGCATCAAACTGTTAATTGTATTTTATTAGTAAATATAACATTGTAATTAAGATGATAGTTAATATGAAATTTTATTTCACGAAAATTGTCACGAAACCCTATATACCAGTCCAGTTTTGTCTTTGGCTGAAGGGGATTGCTGCCCCTTTAACTCGGACAACCGCTTGGGGGAATACGGGCGTGTTGTTATGATAATAATAAATACTGTTTTTGCTAGTCGTCAAATTTCGTACCGGTCCACCTACATATACTTACAATAATATAAATAGAACAGTAAACATATACACAAAACACTTTTTGGAATTAAAAAAAAAACTTTAAGTATCTTTCTACTATGACTAAGTTACGATGAAACGGAAACTTTTATAAATGAACATATATAATACTCATACACACACACACACACACGCACACGCACACGCACGCATGCACGCACACGCACGCATGCACGCACACGCACGCATGCACGTACGCACGCACGCATACACACACACACGCACATCATAAAATTCAGAATTAAATGTTAATGTTTTTGTTTTCTTATTAATTAGTTAGATTGTTTAATTTAAGTCTAAATTTAAAATGTTCACTTTAAATCTCATATTATAATAACAAATTTGGAAAGAGCGAGACATCCCCAACACAAGTATTTATTATTTCTTGGGGCGTCTATAAACTTGTAATTTAAAATTTGAAAAATAAAGATATTTTTTTTTTATAATAATATAATAGAGTAAGTAAGGGAAGCACTTACAGCTTAGTGTTTAGGTATATAGTTATGTGTTGGACGCACGTCTTTCGGCTCTTATGCGAAGTTATTTGGATTTGGTAGTGAAGCAATGAAAAACTTATTAAAAACTTACACAGTCAGGTAAGTATGGTGTGCAAAAATTATTACTAATTTATGTTTATCTTATTATAGTTGTGCCCGCGGTTTCACTCGCGTTTATGGATGATGTTATACAGCCTATAGCTTTCCTCGATAAATGGGCTATCTAACAATGAAATAATTTTTCAAATCGGACCAGTAGTTCCTGAAATTAACGCGTTCAAGCAAGCAAACAAACAAACTCTTTAGCTTTATAATATTAGTAAGTAAGTATAGATTTCTTTCTATTCTTATAAAGGCCAGATTGCTTTGATGTAACAATCAGATTCAAGTCACGTAAAACTGGAGTTACAAACAATATTAAGGTTTAAGTAATAAATAAAATATAAAAGTTATATTTACAGAATTACATAAATCTCTTTATTATAAAGTAACAGCCTCGTTTCATTTGTCGTCTTCCGGCAGAATTTATCAGAATCCAAAGGCCACGGATTCAATTCCGCTAAGGGCAAATGTTTTTGTGATCAGCATAGCTATGTACTTATTACATAAGTGATGATTTGCATGTATTTTTATTAAATACTTTTTTAAAGTGCGACATACTAATTTATTAGATTGCAAGTATGCGTGTATGTATGTTTTTTAAAAGTATTGCCTCTTTGCAGTTGTTTTACTGTATCGATTTTGACGAGACTGACCACTAGCAGATAGCTGGTATTCAAAAGAGTAAGTTGGGCTACTTTCATCATAGAAAAATATTTAAGTATGTACAAAAAAAATTGTACGCTTACTTAATTGAATGCAAGCTACAATTAACAAAATGTTTTGATGTGCGAAGATTACGTCACAACTATAATGCTCTATTGATCTATACTAATCTTTTACCAAAATGTAAACATGTAAAATATGTTAATGAATAAACAAAGATTCCTCGTTGATTTACATCCTAACGCGAATCACGAAGTAATTAGTCACTTGTATCTGACCTGTATCGCTAATTAGTTGAGTAAGCTTCTACCTGCACTCGTAATTACGAGGCTTATGACAACGAGCGCTATGTTCGGGGTCCAGACCATTTGTTAACTTGATAAATTAACTACATGTGTTTAATAGATACCTCGTGGGCAGTAGTCTTGAGAGACTGCGATTTTTTGTAATCGGTAGAGTAGATTGTGTAATCGGTATTTGGCTGTTGAGTATTTTGTTTCAGGACGTGTAGAGTTCGGCTTGTCATATAATGTACGTTTGCCAGAGCGTATTTTTCAATAAATATTTCTTTTAACCTAGAAATGGTACGTCTTTCCGGCATAGTTAAATTTTAACTAAAAAATAACTTACCAACTGTGTGTTATGCTTTGTGATGGTGTAGGAGACGAGTGAGTTACTTGTTGATACTTTTTCACAATTTTCCACCAACCAATTCAATTTTATTTTAAGCTGAATGTAGTTAGAGGAGCGTGTCGCTTCTTGGCCCCTACCTACCCTTTCGAGGATTGCAAGTGTGATGGTTTGTTTGTATGTAAGTAAAAATGGGACCCAATCGTTGTAATATACAAACATAGTCAAAAATTGTATATGTATCTAACGTAACCTGGCTGTAGACTGGCTCGATGGCGCATTGACTGGCTCGATGGCGCATTCGGTAGTGGCCCTGCCCCATGCGCCAAGAATTGTGGGTCCGATTCCCACCTAGGACAAACATTCGTATGATGAATACTTGTGTTTGTTCTGTGTCTGGGTGTTAATATCCAATATTTAAGTATATATTTGTAATTCCGCTGTTGTTTCTGATATCCGTAACACAAGTGCTTAAGCTACTTACCTCGGAGTCAGATCAATGTATGTGATGTAGTCGGATATTTATTTATTTATTTAACCTGTAGACTGCCTATCTACGTTAGACTTTTTGTAGGATCGATAGTTCTAGGGTCGATTTTTCCTCCTTTTATTTCTGATTTACTTCTTGTAGGCCGTGTGTGTTGCGCTATTGCAATCAGTACGTTCTATTTTTCTCCTAAAAAAATCGGTCACCGATTATATGACGAGGGCGGGCAGCCGTACTGTGTATTGGCCACTTGTTTGGGCCTATATGACCGACCAACATATGGCGAAAAAAAGACGGTAGTAAAAAAATAATTGTATTTAAGTGTCAACTAGCAATAGTATATATAACTAATAATTGTTTGTAACGCGATTTGGAGTTGCTGTGTATTAGTTTAGTGCTTTAGTTTGTTTGTAACCTTTTGTGATTCCTTTTTGCTCCATATTTATTCATTTAGTTTTTTTGTACAAAACCGCTGCGCTGCGCCGTACAATGTATGTATATTATTTGATTTTAATTAAATCTTTATTTGACTAATCTTAATATAAGTGTGAAAAACTTAAATGTCACGTATCTAACACTGCTTTGGAATTACTTTAACAGAATCATTTGTCAATCACTACTTTTTCCTTCATCTAACCTAACCCAGTTTTGTTTTTGGCTGAATGTGGTTAAAGGGTCTGCTGCCCCTTCGACTCTGCTTACCCCTTTGGGGATTATGGGCATGATACTATGTATGTATGTTAACAGAATCAAAATTTTCTGTTATATTTTAGTCAGTTAAATGTCCAAATTTTCCCGCATAAAATATTATAAATATCCATGTTGCTTTACAATATCAACGTTATTTATTTCATAGAAGTTGAGTTTGTTTATATCTACATGTATCATTATTGTCCATCGTACTCTATTAATAAGGTATTTTCACAGTAGCTTGTTCTGAGAAACTGTCTATTATTAACATGTGTATTCATTAATTCCCGGAAATTATCAGTAATGAGCTTAGATGAAATAAGATAGTATTATGGGATGTGGAAATAATGGGGACGAGTAGAAGACATCAACGCGCGCTCGTAGCTGGTAGGTTTTTGTAATATAATTCCTTTTTTTATTTTATGTTTCTATAAAATGTATATATTATTTGATTTTATGGAGCTGAAGATATTATTTTCAAAAGGTAATCTTACACGTACAAGCAATATTAAGAAGTCGAAAGTAGGAAGTGCTAATATAAAAGGACCGTTTTTGCCTTCACCCTTAAATGCATAGTGTATCACTTTGACAACATACCCAATATTATTTAATTAAAAATAAAATAAATGAAATATGGTGTTATATTATAAATGTATTAATTATTTAGGGTATGTATTCACTGTAAATTAAAATCTTTTTTTTTTTTCCAATATTTTTTTTATTTTTAAAACATTTACAATATGGACAGTGATGTTTTGGCTAAGACCTCTTTGGTTTTGGGAAACCAACCTTTTTTGGAAAATTAATAAAAAATATTTTTGGATTATTTTTTTATTCCAAAATATGAAATAGAGTTTTAATAAAATACACTCATCATCTTCCTAGCGTTATGTCCCGTGCTTAGACGGGGTCCGCTAGACCATGATCCAGGATTTAGCGAGTCTGGTAATTACATTGAAGCGACTGCCGATCTGACCTTCGTAACCCTTATATAGGGAAACCAGACAAATTTTGGATCATGGTTACAAATTCAAAGTTGTTTGAATTTGCAGGTTTCATCACGATGTTTTCCCTCACCGTAAAGCTATTGGTATAAATACGTACTTAGATTTGAAAAATCCAGAGGTACGTGCCCGGGTTTGAACCCGCACTCCTCGGTTAAGAGGCGCGTGTCCTTACCATTGAGCTACCACCGCTCCCGCTTTAATAAAATACACTATTATAAACATAATAAATATTTTTTAAATATAAAAATAAATAAAAAAATATTGAGAGATTAATATAATTTTCCAATTTTTATCCTTATTTACTCATTTCAAAAAAAAAAATTGAGTAAATTTTTTTTTTTTTATTTTTTCAGAAATTTTGTCATGTTATATAATTTAAATAACCTTTAAATAAAATACAAAAAAATCATGCATTTTTTAATCTTTACCTTGAGATGTCAAATCAAGTAGTCACATTGAACTGATTTTACCTAAACACCATTTTTTTTAGATTGATCAATACTATTTGACCTTTGTAACCCTTAGATAGTATCTCTCACATGTCTCAGTTATCGAATTTGCAAGATTTTCACTATGTTAGACTACCTTATACCAAAACTAGCTGTGCCAGCGGTTTCACCCGCGTTTATGGTTAATGTTATATAGCCTATAGCCTTCCTTGATAAATGAACTATCTAGCGATGAAATATTTTTTCAAATCGGCCCAGTAGTTCCTGAGATTAGCGCGTTCAGCAAACAAACAAACAAACTTTCAGCTTTATAATATTAATTTATATTAATTTTACAAATCCAGAGTATAAAATTAAAAAGTAAAGCATCCTCCTCATGATATTAAGCAATGTGCCATCATCGCTCTTAGAGCATATATAGTTCTGGCATAAGAAAATCAGTGAGAAATCAACTCAACAGTTATATTCTCATATATCGGTATTCTTCTACCGGCGTGTGCGCAGCCCTGGCCAAGTTGGCCAACTGCGCCGCGGGAGCGAAACATCGGATCGTAATTAACATTCGGCAACGCATTTATTACCTGATGACGAGATACCGACGAGCTGAGCAGCCGCAAGAATGTCAACCATAAGCTGGTGTTGCCCAAGACACAGGGCACAGTTACAACATACCATCATCATTTGACTGGCCCATTGGTCGAGTGGTCAGAGACCCTGGCCACGAAACCAAGAGTCACAGGTTCAAATACCGATGGGGGCAAATGTTTCGGGTCATCACCCGAAACATGCCCATGTTCATCAACATGGGCATTTGTACTCGAGTCATGGATGTTTATAAATGTATTTAAGTATGTCTATTCATTCACCTAGTATCTAAAGTACAAGCATAAGCTTAGTTTGGAACTAGGGAATTGGTGTCAGTGTGGAGAATTTACTTATTATTTTATTGATTTATCACGGCAGCAATCTTCAAAGGGGTAGGCAGAGTCCCAGGAGCGACCAGTTCCCCAAACCATATTAATTTAGCCATTGATAAAACTGAGTTGGGTAAGACGGAAAATTGTGAAAAAGTAGTAACAAATGGTGAGCTAGTCGCCTATATATTATATCACAGTACCACTTGACTGCATCATTGGTTTAGTGGCAGCATAATCCTAAGGATCAAAATGAACCGGGTTCAAATTCCGGGTCAGTATAAAAATCATAGTCCGGAGCCAGGAATTTGGCGGTTTCATCACTCCCGTGCCCCGAAAAGCACGCTAAGCCGTTGGTCCTATATCTGACCTTTCTCCGGTCATTTCGGGTTGCCGTCTCACTGGGCTATGAGAGTGTAGGAACTGAGGGTGCACCTGTGTTTGCGCACACACTTGTGCACAATAATATCTCCTGCGTTGCGGGCTAATCCTCGTCGAGATCGGCCGCCGTGACCAAAATTGGTTGGGAGGGAATTTTTTATTATTTATCATAGACCCAACAAATAATAATCAAATGTAAAAAATTATAAAGTAGGTATTTATTTATATCCCCCCAAAGAAATAATAGGATGTAGAATTAGAGATATATGTATAATATATAGTCATTTCAAGTTAATAACTATATACTAACAACTATATTAGCACTGTTTGCTGATTCAAACAGTTTAACTGAATTGGTGATTCGAATATTCATTAAAACATGTTTCGAATGTAGCCCAATACAATGGTAATAACAAATTCCGATTCAGATATATATCGTATTTTATATATTTCGTTATATTAGACCATAGGTTCTCAAACATCATTCGCGTTACGTTTCACCTTCCATTTCAAGCGCCTTTAATATTTTTCACCTTGAAAAAACAATAAACAGCAATTAGGCTCTCTCTTTTGCGTTATGAATGCAACGAGCTAGCTTGTAAGCTTGCTAGTTGTCACTGCTTTTGGACAGTTTTCCATCTAACCCCACTCCATTAAATTTTCGGCTGAATATGGTTCAAGAACCTTATCACTCCTTAGATTCTGCCTACCCCGTAGGAGATTGCGTGAAGATTTGTATGTATGTATGACTCACTTTCGAAGTCTATCTAGGTACGGTCTACAAGGGGGTTGAGACCCCCAGATGCGGGTAATAACGGATAACGGGGGGCGAGCCTTAGTTCCTTTAACGAACCTAAAATTGACGGAAATCTTTCTTCAGGTGTAGCCCAAGTTGGCTTAGCCCTTTTGCAGTCCCTCTCGGCATATACTGTGTTCTAGATTCTATCTAACGGACGGATTACTTCATGTACTTCCCTTGCCCCCCAGAAATACTGAATACTCAAAAATGCTGAACAGTCAGAAGTATTCGCCTCTCCAAGACACAGCAACGTCTAATCAAACTTTCTATTTTTGTCAGGCCTTTTAGACTCCAACATCCTCTCTAAACTAGAGGACGCCCACTTTGTGAAATATTAATTTAGCCTATTGAATTTGCGCGTAAGGCAGTTGTAAACGTAATCTCGCAGAAGCCCACTTATGTGCGCAGGAGCATCTAGGTGCTGTGTAGGCGGCGCGTCGGCCTTATGTTACTTTAAGAGCTTGATAGTAAGGGTAAGCTATTTTCAGTTTAAAAGTTAAGTTCAAGGTTATTTTTATTATTTATTTAAACAAAATACCTAACGTTATTTTTATTGAGATAAATTCACATACTTTGGTCACAAGAATGTTTGCTGAAAAGCTAAAATTATAAGCTCTAAAAATTGAGGTCAAACGAACATCTGAACCAACAAACAGAAAAAAGTAATTGGTTTAACTGGTAGCGAGATGAGTGGTATAAAACATAGTTTCTTTTTTAAGTATATTTTCCTGCAGTAAGCAGCATCTGCTCTTAACCAATCCTCCCATTTTCATAGTTTATCCTGCGAGAATTAGCGAAAAGATACCCGGCAAGATAGCGGATAAGTGCGCAGGAGTGTAACTCGCTGGAACTAGACGCGTTCAATAGTTTATTATGCCCATTTAGCCGCGCTGCGAACCGATGGACTTTAGATACTATTAATACTTGTATCACAGATAATATATCACTATACGTACCTACTGGTAGAATTGTACCGGTATCTAAATGGCTCTGGTACGTAATGGCGTTATTACTGCCGTCTATTTATGCTGTAGCCTAATTATTTATTAAGGCTTAATACCTGGTACGTACGTTCTGTTAATCGTAGGTTTCGCTTGGCTATGTTAGGTTATTCGCATAGTTCGATTTGAAAGTATATTAGATTTTAGACAACACTCGCGCCTGGAACCAATGAGAAAAATATTTGTTAAGTTGTTGGTTAAACTTAAACTTAATATGTATCCCCGAAGGGGTGTCTCCTTAAACATATTTAGGCAAAAAAACGACTTAGGTTTGGTGGAAAATTGTGGAAAAAGTGATGACAACTGGCTAGCTAATGCATTTTTTTGTGACGAATTAACTTTGTAGCAAATGTACAATAATCCTTCGTCTCCTATTATGTTTTGTTTGTACTATTATATTATGTTAACCCAACACCCAAAACATTATTATTAGTTTTTTAGCAATTGTTACTTAAGAACGCAGTTGGTATATTGTTTTTGAATCCCAAACCAATATAAGATACTTTCCTTTATCTCATTCAAAACTACGGCTAGAGTTTCTATATAATAATAATAATATATAAAAATAATAATTCATAAACCCTATTGTATAAATTGTATTGAAAAGAGTAATTACCGAGTTTCTTGCCGGATTCTTCTCGGTAAATACAACATTCCAAACCGGTGGTAGAATCATATAGCTTTGGCTTTACCTGTATTTGAAGATTTATAAGTGTTTCCTTGAAACCTATAGAAATAAAAAATATTTTGACTTTTTTGACTTTTGAATGTCCTCCTAACCGATATCACTCACCGCGGCCAATCTCAACGAGGATTAGCTAACTGCGCAGAAGATATTATAGTACACCAGTGTGTGCGCAAACACAGCTGCACTCTCTATTACTCCACCCTCATAGTCCGGTGAGACGGCAATTCGACATGTCCGTAGAGAAGTCAGGCTCAGGACCAACAGCATAACGTGCTTTCCAAGGCATAGGGGTTATTAAACCGCTAACTTTCTGACTCCGGGCTGTTACTGAGTAATTTCAATATTGTAATACCCAGCCACAAATTTTTGGCCCGATTTGAACCCGGGACCTCTTGATCCTTAGGCGGCGCATGCTACCACTAGACCAACGAGGCAGTCAATGGCGCCAAAATAGCTATAAACTAACATATCTAATAATGTACTTAATACGACAAAACTAATTTAAGTAGACATTAAAAAAATAATTGATGATGTCCTTTAACGAAAAACCGCGCAGTCTGTATCATTAATCTCCGTAAAACTAAACAGTGTTCACCCGTACATCAGTTTACAAGAGATTAAATTTTCCGAGCCCATAATTACATGGCACCGTAACAATCCATCTCATTTACATAGCAGCTAGCCTTTAACTAATTAATCCTACATTTAACTAGGTGTACTGAGCGATACTGTTATCAGACTACATAAATCCAATACGTTTTACACCTGGCGTATTTTGCAGGCCTTTCTAGGTCACTTGGTGTCTAATTTGTCAGTGTAGGCTGTTGTGGCTTGACCCTTGATGACTACTGATAACGGTTATCTAGTAGAAGTAGCTGGTCTTCGATCAGGAATATCTACCTAGATAGTGTCAAAGGCAAACTCCCATATTTTCTGCACCAAAAAAGAAATAAAACGCAGCACTAGTAAACAATCTGATTCCTGGGTAAGTAACTTAAGCACTTGTGTTACGGATATCAGAATCAACAGTGGTATTACAGATATATACTAAAATATTAGATATTAACACCCAGACACAGCACAAACAAGTATTTGTCCTGGGTGGGGATCGAACCCACAACTCTTGGCGTATGGGGCAGGGTTACTACCGAATGCGCCATCGAGCTAGTCAAATATAAATGTGTGCAATATATGCGGTACAGACACCAAACAAGCTTTAAGAAATATCTTGCTGGTCAAACAAAAGAGTCAAGGGACTTTCAGGTTAGAGCTATTTGTCTGATTTTAGTTTACTCTTAGCTTCATCCTTGTGTCGTTGTATACTTTGAACCGATAAGAAAAAACCCTTAAATGATATATTTATCCACTGCTGACATACGTCATTTTCCCTTAAATCTATACTTACTTATAATAAATCTGTAGAGAGGTCAATTCTGTACATGAAATATATTTTCAAAATAACTATCAGGGGGTGATTAGTGATCGATACTGATGCCAAAAATGCAATCAGTAAAATTTTTGTCTGTCTGTCTGTCTGTCTGGCTGTCTGTATGTTCCTTATAGAAACAAAAACTACTCGACGGATTTTAACGAAACTTGGTACAATTATTCTTCATACTCCTGGGCAGGTTATAGTATACTTTTCATCACGCTACAATCAATAGGAGCAGAGTAGTGAAGGAAAATGTTGGGAAAACGGGAGAAGTTACTCCATTTTTTAAGCTTCCGTCACGTGTGCAGCCTTAATGGTTAAAGTTAAATAGAAATCATGTATGACGGAAATAGTCTTTATAATATTAACCATAAACGCGGGTGACACCGCTGGCACAGTTAGTATAGAAATAATTTTCATATAAAACAAACAAACAAACTAACCAACACAACATCATGCTCATAATCCCCAAAGGAGTAGGCAGAGTCAAAGGGGCAGCAGGCCCCTTTAGCCACATTCAGCCAAAAACAAAACTCTGAAAAAGTAGTGGCAAGTGCCAAGCTCGTCGCCTTCACAATAACATTCCCACAACCCCATAAACCATTAGTCGCCTTTTACGACATGCTAGGCAGTTCAATTATATTGCTTGGTAATTTGTTAAATTATTTTATACTTAACCCCTTAGTCTTGTGAAGTCTTAGACACGGAACGGCAAGCTTGTGTTTATTTACAAATATATATACATAACATCACGCCCATAATCCCTGAAGGGGTAGGCAGAGACAAAGTGACAGAAGGTTCCTTTAACCACATTCAGCCAAAAACAAAACTGGGCTTGGTTAGATGGAACATTGTGAAAAAGTAGTGATAAGTGGCTAGCTTGTCGCCTACACAATCACATACCCAAAACCCGATATACCATTAGTCGCCTTTTACGACATGCTAGGCAAGAAACACAGTTGGCACATTATTTTTAAGTCCCAGACCAACATCGGACAAATAATAGCTAACTAAATTGCCCCTTATCGAACTAGTAACGCTACTGTATTTTACCTTTAATTTAAATATTTGGTAAAATATTTGATTAGATACGATGCATGCGCCAAGGAGCGGTGTTAGCTCAATGGTAAGGACACGCGCCTCTTAACCGAGGAGTGCGGGTTCAAACCCGGGCACGTACCTCTGGATTTTTCAAGTCTATGTACGTATTTATACCACTAGCTCGACGGTGAAGGAAAACATCGTGATGAAATCTGCAAATTCAAACAACTTTGGATTTGTAACCATGATCCAAATATTGTCTGGTTCCCCTATCTTAGGGTTACGAAGGTCAGATTGGCAGTCGCTTCAATGTAATTACTAGACTCGCTAAATCCTGGATCATGGTTTAAGCGGACCCCGTCTAAGAACGGGACATAACGCTAGGAAGATGATGATGATTACACATACGTTGCATCTAGTTAATATTTATGATCGAAGTAGGCAGTACAGATAAATAGATTGCGGCGGAGTGTTGTGGTTTGACAATCAAATCCAATACGCGCAGGGCCGATGATGCAAATTGCAACGTAGGTTCCGCTTCCAGGTCACTTGTGAAAGGCTAGGTCATCCTAGGCAGGGATATCGATAGTACATCTGTTTATTGTAGGTATAGTAATAAAATAAGTAGCGCTAGTATATATCTATAATGACTGACTCGATGGCTTATTCGGTAGTGCCCCTGCCCCATGCGCCAGGAGTTGTGGGTACGATCCCCACCCCGGACAAACATTCGTATGATAATACTTGTGTTTGTTCTGTGTTTGGGTGTAAATATTGAATATTTAAGTATATATTTGTAATACCGCTGTTGTTTCTGATATCCGTAACACAAGTGCTTAAGCTACTTACCTCGGAGTCAGATCAATATATGTGATGTAGTCTGATATTTATTATTTATTATTTATAGTACTTAGTTAGGAATGTTAGTAGCGCAATGGTTAGGACAAACGCCTCACTTGCGAGTAGTGTCGGTTCAATCTCGGTGACTCTGGTTGTGGTCTCAAAACAAAAGGTCACGATTTAAAATCCCGCTAGAGACAAATGTTTCTGTGATGAATATGGAAATTTGTATTTCCGATCTGATTTTAAAGCAATTAATGCAATTGTGTTATGGATATCAGAATCAACTAAGGTCACAAACACACGATGAAGATATTTAATAAAAACGTATTTTTAATAATCTCCTACCTAGTATCCGTAGCATCAACCAGTTTAGAATTTGAGAATTGTAGTGTTAGTCTGAACTAGGTATGTATATATTATTTCTATGTATTTTATCTTGTTACCAGAAGATACATATTTACGTACGACAAAACAGAATTCCACGAAGTCAAACCAATATAGCCGAGTACATACTTCAGCGTTAGCTTAATTCTCGACATCGAGACAATATTTAGAATGGAATTAAGTAAATTGTTGCTGGTGGGTACCTTTCGCTGTGCGAAGGCTGTTGGGTTTCAAATGTTAGCAGATAAGCCCTTATCTTGGACGTGAGCGATCCGCACCATTGTCTCCCGATACATAGGTCGAGGGCATTTTAAATGTCGCCGATTTGTGTTGACGCTGTGCGTGAAAAATGTTTTAGCGGTTTGAAGGAAATATTTATAATGAAGTGTACTTCGCAAGTGAGCAATTTAGTTTATCATAGAGGGACTTATATACTCTGAGTATTTTGGATCTATAGATTTTTCGGGATAAAAAGTAGCCTTTATAATTTTGTCCCATGTTGGTCTGGGGCGACTAATGGTATAATCTGGTTTTAGGTATTGTGTAGGCGACAAGCTAGCCACTTGTCACTACTTTTTCAAAATATTCCATCTAACCCTGCCCAGTTTTATATTTGGCTGAATTTGGTTAAAGGGGCCGGCTGCCCATTTGACTTTGCCTACCCATTCGGGGATTATGGGCGTGATGTTGTGTATATATCAATTTAAAATTTTTCAGTGTATCTATTATATTATTTTATTACAATCGGTTTTAAAGTATCTGTAGTTAGGCGTGAATGCTTAACAGTCAGACTTATGCATTTATAATGTTAGTAAGGATTGATTAGAATAAGGATTGGAGTCGATAGGTGTACAAAATTTTATAGAGTAAAAAAAAATATATATAGTTACCTAAAAAAATCCATTCTATTCAACCCAGCCCACTGTCCCATGTTGGTCTGGGACATAAAAAGAATATGCTAACTGTGGTTCTTGCCATCCGTAAAAGGCGACAAATGGTATATCGGGTTTTGGGTGTGTGATTGTGTAGGCGACAGGTTAGTCGCTTGTCACTGCTTTTTCTCAATTTTCCATCTAACCCAGCCCGGCTTTATTTTTGCATGCTATCCCTTTGACTCTGCCTACCCCTTCGGGGATTATGGACGTGATGTTATGTATGTATGTACCTAAAAATTTTTTTGTCGTCTAATGATGCACATGAATGGATTCCGATCATTACCCGATCAAACTACACTAACTAACAACTATCCATGAGATTATAAAAACATGTAGAAATTTATAAATAATAATCAATTAAAAGTACTGATCTCACGGTACATGGATAGCGAAAGTTGTGTGACGTCTCCGTTTTAAAACCGTTGAGCAAATTATGACGGCAAACATGACAGGGCGACGTGGCGCCTTCATCCCCGCTGGGCGTCAGTAGCCCCCCGCTGTTGAGCTTCTTGTGGGGGCCTTCAATGAAGTTCGCATTCACAGCCTCCTTTAGAGGTCCAGCGCAATTGAATGCATGGGTTGTATGATATGGTCGTCGTATTGCGCTAATTATAAATGTGCATAACAGTGTTAAATATAAAGTATATAAATAAATAATAATATAAATAATATCCGACTACATCACATACACTGATCTGACTCCGAGGTAAGTAGCTTTAGGACTTGTGTTACGGATATCAGAATCAACAGTATTGCAAATAAATACTTAAATATTGGTTATTAACAACCAGACACAGAACAAATATAAGTATTAATCATACGAATGTTTGTCCTGGGTGGGTATTGAAACCACAACTCTTGGCGCATGGGGCAGGGTCACTACTACATGCGCCATTGCGCCAGCTAAAGTAATTGGGTAAATATCACGTATGTAGGAAACGCGTTACCAGGCAGTTGTAGCGCAATGGTAGGCGTACCTTACTAGAGAGGAATTATGGTTTAATCCGGACTATAAGTTTGTCTGGGACTTAAAAATAATGCGCCAACTGTGTCTCATCATGGTACATGGTATATCGGGTTTTGGGTGTGTGATTGTGTAGGCGGTAGTGTAAGCTAGCCACTTGTCACTACTTGTTCACAATTTTCCATCTAATCCAGCCCAGTTTTATTTTTGGCTGAATGTGTTTAAAGGGGCCCCATTGAAGAGTCTAAGAGAAGAGTCTTGAAGAGACTAAGGGCGATTGAGATAAGATTTGATTAAGGGCGTGATTTTATGTATGTATGTATGTAGCTGAATATAACTATAACTAGAGAAACAATCTCGAAATATGTACCTTACATGTTTCTGGATTGTTCTCTATTTATAGCTAGGATTATACCACTAGCTCGGTGGTGGGGATAATATCGTGATGGAAACCTGCTTAGCCATGGATGATATCTAGGACTTGTCAAGATCAGGCGAGGGGGGTCGCTTTAATAATCAGAATTAGTTTATGATTGTTATTTTAAATTTAACTATATATCATTAAAAATAGGAAAAACGCGTGACAGTTTGTATGTATGTGTATAAAAAGGGTTTGGTCCCATAAGCTTCTAATAAGTAGGACAATAAAATTCGTCAGTCTCAATCCAAGCTATTGGTCGCCATTCATAGGCCATAATTGAAATGTTCCCATGAACGGGTCCCGTTGTTGCGCAAGCGCTTCGACGTAATTAGAGCGGTGTCCATAAGTCAACGCGCACGTTGCTAACGTTAATGTTTCTTGGCGCAAATCAAACGAGCCGCGGCCGGAGCTGGCTTAAGGCTAGCTGTTCACGCGAGGAGCGGTCTATCATGTGATGCAATGAGAAGGATTAAATGCCGGATTTGACTTTATACAACCGATTAGGTCGGGTTCTGTGGGTCGGGCATTTTATAAACGCGGAGGTGAAAATCCGCCGCAATGTTACAATCACCACCTGATGATGATCTTACCGACTAGCGACTAACTTTTTGGTGGGAGGGATATTAATTAGCCTTAAGGAGGAGATCAACAATCTAGCAATCGGCTAAGTTCCACGCATCATGTCTTTATGTCTATCCTCCATTCCCCAGTCAATATAGTTAAGAAAGGTACGTACTGCAAATCACCAGCCTCATAATAATCAGTACATAATATTGAGCTGCTTAAAATACCCCGTTCAGTGTTAACATATACTGTAGTGTAAATCTAAGAACCGTAATAATACTATATTTCAGATAAAAAACAAACTCCGTTACAAAGACATTTGGTTAGCTCAATTTGGTCTTCACCGTCATTGCAGTGTGAATGCTAAAGCCGTCTGAAACACATAGTAAATTGAAGATTCCCAGATATGATCCTGTGACAAAGTCAATTCCAGGTGTGCTACGGTACTTTGGGATATAATCTGTGTGTTAGTCGCAACACTGTCACGTTTGAGCCACAATGCGCGCTGACCCCGCGCCGCAGCGCCGTACAGTGAATGGGCGTGACGGCGGGTGCGCAGAGCGGGCGGCATTCCCGCGCCGAGTGCGAGGTGACCACGTTATGACGGGAGGAAATGCGTCAGGATATTAAGCCTTATCGTTAGCAAAGACTGCCTTATGGTTTTTAGATCACAATACTATATAACGTAGTTTATTCAAGAAACGTTTGGTCTCTTAAGAATTTCTGTCTTTTTTGATAACATTAGTTTGAGAAGTTTCCCAAATATATATGAAAATAGATATGATGAATGAATAGGGACCTAAAGATTACAACGATGCTGTAGTCTAAACCTTAGTTCTGAAGATTCGGTATTGCTGTATTTTGGGTCGCAACACTGTCACGTGTGAGCCACAATGCGCGTTGACCCCGCGCCGCAGCGCCGTAGAGTGAACAGGCGTGACGACGGGTGCGCAGAGCGAGCGGCATTACCGCGCCGAGTGCAAGGTGACCATGTTATGACGGGAGGAAATGGGTCAGTATTTGTAATTGTATCGCTAGTCAACGAAGTCTGTACCTTTTTAAATAAACGGAACTTTAAACTTAAAAATTCTTAAATTGTGAGTTACGAAGGAAATACGTTAGTAATTATAACCGTGTCATATGAAATCAAAAATGTTTCAAACCCTGAATAGCGAGTAGGCGCATTGTATGTTTCATTTGGCTTGGTGCACAGGCTTGGAGCTAAGAAATTGGTGTATTAGTCCTAGTGCGCAAAGGTACCTGCTGGTCTATTGACTATCAATAATATTAATTGTGCCCCCCCCCCCCCCCCCCCTTCGGACAAAAAAGATATTGTATTCTTCTCTTCCTGGACCAAAACAAATTGTATAGTCCCCCTCCTGGACAAACAGACAGATGCGTATGCCCATGCAAAAGCTTGTATATGTATGTATATTATCCAAATCGGTACCGTTATTAAACCAGCCTTAGCAATAACATGTCTACGTAAGGATTAGTTATCTCATCCTGGTTAATCATGGCTACCCTACAAGCGCAGCAGAAGGCATCAGATAGTGCAGGGAATATTGAGATGTGAGGAGATTCGCAATCTCCCATCTTTCGCCTCATGACGGTTTATCGCTGTTAGGTGTAATAATGCACGAAACTTAACTGTTCGCTAAATTGACTGAAGATTCTACACAACCGATTTTCTGACGCGGCTGTTAAGACTGCTTAGATCGATATTTAAGAAGTTAGTATACTTATTACTGTGAAATTATCTTTATTTATTTATTTGTATAGGCTTTAAAAAGGCACTTATAAATCGTCAGAACTAAATAAATATAAACCGGTTCAAAAAGCAGATTCGACCAAGAATAAAACCGGCAAGAAACTCGATAGTTACTTTTTAAAATACCAAGTCGTAATAGCTATTATGTAGTTACAATTTTTAGTCAATTTAAATCTTGCAGAATCAGAGCAGGCGAACAGCCTATTCTGAGACTGGCCATATATTCTTTTCATTTAAATGTGTTCCTCGTCTAGCATGTCGTAAAGGCAACTAATGGTGTATTGGAATTGCGATTGTGTTGGCAATTTCTGTAAATGTGTTATTTTAGGCTGTAAGTATTTTAAAAAGCTTATAACTAACTAAACTTCACGCCACTTACCTAGCGTTGTAGGCAGAGAGATCCGGACGCCTTATGGCACGATCCTTATACACCTCACTTGCTCTTGCTCTGCCTGTTTTTGTGATTCCTAACATCACCTTCTGTTAACACACGACCAATCTGGTAGTAGGTGAGTTTGGGCCTTCCGCGGCTCCAACATCCTTCTTATAAAAGCATAAAACTCCTTGAATTGTGCCGACCTAATGTGAATGTGTGGCTTGCTATCGTAAAGTGTCATCAAATTTTTTTAATGTCGTTTTATACTTTGATTCTTAAATGTGCTTAGAGAAACAACAACTCTGAAGAGAAAGTTAAAACTGTTGATCAACAACACATGCAATTTCGGCAAAAATAAACCTTGCAACGAAATCTAGTCGCAATGAGTCTAAAAATGTAAAGCCCGTTTTATGAATTGATTTACTGCCGGTGTTGTAAAATAGTCGATGCTCAACTATAAGTTATGAATAAGTATCAACGTAATGATCGAACGTTTCTAGGCCGAACCGACGTGTTACAATGGATTATAGGCTTTGAGAACATTTGAGAACGCAGTCGGCTCCTTCGACTTCTGTTAGCCAGTTACAAATCTTATTTATATCATATTCATTACTATAACTCTGTATCGACATCGGTAAACTGCCGAGCGTGACTGCTCCGTCTTACTCGCACGCTTGCTGTCTCTCTCCCGCACGTTCCGGACGATTTATACGCGATTCCCAAGTTTTTGGAAACTTGATACTTGGCTGCATTTGGAAATTAGTTTTGGAATGTTATTACCAGATATCGGTATAAAATATATGGTTGGAATGTTGGTTGTTACTTATTTGTGAGTGCGTAAATGGTGTAAATGATTTTTGCGCATGACGGGACGAGTGAGAATTTTATAAGGAAAATTATATTTCATTTGTAAGGATATTTTTTACAAGGTAATATTTGATGAGATGTAAATTGCTTCATTGAAGGATTTGGTGAAAATAAAGATCAGTTATCGATATTATTTGTGGAACTCAAAATCTATTACTTACCTATTATGAGTAAACGGTGACCATCAATTATTTTGGTTTGGTTAGGACTTCCATCGTTTTACAATTTGGAAAAACTTCTCTATATCATCTTCTTGTTCCTAGCGTTATGTCCCGTGTTTAGACGGGGTCAGCTTATGATCCAGGATTTAGCGAGTATGGTAAGTAATTAAAGCGACTGCCGATCTGACCTTCGTAACCCTAAGATCCCCTATCTTAGGGTATACATCCGAATAACATATAGGCTATGTTTTATCGAGGTACCACGCGAGCGAAGCCGCGGACAAAAGCTAGTTATCTAATATTTAAACGGTTTGTCATCGGTAAATTCGGTTCAGTATTTTGCTCTTTTCGATAGCCTATCACATCCCGAAAAGCCTCCATCAACGAGCTTTCCCAAATCTCCAACAAAAACCGCTTTCATTCCCACAAAACTGGACACGCCATAATTTAATCCCTCATCCTAACCGCACCGAAGATATTGTCCGCGTATTCGTATATTAATTCCTCGTGCCTTCGGATAAACAGCGCACATTGATACCTGGGATTTATCGGCGGCTGTTATTGAATCGCCGGTCCTTTTGAATTATTGCCGTGGCAAATATGTTGGGGAATATCTTTAAGTCGACAAGCGGTCGGACGTAAATATTGCGTGGTGGCGGGCGTGAGCGAGCGCTGGGTCAGAAGGACGTGGATGTTTGCAATTACATGTGGAGAGTAGTGGTGGGTCGTCCACACGTGCGGTGCTGGATCAAATCCGGACACGTATGTTTGATTTTTTCAATCTAAGTTCGGATTTATACCACTTGCTTGTTTTGGGGAACACATCGTGAAATTTTGTGCATTGTAATAAATATAAACAAATATCCGATAACATCACATACATTTAAGGTAAGTAGCTTAAGTGTGTTACGGATATCAGAATCAACAGTGGTATCACAAATATATACTTAAATATCAGATATTAACACCCAGACAGAGAACAAACACAAGTATTCATCACACGAATGTTTGTCCTGGGTGGGGATCGAACCCACACCTCTTGCCACATAGGGTACGGTCACTACCAAATGTGCCATTGAGCCAGTCAATAAATGACTACATGTGTATAATATATAGCGGATTTTTCGGGTTTCTACACACTAGTGTATTTATTTTCTAGCTCAATACTAAGCATCCGTTCTGTAGCATCTAGAGCACAACTTCCTATTTGTGCTCTAGATGCTACAGAACGGATAGACACACTAAATTAAGATACGCTTACAAAAAATCCATAACTCGTGTAAGAACGTGTTCAGCATATGACTATAATTTGCCTGAAGCGGGATTCGAACACGCGGCCTTCAATTCGTCCTTCGACCAAGCCTCTGTACATAGCGACACCAGTCGAATCTACACATACAATTAATAGAGATTTTAAAATGACGTCTACGGAAAAGCTTATATTAAAATCTTATACATTGGAAGTGTTGATACATTGTATGTAAAGCCGCAGTTAAAACCTAGTCTATGTAGTTACACAATATGTAGTGTTCTTTGCCAAAAACCAACAAATAAATAATAATAAATTAATAAATTCTACAGACTGACAAACCAATTCCCTAGTCCCAAACTGAGCTTGTGCTTCTGCTATGAATACTAGGTGAACGGATGTACAATCTTAAATATATTTATAAACATCCATGACTCGAGTTCAAATGTCCATGCTCATCACACGAAACATTTGCCTCTAGCGGGATTCGAACCTGCGACCCTCAGTTTCGTGGCCAGGGTCTTTGACCACTCGACTAACGGGCCAGTCAAATGAAAGTTTAGTGTAACGAACATTTTCTATAGCCATCAGCTTCATACGGCCATCATAAATATACAACAGAGCCATCACAGACTGCTTCTGAATTACACTTTTTTATTCAAAACCAGTAGGAAACCAGTCATTAAAATAACTCCGGTGTTAGTGCCGCCTACTGAGCGTAGTATGTAATCTGTGTGGAGTTGGCTGATTGTGCGTTCGTAATCTTATACACATATTTAAGTATGTCTATCCGTTCACCTAGTATCCATAGCACAAGCATAAGCTTAGTTTAGGACTAGGGAATTGGTGTGTCAGTCTTAAAAATTTATAAAAAAAATAATACATTGAAAATTAGGCCTAATGGTCAAGTGTTAGTCGCATTGATTAGTCGTAAAATTATTGTTCCAATTTTCATCTAACTTAGCTTAATTTTGTATTTGTCCTTGGCTTGGCTTAGCTTGGACATAAACGTACACATTAATTTAAGAATAACTAACAAAAATGATTATATCACATCTACATATATGTAAAAATACACTAGGGCCTTGCGCCCTCCAGGGGGTCTGAGCAGTCGGAAAATCAACAATCGGCCCGTCAAATATAGTTATTTCCACAGCGTATGTCATCAGAATTCCACCGAAATATAACTTAGTCATATCAACGAACAAATAAGCAATTTGTACCCAAACATAGTCGAGGACACTCGGACACTTCAGCGTTTGAATAATTTTGCATTAGCCATGGTGGTTAGATAAATAATTATGTTTTTTGGTCCACAAGGCCAGGATCTTGAGCTTCTTGCAAAATGTTGGGGTCTAATTGGATAATAATAATATCATTAATGTTTAGTTCAATATGATAGTTAGGGTTAACTTGGCCTGAGAATGTTAATATTGGCTTTGAGAACATAGCTATAAAATTGGTATGATATTTTTGAATTTGCTATATATCCAACATAGCAATGATTATCCATCTGCATTCTCATATCGGTCTGCGATATTAAAAGCTGCTGCAATTTGACAAGCTCGATGGCGCATTCGGTAGTGACCCTGCCCCACGCGCCAAGAGTTGTGGGTTCGATACCCACCCAGGACGAATATTCGTATGATGAATACTTGTGTTTTGTCCTGTGTCTGGGTGTTAATATCCAATATTTTAAGTATATACTTGTAATACCACTGTTGATTGTGATATCCGTAACACAAGTGCTTAAGCTACTTACCTCGGAGTCAGATCAATGTATGTGATGTACTCGGATATAAAAAAAAATATATATATATAAAGTACAATTGTGTTCTTCTCTAGCAATATTAGTATTGGGTTAGTGATTGTGTAGGCGATGAGCTAGCTACTTGTCACTAGTTTCCTTTTTTTCATCTAACTTACTTCAATTTTACTTTAGCTTAAAGTGTTCCAAACAGCTTGCTTCGCTAGCTTGTAAAAAAAGCTTGCTAATCTTTGGACCCTTCCCGGGTTCGCTGCAATGATAGTATGTATGTATCTGGCCGTTGCACTCAGTGCAACAATTAAAATAAACCCGCAGTTAAGAGCCAACTTCAACTGCGACCAGCAATTGCTGCACACCACTTTCAGACATGATTTAGGGCCAACGTAAGGGCTATTAGCCTAGAAATTGTCTGGCGGAGCATCATAAACTGGTGATAAATTATCGCCTACGGTGACGCGCGCGCAATATCGTAAGATCGTGGCCGAATTGTAGTGTATAAACTGAGCGGATAGCGGAATTTGGACCTTAGTACAGGGAATGTTTGTGATTCTGTACCTCAAAACGAAAGAGGACTTCGCATAATAGCACACCAAAACAAAAAAAAGAGAGATCATCGGAAGAAATACCTACTCCTCCTATTCTTTAGCAATTATCGTTAATTTTACCAGCAAGCGAATCTGGACCTCATGGAAATTAAGAATTTCGGCTTTTGCTAAGGAGAGGACCAGAGATTTTTTGTTCTTCATTCTTTGTCTTTCGTATTGCAAAGATATGACGATTCTTCGTACAAGAACACCTCGTTCAGTTCCCAAGCCAAGATCCTGAATACTGAATCATCTTTATCACAGCGTATTACAACCCTAACCGGGTCTCCTGATACTCCCATAAACAATCGCGCCGTCACTAAATCACTGACCATCTATTTGTTTAACTCAAAGGCAATAAGCGCATAAAAGGCCGCCTTATTAAAATGTGGTGAATAAAAATTAATCACGTAGTGCTGTGCATCGCGGGGGGGCGATGGGACGATAGCGGCCGCTAGTGATGTGCCTCGCTTTTACTACTATACGGTAATGGATTGGTAGTTTTTTTTATAGGACTTTCACTTTTGTAGTCGTGTTTGCTTATCGTTGTAGGTCGAATTTTACTTAATTTGTCGGACGAATGTGAATTTTGGATAAAGGTTCTTTTCCTGGGATGGCATATTAGGCGAATGGTATTTTGGGTTTTGAAATTGCAACAGTGGTAAGTGACGAGTGAGCCACTTGTCACTGTTGCAATTTTCTATCTACCTCAGCAATTTTTTTATCTTCATTGATGTAAGTGGTATATTCACAGAAAATCTACGTAAGTACACCAAAAACAAATGATAGTATCTGTAAACAAAAGATTAATGTACATGAAAGCAATTAGCTATATACTTGCTTTCACGAAAAGTTTTTTTTTATCTATAGTGCTAACAACACTCCACGGTTCGTTTTAAATAAATGCCACTCCTTCGTGGCCAATTTCCACATTTAATCCCTCAACGAAAAAAAAAACCTATTTTAAGCGATTAAAATTTTCAATGTTCCCATTTTTTGCCACTTAATGGAAATTAAAAATGTAAGCGGCTAAGTGACGGCTGTAGTGGAGGCCTACCCCGCGCCATAGACTAACAGAGGGGATGATGACACTATGGGAAAAAGTCCAAGATATACAGATATACACAGTTTTTTTAATGAATATCTTATTTACGAATGCCTGACTATTAAGAACCGTGCTGTTTAGTAAGCAGTCTTTTCGTTGATTTTGCGCTATTTGTATATTTGTTCCGATGCGGGAATCGAATACGTTACCCGTATGTTCGCCATGAAGTCTGAACCGTTGCACCAACTGGATTGTCAAAGTCAAGTTCATCAACTTCAAAAATAAAGGTCGGTTTTATAAACGCGGTTGTTGGAATTTTTTCCATCGAAAATTTTGTCTTTAAATTCTACCTGACTTTACGTATCTAACTTTCAGATAATATCCATAAAAACTCATTTTAAATTGTTAATTTGTACCCGCAAGTTCAAAGCTTAACACTGAAAATTACATATATAAAAAAATCTATCAGATTTTATTCATATTAAAAGTAGGCATCAAAATCGACTTCAAACATACCGAGCCCTCTGTAACAACCTCTTCACTCCCGAATCCCGGAGCCAGAAGTGACCATCCCGTCCCCGAATCTTGTTAGCACTGTTTGTGCTAATCAGTTCGACTCGGCTGATTCCACTGTTTTAACTGATTAAATAATTGATCAGCTTAATCGTGTAGAGACTCGCTTGTCACTATTTGTTTGTTCCGTTCGTTAGCGTGTTAGCGAATGTTTGGACTTGTACTGATTAGGATAATGGAGGGTACATGGTAAAGGGTTGTTACTATAATTGTTTACTTCCTTGCTAACGATATAAATTAACATACATACATGACATCACGCCCATAATCCCCGAAAGGGTATGCAGAGTCAAAGGGGCAGCAGACCCCTTTAACCACATTCAGCCATGAATAAAACTGGGCTGGGTTACATGGAAAATTGTGAAACAGTAGTGACAAGTGGCTAACTTGTCACCTACACAATTACATACTCATAACCCGATATACCATTAATCGCCTTTTACGACATGCTAGGTAAGAAACACAGATTATTACCACAGATATAAATTAAGATTAGAATAAAGGTTTTGAGAATGGATTTTTTAATTTAAGAATGTGTTTGGACTCTTCCATGGCCCTGAACCACATTTAGTGAAAAATCAATTTATGTTGGGATTAGATGGACGATTGTGACAAAGTTAAGATATTTCAAAAGCACTTAACGTGCATTTATCGCAAAAAGATGCCAAATGGTGTAAACAGACATTTTATTTTTTTAATTTTTGTACGCACATAGCTCCTTTGCCTATTTGTAGTACAGCGAAAACCTGTGTGCTGATCCCTATGGAAACAAATTGTGTTGCGATAAACATTATCACTTGTGGTCTAGTAACTAGTAAGTCTATCATTACTAATATCCGTAGTATTATTTATGTAACTAAGCATAAATAATCGGATTCATTTTCACCCAAAAATCCAAAAAATCTTCTCATAACTTCATTAAAAAGCCAAGGTCCAATTTTACAATGTGCATAACTTCTTCAAGGCAAAGTCACTTCCCCTCATGTAAGTATATATATTCGTACAAACCCATCCGTCCGTCCGTCTGTCCTCAACATACGGATATTCCGACGTCCACGCCATATTTATTGTCTCATCAGACAGACATCTTTTATTCATCCAGCAACATCGGATCTACCTAATTGGTCCCCAGTAAAACGTTATTAAGTAGCGGCATGTTCTATTAATTGTCGTATCGATAAGTTATTAATGAGACCGGCCTCGGTATGGCGGTGAGGTAACGTTCAATCTTGTATGAGTGTACCGTGCGTATAAAAAGGTTTTAACACAATTTTATATTAGATATGGTGGAATTACTCAATAAAGAATATTGCTTCAACTCAATAACTGACTTGTTTTATTGAAGTAAGCTGTGTAGTGTCCTGTGCGCCACATCTTTAATTAGTGAGTTGACACATTCAGCGCATTAAACACCCTTAAGTTAACACACGACAAACGACTGTGTTACATAATTTTTTTTAATATATTCCCATTAAATTAAATTGTCAAATAAATAAACGAATTTCCGTGATTCGTCTTTTAAAAACACTTAATAGAAAAAAATACAAATACACTGTACGAAGAACGGATTTCTTTGTGGTTTACTCAAAGTCAAAAGAAAAATCAAAATCAAATGCATTAAAAAGAAAGGTATTTTGCATTTAACATTTGGAGTAGGGATTCAAATGTTCCACACACTTATGTAAGGCCTATTTGTAAAAACTGATGGTGTGCAACATTAACATTTTAAAGACAATACGTTATTGAATACAAAAACAAATTTGCTTTCTTTCATCTGCCAACTGTACTCCCAATAGCTACCGTTTTAGCCTCTACTGGACTGCAATTAAAACTATTTTTAATTTGCCGCTACGTACGTGCCTACCTACGATATTTGATATGTGGTAATATCTGTGAAATATTTTGCAAACTAGTTGATTAAGTGTCTTAGACTTCTGAGACGATTACAAATATTATAGTGCATTGAACTGGAAAGATAAGGCTATAATAAATATCAATTAATGTCGTTGATTTGGGAAGTCTACTAATTACAAATTCCTTACTAATAAAACATTTTCATACTGTCATGAACTGTTCCTAGTCGGTGACTGGTTTGACTTTATTTTAAAAGGTTGGTCTGAGATTAATAATTACATACTTAGTAACAAATATCATCATCCATCATCCATAAGGGAGTTAAATAAATTTGATGGTGAGTGAACCATCTAGTTATCTGAATCTTTAAGCAAATTCCTTGCTATTCTTTTTGAAAATCAATTAAATAAAAATAAATAAATATCAGATACATCACATACATTGATCTGTGTAGAGGTAAGTAGCTTAAGCACTTGTGTTACGGATATCAGAAACAACAGTGGTATTACAAATGTATATTGAATATTGGATAATAACACCTAGACACAGAACAAAAACAAGTATTTATCACACGAATGTTTGTCCTGGGTGGGAATCGAACCCACAACTCTTGGCGCATGGGGCAGGGTTACTATCGAATGCGCCATCATTTTCAACCTACACCCCTCTTAACTGAAACGTAAATTATGAGTGGAGTACTATATTTTATTTAATAATTTGTAGGACTAACTGAATGATATCTAGTACCATTGAAAACTCTTATGAACATAACCAATAAAATAATATAGTAAAGATGTGAGAAATTGATAAGGCAGTTCCATATAATTTAGGAGTCATAATAACGTTTTTAGGGATAGACCAATTAGGTACATCTGATGTCGCTAGATGGCGTGATGAATTAAAGATGGCGTCTGATGGGACAATAAATCTTAGATGGACGTAGGAATAGCTTTAATGAATACGTTAGAGACCGCTTTACTCATATCATAGCTATTTATCAGACCAGGCAGGCTTTTACTGGTAGGGAGGTACTTCTATTTTGTGTTACGTACTTCAAATGGGAAGAACGGATCATTTATAATAGTAGGTTTTCTTAGTAGCTTTTCGTTGTCCGATTAAAAGATACTCTATTTTTTTTCATTCGTCAGTTTATACATTTTCAATATATTTTTCAGCCATTTGCTGTTGTCCAATTCAGCTGCTATTGGGCGTACCTATCTACCTACCAAAGTTTATTCGATGACAAGAGCTCGTCTGATCTTGGAGAGAGAAGGTGGCGCCCTTGTTTTTAAATGTAGGTTCCCACAGGGACACTTGCTTTAGTGCAGTTTAAACTCATAAAAGGGTGTTTTTTAGGTTTCTCAAACTTTATATTTATAAATTATTTACCACAGATTCCACATTTTATTTTAAAGGATCATACATTCTTATTATAATATCAATAACACAAAACAGTATATTGATTACGTTTAATTTTTATTAGTCGACCAGTTTATACTTCAGATCCATCTGATAATCCTATTCTTTTCTTATATATATAAACCATATACCATATATTTACCCTACGGAATCCAAGTTCAACAATAGTGTCCAACAGTTACACGGATAAAGAGCTTACTGCTTTTGTTAAAGCATATTACTTATGGCTTGCTTAGGGAGACGTGTTCTACAAAATACTTCAAGAACTGTCAAGCGACTAGTGACAGTCGATACACGCCCAAAACTGCAAATTCTTTAAATCGATTAACAGCATTATAGAACACAAAATTCCACCACTTTTATAATCATAAATGAATAAAATAATATAAGAAATATTTATCATATTTTCCGTTTAATTATTTCTAAGCGAATCTAATACCAATGTGTTTGGAAGCAACTGAATATAATGAGCCTCATTCAAGGCATTTTTATATCCTGCCGAAAATGTCAAACATTAACAATACGTCACAGGACCTCCACACAATTTAATAACAGTCGCCCGACGATTTTTAGCCATTGTTTCACAAGTTTTTTTTTATATATTTTTCGCGTCAAATACTTGACATTGCTCCGGCTATCTCCCTTGCATTTTCATAAATATCCAAGGCTGGACAAATTTATAGCGGCCAGATAGCGATCTCCAACAAAATGCTTGTAATTTCAGCGATTTTTCTTTTTAAGTGGGCCCTGTTTACTGTATGCCTTTGCCTTTTTAATATTCGCGAAAAGTTTTAAAAAGTTACAGCTATTTATAATCTGTAACTTGCTTTAATAAGTGTTCTCTTGAGGGACGCTAAGTCCCTAGGACCCAAGTTGTAGAATGTTAATTAAAAAAGTATTGAGATATGGGCTGTTTGCCGGGAATGTATTTTTTAATATGTTATGTCGGTGTTTTTTAATAAGACTCTAGATGAGCCATATTCTCACGGTTGAAGGTAAGTACCTACGTTTTGTTAATTTTGAATCCTACTAATACTATAAATGCAAAAGTTTGTATGTATGGATGTATGTTTGTTACTCTTTCACAAAAAAACTACTGAATGGATTTTATTAAAACTTTAGAATAATATAGCTCATACACCCGAATAACATATAGGCTATGTTTCATCGATGTACCACACGAGCGAAGCCGCGGGCAGAAGCTGGGAAATAATATAATATGCTATTGCCATGTCTTGTGAATATCATTTTTATATTTAGACAAATATTATAAAAAAGATAGATTTTATTGTCTGTTTGCATCAAATAGGCTCCGAAACTACTGGACCGATTTGAATAATTATTTCACCAACAGAAAGCTACTTTATCAGCGAGTAACAGACTATTATTCCCGTATTCCCACGAAAACGGGAACTACGCGGGTGAAACCGCGGGGCGCTGCTATAAAATATAATTGTACAGAACTCCGTAAGTATTTATGCTGTATGGAATCTAAGGGATAGACAAACTTTAGTAATAGTTTTTAGCCGGTTATTTATTACAAGAACTTAGATTTAATAGTTATTATTTGGTAATGATGACATATCCGTGTGTTCAGAGGAGATTTAAAAATATATATTGGTTTTTATTGTCATGTAAAAGTAGACTATACTTTATTTTTGTTGATTATTATCGGAAAAATATTATTAAAGTAAACCATTTTTATTCCGATTGGTCACAAAACGTCTTCATAGTCTCGTGTTATTCTAAAATAAAGAAATCCATATATAATTATGTGCATAATCTGCCCACAACCCTAATACAACACAAAACCAAACAGATATACATAACTACTTTTGCATTAATAATATTAAGTAGAGATCTAAGTAGAACAATGGGAACAACAAAATAAAGCACGTTATAAAAAAAAAGATCAATTTCAAAAATATTAAAATACTCATTTGAAAGTATTCATGTAATAAGTTTAATGAAAACGAACGTTTTAAACATTCTATTTAAAATCCACCTACCAGCAACATTTAATTCGAATGCGGTTTGATTATTCAAAGCAATAATTAAATTGCACACTCACGCATAAAGCATATTTTTAACAATCGGTTCTGCATATGCGATTAACCGATTACCCGATACCGATTCGATGACAGACGGACTCGAAGGGGGTTATTCTTGACGATGACTTTGAACTTTTAACTGTCCCATGTTGGTCTGGGACTTAAAAGAATATGCCAACTGTGGTTCTTGCCTAGCATGTCGTAAAAGGCGACTAATGGTATATCGGGTTTTGGGTATGTGATTGTGTAGGCGACAGGTTAGCCGCTTTTCACAATTTTCCATCTATCCCAACCCGGCTTTATTTTCGGCTGAATGTGGTTGAAGGGGCATGCTGCCCCTTTGACTCTGCGTAACCCTTCGGGGATTATGGGCGTGATGTTATGTGTGTATGACTTTTAACATTTTTGGAAAGTTTTGTTGGTTGACTACCGCAAGTTTGAAGACAACGGTTTTTAAGTACCTTTTTATTTACATACCATACGTACTATCCCAGAAGGATATACAGAATCTAAGGGACAGCAAAGCAACAAGCTTATTCAACTATTTGCAACCAATAAAAAAATTGCTTAGTTGGAAAATAGTGAAAAAGTAGTGACAAGTAGCTAGCTCGTCCCTTGTAACCCAATGCACAGTACTCATTTTTACTTAAATTCCTTTTTGTATGTCGAGCGTCAGTCTAAGACATTCCTAAGGAAATATTCTTAAGTACAGAGATTCCGCTGTCGTGTAGTAGCTGAGTTATGAAAACTATATTGATGTAGAGCTTTAAATTTTAAGCAGAATTGTACGCCTAACTGACGTAATTACTTAGAACATAAAATAATTAAAAGGTCATAGATAACTGTCATTTGTTTTGTCACAATAACACAGTAGACTATATTAGTGCACGTTTTTATTATATTATGTAACAATCAAAGATAAAATGTCACTGACCCTTTCATGTTTGGAAAAATGAGGTGTTTTTCAAGAATTGTCATGTATAAAATAAACAATCACAGTCTTGAATGCCTTGTAAAAACTAGCGGTTCTTAACTTGCACGTCAGTATTAACTGGCTAACAAGCCAATTAATAGCTAATTAAGCGGCTTATTATAGTTAAGAATCCTTTTACATGTAATTAATATATTCATTATATTTTTAATTCTACTCATTCCTTAAGTTTATTACTGGAAATATCAATAAAACTTAAGTGTTGTTTAAAATATTCGCAACTTAATATGTTTTAGTTTTTTTACTGTGTCCGAAATAGCCCCTGTTATATGACATCAATCAATTCTTAATATTTTTATTTCTTTTCCTATCAATGTTATAATATACGTAAAAATAAGAGACAGATACGTTCATGGACATACGCAACCGCAGCCGCCTCCACCTGGAACTCTTGTGCCAAGGTTTATTTACAATAAGAACCTATCTCCCCCCTCCCGGACCAAAAGCTGCGTACGCTCATATTTATATCAGAAGCGCGCGCAGTGTGTAGACTCGAAAAAGTGACATTCGTTTTTATTTCATTTCGCATGATATTTCATTAGGTATTGTACTCCTGCGTCATGTCCTGGAACCAATAAAGCTAAAGTTGTGCTTAATCCAGCTGGATTGCTTTGTCCAGCTCTCCAATCTGTAGTTGGGATTGAAATCGGTAAAATTTGTTATTGCCATTGTAATAGAAATAAAAACAGAAGTTTTTCAAAACACTCGCAATTTAACACGCTCGCATTTTATAACTGTGTCCGGAATACCCCCCGTCCGGCGGGAGGGCGGTCCTTAACAAATTACAATTAACGTGATTTATCTCCGCATAAATCCGCTTCGCTCCGCTCCGCTCCTCTTCGCTGCGTATGAAACCGTTTCTTTTATTGCTGCACTCTTTTCTCAACAATACACTTGATGGGAAAATAACGCATTTGTTTTCTGAAATCAACTGAGATAGGAGATAATAATAAAATAAATACAGATTCTCCAGATTGACATTCCTATTCACTCTTCCCAAAATAAGCTTGTGCTATGGATATTAGATAAATGGATAAACGTACTTAAATACGTTTATAAAGATCCACAACTTGAGCACAAATGTCCATATTCATCACACGAAACATTTTACCTTAGCGACTTTCGAACCTATGATCCTTTGGATTCGTAGCCAGGCTCTCTGACGATTCGACCAACGGGCCTGTCGGTCCTCATAAGTTTGATAGACATTATTATCTATTAGAGCATATTACTACATTCTTCTAATAGGAGACACCGCCTTTTTTTAGATCCTCGGCATAACATAAAAACGGCCAAATAAAAAATAGTGTAAGCCTACAAGTATACATAAATGAAAAGGTTTATACGTGTTGAATAGACTAAAGTTAGCCGTAGTAGACGAGGAGATGACATCTTGCATCTCCACAGATCAAAATCACTATTTCTTCCATTTGTGGTATTGTATTGGTGTAAATACAAAAAAAAAAAAAGTTCACTATTGAGATTACAAAAAAATATTGCTTACGTATTTTGTTCAATAAACTAAAATTTATGAAGATACAGCAGCGTTAAAGTACCGCGTGACGTCACTAGGTGTGTAAAATTTTACTGACCAAGTGACGTAAAGCGCAAAATTTCAGATCTTTGAAGCGCTGTATCTTTGTCATTTATCGAATATCAGATAAAGCAAAAATACGTATTCAATATTTTTTGAAATTCTAACTTACGGACTAAAAAATGTTTTGAGGATAATACCCCATTGTCTATATATGTGTTATTAAAATGTAAAATATGATGTAGTCTAAAGTTCAAACATACATAAATAACATCACGCCCATAATCCCCAAAGGGGTAGGCAAAGTCAAAGGGGCAGCATGTCCCGTAGTCTAAAGTAATCTAGAAAAAAACAAATGAATGCTAATACTTAGTTTTATTACTAGATTTACTTATTGATGTAACAGAATTGTAGACCTAATCTTGTATTAGCTATGTAGTATCCGCTGGTAAGATTTCCGTTATAACAATATTAGTCACTGAATCCTTATCACATACGGATTAAAAATTTACAATCACTATGCACATTTAAAGTCGACATAAAATTTTAATTTATGATAATCTTTAATTCCCCATAAAAGTTCTGAATTTTCACAGCGCGTTAGTATAAAAGTCTTTCTGTAACTTTTTTTCAGCGCCGAATTTCAACAATGGAAATTGTAATCCCTATAATGCCGGTCGATTAAAAACATTCGTATTTTATCGAGAAAGTACACAAATCACACCTCTCGCTCGTTCGTTGAAGTTCATTTTTATTTTTAGTGTCCCGACACAGAGTTAGAACATACAGAGTGTCTGTAAGTGTACTTATCTATGTATATATTAATACGTGAAGCAAAAACTTTGTACCTATTTTTATGAGAATTACGCGGACCGAGGAGTATGAGATTTGGTACAGTCAAAGTTTATAAGGAGAAGGAGTGCAGAAAGCTAATATTACAAAAAAATATATATTAGCAATACTTTACATAAAAAATAAACAAACTAATAATGGTCGAATTTCGAGTGGTGGGCGATCACTAGTAATCTTAATAGCCTTAATTATGGCGGCATTTGCAGCTAAAATTGTGCTGGTCTCAGCAGGATTGCTTGAATCAGAACTCCAATCTGTAGTTAGGTTTCAAATCCAGCGCCATTGAACCGGCACATGTCGCTAGATCTAGCACAGATAAAATTATGCTGGGCCCAGCTGGTTTTCTGGATCCAGCATTACAATCCCCAATGACCATGTTTATTACAAGAATATTTATATCTATTGGAATTGGAAGCAAATCCATGATGCAATTACTAGCTACTCTTCTAACTTCCGAACCTTCGACATGGTATGAGAACCGTGCTCCTGCCTGGAAGGGGTATACCGACTACGCCCCTGACATGTACCATCGGTCACGTGTCGTGAACACTTCAGTCGAGCCATAGCTGAGCCTTTCGCCTAAGAAGCGAAGATCCGACGTACGGAAATCGTCTCCCACGTGGTCCGCTAGGATGGTTGGAGAAGGGGGGCAAACCTCTTCCCCCTACCGCCTGTCCGTCTGCACCGGAGCGGGATAGAGCATTATCGATCTCCCTTTTGCAGAAGGAGAAAGGGGAAAACATACCGCGCAAACTAACAGCAAGATGATGTTAATTGCCCTTCTGTATTTCGTTACTCTGTGTCCGGTACAAGAACACGTTTCTGCAGCCTTGCGATTCGTTTGTTCGTTTTTGGCAGATGTAGTTATTGCCGTTTAAGTTTTTAATGACTTGTTTTTAAGTGCCAGGGGTTGAATAACACTTCGGCCGGACAGACAACGAGAAGTTTCGTATTAGTGAACATAAATCTCTTCTTAATTTGTTATTAACGGTGGTGAACGTTTCCCGATTACGGAGACATCGTTGACTGAGTTAAAGAGTCAAAACTTTGTAATTAAACGAAATTTAAATTATATTCTATTACATATTCATCAGCCACACACACACACACACACACACACACACCGCCAGACAAAATTTAAATCTAAACGACAACTTTTCTGAAGACAATTTAACGACGAGATCAAACGATTTAGCACTTCAGGTTATTCGGCTTGATCATTGGATAAGTTTGGTAATATGGAATTATTTAATCAGTACAGCATACTAGTATATTATTATCTACTGCCATGAATGTAACTAGGTCGTAAAATTTTTGGAGAACAGGAATAACAAAACAAATTTTTGGAGGAAAATTTAATGAAGTTTAAGTTACAAAAGTGCGTATAAAAAGGAAGTCTAAACTAAAGATTCTCAAACTGCTTTGAAATGTAGACTTTTGGCCTATATTCTTAGGTTATAAATTATCAGAAATGTCTCAAATATGCTCTAAAATTGCATACGTGGGCGAGAACACTGCTAAATTTAAGTGGTCGTGGGCGGTTTTATCTGCACCCCGAAAGCTGGACTTTATTACCTAATGGGAGCTGGGTGATGGGTCTTGCCATAAAAGCTGACTGAAGGAAAGATAACAAGATGATTTAGTTTATAAAGTGCGAGATTAGCAATGGCCTGATATTGTCAACGTGTCATTTTCGGAATAGTGTATTACTTATCAATATTTTTAAACATAAGACTTGAATCTTTGATTAGAGTAAAAAGGTCTATGTTCATCACAGGAAACATCTATCTGTAGTGGGATTTGAACCTGTGGTTTTGTAGCCAAAGTCTTTAACAACTAATCCTTTCATGTTTATTGTGCGCATGCACACTTTAGCTATGCTGATTGGTTAATTTGAGATTATCGACGAACTTTTTTGCTCAATGACGAGAAGAGACCCATTAACATACTATGCCAACTGTGTTTCTTACCTAGCATGTCGTAAAAGGCGATTGATGGTGTGTTGGTTGTTAAGTTTGTTATTTCGTAGGCGACAAGCTGGCCTATTGTCACTAGTTTTTTTCAATTTTCCAACTAACCCAGCTCAACTTTATTTTTTGGTTCTATGCGTAATTGTGGGCGTGTTGATATGTACGTATGAACTTGTATCTGAATAGCCTGGACTTATGCGAGTATTAGTAGGATTCGTGACGGGAGTGCTTATTTATCGAAATCTTCTCTAATTTTAAAATTGTAACACAAAAGAAACATAACATAATATCACGCCCATAATCTCCGAAAGGGTAGGTAGATTCAAAGGGGCAGCTGGCACCTTTAACCACATTCAGCCAAAAATAAAACTTGGCTGGGTTAGATGGTAAATTGTAAAAAATAGTGACAAGTGGCTATCTTGTCGCCTACACAATCACATACCCAAAACTCGATATACCATTAGTCACCTTTTACGACATGCTAGGCAAGAAACACAGTTGGCACATTCTTTCTCTGTTTTTTTTTAGTCCCAGACCAACATGGGACAAAAATAAAATTGTATTCCCTTTTTTTTACCCTGAACCGCCTCGCCTCGGGGGGACAAAAAGGGTTAAAATTCGATTCCCTATCGAAAGAGGATTAACTTTCAAAGTAAACACGTCCAATCACAATTTGCGGCGAATGGCCCTGCGCTTGCGCCTTTTAACGGTACAGAGATACCTGGACTCAATGACGCATTCGCGGCGAGATTCAATGCTTGGAGGTGACTGTAGTGGCCCTTTTTGTGGGATAATAACAAAGAACTAAATATCAGTGAGTTGACTTAAATAAGTTCAAACAATAACAAGTCGAGCTTTCGTTTAACGTAAAGATGGATTTATACAATGTCTAATATTTTCTTGATATAATTTTAGCACCTTCAATATATTGTGAGTGGCTATGTAAATACGCGACTAGAATTTAACCAACTAAGTATAATCCAGCCCAATTCTCCGAACGAAAAGTGGAATCACAAAAGCGCTTTTTTTCCAATCCTGAAATGTAAATAAAGAAAGTTTTTTCCAGAAAATAGTTCTTGAAAGAAACAATGGAAGATATTTGGCCGGGAGCATGAAGTCGGGAACTGGTTTGCATTTTCAATTTTAAGACGATTTAAGTTTTAAGTTCAGTTTAAGTCGCTGAAGATTTCACTTGAGACGGATTTATCGTTAAATTGTTCTCCGCCGACGATCTTCGCGATTCTAAATGAAATAGAAGTATTGGAGAGTTGTCAATGGCATGGAGATTTCTATTGGGCGAAGTTATTTTTGCATCCATTTACATATTATTTCTGAGATTGTCTGATGTACTTTGTGTAAGAAAGGGTTTAAAAGCGATGAGCTATGTTATTTGCTACTACAATGGTTAGCTTTGGTTTTATGTATGATATTCGACTGGCTCGATGGCGCATTCGGTAGTGACCCTGCCCCTCCTATGTCCCCTGTGATACCCCTTCGGACCGCGCCAGCAGCGCATGCTTGTCCTGAGTCACCAAGCTGCCACAGCTCTTCGTAAAAAGAGATGTTACGTTTTGGATTTGATTTTCTTTTTATAAACAGTTCATTAAAGTATTGACGTATATTAAAATCTACTTTATTTACTAAATAATGTTTAATTCAAAACTCGCGGGAATGAGTATATTTGTTTTTGTTTGTTTTGGTTATATTTAAATAAAAAAAAATGGCTATTCAAGTGTACATGTTGAGGAATAAGTATATTATTCTGTCTTTTAATTGCAAATTTTTCAACAGTCGGATAAAAGATAACAATCGAATGAATCACAATCTGGATGATTGTAAAATATCATTGCCTGTTTCCTAAGTAAATACCGTATGACATCCGCAAATTGGTAACTTTATACTTTAGCAGTCGGATAATTCTCATCTGACCATAAAAAAATCGGCCCTAAGAAAAATAAACTTTATTGCATTGTAAATTCGAATCTCTGTCTATATGTCAAAATTATTGTTACCATTTATTTTCTCCTCATAATTGTTTTCCCGCCTATTTCTGACAGCTGCCACTCGCAATGCCAGTATTCGACGAAATTAAATTTCGAACACGAAATTAATTTTAATGACTAATCTATGGTAATGAAATGCCATTAAAAATTCTATCGTGACATTCTAAAAAGCGATCGTTATGTTCGTGCTGCGAAACATGTCGAATAAGCAATCAACATGCTATTCCGATGTCGACTTTCCATTTCGTTTGTCTAAAAATCGGCTCCGCCATTTTATTATCTTTGCCCTCTATGTTTTAAGTAATCGATTTTATACTCTATTGTGTAGAGGTTCAGTTGAAATTGGTTTGAAAGGGAGTTTGTCAGCGGTAAACGTCAAAACAACATGACATTAAGTATGTTCTTGTCAAATTTGTTGCGTTATAATGTCGATTGTTATGTTGTGGCCCCACAGAGTAGCAGAGGTATTAATATATTAGGTAACTGTATTAGTTCTCGTTCTTATTGTTATTTTTCATTAAAAAAGAGTGAATTAGTATTCAACGACATCACATACATTGATCTGACTCCGAAGTAAGTAGCTTAAGCACTTGTGTTACGGATATCAGAAACAACAGTGGTATTACAAATATATACTTAAATATTAGATATTAACACCCAGACACAGAACAAACACAAGTATTCATCACACGAATGTTTGTCCTGAGTGGGGATCGAACCCACAATTCTTGGCGCATGGGGCAATGCGCCATCGAGCTTGTCAATTAGTAAATATACATTGCAGTTATTTTTATGTGACTTTTTTGTTTAAACTACTAGACCAATTTAAAAAAATATTTTACAATTAGAATGCTACATTATTCCTGATTAACATAGGCTGTAGAATATTTTGAAAAAGTTAGGTTAGGTTATAAATGTCCACCCGTGCGAAGCCGGGGCGGGTCGCTAGTGTTTTATAAAACGTTATTTAAATATTGATGACGAAAGTAACATTCATCAATCTACAAAGGAATAAAATATATGTCACTTTAGACACAATAATATCTTCGGTAATATATAACAATTTAACAAATACTAGAGCAGGACTTCTCAACCAGGGGGGCGTAGAGAAATGTCAGGGGAGTGTAATTGGCATACATGTGAAATTCAGTACCTACAAACAAATAATTTAGTTGGTATAAAATGTGTGCTTCTTATTTTTGTTGACAACGTAAGGCCCCCCCCCCTTAAGTTGTCAACAAAAATGGGGGGCACGAAAATATTATTTTTGGTTCGGAGAGGCTCGGCGAAGTAAAGGTTGGGAAACCCTGTACTAGAGGTACTTACTGTTCTATAATATTATTTTCTTATTGTTGACTAAAATTCAACGGTCCCTTAATGGTTCTAATATAGGCTCTATCTAGAGTAAGTACTTCGTAAATTTTCTGAACATCCAGTATTAAGTATCGTTGACGTAATAATATTAAGTAAGGTTAAGTACTCTCCAATTTGTCTGGCGATAAACTTGAGACACAAAAACGCATCTCTATGGCGACCCGTCTTCGGGCTGACACTAACAATTAAAAGATGTGATTTATTAAAAACGCTGCGCTATCTCTGCTTAACATTTAATACGCTCGAGGTAGAGAAATGAACGTCCCCGTTCCTTTCTCTACATTGTAATTACTTGCTAAAGTATTACATAGAGCTAAATGTATTTTGTGTTTGTTTCAATGAAACACTTGTTTTCAGTACATTAGATCATAGAAGCTGTATATAATAATAATATCCTAACTAACTAACTAACTAAACTTTTCGCCACTTCCCCTTCAAAATCTTCGGTAACTTTTATATTGCATACCCGGTATGGGTAACTGTTGAAACTTATATAAATTATATGTAACCACCTTTTGTAACACAGTTTCTGGCAATAAAAAACATTCTATTCTATTCTATTCTAATAATCCTCCTAACCAATTTAAGTTGCGGCGGATCTCAACGAGGGTTAGCCAACTACGCAGGAAATATTAAAGAACATAAGTGCGCCAACACAGGTGCGCTCTCTGTTCCTTCGCTCTCATAGTCCGGCGACTGACGGCCAGACGGCAATTCGACATGACCGGAGAGAGGCTTGGCGCAGAACCAATGGCTTAACGTCTTCCGAAGAAACGGAGTTGAAAAGCAGTCAACTAACTGACCAGGAGTCAGCACAGTAGCAAGAGTAATGAAAAAATTTAAATAACTATGTAGCCACAAATTTCGCACCGATTCAGCACTTCATCCTGGATTCAAATCCCGGGTCTCTCTTCGTCTTTAAATGCTACCAAAAAACCAATGAGACAGGCAGAGGCTGCCTACAGTGGCGTAGCGTGGGTTCCTGTCGTCCGGGGTGGGTCTCAATATTTCCGCCCCGGGGGGGTGGTTCCCAGGACAGATTTACTAAATAATTTTTTAAAAGTTGAACAGTTATTTAAAATTATCCGCCCCCAAAAAAGTGCCGCCCGGGGCGGACCGCCCCCCATGCCCCCACCATGCTACGCCACTAGCTGCTTTACTTATATTTTATTACAACAGTGGCACATCTATATATATCTGTCGGTAAATGATGATGAGATGACGGGCCCGTTGGTCAAGTGGTCAGAGACCCTGGCCACGGAACCAAGGGCAAATGTTTCGTGTGATGAACTTGGATATTTGTACTGGAGTCATGGATGTTTAAAAACGTATTTAAGTATGTCTATCCGTTCACCTAGTATACGTAGTACAAGCTTATAAGCTTAGTTTGGAACTAGGGAATTGGTGAGTCCGTCAGGAGAATTAAAAAAAAAAAAAACTTAAATGGTGCTTCGAGATAAGACTTCTTCGCGCATTCGATCCGTCCAGCTAATGTTATTGGATTTTGATGCATCGATATAGCGAACTGCCGAGCTCATGATTTGTCGAATTTATGATACTTCGAGGAAAGGTTTTCGAGTATTTAAAATTCGAGCAAAGGGCATTCGATTTCGAGTGGGGAACCCATATCCGACCGTGTGCCTCACGTTTCAATAAAACCGGGCAATAACATAAACAAATTGTTGAAACAGCCAGTGCAATAATTATAATTCGTATTACGATCATCATAATAATAAACAAAAGCCATCGGCATTATTATTTCTACACAATTTGCATATTTTGTAAATCCACATGGTAACGTGATACAGCCAAGGTATTTGTGTAGGCGATTGGATTATGGAACGGGGTTTGAAATATTAACAATAGGCCGGTCGGTGTAAATCATGGCAGGTACTTTCTAGCCTGTATTGTCTTACGTTTGTAATATTTGATTCCCTCAACTAATGAGAAAGTTGTAAACGGACTTGTTGGTGACAAAACTAGTTGAAGAATGGTCTTTATTACTTTGGATATAAGTGCAAAATGCGTTTGTGTGCTTCTGTTGTAATATGTAGACTCGCACCGATCATTTAGTATCTTGATATACAATCGAGTGACAATTACAAAAGTGTAGGCACTTATCTTCCGTCATCTGTGAGGTGTGATCGTAGAATAGAATTGACGGAACGATTTGTTTCTTAAATAAATCGAGAGCAAGTAGATATATGGTATCCCAAACAATTTATTTAATAAGTCTGTCTGTTTCTTTTTAATGTAAAAAAACACGGCCGAGTCGAACTCGCGCTCGAAGGGTTCCGTACAAATATTAAGCAAAGTTTTGTGTTTCGTATTTGTTGTTATAGGGGCAAAAGAAATACATACATACATATACATATAACATCACGCCCATAATCCCCGAAGGGGTAGGCAGAGTCAAAGGGGCAGCATGCCCCTTCAACCACATTCAGCCAAAAATAACACTGGGCTGGGTTAGATGGAAAATTGTGAAAAATTGTGACAAGTGGCTAGCTTGTCGCCAACACAATCACATACCAAAACCCAATATACTATTAGTGGCCTTTTACGACATGCTAGGCAAGAACCACAATTGGCATATTCTTTTTAAGTCCCAGACCAACATGAGACAGTAGGGCTGGGTTGGATGGAAAGCTGTGAAAAAGGAGTGACAAGTGGCTAGCTCGTCGCCTACTCAGTCACATACCCAAAAGTCCGTAAACCATTAGAAATACATCATTTGTGATAATTTCAACTGACTAGCTGTCACGGTTTATGAGATACAGCCTGGTGACAGACAGACTGATGGACAGCGGAGACTTAGTAATAAGAGCCTGTGTACCCTTTGGGTACGAAACCCTAACTAGTCAACTTTTAGAATACATATCAGACAACAAATACGTTTACCCAAAGTAAGTAGCATAAGCACTTATATAATGGAAATCAGAATCGAACCATTAACATTCAGACCCGAAACAAAAACTTTTTGATCAATCTATTTGTCCAAAACATGAACATGTGATTCGCCACGCTAATGACGTGTACTAAGGGCCGGTTTTGTAATGGTCAGATAAATAATAATAAATAAATAAATATCAGACTACATCACATACATTGATCGGCCTCCGAGGTAAGCAGCTTAAGCACTTGTGTTACGGACATCAGAATCAATAGTGGTAATACAAATATGTACTTAAATATTGCATATTAACACCCAGACACAGAACAAACACAAGTATTCATCACACGAATGTTTGTCCTGGGTGGGTATCGAACCCACAACTCTTGGCGCATGGGGCAGGGTCACTGCCGAATGAGCCATCGAGCTTGTCAAAACACAAATTGAGATAACAATTAACCGACTCGAGCGGTGGTACCTCAATGTTAAGGACACGCGCCTCTTAACCGAGGAGTGCTGGTTCAAACCCGAGCACGTACCTTTGGATTTTTCAAATCTATGTACGTATTTATACCACTAGCTCGACGGTGAAGGAAAACATCGTGATGAAACCTGCAAATTCAAAAAAATTTGGATTTGTAACCATGATTCAAAAGTTGTCTGGTTCCCCTATCTTAGGGTTACGAAGGTCAGATCGGCAGTCGCTTCAATGTAATTACCAGACTCGCTAAATCCTGGATCGTGGTCTAAGCTGACTCCGTCTAAACACGGGACATTACGCTAGGAAGGTGATGAACAATTAACCGACTGATAAAGTATAAAGTCACCAATTTGCGGATGACATACGTTACATTACTTAGAAAACAGGTAATGTAATTTTACAAACATCCGGATTGTTATTTATTCGATTGTTATCTTTTATCTGACTGTTGAAAGGTCATCCCTTAATCTTACAGCTAAGTTTTTAAGTACAGAATCCGAAGAACTTACTTCACACTTGTAAAAGTAAAAAATGCGAGTCGATGTATTTCCACCGTCCAGATAGTTTGATTCAATTATAAATCGTTCCTGAATGCAAACGATCGCGTTGAGAATTGATAATATAGGGATGTTGCGTGTTTGAATATATCGATATCGATTTTGAACGATTTTAGACACCGACCGATCCTATCACCGAGGTAAGATATATAAAAATACTTTTACATTTTCAACGAAATGTCGTTGAAATACTAGATAATAATAGGTAATTTAAATAGACTATTTTACTTTAATTATCGCCATCGTTGTAGATAAATATAAACTAATCTATTTTAACTTCTTGTGATTTTTGATTAGTGACTTTGTCTCTGTGGAATATTGCGTGAGCGATATATTTTATCATATGTACGTTCTTGTAGAAACTGAAACTGAAACTATAATCCTAAGTTCGTTTTCATTGGTTTTTGTTGTAAGCAGAGCTGTTTTCGATAGGTTGTTTTTCAATTAAGGTACAGTTAAGAAGTGTTTATTTGTTGCGGAAACTACGTAGTTATAGGTTCTGCATTAAAAAAAACATACTTCTTTTAGGAGAAGATGACAATGAATTTAGGAGACGATCAACTTTGTAAATACATATCCAATATCTCTAGGTACTGACGTTATACACATTATATTAGTAGTTATATACATACATGTATGTAAAATAATTGACTAATGAGCTAACAAAGCATATAAAGCGACAGAAGCAAAACTAATAAGCTTACAAAACAATTTATATGGTCTAAAGTTGTTAAATGTAAACGTTATCGATACTTCGAAACTTTCACCTCCCTAAACTTAACGGAGCAACTTAATTCATTCGATATCTGAGACCGGTCGTTATCTAAGTTGCAGTTTGAGCCTTTGAGGCGCGAGGCGTTGGCTGCATTTTTGTTGTCTTTACTGCAGGTCACTGGTGGTCAAGGTGACATTTCGTCGGTGAGTGCAACACGGCGTAAGTAGCTTTTGAGAAGTACAAGTCAAAGTAAAAAAAAAAAATCCTTATTAATATTATACAGGGTAATTTGTAAAACATCAACAACCTCGCAGGAGTAGATTACTGCCATTATAAACAACAACGTTTGTTCTACGATTTTTCTTAAATAGACAAAAACGGGAAGCACAATAGATTCTTTAAAGACCGAATCACACGTGTATAATAAGCGGGTGGCAACCAGTAACAAAATTAGATAGAACAGCAGTTTTTAGCTTTTCCTTCTAACAAGTCGAAGAGGAAGCTTCACCAGGAATAGACTGTAAATTGGGTAACATTAGTAACAGAAGGAAACTTACCTAAGTACAACCGATACAGGAAATGTAGTCATAGCTTGATCCTTATGTCTACATAATAAGGTCTATAGTTGAACGGCAATGTGTGCTTATGTGCGACTGTACGAGGCAAATTGATAGCTGTGCGAATTAGAAAAGGCAATAGCAAACCGCTTCATTAATCCCAAGACGAAAGTCGTTTTGTGTGTTACTTACCGTGCCGTAAGTTTAGGTGTGGACTAGGGTTGCCATCGTGTATGCTGTTTCCGGGACAAGTCCCGGCCGACGGAATCGGATTGGTGTAAATTTTGTAAGAAACCTGTGGTCGAGATTCCATTGAAATTAATTACATTTTTGTGATAAAAAAAAATCAGATGGTTAAATGAAATTATACCATATTGGAAAAAGTCCATGTAATTTTCCTTGAGGTCCTTGAGTACGGGGCCCCTGCCCCGGCCAAGGTGGTAGTGGCCGGGGTATACCCACTAAATCCCCGTGGTACCCCACATCGCTGATCGCAGGAGCTATGGGTTGTGGCATAGATCACAGTTCGACCTAGAGAGTTGTATATTTACCTTACATAGGTATAATATATGGCAGTGTGTAATGTTAAGTTTAATTAATTTTATGTAATGCCTATTCCGTAACTAAACTAGCTGCCTATAATCTATGTACTTCTCTATGTGAATTTTATTGTGATTACGTATAGATGATTAGTTTTACAATTAAGCAAATAATGTTTTACTCGTAAAATTATTATCCGAATACATATAACTACATAATCAGGATTCAATTACCGAATATGTATGAATGTGAACCTTGACAGCATTGTCAAAATAGTTATATTAATAGATCAAGCCTATAGTAAATCATTAAAAATATTATCAAATACTAACAGCGCCCCGCGGTTTCACCCGCAAAGTTCCCATTCCTGTAGGAAGATGGGGATAAAATATAGCCTATGTTACTTCCGGATAATGTAGCTTTCCAATGGTGTAAGAATTTTTTAAACCGGCACAGTAGTTTTTGAGTTTATTCATTACAAACATACACACACACAAAAATACAAAACTTTCCTCTTTATAATATGAGTATAGATCACATTGGTAGGTAAAATCCACTGTATTTACTTTGTTAGTAGTTATTAGCAATGCGTTATTGAAATCGGTTGAGTTGTTACGACGCAGGCTGTACCGGCGATGCACGCTCGGATTTATACATTATGTTAAGATATCGAACTGGTGTGGGCGATAGACCAAGTCGGATGGTCTGCCGAACAGCGTAGAGAAGTGTCAGTGAAGTTGTAAGTTTATGCATTTATTTATGAGGTATACTGAGTTACGAATAAATAAAATGGAAGAAAATGGATTGAATAGCCTAAATATAATTCAAAGTGAGCAATAATATAAAATCTTTGTACGCAAGTACAAGAGCTACTAGCGAATGACGAAAACCCGCCAAGGGTTGGTATTGGTTGTAATGTTACTTTGTAATGATTCTGTAAAAATGTTATACCTAGTACCTGAAAGAGTACCTGCCTTTTTTCAGGTACAATGGTTATACAACTATGATCTAATACAATTTGTCTATAAGGATCATCACGACAAGGGAAATCTCCTGATGATTTAAATATCCAGACTCCATTTCAATACAGATTCAAGAATCAATCCAGATTAGAAAACCTCAGGTTTGAACCAATACCATTTAGTCATGGTATTATTCTTTACAATGTATATCATCTAACCCAGCCCACCGTCCCATGTTGGTCTGGGACTTAAAATGAATGTGCCAACTGTGGTTCTTGTCTAGCGTGTCGTAAAAGTCGACTAATGGTATATCGGTTTTGGCTATGTGATTGTGAAGGCGACAAGCCAGCCTCTAGTCACTACTTTTTTACAATTTTCCATCTAACCCAGCCCAGTTTTGTTTTTGTTTTTGGCTAAATGTGGTTAAAGGGGCCTGCTGCTCCTTTGACTCTGCCTACCCCTTCGGGGATTATGGGCGTTATGTTGTGTATGTATATATTATTTTAAAGGTCAGGTGACAAAACTGTCATGTATGTTCCAAAGTCCGCGCAAAGACGTCTCACTGCAACTCAACCAACTAGCTGCCGGCAGACCGGTCGGGCAATTCGTCTCGCGACCCGTCGCCGCATTAATCGTCCATTACATTACCCACAGGCGGCATTAAAGTTCGCAACAGGAACCGAGCCAGAAATTAGCTTTAAATTTAATCGTTATTATGATTAATGACTTGCGGTCCGAGTGGCCCGTCACATGTGGTCGGTGGCGCTTTATAATTTTTAACCGATTAGTTTAAAGAACGTTATTGCACTTTACCTTAATTAATAAATAGTCACCAGATTGACACACCAATTCTCTAGTTCCAAACTAAGCTTATACTTAAATACGTTTATAAACATCCATGACTCGAGTACAAATGCCCATGATCATCACCCGAAATATTTGCTTCTACCGGGATTCGAACCTGCGACCCTTGGTTTCGTGGCCAGGGTGTCTGACCACTCTACTATCGGGCCTATCAAATGGCTAATTAATAGTGTAAATGTAAAAATTACAAAGTATATTACGTGTTCATGTTTAAACCACTGAATTTTCTTAAGTTTATTGGGCCATAAGTTGAATCTTATGAGAGAACATGGACTACGCTTTATATCGAAACAATCGATAGATACCGTGGGCCGATAGTCTCCCAGTATCAGACCGAATTTCTCGCGGGAAGTAGCTAGTATATATATACGGGTATACGCACCATCAGGGCCGGATTTAAATTTGTGCCGCCCTGGGGCACTGAAGAAAATGCCGCCCTATGACTTAAATTTTATTTTAATAGTTTTGATATCTTATTTTTTAAAAATTAGAATAACTAATTAATTGCAGGAAATTTATTATGTATATATATTATGTTTAATTTATCAATTCCAACTTATCAATCCCAGAAAATAAAAACATCAACTTTTATTATTTCAAACCTTTATGGAAATAAATAAATAAGCTATTTGAATAGTTTTCACTTAAATTTCCTATAAAATAATATACAAAATTTTAATTTAATACATAATGCATAAATTATATTCCTTGAAAGATATTATAATCTATGGTCTCAGCGGACCCTGTCTAAGCACGGGATATATCGCTAGGATGATGATGATCACAGGAAAAAGAACATACATTCACAATTTTATATCTAACCCACTGCGATTTTTGGCTAAGTGTGGTTTAGGGAACTCGTTGTTAATAACTCTGCCTACCCCTTCGGGGATTGCGGGCGTGATGATAAATTATGTTTGTATGTGAAAACTTACAGTGACAATCATACAGATATAGATAGCACTTCTCGCATTGAAAAAAAAAAACAATTAAACTAAAAAGTCAGAATAAAAAGTATTCAACTTTATAAAAAAACACTAGCTGTGCCCGTTCACCCGCGTTTATGGTTAATGTTCTATAACCTATAGCCTTCCTAGATATATAGGCTATCTAACACTGATTTTTTTTCAAATCGGACCAGTAATTCCTGAGAATAGCGGGTTCAAGCAAACAAACACTTCAGTTTTGTAATATTAGTATAAATTACTTATCTTAAAATTGGAAATAATACTGACGGGACTAAAAGCGATATGCATTATGTAGTACATGAGTAAAATAACGTTATATACGAAACTTATTTAATGGCTGCTCCATTTATTACCACACCTTAGGGACAAACGCACGCCTTTACATACTTTCCAATAGTTATTGCGCTGCAGTTGTATGGGCCCATTGGATGTAATGAACTCCTAGCGGACTGTAATCACGATGTCAAATGCTGTTACAATGGCTTGTGCGATGTGGGGGAGAGGTGGACTTAGATATACTGGAAGAGCTACAAATAATTGGGGTTATAAGACTAAATATTCTTTAGTTATTGGACACTGTGTTGCGAGATTTAGTTTTGCAAATGTGGAGTCGCTAATTTATTAATTACTACTTATAATGAAATTGATTACAAGGAACAATGGTGAATTTTATTCAGAAATTTTCTATAGTCCGTAAGTTTGATTTATTAGCAAAAAATATAGAATATGTTTGTATTTTTTTCATTATTTAATACTCGAAAAATTACAAAGATATAGCGTTTCAAAGATCTGAATTGAGGCGCTTTACGTCACGGTAGATTTTACAGACCTAGTGACGTCACACGGTACTTTAGCGCGATGTTTTCTTCATCATTATTAGTTTTCTGAACAAAAGAAAAAATACGTAAGCAATGTTTTTTTGTAATCTCAATTAGGGGCCTATAAACGTTTTTTGAGGAAAATTGCCTATTTTCTTCCAATATACGCTCGGGATATAGAATGAGCCCCCTAACGATGGCTTATACATACTTAAATGTATTGATTAAGCTTGTGTCGCCTTTTAGTAATAAATGATTCTCACATTATAAAGGGAAGGACAATTAAAGACTCATCCGAATAAAATTACTGTTAGGGTAAATCTGAAAATAATATTGACATGTCTAAAATTAAGTTATACTAGCTGTAGTATAAGTATTTTAATATTGTATGTTTACAAAAATTACAGGCTAATTAATTATTTGCAATAACTAAAATGTAAGATGTTATTGAGTTGAAAAAATGTAAGGTTTTTCTAAAATATGTTTAAAGGTCTATCGCCATGCCACATCCAGTATAGGCATATAAGTACGTACCTAGATCTTTGTAAGGGAATTCTTTTAATGTCAATTGCAAACCGCCCTGCGGGGGACGCCCGATAATTGGTTGAATCACTTAGGCCGGTACAGTGTTCGACAATATTTGTTACTCGTAACCAGTGCATTGTTACCGGAGTGTAAGCGTCGAGAGCTTATCATTGTTACCAAGTATAAGCATAGCTTACAATGATGTCACTTTCTTTGATAACTATAATTTTATTCGCCTGAGCCGAGACTTGAAACTTTTTTATACATTATAATCGTATAGCTTCTGCCCGCGGCTTTGTTACCGTGGTACATCGATGAAACATAGCTTATGTGTTATTTTAATGTATAAGCTATACTATTGTAAAGTTTCATTAAAATCCATGCAGTATGTACTTTTTGCTTGAAGAAGTAACAAACATCCACACATCCATCCATCCATACAACTATCGCGTTTATAATATTAACTACACGAACTACGCGCTCGCACTAAAAGTGGAAGTACTTCCGCCGAGCTAGGTGTTGCTTGCTCGGGGACCTAGGGCCGACTAACCGTCTCAGTGTATTGTATATATACTTAGTGGCGGGAATAACTTCGTCAGCGCGATGCAGGATTGTATGGCGTTTCTACATGTTCGATCGACGTCATCTGTTTACATATTATTAGAGCTATAATCTTGACTATCTTCTGGCGCGGTCGCCACAGATAGTGTCAGCTCGCGACATAAATATTTGTACATTGATACATGGTATCACGCTCACAATTTTTGGTTAGAGTGTAAGGAGCAATAATAATCTGCTTAAAGCACATTTAGCGAAAAATAAGTTACTTGTAGCCTTTATAACATTAAATATTATACGATACTAAATATTTGTGTCGTCATTAAATTAATCTCCCCAGGTTTTTGTTTACAAAGACATCAACATTTAATGCAAAAATAGAACGACGATACAAATGACAATGATAAGTTGATAAATCTATACTTACATATAAAGAGGAAAGACTTGATTGATTGTTTGTTTGTATTGAATAGGCTCCGAAACTACTGGACCGATTTGAAAAATTCTTTAATTAATGGAAAGCTACTTTTTCAGAGAGTAACATAGGATATATTATATTACCTTTTTTCTACTGGAACGGGAATTACACGAGTGTAATCTATGTAAAAAAATACTATATTTATAAGATCAATTATAAATAGGGATATTTATTTATTTATCAAGTCTCGCTAACAACACATACATTAAGCATTTACAGTAGTACACTATAATATACATATATACATATATATTGTTCTTATGTACATGTCAATTATAAGCGAGTACAACATTGGTAACATACGGATATTAGTTAAGTTAGTTAGTATGTACTGGTACCATTAAATAAAATAGCCTAGAATATAAAAGAGGAATTCGGCAAAACTTCTGCTATTAACTGTAAATCAAGCCTGCCCATCGGGTTTCCACATGAAAGAGCCTTGACAGACGGAGCACCGTAAATTTCTCCCAGGGTCGAAGGTCAGCATGGGAAAAGTTGGGGAAAAATAGGGAAGGCATTTTGGGATAACACTGTGGGCGTGTAAGTGAGCGTGGCATTATGGAACAAGTGCCTCAAATGCGAGATGTTTTGGTTTAAACCCCGGTATGTACCTCTGTTTAATATTATATTTACATGGGAATTGCAAGCACGATATGATATTAAAACGCCTGCAACAAAATTATTTAACCATTTTCGCCATAAATAAAAGTCGTTTCGGTTGGTTGAGACATTTTTAACGGTTACACAAATAAAGTACTTATTCAAATTAATTGCATACGAAACCAACTTTCAATTTGATTTCATTACTTGTTTTGACTAGCTAAATTTTAAGAATAAAATAAATAGTCCGTTTTAGGAAAACATTATTAGAAAGTAGCCGCCATTGTTGTCGGCCATTGCTCGGCGGCACCGCGCCATCCGTCGCGCGCGCGTAATGGTGCTTAATGAGCGCTCAAGACGCGCCCAGAGGAAACCAATTGTTTTATCGGCGTAATTAAGCCGCCGTTGTAGCTACCATTAGAGACTCCTGCAAAATATTTGTGGATGTTAGTTTATTGTCTGATCAGTAAAAGAGCCATCGATGGCTGCATTGAAAGGCAGCTATATTTTACAAGTTCTTCCGAAACTTTATGAATAAAAATATATAACAATTTATCTAACTTTAACCATACATAGGTTAAGTTCCAAATGACCAAAATCATTTACTAGTTATTTCACAGATTAAAAAAGATGAAAAATTCGTCCGTTTTAGGAAAACATTATTAGAAAGTAGCCGCCATTGTTGGCGCGTCGGCCATTGCTCGGCGGCACCGCGCCATCCGTCGCGCGCGCGTAATGGCGCTTAATGAGCGCTCAAGACGCGCTCAGAGGAGAGCAATTGTTTTATCGGCGTAATTAAGCCGCCGGTGTACATCTACCGTCTCTGTAAACAGTAAAACAGTCGTGTAAATTGATTTTTTGCGCGAGTAAGTTTAGCACGACAATGGGACAAGCGGATTTGTGGCCGCCAGCCCGGATTCTTCTTTGTCAATTATTAAACGTCTCGCTTAATGGACAACGTATGTTTTTATACGACTGATTTGTTACGGACACTTTGTTTTATGGCTCTGGGGCATGTTTAATGTGTAAACGCGCTTATAAACATCTTTGTGCTGTTTCTGTTTCATTGAAAGTTGCCGGTAAAAAAGATGTCCGTCTCACGGGTGGTGACTTCGAAGGTCCGTAATTATTTCTAGCATTCTCAAGTTAATTTGTAGTTTGGAGTGTATGAGAATCAATTCCTAGGATTTAAAAGTGCCAATTTACTACAAGGGTCGAGTATTTTTACTTAAATCAAACCTTTTGATTATGCCGCATGGGAAAACAGGTTCTAGCAGTGGTCCAACGGCTTTAAATCAATGAACATAAAAAAAAAACTCCTTTTACTATACGGTTAGTTAGTCTTGTGCACCAAACCATAAATAAAATTATCCAATTTTCAAAATATAAGTTATTATGTTACTTGTTTCCGAAATTATATAAAGATATTGTCCGCGACTATTGCATTTGGACTTGAATTTACAAACAAATGTCATAAAAGTTGGAATCAAAGTGTCATCAGGTCTTTTACATACATACATAACATCACGCTCGTAATCCCGAAAGGGTAGGCAGAGTCACTGGGGCAGCTGGCCCCTTTAACCACATTCAGCCAAAAATAAAACTAAGCTGGATTAGATGAAAAATTGTGCAAAAGTAGTGACAAGTGGCTAGCCTGTCACCTACACAATCACACACCCAAAACCCGATATACCATCAGTCGCCTTTTACGACATGCTAGGCAAGAACCACAGTTGGTACATTATTTTTAAGTCCCAGACCAACATAGGACAATGGGTTACCATGTGAGTTGTAACTTATTTATATGGAAAAATAAAGCTTTATTATTATTACATAAATTTTTATTTAGCATAGAATGAAACTTGGGCACTTTTTACCCAGAATTTCTAGTTCTGTGGTAGTTTAGCACTCTCACTGGAGCGGTATTCCCAGACGGTTATGACATTACTACGATTACGTAGTAAGACTACCTCTGGAAATGTAAGCTATACTTTCTCCTTAAAGATCGGTAACGCATCAGCAACTCTGGTGGAGCAGTTATGAGCAAGGATGGTAGTAATAACTGACTATTTATTAAGTGTTCCACTCGCTTCTAATGTAAGAAAGCACAAAATTCCCTTTTCTTATTTATAGCATCACGTCCCGTTCCTGGTGAAACAGGTCATAATAAAGTTTTAATGTACATTTTATCGTCAAAGATTTTGAAGCAACTGCTATGAGACTTTCGAAATTCTGATCAAGGATTCCTTCTTCATATCCTCCCAAATCTCCTTTGATGATAAAATATCTATCATTCATGTTTGTAGCATAGATTAATAATGTCCTCCTAACCGATATTGGTTACGGCGGCCAATCTCAACGAGGATTAGCCATCTGCGCAGGAGATATTATAGTGCACAAGTGTGTGCGCTAACACAGGTGCACTCTCTATTCCTTCACTCTCATAGTCCGGTGAGACGGCAATCCGACATGACCGGAGAGAGGTTAGGCGCAGGACCAACGGCTTAACGTGCTTTCCGAGGCACGGGGGTGATTAAACCGCCAACTTCCTGACTCCGGGCTGTTACTGAGTAATTTGAATGTTGAAATACCCAGCCACAAATTTTTGGCCCGACCCGGGATTTGAACCCGGGACCTCTTGGTCCTTAGGCGGCGCATGCTACCACTAGACCAACGAGGCAGTCAAGCAGCATAGATTAAGAATCTTATACACTCAATAGATATTTTACAACATAAAAGCTCGTTTAAAAAAACACTTTATTTAAACAACGACGGCTCGTGTCAAGTGCAATATAAACTGCAGAATGCAAGTACTATGATGGAGTGAGCAATGTTTACAGCGCGTCGTTTAAAATACACACTTTATAGACCAATTCGTCCGCGTCTGAAACAACGCGATCATTGTAAAACCAATACATTGTCAGCACAGGTACAGTTCGCGACAGGTCTAAGTGGCAATTGGGGTATGAGGAGAAGCGCGGGGGCGGAGGATCCCCCCCCCCCCCCCCCGCACACCCGCGCAATCGACACGCGCTTATCGATTTTGATCTCAATCACATTGTTCATTTCATAGAGTACTATTTCATTTATATTAATTTTAGTAATATTATTACATTGTGATGGAAAATTACCTCAGTTGAGTGAAGAGGTAATTTTTTAATTTGACTTCTCTGTTTAAAATAAAATAGGGAGAAAAAAACAGCCCTTGACGCATTTCCTGCCAGTTCTTCAAACTCAAACTCAAAATATCTTTATTTATGTAAATCTTCATGAACCTAATAGGTACAAAATCAAACAATTTTAATCCGGTTCGGAATGTCGCATCTTCATATTTTCAATGCCAGATTGAATATAGAAAAAAAAAAATACAGATTATATTTATTATACATTATATTCTTCACGTTAGGTACACTGTTTTCATTAGTCTTTGTAACAGCCTAAACTGACCAAATCGAATCCATTTCCATTTTGTTTATAATAAACTTTATTAAAAAAAAAATTCCATATTAACTGATTTTGGGTGTGTGATTGTGTAGGCGACGAGCTAGCCCTTGTCACTACTTTTTCACCATTTTCCATCTAACTCAGCCCAGTTTTATTTGTTGGTTGAATATAGTTAAGGGGGCTAGTTGCCCCTTCGGGGATTAATGGCGTGATAATATTTACGTATATGATATAAACTGCTTGGTACGTGATACTTCTACAAAATTGCCATGTCGAACTGTCGCGTACTACGTACGAAAGTAACTGCTGTGTAAAAATTAATCCTCGGTAGGTGCGATATTTTTAAGGCGCCGTATAAACAGTAGTGCCGTACAAAATATCAATTGGGGTGCCGTTGTCGTTTTTTATAGCTAGCTCTGTAAAACATCGGAGTCGCGTGTGGATGGCCTTATGTGAGCTTGGCACGCGAGCGTGCGCTCGCGCGGTAAAGTGTTAGCGGATTAATTGTCGGGTTTTCCTTGTAGATGTTTTGTTGGAATTGGGTCGTAGAGGGTTTTCGGAAGGGTTTTTGGACGTAGGACGATGGAAAAGTATTTGGAAGTCATTTGAATGTGTTTCGACGGTTATTTTGAATCATTTCTTTTAGCGAATTGTGAGCGAATTGTGGATTTATGATAAATATTATAATTTTTATTCTCACAATTTTTGACTCTTTGATTCAGTAATTAATTAAAATTGGATTTTCCAACTAACCCAACTAAACTTTATTCCTTCTTGATCCGATAATACTACGAGTATATTGATCTATACTTACTAATATTATAAAGAGGAAAGATTTGATTGTTTGTTTATATCGAATAGGCTCCAAAACTACTGGACCGATTTGAATAATTCTTTCACCAATGGAAAGCTACTTTACCAGCGAGTAACATAGGCTATATTTTATTCCCGTATTCCTACGGGAACGGGAACTACGCGGGTGAAACTATGGGGCGCTACTAGTGTCACATATAATAGAAATAATGTAAGATTATAGTATTCTGAGTAATTTACTGAAATATTTTTATTGATGTCATGACTGAAAGTTGTTCAAAATCAAAAATATTATGGATTTGTGTAAGATCGTTCACATTGTTTGATGGATTTCAAGTTGTACGAATGAGAAAACAATACGTAGAGATCTACATTTTAAACTAAGTAAAGAAACATAATGAATTTTCTCCACGCAGTACATAACACAGTTATTTATAGAAGTGGAGAGAGTGCCCACTTTATTCTATAAGCAGCATCTATTAAAATAATTGGTAGACAGAACAAAGAGATACTGCTGTTCAGACATCATTACAGCATTCACGGAAAAGTTAGTGAAAAAATCTACCCCCTGCCTCTAATCTTACGGGTACATCGCGTTTTATCCACGCTATGAGTGATTACGCCTTCATGGGGATTTTGATGGCGGTTTTTATGGTGGCTTATTTAGCGAGTCGAGCGTAAATAGAAGGAACCGTTATTCTGATGTGCATCGTTATGCCGAGCCTGAGAGTAAAAACACGCGAAATTGCCATTTTTAATCGTACGTATATTATTTGTTTACTTGGAGAGGCGAGAATTTTGTTCATTAATGATGAAGCTTCAGATTGCCTTATAAAAGAGGCGTTTTTTGTGTGTTCCAATTTTTAAATTATGGAATTGTTTTGCTATACAAAGCCCATTACAGAAATGCAAAAAAAAATATTGCTTACGTTAATTATGTGTAATGAAAGCCATTTATTTGATGAAAAGCAGTAGTAGAAGTTTATGGCGTAAGTAATTAATATCCAGGAGCACACTTCAAATGCAATAAAGTAATAAAGATCCTAATTTGGCCGAAATTCGATCGCCATCTAACAACATCTAGTAACATCTAGTTCTGTACTTACGGGTCAAAAATAAAAATCAAATACACCAAATCTAAAATTTTTTTTTAAAGACTCCATTGCCCACTGAACACATGCATTGCAGTTGCAGTTCTAAATCAAATAGGCACTCAATTCTGCATGCCATTGTATGTCAATTAAGCAATATCTGATTAAAAACTTAATTATGCAAAGCACTTTTCACCGCGCCGATACTTAAACCCTTTTATACGTTTTTTAAACCAGCGCCTTGGCCACGAATGATCGAATGCTCGCTATCCATGTTATACATTTAAGTTATCCGATCAAAATGTAGCAATTTGTTAACTATTCCGAATACGTATCAGCCGGTCACGTAACAACCACGTAAATAAGTTATTATTTTAATTCCTTGCTTACTGGGTGACCGAGTTTCAAGAGTGGAGTAACTAAGTACGATTTGGTATTGTTGGTAATTCAAGCTGTTCGTAATACCAGTGTAGATCGGTGTACAGGAATTGAAACTATAGAATGGTATGGTTTTGATTGCTTCCATGTAATACGATATGAATAGTATAGAAGTTTAGAGCAATTCTATCAGAGATATAGTAGTTTAGTGGATAAAGATGCTTTGTAAGCAAAGCGTTGTTGGAAAAATAAAGAAACTAAGTAACAATATAAAAAAAAAAACTAAGTAATTCACAATCTGGCGAGACAAAAATGAGGAAAATTGCACTGCAATTGCGTTGCAGTAAGATGTTATAGTATTTAAAAATGCGCCATTTATTTTTATTACCCATATTTTTAAAGTATGTTCTTTTCATTTCCAACCCTTATTCACCACATTTCTCTGCGTAGGAGTTAAATATACATAATAGTCCAGTGGTTTTATTCAAGTGTCTAGGGTTTCTAGGGTCAGGATGATGAAGTTGACGAAATATAATGATGACAGACATATAATGTCAATACTAAAAAGGAAAAAAATGGCATGAATTTCAAAGGAATAGGTAATGCAACTTCTACAAATTGATGAAACATTCCATTTCATTAAGAATAAATAGTTTTACAGCTGTTATTGTGTTAATATAAAATTAAACGAGTAAATTCCTATAAATGGAAGGATACATAGAAATAAAACCTCCAATAATAAGGTACAATGGGTGCAACTGTTAATTATTAAAACCTATAAAAAAGTAAATTTTGTACGATTACATCGAGCGGTGGTAGCTCAATGGTACGGACACGCGCCTCTTAACCGAGGAGTGCTGGTTCAAACCCGGGCACGTACCTCTGGATTTTTCAAATCTATGTACGTATTTGTACCACTAGCTCCGCGGTGAGGGAAAACATCGTGATGAAACCTGAAAATGACCATGATCCAAAAGTTAGTTAGTTAGTTAGTTCCCCTAACAACCCTAACTTAGGTCAGAATATATACGAAGGTCAGATCGGCAGTCGCTTCAATGTAATTACCAGACTCGCTAAATCCTGGATCATGGTCTAAGCAGACCCCGTCTATGCACGGGACATAACGCTGGGAAGATGATGTATGATTACATCGAAATACAAATTTTTATATAAGTAGGTAGGTAGTGACAATATAATTCGAATATTTTAGGGAAGTATTCAACAAATCACTCGGCTGGCATATTCTACCTCTGAAATACCAAGAAGCGAGTTCTATCCAATTATACTTATACAATTATACGTATACAGACGTTTCAACATACGCACCTTGATATTTATTTTCCTGCACTCTTATTCAGTGTGCCAATTTACGCATGTTTAACAGCTATTCAAGGGAAAAATAGAACATTATGTAGACGACATTTGCGAAACGTAAACATGCTTGTATTTAGGTACGTGCAGCGTACATATGTACGGCTGTGTTTAGATTATGTGCTATTGTTTATTTTATGGAATTTTTTATTTTTTTTACCTATATTGTTTCTGAATCAAACGTGAAATATTGTTTGGACGATAACATTGCTTTTTTTTTTCACAGTGAACTGCTGATGTTAAAAAGTATTTGAATGTGCTATGATAATATAAGATGACCGTATGTTGGATGTGGTGACTTGATTATGGACTATGAAAATTGCTCATCTTAATTCAGATATGCCAAATAGATTTTAGATATCTATTAGACATATCGAATTTAGACACGTTTAAAAGTTCCCTTTTCAAAATTTACTATCTTAATTAATATGACGTGCGAACACTATTGATTTGAGCCATTACTAAGGTTCATTTTTATTAGAAATATTTGTTTTCAACAATAATGAGTAAAAAAATATGTCATTCGTGTGAGTTAGTTTGCAGTCGTCGATGCGATTGTTTCATCCAGATAGCCGACTACTCTTAACTCCACTTTAAACCCGCCTTCTCATTACTTGCAGATAGGATGGCAATCCTGCGAGAATTCCTTGTTAATATCCCGCCCCATCCTTCCATGTCAGCATCGTATTAAGTAAAATTGCAATTCAACACCGCGACTGTGTCGTGTTGTGGCAACATAACGCGGGCTCCGAACTAATTGTTTTTATTTAATTTTATTTATTGGCCGGCCGACACGCGAGAATCGAACCCGCTCTCGACGGGAGTCGCCCAACCTGTTGGGAAAAAAAGGGCAAAAGTTGAAGGGTAGGGTTGACGCCCGACAATACCTCTGGTCCTCGACTGCCACTGGACATACCTCACTTCTCAGATTCCAATTTAACGTTTAAAGGTCTAGCTAGAGAATTGCTTTTTTAACAAACTAGTTGTGCTATCGGTGTCACCCGCGTTTATGGCTAACGTTATAATTATAGCCTTTAGCCTTCGTCGATTAATTAACTATATAACACTAAAATAATTTTTAAATTCAGTCCAGTAGTTTCTGAGATTATCGCGTTCAATCGAACAAAGAAATAACCTCTTCGGCTATATACTATTAGTAGGTAGATTTTAATCGCTTTTGTAGCGATTACACAATAGTCTATTAAATTCAATATCATAAGAAAAGGGCTTGCAATATATAGATGTTCTTTAAGTGTCCGTTTCTATTTTTCATGGAGTAAACCATTCCTAGCTATAATATCGGATGTGTTTTAAAATACATTCAATCAACAAGTTAAATTTCATTTCCGCTGAGTTCATTTGCACTTGAGTCACTTGTATAAAATTACGCTTTAAAAACGTACTGACCTAAGATACAACTTCAATGTTGCAATCGAATAGGCATGATTACTCACGATTATAATAAATAGGTTTGGCTTTCAAAGTACGGCTATTTAGCGAACACTTCTTAGCCATATAAGTAATAGTTCTTTAGCTCTTTAGTCTAAGAATGCTTGAAAAGACGTTACTTCTTAGGCAAGTGCTTTTCGATGTGTCAGCCCTTAACAAGTACATTTGGCGGAGATGCTGTGAAATTCGCTTTAGGATAAAGATCTTCTCAAGATCGTTAAGGTAAACGTGTATTTGGATTTGTTATTTGATGCCGAGATTGTGGCGAGAGTTAGAAAAAATAAATGTAAATATCCCCGGAGGACTGTATCTAGATCTTTGAGTGTACGACGTGTTAATTTTCTTAAGTTGGCGAGGCGGTATGTAATTGCTAAATGGCTAAATAATTCCGACTTAAGTAGGTTGCAGTTGCAAAAAGCTAAAAAATCTTTATCGTTTTTTGCGCAAACCATTCAGAGTTCATGCCTTCCTCCTTAGGTCAGGGTCCTTGTATCGGCCGTATTAATAATTTTTAATAAAGCTTTGATTTGCTAAATCAAAGTCTAGCTATTGACGTGATGGTTCAATGTTAAGGACACTATGTAATTTGTGTGCATACTATTGATTCGGATACCTTTCACTTATACTTTGCCTACAAATTTTCCGTACACAGACTCATATTTAGTACAATTTGCGTTATATCTCTATAAAAGAAAAATTGATTTGGTTAAAAAATACTGTTTTCCAAATTCTAAAAAGTGTCAGCAAACAAACTAATTGTGAAAAAGGTCCCCATGCCTATATGTTTTGTTACATTCGATATTAAAGCTACTATTCTAAATACTACTAACATTCGAATTGAAACGCTATAAAGAGGATCAGTTTTAGCAGTAAACCTTTTCCAATGTTTATCACTACGTAAATTATTCAGTCCATCTTCGGTAATGCGTGCGGTATTACGCGCGCGGCTCGTGACGAATCGTGCGGGCGCTCGCGGCCGCCACCGCCCCGGCGACTCGCCGACGACAGAGTGTGACGCGTTGATCGCATTTGATGCGGCATGTTAACGGGTTTTGTGAACATTTTCCGATTTTTAAAAGGGTCGTGATTTTAGAACGCATACGTTTTAATTTACGTACATTGTCATAATTACTGACACGAGTCTGCAACTTCCAGATTTCAAGAAGATTATTATATTAATATCTATGGTAGTCAAGAGTTTCCTGTACGTAGCAATCAAATCTGCTAGTGCAAGATTAACTGTCTAGCTTAAAGTGACTGTTATAAGGTGTAAGTAAAAGCCCACTGTCAATAGTCATTGTATCAATTCTACGTTGTATTGTATAATTACACGTGAAAGAGTAAGTATATGTAAATGAGTAAAGCAAGTAACAATAATGATTTTATTTTTCAGAGTTATGACTGAATAGTTTCAAATCAAAATGCGTAGTAAATTCAAATGCGTAGCAATTTGATGCTCTACTTTTAATCAAAAGGCACAAAAAACAGAATCTATTGGTACCCTTTAATAGAATAAAATAAAATGCTTACATCAGAAGATATAAGCAAGATTTAACTTTACGTACTGGTCTAGCACCTAATTTGACCACACACCTCGCGAATGTTCGCACAGCATCAAAAAATATTCGAAGTGTATTTTTTGTCGTAAAACCTCAATACCGCATCAATTCTTCCTCGCGCCGACCACGCATTACCGATCTGCTACGCGCGACGCTGCGCGGACGCAGCCTTGTAATAACACCATAACACTAATTACGATAATGCCGCCTCTAAACATAAATTAGATTCTTAATATATTCGCGGCGATTTATTTTTGCGCTAATATATTAGTATGGAACGTAATACGTTTTACAGAAATTATTTATGTATGTATTGAGTGGAATGTTGGGATCACATAAGAAGGTTGTTGTACCTGACTTCCAATACGGGTTTTGCATCGGTATGTTGGCTGTGAGTCGAAGCTTTAGCGCGAGAGATGTCCTTTCTAACCAATACTCTGTTAAGTCTGGGATCAATGGCTTGACGAGCCTTCCAGATCTTGGATTTAATATTCAGTGCTATTTTTAATTAAACCGCCCATCCAAATTGTAATCAAGACTATTTTGTTTGAATTTGCTGTCAATCGTGAAAATGTAATACGGTGTGGAGTTCCTCTTTATTATAAGCCTCTGCTTTAATGACTCGTTGAGACAAGCTGCTCGGTTTAAAGCGGTTTTCTAGTTCATTGCGTAGCTAATTCTATATGAATCCGCATCAAATGTGGCTCTTTTCATCACTGGAATATTATTGTGAACAAATTTGTCCCGTGTTGGTCTGGGACTTAAAAAAAATTTGCCAACTGGTTTCTTGACTAGCATGTCGTAAAAGGCCACTAATGGTATATGGGGCTTTGGGTATGTGATTGTGTAGGCGACGAGCTAGCCACTTGTCATTACTTTTTCACACAGTTCCATTTAACCCAGCCCAGTTTTATTTTTGGCTGAATGTAGTTAAAGGGGCCTGCTGTACCTTTGACTCTGCCTACCCCTTCGGGGATGATGTTATGTATGTATGTATATATGTATGTAAATTTTAGCAAATATTTGCTTAAATGCGTTTGCGCCTCTATTGACTAGCGTTTCTAAATCAGAGATACGGCTACGCTGGTAGCTACACCCCTGGTCTGATGGTTAGAGGGAACCTTGGATTCAAAACCAAAGGCCACGAGTTCGAATATTTCTAACGCCAAATGTCCATGATGAACATGGTTTTATATATTCAAGCCAAGGACATTTATTAACATATATTAGTATATTTATCCATTGTTTATATTACTCATAGTATAAGCAAGTAATACGATTTATTTAAAGCTAGATAATTTACAAGTGTAAACGATTTATTAGAGCTTTTTGACCTACGGTTGATGCCGTAAACCAACAAAGCAAAATTCAAATTTCTCAGAAACAATTAAAACTTCATGCGTCCACAAATAAACTACCGCGAAAATACGTCTTCAATCTATGCAGAATAAAATACTCGTCCATGAAGTAATAGCAATATAATTAGAATAAATTATTTTCGTCCTATTCTAGGTTTCGTGAAGTTTCTGGAATCCTCGTCTTCGTGGGTCATCGCTCTCTTTAAGTGGTAAGTGGCTAACTCAAACCACCTAAAAATCTAATTAAAAGTGATGTCGGGTAGATTGCTATTTCAACTTTACCAGTTTCGGTCACTTCAGCTCTCGTTAAAATAAAGAACATCTGAAAGGCTCGAAGTTCGGCTGTTTTAGATAAAATCTTGGAGTCTATTTAAAAAATTTGAATACCTGCCCGTTTTTGCTTCGTTGAATAATAAAATTTTAACGATTAGTGGTGTGCAATACTTTGATGCACAGTGATTGCGCTGGCTTTGTTAAATGTGGCTGTGTTAATTTTTTAATAATGTGTTGGCGCAAAAAGTACCGGTGTGATAACATAATAAAAAAAAAAGTAGAAAATTATATTAGTCTAAAGGACGAAAGATTTCTATATTCTATCTTTAATCAAGCCTAATTCTAAGGCCTAAGTCGTAATAAAAGTAATTTAAACGGCAGGTACGGATTGATGATCATATAATGGTCTGACTTCAAAGTATCTTATGCATTTTTTCCATAAACAAAACAATGGCGGTAACATACCCAGTCAGACCCGGGACAAACACGTGCTTTTGATGACACAAACAACTAGTCCCAAGAAAAATAACTAAATGGGCAACAATTATCTCTTTCGGTAGGGGACCTAATCCACGAATCTTGTGTTAAATTCGAAAGAACTATTGTTTACTAGCTTCTGCCCGCGGCGTTGCTCGCGTGGTACATCGATGAAACATAGCTTATGTGTTATTGTAATGTTTAGGCTATACTATTGTAAAGTTTCATTTAAATCCATGCAGTACTTTTTGCGTGAAAGAGTAACAAACATTTTCACATCCATCCATTCACCCATACAAACTTTCACGTTTAATAATTAGTAAAATATTACACCAAATGGGGTTGTTGAAAAATATAGAAATGTGGGTAACACGTAATACGACCTTTAAGTTACTTTCTAATTTCATACATATGACCATACAAGGACTAGTTGCAACGTACATTATGTACTCACCGAAGGCCTAATAAATAACAGTTTGACAAGTTGATTGAATCCCGTCTAGATCGGCTGCTCAGCCGCTAACGAGGCCCGGATGACTCCATCAGGAGGCAAAAACGAGCGTAGGCCTTACGTAGGGACTACGTAACTAGATACGTCTCGTAGTTATGTAATGTGACCTTCGTTGGATAATTTAGTGTTACCAGGGTGGAAAAAACATGCGTGCTGATTTTTCGAATATGGGGTAAATCTCCCAAAGATGACGGATGACGAGGTGAAAATTAAAACATCCCGGTGATGGTGCTTATCGCTTAGCAGAACACTAATAAAGCTACAGTTGACTTATTTAGAGTTCCACTTACACATTATAATTAATTTGTTACAATAGTTACCTTTAAAACAATTTATTAAAGAAACACAATGTTGTAATGTCACACATTTCCGTAACTGCTTACGACAGTGCGGCGCATTTAAAGTCTAAACTTAGAAGATATAGGCTACTTGGTGTCCTAAAAATATTATAGGACACACAATTGACACCCGAACTTCCCGAACGGAGTCGCGGGCAAAAGTTAGTTTAACAAAATTTTCGCCAGTTCCAGACGCAACACATTACGTCCTATCGTCCGCGACTCTGTCGGGTCGTGTGTGGCAGTTTTTGCGTGTCACACCGCATTTCGCGCATAGCTGTGCAACGGGCTGCGCCAGCGCACAGACAGTCTCTAATCCTAATTCGTTTAGCAGAAAAACATGAATCGGTTTTTATTTAATAAATTAATTATTTATGAAGGCGGTCAGAGATGTAAAGGTAGGTTCGATATACAATGTTTACTTGTTAAGGATAGGAAAGCTCATATACTATTATCATTATAAATATTTCCAAAGGACAATCACCTAAGACATTTCAGTAAGTATTATTTATAATAGACAGAACTGCAGATATTAAAAAATATCCTTAATTATACACATAACTAACTAACTAACTAAACTTCACACCCTAGCGGGGTAGGCAGAGAGGACCGAACGCCATATGGCACGATCCTTACACACCTCATATACATTTTTTATATATAGTTTATATTAAATGGTTTAGTTTCGGTTCTTTAAAGTAATTTTAGTATACTTTACTATGTATGGTACGGAAGTTCACTACAGTATCTGCTTAACAAGAGACGTATGCATTTTTGCCACGTTTAATGGTTTTTAACGATATCTTATTAAAAAAGTTTTTTTTTCTTGCCAGATCGAAATCAAAATTGTAGGGGAGACTTACCTCCATCTTAGGCTATTTCCTCTCTCATTGTATCTTTAATTTGTCTGACTATAAGCCTTTTTTAAAAATATGTCGAAAATTATCTGAAGGACATCAATGAAACTAATTACGGGACCCTTCATTACAAAGAATCGAGTGCTATTAAAGAGTGCAATATTTGGCCCCGCTCACAATTTCCAATCAAATCTTTATTTGGGGCCAGAAAATTAATTTTGAATTCGATTCGGCGCTAATGATCACGACACTTTACATACAAATGAACTACGAGCCTTGACGGTGATGGCTTCAATAACCCTTGTAGGACTATAAGGACACAGTAGGCTGTAAAGCAGCAAGTTAGATTAATGCGAGGTAGGGATTTTTAAAGATAATTATTATTTATGAGATGTCATTGTAAGTTCAATAGCTTGAATACTTTATATAACGCTATATTCGCGAATAAAAAATAAAATATTTTTATAATTTTTTACATATTTTGTTTGATAACTCAAAAAGACTAGAGTCAGAAGAAGTATTACAAAACAATACAAAAACGATTATCGATATGGACAGACGCATAGCAGTTTATGTTAGTTTCTTCTTTACAATTCCCTACGTAACGTTTTAAGATATACTTACAGTTCAACCAGGTAAGCTGTATATTATGTTGATATATACTTGAGTTAAATCTACTGAAAACCTCATAACTAGTTTATATATCAGTTACTGTTCATTCATATCACTTCCTCGTTGGTCTAATGGTAGCATGCGCCGCCTAAGGACCAAGAGTTCCCGGGCTCCAACCATTTGAAAGTATATATTTCGCTATTGAAATTATTCAGTACCAGCCTAGAGTCAGGGAGTTGGCGGTTCACCCAGGTGCCTCGGAAAGCGCGTTAAGACATTGGTCCTGCGTCTGACCTCTCTGAGGTCAGGTCGGATTGCCGTCTCACTGAACTATGAGAGTGAAGGAACACAGAGTGCACATGTGTTTGCGCAGTCACTTATGCACTATAATATCTCCGGCGTACATAGCTAATCCTCGTTGAGATTAGCTGCTGTAATTGAAATGGTTACGAGGATATAAATACTACTGTTCATATAAAACTATACTGTGTCCGCCCAGTTTTTATTTAGACGAAGGCCTAATGTCTGATGCTAATACATGCAGCAGTAAATAAGATGTACCGATTATATTTTGTTCTGCGCCGGCGCCCCGCGGGGCACCCGATGGCTTATTCATAAACCTGACGATTTTATCTCTATTTCGTTTTGAGATTGTTGCAAAAACTTCGCCGCTAATTTGCTAACTCTACATTTTAAGGAATGCGCGACTTTCGTACGCTATAGGGATAGCTAGCCATTGTTATGTGGATCCATGTCAGCATCATCCTTATATATGTATATTTGCGGCTTTATACACATATATAGATACAGTCACACCTTGAATCCTTGAAGGGGTAGCCTCTACTACCTAGGATGATTGGACTCTTCCAAAGTTTATGATCCAGGATTAAGCAAGTATGTGTATTATATTTAAGCGGCTGCCGATCTGACCTTCGTATGCCTTCTTAACCTAATACATGCACGCATATCCTTACCATTGACTGACTGGCTGGTTAGTCGAGTGGACAGAGACCCTGGGCACGAAACCCAGGGTCGCGGGTTCGAAACCCGCTAGGGGCAAGTGTTTCGTGGACAAATAAACATGGATATTTGTACTCGAGTCATGGATAAACGTATTTAAGTATATCTATCCGTTCACTTAGTATCCATAGCACAAACATACATGCTTAGTTTGGAACTAGGGAATTGGTGTGTCAAGTCAAGAGAATTTATTTTATTTATTTATTTATTAAGCTACCACCGCTACAACATGACTAACGATGATCTCAAAAGGGTGAAAAAAAAAAACATTATATATCATTTAATCACAGCATTAGAACAAGAATTTTAGGCTACATAAAACACATTCTAGGTCACCAACCACCTGATTATTTACTGAGCCTAGAACTGTAATTTGTGGGCCATTTCGTGGTACGGTTCGCAGATTTTCAAATTGTTTTTGGCCATATCGATGCGAACGTTTTTCCCAATACCATTTACGGTGACAAGACAATTTGTGTAATTGGTACTTTGGATACGAATTAGCCAATAAAGTGAATTAGTTTATTGCAGTTTTTGATACAAAAGAATCGCAGCATATTTTTGTGTGGATAATGCAACTATTAGTATTACTTTTGCGGTATATAGCCTAAAAGTGTTTTGAAGGCATATTACACTCCATCACGACCGTAATCCCGGAAGGTGTAGGTAGAGTCCAAGTAGCAATAATCCCCTTAAGTCAAATAAACCGTTTTATAATTACTAATAATATATCCATTCTTCCATTTTTTATAGCAGATACAACCGAAAATTCCTTATAAAATACTCCCTCTATTAGTTAAATAAGTATCCAAATCCCTTAAGCAGTTCTTGAGTTTATTACCACTACGTACAGATCCAGACCCAGAGAGACTTTGTTTAGTGAAGGTTGTAAAAGCTGACGAAAACATTTCAACTACATTCCCCAAACTGAATGCCACATAACCTAACAATACAATAGTTACGCAACAATAGTGATGCCGATCGATAGTCGACTATCGATAGGCTATCGATAGTCTATCAATAGTTGACGTCATATCAATAGTATCGATAGCCTATCGATACTATATAGAATATCGATAGGACTATCGATAGTATCGATAGTATCGATAGTATTATGGCTAGATATCACCAAACTATCGATACTATCGATAGTATCGATAGTATTGATAGTCCTATCGATATTCTAACTGATTTTCGAGGTCAACTATTGATAGCGAAACTATCGATAGTTTGGCATCACTACGCAACAAAATAAACTCCGTAATCGATGCATATAAAGAATCCCTAATAAACCAACCCTTAAAATGGATCCTATCTCCGTAATACTCTCCCCAATAGTACACTAGCAGCGCCCGGTTTCACCCGCGTAGTTGCCGTTCCCGTGGGAATACGGGGATAAAGTATAGCCTTTATTACTCACTGATAATGCTTTACATTGGTAAACGAATTTTTCAAATCGGTCCATTAGATGCGGAGCCTATTCAAGTCAAACAGACCATAAAATTATTCGTCTTTATAATGTTAGTATCATACATACCTTATTATCACGCCTGCAAGCCCTGAAGCTTTTGGTTTAAGGAGTTTGTTGCTCCTCAGACCATGCCTACCCTAATACATAACATACATACATACATAACATCACGCCCCTAATCCCCGAAGGGGTACACGGCGTCAAAAGAACAGCAAGTCCCTTTAACTACATTCAGCTAATCAAGCAAGCATAGAAGGAAAATTGTGAAAAAGTAGTGACAAGTGGCTAGCTCGTCGCCTACACAATCACATACCCAAAACACGATATAGGTACCATTTGTCGCCTTTTACGACATGCTAGGTAAAGAAAACAGTTGGCGCATTCTTTTTAAGTCCCAGACCAACATAGGACAAATGTAGTCATCTCCATTATAGGACAGCGTCGGAGTCAAGGTAAGAAAAGGCATGCTCCGGTGGTTCGGACATGTGGAAAGAATGGATGACGAAAGATTGACTAAACAGATATACAATGCAAAAGTGGAAGGATGTAGGAGCCGCGGAGGCCCAGCCTCACCTACCACGACCAGATTGGTCGTGTATTAACAGAAGGTGACCGTAGAGCTTGTATGAAAAGGATTATGAATGTTGAAGAGGCAAGTGAGGTGTGTAAGGATCGTGCCATATGGCGTTCGGTTCTCTCTGCCTACCCCGCTAGGGAAGTGGCGTGAAGTTTAATTAGTTAGTTAGTTAGTCCATTATGTCCATAATTCATGCCCTACGTTCACCGATGGCATTAATTTCCTAAATAAATCAGCTAGGTCATTCAGGGGTTCCGGCCTGAGCGAGACCGTCTAGCCGTCGGTCAGGCTAAAAGTGGCTTGTCTCACCCTGTCTATTTTGCAGTACCCTCAAGCTGTGGCTTCACTACCAGCGGGGAATCATATTTATCATAGCCTAAAAGTTAAGGTAAAGTACTCTTGCCTGTAAAGTGCAATTCAAGTTCGAACGCTTACGTCGGAAAATGTGATGGCGAGCATCGGCTATTTGCGGGATTACTTCCTGATTTCGTGTTTAAGCCTGTTTCTGTTTCTATCAAGGTCTATTTTTATGGCAGTAGGTTCACGCTGTAACCAAACATGTGAGTAGGCTGGCTCGAACCGGTAAAGTTCCACACTCTTAGTCTCTCTACAGAGTATAAAGTCTATAGTCTTTAGAGTCTCTTTAGGAACATCGTCGTAAAATAGCAGTATTTCTAAACAAGATGCCCAAAGATTCCATGCAAGATGCCCAAACCTCCTCAATATTAATTACACACCCTATAATGTAGTAAATTTTCGCCAGCTTAGGTAAGCGCTGGCCATCAAGCCGACCTTATTCTTGTTTGCCACATGACCAATTTTAATATCCGCTATAAGTGAAGCCACAGCCCTCACCCTCTATCGGGCGTCTCCACACGTCCGGGCGGTATTTAACTCGATTGATGACGTCACAGCCTCACCGGCGCCGGCCCGGTGCAGCCGGATTCAATTACAGCTGTTGATGTGCTGCTTGTGTTCGTCTGGAGCTGGGTGTGTCTTTTGTTAAGGTTCTATGAGGTGTAATGGGGTTTAGGAGTGGTGCTGGATTGAGATAAGGCCATTCGCTTCTTATGGGGGAAGAGTGATTCAAATTTGACAATGTTCTTAGGTATAGCTAAGCTCATTGTCACAGTAAAAGGTGTCTAGAAACGTCTTAGGAAGAAGAGGATTGTGTGCAATGATCAATTATGTAACTAAGGATTGCAATCCAGCAGCATTTTTTGCAGCACATGAGAGCTTAAATGGTGCTGGGCCCAGCTGGATTGCTGAATGAATCCAGTATTGCAATCCCTATAAGTAACACTATGCCGAATATTTTCTTTGGACTTCAAGCCATCTATATAAGATAAACGTAAGTATATAATAATATACTGAAACCCCTATGACCTATTGTTATATTATCGTAGTTACAGTGTATATAGTTTCTGAATTACAGAGGTCCATGTCGATCGCGGGCCCTTAGGTACTTGCCCAGATTGCTGGCAAGTACCTAAGGGTAAAAAAGATGAATGCTCAATGGAAAGGTGCGTACGAGTTTTTGGTAATTGCATTTTACTGAGCAAAACCATGAGCGTAATATATACACATCTTTCTCAGATTTAGATTTTATTTTGACAGGCCCATTGGTCAGAGACCCTAGCCACGAAACCGAAGGTCACGGGTTTGAATCCCTCTAGTACTCGAGTCATGGATGTTTATAAACGTATTTAAGTAATTATACATGCTTAGTTTGGAGCTAGGCAATTGGTGTATCAGTCTAGAGATTATTATTTATTGAATTGAAAATATATGCCCTAAAGACATCGGTCAGTGAGAGTCACAAGTTTTTTACTAGATTAAGGTTATTGTCCTACAAAGGGACAATCATAGCTTATTCATTGTTTTACGACAGTCTGTGTATTCTAGCGCTATTAAAATTCGTCGGAACAGGAGTAATTACGGCGGCGACGTTGCAGGAAGTAGGTAATTTTGTTTTTCGTCAATATTCCCGTAGACCGTAATGTCGTCAAATTACGTGAACTAATTCTGTATTAATATCAGTCACGACAGTCTCTTTGGTAAGTACAGTCGGTCACGTGAAATGCAATGGTCTTGGAGGCATGAAATTCTTGTATTTTTCGATTTTATGAATCACCTTATTTTTTCGTGTTAGTCCTTTTGTGTAAATATTGAAATCTGGGTTCGGAGCATGGGTTTCTGTAGAAGTATGCCTTATAGTCTTAATTACTGAACTGACTACTTTCATGGAGGAAACAAATTATGCCCCAAAGCAAAATAAATAATAATAAGCAGTGGTTCCCAAAGTTGTCTCGGTCGGAAATGTAATCGCTATCAATATAAATAAAGGAAGGAAGGTTGGGTCGCTCGGTTGGTGTGTCGGTTTACAAGGAGGGCCCACTCAGTCGGACCCATGGTTTGGGAAACCCTGCTCTAAAGCATTTTTATTTTCTGTCACCTTATACAAGGGAATAGAGTGAGATTCCAGGGCCATCAGACGTTTCTTAATTTCTGAAAAATTTTAAGTGTGGTATAGGACAGTATCACTACTTACTATAAACGTTCGGGTACTCGATAATTTGGGTAGTGAAGTTACTATTAATTACACATATAGAGAAAATTATATTACCCCATAACTCCAGCTGTGAATATGGCAAAGTATATATTGTTGTTGAAGAAGCAAGTGAGGTGTGTAAGGACCGCGCTATAAGGCGATCAGTTCTCTCTGCCTAACCCGCTAAGGAAGTGGCGTGAAGTTTAGTTAGTTCTATTATTATTTATCTACGACAATTTTTTTCGTCATTTTTATCGATGAGTGTACGATAGAAACGATGTGTTCATGTTGAACTATTCATAACAGCTCGATGGGAATCAAAATTGCCTCTTTCGCTTAAAATAGAACTTCACCCTATTAAGTCCCGTCTCCAAACCAGACATGTTATTGACTGATGTGAAGTATTATTTAATTGATTTATTTAGGACTAGCTGTGCCAGCGGTGTCACCCTCGTTTATGGTTAATATTATAAAGACTATTTCCGTCATACATGATTTCTATGTAACTTTAACCATTAAGGCTGCACACGCGACGGAAGCTTAAAAAATGGAGTAACTTCTCCCGTTTTCCCAACATTTCCCTTCACTACTCTGCTCTTATTGATTGTAGCGTGATAAAAAGTATACTATAACCTGCCCAGGAGTATGAAGAATAATTGTACCAAGTTTCGTTAAAATATGTCGAGTAGTTTTGGTTTCTATAATGAACATACAGACAGACAGACAGACAGACAGACAAAAATTTTACTGATTGCATTTTTGGCATCAGTATCGATCACTAATCACCCCCTGATAGTTATTTTGAAAATATATTTCATGTACAGAATTGACCTCTCTACAGATTTATTATAAGTACCTATAGATAATATACCTACAGCATATTCTTACAAGATTGACAAAGATATGATAACAAAATCAAGAGACGCCAATTACAGTTTTTCATTAATATTACATACAAATACATGGTGCAAGTACACATAACATTAGTAGGTATATGTTATGTTTTTACGTTATATGGGAGCAGACTTACTTGTATTATGATGTGAATGAAACGAAATGTTAAAATATATTGGTGTCTACATCAACAAATACATTTTTAGCAGCAAGGCTTTACTAGCTAGCTTTGGAAGCAGAGCGTAGTTAAGTGAACTCCAGATCAGAAGGTTTGTAATGGAATTGTTTTTAAGGTAAGGTAACAGGTAAGTATATGTAAGTGGTAAAGGGTAATTGTTTGTTAAGGTAAGGTAAGGTAAGTATGTAGGTATCTGTGTAGCCACACATTTATAGGAAGACTGTAGAATATTAATGTACTAGATGAAAACCCGGCTTCGCTCGGGTAAAATGTGATAATACACATGTAGGTAGATATTTCTGTAGTTATCGGTTCTCAAGGAATATTATAGGCAAAGCAAGGCATTGTTATCGATACTATTGCTTATGCCCAACTATCGATAGTCTATCGATAGGACTATCGAGCGGCAACACTACTTATCATCCTTTCGTGCATCGATTCATCATTATTCATTTATTATTAAGGGCATCGTTCATTGTGTTTAATAAATATAGTAGATTAAAACTGCAAAAGTTCTTACGAAAATAATTTTAATTTTAAATCAACTTTCAAAATAAACTAACTAAATTAACAAAACAAATAGCTTTTATGGTTTATTTTCTGTAAACCTCTCTGTTTTAAGCACTCAGGCTTTTTCTTAACTTTGCTAGGTAGGTTTGGTTTATTACTTGGCTTACTATTATTTAAAAAAAAAGATCTTTTCTCTCTGTTATACAAACTGGCTAAATCAATAATGATGTTGAGAAACCAAGTAAAACCATTGCAATTTTTCAATGATTACTCATCCGAGAAGTTGGCAAAGGTACTTATTATGAAAATCATAAATATTCTCTATTTCCACAGGTTAATTATCATAAAATGTTTCTATATACAACATTTTTTCACATCCATTTTATGAAATACTTACGATTTTCGGCATGATATCCATTTAGTTATTATATCCATTTAGCTATTATGATATATATTTAGTGATTTACTTTGTATATCCATCATCTTCCTAGCGTTATGTCCCGTTCTTAGACGGGGTCCGCTTAGACCATGATCCAGGATTTAGCGAGTCCGGTAATTACATTGAAGCGACTGCCGATCTGACCTTCGTAACCCTAAGATAGGGGAACCAGACAATTTTTAGATCATGGTTACAAATTCAAAGTTGTTTGAATTTGCAGGTTTCATCACGATGTTTTCCCTCACCGTCGAGCTAGTGGTATAAATATGTACATAGATTTGAAAAATCTAGAGGTACATGCCCGGGTTTGAACCCGCACTCCTCGGTTAAGAGGCGCGTGTCCTTACCATTGAGCTACCACCGCTCCTTACTTGTATATCCATACAAAGTAAATCACTATGCAAAACTAAATGGATACTGAAACATGTAGAATAACATTCGAAAAGAACTTCAACTTAAAAAGTTTAAGGTTACGGACAGTATTATTTATTTAATGTTATGGCAATTGGCCAATCTCAGGTTTTAAGAAAAAACACTTAACCAGAGTACCTACGTTAATAGCTAAAACGGAACGTATGTACTCAAAATGTCATCCGGTGTGAGTGACGTTTATGAATATGGCGACTGCGATTTGTCTGTCAGCACCATTAGAATTTAACAAAATACTCGACAAACCGAATTTTGCGGATATATGTTGCCGACTCGAAATTTTTATTTTTTTATGTTTTATTATTCAAGTAAGGTTTCGATCGAGTCTACCGTACCCCTGCACGAAATTATTAATATAGATTCTTTATTCTTTATCCTAGACTAGCTCTGCTTCACGGCAGCACCCGAGTGGGAATACGGCCTATTTGATTATTGTACAGTATAGTATTGTACAGTATAGTATTGTACCCTACAGTATCTAACGATTTTACCGGGTAAAACTCTTACGTTTCAATCCACGAAATTCATATATACATAGCATCACGCCTGTAATCCCCGAAGAAGTAGACGAGTCTATTTAACCAAATTCAGCCAAAAATAAAACTGGGCTGGGCTAGATGGAAAATTGTGAAAAAGCAGTGAAAAGTGGCTAGCTCGTCGCTTACACAATCACATACCCAAAACCCGATATACCGTTACTTCGCGTCGCCTTTTACGACATGCTAGGCAAGAAACACAGTTGGCGCATTCTTTTTAAGTCCCATGGGGATCAATGAAATAAGCTTATTTCATGGATCCTAGCTATTTTTATGTGAAACATTAACAAACATCCTCACTCGACCTCTAAGCCGTGCTAAAAATCAACTTTTTCTGAGGACGCCTTTACTATCATAAAAACGTTTTTAAAAATAACGAATATATTTTAGGAAACACCTTTATTCTAATTCTGATCAGTGATCACCCATCCCATGCGCTAGTCAGGTATCCCTTAACTTTTGCAACCGAAAGAAAATTACTCGACCAATCACTCCTCATTACATCAAAACGCGTATGACCATTAAAACAATGATTCCTAATGAATCATTAAGAGCGTTGACAAAAGACGAAGGGAGATATGAAGACGCCTTATTAGCAAGATATTATCTTCCCTCCCAGTAATTTGTCCTCAAGTTCTCAGGTATAATTGTTACAATATCATTGTTAGCAAAAACAAACTCCGGCTTAATTTAAACGTGAGTTTCTAATTCTAAGCTATTATAAAAGTTTACACGTAAATCTCTTGTTTTGTTTCACTCACTTGTTCGTATCGCGATCCTTAGGGCTCTTTCACAATAAGTTGAGGCTGTATACTAGGATTCCAAGGCGTGATTTTGAAGTAATCCCTATAATACTATCTATACTTATAATAAATCAGTAGAGAGGTCAATTCTGTACATGAAATATATTTTCAAAATAACTATCAGGGGGTGATTATATATATATATGTGATCGATACTGATGGCAAAAATGCAATCAGTAAAATTTTTGTCTGTCTGTCTGTCTGTATGTTCCTTATAGAAACAAAAACTACTCGACGGATTTTAACGAAACTTGGTACAATTATTCTTCATACTTTTGGGCAGGTTATAGTATACTTTTCATCACGCTACAATCAATAGGAGCAGAGTAGTGAAGGGAAATGTTGAGAAAACGGGAGAAGTTACTCCATTTTTTAAGCTTCCGTCGCGTGTGCAGCCTTAATGGTTAAAGTAACATAGAAATCATGTATGACGGAAATAGTCTTTATAATATTAACCATAAACGCGGGTGACACCGCTGGCACAGCTAGTTAATAATACAAATTACATTTTATATGTTTGTCAGTTGGAATTTAAAATACTCAATCGGGCAACATGACTTTGAAATAAATGTGAAATGTAAAATAGATTAAAAACAAAACATCTCCAGACTGACACGCCAATTCCCTTGTTCCAAACTAAGCTTATAAACTTGTACTATGGATGGATACTAGGTGAACGGATAGATTTTGAACTTTATTATACTTTAATAAGTTTGTAAACATCCATGACTCGAGTACGATGTTGTTTATCACACGCAACATTTGCCCCTAGCGGTATTCGAACCCGCGACCCCACTCGACCAACGGGCCTGTCTAAGAGATTTATTTATATATATTTAAATAGATTATTTAGTCATATTTTTAAATCACTCACAGCTATTTTTATTGTATTGTTTGCACTTACAAAGTCGAGAGTTTTGATGTAACTATTGTAAGTGCAAAGTAGTCCGAGGGCTATAGAAGAATATTGGCCCTACAGTTTATAGCTTTTTGCAAATCAGTAATAGCCCCTTTAATAACATTCAACAGAAACAAAAATAAAAACCGACTTCAAAAAACCCCGCAAAAATGTTTATGAAAACACAAGTAAAAACTGCCTTAATAGCTATTTAAATGTCTAAACAATAAAAAGTATAAAATAAATTCTTTCGACTGCTTCGATGAAAGTATTAATCTTTAACACGTATTTAAATATTTACAATAATCAGTTAGTTTTGGAGTCGGTGCCAGCCCGCGTAATTATATCATCATTTCGGAATTTGCAATTATTTGTTTCATGGCGAAGGGTGGTAAAATAGGTTTTGAATATACAAAATCAATAGTAAGTTAATACTCATATTTTAACTAATTTGTTTCATATTGTTATTAGTAAGGTAATTTGTTATTAAGTGTCTACTTTTTTTTAATTTGGCTTTTGGGTATGTGACTGAGTAGGCGACGAGCTAGCCACTTGTCACTCCTTTTTCACAGCTTTCCATCCCACCTAGCCCACTGTCCCATGTTGGTCTAGGGCTTAAACAGAATATGCCAACTGTGGTTCTTGCCTAGCATGTCGTAAAAGGCGATTAATGGTTTATCGGGTTTTGGTTGTGTGATTGTGTAGGCGACAGGTTAGCCGCTTGTCACTGCTTTTTCACAATTTTCCATCTAACCCAGCCCGGCTTTATTTTTGGCTGAATGTGGTTGAAGGGGCATGCTGCCGCTTTGACTCTGCCTACCCCTTCGGGGATTATGTTGTGTCGGGCGTGATGTTGTTGTATGTACAAATTAGAATGAATGCTGGTTATTGTTTTTTTTAAACATTTATTTTTTTCCTATCTTTAAACCAGACACCCTAAATCCTGGCTCATGGTCTAAGCGGACCCCGACTAAGCACGGGACATAAAGCTGGAAAGGTGATGATTATTTTGCTAACTTTCACTTCTATTTGTTCTGGTATGTTATCACTGTTCGCAGTATGTTTTATTTCATTTTCCAATAAGAGTGGTAAATGGGTAAAATATTTTTGGTTCATATCTCTTATTATTCTATCGGACTGTTATCATCGTGAAGTTATATCAATTCACTTTGTCTCCTTTTTCTCAGAACCCGATACACGAGTTTCTGACATCCTTGGAAATAAGTTAAATCATGTTTGCGTGAGAAGTCCTTACTTAGTAAACTTGTATGGCAGAAGGAAATTAAGGAGCAATACTACTTGTTCAAATGATCTCACGTGTTTGCTATTGATTTTTGAAATACTTTAACAGCTCGGATAAACTTCAAAGAGCTCATAAACGTTTTTTTTTTTTTTTTTTTTTTTTTACTTGGGGAACTCCCACGAGCCGTCACCCTCCGGACGGGGATCCAGAGGGCGGTGTGTCGGACTCGAACCGACTAAACCCCAAGGTGGCCTCCATCGGCGCAGTTCCGGAGGAGCCGGTATCCCCACTGTCGGGACTATACAACAGCTCCTCCGGTAGTGCGCGTGCCGCGCTGCGCGGCTCACCTCGCGCGGCGGTGGTCGATGCTGTGCAGCCCACGCCATCAGTCGTCGGATGCACAGCACCGAGCACGCGCGCGCGTCGAGACATGCCAGGCCACCCAGCATGTCTCAACTACTCCGCCCAGGATTCAGACGCCGATCGTCCCCGAGACCGGCGTCGTGGGCCCACTCTCGCGCTGTGCCCTCTGCTAAGCCAGAGGGCACGCGGAGAGCGTCTCCCCCCTCTCCCAGAGGGGGCCGCCTTCCACCCGGCGACCCAAATTGAGGGCAGAGCCCTGTCGTCGCGGAGGGAGAGCATCGAAACGCTCAATCCCTCCGCGACCCACCACGACGCGACCCAGCGCGCCCCTGTCGGGTTGCCGAGGATAGGGAGGCGAGCAACGAAAACACTCCGCTCCTCCTCTTCCTCGGCAACCCTGGTCCGGCTGCGGAGGTTACAGCCGGACCGCCGCAACTGCCCGTATGCCATTTGTGCAGTCGCGGCTCACCTCGGGGTCCCTCTTCGCTTCAGCCCTGCCATGGCAGGGCCTACTGAGCCCCCCCGGTACGACAAACCGAGGACCCCGGCGGGGGGGTAAAGAGCTCATAAACCTGCTTGAAGTATGTGGAAGTTAAATCTGTATCATTTTGTCATCTTTCTTTTGTTGTTATATGTGGTTTCATTTATAATGATTATATTATAATAATAATAATAAATACTCAAGGCTGACATAGCAATTCCTTAGTTCCAAACAAAGCTTATGTTTGTGCTATTGACCTAGGACGTTAGTTGGTAGCACATACGTTTCTTTCCTATTCTTATTATCTTTAAATTTTTATTTTCTACTAGCTGTGCCAGCGGTGTCACCCGCGTTTATAGTTAATATTATAAAGACTATTTCCGTCATACATGATTACTATGTAACTTTAACCATTAAGGCTGCACACGCGACGGAAGCTTAAAAAAATGGAGTAACTTCTCCCGTTTTCTCAACATTTCCCTTCACTACTCTGCTCCTATTGATTGTAGCGTAATGAAAAGTATACTATAACCTGCCCAGGATTATGAAGAATAATTGTACCAAGTTTCGTTAAAATCCGTCGAGTAGTTTTTGTTTATATAAGGAACATACAGACAGACAGACAGACAAAAATTTTACTGATTGCATTTTTGGCATCAGTATCGATCACTAATCACCCGCTGATAGTTATTTGGAAAATATATTTCATGTACAGAAATTGACCTCTCTACAGATTTATTATAAGTATAGATTTGTCTATTGTATAATGTCTGTTTAATTCTTATTATCAAAAAATGTTTATTTCTTTCTATTAATACTAAGTGAACGGATAGACATACTTAAATACGTTTATAAACATCCATGACTCGAGTACAAATGTCCATGTTCATCACACGAAACATTTGTCCTTAGCGGGATTCGAACCCGCGACCCTCGGTTTCCTGGCCAGGGTCTCTGGCCACTTGACCAACGGGCCAGTCAAACATGTGAAAGTGACTCTGTTGGTCTGTCTGTAACATTTCCAGTCTTAAACCATTTAACAGATGGTTATGAAATTATATAAGAACGACGACATAGGCCCCTAATCCCGATCCCGATCCTATTCCCGAATACATCTTAGATTATACTTAGGTTACTCTTATTTCAGTAAGAGAATGAAATAAGGTTTCCATGCAGGAAAAATTGTGGGCACTATAAGATTTTTTCTTTGGTGTGTCAGTCTGGAGTTTATTATTTATTTTTTGTTGCTCATTTTATTCTCCATGAATTAATTTTAATAATTTATTTATTATTACGGAGACGGAAGCGGAAAAGAGAAAAAAACATTTTGGATAGAACAGAAAAATGTTAACAGTGCTACCTCGCCCTAAGCAGCGCGGCTTGACAGGCTAACTTAGGATTGTTTTAAAATTTATTCTCCTGGAAGGAAGAAAATGTCGACCATTTTGTATCCTCCTACGTCCGCTCTTTGAATTCTAAATAGGCTGGGAAGTTTGGATTTTTCCGTTTTAATTAGCGCGAAATAGCCAATGATTTCTTTTTTAATGCTGTTTCCTTTGGTTGATTTAAAAAGTAGGTATATATATTACTAGATATTTTCCGTCTGCTCCCCGCCCGTGTGAAATCTTGTTGTACCCTGCGATAAGTATTTTTTCCAAAGTAAAAGGAAAGTTTTGTTGTTTCTGAGACTTCACACTTTCGTCCAAAATTTTACCACTGTTACTCCATGGGTCAAGTCAAGATGTTACAGACAGATAGGCAAATATAATAGATTCTATAGAGTTACTTTCGTATTTATAATGTTAGCAAGGATTCTTAATATTTTTTCCAAGAGAACATTTAGGTATATCATATATTTTTATCTAAATATATACACTTACACATAAATGTACCTAAAATAATAGAACACACATATATATTATATTAGCAATAAGAGTTGGTAGTTATTGAAAACTGGACGCTGCTGTAGAAGACACTTAATACATACATACATACATATTGTCACGCCTTTTTCCCATGGGTAATATAATATTATATATATATATATATACATATATATAGTTTTCAATAACTACCAACTCTTATTGCTAATAACGAGCAAATTGGCCGGATTCGCACAAATATTAGATCAAAGTTCATTTCAGATTCATTCAGTTTGTTTGTTCAATCAATCGTTGATTGAGGAAGAGGTCAAATAAATGTTCGTTAAACTCGGATGGAGAGTGCATTTGTATCCCCGGTTCTGTGATATATGGAGGTTACTACGTAAAAAAATTCCTGTAGGTTTTCAAAATGAGAATCCTTAATTGAAAATGTTTAGTATGATATTTTTTAAAGTAACAGTTCTGTCCCGTGTTGGTTTGGGACTATAAAATAATTTGCTAACTGTGTTTCTTGCCTAGCATGTCGTAAAAGGCGACTAATGGTATATGGGGTTTTGGGTATGTGATAGTGTAGGCGACAAGCTAGGCACTTGTCACTACTTTTTTACAATTTTCCTTTAACCCAACCATGTTTTATTTTTGGCTGAATGTGGTTAAAGGGGCTCACTGCCCCTGTAACTTTGCCTACCCTGTATGTAGAGGTAGTTATAGTACAAAATACTTCACCATATTTACAGTTTCAAAATAAATATAAAAAAATAAATATCAGACTACATCACATACATAGATCTGACTCCGAGGTAAGTAGCTTAAGCGCTTGTGTTACGGATATCAGAATCAACAGTGGTATTACAAATATATACTTAAATATTGGATATTAACACCCAGACACAGAACAAACCCAAGTATTCATAACACGAATATTTGTCCTGGGTAGGGATCGAACCCACAACTCTTAGCGCATGAGGCAGGGTCACTACCAAATGAGCCATCGAGCTTGTCTGATGTGGTGTAGTCTGATATTGTTTTTTTGTTAATTATTATTTTAATAGTACCTATTGCATATATAGTTGAGATTGGTATGCCCTATACTCTGAAGTCAAGCCACGTGCAAAAGCTACTATTATATAAAGTGAAAAGCGCTTGTGTCTATCCCCGACTTGCGAATCATAAATAACAGGGCCGAAAGTAATCTAAAAATAAGTAGGCGCAACTTGGCTAAACGGTTTCATTATTAAAATTACCCGCACGGTATTAAAAATGGATCTAGGTATAAACAGGGAACAAGCCAGGCACGACACTCCGGACACAGTTGGAGAATAACTAGAGGAGTAACTCATGTTTGTAACAATGATTTCAGAGAGCAGTATAATTATACGACAAATTATACGAGTTATGTTGCTATAAGTATTAATTGTTATGCCAACATAATTATTTATGTTAGCATATTATTTGTTGCTATATTAATTTGTCACACTATCGAAAACCGTCAACGAGTGACAAGATTCTAAACAATCTGTTACGTCGATGTAACCATATCATCACCTAACGTGATGGTTCTGCATAGTATATCTAAAAATAATACCAATACTTAAAACAAAGTTTAAATCTAGCGTTTAATGTTTACAATCAATCCCTAAATGTCTTGTTTATCTCAGATATAAAAAAAAATGGAAAACTAGGCTAAGTCGTCTATTTTATTTATTCTACAGACATTATCTTTAGAGGAAATAACAGTCAAAATATATAAAAAATAAGTCTTATTATTAACATATTTCTAAGTCACTGTTTTTATTTATATACTGTAACCTAAAAGATATAATCACAACTAGATTCATTGTCTAAACGCACGCTTTTAATCCGACCCTTATTGCGACGGTGTTAAGACTTAAAACCGCCCTTAAACACTTATGTACTTACATATTCTAATTATTTTCTGCTTTTCGCATCCAGCGCTCCACAGTAATTATAAAAGGCCCTTTTTAAATTCAGATATGCGAGATAAACACGTTTTTTTATTGGATCGTTATCTCGTTTCAGTGAAAGTTTAAACTTACGGGAGGTAGCGGGTTAAAAGTGCGTATTAACTAGGTCATTAAATAAATAAATACTTTAGACTGCCCATCACTTCCCTATTTCCAAACTAAGCTTATAAGATTGCGCTATAGATACAAGGTGAACGGATGTACATACTTAAATACGTATATAAATATCCATAACTCGAGTGCAAATATCCATCTTCATCACATGAAATATTTGCCCTAGCGGGATTTGTACCTGCGACCCTTGGTTTCATGGCTAGGGTCTCTGACCACGACCAACGGGTCAGTCATTGAAAGATTATACCAATTTGTTAACTCCGGTGATGGTATCTATTATATCTAGTTATTGCCATGAGGTTTACCTGCTAATAATTCATAATTAAAAAATCTACTAATAATGAGATAAATAGATTTTACATAATAATACACTTCATTACGCCTGTAATCCTCGAAAGGGTAGCTAGAGTTCAAGGAACACATTCATCCAAAAATCAAATTAAGACATGTTGAGAGGCAAATTGTGAAAAAATGGTTAGCTATACCGCTATACGCCTAGTCTACCATATAATGCACCATTACATGGTAGACTAGCAGCGTGCCGCGCTCCCGTGGGAACACGGGGATAAAATATAGCCTATGCTACTCGCTAATAAAGTAGCTTTTCCTTTGTGAAATAATGTTTTAAATGTGTTCAGTAGTTTTGAAACCTATTTACAACAAACAAACAAAGAAATACACATACAATTAAATCTTTCTTCTTTATCATATTATAACTTATAAATGTATTAGATTATATGATACTTCTTAATCTAACCCAGTCCAGTTTTATTTTTGGCTGAAATGGTTAAAGGGGCTCTCTACCCTTTGATTCTGTTTACCCCTTCGGGGATTATGGCATTTTATAGTAATGTTAGGAAACAAACGGCATGCCTGGCCGTGAGCGGACACCATAGTCTTTGGACATTTGTAAAATCAGAGTTATCACGAATGCGTTGTAGCAGCACGTGCCATCGTAAAACCCTTTTGAAAAACCCCATGCTGAGTCCCTAGGGAAACCCTCGGTAGGGAGTTATTCCAAAACCCTTGCGAACGATTAACCAACCAATTATGTTTATTTACATTTTGAATATCGGTTCTTTAATTACACTTTAATGACGAAATAGCTGTAAGGTAGATTATAGATTTTGATTTATTTTAGATATAACTCAGTCCTGTTTGTCGATGTTTTGATGCAAGATGCAAGGAGGTACGGGTTCGAATTCCACACCGGAACAAATAGTTAATGAATTACTTATTTTGGAATTAGGTCAATGTGATATTGTCTGATATTAGTATATTAAAAATGTTTATCCACCTAGTTTAATCGGACAGAAGCTTGTGACGTAATTAACATGACAATGACGCCATATTGTGCGTCAACTAATTTAATTCAATTAGAACTTCAACAGCGTTTAATGGTCAAATTAAAGTTTTTCAGATTAATTTTGTCTCCGTATTTCGTTTTGATTTTCTTACAGTTTATTTATTTTTTCAATATCAATAAAATCCAATCAGGTCCCTTCAACGTCCCTGAGGTAAACAGGAAGAAAGAAAGTGATAGATTGACATTATTTGAAAAATATTTAGACAAAAATAGAATAATATGATCAATATCGAAGTCAGAATCTTAAGAGACGAACATTTTGAATAATCACTCGGCTCCAGGGATTTGGTTTGAAGATTCTCTACTTTGGCGATGTTCCACCGTTTTGTGGCATGGTGTCCACTGTATCTATACTAATATTATATACTATAAAGAGAAAAGATTTGTTTATTTGTTTGTACTGAACAGGCTCCGAAACTACGGGTTCGATATGAATAATTCTTTCACCATTGGAAAGCTACATTAACAGCAAGAAATATAGGCTATATTTTATCCCCAAATTCCCATGGGAACGGTAGCTACGCGGGTGAAAACGCGAGGCGCAGCTAGTGCAGAACATGCAGCGTTACTTTCGTTAATAATATTAGTAAGAATAGACCAGCAAACCGTTTCCATGTAAAAAGTTCCACGAAAAAAGCACCAAGGCCGTTAATATCTATTACAGGATCGCTCGCGCAGCCTGTGACTTCCACCACGCCCCGTTACCATTCATTTGTCAAAGTCAAGTGGTAGATTTATTACTATTTATGCCGCGTATTGGCCTACTGACCTAACTTAGTAGTTGGACTGTGAAATGTACTGAGGTAACCATTGTTACGGCTTATGACGTTCAGTGGTACTTGTTGTTGTCCTTTATTTGGCTGGCTCAATGGCGCATTTGATAGTAATCCTACCCCATGCGCCAATATGCGCCAGTTGTGTGCCTTTCAAAACAAAGGAAAATATTGTGATGATATGTAGGAGTGAAACTAGCCACTTTCTCGCATTGTCCCGCGTAACCCAACACGATTTTATATTAAGTAAATGTGGTCTTAGAGGCATTTAGCTCGTTGGACTGTGCCTACTCCCACAATGATTACGTAAAAGTACGCATCTGTTAAAATTCAAACCAATCCAAATACTACTCATCTTGAACTTACTTTAACACATGACAAGCTCGATGGCGCATTCGGTAGTGACCCTGCCCCATGCGCCAAGAGTTGTGGGTTCGATCCCCACTCAGGACAAATATCCGTGTGATGAATACTTGTGTTTGTTCTGTGTCTGGGTGTTAATATCCAATATTTAAGTATATATTTGTAATACCACTGTTGTTTCTGATATCCGTAACACAAGTGCTTAAGCTACTTACTTCGGAGTCGGATCAATGTATGTGATGTCGTTGAATATTTTTTTATTTATTTATATATTCACTTTAAGTAGTTCTGTAAATATGGACTATGTGATTAAGCAATTAAATTCTTTGCTTTTTATTACAAATGAATTCGAATATAAGAAGTAAGATAAGGGTCTCAAGTCATAAGTATTAAACTGAGACAACTCATTCTATTGAAAATATACTTTTTCACATAAGAAGGTCAATAGTTCTAAATCTTAGCTTGGTTTGCATACAGTAGCCTAAGTAAACCAATTAAGAATTATTCTTTTACCTCAAATATTATTTTATTTTACTTCATAAGAACACAAATGTTCGCGCATATTAAAAATTGCATGTTAGCTTCAAAATTTAGATGACGTCATAGAAACAGGATGGCGGAAAACACGGGGCGTGTGACGTCAGACCATGCGATCGCGTTCCGAATATTGTCGGAACACTTTGGGATCAACTTGTCAATGAAACACGTCAAAACAATTCAGTTTTAAAATTTTTGTTACAATTCAAAGAGTTTTTTTCCATTAGCTTTTAGCTGAAATACAAAAGTATGAATTCGAGTACGGCGATGCTATAGTGAAAAAAGGGGCATATGCCAATTTCGTATTTCTGGAAACTATGTATTTCTGTGAAAACTGTAACACGTCACATTTTTTTTAATAAACGTTAAGCCTGCCTTTGATTTAACCCTGCGGATATGCTTTTCATTTGTCTCCGTACATTTATCGGAGACAACAAAGAAAGATTGTACGTTTAAATATACCTACTCATGCAAATAAAATTGTTATTCATAGATACATCCATACACGATGAATTATATCAATGAGTGTACCTCAAATATTATTGTATGCTGTGGTTGAATGACACTTTTTAGTAAACAACCCAGCCTATCAATTGAAGAGTTGATAAGTAAGGCCTTGACATGTACATAGGTACACACTAGGGATTGCAATCCAGCAGCAATTTTTTCTGGATCCAGTAGAGCTAAAATTGTGCTGAATACAGCTGGATTGCTTGACCCAGCATTCCGATCTGGTAGGGATTGAAATCCAGCGGCATTGAACCAGCACATGTCGCTGCATGCAGCACAGCTGAAATTGTACTGGGCCCAGTTGGATTGCAGGATCCAGTATTGCGATCCCTTACTAAATACTTAATAACTAAATAAATATAATTATCCGACTACACCACATACATTGATGATGATTGATCTGACTCCGAGGTAACTAATAATGTGTACATCTTAATGTATATTTAAATTGCCAATGATTTTTCGCAAGTTATGCATATAGTTGTCATATATGAAGACAGGCTCGATAGCTAATTCGGTAGTGATCCTACCCTGTGCGTCAAGACTTGTGAGTTAGATCCCTACCCAACATTCGTATGATGAATACTTGTATTTGTTCTGTGTCTGGATGTTAATATTGAATATTTAAGTATATCTTTGTAATACTATCTACTGTTGTTTCTGATATCCGTAACACAAGTGCTTAAGCTACTTACTTCGGAGTCAGATGAATGTATGTGATGTAGTCTGATATTTATTTATTTATTTATGTAGTTCCAAAGTTTACATTTTATCGACATATATTCGTAAACGAACTTTCAACATCAGTTCTATTTATTTATAATCAGATAATCACAGTCAAAGGAGTTGCTCTGAATAGAGAAGTCTACTAGTAGTCTACATAGTCTAGTTTTCTCGTTAAAATAACATGGTGCAGATACCGACATAATCTGTCAGTATATTTTCACATCGCTAACGGCGGAAGAATACCCAAGTCGCTTGTGGGCGGGGGCGGCGGGGCGCCCGGGGCCGGGGGCGCCGGGGCACTGGGGGCGCCGGGGACCAAATTCATTTCCATACCCGAATCACAAAATAGACTCACACTGTCTAACTTAGCGAACTTTTAACTGATTGAAAAATAATAAAGTGGATTATTTCGGGATAAAAGCGTTATGAAGCCGATATCGGGCTGTTCCCGGCCCCTGGGACGGGATCAGGCGAGTTCGGGGAAAGGAATGTTTTTAAAATTCACCCAGTTGTTAGGTGTTCCAGATGGATTGATATACGGGTAATAACGGGAACCACCTGCTGTTTGGTAATTTGTTTTGAGGATCTGAAGTTTAGTTTTAACGGGGAGATCCTTGTGGCGTAATACTTTGAGCATACGTTTATTTTTGTCTTCATAATGTAATTTCATGTCCTGTTTCTGGTATGAATCTCCTTGAAATTACACTGGCGGGATTGAATGCACTAAGACACATATGAGACATTCTCCATGTTATAATGACTTCAGAATCATGCTACTTAAAACTTATCACTACAAGGGGCTAGCTTTAAAAAACTCACCTACCATATGCACCATAAATCGCATTTCACGATATGGTAAGCAGATAATATACTTGGCACATTCTTACCAATATATTACCTTAAAAAAACACCATATTCCATTTTCATGTCTAAACGGGTGAACCGTTATTGATGTATATTGACATATAAGGTAAAAATAGATTATGCATGCATAAAAATAGATTAGACCTTAAAGTTGGATAGGCTATCATTAAGTGTGAAAGTAAAACTGGAAAATATATGTTTTCGGGCAGTATCTATCTAGTTTATAATATTACTGGGATTCTTCATAGAATCGCATATCAGCCTTAACTTGGAAAAAGACTCCTCGATACTTGTGAATGATTGATGCGCTGAGAGATACCTTTTGACAAATCTAATATGGCGCCCTTGATCCAATATGGCGGCGCTGAAATGGAAGTAAAATGATCAACACAAAAGCGAAACTTTTGATAAAAACTTTTTGAATTAATTTGATAATTTTTTTTTTTAGACAAGTAATACAACGATTTAAATTGAGTCAAATAATATTTCTGATTAATAACACCTTACACACCATTTGCCACCTATTACGACATGCTAGGTAAGGAACATAGTTGGCACATTATTTTTTCACAAATCATCTTTGGATAGGTATTGAGTTTGTCCCATGTTGGTCTGGGGCTTAAAAAGAATGTGTTAACTGTATTTCTTGCCTAGCATATCGTAAAAGGCGACTAATGGTTTATCGTGTTTTGGGTATGTGATTGTGTAGGCGACAAGCTAGCCACTTGTCACTACTTTTTCACAATTTCCCATCTATCCCAGCCCAGTTTTATTTTTGGTTGAATTTGGTTAAAGGGGCTCGCTGCCCTTTTGAATCTGCCTACCCCTCCGGGGATTATTGGCGTCGTGATACTATGTAACTTTGGATATTTAGCCAAACCTGTCTTGAAAGCGTAATTCTCTAATATTTTTTACTTATTTCTCTTTAGAATATAAGTGATTATTTATTAATCGCTATAGCTTTGATCAAATAATAAATTAGGTTGTGATAAAAAAAAGTGCTAAAGTACTAGTAAGCAAAGAAATAATCCCAGGGGAAATGATTTTTCGTAAATTTTCACAGAATACCCACATATAATATTATCCATTTCATTTCAATCATAAATACTAACCTCAAAATCCTACGTGATAATATCTTCAATTACGTACATCATATCATCATCAGTCATTTCCCATCCAAACGCAAAGCCCCACAACTCAAAAAACTCCAAAAAACGAAAAACAAAAGCAGGTATAAATTAAACCGTTCGCGTCAATCGCGGCCCGCGCAGGTTAGACCAACTCAAGGGCGCGAGTGCGGCCGACAGTTTTACAGCCCTGCCTAAAGAATTGCACATTTATTATTTTTATTCCCCCGCCATTGTAGGCATTTTTTTCGCTCCGCTGATATCTTGTATTGGTGCGGGTAAACATTTTTTCTAAATGTAAGTCTATTGTTGCGTTGTGGAAATGCTGGCTGCGTATTGTTTATCGGTTTAGAAAACATTAACCGTTGTGGTTTCTTTGTTGTTAATTGAACTTATAGCTACAGCGATCATTGAAGCTTTTATGGCGATAAGTAACTAGGAACTTTGATAACAAAAAGTAATGAAATGTTGACATCATCACACAAATTATTTGAACAGTTTTATTTTAAATTTTATACGTCATGAGCTTCCATCCAACCCAGCCCACTGTCCCATGTTGGTCTGGGACTTAAAAGAATATGCCAACTGTGTTCCTTGCCTAGCATGTCGTAAAAGGCGACTAATGGTATATCGGGTTTTGGGTGTGTGATTGTGTAGGCGACAGGTTAACCGCTTGCCACTGCTTTCCGTTTCGGTTTACAAATGCAATATGTAATGCACGGACTAGTAAAAAAAGAAGGACTCCTTGCTGTTATGTTATACTATAGCGTGAAGCCACGTTTACGCATGTGTGAGATACTTATGGATACCACATATCGGATATTTGGAGATTTGGAGCGCTTATCATGTCAATGTGTGACGTAAGTTGGGTGTCAAGTTGGGACACCTGAGTAGCTTCAATGCCTAGTTAGTGGCGCGGAGTCTTTTTTATTTTACTAGTCCGTGATGTAATGTAAGTATTTATAAAATAATTGTAATGGGTTAATCCGGATTTAAGGGTAATAATGTAATATTTACGAACAGAGAAAACTGCGGTACAAATGTTCATTAATAAAACAATATCTTACTTATTACCCGACTGCAGCAAAGTCAAAAAGAGGGTAAAAAAAAAAGTAAGTACCTACGTTTTAATATTCTGTTTTTTTTTTGGTTTTTAAATAATTATAATATATATATTTTTTTTATTTCAATAAACAGTCACACAAACTTCTTTTTTAATAAATTATGTTACCTAGTGTTTATGAATATCCTAAAAATATTGAAGTAAGTATAAATGTTCAGTCATATAAAGATTAGAAATTTGTTGAAAGAAAGCCTTCAGACAAAAATAGACATAATGGAAAAGCTACCTTACCATTCGATATAAATAGAAAAGAGAAATTCGAAAATATCTCTAACCAAATAAGCTGAAAGGGAAATTAACTGAGGGTCAACCCAATAATTGAGATGGTTTTCTACCACCGAATGTTTCTATTGTACATTCTTTTTTACATGTGATATAGGATAACAAGTTTAAACATCTTTTGTTTTGCGATTACAGAAACTTCTAACTACAACTGAATACGTCTACTTTTGATACGCGCAATTAGCTTGGACCAATACTTTATTTGACGAATATTGGTAAATAAATAAATAATAAATCCTCCAGACTGACACACCAACTCCCTAGTTCCAAAATAAGCTAATGCTTGTGCAATGGATACAAGGTGAACGGATAGACATACTTAAAAACGTTTATAAACAAATCGTGTATCTATGGAAATAATTTATCTCTGTATTTATCAAGATCGGACGTTCGTGAGTGACTAACGTCAACATATGACTCTTGGAGCTATATTTTAATTAGTTCTGTATATGCAAACTAAGGCGTATGGTGTCTTCGGCTGAAGCTACAAAGCTCCCGACGTTTACGCAGGTCTCCAGCTGTTGGCTTAGGCCCTTTGGCCCTTTGAAGTCTCGGCCGCCGATAATGTTTGCCGACGATAAGCAGTACACGCCTGGGGCGTGCGCCGCGCCGTGTGTGAGTCAATACGCTGCGGTTCCCAAAGCAAATTAAGGCCTCCAGGAATCCGTTGGGGGATATTAGAGGATATATACAAAGTTCAAATAACATTATTGACCAGTATTTTAAGACTAGCTCAATTAGATGTTTACATTAACCATGCATTATTTACTGTTGTTAATTGTCTGATAACTAAGGGGAAAGGAATTGGTAAAGTAAAATGGATACCTATCTATAAACAAAATTATAGAGAAATAAAATAAGTATACGATTATATTTCAAGCCCACAGAAATGATAGACTTGCCTTCTGAAACGTTACATTAGTATCGCTTACTCATTAGTTATTCAATGCACACTTATTTATTCGATTATTAAAATATTAGAACTGTAAATGAGATAGGGCAACTAAGACGGTCATGTACGTCTAATGACTACACGCCAGGCGTGTTGCACCGCGTATTACCATACACTGAAACTTTTAAAGTAAATAATGCCGCTAGAAGGAGATAGGTGATATTTTAGGATGCTGGTAAGTGAGGTGCATGTTGTTCTCTAATGACCATCTTTTAAAACTATAGATAGTTTATCTTACCAGATAAAAGCGTACATAATATATCTGGGGCTTACTTTAAACATAATTGTTAATGTGTAAGTTTGATTAATTCCCCTCTAAAGTTAAAAACCTAAAACATAGAATAGTAGTGGCAATGAAATAAACAGACATTCGAAAGAAGAGGATATGTTGCAATTACAAACCCGATAAGGATTACGATATAATGCTAGGCCATGTTTTAGAAGAAGAATCCATGTTTTTATTACACATTTTTGTACCATAATAATAAAGTTTAGTTGCACGTGTTTACCTCTAAAAATGGGTTGCCGTTTAAAAATGTATCTCTTAGTTATTTTCTGCGGCGAATAAGTACATTAAAGTGGTAAATAACGTTAAGCGGCGTCAATATCATTGCGAGGCGACCACGGCACGACTTGATACCGCGCCGTGCCCACCGCCGAGCTAGCGAGGAGACTGATTTTTATACAGCCGACAAATTTTTACTTAGGATTATTTTTTCTATATTAGGTACACATTTTTTTTCATACATACGTATATATCATCACGCCCGTAATCCACGAAAGTAGGAGCAAGCAAGCTAGCCCCCTTAACCACATTTAGCCAAAAAATAAAACTAGGCTGGATTAGATGGAAACTTGTGTAAAAGTAGTGACAAGTGGCTAGCTCGTCGCCCACACAATTTTTTGTACTTTTGACAATCATCCATGTGACGCAACTCAATTATGTTCTTGACTCAATATGGTTAAGAAGGTTCATTGAACTCTGCCTAACCCTTTGGGGATGGCGGTCGTGATGATACTTATGTATGTATATATATATGGACCAATATAGATGAACAATATGGAGAGATAGCTCAATGGTAAATGCGCTTGACATACGAATAGTTGGTGTAAATAGACATATAATGGATATCCAAGTAGTAGTTCGAGGGTAAGTATATTCAAAAATTTTATATAACTATGACTGGGGTACCGTGATCCAATTTGTCTGGTTCTACTTTGCAAGGATGACGGTCAGATAGATAGTCGTTTTAATTTATTGATCGGACACGCTAAATCCAGGATTATAGTCCAAGTAGATCTCGATAAAAACTTGACATGATAAAGATTGGGTAACAATAAAACATTGCATACAACGAAGCTGTGATGATGTTTGCCAGTAAGGACTACGTATGTATACATAATGAGGCATTAATGGTACGCGGTAAGGAATAAGATCGCATCCCATTCATCATTATTGCAGATCCAAGACATCATCAGTGTGTGAAATATTGAAGACTCAGTGTCTTCAATATTCTCAGTCAGTTGACTGAAAATATTGAAGATGTAGCAGCTTGAAAATCACGACTTTACACCGGTTTTCTGATGAGGTTATTCTTACACTGGTCGAGCAGGTCATGCTGAAATCAACGGAGCTCTAGCGTGGTTCTACCATTTCCAATGGTGATAATGATAATACATTAGTAGGATTATCAAAGAAGCCGTTTCCACCATTCCAAGCCCCGACACAGCGGTGTAATTGAAATCGTCTGCCCAGGAAACGTTACAATGGAATTTTCACAAATGGAAATAAAAAAGTGGCGACTACGTCTAATTCCAGTGTCCTCTGAAAGGCTCGCTGCTAATTCACAGGGTAAATTGGTTTTTAAATAAAACCCCTGCTCCAATTGGAAAATAGACCAGGTGTCTGATTCTTCGTTATTTTTTATCTCGGCTTCCATATTTATGAGAGGTTGGGAGGTTACGTAATACGGTATTGCGGTATTTTTTGTTGTGAGTTAAATGAGTGTGCTTGACTTCTCCTGGGTAAAGTGGATGTTGGCAAAGATATTATAGTATTTTTAATTAAATTAGTAATACCGCTCCCTACGTGAGGTGGCTTAAATCGTCACGATATTGAATACGGATGCTAAGAAGTCTTATAAAATCGCTAAGTTACTGGGTAACCTTTTAGGATTGTAGTTTTTAAATTTCAATATTACATTAAATTTGTCATTACAAAGTAGGTACCTACGTATTGTAGATTGGAAAAACCTCTGATATAAGCCCATATCCATCTTTTCTAAGCAGGGCTCAGCATCACACGCGAGGCGTGTTTTTACGTAATATGTATTTCAAAGTTTATTTTAAAGTAGTATAAATTTAATGTCACCTCACTTTTATGGAAGTTACATGGAACCAGATTTTAAAAATCTCTATTAATCTTATAGGTTTATGTAGGGTCTATAAAATCCATTCAATGAAATAGCCAGGCACACAAATTCTAGAAACATGGTTTAAGCGAAGCCTCCCTAGACAGAGGACGTGATATTACATTGGTAAATATATATTGGTAATTAGAAGCCTTATCTGCATATCGTTATATGAGAACGAACCAAATTGTGCCTTTCGTAAAAAATGTTTGAAATACAACAAAATATTATTTTTAAGTGTCAATTCTCAGTTCGTTTATTGCGAAACGTTCTTAGTCCACTGTGTTCAAGCCACACAGTCCATTACCCATAACAAATATTGCTTAAAAAAACAGAATTGAACAATGGCTGTAAAAGTATTAAATGTGTGCCTGTCCGTCTGTACGTGCCCAGTAATTACTTTACGTACAAGCGAAATACCGCCCAAATACGTCGACGCTACGATAAAAACTGTACCAGAAATCGTCCAAGTTTAAAACCTTTACGATTATGCGCGGAAATTGTTCATAATAAGTATAGAACCTCGGGTGTTGTACTAATGACTCAATCGTGGAGCCAGTGATGGGACATTGTCACGGGAAAATGTCGATAAACTTAATGATTATTATTACAAGTAATAATATAAATATAAGCACTATTTCAGACTAGGATGGTTACTGTTTACACTATTCAAATTGCAGCCATGCAAGAAATCATAGTTTTTTTTTTATATATGTTAGAGAATATGCTGACTATAATTATTTTTGCAGACGGATATTGAAAAGGCAAGATAAGTTTATTTTAGCCACTTTGGTCAAAACAAACTTTTTCTATAATACCTACAGTTTTGGTCTAAATACTAAGAATTTTCTAATGTTACTCGTATATAAGCAACTGTTAATATTCCAGAATAAATTAATGAATACAAACATCAACAACGTTACTATTAAGGTAACATATGCGCCTAAGGAAAAAAGTTCAGCAGCCACATTCATCATATTGTATAAAGAAATTTATTATCTTCCTTTTCAAAAGTTGCAAAAGTTCACGACTGTGTGAGATAAATTTTAATCCCCATTTAAAAATTCTTGAAAAAGAACATGTCGATATCGACACCGCCCTCTCACTAGATTGTAAAAATCGAAGTTGTTCGTTTTAGGGCGGCCATTTTGCAATCGTAAAGCCCGAGCCGGTGCCTCTAATGAGCCTTACAATGTATGGCCTAGGACCACGTGAGGCGAGCCGCAACACTCCGTGAGATATGAGATTATTGTCGGTATTGGCGTAGGGCTAGAGTTCTGTTCCAGGGGACATGTATAGTCTAAGACCACGTGCGGCGTGCCGCACACTCCGTGAGATATGAGATTGGTGTCGGCATTGGTGCGATGGCGTAGGTCTAGGGTTAGAATATGAGCTCTAGAGGGTATGTAGTTATGGCCTAGGATCACGTGGGGCGTGCCGCAACACTCCGTGAGATATGAGATTATTGTCGGTATTGGCGTAGGGCTAGAGTTCTGTTCCAGGGGACATGTATAGTCTAGGACCACGTCAGGCGTGCCGCACACTCCGTGAGATATGAGATTGTTGTCGGCATTGGTGCGATGACGTAGGGCTAGGGTTAGAATATAAGCTCTAGAGGGTATGTAGGTATGGCCTAGGACCACGTGAGGCGTGCGCGACACTCCGTGAGATATGAGATTATTGTCGGCATTGGCGCGATGGCATACGGCTAGGACTATGTTCTATGACCTAAAACCACATGAGACGTGTCGCGAACTTCATGAGATATGAAATTATGGTCGGATTTAAAATTACATGCGTTTTCTTCAACTCCCTTCTCAAACTCATCTTACTGTATATCTCAAAATTGCCCTAGGCATATTGACAGTCCACTGTATCAAATAGATATAGAATCTCACAAAATCAAAGATCGCAAGTTCAAATCCTGCGAACGACAAATATTCGTGTCAAGAAAGTCGTTTGAATTTTTACTCGAGTATAGGATATCTAATGTATATAAGTTATGATACATCTGGTTAAAGGGACCTGCTGCCCCTTTGACTCTGCCTACCCCTTCAGGAATTTGAGCGTGATGTTATGTATGTATGTAATAAACACATTAGAGTTACAGCACTACAGTTACAGCGTCCATACCGTAGGCACAAATGCTTAGTTTGGAACCAAAGATAGTTGTGTAAGTGAGTGAAAAATTTGGTGATGGTATCTCTAAGTTTCTCGAATAATTAACTAACTGATTAGCACGAATCCCTTAACAATAGCTGACCAAACTGGCTCTGAAAGACATAAGGTATGAATTAAGTAGTATCAGATCAGAAGGAAGGAAGGATGTAGGAGCCGCGGAAGGCCCAGGCTTACCTACCACGACCAAATTGGTCGTGTGTTAACAAAAGGTGATGTTATGAGTCATAAAAACCGTAGAGCTTGTATGAAAAGGATCATGGATGTAGAAGAGGCGAGTGAGGTGTGTAAGGATCGTGCCATATGGCGTTCGGTTCTCTCTGCCTACCCGGCTAGGGAAGTGGAGTGAAGTTTAGTTTAGTTTAGTGGTGGTTAGTGAAGTGTAGCGTAGGTAGTACCAGCCGAGTAGCCACGCTTCGTCGTCCGTTCGCTCGAATCAATTGACTTGTTTCCCAGTATCGCGACCGAATCATTGCATTTTTAATGCATCTGTCAAAGAAGGCGTGCACGCGAGCGACTTTCTGCATTAAGGCTGTTTGACACTGTGAACGTCATGATAATTTCTGATGTCATTCCTGTAATAAGATAACGTAGAGGAAAATACAAGAAATTTTGTTGACAGAGGACGAATGTATATTCCATCTACATATTATATTACGTCAGATTTATACGTAGATACATTCTAATCAGATTATACTGAAATATAGTATGACACTAATGAGGGTAATTTTGTAATTTATTTAATTATGCAAGGTTAATTGTTGTAGTCCTTTTTTAAATACGACTAATTCGCTAAAATAAAAAAAAGGTATGAAATTACACAACGGATACACAGTTCAAAATATAACTACGGGAATTATTTGCATATTTATCTTAGCAATTGGAGCTCCATCCATCCATACACAACTGGAGCTTTGGGAAACGTAGCCAGAGTATAACTGCTAAGCCGAGCATATTATTTTATTTTTTTCATTTTCTTGCCGGTTCTTCTCGGTAGAATCAACGTTCCGAACCTGGCGGTAGAATATTTATTTTGTAATATTATGACTATTCATAAGTGCTTTTGTGGAGCCTACATGAATAAATATATTTCTATTTCTATTTCATTTAGTAGGATCTTAAATTTTATTTATCAGTCGTTTGAGTGTCTCAGGCCTTACAACCATCGAATGCACTCTATACTAGGTTATACTTAAATAAAACATCTGTTTTTGTAACCGCACGCGAGCCTGTCTATATCGGACTCTCATTAGAGCGAAATAAAACATGCCAGTGTTTGTTTCAGACCCAGTTCCGCCGTTATACTTAATATTGAATCGGCGATTAGCTGGATCAAAGAATGTTGAACAATTGCTAATTGACGCTTAGGAGGTAATTGAAATGTGATTGAGGTCTTTGCTATTGGTGCAACTAATTTGGGATTAAGATAGAGATGAAATATGAGATGTGGTACAGTGTAAGTCTTGTTACGCTTATTGAATGGGTGGCCATTTCGAAATGCAGAGATATTATATTGGGTATCTGTATGCTCGTATAAATACGTGTTTAGAAATATACATGGGTAACTTAGCGACAATAGGCTAGATGACTAAAAAATTCTGTTTAGTCCGTCAGTTAGATTATAAAAAAATATTGAACACGTATTTTTTTATTTATTTGTCAAACAAACATTGACGAAGATACAATGCATTCAAGTTGCGCGTGACGTCACGCTTTCGTACAATTTTTACAAAATAGTGACGTTGCAAGCCCCCACTCCAAAACTTTGATGCTCTTTATCTTTGTGATTTTTTGTTCATTTGTTATAGCAAAAAATATGTGTCTAGTATTTTTGTATAATCTAACTGACGGACTAAATAGAATTATAGTTTTTTAATGCAGCCATCATCCCTATTTGTGTTAGCACAGTACTCTTAACGTGTTAGCGCAAATATATACTACTACTACTAAACTTCACGCCACTTCCCTAGCGGGGTAGGCAGAGAGAACCGAATATATACGTTGCGCAGTTACGTGACATAGCTCAAAATAGTGCCATGGCGTAAAAAAGGGAATTCCCCAAGATAGGGGTTTTTATGGGAAATGTATTCAGATTCACATGCAGTTGCATTATGAGGAAATGAGTTATATCCTTCATGAATAGGGAACATGCATGACTTTTTTATTTATTTGTATAAGTCTACCTATTATAGAACTGGTATGTAGTCAAATCTGAAAAAAAAAATTGTATCTTGATTATTGACCAAGTTTTATAAGTTAAAAGTCGTCTGTTAGTTAAAACCGTTTTTGGCAGAAATGGATATTATTAAAAAAAAAATATCTCGCTGGTCTTTCAATAAATGTTGGTTATGTTTTCACTCTTAGTATTTAATTTTTATACTAGCTGTGCCCGCGTTTATGGTTATTGTTATATAGCCTTTAGCCATCCTCGATAAACGGGCTATCTAACACTGAAAGCATTTCTAAAACAGACCAGGAGTTCCTGAGATTAGCGCGTTCAATCAAATAAGCAAACTCTTCACCTTTGTAATATTAGTATAAATATTTTCCGATTAATGCGTTATATAATTGAAATATGATTCACGCATGTTCCCTATTGAGTTAGCGCAAGTAATCAGGGCATCCCCCCCGCTGGGGTCTTCGGTTTGGAGTATCGGGGGGGCTTAGTAGGCCCTGGTGCAGGACAGGGCCGAAGCGAAGAGAGACCCCGAGGTGAGCTGCGACTACTCGGCATTTCCCGCGGCATAGTGTTACATACACGTGTTTATTATCCACTGTTCTAGATAACATATACATATGGACATTATATTATAACAATAAGTCAATAGATCCATAAAAATTTCACCGTGTTCCACTTAAGCTATTTTTAGCTTTCATATTTAACTGACGGCGCCGTACCTTACTCGCACTTACGAATTCCACGTACTAGCAGACAGACTTTAATGTCGCATAGCCTAGACCAGACAAAAAGTGGTATAGTCTACATAAATGAGGATTCTTTTAAGAAAAATGCATTGTCTCTCTTATAATAGTCCATATTATGAGAAATTATAGTTATGATGTTTTTATTTCAATGCATATTTTGAAGACTGCTTGGAATAACGACTGGTTCGATGTCGCATTCGGTAGTGAACCTACTAGGAGTTGTGGGTTCGATCACCCAGGACAAACATTCGTGTGATGAATACTTGTTTTTGTGTATGGCTGTTAATAAATGATATGTATGTATATATTTGTAATACCACTGTAGATTCTAATATCCGTAACACAAGTGCTTAAGCTATTTGCCTCGGAGTCAAATCAATGTATGTGATGTAGTCTGATATTAATTTATTTAATAGGTATAATCTTAGTTATATTTGCTTGTGCTGCGGTTTTGCTTGGATACCTACAATTAAATTGGAAATAAAAAATTGCGAGTGTTCTTCCAGAATTATCCGTTTTTAGAGGTAAAAAATCGTCTGTGTGTAATTTCTGGTCAAGGCCAGCCTCTATGCTATATGAATTGTATTCAATTATTACTACTTTTACGCTCTGATCTACTGAATATCAGTAGTCAACTATATTTCGAATATACCGAACCATTTCGAGGTACCCAAAAAGTATTTCAGTTTAGTAGTTAATATATCTGATGTAATGTAATTGACATGAAACTACATAAATATTACGATAAGGTAGGTACAACAGATAAGCGTTTATTCCCATAATAAGACTAACCGAAAGGTCGCTTTAGACTGCTTTTAGACTTGATTCCTCGGGCGCCATTCAAACGCCACGATTGACCAATAGCGTCAATCTAGACGAAATGTGACGAATCAATTGACCTATCAGGAAATGAGTCCATTCGGGTACGGAGCGCGAATGGAAAAATGTGGCGCCTACCATTGGCTCCCGACATTGTGGTGGTTTTTAAGTATTATGAGAAAGTTTTAAGATTTATCTCTTAGACTATTATTCTATCTTTTGAACAAAAAAGGTTTTTAAAAGTAAAGTAGAAGTGGTAGACTTTAAAACTTAAAAGACATAACGTGGTGCATAAGAGGGATGCTGTCAAATTGCTTTACTTCCCAGTAAACATATGTATTTAAAAAAATATACAGATTTATGATACTGGGGGAAAAGGAAACTTTATGGGGGAAAATGCATATTCATATATGTTATGATCTTATTCGGTTCTGTAGATTGCGTATGTAAAATTTTATCTTACTAATATTATAATTATAATTAATTGTATGGATGGATGGATGGATATGTGGATGTTTTTTACTCTTTCACGCAAAAAGTACTGCATGGATTTTAATGAAACTTTACAATAGTATATTTTATACATTACAATAACATATAAGCTATGTTTCATCGATGTACCACGTAAGCAACGCCGCGGGAAGAAACTAGTAAATAATAAATTAACTTTTTTTACGAATAGTTTATTAGTGGTTTGTTTAAATATTTTTTGAAGAAAGGTGGTGAGCATTACTTTAATGTTTGTAAGCAAGATAAATTACTTTATAAATAAGGTATCCATTATGTAAAATATTCTACTTTCAATATTCAAAGTAGATATTTTTCTTCCGTGAACGTCCGTAGGATGTAAGCAGCACTGAGCTTCAATATAATAGTAATACCCACCCTGTTCTTTGAATAATCCTGTTTATCTCTCTTTGACTTTCGAATATTTGTATGAAAATCGCAATCTTTTACTTCCGTTTCCATTTTAAACTCTTTTAGAATGGATATGGAATCGCTATTTGCACCAAATCATCTATTTTTATAAAATCTTAGACGTAAATATTTACATTTTGTCCCGTGTTAGTCTGGAACTTTAAAAATAATGCGCCAGCATGTCGTAAAAGGTGACTAATTGTAAATAGGGTTTTGGGTAGATATATGATTTTGTAGGCGATGAGCTAGCCACTGGTCACTACTTTTTCACAATTTTCCACCTAACCTAGCCCAGTTTTATTATTGGCTGAATGTGGTTAAATAGGCTGGTTGGCTCTTTGACTCTGCCTATACTTTCGGGGTTTACGAGCGTGATGACTTAATGTTTCCTTAGTATCCTGAAATTACTAATAAGGCTACTACAATATTTTGATACTAGCTACCACGTTTTGTGTGAAAGAGTAACGAATATGCATACATCCAAAAAAACCTTTGGCATTTATAATATAAGTAGGATAGTAGGATTATTGCGTTGATTTGTTATTGATTCCTATGGAATAAAGAGTGATTATTTTTTTAAACAAGTCGCGATTCATCTTTTTTGTAAGTTTAAGCTTTTCCAATAGTACAGGCTGTTAGCGTGACTGCACCGATAGATGGCGTGACCTGCCCTAATAGTTTGACACCGCTGCGTCCAATTGCAACTTGATTGCATTCCCAAACACGGGGTTTCACAGATAAGCCCAGCGTTGTGAAAGTTCGTACTTAGCAAGTGTCGTGTTTATGGACGTTTGGGCGAGAAATCGGAAAATGAGTTGTGTTTTTGATATTTCATTGTACTTTTTATACATATACAAATTAACTTTAAAATCCCATGTTAGTCTGGGACTTAAAATGAATGTCAACTGTGTTACTTGCCTGGCATGTCGTAAAAGGCGACTAATGAAATATCGGGTTTTGGGTGTGCAGGTGACGAGCTAGCCAGTAAGTTTGCACAATTTTCCATCTAACCCAGCCAAGTTTTATTTTTTGGCTGAATGTGGTGAAGGGCTGCCCCTTTGACTCTGCCTACACCTTCTTTATGAAGCTTCCTTTAATATAATAACGAAACGAATACAAAAATTAGAAATACTAGTTTCCAGAAACTTTTTTTGGCTGAATATGGTTAAATGTAATTACCAGACTCGCTAAATCCTGGATCATGGTCTAAGCGGACCCCGTCTAAGCACGGGACATAACGCTAGGAAGATGATGATGGTTAAAGGTGCCTGCTGCCCCTTTAACTCTGCCTACCCCTTCAGGGGTAATGGGTGTGATGTTATGTTATTTGTATGTGTTTATGTTACTTGTTTCCAAAAATATTTCACGAAGCAAGGTTGGCACGCGTGATGCCTCTTATGTTGCCTATATCAAAAGGTATAAGATACCTGATGACCATGTTCGGACGAGCTGCATACTAAATCTGCAACCTTAAATAGCGTTTAAGAATTTTGGGGCGAGCTTGATGTTTTGTGACTACTAATTTCCCTAATTGGTTACAAAAAAGCTCCTTTCATCTGGACACAATAGTAATAGCAGAAGTTTGGTTCCTAATTACGGCACTCAAGTTAAATGACTGGTTCGACCTGTTTCTGTATTTGATCATCTGATTACACTCCAAAGATCGAAAGCCATTTAACTCCACAAGAAACCAATATGACCTTCCGAACATTGCGTAAGATAAGCATTCTAACCAATGTTCCCACATTACGGCCATCTCGGTGACTCACTGTCTCCTGCCCCGCTGTGCGGCCGCCCCGGGTGGTCGCTCGACCAGCCCACACTGACCCCCCGAACCCCCCACATCCTTCAAACCCAACCCCGCCCAGAAACAAAACAGCAATTCTCTGAGGCTCAACGTAAAGTGGCCGCGTAAGTTTTGTGGATTTCATCTAAAACTCAGCGCGATTTTTTGCTGAACCGAATCAAACCTTATTGTTTCGAGTTAAGGGATTCGTTTTTACGGTACGGTCCTAAGAAGCGATTTGGTTGGATAATTATTGCAGGTTTATAAGCTACTGTCGGCGACGTGATTTAGTGTCGTTGTTTGATGATGCGGAATGTCCAAGACAATGCCAATTGGCTCCTTTATCGCCGAAGGAGTGTTTGTTTTTAACGAGCGTTCCTGACTAACTACTGGTAAACTGCTATTTTGACTTAACAGCGGTTCTGAAAGATCACAGATCCCTGACTGTTGTCAGAAAAAATTGAGAGGCCGCTGTGTTTCAGTTGTGGCATCAACGGTTGATGGTTCAGGTAGAGACCTCAACCATCTGGTTTGTAATTTTTCTGCAACTATCGAAGACTGTACTCATCGATAGACGTGACTCATAGTTTAGAAACTGCTGACTAAGATTTCTTTTCATCACCATGAGTCAAAAGTATGTTATATGCTGATAGTGTTATCATGCAACATTTCTTAGGTGTGAACATATAGACTACCGCAACTCAACCATAAAACCTCTTTACCCATTCGCTCTCCTAGAGTTATGTCCCGTTTCTAACTTAGAACATGTCTCCTCATGTAGTAACACAATGTATACACACCATATTTACTTGAATATGTAGGTTTTCACTGCCTATATAGTAGCATACCTAAATATGCACTAGATTTTCCTAATCCCAAGGATACATGTCTGGGTTTGAACCAACATCTCTGGCGAATAAGGTACTTGTCATTACCATTAACCGCTCCTATTGTAACATAATATATTTTAAAAATATAAACAGATTATCAGGAAATATGTTTGTAGCAACGTTGACAAACATGGTCTTAATTATAATTAATCATTGCTCTTTCTATTTCCTGCTTACTATATTATCAAACATTATGATTGGAAAGTGGTTTTATGTTAATACTATACTTATAGTAAAGAATTTCAATTGTACTTCATAATAGGACTGATAATGTTATTAGTTTGAGTTTAGATTTAATTTTATAGAAAATCGTAAACAAAAATACCTAGATATCCCAATAACATAATTCTGCTATGTCAAAGTAGAGTTGGATCGAAAAATATAAAAAACGGGCATATGGACACTGAATCAACTAAAAAGTAAGTAATTACATACGTCAGTAGTCGTATCTGTAAACAATATTACTTTTTTTGGAACACCATAACATAATTGTGTAAATGTTCCCATCGATCGTTGAACCAATAAACCACCGATGAAATATAGAAGAAATAGTTTTAATGTCTGCCAAATGTAGGTCGTGTATACACGTAGATATTACAATATATTTACTTTTCCATTTTTATTGTTACGCTATATTTGATTATTATCAATCCATGATATAAAAAAATAACATTTTCAATTCTTACCAATATTATAAAGGCGAAGTTAAGACTATCTATAAATCTATACTTATAATAAATCTGTAGAGAGGTCAATTCTGTACATGAAATATATTTTCAAAATAACTATCAGGGGGTGATTAATGATCGATACTGATGCCAAAAATGCAATCAGTAAAATTTTTGTCTGTCTGTCTGTCTGTCTGTCTGTCTGTCTGTCTGTCTGTATGTTCCTTATAGAAAAAAAAACTACTCGACGGATTTTAACGAAACTTGGTTCAATTATTCTTCATACTCCTGGGCAGGTTATAGTATATCTACTTTTCATCACGCTAAAATCAGAAGTTACTCCATTTTTTAAGCTTCCGTCGCGTGTGCAGCCTTAATGGTTAAAGTTACATGAAAGAAAAGAAATCATGTATGACGGAAATAGTCTTTATAATATTAACCATAAACGCGGGTGACACTGCTGGCACAGCTAGTAATACATATAACTCGTTTTCCTGGATAATAAGTAGGTATATAGCATATATTTTCTTATGGTATAAAATTTATGGTTTAAACTTTGGGCGTAAATATCACTCGGTTAAATTATGTGAAAAGCTAACAAGCAGTCAAAGCAAAAGTAATTTTGCTTAAAATGAGTTAAGATTTTGTTTTGACAGTCCGTGAAAGCTGTGTCCAACGTTTAGTCGCGTATTCTACCCTATTCAATAACTCGTTTCCATTTCCAACAAAAGCTAACGAGAAAATGTTTATTACCGACGCGAATACTAGAAACAGAGCGCGTAATGTGCGTTCAGTACATATTTCATATTAGCGTGACAGTTGACAGCGGATTTGGCGGGAACGCGCCGACGCCATCGCCCGGAAAATTGTTTTTCTTTTTTTGGCAACTTTTTGGCGTTCCGGTGTAGCGCGGAGGAGGCGGGAATACGAAATTAATGAGTTTATTAGCTAGGCAGCTAGGCTTAATCATCAGATGACGTCATCAGCATTTGCTGAATATTGGCGGTTTTCCTAATTTCTGCGATTAATGACTTCTATTACTGTTTTAGTAGATGACTAGCGATTAAATAAAATATAAGTATACTAAATAAAATATATTTCTAATTATGATATTATAAATAGAGCGGTGTTAGCTCAGTCGTAAGGACACGCGCGCAATAACTGAGAGATGCGGGTTCAAACCCAAACACGTACCTCTGGATTTTTCACATCTATATTCGTATTTATACCACTAGCTCGGCGGTGAGGGAATTCATCGCAATGAAACCTGCAAATCCAAATGCGTTCCCCGTCTAAAGCATGGGACATGACGCTTGAGGAAGATAAAAATGATGATGAAGTAGCTAACAAAAATTCTTATCCAAATCCTCTGATTCGGTTTCTTGTAAGTACTAGTAAACGTCGTCTGTTTTTGCATTTGTTTAAGTAATATCCACTACTTTTATAGAATATCATTTTGTTTTCATAAATTCTGGTATCAAGACTTAATCAAGAAATAATTTCACGATTAGAAATTACCTATTTATAGGTAGGGAATGAGACTTCATAAAGAAGACCAAAAGACCCGGTAAGTTGAGTTGGTAGATTTAAAATTATTAATTGCTTGAGAATCGAAGTGAGTCAATAATAAAAATATTTTGGAACCAATGATATACTGAACTTTAGTGACCTTTTGATGCTAAGGGATCAATCGCCCTATTACCCACGGAACAAATATTAGGTACACAATCCTGAGTAGTTACACAAGAATTCTCGTCAGTGACATTCCATTAGTGTCAGACTGCGTGTGTCTAAATGTACACCATATGTCTAGTTATGTAAGGGCTATAATTGCTCTAAAAACTACAACGAAATCTATTGTCGAGGAGAGATTTTTTTTCAACATTTATATTCGCTTAGAACATGAATTACAAAAGGTCTCGAGTACTTTTTTAGAGTATAGTAAATTAAACCGTTTTTCATTAGAATTAAGGTACGTTGTCTGATGTAGGACTAACTCAAATAAGAACGACCAATCCAGATCATTGCATAACTGTGGTGTAGTATGAGATTTGTGGCTTATTTGTGTGAGTTTGGCTTCATCGGTTCTCTTATCAATCATACCAATTTTGTGCATGCCATTTCTACTAGTTTTTTCTGTTCTATGGTCATACCAGTTGCATCGTGTGGCACGAGACCTTATTAGGTCGTTTACAGCGCCTACGAAGGAGCGTGACGTAAAAAAGATTGTTACGTCACAGACGTCTATTTCAGCCTATCCACTCTAATTCCTCAACAGAAGAATATATTTTTTCGCATTTGGACTTAAAATATCAGCAACAGCTTTTTTTGGAACCATAACCCTATCACCAGAGTCACGCTTGCCCGTTGTTCCGCGGCGTCAAGTTTGACGCACGTCCTCACTCGTCGGGACCGGCTGGCAGAATGGCAGCGCTTTGTTTCCCACGAATTAAATTAAGTTTAGTATATCATTGGTCATGTATCAATGATTCTCTCAACCATATAATCCTAAGTGACCATTAGAAGATATTAGATTTAAGGATTGAACTATAATACAATGGAAATTTAACACGCCATAGGTGTATTATTTGAAGCATTTCATACCATACTTCTTGTGAACATTGAAATATTGAACTATAACAAAAATTTTACCTTAGCAGGTCACTTAAGTTGAAATATATTATTAGCTACAGCTGCCTCAGAATGAAAATGTCAGCAACAGCTTTTTGGGGAACCATTACCCTAACATCAGAGTCACCCTTGGCCGTTGTTCCGCGGCGTCAAGTTTGACGCACGTCCTCACTCGTCGGGACCGGCGGGCGGAATGGCAGCGCATTGTTCCCACGAATTAAATTAAGTTCTGTTTATAAACTTTTCACCGCACATTCTGTTGGTAAGATTATCTTCATTGTGTTATTCCGTGAATGGAGCAATTTTCATATTAAAACATTCAGTGGAAAGTTTTAATGCAAGGAGTATTGTGTTGGAGTAGTGGCATTAGCGAGCGTAGGGTTGCCAGCCGGTCGGTTGGGGTTTGAGGTTTTATGATGAAATATGCCTTCGTGACAAAGTTATTCCTCCCAGAAATATGACCCTTTTGATAATAGACAAAAAGATAAGTACAGTAACAAATACAGAACTATAATCGATCTAGAATACAAATATATGTATATTCATAACTCTTCAAGCTCAAGCTATTAGCTTTTTAATCAAAAATCCCCACTTCATAAACGATACAAAGATACCAGCCTTAGTAATAGGGACCCAAAAACTGTATTAAAATTCGATGAACTCTCAAGTATTTTAGTAATGTACGAAAATACTAAAAATCTTCAATACGCGCCTTTAAGAAACTCCACAAACACTCGTCCCAAAATATACTCGTCCTTAGAAATCATGAAAAGTATTCATTCACTCTCTGGAGCAAGGGAATTGTGTTACAAACACTACACGCGCACCTCATACCCCTACATATGACTTTTTGTCGCTATTTAGAGCTCCCCCCTCCCCCGCCCCTCCATATGGCTGATTTATGCTTTTATAAGGTTATATGGAAGTGCGAACACCCGCCATACGTAGCGCCGGGAATAAATGCCTCGTATCGAAATGAAAAGGGAATTTTTCCTTCGCTACACGACACAGTTTGGTGAAGAACAGTGAGGAATTAATAAAGTTCACTTTTATGTGCTTGTTTTTGGATGACCTGCCTTTTTGTTCGTCGGTTGGCAATACGTAATGAGACTAAGGAGTTTTGGTGGATAGGCCTCTTTATATCGGGGAGAGTACTAAATGACCACATCCCTCCCTTGAGGTGAAATGGTATGCAGAAGGCATTTCTATTGGTCTAGTTGCCGTAGTAATCTTAATAATCATCTTAATCTTTTGCCATTAATTACATTAGCCGACTATACTACGGTATTTCAATTTTAACTACGTAAAATAATATAAAATACATACATACATAACATCACGCCCGTAATCCCCGAAGGGGTAGGCAGAGTTACAGGGGCAGCATGCCCCTTCAACCGCATTCAGCCAAAAATATAGCCGGGCTGGGTTAGATTGAAACTGTAAAAAAGCAGTGACAAGCGGCTAACCTGTCGCCTACACAATCACAATCACACACCCAAAACCCGATATGCCATTAGTCGCCTTTTACGACATGCTAGGCAAGAACCACAGTTGGCATATTCTTTTTAAGTCCCATACCAACATGGGACAATGGGCTGGGTTGGATGGAAAGCTGTGAAAAAGGAGTGACAAGTGGCTAGCTCGTCGCCTACTCAGACACATACCCAAAACCCCGTAAACCATTATGTATGTGTATTGTTTTATTATGATATAACCCATTTTTATGTACAGCTAATGGTCATGACGTTTTGGGGTTTTACTTTAATATAAAATGCCAAAAATAATATTGATCGACCGAGTCATTCATAAATTACACTAGCTTCAAGTATTCTTTTAATTGACTTTTATGTGAAATGAAATGTCAGAATGAAAATTCAGATTTTATCACGTACGATTAACGCATTTGTCATCGAATAGTTTACGACTCAGTCCTACATCACACAATGTGAGGGAGACTTTATACCGGGTGTAATTTATTGATGGCTCTTGTTGTCTGTTGTCTCACTGCTTTTCTTTTTACTGTAGAATGGTCGACGGAAGCGCTCTGTAGGTAAATAACGTCAATAAGTCTATAATAATGAAATTTCCTCCACTCAACGGAGAGAGCTAGACAATCAATTTATTTCGTTAAGGAAAAACGTACAAGCCGACGTTTTTAAGTCCTTCTCTTTGTTTTGTTTTGTTTGAACAATAAATAAAGAGTTTATATGCCAATGATTGGCTTTGTCTGTGACCTGCGTTTTGAGGTTTTTCTTTTGTAATGCCGCTTGCGTAATGAGGGGGGAGCATTAGGGGGATGCGGCAAGACTTGGGTAAGCGAATTATGATATCAAATTAGAGTGTAATGTAGGAATAACAATATTTTGTTCGAAAAGCTGGTCTGATATATGCCTATAGGCGTACATCGCTGTAGTATGTAGTGTATTATATTATTTCAACATATTCATGACATTCTTAGTCCAAAAAGAATTATCGTAATTGTTTTTTATTGAAGAACCGTGACTATTCTCTATAAAATTTATCCCAATAGGACTACCACAGATGAGCAGGGAGCACTATTAGGTATATAACTATTAGGTTTTCATGTTTCAGATAGGTAAGGCAGATGAATGTTACTTAGTATAGACGTATCACAAGTACGTATCATCATCTTCCTAGCGTTATGTCCCGTGCTCAGACGAGGTCCGCTTAGACCAGGATCCAGGATTTAGCGTGTCTAGCAATTACACTGAAGCGACTGCCTATCCGACCTTCATAACCCTAAGATAAGGGAACCAGACAATTTTTTGATCATGGTTACAAATCCAAAGTTGTTTGAATTTGCAGATGTCATCATGATGTTTTCCCTCACCGCCGAGCTAGTGGTACATAGATTTGAAAAATCCAGAGGAACGTGACGGGTTTGAACCCGCACTCCTCGGTTAAGAGGCGCGTGTCATTACCATTGAGCTACCACCACTCCGTATCACAAACACGTATATAGTTATTAAATGTGCAGAATTCGTGATTTACAGTATTTTCCTTAACCGCCAAATAAGTACTACTTATACATCATGATTTGAAACTCCCGAGGTACGTACCCTACATTGCTCGCGTGTAAGGCGTATGTCCTTACCATTGACAGACCCGTTGGTCGGTGGTCAGAGACCCTGTGCACGAAACCAAGGGTCGTGGGTTCGAATCCCGCTAGGGGCAAATGTTTCGTGTGATGAACATGGACATTTGTACTCGAGTCATGGATGTTTATAAAACGTATTTAAGTATGTTTATCCGTTCAGCTAGTATCCATAGCACAAGCTTTTATGCTTAGTTTGGAACTAGGGAATTGGTGTGTCAGTCTGGAGAATTTATTTATACCACCACCGCTTTAAGTACCGGTAACTGATGTGTTGATGTGAAGAAAAACTTTATGCTTGCACCGCTTAGCTAAGCTTTAACATACTAGGCAGTAGAGCAACTTGCATGGCATGGAGGGAAATAGCTGAAATGAAATGAATGAAAAAATAATTTATTTTCTACCAAATTGAAACAATGTTTCTTTAACATTTAACAAATATTTGGATAGACTGGAGCATAAGCTAGGACATTCCTGTATTTCAGGATTCCAGGTATCAAGGCTCCAGGTATAGCTGTATTACATCTAGCTAATAGGCACCGTAGTCTAATCGACACAGGCCCAGACCATCGTCGGATAGGTAGTAGTGCTACCAAATCTGGTATAGAGGTAGATACCTAACTAACTAAAGTAGGTACGTATACCTAGCCAATGGGCACCATAGCCTATACAGTAGGTACCATGCGTTCTGCACAGTCCTCACCAAAGTGAGCTTTCGATAATAGATACCATAAAAACTGCAAACACATGCTCGCGTTTTAGTGAGTAATCAATTTGTTGGAATACGTTCCCGTTCAGGATTCCCCTCACGTACGGCCCGGGCCATCAACAAATAGTTTAGAATTGCCAGCCCATTTTATAGGGCATCCGTTATCTCGTCAATTTGCCCTGAATATTTTATGGTGTGCCGATGAAGACGGTAATGGGCCACCAAGTTTGGTTATGTGATGGTTCTTTCAGCAGCTCGTGAATTGGACGAGGAACGTTAAACATCGTTTTGAGTTGTCTAGACCTCATGTATAATGGATATCAATGGCTCAAAGTTTGAACAGTGTGTCGTAAAATAAGTAAGATGCGATTTTATGTTCTGACATACATATTTTTAAAGCACTTCAAAGAAGAAGTGGTTTTTAAGCTAGTGTTCTTCGGTATCGGGTTTTGGGTGTGTGATTGTGTAGGCGACAGGTCAGCCGCTTGTAACTGCTTTTTCATAATTTTCCATCTAACCCAGCCCGTCTTTATTTTTGGCTAAATGTGGTTGAAGGGGCACGCTGCTCCTTTGCCTCTGCCTACCCCTTCGGGGATTATGGGATGTTATGTATGTATGTTCTTCGGTAATTCGCTTAAAATGGCGACTGATTTATCTTTAGATTATGTGGATTATGATCTCGTATATAGCGAGACTGGTTATTACATTGAAGCCACTGCTGTATTTCCTTGGTACAGCTTAGATAGTGGTACCCGATAAATTTGATCATGATTTTACATTCATTTTGTTAATTTATTAAGTCTTTTGAATGTATAGGTTTCCTCGCGATGTTTTCCCGTTGAAAATAAGTTTGAAATAGGAATTGAAAAATCCGAACATATCTTGATTGGAAGCATTTATGGGTTAAACTGGGTTTGACCAATTGAGATATATGTACAATTTGGTTTGACCTAATAAATACCTTTTTTTTTTTTTTTACTTGAGGAATGCATTTACGCACCATCCAAACAGAGTCCTGGGGTGGACCTATAAGGGTGAGTCGGGCTCGAAACCGGTAGCAAACTCCGGAGACCCTACCGACTAAACCTCAAGGCTGTCGTTCTTCGGGCGCTAACGCAAAACCAACGGGATCCCCACTGTCGGGATTCATCTCGAAAAGTCTACGCAGCGCGCGCTGCCGCCTAGCGGCCCATCTCGAGGGAGTGGTATTCTCCCCCAGAACACCTAGGGTGATGTTTCACGACCACATAGACAGCTGTGTACCCTATCCTGACGGACCGGGTGTAACACCTGCAGTCGGCTTCTCCGGGGACGATAGAGGGCCAGAGGACCCATCCCCTAACCCCCACGACCCCAAAGGCCCTTTTAGTCGCCTCCTACGACAGGCAGGGATACCTCAGGAGTATTCGGAGCCCCCCCTGCAGGGCGCCGCCGGGCTAGACACCATCGCCACGGCGGCCTCGCCTACGACGTCGGGCGGGATCGTCCAGCTCGCGCTGGCGCTCGGCGCTCTCCTTCTGCGACATGACACTGCCGCAGAAGGAGAGCACCGCGTCCCAAGACTCCTCACTACTCACCATGGCAGACACCACGGTCGGTAGAGAGAGGTCTCGCCCAACAACGGCGGATAGCGCATTGCGCTCTACGGCAAAAGCCGGACACTCCTCCAACGTGTGCTCAGCACTGTCCTCAACGGAGCCGCAGTGGTGACAGGACCCGGTCGCCTCCCGACCGATCCGACACAGGTACTTCCCGAAGCTGACCTAATAAATACCTACCCCAAGTTTATGAAGCGCATTTATTTTCCACCATTTTGTACATATTAACCGTTCATTATCAATTGTAATTAATAGGTATGGATTGTTAATATTAAAATACCTCTTATCTGTTACTAGGTCAATGAATGTATTATTAATCTACATAGCAATACTTACAGGTCTAAACTTACTAAGCTTATCTAATAAGATATTTCTGCACTATCCACCGACTGTTTAAGTGGTAGTACAATTTTTATACTGCCTCAATAAAACGGATTGTAAAGTGCTTTCGCGAGTCGCGATAGTTTATGGTTCAGTTTATAGTCTATTTATGGTTTTGGTAAATTTTTGTGTTCGCTAGCAGTGTTTGAACTAAATTACTGATAATGTTGTTAATTGGAAAACCTGTGCAGGCGATGACGGTGTGTTTCACCTACAAACTCTCTTATTTATATACTAGCTGTGCCAGCGGTGTCACCCGCGTTTATGGTTAATATTATAAAGACTATTTCCGTCATACATGATTTCTATGTAACTTTAACCAATAAGGCTGCACACGCGACGGAAGCTTAAAAAATGGAGTAACTTCTCCCGTTTTCCCAACATTTCCCTTCACTACTCTGCTCCTATTGATTGTAGCGTGATGAAAAGTATACTATAACCTGCCCAGGAGTATGAAGAATAATTGTACCAAGTTTCGTTAAAATCCGTCCAGTAGTTTATGTTTCTATAAGGAACATACAGACAGACAGACAGACAGACCAAAAATTTACTGATTGCATTTTTGCCATCAGTATCGATCACATATATATATATAATCACCCCCTGATAGTTATTTTGAAAATATATTTCATGTACAGAATTGACCTCTCTACAGATTTATTATAAGTATAGATGTATGAAATCTGTATGTATGTAAATATTTCAACTGTATAGTTACACATAGGCTAATGTTAATCTTAGAATTCTGGAGAATTCAGATAAACTCTACCTTTCATTACGAGTAATACATGAGTAAAACTGCGGGAGAAAATTAGTTGTTTTAGTCATTGAACTATTATTACTAGCGTATGGAACCGACGCAGCGAACAAGTTTTTTGCGCCTTGCGTTGTTGCCGATCGGCAACAACTCGTTCAGTCACTCGCCTACGTTCACGCGTAAGCGCCATGAAATTCAAGGCGTTTACGACGTTTTGGTCGCGAGAAAAATGTACTCTATGAGCGATCTAGCGCTACGTATTTTAATAGCTTAACTAGACAACAATTGTTAGTTTTATCGCTGCAAATGCTGAAACACGCTCAGTCCATGCTTCGTGATAATATTTTTGTTTGACATAGCTTCTCTATACATAGTAATAATAGTTCAATGGTTTTAGAACAACTAAACTTTTAAATTTACATGTTATTAAAGAAATTTGACTTTGTCCACCCGTTCGGGGATTATGGGCGTGATGCTATGTATGTATGTATGTTATTAAAGTTGATGAGTTAATCTTCAATCATAATGTTAAGCTAAATGTATAGTACTTACGTACTCATACGATAGCCAGAGACACTAAAACGTGCTTTACAAAACGATCACGATTCAAGTAAAAATTCCACGGACTAGTAAAAAAAGAAGGACTCCGCGCCACTAACTACACGTTGAAACTTCTGCGGAGCAACAACTTGACACGAAACTAACATCACACATTGATACAACCACTCCATATGCGTTTAAAAAAATCACAGTCACGCATAAGGGTGGCTTCACGCTGTAGCATTTGATAACAAAACATAACACCACGCCCATAATCCTAAAAGAGGTAGGCAGAGTCAAATGGATAGCAGGCCCACCACATTCAGCCAAAAACAAAACTCGACTGGGTTAGATAGAAAATTGTGAAAAAGTAGTGACAAGTGGCTAGCTTGTCGCCTACAGAATCACATACCCAAAACCCGATATACCATCAGTCGCCTTTGACGATATGTTAGGCAAGAAAAACAGTTAGCACATTCTTTTTAAGTCCCAGACCAACACGGGACAGAATTTGGTGATGTCAATAATAAAGGTTGATTGCATTGACTGACGTGATAACGGGTATCTTCTTAACGTTTTATCCTTAAAAGAAATGCCGAACGGAAGTAAAACCTCCCGGATGAATACAGGAACAATATCTGGAGAACGGTATAACAGTGATATTTCGCGAAGCGTCGTAAGTGCAAAAAGTTGTTGCTTGTCACTCCAATAAATAAACAGGGATATTTTTCTCTTATTAGCTTACGCTTACTGGACTTTGGTATTGCTGGGCGGTTAGATTCGTACAGTTTTTTTTTTTATAATAATATCAGACTTCATCACATACATTAATCTGACTCCGAGGTAAGTAGCTTAAGCACTTGTGTTACGGATATCAGAAACAACAGTGGTATTACAAATATATACTTAAATATTGGATATTAACACCCAAACACAGAACAAACACAAGTATTCATTACACGAATGTTTGTCCTGGGTGGGGATCGAACCCACAACTCTTGGGGCATGGCAGGGTCACTACCAAATGCGCCATCGAGCTTGTCAAGTTTGTTTAATAAAAAGCGTTAGTAGCTTAATGGTAAGGGCATGTGTGTCACAAGTTGAAAGGTGACGGGGTGTGACCCCGACGTAGTATTTGCTTTTAATCCCTGTTATTCATCTATACTAATATTATAAAGAGGAAAGATTTGATTGTTTGTTTTTTGTATCAAATAGGCTCCAAAACTACTGAACCAATTTAAATAATTTTATCACCAATGAAAAGTTACATTATCAGCGAGTAACATAGGCTATATTTTATCTCCGTATTCCCACGGGAGCGGGAACTACGCTAGTGAAAGCGCATAGCGGTGCTATTATTTCTAAAATTACTATAAAGCGCTAAGAGAAATCTGCACATTGAATTAACTATGATCATCATCTTCCTAGCGTTATGTCCCGTGCTTAGACGGGGTCCGCTTAGACCATGATCCAGGATTTAGCGAGTCTGGTAATTACATTGAAGCGACTGCCGATCTGACCTTCGTAACCCTAAGATAAGGGAACCAGACAATTTTTGGATCATGGTTCAATTCAATTAACTACGATATGTTACCAAAATAATCCAGTTTGTTTGGTTCTCTTCTCTTAGGGTTCCAAAATGGCTTTTGCTTTATTTACTAACGAGACTCGCTAAATCAAGGTACATAGGTACATTATGACATGGTTAAAACTGTACATAACTAAATTCCCAGATCTGTTTTTTTTCAAACTCGGTGAAGCGGCTTGCAGAACTATTAGAAATAGAAGTATTTCAAAGTTTCATACATATATACATACATACCATTACGCCTGTAATCCCCGAAGGGGTAGACAAGGTCAAGGAACAGCCAGCCTTCTCAATCACATTCGACCAAAAAGCAAAACATAAAAAAAAAATCATAAATGTGCAGAGTACGTGGCTAATAGTGTAAGTGGCTATTGGTATAATATCTTTAAAAAAAAACTGTCCGAGAATTTGAACCGACACTCCTTAAATGCCAGATGAGTATTCGTACCGTTCTACCAACGTTATATATCATTGAAAAATTTAATAAAAAATGCTCTGAAACAATCATATTTTATTTCGGTGCTGGCAACTTCACCGGACACGGAAATTCGAGTAGGGAAGATGTGTGCATAATAACTTAGCTCGCGACGATCTATTATTCACGCGTGTCAATCGTCGTGCCCACACGGTTCGGACCGAATTTTCCTTTTATTTGGCGTATCAAATCATATTTGCGGGTGAAATTGCTTTTGTGATACCTTCTGTATTGTTTACTAATACTAGCGCGGAAGGGTTTGTTAGTTTGTCTATTTAAATAGATATTTAGATGGATGGAAATAATACTAGGAATCTGGTTTGACAACATACACAATAAATAAACATATCACGCCCAGAATACCTGTAGAAGTAGGCATAGTTCAAGGAGCAGCAAGTTCTTTAAAAAGGTTGAAATACATTTTTGTTAAGTCAAAATGATCTTTTTTCTTCAAAACGTAAAGATTTTACAGTTTATAACGTCTTTTGCCTTTCAGATAACTAGTATCATCATTTGTTCTTACATTGACCTATTCTGCCTTTTAATGATCTTCCCCAACGAGACACTCTCCCGTGTCCTTCTGATTTAGTAGAGGGCACAGCGCGACAGTGGGTCCACGACCACGAAAGGGTCAACGGGACCCACCCATCTGGGAAGGTGACTGTGTTCATCCGGTTGTCTCCAGGCCTAGCGAAGGATTCCTTAAAGAGACCCGTGCAGCCTCAGTGGGGGATGTATCCTGGAGTGGGTATACCCTGGCAGCTACCATCTTGGCCTGAGAATGGGCGTCAGATCTCAGGGAGTCCCACATAACAGTCATTCCTGACGTTAAAAATAGGTCTCTGTTTGATTCAGTGAAATGTAAAATTCGTAAAATGGATAAAAATTCGGGCAATTGGTTAAAAGTAGCCAGAAATTCAAATGTTTAAAACGTTTCGATGCCGATGCAATAGTTGTTCTAAAACGTAATCTTTAAATTCGTCACAGTTTCGTTCACTTCTTAAATTCTATTCGTTTTGTGTATGCGTGTGTCGCTTCTACATTTTTTATGAACAAAAATTTAAAGGACAAAAATGGATCGTTTAAAATTTGTAACAGGAACTAACCTGTTTACAAATAACGTTTCTACGACGATGTAGCAAAAGCCAATCTAGCCGTCAGCACAATTTCATTCATGGACTCAGTTGTTGATTCATTCGTTCATTCATTGACCAGCTCTACGCCTGAGTCAATAGGCAAGATGACTAAAAAATTCTATTTAGTCCGTCAGTTATATTATAAAAAACATAAAAAAAATTGCACGTATTTTTTTTATTTATTTGTCAAACAAAAATTCGTGAAATTTTTACTAAATAGTGACGTCGCAAGCCCCAATCCAATCCAAAATGTTGATGCTTTTTATCTTTGTGATTTTTTATTAATTTAATAAAGCGGAAAATTGTGTCTAGTATTTTTGTATAATCTAACTGACGGACTAAATAAAATTATAGGTTTTCAATGCAGTCATCATCCCTATTGGAATGGTTGCAATATTACCTTCTATTTACCTACTAAGGTTAACAAGCATGCAGCCGCATTAAAATCATCACATCAAGCCTGTTTCTAAATATTCAGGGATCGTTGTAATACCATCCTTTTATCTCCACAGAAAAACAACTAGGTGTATAGCTTGCAATTGTCACACGACTTAAACCAGTGGTTCCCAATCTGTGGCCCGCTGACCATCAGTGGTCCCTGAAGCATATCCGCGAGAAACTTAAAAATGTGGTTTTAAATTATGAAAGGTTATTTTTAAATTGGAACCGTTTATTTTAAACCATGTGGTTTCTAACAATAATGAAATAGAAGTGGTCCTCGGTCACGAAAAGGTTGGGAACCACTGACTTAGACGGATCATTCGTGATAAAAGCAAATGATGTAACATGGCGGCAAAACGTACGGCGACTGATATGAGACAAAGCCGCACTCTACTTATTGCTGTATACAGGGGGCTCCCTTTAAGAGCCAAGTTTTAATAAAAGCGCCGACGAATTTAATAGGCTGTTGGTAGTTGGGGTTAAATGTTTCATGTGGAAAGTAAAAACAAAAAGAGGCAAATTAATAAAATCTGAATTTCGACACAGCGCCACCTATCTATTCAAACTCATAGGTCAGAATTATGCAGGTGATACCTTAAGTAAAATACATATTTCACAGTCGTACAACTATGTTAGAAGAAAAATGTTAACATTTGACGTTTGGTCTCTAAATCATGGTTATGTACCCATTTTTAGGCGGGGACCATGATCTTAGATTTAAAGACTCTGGTCGTCATCTCTCAATATTTTTTTTATATGATAGAACACATAATAAATGTGTTGAAGTGGGTGACTTTAAGGTATGTATGATTGAATCACTAATGTAAACAAAATTGGGGAGATACTGATTAAATAATTAAATAAATAAATAAATTCTTCAGACTGGCACACCAATTCCCTAGTTCTCAACTAAGCTTATAAGCTTGTGCTATGGATACTAGGTGAACGGATAGACATACTTAAATACGTTTTTAAACATCCATGACTCGAGTACAAATATCCATGTTCATCACACGAACCCGCGACCCTTGGTTTCGTAGCCAGGGTCTCCGACCACTCGACCAACGGGCCAGTCAAATTTCTAAGGTACAGTTTCCAGTTCTTTATTTAAATTTCAGGGCTTCATTTAAAGTTATCGTGTACTTATTACGAATAAATTTCATTTTATTTCTAATATATATGTAGTTTTTTCTAGTTTTAAACAGCACCCTGTATGCCGCACGCATGCACGCCTGCATGCGGCTTTGTTGCGCTTTTAGCGGGCCGCGAACAATGCAGGTGCGCCTAGTTCGGTAATGGCTCGGCCCGCTCCCGCAACGATGGCGGACGCTTCCGTCATTGTACTGAGTCTTGTAAACAGAAATGTGATGTGAAGTACCTCGCGGATTTGTCCGGTAAACAGACGGTATAGCTGATAAGTAAATCTTTCTTTTGTTGGATGTACAGAAAGCTTACCAAATTTCAATACTTTCTACAGACCATGACCATAGCTAAGTAAGATAAAGAACTCTTTAAAAAGTTTACCTAGTTCGGTAATCGCTCGACTCACTCCCGCAAGGAATGGCGGACGCTGCCGCCATTGTACTGTATATATTTTGTACAGAGAAATGTGACATATTATGTATACCTCGCGAATGAGTAGGTTAATTGCATTGCATATGTATGTATATACAGCTTAGTTGATAAACAATACTTACTAAAAAAATAACGGACCTCTTAAAGTCTTCGTAATTCGGTAATGGCCCGGCCCGCTGCTGCAACGAATGGCGGACGCTTCCGTCATTGTCCTGTATTTATCTTATAACAGAAATGTGACGCTAAATACCTCGTGCATTTGTTTAGTAAATATAGCGATTACTTATTACGATTCAATACTCTCTAAGACACCATAGGTAACGGAACTCGTATAAAACAATCCGTCTGTTCGGTAATGGCTCTCGCAACAATAGCGGACACTTCCGCCATTGTAATGTATCCGTCTTATACGGAGAAATGCGATATAAATATACTTCTCCGATGAGTAATAAATAAATATATACAACCAATTGATAAATAACAGTCGTATATATAGAAGTTCTTCCTAGTTCGGTGACAAATTGTAGACAATGCGGATATTGTACTGTATATCTGTCTTGTACGTAGAAATTTCATATAGATATACCTCCCCAATGAGAAGGAAATATATAATAAGTAGACAGCTTAATTGATAATATATCATTATTAGGATGCCATGCATATGACACTTGAAAATTGCGAAATCATCACATTGAACTCCCAATTAAGAAACCCTGCATTATTGGACTAACTCGTTGACCTTTATCTCTAGAACGGTTGAAAATAACACATGGAAGTTATTATTGTTATAATATAGGTGGCCCGTTGCAGGTGTTAACTAAATACGTGTTTAAGTCAGTTTAAAGAAACAGAAGTTGTTAAAAACTAAAATCAGCTGCGGAAATGTGGCGTTCTGTGAAACGTCTTCTCCTTCTTTTTTAAGATGGTTAAACTGTAGTGTAGCTGTTATTTGGACCATAATAACGGATTCATTGACATCAGTTAAGTGGTTTAGGCTTTGTAGGAATAGGTATTGGTAAGTACAAACGCACATAAAAGGTACGTCAAGACAATAAAACCTTTCCATTTGGCCTGATGCAGTCGAGTAACGGGTATCTTAGAAGAAATTAATGAAATGCATCGTCCAGTATAACATAATGTGTTGGCAACACCCGGTTGACGACACACCGACGCTCGGCGCGCTTCGAATTTACCGGCCACATTTGCTCGAGCCACGGACCGAACAACACCTCTTCGCGACTATCGTGCTTAGTTAGACTAAATTTATTAATAGAAAAATTGTGGGGTTTATTTTAATGATTTAATAATTATTTAGTATATTTAGCTTCTATCGTTTTACTTACCCTAATTCCTAATAAAAGCTTACAAATGTATGTACAATATTTTTATTTATATTGTAAAAACAACGGATAAAATTATAAGGCTATCGCTGTATATTTCAAAGTTTATTTGCTGGTAACTCTTGATCATTTTTATACTAGACATCTATACTACATTTTAAGAGTAGTCATTAGACTTGTAAGTATTTACACAAACACATCTTATTTAATCTGATCCGATCTTTGTATGAAATGTCACCGAGTGCCAGATTATGCATGTCGCATGCACAGTGGGCGCGACACAGCCAATTAGCGCGGACATTGCATGTTTAAATGTCAACCTTAATTATGATTTAAGGTGTGCCGCTGTGCCCCGGCTTCGAGCATACGCAGTGTACGGATTTTGAGATTTATGTACAAAAAAATAAATAGGTAGGTAAATGAATACGCATTTCAACTTTTAAACTAATTAAAGTCACTACTTATTTCAAGTTTTATACTAAATAAAATCATTGATTTAATTTAATATACTTATATATTAAATATAGACAAGCTCGATGGCGCATTCGGTAGTGACCCTGCCCCATGCGCCAAGAGTTGTGGGTTCGATCCCCACCCAGGACAAATATTCGTATGATGAATACTTGTGTTTGTTCTGTGTCTGGGTGTTAATATCCAATATTTAAGTATATATTTGTTATACCACTGTTGATTCTGATATCCGTAACACAAGTGCTTAAGCTACTTACCTTGGAGTCAGATCAATGTATGTGATGTCGTCGGATATTTATTTATTTATTTATATACTTATAATATACGTCAAGCTAAATAAACAGTTGTTTAAAGAAGTTTTGTGAACGTCCTCGAGAATTTGCTTGATTTGCACGTGTTTAGAAACACGTGCAAAGCATAATAAATTACTTAAAATCGACTCTTCACGGCGCAGGCCGTATTCATTATAACCATCTTCATGACATAAAAAAGAAAAAAAAAATTTGGTGCCGTTTGTCTGTATTGTATTTTTAATCAAACTGTTTACCCGAAAAATTTATCATAATATTTTTTCAGAAATTTTCATAATTATTTCTTACTACAAACGTTACACCTAAATAGTTTATTTACTACAACTTAATCGCACAATGAATGCAATTCAAATTGAAATTCAAATGCAAATATTTTATTGCATTACATCATTGTGATACAAGATGTTATGTTAAATTATAGAGTACATCATGTTACCTATTTAAGCATAGCAATATATATTATGTCAATGAACGTGTGACGGAAACTTTTATTATTGTCCTCATCTATATACTGTACCTAAACCAATTATTTATTTTTATTTATATTAGATTGTTATTATTAATACTTTTTAAATTAATGTATCTTTATAGTATTTGTTTAAGTTGTAAAATTAGTTATTAATAAGCATTAATTTTAATGGTTTAAAATTCATTTGTTTCTGTTATCAACAACTTCACTCCCAGAATTCTAAAATTAGAAACAACATCATTATATCTATGCTTTTAAATGTCTGCGTAATTTCCAGGGGCTAAAGCAAGGTTGACCAACGACAAAAGTCTGAAGCGCCCAGTCTCCCCTGCCGTCTATAATGGCTATACTTTATACTGTTTCAACTGAGCGTTTCTTCTTTAATGACAGCATTTATCAAAGATACGTATAACGCAGACCACTGACACACTGGGATGCTACGTATTGTGTATCTAATTGCTACTAGACGAGCTCTTCCAAAAGATGCAAGTAGAATGTGAAGAAATCCGTTTCAACATCTTACTGACAATTTATTTGGGATTTGTACCGTCCGGTAAGAAGAGGCATACTCCCGTGGTTCGGACTTGTGGAAAGAATAGATGACGAAAGATTGACTAAACAGATACACAATGCGAACGTGAAAGGATGTAGGAGCCGCAGAAGTCCCAGGCTTACCTACCACGACCAGATTGTCGCGTATTAACAGAAGATGATGTTAGGAGTCATAAAAACCGTAGAGCTTGTATGAAAAGGATCATGAATGTTGAAGAGGCGAGTGAGGCGAGTAAGGATCGTGCCATATGGCGTTCGGTTCTCTCTGCCTACCCCGCTAGGGAAGTGACGTGTAGTTTAGTTAGATTGTACCGTCCAAGCTTTAACGTAAGACGCCTACGGGGTAACGAATTTCTAAACCACCAAGGACAAAGACACTCTTTTTCTAATAAGAGAAATGCCCTACCCACTTTCAAACCGGTCGAGGGAATGGCATGGTGTTGTGGGACTACCTGAGTTAGAGGACCTCTCTCCGGCTGGTGGCTATATATAGTGGTAGCCGGGGTGTACCCAATAAGCCCCTCGGCGCCTCTACATTGCCTTAGTTGACAGCACTGAAGGGAAACCGGATCAGCGGAACAACCTCATTTCCAGCTACCGCCCATCCATCACGACAGGCCATACACGCTCCCACGAAAGTTGACAGGAATGACCATTCCCATCCAGCGTCGGCGGAGACTGATGCTATGCAGATGGAGGTAGGCAGACACGCCCTTTTTTTTACCTCGGCTCGGCGGGACGAGATGGTTATGTGGGACTCCCAGGGGCCTCTGCATCAGGAGATCCCCTCTCCAGCCAAGATGTAACGGCCGAGCTGTACCCACTAACCGGACAGAGACACCCTGCCACAACCTAGCAATACATTCGTTGCAGTCTCTCGCGCCCTAGTGCGAATGCCCACGCGCATAAGTGAGGCCGCGACCTGCATTACATACGCACAGAATAACTCCATGGTTTTATAGGTTATATCTTTTACGACGCTATGGCGCCCTAAAACAACGCATTTATTTATCCTTCACCAGATGCCTTTTTATTTGCGTATTTATTGCTGTGTATGTAATTTTACGAGAATATTTCGGGATTTCTAGTTTCACATACAACAGGTCAGACGTACAGATTTTTGGGACATGCAGATAATTTTTGGTGAATGCTTGGTATGTTTAATGGGGGCAAATTTGCAAAAAAAAACATTAGTTTAATCCGTGTTGATAAAGTATGCATTCTAACATTTATCTTGACGTAATAAGGTTCAAATTGCAAACATCAAAGACGCTATTTATACTGGTTTTGTGATATATGACGATGATAAACATAAGTAAATATTTGATTTACTAGTTCAAGTAAATTTTTCCAATAGGTATTTTTTTATCATCAAGTCAGAGCTACTGATGAAAATTAGTAAGTCAAATTCAGTCTTTGATTTGAGACTGAATTTATTAAGTACATCATAATATTAGGCACCAAATCAGATCAAGAGTAATTTCGTCCAAATGTATGCAAAAACATCAGTTCTAATCAGCCCAGTTTTTCTGTCTGGTAAAAAATCACGCAAAGAAATACCAAAAGAAATCTTGGCATTTTTGCTTATAACTATGTTTGACACATTGCTGTATATCTAAATTGATCAATATTTCGACAAATATACTGAGAAACTAAAACCGATAAAAACTAAATAGTTCCGACATAATTGCTCCTCAAATATCCATCTAGCGTTCACCAAATCGCCTTCAGTCGCTACAAAGGATATCTAAAATCTTATTTCCCCGCCATAAAATTCAACAATCAATGAGTCTTCCGCCCGAATGAGCGATATAATATTTTCGGCCAAAGAGCGATTAGCGAATAATTAAACCGATAATTGGGCAGTTCGCAAAATGTGGGTCAGTCTCGTTAGGATCGAATGCCGAGGGAGCGGGAGTAATTCCGTAAATATATCAACATTTCTCGTAAATAAGAATATCCTGTTTAATGAAGCGATTTGCTTATAAATATCAGTCGGTAGTTTACTGTTAACTGGATTTTAAAGAAATAAATAAATAAATTCTTCACACTGACACACTCCCTAGTTCCCAACTAAGCTAATGCTTGTGCTATGGATGTAATAGGTGAACGGATGAACATACTTAAATACATTTATAAACATTCATGACTCGAATACAAATGTCCATGTTCATCACACGAAACATTTGCCTCTAGTGGGATTCGAACCCGCGACCCTTGGTTTCGTAGCTAGGATCTCTCAGAGGTCAGTCAGAAGAAAGTAAACAACAATACGTCGCTTTAGGACTATAATACCTAATAGGTTAATTCAATTTTAAAGTATAGGCACACACGACAGCACTTCAGGCTAAATATTGCGGAGTCTTTATGTCGTTGTAATAAGAGCTGTTTCGCAACAAAAATATATAGCCTTATGTGCTGTCGTCTGTACATAAGTACGTTTGGATTTATTTTATAATAATGTGACATCACAAGCGTGTAACTTTATACATTTTACATGGAAATCAAATGTTTTGACAATTATAACAACGAAGTTAATTAATTGATTAAATTGTCAAATACAGGGTCAGGTCAATTGAGTCAATTAATTAACTCGCACATTCGGGTATACCACCATTTATTTAATGGTCGACAAAAAGTTTTACAAAAACAAAACATAAAAAGTTTTCAAAGTGTGTATCAAAAATATGAATGTTTTTTAAACGGTAATAGTAGATAACACTTTAAAACATAACAGTAATTTTTTTTTTATCTCTGCAAAAATTTTCTTTGCACTCCCACAGAAACAAAAAAATTTACATGAATAAATTTTTAATTCAATTCGACAATGTAACACTCGATAATTTTCCGCTTTTCTACCGCTCCGCATTTTTCTAGCATTTCCATTAAAAATCCAAAACACTTCACCTATAATTGCAGCATAAATCCTAGTGATTGATCGGGGTACATCTCAAAGTCAGCGTTCAATATATGGCCTTGATGGTGAGGGTCGGAATAGCTAGTCACCGTCGAACAATATCTTAGAATTTGTTTAAAATACAATTTTGAACGCACACTGTGGGATCAAAGCCATTTGTAACGCTTTGCTGTGATGCGGCGAGTGCAGGGTTGCCACTGAAGTAAACATCGAAAGACTCATCAAAAATTTAAAAGGGAAAATGGAAGCCATGTTCAATTTAATGAAAATTAGGTAGAAACACCTGAGATGTGCGAGGATGCTAGTAAGAGACGTGTTTGTGAAGAACCAATAGAATGTAGCTTCGTTAGTATTCGAAAATTAAAATAAACTTCTGTGTAGAAGGAAATCAAAATGGAAAAAACAGAGAAACGCTTTTTTTATATTGAAATTATTTTTTCATACACGCTCTGCTGTTATTATGCCTCTAACAACACCTTTTGTTAACACACGACCAATTTGAGCGTGGTAGGCAAATCGGAAATTCTACGATATCTACCTACTATGCTTTCAATTTTGTATTATTTTTAATAACTAAATAACCGACAACATCACATACAATGATCTGACTCCGAGGTAAGTAGCTTAAGCACTTGCGTTACGGATATCAGAATCAACAGTGGTATTACAAATATATACTTAAATCTCAGATATTAATACCCAGACACAGAACAAACACAAGCACTCATCACACGAATGTTTGTCCTGGGTGGGGATTGAACCCACAACTCTTGGCGCATAGGGCAGGGTCACTACCAAATGCGCCATCGAGCCTGTCATCAAGCATTGTATCTGCTTAGTCAATCTTTCATCTGTCATTCTTTCCATATGTCCGTACCACCGAAAAATACCTCTTCTTAAGTAAACTAAATTATATTCGAATATTGTCAACCCTACGAGATATAATAGGAAAGTCACATGGGGGTGAGTTTAGGCATTTCATGTTATTTTAATGGGTACTAGAATTTATGTATTGGAGTGGGGATGTCGTGGCCACGATTAGGTCTGAAATAGATAGTACAAATGGTCTAGCGATTGTATTAATGGTTTTGAAATGGAGATTACCTGAAATGACTCGGAAATAACTGGTTTATAATGTTTTGTACAATAGAAGTAGGCTATTGTGTTCTGTGATTATGTTATGACTAGTGAAAAGTAATACATGAAGTAATCAATTGGGTTTAGTGAATGTAGTGTAAGATTTGATTGTGGGGGGTTAGAAAGGGGGTTGTGGGGTAAGTTTTCGATTTTAAGGAAGTACGTACGGATATTAACGGTAACTGTATTAGTTTCTACTAGGATTTGACTTATCAGAAGGCTATTAAAAATGTTTCTCATTAGTTTTTATAGTCAAACAACGTTGTGCATTGTCCATTACTGTTTTGTTTTAGAATCCACAGACAAATTTAAGGGCTAGGGGTTTAATTTCTTCACCGGGAAATATGTTGTTGATCAAAAAGTGTTAGTCCCTTTGTAGATTTTGGTTTTCAGAAAGCTTAAGCTATTTTGGAATCAGAGCGATGAATAACCTTGTTACCACATTCCTTATATGTAGTTAGTTAGTTATTCAGTATGTTTTTTTCTTTCATACCTGCCAATCAGTTGTCGTCGAATTAAATACACTCTCGTTTCATTTATTGTCTTCATCCCATATAATCATAAAAAAAATAATTATGAACATCTTCGACACTCGATTTTTTTCATCACGTGTTAATCTTAACTTCTTAGGCATCTGCCTATACATACAAATAAACGGTTTCCTTTTATATTAAATACCTATGTCACTGTCATACGTTAACACTTCAATACTTCATCATCAACCACGCCCGTCTACTGCTGGACATTGGCCTCTCCTAATAATCACTACTAACCCCAATATACTTCAATAGTTACCATGAAAATCTAAAGAACCACCTTACATAATTTATCATCTCACCGCCTGAAGGGGTAGTATTTTTAAAATGGCACTTTCACGTTTTTTATTGTTAGTGAAGTACTTACAGGATAATATCTCTTACCTAGCAATATTGGGAGGGTCGTTTAGCCCTCTTGCCTGGAGAAGTGCCGTTAAAAAGAGCGGGTGTAGCAAAAAATGAGGTAACTTTACTACCAATATTATATTATGGTCCAACATCTCAGGAACGCCAACCTGGTACATTTAAGTAAACTGTATTGTTTTAGGGCTTTTTTAAACCAAAACCCTTTTACTACCTATTTTCTGTATATAAGATACTAATAATAATAATAAATAAATATCACACTACATCACATACATAGATCTGACTCCGAGGTAGCTTAAGCACTTGTGTTACGGATATCAGAACCAACAGTGGTATTACAAATATATGCTTAAATATTCAATATTAACACCCAGACACAGAACAAATACAAGTATTCATCATGCGAATGTTTGTCCTGGGTAGGGATCGAACCCACAACTCTAGGCGCATAGGGTAGGGTCACTACCGAACGAGCCATCGAGCCAGTCAGACATACAGTTTTAGATTTCTTATGAAGAGTTTCTTCATCTGATTGTGTACGAAGATATGTTTTTTTACGATCGATATACCTATATGAGATGTGTAAGGATCGTGCCCTATGGCGTTTAGTACTCTCTGCCTACCCGCTAGGTGAGAAGTTTAGTTAATTAGTTAGATATACCCGATTAACCCGGTCAATAATTTATTTCGGTTCGGTAACATAGGCAAAATTTTTAACTAACTTGAAAAAAAGGAAAAAGTCCTTCATACATTTCTGGGCACAATTTTTCATATTCTAATTCTTAGCTCACCCTTTTTAGGGTTTCATAATTAACACGGATTCCGTAGAGTCTCGCCATATCTGTTTCTCTGACCTCTGTCCATCTGCGCTTTATCACAAATACTCTTCGTACACGAAAGCTGTAATTTTGCATGTGATATCAGACATTTCTATTTCAATCCGAACCAACAGTCTTCGTATGTGAAGCGTTGTCCTTTTTCCAAGCCACCAGGCTACCCTAATCATCCCCCCCGCCGGGGTCCTCGGTTTGTCGTACCGGGGGGGCTTAGTAGGCCCTGACATGGCAGGGCTGAAGCAAAGAAGGACCCCGAGGTGAGCCGCAACTGCACGACTAGCAAACGGGCAGTTGCGGCGGTCCGACCGTATTCAGGCTCTCTGCGGCCGGACCAGGGTTGCCGAGGAAGAGGAGGAGCTGAGTGTTGTCGTTGCTCGCCTCCCTATCCTCGGCAACCCGACAGGGGCGCGCTGGGTCACGCTGTGGTGGGTCGCAGAGGGATTGACCGTCTCGATGCTCTCCCTCTGCGACGACAGGGCTAGACCCTCAATCTGGTTCGCCGGGCGGAAGGCGGCCCCTTCGACGAGGGACTCTCCGCGTGCCCCTCTGGCTTAGCAGAGGGCACAGCGCGAGAGTGGGCCCACGACGCCGGTCACGGGGATGATCGGCGTCTGAATCCTGGGCGGAGTGGTTGAGACATGCTGGGTGGCCTGGCATGTCTCGACGCGCGCGCGATCTCGGTGCTGTGCATCCAACGACAGCATCGACCACCGCCGCGCGAGGTGGGCCGCGTAGCGCGGCACGCGCATCACCGAGGGAGCAGTCGTATAGTCCCGACAGTGGGGATGCAGGCTCCACCGGGACTGCGCCGCTGGCGGCCACGTTGGGGTTTTAGTCGGTTCGAGTCCGACAAACCGCCCTCTGCTTCCCCGAGTAGAGAGTGACGACTCGTGGGAGTTTCCCAACAAAAAAAAAAAAAAAAGGTTACCATAATCATATCGGGGATGTAGAGACTCAACCATATCTACAACGTCCCTCCACTCGAACGACGAGGGGTACTGCGGGGCTTTAGTGGGTATACCCCGGCCATTTTCCATTCTTAGCCTCCAAGTCGAGAGGCCCCCGGCAGTACCACCCTGCCCCCCGGGTAGGGCGATGGTGCGTAACGCATTTCCCCACGCCAAAAAAAAAGGCTACCATAATCATCTTTAACATAATTATGACCTTATTATCTTTAAAGCTTTGGCCATAGATTAATGTAAAAGGAAAAACGCGATTCACTTTTCACTTCTCCGTACAACAAAGTTAGATCCGTTTTATTAACGTGTTAAGCAGATTACATACCAAAATATAATTTTTTTGAGCCCTTCCGAATGGCACGAAAAGTAATTTTGCCTAGCCAAAGGGTCAGAGCATTTCGCACGGTTTTTATCGCGATTCCGTTAATTACTCCAGCGATTGTCTCAAGCCTAAAGGGACGGATTATTTAAATAATTATTTGAAATTAAAAAGGATTATCGCGCGGGTTAATTTAAATTTTATTTTTGTTGGAATACCGCCTCTTTTAATGTTGGAATTTCGGAACCTACAATTTTATTTTGAGGGAAAATATTAGTTTATGCCTGACTTTTTGAGATCGCCCACCACGAAGTTGATGGAAGCTATATTGATGTAAGTTCGATGGGTATATAGGCACAGATAACCTCCAAGGTTATCTGTGGTATATAGGTATGCAGACAATGTGGTAAAAAGTACTGCCTTCGGTAATGTAGGTATTTCTGTGTGTCGTTGTTCAGAAGGTGTCGTTGTCCTCGATCGCTGCATACTATGTAAGACCCTAAACCCTGCCTGAATGACCTGACTGCCTCGTTGGTCTAGTGGTAGCATGCGCCGCCTAAGGACCAAGAGGTCCCGGGTTCAAATCCCGGGTCGGGCCAAAAATTTGTGGCTGGATATTTCAATATCTAAATTACTCAGTAACAGCCCGGAGTCAGGAAGTTGGCGGTTTAATCACCCCCGTGCCTCGGAAAGCACGTTAAGCCGTTGGTCCTGTGCCTGACCTCTCTCTGATCAAGTCGAATTATATAACCGGACTATGAGAGTGAAGGAATAGAGTGCATCTGTGTTAGCGCACACACTTGTGCACTATAATATCTCCTGCGCAGATGCCGCCGTAACCGATATCGGTTAGGAGGACATTATTAAGGCCCTAAATGACTAAACGGCGATTCGCATTCAAAGATTTATCTTTATTAATGTGTACAGTTCGAAGTTCAATACAAGAATGTTCCAAATCGACTGGCTTGTAATCTCATAAATAAGTTTTTATTATCTGACTTTGAGCTAAGTAGCGTAAGCACTTGTGTTACGGATATGAGATTCAACAGTGGTATTACAAATATATACCTAAATATTAGATATAAACACCCAGACACAGAACAAACACAAGTATTCATCATACGAATGTTTGTCCTGGGTGGGGATCGAACCCACAACTCTTGGCGCATGGGGCAGGGTCACTACCGAATGCGCTATCGAGCCAGTCTATAAATACTTATAATCTCTCAGCGCATTTGATGCGCCATGGCGCAGTTCGGAGCTAACTCTGCGCTGCTGTGCCTGAGTTTCTGGGTTACCTCAAAAGTGACTCAAGGTTTAGGCAAAATTGGTCGCTGTGCAAATACAAAGACCTCTCTTTTGGTCCTTTAAAATTATATAAATTATCTTCCAGCTAAATGTTACAGGGAGGCGACGCGGATCTTTATTAAAAATTGTTTACATTGCAATGTGAGCCAATTTTGTGACAGAAAAAAATAGGAACCTGTTAAACGTCAAGTTATAATATCATATTTCACTATTTATGAATTTAATTTAAAATTTAATTTTCTGATTTTATCTCGAACCTTAAACTACATACAATTAAGATATTCTAGATTAGATCTTTTGGTATTTGGTGTTTTAATCCCTTGATATAGATTTAATATAAGTATATATAATATATTGTTTGTTTGGAATGTCACGTCACGTCACGCTAAATGACGTCCATCTAATATAATTCCCGTTTAATCTTCATTTTTCGCGAAAGACCCCTCTTTTTGGTGACCCAGGCGACCCGGGCCTCGAGAGGGGCCTGTGTAAGTGTAGGTTGCCGTCTACGTGCAAGTCCGGCCCAAATTATTGATTTTTCTACTGCCATTCCTGAAGTGACAGCTGTGACACCAAACCCGTCAACTCAAGTTGCCATGGAGCTCCGACGACTAGCCCGTCTTACGCCAATCCACTGCTTCCCTTAAAAGTGCGATCTACTAAGAGCCAATCGCCAACGGGCTCCCAGTGTCTTTTGTGCTGCATAGCAACCGTCAGCTGCCTGTCAATTTAGTTTTAGTGTAAATAGTTATGTTTTTTTATGAATGTTTTTATTATTTCTAAATAGCACGTAAGTATTAAAATATTTAAGTTTTTGCTGAATGTCGCAGTTGCAGACATTGGCCGCAGACAGAAACCAGGGCGACAACGAATCCATTTTAATACAATGTGAGTTATGTTCCCAGCCTCGTTTTTTTAAAGGCCAAAGGGGTCTTAAAATCCACACTAAACGCATCCATAGACCACCTAATACCCCGGCCTCCGTAACTTCCCTAAACACCACTTCTGCACCCAATTCTAATCCCCTCTGGCAAAAACTTACCTTCCTTAAACACAATCGTCCGCTTATAAAAAGAATACCTAGAGGGGCACGATTCTCAGTCGCTCAAGCGCTCAGCGAATGCATTCAAAAAGTCACTTCCTTAAACAATACCGAAGGCTGGGAAGATCTACTCACTTTTGCTTATTCCAAGCTCTATGTCGACCCCAGAGAGCGCAACGCCGGCTCCCTTACCCAAAAAATTAAACTCAACTGTTCTAATCCCTGCCCTTTAAACGTAACAGATATTTACCAACCCCATTCATTTAGAAACAAACCCCAAAACTACAGACTTATAGAAAATAAAATTAGTGATGGCGATTTAAAGGGAGCCGCGCGTTTGCTTTTCTCCAATGACGTTGTCGCCCAGGATTGTCCGGAAACCCTCTCTGCGCTACGGGATAAACATCCACCTCCAGCTTCGACCCTCCGCCTTCCAGATCCTCCGCTTCCAACCGATCATTCACCTCATGTGTCACCTAATGACGTCCGCGCCGCTCTCCTTTCATTCAAAAATGGTTCTGCCGGTGGCCTTGACGGACTTACACCCCAGCACCTCAAGGACCTAATCACAGAGGATTCTGGAAACATCGGCAATACCTTACTCGCCCATCTCACCTCATTAATAAACCTAATGCTCTCCGGCAACGTCATCGAATCCATCACTGACATCCTCTATGGGGCCAACTTGATCGCTCTAAAAAAAAAAGACGGCGGAATTAGGCCTATTGCTATTGGCTCTACTATCCGCCGTCTGGCTTCAAAACTTTGTGTCAGACTCATAATCCCAGATATTCCCATCTACTTTCAGCCCATCCAGCTCGGCTTTGGAACTCGAGGAGGCTGCGAGGCAGCCGTGCATTCTGTTCGCACTTACCTTCTGAACAATGGCGGCGAGGTTCTTCTGAAGGTGGATGTCAAAAATGCTTTCAATTCTGTCGACCGGGGCGCCCTGCTGACTCAGGTCAAAAATAAAACCGGCCCTCTCTTTAAATACATTTGGCAATGCTACAGTAAACCTTCCAAATTAGTCTACAAAACCCACTTACTTTCCTCTTCCGTTGGCTGTCAGCAAGGCGACCCCCTCGGCCCGGCCTTGTTCAGTCTCGCGATCCATCCTTTAATTTCAGCTCTAAATTCTAAATTAAATCTATGGTATCTAGATGACGGCACTATTGGTGGAGACGTTTATTCAGTTCTAAATGACCTAAAAACTCTCATTAAGGAATTTAAAACAATAGGCCTTGAACTAAATTTCTCAAAATGCGAAATATTTATAGCGGACCACATGACCAACAAAGAAGAAATTGCATCACAGTTCACCCATATTGCCCCCGGAATCATTATCCTGAATAAACAATCTCTCCACCTTCTAGGAGCCCCAATTTTTGATGAATCCATTCCAAACTTCATTTCCGGAAAAATGTCTAAATTTGATCAGTGTTCCCGTAGTCTTCTCAAAATTAACCCACATAAGGCTCTCACGATCATTCGGATCTGCACGTTTGTACCCAAATTTACCTATTTCTTGCGTTGCTCACAACTTTGGAAATTTGAAAACCTTCTGAATTCTTTGGACAACCTCTTACGCGATAAATTATGCGAAATTCTAAATTGCCCGTTGGACGATCGTTCTTGGAGGCAGGCGTCCTTGCCCATCCGTTTCGGGGGGCTAGGCACTCGCAAAACGTCCAGCATTGCTCTGCCAGCTTTTCTCTCTTCCGCTTACAGCACGATAAATCTCTTTCATTCTATTATTAACCCGTCGCTTGGCGATGCGGAGATTTCGTGCCTTTCGGAAGCAAGAAATGCCTGGTCTAACGCCTGCCCCAATACAACACCCTCATTTCAGCACTTACAGAGGCATTGGGACGAACCCCTCTGTAAAATCGCATTCGACAGCCTGTTAGGTTCGTCAGCTGGCGATTCGGAGCGGGCTCGTCTCCTCGCGATCGCAGAAAGAGAGTCCGGTTTCTGGCTGCATGCTTTACCTTCGGCTAACGTAGGAACCCTTTTGGACAGTGTCACTCTATCCATCTCGGTCTCCCTCCGCCTTGGCCTAAGGATCTGCCATGCACATGTCTGTCGCTGCGGGGAGTTTGTTGGGCCTCTTGGTCACCACGGTCTATCTTGTGCCCAAAGCGCAGGGCGCATCCCTCGTCACGCCAGTTTAAATGACATCTTGCGCCGAGCCTTTACTTCAACCAGGACACCAGCTGTCCTGGAACCCCAGGGCCTATACCGCAATGACGGAAAAAGGCCCGACGGGATGACGCTCATCCCGTGGAGTAAAGGCAAAGCTTTGGTCTGGGATGCGACCTGCGTTGATACTTTGGCACCCTCCCATATCCACACCACTTCTGAGTGCGCGGGGGCAGCAGCAGCATCAGCAGAAGCTCGAAAGCTCTCCAAGTATTCTGCTCTTGGCAGCTGCTACCGGTTCGTTCCATTTGGCGTGGAAACTCTTGGACCGTGGGGTCCAGAGGCCCGCAAACTTTTCCAGGAGCTGTCCGCCCGGCTTATTCAAGTTTCTGGCGACCTGAATGCTGGAAGCTTCCTCGGCCAACGCCTCAGCCTGGCAATTCAAAGGGGCAACGCTGCCAGTATTCTGGGTACCTTGATCGGCGAGGCGGACAACTACCCTTTTTCGTAAATATGTATATAGTTATTTCTTTTTAATACATTTTTTTAATATTTCACATTTTCAATGTAAATTTGAGTGATGTAAATAAATAATGTAGCCCATATATTGTCAGTATGTATTTATTTGATATTTAGGTGCGTATTTTACTTAGTTATGAATTTGCGTTTATATGTATGTTTATATGTTAATATAAGTGTATTATCATCATCCTTATTTTTGTACCCCCCTTTTCATTTTATTAGTATGATTTACTGCACGACCCTACCCCTCTCTTTTCATTAGCTTATTTTGCTCTACCTGAAGGTTGTCTGGAAAAGATTGCTTTTAGCGATAAGACCGCCTAAATTGTATTGTATTTGTCTAAGATCTATTTATACATACATCAGAAACCCTAAAATCTTGTTTTTCACTCAAGATACCCAACTTTTCTACTCCAGTTCTTGTCCGAATTGCTTAGAAAATGCACCGAAATGTCTTCCATTGCTCACAGCACCACGAATGCCCTAGTTTCAGACTAGGTGATTGATGTGCAGTGAAAAGCGCATTCGTTATTGCGCTGGTTTGTCCGGCTGACAAGACGGCTCATGGTTAGCTTATAATGTTTTCATTGGAACGGAATTCGTTAACTACTTTTAGGGGTAGTTCGGACTAGGCTAGTATTTTAGTTGAGTAGCGAGTTATTTAGTAACTAAACGTGTTTGAACACCAACAATTTAGTCGACTAGGTTAGTAAGTCGAGTCGATCCATTTTATTCGATTTCTATGGGGCGAGCGAGTATTTTAACTACTCGACTAAAATACTTGCCTAGTCCGAACTAGCTTTTAGCTATTTGGATTGATTTAGCTATGTGAAATATGAAGAAAACAAATGTTCCGGTATAGGTACATGTCTTTTTCATATCACTTGGCAAAGCGCGAAATCTGCACTTTGGTTGATCTTGTGGGTTGATCAATTTTTTCTAATTCTTTGTGTAAAGATTTTAAAGCAATAACAATCAACCAACTAGATTATCGTTTAAATTGATTATTAGAAACGGGACCAATTAGAAACGGGACAACGCTAGCAGGAAACTGATTTTAATATTCATATATCCGTGTGTTTATACAATTACTTTAAATTTTTTTTTTTTTTGCTAAATTATGTTACATTTACAATAATCAGGTTCTGGAGTCTATTTTTAAGTTATAAAATACTTGTACCAGTAGGCTCCGCTCTTCCATATCTATTTAAATTAATCTACCTTGTTGAAATAATTTTTAAATAGTAGTCTATTTTACAATCAGGTACATACATACAACCATGCCCGCGATCTCCTCAAGTGTAGGTAAAATCCACTGAGCAGAATTAATTTCACCTCATTTAGCCAAAAATAAAATAGGTATAGTTGGAAATGGAAAATCGTAAAAAGTAGTCACAGTCTTATAGTTGGGGAAAAATTTATTCAGTATAGACAAACATAAACACAGACGCGAAACAACCGCTAGGACAAGAGGATGGACCCACCTAATTTCGAATAGTGCTCGAATTTAATTTTCGCTAAAAGATCGTAACTCAACGTATAAAAGGCTGTAAATTCTCGCGAGCAAGCACCCTACATAAGTGAATTTATCCACTGTTTTAAATACATTACGCGCGAGTAAAGTTTTTTGCGTAGCTTGCATTCAATGGAAGCGTTAATGGAGATGAATTGAAACTGGCGGGACGCCAGAGTGACTGTTCTGCTGTGCCCTACTAGTGGTTCTCGATGGAATATCACTCGATTGCATTCTGTGCTAATAGGTGTGAGTTGTAAACAGGTAGATAAGGTTTTGTATACAAATGCCAAAAATAACACTTGATGCCTATTTATCAGACCAGATTTATGTCACATAATGTTAATTGTCTAACTCAACAATTTACCCATCTTCTAAGTACTAAGCTTGCGCTATAGTTAACAGATGAAACATAGCTAAATCGGATTAATTAAGTTTACTTTATATGTTGTAAATCAACATTAGTATCAACAGTATGTAAGATCATCTGACTGAGGTGTTTGTAGGTAAATTATAGAAACTGCCAAGGTGTGAACAGATGTATATTTGCAAAGAGACTGCTAGAAAAACAATAGGTAGGTACTAAATATAAAAATAAATTAAAAATTCTAAACTTGAATAAAAAAATTATAAAAGTTATAAAAAGTATGAATATACAAGTGGCCAGTGTCGGCAACATACGTACATATGACCTGCGCATCACAACACTTGGAACCCGTAGCCTTTAGTTCTAGTATCCTAAATAGACCTAGAGTTACGCAACTAGGATGAACACAATCAACTTCTCTCAGTAGTAGTTGTATGATAATTTAATCGAGTCGGCAAAACCAACGAACAAATTCAAATCAAATTCACCTCAACGCCGTAGCAGAATAAAGAAAAGCCTCTTCGTACTTTTATAATATATTCTATTCTTCTTCTTCTCTTCTTCGACTATGCATACGGATAATTAAATTGAAGAAACTAAAGTACGTTTGATATTATAGTAGGGGATAGTTATTTTATGTTTTTGTTAGGGAGAAAGCTTGTTAAATAATTTTATGTGGCGCTGTTCACAATTCACATCCTCCGGATTGGAGTTTTGCGAAATGGACGATTAACTGGAAACGTGTCTAGACGTAAAAAGAAATTATGATAGCAAGCTAATGATAGAAGGGTTCATTGATTGATTTACAAGCGAATAAACTGAGTTATGGTCCCATGTTGGTCTGGGACTTAAAAATAATGCGTTACTGTGTTCCTTGCCTAGCAAGTCGTAAAAGGCGACTAATGTTATATCGGGTTTTGGGTGTATGATTGTGTAGGCGACAAGCTAGCCGCTAGTCACTACTTTTTCACAATTTTCCATCTAACCTAGCCTAGTTTTATTTTTGGCTGAATGTGGTTAAAGGGGGCTTGCTGTCCCTTTGACTATACTCACCCCTTTATGGATTACGGGAGTGATGTTATGTATGTATATGGATTTTTGTCATTATTATTAAAGTGATGATAAGTTATGCTGAATTTTACTCGTCATCTTCGAAGAGTCCTGGGTTTTAGTTTAGACCATGTTCTTGGGTTTCGCGAATCTGGTTATTACATTGAAGCGAATGCTATAATGAACCTCGTAACTCTGAGATTACGTTATGCTAAATAAGAAATATATAAGTTTATGTATTTTTCTTTCTCTGTTTGATTATATTGTTATAGAATTTATCTTGTTGGTTGTCCTAATAAATAAATAAAATAAATAACAAAAATTCACCCCATATACCGCTATGGCAAAGGGAGTAAAGTGAAGGGAAGATAATAGACCAAGGTTTAAATTTTTCAGAAAATCTCATTAGCGTACTTAATGATTCATTTCAGAACATATGACAACCAGAACTTTAAGTAAAGTATTATTAGCCATCTAAGAAGCTAACATTTAATCTTGTATTTGCACCGGCATCCACACCAAACCGAGACTCACCCCTTAATACTTTAACTAATATCTCGTTACGATCAGCTATATTTCAACTCGTTCTATTGTCAACCTTAAGTTAATACGTTAAAGACCATTTTTGGTTAAAAACACGCCAGGTAAAATCCACTCAAACCACGTTCCGAACTGCATACCAGTAATTAGTCAGCGCACACGTCCAAAAACTTCGGCGGTCACTAGCCGACTAAACATTACAAATTCGAATTTCGAACTGTGCTAAAACTGAAATCAGTTTGGCGCGCGAGGATTGGCGCGCTGAGCGATGACGTCATCAATACGCGTCGCTCGACCAACCGCAGCGGGGGAGTTATTTTGTAATAAACGTGCCGCGAAACAATGTTGCCTGTTCCGGTGTCGGAATGGAGTACCTAGATTCGGATAATGAGCTCGGCAGTGATGTCGCCCGCGTGTATTTTGCACGCGCCCTAATGACGTCACACCCGCTAATTATACCGGCCGCGATTTTAGCCACCTGTATAGCAATCTCGACGCCTACATAAGTCCGTCTATATGGGTCTGGGAAGCGATCTAGCCTATATGGGATAAAAACGTCCATTGTTATTGTGAGAAGTTTTTGATATTCCAACGCACATTTATGACCTCAAAATATATAGGACAGGAAACCGATTTAATTATTTATATTGTTTTCGTTACATACTGACTAAAAGCCCTGCTTTCATATATACGTCATGCTGCCAGTGCCATTCAAGGCTGTTTGCTTAATTATATGTTTAAAAAAATTGTAGTCATAAACACGGACTAGCAAAAAAGAAGGACTCCGTGCCACTAACTAGACATTGAAGCTCCTCAGGTGCTCCACCTTGACACGCAACTTACGTCACATATTGACATAATAAGTACTCCCACTGACAGATATTCGATATCCGGTATCCATATGTATCTCACTCACACATGCTTATACGTGACTTCACGCTATAGTATGAGAATGTGGATTCCTTCTTTTTTTACTAGTCCGTGGTCATAAATAATAAATTCTCCAGACTAACACACCGATCCCCTAGTTCCAAACTAAGCTTATACATATATAAATTTGTGTTATGGATACTAGGTAAACGAATAGACATACTTAAATACGTTTTATAAACATCCATTACTCGAGTACAACTGTCGCAATACGCGACCATTGGTTTCGTGGCCAGGATCTTTGACCACTCGACCAATGGGCCTGTTAAGGTAAAGTCAGTTATTTAACATGAAAAAATTACAACAGAGGCGAATCACTCCTTGGCCGCCATATATATATAAAAATTTACGTATTGATTTAGGAACCTAACGATAGATATGCTTTAAGAAAAGTGGCCCATTTATAATTTACGTGGTATTAAAACTTCAGCTAGCGGCTTTAATGATATAAAAATCTTCACCTAATATAAAACAAAGTAGCCGCTTCTGTCTGTTCGCTTAGATCTTTTAAACTACGCATACATACTACGGGATGTTGATGCGGTTTTCACCAAGAGAGAGAGTGATATTTTACGTCAATGCTATTCAGTAACGCAACGCACAATCGATCATCTATCCAACGCAAAATATCGTCAAATCCAAACGTACTTCATAGAAAATTTACAGTTGGTGATACCGCCACATAACAATTCGGCGCTCAATAATTCAGCCGGTATACAAAATTCATTCGGCCATGTTGCCGCGGCGGCAATTCATCAGAATTAGCGGCGATTGGCGGAGGAGTGATGACGTCATCAATATGCAACCGCAGGGCGCCCTGTAATTGGACAGCTCAGGTGGCCACGTTTGTGTTGTTATTGTTTTTTCGAATTTGGAATAGTTTAGTTTGGGATATAGAGCGGTGGTAGCTCAATGGTAAGGACCCCTCTGGATTTTTCAAATCTATGTACGTATTTATACCACTAGCTCGACGGTGAGGGAAAATATCGTGATGAAACCTGCAAATTCAAACAACATTGGATTTCTAACCATGATCCAAAAAAAATTTCTGGTTCCCCTATTTTAGGGTTTAGGGTTACGAAAGTCAGATCGGCAGTCGCTGTAACGTAATTACTAGACTCGCTAAATCCTGGATCATGGTCTAAGCGGACCCCGTCGAAGCACGGGACATTACGCTAGGAAGATGATGATGTTTGGGATGTAGACTATAGATAGACAAATCTATCATATTGGTCTTGAATTTAAAAGTAATGTAGCAACTGCGCTGTGTCCCATGCCTAGCATGTCGTGTCTCAAGGAGTACCTACTATCAATATGGAACCATTTTTTTTTTTAAACGTATAATTTATCATGATTTCAAGAACTAATGTCATCCTGTGAATATTTTTTGCATAAAACCCTCATTCTAGCTAAATTTTTATTCATTATAATAATAACGCAATGGAGGTCCTTCCTTGATTGCGATTTCTGTAACACAACTTACTTTGGAATTAGATCAATATGTGTCATATTTTCTGTTATACTACGTGTATTTATTTATTTATATATAAATTGGTTACAGTAATCATACAAGCGAGTCATATGTAAGAGTTCAAATTTGGTTCAAATCCTTGCAATATTTTTTAATTTTTTACATAAGTACGACGTACGTGTAATACTCACCATTATTAGTTTTATACTTTTATTAGCCAGATAACGACGAAATAAATATTGAATCGCCATAGTCCAAACGTGTTTACATGTCCAAACCATCTCAAACGAATAAAACCTAATTACACCGGCAATTTTAAAAAGCCATCATAATTCAATATAGAAAAAATAATAATAAAAAATGTCGCACGCGCCGATGAGTCAACAGTCGCGAAATGAAATTCGTCTCGGGGTGACCAGCGATTCGATTATTCGTTCGAAATTAAATAGATGGGTAATTTGGCAACCCCATTAGGGCCGGCTCGACCCAGATTTATGTCTGGGCACGAATTAATGCAATATCCGCTAGTTTGATATTAAATTTGATTACGGCGGAGATTGCTGTTCCAAGAGTGGGTATTTGTAGTATGTGTATTCATTGTTATGCATGTATTTGTGAATTTATTGAATTGAAACATTATATATTTAGTTTATTATTTATAAATTCTATTACATACTTACGTACATAACATCACGCCCGTAATCTCAGAAGTGGTAGGCAGAGTCAAAGTGGCAGCAGGCTACATACAGCTATACCACATACGTAGTACATCGATCGAAAATTGTGAAAAAGTAGTGATAAGTGGCTAACTCGTCGCCCACACAAACACATACCCAAAACCCCATATACCATTAGTCGCCTTTTACGACATGCTAGGCAAAGACCACAGTTCTTTTAAACCCTAGATTAAAATGGAACGTTAGACATAAACTCCTATTACCCTGACTAATACTTACGACAAATGCGAAAGAACTCTATCTAACTGATTATTATCTACGCTTAAATCATTACTATTTATTCGATACGATTATTTAACATTTCACCAAATATTATTATTTGATAAAAATAAAGTTTGGTTTGGAAACTGAAAAATGGCAACTTACTTACTTACTACGCTGGCTCAGCGACCCGAAGTGGGTCTGAAAAATGGCTACATCAAATATTTTAATCCCGGAATAGATCTTATAGAACACGAGATAGACAAGCGATAGAAATCAATTTCTCTGTACCCGGACCCGCGGACAAAAGCTAATAAAAAAAAATTATAAATAAATAATTTAAACGATATCCGCTAGTTTGATATTAAATTTGATGACGACATATATTGCGATGCGCGGTTGAAAGGGCAGTGTGGGCGTTTAGTAGTGTAATATATGTATTCATTGTTATGCATGTATTTGTAAAGGAGACGGATACGGTTTCATACATTAAATATTTCATATAAAAAAAATATAAATAAATAAATTGTTCGCATTCATACACCAATTCTCTAGGACCAAATTAAGCATTTACGAGCTATCTTCTGTTATAAATGCCGAACAAAGGGTAGATATTAAATTAATTACACCCATAACAAGCATTGACGACCGTGTTAATCACATAACCATTTAAACACACAAATAAATAAAAAAGTCATGCATGGAATATGCATATGCAATTAAGTCTACTATAGATTTTTTTGTATCTTTATTATTGACAAATTTATCAGGATTCAGGGTTGTCAGTTGCATAGATACACCCGATTTGTCATGTGACGTCAAATGACACGACTCCACACAACGTGCATTGAAAAAACCGTTTCCGTAAGAGATGGATATATTAATTGAAAACTGTTGTTATCTCGCCGGTCCTTTGATAAATCTTGGATCTGTTTTCACTTTTAGTGTTTAATTTAATTTTTTTTTTCCAATAAATGCGTTATGACTGAAATATTTTTGTTTAATGTACCTTTTTATTCTGCTCCTAGCCCCGTCTTTTATTTAATTTATACCAGCTCTATTTCAAACAATGAGCAAACATTTTTACCTAGTCCAAATATTAATTAACAATTTAAATTGTATGATACAATTATTTTATTCAGATCTTTTGAATTAAGTACTTCAATATTCTTTAACCTTGAGTTAAACCAAGTACTAACGTTTTCCAAGTAATAAGGCTGTATGTATTTAGGTCAAAGAATAACCCGGTAAATAAGGCAGTGTGTGTGTTCACCCTTCATGCTTCGTTGGTGAATACCCATGCCCCTAATTTATTTGTCCAATACAGATAGAAGCCTTAAAGTAGGTACTTTAAATACCTAACAGATTTTCTGAAATTACTATACCAAAAACTGCTAAGCTAAATTGATTGATTGATTTTATTATAAATAATCACCACTTTAGACATTTGACCTTGTTTCATATAAGAACTTGGCCATTTTTTTACATTTATGTTTTGGTGATATTTAAATCACAAGTTTCCTATTTTATTATTTCTTCTTACTTACTTTACGAATTACATGGAAAAAATAGCGCCGGGCATTCAGAATACTTACATACATTATATTTATATACTGCGTACAATCCTATTTTTAGTCTGTGAGATATGAATGTACTTACTGAGGAACAGGCCAAAACTAGGTCTTTTCTTATTAAGCAGAGTGCTCATAGCTTTGTCTAGATAGGTTTATAAGCCCTGAAATAGTGCTTTGTTTTAGGACTTGAGATAGATTGTTGTACATAATAAATTGACAAGGTTTTTAGCTTTTAGCTTTAGGGTTATTAAGTAAATTAGACTGCTTAAGCAATAATTATAGTGTGATTTATTAGGTTTTTAATTGAGAATATTGTCATATTTCATATCCGATATTCGACGACATCACATACATTGATCTGACTCCGAAGTAAGTAGCTTAAGCTCTTGTGTTACGGATATCAGAATCAACAGTGGTATTACAAATATATACTTAAAATTGGATATTAATATATTAACACCCAGACACAGAACAAACACAAGTATTCATCACACGAATGTTTGTCCTGGGTGGGGATCGAACCCACAACTCTTGGCTCATGGGGCAGGGTCACTACCGAATGCGCTATCGAGCCAGTCTATAAATACTTATAATCTCTCAGCGCATTTGATGCGCCATGGCGCAGTTCGGGGCTAGCCCTGCGCAGTGGTATTATATACTTAAATATCATATATTAACACCCATACACAGAACAAACACAATTCATCATACGAATGTTTGACCTGGGTGGGAATCGTACCCAAAACTCTTGCCGCTTGGGGAAAGTCACTACCGAATGCGCCATCGAGCCGTCAGTGGCGCATTCGGTAGTGACCCCTCCACCCTAACATTTAACTAGTGCCCCAATTAATTAAATGTTACTATTTGAAGAGAAGCTACTCGCTCTGTACCTAAGTACATAGATAAGCCTTATTGTCATATAACTGGATAAAACCTTTTTGGATCTGACTAATATACTTATATATTTTTCTACTCTATTCTATTTAATATATAAATACAAGCAACGAGAGCGGTGGTAGCTCAATGGTAAGGACTCGCGCCTCTTAACTGAAGAGGAGTGCGGGTTCAAACCCGGGCACGTACCTCTGGATTTTTCAAATCTATGTACGTATTTATACCACTAGCTCGACGGTGAGGGAAAACATCGTGATGAAACTTGCAAATTCAAACAATTTTGGATTTGTAATCATGATCCAAAAATTGTCTGGTTCCCCTATCTAAGGGTTACGAAGGTCAGATTGGCAGTCGCTTCAATGTAATTACCAGACTCGATAAATCCTGAATCATGGTCTAAGCGGACACCGTCTAAGCACGGGATATAACGCTAGGATGATGATGATATTAATACAAGCAACTGAAAATAATTCAACTTTTTTACTCTGTTATTGTTTTCTTTAAACCAATTTTTTTTTATTCTTATCAAAAACTATGTTGTGTTGTTGCAGTTGTCATATATAAAGGTGCGTATATACAACTGTAGTCTGTCGTAAATCGTAAATTCAAAGAAGTCATAAGTGCATTGCATACAAAATTAAATTTATATTTAATGATTATTTTTATTCCTATTTTTTTTAAAACATATATAATAAGATAATGTAAACTTACAACTTTATTTTCGGATTTCCTATGAAAATTTTGTAAATGGTTGTAGTTATATGAAAAAAAAACGATAATTTTGTATACTGCTAAACTTCTAAGCGTACGGACCCTTAACAGTTTACCTATGCTCTGAACACCCCAGCAGCCTCTTATTAGACGGAGGTCATGAGACAAATGGCGTATGGTGTCAAACACCTCATTATCTCATCTCGTGTTGTCCTATAATTTATCCCGCGGCGTCTACGCCTATTAATCCACACTTGCATCTGTTCAACAGACAGACAGACGGTAGGTGTGATTTATCGGTGTATTATGACAATGGGAATTAACCGCGGAATATTATCATGAGATCATTGATCATGAACGTATTAATTGGTTTATGGAGATTAATGGGCGGGGCAATTAAGAAAATATCTGAGTATATGGGAAAACATCAATTGCTGGATTATTTTTCTTTTCAAAATTATTAATTTTATATTACTTATCCTAATTCTATATTTTGTTTTAGAAATTACTTACAGTAAAATTTTCAGATTTATAACCTTTTTGTTTTTAAATCAGAAATCCTCAGCAAGCTATTTTTTTTTTTTAATCTTTTACTTTTATTCCTATCTTTATTGTATAGAGCAAAGTACGAAACATAAAATAAATTAACATGTTATTGCTACTAAGTTTTTTCTGTACTTCGACATCTAAAGATTTTTGGCCTCTATTACTTCTGCAGACCTTTCAGGTGCCTATTGTCCGCAAATTACGAAATTCTGACGAAAAAAAAAGTTGAAAAATGTGCAAGTATTAAGATATTAAAAAGTCAAATACCTCATCCCATTAGACCAAATCAACGATACCCTGCGGAGTCTTATGTCGTTGTGATAGGGGCTGTTTTGCAACATAAATGTATAGCCTGATGTGCTGCCGTCTGTACATATATTTTCAATCATAGTTAGATATGACTTATTAAAAATAACAAATGGTATCAACTTCGTCCAAAACACGAGTTTTACCCACGAGTTTTACCCAAGACTTCTCGAATAAAAGTATTTTATCAGTTTAGTTTTATACAGTTATACGATTCTTTATACTTTTACAATAAAATGATGCCGATTTTTATAACATTTAACATCGATATCTCAACGCGGTATGTGTCTTAAGAAAAATACCTCTACGTGCGTGAGGGTATTTGGGGACACTGAAGTGTTCCACGCCAAGTCGATATAATACTAAATGAAAGATATTCACTTGTTTGAAAGCTGTATAATAACTCTAGACAGCTGTTGTGATCTCATGCTTAACTTGTCATTAAATATTTTTAGCATACGAGTATGTTATGTTAAAACCATTTCTTTAGCATAAGTAGGTAGGTAGGTAGGTAAGGTAAATATTGTTCATACAATTTACTAACATTGAAATTCCCCAATAACTAACCAATGTACTGTAATAATCTTGTTCTCGTAATCACTTGCATGACTTTCATTAACATTCATATTTTCTCCGTCTATTGTATGTTTTTAATTAACCTCAGTACGGGATTATGTATGACCTGCTTTAATACTGAGCGCAACACTGTTATAAGTATAAAACCATATTTAATACTCTTACTGGTCTTTCTGGAACAGATATTCGCACTATTATAAGATGCAACAAGCGGTAAGCGTATGTCGCAACGTGAAGTAGGTACCTCGCGTTGCAAGATATCCTCGTTGCAAGACTTGGCTCTCTTTTTACTAGCATATCTTTAGGCGTGATGTTTTTAGCGAGAACCGAACAGGACCAGCTGGCCCTTTGTTAGGGCTCGCAGCATCAATAAGCCATTCGGGACTCTAAGGGGAGGGCACACGCTCGACGGATGATCCGTACGTGTCCGAGTCTGTTGCGAAACTGTTTTTAGCCGACTTCAAAAAAAAATTGGTTCCGTTTTCGACAGTATTTTGCTAAAATATTTAGTCGATTTCAAAAATAGAAAATTCTGTTTACAGCTGTACTTTGCGAAATTACTTTTAGCCAACTCGAAAAAAGAAGGTTCAGTTTTCGATTGTGACTGTATTATTTCTTCAGTTGTACATATTTTCTTACCCACCTAGAAAAAAAGGATACCTATTACCTACGCCCCACTTTATTATAGCATCTAGATATTTACTGCGCTGCACGGGCAAATGATAATAATATTTGGTCTATACATACTTTCTGATGAAATATATTCACAACATATACCAGTGAGTACATCTAATATACAAGTACAATACTAGGTACTTACGAATTATTAAAAATCAATCGAAGCTGGTATCAGGAAATTGGTCAAAAGATACGTTGTAATAACAGGTACACACCTCAAACTGTACCCGCGGATATTGGCAAAAATACAATTTTTTTTTTTAAATTAACATCATGGAGCAACCTTTAATTCAGATAATAGATGGGTAAGATAATTCTATATTATGACATTGGGTATATATATTTTTACATATTTATAACATAATCATCATCATCTTTCTAGTGTTATGTCCTGTGTTGTCAGGTTCGATTGCACTTAATATTTTGCATACTTATCTACATCATATAAATCAAGCCTGGACTCAATCTATCAGAGCCACTTTATCTTATGCACAAACAAAGCACATTCACGTAAGCAGGAAGTATTTCACGGATAAACCTCGAAGCACAAGATCCCTCGATTTCCAATGCAACAGTGTGCAATCCCCTTACCGCGAATGTTTATTTATGGCGCATTAGAAAGACGAATTCACGCCTCCCCAGGCCCCAGGCGGGCCTGTTAGAGGCACACAAGAAATTGTTCAATTTTCGGTGGAAAAATTACTTCTCTTTACTTTGGTGTGAAAACGGTAACCGCGCATCGTATGCGATTAATACTGGTCTGTAAAGCTAAATGTTCAATCATCTAAGTTCGGATATTAGTGCAGTGGCGAGGAAAAGCATTGTCAGATAACTTTGGGTGTATTGTCTAAAATTCTAAAGTTTGTCTGCTATAACTTCCATTTGATTGTAGACGGGCAACCCACTTGTCTTTACTTTTTAATAATTTTCCATCTAACTTAGCCCATTTTTATTTTTGGCTGAAAATGGTTGAAGGGGCTTGCTAATCCTTTGACTCTTCCTACCCCTTCCAAGATTTTTGGGCTACAGGCGTGATGATATGTATGTATGTAAGGTTTGTAGTCGTTTCAATATCACAGCTAAACATATTTAATCTAAGACGGATAAGAAAAAATATTGTTTTTGAAACTTTTTGACTTCTGACAGCATAAATTGATAAATAAATCCCTAAGTCACACCATAACTTAAGAACGACTTTATGGATTTAAACCTTCTTCTTTACAAGTTTTATAGACAAAGCCGCATGCCGCAACTAGTGTAAATTCCCTACAGAATACTTTTTCATAAAAATGTGACGAAACTACAGAATATTTTTTTCAATAGAATTTCGAGGATTGAGGAATTCCTTTGTATTGTATGTACCCGTTGTGGACTGCAAAATAAAATAATGATTTCAATATCGTTCGTTTCATTACTTTTTATTTAATAAATACAAAGTAAGCAATTCACATGACAAGGTGTACTCGTATGTTATAACCATACGTGTCATAATAATGTCGAATTGATTGTGAATTACTTTATTTATTAATATGCATACCTACATAACATCACGCCCGTAATCCATTTAATTTGTACCGAGAGACAAATACTACACAATAGGTACATAAAAAAACACATTTCAGGAAGTAAAATTATATAAACAGTCTTGGTACATGCGTCAGGAAAAAACGGGTATAATGCATTGTGTGTCGCAGTGATATAAAAAATGCAGTCTAGATACTGATCTACAGCTAGATCAGACACTGATCTGGCTCTCCAAAAGCATACTGATTTTCAGCTAAAGCCTGATGAATGCAGGCGATAAACGCGTGTACATTAATATACTTAAGACACACAATCCTGAAAAGGTTTTATCTCATTTTTATATTCCCGTGGGAATTAATATTTATCCTGCTTACACTAACTCACGCCTGGGCGTAAGTAGCGGCTTCCTATCCGCTAACGTGACCTGGAATTATTGTAATAACATAATCATCATCCTGACATAACGTTATTAAATTAATTATAGGCTCTTAAAACCTCATGTTGTGTTTAAGAGATCTTGTAAGATTAGGAAGATTAGATATTAGCTATTCAATAAGTATTTGTAATAAATAGTGTTGAATTAACAGAAGGTAATGTTAGGAGTCATAATGTTAAGGTGGATGTGTGGAGTGACGCGAATGGACAAGATAAGAAATACATATATAAGAGGAAGTATGAAAGTGGCACCAGTGGTAGATAAGATGAGAGGAAACCGTTTATCTTGGTATGGGCATGTGATGAGAGGAAGAGAGGAAGAACATGTGACAAAGAGAGTGATGAGTATGAATGTTAGTGGATGGAGAGGAAGAGGAAGGCCAAATAAGAGAAGGATGGATTGTGTGAAAGATGATATGAGAGAAATGGGAGTGGATAGCTTGATGACGGCTGACCGAGACGTATGGAAAAGGAAGACATGCTGCGCCGACCCCAGATGAACTGGGAGAAGGGCAAGAGGATAATGATGAATGTTAGGAGTCATAAAAACCGTCGAGCTTGTATGAAAAGAATCATGAATGTTGAAGAGGCGAGTGAGGTGTGTAAGAATCGTGCCATATGGCGTTTGGTTCTATCTGCCTACCCCGCTAGGGAAGTGGCGTGAAGTTTAGTTAGTTAGTAAGTGTTATTACAGTAATCATCAAAGTCTCATGTGTAATTTTCCTAATAATATTGTTTAAATTATTTAATTTCTTTAGAGTAATTTGTCCTCTATGCATTGCAATGATCGAAAAAGGCTAATAAGTAATTAAGTGCAATATTATACAAACAAACAAACTTAGCATCACGCCCACAATACCCGAAGGGGTAGGCAGAGTTAAGGAGGCAGCAAGTCCCTTTAACCAGATTCAGCCAAAAATAAAACTGGGCTGGGTTCTAAAAATTGGGTGAAAAATTCTTGACAAGTGGTTAGCTCGTCGCCTACACAATCACACGCCCAAAACCCGACATACCATTAGTCGCCTTTTACGACATGCTGAGGGGCCTGACAGGCAAGGAACACAGTTGGCACATAATTTTTAAATCCCAGGCTAACATGGGATAAATACATTAATAAACACCTTGTATACACTTGGTAGCAATAACACATTTGAATTAGTATTTATAGCTACTTTAACCAGCTTAGCTAATAAAAAAATTGCGCCAGGTTAGATTAAGAAAATTGAGAGAAAGTAGTGACATAAATAAATTACGTTGATTTGAAAAAAATTTAAAAAAAAAAGATAAATGGCTATTTCGTCGCTTACACAATCGCAAACCCATTATACCATAAATAATTTTTACGCTATGCTAGGTAATCCTTGCTTAGCATATCGTAAAAGGATAAGCACATTATTTTTAAGTCCTTGACTAATACAAATAAATTAATTAATTAATTGCTTGTGCTATGAATACTAGGTGAACGGATAGACATACTTAAATATGTTTATGAACATCCATGACTCGAGTACAAATTCCATGCCCATCACACGAAACATTTACCCCTAGCGGCAGTCGACCCCCCAACGCTCGGTTTCGTGGCCAGGGTCTCTGAACACTCGACGAACAGGCCAGTCTTATGGGACTACATACATATATACAAACGTATCCTGTATCACAAAACAATGTTCATTATTGTTCATTCCATAAAGTCAAGGTAACAATAAATTTCAGTTTCCACTGAACTCCCAAAGCGTCTAGCAAACGAACCATCTAAAAAACACCTTCTAATTACATGGAATAAAGATTTTCTACTCCTGCAAAGGTGAATGCCTCACAACACCGCCGTGATGAATAGCTCAAAAAGCACTACAGAACATAATTGCTGGAATAACAAGGTCTTATTTGCGTCGAAGATATGATTATAGTCTTAAAAGCTTTTAAAAAAGACAGACCTTTGAAGGAGTATTGCCGTGCGAATTAATTGGACCATGACGTGAAATGTTTGACAGATGTCGGAATCGGTGAGTGGGAAAACATGGTTGATCTATTTTATTATGATATTCGCAGCGCCCCGCATGTACTACTATATACATCTAGGTATATATTGTATGAAAAGTAAAAAAAAATAACAGCAATTTTTTTATGAGTTCAATGTTTTAATGTGTTTTTTCACAGTGAATTAAAAAAGTTGGTAACAGGTTAAGCATAAAATAGAACTAAACTTGAATAGTTATAGATTCCGTCTACAAAGACCAGAAAACAATCCTAGCTTTTGAAGCTATACTTAATACACACTAGTCGACCCGGCTAACTTCGTTACACTATTATACCCCGACTAACTTCATTCCGTCTAACAGTCAATGAGGAGTTTTGTTCTTGCAAACTGTTTTTTTTTCTTATTGATGAATATCATATTTTAATACTTATTATCCTATTCCGGACAAAGACATTTCTAGTAAGACAATAATCATAATAAAAATTGGTTCACCCGGTCTTCAGTTATAAATGGTGTAACTAACACGACTTTGTTTTATATATATACATATAAAGGCTTTCGTAGTCCGAGCAACATTGTTTCAGAAACGGTCCTCATCGCATCTGGTACCCATTAAACCAATGTATGACATCAATAAGCCACTCGCTACAACGCTATGCCCCTACGTTTGCCCTTTATTCAAGACAAATTTACAAACCCTCCGTCCTTTTCCAACTACCAGCTGGTCGTATGTTTATCTCTTTCTAGGGTCGAAAGAAAATTTTTCCGAGCCGTTAGTCGGAACCCTCGCCAAACGAGACCGTATATTAACCGTCAAATGAAATAATTTGTTTTGATCTACATAGCACGATTTACTCAAATAGTTTGAGATAAATAAAGGCTGTGACAGGCGACATAATACATGAGAACCAATCTGTCACACCAGATCGGTCATGTGTTAACAGAAGGTGATGTTAGGAACCACAAAATCCGTAGAGCTTGTATCAAAAAGATCATGAAGGCTAAAGAAGCATGTGAGGTGTGGAAGGATCGTGCCATATGGCATTCGCTTCTCTCTGCCGACCCCGCTAGGGAAGTGGCGTAAAGTTAGTAAGTTAGTTAGTTACATGAGAACTGTGGACGCTTAATGGATACCTAAGTCTTACATATTGACAGGCCCGTTGGTCGAGTGATCAGAGGCTACGAAACCAAGTGTCGCGGGTTCGAAACCCGCTAGGGGCAAATGTTTCGTGTGATAAACAAGGACATTTGTACCGGAGTCATGGATGTTTATAAACGTATTTAAGTATGTCTTTCCGTCCGCTTACTATCCATAGCACTAGGTTATAAGCTTAGTTTGAAACTGAGTAATTGGTGCGTCAGTCTGGAGAATTTATTTATTTATTTATATACGCCATATGGCGTTCGGTTCTCTCTGCCTACCCCGCTAGGGAAGTGGCGTGAAGTTTAGTTAGTTAGTTTGTTTGATTGAAATCCTGTCTTGATTAAATTGATAACAAAAGTAAGTACGGAAAGGACGAAGGTGATAACGAAAGCATCTTAAAAATCCCACTCATAGAAACATTCGTTGACGCTAAATGGTCCCAACTAATATGAAAAATGTGAACGCAACTTTGTCTGTCTGTTATACATGACCGTTAGTATTGAAATTTGGCACACCAAAATGTAAAATTGGACATAGGATACTTTTGTCCTAATAAAAGCAAACACTATTTGACACAAATTACTTTAGTGATTGTTAACATAACATAACATACTCGTAACATCACGCCCGTAATCCCTGTAGAGGTAGGCAGCAGTCCCCTTTAACCACATTCAGCCAAAATTAAAACTGGGCTGGGTTAGATGGAAAATTGTGAAAAAGTAATGACAAGTGGCAAGCTCGTCGCCTACACAATCACATACCTAAATCCCGATATACCATTAGTCGCCTTTTACGACATGCTAGGAAAGAAACACAGTTGGCAAATTATTTTATAGTCCCAGACCAACACGGGACCAAGTTTAGTTAGTTTTTTTTAATATTATTAAAATCGTTGTCTCCATTTGGATATCACGGGAAGTGTTGTCTACCCGGTTCTTTGGAAGGCTTGAGAGCACGGGCTCTACATGTAGAGGCCCCTAGAGACGTATTAATATGAATGAAAAATGATACACCAGCCGGGTTTTACTTCTAAATGCTGGTGCATTTAGAAGTAAAACCCGGCTAGTATACTCAGTAATAATATCCGGTAAGTACTGTTGCTACTATTACTATTGCAGTCAGGTGGTCACTAATAATATGGGCTATTGCGAGGGGTTCTTGTGATATATATTATTATGTATTTGTTTTTTTCTATTGTTTTCTCTATCAATAAAACATCAATCAATGAGATCTTTTCTTCCTTTCTTGCTGTATTTATTTCAATGACATATAATAATCGTGTATATAACTCCAGTGCCATAGTGTTCAACATCGATAAAAGTCCCAATCGCCGCAACCCACAGAGTTATGAAGTGCGACCGCTCGCGATGCGGTCGGCCCGCGCCCGCGTCCTGCGGAATGCGCGCCATCCGGCCGCTATGCGCGCTGAGACGCCTAGCCTAGTATTAGCGCGTATCGCATGTAACGCTCAGCTATGTCAGTAATGTAAGCATGCGAACGCAGGGTTGTATAATGCTGTATATTGTGGCATTATTACCAATATTACAAGTCTAATAGTCCATTATTTATCTGTAGGTACACATTGAAGCACAAGTAATCGAATTCATAGGCTTAAAATAACTAGCTATGTATTAATATTAATAAGTCTAGTGTATCAATGAAAACACGCAATACCTTTCAGAAACGATTACTAATTGAAGTAGAATCAATCAAAAACAATTAAAGTGCTAATAACTTACGTCTAAATACCTAAATCTTACCTCTTCCTCATAATTAATATTGACACGATAGAAGTTCCAATAGCCGCAACCCGCAGAGTTATGAAGTGCGACCGCGCGCGATGCGATTGGCCCGCGCCCGCGTCCTGCGGAATGCGCGCCATCCGACCGCTATGCGCGCTTAGACGCCTAGCCTAGTATTAGCGCGTATTGCATGTCACGCTCAGCTATGTCGGTAATGTAAGCATGCGACCGCAGGGTTGTATGATGCTTTATATTGTGGCATTATTACCAATACTACAAGTCTAATAGCCCATTAAATATCTGTAGATACACATTGAAGCACAAGTAATCGAATTCATAGGCATAAAGTAACTAGCAAAGCGGTGTTAATTCCAATGAGTCTAGTATATTAATGAAAACACGCGATACCTTTCAGACACGATTATTAATTAAATTAGAATCAATCAAAAACAATTAAAGTGTTAAGAACTTACGTCTAAATACCTAAATCTTACCTGTACCTTATAATTAATATTGACAACGATAGAAGTTCCAATAGCCGCAACCCGCAGAGTTATGAAGTGCGACCGCGCGCGATGCGATTGGCCCGCGCCCGCGTCCTGCGGAATGCGCGCCATCCGACCGCTATGCGCGCTTAGACGCCTAGCCTAGTATTAGCGCGTATTGCATGTCACGCTCAGCTATGTCGGTAATGTAAGCATGCGACCGCAGGGTTGTATGATGCTTTATATTGTGGCATTATTACCAATACTACAAGTCTAATAGCCCATTAAATATCTGTAGGTACACATTGAAGCACAAGTAATCGAATTCATAGGCATAAAGTAACTAGCAAAGCGGTGTTAATTCCAATAAGTCTAGTATATTAATGAAAACACGCGATACCTTTCAGAAACGATTATTAATTAAATTAGAATTAATCAAAAACAATTAAAGTGCTAATAACTTACGTCTAAATACCTAAATCTTACCTGTACCTCATAATTAATATTGACATCGATCGAAGTTCCAATAGCCGCAACCCGCAGAGTTATGAAGTGCGACCGCGCGCGATGCGGTCGGCCCGCGCCCGCGTCCTGCGGAATGCGCGCCATCCGACCGCTATGCGCGCTGAGACGCCTAGCCTAGTATTAGCGCGTATCGCATGTAACGCTCAGCTATGTCGGTGATGTAAGCATACGACCGCAAGATTATGAGATGCTGTATTAATGTACATCTCACATTATCATCTAGCATTGGTAACAATATCACAATGAAAAGGATCATGACTGTTGAAGAGGCGAGTGAGGTGTGTAAGGATCGTGCCTTAAGGCATTCGGTTCTCTCTGCCTACCCTACTAGAAAAGTGGCGTGAATTTTAGTTAGTTAATATTATATATATGTAATTGTTGCTAATTAACCTAAAAGCTATCTAATTCATTGTCTCTACACATTATAGCATTAATGAGAAACTTATATACATTTGTACACGAGTCATGATTAGTCATAGTATCCAGTACAGTCTGAGCAATTATTGACTTCAACTTCTAAGTAAGAAGAGTCACCTTAAACCTGGAGCCTGAGCAGTTCATAAACTTCCTACCTAAGAAAAGTCACACACAGCCTGTGTGAGCGCAAACGATATTAAGTGTGTTCCCTATTAACGAAGACTCCTGAAGGACCCGCAGACGCATCGATGAGGCTCCAGGGTGGTGCGCGCAGCAAAAACTTGTCAATTATTTGAATGGCCCTCGGAGCGTCGTTAGCCGAAGTGTCTCTAGTGCGCCTTGCAGACTGTAGAGGCTACACTGACAGACAAACTAATTAGCACTTAACTAATATATATTCAGGCAGAAATAGACACAATTATATCTATTACATTAATAAATAAATATCAGATCCCATACGGGACATACCAGTCAGAGTCATAGCATCCCTCCCGTAATCCCCGAAGGGGTAGGCAGAGTCAAAGGTGCAGCTTACCCGCTCAACCACCTTCAGTCAAAACATCAAACGGAGGTTAGATGGAAAATTATGAAAAAAAAAAAAAAACTAACAAGTGGCCAGGTCGTCGCCTACATAATCACATACCCAATAGCCGATACACCGTTAGTCTCCTTTTGAGATTATACTAAGCATAAAATACAGTTGGTACAGCCTTTTTGAGTGATGAGAATTTGTCCCAATTAAGCCCTATTTTTCTTTGGCTAAATGTGGTTTAAGAAGCCTTCAACTGGATCTACCCTTTAAAGATTGCGGGCGTAGTGATATTTATGTGACATATTAATTTTTCATTCACAATTCATCTATTTACAAATAATACTATGTAGTAGAGGAGCGCTTAGAGCGTCAAAATCATACAAACCTCGTACTTCCGTTATAGTGGATGAAAAAAAAGAAAAAAAATGGAATGAATAGCTAATAACATGAATAAAAAAGTTTACCTATTGAAAAATTGTGCTTTTGATTTTAAAATAAAAAAAATAATATTTTTCTAATCATTCATATATTTAGAGGCTTATTAGGCTGTAAGATGAGTTTTTATATCAAAATTAAGTGAATATATACTTCACAACAACAATTCCTTAGTTCCAAACTAAGCTTATAAGCTTGTGCTATGGATACTAGGTGAACGGATAGACATACTTAAGTACGTTTATAAACATCATGACTCGAGTACAAATGTCCATATACATATCACATCACACGAAACATTTGCCCCTAGCGGGATTCGAACCCAGGTTTAGGTTTTGTGACCAGGGTCTCGGACCACTCGACCAACGGGCCTGTCGACTGGGAAGATGATTGTCATTTCACAACACAGACTGACTCAGAAGTCTCAGTATTCAATTAACATGTAAGAGTGCTCCCGAATTTCTCGGCCGGCCGAGTTGGGCTTCGTGTCGTCCGAACTTTATTGAATAACTGATGACCTGAGACTTGTTAACTAACACGGAGAGAGCGACGAACGGACGATGTGGCAATAATATTATTAGAGAGGATACAAAGAAATGCTGGGAGATTGAAGTTGAAATAACTGAGTCACTTTGATTGGAGCTTCTATAATAATAAATAAAGTCGAGATCAAAGTATATCGATATCAGAAAATTTTATTTTTAGCAAAACGTTGGTGAATTGCCATACCACATAACTAACACTAAATCATAAGTTTGACTTAAATAATGTTGAAAATTAGGCCTTATGATCAAGAAGGATATTAGTGATTATGAAGGCTACGAACTAGCTACTTTTCACTACTCTTTCAACATTTTCCAACTAACCCAACTCCATTTTTTTTTGCTTCAATGCGGTTTAAGGGGCATTTTTTCTCCTTGAGCTTTGCCTACTCCTTCAAAGATTGCCGGCGTGATGGTACGAATGTACGAAGGTACGTTTGTAAAAAAAATGTGATTTGTAGAGAAGTCAAAAACAGGAATGAAGAACCACGCTCGCAATACAATGTTTTTATTTTAATTTTCATCCTATGTTCCAGTGTGTAACAATTCCGAATTCCTTATCTATAACATAACATAACATAACAGCACGCCCATAATCCCCGAAAGGGTAGGCAGAGTCAAAGGGGCAGCCGGGCCCTTTAACCACATTTAGCCAAAAATAAAACTGGGTTAAATGGAAAATTGTGAAAAGTAGTGACAAGTGGCTAGCTTGTCGCTTACACAATCACAAACCCAAAACCCCATATACCATTAGTCGCCTTTACGACATGTTAGGCAAGAAACACAGTTGGCACATTAATTTTTTCAGTCCCAGACCAACATGGGACGATCTTATCTATTGTAATCTGAACAATTTTCAAAAGGTGCCCCATTTTTTCAACCAAGGCCCCCAACTGCCCAAATTCTCAACTGTTTCCACGGATTCCCATTTTCCCTCTTTCCCTTAGAAACAAATTAAGTGCCGTCATAAAACAATCACCTTCCCCCATTCTCGCATCCGACTGCTCCGGACTGAAGTTGTTCCCAAGTTTTGCTAAGAGTAATGAGAATCGCTTATAAGTCTTTCGTGACTCGTAAAATAAACAACAGCTACATGATCTGAATAAGGGTTTAGTTTATTTACTAGATCTCTAAAGTGCTATCTAGGTTTTCTCGATTCTAGATAAACCGGTAACCTTGAACTAGGAATCAGCGAATGATTAATGTTTGAGCGATAGCTTTTGTCTGTTGTCTGTTTAATAAATAAGGTTGCTTTGCTACTTATTTGCTCCTTAAATGTCCGATTGAAATTGAGATAAATTTATTATTTACATAAGTACATACAATTCTATTTTATTTTGCTTTCGTGTGTACCTATTTATTTTAGTTTTAAAATCTCATCCAAAGGTTAAAAGAAAAAAGGCAAATAGAAAAAGCTAAACAACAAATGGACGCTATATCTCATTACGCCCCATTCTTGGCAATGGTGACTAAAACACCCTCCGTTTTCTAAGACTAGACTTTCCCATCCGATCCGCTTAAAATGTTAATGCGACAGAAATATTTCTGTTATTACTCTGTACCTCATTTACTTTCTAAAAACACATTAGGCTCTGCTCCAAACCCATGAGTCACCAGCCATTTCATCCACTAGCCATCCAGGATACTCAGACCCATTACTAAGCGCATTACATTTCGTGGCAAAGCTCAAATTATTTCGGTCGCGCGCACAACACTAGCTAAACAAACGTTTCCTGAGTCACGTGTTATTTGTCACGTGATAACGGCTGTCACAGTCACAGCTAGTATCCGTATCTGCTCCCTGTTCCCGTAATGAGCTAGCTGTTGATTAACTCCAGAGCTTGGTTTAGACCACGCTCGAGATGGTGCCGGATAAAGCGGGTAATAATGAGATGTGTCCATCTTCATTTGCCATTGGATTTGCAGTCACCTGCAGTGCAAAGCATGCACTTTTTATTTATATGAAATTTTATTTGGAAGCTCAATTGTAAAAATGTTTAACTTAAGAGAAGCTTTCCTTAAACAGTAAACTCTTATGACACAATTAAATGGTTGCACAGATAGTAGGTACATCCGTGGGCTTAGAATTACATAGTTATTTATTTTTTCTATACCTTATTTATATCATTATACTCTCCAGTCTGTGCTAATAAATTGAGATGTTATTTGTTATTTTTATATTTTGTTTGCTCGTTTTGTATTTTTTGTATTTTTGTGTGCCTGTTGGTTGGTTGCAAATATTTTTTTTACTTACTTAATATAAAGAATTTTCCTATATGACTTATTTGATACTTGTATTAAATAATAATTTGCTTCTTGGCTGTAGCATTCCATTCCCTAGCTCGAAACTCGAACTCGCGACCATTGCATTGGTATTGTTACCAAAATTTCTAGCCAATAAACCAAGCGGTCTATCAAAATTGAATGGGTAAAATTGAATAATACGTAAGGGCAAAATTGCCGGATTTGATGACAACTGATCGAAATCATCAAAATTGATGATGATGATGATAATAATCTTGATGATAAGAACTTCTTCATTATATTTAAAAATCTTAACACAAAACAGGTGATAATATAATAAATGGCAGCTTTCTAAATAAACAAACATAAAACAAAAATACAGCCCTTTCTTCCGTATTTTCGGGATTCGTGGAAAAATATCACTTGAGATGGGAAATTAAATTTCGGGAAAGTTTAATTACGAATTACGTTATTCGATCGTGATATTGCTTTTAAAATATGTCAGTCAAAGCAGACATATTTTTTTAATACTTCAATTCTCGTTAGTAATTTCCTTCTTCCCAGCGTTATGTCCCGTGCTTAGACGGAGTCCGCTTAGACCAAGACCCAGAATTTAGCGAGTCTGGTAATTATGTCAAACTTGATTGACTGCCGATTTGACCTTGACTGAGACTGGCTCGTTGGTCCAGTGGTTAGAGACCCTGGCCACGAAGCCAACGGTCGCGGGTTCGTATCCCGCTAGGGGCAAATGTTTCGTGTGATGAACATGGACATTTGTACTCGAGTCATGGATATTTATGAACGTATTTAATTATGTCTATCCTTTCACCTAGTATCCATAGCACACGCATATTATATTGGCTGACCAGGACGTATAGAAGAAGAAGACATGCTGCGCCGACCCCAGATGAACTGGGAGAAGGGCAAGAGGATGATCCTTAAAGCTATATGAATCTACCACGAACTGACGAACTGCAAATACAATCGACGTTAAAGCATTTATAAAGAGTTATACGATATGAACATTCAAAATTACTAATCAAAAACCAAATCCGATGAGTGCGGGTACAATCCTGAGCACGCCTGGATATTTCAAATCTATGTACGAGTACTTTTTTATACCACTAGCTCAGCGGTGGGGGACAACATCGTGATTAAACCTGCACAGTATTCAAATAACTATGAATTTGCAAATGATCCAAATTGTCTGGTTCTCCTACGGCTTACGAAGGTACATACGTACATACATTCTCCAGACTGACACACCAATTTCCTAGTTCCAACCTAAGCTTATGCTTGTACTATGGATACTAGGTGAACGGATAAACATACTTAAATACGTTTATAAACACCCATGACTCGAGTACAAATGTCCATGTTCATCACACGAAGCATTTTTCCCTAACGGGATTCGAACCCGCGACTCTTGGTTACGTGGCCAGGGTCTCTGACCACTCGACCAACGGGCCAGTCAAAGTTTTTTTAGTCTTTCTTGATAATAAAATATTTTTATGTGAGATGTTGACAGCTTTGATTAAATACATATTAACAATCGGTGCATTCCTAATGAAACCAGCTATTTCCCAGGGGAAGTACTGTCAAAATCGATTCAGCCCTCGCGGAGATATACCGGTTCAAACAGACAGACGGACGGACAGATAGACGGAAACATATATGTATTCTTTTATTATACATATATTCCTTAATTTTTTGCGGTTGTTCTCCACCGCCAAACTAGTGGTATAAAAACGTACATAGATTAGAAAAAAATTATGCCCAGAGGTACGCACCCAGGATATATACATATATAAAAAACATACAACATATATACTGATGGCTCAATGGCGCATTTGGTAGTGGCCCTATACGCCAAGAGTTGTGGGTTTGATCCCCACCCAGGACAAACATTCGTGTGATGAATACCTGTGTTTTTGCTGTGTCTGGGTGTTAATATCTAATATCTAAGTATATATTTGCAATACCACTGTTGATTCTGATCTACGTAACACAAGTGCTTAAACTACTTAGCTCGGAGTCAGATCAATGAATGTGATGTTGTGGGATATTTATTTATTTACATAAACCGCCATATTAAGTGTCCTATACTTATTGCTCTATTCGGACTTTTACAAGATAACTCTTAACATATACATAAAAGACTACACCCTGTATCGATAGGGCTAACCCTAAGGGATATTAAAACTTTAAAGGCCCCTCGAATTGGAAACGCTTCGGAATGGTCAATGTAACGCCAATCGTAAAGTGTTTTTAAAAGCTGTTCAGTTCAACTTGTCTGACATTGATGACCAGGTCGGTTAGTACACGAGTACTTGAAGTTTACCTAAATGTTAGCAGAGTGTTACAAACTAACTGTAATAATTGTTTAAAGTGTAGGTATATGGAGTTCGGTTATCGGTGCAACTGGGGGAATAGTATTTTGGGATGTGACTTTTTTGGTATGACAAACCGTTCCCTTTGGACATTTGTAACACTGGAGGTACCTATCACAAGTTGGTTGCTAACCTTGCAAGGATGGGCGTATGCTTATTTGACACATGGCAGGATTTAAAAAGTGGACATCAACCAAAAAAACGCTTTTAAAAATTATAATAAAATTAATGGTTAAGTTAATTATAATATAACAACCAAAGTCTATATGTCACGTAGTGGCGCCTGAAATTTTAAGCCTTTATTTTTATTATGAGAAAATGTACAGATCCTGCACCTATTAGGGTACACCGATTATACCCTATTAGGGTATTATACTCAAAAAAATTTTTAGTACGTAAGTTATATTTAGAGTAACGTGGCACAGTGCAGAGAGGAGTGGCGGTCACAGGGGGAGGCCTTTGCCCAGCAGTGGGATTTAAATGGCTAAATAAAATAAAAAAATAGTTATATTTATAAAAAAATAAAGAATACGTATACTCGAAAAATGACAAAGCTAGAGCGCTTCAAAGATTTACTTTAGCGCTTTACGTCATTTGGACGATAAAATTTGACACACCTAGTGACGTCACGCGGTACTTTAGCGCGCTATATCTTTGTCATTTTTAGTTTGTTATACAATAAAAAAAGTACGTAAGCAATATTTTTTTATTATCTCAATAGTGGACTATAATTTTTTTTAAGGAAAATAGCCTATTCATGATACAATATCCATATATCAGGTTTACGCGAGTATAACCGAAGCCAAAAGCTAGTTCCGAATATACCTGTCATCCCGATATGTCCCCATGGACGCGTCGTTTAAATATTACCTCCCAAAATCTACCCCACACCATTGAGACAATGAAAATCTTCGTACCCAATCTCTGAAGACACGCTTCAATTACTTACGCGGTGTACCCGTACCTGGGAAATGAGAAAGGGAGAGAAAACAAAAAGTTAATCATCGAACCATCGATTCAATCCGGGAAGACAATGGATGTACCCGGTGGGAAGGCGTAATAAAGTATTGAAAACACCGAAGAACTCCAATCAATATCCAGAGGGTCCGTCGGGACGGGCTGATGTGAGGTCTGCCTCTGGAAGCGCCTCATGTGGACTTGTCCTCTTTGCGGATCGAAGGTTGAACGATTAGGACGTTTTGTAGGTTTATACAGTTTTGATTCACTGGATCCAATGTGTCTAAGTGTATATGCCTCATGTGGAGCTATCCTCTTTGTGGATTACGAAGTTTGAACGTTTTGTTTAGGGTTTAACAGTTATGATCCACTATATCTCATATGTCTGAGTAGAAATGCCTCTTGTGGAGTGACCTCTTTGATGATATTAGAGTTTGAACACTTGTTTTATTTAACTTGACCAGTTTATTTTATACAATGCGAAAGTGGAAAGATGTAGGAGCTGCGGAAGGCCCAGGCTCACCTACCACGACCAGATTGGTAGTGTATTAACAGAAGGTGATGTTAGCAGGCATAAAAACCGTAGAGCTTGTATGAAAAGGATCATGAATGTTTAAGAGGCGAGTGAGGTGTGTAAGGATCGTGCCATATGGCGTTCGACTCTCTTTGCCTACCCTGCTAGGGAAGTGGCGTGAAGTTTAGTTAGTTTGTTAGTTATTTAACTTGACCTGTTTATTTTTATTTTGATTCACTGGGTCTCACGTTGCAAGTCCAAAAAAGGTATCAACTGTGTTTGCTGCCTAGCATGCCGTTAAAGGCGGCTGATAATGTATGACTGACGATAACTTGTATGTCTGTGCAATTTCTCATCAAACCTGATTCAATTTTGTTTTTGGCTAAATTTTATTTTAATAGTTGACCTTAGTCCCTCCCTACCCCTTCGGGATTGCAGATGAGATAACAGGATTAATGATTTACTGGGTGCAATCATCGTGCTTCGGTTTGAACCTACATGTAAGGAATAAGTCCTAAGTGGGCGTGCTACCATCACTACGTATACATATTTCAATATTTACGCAAGAGAAATAAAAAATCAACAATAGAGATAAGTCAAACATAAAAATCTAAAATATGCAGAGCTTGTACAGCTAGTTACACATACGAGCATTCCTCGTCAGTTTAATTGCCGTCCATACAGGCCGAATCGATAGATTTTTTCATTGCCCCCGTAAAAAGGCAGCTAATCCCTTTTTACGATTTCATTAAAACCGAAATTAGCTCAGCTCGCGTCCGAGCTGGTTGTAAATGTATAGTTCACATACATCACAAATTGAATTGTTGTGTAAACTACGCCTTATGGTGTTTACACTCAGACTTTGAGATGGGATCCATCCTCCAATAATACATTTACAGCGTTTGGAATAAAAGATACTTTTAATAGGGAAATACCTACTATTACGTCCCGTGTTGGTCTGGGACTTAAAAAGAATTTGCCAATTGTGTTTCTTGCCTAGCATGTCGTAAAAGGCGACTAATGGCATATTGGGTTTTGGATATGTGATTGTGTAGGCGACGAGCTAGCCACTTATTGTCACTAGTTTTTCTCAATTTTCCATCTAACCCAGCCCAGTTTTATTTTTGGCTGAATATGGTTAAAGGGGACTGCTGTCCCTTTGACTCTGCCTACCCCTTCGGGAATTACGAGTGTGATGTTAAAGTCAAAGTCAAAGTCAAAATACTCTTTATTTATATAGGTTTGAAACAAACACTTATAAATCGTCAATTCAATAGGAAAATCAACTAATAATATGAATCTACCACCAGTTCGGAATGTTGCTTCTACCGAGAAGAAACCGGCAAGAAACTCGGTAGTTACTCTTTTCAACAACATATTTTACAGGGGTTATAGATCATATTTGCATTTGAACCATGTCGTGAAGTTGGCTTGTCAGACACCAAAATATAAAATAACGATGTTTACAAAATTTAAGCATAAATTAACCAAACCAGAGCAGACCAGTCCCCATAGGTGGCACCTGTTCCCAAGCATGACGTATGTGTCAGCCATCGCTTCACTCAACCATATTTTAGGGAATGTAACGTTAAGTTATGTGTTACCTACTAGTATATCATGAGAAGAAATTTAGCAATTTTAACTGCTAAAGTTAACTTGCTTGAATCCTTTGTCGATAAGAGTAAGCTACTTAATTTTGTGAAGTCTGTTTAATTGGAACAGATTTTATATTTTGATGCTGATAATAATTTAGATATACATATATCACCCTATATCATCTTATGCAATCAAGGACCCTCCACAGTCGCTAATATTCGTACATAATGTCAGGTTACATCCTTCTATTTGCTACTATTCTGGCTCACACTTCGCATTAAATTGTATTTTTGTGTGTTAAGGTGTACTCTTCATCCTTGACTGGCTCAATGGCGTATTCGGTAGTGACCCTGCCCCATGCGCCAAGAGTTGTGGGTTCGATCCCCACCCACGACAAACATTCGTGTGGTGAATACTTGTGTTTGTTCTGTGTCTGGGCGTTAATATACAATATTTAAGTATATATTTTTAATACCACTGTTGAGTCTGATATCCGTAACACAAGTGCTTAAGCTACTTACCGCGGAGTCAGATCAATGTATGTGATGTCGTTGGATATTAAATAACCAGAAATAAAACAAGTTTTTAACATCTCCCAGTCATTTAGACAAAGCTTTAGGCAAACAATTTTAATTGTCAACGAAAACTCTCAAAACCGTCATCTCGCTCAGTTTAAAACTGCGTCCCATGTTTAATGACGGTGCTAAAACGAGGTCTCGCACAAAAGTGTTTCCATACGTCACGGTGTGGGGACAATGGGTGTCCCGTACGTTCCCGGCACGTATCCAAAACGCGACACTTAATCGGTGTAATTTATAATCGCATATCTGACGTCGCTCGTGGACGTATGTGCTGCGTTTACTTGTTCTGGCAACACTGATAAGTAAATAGAATAGAATAGAATAGAATAGAAAAGCATTGTTTGACACTCACAATAAATACAGAAAAACAATGATAAAAAGTTTCAGGGTGAAAATTACAAGCGAACAAAATTTCACCTAAATCGGTTTAGTAATTTAAGTGTAGACATAACAGACAGATTGATAGATTATAAAATTTCTTTTTTCTGTAATTTAATTGTAAACTTGTTTACCAATATACAGGTTTAACCTAGTTTTCAAATAAAGTGATAAACTTTTTCCATTGACTATTAGTTAATTGCTGTTAATCCTCAGTATTTGAGCTCAAGGTATTATATCAGTGACTGAAACTTCATTGCGTTGGTCTGTCGTATTATCGATTTTATTTTTTACTAGACTGACTCACCCATTCCTTAGTTCCAAACTAAGCTTGTATGCTTGTACTATGGAACGAACGCGAATTGCATTTGATAATTTCAATGCTCTCTTGTGTGTACGTTTGCACAGTGACGTGTAAACGCAGCACGTCTCGCGAGCGCGCTGAGCGAGCGAAGCGGAGCGGCTTGCGCGGAATGCGGCAGACGCAGGTAGTCAAACAATAATAATCATTAAGGGCAGGGGCGGTCGCGGGTGCTAATTTCGCGGTCTAATGGCCGACATGTCGTAGTCAGCGTGGGTGGTGGACTAAGGGAGAATACAGATAATAGTGTTTTTTTAGTTATACATAATCTACAGTTTACAGTATTGATAGGTTTTTTAAGTTGCATCTTTGAGATCAATGGAAGCATTGCAGCGTCTAAGATGTCGCGATACAAACTAAGTAAACGCCTTTTAATTGTCAATGTCCTTATCATCATAGCACGTATCTCCGTAGCTGTTGGATGAATCCGGCTTGACACTCCCGGTAATCCCGGTAATTTGAGACAGAAGCTAACCGTCTCTGCTAAAAAATTAGACAGAGAAAAAGAGAGAATAAGAATTATAATCACGGGAGAATTATATGCATTATGATTAAATTAAACAATATTTAATTTTAATCAAATAAAATTCGGGATCTACAAGGACTTGCTAATAATCTGATTATCAAATTTCAAAATGTACCTCCCTAACAAAATAAACGCCAAGAACACAACATACGGTAAACGCGTAAATGTTATTATTCAATAAAAACCGCCTAATTTAATATGTATCAAGTTAATTAGCGCGTTAAATCCGTCCCTGCTAATCACGAAGGCACAGTGCTGCCGCCTACCGGTATCAAATTAATTTTAAATTAAGGTAACATGGAGAAAAAGGGTATAAATATAATTTGAGGAGTTACTTAGCAAGATGGGTTAGTAATTGAATTAATAACATTTGCTCCGGGCTCGCTTGAAAGGAATCTAATTTAATGCTTGTACAGTCAGATTTCAGTTCAGTTATTTAGCAGTGGTATCAAAAATCTAAATTAGGAAAAAAAGAGTATTGGCATCAAAAAAGTATTTACATTTGAAAGCAGAAGAAAAAGAAAACAAAACAGGTATATGATAATCTACTAATAAATGGAACAATTTACTCTATCAAGAAAATCCACATTAGTTACACTTGTCAATCTTTAAAATTACAATTATGTTGACATCATTTATATTTAATTATGTAATATCAATTCCGTAAAAGTAAGTATCGTATTATTGAGTCTTCGAATTTAAAGGTTACAAAAACTGCTTAATATTTCGTCAGTTGACTATACGAACTGGTGACGTCATAAACTGACAAGCCCATACAAAATCTATGAAGTGATTGCGTTTGGACAGCTTTTAAAAAGTATCACAATTGACTTGCTAGTCAACATCCCTATTATATATTCTTGCAAGGTCGCAAATACATAATTACTGGTGTTGCAAAAAGATATGGGCTACAGTCACCGCTAATCATCAAGACATAAATTAATTACCAGCGGCCCGCGCCGGATTCGTACTTCTAACCTAAACTAACTTTTTCCAAATATTCAATCGCCTATGTTAATCAAGGATAATGTAGCATTCTAATGCTTAAAGAATTTTGGAAATCGGTCCAGTAGTTTTTGAGTTTATTTGTTACATACATACAAACCTTTATTATTTTTATTTTTATACAGATATGTTTGTCGCGTTTTATCATATTTATTATCATTTCAGACGAAAAAAGTCTACTGCTGGACATAGCCCTCCCCAGAACTAGTACCAGAACCCCCCAATAATGATTGTTCTTGATCTAACTGCATACATTGTTATTATTACTATATTATATAATCCTAAATTAGCATGGCTGATGAGAGACATAAGATGCCTGTTGTGGTTTTGTCCTGAACCTTATTATTATATTATACTTACACCTTAAGCCGTCAGCGCGATGAATCCTCAACAAAACCTTCAAGGGCTTTGTAATATGCGAATTATGTGTAGAAGCAAAAAAGGAAGATCAATGGTAAGGACACGCGCCTCATAACCGAGGGGTGCGGGTTTAAACCCGGGCACGTACCTCTGAATTTTTCAAATCTATGTACATATTTATATCACTAGCTCGGCGGTGAGGGGCGGTGAGGAGGTGAAAACATCGAGATGAAACTGGCAAATTCAAACAAATTTGAATTTGTAACCATGATCCCAAAATCTTAGGGTTATGAAGATCGGATAGGCAGTCGCTTCAGTGTAATTGCTAGACACGCTAAATCCTGGATCCTGGTCTAAGCGGACCTCGTCTAAGCACGGGACATAACGCTAGGAAGATGATGACCCGTATGTGTAAGCAGTAGTGTTGCCCAAAGCAAGACTCTTGCGGCGGTCTTGCATGCCGTTGTCTTGCAGACTCAATCTTGTTCTTGATCAAATGTTGCTTGTCGCTTGGTCCTGTGTTAAGACCAAGCAACAAGCAACATTTAAGCAAGAACAAGACTAAATCCGCAAGATGACGACATGCAAGACCGCCGCAAGAGTCTTGCTTTGGGCAACACTAGTAAGCAGCTAAAGAAAACTAACTTACTAACTAAACTTCACGCCACTAAGCCGCTATAAACTTAAATAATATGTTTTTTTTTTAAATAAAAGTACATACCTTACATATTCTCCTTTATCATATACCATTATTGAGTGTAGCGAATTCAAAAATCGGTGCATTACACCGTACAGTTAAACATAGTGGTTTGCCTTATTAATATTGGTAAATATTCATAAAGTAATACATATGTATTAAAGCTAAAAACTCAATATACCGCATCATTAACTAATTCTTCTAGCTATTTAGGAGCATTGTTGAAAAATAATTGATAATAACTGAACGGTGCCTTTCGGAGAAAATCAAATTATTATCTAATTTCATTGCTCTTTCAGTATTGGAAGGCCGTATAAATGGATGCTTGACTAAACAATAATGTGTATAAAATGGAATTGAGCTTTTAAAAGCTCTCGTGGACTGTGATGCGATTTTCGAAGCGAGCACTTAATTTTATACCTTTGGGTATTACCTGACTAGTTAATTGATATAAACGCGTATACTTCACTTGTTTATTGATTTAATGAAATGAATAAAAAAGTTAGTCCCATGTTGGTCTGGGACTTGGCCTATTTTGATCTGGGACAAAAAAAAAATGTGCTAACTGTGGTTCTTGCCTAGCATGTCGTAAAAGGCGACTAATGGTATCTCGAGTTTTGGGTGTGTGATTGTGTAGGCGACAGGTTAGCCGCTTGTCACTACTTTTTCACAATTTTCCATGTAACCCAGCCCGGCTTTATTATTGGCTGAATGTGGTTGAAGGGGCATGCTGCCCCTTTGACTCTGCCTACCCCTTAGGGGATTATGGGCGTTATGTTATTATATATTAATAAAAAAGTTAATTATTTTGTGTTGTTACGTACACAATTTAATAAATGTAAATTACTAAAACGAGACATATATTTGAAACTTAATATGTTTTAGGACTTCATATATTGGACTTGTATGTTCAAACCTAGGTGTAGACCACTGAAATTTTGAAATCTTTTAAGGTTTTTATACCACCAGCTTTGGACTTAGCACTGGCGAGGGAAAATACTGTAAAAAAAATACACAATGAAATATTGTGTATTTTATATATAAATGAACAAGCTACTTAATTTGTCCTTCTCTATCTAAGATTTATGAAGATCAGATGGCAGGCGCTTCAATGATCTAGATTTGATAAATCTGAGATCATGTCCCAAAGCATAACCCCATAAATATGAAAAAGAAGTTTACCCCTAATATCGTGTCAGGGGTTAAACCCATGAATAAAGTTTCCAAAATGTACGAACAAGTATTGATATTGTATTTTCCGAGAGTGCCACTTTCAGCGTTAACTAGTAATAACTAAACACTCGCTGTGCTTACCCTCAGAAAACAAAATAAGTGGTGTTAACGTTGTAATAGTGATGTGACAGTGTCGTATAGTTCATATCGATGTAAGTTGTGTATTTAGTTTCATAAAATCGATAGTGGTTGGAGGGTATTTAGGATTCCTCAGATTGATAGACAGTATTAAGAAGTGGTGTGGTTTCTGTTGAAGTAAGTTAATTGTAAGATATTGTTCAAATCATTTATTTTCTATTGTTTATATCCACTTGCATGATTAGTCGTAGATTAGTAGTTATTCCCTAAAATTCATTTGTATATTTATTCGGAAAAGTATGTATTTCTGGGTCATTTCACCCAAAAATAAATATTGTTCTGTGAACTTCTCCCTGTACTTCGTAATTGCGAATTCAAATAACAAAATTGTGTCGTAGGTAAATTTTTGACTCAATCATCAACTGCTATTTAGACTCGGTTAAGTTTTCGACAGCACTAAGTTTCAAATATCTATATAGCTCTGTAGCTAACAGCTCTATTACTCCAGTGAGCTATCGACGTCATTAAAAAGTCGACATTATTTATCGATACCGAAACAAGTGAATCGCACCACTACACCGAATTAGCCCAATAAGCCCGTCCTCATAAATTAATGTAAACAAGTCATAAAACCTGATCAGTTTATTGTTTGGGGTGGGGGCCGTTGACCTCGCTGACAGAGAATAGACGAGCGGTCAAAACCGAGACTGGAACGGGTGACGTCAGTTGGTCTAGTATTTATGGTGGCCTAAAGTCTAACTGCCTTATTACAAATCTTGACCTTGGTTATGATGGAATAACCAAATTTTTTTTTATAATTCAATTAAAATAATGAACATATCATTATAACCCATGCTTAGTCGAGTTAGACAATCATCCCTATTTTAGATCCAAAAAAAATATTACTTACGGATTTTTTCTTTTGTTCAGCAAACAAAAAATTATAAAGATACGGCGCGTTAAAGTACCGCTTGACGTCACTAGGTCCGTAAAATTTTACAATCCAAGTGACGTAAAGCGCCCAATTTCAGACCTTTGAAGCGCTGTATCTTCGTGATTTATTCAATATTTTTTGATAATCTACCATACGGAGTATAAAAAAAATTGAGTAAACAAGTCCATCTTACTGTCCATCTTTGTGAGAGTAGAAAGATCTAGACTATTCTAGCACCTCCCAAGTCCTAGTTGGAATCCGTGCCGCGTGCACACGGCCGGCCGATGAAGTCCTCTATTTAAAGCTAACAGAAACAGTTTAGCGTAATGAGATGGGGCTGCTTGCGCGTGACAACAAGACTTTATTATACAGGAAGTTGTTGGGGACACAGAAAGATATAATATGTCATTTATACACATGTTGGTCTGGGACTTGGCATATGTTGATCTGGGACAAAAAAAAAGAATACGCCAACTGTGCTTCTTGCCTAGCATGTCGTAAAAGGCGACTAATGGTATATCGGGTTTTGGGTGTGTGATTGTGTAGGCGACAGGTTAGCCGCTTGTCACTGCTTTTTTACAATTTTCCATTTAACCCGGCTTTATTTTTGGCTGATTGTGGTTGAAGGAGCTTGCTGCCCTTTCGACTCTGCCTACCCCTTCGGGGATTATGGGCGTGATGTTATGTATGTATGTATGTATTATACACTGCAGCATAGTGAGTTTTTGCTATCTAGGGTAGAAGCAATATCTTGCCCTCCCAATGGAAGTGTCATACACATGTCGGCTCTTATTTCCGAATAAAAATCTTTACCGTCATTGTTTTGACTGGATCGATGGCGCATTTGGTAGTGTCCCTACCCTTAGCGCTAAGAGTTGTGGGTTCGATCCCCACCCAGGACAAACTTTCGTGAGATGAATATTTGTATTTGTTCTGTGTCTGGGTGTTAATATCTAATATTTAAGTATATATTTGTAATACCAATGTTGTTTCTGATATCCGAAACACAAGTGCTTAAGCTACTTACCTCGGAGTCAGATATTTATTTATTGTTTATTGTTCTTAAGTTGGTTAGATTTTTCCGTCCCCCAGACGGTACCGCCCAAGACGGACTGTTTTACCGTCCCCGTCACGCTGAGCCACTACATTATCAACCTTCTTGTTGCGTTCCTGTGTTGGACTTTTTGTACAGTCATTTGCTGAAATCAGATGTAAAATATTTTCAGCCAACGTTGCTGATGGTCTGGAATTTGAAATGAATGTGCTAACTGTGTACCTTGCCTAGCATGTCGTAATAGGCGACTAACGGTATATCGGGGTTTGGTTGTGTGATTTTATAGGGGACGAGCTAGCTACTTGCCACTACTTTTTCACAATTTTTTATCTAATCCTGCCCAGTTTTATTTTTTGCCTGAATGTGGTTAAAGGGCCTAGCTGTCTCTTTAACTCTGCCGACCCCTTCGGGGATTACGACCGTGATAATATGTATGTATGTTTTTTTTACATCTATCGCTTCGCTCTCGCCGGAACACAACCTTGGCTCGGCTCGCACGTAAGCACACGTGGTCACAATATTTACTCCCAGGACGCACTCTGCATATTTTGCGCTTTATTACACATCTCCCGGAATATTATAGCTTAATCTGGACAGGCGTAGTTTACTTTAAGCCTGTAACTGGGCGGCGGAATAGTTTGACTGCTTTTGAAAATGACCGGGTCTTTTGTGGGCGATGTTTTAGACTATCAACATCAAAATAATCATAGAATGTACTTGTGAACACACACGGATCGTGTTTTTATTGAAACAGCTTTCGTTTCTAACGAACTAGCTTAAAGCTATAGAATAGGATATAGAATTGTTATGCTATTCGTTTAGGTAAAAAAAAAAGTATAACGATCATTGCATTAGCTAAGACATGTACCCATTACAAACAAATTCGCTTCCGCATTAAGTAGTCCAACTCAAAGATAAAAAAAAAATGTACTTATCCAAAAGTTAATATTGTGAATCCGTTATTATATGACAAATAAAATTAATTAGTAGACTTGTGCACAGACGCGACTCAGCACCCCGCGCATGTGAGGTACCACTGTGACTCACTACTAGCTGTGCCCGTGGTTTCACTCGCGTTTATGGTTAATTCAATTAAATTCAATTAAATTAAGACTACATCACATACATTGATCTGACTCCGTGGTAAGTAGCTTAAGCACTTGTGTTACGGATATCAGAAACAACAATGGTATACAAATATATACTTAAATACTGAATATTAACAGAACAAACACATGTATTCGTCACACGAATATTTGTCCTGGGTGGGGATCGAACCCACAACTCTTGGCGCATGGGGCAGGATCACTACCGAATGCGCCATCGGGCTAATTAAGACCAAACACAAAAAGATTTTTTCAAATCGGACCAGTAGTTTCTGAGATTAGCGCGTTCAAGCAAATAAAGAAACTCTTCAGCTTTATATATTATTATTTAGCTATATAATATTATATTATTAATATAATATTCCGACAAGCTCGATGGCGCATTCGGTAGTGACCCTGCCCCATGCGCCAAGAGTTGTGGGTTCGATCCCCACCCAGGACAAACATTCGTGTGATGAATACTTGTGTTTGTTTTGTGTCTGGGTGTTAATATCCAATATATAAGTATATATTTGTAATACCACTGTTGTTTTTGATATCCGTAACACAAGTGCTTAAGCTACTTACTTCGGAGTCAGATCAATGTATGTGATGTCGTTGAATATTATTATTATTATATCTATATAAGATGTTCTATAACTTCACTGTATTATTCACCAAACATCCAATATATCTACTATTAATACGATTCATACGTCCGTCAGTCCGAATTATCCTTACTTAAACACCTTTATCCTATTATCGAAATGGGATGGAATACCTAGAAGTGTAATGTAAGGAAAAATAAACCAGTGGACGCATTTAGGTATGTCTGGTTATTTTTAATACATCATATAATTTTAAGTAGAAAGGGAAGTTCATTGAAAGGATCCATAAGCAAAATCGAACTTATCCTCTTATGTGGCAGAGTCGAGAATTATAATTTAATACGGAACCAGTTTACGTATTAGAATGGAATTTGGTGCATACACCAAAAGTTTTCACTAACCCTAATGGAAATGATATAGGATAGGTACATTTATCCTGCAAAATTTGGCAAATTCCGCAGTATACACAATAGTCTTCTTTTTTAAATAGACGAGATTGCATGCTACACCAATATTTTATCATTCTAATACTGCAATAGTCAGAATAAAACATGATGAAAAACTACAACTGGCCCGTTGGTCGAGTGGTCAGAGACCCTGGCCACGAAACCAAGGGTCGCGGGTTCGAATCCCGCTAGGGGCAAATGTTTCGTGTGATGAACATGGACATTTGTACTCGAGTCATGGATGTTTATAAACGTATTTAAGTATGTCTATCCGTTCGCCTAGTATCCATAGTACAAGCATAGGCTTAGTTTGGAACTAGGGAATTGGTGTGTCAGTCTGGAGAATTTATTTATTTATATTTATTATTATAAGTTAACTTGATAAGTCCAAGTAAATTAATAGATATGTAAAAAGAAGAAAATCTATCTCTATCGATCGCATTATCTGAGTCTATTTGGATATCGTGTCTATGGCACCGCTATAATACCTAACACCAGGGATTACTCCTGAATTACAAGTTTGTTTTCTATTTCTGTTGTTGATATTAGAAGACTTTACGACGACTCGGATATTAAATATATTATAAACTAGCTGACCCGGCGCACGTCGTAACGCTCCGTTCTCGGATTTTAAATACCTACCAATTTTTTTTCTCCGTGCAACTTTTTTATTTTTTTCTTCCATAAAAACCTTCACCTGATAATAACAAACACAACTAAAAAAGAATTAGCGAAATCGGTTCAGCTGTTCTCGAGATTTGCGCTTAGCAACACATTCAGCGATTCATTCCTAGCATGTCGTTAAAGGCGACTAATAGTATATGGGGTTTTGGGTATGTGATTGTGTAGGCGACGAGCTAGCCACTTGTCACTAGTTGTTCACAATTTTCCATCTAACCTAGCCAATGTCCCATGTTTATATGGGACTCTAAAAAAAAGTGCCAACTGTGGTTCTTGCCTAGTATGTCGTAAAAGGTGACTAATGGTATATCGGATTATAGGTATGTGATTGTGTAGGCGACGAGCTAGCCACTTGTCATTACTTTTTCACAATTTTCCATCTAACCCAGCCCAGTTTTATTTTTGGCTGAATGTGGTTCGAGGAGCCTGCTGCCACTTTGACTCTGCCTAACCGTTCGGGGAATAAGGGCGTGATGTTATGTATGATTATTTAGGTGTTAAAATTAGTTTGGGATCTACTTAAAGAATTTGAATTGAATTGAAGAAAAATTCATCTAAACCGGTTCACAGTTTAAAAAGCGCGTCCAAAAAATACAATCATAAAGATAACATCATTATTTGAAGTCGGTTAAAAATGGTTATTATTAGTTCAGTTATTGGATCGTTAGTGGCAAAGGCCGGGTAATTAATGGTAAAGAGGGATTTTATGGTTATCTAACAATAAGGTTACGGGTTCAATGTCCGAAGTAATTAGGAGTGCGATCTTTTATAATTAATTAGAGTTTGGGTGTTCTAAGTCTCAGCGCCAGGCGCGAATAAGCGAAGCCTTATTTAAAGTTTTTTTTTTTAGTATATGCCTTCTTCCTTTTGCTTCCTTCCTTATGCCTTTCTTCTTATGCCTTCGATACGTACCGTTGCTGAGAGGTAGCTCAATGATTAGGTCACGCGCCTCTTAACCGAGTGGTGTGGATTCTGACCCAACACGTACCTCTGGATTTTTCAAATCTAAGTACGTATTTATGCCACTAGCTCAGTGGTGAGCTATGGATGTGAAACCATCCAAAAAATTGTCTGGTTCCTCTATATAAGGGTTACGAAGGTCACATTGGCAGTCTCTTCTACTTAATAACCAGACTCGATCTAAACCTGGATCATGGTTTAAAGCGGACTCCGCCTAAGCAAGGGATATAACGCTAGGATGACGATGATGATAGTACGTTGCAACTGTTCTAGCTGACATCAAAAATGGAGATGTCTGTCCGTCCACCTGAACTTGGCATCTAAAGCATAACCTGGCGTTGTCTTATGTGTATTTAAAAAAAATATCATCTTCTGATTCCGAAGTAAATAGCATGACAAGTGGTTATGGATATTACCCCAAACACCCAGACTCAAGAAACACTTGTTTAATCAACCACTAACAACGCCCCGCGGTTTCACCCACGTAGTTTCCGTTCTCGCGAGAATATGAGGATAAATATAGCCTATGTATATGCTGGCTGATAAAGTAGCTTTCTATTAGTGAAAGAATTTGTCAAATCGGTTCAGAAGTTTCGGAGCCTATTCAATGCAAAAAAAAAAACAATCAAATTGAGTATGACTACTTCCTGGCACAGGGATCGAACCGCACTCAGTCCGTTCAACGCGAAATAACCATTGAACCACCAGTACTACCAGTAATGAGCTAGTGTCATCTTTAGTGTACTATTAAATAAATAAATGAACTAGGGAAAGGGTCAACGACCCGTCGTTAAGGCGCCGGTTTCAATTTTCAGAAGGGTTCCGTATCAATATTTTTACTGTATAGAGTTACGGGCGTCATTAACGGGTGATATTCATCACTATCCGATCCTTATCGTAGATAATGGGACAATACATGTGAAAGGTTTGTGTGATTACGATGTGATTTGGTGAAATAATAAAAAGGGTAATGTCTGGTAAATTGATATGGCGAGGGTTGATTTTAATGAGGTACTTATTTTTTAATTATGTTGATTACACGATCGGATCAGTAAAGGACTAATAAATATTTTATGTTTTATCAAGGCTAGATTGCTTGTGGCTTAATACAAAGAACACGCCTAATATGCAATACTAGCTGTGCCCGCGGTTTGGCTTGGGTTTATGGTTAATGTTTTATAACCTATAGCCTTACTCGATAAATGGGATATCTAACACTGAAAGTATTTTTTAAATCAGACCAGTAGTTCCTGAGATAAGCACGTTCAAGCGAACAAACAAACAAAATCTTCAGCTTTATAATATAAGCATAGAAGTATATATGTATTCGTTACATTCCCTCTGATATGGTTGAGTGAAACCATGGCTGACACATACGTCATGCTTGTGCACAGGTGCCACCTTTGGGGGCCGGTCTGCTCTGGTTAATCTTACACTTTTATTGTAATCATATTATGTCATCTCCCACAGTCATTGATTGTATAATTTGGTTTAGAACATTAAAAAAAGTGTATATTACTCATGTATATTTTGACGCTGAAAAGAGTAACTACCGAGTTTCTTGCCGGTTTCTTCTCGGTAGAATCAGCATTCCGAACCGGTGGTAGATTCACATTGCTCTAAAGATTTTGTAAAATTGACGATTTATAAGTGCTTTTTTAAGGCCTACATAAATAAAGACATTGAATTAAGGGTACGTACTTCTGTATATCTAACCAAATATGCTTGCAAATGGCCTCGCAAGGCCCCTTCAAGGGCGAGGACTCACTTCGCTCTCGCCTGGCTACGCCACTGGCTATAGTCCTTGGTCCTCTCTGGACCTCTCATTTCTAAGCTGTAGCCTGTGTTAGTATAATATTTTGCAACATAGCAAACAAGTAAACAATATCCTTAAATGACTCTCATAGTGTACTCTCAGCAAGCAGCCCTTCATGAGCGACGTCTCGTTCTACTTCTACTGCACAGACAAGCGCATAAACAAATGAAGTTGTTTGGCGGCGTTTAGCGCAGCTCGTTAGGCGCATCGACGGTCATCGCGTCGGGCCCACGTGACGCCCACTGCGCAGGGGCCACACGACACAGCTCACAGTGGGACATGTCCCGCTATGTCAAGTTCAAAAAGAGGTTTTGCGAGCAATAAGTTGTCACCACCTGACAGTTCTGATAGTTGAATTAGCGAGGTACCTATGTGAGATTCGGAGCTCTCTAGAAGCAGTAACTGCTCCATTATATCTATTCTGTACTGCTCTTGAAAGTCCCAACATGCTGTTTTGGGCTACTTTCCAGCGTTTTCTATTATCCTTGTAGGCTCCCACTAACCGTATCGTATTCAATATGTATACTTAATTGCGAGGATAAAGTTAAACTTAGCGAGTTTTGGATTGTATGGGATGACATTGCCAATATAATACACATAATTTCATTTCGTTGCCACGACCATTGGAAGTGCAGTCTTTACTGTCTTGAGGTGTAGTGGACAAATGTATATAGATCACTACATACGTTTCAACTAGATAGAGGGCTGTATAGTACTACCCCGACACAATCCACCTAATTTGTGGCCACCCTACTGAATGCATCTCGAGCTACCTAAGCCGGCGCCTTAATGATTGCATACAAGACGCCTGCATTCATATCTAATTTGAACCTTAATCCCCTCACATAAGAGTTACATGTTCGCCTCAGAAATACTAATAAATTGGATGAATGAGTGACACCAGAAACGCTTTATGGTAATTTAGTATTGTAACGCAACTTAGTATACAAATAGACTAGACTATGGTTTATACAGAATGACTGTGTAACTTTAAGGACATTTATAGAATTTTTTTTTATAGGTTGCTTGTGATGATGTAAATATACTATTTTTTCTTAATTGTCCATGTAACTCCACTAAAATTTTAAAGTGTTTGAAGAATCTTCATTCTGCTTTTTGAACTTTGCCTACCCCTTCAGGTACTATCACTCAGGCGCGATGACATATATAAATAAACAAAAATCAGACTACATCACATACATTGATTTGACTCCGAGCTAAATAGCTTAAGCACTTGTGTTACGGATATCAGAATCAATAGTGGTATTACAAATATATACTTGAATATTTGATATTAACACCCAGACACAGAATAAACACAAGTATTCATCATACGAATGTTTGTCCTGGGTGGGGATCGAACCCACAACTCTTGGCGCATGGGGCAGGGTCACTACCGAATGAGCCGAGCTTGTCTAAAAATAATATATGTATGTACAATTGTACATTTTAAATAAAGCCATTTAAACAAACAAACATCTCACAGCAGAATCGCTTCACATATTCCTAGTTCCAGGCTAGATTGTGTTCTCACGTACATCGTAATACAATTGTCTAGATCAAACGCACTGTTGACGCAGCTCTCCCGGCGCAGGCGACCTACATTTGCGACAAAAGTGGCCTACCAGTGCTGCCACGTGTCCCGTTTTATACGGGACATCCCTATTTACCATGATCTGAAAGCCAGGACTTTTGGCTTTCAGATAATGGTAAATTTTTAAATAACCGCCTTTTTGACCAATAATTTTGCCGGTAAATTAGTGGCTGCTATTTATTTAGTCATTGCAACTGTGTCGTAATCATACTCGACGTAATTGGGACTGCGTTGGGGGAAATTCATCCCTCAATTTACCACTTCATCTGGCAACACTAGCTTCTTTTGAAAACCAAAGTCCTGATTATTCAACAGTCTCGATAATTCGACTGTCGTAATTATTCGACCGTCCCGACTGTTCGACCGTCCCGATATTCAAAGCTGGACCAGGCAACACTATCTACTGCGCACCCCGGAGTGAAGCGGTCTCGAAGCACGGATGCAGGTCTTGGTATGAACTCGATACAAATGCTCGCTGACTCTTTGTTCTAAGGCGGTTTGCTTAAGGAAAAGTTGCGGTTGGGTATTTTTCTTTACTAGCTTGTGCACGCTGCCTCTCTCGTGTAGTCTGCCAGAGTTGTATACTTAAAGCTCGTTGCAATTCTAATATTCACTCATTCTAATACTTAATTATCGTTAACATTATTTTATACACTTTTAAAAGCAGTAGTAGGTAGAGAAGGATTCATGCATAATTTCTTCTCGGTAGAATTTGCTTTTTGAACAGGTTTATATTTATTTCGTTCCTACAATGTATAAGTGCTTTTTTGAAGCCTATATAAATAAAGATCATTTCATTTTATTTCAAACCCGGCTATGATCTCTTTTAGTTATTTAAAATCAAAGTAAGTATGGTAATACCACTAGACCAGCATGAGGAGATGTACACATAAAAAAACCATGTAACGTAATAAATAACCACATAATCTTGGTCATATTTGCCTGGTTTCCTTGTTTAATAGATTTGGAAGTGAGATAGCAGTAGCCACAGATTGGAGGTTATCTGTGGCAGTAGCATAGCTAATAATAAAAACTGTCTCTCTTAAGAAACATATCAATGCCACAAAGCTATTGACATTTTTAATACGATACGAAAGCTATAAACAAACAGAAAGAAAAGCTTTGCAATAGACATACAGTATCAGGCTTTTGACCAAAGGACCAGAGGCAGAACAGCCGAATCATCCCATTCGCAACACATCGCCTCTACTTAATATCAAACTTTTTGTAAGCACGACTTGTCATTGATTATAAACAACGTGATACAGAAAGAACACTTTGTACGGAACTAAACAGAAGCAAAATAGTGTCTTTAAGTATGTTTTTTTTTAGGTTTTGAATAAAAGATAAATAGATTTTATTTTTTTTATTTATAAGCAAGTTTGTATCCATCCATTCACAACAGTCGTAATGATTTAGTTCAAAATTTAAAAAAAGGCTTTGAGGTCACTTTTAGCATGGGTAGAGACAGAGTTATATAGATACAGTTCAGCTCAATTAAAATTATTATGTTTTGTAGATCTAGATACATTAGTTAATCGGCCGAATCGTCCTCTGCTGGACACAAGCCTATCCTAATTAACGCTACAGAGCCCGATCTTTGACTTTGCTCATACATTGCCTGCCATCCTTAATTTCATAATCTAAACCAGCCATTCGATTAAGATTCACTGGTTTTATTTAAAAATGTTTTCAAGACTTATAAGCTAAGCTGTTTAATTTCCGTAACACATTAAAATCAACCTCTGAAACAGATCACGCATTTAGGCACCACACCGCGTCTCTTCCTCGCCTAGACCACTCTTTGACAGCGGCGACCACTTTTTGTGGGCATCGGATAGCATTGAATGTATTTTTTGTTAACGTCATTAGGCTTTGTGCCTCTTTAATTATTGCGCCGAGGAGATGCGATGGGTATCTACCGATTACCGACTCGGTTCGGTTTTTACAGATGTCCGCTTAGAATTTTACGGGAATTAAGAATTGCCAATTGGATCCGATGGGAACAGTAGATCTGATTGTTCTTATGAGATTAATTGAGCGAATTGTGCAGTGATGTTCTTTGTCAATTGGAAAATTCGACAAATAATTAATTCTTTAATAATGTAAACAATATGTGTAATAAGGTGATACCACCTTTCTTAATTTGATTTCCGATAGCGACGGGTCATGCTTAATTTTAGTATCACTAGCAAAATATTGCAATTAGATATTAAATATTGAACTAATGTAATAGATGACACTCATTTTAAAATGCTCTATAGGGTTTCTTTGTTATGAGATCTGACACTCGTATAATTTGTTGTAAGTAATCACCCATCAAATTGCCGACTACATAGAGCGTTGCTTGTCTTCGAAACGTTACAGATATTGCATCATTAGTTGTACTAAAGACATATTAATTGCTGAAATGAATTCAAATATACCTGCAGCCCCTACACTCGAGTCTCGTCCCAGGTATCCGAGGTCGTTGACCCCAATCAGTGCATTATTCAGGCTAGCCCGCCATTACGAAGCTAGACGTCACGTTTTATTCTAGATTAAAGATATGAGAACTTTTTTAAGTTGTACTACGAAAATGGAATCCGACTTTGACAACGAAGAATCTTTCATTTTTGTTAATCTGATGATCTGACCTTCGTAACCCATACCCACAGGAACCAACAAATTAGGATCATGGTTTACACATCCATAATTATATAAATATCCTCACGATCTTCCCTTACTGCCCAACAAGTGACATGAACAGGTTTGAACCAACACCCTTCAAATATGAGGCTTTACCATTGAGCTACTACCGATCCCACGGGAAAGGAAATACACAAGATTAATAGTTAGATCCGCTCAACATTTTAGTATAACCTAGTTCTGAATTTGTATAATAATATATATGCACGATAACAATAAATTTGAGTGATAATGATAACGAACATACTTACGTATTTTTATTAACAATTCCCACGCTTGTCAAAGCTATACCGATAATGATAAGAATTCGACTGTCACAACAACAGTGATAAAGTAAGAGTTGAAAGAAATCCAAGAGACAACACAATTACCAATTGACTGCTTTATCTTTTATTAATGTATAACAATCCAAATGAGTATGATGATAATTATTGTATTAGAATATTGTAATTAGTAATTAAACCATCCCATGTTGGTCTGGCTCTTAAAAAGAATGTTTCAATTGTATTTTTTGCCTAGCATGTGGTAAAAAGTGACTAATAGTATTTCGGGTTTAGGGTATGTGATTGTGTAGGCGACGAGCTAGCAACTTGTCACAACTTTTTCACAATTTTCAATCTAATACAGCCCAGTTTTATTCTTTGGCTGAATGTCGTTAATGGGGCTAGCTGCCCCTTTGGGGTTTATGGGCGTGATGATATGTGTATGCATGCAAATAAAACTCGTTCCATATAAACCACCTTAATTTTGTTTTTTGACAAATAAAGTTTAGAAACAACCTTGGACTCTGTCTACCTCGTCAGCGATTGCGATCGTGTTATTTTAGGTATAAAATAATAATAATAATAAATTCTCCAGAGTGACACACCAATTCCCTAGTTCCAAACAAAGCTTATACTTGTACTATGGATACTAGGCGAACGGATAGACATACTTAAATACGTTTATAAACATCGATGACTCGAGTACAAATGTCCATGTTCATCACACGAAACATTTGCCTTTGGCGGGATTCGAACCCGCGACTCTTGGTTTCCAGGCCAGGGTCTCTGACCATTCGATCAACGAGCCAGTCAAAGTATATGATGCCGATGATATACAAGATGGTATATAAATGTGCGTTCGCATAGTAATGTCAATATTGTTGCAGTAAGTAATAAAGTTTTAGTCAAAGTCGAAAGGCAAAAGTTTCAAACCTTTTTGATTTATGTGTCTGTTAGATTATTTATTTTGAAACAACTTTGATACGTCTGAATTTTGAACTTTAAAAAGGGATATTTTATTCGTTATGAAAAATACATTATCTATAATGAAAAAAAAATATATTGACCCAGGGAGTCGCATGATAGTCTCTCATCATAACATACAAGCAGCGCCTCGCGGTTTCACCCGCGTAATTCCCGTTCCTGTGGGAATACAGGGATAAAATATAGCCTATGTTACCTGCTGATAAAATAGCTTTCCATTGGTGAAATATTTTGTTTTATCGGTCCAGTAGTTTGGGAGCCTAATCAATACAAGCAAAAAAATAATCAAAGCTTTCCTCTTTTTATAAAACAATATTATTATGGTATAAACACATTCCACACGGACAGAGCCACAGGCAAAGCGAGTGCGTTAACCTAGCACATGTAACCTCAGAAGATTAAACTATGTATGCCAGATTCAGTATTCAAACAATATTTACATATAAATAACAATTTATAGAGTCTCGCAATAACTTGCGTATTATATGAATAAAAATAAATCCCACTATCTACTTACGGATTGAATTTGTTTACTTATTAAAGTAAGAACAGAGAAACCAATAAAACAATGTTATGTGCGAACTAAAGTCGACTTTAAAGCTTTGGATTAAGGGTGAAAAAAAGTATTGAAATGCAATCCTTATCTTCATTGTGGGACACAGTGTAGATATTTTAGCAGTAATACAATAAACCCATGTTGGTCTGGGACTTGGCCCATGTTGATCTGGGACAAAAAAAAAGAATGTGCCAACTGTGGTTCTTGCCTAGCATGTCGTAAAAGGCGACTAATGGTTTACGGGCTTTTGGGTATGTGACTGAGTAGGCGACAAGCTAGCCACTTTTCACTCCTTTTTCACAGCTTTCCTGTCCCGTGTTGGTCTGGGACTTAAAAAAAATATGCCAACAGTGGTTCTTGCCTAGCATGTCGTAAAAGGAGAGTAATGTTATATCGGGCTTTGGGTGTGTGAATGTGTAGGCGACAGGTTAGCCGCTTGTTACTGCTTTTTCACAATTATTTTAGGCTGAATGTAGTAGAAGGGGCATGCTGCCCCTTTGACTCTGCCTACCCCTTCGGGGATTATGGGCGTGATGTAACATTACAATAAACAAGATATTATTTAAATTATCATTAGGGGTCAACCATAAATTACGTCACGAATTTCATATATATATAAACCCTCTTCCATCACATTGTCATATTTTTGGCACTCTTTCCTCATTTTTTTAGGCATAGAACACGTTTTCCATTTGCTATGATTCTGACATACACCTTTCGCTTCTTCTACATTCATAAGTCTTCATACACGCTCGTCAGTTAAGGGTGCTGTTTACCTGACCTTTTGTTAATACATTACCAATCTAGTCACGGAAAGTCCGTCTAGGTCTTCTCCTCCCAACGGCTCCATTTACACTTGCCTTATATAATATATCTCTTTCGTCAATCTTCTTTCATCTATTCTCTAAACATGCCCTAACCATCCAAGCATGCCTTTTTCATTCAATCTTCTTTCATCCATTCTCTCAACATGCCCAAACCATCCAAGCATGCCTTTTTCAATCTTAGTCACCACATCTTCTTTCACTCCACATCTTTCTCTTATTTCTTCGCTTCTTATTCTATCAGTCAGAAATATTAAGATTGTGTTTTGTCTTTTTATGTCGTGATATTTGTCAGATATTAGTTTTAATAATTAGATATACCTTTTGAAGTGACACATTACGAAACTATAAGTACGACCCCCTCACCTCTTATCGCACTTCACCCAACTCCCCCCCTACGTGACGTGTGACATAATTTAGGGGTGCCCCTGAACGTCACTTATATCGTAGTTAGGTTTCGGTAAAAAATGCTTTTTTATATTTTAAACAACTTTAGCACAAACAAATGCGTCAAGGTTTACCTAAATCCAGTCTCGTCTAAAATTAACTAGCAATTTGATAATGTATATCAGAGTTTTATCACTTGGATTTATAGTGACAACAACAAATTGTTCAGCTTATCTTTTGAATGTGGAAGCCGCGGAGGGCCCAGGCTCACCTATCACGACCAGATTGGTCGTGTATTAACATAAGGTGATGTTAGGAGTCATAAAAACCGTAGAGCTTGTATGAAAAGGATTATGAATTTTGAAGAGGCGAGTGAGGTGTGTAAGGATCGTGCCATATGGCGTTCGGTTCTCTCTGCCTACCCCGCTAGGGAAGTGGCGTGAAGTTTAGTTTAGTTTATCTTTTGAATGGGCTTAAGTCAAAATTTTTTTTCAAAGATGACCTATATTAATTTCGGTAAAAAAAATATATCTTTCATATGAAATGCAAAGAGCACAGTTGGTATATTATTCTGTAAGTCTCAGACTGACGTGGGACGAGTAGGTACTAAATTATTGTTAACAAAATAACGCAAATTAAGTATTTTTAAACTTGTAACTCAAATAACACTCCTATTTCAATAAACCTATGTACATATCTTCCATAGCTACTCCTACAGTTTAAGTTAAGTAAGTTTTTTCTCAAGTACATTTCTAGTCTGCGGCTCGAGTACGATATGAATTTAACTGGAATAGTAAATGTCTGAAAGGCCTCGAGATACGAATACAAGCGTCGTCCTTGTCAATTTCATTATTTATTCAGTTCAGCGGTTCAGTTACTTAAAGATAAGTGATCGAGCTACTTTCATAATCTGAATTTCGATTGTATACATAACCTGCCATAGATTTTATTCTTTCTATGGGATAACCGTTTTGACAGCTGTCAAAAAAAGAGAAGATGAAACTGCTAATGACAGGCCCTTGGTCTAATTTGCTCAAAATAATGATATTTTACTATAGATATCCTTAAAAACAGTTCTGAAAAAACGCCCCAATTGGGAACTTTTCGAGTTTTCACACTCCGTACTCTTAAAACACATTTTCTTTCTATTTATATGTACACCTCTGGTGTTGCAAATACTCATAAACTACGGTGATCACTTACCGTCAAGCTAGTCGTAAGTTTGTTTGTCACCTTTACTTGTAGGTATGTATAACAATGTCACACTTCCCCATACATACGTATCACACGCCCGTAATCCCCGTAACAGTAGGCAGAGGCAAAGGAAAGAAAGAGAGAAAGAAAAAAATATTTGGATGCAATATGTACTTAACCTAGTACAAGAAAATCAAACAGTAATCACACATAACTCAAATTTACATTGAAAATGTAAAATATTAAAAATGTATTAAAAAGAAATAACTATGTACATATTTACGAAAAAGGGTAGTTGTCCGCCTCGCCGATCAAGGTACCCAGAATACTGGCAGCGTTGCCCCTTTGAATTGCCAGGCTGAGGCGTTGGCCAAGGAAGCTTCCAGCATTCAGGTCGCCAGAAACTTGAATAAGCCGGGCGGACAGCTCCTGGAAAAGTTTGAGGGCCTCTGGACCCCACGGTCCAAGAGTTTCCACGCCGAATGGAACGAATCGGTGGCAGTTGCCAAGAGCAGAATACTTAGAGAGCTTTCGAGCTTCTGCTGATGCTGCTGCTGCCCCCGCACACTCAGAAGTGGTGTGGATATAGGAGGGTGCCAAAGTATCAACGCAGGTCGCATCCCAGACCAAAGCTTTGCCTTTACTCCACGGGATGAGCGTCATCCTATCGGGCCTTTTTCCGTCATTGCGGTATAGGCCCTGGGGTTCCAGGACAGCTGGTGTCCTGGTTGAAGTAAAGGCTGGGCGCAAGATGTCATTTAAACTGGCGTGACGAGGGATGCACCCTGCGCTTTGGGCACAAGATAGGCCGTGGTGACCAAGAGGCCCAACAAACTCACCGCAGCGACAGACATGTGCATGGCAGATCCTTAGGCCAAGGCGGAGGGAGACCGTGATGGATAGAGTGACACTGTCCAAAAGGGTTCCTACGTTAGCCGAAGGTAAAGCATGCAGCCAGAAACCGGACTCTCTTTCTGCGATCGCGAGGAGACGAGCCCGCTCCGAATCGCCAGCCGACGAACCTAACAGGCTGTCGAATGCGATTTTACAGAGGGGTTCGTCCCAATGCCTCTGTAAGTGCTGAAATGAGGGTGTTGTATTGGGGCAGGCGTTAGACCAAGCATTTCTTGCTTCCGAAAGGCACGAAATCTCCGCATCGCCAAGCGACGGGTTAATAATAGAATGAAAGAGATTTATCGTGCTGTAAGCGGAAGAGAGAAAAGCTGGCAGAGCAATGCTGGACATACATAATATAAATTATTTTTTTTAATCAAAGAGGCAGTAAGTCCCTTTAACTACATTTAGCCAAAAACAAAACTGTGCTGGCTTAGATGGAAAATTGTGAAAAATTTGTGACAAGTGGATAATTCGTCGCCTACACAATCACATACCCAAAACCCGATATACCATTAGTCGTCTTTTACAACATGCTAGGCAGGAAACACAGTTGGCACATTCTTTTTAATTCCCAGACCAACATATGATGTACGTGCGTAAGATATCATGTATGTACGTATTTATACCACTAGCTCGACGGTGAAGGATAACATCGTGATAAAACCTGCAAATCCAAACAACTTTGGATTTGTAACCATGATCCAAAAATTGTCTGGTTCCCCTATCTTAGGGTACGAAGGTCAGATCGGCAGCCGCTTCAATGTAAATTACCAGACTCGCTTAATCCTGGATCATGGTCTAAGCGGACGCTGTCTAACGCTAGGAAGATCCTAGCGTTATGTCCCGAGCTGATGATGACGAACATATTGACAGGCTCGATGGTCGAGTGGTCAGAGACCCTGGCCACGAAACCGAGGGTCGCATGTTCGAATCCCGCTAGGGGCAAATATTTCGTGTGATGAACATGGACATTTGTACTCGAGTCATGGATGTTATAAACGTATTTAAGTATGTCTATCCGTTCACCTAGTATCCATAGCACAAGCATAAGCTTAGTTTGGAACTAGGGAATTGGTGTGTTAGTCCGGAGAATTTAATTTAATTTAATTAATATATAATGTCTGTTGTTACAAATGTCCATAGACTACGATGACCGCTTACCGTGAAGCTTGCCGTATGTTTGTTTGTCACTTATAATACAAAGAGTCACACTTCCCCCACTGTTTCTTATTTCATTGCCGCCCACGCCAATGCGTCATACGGTTTCGCTCAATTAAAACTGTTTGATAGCACACCTCTAAATAGTCAGCAATATTATCCTGCAGCGTAGATTCTGCATGTAAATGGGATATCGGGCCTTATCGTGTGGGCGAGATTGAGACGATAGAGAAACGATTCGATCGGGCTTGTTACGGACCTCAAAGGCGACCTGGATTGTTTTGTCATTACGTCTACTGGAATCATGTCATCAACAGGTTTCAAAATGGAGTGACTGTAAATATAGCTGTTGTTCTCTCCTACAACGGGCTTTTTACGAGACTGCAGAAGAAATAAGCCTAATATCCCATTTCTGGTTGGACTCAGCTGGGATCATGATCTTGATTGTAAAAAGTCTGGTTATTGAAGCGATATATAAATTGGACCATAATTACATAAGTAAACATGATCCAATTTATACAATTTTGGATGTCCATAATAATTGTTTATATGTGCTAGTTTCATCACACTGTTGTCTACCGTCAACTTAATAGAGTCTTTAACATTGAGTTACCGAAGCTCCAAAACTGCATTGTCAATCTCGTTTCTATATCGTTAGCCATAATAAGACGCTTACAAGAGCACACCGAAGCGATCCTACAATATAAATTACGAATCTTATAGCCAGTCTTAAAGTCGTATGCACCACGCAATATTAATTATTTTATAGTCAGAGTGCAAGAGTAAATAATAAAAGATGAGATACATTCGTAATTATCTCCTCAGGGCGCGGTTGATAATAAACTTTGGTTTGTTGGTTAAGTATTGTACCGGTGTAACATCAATTGTCCGTACAGTACATCTCTACTGTACTTGATATTGTCTATAACTAATATTTTAGGCCCATGTTGGTCTGGGACTTAAAAAGAATGTGCCAACTGTGTTTTTTGCCTTGCATGTCGTAAAAGGCGACTAATTGTTATTTTTAGTTTGGGTAGGCGACCAGCTACTTGTCAATACTTTTTCGCAATTTTCCATCTAACCCGGTTTATTTTTGGCTGAATGTGGTAAAAAGGGGTTTGCTGCCCCTTTGTCTCTGCCTACCCCTTCGGGGATTATGGGCGTGATGTTATATTATATTATTATTATTACTAATATTCTAAACGTAAAAGCAAGTGAGGAATAGTTACGACAGATATATGTCTCATCATCCTTATATATCTCATCATCCTTCTCATCTTCCTAGCGTTATGTCCCGTGCTTAGACGGGATCCGCTTAGACCATGATCCAGGATTTAGCGAGTCTGGTGTTTAACGTTGAGGCGACCTTCGTTAAGCTTAGATAGAGGTACCAGACGATTAAAATTAAATGAAATGAAATGAAATGATTTATTCCTGCAAGTAGATTTGTAACAAATTCTTTTGCACGTCACACTTTTTACCCTACCAGCACCTCGACGTGAATGGCCTGATGAGAAGAGGTGAAGAAACTCAACAGATATCCTTTTTTTAAAAACATGTTTTACTTATCTCTAATATGTGGCACATTAAAATATCGTGACTACAAATCTTTTTGGATCATAGTCGCACATCCACAGCTGTTAAAATGTGCAGGTTTCATCACCTTGTTTTCCCTTACCCTTGCGAAACATAAAAAAAAACATATAGGTATACGGTCGAATTGAGAACCTCCTCCTTTTTTGAAGTCGGTTGAAAAATTTTAAGATATTCGCTTCTTTCATCCAAAATTAATCCAACGTCACGATTTTCTATTTCGATCCTTTAGCAAGACAAAATACTCAACCGAAACTTAAGTCGTAATTGCGATTGCCTAACATTGCAATATTTTTTTAAAATATAAAACTTAAAGTAACTCTGTCGTCTAAACACTGGCTCTTTTAATAAACCATTAAACTAATGGCGGTGAAATTTGGTACACTTAAAGTTTGAACCCCGAGAAAGGACGTACTCGGAAAATGATAGACAGGACATAATATGATCTGTGTTGAGTTTTATGCGAAGCCGTAGACAAACGCTACTATATTTAAATAGGTAAGTAACAAACATTATTAATGTCATCAAAAGTCTTAAACGCTCAAGATACCTACGTCATATAAATAAATAATCTATACTTATAATAAATCTGTAGAGAGATCAATTCTGTACATGAAATATATTTTCAAAATAACTATCAGGGGGTGATTAGTGATCGATACTGATGCCAAAAATGCAATCAGTAAAATTTTTGTCTGTCTGTCTATCTGTCTGTATGTTCCTTATAGAAACAAAAACTACTTGACGGATTTTAACGAAACTTAGTACAATTTTTCTTTATACTCCTGGGCAGGTTATAGTATACTTTTCATCACGCTACAATCAATAGGAGCAGAGTAGTGAAGGGAAATGTTGGGAAAACGGGAGAAGTTACTCCATTTTTTAAGCTCCCGTCGCGTGTGCAGCTTTAATGGTTAAAGTTACATAGAAATCATGTATGACGGAAATAGTCTTTATAATATTAACCATAAACGCGGGTGACACCGCTGGCACAGCTAGTATATAATAAATATCCGACTACATCACATTCATTTATCTGACTCTGATGTAAGTAGCTTAAGCACTTGTGTTACGGATATCAGAATCAACAGTGTTATTACAAATTTATACTTGAATATTCAATATTAACAATCAGATACAGAACAAACAAAAGTATTCATCACACGAATATTTATTCTGGGTGGGGATCGAATCCACAACTCTTGGCGCATGGGGCAGGGTCACTACCGAATGCGCCATCGAGCCCGTCAAATACGTATATAATCTATATACATACGACGCTATGAAACCTTATAGAAATGCATGCGAATACGGTTCTAAGATTCGTATTAGATACCCCTCACTAGTGTATAAAACAGATATATAAAAGAAGCAGTTACTACTACTGCAATAAACTTTTATGTTTCGCTAACGATCTAATAAATGCTGTGTATTCTGCTTGCGTCGACTAACTATGGGGAAAATAATTAGAAACACAATTAGTTGTGCTAAATGAAAAACTCTTCTATTATCTACACTAATATTATAAAAAGAAAAGATCTGATTGTTTGTTTGTATTGAATAAGCTCCAAAACTACTGGACCGATTTGTAAAATTCTTTCACCGATGGAAAGTTAATTTATCAGCGCGTGGCATAGGCTATAAAATTTAAATAAATAAATTAAAACGTATTAACCTGTGGATAGCGGTGTAGGTTTCAAAATAAACTAACCAAAATTGTTTTATATAATTCATAAATGTACGTTGATTGTGTAAACTGTTTGATATCCCAAAAAAAAAAAAAATTCAGACCGACACACCAATTCCCTAGTCCCAAACTAAGCTTAAAAGCTTGTGCAATGAATACTATGTGAATGGATAGACATACTTAAATACGTTTATAAACATCCATGACTCGAGTACAAATATCCATGTTCATCACACGAAAAAATTAACTCTTGATTTCGTGGCCAGGATCCCTGTCCCTGACCACTCGACTAACGGGTCAGTCAATTATTGCAATCCATATTTTATCCCCATATTGTCACGGGAACCGGAATTACGCGAGTAGCGCTGCTAGTATTAACTAATGCGGGAAGGTTAGCGAATATGTACGTACATCTTAAAGTATTTTTTGCTTTATATTCCGTATTTGCCCATCATTCAGACTTTTAATTAGTAACAAACAAACATACTATAACGCCCGTAAATCCGACGGGGTAGGCAGAGTAAACCACATAAATGAACATAAATCAGACTGCATAATACACATTGATCTGACTCCGAGGTAAGCAGCTTAAGCACTTGTGTTACGGATATCAGAATCAACAGTGGTATTACAAATATATACTTAAATTTAAATATTAGATATTAACACCCAGACACAGAACAAACACAAGTATACATCACGCGAATGTTTTTGTCCTCGGTGGGAATCAAAATCGCATCTCTTGGCACATGGGGCAGGGTCACTACCGAATGACCCATTGAGCCGGTCAAAACATTTAACCGAAAATAAAACGATGAGGTCAGATGGAACATTGTAAAACTGGACAAGTGATAGCTCGTCGCCTACACAGTCACACACCCAGTGCCCGATTAACCAGTTGCCTTTTACGACCTGCTAGGCAAGGAACACATTGGCACATTATTTTAAAGTCCCCGACCACATGGATGTTTATTTAGTGGTATTTAATTGTATATTGCTCTTCTTCTATAGATTTTACATTAACCCAACTGCTATTTGGTCACTTGAACTCTTATGACGAGGTGGCCGAGTGGTTAAGGCGTTGGACTGCTAATCCAATGTGCTCTGCACGCGTGTGTTCGAATCCCATCCTCGTCGAGTCTTTTTGTACGTGGGTTTTGTTAATTTTGGCCATCTTAACTCTCCCTCTTTCTCTAAAATTAGTTTTACGTTTATATTTAAGTTTTAAACATACCTTCTGGTATACTAATTTTAGATTTTGAATACTCTTATACATCTATATATTGTGACTACCTCGTTGATCTAGTGGGAGCATGCGCCGCCTAAGGACTCAAAGGGGTTCAAATCCTGAGTCGAGCCAAAAAATTATGGCTGGGTATTTCTATATTAAAATTACTCAGTCACAGCCCAGAGTCAGAGTTAGCGGTATATCACCCCCGTGCTTCAGAAAGCACGTTAAAGCCGTTGGTCCTGCGCCTGACCTCTCTCCGGTCATGTCGGATTTCCATTTCACCGAACTATGCAGTTCCTTTTATTGTCCTATTAATTGTAAATTGCTCTTCATCTGTAGCATGTCTTTTTTACATTAACGCAACCGCCATTTGGCCACTTGAACTCTTATGACGAGGTGGCCGAGTGGTTAAGGCGTTGGACTGCTAATCCAATGTGCTCTGCACGCATGGGTTCGAATCCCATCCTCGTCGAATCTTTTTTTACGTGGCTTGTGTTCATTTTGGCCATCTTAGGTTTCTGACACAATGACAACGGATACAAACCATTGCAGTACATTTCAACGATATACATATCTCATGAATAAGAACTACAACATACTTCCTTGACATCGAATCTCATGGTTCAAGCGACTTTAATCCTTAACACGTACAAGTACATACGGCGGGTAATCCTGTACCCGAGTCCTGCATGTCTGAGGGCATCTGGAAACCGTCCAGAAACTCCATTCAACTAGTTGTACTTGAATTAATCAATTGTTTTAATCCACTCGTGAAGGCAGCTGTTGACCGCTCTAACTTGCCGGGCGGAGAGGCCACGTTGATGGGACATGCGATTTTGACAAGTGTCAATATATAAGGGTAGAAAACTTCGAAAGATTGTTTTTATAAAATATAGAAAATCCAACTTTAGCTTTTTACACTTAGAGACTATTCGATAGGCCCGTCGGTCGAGTGGTCATATACCCGGGCCATTAAACCATATCCATTAATACTAAAGGTCTATTTCTTGGTTGATTTCTGATCCCATTATAAAATCAGTCGAGTTACTTACTGTGCAAGCCTAATCCTAATTTAAACAAAATAAGTTAAAATCACTAACGAAATAAAATAATATTTTCTTAAAATAAATTACTATTTACTAGTAAACAATGTATGTTCTTAATATCATATATCAAATCATATCATCACGTCTGCAATACCTGAACGGGTGAGCAAAGTCCTAGGAGCAAAAATGCTTTTAAACCACATTTAGCCAAAAAAATAACTTGAGTTAATCTGAGTAGAAACAATCATTTGACGAGAAATTACACTATATAATTGAGTGTGAGACTGGAATCCTGAAATACAGAGTCGCCCTAGTTTAGCATATGTACACATTTTATATCTTACTAGTGGTCGAAATACGACCATAATTCGTTTAATTTTTTTTTAATATTTTTTATTAATTTTTTTTCTTATGCATTATGAAAAAAAAATTCTCTATATAAACTATAAGTGTGCGAAAAAAAGGAGTACAAAATAGCATGTCGTAAAAGTCGACTAATGGTATGTCGGGTTTTGGGTATGTGATTTGTGTAGGCGACAGGCTAGCCACTTGTCACTACTTTTTTACAATTTTCCATCTAGCCCAGCCCAGTTTTATTTTTTGCCCGAATGTGGTTAAAGGGACCTGCTGTCCCTTTGACTCTGCCTACTTCTTCGGGGACTACAGGCGTGTTGTTATGTTATGGGCACAAAATTTTTGCTTCACGTATATAGATACCATGTAATATTTTGTGTGCAAAAATTTATCATGATTTTTATTACAAAAATCGCTCCCGCTAAAGCTCTAACCCACGGCTACCACCAAGCCCTCTCCCCACTTGACAAGATCTATTTATTGTTGCAGCACGTGTTACTTTATTTGACATAAATTGCATTCTAAATGCCTCGTTAGTTAGGACCAAGGCGAGAGAATTTTAAGCGTTCTTTGATCTCTGGAATTTACTTGGACATAAATGGAAATGTTTTTGTTATCGAATTTGGAATACATTGTTATCGTAAATACGGATTAAGGTTGGGTCCGAGCGAGTTGGGCGATCGATGTACTCGTAAGAATGATTGGTGTTTAAAATATCTGTAATAATAATATTGTTCTTGGAAAATATTTTTGTTGTTGAAGTGGTTGTTCAGATTGGGACTAGAGGTCGTGGGTTCTTTTGCTTACGGTGATTTCTTTTGCTTACGGTGATTTCTTTCCCCGCTAAGGTGTTGTGAATAATGAGTACTAGCTTTTGTAGGGTTCCGTACTCAAAGGGTAAAACGGGACTCAATTACTAAGACTCCGCTGTCTGTCCGTCCGTCTGTCACCAGTCTTTATCTCATGAAGCGTGATAGTTAGACAGCTGATTTTTTATAGATGATGTATGTCTGTTGTCGTTATAACAACAAATACTAAAAAACAGCATAAAATAATCATTTATGGGGGCTCCCATGCAACAGACATGATTTTTTGTTGTTTTTATAGGTAATGGTACGGAATCCTTCGTGCGCGAGTCCAACTCGCACTTGGCTGGTTTTTTATATCATACCATACGTAACACGTAAGTGTTGGGATTTGAACTAAAACGTCTAGAATATCAGGTGCCATTTTTAATGCACTGGTCTATAGGGCAAACGTACATTAAAACACATATAGTAGACGTTTCTAAACTAATTTACCTTTTTAAATATAAATCAGATCCCTTTTTAATTATCATACTTCTGTACTCATTAAACACATTGCAAGTAGCTTTAAATGAATACTCAATTTTTATTTCACAGCAATGTAAAGGCAAATAGAAGGTTTTCACATTTCCAATTTCGCTTTGAAGCAACCGCAACGAGTCTAAAAGAATATTTTCTTTAGTTTAAAACGTTCCAAGATACTATGTTCCACACTGTAGTAGGTCGCCAAAATCCGTAGCAACGTCTTGTAGGCCTTTACAAATGGTAAACATGACTTAAAGTTGTACCAACATTCAAAGAGAAGCGATTGCGAGCGAAGATTTAAAGAGTATTGAACCATATTGCTAAAATTTAAAATGGAATGCTTTAGTTCCGATACATAATATCTCGACTTTTAGTTTCATAGTAATACTAGCTTCTGCCCTCGGCTTTGCTCGTGTGGTACATCGATGAAACATAGCTTATGTGTTATTCTAATGTATAAGCTATACTATTGCAAAGATTTATTAAATAAATATTCGACGACATCACATACATTGATCTGACTCCGAGGTAAGTAGCTTAAGCACTTGTGTTACGGATATCTGAAACAACAGTGGTATTACAAATATATACTTAAATATTGGATATCCACACCCAGACACAGAAAAAACACAAGTATTCATCACACGAATGTTTGTCCTGGGTGGGGATCGAACCCACAACTCTTGGCGCATGGAGCAGGGTCACTACCGAATGCGCCATCGAGCGAGTCGTTATTAAAATCCATGCAGTACTTTTTGCGTGAAAGAGTAACAAACATGTGTGGATGTTTGTTACATCCATCCATACAAACTTTTACGTTTATAATATTATTAAGAGGAAGAGAGAATGCCATCTTTTGGAAAAGCAACAGTTTACCAAAATTGTTTAACAATGTTTTAAAGAGGCATGTTTGGTACTAATTACAATACAAGTTTTGCAAGATGTCTTATTCGTGAATAGTTTTCAATTGAAGCTTCGATGTAAAATAAATGAAAACTTTTTTACGTAGCTATTAATATCATCTTCCTAACGTTATGTCCCGTGCTTAGACGGGGTCCGCTTAGACGATAATCCAGGATTTAGCGAGTCTGGTAATTTACATTGGAGCGACTGCCGATCTGACCTTCGTCACCCAAAGATAGGGGAATCAGACAATTTTTGGGTCATGTTTACAAATCAAAAGTTGTTTGAAATTGCAGGTTTCATCACGATGTTTTCCCTCACCGTTGAGCTAGTGGTATAAATACGAACATAGACTTAAAAAATCCAGAGGTACGTGCCGGGCACGAACCGGACTCCTCGATTAAGAGGCGCGTGTTCTTACCATTGAGCTACCACCGCTTACGTAGCTATTAATAACTCACTATTAATTTAGCTAGAAGACACTATTAAAAGTTTTTCCTATAATGTTACAATTCAATGTTACAATTAAAATTATAATGGTACTAATAACTTATCTTACTTCAGAGTTCACCCTATCTTATTTTCACTCTATTTTCAAATTAATCGATTGCCAATGAGGATTGTAGTTTTTCAACAAACCATCTGCCATGATGATGGAAATTATTATTATATTGAAAAAATATTATTCATTTAGCAACTTGTGGTTTGTTATTGGAAATTATTAATAATCTTTATCATCCATCCACACACAAGAAGCAAAACACTAAAAGATATAAGTGCGCTATCTCGCTCGCACTGGATGCGAGGTCATAGGTGTAGCGACCTTATCAAGATGCCCTGAGTGACCTGGGACGCAGCATAGCGATAACTTCAAGTTATCATGCGTTTGGCTAAATTAACCTCCCGAGGTTGTCTAAAGGACGACTTAACTTGCTCCAGTTGACGTAACTTGTGGTCCTCTGTTTTTTTATTATTAAGACTTGAACACGGCGTGAGAATGGTGTGGTTTTAATGTTCAACTTTCAGTCTTAACTTCTAGATGTTAAGTTAGACTATTAGTTGGCATATTGTTACTAAGTATATGAAGATGACTATATAAGTCCGATGTATGATGGTCCGATGAATATTGTTAAAAGGATTTATAAACAAAACCTGATGTGAACATAATAAGTAACAACATTGAATATTTTTTATATTTTTTTACATAAACTCATTCTTACAATAATCAACTTACTGTAACTAATAAATCGAATGTTGAAAGGTGTAATTAAAAGCAGACCATTTATATATAGTAACTTATAATTAAACGAACGTTAATTGTTTTAAATTATCAATGGAACCTTGTTTTCCAATAAAATATACCTTTACATCAAGGTCGTTTGGAAAACATCACTTTAAGTTATATAAGTAACTAGCAGCGCCCCGCGGTTTCAGCCGCGTAATTCCCGTTCCTGTGAGAACACGGTGTTAATAATATAGCCTCTGTTACTCCCTGATAAAATAGCTTTCCATTGGTGAAAGAATTATTAAAATCGGTCCAGTAGTTTCGGAGCCTATTCGATACAAACAAACAATAAAATATTTTCTCTTTATAATATTAGTATAGACAAATTATCACGGTTGCAATACCCGAAGGGGTGGGCAATTTCTAAGAAGCAAGAAGCTCCTCAAACCACATTTAGCCATACATAAAATAAGTTTTTGAATTTAACTAACAAAAGCCATAAGACTGTGGAAATAAAAGAAACTTTGGCGACAAGCTCGATAGCTCATTCGGTAAGAGTCCTGGGTTCGATCCCCACCCAGGACAAACATTTGTGTGATGAATACTTGTGTTTGTTCTGTTTTTGGGTGTTAATATTCTGTATTTTTAAGTATATATTTGTAATACCACTGTTGATTCTGACATCCGCAACACAAGTGTTTAAGCTACTTACCACGGAGTCAGATCAATGTATATGATGTAGTCTGATATTTATTTATTTATCCTTGCCTAGCATGTCGTTAAAGACGACTAATGATATAATAGGGTTTGGGTATGTGATTGTGTAGGCAACGAGCAAGCCACTTGTCACTTCTATTGCACAATTTTCCATCTAACCCTGCCCCCTTTTATTTTTGGCTGAATGTGGTTAAAGGGGCCTGCTCCGCTTTAACTCTACCTGCCCTTTCGGGGATTACGTTATGTTTGTTATTAAATTTCCCGGAACAGCTTAATAACAGATAATAATAGGGTAATAGTATGTATAGACAAAATTGTTGGCACTGAAATGTAAATCTACATCCATACAATAACATTACGTCCATAATCCCCGAAAGGGTAGGCAGAGTCAAAGGGGCAGCATTCCCCTTCAACCACATTCAGCCAAAAATAAATCCGGGCTGGGTTAGATGGAAAATTGTAAAAAAGCAGTGACAAGCGGCTAACCTGCCGCCTACACAATCACACACCCAAAACCCGATATACCATTAGTCGCCTTTTACGACATGCTAGGCAAGAACCACAGTTGGCATATTCTTTTTAAGTCCCAGACCAACATGGGACAGTTGGCTGGGTTGGATGAAAAGCTGTAAAAAGGAGTGACAAGTGGCTAGCTCGTCGCCTACTCAGTCACATACCCAAAAGCCCGTAAACCATTAGTCGCCTTTTACGACATGCTAGGCAAGAACCACAGTGGCACATTCTTTTTTTTTGTCCCAGATCAACATGGGCCTCGTCCCAGACCAACATGGGACTAATGTAAATCTACTGAAAATTTTATTGAAAACGTTTTACGTTTTCAATAAAATGCGCTTACAGATTTATCTATGGGGAAAAGTAGACCGCTCCCACAGTGTTGTGCGATGACCTGGAAGGGCCGGTCAGTTGAATGCGGACTGCTGTGTTTTGTTTTATTTATCGACTATCGATACTTTATTAGGTCGATATTCCACCATTATGTTCCAAGCGTTCGTCTCTTCCCTAGTTGGGTTTCGGTTAGATTTTAGATGTAGCAAGTTTGGTTATTAATACTACATTGAATAGGCTGTCCTGTAGCCAGACACCTAGGAGTATCTATAGTTATGCGAAATTGCAGATTAACTGCAGATTACCTAATGCAATCCTCACTAAGTTAATTGTTTTATTTATTATTTATTTAAGTACGTTCTTAAATTTAAACGTTCTAAACTATAATTTTGGATATAAATTGATAGTTAACTACACTCATCATCTTCCTAGCGTTATGTCCCGTGTTTAGACGGGGTCCGCTTAGACCATGATCCAGGATTTAGCGAGTCTGATAATTACATTGAAGCGACTGCCGGTCTGACCTTTGTTACCCTAAGATAGGGGAACCAGCCAATTTTTGGATTATGGTTACAAATCCAAAGTTGTTTGAATTTGCAGGTTTCATCACGATGTTTTCCCTCACCGCCGAGCTAGTGGTATAAATAAGTACATAGATTTGAAAAATCCAGAGGTACGTGCCGGGTTTGAACCCGCACTCCTCGGTAAGAGGCACGTGTCCTTACCATTGAGCTACCACCGCTCCCTGATAGTTAACTACACTATACGCATATTTATCCATAAGTCCTATTTAATACTCGGTGAACGTCTCTACGCTAGCGTATCTTGCAAATAAAATAAATCCTGAAAGGTCAGTAGATATACCAGTGTATCTATTTAATTTGCAAATACTATTTTTATATATAAATTATTATGTTCGTTGCTTTAAGCGACAAGACAGAATTATTAAGTTTTTGAAGTGGTATGATTATTATAGATATAGTATACATATAATATTTGTATACAATAGATTTGATTTGTATAATATGCAACACCTCGATAATATATGTGTTATCATTTTGGGATACAATTTGAGTTCTTAACATTATATCAATAAAAATTATTTTGCAAAATCAACTAAAACTTCAGCTAACTTGCAAACTACAGAGATACATTTTTTGATTCCGTCCTTGCCATGACCGCGGAATAGCGACTTGAATACTCAATTTACCATCTATTACACAAGCAATTACACTTCCGAGAAATAGCCGAATAAAAACAATACAGACTTTTCCGTATAAACTGTCGATACCGATATTGGCACAACACTAAACCCGTACCGTCAGCTGTGTCGTTCTGTCGTAACCGATTCGCATAATCCGCCGCGAACAATGCGTCTAGCCGGTTTACTAAACCGGCAGGCACCTGAGATTGAATAACCATCTCTGCTTCAAGTCCTATGTGAAATTCAGTATCTATATAGAAGTAGGTAGGCCTTAAATTGTTACATGTATATTACATAAACTAATTGTTACATAAACTAAACTAAACTTCACGCCACTTCCCTAGTTATGTACGTATAAATAGCCCATGCACAGTCCCATGTTCTTCTGGGACTTTAAAATAATGTGCTAGTTGTGTTCCTAGCATGTCGTAAAAGGCGACTAATGGTCTATCGGGTTTTGGGTGTGTTTGTGAAAGAAATCATTATATAATCTACCATGACAAAAAAAGATTTCGATTTTTCAGTGATCGCAAACTTTTTTTGATGTGTGTATTTCCTCATTTGTTGACTGACAAAAAACCTGTGTATCGTTTTTTTTGTGTATTTGTAATTATTAAGTAAAATCTTGTCTCATGGTGGTCTGGACACACGTACCAACGACGGTTTGGACGATTTGGACGAAAGTACCAAATGTTATGCCTATGGTGTCGTGAAAGACAACGAATAGTGTATATTGACTGACTGATACACAATCAATAAATAAATTTTTCAGACTAACACACCAATTACCTAGTTCCAAACTAAGCTGATACTGATACTAGGCCAACGGATACACATACTTAAATACGTTTATAAACATCCATGACTCGAGTGCAAATGTCCATGTTCATCACACAAAACACTCGCGACCCTTGGTTACGTGGCCAGGGCCTCTGACCAACTGACCAACGAGCCAGTCAAATTACAAGCCTTTATGTGAAAATTTTGAAATAAAAGACAAGACTAGCCACTTGTACTATCTTTCACACAATTTCCAATCAATTTTTTTTTTTACCTGAGGAATGCATACATCGTCCAAGTAAACCAAGGTTCGGCCTACGAGGGATGTGTCGGGCTCAGAGGTTTAGGAAAACACTCCACTACCGGCTAAACCTCACGGTGGTAATTCTTCGGGCGTTGGCGCAGATTCCGGGCTCCCCACTGCGGGACTCTACGCTCTAATTTGTTGCCCTTCAAACACTACCTAGCCCTTAGGGGATTGAAAGCGTAATACTATGTATTTTTTCGAAGATTCATCGAAACGGTCGGAAGGAATGAGATTTTTGCGGAATCGCGGCGCACTAATCACGAAGCTAATCAATAAACATCCTACGGGTATAACAGACAATGTCACATAAAATGATTTGATTCCAAAGTGAGTAACATTATCATTTAAAGGCGGTACTTTCGTTACCCAAGGGATACGTTACGAAGGCTCCTGTTGAAATTTTGATGAGTTAACAGGATTTGTAGGACTTTCCAAGCACTCTATGTTGTGTGCTAAATTTCTATCAACATAAATATCCTACAACATCACATTCATTGATCTGACTCTGAGCTAAATAGCTTAAGCACTTTTGTTACGGATATCAGAATCAACAGTGGTATTACAAATACATACTTAAATATTAGATATGAACACCCAGATACAGAACAAACACAAGTATTTATCACACGAATGTTTGTTCTGGGTGGGGATCGAACCCACAACTCTTGGCGCGTAGGGCAGGGTCACTACCAAATGCGCCATCGAGCCAGACATATTGGAAAGGATATGTTTTTCTCATCAATCAGGCTTTCCATAATACTGAGCGGCTTTTAACAATTTAATCCATGGGGTGTAACTACCAAAGCTTTGTATACCCGACAAATATTTCAATACTAAAAATATCTAAAACCTTCTTATAACTGCCGTCTGATAAAAATGATCCTTGAACTGCAATATCTAAGTACTCAATCTATTTAGATGCAAAAATGGTACCAATATTTCAAAATCAATCAAATATTATGCGCTTCTAGTCAATCAAATGCCGGTTTGTCAGTTTACTCCGAGATCAAAATTTATTAGACTCGAGTCTGATTTGATTTTACAAACGTCACTGACTCGGTACAGAGTTGGCGTAATTGTCATTGACTGACAGCTGACAGTTTAATTTTACGGCTAAAATAAACGGTTGACATTCCACGTTACTTATTAGCGCACCGGGAATTGAAGAGGTATAGTTAGATAACTAATTTAAACCCCTTATAGCGTACACACCTTGATTTTAATGTTAGCTTTTCATAAGGATGTACCAAGTAGTAAATAAATACATAAACTTTCTACTTAACTTATGAATGTTGACGCCAGGATTACACGCGCGTTTAGTATCTAAAAGACGACTGTTAGGTTAAAATAAATTGTTCATGTTGAAAATGGTGATGCTCAAAATTATATTTGCGTTAGATAACATTTAAATTTGACTGTTACCCACTATTACTCAATAGTACGCTCATTCTGACTTTGCAAAACTATGGCAAATTGTGCCGTCTGTAGCTTCAGTGTTAATTTAAGCGCAAATTCTTCACATAATCATTAACGTCATGAGAACAGCGCTAACTAAATCTATAAGACAGTTTGGGACTCAAAAATAATGTGCCAATAGGGTATATTACTCAAAATTTTTTTAGTCCATAAGTTAGATTATCAAAAACATTGAATACGTTTTTTTTGCTTTATCTAATACTCGAAAAATGACAAAGACACAGCGCTTCAAAGATCTGAAATGTAGCGCTTACGTCAATTTTACACACCTAGTGACGTCACGCGGTACTTTAACGCGCTGTATCATCATTTTAGGTTGCTGAACAAAAGAAAAAATACGTTAGCAATATTTTTTTGTAATCCCAATAGTAGACTATAAAAAATTTTTGAGTAAAATTGCCTATTGTGTTCCTTGCAAGTCGTGATAGGCGACTGTGTATTTGGTTTGTGATTTAAGCGACGAAATTGGCACTTGTGATTACTTTTTCATTATTTTAGATCTATCTCTAGTTCATTATATTTTTAGCAACATAGGGTTTAAGGAGCTTAAAACTACTTAGTTTGTGTTTACTTGATTGCGAAAGTATGTATATAGATTTTTTAAATCTTACCTTAAGCTTACTGCTGGGCAAATGTCTCGCCCAATTGCCAAATAATTATGTTTAAATGTTATTTAAAGTAATTGGTCTTTCTTAAGTTCAAGGTCACTATGATGAGCTAAGTATTGCCTACCCTGGCCTCATAATTTTTTATATTAATACTGTTTATTATTTTTAAATTTAGAATTCTAATGTTATTTTTGATATGAAGTATTGTTTTTCTATCAGTCTTTTCACAAATACACGTCTGTACACAACTTAGCAGTCTCTATCATTTATAGTAAGGTAAGTTCGCAAAGCTCTAACAAGACTTTTATAACATTGAGCCAAGATAATCAAGTCCCTATCTTCTTAGTCAAAAGTAAAGCTCAAGTTAGTCAAAACCGCATGCGCATGGCCCAAGGAAGCCAATACGCGTTGAGTTATTATTACGGCTCAATATCAGCATTCAGCCAAGAATGTGCTTCGTGTACTTAGACCATGATGCGGTATCAGCTAGCGCCAACATAGATAACTTTGATTCTTGTTTACTGGTACGACATGTTAATATGCTAGGTAACGAATTGAGGTTCAGGCTTAGGCATTTTAGAAAGTTAAGAATTGAATGGAATTTGATTATTAAACACAAGTTATATTTAACAATGTCCCTGCACTAAGTCAAGTCCATACCTTGCAGTGTAGGACCCAATAAAACGTAACACTTTTTGTTATATTATAATTCAAAACTGTACAAAATGCGAGTTTTTCTTAGTCTTCATTTTGATTTTGAGTGGATGCAACGGAAGATGAATGCACTTTAAATAATAAATAAATAAATAAATAAATATCCAACGACATCACATACATTGATTTGACTCCGAGGTAAGTAGCTTAAGCACTTGTGTTACGGATATCAGAAACAACAGTGGTATTACAAATATATACTTAAATATTGGATATTAACACCCAGACACAGAACAAACACAAGTATTCATCATACGAATGTTTGTCCTGGGTGGGGATCGAACCCACAACTCTTGGCGCATGGGGCAGGGTCACTACCGAATGCCCCATCGAGCCTGTTCTTTCCTCCACTTAAATTACCAACTTAATAACAACTGACAATATCATGTCAATCCAATAAATATACTTATAAAACCCAACGTCACAAACATTATAAACGTATTTAAGTATGTCTAACCGTTCACTTAGTAACCAAAGCACAAGCATAAGCTTAGTTTGGGACTAGGGAATTGGTGTGTCAGTCCGGAGAATTTATTTATTATATATTATAACTAGTGAATAGTTGATTTGTTACTGCTACTATTGTATGCAGATAATACAACCAGAACAGGCGCAAGCAGGCCATTGCACTGCCCTAAGCGCCGGATTAAGCACCTCCAAACATTAATTTAAAAGCGACCTCGGAGCGGAGTTTTACGATATTAATAAACCCCTATTACGGGTAGCGGACAAGATGGCGTGCGGTAATTCAAAATTACGGGGCGAACATTTAAAATTGATAGTTCGGGGATTTCGCGTAATTTTAGCGAATTAAAAATTGTGTTAAGGTGTTGGATGCAATGATGAGCATAGTGGAGTTTTGTTGACTAACACGCCTGTGGAAACTAAGTTTCATGTTACACTAGAATATTAACATTATTAGTATATCAAAATACATCTTTAACGCTAAACTTTTTGATCGATTGCGTTTAAATTTAGCACATTCACAATTTAAATAAGGTAAAAAGACAAATTCGCCCAGAAAAAATATAGAACCTACCGGTCATATAATAGTCTCTGTTAAAGTCAGATTTTTACACGGGTGGAGCTTTAGATATTAGCTAGCATCTTAATGTATTTATAGCCTACGTCTTTTTATGACCTATAAGGTATTACTCAAAGTTACACCAATATTGATGCAGTATTTATTGTAATTATGGTATATTCAATATGCCTTTGGAAAAGTAAGACTTTCTTTTTCCACAAAAATAACTCATATATATATATATACATACATAATATATATGTACACATCATAGTGAATACGTAGTATAAATTAGGATCAAATTACCGAAATTGCCATAAATAAAATAAAAAAATCTAATGAAAATTCACGAGTCGAGTCTAGTTTGTTACTCCAGAATACCTGCATCGGACATTCACAGTTACATTTAAAATAGAATATATGGCACTGTTGACCGTTCCAATTTGATAGTCCCAGGTTCACAGTTAAAAATAAATTCTTCCATATACCACGCAGCGATCAAATCCTCTAAATGGATGTTAGAGTGCAGCTATGACACACAAACGGACAATGGCTAATGGAGTTGCAAATAAAATGCTATTTTCTATTACACGTGGATCTAGCACAAAAACTCTGCGTCAGTGCAATAACTCAAGCGCAATGCGCGAGACGGTAATTGAGTTAACTGAACTTTGCGCCTTGGCGCAATTTGAAGAGAGCTGTGTGAGTTGTGAGATTCTGCCCTTTCCTCTTACAATACATTTGACTTGACTGGCTCGATGGCGCATTCAGTAGTGACCCTACCCCATGCGCCAAGAGTTGTGGGCTCGATTCCCACCCAGGACAAACATTCGTGTGATGAATACTTGTGTCTGTTCTGTGTCTGGTTGTTAATATCCAATATTTACTTAAGTATATATTTGTAATACCGCTGTTGATTCTGAACATCCGTAACACAAGTGCTTAAGCTACTTATCTCGGAGTCAGATCAATGTAAGTGATGTAGTCTGATATTCATTTATTTATTTGTTATTATTTATTTTAATCCATATATTAGACATTTTACGTATATACACACAAATTACGTATGTAATCCCCGAAGGGGTAGACAGAGTTGAAGGGTCAGTAAGCCACTTTAACCACATTCACCCAAAAGTAAAACGGGTCGGGGGGCTCCGACTTGCGCTTAACGGATCTACCCGACTTGGGAGACGGCTGTATCCATCCGGTCGTCTCCACCCGGCCTCCCGATGATAACAGGCTAACGCTGGGGCACCCGCGAGGCCTCAGTCGGCGTGGAGGATGCATCCCGGGGTTTTAGTGGGTACACCCCGGCCGTTACCATCTTAGCCGGGGAGATCTCCTGAGATAAATGGGAGTCCCACATAACCACCTCGTTCCCCCGAGGCCCCCCGAGAAACACTGTGAAAAAGTAGTGACAAGTGGCTAACTCGTCGCCTACACAATCACATACCCAAAACTCGACATACCATTAGTCTGGAATGTGCGCTAATACATTTTGAACAAGTAAGTTAACACACACAGAGTGGTGAATTGAACTGGCGTAATTCTGTAGCGCAGTGTTTAACACATCTAATCCAGAAGACAACTTTAACTCTTGTACTAGTATAACATAAATACAAAAAAAAAAAAAAAAGAAAAAACATTCAGTCGAATTGAGAACCGCCTCCTTTTTTTTGAAGTCGGTTAAAAAACTATTTCTTGTTCCTTAGGATTTTTTGCTACAAGAATCTGCATAAGATTACACATACACGTATATGTTTTTAATGCTATGTCGTTCATGATACTTTGTACTGTGGATGACAATGAATACAGTAGATTGTGTTTTTTAAAGTTGTAAGCTAAATTGATATTAAAATGTACTCTATAACCAATATCAACATACTTACCGCGAACAGAAGAACGAATGAACGAAGACCCAATGTCAATATAATCCTCACTTCGGATCCGTACTTATAAATTGAAATCGAGCCGAATTTAAGATTATTTTTGAGGAGCCCCTCAGAGACGTTATTAAATTTATGCTACCTACATAAAAATGGTATTCAAATTAAATTTGCATACGGAGAAATTGGGACGTGCAGAAGTATAAATCGGTGTAGATCCTTCGTGTTTGACGTCATCACCATTATTACTAAATTAAAATATTAATTCAAAAACATGTAAGCTTTACTTTATAACAAACTAGCAGCGCCCCGCGGTTTCACCCGCGTAGTTCCCGTACCCGTGAGAATACGGGGATAAAATATAGCCTATGTAACTCGCTGATTAAGCTCCATTGTTGAAAGAAATGTTCAAATCGGTTCAGCAGTTTCGGAACCTTTTTAATGCAAACAATCGATCAAATCTTTTATTTTTATAATATTACTGTACTAGCTTCTGATCGTGGATTCTCTCGCGTTTTACATCGGTAAAACATAGCCTATGTGCTATACAAGTCTATAATCTATGTCTGTGTCAAATTTTATTCAGAACCCTTCAGTAGTTTTTGAGTTTATTTGTTACAAACATACAAAATAATTTTTTTTATTGTATTAGTGTAGATACAAACGAGCTTTTTACAACTTTACTCGCTTTAACTTAAATCCTGGCAACAGCAGTCTTCTCTGAATGAAAGGTTGTCTATATATGCTTTTCAGTTACTCCCGGCAATTCAAGGTCCAGGTTAATCCGGGTCATGTCGAATCTGAATACCAAATTAAATTTGGATCTAAGTGTTTTTCAGTCAGATAGGCACCACTTTTCTAATAGAACTACTATGAAAACATATTTGTTAAATGTCGTTTCATATGGAATAGAATGGAAATACTAAACAGGGTCATTTGTAATAAATCGACAACTTCGCAGAAGTAGATTACCGATATTATAAACAACAACGACGAATTTTCATACAAACTACATCAGCTGTTTGATCATTTAATACGTAAAGCCGTTTTTTTTTGTCGATTTAGGAAAAGTCGTGGAACAAACGTTATTATTTATAATGTCAGTAATCTACTCCTGCGAGGTTGTTGATGTTTTACAAATGATCATTTATATAGTACTGAAATCAAACAATGAAAAAGAACTAGATTTTACATCTACTATTAATGTGAACTAAGATAGATAGTAGTTAAATTGTTTTGGGTAATTTATATGTGGGTGTTCTAATAAAAGTTGCCTAGCTAGCTTATTCAATCTCTTTTCGGACAAACATTCACACAAACCCTAATCAAACTTTACGCACTGCGAGTAATATTAGACGGCTTCAAATATGAAGGATCTCCTATTTCAGAGAAGTTGGAACGGTTGGAACGTTATAGGATTCATCCTCCACCCTAATTCAAAGGACGTGAATACCTCGCGTCTGGAGGCTTTGCCGATTTTTATGCGAAAAGGTCATACTTCACTTTAGATAATATAAGACTTATCTGGTGATATGGATGGATCTGTGACATCGGTGACAAAGTTTTGAAGTCACCCTAAAAATTAAAATCAGTTTAAATAACGTACATAATATGTGTTCTGCGTGTTAAGTATAGTTTGTCCCATGTTAGTCTGGGACTTGGCCCATGTTGATCTGAGACAAAAAAAAGAATGTGCCAACTGTGGTTCTTGCCTAGCATGTCGTAAAAGGCGACTAATGGTATATCGGGTTTTGGGTGTGTGATTGTGTAGGCGACAGGTTAGCCGCTTGTCACTGCTTTTTCACAATTTTCCATCTAACCCAGCCCGGCTTTATTTTTGGTTGAATGTGGTTGAAGGGGCATGCTGCTTATTTGACTCTGCATACCCCTTCGGGGATTATGGGCGTGATGTTACGTTATGTTATGTGTTATGTTAGAATATTTTAAGTCTTACGCGAAACTCTTTTAAAAATATTCAGGATTGATAACCTATTCTTTGTTTCTAAAGCCTCAGCTATCATATGGTGTATGCATTGCGCAACGATAAGTACATCATGATTTCGGTGTTATTTAGTATGTTATTTTTTCAAGTTCAGCCATTTTTGGGTGATACATCGGGTGTCATCCCTAATCTGTCTCGGGCCCACCCTAGCTACGCCACTGCTCTTATCTTATCCTCGCATACCGCGAAATGACCTACCTATGAAACAAGATACGTTCAATCGACTGATCCGTTGAAATTCTCGCATCCGCGATTCGCTGACGAAATCTTTGTCGTCAAAGCCGGTATTTCTATAAAAACGCATTTTCCGAATTGCGGTATGGCCTTTGAAGTTAATCCCTGGATTTGGGTTCGGGAGATGCCTTTCGGCGTTCACTCAGTGTGTTTATATGTAAATGTTTACTGTGAACAATTTGGGCACGGTTGGTGGGGCTGGCGTAATTTGAGCTTTCCACGTCTTTGGCCTGCGTGTTTCTATGGGTTGGTTTGTGATTCAGAGCTGAGTTTTGATTGTAGCTCGCTCAATTGTAAGGACACACGCTTCATATCCGAGTGCTGGTTTACAGGACACGTACCTCTGGATTTTACATATCTCGTCACGGATTTATACCACTAGATTGACGGTGGGAGAAAACATCGTGAAGAAACCGGCACTATCAAAATAATTATGTATGTGTAACTATGCTCCGATTTGTTTAGTATTCCTATGATTTACGTAGGTCAAATAGGCAGTCGCTTCAATGTTTACCAGAAGAGTGGCTTAATCCTGAATCATAAGTTATTTTGATAGTCTACGCCCACCTCGCGTAAGCACGGGACATAACGCTTGGAAGATGACTTTTGATTGCAGACGCATCGTATGAGACCACGACGGGGTCTAGAGCCGGGCGGGGACCTACAGCCGGCTGTAATTATGGGCAAGTGACGCATCCTGACGAAGCAAGAAGTGGACCGTCAAAAATTCGAGTCGAATCGATATCGAATTGGCTTGTTTGACGTCTCTCGATATTGGCCCTGTACAGTACTGTGTCACTGGAGCACTCAGAAATAAAACGGGACGCATTTGGAGCGATGTACTAAATCGAGTTCCTGGTTAACTGGATTCTGTTGGAAAATAAACTATGTTATTTCGTTGTCCGCTCTAGTATTGATGAAGGGTGACGGTGGGAAGGTTTTAATAGCGCTCATTTTATTGTAGAGTTTGCGCTTGTAATATATTTGGAATATCAGTCGGGTACTGAAAAAGTACTCTCCATAGGGAATATATTGGAAAAGATTATAGTATTTCTTGTACGAAAGGTATATATAATAGTCTCTTGGTATTCTTATACTCAACTTTTACTATCTACTGTACAAATTATAAATAATTTCACATCACATGTGCAAAAAATTACAAATATTTAATTTGTAATTTTTTGCACAGTGGCACAGCGCAGAGAGGAGTGGCAGTCACAGGGGGAAGCTTTTGACCAGCAGTGGGAGTTTGGCTAAATAACAAAAAAAACATTTTAAGTAATAACGTAGTTTCTTCATGATTTGGTCCTAATAAAATATTGACGTGGACGATATACCTGAGCTTTTATGAAATATGTCCAAATTAACTAATTATTCAATGCTCGAAGACATGCTATCATTCAATAATTGATTTCCTGGGTAAACCGTCAACTCCAAGAGTGGATTTAAAGTTTATTCAAACTTTCTGTCCTAAGCTTTAAACCTCTATCCTCCAATCTTCTGATTTTAGACCTAAAATCAAAACGTCCATTAAATTTTCATGCTGATTATACAAATATTGAGGAGACGATATAAATTGATACTCTAATTTGACCTTTACATTATTAGAATCCGAATCATAGCCTAATTGAGTTTCAGAAATGTGGTTGACAGAACTCAAACTCCAAGAAATACAATCCGAACCGTCTCTCAGAAATGTCATCATCTAAACCAAAGAAGATATATCCACTGGAAGCGAGATTAACCAAATGGTGCATGAAATTACATTCTACCGAACCCTACACGAAAAGTTGTGGGCAATTGGATACAGACTCACATATACAAGTACGTATAGGTTGACATTTGATTACATACGATAGATGTAATATGCATACGAGCAATCCCTGAAGGGTACCGCAATAAGATCCCATAAACACTATTTGCCAACAGTTTTCTTATTTATTAAATAAATAAAAACAAACTACTTTTTCACAATTTTCCTTCTAACCCAGCCCAGTTTTGTTTCTGGCTGAATGTGGTTAAAGGGGCCTGCTGCCTCTTTGACTCTGCCTACCCCTTCGGGGATTATGGGCGTGATGATAATATGTATGTATAAAAATATATTCTCCAGACTGACACACCAATATCTTAGTTCCAAACTAAGCTCATAAGCTTGTGCTATGGATACTAGGTGAACGGATAGTCATTGTTAAATACGTTTATAAACATACATGACTAGAGTACAAATGTCCATGTTACATCACACGAATTATTGCCCCTAGTGGGATTCGAACCCGCGACCCTCGGTTTCGTGGCCCGGATCTTTGACCACTCGACCAACGGGATTGTTTTTCATTTATTTATTTAATTAATTTAGTTAATTCGGTTAGATAGGAAGTTGTGTGAAGCAAGAGACAAGTAGCTAATTCATCAGGCGTAGTACCTATACACAATACCAAACCTAATACCTAATACCCAGTACCCAATTTATCATTATTAGCCTTTACGATAAGCTGGGCCGACACACATGTATGTACCTATTTCAGATATCACGTGAAAGGATGCTAATCACATAATATGCAATTTAAATTCACCATAGCTTTACCACGCTGGTCTGGGACTTACAAATAACAATATTTATATATATTGCAGAAGAATATTAGAAGTTTATATTAACGCCACCCATCCAGCTTTCGACTGAACAAAACGTTGCTTGATTTTAAGCTCAGCTGCATTATACAAAATACCTTAAAAGGTGAGCCGTGACGTAATCAAATACCCGTGCAAAACAAGTCTGTTTTATCCAACAAATGCACCATTCTATGCACAATGCAACGCTAACGCAGTCTATGTAATAATTTTGTATTTCCCTGCTTCTTAGAAAACGATCTTCACTTAAGTTTGTAGAACTAATTAACTTAAGAGTAAGTAGGTACTTATTTGACAGCCGATATAAGTGTCTTCTTAGGGAATGTGATATTGTATTTAACTTGAAATTACTCGTAAGGTGCAAAGACCTTTACAAGAACAAAATAAGTTAATAAACACATATTGTTTTGTAGACAGGTAGGTACCTAACTATCTTTATTAACATGTTTTGTTTATACAAATAAAATAAAAAGGTCATGATGTAAGTGTTGTTAAAACAGACTTAATCAGTCTACATTGCATTACAGACTGACCTCACACGAGTGGTCAGTGACCCTGGCCACGAAAGCAAGGGTCGCGGGTTCGAATCCCGCTAGGGGCAAATGTTTTGTGTGATGAACATGGACATTTGTACTCGAGTTTGGTGTTTAAAAACCTATTTAAGTATGTCTATCCGTTCACCTAGTATACGTAGCACAAGTTTTTAAGCTTAGTTTGGAACTAGGGAATAGGTGTGTCAGTCTGGAGATTTTTTTTATTTATTTATTACATTTTATGACGTTATTATAAGTTCATTTACAACTCAAATTACATACATAAAAAGCTCAATATAGAACACGATATATGTATTAATCTATCTATTATATTTATTTTATAAAATTACACTGACTTTTTCGTTTTCAGTACAAACAGCTCAGAAGTTAATTAAGATTACGTTCAGTAGAAATAAGTACTGACTCAATATTGTAAGTATTCTTATTTGATATACTAAAGACCAATATTAAAAATTTCAAGTAAAATATCAGCCAAATAAATTACACTAGGGTATATTTTAAAATCTCTTAACGTGTTTTCTATGTAAAAATCAGAATTACATTATGAAATAGGCAAGCTTTTACTTTATCGTTCTTTAAATTTTTATTTGACTGGTCCCGAAATTCGACTATTAATAGATTAATAAAAACCATTTGCAATGAAGCGATTGGCATCTGAAATTCATAACCCGATAATGGAACTAGGTAACTAACTAAATTGGGACGAATTGGGTTTTGGTTATAGGTAAATTCGGGTATATTTACATTTAAAGAAGCTTCTGCCTGCGGCTTTGCTCGCGTGGTACATCGATGATACATAGCTTATGTGTTATTCTAATGTATAAGCTATACCATTGTAAAGTTTTATTCAAATCTATGCAGTACTTTTTGCGTGAAAGAGTAACAAACATCCACACAGCCATATCCATCCATACAAACTTGCACGTTTATATTATTGGTAAGATGTAATACATTATATACTGCCTGATGGCAAAGAATTCGATGTAACGCGAGTTCTAGATGTTTGAAGGTACGAAATATGTTTACCTAATAAGGTTTCTCATTTTTAAAATAGGTTCCTAAACTAAGAAATTAGTCTGAAAATGTATTTTTTCCAATAAAAGCGGGGCTGTCACAGAATTTTTTAATATTTTTTTTTTAATGTTATTTTATTCTTTTGACGGGCCGCTTGGTCAAGATGTTAAAGGTCCTGGCTGCGAAACCGAAGGCCTCGGGTTCGATACCCTCGGGGCAAATGTTCACGTAATGAACATGGGTCATTTGTTCGCTGGTTATTGATGTTTATTGCATTTAAGTATAATACCTACTAGTACCAAGCATTTATGAAATACTTAATTAATTGTGCTGCTCTGAACAATGTACAGACAATTTATTAGTTTCCTGTTAGACATGGCCATCGTACCTACGCTCTGGTAAGATCCTACTTAAGATTAGAATAATTAAACTGCACAAAGGTACTTACAGTACAGCTAAATTATTCTAATCAACCATTATCTAATCCATATGGTCACACGTTGCATAATGCATTTCACCTTCCCTGTAATTGCATTTGCAACATAATAGAATCAATAGTCATAAGCTGTAAAACATATAAAAGTTTATGCGAGCTTTTGTTTTTATTTCGCCATACGAACGTCGCAAAGATTAATAAGATCCACGATTCTTTGTACAGATAACAATTTAATAGGTACTACGTATGTCGGTACACTCCAACATCGATACCGTATCCTTTAAAAGCAACGGTAATGAAGGTATAATACGACCATAATACCAAACGAGAAGCAATGCGTTGTAAATTTGATTGTAGATAGAAGTGCAACCCGGGGATTCGACGAAATGCCCGGGAGAAGCTGCCTCTATCGAATGGAAAGCAAGCGTGGGCAAAGACAAAGGTAACCTACGCGCCGAGTGTGACCGACGCTCTCTTTATTACTCTTATCCGTATCTATCTCAACTATCTATCTGCTGCACTTCAATCAAAGATCCGAGGCCGTCGTAGGCCGACGCACTCAACATAACACGTGCATTACTCACGAAATATTTTCATAAAACCGAACGAAACGCACCCGAGCGGCCCCCCCGCCCGCGCCCCGGCTAAACCAGTTCAGTAAGTGCCCGGCTGCCGAGCGCGTCGGTTGTCTTGCTGGGGAGCCGCCGTACCGCGCTGTGTTACGAAAAAACATATTTTGTACCAAAACCAAACCAGTGCTGTGGATTCCTATCAGTGTACCCTGTGAGATTGTGCCGTTTCATATTGTGATGTTGTCTATACGAGATGTTATAGTGGATTTCTCTTGAAAACTGTGGGACGGGTTCTGCCGGACGCCTTTTCTCTCCGATCTCGGGATATCATTAAGGTATTTATTGTTACACCGGTTCATTGTTGTAAGGAATTCTTTCTACGACCCTCGTGTGGAGTTTAATCGATAGTCGGAGATTCGGTTTCGTATGCGAGTGAGGTACCGCGGTGTAATGCGTCGGTATGGAGTCGTAGCTTGTAGATGGTAGGATTTGCATTGTAGATGCGCGGCGTGCATACAGTAAACACTTGGCTGAGAACAGGTTCGATTCCGACCGAGGTGCGAGTGGGCGAGTATTAATTAGTTAGTCGGCGGGATGTAACGGTAATGGTAGGCTGCCGGGGGCCACTTAGCATTTTTTAATACCTGACTTGAATTGCACCGCCGCTCGATTATAAAATTCGTACCGACCCATCTCGGTGCCGTCGAGATCGTGATCTTTATGTGAAATGAAACACGCATGTCGAATATCTTAACTGAACTGATGCCTATTTCTTTATCCATAACCGTAATATTTTATGATTCACATATCCATCAAGTTTTGAATTAATGCCGATTAAAATGTACACTTTCAATCGTACTGCCAGTGGAATGTGAGTAAGTCAGATGTGGAAAACGAATGTTTACATTTTCAAACCTTGACGAATCAAAACAATTTTGCCAGCACACTTAAGTAATAACCTAACGACGATGAAATTAATTTTCCCGTTCACAGTGCTTAAATTGTAGTCCGTTTTGAAGTAAATTTCTTAGAATTGGGAGGTAAGTAAAGCCACTTCTGTTTCGAATGAAAAGGCTCGAAAGCTCGCCCGCACGGTCCTGGATAGATGGCGTGACTAGTCGCAAAACAATGGCCTCCCATTGTCAGTATAAACTACATTTTGTGAGATCTTTACTGCTAATTACACAGAACAACATAATAGGGAGGATCGTAAAACTAATTTCAGGTGTGCACGGCAATTCGGCAATCATTGGTGATTGTGAAACGAAATAAACGCGGAAAATCAAATGAGGCAAACTCGATCACTAAAATATCGTAAAAAAGCACCTGTGCAAATAGTAAAACGTAATCACTTGTAAAAAGTAATCTGGGTTGTCTCTATAGTCTGATTTGTTTTAAAATGAAACAAAGGAATTACTTTTTATTCAGCATTGGACTGTGACAAGAATCGTTTCGACATTTGTCATTTATATAAAAGAATGCATTCAGTGGTCGCGTAATAATAGTTTTTTTTCTTTAAGGGAGATAAAAACATAATATCTTATTTGCATCCACGATGTTTTTATTGAACTATAAAATGTTTGCATCCCTACTGATTTATCATATTTGTATAGGTAAGTTCTCACATCACAAAATATAATTTAATAAAATAGCGGTCCAATTCACGTAGAACCACTGACCTCTTAAAGAGATAAGTGTGTTTTTATTGCGTTTTTGATACTAAAACGCCCTATAAAATGAAATTTAATATTTCAAGTCGTAAAAAATAAATCTCATAAGTCGATCCTTATGTCTCGAGATAACGCCTTTTCAAATAAAAAACTGTCTCAGAAATTAATTAAACATTTGCATATCAGTTAATTAGCAGTTAAAATAAGTTTTTATTTACACAAAGTTAACGATGCGGGCTCTATTGCGACTGTAAGAGATTTGTATCATCTTTCTCTTTTATTACGACACCAACTTTGAATGAATCCGATCGCATAATTTTATGACCAACTTAAGGGTTACATTTACAAGATGAAACCGTTGATTTCCTCGTAAAGCGTGCCGTAAAGACGATATTGACGGCGGTCGTGTATGCGATAAAGTCGTGGATTTTGAATAATAATATGTATTAAAATAACACATCGAATAGGTTTATTTGAGGTTTCCATCCAGTTATTTATTAGCTTTTATGTCTTGATCTCGAGTGCCGTTATTCAATGGAGTGTAAAGGTTTCAATTTTATATGTTGCATCAGTTTAGTATGAAATACACATCGAAACTCTCGTAATATAGGTAATGTTAGCTAACTTTGTGCTATAAATAGATAATCCTACTTTTAATCCAATTTTAATATCAAGTTTGAAATTGACAGATTTATAACAGCCACATTGCTTTATTGGAGTGACCGGTGGCTTGAATTATTATTGAAATTCAAGATTTTATTGATTTATCAAAGTTATAAAATAGATATCTTGTATTTCTGCAATAAATCGAACTAATTGTGACATAGACGGTCAATAGTGTTGCGAGTGTCGTTTGTTTTGATTCAGTAAATAACTGTTATCTTTTATAAGTGCACATAAGTGCAAATGTGCTGCTCATTGATGTTGTATACTATTATAGATACTAACAGCGAACTTTACCAGTCACAGCCCTTACATGGAGAAAGGATGATACAACAAAATCGTTTATTGTGTAACTGGGCACAAAAAATCCGGGCCTGACTGACTCCTCTCAGTTTGAAAGTGACCCGGTTTGCCTGGCTTCTAGTAAGGCCTATTGTTGACCATTTGAACATACTTTGCATGTGTGCTTCATCTATTTTCTCAATAAAAACTAAAAACTTTAAGTCATAGAATTCCGACTTTCTTAGATTTGTGAGTTAAAATTTTATATATTTTAGCAATTATAATGTAATATGTACTTAGTTACTTACGTCAATAGTCTAAAATGTAATAATGTAAAATGATGATGTAAAAAAGTTAATACTAAGTATCCATCATATGAACACACCTTTATTGTGTTTATGGATTTAAAAATGGCTCAGCAAAAAGGCTTTTAACGTCCTCTTCAAAGCTAAAGTAATCAATCATCTAAATATCTCATAAGTAATAGTAACTATGTACTTGTCTTACTTTAATTAGGCATTTAGCCGCCATTCGGGTGTCAATGTCACACACGTGTCGCCACAAACACGCATTCAGAGTTAATTTGCCGCGTAAAAAATCACGAAATGCGTCCGGAAACGTGCGTGTCCCGTCTACCCGAAACGGGCCAGATGGCGACATGTGTCGATTGTGTCGATGCATCGAGTGTCGAGCGTCCCCTAATTGACTGAAGTTGGGGGCGAGAGGGAATTTTGGACTCACCGACCACAGATTATAATAGTACCACGAATTATCCGGTAAACGGAATGCGTGTGATATTTGAATCTGATTTATTATAGTCTATAGTTTATAGACATAGAGCTTTTTAGAGTATGGATTTAATTTAAAAAATATGTATTAGATAGCACCTAACTTGATTGATGACGTTTCAATAGTATACGATATAGGTACATTAGTAAAAGTCGGTTAAACTACAAAACTGATGATTTTGAAATGTCGTCACCTGTTTTTTTAAGTGAAATATCGAATGACGTTTATCAGGTGCAATTTTACTTTTATGTTAGTTTTTTAGTTTTATTTGACAATTGAAAATAGGCCATAAATTCGCTTAGATATAAAAATAAAGCTTCATTATCATACAAACCTACACTGTTACTGTTATAAATGGCAACCATAGACAAGAATATACCTACTTACATTTTATTGCCGCAACAATCTATTTATTTTTTACCGGCTAAAGGCCAGCGTTTGATGTCACGCATGGTTGGTGTTCGGGAATCTGAAGTTTGGATTGTTATTTTATTTAAGTAAATAGCGCGATTTATCGTCTAATTTGTAATCACGTTAACAACTTGCATTATCACGACAGCATAAAATTTGCATTATATCTGTGACTAAGTATCCATCTGGCATAAAAAAAACGTCCTACACCGTTTAGCAATCCAATATGTAGGCAAAATTAATAGTTGTTGTCTCTATTGATGTACATTAGATACATTTCTATACAATTTATACAACATGTTTTACTTTTGAAATGCTTGTCACATGTTTATTTAAGCTGATATCAAAATATCCACAAAATCCGGTAATTCCCTAACCGCAAGTCTACGCCATTGAGCCCATAGATAATGGGGAAGATAGACGAGCGCGCCGTTTACGTTCTTAGGTGTCTCTGGGTGTGTTCCAAATTTGATTTGTAGTTTCACTTTTAATTTATGACGCCATTTTAGTGTCGGATGTTCCCGGTCGAACGGTCACATAGTTTTCAGGTTCTCGGGAGATTTATTACTTCGATTTTGTAAAGGGGTGATGAGGGAAAATTATGGGTGGGTGTGTGGGTATGGCAATTAATTAAACTCACTGTTCATTTTGATAGTTGTGCGTACGATGGGTTGCGTGTTAAATGAGCTTATTTAGGACTAAAAGTAAAGCTGGGAATTTGTTACGGGTACTATGAAAAGAAGACATATTTTGCAATTGAATTATTTTAAATAAATGGCAATAGAAAATTACTAATAAAAGTTAATTTTATACTGATTACTTTTTTAACTAAACTGTGTTAGGTACTTAATTTTCAAATATAATAATAATAAATTAAATACATTGTATACATACTTAAATGAACTCGTACTACAACGATAAAATCTTAGGATGCCGACATGATGACTGAAATATTTTTCATCCTGTCATTTGTAGTGATGTAAAATGACAGCTGTCAATCTTTAAAGGATTCATTAACGTCAAAATGTTGATTATCACCGGATAAGATAACGTGACCGATAAGCGACTATGGGTTCATAGCTATGGGGGTAATCTGTATGTCGTAGTTAGCGTAGAAAATTAATGATGATGGCTATTTTTTAAATGACGTTCGATATTTAATTGATTGTGGTACCTATGTAATTTGTGTGTATTATTAGCATTTATTTGTGATAGTTTTTCGTTTTTTTATAGTGCTGCGTATTAAAATATCGCACTGGAATTGTGATTATCAAGTGTTTACAGAGACAAATTTGTTTTTTTTAATTAAATCTTTTGTAAATTTAACGTTACTTAAGTATTTTAGTAGTTTGTACTTGCATATGATAAGAATCTGCTTACCTCAAAAGTAAACAGCACTTAAATGAATACTTAGCTCACCGAATCTAAAAACGTTATTTTCATTCAAACCTTATTTTATGTTAATAAAAACCGAAAATATTTTTAAGACGAAAGTACCTATTTGCAAAGTCCATCTTAGGTTTTTTTTAATCGTAGGTCTCTTCAGGTTCAAAAGAGTTACTGCTGCTTAGATCTTTTAATTTGTGATAAGGCCCTAAAGACTTATAACATCTAGATTACCACTGGTTTATTGTCTCGGAACTTTTAAGTAGGCACCATAACTTTGCGAAATAGGATTTACTCTCAACGGGGATTTTTTACTTCGTCCCTTATCTCTTTTAGATTACAGTTTGATATTCAACATTTTCGGATGGTGGGAATCTTTTTTGCGTCTACGAAAATGAGCTGGGCCTAGACGAATTGAGAATATCTAAGGATCTATTTATTGGACTCGTGTTATGGATGAGTTTTTGATAGATTGCATTTTAGACTGCGAAAACTATTTACCTTTTTTTTTAAAGAGTAGAAATATTTGATTCCATTTCATAATTTTACTTTTTTTTTCTTTAAGTATTATGATATTGAATGTCAATTAATGTCATGGTTAAAACTATGTAAGTAACTTATTTTGTTAAAATAAAGGAATTTTAATAAAATACACTGGCAACCTAGAATTTATGACATCCTATTTTAGAATAGAATCGTAAATTAAAAGTAGAGCTATGATTCAAAATTCGAACACACCCTAAGAATGTAACATTGCATATCTAGATTTATGGTTCTTGGTTATTTTCCGTCGTTTTCTCACGTTAACTTTGGGCTTGTATGATTCAAGTTTACGAATAACACACTGAAAATATTTTGACTGGCTCGATGGTCGAGTGGTTAGAGACCTTAGCCACGAAACCAAGGGTCGCGGTTTCGAATCCCGCTAGGTGCAATTATTTCGTGTGATGAACATGGATATTTGTACTCGAGTCATTAATGTTTATAAACTTATTTAAGTATGTCTATCCGTTCACTTAGTATCCATAGCACAAGCTTATAAGCTTAGTTTAGGACTAGGGAATTGGTGTGTCAGTCTGAAAAAAAATGTTATTACTTATTATTTTATTTGTCGGAAGTTATTTTTATCTGAACATTAAAAAATTACGCCTTAATGTGAACACGTTTGAAAACTGCGTGCCTTTTTTTGGCGACCTTTTGGCAATGCATGATTCCGGGGTTAAATTATATTAATGTACCTAAAATATGTTTTACTTTCCAGCTATCCAACCAACTTCCATGTAAAAATTACAGTTGCTTCGTTGTAACTCGAAAAGAGGACAAACAAACAAGCACTCGAATTGTATTAGTAAGGATTTATGCTATACTAACTCGGATTAATAAAGACCTTTCATTCTGACCCAATAGACGCAGGAAGCAAAGAACGAACAAATGCGTTCATAATGTCTTAAAACAGTACTTAAGTATCTAAATAAACCATCAATTTATCTTCGACATTTAACAGTAAAAAAATACTGGACCGCATCATACCGTTACTCGGGCGGTCAGTCCGAAACGGATTTTGATATTCACCTCTACGCCTCTGGGAATAAGGTCGAGGGCGTCAATAATGGCTAGACGGTTCATCGGGTATCTTGTAGGGATTAATTAAATTTGACAACCCATTGTGACATGTTCGGCGACGAAATAACAGTTAAACATGCGCCTGGGCAACGTTTAATTGATGACAACGTGCGCGTGAGTCGACCGTTGCTGATGTCTGATGCCGATTTTAACGGAACGAGATCACAGTGGAATACGTGACAGTGATGCATGTCTGTCTTAGTCATAGACTAGAGTTACTTGTCTATTAAAATGATTACCCAGTAAATAAGTGTAAATTAAAATACACTTACTTACTGGGTGGAACTAACTAGATCTAATCATAGTTTAAGACTTTCTTTACTAGACATTTTCAATTCTAGCCGTTTACTGACCGGCTTTTTATATTTTAAGTAAGGTAACATAAATTTGAAGTTTCCAATACTTAAAATTATTAAAGTTACAAAGGATACATTTAAGTATTATTAATGTTTGTTAGGAGGTAGTTTCTATACTCCTTGACATCTTTTTATTGTAGTCGTGACGATTCGGTTATAGCCCATGTCGGTTTTGACATGGTACAATTTGGTAGTGAACAAGATCTACAATTAGACGCTGTGACATGAAGCGAAATTGATTGGACATGTGCTAATTTCGTTATTTTTACTTAAGTTTGATCTCAATTCAAGGGAAAGGATTACCACTTCTTGTTTACTATACTGTTGTAATTAATGTAATAACTTATACCGTTTTACGAGAAAATAAACGTTTATTTTATTATTTTAGTTTACGGACCAAATATTAGCATAGAAAAAAAACAATTAAAAAATTTACACTTAATCCACATAATCCCCGAAGGGGTGGCAGAGTCAAAGAGGCAGCATGCCCCTTCAACCACATTCAGCCAAAAATGAAGCCGGGCTGGGTTAGATGGAAAATTGTGAAAAAGCAGTGACAAGCGGCTAACCTGTCGCCCACACAATCACACACCCAAAACCCGATATACCACTAGTCGCCTTTTACGACATGCCAGGCAAGAACCACAGTTGGCACATTAGTTTAAGTCCCAGAGCAACATGGGACAGTGGGCTGGGTTGGAAGGAAAGCTGTGAAAAAGGAGTGACAAGTGGCTAGCTCGTCGCCTACTCGGTCACATACCCAAAAGCCCGTAAACCATTAATCGCCTTTTACGACATGCTAGGCAATAACCACAGTTGGCACATTCTTTTTTTTTCGAAATTAACATGGGCCAAGTCCCGGACCAACATGGGACCACTGTACAAAAAATGTACACTGCCGATACTTAAAGGTTATGTTGAAAAAAAAACAGTAAGTACTTAGCGTTTATAAAAAAACAATACCTTTGCTTTATGGTAAAAGAAAAAAACAAACACAGGCATGGGAATCTAATGAAGATTCAAATATCGAGCATTTAGGAAATAAATAATTCTTACTAAACGTTTAATATTACCTGCCTGCTCCTAAATCGACTTGATAAACCTATTGCTTGTTAAATGTTCATTAATTACCATCGTAATACCGTTTTTACCTTCAAATGTCAAAGGTTCCTGGTAAGGTCACAGAGGACCATTACCATGAGAGTGACTTCAAACCTAGTCATTAGACAGAGAAAACTTCAAACAATGGCCACTCATTGTTCCATACAAAAACGTTGAAGAACATATTTTAGGAAATGGTAATTACTAGCACTGAGTTAGAAATCATTAAAGTAAAAAAGTCTCTAAAAGTTGTAACGGCCGTAGTCAAATAGAATACAATTTTAGAAGTACATTTATCAATGTCTATTGATAAGGAAATCTGAGTCTTACGTGCCTAAACATAAAACCGTCACGCGTTCCCCCGAAACGGCAAAGAAAAGATTGTATAGATGGTCCGACCATAGTCATTCAAAGCGAGTAAAGTGGCTTTCTACCTATTTATTAAGCCATGAAGATATCTGAAGAATCTCTAGAATCTTTTGGACTACTTTTTAAAGTGCCTTGTGCAATAAAAGAATATCCTATCAGCATATTTTGACCGTCTTTACATTTTCCGTAGTCACAAAGTAAGCATTCGGATAGTGTCGGGTATAGCAATTCTGTTTTCATTAAAAATACCGTGGGTTTATGAAATAAGATTCTCACATTAAGTTGTACTTCCTCGTTTAAGTTAGTTATCTTGCTACTTTTAAACATCTATACTTACTTATATGTAAAGCTGAAGAGTTTCTTTGTTTGCTTGAACGCGCTAATCTCAGAAACTACTGGTCCGAATTAAAAAAATATTTTTTGTTGTATACTTAGTTCATTTATCGAGGAAGGATATATGCTATACTTATAACAATAACCATAAACGCGGGTGAAACCGCCGGCACAACTAGTTAATTATAAATACCTAAGTACAACGGCAAGTAGTTTAAGGGCTAGGTATCAAGTATCAAGATTGGAATTAAATACGGCGGAGAGGAATCGCGGGTAATTATATCAACTGATAAATAATTCATTTGCATCATTTGAATTTTATTAGCACTTGGGCCAATGGAAGTAATGTTCGGAATGGAAGGAAGTGTTTCAACGGTCATTTACAAGGAAATGAAAAAAGTTCGCCAGAACCAATCGCTACTTAAACGATGCTGTCCTCAATATTCCATTTCGGTTTATTAATTAACATTTGACCACACCGCTTGCTGTTTCATGTATTTTTAGACAATGACATTATCTTGAATTTGCATAAATATGAAATTAAGCATAGTTTATACACGATTCCACTAATTTTGATTAATACAGTGTTTTCATTAAAAAAATATTACCATTCGAGGCACGTAGGCATTCAACTTTTTACGTCTATTTGTCTTGTCTAAATCCTTAAAATATGATAAATTATGTAAACAGCAGTTAAATATGGTCTTGTATATTATTATTTTATAATTTGTCACTACTTAATATAATAAGAAAAAAGAAAATTGATAACTATATTGCTATGCTTCGGTTATTGCGAAACGCCTACTAAAAAAATATTATTATTAAAAGTGGACGTTTCGCACGTTCGGGCGAATGAATTTCGTGCGAATCAACTACTAAGCCATATTTTGATGTCAGCATTCCCTGTTTTGTCTTCCACTATAAAAGAGCAATGAAAGAGGTAACATGTTTTTCAGCATTATTACTAATATAGAAAAAGACACGTGCCTGCCTAAAGAAGACATCATCATCGTCTTAGCGTTGTGTCCCGTTTTTGATCGTAGTACTATCTGTCACCGCAGAGCTAGTGATATAAATACTTAAGTCTAGAAAGGTCTAGAAAAATCCAGATATTTATCTGATTTTGAATCAAACAAAAAACGAACCCACACCCCACATGTGAGGGGCGCGTCTTTACTGCCACCACCAATCACTATAGTGATGACGAAATAGTCTACACAATCTACACTATGAATTGAATATATTTATTTATGAATGTATGTAACGAATAAACTAAAAAAATAGTGAACTGATTTTAAAAACTCTTTCACCAATGGAATGCTACATTATCCCTGATTAATATAGGCTGTAGAATATTAAAAAAGTTAGGTAAGGTTAGAAAATAAATATCCACCCGTGCGAAGCCAGAGGGGTCCGCTTGTGTAAAGTTAATCTTAAGAACAGAATCTATTAAAATATTTCGAATCTGGTTTGTCTGCCTCAAAACATCATTACATCTATCTGAATATATATATACTTAACTATATATTAAATGTAAAATCCCGCTGATATCGCACGCCACTTTCAGAGTCGATCTGTCAACAATTTGATCACGCAAAATATAATATTAATATCAGCGCAGAATATTTCGTTGCGATGCCATTACAGGCTGAATTATTTAAGTCCGACTTGCAAATAAAAATGTTGCTGGGAAATATGTAAATTGGGGACTATTGTTTCTTTATCCCGGGTAATATTTTAAATGCGGATTGGTTGGTACATCGATGGTTCAGCGGGAATATGTACGATTTTGTATAGTTTTAAAATTTTAATAGGGATGCAACTTGAATTAGATCGATCTTTATACGAGTCTCATAGTTAATGTCCGGAAATTCTAACGGTACAAAGTCTACGTTTAAATTTTGAAAACGGTTTTTAAATTTAAAATGAATGTGACCTTTACTTCAATTGCTCATTAATATATTTTTTTAATTCTTACTAGGCTGCTAATGTTTTGTCACATTTTGTTATTTTATTACCTAACTAATTAGTGGTATAAAATCGTAATTAAAGATGAATATTCATCGTATCTTCACTCGGATCTTTTAGTGAACGTTTTTTACGCATTGCACAGCTGGATTCAATATCCTGTACATTCTTCCGTTGAACTATTAACAGCGTAGACTCTATAAGTAATCATTAATCATTGAAATCAAAACGTGACTTCTTCCTATTTACGGCAAACCAACAACTCTAGCTTTATTTGTAATGTGTGTTTGTGATTATTTTCTCCTCAGCTCACAATTACATCTGACAGCAGGATCCACTTATTGATCGCCAGTGCAGTTCCTGGGAACACTGCACGCGATTATAATCATTATGTCTGGTCATTAAATCAGTTCGCACCTCGAAGGGACGTGTGAATTTACTCGGAACTCGGCTAAACTATATTTAACTGCATTATCTACTGCTGAAGTCGAGTAATCGTCGTCGGGCAGATGTTTAGGCCGCACCCCTCGTCAGCCGTTAGGAACACCAATCTTGCAAGTTTTGCAACATTTTATTGTTTTATTACACCGCAGGTCGAATATACAGACACAATGCGTAAGGAAGAAACATTACTGGGTAGCCCCGAGGCGGAATCGTTATAAGAAAGTTATTTTATTGTCTCTAAGGCACGGCTCGGAAATAATTTCGGTCGCCGTTATTTCAAGTTGAAAGTTTACTGCGGATTGAAATTGTTTCCAAATTATACACGTCTGTTGAACTCATTTGTGGTCGTATTGACAATCAGGCTGGGCTCTGTTGAGGGATTGTAAATTGCACCGGTTATAAGACCGGTAGATAACAAAGCGAAGAGCTTTTCAATCTAGCAATCAGCTGAACAAACGATCGATTTGGCGAACGCCGCTTTACGAGCTTCCCCTTACTAACATCGGGATGAAAACATCAGTTGGTTTCGCTCGAGCAAAAATTTGCTATATATCGGCGTCTTCCTCCACGAATTCGGCTGGATTTGCGTAGATACGGGGTAATGTACCGATAAAGGCGACAGGATCGTTACATTTTGTAAGATTAGGGAGCGTCGGTGAATCAAGCGTCTCTTTGGTAAGATTTTACGAGTTTCGTATGACTCCGGAATCGGCCTGGAGGTTATTTCCAGAGGCTTATTCAAGAACTTTGGTCGTCAAATAAGAAATGGTATGTCTTTAAATTACATTTCCAGTATGCTATCATTTCTATGGAGCCGTGAAGCGGTAATTAACAAGAATTTACGATTTCCTTTTTTCCTTTACCTCGATTCTCACTTAATTTGTGGGATAAGAGGATGTTCTCACGTATAAATCCTCTTAAATGATAAACCGCCATTCACCAGATCCTATTATAAGTCATCCGGGCATAATAAAATTGCGATATTTCGAGTGTGTCGTGGACTTTTGCGCCCCTTATAATACAACTGTCAACGCTAGTAATAACATCAGGTAAAAATTGGAGCCCAAACTTGTCCCTTTGCGTTGAGACGGGGATATCGGGCGTCTCTCTCACTAATTGGCTCGGGCGGAATAGCAGAAACACGAAACAGATGGATCACAAGGCATTTGTCATTTGGAAACATCCGAATGGAACTCAAACTGCGACCGTAATAAAAATTAGCTATGTACAAAATTATCCGGTCTGTTTAGATCGTAACTCCATTGAAGAAACTGGAAAACTCGCTTGGGCCGGAGTTAAATTGAGACGTTGAATGTTTGCCATTTTCTTTTCCCTCCAATTTCGCGCCAATAGCAAATGTAAAAAGGCCCGATACCACCAACGCGGAGGGCAATATACGACCTCACCAGAGAGAACCATTTCCTTTAATGTTTTCATGAAGCTTGAGAACTAAAGACCGTGTAACAACGTATCTATTCGTTGCCTTTTAATAGCCGGAGAACGAACAAACTGGCAAGTATTAAGTTTTATCAACCATCTGCAGGAATGTCACGTCTTTATTACTACTTATTCTTTGTCCTCATGAATGCAGCGGCGTGATAAGGACCCCTATATGCTCCGTCTCGCTCCCTGTGGTTGTAGCCGCGCTTGAAAAGGCAGGGAATCGTCCCTCCCTCTCGGGCATAGGTGTTCAATTCAATAAAAAATGGCGTAGGTACCTGGACCAGTCCCTTGACATGTTTATACATTTTTCTTACTGCTGTAGGGTTTTTGTTACGGATTTTTCGATTGAGACTGAATCGCGGCGCGTTATTAAAAAAGTTTCTCGACGTAATTCTCGCGGTGATTTCTCTGGATGCCCGCGAATTTTTTGGCAATTTATCGTTTTGCTTTCGCGGGCTTTATCGAGTTTCGGCGTCAACATTGATTTATTAGCTATAGAATATTTTTGTCAGTACACGTTTGGCTTTCCGTAAAAAGTTTGGAGCGAGCTAAAAGTCAATTTGCGGTAGATAGCCTTTTATTTAGAATCCTTATCGCAGTCAGTAACATAAAGTTTTAATCACCACGTTTTTTTATTACCTTTTATCCTTCACTATTATTTAAAAAAAAATATTCTCCAAACAGATATCGTTAAGCGTTGTGAAATTGATTACTACTTACTCACGAGAAATAAACTTAATAGCAAATAAACTCAAAAGCCCAATCATTTGTTATTTGTATCCTCGTTGATTCGACACACGAAAGAGAACAACGACTGGACGTGATCAAACTGTTTGTCTATGGGCGGTAGTTTAAAAAATAAAAATCCAAAATGGTCGCTCGCAGTCAGCTGATTCAGCGGCGCCTTGCGACGGCGTCCAACCGTCCACTCGCTACTAATACTCGCCTCCAGGTAAATACGGATGCTAGGGTGACTGGGGTATTACGGAATAGCCAGATTAAGTTGACACACGTGGCTGTCCCACTTGTAACTATTCCAGAGGTCTAATTATATTGATCATGTAGCAAATTGATTAATGTGCAATATCTAACTATTACACGGATTATATGTTGGCTAAATTGCTTTGGGAATGTTCAGTGTCCAAATGCTTTTTGTGACGACAACATTAAATGAGTTTGAATTAGTTCAAAATATTGTTTTATCATACAAAAGATGCATTTGAATTTGATAAATGATTGGACTTTGTTAGACAACTTCGTTCAACATCAAAAACCTTTTAAAGAATGATATGGGTGGGCCTTTCACCTTCCCAATTCAATCAACATAAATAGTTCTATTTTCAGCGCGTAATTTTGACGGGAGCTGAAACAGAAGTAGGTGCCTTACTATAGTTGAGAGATATTATGAGGACAGACGTAAATTGTTTCTAAATTAAGCTCAAATTATTCTGAACTCAGTTTCTAAATTAAGTTAAAATTATTTCGTACTTAGTTGAAAACTGTATAGTAACAAATGTAATTATGTGGTAGGTTTGCGTTTGAAATCAAAGGCAACATATTGTAATTTAATTTACTTTGTCATAAAAGTTTATTGCGTGCGTTTAGAGCTAAATTTGTTTCTTTCTTGCCAAGTTGAGTAAACTGGGATCGTATGAAATAAAAAGCAAATGAACCGTTGGTTATAGTAGAGTATATGACGAAATAAAGTATGGAGTTTTATTTATAAGTAAATTCTTGTGATTCTTTAAAACAATAAAGTTTTTTTAAAGGTGTATATAAGGTTGGGTATTCTGTCTATTGTGAATAACAATGGCGGCATTGCACCAACAAATGAAACCATAGACCATACAGAGAGTGTACTTAAACATGAAGTCCCGTTAATAGAATAAGGTTACATATGCAAATAGGTAGTTTGCAGATGTAACGTTATTGTACTAATAGGACAATGTATTTAGATCTTAAGTCTTACCACTTCAATCTTAAAAATGGCTCCCATTGGCACTGAACGGTTCTTACAGCCACACTTCCCCACCTCCAGTAATTTCTCACCGGACAAGACGTTGAAAAACCGTACTGTCCAGATGAAAAACCGTACACCTGGCTACCCTAAGCGTTCCATTCGGCCGTTACTGCAGTATTTTATCTTTCAAAGGCGCACTTCGCTATTGGTCCAAAGGAAATTGGTGTCCAGGAATGTATGGCGGAATGTTTGCCCATTTACAGTTTTTGTGAGATCTCTGTGTGTTAGAAAAATCTTTCTGTTGCCTCGTTTTCTGCTTACCTTTTCTGTAGATCATTGGGCTAGGCATTTTCTGGCAATTAGCAATCAGTTCTCTTTCAACGCATTCTGAACTGTTAATTACGCCTATTGTTGGTGCTATTTGCATTTCTAGTTGTTCTATGTTCTATGTTTTCTTTTATTTGGTTGTACCTCGATTCTGAAAGTGATCATTACGTCAAACAACGCACGAGGACTCTCAGCAATTGTGATGGCACAGTTTCCCATTGCTTTCTCCATTTTATCGCAGATCATTATTAAGTTGTGTTTCCTTTACTGATTGGCATGTATCTTATAAAATACCTGTAGTTGTTTCTGACAAAAATTTAGTGGCACAAGTAATAAAAAAAATTACGACATACGACTTCACATACTTAAATAATGTCTTCCTAACCGATATCGGTTACGGCAGCCAATATCTATTATTATTTATTATTATTAATGTAGCTATTCAGATTCTAATTGCAAAATGTAATTTTTTGCCAATACCACAGTACCTACGTAAAACATTCTTAGCTCTATTCCTAAACGTGATCTATCCTTTTGTATGTCCCAATCAAGACAGTGATATGCGAGATATACAATGCTCTATTTTTTCCACTAGGTCAAACAGATCCATTCCACATCACAGGTTATGTAACATTTCATCAGACGCTAGTGTGAAGGTTGCCCAACTAGAAGAATGCATTGTTGCTATTAAAAGTTTCGCCGTGAAATCGAAACTCTTTCAAACGATCGAAACATCGTGTTCTGTTGGTCGTGAAAAGAATCGAATTAACAAGCTATACAAAACGACACCGATGATTGTCAGGTTTGCTAATGTTGTTCGTCTCGTATCATTTATCGTTCTACTGATTAATATTTAGGTTCGTGTCAATTTTTTTTACGATTCTTTGGACTTTTAAACAAACACTGCAATTTGCACTTATATAAGTAATCTTATGCTCTTAATCAAATTATAATTTGCGTACGTGACATGACATATGATATAAATCTATGTTAGTTAGTAGTGGTCGCCCACTGGTCGAAATTCGACCATTATTAGTTGGATTTTTTTTATTATTATTTATTGAAATATTAGCTCTCTGCACTCCTTTTCCATATAAACTTTAACTGTGCCAAATCCTATACTCCTCCGTCCGCGTAATTCTCATAAAAAGGGGTACAAAGTTTTTAGTTCATATTAATATATAGATTCCGAGGGTGTTTCGCAGGGAAGTGTTTTAGATCCTATTGTCTAAATAATGTATTTTAATGACTTCCCATCAATAACGAACTACTTTAGTAATCATCTCTTTGAGCTTTTCTATATGCAATTGTTTCTTTATTGTTATACCTACTTGGAACGCTTCAATAACTATTTCCATTCTCTTCCGATACATTTATTGTACTGAATTCCCCAGTAAGAATGTACCTAATGTTCGAGTAACCATTATATTCCTAGTACGGTCGTTGAATTATTTATCCTCGACGAGGTTTCGGTAGGGCTAAAGACAAATTAATCACTATGTGGGTAATATTTAGTTGATGGCATCGGACCATAAAAGTCGATATGATTTATTTCATGTTGATGATGATGTTATTGAGTAAAGATGGTTTCCTAGTTCTTTACAACATACTACAGTAACGTTCTCTACTTTTTTCTAGATGTTTAATTCCGTTTTTTATTCATATAAGTACTTATTCGCCGTAAATATAAATTGTGTCTATCATTTGTGCTCGATAATATTTGAACGAATTGCGGAAAATGTGTCATATTTGTTTCAGCTATTTATTGACATGTGCTTTCGTTAACACATGTTGTTTGTTACATTCAAATAAGTAAATAATGATGACTGCTAATTAAATAGTGTGTCACCGTCTGATGTTGAAATTTCAGGTTTGTAAAATTTTGTTTAATAAACTTCTAGTTCACTTTATACTCAATACGCAATAGTTTATTGCTCTATAATGGTTACAAAAGGTTAATTCTAGTTATTAAGAAAGAATTTCACTACTATTATTATCATTGTAATACAATTTACTGTTAAAAGCACTTAAAGTGTTCTCTAATTAGTATTAAGAGTCTGACTGTTGTTTGACTTAATATGCAATACACAGTTAATTGTATGCGATTCTCAGAATTCAAAGCTTTTAGAGCGTTCATCGGTTTTAAACACGTATGTACTAAAGCAGTATCCTTAAAACGAACTATAAAAAAATCCACTTTAGAAGTAATCTCACTCGGACGAACGACGCCATCAAACTAAACACAGCACGAACTAAAACAATAAATTAACGAAAATGTTAAAAGGTGTGCTATTTGCGAGCAAATTTGAATAGCTACATACTCAATAATAATTATACGATACGATTTTGTGTTGACTACGTTTGAAAAAACGGACCGCCAAAGAAGAAACAGAAAAAACGAAACACCTTTTAGATTGCGCGTCCGTACAATTTTGAACTTTAACATTAGCATAACAGAATACATTTTTTATTAATCGACTTGATCCGTACATTGAATTGTCGTCGAATGAAACGTGAGTCAGAATGTTCAATGATGACGTAAAAATAACAATCGGAGGAAACTGCTTCGATAATACAAGAGTTAGTACGTGATGTTTTAACTATAACTGAGTTAATAATTTAGGATTTGTTTTCATAATAGTTGGAGTGATCGCTAAAATATATATTTTTATCATAATATGAATCAGCTTTTGTCTGCATGCTCGTTGGTTATAATAGTTCTATTTCTTGCTGTTTTTGTGAATACAAGGGCTACCTAAACTGTGAGTTGGCGTCTCATTTGTTGAATCCCACTACACTTGCAAAGTTATCGGGACACAACACCTGTAACATCGCATTAGGAACCCTTATACCAGCTCACCTGTAAACATTTTGTTCAACTAACTTTTTAATAGACCACTCCCTTTTCTCTATATTCAATGAAGGTGTTTAAGGTACCTTCCAAGTCAGTGTTAGTGTAAGAATGTCAGCATCAATAGTAACTACTTATATTAAATCGAAAACATACATTCCCAAAACGCATTTCAAAATAACCACCATGACATTTCGAATGCAAAGTTTCTGCTATCTCCAACAAACCTCCGACACTCAAGTTCACAACATAAAATACGGAATTTAACTTAAAGGCCCGCTATTAGCATAGACGAGGCAGCATCACCTGTCCCTTTCTGCCCACGCGCAGGTGTGCATGCGAGAGGGAGACAGAGAGCGGATAATTTACGCGGCTTTTAGCTGGAGCCCGTAAATCTTTTGTAGTCAATTCGCATTGATACTGCGCCGGCGCTGATGTGCTGACTAGAGATAAAGAAGTGAAATCGGTGGTGCCTTCGTTATCTGCTTCAGATAAATATTGTTTGGCTAGGTGTTTAGTTACACGGATAAACTACACTTAGCGAAATAAGTTGCGTGTTTTTTTAAGTTAACACTTATGTGTGCTTTGAAATCTGTTGAAGTGGCTTCACAAGTTTTCGACTTTATATTTATTAAAAGCGAAGCGAATTTGGGAACAAAAGCTTTAGTTTCCACTATTTTAATGCTGTTTTTTTTATTGTGTAGTATTTTTAGTTGCAGAATTTAATTATTAGAAAAATTATTGGCATATAAATTGGCAAAACAGCATAAGATCATTGCGTTAACGTAGTCTTATTGTATTGGCTCTTCAAGTTGCCTCAAAATTGCGTCATGGCTCAGAAAAACGGAATGCACAGAGTGAGCTATGAGGCGCTTTTGAGCGCGCAACATTTCAAATCCAAGTCCAACGCAGCGGGTTGTGTCAGCGTGCCAACGAAATATTGAGAAATGAGTTAACACGACTGGCGCATTGAACTGACTTGGCGCAATTATTTCAGCGCAGTGTTACTCCGGTCTACCTCTGCGTCATTGAGGCCAAAAAGTAGAACTCGAAGCTAAAGACGCCTTGACCTACCGAAAATATATTCCGCTAATTACGTATTAGCAGACCTAATTCCGAATGTGCAATTTGTTCCGCATCACATCACATCAAAATAGCCACGTACTGAAACGAAAGTGATGAATCTCATGTGGTATTACCCTGGCTCAAACAAAACGTGACAAGCATGTTTGGGGCTTGTTAATTAATGGTCCGGTGTCCAAAAATTGCTAGTTTCAATTTCCGCACCTAAACAAATGGAGCATAAATGCGAAAATTGGTTTGGGAAATTAAATTCCGTGACATTTCCCTGTTGTCATTATAGGTAGAAGTACTATGAATTACTATGGACGTTAATTTTACTTATGAATTTTTTGCCGACTACTGCAAAGTCAATGACCAAGGTATAACGTACCTTTTGAATAAAAATATTATTTTATTATTAACTGAATCGGTTATTATTTTATGCTAAGTTTTACTGAAGTCAACACTCATTTTCTTTGACACGCGCACTGATTTCCTAAACATAATCCGTATACAAATTAACTCGATAATAGGCATTTATGACTCATCCAAATTTATCCACATTAACTAGAATTAGAAGTAATAGCAACGACTGCTTACGTCAACATCCAAATTATTCATTGCACTAAGCCAAATACTCATACAAAACTCATCTCCATTCCAGGCAAAAAGTGTATCGGATTTTTCATTCCGCCACGACAATAGTCACCGATGACATGGAACGCACGAAATATTGCCCGCGCTGGCACCGCGACTGTTTTTCCATGAAATGTCCACACAATTTTCGCGGCTGTATAGGATACGCGTGGCATAAATTTTCTATGGTCCAATTCCAACGTTGGCAACACATCCGAATAAACTAAGAACTTTTCAATACGACTCACGGCTGTCGAAACGGTTTTTTTAGTTAAATCTATTGTTGTTATACTCATTTTTTGGCTTTAATGCTATACAAACACACATTCCAGTAAGTGTGATTCCACATCCATCAAACTTTTTCGAAAGTTCGATGGCAGACCTTCAACCAGATTCGCTGTACGTAGGACCATGTTTAAATCGGTCCCTAACCAGAAACGGTACTTAATGCTTAGAACATGATGAAACACACTTCAAACAAGAATAAAGAGTTTGTTTGAAGGCGCTTATCGAAGACACACATGTATTGCTTGATATATTCCATTACTAAACAACTACGGTTTTTTTTTTGAAGTTTTTAATGCTAGTTTAGTAGCTTTGTTATGAACCAATGACCAGATATGAAGAAGCTCGTTTGTATTAGAAATCTCGTTTGTAGCGAAATGCTTTGAATGAAAAAGTAAGCGCGCGCTAGTTAGACAATAAACGGCTACTTATTTCAGTCTCCTCTCACTTATGCTGCTATCATTTGCTTACTTCTGACTTGATTCGACCTGACAGCAACAGTCCTAGTTTCTGTTCATATAGTTATTGTCTCGAGTCGTTTATTTAACCCAGGTCGAGCTAAAAATTGGTGTCTAGGTATTTAAATATTGTTTTCTTTCAGTAACAGCCCGGAGTCAGGAAGTTGGCGGTTTATCACCTCGTGCTGCGGTAAGCACGGTAAGCCGTTGTTTGTGCGCCTGACCTCATGTCGGGTTGCCGTCACACCGGACTATGAGAGTGAAGGAACAAAGAGTGTACCTGTGTTTGCACACACACTTACATACATACATAACATCACGCCCATAATCCCAGAAGGGGTAGGCAGAGTTAAAGGGGCAGCATGCCCCTTCAACCACATTCAGCCAAAAATAAAGCCGGGCTGGGTTAGATGGAAAATTGTGAAAAAGCAGTGACAAGCAGCTAACCTGTCGCCTACACAATCACACACTCAAAACCCGATATACCATTAGTCGCCTTTTACGACAAGCTAGGCCAGAACCACAGTTGGCATATTCTTTTTAAGTCCCAGACCAACACGGGACAGGGGGCTGGGTTGGTAGTTGCACACACACTTGTGCACTGTAATATCTCCAGCGTAGTTTGATCGACTGCAAATCCTTGTTGAGATTGGCCGCTGTGACCGAAATCGGTTAGGAGGGTATTATCGTTGTCATACAACGTCTTCGTGTCAATATCGCGTTCGGATACACTGCATATCGTTCGCAAGTTAGATGTATCGTAAACGTGATTGACAGTCGTAAAACGTAGCGTGACTCGTGCAGCGTGATTCATCCGCTTTGCGTCACGCTAGACGATTGTGTTGGAGCAGTGCCACTATTTAGCAAAGACCGAACGCGTGACTTGGGAAACATACATACTATTCCCGAACACAAGAGTCCAAAAAGCAGCCAGCTCCTTAAACCACTTTAAGCCAAAAATAAAATTTAGCTCAATTTTAATTAAGTAGTTAGGCGAAATTTTTTTAAAAAATTCTGGCTAGTGACAAATTTATTGTCTATGGTTTATAGTATAGACTATCTATACATACACAAATTAATACGCAATACACCTTTAATTGCCTTACGATATTTTAGGAAAGACAGTCTTGACAAATACTTTTTAAGTCCCAGACTAAATGTGAAAGTGAAAAAATAAGCATTCTAACTTCTCAGAATATGAATAGGTCTTTTGTCGTTGAAGTTTAGGCTTTAAAGAATAATATTGGACTTTCTCGTATAATGAAACAAAACATTGACTCATTCACCACACGCCTGATGAATTAACATCTGGTACATACTCGTATTTGCATTCAATACATTATGTATTACGAATAACCATTCTTCGCGACGACTATGAGTAATTTGTGGTATTAACATTACAAATTACAACTGTAGAAATACTTCGTTCAATAATAATAAAAATCGATTGCTTTGTAATATCTACTACGGCTTAGTTAAAAAAACAACTTAGTATTGTCCTACATACTATCATACCCGCAAGTAGCAGTATTGTTTTTAAACCATAATAACATAATGTAACATGATCCCCGAAGAGGTAGGCAGAGTCAAAGGGGCAGCAAGCCCGTTTAACCACGTTCAGCTAAAAATAAAAACTGGGCTGGGTTACATTTATAGAAAACCTTAACCACTTTTAGGAAAAAATATTGGGTTGGACCTGATGAAAAATCTTCAAGTGGCTAGTTGTCTACACAATTACAAAAACAATATTAATCGCCTTTTACGACATGCTAGACAAGGAAAATATGTACATGCTTAAGACACTAAAGAACTTATAAAAAACAAGACAAACGATGTCAAAAGACATCATAAATAAAATAGTTAAACTTCTCATCAACATATGTGACATTCGATTATAATCCGTTGAAAAACGTTCCACATTTTGGCACGTGCCGCACAACTGATGTCACTACAGGAACGTGGCGTAACCTCCTGCACGGCTGACGTATTTAGAATCCAGGTCAATTGAACAACCACGCTACCACATTCTGGAATTGACCAAAGATGTACCTAGATATTAATACTGCCATCGATTCGCCGTATTTAGACTTGGAATGTTCGATTCGATGTTGGGTTTAGACCGAGGCAGGTCTAATATAGGATGACCTGTCTGAAAGCCTTCTTAACGGTTCTTTAAATAAGACAACCGTACTTATCTGTTTCTGAAACTAGAATCATGGTGAATTTTAAGACCTATAAAGATTGTGAAATTTATCATAATCAACATTTCAGTGATAAGAAATTAATTGTTTAATATTTCAAGGGCTTTAGGAAGCGATTTGATAAAAAAAGCTTGCGGTGTTCACCAATCTTGACATACCGTTATTACGATCAACGTTATTTTTTAAAGGTCTTCCATGGCGGTTAAGTACCTTTGGCATTAACAGCCTATATTGAATTTCCATTTTAGAACTGTATACTCCTTCTTTTTGTTAAAATACTGTGCTTTATAATGCTCCGTCAACCTAGTGATCCATTCGTTCTACTACGTTAAAGTTTAAGTTTAAATTAAGTACTAGGAAAAAATCGTAAGAATTTTCATTCAATCAATGCACCAAATGCCTTTTCCTTTATCAATCCTAAAAGAGGAAGGTCTGAGTCACACAAGAAAACACATTTTGGTCTTGATCCGATTCCACCCTCTTGCTTAGGTGTATCTAAGTTATGTGTGAGAACAACTTATGCTAATCACGCAACTTACATTCGCTGATGTCACTCAACCGTCCACTTCGTCAAAATTTTAAATGTCATGATGTCAATGCTAATAAAATAATTATCATATCATAAATCATAATTTTATACGAAAGGCGACGTTTACGGCTTTCTATGTAAAAACTTTACGGCGTTTGTTGCGTAACCAATAAATTTTATGTTAATCATGTTTAGCTAATAAACTAAGACGGATTTAGATGTAGTTTGCGCCTCTGTTCATTCTCGTTATGTATTTATTATTGTAATAGGTTTAATTTTATGACTTCACTAGCTGTGTCAGTGGTTTCACCCTCGTTTATGGTTAATATTATATAGCATATAACCTTCCTCGATAAACGGGCTATCTAACACTGAAATAATTTTTCAAATCAGACCAGTAGTTCCTGAGAACAGCGCGTTCAAGCTAACAAACAAACAGACTCTTATATGATATTAAGTAACATCATCCTCTTAGCATCATGTCCCGATTTCAGTAGGGGTAAAATCATGGTCCTGGATTTAACCAGCATGGGTATGTCCACAATGTAAGAGCGACTGCGGTCTGGAACTTCGTAACCCTTAAGTGGCATATCTATACAAATCGGATCATGGTTGGACATCCGTAGTTATTCGAATGCGCTGGTTTTCTTACAATATTTTCCCTTACAGTTGAGTGGTATTATTACGTATATAGATTTGAAAATCTAGAGGTAAGTTTTAGTTAAAATCTGAGGTTGTATGATACAATTTTATAAATCAAAATTTGAATATAATATTAGCTCAGCTTTAAGTACAAGGAAAATATATGCTCCTTGTATTTCCTTACGAGCATTAGATAATTAGTATGCTTAATTATTATTCAGTCTGTATATTATTTATTTCATTTGAAACTTAAATTATACAAAAAACATATCCTGAGTAAAGTGTGTGTTTCAATTGTCTAATTATTCTGTCCAGTATTAGCAATTGGCTTACAAATTCTCAGTAATAACAAAGTTTGTTTGGGTAATTCCGTTTTAACTCGTCGATCAATGTCTGGTGACGTCATCGGTGAACGCTCAGTACGTTTTGTAAGCCAAAGGTGATGAATAGGTCAGTTATGATTTCATTAGTAGCTTTAATTTTGAGTTTCTTGTGGGCCAGTAGGTAATGATTACACTTGATAACGGTACATATACACTTATCAGTTTAATAGATTTTGTCCCATGTTGATCTGGGAGATAAAAATATGCCAACTATGTTTCTTCCTAGCATGTCTTAAAAGGTGATTAGTGTTAGGTCCGTGATAATGTTGGCAACGAGCTAATTTATTACTTATTTAGTCCGTTCAGTTAAGTACCTAGGTTATACAAAAATACAAGACACGTATTTTTTGCTTTATCAAGATATCAAAAAAAAATACAAAGATAAAGACCATTTAAAGTTTTGGAGTAGGGGCTTGCGACTTCACTTTGTAAGTAAACATTTTATGTACCTACATGTGACGTCAGTCGTCACGCGTTATTTCAATCAGCTGTATCTTCGCCAGTGTTTGTTTGACAAAAAATAAAAAAATACGTTGTTAAATATTTTTTTTTAAATCTAACTGACGGACTAAATAGATTTTTTTAGTCCGCTCCCTTATTGTACATCTAACTCAGTATATTGTTTAGATAGTTTTATGAAGTACAAAATTGATATCGTTTGGCATAAACATGTTGTGACGTCAACCCGAGCTGTTCGGTGATATCATAAAGTTAATTATTTACCTATTTACTTTTATTTATCATAAAGTAACAGTGCCTTAGTATATTGCTGAATCAGACCTGTCACATACATACGATTAAATTTTTAATTGACATTTAATAATTACGGCACCATCATTACCAAATATATTCGTTACACCGAAGTGATAAATGTCAAAGTTGTTACATAAGACTATTCGACATTCTTAACAAAAACCTCAAGCTATGATGATGATGATGATAAGATGATGTGAAAAAAGCCGCCTTATTCGTAGTGAGATTACAAAATATAGAATAAAGGACAAGTGAAACGCCTCACTCGAGAATTCTAGACACTAGACGCGAACAAATGAGAGACGTGAAAGTAGGGTCACCATATGCAGCACTTGTCCCGAGATCTCAGAGATCTCAGATTATCATGCTCCTGATAGCAATGTGAGTTTAGAAGTTTAAAGATTTTTTTAGATTCTCATGTTAAATTAAATAGTCAGCGTCAACGTGAGATTCAAAACAAATGATCATAAACTAGTTGCCCTCCCTATGTACGTCATTTATGGTGTCCTATTGAGTTCAATCTGAACCGACCAAGGATAATTTACAAAACAACACTTAAATCGGTTCAGTAGTGTACGATTACTTAAGTGACAAACCCGATCAAAAGAATTTATACATATGACAAAGATTGTTTATTCCACAGTTGTCTTTGCAAGAAAGTTTTAGGACTTTTTGTTATGGAAATTTGGCTTTTTGTCAGGACTTCATTTTCGATCTGGTAACCCTACTCGCAAGCAATGTAATGCAAAGTTCAACATGCAGACGATTAGATTATCGGCACTACATCTATTGCATAATAAGCAACAACATATTAGGGTGTGGTGTAAGTCAGAATGACACTGACATATTGCGTTGTGTTAGAGAATGTACTTTTAAGGAATCTTAGTTTTTGATTAAAACAAAAATCGTTTTGGTGTAGGTAATCTGCAATTTTCATCATATTTTTTATGGTTGCAATGCATGCTTCATTTACATAGATTTATAACGCCAATAACTTGTACGTTTTTATAATTTAAAAGACAACTGTCATGAAGTCTGAAATGTCAAGAAGATGAAGAAACAAGAAGAAGTGGCCATCTGAGGGGGCAAGTGGGATTTTTATTTAAATGAGCTTTTCCTTATGCTGGAAAGACCCTAAAATTTTGCTATTAAATGATGGTCATCTTATTTTGACAACATAATAATAATTTTCCAAATCATTATCCGGTGCAACAAAGATACAGACACAACCAAAGCTCAATAAAAAACAAAAAACACTCGAAACTAGATATCCCAAAACCAGCTAGATATGCATTAAGCTTCTTATACCTGCTGTAACCGCTCACCAGATCTTCTTGGGCCAACCCGAAACACGTAGAAGGTACAAAACGGGGTCACAGCAGCCTCCTTGCTTCAGATCATTAATTTGACACTCGGAACGGCTCCACAATGGCACCGCCCACCGGGTTAAAGGTCGGACGCGTTTAAACGTAAGAGTTGGCCAACCTTGCTTTTTGTTAATGGAATTGTAATGGGAGAGAGTAGACGCCATGGTACAGAACCGTTTTGCGTACTGAGTGTTAATTGCCTACTCACGGTGCGAGGTTGCGATGTTTTGCCTAGTCGCTAGCATATTTTGACTGGCTCAATGGCGCATTTGTTAATGATCCTACCCTATGCGCCAAGAGTTGTGGGTTCTATCCCCACCCAGGATTAACATTCGTGTGATGAATACTTGTGTTTGTTCTATGTCTGGATGTTAATATCCAATATTTAAGTATATATTTGTAATAATACCACTGTTGATTCTGATATCAGTAACACAAGTGCTTAAGCTACTTGCCACGGAGTCAGATCAATGTATGTGGTGTAGTCTGATGTTTATAAATATACCGACCTACAATCTTACATACTATACACATAAGTGCTATCACGCCTGCAATCCAAGGGTAGGCCATCCAGAGGTAGACAGTGTCCAAAGATCAACGAGTTCCTTTAACCACTTTCAGCCAAAAATAGAATTGAGTAGATGGAAAATGGTAATCAGTGGCTAGCTTGTCCTTTTTACAATACTAAAAGTTAACAGGCTCGTTGGTCGAGTGGTCAGAGACCCTGGTCACGAAACCAAAGGTCGCGGGTTTAAATCCAGCTAGGGGCAAATAATTCGTGTGATGAACATGGTGTATATTTGTACTCGAGTCATGAATGTTTATAAAAAGTATTTAAGTAAGTATGTCTATCCGTTCACCTAGTATCCATAGCACAAGCTTAGAACGGGCCTAGGGAATTGGGGTCCGGCCGTTATGCCCCCATTCTGGGTTGCCCCCGGCCGGTATGCCCCCACATTGAAAAATTTGTTATTCCGGTTTGCCCCCGGCCACGTTGCCCTCACAGTTTCTCTTTTTGTCATGATATTCGATTCACTACAAGATTTCAATAGTATTTGCTCAAGAATCTTGTTAAAAAGAAAATGGGGGCAACGCGGCCGGGGGTAAACCGAAAAACAAATTTTTCAATGTGGGGGCATACCGGCCGGGGGCAACCCGGAATGGGGGCATAACGGCCGGACCCAATAATTGGTGTGTCAGTCAGAAGAATTTATTATTATTATTTATTAAAACCTATTACCCAATTAACCGCCTTCTATGGCATATTACTAAGGTTTGCAGTTAGTACTTTACACTACTTTCAAGTACCCGACCAACATTGGTACTTGTGCAAATAATTTTGTAATTTGACAGATAAGTACGTGACTCCTATCAGAAGAACGTGAACAGAATTTCAGCATTTGGATACTGGAGAATCTAATGTTTTTTCCTAAGAAATATCAAAATTTAATTAGCAGTTTGTGCTTGAATCGGAAAGTAAAATATGACTTTTCTTTTTAAATAATATAGGTATTGTTATTGTGTTTTTTTCTTCTATAAATATAAATATTTTTTTCTTCTATAGCTACACAGTAAAGAGTAAGTTTGTTCACAAATTCTTTCTTCCTTCAAAAGTCATTTCACCATTGAAGTTATTGTCAGTTCTGTTAAGTTAGCAACTTAATGTTATTGCAATCACTTAGCGGTGCTCACTGAATAATAGCGCGCGTGACTTTTACTATTGAACTTTTTGATATAGCAAACTTAGTTTAGTTATCCAGTTGAAAGCTTAAATATTTGTATATAACATTATCGAAATTGGAAATCAGAATTATTTTATAACAAACGTCTTTGTTTTTCGTCTTTTGAACTGGTTTAAAGTTTACAGTGGTACCATTAAATGTAAGATTATGGTATTAAATATCAACATAATGAAGATATCATTATGTTGATATTTAATAACTTAATCGTGTCGCTAAATCCTGGATCATGGTTTAAGCGGGCCTTAACTAAGCACAGGATATAACGCTAGGAAGCTAATTAGTCATCTGATTGAGTCATCTAAGATCTGTCTGGCATTTTGAATGAGCTACAAGACAATCACACTACCAAAAAATATAAATCTAAGTATATAGAATATTTTTTGTGTTTAAAAAGTAAATAAGTACTTCAACAATAATAAATAAATAAATATCAGACTACATCACATAGATTGATCTGACTCCGAGGTAAGTAGCTTAAGCACTTGTGTTACGGATATCAGAATCAACAGTGGTATTACAAATATATACTTAAATATTCAATATTAACACCCAGACACAGAACAAACACAAGTATTCATCATACAAATATTTGTCCTGGGTGGGGATCGAACCCACAACTCTTGGCGCATGGGGCAGGGTCACTACCGTATGCGCCATCGAGCTTGTCAATTTTTGTTGACAATTTTTATTATATTTTACAACAGTTGTTGTTTTTACTTTTGACTGACTTCAGTTCCCTTCTGTATTTATAGTCTTTGTGAAGGCGGAGCAGACGCCTCAGTAATTGGTGCCTAGCGTTTTGTGCCGAGGCAACACTTCATTGGGTCTTCGATCCTAAAATTTAAATGGCGGCACTTAACGTGTTGGATCTTTGATCTCAAAGGTGCTTCGTGCCAAAACGGCCACAGATTTCATAATGAAAAAGTGTGAGTATATTGTTGCTAAATGCCCCATCTTATTGTGTTGATCAATGATTCATAATCGTTCATTCTTCTTTCTGTATCATCAATCAAAGGATACTTTAGCTCTGGCTGAAAGTACGGTTATGATTTAAAATTATTTATGATTCGAATTCGATCAAGATGTTTTCTCAAGAGATTTTATTTCATCGGTATTTTGATTTAGTACAAACTTCACTTCAACTAGTTTACTAGTAATTATATTTAAAACGATTTCAATTTCTGATGCTCATGATCAATTGCTACAAACATGATATAACTGTTTATTTATGTAATAGACAGCCCCTTTGGTGAAGAGGTTCAGACTTCGTGTCGACGCACAGAGCCAATCGATTCTCGCAGCAATACAAAGTAGTTGTTGATGAAACAGATATTTGAGGTCTGGCAGTTGTAGGAAACTTTCGTTGATTCACATAACACAACTGTTTAAGCTACTAAGTAGCTTAAATTATTATAAATAAATAAATATTCGACGACATCACATGCATTGATCTGACTCCGAACTAAGTAGCTTAAGCACTAGTGTTACGGATATCAGAATCAACAGTAGTATTACAAATATATACTTAAATATTGGATATTAACACTAAGAAACAGAACAAACACAAGTATTAATTATACGAATGTTTGTCCTGGATGGGGATCGCACCCACAACTCTTGGCGCATGAGGCAGTGTCACTACCGAATGCGCCATCGTACTTATGTTAACTGTTTAAGCTACGAAATAGCTTAAAATATTGTTTTTCTAATTTTTATTGTTATATATACAGGTATTCTTAAACAAGTTGTGAAATACATAAGTAGAGTACATTGCCGACTACTGATAACAATATAATATTTTTCTTAAAATCTTCGTATTAAATATCCCGTTGTCTTCGCTAAAGCGGCCATCCCAGGTATCGGAGAATCAGGACATTGGTTGTAAAACTTAATATGGGGCATATATCGATAACTGTGCCGTGGAGGGAATGTAACGACTCATAAAACCATAGCGCTGCGTCGAGACATAAAGAGAGTATTCGGTATCGGGAATAAAGCGGATCTCGTAAAACTCGGCGTTTTATAATGTATCTAGTGATTTTGCGCGATTCACTGGCTTTTAAGACCGTTGAGTAGAAGTCCGGAAATTAGCTGGTATTGTTCTTGTCGCGACTCTTGCGCATAAATGGTCTTGGAAATAAATGCTTTTTGCCAGATTACGGGCCATAAGGAAGTATGATTTGAGCTGTTTTTATGTATGTATGTATGAATCTAGAAACAATGACGGGATTAAACCTATTGCAACGACCGTGGTTGCATCACGGCCGTCACGTCAAGCTGTAAGTACTTATAATAAATATCGCGTTAAGTCCCATCAGTATTATTGCTAGTGATAATTCAACGCGAAAGTTTAAAATCATTGTATGTATGTGTTTGTATTTAGTATGTTCCACTACAGCTTAGCGCCTAATACTATTTGGATGACAATGAGGTTTCGAGTTTTATAATTTAAACTTACTGTTTAATTTCTGTGATGATTATAATGTCCATCCTCCTAAACGTCTTGCGAGAAAGGCACAGCTTTTGAAGTATATTTCTACAAGGCTGAATCCTAGACGCCATTTATCGGAGGAACATACAATATCAAAACCACTACCCGACACAAGATCGGACTATCCATTTTACAGGAAAGTAAACACTTCTGAAATTCCGGGAAGCGACCCTGTTCATTTTACAAATAAACAATGGAATTTAGCAAATAAATAGTGACGCGAAGGCGAAACCCTTATTCGTATCCCGGAGTTTCACTTACGTTTCTATCTCGACAAATCTCACCTCGGGATCTTTATAAACAAAAACAAAATTTCAATTTGAGTCCCACTCTATACAAAGCCGGGTGTGTATGTACGGTCGACTCAAATCCCACTTTGATCGACTTCTTAAGTCCTTCGCTGGCGATACCCTAAGTTTCGTAGGGTTAAGTCTCTGACGAATTCGGTCCACGATTAGCATAACTGACTAGTGATAGCGAATCATTTGGTAATCCTGCAGGATAATGCCGTATTTTGTAAACAACGCCACAGAATGATTGCTGTCGTCTAGTTAATCTGCTTTTATCTTACCAGACTTAGTTCACATAGATAAATAATTTAGGATTCTACATAAACAAAATGTATAAAAAATGCGATAGAAAAATGGCAAAAAGAGATAACACTGTGCTATTTCTCCCTGGAGCCTTTAGCAACATTTTTCTTTATTCACTCCAGATAATTTCAAAGCGATGTCCAACGTTAAGTATGTCTAAGTAAATACTATATTTAGAAATTACATTGATTATTAGCTATAGAAACTTACTTGTAAGACCGTTTCCACGATTGTTAATATATAAAACCTTTTGTTTTTACAGGTATGTGTGATGAAAATGAGTAAGTATATGCAGTAAATCTGTGGGACGCCTTGTCTTAATAAACCATATATCTTACTATAGTTTAAGTAACTGCGACGCTATATTTATTAGACAGAAACGTACCGCTCACCTCCATATATTAAATACAAGGCACCCTTGTATTTAATAAAGCTAGACTCACCCCTTGAAATCCAAATCCACCCTAATCTTTCATGTCGAACTCTATTCCTCTACTTGGAACTAAAATCTCATTTACATAAGCATTTTGTCTATCTAGAATCCTGAATTTATTGCTCTGTGTGAACTCAGTCTGGTTATTTCAGATTTAGGATTCAATTAGAGTCCTGTTTCGTATAATCGAATGCATAATTTAGTACAGCAATGAAATTTATTTCATTGTTGACAAAACATTGGTTAGGTCCAAATATAGGCCACTTGCTTTCACCCGTGTGGAAATCAATTTCTCAGAAACGTTATGACTTCTGTGGCATCTTTAATTTCTTTTAAAATATAAGAAGCCTATATCGTTTCTAGTGCTTCAAATTAACTTATAAATTTTATCAGAAATTCAATACATTAACTGGGAATACGTAACAGACAGACTTTACTTTTGTATTTATATAATTATACGCTTCTGTCAATGTAATTAAAATGTATATTGCGTTGACGATGCAAGATGTTTTAGTCATTAGTGTAATCTATTACTTAGTATATATTTAACTCAATATTTTATCTTCGCCTTATATACATTTTGCAGAGTATACATCGAGTATATTTATTTTGCTTTATTTTAAAAAGCACTCGATCCATGCACAATTTTTTTGTATTCGATTCGAGTCCATTCTATTCAATTTGTATGGAACCGAACCGCGACCAGTTCGGAACTAGCAGTGCTTCGCGGTTTTATTCGCGTATTTACCGTTCCAGTGGGAATAAAATATAGCCTATGTTACTCGCTCATAAAGTAGCCTTTAATTGGTGAAATAATTTTTCAAATCGGTCTTGTAGTTTCGGAGCCTATTCAATGCAAACAAATAATGAAATCTTACCTCTTCATAATATCAGTATGAAATGTATTAAAACAAATGCCGTCGGAATTGTAGCAGATTAGTGAATACTAAAACTAATTCACGTCACTACTTTGAACTTCAAGAATGTGTTTCTATGTAACTAAATGGTTATAAATTGTCAATCGCTGCTCTCTAACCGTGGGCGATTTATTTCCATTTTCTCCCCCCATGCTCACCGTTTGACAAGCCATCCCATTTTGGTGTTTGATAGTTCCACTAAATGTCTTTCAACAGAACACATTTCTAAACAAACCTCTCATGTATTTTGTTAACTAGACGCCATATGGGATCATTTACCGTTCAAAATTCACTCATATTGACCTCTCTTACGAAGTCTTAAAGTTGGATATCGCCTATCAAATACCACTTATTTGGTAATGACAAGTTTACTTTTGTTGCCAATGTGGTAGCTACCATCCGATTTTCATGTCTATGTTTATAGCTTTAAGATTAATTGTGTGTATTCGTTATTCGGTCTAGTAATGTTTGAACGTTGAAAGACGTAGAACAACTGTCAAAAGCTGTTAGTAAGTTCTTAGTTTTTTATTTTCCTTTTGTTAATCAATCGTCGAATGACAAGAGTTCATAAATACAAGTTTTTATTGTTTATATTTCTAAACTGTTCGTTCGTAAAACAAATGAAGACTTCCACGGCAGATACTTTTCGTCTCAGAAATGGAAAATGAACATCTTTTTTATTTTCTACTCGAGTTAAGGAATATTTTGTCGTTTTTTTTTCATCATTTTATACGTCTATATTCACTCTAGATTTCTAGTTTCAACTTCACTTAATCCATGGCTAAAGTGTGTTATAAAGGGAGCTTGGTAAATATTTTTTGTTGTAAACTTTGCAGACGAGACGTTTAAGCTTTATTGTAATATATTTTGTAATATAGGTTGAAATAATAACCATCAATTTTGAAAACCATGCCAACAGTATTCTGTTAGATACACTGTAACAATACTTTAAATTGATCGGATTTGCCTTAATACGAGGTGCTCACTATCCTATATTTTGTAATAAGACTGTATTAGTGCTATTTTAGCATATTCCTTGTCTAATAACAGGATTGATTCAATAACAATCAAATATAATACGTTAGAGTACTAAAACAAATAATTTTCCTTACTAGAATTTACTTGTGCAAACACGGGTGCACGGGTAGGTATAATATATCCTTAGAAAATACCCTTTAAAAAAGAACGCAGTATTTTATAACGTCCCTAATATGGGCGCCCATAATAATATTTTATCCAACAAGTGTCTTACTTTTGTGGAACACAAAGGGGTTTTAACTGGGGTACATACCGTTTTTCAGGGAGGAGCTATGTGCCCCATTTTTTACAACATTTATGACGGGAGTTGTTCACTTTTTGTTCGTCGAAAACTTTATTTTTGGGACAAAAACGCGGGTGAGGACCACTTGGCATCATCCTGCAGGAAGTGGGGGTCGCCCAGGAAGTGGCGGAGGACCCTTAGGACGGTCGAAATTGTATTTAATCACTGTATATTGCGAGGGGTGGGAGGGCCGGCCGAGAGCGTGCTGGATTGTTCAGGAATTAAAAAACGATGTTCGTTTGATAATATCTTCTTATATTTTGCTCCGTTCCGTATTAATTAAGACGGATTAAGTTGCTTTGGAGTGCCGTTACAAATTCGTGTAGAGGCTTTCCAGGTAATATTTTATTTATTTATTAGGACAGCAAAGAAAATTTATTTTAGAAACTTTAAATGTTTTTTTGGTTTACTTTTAGATGTTGTGATATCGACAGCTTTTTTGTAAGGAAATTGTTACCTAATTTTAATACTATTGGGATTTTTTTATTTTTACCAGTTGAAACAGCAAGTTATAAGACAGCGGCTGTAAGACTTATTGGTACATTCGTTTACTGTATAGTGACCACATGATTTTATTAAATCAACTTACTCCAATTAACATATGTCATGAACCGAGTATAATCTAGATTTCTGGAAAATTTTAAGCAAAGGAAAATTCACTAGTGAAGACGTGAAAGAATAACAAACTTACTTTCGCATTTATAAAATTAGTTAGGATATTTCTATTATTATTATTAGTATTAGTATTAAATCATATTAGAGTAGATTATCTAACTTAACTTTCCTCAGTCACTCCTGCTTTATCTTGTAAAATATTCTAGACATTACAAGACACCAAGAAAACTCGAGTTAATCTCATATCTTGACGTTCCTCGTTCTATCCAACTTTAAGCATCGTGTAATCTGTCTAGTACCGTTGTAAAAGCACGTCGTTTTAGCATAATAGTCCCCAGATCTGTCTGTGGGGTAAATTATAAAAGTTTCCAAAGTGTCAGTCTTGCTTTCACTGTGTACTGCGGTTATACAACCGCGGAGGGTACGAAACTCTACGGGAACAAGTTTGGGTACTTACAAGGGGTCAGTAAGGCTAATTAATACTTAGTGTTAGACCTTGCAATGGGTGCCTTTGGGGTAGTAATTAAAAGGTCGGACGACATGCTTTTTATGGTATAAAATTCGACATCTCGTATTGTATGTCCCCACAATAAAGGGGGCGTGATCACCATGATTCTGGATATAACTAGTCTGGTTATTACATGCGAATGCCATCTGACCTTTATGAGGAACCGGATCTATTAGATTGTATGTACTTAAATACATACATAACATCACGCCCATAATCTCCGAAGGGGTAGGCAGAGAGAAAGGGACAGCAGGCCCCTTTAACCACATTAAGCCAAACACAAAACTGGGCTGGTTTAGGTGGAAAATTGTGAAAAAGTAGTGACAAGTGGCTAGCTTGCCGCCTACATAATCACATACCTAATACCCGAAATACCATTTGTCACCTTTTACGACATGCTAGGTTGGCACATTCGTTTTAAGTCCCAGCTCAACATGGGACTATTGAGCTATCACCGGTCAAACCGCTGTTTTTTTTATAAGAATTTCCCTTTATTATCGAATTAGCAATGCCCGTTGCCGTGGGAATACGGGAATAATAAATAAATAATACATAAATAACTGGCCAATAAAGTAGCTTTCCATTGGTGAAAAAATTCTTGAAATAGCTCCAGTTGTTTCGGAGCCTATTCGATTCAAACAAACAATCAAACCTTTCCTCTTTATATTAGACAAAGTGTATTTGCAAATCGAAACGCCGAGACTAATATTAATATCACTATTTCTGTCTGTTCCTTTTGTTTCTACTGTCTCCATCATTCATAGTTACTGTAGAAATTAATCGAAATCCCAGTGTTCTCAGTACGTCGAACTTATTTTGTTAACATTCTTGGCAGCGTTCCGTTATACGCGTCAAAGTAATTTTGTCGCTGAACGAAACTAAAAAGAGACCTGAATGAATTGGAACTGTGAATGAAATTAGAGTTGCGACTAAAATAATAGGGGACAGGGTTCCCACAACGATTTAGAATTCGAATCTCGGACTTATCATAAGTAAGTATGTTTTTATCTTATATTAAGTGGTTTGGTAGGGAATTATTTGCCTCAGCTTATTTTGGTATAGTTCTGTTCTTTTTTTTTCAAGTATACAAGAAAGGTTTATCCCGTGTTGGTCTGGGACTATAAAATAACTTGCCAACTGTGTTTCTTGTCTAGCATGTCGTAAAAGACGACTAATGGTATATCGGGTTTCGGGTATGTGATTGTGTAGGCGACGAGCTAGCCACTTGTCACTACTTTTTTACAATTTTCCATCTCACCCAGCCCAGTTTTTGGTTGAATGTGGTTAAAGGGGACTGCTGTCCCTTTGACTCTGCCTACCCCTTTGGGGATTACGGGCGCGGTGTTATGTTTGTTTGTTTGTTTATACAAGAAAGGTGCTGTAGGGAGAGTTGAGTCAAATCTGAATATTTTTGCTTATTGCGTCTATAGTAAAAAGCTGGCAGAATTAATATATATATATATTATTATTGTGGATCTTTATCTCATGTCACTTTCCGAATACGTATGTAACTGGTTGGAATGATATACAGTTTGATGAGCAACATTGTCATAGTACCGATTACTATAGTCATTTTATTGTTGTATGTATAGATAAAATTATCATTATAGTGGTTGACATTGACCGCTAGTATGTTTATCAATGTTTTCTAATAACTACAATGTGGCAAGATAACAAAATTAATGACTCAACGTGGGATAATAGGGATGATGACTGCATTAAAAAAACTATAATTCCATTTAGTCCGTCAGTTAGATTATGCAAAAATACTAGACACATATTTTTCGCTTTGCCAAATGATCAAAAATCACAAAGATGAGCATCAAAGTTTTGGAGTGGAGCTTGCGACGTCACTATTTAGTAAAAATTTTACGGAAGCGTGACACCACGCGCAACTTGAATGCATTGTATCTTCGTCAATGTTTGTTTGACAAATAAATAAAAAAACACGTGGTTTTTTTTTCTAACTGTCTGACTAAACAGATGTTTTTAGTCATATAGCCTATTGTTCGTAGTAAGTTTTCCCAGGATTTTATAGTCTATTTCACGTTATCTAGGCCAGATACATCAGCTATTTCCAAAAATAAAGATAATTTGAATTTGGATGTGTCATGGTGACACTCAAATTACCTATTTAACTGTAATAACTAATGTAATGTAAAAGTATATGTTAATGTGTTGGTCATAAACTGTATCTGTTAAAGATATTAGCATTCTACAAAGTCATATTATGACATCCTTAACACTTTAATTTGAGGTTAATACAGTTCAAGAAGTTAAGAGATATACCCATCAAGAATCAAAACAAATGTCACGTCTAGTCAACTCTAAACTTGTTCAAAAAGCAATAAAACTTGACCTGCCAGAATAGACTATACTCGGAATTCACGTACATCAAAACAGAGACACAGTCGTATAAATATCAGTGAGACACTATTGATTAAAGTATGATGAGATCGTTCTATAATAACAGGCCTTGTAAAAAAATTTGCAAATATTTTTCTTGTCGTTTTTTTTGGCTGCAAATCGGCTAATTGTTCGCGGCGTATTAAGAATGCAATTAATTATTCTATTCTTGAGGTTCATTTATGTCATTTAGGTATAATAATAAACAATTAAATACAAAAAAAAAAATTGTAATTCTGTCTAGAATTCTTTGAAAAGTTGCTTTGTTACAAGATTTCAATTAATATCTATCGACATGTTCAATTCATAGCATATACATACATACATAACATCACGCAACAGTCCCCGAAGGGGTAGGAAGAGTCATATGAGGCCAATGTATGATATACTTAGTACTAAGTTAATATTAGAATTGTGCTAAGTTATTATCATTGTTAAAGTAAGACATTGTCTCATATACTTGTTTACTCGTGGCTACTCGTCATGATGCTTGAGTACGGTTCCACTGAACAGAAATGGGTACCTTTACCAAAAGTTCACCGTTCTTCTACTGCCACCTTCCGGCACTGTGACAAAGTTCTGTATGTTCTTATTTATTATTTTTGTTTACAACCATGTCGCAGGCAAGCCCGGCGATCTATCAGCGATCGTAGTCTGGCGGCGCGCCAATGCAACTATTTCCAACTATTTGGACTACTCCGTTAATAGTTTTACAGTTGTTCGTGCTGAGACTTATAATTAACAAGCTATTTCCTCCGGCTTTGCTCGGAAAATCGGTCTGCTAAACATTATGACCCTCTATTATAACAGGCGTTATAGATCCTGGGATAAAAAGTTCTACGTGTCCAGGTAATAAGCCACTAGGAGCTTAGGAATGATACCCGGGTCCATGATGATTGTACATAATAATATAGTCATGCAAATAGCCCGTCATCACATTTGTGATACTAAGTCTTCGAAATCTAGCAACGACAGTGAGCCACTACCAAATTTAATTCCAAAACCTTAACCCGTACTTAAAGAGTATCTAACAACCATCCATCATCATAATAGGAAATAAGTTTCTTAAAACAGAGAAGGCTAAGGTATACAAATGAAATGCCGTTTCTGTGGCAAACGCTAGTAATTTAATTATCCGATTATTCGGACCCGAGATATCGGTAAATGAAATAAAATTTGAATCGATGAGACACTTGGATTTATTAATTGAGTCTCTTCTAATTTTAATTACGATTGATGAAACAGTCGTTAGAGAGTTGACGTTTCACAGTAAATGTCAGATAGCTGACAAATATTGTCGACAGTTATTAAAGTAAGAAATTAACGCGTTCTTTCAATAGAATGTTTCTTAATAAAAATCTCTTTGAAGTTTGCTTTTAAAGTGCCAAACGGAAGAAATATTAAGTTGTAATTTGATCATAACTTGTTATTAAGAATTTATGTGGAATGTCTGAAATATATTGTAAACTGTCACATCTAAATGATAAATTACTTTATTTTCTTTAAGCAAGTGCTGAAGTAAAGAATATAAAGATTGTTGATGTGTTTATGCTCGCTTCTATCATAGTTAATTTATTAAGATGTTGTCTTTGAATTTAAAAATACGCATGAAATAATATTTGTCTAGAAAACCATAAAATTGGCTAGGCACCAATATTGTGCAAACCCGTCTACTACATCAAGTGTCTTTCAAACAAAACATAAAACCTCGGAATGATTCAAACCCACTTTACGACTAAAACGTCTTCCTATATTTACACCTTTTATTGGGTTAGTCGATATAGCGGAAATTCCCCGGCGTCTTTTGAAACGTTTCTTTTTATAGTACGCGAGCAACATAAAAACGTCCCATTCGGTTTTAAAAACCATTCCGTTAATTTTGTGTGTCGCCCCTATTTGTTATACTTGTGTCATATTTTTCGAACGTGACACGTTATGCTCTTTAAATGGTCCAAAGATTTAGACCGGCGTCGAAATGTTTTAACAGTTTGTCGGCGTGTAAGATTAAAACCGTTTTGTCGTAAGCGCCACCGGTATTAACAGTTTGATAATTAAGTGTTTAGCCTTAGGCGGTGAGGCGTTGATGAGTTTTTACTGTTACTCCGGAATCTTTTTATTGCTTTATTGAGATTTAAAGATAAAAGTCTGTAATGTAATATTGACAGTCCTAACCCACTTCGGTGATAGAATGGAAGATAGCCAACTAATAAATATATTACTATTGTTAAATACTTTCGCACCTACAGAATAAAAGTGGTCTGATTCAAAAAGTGAAATATTACGTGGAAAGTGACTACGAAAGTCTTAAAATGCTATTAATTAAGTAAATATTAAATTACCATCATTTTGAGTCATATATACATTATCGTCATTTGAGTCATCATAATGAAAGTGATCACACTTTCATTATGTGCAATATGATAAACTATAACATAGTTTGTCATTGCATTAGTTATAATTTTGGTTTCATAAATCTCCTCTACTAACTCCTGAGAACGTTGCTGGATTTCTCGTCCATCACAAATATCCTCATCTAAATCCATTACCCCGAAGATTATTTAATAAAAACAGCTGCTCCATCAGACAGGTCACCAGTATTCCCGTTGCCAACATGTACACAACCCCTTGTGGGCAGTAGATCAACACTCGGACGAAATACAAACAAAATACCAAGCAAAAACTGGGAAGTAGGCGCCCTTCGCGGGCCTCCGGTTCTGTAGGCGTTTTCTAATAATACATTTTAATATCACATTACCCGATGTCGTCAAATATCGTCTGTGGAATCTATTCAATTGCTTTTTTTCTTAATTCCGATCGTCAACCTCTTCCGCTTCACATAACCAAACTGGCGCGTTTAGTTTGACAGCTGTCAAAGTGACATAATTATCGATGTTTTTTTATTTTTAAATTGAGAACACTCGAACACAGAAGTCGAAATCGTGATAGTATCCGTGATACGAATGAATTCAAATAAATCATATCTCTATTAAGTAAACCTCTATAAGTAATTAAAGGTAAGTAATTTGTCCCCTATATTTTGCGCCAAGTGCAGAATGCTTTGCAAACCCTCAGTATTCATACATGCAAGTTTATATCATCAATTTAATCAATTGAACATTTAACATTGTTATAAAAATGCTTGCTCAATTGTAAGCTCAAGACCTAACATTTTAAGGTAATTTTGGGGGACTAAATACTTATTCTAAAATAGATTTCATACCATGTTATCTGGCCTTTCCATAAATTTTATTTCTCATTTGAGTATACTTAATAACTGCAGTATAGAGCTTAAATTACTTTATGTGTTATTCATATAATACTTTATCTTTCAAAAGCTAAGTAAATTATAATCTGGTTAAACTATCAAAGGAATATTTACTAATAACATAAATGAGAGTCTCTTTACATGTAAATCTCCCAAATTAAAAAGCCTCATATAAAGCAATTCGCCAAATATAAAAGTTTCTTGCGTCGGAACCCTAAAACCACGCCTGAAGGCTCTGTAGATAAAACCTACGCCTATCGCGAAGGGCGAGTATTACCACTTTGCCAAATTACTTTGTCCCTACACAAAGACCGCCATTGTTGAAGGATTCGGCGTTTTTTGTTCAGCACAATAACTATCGGAAGTGATCCTGCTTTCGAAGATATTTGAGACGTACTTTGACAAATTAAGTTTTGGGAACTAGGTGCCAAGTTAGGTGTGAGTCTGATAACACTAGTCAACAGTTTTTTTGCACAGAATCAACTCATTGCCTTTTTGATAAAACAATAACAGCTGATTCAGATTCCGTCATCCAAATTTGATCATCAGGTCACATTTTTGAGATATTAGAGAACAAAGTTACTTAAATTGGCTTTAAGGTCTAACTTCAGTATTAATAAATCCATTTATTAAACAACATTTTTCATATCTTTTGTCTTTTGTGTAAAGAAATAATCCCAAATTGTTGATTAACAGTGTAAATTATATTGCTATACTAATGTATCGCAAAATATTCGCATTAGAATGGTATTAAGAATTCGTCCATATAAAATGCGCAGCTTCGAATGTACGCAAAAAATATGGTAAAGCTTAACTAGACTTAACTTTGCATAGAATCATAGTAGAAGCTTAATTCGAAGTACATTGAAATTTTCAGCATTCTGACTATCAATCGCATGTATTATGTTTACATTTTATTAATCTTTATGCTGTTAAATAATACAACAAAAATCGTTTCAATGGCAGATATTTGAATGTTTCTAGGCAAATGACAAAAAAATGTGACGTGATGGAAAAATGTTTATAATATATTTGTATTATGATGGTACTGATAATTAGAAAAAAGTATTAAATTGTTATGTTGCAAAAAAAGAGTGTAATTTTGTTGACTAGTGTAATCATGACGAACTAAGTGTAAGGTAACTCCAGCTTTACGGTTATTGGATTAAGGCGCAAATTGCTTTGCTCTTAATCTTATTTGTAACTAGTAGTTTAGTATCGTTTCAGAAAACAAATTTGTCCTTTTAACAATTTTGTGTAGCCTGGTTTGCCTTTTGGTTGCTAAATAAACGCCAAGCGAAGACTAGATGAAACTTCTAACGCTTTTTTCATAAAACATATTTTTAAAGTAAAGACTTTATTTCGTCTATAGAAACCTCAATATAATATAAACCCGAGTAATTTAGGTTTTAGGACTTATATTTGCTGACAAAATAAATGTGGTATAAAACGACGGACGAACTGCCTCTTTTAAACGCGTCTCCTATTTTTATTTAAAACAATCTACATTTAATATTTAGAAAAAAAATAAATGTGTATTATAAAATGGTTATCATTTATTCTCAAACTTAATCTAGAGAATAGCTGACCAATTGAGGCGCTCGTCATCTAATTAAAAAAAATTTACTGACAAACACTTCAAAACGGTTGGATATTTTGTACTTGCCTTGTTCACTGTTTATTAATAATACTGTAAAAGTTTACATCTTCATTCGTTCGTGACGCTTTATGATAATTGCGTTTTTCACGTTTTTAAAAGCATGCGTTTTTATCAAAGTTGTATAACGGTCGTATTTTCGCCGAAACAAAACTTTTAAACGCCAAATTATTTCACGCGACGAATGGAAACGTCAAATGAAATTTGAATCATGCGACAGTAACAAAAGCTTGGTAATTTAGTATTATTTTGAGATGTGTGTGCTTTGCTTTTAACTGGTGACACAAAAAATATTATATATACAGACGAATTGAGAACCTCCTCCTCTTTTGAAGTCGGTTCAAAAAACAAAATAAATTGTTAATATGTACTTACATAAAATTTATCCTATTCGAAGAAGTTTCAGGACGTGTTTTTTATTGTACTTTTTTAACCAAAGAGGATAATTTACATATGTAAATTAAAATCTTGCTTTGTTTTCCCCTATGAATAACTAGAGAAACAAGGGCTTCAGACTGATTAGAAAATAGCCATGCTTTTAAATTTTTCATACAGGAAAAAAAACTTTCACAACATTAAAAGCTGTCTAAATTATAAAATTTACTTTGAAAACACTTGTTTAAAATAATAAGCTCGTTCTTACTATACTTGTCATGTTTCTTAACTTTCTTTCATTATTTACGAGCAAAAATATCAGATATTGTTTTCTGATCGCGTTTTTGCGTCTCATGAATATATTGTGTCGGCTTCTTGAAACACGGCTGCAATTTATCATCGTAAAAAATTGCATCGATAAACCATCGGAAAAAACGGTTCGATCGAAAAGTTGCCGCCATAAAAATTAGCTTCGCTCCTCCGATATATTCAAAAGTGGGACGTCTCAATTCGGACCGAAACTCGCGCACCCCATAAGGACGCCGGATGTCGACATAAAACTGGTGGAACGACACACTATAACCCATAACTTTTCCCTTAAAACAAGGAGCTGGGACACGCTGGCAACATTTTTGAGCGGGCGCGCTCCGAGCGCGAATTGTGGATGTGGCTTTTAAATCAAAAGTATTTTTAACCGACTTAAAAAAAAAAGGAGGGGGTTCTCAATTCGACTGAATTTTATTTTTAGTTATAAATATGTGTATATCATCGTTCTTACTTTCTACTGGTATCTGAACACATTTGTATGCACTGTAATTGGAATTTTTAAAGTTTTTTGACAAGTAACAAGGAGCTATAGAGTTTATTGGACCACGATTTCCATTTGCGATCTATGAAGGTGAAATGCATCAAAGATTAGACGGATTTAAGCGATGAGGTGTAGGGAGCATAGTATCTTTGACTCTTGCTATGGAACTAAAAGTATCTCTAGTTGTTTGGATTGCATTATCGTCATACGAGTACTGACGTTCAGCCTTATCGATGAACTAGTTATATAATAGAAAAATTGACAACCCAGAAAAAAAGCCAAGAAAGCAGTTCTCAATCTACAAAAACAGTCTTATATCACCAAAAAACTTCAAAAAAGACCGATATTTATCACCTGCTAAATGCGGTTCTCAAACTGCAGCACTCAGCCGCGCTGACGTCAGCAAGCCGCGCGTTACGTCAGTTATACCCTACGCTACTCGAGCGCCCTCTACGACACTGTTACTTTTTACTCTTTGCCCCTCAAGCACGCGCCGGGGGGGGACGGGACCTAAGCGATTTGTAGAGCCGATGAAAGCTCTTCAGATATAAACGGCAGGGTTGTCAACTCACTAATGGAAATAACGGTATTTTTACTTAAGACCTGTAAGTTGCTTAAATATAGAGGCTTAGTTTGCTAAATGGCGTTCCTTTTTTCGCTTAAAGGTGCGTGGGCGTTCGTGTTTGGCGCGGATCATGGGGATAATTGAGCGTTACGGCGTTGATTGTTTCGTAATCTTATTTAATGCGGGATTTGAGCGTTTCATTGTGTGATAGGGGTTCGGTGTGTGTTGGGAATGAAGCAGGGTTCGCGGAATGCTAATGTTGAGTTGTTTATTAATATAATCGTAGTTAGCACTAATTGAATATTTTCGCTTTGATGATGTTAAATCAAGTTCATTTCAGTAATTATATTAATGTAATTTGGTGTGGTTGTTTTGACTCTATTTTTAGTCAGAAAGTTAATGTTTTACTTTATTAATGATATGCGTGAGAGATGTATAATCATATTTGAACATTCAACAGTTAATTGATAATTATCACTACATTATTTTCAATTAAATTTTGAAGCTTTTCCGATATAACAATGCCAGGAAAATTATATCATTCATTTTGATATTTTTTGCCGCTAAATGATAACCGCAAACTTAAATAACTATTAATACAAAAGTGAAGGTACAAATAATAATCATGATTTAGTTTATATACCAAGCATCCTTATCACTGAAGAATGAACTTGTTGCACCAGTGAAGAAAACGTGGCTTAAAACTAATAATGAAATAATAATGCGTCTTTTTTTCTTTCTTATTTTCTTATAAAGCCTAACAAAATTCCTACAGAAACTTTAGTAGAAGTAAAAATTATCACCGGTTCGAAAAGTTGATTCGAGGCATGACACTCAACAATTTTAAGAGTTCCTGAATGTTGCGAACAATATCACCACGCCTTATAACCGTGTAGGTTTAGGTCGAAGTATAGGGATCATTCAAAACTCAAACTCAAAATAGCTTTATTTACGTAGCCCTCAAAAAGGCACTTATAAATCGTCAAGTACTTAATAGGTACAAAATAGAACAATTTGAATCTACCATCGGATCGGAATGTCGCATCTACCGAGAAAAAAACCGGCAAGAAACTCAATAGTTAATCTTTTCAATGCCAGATTGAATATAAAAACTAAAATGTACAGATTATAATTATATTTATACCAAGTCATGCAATTATTGTTCGTCGAATATTCAGGCGAGTATTATCACAAGTAAAAAGTAAACCGGAGCAGACCAGCCTCTGAAGGTGGCACTTGTACACAAGTATGGCGTATGTGTCAGCCATCGCTTCACTCGACCGTATTAATCCAAATTATGATGCAGACAACCCTATGGGAAAGAGACAAGAAGACTCCAGATACTGAGCACTACTGCGGTTGCAGAATTCGCTGCTCGGGGTCATGCACCCCTCTCATTAAGCGATAGCTCCTCACACTGGTTTCTTCACTTCATCGCTATTATGCACGGACGTACAAGTTTTTTTAAGGAATTTATTAAGATTGATTCGGTATAGTGTCATCAGCTGTTTTTAGTTTTTATCGTTTTAATGTTCTGTACATCTACATAGTATCACGTTTTCCAATCCTTGAAGGGACAGGTGGAGACCAAGAAGTGTCTATAACCACTATTAGCTGAAGATAAAATGAAGTTTGCTTAGATGGAAAATTGTGAAAAAAGCTTTTTCTACGCAAAAAATGCTAATGGAATATTGGTCTATCTTGGCCGTTGTAAAAAATAAAAAGTAATGAAGTTTTTCATGTCGTTCTTTTTATTTCCTTTTAAATTTATAGATCATGTACCTATATTAACTTCTATAATAGACTAAATTCCTCACGGAAGGCGACCTGGTTAAACACTAGTATCCAATTTTTTTAACATCACGTCCAAAGATTACTTTGCAAACTAAGTCCAAAAAGTGTTCCAAAGTCCTAATAAAACATAGTTAAAACAACTATATTTTAACTATGTGTTGGTAGAAATTGAAACATAGCAACACCACATTACAGGATCAATACTATGATGGAAAGTGTTGCTCCTGGCCGCGACAGGACGACAGCATCTTAAAACTGGAATGGCTCCAAACGTCCAGCCTCATTACACGGCTTTTAGCGAATCCCGGTTTATTTAGAAATAACGGCCCTCATCCATTCGCGAAGGGCATCTTTCATAATTTACTTTTGGACTTTTGATATGGGTCTGATTGTGGAGTGTGGGGTTGTGATGAAAAACGACTAGCACAGTTTTTTATACCATTAAGGATGAAAAGAAGCATAATGTATATCTAATGGTAAGCGGTAGACTTATAACCAATTGCTTAAACCGTTTGGCCGTAAAAGCGTAACATACAGTTATAACAAATACACAGTTTTTTATATCATTAGGGGTAAGCATGCAACCTCTTTGGATATAAGTGGTAAGCATATAAACAATCACAACACTAGGTATTTTTATAGTGGACTAAGTGTCCCGGCGCACTCTGTAACGCCCCGTTCTCGGATTTTCTTTCATTATTTTTCTCGAAATTTTTCTATACTTCCGTACCGTTCAAACCTTCCCTAGAAGATTACAAATATTTTAAAATCAAAATCAGCCAAATCCAACCGTTCTCCAGTTTTAGCGAAATTAACGAACAGCAATTCTATAATTATATTTGTGACTTTTTCATTCTGTTTTACACTACTTCATAAAAGGGATAAAACATACTTTATGTTAATTTAGTTCGGAAAGTACTTTTGTTCTAAATTTTGTCAAAATCTGTTATGTTATTCTTGCGTAATTGAGTCAAAATCGTACTAAATTTTACTTTTAAGTTATTAGTGGGATAATAATTAACTGTTTCCGAATGGAATTCGATTGTACAGTTAATCAGTGACAAAAAGGCACATTAAGAAACATTTACAATTATAATTTTAGTACGATACTATTATAAAGTTGCGACTTAAGTCAAAATCATGACTAGAAAGATATTTAACTGCCTTATTTTAAAAGATGTCAAAAAGAAACATTTAAACAAACAACAAGTCATAATCTAATTATTATTTTTCTCATAATTCCGAAGGAGAGTGGCTACTTCGTATTCAAAAGGCGGTATTACATTTGTTTACAAATAACTGGACTTCGCAAGCCCAAAGGTCGTGACGAGAAATCTTTTATAATTTGTTGTAAGACTTTTGATATGGGTCACCATTTGTGGGCTTGTGAAGTATGACGTTGTCACTTCCCCAATTTTCTCGAGTTTTGTGACGTCATTACATTCAATTTGCAGCCTCCAATGACTTTCACTTGATTTCATTATAGATGTTTCATTTGGCTGGTTTTCAAGTTGATAGAATAGACTAGTTCATGACATTTATTAAAACCTATGAATGTATAATTCTCAGTTTTATTTACTGCAGTGCGATATGGCAGTTATGGCACGTGCTATGCCAACTTTTCTCCGTATAATATCTTTACTTAAAATATTAATGTGAAAGTGATTGTGTCTGCTGTCACGTTTTCACACTGAAATCTCTCGCTATTATTGATCATCTTCAATTTGTAACAAACTATTTTTGATTGTTTGTTAATCGTGAAATTCTTAGTCAGGTGACTGGCACACCGTGCGAAACCAATCTAAGCTACGTTTTGACATATCTTAACAAGTACGTCAGATCATTAGCTAAACCATTACTATTTGAGGACTCAATTCCTTCCCAGATATTTCCATCTAGAACTGCACCATTATTCGTGTCCTCGTGTACGTTCGTCTCATTTTTCGCCGCAGCCGCCGAACAAGCCATAATCCTCCAATCTACAAAGTAAACAAAGTTGTTTGCTCGCCCAAGCACCGTACCTGGCTACCCTCGCCATAAATCCAATACGATGCCCCGATCAGTCACCTCCCATACGGTGTTTGTTCGGTGTTTGTTCGTCACCGGTTTCAATTTTGGCAAATGTAAATCTTGGTTTTAATCAAAAATTCGGAAATTTTGTTGTGAATTTCGTCGCTCATTTTATATTTTCTAGATTTCTGTGGACATAGGGTTTTATGAAGGACGTTGTATTGTAGTATATACTCGTACATAGTAAGTCAAGTGATTGGTTATGTTTATCTGTTAAGGTTCTATATACATTTGGTTTAATTCTGACGATGGCATCTTCAAGAAAATTATCTAAGCCACTTAGTTTGTTTGTTAATATACGACTATTTGCTTAAAATGCATCTTGTAAATTGCATCATCCACATTTTGTCTTATCGCGCTTGATGGTTGTTATAATCTCTTACTAAATGTTGTTGTTTAATCAATATTGTAATTTATCTCAGTTCTATTTTATAATGTTACCTTACTTATAAATTTAAAATCAAATTATAATTAATGTGTATTTTTTTCTTTACAGGTACAATCATACTCTTTAAACTATTCAAGGTGATATAGAAGAGAATAAACTGGAACATGAGGTTGGTAAACATCAATGTTTCTAGCTAACCTGATTTAAAAATAAACGAGCTTTTTCAAACTGTAAATAAGCAATTTAGCTCATCTAGTGCATCCGCATTGTCACTGGCCCATGGAAAGTACAATAAAATAGTACAGAATGCAACAACAATCGAAGTAATGTGTCTATTAGTGCGCAGGAGTTTACTAACAGAGTTTCACACGAGGGTCAAATTAAAAAGTCATCAGAAACGTATTACACTAACACCTTGCCACCCGTACTGGCTTTGTGGTTAACTGCAACAAAATGCAATCAATATTCAACTTTATTCCACTATGACATAAACGCCTTTTCGACTTTCTCGTTGAACGGCCGAAATTTTAAAAGAATTTGGCTCTAAGTATAAACGAAATAAAGTAGGGGATAGAACGGAGCCCTGCGTGATCCCGGAAACATTTCGGAGAGCATGGCCTCAAACTGGTTTCGAATTTTTTCATCATTTGTATCACCGCATCTAAGTTCAAAAGAAGCGATCATGGTTTGTTTTAGAAATTTTTGAGGTTATATTCCTTCGGATTGGTTCCGGACTGCATGTTTATGACTTAATATGAATCTGATATGAAGGATTTTTTGTTAATTGTAGTTTTTCGTAAGCCATTTATACAAACCATACATCGGAGTACAACGCGGATGATACACAAAAGCGTATAATCTCAGCGAAATAACTGGAAACAATGATTGTAATTTAATATCCATTGTTTGCAAATACTGTATCAAAAGCATTATTAACTTCAGAAAAGTACAATTATGTAAATACGCGAGTAATATTCCGAAGAAACATTGTCACGTGAATTCTGACCGACACACAATGTTGCTCGCGCACCTAGCGCCCGAAAGCATTATAAAATCTCACATAAACCAAATAATGAAGAGCATGGCGAATTTCTAAACACGTCCCCGACAATACAAAGTAAGACGGCAACATCCTGTCAAGTAGGTCGTATAAATTCAAAGGCCTTTGCTCGGAGCGGGGCGTAAGCGAAGGACCTGGGTCCTAAACCTTGAACAGGATCCTAAATTGCTACGGATCTTCTAAGTTTAATATTCCAGCGGACATGGGTGTACGATAAATTTCCACTGCAAATTTCCAGACGCCGCTAAGTTTGTCCGTGTTGGTGATGAGTACGACCTTTTAGAGTGGTTTATGGCTTTAATGTCTGATATAAAAGGTAGACAAGTGATTTTATCTTAGTATAGTGGCTTGTTCTTTGCTTAAATGTATGAAGTCTGTGTACAAGTCTTTCATAAACTTCATTTAATTTTGTTGGTAAAACTTCTATTATACATTTTGTGAACTACTTAACATTCTGAGAAAGAACATCTTACCAGATGAGGCGACTTTAATCTGAGTTTGTACAAGACTATAATCATGATTATGTTTTAGAAAATATGTTTAAATTTATAATTATGTATGTAAATAGGTAACACATTTCCTTACCTATTTATTTAACTCACCAACATGTTTGTTTCTGGATTGAACGCTCATACAACGTAAATAAATAATAAAGTCATCCTATAGGCATTCTAAATGATTAGAGGCTGTAACTAAAAACACGTACGAGATTTTATTATAACATGTAATGTATATGTTACCGGAAATGTATGAAACCTAGGAATTCTATAAAATTCCTATGAAATGTATACAATATTGTTTCAAAGATTCGTCAATACACACATATCCTATATCCTAGGAAATGTATAAAACTGATGATTTCTTTGAGTAAAATGATTGAAACAAGTTAGTAAACTGAGTTATCTGTGAATAAAATAAAGGGCGCATATTGTAATGTCGAAAATTAAAACACCTACGGGCGAAATTTAAATTTTCAATTATCTACAATAAAAAATATCAAATGTATCAAAATGGCGAAAAGTGTTATACCTAAGCTTAAAATGTCTAAGTTTTTAATGCCGAGTGATTAAAATATCTAATGATTAAAAATGTCGACAGTCATTATACCTAAGTAAAAAATTACAACATTTATAATACACTGAAGTACGTTATACTTCATGGTCATTTTATTTTATTTTACGTAATCAAACTGTTATAATACATAATTAAATAGTAAGGATGGATAAGCAATTTAGCTTGCTTATCGTCGCAGACGGCTTTAGCTCACCACCTTCGGCTTACTGGCTGGCTTCGCCGGCCAGCTGAAGGAGCTGGAGAAGCTGAAGAGCAGGAGGCTGCAAGCCGCGGTACTTCGCTTTCAGCCACCTGCTCATCAGCCCGCGGGCCGCCTCACCTCTCCGCGCCTACGCGATTCTAAATTACACTCTAGGGGTAGGGCAAACAAGACTGCGTGGAGGTGGATTTAAAGCGATTTATTTCTTTGACTAAAATTAGCGGACATTTGCTAATTTTAGTCCGTAATTGTAACACGTGCGAAGCCGGCACGACCGCTATTATTTAATATTTCCTTAATTTCAATTCGTAATAGTCTAAGTAAAATTATATTTAGAGGTGTTCTACGAAACATAGAAATTCTATTACATGACTTCTTCATAGTAAATATATACATCGATATTTAGGTAGGTCCGCTACCCCCGCGTACCCATTGACATTTTGATTGTAGTACATTTCCGACCGATTTTAGGAATAGTATACATTTCCTAGGCATTGTATACAATGACGGATTACATACATTTCTGGTAACATATAGGTACATAAAATACTTTCATGATATACGATATATTTCCTAATTTATCTATTCATAAATAAAATGTCAACTACTTATAGTTTGGCGTACCAATTACCATTTTGAAATTAAATATCAAATTTTACGACCTCACATCGTAATTTAGTGACAGATTGCTAATTCCAAAATTGTAAATAGATATTTAGTTGCACATTAAGCTACTTAATCCATTTACCGCCTTCAATAAACACTACGACTTATGCGATGCCAAGAATCCGAGGTCAGTCCAGCCATTACCTTATCTAAGCCGTTTGATCAAGTAAAAAAACTTAAAGCCCCCAAAAAGCTTCCAAGACACTCTTTTGAAATGAATTAGTTCCTTAAATCGGCATTAACATTATTATCTTTGCGTAATTTATATGACTTTATCTAACACATTAGCATAATATACGTCGAAAAACATAGTGTGCTGGTCTCGGAATGGCGCGTATATCGTAAAGCGTAGCAATATTTGCATATGGCGGAATACTTATCGGAAGATATGGGGCTCGCTAATTGTATTTTTAATGTAAAGGCAAAGTTCTGTAAGTTTTTAACGTTAGCGATGCGACGAAAGATATTTGTTTAAAAATACCGCCAATAAAGTTGCATATGAGCGCGATTTAGCTTTCGATTATATTAAATTCGAATGGAAAGCAAGTGCCATCATGCCCTTTATAAATAACAGATTTCAAACTTACATATAAAAAAAAATATACTGTTAATGTTAGTGTGTAAATATTGTTTCATTAGCTAGGATTATTTGCCACTTCCCTGGCGGGGTAGGCAGAGAGAACCGAACGCCATATAGCACGATCCTTAAATACCTCCGTATTTGCGTTAATAAGCAGTTTGAATATTTTTCGTATATAAGTATAAGTAATTATTGGATAAAAATATAATTATTTCAAATTGGTTATTAAACTTTAGCGATAAGAAGTAAAAGTGGAACCTCCTTTGATTTTTACATAAGAAATATCTTTAAAAACTTAAAATGTTTTTTAAAAATAGTATTAGAATGAAACATGCTCTTTAGATGTAAATATTTCATCCGCTCTCATGTTAATTATTAAATTATCTCAACCTTTTTTAAAAAAAACTTAATGTGTGGCCTATAAATAAAAGCTCAGCTCAAATAATTAAGATACGAGTATACAAGTAATTTCTATGATAAAAGTTGAGAAAAATGCCGCATACTTCCAAATGAATTATGTACGCCTTGACCTTAACTATCAGTCCACGACAAATTTGCTTAACTAAGACATTGACAAATACGTTTTTAGATTGATAAGTGATAATACAAATAAGATACAATACTAAGTCGATCCACAAACAAGTTCTAAGTTATTACTTGCCACAATTTGTAAGCGAAGATTTATCTCCCGCATTCATAGTTTTAATTTAATGATTATGTCACATTAATGTCCTTCTACTATTTAAGGTAATTATTTAAACTGACAGTAATCAAAATGATGGTCTAATTTCAAGTTTGATTTACGAATTTTAATATTTTATTAAGACGGGTGTTGTCATCTGCAGAAATGAACTTATTTGTTTAATTTGTTGAACTTGTTTAATAAGAAACTGTTCATATGTATTAGATATTCTTAATTTAACCATACATTGTCTTTCTTTTTATTATGTTCTAGGTTCCACAAACTAGTTAGAAACACATAAAAACTTTTTTGGCGAAGAGTAAGTAGCTTCAATTAATACGTAAAAAAATATTCTCGATGTATTGTTAAATATGTTTTTTTTTTTAAGTTTTTAAGCAGAAAGTGAGGTTTTGGGCTTGCATATGGCTAAAATATAAATGAAAATCTTTATATTATTTTTAAAAATCCAGTACAACTCTACCAAGAAAATATCAGATCAGATCTCATACTCAACACAGAATACCGTATTCTAAGCCCAGTTTATTAAAAACCAAAACATTTCACGACTCCCGATAGCACTGCTCTATGCGATTCCAGTAAGCAAGCAGCCATTCCATTAACTCACCTCATTCCATTACATCGGGATGGCCAGGAAGTCTAAGAAAAACCACATTCCACGCGACAGTGCATACTTAGTGAGTATACTCAGCCGCACAAAGGAATATTTCTATATTCGATAGGCAAAAATAGTATAGATTTTTGTATTGAGGGCGGTATTAGTATTATGTTAAGAATACCGTGTAGATTCAAAGCATTTTTAAATCTTAGTATACAGGGTCATTTGTAAAACATCAACCTCGCAGGAGTAGATTACTGACATTATAAACAACAACGTTTGTTCTACGACAAATAGAAACAGCATTCCATACGAAATGAACAGCTGATGCAGTTTGTATGAAAATTCGATTTTTTTTGTTCATTTAAGAAAAATCTTAGAACAAATGTTGTTTATAATCGGTTATTGTACATTTGCCACAATGTAAAACATTCCATACATTGAAATTTAATTCGTCACAAGTATCTACACTGTATTGTAAATTCGCTACGATTCTAAAGACGAGTGCGGTAAATTTACTACACATAAATAGAATTATGACGAAATTACACATGCATTTTTTTGTGACGAATTAACTTTGTGGTAAATGTACAATAACCCTTTATAGTCAGTAATCTACTCCTGCGAGGTTGTTGATGTTTTGCAAATGACCCTGTATACCTGTATACCACTAGCTCCGTTCTGGGTACATCTGCAGATTCAAACTACGAATGTGTTAGCATGAACCAGTTTATGTGAAAACCTAATCTAAAGTTTGTCAGATAGTAGGTAGTACCTATAGCAACTCCAGAAAAGAAGAAGTGACTGCTCAAAATGTGTTTAAGTTTTTCAAATTTATGGATATTCATTCCTAATGACGTCACTGGTAATACATACTTCAACGTTATTCGTGTACTTTAAGTCTTCTAACTTATTTAGATAAGTTAGATACCCAACAAAATAATTGAGGAACACCTACAACTTGTGTAATCCAACTTAGAATATCTCTACGGACGCGGAACTTGAAATGCATCGAGTTGGCGAAAAGAATCCTTGAGAAGCGAGGGGTAATCTACGATCTTAGAACAAAAAGACCTTGCTATTGTCTGTACGGACTGACTGGCTTTTTCGAGTTCTTTTAAATTAATTAAACACCTGTGTTTAATTAATCTAAAAGAACTCGAAAGAGGGGATGACATTCCTTTGAATAAACGGCGGGAAAACAAAGTGAAACTCTCGTTAGATGCAAGTTCGGGAGGATGGGGCTCCACTGATAATTAGCAGCTATTCAAACTTGTGTGATCAATAAATATAACATAACATAACATCATACCCATAATCACCGAAGGGGTGGGCAGAGTCCAAGGGACAGCAAGCCCCTTTAACCACATTCTGCCAAAAATAAAACTGGGCTATGTTAGATGGAAAAATGTGAAAAAGTAGTGACAAGTGGCTAGCTCGTCGCCTACACAATCACATACCCAAAACCCGCTATACCATTAGTAGCCTTTTACGACATGCTAGGCAAGAAACACAGTTGGCACATTATTTTTAAGTCCCAGGCCAACACGGGAAAGAATCAATAAATATCATACGGGTTAAAATAATTATAATAATAATTATTGCCTATAGACACACAAACCACCAAGCCCGCAATCCTCAAAGGATAGGCAGAATCCGTTAACCACTTTCAGCCAAAAACAAAGTTATTTTGGGTTAGATAAACATAAGGAATAAATTCTACAAGGTTCGAGATAAATTATTTAATTAATAATTTATTTACACGAGATTTGGTCGAAAATGGCGTTCCTAATTTCGTATCTGTATTATCTTTCTTCAACTGGCTAACATTAAGACCACGCCTTCCAAAAATTTTTAAGTGTTTCAAGCAAACGGATACTAAGTGTTGCAGTAAATCTAAAGTGCAAGTCTTGCCTTGTTAATTTCATGCGGTGTTTGCAGACTGCACTAACCTGTTTACTTTAAGAAGTAAACCAGAATACATACATATACATTATATATATCAGTCCCATGTTGGTCTGGCACTTAAAAATAATGTGCCAACACTGCCAACTGTGTTTCTTGCCTAGCATGTCGTAAAAGGCGACTAATGGTATTTCGAGTTTTGGGTATGTGATTGTGTAGGCGAAAAGCTAGTCACTTGTCACTATCTTTTCATAATTTTCCGTTTAACCTAGCCCAGTTTTACTTTCTTGCCTGCTGTTCCTTTGACTGCGCCCACTTCCACACACTTCCACATCCCCTTCGGGGATTATGGGCGTGATGTTATGATGTTATCTGTGATTGCGGATTGATGGATACTTACATAATGTGCAAAAGCTTTTCCTATAGATTTCAACCATAAGGAGTAACGTCTTTATCAGCTCTTGATTTGACAATCAGCACAATTAGTACCTATTATCATTTTAAATATTGTTTGTCAACTTGATTAGTATAATTGATCTGTCTATTGGTTATGAAATATTTTTGACAGAAAATTACCAGAATTTTCATCTAATTTAAAGAATTGATATTCGTGCGTTCTGTACAACTTAAGCTGTCATTTATATGTCAATAAAAATTATCTGCTTGAGCTGCTAAAAAAAAAGGCGGTTATGACAGATACTCGTTACTGCGGCTTTGGAAAAACATTTGCCGTATACACAGTATAACCATGGTATGTTTTATGAGAAGCCATGCTTTTAAACAATACGGATGGCTGTAGGCGGTTTGTATCTCACGCTGGTTTACGATTTGCGCTTTTAAACATCATCTTTGGCGCAATATGAATAACGATGATTATTTTACGAGTAACATAGTATGAGTGGTGGTGGTTGAATGGTAAGTAAGTTCAAACCTGGGCACGTATCCCAGGATTTTTTTATTCTATGTGCGGATTTATACTACTTATATTCATTCCCACAGGGCACCGGCCTAGGGCCCCGCGATCGAAAGGGCCCTCTAGTGTAACGTTGCACCTGGGCACATAAATTACTTGTTCTATTTACCAATAGAACGATTAATTTCCTTACTTCCCCATCATTGTAACTGGATAGAATTAACTGGAAATGGTGATAGACTTTATTTCGAAGAGTGAAAGAAACAGGAATACAGTCTTTTCAATAAAGCGATAATGTAATCACAGTATAAGTTGATGTATAGTTTGTTATATTCAATAAAAAACGTATTCCAAAAGGCAAGTGTGTAAATTACATCAATATCACTTACCAGACATCACAAAACTAACTCGTCATGCTGCCATAATTGAAATTAAATCGGATTACAGAAATAACCTTCCATCAGAATTGAAGCGATCTCCACAGTTGACAGCAAAACTTTTCCGACTCACATTTTACTAAAACCTCAATCCGTTTAAGACTAACTTATTCCAAAAGGCGTAAAGTTCAAAGTCGCTCAGAAACTCGAGACCTTTCAAATCTCATTTACTGACAGTATGATTGATAAACTGAGTCGAGTGAGTTTAAAAACGCTGCAAAAACCTTTTTTGCTCATAACTTTGACAGCCAATAAGGAGTGATATTAAGAAGGCCATAGCGAGCCCTTTGCGTAATTGAATTTCAATTTATGAGAGTCTTATCGATTCACATACGTTTAAAATATATATGATAATGAATGCGCATCCTTACCATTCGAAACTCAACTTTATCTCTCGGAAAACAAGCTTCCAATTCCTTTACCAAACAGTATTTGCACGAATCATTTTTACAGGTGCCTTTGTTTAAAGAGGTACTTAAAATTTAATTGTTAATGAACTCGGTGCTAAACTAATTGAGGATGAGCAGTCTGAGTTTAGAGGAGAGCTGTTAAATCATTACATGGGCTCTTTCGAATGGTCGGTATTTTCTGTTCCGACGATTATTTTTTTTGGGAGATGACTATCGGTCGTTTGCCGAAGGCAGCCTTCACTACCTACCGGGCTGGCGGGGGAGCGGTAAGCTCTCACCACTATGTTCCGACGAGTTTCGTATGTTTTTACCTGTAGTCACCTTGTTTTTTAATATTGTAGAATCTATATTATGTATACTAACTTTTCCCGGGACTTCCTTTGTGGAATGGGTCCATTGCAGACTATCCTGCCACCCACTCGATGTCTCTTTTAAAGTAAAAGTTGCTGAAGTCCTTTCCTGTAGTTTGAACTTAAGGACTATCAAATTTCATCAGAATCACTGATGAAAGTTGATACTAGATTTGAATTTGATTTCTGGCTTTGGCGTGAAAACGCAACAGACCAGACAGAAAGACGTTGCCTCGGGCGCCCGCCATCAGCGAGACTTTTATAAGTAAGTTACGACTCCCGCTTGACCATTTTTTGTACAAGTGGTTTAAAAATACGGCAAGTTAGATCAATATCGAATTTGGGCTTTAGGTATTTCGCATCGTTAACATCAATGATATCGAATGGAAACGACGTGGGTAGGTAGAGGTACATAAAAATATATCCAATTTATTATTACGGAATTAATTTCCGAATGGAACGTGAATTATAAATCGGATTTGTGACGTCACAAATCGACGTTTAATGTCGCGGCCCACGGGAAATCATTCGTTAGTACAAAATCGGGCATGTCGTGGAAAATTAATTTTCATTACTGATAACAATCGACATGGTAAGGCGATTGTTCCATTTCTTTTCGTGGATTCCCTTTGTGTATTTACTCATTTGTGTATCGCATTCCGAGCGTTATACCGCAATCTTTGATGTGTAGGTATTTTTATACTATTTACTTAAAGTTTATACAAACATATGGCCTGCATGGTCGTTAGTTAGCCTGTGGACAGTTTTGCATACATACATAACATCACGCCCATAATCCCTGAAGGGGTAGGCAGAGTCAAAGAGGCAGCAGGCCCCTTTAACCACATTCAGCCAAAAACAAAACTGGGCTCGACTGGGTTAGATGGAAAATTGTGAAAAAGTAGTGACAAGAGGCTAGCTTGTCACCTACACAATAACACACCCAAAACACGATATACCATTAGTCGCCTTTTACGACATGCTTGGCAACAACCACAGTTGGCACATTCTTTTTTAGTCCCCGACCAACATAGAACAGTTTTGCAAGACTACAAATTGAATACAATGAACTCTATTATAATTATTTTTTTCTTAATCAATGTTTTTCGGTGTGTAATATTTTTGTTATTCCTTTTTGGACAAACCCTGATCCAAGATTTAGCGAGAATGGTCATGCAAGCAAAAGCTATTATTTGGTTCAGACAAGGAAACCAAATGAATTAGAATTTAACAAAATTTTCTCTCACCTTAAGGTATATCAGGTTGTATTATTTTTTTTTTAATATAAGAGAACTCTAGGTAATGATACAAATACACTATTTGTAATATTATAGCTACTTACATTAAGACTTATATCCTTTCTCAAAGTCAAAGTCAAAAGTCAAAATATTCTTTATTTATATAGGTTTCAAGGAAACACTTATAAATCGTCAAATACAGGTAAAGCCACAGCTATATGATTCTACCACCGGTTCGGAATGTTGTATCTACCGAGAAGAATCCGGCAAGAAACTCGGTAGTTACTCTCCTCCACCAGCTCTAAAAACTCTAAATCTATCTAATGGCATTTATTTCAAGAGCTTTATTCAGCAATATCCTTATAACTCTACTCCAAACCTTGATCCCACTAGCACAATTTGTATATGACCCATTACACTACTCAGAAGCCACAAAACTAATAAACAAGGGTTAGATTTACACCCAGCCTCAAGGGTACAGTTTTTATTAACCTTGCAACTAAAAATAATCCATCTGACCCAATTCCAATGCAATTTATCCCCGGGCAAACAATTGCCAAAATAATAGATTAGCGGCCAACAGTAAACGGAGATAGGAAACTAAGGAAGAATGCCCGTGGGAATTATCAGGGCGAAGTAGATTTACATTTCTGTGACTCTTATTCGGTTAATATAGAGTTTAGTTTCGTTTGGCTCGGTGCTGGCCCGGATGGGCCGTAAACTGACTTCAATGTTATTAGCTTCGCTGAATGTTGTTTAGGCCAACTACTCTTTGTCGCACAGCAGGATTTTTCACAGTCCCGAAAGCCTTTGGTTAGGCGTCCAATCAGATTGTTTTGCATGGCCGTAAAAGCTACGTCCGAGTAACACTTCGAATTAATACATCTGTGTTGGTTTTTTTATAATAATCTATTGGGGGTTAACTGTTCGCTGTTTTTATTAAAAGTGTTTTTTCTAGTAAAAACTGCTTTCATATTTTTATTGAATACGAAAGCCCAGTTTTAAGTGGCCCTATTTTTATCACGGAACTTTTTTGCGGCTGGATTATAAAAAAAGAAAAATATTTTTTATTGTTAATGGATTTTATAGGTTATGAGCGTTTCTGTCCTTTCGATTAAAGATAATGTTATTTTTATTTTCTATTTACTATCTTTGTCTCTGTTACGGAAATTAATAACAATTTTATTGCACTTGGTTACATAATCGATCTCTTGAAAAACACGCCCTTCAAAAGATTGCAAACTTGACAATTGCCCAACGAAATCGACAACCTTTCGTCCAAACAAATTGTATTTGTACGCGTTTCGTCAGAAAAAACAACGCTTTTTCGCTTTAATGAAACGCCGAATTCTCGTAATTACAATGACATGTTCTGCGGTCGCGGAAAAAACGCGTTTCGACCGAACGACTGTCCCGCATCGATGAGTGCAAATTTCAATTGGACTCGGTTACCAACACGGCCAATTTGTTTAAAGGAGTAAAAACGAATATTTTTACCTATCAACGTCACAGTACTTATAGGACAGTAGGTAAAACACGTTCATCATCATCTTTCTAGCGTTATGTACCGTGCTTAGACGGGGTCCGCTTAGACCATGACCCAGGATTTAGCGAAACTAGTAAATACATTGAAGTGACTGTCGATATGACCTCGTAACCCTAAGATAGGGAAACTGGACAATGTTTGGATTGGTTACAAATCTAAAGTTGTTTCAATACGCAGGTTTCATCACGATGTTTTCCCTCACCGCCGAGCTAGTGGTATAAATACGTACATAGATTTGAAACATCCAGAGGTACGCGCTTGGGGTTGAACCCACACTCCTCGGTTATAACGCGCGTGTCCTTTCCATTGAGCTACCACCGCTCTCAAGTAGGTAAAACACGTTATATTGAACGATCGATGTAATATGTAAAATTCAATAATCCCTTTTGAGTGCGCATTTTTATTTGGTTTTGTGTGTCTTATGAGTAACAAATGTTTCCGATATTATAGAACATAGGTTTTCAACAAGCACTGTTGCATAAACATCCTCTTACATCCATAGATGAAGCCTGATGTTGATTTTCACTGTTAAGCAAGGGATTATCACGTCGTCGATGACAGATATTAAATAAAAAATGGTATTATCAAAACAAACGCAGATATTCAAATAACAGCTTACAAGAGCTAGTTTCTAAACGACACAAATACATCATAACTTGTAAATATTCCATTTTTAAGAACTGAACTTAAACAGATCTATTGCATCGCTTTCAAACTTACTCGCTATTACTGATAAATAGATAAGTACCTACCCGTCAGGGTCACCAAAGGGTCCATAAACAAAATTGTCACACAATTTAATAGTCACAGAATAGATAAATAAAGGGCATTGTTTAGAAAGCAGCAGTTTCAAAGGCAAGGCTAGATTCCGTTCTGTTATTCGCCCTATTGTGGCCGACGGGCCGAGACCAACTATTTGTCAAAGTAAATACGACAAATGGTAAATAGATTGTTGGCTGGACAAGCCTTTGACTCAATGACGCATACTGTCGCCGGGAGATTAGTTGCGAATTGTGTAAATACCTTATAACTATACTATAATTAATTATGCGGTGGTAGCTCAATGGTAAGGACACGCACCTTATTACTGAGAGGCGCGGGTTCAAACCCGAGCACATACCTCTGCATTTTTCAAATATATGTACATATTTATACCACTAGCTCGGCGGTGGGGAAAAACATCGTGATGAAATCTGCAAATTCAAACAACTTTGGATTTGTAACCATTGTAAAGACTGGTTCCCCTATCTAGGGGTTACGAAGGTCAGATAGGCAGTCGTTTCAATTTAATTACCAGATTCGCTAAATCCTGGATCATGGTTTAAGCGGACCCCGTCTATGCACGAGACATAACGCTAGGAAGATGTGTGAGTAGTTTATAATTAATTTTATATTACGACTATCAGCATCCCGCGGTTTCATACGCGAAGTTCCCGTTTCCATGAAATTACGAGGATGAAATAGTCTATGTTACTAGCTGATAAAGTAGCTTTCCATCAGTGAAAGAATTTTTCAAATCGGTTCAGTAGTTGTGTAGCCAATTCAATACAAACAAATAAACAAATTAATCTTTCCTTTTATTATATTACTTATAATAAAAGTAAGTATCTCTCGTGTTTAATGTGGATTATCTAAATAAAGTATCCATTCGAACTACATCAGTTAGGTATGTAGTTCTCACCATATTAATTCGTTTGTTTTCAGGAGAAATTAACATCCATTCACAATTTCTAAATCTAAAAGTGACATTCTTATTTTTAAATCCTCGTGGCTCTTGTGACCAAGGAAGTTGCATTTTCGAAAACACTAGCAAAGTTTTGCAAGATTGCTCAAGCAAAAGTAACCATTATTTCCAAGAAGAGATATAAATAAACTTACTTATTTATATCTCTGCTTGGAAATAATGGTAATAACCTAACCTTATATGAAAATCACAACCAATATGTATGATTAATAAGCTATCATTAACTATCTTGTGTAGTTTATTCCATTTCCAATATATCGTCAATAATATCTGTAATTTGAACCATATAATAAGAAGAGCTTTTGCAACATAGTAAACAGATTAGTTCGTTATACCAACAGGAATTAACAGGATATCTGATTAGACGGCATTATTACAAACAATACGATAAAAGTATATATTATCACTTCACACGCGATAGTACCGACAGCTAACTTTATACTTATCTTCTTCTTAGAATGGAATTGCAACGTTAGTCAATCGCGATTAAACAATCAGCGTTAACTGGTATAGTTCAGACTAAATTGACACAGTGCATTAAGTTAATTGTGCAATTGTAGACTTTATGTCGGTCATTTAAGAGTGAAGTGTGTACTTAAATTTAAGTTCGCGATTCTAACTTTTAGACATCTGACCTGAAGAAAGAAAGAAAGAATATTATGCTGATTAAAAAACTCTGAGACGCTCCTTTTGTCAAGCTAAATTGCACTTTGTTTTGTAAGGACTAAAGTCGTTTGCATCCTGCTCTTTAGAAAAACGATTTTGCAATGGGCAAATTAAGTTTTTACTTGTCGCGTCGTCACTGCTTTAAGTTTCTTTAAATAATCTTTAAATATTTACGTAGTAAATCCTGAAATAAATATAGAACTCTAGCCACTACACAATAAATATCAATCTCGCTTGTGCTCCTATTCAGGTCATGAACCTGAAATGTATAGCGAGACGCAAGAAAAACGCACACAGATTATTATATAGGTACTTAATTACTTTTAATGAAAGGTTATTTTGCAGTGACGTTATCTGTATCGACTATGATTTTGAATTTTAGATTATTTATGTTGTAGTAACTGATCACACGTGTCATTAATACTATAATTTCATTAATTTCATGTGATGTACTAGAACGCATAGGAGGTGAGGCATTAAATTCCGCACGTAGTATGTAGCTTAGAAATACCCATTTTGGTCTGGTTCTGTACACTGTCCACAAATAGTCTTTTGTATTTGTGATTATGTGGATAACGAGTTAATCACTTGTCCTATTTTTTTTTTACAATGTTCTTTCCAATCCAACTTAATCTTATTTTTGACTAACTAACTAAACTTCACGCCACTTTCCTAGCGGGGTAGGCAGACAGAACCGAACGCCATGTGGCACAATCCTTACACACCTCGCTCGCCTCTTTAACGTTCATGATCCTTTATTTTTGACTAAAAGTAGTTAAAGGGCTTTAGCTGTTTCTTGGCCCTGTCTACCCTTTCAGGTATTGCGGCTGTGATGTTATGTATGTTTGCTCATATATGTGATGTTGTTTATGCTTGATACTATGTCATCATCATCCTAGCATTATGTCTCCTGCGGGGTGCGCTTAGAACAGTGTTTCGCAAACTTTTTGTGTTCAAGGTACCTAAGAAAACGATTTTTTTTGGAGGTACACCATAAGTAAAACATTTTTTTAAGTGATATTAATCAACATTTAATATTAATCAACAATACACTATTTATTATTAATCAATTCCCTCGTGCAGTCGCGTGATTTACATCTGTGTAAGTATTTTTCTTCCGTCCTATACAGCATTATCAGATAACCTTATTTTTCCGAGGCACACCAACAATTTTTTTTTTAAAGTGCTACCTTATTTTATTTGCGAAAGTTTTTATTTGGAGTTCGTTTGTAAAGAGTAATACTTTATCTGGTTTAATTGTTGGCTACCATGTTTGATTCCTGCTATTGGATACAGGAAGGCGGTACACTGGGTTAGAAGACCATGATTAAGGATTTAGCGAGTCTGGTAATTACATTGAAGCGACTGCCGCCCTCCGTAACCCATAGAAAGGGGGCCAGACAATTTGGATTTTGGTTACACATCCTTAGTTGTTAAAATGTGCAGGTTTCAATACCGTTAAGATACTACAGTGATGTGTTGTATAGTATAGTGTTACTGTCTAATGCATCGCCGATGTCTGTTGTCCGTACGTGTGGTGAAGTTGGTTATTTTGAAGCTATGCCGGCCTCTCGTTAGTTCAGGAGGTACGAACTTCTGTTGGCGATTAGTTCCTGGCTTCAGAGTTGGACAGCAGTAACCGGCTTGGGGTAGGGCTGTCGCTGTGTCTGTCAGTATGGTGCAGGGTGATAACATGACAAAAATAATTATCTGAACATGTTATAGATAAAAACGGCTTTTATAGAAAAAATGCGGCTGTTGCTTAAGTGTCAATTAAAGACCAAAATACTTCTTAAATTGAATTGTAGATACATTCTCAAAAATAAAGTAAAATCGTTACACATACTAACAAAAATGTAAAATTAGCCATATCATCATCTTCCTAGCGTTATGTCCCGTGCTTAGACGGGATCCGCTTAGACCATGATCCAGGATTTAGCGAGTCTGGTAATTACATTGTGTAAAATAGCTATACTTTAATGCACAATTGAAAAGTACGCATAAATTGTCCCGTCAAATATTTCGCTATTTAAATTCGACACATATATATATTTATATGTAAAGAACACATTAAAATCCATCCCTCTCTCGCCAAAGCCTCCAATATTAATCCCTAAACATTTGAACTTAGATACAAACTTAACTGAACCACCGCGACATCCCTATTGCAACAAATTCGCCTGCACTGTTGCAGTCATTAAGATCCAAGTTTAATTTGAAGTAACATGATGAATACGCAATTGTTTGGAATGTTTGCCTTTTAGTTTATTTCGCTGCGGATTCACTTGGAGTTTCTGAAGCGAGAGGGTCTGCAGAATTCTCCTCAAATAATGCATTGCTCCGAGAAGTTGTATTGTCATCAGACGTAATTAGAGCTTCCAGACTATTTATGTGAAGATGGCAACCCTATTCAACGCGTGCTACTTTGGAAAAGTTGTGACGGATTATTTTTGAAATGCTATTTTAATTGTTACCAAATTAGTTACTATTGATTTAATCAAAAAATTGTTTGGTTAGGTACTATAGAATGTGACAGAGGTGTAATATTCGTGACGTTACCTCCGAAGCTATCGTATTTTGACAGATAACATAAAATATGTTTACTGATTTACATAATTTAACAGTTAACATCAGTTACAATAAATTGAAGCAATGTTCTATTTATTAAACTGGCTTCTACCCACGACTTCGTCTGCGTAGAATTTAAAGAGGAATATTATTCCTCAAACACAATGCGATACAGGGATCTATATATTAAGTTCAGTATATCTATAAAATTCAGTAGATACCTTTAAGTATGTTTTGCATGAAAGGATTATAAACATTTACACAGTCTTCCAAAATTTCGTATAGTAGCGCCCCGCGGTTTTACTCGCGAAGTTCCCGTTTCCGTGGGAATACGGGAAAAAAATGTAGCCTATGTTACTCGCTGATAAAGTATCTTTCCATTTATGAAAGAATTATTCAAATCGGTCCAGTAGTTTCGGAGCCTATTCCATACAAACAAACAAACAATCAAATCTTAATTGGCACACTCATTTCCACAAAGTAAAATCCTGAAGGAACTAATTTAAAACAAAACATTTAAAACCAGTGACAGGCCTCCTAATCTATTCCACTTGAAAAACTTCGTCCACTACATAGGTATAGCGGTTAAGCAACATTAAACTCTCGTTAAAGCTAGCTTAAACATTTCGTTTTCCTTCGGTGTTTTCGTCTTAACTTCGGTAATATTAGACGGAGTTTTCCAACTATTATGTATTTAACTAGTTGTATAACCGTGTTGCGAGAAATATAGAAACTGTTAATGCTCGAACAGACTTCAATTTTAAGATTCTCCGTTAGAGTGAACAGGTGAAACTGCAATAAAGTTTGAATACCGAACATTTTGTTGGGAATAAGAAATTTTCTAAAAAAAAAACGCAGCAAAAAGTCACAACAAATCTTAATAATAACTAATGATATAGATATAGATGCCGTGGAAAATTATTTGCGCTCAATAAATTGAAAAATAGATTAGTCAATAACTATGATAGAAACGATTTCTGCATGGAAGAAATGGCAATTTACATACATACATACATACATACATACATAATGGCAATTTATTTATTTAATGCGTTTTTTTTATTATGAAGTTTTTAAATTACTTTTCTCTGCCGGTAAGTAAAAACTCGCTGATATGAATGCTGATATAAAAAAAAAAAATATCATGTAAAGATTACGCCGAAAATATTAAATTAAACATGTTAAAGCATAAACTGAGAAAATGAATTTATTTTTTAATTATTGATTGGGATGTATATGATTTTAAAGGATTTTTAAGAATTTTAACTATGCGTCTATTATATTCGCGAATCGCGCGGGAACCATTTTCTACGCCATTAGTCCCCTACCCAAAAAGAATAACGTATTAATATTATAATTCGTATATACATTCAGTATTTACGAAATGTAATTTTAATACGTTTTTCCTTAACTTTAACTGCAAATGAGTGTACATAGCGTGAACAATATTTACATTTACCAGCAGATTTGCAGTGTAAGCGCTTGTAATAGGATTTGTTTAAGCTCTTTACCACCGTAGTTACTGGCCTCGCTTCTCTGCTTTGTGACACATTCTTTAAAATACCTTTAGTTGGCTAGCTACTTTTTAATACACTTTTTTGGATGGTAACAGAATTTTAAAATGGTGGAAAAGTTGTCTACTTAAAAATGAAAGCTGGAATTTGACAATTAAAATGTTTTTCTTACAAAGTAGACTTTCATAATTTTGTTTAAAGAATAATAAAAGTAAATTCGTAGTTTAAGAATATGGAAATCGAGGTTTGAAAACAAATGTTTTTCTTATCTATATTTTATTGATAAAAACTTATGCTTAACCTTAGTAAGTATATTTTTATAGTTTAAACACAAATTAATACACGAGAGTCGATTGAAAAGCATTCGGCCTGATATAGATCCATTGAATGCCTAAAATCTAAACTAATTTCATTACTTAGTTTAGTTCATACTACTTACCTGTACGAAGTTTTAAAACAACAATAAAAACAGGGGAGAATCCCAGTTTTTCACCCCCTAGAGAGCTAAGTAGATTTTGTCGGCAAATAAGATGATGGCTTCAGAAAAGACTCGAAAGGCGTGATTATGAATTATTATCTTGAAAAAGGTCAGAATATAAGCTCTGATTATTATTACTGCATCTTACTACGCCGATTACATGAGATACTATTATAAGATCAGTGCGCCCAGATATGATCAGAAAAAACATTCCGTTTCATCAATATAATGCCCGTGTTCACACATCTGTGCAATCAATAGCTGAAATTCACATCTCTGGCTTTGAACTGGTACCGCCTCCGCCTTATTCACCTGATATGGCACTGACCACTGACCTGATATCCGACTTACTTCTGTTCCCTTAAAAAAACACTTCAGGAGGTCAGAAATGTTCGATAAGTTCAAAACAGCAGTAGACGCGTCTTGTTTGACTCTCAGGACGATTTTTTTTTTCATTTGATTACGTAGAAAAATAAAAATATAATTGATTGTGTTTATTTTCTTAGTTAGGCTGAGTACTTTCAATCCTCCTTCGCAATATCAAATCGTCACAAAAGAGTTTTGTATTTAGAATTATCGGTCTTCAAATACAAACTTCTGTACAAAGAAAAGCTATTTCTTGTGATGAAACATTCAAATGATTAACAAAGCCCCAAGGCAATACTTTATAAAAATTGATTTAGCGTTCTTTAGGAATAGGTTGAAACTTGGAAATTTTCCGGTGAAATTAGAAGAAGCCTGTATAACACAGTTAAGATGTAGGCAGAAGCGATTTTCAGCAGATTTTTTGTAGAATGTATAATCTCGATTAGACAGAAAACTACCAGAACTGAACGTGATATGTATACATTATGTAACGCAGTGTAGTACGGCCTTAGTTATGTTCTTTCTAATTAAAATGCAACCCAAAATATCAATCTTATTCAATATATTCCGAAACCTCTCCAAATTAAAACACTTAGGTATATTTTATACTGGAGGAGTTGTCTTCGCCTTTTTTTCTAATTCCTTTACGAAAATAATACTTTATTGATTCAAAATATGTTGATTTGATTATTATGCCAAAATTACAACTGTCTAATATTACACACCACTCTTAGTCCTTAGAGATTGTATTATACTGCAGTTGTATTGTATTGTAATTTTTTTAAAATGAAACAAAAATGTTTCATTTTAACAGACGGAGCTATAAAAGTTCATTGATATATGCAGAACCCTAACATAGCAGCTCGTTTATTTTTCATTTAGACACTAACGCTATTCAGATGGACCTCTGGCCTCTTGCCTGTGACTTAAACCGCTAACAGTTTAATATTTAGAGGACGCGTTCCGAACTCCCGTGTCTGAGGGCTCTCCTCAAGTTTCAAGTGTTGTAATTTAATTATTCGTCTCGTAGTAGATGTAATTACCAAATGATTTACCACGGGCCCGATGGGTCGATGATTTGTAATCGAATAAATCGATACCTCATAGGTTTGGAAGGTGGTCTAGACAGAGCTAACTTAGCTAAAGTCTATGCGGCACTCACTGAGGTAGTCTTTGAGTTAACAATTTGCGCTATGACGTAAAATGGAACGTATTTTTTCGAAGCCATTTTGTACCGTGTTACGACGTCTTAAGCATAAACATCCTTTGAACTTAATCAAAGTTTTTAGTTTTCGGTAGCATATAACATAATTTATACTAATTGAATTTATTTCTTTTCAGGTATGATTCTTGCTGAATGACAATGCTGTAAAAGTAAGTCATTTAAAAGATTATTTGTAGGTAAGTAGTTTAAATGCCTAACTCGTATTTTCAACGGGAAAAACCTCGGGCAATAACAGAAAGGACAATTGAAAGCCATAATTTGTGGACCCAAGCACCACTGGTGGCCAAATGGGTCTATCTGCAGAACTTATCGGCCAATCGAATGGACGATATATCGAACAACAACGGCCCTTGCTATCGACGCTCTCATCTTTGGTAGCCTTGGAGTGTTGCCAGCGAAAAACAAGACCACTCTTAATACGCGAAAGACGTGATCACTGTCATCTGAGTCCAAATGTAGGTTTAGCCTGAGCTGTAGGCCAACGCTGTAAATTTCCAATAGAGAGAAACATTTGACAGCAATGGTCCAATGCTATAATTGTACATATGACAGTGACATTTAGCTCGCGCGCGTTGTCTATTCATCAATTATATGCTATCATGCATAAATATTGAAAATGAATTTGTGGAATACCGCATTAAATCAGAAATATTCCATTACACATATCAAGCAGTTTATTTTTATGAAGATTAACGATATATTTTATTCACGTTGCATATGATGCCTTGGATTTATAAAGATTTAAACGAATTTTTATTTTATTACTATCGAAATAATTGAAAATACCCAAGCAGTACATAAATAAAATGTTGGCAAATGGCGTCTCACAATTTTTTTTTGTTGATTAACAGTCTCTTTTTTGCTACTTATTCGTGACAAACAAACTGTATAAATAATGTTCCTAAATTCATTCGTACAAGCGTGGAGATTCATGACAGCTAAGTGCATTTCTGTTCTTATGATGTATGGTCATTGGTTTGACAGTTATAATGACCGACGTTATAAATGTCATACTTCAAGTTGTTCTAGATTACTGGACATTCCATACCACCAACATGAGCAGTTATGATGCGGCTAACTGCATAACGGGCTAATGCAACACGCTACTGCTACCATATTCGTCGTCGAGCCTTAAAAAGAATAATGAGCCTTATTACAAATGAGATAAGGTTTAAAGTCCCTTTAAAATAAGCAGTTTTAAAATGTACCTACAATATCACTATTATACATACATACATAACATCACGTCCATAGTCCCCGAAGGGGTAGGCAGACTCAAAGGGACAACAGGCCGCTTTAACCACGTTCAGATAAACTACTTTTATATAAATATAAATATTCAACGACATCACATACATTGATCTGATTCCGAAGTTAGTAGCTTAAGCACTTGTGTTACGGATATCAGAAACAACAGTGGTATTACAAATATATACTTAAATATTGGATATTAACACCCAGACACAGAACAAACACAAGTATTCATCACACGAATGTTTGTCCTGAGTGGGGATCGAACCCACAGCTCTTGACGCATGGGGCAGGGTCACTACCGAATGCGCCATCGAGGTTGTCATATAATATACATATTATTATATTTGTTTTCCGTTGATAACATTAAAGATTGTTCAGTTAATCTATAGATTGACCTTATATTAAGTAATAACTTGGTAGTAATATCGGTGTTATCAATTACATTATTCTGTAATGGAATTCCAATATGTATGAGATTACAATAACGATCCATTTTAAATCAGATAGACTATCATTAGCCGCCGACCTCAATAATCCCCTTGAAAAGATTTATCCTGAAACTCCCGGAACGTTTCTTTATTTCACTGTTATAGGTGCTTAAGTTTCTTTTAATAGGTAGTCATAATGAGAAGATTTTCGCAAACTTTTAATGAATCTTTTTTAAATGGAAAACTATTCAGTATTCCTTCGCCGTTGCACAATCAGTCCCTTTCAATCCTCTTTGAGTTCCATTGTCTTTTTCTTTAAAGATATTTCAATTGAAACATTGCGAGCGGTCCATGTAAAAATATCTATTTACAACAACAATGAAGCAATTTGTGCGATCCGACGCTACAATCGGGCTCATCACTGCACGAAACAAAAAGAATTCAAACGCCCATAAAACACATTTGCGGTTAACCGACCAATTTTCTGTAATTCAGTTTTAATTTTATAAAAAAAACAAGCTTTGGTCTCTTTTTTTAAAGTGGTCGCCACCTGTTCCCGTAAAATTACACGCTCGGCCCGTAAGTGCTTGGCCAGTGCTTTTTTGTTTCACGTTCTAAAATGGAATGTCGAAAATTTAAAAATTTGAACGTATCCGAATCCTATGCGCGGAGCTATTTTGCTTACAGTATCCGCGGGGAGAATTTGTTGATATGGGATCTTTTTGGTTTTTTTTTCCTTTTTTTTACGGACCGCGGGCCGGAAGCGTGGCGGTCGTTCGAAGTGTTTACATGTTTGTGCCTCGGCTGTTTACTTTCGGTCTTTGACTGCATTTGCAACTGGATGCGGTTTTGGCGCGAAGTCGCCGGATGCTTTTTTTAAAGGTTAAATGCAACTCAAATAACTGGCCGCCCAATTTGCTTTATTTATTCTTTCAAATTGCATAATTTCGCGTCATGTGTTCGGACCATCTGGCCAGCGCTACATTTTAAAGTACTTTACATAATGACTGAAATAAGCTACTGATGTTAAAGTCAAATTCGATCTTCGGAATCCGAAACCCAATTTTTTACTGAACTAAAAATATCGTTTACAGCTAAATACTTTTATTTGTGGAGAGTGGAACAAGTAATAAGAAATATTCATAATATATATACGACATATAGAGAGGAAAAAAGATTGGACAAGTATTACGAAAAAAAGAAACAGAATTAAGTCTGTAAAACTGATTTAAAAAAAGAGTCTAAACACATTTCAGTCGGTGTCACAACAAGTTCGCAGTTTTTACCCATCTGTAATGTCAGTAAGAAGTTGAAATCGTGAGCAAGGTTTATTCGGAGCTAATCGACGTATTCCTAGTCACGAATCGTACATTTCTTTTGGTTGACCTTGTCAGTAAAAATAACAAAGACTAGGCTTTCTCTTTGAAGTTAGACTTTGACTCCGAATGGAATCGGTAACTGAATCTGGTAAAGTAAGATCTTTTAAGAGATTATTGTTTGAGTTGAGTAATTTGAGGAGTCGATTGCGTAATGTTGTAGAGCTTTTGCGATTTATTTAGGATTGTAGGCAGAATTGTTTTTAATAGCTGAACAAGAGATTTTGATGTTGGGTTATCTGATACTGAACTTTATCATAGACACGAAAGTTCCGGCCAAAGTGGCGCTTCATGCATGGCATGGCCTTTTTAAATTTATATTCAAAATTCAAATAGGGTTTATGAAGACGAAATCAGATATTTAAGACGATATGTTATCTATACTAATATTATAAAGAGGAGAGGTGTTATTGTTTGTTTGTTTGTATCGAATAGGCTCCGAAACTACTGTACCGATTTGAATAATTCTTTCATCAATGGAAAGCTATTTATCAGCGAATACCATAGGCTATATTTTATCCCCGTATTCCCACGGGAACGGGAACTACGCGGGTAAAACCGCGGAGCGCTGCTAGTATTTCATATTTATATTTGAGATAGTTGTGAGTTTATAATTCAGGTTCTGAGGTTCTTTAGAACAGAAATTAAAAATGCAAAAGTGACTAAAGCCTCTCTTAGGTAAGAGAAAGAGAAATAAAACCTAAATAGTTATTTAAAATTAACACAAGCAAATTTATAGCGAGGTTTGGGTATGTGTTGTGTAGGCGACAAGCTAGTCACTTGTCACTACTTATTTACAATTTTCCATCTAATCCAGCCCAGTTTTAATCTTGGCTGAATTCCATTAAGGGGCTTACTGCCCCTTTGTCTCTGCATACACATTCTGGTATTACGGGCGTGCTGTTATGTACAAGCAATTGTTTGTTCAAGTTTCGACTTGACATACCGAACTACAAACGAGAATGCGAAACGGAAAGCTTGTACACATCATTAACAACACATATGCGAATGTCCAAAAAAACAACAATCCTACACCAAACTGCAGGTAAGTTTCCCAAAACACCGAACGCATAAACCGTTTCGCAAAACAACAGAATTTTAATTAACAACCGCCGATCACAAAAACAGTGGTTCGGAATCGGATCGTCGCTGGACAAAACAAAACAAAAATCCCGCGACGACAGTGGGGACTTAGTTTTGACATGTATTAATGGCGTTTGCTGGCGAGACGTGGAGATAAATAGACCCATGATACAATGTAGACGCCTTAGCAGTGAAGTGGAGAGGGCTTTTGGAAAGAGATTGGACATGACGGCGACTGTGTTTACGTATCGCTGTTTAAGTCGTTGTAGCTACCAAAATAGTGGCTCAAAACGGGATGTCTTTTATAACGGGATATAGGACTAGTCAAATATATGCTTCTTATTTCCTCTCCATTACTAAGTATTCAATCGGAGGAGTACATAATTGACTTTGCAAAGCAGTGTTACATGCGGTTGTCTTACAAAATGTACGTCAGCTAATCTTATATACTTATAACCTAAAAATTACCAATTGATGTCAGATAATGGAAATGCAGATGCCGTTGCCTACAAGCATAAATACATCACATCGATATCTCTACGTAAATTTTCTTAACAACAAAAATGTCTCACTGCCATTTCCCACATTGGCCCCATACCATTAATGAGATAAAAACGTGACTAACATTATTTCCGTTATTCGTGTGGTATTTAGTCCGTTAGTTGATGCTTAAGCATTTCAGATGGGTATTGGGTAAGCCACATTTAAGTTTGATGTCACAAAGCACTTATGAAAGGTCTTTATCTCGGGAATACATATCTGCCTAAATTAGTATGTATTAGAGTCCGTTACTTGAGATTTATGATGGCCAAGGTGATGGGAAACTCTAAATGGTTATTAGTTTTGTTTTCTAATATCGAACATGTTTTTTTAAGTTTTTGTACAGGAAAATCGATTGTTTCAATTCATTGCGCAAAATCATGAATCACGTAGAAGTATTTGACGTAATAATAATCATGGACAACAATTAGACGTTTATATTTTTTTCTTTTAGTTTAAATTTATGCTAAAATGATGTTAGAGGTTATAAAAAGTATTAAGGCATTACTTGATGTGAATAAAAGCTTTCAGACTTTGTTCCCTAATATCTCCTTTTTAGATAAATGGCTGTCTAAAGTTTTTATTAAATTATTCAACGTAACAAAATTTTTAGGTTTTCAATTTCGTGAATTATGTCAAAGAAGTTTTAGATAATGTATTTAGAAGACACGATAATAATATTAGCTTTTTTGGAAAAGTCGGTTGAATAGACAATAACGCAGTCAAGTTTCGGTCACAAAGCTTTATTAACTCGTTTTTAACTTAAAATGTTGGTTAACTTTAATAATGTAAACTTTGTATGTAAATTTACTTACGTATATGGAAATGTATTCTGTAATATATTGAAATTAATACAATTTATACAACTAAACAATAATTTCTCAAATTTATGTGCTTAACTTCTAAATAGCTGCATCAAATTGCATATTTTTTGTTGTGTTCATTATTGTCAAGTTAAGTTATAATGTGACGTATTTATAATTTGACATATCAACCTGTCCCATGTTGGTCTGGGACTTGGCCCATGTTGATCTGGGACAAAAAAAATAATGTGCCAACTGTGGTTCTTGCCTAGCATGTCGTTGATGTCGTAAAAGGCGACTATTAGTTTACGGGCTTTTAAGTATGTGACTAAGTAGGCGACGAGCTAGCCACTTGTCACTCCTTTTTCACAGCTTTCCATCTAACCCAGCCCACCGTCCCATGTTGGTCTGGGACTTAATAGAATATGCCAAATGTGGTTCTTGCCTAGCATGTCATAAAAGGCGATACCCAGTCCGGCTTTATTTTTGCCTGAATGTGGTTGAAGGGGCATGCTGCCTCTTTGACTCTGCCCACCCCTTCTGGGATTATGGGCGTGATGTTATGTATGTATGTATGTACATATCAACGACTGTAGAGGCATCTGGTAGTTAATAATATTTCCTCACCCGTATCAATTGTACATAATCTAAAATCGTACCCAGACTCGCAGGCAAAAGCTTACTTAAAAATAAAATAAGACCCTGAATCTCAACCGCCACATTTTCGCGTGTGACATAAGTTTAATTGAGTAATTTCTAACTTAGCAGCGATATCTTAATTCGTACGTTCGAGTAACTTAATCTGATCTATTGATCTGTTATTACGGGTTGGCTGGCGCGATAGTTAGTATTAGAGCGTAATAACTTAACTAGCGAAGACAAAGTTACAATTAAGTTGTTACTTAAGACGAGTTGTTTTGGAACTCGGCTCGCTTTTAAACTTTCTCATTATAACTGCATATGAATTTTCTATGCGTCGTTCGTCTTTGTGGTGTGTTATTAAATTTTATACTTGGGTTATCTCTGATAGTCGGATTAAACGAAAAGAAATTAGATGCACTTTTCTGACTCATATTATAAATGCAAAAGTTTGTATGGAGACATAATTACTTAGGCTTTCCACGTGGCTTCTCCCGCGTTGAATTCGGGTTATCAACAAAACCTTATCGTATGTTTCTCATGATCAATATTTTTTTCGAAATAAAGCTCATAGGATTACTTCGTGATCTGATCTATTTGTTGGTTTATCAAATTTCAGCACAATTTAAGTGGTTTTAAACATAACAGGCAAACTTGTGATAGTAAATAAATTTTAAGATGTAATATAGTTTCTCACACCGTGTATTTCAGTTTTACTTGAAGATAGCATAGAACATACGAAAGAACTGTATCATAAACACATTCCATTATAGAAGGTGAACTTTTAACGTAAAGGTCACGCTCAATATGAATATATTTTTTATTAAACCTCCATTCGTAGGCACAGAACAAAACCTAACGTGTTTTAGTACTGAAATTGCTTAGACCTAATATCCCTCAACACAACTCTTTGTCAAACGACTTAACGACAATAATTCACACTAATGTCTGTCTGTCATGATTAACACCTGAACTGTTCGATGAACGAATTCGATCTTTATGAAAATTGGTATATACGTAGATTATATCCTAGAACAATTCTTATGCCATAAAAATGCATTATTTCCGTAATAAGTCCGATAAAATATCACAATGTCAAGAAAGCAAAGGTTCATTATACCTTCATTGGAATCAAATACCTCTATTCAAGTGTGTCCACGATTATTATAATTCAAAGACACGTTCCGCACGTGAATTTGCTTAACTTACTCTCATTTGCGTATGCTAATGCCTATAGCTTATTCGCCGCCATTTATAGTTGTTTTATTGTCTACGGCATAAAAAACATTAATGATATATCTCCTTGTCTTTGGTTTTATAACATGTGTTGTTTTTATTGGCCACTGCCGTTTGGGAGCGAAACGACAAGTTGTATGTTGTTATATTGTCATAAAGTTGTGCTATTTTGGAGATTATTGGGGATTAATGGTATGTTTATGGGTTTGGTAATTTTTAGGTTTTAAATTTCAATAATTTACGGCAATTTACTTGTTTAAATAACGTATACATGTGATTGGATTGGAAGTGTTTATAGAATGTCTACATTATTTACAAACACGACTTTGGACTGTTATAAAACGAATGGGGAGAAGTCAATTTATTTATTATCTCACTAACGAGCACATCTTTGCTGCCTGTGTGACGTATTAAATCAAATGAATTAATCACAATTTCACGTGGATTTGACACTCTTCTGAAAAGCTCAATTTTCCAAACGCATCTCATTACCTATCCCATTGCTTTAACGCCAAAAAAGTGACTGAACTCATTTGGATTGCATAATATACCATACCAAGTGCCGTCATTAGAGCATCAAGCACAGACCACCATTTGTCCCGGGGGCTGAATGACTAAAATATTGCCATATTAAAGGCGACGTCAGGTGCACCTACCGCGAATCTGTCACCGGTATCAAACCCGGTACCCAGGGAAAAATGTACCCCTCGTGCCGAGAGAAGATAAGATGTAAATTACATTGGGGTGTTTAAACGAATTTAGTTGAGCGCTGCTCCTGAACAAAATTAATGTTTCAACGGCAACCCTGTTGGGGTCGCCATAAAGATGCAGATTGACGATAGACTCGGTCTACAAGTCGATTAAGTACATAGTCGTAACTTACTACTATTAGAATAACTTATCCCTTCTTTTTTTATCCTATACATTATAAATGCGAAAGTAACTATGTCTGTCTGTTACGGTTTAGTGCTGAAACCGCTGAACCGATTTTATTCAAATTTGGTATAGAGGTAGAACGGACATAGGCTAATTTTTGACGCGAAAAAAGCTTTAAAGTGTTGAAATGGGGGATGAAAACATACGTGGAAAGTATTTTTTAAAGTTGAAACTTTATTTTTAGGTATTTGATTAGATATAAATAAATATGACATAAGAGAGGAAAATATATTCCACGCGAATGAAGCCGCGGGCAAAAGCTAGTACGAAATACCTAATATAAATAACCTAATATATAGTAGAAAAACCGGCGGGAAAACTGTTTTAGCTGAGCCTAGTTTTTGCTGCAGTTATAAACAGATTGTCAAGTCGTTTGGTTTACATTGCTTTATTAGTTGTCGTGTAGATTACGTATTCAGATTTTAATTATCAGTGTATTCTGTATGAATTAGGCCCATGTTAATTGTATTGTGAGTAACTATAATGCGAATTATTTGTAGAGATTTATTAATTATGAAAGGGTTAATTATGCGTACAAATTATTAGTAACTTTAGAAATCAAGTGCTGTAGATTCAGCACTAAGCACAAGCTCTTGTGTGTTGTATGTAGTGATTTGTACTCAAGACATGCATTTGTATGTAGATATGTGTATATTTAAGTAGTTTGCAAGCATACATAGTACAACTTTGCATACTAAGTTAGAAGTTAACGAGTCGGTGTGGTGCTTTGAACAATTTATTTATACACTACTTATTAGCATAGTAGTTTTTTAAACAAAATTGCTTTGCTATATATTTCTATTATAATCAGCTAGTTAGTATGATATTATAGTGCTTCATTTGATAAATTCAATAACTTTATGCGTTGCTCTTGAGTTTTCAATCATTATAAGTGTTTGCAGTACAGATACTGCCTGCGACAAATACTAAACTAGAATTTGGTCGCAAGCATCATCTCTGTGGCAGGCAACCGCTTAAGCGTTACTCCGATCAAGACGCGACGACAGCACTCTATTATTCAGCAATATTCTTAACGTGGCTTGCCGGATAGATGCGCCATGCGACTAAATCGCAATAACACTTTTGTCGCAAACAGCATATATGTGGCAAGCAGCCGCTTTTGAGCGATAACCGTTACTCCGATCGAGACGCGACGACAGCGCTCTATAATTTAGCAATACTCTTTGTTCAGCCGCTTAATAAGCTGTTTAGCGCGGAGTTGCTTAATTTCGAGGGTAGATGCCAGATTAGTGGAATGTATAATAAATTTTGGCGGCTCGGTCAGATTACCTTTTGTGCAGGGTAGCGTTTGGGATCGCAGTTCTGGATTTGGTGGCATTCGGTTGAGGCTTGGCTGTATTTTAGAAGGTGTCTGTATTCACCCATATATATTTTAAGGTACATACTTCTAAAATATTGTGCTAAGACGCGTTAAGATCAGGAGGGAAATAAAAAAAAAACTGTAGATATCAAAAAAATTACAAAGTTGGTTATTATGCATATGAAGAATCTATGTATACTGTTAGTTGTTCGATTCATATATTGTATCGATCATTATAAAACCATAGTAATGTTCTAACTTAATAAAAAATATTTTATGTCTGTCAGTTACGAATTAATTATATCTGAAGTTTATCGTTTTATTTCTAGGAGATTGATTATATACCGACAACTTTATGAGCGGCCACGTCCAGACAATTTCCATTAAATTGGAATTTAGTAAGTAAAGACAATCCGTGAATTTTTCTTTAAATTTGTCCTAAAATTCCTAATACCCTCGACAAAAAGCTCGACCGCTCGAACTTAGGAAGTGGCTCTTTTGTCTAAGCCAAATGCCGTGTCATTTCCGTCACAAACAATAATCCACAATGGCCTAATCATACAGGGAAACAAAGGTTGGTTTATCAGAAACAAAGCGTCTATTGCCTCTCGGAGACTATTGTGGTCTAGTTAAAATTAACCTATACACAGAGTGTTTCAGGGATTCTCAACCTTTTAACAATGTATAGATTTTGCTTACTACAGAAAAAAAATCCGTAAGAGAAAAACACACTGCGCTGATACAAGGGAAATTGGCAGATAATATTTAAGCAGGATATTAAAGATAAGTTTGTATCATATTTTCTTTCAAACATTTGAATATATTAATAATGACAAAGGGATGTTGAAGGAAGATCGTAATAAAGCAATAATTACTTAATTCAGTAAGTTAATTTTCATCAATATAGGCACCTTATTTTCAAAATGTGCTTAGTTCTGAGTACTTCAGGAGAAGGGCATATAGCAATATTCATCCAGGGCTTACATATTACCAGTTATACCTTATTTTGGGATCAGGTGTGCGTTGTCTGGGGCCCTTATTTATGGGTAGACATAGGTGGCTGTCTGTCTAGACAGATAGACCTGTCGCGGCTTATCTTGGAAGGTGTTTGTTCTTATCCCGGTATTTGCTTGTGGAGCTTGTGAAAAAAGAATAAGGCTGGTAAGGCTGGCTGGCAACCCATCATGATAAACACCTTTATGATTGTAAGTGGTTAAGTGGTATAAACAAATTACACATATTTGGCTATGCACAAATAAAGTAAAATTTGTTAACTTACACTGAAGTGTTTTATATTTAGAATAACGAAGCACATGCAATTATTTTAATACAATTAAAATAAAGCAAAATTAAATGTATTTTGATATATATATATATATATATATATCAATATGCGTTCCCTCAGTCCATTTCACTCATTATAGGCGTAATTAAACCATGAACTCCGATTCATTAATTCAAGAAACCTCATTTCAATTACATACTTTATATCCCAGCGTGCTGCAGGTTTACTATCTCTGGATTTGTATGACAGCCGCATTGTGCACTGTGGTATTCAATCGATCTACACAAGGACATTGTCTACGTTATCTTTAGGGTCAACTATTAATGCAATACCTAACATTATTATCTATGCCGTGTTAGAAATAGATTATATAGGCCATCAATAGATAGACTTCATTGCTGGTACGGGATCCTTCGGTATGATATGGCATGGTACGGTACAGTATGGTATGGTACAGTATGTTATGGGGCAGTAAATATTTTTTATACTGGCTCGATATCGCATTCGGTATTGACCCTGCTCCATGCGCCAAGAGTTATAGTTTCGATTCCCTCCCAGGACAAACATTCGTGTGATGAATACTTGTGTTTGTCCTGTGTCTGGGTGTTAATCCAATATTTAAGTATATATTTGTAATACCACTGTTGATTCTGATATCCGTAACACAAGTGCTTAAGCTACTTACCTCGGACTCAGATAAATGTATGTGATATAGTCGGATATTTACCTATATAAAAAAATATATATATTACCCCACCTTTTAAGAACATCCAGAACATGGTCCAAGCAGACTACTAATTTACAATTTTCCATCAAATCCCAATGGTTTCATTGTGGATTAAAAGTGGCTAAAGATTATTGCTAAGCAGACTCTGCCTACCCCTTCGAGGATTGCGCGAAGCAGACGTTATAATTACTATATACATTGTGAGTTGCCAAATGCATAAACACTATGACTTATTATACTCACAACGTATATGACGTTAAACGCATGCAACGGAACATCGTTAAGTAATAGAGGGGACAAATTGCATACTTTCGCAAACGCTAAGTACACACTCCAGTGCGCAGTTTAAACTGGCGTTACGTAATAATAAGGTAATTTAACCGACAGTTATAATAAATACATGGTGACCTGTTACTGTTGTGTTAAAGGCGCCTCTGGTGTCCGTTAAAACTATTTATGTTTGGTCACCTTACATAATAAGGTATTTTACTAAGCGGTTAAAACCTACTTAACTCCCAATCTCTGAAGAGGTAAGCAGAGTCTTCTTTTCATTTTTTTTTTAATACTTTCAGCCAAGTAAAATTTAAGTTCAGTTAAATGGAGAAAATGTTACAAGTTCGTTGATTAGATAATCACAACTAATTATGTTGTAGTTATACATAATTAGTCGACTTTTACAAGATGCTAGGTGAGGAACATCATTGGTACACATACCGTTTCAAACCAACATAGAATTTAATCTGGAAAAATGTGTTATCAAATTCAATCGAATATTAAAATTACCTGAAATCGTATTTCATATGTGACAAAAATAATATTATTTAATACATTCTCCAGATTCCAGACTGACACCAATTCCCTAGTTCCAAACTAAGCTTATATGTGCTATGGATACTAGGAGACCGGATAAACATTAAATCCTTGACTCGAGTACAAATGTCAATATCCATCACACAAAACATTTGCGCCTAGCGAGATTCGAACCCGCAACTCTCGGTTACGTGGCCATAGTCTCTGACCACTAGACCAACTGGTCTATCAAAAAATATGATTAATTAAAAAAAATACGTCATCAATCAATGCGAATTTTGGAAAATATTTCTGCCAAAAAGTTTTAAACGAACAAACTTTAACCATGGCACTGAATTTATTATAAACCCAACCTAAGTTTATCACCGTATTTTATGATAGTGTAATTATTCACGCTAAGTGCGGCATAGAAATATCCTGAAACAGATACGGCCATTTATTCCGCTCGGGTGACCATAAGAGGCGGCGATACAGGATATGTCCCGTTCCTCCATTATTTATCAATTAAATCTTATTCGCGAATAAATGTTTGCATCACAGCTAACATGGATTATTTTCATAACAGCTTGAGCAACAAGGAACTAAGTTTACAGTAAGCTGAGGCGATTTTACTTTGAGATTGTAACCAAACGAGTTTTGCGATTTAAAATACATCTTGTCAATTATAAGCAGGTGAAGTGTAAAGAGTAACTACCATTTGACATGCAATGAGACGTCATCTGATTTTGTCGTCTATTTTAATGGGATAGAGTTTATTATTCTCTTGAGTTTTTGGCGGATTGATTTTGACTGCTAAGTGGTTATGTGTATTTATTTTTAATATACAAGTTGTCTTCTTATGAGAAACTATTACAAGTAACTTAAAGAGGCTCATGCTTTTTTTAAATAACAAGAAATATTTTATGTCTTTACAACATTAAATTAAATCTAAAATTAAGCGGCTAAGTCGTCCCATGCGTTTTTTTACCAAAGTTTAAAGCTTACACAGTCAAATAGGTGAAACAAAATAAATGTTCCATCAATCTTATATAAAAATATACACATCAGCATTGCTCATTTGATATTTCTGAACTTGCAAATGTTCATAGGCTATAGTGACCGCTTACGATGAGACAAGTCGTACGCTTCTTGTGTCACCTTTAGCAATATATAAAAGGACTTATCCTGTATTCGCAGCCTGCATGGCCTCCCTCTAGCCCTCTCGGGTGGCAGCCCAGGCCAAAGGTTACCTAAGGCTTGCTTAATTCGCTCTCTCGATTCCTTCTAAATTTATTTGGAAACTTCCACGCTACATGGAATGATTAAGGAGAGTTGCGTTGATAAAACTGGCGTAGGATTGTTCGAATTGTTTAAGCTTGGAACTTGACGAAGAATTTCAATAGTGTGTAGTACTTGTCTTGGTCTTGTTGAGTAGTTACATTGCATCGCTAATTGAAAATAACAATTGAAACAAGTTACAATTTGGATGATTAAGAAACTAGTGAGTAAATTAAGTTGTCTGTTTTTCTTGCCACTGGGTATACGCTTAATTTGAAGATGGAGAATTGGTCTAAGTATGGACAATGCCAATGTCGGTAGCATAAACATATAAGCTTATATTGTACTTAGATATGTGTTATTTATTTATATCTATGTATCTTATTAGAGATAACTTTAAGTGACTTATTCATGCCGACATATACTTGATGGCACTCAATGCTTAAAGACTTGTGTCTCAAGACTATACCAATAAGAAAATAAATCAATAACAAATTTGAAAAAAATATATACACAACCAAATCTTATAGATACAGTCTTAAAATTGGATTTATAGAATCCCATTTGAAATCGACAGAAAAGGTTTATTTTTATTTAAAAAGCACTTTACTCCTCCGGCATAAGAGTAACTTGCACTTCCATGCAAAACCCATAGCCCAAGGGTGTGATGGTGAATAAAACCCTCAGCATTATCGCGTCAGCGACAGGCGTGCACATTCAAAGGCAAAATTCGCGAAAATCGTCAATGGCCGCCAACATATAAACATGTCCGCTGTGTGCAAGCCTCCGATAACGGGACAAAAAGATTCCACCGCATTGTGGAGCCCACAATGGCGTGTGCTCAACTTGTAATTACTATTTCCTACGACGCTTCAGAAGGTGTATTTTTCAGAAAAATGGAATGTACGCGGCGCGCTCTTTTGTCGAGCCATCTTTCATATCTTTGGCATATAGGCCAAGGAGAAAGACCGTTGTGCCACTGCGTTTTAAAGGCCGAGGAATGCGGTGCATTCAGCTTTATTTCGTGCAATATACGAGAATAGTACTGTTTTAGTAATGAAGATATCTTTATGCTGGGTCCACTACCAAATTAAAAGTAGTAAAGGACCTATGGCATAATATAGGGAAAGTTTAAAAAATTTATTACATTTGCATTACATTGTATTCGGTCCAAACTATTAGACTCTAAACAAAAACCCCATTAGAGTATATTTAATTGGTTCACTGCAATAATGATGATGTCCAAAACTTATCAAATTCGAAATAAAAAGTATTTTGAACACGAAATAGATAAACTGTTTCAATTACTTACGCAGTTTTCCAAAATAAAAATAAAAATATGGACATTAATCAGTATTACCGTGGACCCTTCATTTATAAAGCTCAATATTATAAAGTTTTCCACAAACTGCTACAAATAGATAAAGAAACATAAATTATAAGCCTGGCAAATACGTTTTAGGGAACGAGGCCATATCATCAGATTTTAGAATTTGATATCATATGTCAATGCAGCTGAGATCATTAAGATCGATATCTCATAAAATAAATCATATGAACAGACGCTTTTTGCATATAACATTTGATATTATGTTCGTTAGACTGTTTCAATTCCTTGAATGTTATAGAAAATATATCAACTCTTTATGCAAAGCGCGTTTTTATCATAGTAATTCTCCGACGGAATTTCTTGAGAAGCGTGTTAAAACCTTCGATCTTGTCTTCGTTAGCCAATTCGCTATAAAAATGTTATATATTTTTTTAATCTGAATTAAAAATCACCTTGATAAAATGCAATGCATCAAGATACTTTATATCCACGAGTGACTTTTACTACCCAATTAAGAATAAATAAAAATTTGCTTAAAAGACAAAACTGCTAATAACCTAACTTGATTAGTATCCGACTAATAACTTTTAATTCATTTTAAAACTTGATTCAATAGATAAAGACATAAAATTACGTAACACCGCTCTCTCACACATGTGTCAGCCAACACCGGCGTCTCGAAGGCAAGTGTATCATTAGTTATTATACAAATTGCTAGGTACAGGTTATTAGCATAGATCTTAATAGTCATTGGTAACCGCATAATCTTGTAAAAGGATCTACCAGTGTTGCCGACAATCCCCTCAATATTTACGAGAATAAAGTGTTCTCAAAGGGCGAATGACAGCAATGAGCCGATCCCAGACCGGCGAGAGTGTATTTACCTCCGTGGCACCTCAGTAATTACTGTATAGCGTATACGAGTTAAAATATCCAAGCGCATTACTCGGAATTTCGTCCGCGACGCTGCAGCGTAAGGGCCGGTTCGCGACAAGCGAATGTCGACTGTAAACACAAACGAATCGCAATCGAAACGAAAAACTGCAATTAACGCATCTCAAATTCATCTGACGGCGAGATTCATCGAAACAATTGCCTACGCGTTATCAAATAGACCTTTTGTGCTCGGGCAAAGGTTACAATGTGTTCTAACGGACAAAAAACGTCAACAAGCTACTTATTACCAATAAAAATTTTGAGAGAACAACACCTAAGTGGCATTTAAGTGTCAGTCAACTGGCGCATACGCCGTTTGTCGAGGCGGCGGCGCGCCCGGGCGGACTGGTTTCTACCAAGCCGGTTGAACAAAGTGTAGCGACTTAGTAACTTGGTATGGGTACTCCTTTGTGGGCACATTCCGATAGATACGGGCCCCGGCCGAGTGAAATGCGGATAATGAAGAGTGGTTATTGTGATTTGTGTGGCATCCAACTTGGAAACTAGATGTACGCTGCAGTTGGCCTGTTTAGTCTCATGAGATCTCTCGATTTATGATCTTAAGAGCGTCTTTACCGTCGCGAATAAATAGGCTGTATTTTAAAGCCGACGGTGAAAAGTTTAAAGCGTTTTTTTTGTCGTTTTGTATTAACGCGTGGCGTTATTCTGGTTTCGCGTTAAAAAATCTCTGGACACGCGAGCGTTGGCCAAAATCGGGAGTTTACGAGCGACAGATAGGGTTATTTATATTGAGGGTTTTATTTAATAACGTTATCCGAATCCGCGTGTCGTTAAATCCATTAATGCTTGTCGTCCCGGAACTTTTTGGAGCCGTAAAAGGAAGATACGTCGGGCGCTGCACTCCAAGTTTTTTCGGACACACCTTTTTTGTTAAATTTGTTTTAAGAATTTTGTTACGGACACTTCTCAGAATTAAATTAGGAGGGGATTAAATGAACGATTTGTTTAATTTGGACCGAACCGCCTTCGGGATTCGAGCCCTTTGCTTTTTCAAAATACAATCGGGAATATTGCCGCCCACCTAAAACGGCACTTAAAATAAGACGTTCCTTTTAGAAGTATGAATATTGGCGTGTTTATTAATTTTAATTCACGCCTTAGTAAAAATGTTCAAAAACATTGCGTCGTGTAATCTTCACGAATGTTATTGTTTTTTTTTGCAACGTATTATTTGTAAATAAAAAGTAATTAAAAAGTAACATCATTGCATTTGGGAATACATTAACCGTTTTGCATATTTTATTAAAAGTTTGTTGCGTCCTTTGTTGAAATATGTCTTTAAACTTTCACGTTGCATTATACTTAAAAGTAAATCTTGCCGTATAATAGTCCTACCTTCTAACTGTCAAACTGAAAGAGACAAAGCACTAACCAGCTGAAACACGGTTATTAAATCGGCAATTGTTTTAAATAATAGACTTATTTTACAAACACGTTCGGAGTCACGCGATTTGCGCTGGCACAAAAATGACCTCCTAAGTTGGTCAGTAATTCGTCTACAGATTATTGCAACATGCCAATGAAATCGACTAAGAATGCTGATTTGATTTCCTCATTACCGAGGGGCGCGGGTTCAAAGAGGATTTTTCAAATCTATGTACGTATTTCTACCACTAGCTCGGCGGTGAGGGAAAACATCGTGATGAAACTTGCAAATTCAAACAACTTTTGATTTGTAACCATGATCCTAAAATTGTCTGGTTCCCCTATCTTAGGGTTACGAAGATCAAATCGGTAATTGCTTTAATGTAATTACCAGACTCGTATAATCCTGGATCATGGTTTAAGCGGACCTCGTCTAAGCTCAGGACGTAACGCTAGGAAGATGATGACCTACATACACATATTATATCATTATTAGCTGATCAAACTGCATTTAACCAAAAATAAAGTTGACTGAGCCTATTTAGGAAACTGTGAAAAAGTAGTCACATTTTGTGACAGTGTTGTAGCTAGTTTGTCACCTTAATCAAAAACCAAATACCCAATACACCATTAGTTGCCTTTTACGACATATTAGGCAAGAAACATACTTGGTACATTCGAAGTCCCTGACCAACATAATGCTCCTTGTAGGCTCCTACCCCTTCCGGAATTGCGGGAGTGATAGTATGTATATATGTATAATGTATTTATCCCCAACAATTCCCGCATGCATCTCTATTCAGCCAGAAGCCATTCACCACTGGCACCGTGTCCAGTAAGCCAAGAGCCACGTCATAATGGCTGGCATCCTGTTATTCCGACTTCCTTGTGTCGTAATACAATTTACTGTAATCACATTAGAGTAATGACATCAGTGTCCTTTTAACTACGAGTATTAGTGGGTTGTGGTATGTTGAGTAAAGTGCGTTGTGGTCTTTTTGAGCAATGGATAAAAGAGAATAGTTGCGCTTTATGTAGCAAGCCAACGCCTGAAAACCAACGCAACTTTGGTTCAAAATCGAGAATGTACTACAGGATTTTGAGAAGTTCATGACGGGAATTAAGTACTTAAGTCTGGATTTTTTTTTATATCTGACGACATCACATACATTGATCTGACTCCGAGGTAAGCAGCTTAAGCACTTGTGTTACGGATATCAGAATTGACAGTGGTATTTCAAATATATACTTAAATATTGGATATTAACACCCAGACTCAGAACAAACGCAAATATTCATCACACGAATGTTTGTCCTGGGTGGGGATCGAACCCACAACTCTTGGCGCATGGGGCAGGATCACTACCGAATGCGCCATCGAGCCAGTCAAACCATTTGAACCAACATCCTTCCTCTGTGAAGCCCTACCACCGCTCACAAAAATCTCTTTAAGACACTTAATTTTAAATCTTCATTCCTATATGATATTCATATCGAAGATTATACGATACCTTATATTATAAATACCTACGAAAATTCCAAAGAGCTTTAATCTCAAATCTACATTTGACTATACCACCATACTTGCGAAAGTGCAGGAACTCTCGGTAAATTTTATTAGACACGTCTTTAACCGAGCCATATATCCTGAAGGCGTTACTAACCCACACCGATACTGAGTTGGCTTATCTTCAGCGGCAGTGCCCGAAACTACTCAGACCGTTCTGCCACTGTGCACTTTGCATTTTGATGGTACCATTCTGTAAGAACACGGGCACAGTGCATTTGGGAGCAGAGAAGTAACTTGAGTAAAATAAATATTTATCAGATACACACATTCAGTACTTAATAGGACTTTGATTTGATACATAACATCACAAGCGTAATCTTTAAAAGAGGTAGGCAGAGTTCTATGATCAAGTTAGCTTATTGGACTTTGGTCATATTGGTGTCAGATTTAATCAATCCAGTTGTTACATCAAAGTAACTGTTATCTGATTACCTTTAGAAGTCTTAAATATGGGAGAGAGAGAGAAAATGAATTACCCACGAAACTAATAGTATAAATGCTTATTTAGTATTTTTTCCAGAATCCAAAGGCACATTTATGTTAACAGTAATAGATGTAAGTTCATAAAAAAGTACAAAATCAATGCAAATGTTGTTGGACTGTCATCGGTCTTCAAATCGAGTTGCATCACTGTTTCTCGTTTAGCTGTGGGAAGGACCTGAGCCAGCAGGTTGAATGCGTTGTTTAGAAACTCCTTAACAGGCGAGTTATTCGCTAGCTGAGAATTGACGGAACAATCTTCGTAAATGTTTCAAGGAACACTTCTTCTAGCTCTAGGTAAGTCGAATTTTGAGATTGGAGCTTTTTAAGTTTAAAAGTAAGATTGGAGATATTCAACCAGGTTGTATATCCGACCTAGTCGTATATGTTCTACATTTACTGATGAATTGTGCTTAGAATAAAACGAACGGAAATCATTTCGAGTCAACGTTTCCGTTTGGGACTTTTGCTTTAAATGTAATTTATGTACATCTTTTTATCTATTTCTTTTGATTTTATATTTAGTCGGGTGAGCTTTCCCAAATCTACCTTTAGACATCTTTCTTGAGTAGGTAATGTATACCATTTTATGCAAATGACAAAGACACCCCATCGGTGCAGCTGTTTAATTTTTTCAGGATACTTTATATCCCAAAAAGAAGGCATTTTAATTCTAAAATATTGTTTGTACACACCATGATTTTATGGAAAAAATTTATAAGAACCAGCCAAGCCAAATAATTTCGTTTCAAACGCCCTTCTTTAACGAGACCCCAAATCATCTTCCTTGTAACTTTAAACCCTTAAACATGAAATAAACGCAAATTCGACTCACGTACCAACTGATAAGAATTATCTTAATTGAATGTTCTGAAGTAACAAAGACAGAATAATCTGTGCTGTGGACTACTTACTCGGTGACCTGTGAACTTTCAATATATTTTATTATTCACCGATAAGATAAATTACAAAATAAGGGCCCTCGGGGTAAATATGTAAGTTTAAGATTTAAATATTGTTATTCGGAGAGGAGAACTGTCGGTAGGTACTATAAATAACTTTGTTTTGTCGTCATAATACGGCATTCGTATCTCGGGGCTATATGACAATGGTCGTTGTATTTTTCGATCGAAATTTCAACATGAGCTAACTAATATCTTATGCTGGACTTGTAAAAAATAGTCTGCTTTGTTCCGCATTTTCCAAATTGAAACCTTCTTAGTGTTAAGTCCCGTTCATAGTCGGTGATACCTAGATCGTTAAGATTCCTTTGTAACTACAAGATAAAAGAAATAGAAACCATAGTTATATAAATGTTCAGATTTCCTAACTTAAACAATTCAAGTTGTGATAGTAATATATCTTCGACAACGTCCCGTACATTTGATCCAATACCACTTGTAAATGAGGTATGTGTTTTTACCACTGAGCTACTGCTCTTTTAAAACATTTCGACATTCGATAACAGGCCCTTATAAACTATGCATGTTAAGTTCAATGTACCACACCCCGTACTAAGTTGTAGGCAATTTTTTTTCACCCACACACTCCGTCTATTTAAAACGTAATCCTATTGTACGGTATTTAAATCCGACTCACGTTGAGACGCGGAAACCATTGTATTGTTGTTTAAAATTCATGAGAAGCAATATTATGTTGAACGTTATATTATAAATTTAGACCAGTGATGGAACGCGCTTACGGATACGAGGGAGAATGTCAATCTCTTTGACGAATACGGATTTGATCTAGGTGTATGTCGCGCTTGTTCTTTGTCATTAATAATAATAATCAATTCTCCAGACACACCAATTCCCTAGTTCCAAACTAAGCATATGCTTGTGCTATGGATACTAGGTAAACGGATAGACATACTTGAATACTTTTATAAACATCTATGACTTGAGTACAAAGATCCATCTTCATCGCACGAAACATTTGCCTCTAGCGGGATTCGAACTCGCGACCCATGGTTTCGTGGCCATGATCTCTAACCACTCGACCAATGGGCCAGTCATTGTATTATCGAGCAATGAAAGTTAACGACGAAGTATTTTTCTACAAATACCTAGTTAGTTTGCTTCTTCAGTTACTACGTTCGTAGAGTTAGCGACAGGGAAGTGAATATACACATCTTCATATTTAGCAATTTTATTGAACTTTGCAAATAAAAAGCAAAAACGGAATGAAAATCATTTGTCACATTTGGGCCTCAGATAAGTGGCGTAGCCGTCAAAGTTTATTGCCAATTGCAAAACTGTACTGCCCGTATTAGTTACAATCTCCCACTCAAAAATCAACGCACTTGTGATATCTCTAGTTTTAACATGCCATGCTACGGTGCCTACGATTCGTTAGCGAATACGAAGACGCGTACATTTAGTAGTCGAAAAATACTTTCAGCATCGTCACATCACTAATTTGGGTATCTCATAGCTGTGCTCGTAGCCATATTAATTCGAAATGACGGCATTTACACACACCGTATAAAATGTACCACTCGTAATTTTTAATGCGTTTTTGTACTTATTTAATGGGCCGTGTAAATTCCTCCTCTTGTATTAAAAATTGTGATCGTTATCACTCATTCTGACACTAATCCTCTTAACTCTATTAACGTGTAGGTATATTCATTTCGTTATGTAAATTTTCTGTTAATTTCCATTTTTTTTATCACAAAGATTGTGTCTGGTTCTCTCATATGTTTCTTTACTTTCACTGAAGCATAGTTCATAAAATACATAATTAAAATAAATTTCTTCAGACTGACACCAATTCTCTAGTTCTAAACTAAGCTTATAAGCTTTTGCTATGGATACTAGGTGAACGGACAGAAATCCTTAAATACGTTTATAAACATCCATGACTTGAGTACAAATGTCCATGTTCATTACACGAAACATTTGCCCCTAGCGGGATTCGAACCCGCAACCTATGGTTTTGTGGCCAGGTCTCTGACCACTCGAACAACGGGCCTGTCATAAAGGTAGTTAGATGTGTCTATTCATATTATTTTAAGCATTGATAATTCGTAGGTTCAAGTAATAGGAACAAAACTGAAACGAAAGTGACATTCAAAACATAATCACGCCCATAATCCCTTAAGGGGGCAGGCAAAGTCAAAGGGAAAACAAAATTCAAAACATTTTATTTGTGTAATTTAACTAGAAATTCTTAGAACGTAGATTGAGTTTAATTTGACTGACCCGTTGGTCGAGTGGTCAGAGACCCTGGCCACGAAACCAAGGGTCGCGGGTTCGAATCCCGCTAGATGCAAATGTTTCGTGTGATGAACATGGACATTTCTACTCAAGTCATGGATGTTTATAAACGTATTTAAGTATGTCTATCCGTTCGCCTAGTATCCATAGCACAAGCAATAAGCTTAGTTTGGGACTAGGGAATTGGTGTGTCAGTCTGGAGAATTTATTTATTTATTATTTATTAATTTACAGAAATTTAGAGTGGGGTCACTTTAATTCTAAACGCGAAATGAGTTTGTTGATACTTTTCCAATAAACAAAACAGAAGTCTGTCAACAAAATGGTCCTCTATACACGCTATTTCGTTACTAAGCTTAGTATTCATGACCGCAATCCATCTATTCGGAACACAGCTTCAATTGATAGCTTTCCATGTCAATTTTGCCCGTATGTTGGAACTGCCGAAACCTCAGTGGGCTACGAGTGGGAACAGCATCCCAATTTCGTCTTGTGATTGGCCAGCCGTATCAGGTGCACACACAGTTGCCAACGTTAGGATGAAAACGTGGAAATATTTTTAATAAAAAAGATTTCGACATCTTAGATAAAAATGGCGAAATGTTTAATTAAAAATGGCGGTAAAATAAAAAATGTAAAAGATGTAAAACATGTTTTTTTTTTTTATTTAAAAATGCATTTTTTGTTTTTGTTTTAGGTACTTTATACAGCTTCTGTTCTGAGTGACTGGTGTTCCTGAAATTTGGAATGCAGTTTTAATCAAAGGGTAAGCTTTCAAAAGGTATTCTAATATTTCAACTTTACATGTGGCAGATCAAAATATTGGAGGTAAGAATTTATAATCAAATAACTCATTCTGATGCTGAATAGATAGCGATACTGTCTGATATATACCATGATATAATAGATAAGATTACCTTTATACAATTTTTCTGTTCGGGCAAAACCGCAGGCAGGTGCTAGTTTTAAACACTAAAATAGGGCTTTTAGATATTTTGACTTTCTATAGTTGCGTTGAGAATTCGACGAAGACAATTCTTTTACTCATAAAGTTAAGTGACAAGCATCAGTCACTTACTAAGCTTACTATGTAGTCTGTCACTCAAGGTACAATATCAATTACCTACTCTCACTCACTGCTATAAGGTTCAATTCACTTTGTGCAACTTTCTTTTTAGAACTTTGCTTCTGTACTTACTATTTCAATTGTATGAGTCAGTGTTGTTTATTCCATTGTATTTCCACAGTCCAATAGATTTGTCTGCAGTACGCCACAATAGCAATAGCCCATTGGTCCTTCTCTACTGTTTTAGGAAATAATTTTGTCCCAAAGCTACATTGTGAGCACTGTGCACTGCATATATTTTATCGTTACCATTTCTCCGAATCTTTTATTACGAGGCGTCAGCGTTTCCCGGCGATATTGCTTTGTTTATTATCCATTGTTTCTTTTGACCGTAGAGAAGGATTGCCAAGAGTTGGCTACGAAGCTTTGTATTCTGAAATTATTGTGCATTTGCGAGCACACGTGATAAAGGTTTAGAATGGGAAGTGGTAATTATATATTGTATTGACCTACTTTTTATGGAAAAATTAATTTTAACTGTAAAATCTTTTAGAAATGCGACATATTTTATTTTTTTGCTATGAATCCTCTTTGAAACTAAACTGTCAATAAAATCTATAATAATTAGATCATAGATAGGAAATCGGCAATATGATGACTGTAGTTTAACATCAAGTTAAATAACCTCTTCTGGTGACTATAGATTACCAAAAATCACAATAATTCGATAATAAAACTATTGTGGGACATTTGAGCGAAATAACTTGGCCATTCACGCTTGCAATAAACATGTCTAATGCCTGTCAAGTGAATTAACGCTTTATTTTATTGAAACAAGATCACTTTACCTGTTGAGAACATAAACAATTCAATTTATCGCAACCGACAAGCAATCAATACTAATAAAATACATTTGCTTAGGTGACCGCAAAAAGACCGCGCAAAACACAATGTATTCGCATTTTACGAACCACCATTTTATTAATACACATTATAATACAAATCGACATGGGTATTAAAACTTTAAGAAACAATCACAAATCTGCGTAGCGCTGTCCCGTTCGCGCGGGCTTTTTTACTGCGCGCGAGAAAGAGATGGGCGTATCTCGATTGTTTATAGCCCCAGTGGGCCGAGACAAGATCGGTGCAGCCAAAAACATTTATTACACGCCATCAATTTTTAAACTCGTGTAACGCGACACCCGGGAAACGAATGTATAAGACAACTGTAAATGTGTCCGCACAGTGGGCTGGACAGAACGAACATGGCCATAACAATTAGTTTTTAGGGTCCGATACTTTAAGGCGATCTCGATGGTGTTTTAAGGCCTCGCTCGACACGAAATGATTTGGGTACTAATTCAAATCTGTATTTATAAAACTACTAATTTATATTTTTTAAAGAGTTTGGACTTCGATATTTGTTGCAGTCGCTGAAGACAAGTCAAAGTGCTCACTCTAAATATTAGAAACCCCATTGTCTTGTCTTTGGCGTACGCTTTAAACCTTTACCATAGATTTAGTATGGTACATGAGAGCGACTGCCATCTGACCTTAATAACTCTTATAGAAGCAGCCAGATGCATTGTGCTATGGTTTATGGTTACACATTCATAGTTATCTGAATGTACAAGTCTCACTAAGCTTTTCTACCGCTAAAGTATCCAAACTCAGATAAGTATGTTTGATGTGGTTACATAACTATGTGGTTTCTAAAGGCTTTTAGTTGTATGAAAAATATAGCGGTATAAATCTGCTAGTATTATTTTTTTTGTAAAATCAGAGGTCGATTTACGTCTGGAGGGTTTCTGGACGATTCTAATCAGATGATGAGGATTTACCGGGATCCAGCGATGTACCTACGCTCTCAACAATTTCGTCTAATTTATTTACATGAAACAGAAATTAACATTCATACCCAATATTAAGTGCAAAAACAAGAATTTCGTCCGTCCGTACATCTTCATTTAATTGCAAATTGAGCTCGCCGCGATTCAACGTTTAATTTGACACAAATTAACTTTTAACGTCGAGTTAAGTGCAGAAATAATCGCGGCAGCTGGCCATAAAGTCGATGATTTTTTATTTCCCATGGCCTCAGTTATTAACACAAAAGAATTTAATGAGACTCTACTGACGATAATAAACTGATATTATAAACTTCTCCTTTATAATAACAGTGAGGTAAAATAAAAATAACAGGGTGAGATGTGTTGTAGCGCCGGTTTTTGACGCTCGAGGCGTAGGTGAAATTTTGCCGTCAGGTGAGAGGAAAGAAGGGCTTGGGGGGGGGGGGGGGGATTAGTACTCTTGCTTTCTGTCTACTCCTTATGCATAACATAAATACAGTAGCAGGCAGCATGCTCCTATAGCTACTTTTAGCAAAAAAATAATTTTAATTTGGTTAAAATGGAATATTCTAAAAAAGCAGTGACAAATGGCTTCCTCGTCGCCTACACGATATCCTACATACATTAGGAACTTCTAATGTATGTAGATATGGCAGTCCTTAAGCTTGTACATAATGCCTCTCATACTGACCTTTATCAGAGTTTCTTATGCAAACATTAAAAAAGAAAATAAGACATAAACATAACATAACATAACATCACGCCCTCTCACTCAAAGGGACAGCAGGCCCCTTTAACCATATTAGGCCAAAACCAAAACTGGGCTGGGTTAGATGGAAAACTGAAAAAGGAGTGACAAGTGGCTAGCTTGTCGCCTACACAATCTCACACCCAAAACCCGATATACCATTAGTCGCCTTTTACGACATGCTAGGCAAGAAACACAGTTTGCACATTATTTTTAAGTCCCAGACTAACACGGGAAGAAACACAGGACATTCTTCCTTATTTTAACCTTTACAATTGAAAAAAGCACATTGTAACTGACTGTACTACTCTCTAGCAATATTCCATTAAAAGCTGGCTGATAAAATCACAGAAAACTCGCGATTGACCACTTTGACATAACCACCGTTTTACTGTCAATGCTTTTCATTATGGAGCCTTCACTTCACAAAAAAGTCGAACACAGTACCTCCTTTCCCGCAGTCGGTTAAAAAGGAGTAAACTTGACGGCCATCTATCTTCAGCTCGGATCTTACACTGCCGCTCATGTTTGCGTTTTAGCAAACAATGGCTTGTCATAGCCCCTCTCATTTCGTACCGTTTACATTTAAAGACGTTTAAAAGCACTGAGTTTATTTTGACTTACTGCTATGTCCTTTATTTGTGTATTTCCTCTTTTGCTGACAATGCTTTGTTTATTGTAAGGAACGGGCGTATCGTATATTGTTGTGTTAGGGTGAAGAGTTCGTAGTTCGTCGTGATTTGTACCGGGATTTGAAGGTATGAACTTACCGATTAAAATGACCGGTTGAGGAACGTAATTGACTTTCGCTATATTGACTTAGGTAAAAGTGCCTTAAATCGTATCTCATTTCCAGTTACATTTTGAAAATGCGTAAAAATGCACACTTTACAGCATTTTACAATATTTCGTCTGAAATTTATTTTTAAGTGTGAGCGTGTTGGACAACAGTTCCTTCGAAATTCAGAAATAGTTTGTTTTCTGCGCCAAATAGAAATTAGAAACATCTCATCCTCATAAATGTTGATGTTTATAACATTTGTTGGGTTGTATTTCTATTTCTATTTTGACAGTTGAAAAACAACCCTTCGTTCTATCGGTTACTCAGATCGTCTGTCTTATCTTATAAAAACTAGTGTCAATCCAAAATCTATTATTATAGATCAGAAAATATTTGACAGACCTTTTGTCCAAGTACCTAAATCACTTATCCACTAGTCATGCAATTTGGTAGGCGAGAAGTTTAAACCTTAGGAAAGAACATAAGCTTCTTTTGTACCAGAAAAACTGTAGAGATTCCTAGGACTATAGGGTCTCTGTTAGACCGTTCCGCTCGGACGAAGCCGCAAGCTAAAACTAGTGTAATTATAAGCGAATAAAAAGCAATATAAATAATAAACATCGTGCGAAAATAACAATTTAATTGCCATCCTCACATCTTATTTTTAAGTTATACCCAGGTCTATATAGCCGTTCCACTTTTAATCAACTTTCAGAATGGACCATAAAGGTTGGTGTATTTTAGTCTTTTTAGGATTCCGCACTTCAATAGAAACGAAATCCTTAATTTAAGGATTAGTACAAGACAACTTATGGCACAGAAACAGACGAATTCTACTTTCTGAAGCTTTTTAATTAAAGAGCTATCACCACACTACTGGAAATTTCCGAATATAAAAAATCTACTTTGATATTAAATGTATACAGGAACATCATATATAACCAGATTCTAGATTTTTTGCAAACTCAAATTACGAATAAAAGTTAAATCCTGAAAACAGTTAATATGTCTTTAAAACGCATAAAAATATTCCTTGTTGCCACGAACCAAGTAAACTTAGAAACAATTATGTACAGAACCTTCAGCTGAAGCCCTAATCGCTTGTTTTTTTGTTCCCGCGACAGCACAGTGGGCCACATCGCAACTCGGTCAGTCATAAAATTTGAGCATAAAAGCGTAATAGCGCAATTACAGGGCTTAATTAGCAAAACTGAAGCGTTTGTCAGGGCAAGAGGTTTACGACATACGTGACTGAATGCGATTGGGAAGTGCTGTCCGGATCACAGTGCAGACGGGAGCAGTGAAGTAACAGAAATGGGATAATATAGTGTATTACAGAACATTTTGGTGTTGACAAAAATTCAGTCGAATTGAGAACCTCCTCCTTTTTTTGAAGTAAATAAATGCTCATATTAATGATTTATCTTACTAATATTGGAAACCCGAAATTAAGTATGGATGGAGGTTTGTTACTATTTAACGCAAAAAATACTGCATGGATTTTAATGAAACTAAACAATAGTTTAGCTTATACATTAGAATAACACATAATCCATGTTTTATCGATGTACCACGCGAGCAACGCCATGGGCAGAAGCTAGTATCGCCTACAAATCTGGATACAAATACGTTGTATATTTATTGATCGTCTTATTTAAATATAGGAACAAATAAGTTTCTTTCTGCGAAAAAGTTTCACTGTGTTTTTCCACTGTTATTTGTGGTCACGTGGCCTGTTTATTTTTGGGGCAAGGGTCAGTAGAATTAATGAAAGATGGGATTGCCAGATAAAAGACGCTTAATGCATAGAATGAGCGTAAACAGCCTTGAATGTGGCCCGGCACTTATAACGCTCTCTTGCATATGCTTGGGGAATAAACGAGTCATAATTAGCTATGGGGGATGCCTAAAAGAGTTTATGTCAAAAAAGAGTTATATTTGTCAGTTTTTTCGATTGCCGCTCAAGGCGTAGGTGAAATTTTGCCGACTTGAGAGGGGAAATAAGTAGGGGGTTGCTTTCTGTCCCCTCCTTATGCCTGACATAAATACATACATGCCCGTAATCACCGAAGCAGCAGCCAGTTACTATAGCCACATTTAGCCAAAAATAAATTTCAATTCGTTAAGATGGAATATCTTAAAAAAGCAGTGACAAGTGGCTTCCTCTTTGTCTAACAATTATAAGGTAAACTTAACATGGCATTGGATGTGACTTTTTTAAGGATTTTGTACGTTACTCTACTTTATTTGGGTATAAAAGTATAGTGAGACTGGAGGAACGAGGAGTGTTAGTAGTAGTGATCAGGAGGATGTGTGAGGATGTATACGATGTAGTCTTAAGTTTATATCCTTGTTATATAAAGACGTCAATTTATTAACCATAAAAATCATTTTTTTTGGGCACCCGCTGGAAACCGGGTCGTGATCTGCCTTCAAAGCTCGCGACTCAAGCTGAGGGGGGCCCTATTGGCACACACCTTGGTTTATCTGTTTTTTGGTTGTCTTGTAATTGTTTTCTTATTGTTATGTGTGTGTTAAATAAAGTACATTTCTTTCTTTTCTTTCTTTTTTATTTATAATATTAGTAGGCCAGTTCCCTAATTGCGAGTTTTAAATTAATCACGTAGTTCCATTAGTTAATAGGCGGTATTTATTACTTGGTATTACTAGACACTATTTAGGCCTCTAAGTTGGCTTGATTACCACCTGCGCAATCCCGGAAACATCTGCATAGCTGAAGTACCTTCAGAAGCATGGAATCCGATGTTTTGATTACATATCATAAATGAAGGTTATATAAATATAATTGAAGAAACCTGAGTGGAAAATAACTTCTTTGAGTAGATATGGCCCATGTTATAAGAAGAGGAAATTAAACGCGAAAGAGCTTGAAAAATGAACTAGCCAATATACTTCTCTTTTAACTGTTGTACAGCGAACAAGAATTAGTCTGCTATTGAAAATCGTAACATGATGGAGTTATGTAACTGAGTATATTAAATAGGAGGATGAGAATAGAGACACGATCCTGTTTGACCAATTTTAACTACCCTGGTCTGCTTCATGACTTGTGAAAACAAATGTCATTAGACGTATTTAAAAAAAAATTCTGGAATTTGTCTAATTTTAATCGTAAACTTTATCCTTTATTAAATTGCCTGGACATCACACCCTGTTCAGATACTCGTAACTGATATTTAGCGCCCTTATCTGATGAATATGGCCCCTGCCTAGTAAACAGCGCCCTACACTGACGGTAAGCGCCCTATTTTCTGCTAGCTGCTAGCGAAAATATAGCCTTTGTCTGATAAATAGCGCCCTTTAGCTTAGCGCCCTGTTTTCGGCCCAGATCTATACAAAAAAAAAAGAAATACATAGTCCTCTCAACTAAAGTAAAAGACGGCAAACATTTAGGTCTCATCTGTAAACTTCCCTCCTAAATAGCGGATCCTCCTTCCACATACTCGCACGTCTGCTCATAACAGGAGGGAATGGCCCTCGGATCCCCCCACTCGAGTTAATTAAACGTCTAAGAGACTCCCGGAGTTTTTAAGGAATTATTTAACGGCTTAAAGCTAAGACTGAGCTCGTAGTGAAATGTTGAGAAGGATGTGCCGGCTTTGCGTGGGAACGTCACGGAATGTTTTCTGGCGCTCAAACTTCGGCTATTTTTCAACCGACTTGGAAGAGGAGGTGCTCGTTTTTTGTGTAAGTTAATAGTAATATCTCGACTAATTTTGGTAATAGATATTTTTCTGTAGAAAATTACGTCTTATGAGAGACATCCCCGATTTTTTTTTGTGTATGTTAATTTGTTACAATATTTTAATTGATTTCAGTAGATTCTCTTTAGTCTCATCTCCTGACGAGCCTTAAAAATAGTATGTATTTTTTTTTTAATTAAAGAAAACAAAGTGATGATTTGTTTATCTGAAATTAGCTTACTAACTTCTTATCTTGTGATGATTTTAACATTAAATGAATCATAAATCTACTTTCGCTTATTATCTTTACACATTGGACATTTGCATATTACAATTATAAATATTTCTGTAATAATAATTGAAGTCGTTATATAAATTTCCATAACACTGCCTCCCGATTTACCGTTTACCTAAATGAAAATCAATAAATACAAACATGGACATTTATGTACAATAACCATAGAATATGTAATTGAACTCTCCCCTATGTGCTATTTAAATTAAATCTTCGTAACCAACACATATAAAACGCATGATTTGTTTTTAAAGCGTCCGACATATCATTTAACGGCCAATATTCAGTTTCACATTAGCAATTTCCTTTCCATACAGTCCCTATTGAATATTTCCTAGTCTAACTTGCTTTTGCTGAGCAGTCTCACATTGGTCTGGGATTAAAAAGAATGTGCCAGCCATCTGTGTTCCTTGCCTAGCATGTCGTAAAAGGCGGCTAATGGTATATCGGGTTTTGGGTATGTGATTGTGTAGGCGACGAGCTAGTCACTTGTCACTACTTTTTCACAATTTTTCACCTAACCCAGCCAAGTTTATTTTTTGGCTGTTACGGGGCTAACTGCCCCTTTGACTGCCTACCCCTTCAGGGATACGGGCGTGATAATATGCATGCATGTAACTGCTTTGACGGACCGTAAAACCTAACATGGCACATCTAGTTATTACAAGCGTATTATTAATGCATTATTATTATGCATATGAACACAAGACTTGTACGTGTCACGCCTCCTTTGGCTCCGTCTAGTTTAATTTACATTTATAATAAAATTCACTTTTTGTAACGTAGCATAGTCGTAATATGGCAGATTTATTACGGGCTGTTAAAATCTTTATTACAATGGGAGATTAGAGCTGAAATATGGTAAGTATGCAAAGAGTAACGGTACGATAAATTATAGTAAGTAAGTAAGTATATGCTTTTTTAGTTTAGCGATGCACTGTTTCTGACAGTAGCAATTTAAAATGGCGAAACGTTTATAAATGTTCATAAAAATTACTTTCGGTGGTCATATTTAGCTTTTACTTAAATTCTAAGGTCTAGGTGTATATAGGGTAACCTCGGTAAATGGTCTGTATAAGATAATCTATTCAGTGAAAGTATGTTGTCGGTTTTTTCATAGTTAATTGTCTATGATGACTCAAGTGCCTAATTATATTATTTTCTATTTTCGTCAATACAGTAGTGAGCTGTACTTTATTGGTTAAGAGAGACCAAATATGAGAACACCAATATTATAGCTATTCGGGCTATTGTAATTCCACATAACTTTACAGAACCGTTTAGTGTCGCTTTAAAGAGTAAAAACCGAAAAATAATATTTATTCTCGATATTTCGGTCATCTACCGTGAAATATTTAAGTTTTTCGGCGTTTCATTTCTTAGTAAGTTGTGTGTCATATACGTCACAAAGTGCGTCATATTTCGGCCAGTGTATAAAATATGATTCACGAAATCGTAACTGCTCATAAACGCTGCATACAAAATTCACCTGATTTGTCACAGCATCGCACGGGCGTAAAACATCACAATTCGCACCGATTATCCACACTTTCGGCGAGCCATCACGCCTCATAACTCTGACATGACATCACCGTGCAATTCATTTTGGACGGGTAATATTGACCACAGATTTATAGAGATCAATTCTGTTGAAACTAAAGAATTTACGGTGAGAGATTGAGAATTATTCACTAGCAGAGACGGTAATTTTTAAAATGAGATAGTTAAGAAAGAAGATAGTTCGAATAGAGAATTAAATTTTTTATTCCAAACTAACGTAAACACTCCTTGTAAAATAAGATACTTAGGTTTTTATCCAAGTTTTCAATTATACTTCAATATTCGTAAAATGTTAATGTCTATAACCCTAAACGTAGACGAAAGAATTCTAATAATAAATTAAAGTAAATATAACTTACGAGATTACTTTCGAAAGCATGTAAACATGAGTCAATTTCTAAATCGGCTGCACAAAACCTCTTTCATATCTGGATTCCTCCTAAACCATAATTGTACCGAAAAACCCAACAAATCGGGTTATTGTACATTTTCCACAAAGTTAATTCACCACAATGTAAAACATTCCATACATTGAAAGTTAGTTCGTCACAAGCACCTACACGGTATTGTAAATTCGCCACAATTCTAAAGATGAGTGCGGTAAATTTACTCCACAAAAATAGAATAATGACGAATTTACACATGCATTTTTTTGTGACGAATTAACTTTGTGGCAAATGTACAATAACCCAACAGTCTTCGAACTGACTGATTCTCGGTCCATTTTTACAAGATTTTATAACGTTACACACCTGTAATTCGTTATTCATTGCCAGCGCTCAATGATGAATAAGTGACTCACAATCAGTATTAATTGAGAGTCTGTTTCGTTTTTTGGCCGGCTCCGTTGCCTTGAAAGATATTTTTCTAATAATCTATTCATCTTGGTGCTAATGATTGGCGTTTTTATTGCAATCAATTCAATCTAATTATATTCTTGTATCAGCGATTGTATTGCGAGGTATTTTAGTTTCAAAAGCGTTTAGGCTGTATTTTTGTAGTATACACATATTCATACACATTAATTAATAAATAAATATCGGACCATATCACATACATTGACTCCGATGTAAGTAGCTAAAGCCCTTGTGTTACGGATATCATAGTCAACCGTGGTATTACAAATATATACTTAAATATTAGATATTAACACCCAAATACAGATCAAATACAACTATTTATCACACGAATGGTGTCCAGGGAAAGGATCGAACCCACAACTCTTGGCGCATAGGGCAGGGTCACTACCGAATGCGTCATCGAGCCAGTCAATTAAAACTGTATTGGTTTAAAGTGGTATAACTTGGCATAGACTAGACATCGCGAGGATTCCTACACATTCAGACAACTATGTCCCTAATGCCTTGGCCAAGGATTACAAAGGTCAGTCGCATCAATCTAATAACAAGACTTGCCTAATTAAGATCATGGTCCAAGCTTGACCAACTAAGAATAGTCAGATGAGCAGTGGCGGATTTACAGTCTTGGCCGCCCTAGGCCCGAGGCCATAATTCTCAGTACTAACGCGTCATCACTTAATTTTTAACACGATTGGCCGCCTCTAATATCTGGCCGCCCTAGGCCCGGGCCTACTGGGCCTTAGGGTAAATCCGCCACTGCAGATGAGGAGAATAGTTAGTCCCTGTCAGTTTTACATGCCAGCTCCTTTCAACGGAATTCACAAGCCGAAGTTCAGTTTGTCTCATCCTAATTCCTAAATATAGATGAAGCAGTGACTTTCGTATGCTTAGTTATTCTAGTGGCAACACATTTTATTCATTGTCCTATTTAATCAATAACACGTATATCATAATATGACAAGCCCGTTCGTCGACTGGTCAGAGACCCTTACAACGAAACCAAGGGTCGCGGGTTCGAATCCCGCTAGGGGCAAATGTTTCGTGAGATGAACATGGACATTGGTCCCCCAGTCGTGATTGTTAAGTATGTCTATCCGTTCGCGTGGTATCCATAGCACAAGCTTATAAGCTTAGTTTGGAACTAGGGAATTGGTGTGTCAGTCTGGAGGATTTATTTATTTATAATAGGTATATTTCTTCTACCAAGGCCGTCTTGTAAAACAAATATCTGATGTGTCTATGATAGCAATATACCTGATCATTTAAAATTATTTGAATACACACACTGTTCCCACTATATTGATTAGCAGTAGGATAGTCTATATATATGTATTAGTGTTTCAACGTAGTGATTCATCTCTTGCTATTAGGGACACTTAGCTACTATTTCTGCGATTTCTTTGTTCCTACCAGAAGATAAACACGTACCAGACTCCATGACGATGTCAACGCATATTAATCACCCCTATCTCGCCATCCATCTTCAGCCAATTGGTGGCAATTAGGCTCTGAATCACTAGAAGTGTTCCCAATACTTGAGTACTGCCACAGTTTGAGCGATGCCAGTGAGGAAAGGTGAACTGTGAGGTGACGAACTACGGAGTAGATAGGTAATGCTTATTGGTTCAGTGCTTAAAAGCTTATTAACATATGAGTATGCGATGAATATACAATAAAATGAAACTGAGCTACTCTACTCCTGTATTTTCTGTCTACTACAACACTACCATAATACCATGGGCTTCCTTCCTGATCGGAGTACCACTATAAGCGTATGATGGTGTGATAAACTTAAGCAATAGTTATCCAAGAATAATACGTATTACATACATACATAATATCACGCCCATAATCCCCAAAGGGGTAGGCAGAGTCAAAGGGGCAGCAGACCCCTTAAACCACATTTTGTTTTTGACTTTTTCACAATTTTTCATCTAACCCAGCCGGTTTAGATGAAAAAATTGTGAAAAAGTAGTGACTAGTGGCTAGCTTGTCGCCGACATGATCACATACCCAAAACCTGATATACCATTAGTCGTCTTTTACGACATGCTAGGCCAAAACGACAGTTGGCACATTATTTTTAAGTCCCAGACTAACATGGGACATTGGGCTAGATTAGATAGAAAATTACATTTCGTATTACATTTTCTTAATTATACATTTGTATAAGATTCGAATCTGATGTGGTATCCATTATTAGGTAAGTATTCTTGTTTATGTTTAGGTGTCTTCTTTTATCAGATATTCTTAATGACAGTAGGATACATTCACGTCAAAGTTATATCCTTGTTTCGTTATACAAACTTATCACTGAAACACACATTTTTCTGAACAGAATTTTCTTTACGGTCTTTCTCTTTATTGTGTTACTGTCAACACTTAACTTATTATCTCCGAACATTCAATAATAAACCTTATTTCCTGAGTCACAGGATATAGTGTCCGTTACAGCGGGCAGGGTACAGAGCATTGGGATGTCTTAATCTAATTTTGTACTATTTGAGATAGATTTTACGAAGAAAAGAAAGTGGTAGGTACAACCAATTCCCTTGAAAGGTTTCGGCGAACAATGTTTGTAAATAAAATATTTCGTGCAGAAAATAAGTGTTCTGATGCTCGTTGTTTTCAAAAATTGTTTTCATTCGGGTTCTATTTCAAAACAAACAAGGAAATCCTTATAGATTGTCTTCGTTTCCTATTTATGGGTAAATATTTTCTAAGCAACTGTCGGTAAGAAAATCTTAAAAAAATATATAAAAAATTATTATGCAGAGTTAATATAAAAAACGACTACAGTTTTTTTTGGAGTAAGTTATTTGAGAAAAAGCAACTGTTTTGTTAACAAAATCATTAAAACAGTTCAAAAGGCATACCCGACACATTAAAACAAAAAATATCCATTAAGTTCTATAAGTTATATTATTTATACCAACAATTGGTACTATGGTATCTGATCGCGTAATAATAAATCCAATGACTATAACGTTCATGATCATATCACTAGATTCCACAACCAGGCCAATTTAGAAAACTAGAAATCCGATAACACATTTCATCACTACTCTATCTCAAATTGCTTTTGATAAAGATTAGTTCTACATCCCTTTATCAAAATAAGTTTTCCGTCAGGTTTATTGACTGTAATATAGTCAGAAAGACCAGATACGAAAGGAAAATACTGCTTAATACATTACGGATAAGTAATGAAATAAACCGTTGTAGTTCCTCTTATTTTCCTATTATATTATATTTATGTGGTTGATTTGTATCGTATATAATATGGTTTCCAGTGGAAGCCTAATGCTGTTATTAGAAACTTTTTGATGCAGTGAATTTATTTTATTTGTAACAAAATCTTGAGGGTGTAAAATGTAACTAAGTAAAATGTTGCATCAAACATGAGCAGTATGTATGAATTTATACAATTAATTTTAAATTCATTTCAAATATGTTTTTTTTTATAAATTTATATTTAAAATGTATATTTCGGCACTTCCTCTTCACATAACAAAATCCCACACTTCTTTAGCTTAAAAAGAAATTAACTATAATATTTTTACGCATAAAGATACTCAAAATAATTGGCGTCTTTAATTCAAAAGTTTTTTACATTTTTTGACATAATACATATAATGGCTCATAAGATTAACATAACATTTATGTTAATTATTACGTACGAGCTAGACTGTTATTACAGGCCATTGTTTGGTCGAAAATAAGACATTAACGGCGTTAATTTCATGTCACGGTTCACTGTACTTCAAAACAACTTCAAAATAGTCCCCTAGTGATGTTCGTTAATCGATTGCCTATTTTATCGATATTTTTTAATGGAACCCCATATAAAGCATTTCACAAAAAATAAATTGTTTTTAATTATTTATAAAATTAAAAACGCAATAATTTTGAAAAAATAATAAGTCTGTTGAATATAGCAAAATGTCATGTTATACGTAGTTTGTAATTACCATACAAAATCAATAGACACATATAGTTTCGCCTATTTATGATGATGTTTGTAAACGATTGAGACACCACCAAACTATGGCTTAGTAGTCGATTCGCACGAAATTCGTTCGCACGTTGAGTTTGTTTTTTCCATGCGAAATTTTATAGGTCTGACAAAAAGAAAAACACGTATTCTTAATAGAAGGCCTCTGATGAATAGTATAATAAATATCAATTCGGTAAAAATAAACATTCACGTGACATTTCCATAATTTATATTATTCCCAGTACAGCAGTAAACAACAAGAAAAAGAAAACTGCGAACGGAATTGAAAAACAAATTCCTTTACGTATACTTTTCTAAACTACGCCATACCATTCGATCTGATAGTCGGATAATACGGTAGCGGCGATTATATAGATAAAACAGTTATTTCAATTCGCAACGTCCATTTCTCGATAGTAGCGTCTTTGCCTATAACTGTCGATAGAATGGCCACGGAATAGATAATAGTACTACGATACCGCAAAATATGGTCCATTAATTCCGCTATTCAGACAGTCCAGGTCCTTTACCAGTTATACGAATCATTAGGGAAAGTCGTGTTTAAATTGTCGATATATTTATTGAGTGAAGTATTTTCGACAGCACTATTCCAAAATGGCGGATGTCCTAAATAACTAACAAATTTGACCAACAATAGTCAATTACAAATTGATTCAGAGCTGCCGATTTAATTTATAATCTTAAGACCGGAAACATTTAGTGTCGGGCCAAGGTAATTTTTCATTATAATTACATGTAAAATATTTATAGGCCATTGTGGGCCGTTTTATGGGACTCCCGCGGTCTTGGTTACTCGGCGTGTTTTTGAAATAATTGTATAATTTATGTTGGATGATTTTGTCCGCGACGGATAGATTCGGATTGTGTAAGACGAAGATCGATTTCGTAACTTTCAAAAGTTGATCGGAATTATGGAATGTGAGTCTGGATGATTTATTTAATTTATAACATACACACGATAAATTACATTGTTACAAAGGTGTTAGAACTTAGCATATAGTTTACTAGCTTCTGCCCGCGGCGTTGTTTGCGTGGTACATCAATGAAACATAGCTTATGTGTTATTGTAATGTATAAGCTATACTATTGTTAAGTTTCATTAAAATCAATGTAGTACTTTTTGCGTGAAAGAGTAGCAAACATCCACACATCCATCTATCCATGAAAACTTTCGCGTTTATAATATTAGTAAGATATTTAACATGTTTTTGCTTGTTCTTTGCTTTATTCAACTTCCTTAGAGACCAGTGTCAACCATTTTCTTTAATAAATCGAGACTATACTTTGATATCTAGTTCTTTTTTCCAAACGATTTAGATATAACTAAATTCTGAAATCTTTTGACGTATATAAAATAATTTAAACAACCACGCAAAAATGTTCAAATAATAATTACATATTTGCAAAATTTTTATTGATCACTTCGTATATATTTTTTTACTTCGCTTTCATCAAGAAAACGCCATAAAGTACTCTCCATACGTTTTAATTTGGAGTCCATTTCTATGAAGTCTCTTTTGTTATCATCGCCAAATCCATCGTCGGCTCCCGTACTAAACTGCAATTGATTTGTTACTACGTATCATTACGGTTTAGTGTTACGACTATCTGCGGTCGATTTGTCGTACAATCAATTATGGTTAAACGCAATTACGATCAATGCCTTATACTTGCGTAAGATCCGTGAAATTGAGTGAGTTTATGAGATAGTATTGTTGTAAATTAATTTACACTATTCTTATATTTATTATGTACTGAAATATGACTACGTTCGTAAAAATACTTCATTTGGTCTTTAGCTGGATTGTAAAAAAAATAATGTTCATAGTTGGCAACTATACATAGTTCATACATTATATGTTCAAACGGAAAGTTGCCGTTTGCGATATATCTTATTAATGAAGGTGTATACATAAAGATATTTTTTTCTGAACAAAAAAATCTTCAGTTTGATTTATGACAAATATTTTGCCCTAATCGTGCCAAAAATCCATTTTACGTTTTACGCAAAGTATCCTGGCCAATCAAATTTATTCCCAACTTATTAAATAACGAAAACTAATCTACCAAGCAAGATCAAAGATGGCTGACAAAACGACCATTATGGCGTGAATCGGTAAATTATGTAGTACTTTTAATTAAAACGTGGGCCATAGATGCTCAGACCAAGATTAACATTCTAGAAAATGCTTCCAAATGAGTTTAAATGTGCTGCCGATGAATGAAATGATATTTATTACAAACCATTTAAAATAAATGAGGGTTAGAATTAGATTTTTAATCTGTAACAGTGCATCGATAGATTTGGAGTATCGAAATGAACTATATATTCGATTACGCCTGATGAAGCTATAAGTTAACGTAACGATGTACTAATTGGTTGTAAAAAGGTTTTTAGATACCACTGTTATATTAGAATTTAAAATCTCGGATTTCTTTTATCTAGTTTAATTATTGGTATGGACTCACTTAGTCAAAAGTCATTTAGACATGGCTACTATGAAAAATATATAGTCTAGTCAATTATTATTATTATGTCTCTCGACACAATCACGGGCCTTTAAGGCTTGCCGTAAGAGTTTGATCTAAATGTAATGGCCAAATGTCGGCCTTTTATTTTACCAGAGGTCGCGCAGTGGTCGAAATTTGACTAAAATTTGTTTAATTTTTGTTATTGATTTAATGAATTTCTGATGCATTATTTATTAAAATATTAGCTTTCTGTACACATTCTCTATATAAACTTTAACTGTGCCAAATCGCATTCTCGCGAAATTTTCGTAAAAAGGGGTACACAGTTTTTGCTTCACGTATTAATATATAGATTATTAAAATTAAAAAAATACATATTTACAAGTAACTTCTGCACCAAGGAGTTCTTATATCAACCTTTATCAGGCCAGTTCAATACCACAATATTGCATTGTCATTGTAGGTTAAATAAAAGCTAAGAACAGAAACAATAGTTCCGCTCACTAATTCCAAATAAATTCGTTCTCAGATCTCAATACCGACATTACTTCAGATAACACGAACAAATCACCAACAGCCAAATGTAAATGGGATCGTAAACTAAACAGCAAATCATTATACTTAGCTCGCGGCTACGCAAAACTTAGGCATTGTTACAAAATCATTAGATTTATTGAAATCTATGATAGGGACATTGTAACTCGAACAAGTACTTCAAAAACAGTTTTGCAGGCGGATTTAGTTCTGAATGATAATTACCTATTGTCCTTATAAGTCTGAACGTTATAACTTTTGTCTTGGTAATCGTCTGAATGATTGTTGGAATGAACAGAATTATTCATTTGTCTGCAAACAAGTCGTGTTTGATAAACGGTAATGTCGGGCTTAGGATTGAGTTACAGTGTCAATTTGTTGTTTATTGGTACAAATGTACGGTATCGTCGAACAAGCTATTTGAATGAAAGGTGTTATCAATAAACTGCAGGTTACGATTGCACCTGAATACCTTATTCTAGTGGAGTCGGTGCGTTCTGATCGCGTCGTACTATAATTTCCACAAAACGCCTTCCATTGTATCCATCATATTGTATGGCAATTACGAATTGTGACGTCACTGTTTATTTTACTATCTAAACGTTGCTAATTTAATAAATGTGAGAGTAACTCTATCTGTAAAATTTTCACACTTGAACTATTTGATCGATTTCAATGAAAGTTGGCGACTTACAGATTAAATCCTGACAGGGTTCATCCCAAAAAATATATATAGATCTCACACACACTATAGTGTCTCTGTAACAGACCGAATTCCACGCGGGAGGAGCCGTCAGCAAAATCCAGTCATAGTTAAAAATCACATTTTTTTAACTAACTAACTAACTTCACGCTATTTCCCTAGAGGGGTGGCGGAGAGAACTGAACGCCATACAGCAGAGTCCTTAAACACCTCACAGGCTTTTTTTAACATTTTTGAAATATAGGAAAATAAACCGAACATTTTTCTGCTCACATAAACACCAACAAAAGTTTGATTTTCTTTGTTGCCGAATCAATATTGGAGTGCTTCTTAAAATTAATAACAATTTCCTTGACATCGTCGTTTCTCACTGTGGTCTTTGGCTTGGCAAGAATTAGGGTGCACTAAATCAAAGTGGGGTGCAGATCATTTATAAAAACTAACGTCAAAATAATCATAAATCTGAATGAAATAACTGGCTTCACGCGATTCCGAGACACGCTACGCCTTGCCATCAGAAAGCTAATGAATCGGGTGTAAGATTCGTTGTTACTTCGGGTGATTGTGTGGTCTTGTAGACTTGATACTAGATATATCAATGAAATCAATTATGTTGATTTTAAATATTTATCCGATAGTTCCTCGTGGCCTTTAGATAGTAAAACAGACAATTGGCCTCATGGTTACACAACTACAGTTATTTAAATGTGCAGATTCACGATTTATTGACTCCCTCGCAGCCGGGTCATTGGTATAAATCCGTACTTCGATCTGAAAAACCCAGAGGCACGTGCCCAGACTCGTACCAGCACTCCTCGCATGAAAGACATCCTTACCACTGAGCTACTATCGCTCATTTATCCTACACATGACGACTAGTTGACCAACTAATTACGCAAACGTGTACCCGAAAATAGTCCAAAAATAAATTCTGTTTGCGAAAGACATTAAATTAAGCGAATGACTTCACCTGGTCTAAATACGCTCCGCCCGTGAGCTGCAAACATGTGCTATGAGTAATATTGTGATGAGGTAATTTGTATCTTATAAACATCATCATCATCAGCTTACACTCGTCCACTGCTGGACTCAGCCTTTCCTATCCAGTCTATGTCTGCCATTTGTCTAATGTAGTAATAGTTTATTTAAAAAAAATATGTATGTCGAAGGTTTAATTTTGAACTTTCTGTTAACCAGTCGATAGTAGTAGCTCAAAATAGCAGAAGAAAGTTCTATTACGCAACAAGTTTATTTTTGCAATTTATTTTGAAAACGAAAATAAAATATAACAAGAAACTTATGTTCATTCTGGTTATTGTAACTTTTAATAGAGATTTTTTTTAATCGGTTAGTTAGTCTTTGAGTTTATTCATTACAAATATACCATTAAACAAATATACAAAAAAATTAATTTGTTTATATTAGGACAGATAGTCGTCTTCAACAGTTGACCGAATAAGGCATAATCAGCAGTTATTTCACGGTGTTCAATGCACATAAGAAAAGAGTCCATTAAAGTTAATTTTATAAGGCGGACAACAATGCGCATTGGGCGTGAAGTGCGTGCTAGCGGCGACATCAAAGCGAGTGAGTGAATGAGTGAACTGTGAACGTGTGACCGGTGAATGGGTCCGTCCGGCTCGCTGCCGCTGACCGGGATAAGTGCGGTCGCTTAGACCGGAGTTAAACATAGCGTGCAGCGGTAGGGTTGATAAATGCGAAACTAAAAAAGTAATTAAAGGGAATACTAAAGTTAAGCAAAACCTTGCAAATTAATAATTATGGCTGACAATTTATTTCTAGTATGGTCGAGTGGTTTGAAGGTCTAGTTATGAACGAATCGCCGCGGGGCCATTATACAACGGTAATAGGTTCAAAAAACGTACTTAACATGCATAACTGAAGAATGAATTACCAATATGACAATATACATTACAAACTTTTTTCCTGGTGATAATCGAAAATTATTTGTTCATGTGCAAGTCTAAACAGATTATTTATAATTTGGATGTTTCTACGAAAACATCTATACCTGGACTTAAAGTAAACCTTTTTTGTATAATCTCATATGTAATAAAGTGACACCCCTATAAGTGGGTTAAATTGGAGATTGCTTTGTACATCGTCAGATAGAAATAGGCCACTATCCTTTTAGAAATAAGACCCAAATTAATCCGCATTCGCGTACTGTCCAGCTCAAACTGTTTGCATGTGGAGCAATAAAAGCCGAATGTTCAGTAGAATGTCTTTGAGGTTGAGAAATTGAAACACCGTAGTGTTTGTATGTATGTACTTGAATGAGTGATCATAGTAAGTGAATCGCTTGTTTATATTTTTCCTGGTTAAAAACCTAAGTCTTATTAAAAACAAGGTTAGTATTTGGTATATAGCCATTCTGAGGAATAGCTGATTAATTTGTAATTGTATCTTTGTAAACCAAAAATAAAAAAAAAATTTATTGGCCAATGTAACATGTTCCATGATCTGAACTGACTGTCTAAAATTCTTACCTTCCAAAGCTAAGATCCGAAATTTAATGTGCCTTCAAAAGTACATTTAAAGAAAGTTTTAGGAGATACACGATTTAAATTCCGCCCACCCATCAGGGTGCAACCGCAACGTTACTTACCCCATAAAAGAAGGATTAACTTACCTCCACCTCTCCATTATTCATCTAAGCAACTTAACAAATATTTCATACCAACGTATCCCCTTTGATGTAACTCCTAACCTAAGTACATCGCACTTAGCTAATTATAAATAATTCTAACCCTACAATGCAGGTCAGTGTCCATCGGACCGCCTGCGAACGAGTGAGTGAATGAACGACTGATTTATTTGTTCGACGGGTCCCGGCGGAGCGTTCCGAAGGCAATCGGGGTTACAACAAAGCTTTGACCGAATACTCATTTGGAATGCTTAAAGAGACGTGAAGTAACGCTTGGGTTGAATAGGCCCGCTTGTAGGGTTAACGTTTGCGGTGTTTGCGAATGGAAAAACTAATTAGCAGGTTATTTTGGACGTGAATTAGCTTAGTTTGAAGGTGATTTCTATTTTCTTTGTTATTGTTTAACGTGATTGTAATGAAAGGTCGCGAATAAATATGTCATCAAATAGGTTTTGGTATATGTGTCATTGAAGGTCATTGATGATGTAGTTGTTCTAATTTGAGGGGTTGTGGCTCAGTGTGTTGGAATAGCGTCACATATGCGTGAGACATAGGTTTAAGACTTATAATAAAAATGCATAAAGAAGTCTTGTTGTGAAATATAAAAAAAAACATATATGGGGAAAGCCATGAGATATTGATTGAATATTTCATAGCTGTAACCCGACTATTACAACATTAGAAAATAAATATGACAACGGTACAATAGAAACAGTTGGTACACATTCTGATCTGAGGCTTGTCAAACATTGAATAAACAAAATATAATATAACCAAAGGCTCGTGAACACTTAATGAGTATAAGTATGGTGCACAAAAAAGTGTATACGATATATATTATATATACCGCAATATATTGAGAACCTCGACTCAATAGGTTTTATTCTTGAATTGTACCTCACAAAAGAATCTTATTCTGTTCCATGTTAAATAGGCTGGTTTTTGCTCGGGACAGTCAGCAAAGAAGAGTGACATTTTTCATTTTGCCAGTACAGTTGGCATGGCACCAACCATGTTTGTATATCTGAAATGTGTTATTGATAAAATATTTTTTTATCGGGTCTGGGTGTTGTGGCATCTTCGTTAATAATTATAACACAAGTGTGACCACTTAAGCATAAACCTGTATTGGAAATTAATTATTCTATTACAGTTTTTTTTTTTCAATACAGTAAATTTTACCGCATTTTTTTTTGTCTTAATTTTTAATTCGGGGCAAAAATTATACTAATATTTCTTATTATTTTTTGCAGGTATGTTCCTTGATACACACGTCTTGGTATCTACTAAAAAAACATAGTAAGCACACCATTCATGTTAATTCTAGACTAGAAATATTATTGATGAAGACATTTCTGCAGTAATTAAGTTGTTCTCTTGAATCATAAATTTATTCTACGTGAAATACAAATGCTTCAATTCTAATTCTCACGGCAAAAGCTTTATGAAAAATTATGCAAATGTTTACGATATGTACATGTTTGAAGCAACATTATCATAATTTATACGCGACGCCGCCGTAAATATTTGATGTTATAAAACTGTTTGAATGAGATAAATACTAATCTGAGTCTAGTTATAGCATATTTGAATATCCCAACGTGGGTCAATGACCTCGGATGTGAATTATAATACAAATTGAAATTATATCATTGTTATTATATTACCTTTTGTATAATGAGTGACTTGTCTTTGGGCTCAAAGAATTTATAGAATTTGGTGAACCTAGAGACAGTCTAAGAATGGGTATGGGATATTTTATTCGAAAAAATGTGGACCTTACGGAAAGTATGATAAAGTCTATAATAGAGCGTATTTTATGCAAGTAGGCAGTAATAACTTATTATTATTTTATATAGTAGTAGGAATGCTTTCACTCGTGTCGTGTCTGTTCCCGTGGGAATTCGGGGATAAAATATAGCCTATGTTATTGGCTGATAATATAGCTGTCCTTTGGTGAAATATTTTTTAATATCGGTTGAGTGGTTTTGGCGAGAAAGGGTAACAAACTTACATTTATAAAATTACTTAAGATGTTCTAACATAAAAATATATATACTGATATGTCAAAAAATTCATCGCTCATAATCGTTAGCTTTCGGAATAACGGAACACCATTCAAGGATCACATAAGTGCCTCGAATAAAAGATGGAGAAAGAACAGAATTGATCGCGGTACATTAACACGGTTTTTCTGCTGACCCTACACCATTCGTCTCAGAAGGGACTGGAACGAACAAAGGTAGCAGAAACCAATTTGTTACGTGATAATATGCCCCCGCCCCACTCCTCTTATTTGATACACCCCCTCTTGTTTGGTGCCCCCCATATAGGGTTTCCAGATGATCGGGGTTTAAGAGGTCCTGGGTTTTAAGAGGTCAGAAGATTTTTTTTTCAAGCCTTACCTAAATTAGCCTTAGCCCATTTATTCATCTACTAACGATCATTATATATAAATATCCGAATATCCGACCACATCACATACATTGATCTGATTCCAGGGTAAGTAGCTTTTTTAAGCACTTGTGTTACAGATATCAGAATCCAGTGGATTTACAAATACATACTTAAATATTGGATATTAACACCCAGACACATAACAAACAAGTATTAATCACACGTATGTTTGTCTTGGGTGGGGATCGAACCCACAACTCTTGGCGCATGGGGCAGGGTCACTACTGAATGCGCCATGGAGCCAGTCATGTAGCACAATATTCATTTGGGTTCTGTTGAACTATGTTCTTAAGTTTTGAGAGCTTTTTTTTAAATTAATATTCCGTCAATCGTAATATAAGAGAATAAATATAGTAATAATAGAAATGATTTTCAGGTTGAATTATTCTGTTAAAATTATTGTGTAGATTAACCTTTATTATTGATCAAAGTCAAGTAATTCATACTAAATCAGAAGAATCGTTTAATGGGCTTACGGTCCCTAAGTTTTATTTTCTTGTTAAACAATCATTGCAGGATCAATAATGGTTTTCTAAGAAATAAGTTTTACCTAGTCGATTTTCGGCAGCTAAATCAAAAGTGCCTACCCCGCTAGGGAAGTGGCGTGAAGTTTAGTTAGTAATATAAAAAAAAATTATATACAGATTTTTTTTTGTAGAAACCATCTTCTTATCTGGCTACCCTACACCCTGCAAGCCGTATTTCGTCACCGCTCCGTGCCTCTTGACAAAAAGTCTCGAGAGCGTTTTGTTTTTTATTTTTGACAGGAGCTATTGTTGCATTGACCTTTGGCTTGCTCCTAACCTATATTCGGGGTTAACGACCTCCGAGCCCAAGGGGCTAAGGAATTAGGTTACCTAGTTCGGTATCTAAAAGGTTTGGGTGTCTGGAACATTGTAACATGGGTTATATGCGGGCTGTTCATGATGATATGTAACCTTTTTGCTAATAAGAGTGGCCAAAAATAGGTCTTAATATTATTGAAAAAAAAAAGCGTCAATAGAAAAAATAGTGTAAAAAAAATAGAACTATCGAATTGAGAACCTCCTCCTTTTTTTTTTGAAGTCGGTTAAAAAGAGCGGGTATTGTATCATTATTTTCGGCGGTAATAAATTCTTATAAAAATAAAAGTACGCCAGTTTTAATTCTACACAAATATTTCGTGACGGTAAAAACTGTAACACGGGCTGTATATATGTAGGTTAATTTTGGGTAGAATTTAAACGTTATATTTAGACATAACATCACGCCCATAATCCCCGAAGGGGTAGGCAGAGTTAAAGGGGCAGCAGGCCCCTTTAACCACATTCAGCCAGAAACAAAACTCGGCTGGGTTACATGGACAATTTTGAAAAAGTGATGACAAGTGGCTAGCCTGTCGCCCACACAATCACATACCCAAAACCCGATACACCATCAGTCGTCTTCTACGACATGCTAGGCAAGAACCACAGTTGGCACATTATTTTTAAGTCCCAGACCAACATGGGACAAAAGGTAAAAATGTTTAGGTATTGTGTTTTTGTCAATTATCAGAATATTTTGATTTAATTCAGGAAAAACTGGTTAGTTTTCCCTAAAAACATGGTTTCAATAAGGAAGTAGATTAACATGAATGTTATGATCTGTCATGATTTTTCCTTAAAGTATATCTGAAACGTAAAGAAATAGACAGATTTCGATTATTTTAATTATTGTGACTAAATTTTAAACCATACAAGCTCATGTGCTTTTTCAGGGTTAATACGTTATGTGTGTCAAATTCATTCTAATCGAATAAGTAGTTTAGGCGCGACGACGCAACGGACAGACAGTTACGCATTTATATCTATTAGTGAAGATTCTTGCCACCTTTAGTGATTAAAAATATACCACGAATACTTTACGGGAATTTTTACTGTACATAACCCAGACATCTAGACTAGTCTTTATTCTAGGTCACTCGACTTAGACTAACATATTAACGACGTCCTTTGAAAGTCATAGGATACATATCGCTGGATTACATCGATATCAAAACTGTAATATAATACGAACCTTTGGATATTGCGAAGGATATTCGGGTGATATTTGTAGAAGATAAATCCGGACTTAGGTTGTTATGTTTGGGTAAATTCAGTCGTTGCAAATAAAAAAAAATTATTAGTGACCCTAATGGATTTTGACAACTTCAATATTGCAGAAATGACAATATTGACAATCACGAGATTGTGACACAATTACGATATTGTTGAGTTTTACATATAATAGTATCTATTGTTAGTTTATGTTTGGTTTACATCATGTAGTCACATATTTTTTTCTAGAAATGGCCATAGTTATTCAAAAATTAGTTACGTAAATGTTATATTATAAAATAAAGTTGTAGGTGAATGATGCCCAGGGAACTCTTAACTAGCTACTCGAGTAGATTGATAAAAAAACTTTATACATTGAAGTGTGTTTATTAATTTAAAACTACAATAATATACAATCTGGGGCTTTACTTTTTTAACCATCCCCATGATATATGGTACTTAATCTTGTATTTTATTCAATGTAGTTCCTTAATCTATTATTTGAATCCAACTGATCACACAAAAGTATCCTACAACCCCATTATTTAATAAACATAACATTTATATATTAAATTCGTACCGTCAAAATCCTAGACTCATCTAATAACCCCATGACACCCCACGTCACATTAATAATACATAAAACTTCTGGGGTGAGACGGGTTTATGATAAAAATAAGTTAAATGAATGCAGAGGGCCTGTCAATAAGTGCCTATTCTGTATGGAATTTATTTTGAAATTTCTCACCCCGTCGGCGCCATAATCTGGTGGAACAAGGATAAAGATTAGCTGGAAGAGGCATTTATTGACAGCGGGGTGTGCTGAATCCGATTGTGTGCAAAAGTTTTATCATCAATCCGATTTTCGCTCCTTAAATTGTTTGCGTACAATTTGTATTTTATGTCATCTTAGTTTGAAATCAATCTTGTGCCAAATTTCAGTAGATTACGTTTAGCCGTCATAAAATTGGTTTTAGGGGAAGGTATAACGATATATATAACGAATATATAACCACGATACAATTGTATGCACTCAGGAAACACTACACGTTTCAAACATAGACCGTATTATACTGAGTTGCTTTAAATCGACATAAAATTTTTAATTTTCAAAAAATGATTTCAATCAATACCAAGGAATATTCAGATGGACATCACATGATTAAATGCATTATCCGAATAAGCCACATCCAGTATCTCAACATCTGTTCAAAACGGTCGAATCGGGAAATATATTAAATTCACTCGGCATCACCCTTCCGGGATGTAACGATGCCCGCGCCGGTCCTCAGCCTCTCCTAACCTCTCCCGACCTCTCCGGACCTCTCTGCCTCTCCCGGCCCGCCTAAACTTGTTAGGATTACGTGTCCAATTCAGATTTATTTACGTTTTAATGTACGTGTGCGTTCGTGAACGATACCAGATAAGTTAGTTTTTGTGTGTTGGAAATAGTATTGTCACTCCGTTTTGATATGGAAATAGATCGCAACGTATTGAATTTGGTTATTAAAGTGTTTTGTTACAACACTGTGGGTTAAGCAGGCAGCTATCTTTAGAATAAATACATAACCAGTCATTTAACTTAAACAAACATTACGAAACATTGAAATAAAAATATCCGTACTCAATATCGTCCCCTTATTGGAAGTTAATAAAAGTAACGGAAATCATTTTTTATTTTGTTGGTAACACTTTGTGAAAAAACATTGAAACGTCATGTTTTACAATCATAAAACAAAAACAAATAAATTGTCGAAACGAATTGAAAGGACCTCTTCCTTATTCGAAGTAGACAGCTAAAAATTACCACGTCAATTGACTTGACAAATGTCAGATTGTCGAACATTACGGTGGCGTGTGAAAAGCAATACTTTAATTAAAGCGAACAAAGCTATTGTTCCAACGAAATTAATAGCTTGGGCGAAATACTTGGCGGCTGATTGTACTTAGGTGAGGTGTCAAAGGAAGCCCTTTAATTAATAAGATTAGCTTCCGACGTTTTGTTTATTGCATTCATAATGTACTACACGTGTACCTCAACAACTGTGGTGACGCAGTAACTCATTAACTCACACCGCCGGCTCTGAGCTAACTCAAAATGACGTCATGACTCAGATACACAAGGCGCGCCGAGCTAGCCGTATGGTGAAATGCGCAGCAGTTTTCTAATTGCCCCGGTTGTGCGCAGTGAGCCATGCGTCAACTCATTTTCGAAAAGTGAGTTACTACGTCTGACGCAAGGCAGAATCGGATAAAAAAATAATGGTTTAAGTCCTCTTAAACCTCATTCAGCCAATAATAAAATTGAGGTGGGTCAGATGGAAAATGTGTAAAAATAGCTAAAAGCCTACACAATTGTTGACTGGCTCGATGGCTCATTCGGTAGTGACCCTGCCCCATACGCCAAGAATTGTGGGTTCGATCCCCACCCAGGACAAACATTCGTATGATGAATACTTGTGTTTTTTTCTGTTGAGTGTAAATATTAAATATTTTAGTATATATATATTTGTATACCACTGTTGATTCTGATATCCGTAACACAAGTGCTTAAGCTACTTACATCAGAGTCTGATCAATGTATGTGATCTAGTCTGTATATTTATTTATTTATTTATAATTAACACTATACAATGTAAGTTGCCTTTTGTGACATGCTAAGCAAGGACCGCTGTTGGTAGTGTATGTTTATGAAGATACGCCAAAATGTAGTCTAAAGCATCAAATTTCACAGTTTAGTCACACAAATAATAGTGACATTTAACTACCAAGATATTCAAAACCACCCCTTTGATCACCATAAATGTACACAATGGTAACAGTAATGTCACTTCCTGCCACTAGCTCCCTAATGAAAACCTACCCTCAATCCCCTAACCTCAACTGTGGGGAATCGTGGAAAAACAAATAGACGACCCTTGCCGCACTGTTTTTGATCTCTGCGACAATTTTCAAATTGGAAACGGAATTTGTTTGACATTATATTTTTTTCTGACGTTTCTCTATTTGCCGATAGGGTAATAGACATCACTATTATTGTAGATTGATATACTTTGTATGACCTGTGTGTGCATAATGTGTACGAAAGTGATACGTCACAGTTTAGCATGCTCAACAGATGAATCCCCTAATGTTTATAAAGAAATAAAGATAAAAAAATAGCATCAAAGATCAAAGCATAGAAACCCCTGTTTTATGGTTTGGCATCTACTTATAAAAGCGTATCTTGCAATTTATATTTTTTTTGGGGAATTGTCGTGTAAATTATAGAGAGAGCGGTGGTAGCTCAATGGTAATTCTTAACCGAGGAGTGCGGGTTCAAACCCGGGCACGTACCTCTGTATTTTTCAAGTCTATGTATGTATTTATAGCACTAGCTCGACGGTGAGGGAAAACATCGTGATGAAACCTGCAAATTCAAACAACTTTGGATTTGTAACCATGATCCAAAAGTTGTCTGGTTCCCCTATCTTAGGGTTACGAAGGTCAGATCGGCAGTCGCTTCAATGTAATTACCAGATTCGCTAAATCCTGGATCATGGTCTAAGCGGACCCCGTCTAAGCACGGGATAACGCTAGGATGATGATGATGTCGTGTAAATTATAATAGTACCTAAAACACCGGTTTGTAATAAAGAAAATACCGGTTTCAACAAAGTAAATCTTGTTTAATATCCATACATCCCTGTTAGTGTAGTACATTAGCTTCGCGCTGGTAGTTGAAGCCACTTACGGTCCTAATGAAAACGAAACTTCGCCCTTCCGACCACAACGCGGTACGTAGAATCGTGTAAAAACAAATACACCTCTGTGCAAACATCGGGCCCTTTCGTGTGTCGTTGTTACTGACATTATTTGAATAAAGGATAGGGACGCCATTGATTGTCGATAAACTGCTTTCTATCGAAAAAAGTAGCGGTATTTTATAGATTCTTTAAAGAAGCAGTATTCCAGAGCGATACATTACGTTACATTTAAGTCCGTCAATCGAAAATATGAACCTCTGAGTTGTCAATTCATTCGGTAAATTGCTAGATATAAATATTTCTAAAATTAATAATATCATAATTGTTAATGAAAAACTCTATCGCGGTTCTTCGGTAATTTCAGAAAGTAGTGTACAAATTTGACATAGCTTTTAATAATACAATATTTGTTATCGACAATATCCGTAGGTTGTAATCATTCACTTGTTTTTATAAGTTCGCATCGATAATAACATCGATATGTAGACCACCCTAATAAAGACCTGGCTCGGTTGACGTTTGAACACGCCCGCGCCGCTTTTGATTCGTAATTGGTATTGAAAGCGGCCTGTTTGGGAAGGTTCCCGGAGTTAATTTTAAAATTCGAACGCTGTACTTTTCATTTACGCTAAAAATAGAACGCGTAAAATCGACGTTATATTTTTGATTGTTAGGTTCGTGAGCTGGCTTAATATGATTAGGTGTTTTTTTTTTATTGGAGTAAAAACTCTTTAACTTTTTGACATATTTATGTTTACTTCTTTTTGGTGGGAAAACATTCCAAGAAAAGCATAAATAGCAGATTCAAAGTGTCAGCAAGCCCCTTTAACTACATTTAGAGACAAATTAAACTGGATTGGGTTAGACGGAAAATTATTAAAGTATATAAAAAAAAAGTAGTGTAAGTAAAGAACATGTGGCTAGTTCTCATCATAAAGAAGATCGTGGTTGATAAAAGTTTTTATATATTACGTAGTGTTTAGAAAAGCAATGTTTTGCATTTAACAAGTTGTTGTTAGCAACTAAAACCATATGAGTCCTATTAACAAAATCTGCTAAAAAGCAGTGATTAAATGGGTTATTGTACATTTGCCACAAAGTTAATTCGCCACAATGTAAAACATTCCATACATTGAAAGTTAATTCGTCACAAGTACCTACACGGTATTGTAAATTCGCTACAATTCTAAAGACGAGTGCGGTAAATTTACTACACAAAAACAGAATTATGACGAATTTACTTTCCTTAAGAACAGCGTCCAATCCTAATCACAGTGCTAAGCGTTATAAATTTAGCAGCTAAAGTTATCTCAAAGTGAAATTGAAAATCTAGATACTTTTTAAGACACTTTAGATTGTTCAAAGTTTAGTTGTCATTTATCAGCAAAAAATAGTCCAACGCACCCATGCCCTTCAATGCTGAACGAACGTAATACAAATAAAAAATAATACAATAGACAGCTGAGTCCTAGTCACGTATCATACGGTCCCACATTCAGATCCACCTTAATCCAAAGCATTAAGGTCCAAAATCGCACAATTGTACAGCGCTATGTACTTGTTTATATTCTCCTCGGGTTTCATCCTCGAATTTAGTTTGTAAGTCACGCATACTCTGATTTTATTACACCTATAAGAGATGGTAATAAAAACTAATTACAATATTTGTTTTAGACATGTAATGGCGGGATCATTATTGTCTCGCCTCCTGGGAACTGTTGATTCCAGGGATAAAGACCGTTTTTCTGATTAACACAACAAGGTTAATATTCCTAATTTCAACGAACTATTCAGACATTCATCCTGTGACTGAGATACGAATTTTACTCACTCAACAATGACAAAACTGTGTTCGAGTGGTCAAAGACCCTGGCCACGAAACCGAGGGTCGTGGATTTAAATCCCGCTAGGGGCAAATGTTTCATTTGTTAAGCATTGACATTTGTACTCAAGTCATGGACTTATAAACGTATTTAAGTGTTTATCCGTTCACCTAGTATCCATAGCACAAGCATAAGCTTAGTTTGGAACTATGGAATTGGTGCGTCAGTCTGGAGAATTTATTATTTATTGTTATTATTATAGAGAGCTCTATTCTATAATTTACGTTCGTAGCACGTGAGCGCCTAAACTACTAATTAATTTCTATAATGTGTTAATAGATTTTTACACAAGATAGGATGCTAAAAAATCCAGACTAAAGCCGGAGTCCTCGTCGAACATGATTCCAGGCTAAGTGACTTTGGTATTTACATAAACTACTATGTGACCATATTTGAGTGTAGATAGATAATCCTGACAAATTGGGTCATAGTTACACATCTATGGTTCCTCATGATGTTAGCTGTTCAAAATGTGAGCGGCAGGTTTGCGAATTTTTCGCTTTATTTCATAATTTTATGTCGATGTACGATATAATCAGTTATCGCTACATTGACGAATTGCTACGTAAATCACCCATAACCCTTGTATCGCGAGATATTTCGTACACCCACCTATTTCACCGAACTCTATTCAGCAGGTCGCGGCGTGTGTAAAAAAAAATTGGCGGGCAGCAGTCAATCACAGTCTGTAAAGTGACGCGACAAAATCCGAGCGGGAAATAATTGGCGTCCACGCGCCATTGCAGCGCTGTGACGGAATGGGAAGCGTAAAAGGTAGGTATGAGAGTAGGCGCAGCTTTGACGCTGACGTAGTTCGGCGTTGACGCGTCGCGCCGAGGAATCGTGGAGACGCCATTTTGTATTTTGAGCGCTGGACAAAATGGCGGCTTGTTTTCTTGGTGTCGTGTTTTTGACCGTTTACAATTTTATTAGCTAGTTCCGGGCTTTAGTCTACAATATTCAATATTAAAAATCGTGAGAAGATTCTATGTCGTGTAAATGCAATGTAAAGGTTTATGGTGATATATTATCTATTATTACATTACAGATTAAATAATCCATGCAATTAAACATTCATAAGAAAAGCTATTTTATAACAGAATCAAAATCATACTAGAAACCACTGACAGTGGTCACTTATACGCGGGCTCACATATTATGATATATTTGTGCTGAAAATTAAATTATGTAGAAATAGCTGTTTCTCGCGACTTCGCCCGCGCAGACTAATATTTCTGTATCCTAAAGAATCTGTGCATTTTTCTGGGATAAAAAGTAGCCTATATGTTATTCCAGACTTTAATTTATCTTTGTGCCAAATTTCATCCATATCCGTTCAGCAGTTTTTGCGTGAAAAAGTAACAAACACACACACACACACTTACAAACTTTCGCCTTTAAAATATAAGTGTGATAAACTGCTGCATTACTTAATTAAAGTGTATGTATAGATCATACATATCTTAAGTAATGTTATTTAAAGAAAACTAAATTTTCATCTTACTCATTATCCTTGAATACAAATAAAACATCAAATCCAGTCACAAAGTATATCTCTCTTCTGAAATCGTAATTTAGGTCACCCCCATTATTATTTCAAGATTGCACGCGGAACCGATGGTGATGCGCTGCACATTTTTGTATTCAGTCCGGCGCCGCATCCGAAGGTTGTAAAATACGAAACTATGCGTCGCCCAGTATATTGCATAACATTGAAGTAATATACCACAATCATAATTTTCACTGTAAACTAATTATGAGCATAAAAACTTTTTTTAAAATTAACATAAAGTGTCCCACTGCTGGGCAAAGGTCTCCCCCAATTTTTTCCACCTCTGTCTGTCTTGGATCAGCTCTTTCCAGGTGGTGCGGAAAAAAACTATATAATAATATTCATGTAGAATCGACTCTATATTTTAACATACTTAAATACATAATATGTTAACCTCCGATCATGAGATGTTAACACACAGTCATAATGCAAATAAGTTATTTGTTGCAGGAATTTCAAACACTCAAAGTCCACAACATTTTATTTCTACTTTCTCTAAGTAATGTAATCAGCTATATCTCCGTAATAAGTTCAAAATTATCACTCAGTTTGATCTCCAACGATGTTTTGACTCGATAAATTCTCAAAATGGCACTAACATTTGACTAGTATGCAACTGTTTACTTAATAGTGCCTTTTAATAATTCCGCATTCCACAAAAGCTTACACTTTGTCCTGCAAAGCTGTTTATATTATGCTTCCTAATCTGGTTCTGGCAGTTTGTAATACGAGAAAGTCACGGTGTTATTACGAAAGTATAAGTGAAAATGTTGTACTTACTACTTATGTATAAAGACAAGTTGATGGAAAACCAAATTTGTTACTTAATAATATAAAGAAAAGTCAAGCAATTAAAAAATAAGTATGTTACGCTTTGATTAAGACATGGATTTACGACGCATTTGTAAATCAACAATAAAAAGAGGTATGCTTTAAAGAAAAACAATGTTTGGTAGAATCATTTAAGACCTTGTATATATCTTACTTATTGTCCACGACAATAACAAATTAGTTTAGTGTATGCAAAAATTTCAAGTGCATATTCCATACTGTTATCTTTTGCATTGTGGGTGTAGCGTGGCCCTGCCGTACGTGTTGTTATTATGAAGTATGCGTTTTGTGACGCCGTTGCACCGAGTATGCACCTGGTATGCACAGCACTGAGCATGTGCGAATGTCGCATCAACGGAGTGGAAGGGAAAACAGTGGGACTTTAATGCGCGCTTTTAGAATGCGCGGGACAAAAAGATACCTTTTAGCGGCACGTAGTAATTGTGTGATGTCGGATAGCAAACATAATGCAAAACTGTGTATGAAATATGCACTCTTTTATCTAAGTTTGTATGTATAGTAACGACGATGATATGTACGTAAAGGATTTTGGCATTACAGAAGTCTTAAAAATCGTGTAACATTCTTTTAAAAATACTTTTTAATTCTTAAGATAGTAATTGGTTTATGGTAATCAAATATTTTTCCAGGTGGATCGTCACGAGTATTATCAAATCAAAACAAGAACTATACTATGTAGTTTGTATTTTTATATTTGATGATGCACTACGATGAAGAATATCGAATAACATACCATCTACATAAGTACGTTATTCGACAAAATCCAGTCAATAACACGTCACAACGAAAGCGATTCAAAACGGGACACTCTCGAAAATAGAAAAAAACCGCACAAAGGACTCCACCCCGGCCCAAGGGCGGATTGTCCGAGTTTCTGCAGCCGGGTCCGGTCAAAGCGTTGACACACAGCTTTTTGGTTTGCTTACTGACGTTTTTTGGTTTGTGTCGGTTGTCATTCGCAGGGGAAGTGGCAGATTGATTAGACTTGCAATAGGGATGTTGACTGGCAAGTCAGTTGAGATACTTTTTAAAAATTGTCAAAACGCAATCACATCATAGATTTTGTATGGGCTTGTCAGTTTATGACGTCACTAGTTCGTAAAGTCAACTGACTACTTATTAAGCAGTTTTTGTAAAATTTAAAATCATAGACACAATATAATTGAAAATCATCAAGGGTTTACAACATACTACGGTATTTTTTTACGGAATCCATATTACAAAATTAAATATAAATGGTGTCAACATCCCAATTGATCGATTTCAAACACTTGTCATAACGGTAGGAAGAAGAAGGAGACGAATTGCTGTTTGACATTTTCTTTTCACGTTTTATTAAGGAATTATTTTTTAACACGAGATTCAATACAATGATCTCAACCAATCTAAGCAATTCAAGCAAAAATTATATTCTGTGAGAAACCATCATTAACCTAACATAGGGATTAGGTTTAGGTTTAAAGATATTTATTCTCATAAAAGACAAGATACAGTCACTTACATGAGAACAGTGCTTGCATATAAAACAATGTTAAAAATTTTCTTTCGTCCGAGCTGAACAGATTTAGACAAAGGCATACAAACAATCAGAGGCACAATAAACTCACATCACAAATTTAGAGACACTTTTCGTTAATATATTCGGCCAGTTTTAATTTAAATATATTATAAGAAGTGTCATTTTTTATATTTGACGGTAGTTGGTTATAAAGTTGTGCTCCTTCATAGGTAAACATTTTTTACCATAGTTGGATTACAATCCAAAGGCCTAAATTGTGCTGGACCCGGCTGGATTGCGTGATCTAGCATTCAAATCCCTAGTAACAGTCCGAATTCCACGCAGACCGAGTCGTGGGCAAAAGGGCAATTAAGTAAGTCAATTTAGGTATATTCGTACTTAATTCTTTTTTCGAATAGTTCAAGTATAAGCTGCCTAACAACAACACTTGATGGGTATTGTTAAGCCGATAATAGGTTATTATTTTATACAAACGTATTTGTTTGTAATAGTTGAAGCCTAGAATTGTAGGACTATTTTTGTATAGTCAAAGTCATTACTGTATTGTTAGTTTGGCCCAGCAACGAAATATAAAGGTGGCTTGTGTAAACGGAAATGAAGTGGAAAAATTGTTTGATTGCTATACATTACGAATACTAACTTTTTCATTTTGGTTTGGTCGAGTATACGATTCGCTAAGCTGTATCGTCTAAACCTTAATTTAGGATTAGATCATTTGTGCTCATTAACATATGCCAAAATGTATGTAGACTATGTGGGACGATGTAGAATACCAAATACCAAATTACTTTTAAGTGAATGTATTCCTCAAACAACGTTCATTGCTATATACACTTATATAGGTGACCAACATCTTCCTAGCATTATGTCCCGTGTTTAGACGGGGTCCGCTTAGACCATGATCCATGATGTAGCGAGTCTGGTAATAACATTGAAGCGACTGCCTATCTGACCTTCGTAACCCTAAGATAGGGGAAACAGACAATTTTTGGATTATCGTTACAAATCCAAAGTTGTTTGAATTTGGAGGTTTCATCACGATGTTTTCCTTCACCGTTGAGCTAGTGGTGTAAATACGTACAAAGATTTGAAAAATTCAGAGGTACGTGCCCGGGTTTGAACCCGCACTCCTCGGTTAAGAGGCGCGTGTCCTCTCTCCTCCTCTCCTCCATTAAGCTACCACCGCTACAACTATACACTTATATAGGTGACCAAAATGAAAAAATATCGCTGACGTGTTTGTAATTCTATTTATGACAAGGAAACTAGAAGCTGCTTAATTTATTTATATTTAGCGACTATCACTGACTATACAGAGCGTAACATCCACAGCAGACGTTATTAAAACCATTTTATTACCCAGGAAAAAAAATCAATAAAAAATAGCAACCGTTTCACACAGATAGTGTCAATAAATGATCACCCAGAATCATTGTCATTGAACACTACTGGTGTGAAATCATAAAAACCAATAGAAGCAGACCCTTACCACCCTACACTATAAAATGCAGTTAACTCAACATCGAAAAGAATGCTCCGAATTGCACGCCAATACCGCTTTCAAACGCTCTTATTTTAAAACCAGCAAGGTCTATTTTGCTCTACTCAATTATACTCAATTTTGGGGTTGAACAAATTCGTTTACTAGCACTTATGGTGAGGTGATTAAGGTCGATTTTTGAGTGATTTTTTCGTCAATAGCGGGTGTTTGAGGGTCGGTATTAATTGGACCTCACCACGAGCAGCTAATCACACAGCACGTGCATGTCGCGTGCATCAGGGTTATAGCTGAAGGGATGCAGTAAGTAGTTGCCAGGAAGATAAATGTGTGAACGTCTAACAGTAGGATTGGAACACGCTTTTAATCTTAGAGATGTATAAAAGGTTGAACACCTCTGCCTCAGTGGTAATAGATAATCTTAACTGGGTGGAATTAAGAGAGTTAAGGTTTTGTTCGTGTTAAACCATTCTTAACGTTATCTAATCTTATACAAAATGTTACTACTATCTTGAACTTACAGAAATGGTTATTAAGTAGGTTCTAAGGATATAAATATTACTTATATCGAGCAGGAATCGATTTTGAGTATTTTACTCGAATAAACACCTTATTTATTGTAAATATTATATTTTAAAGTTATTTGTGCTGCAGATTTCTCCGTACCTACTTTGTAAAACTTATTAATAGAGAGAATATTTTCAATCATGGAAAAATACATTTATTAATTAATGCAATTTACTTAGTCGAGCCTTATACCGATATGTACGTATGTTGTTTACATACTTTTGCAAAATATAGATACACCAAAGTTAATCTATACTAATATTATAAAGCTGAAGAGTATGTGTGTTTGCTTGAACGCGCTAATCTCAGGAACTACTGGTCCAATTTGAAAAAATATTTCAGTGTAAGATAGCCCATTTATCGACGAAGGCTATAGGCTATATAACATTAACCATAAAAGGTGAAACCGCGGGCACAGCTAGTTTACTAAATAATCCACAGTATTTACAGTATATTAGCACATCTTCCCACGATAGCAACATAGGTAGTGACCCTGCCCCATGCGCCAAGAGTTGTGGGTTCGCTCGCCACCCAGGACAAACATTCGTATGATGAATACTTGTGTTTGTTCTGTGTCTAGGTGTTAATATCCAATATTTAAGTATATATTTGTAATACCATTATTGTTTCTGCTATCCGTAACACTAGTGCTTAAGCTACTTACCTCGGAGTCAGATCAATGTATGTGATGTAGTCTGATATTTATTATATATTAGAATTACCAACACAAACAACGTTCATTCCACATCAATCTAAATAAAACAATTTCATTGACCAAACACGTACCCACGTATCCATAGATCATCGAACCCAATTTGCCTACCATAAATATAACTCGGTACTGAGTGCATCTCAATCTCGCGCCGGAAATCATTTACGCCAATACCGCCCTCCCCCCTATCCCCCCTACCCACCCTCACCTTAATAAGGGGGACGGCACGAGAACTTTTGTAAACATAATCTTTGACAGGATGCGTATACTCGTGATATTATTGGAGGAATATTGTATTGGAAAATATAAATTCTGATTTTGCCGCTGTTTTGTGTTTTCATATTCAAATGGATGCAGTTTTGTGTAGATACGGTAAGACTTTCGTTATATTATAGAGCTAGCTCCGTGCTGTATCGTGAGATGGAATCGTTATTGTGATATGAATACAGAGTTATGTTTAAAAAGAAAATGAAGACTCCTAATCGATTACGTAAGAATATAAACGAGAAACGATGACTTGTAATCAAATTTCATATCTCATGTATAAATAAATATACATGTGTATATTTATTTAAATTATTCAACGCAGAGTTTTTAGCTATTTTATTATTAGTTTTGTTCAGATGTACATAGCTTATATAAAATGGGAAGATTCCCAAGCATAATCCCGCCTCGGTATGGGATATTACGCAAGGAAAAATATGACTATAATATATATAATATATTAGTCTTAGCCTATGATTGCTGATAGTTTTAACTATTATAGAGCTTTTGATGTTACTATATTATGATACGTAGGAAATGGAAATTGCGCCCACAAACCCTTAGTATCTTGTGCATAAATAAATTTGCAAATAGTTGTCCAACCATTCATAGTAAAACAAAATATCGATTAGTTGCCCAATCCCACAATAGGCCACTCAACAAAAACGCTCGCCTCCTCTATCAGACGAAGCCGCGCGCTCAGCTAGTTTACAAAAGAATGTAGCCATTCATTACGACCGAACTCGGACATAATACTCGCTGCCACCCGTCTTTTCTCGCTAAATTCGGCTGAAAGCAAGAATACCCTGTGGGCTATTGTTAGTACTTTTTGCAACTTTGGACCTTTTGATGGTGTCAGGAAACGGAAGGTAGGAAGAGGCAGTAATGAAGCCAAGTTTCGGGACATGGGGTATTTTTGCTAAATGTCAGAGGGAATGACGTATTGGCCTACTTTCTGAGGCACGGGTGAGTGAGCGCTTTGTCGGTTTTTTAACGAAGTGCTGTGATTACATCATTTTCTTATTTTGCGGATGTCTGTTGATCTATGGCTCGTAGAAATGCTGTTAATGGTGATGGCTTGAATTCAGACTGGCGAATTTTACTAAAGACATTAAACACCCATTGACTTAGTAATCATCGAGTTCAATTCTGTAGACGGTGACACTTAGAAAATAACTTTATTTATTTATTATTGAAACACTAAGTTAGTAAGTGCAAATGTTTTGGCGATCAAATAAATAAATTATGACCCCATTTACTAACTATAAAAGACAGATACGGATGAAATTTAACCTTGAAATAAATTGTGACATCAGAACATTTATCCTGAGAAAATGAACCGATGACATTTTTCAACAATTACAGCAGATTCTTGCAAAAAAACAAAGAAAGTATTTGCTTTTTTTACGATATCTAAGTTTATCCTTCGATATCGCCAACCAAAAACGAGTACCTACCAAAAGTCCCCAAATTACCGTTACACAAAAAACACATTTCAATCATAAAAAATCCATCCACTTATCTTCCTGCCCACATATGCTTAAGCCTAAAGCTGTGGTAGAAAACAAAAACAAAGAATGTGGAACATGGAAAACCTATCAACCGGGAACATTTCTAATGTAAATAGTTATTCGCGATACGAGGAATTTCTGTATTAATGTTTTAGCAATGTTAGCGTGTATGGAAACTGCGAGGCGAACACATAAATAAACACCATGTTAGCAATTGAGTCAGCTCACATTTGGTTCAAGTTGCAACTTGAGTCAGCTCACATTTGGTTCAAGTTGCAACTTGAGTCAGCTCACATTTGGTTCAAGTTGCAACTTGAGTCAGCTCACATTTGGTTCAAGTTGCAACTTGTTTTTGCGATACGAAAGTAAATGTTAAGTAAGGTTAGGAAATAGTTTTTTGAATTGGTGGCCATTTCGCCTTTGAGCGTTGGTGTTGATGAAGAGGCAAACATCTGTCGTATATAGTAATTTGTCCCGTTTGATATAGATCTACTTATTCAAAGACAGTTCAAAAATAATTTTAAACCATAGGCCAACTTGTAGATAATGATGCTGTGAAAGTCTAAAAGATTTACATTCCAGTCATAAGCTTTATATCTTCAAAATAAAATTTAAATTTATAATGACTTGGAACGTATATATTTCTATCCTAGTCAATCCTTAATACTTAATAATTAAATTAAGAATAATAATGTTTTTTTTTATTTTACAGGTATTTTTTGCTGGCTCACGTTTCTTTTTTTCGTCATCAACACACTTGTAAGTTAAATAAATAACCTAATATGTCAACTTAAGTAATTTGACCTTTTTTGAAAGTCACTCTAGGACCACTGAAATATGCATGCGGCAAGGGTCAAGGACCTTGAATCTGAGAGAATTATTAAAACAGCTGAGTGCGTGGATCTTTTGCAGCTAAATTCGGGTCAGTGGCCGAGATGCAGGAAATTTTATGTCTGATTTCTAAGTCTAAATAGGTAAAGTTTTTCATCATCATCATCATCCTCTTGCCCTTCACCCAGTTCATCTGTCAGCGCAGCATATCTTCCTCTTCCATACGTCTCGGTCAGCCGTCATCAAGCTAAGTGTATGTGAACAAAAAATAACCACATCTTTATAAACAATTAAATTACATACGTTATCACTCCAGCATTCCCCGAAGACATAGATAGAGTCAATAGAGTAGCAATCTCCTATAAACAATCTTAGTCAAAAAGGCTAGGTTAGATGAAAGATTGTGACAAGGTAGTGACAAGTGGCTAGCTCGTACATAATCACAAGATTCGCTAACACGTTAAATATTAAAGGATCTTAATATGTTCAGCTAAGCTGCAAAACCTTGTAGTCTATATTAAGTGTCGCATACTGTATCACTCGGAACCACTTGTTTCATGTATGCATGTCTAGGGACATCCATCTATCGCGTTAATGAGCTGCCTTCAGAGACGCCTGATACAATACTGATGAGATGAGTAGTCACAGGTGGAACCTGTAAGTGGTCTGATGCTTCAGATCTTACGATACAATGGAGGAAGGACGGAAAATTAATTCAACTAGCAGCCCGTCCCAGCTTAGCGCAGATTTTTTTTCTATTATTAAATATAGCCTATGTTATTCAGTAGCAATCTAATAATAAAATTATGTATTTAAAATTGGTGAAAGATTTTTTTTTTGTTTATTCGTTACAAACGTTCAAAAAAAGAATATTAATCGATTGCCTAGATATTCATATATCAGTTTTTCCGACGTGTTCAGAAATGTATAAGCGAATCTCAATTTCCAAAATCTCAGAGACAGCTCTCCGTTTAAAAATAATAAATTTAACATTTGAGGTCCGTATTATAACTTTATTCAAGGAATACATCTAGTTTCTGAACTAGTTTTCTGTCACATATATTATCTTACTATAAATATCGACGAAAATCCATTTCCTGATAATAATGCTCACAGAGCCCAAAAATTGTATGTAAACTATTCTTACTTCACCGCATTACTGTCATTACATTGCAACTAGGAACAAAAATCCACATCAAACTTCAGAATCTGTGCAGAAACTTCTAGACACCACAGTGAAGGCAGTCAGAAAGGTAAAAACATCCGGAGCAATGCATTCACTGAACTGAACTCTGGAAACAGGATCCGTACCTGTCAAAGTTGCACCGATGCAAAAGTGCAACGATGTGGTTTGTTCAGGTGACACCATGATATGGTACAGTTGGTTGCAAGAGGAACGACAGCTAGTCAGTGGCTGACGGTTTTTGACAGTATTTTTTTTTCTTAAGAAAGCAACAATCAATCTTGCCAGTCTAAAAAGCGGGAGTTATGGACCATTTCACTAATATTATAAATGCGGTTGAGAGACTGTTTTTCGATTTTTAATTTCGTCGTTATTTTGCCATGTCTTAAATATAATAAGCTTGTATGAAAAGGATCATGAATGTTGAAGAGGCGAGTGAAGTGTGTATAAGGATCGTGCCTTAAGGCGTTCGGTTCTCTCAGCCCAACCCGCTAGGGAAGTGGCGTGAAGTTTAGTTAGTTAAATACGATCATGGTGAAATTTTGCATACCTCGAACTAGCATTTTAAAAAGTATCTACATATGCAACTTTTTAATTGGATTTATATTAAAACATATCCAATTATTCGGATATTCTATATACCAACATTTTAAAATAAGGATGATCAATTCTGCTACACCTTAATAGGCTTATAACATGATATCGTATCCTGTAGGTAGATGGTATCGGGCTCATATGCTTGACTGGACGTCTACGCACAAGCTACTATGAACTCTATGCGGTTATCGTAAAGTTATTTATAAGTTGCAAATAATAATGTTACAGATGTTATGAAAATATTAGCATCGCCTTTCAAGTATCTATAAATCTATCGCCATTTCTACATATCTGTTTGTTGTATATGCATGGCTTAAAAGATTCAACTTTTGGGAGCAGTGGTAGCTCAGTAGTAAGGACACGCGCCTCATAACCGAGGGGTGCGGGTTCAAACCCCAGCACGTACCGCTGGATTTTTTAAATCTATGTACGTATTTATACCACTAGCTCGGCGGTGAGGGAAAACATCGTAATGAAACCTGCAACTTCAAACAACTTTGGACTTGTAACCATGATCCAAAAGTATTCTGGTTCCCCTATCTTAGGGTTACGAAGGGCAGATCGGCAGTCACTTCAATGTAATTACCAGACTCGCTTAATCCGAGATCATGGTCTAAGCGGTCCCCGTCTTAACACAGGACATAAGGCTAGGAAGATGAAAAGATTTAAGTTTTCACTAATGGATCAATTCACCGATCCGACTAGGCACTGGACGTAACGCTAAAATGATGATGGTTGATGGCTAATAAAGGGGCTCATTGCTAACTAACTAAACTTCACGCTCCTTCCCTAGCGGGGTAGGCAGAGAAAACCGAACGCCATATAGCACGATCCTTTCACACCTCACTGGCCACTTCAACATTCATGATCTTTTTCATACAAGCTCTACGGTTTTTATGACTCCTAACATCAGCTTCTGTTAATACACGACCACTCTGGTCGTGGTAGGTGAGCCTGGGACTTCCTTGGCTCGCTGACATCCTTCCACTTTCGCATTGTATATCTGTTTGGTCAATCTTTCGTCATCCATTCTTTTCACATGTCCCAACCACCGGAGCATGCCTCTTTTTACCTTCACTCCGACGCTGTGTTTCAGACCGACTCTCTTTCTTACATCATCATTCCGAACACAGTCTGTGAGATTTTCCGCAGCGCACGCATCTCGAGCTCATTGTACCTTAGACTAATCTACTCCTGCGGAAATTGCAGGCGTGTATGTATATGTAAGATTATCCCTTTTTTTTTTTAACTCGTCAAGGAAACGAACTCCATACAGCAGGAAATAGAGCGTACACGATCGCAACAAGCAACTGCGTTTGCTCTTAATAAGCTTACAGTATGACACTGCAGGGGGTATGTAGATGTGCGCTCGCCCCAACGGCTTGGGACCTAGATTGTGTGATAGGGTTGCTAACTTGCTAATCACAATGTCTTAAACAGGTTTAACAATAAAAAAGAAGATGATGAGATGAGTTTTATAATAAGATATGAGATGATGAGTTGAGTTTTACAATAAGAGATGAAAATTGACCGACAGATTAATCTTCTCACTCGCACTTAAAACTGCCTTTTCAATGGTCAGTTAAATTTGACATAAGGATAATTATATTAATTATCAACTGCTGGTTTAACATCTATCGAAATTATACTTATGAAATATATAATACTGCACTGATATTTATCAACTATAACTGTCAAGTCATATAAAAAAATTTGTTTATTTTGTTCTGACGATTTATAAGTGCATTTTGAAGCATATGTAAATAAAGATTATTTAATTTCATTTCAATCAGAGTTTGCGCTTAATAAGCTTACATACAGTATGACACAGCAGCGTATGTATATATGTAGTTGTCGCCCCATGTTGCCGGCTTGGTACCTAGATTGATAGGGTTGCTGCTTAATAGCACTAAATGCCCTGGTGATAATATGTATTTATATGTAGGACTTTTGACTGCTTCGTTGGTCTAATGGTAGCCTGCGCCGCCTAAGGACCAAGAGGTTTGTGGCTGGGTATTTCAATATTGAAATGACTCAGTAACAGCCCGGAGTCAGGAAATTGGCGGTTTAATCACCACTGTGCCACGTTAAGCCATTGGTCCTGCGCCTGACCTCTCTCCGGTAATGTCGATTTGCCGTCACACCAGACGAGATGAAGGAATAAGAGAGTGCATCTGTGTTTGCGCACGCACTTGTGCACTATAATACATCGTGCGCAGTTGGCTAATCCTGCGCAGGAGGATATTAAAAATGTATGCAGGATTTTACCTAAAATTTTTTTAAATCGTTAAGAAAACAAACTCCATATACAGCAGGAATCAGAGCGTACACTAGGACCTATTTTAGTTTGCACTTAATAAGCTTAAAGTATGGCACCGCAGCGAGTATGCAGTCTGCTCAGGTGCCTAGATTGTGCGATAGGGTTGGGACTACATCTATACTGGAATATGGCCTGGCCCGTTGGTCGAGTGGTCAGAGACCCTGGCCGCGAAACCAAGGGTCGCGGGCTCGAATTCCGCTAGTAGCAAATGTTTCGTGTAATGAACATGGACATTTGTACTCGAGTCATGGATGTTTATAAACGTATTTAAGTATGTCTATCCGTTCACCACTAGGTGAACGGATAGACATACTTAAATACGATCCATAGCACAAGCATAAGCTTAGTTTGGGACTAGGGAATTGGTGTGTTAGTCTGAAGAATTTATTTATTAATTATTATATATCTTGTTAATTCATATTCAGTCTATACTCATCCACGGTTGAAAAACGCCTCTCCTAAAAAACGCCAATAGGCTCGATCTTTGTCTATGCTTGTGCAGTCTATGCCTGCCACCTTTTGTTTGTCAGTCCACCTGACCATCGATGTCTTGTGCTACGTTTGACCAGAAGCAGTTCCCTAGGACTCTTACCCCAGCGGTTATCGGACTTCCGTGATATATGGCTGGTCCATTGCCATTTCAACTTGATAATGCAGATATTTATAAAGGCTATGTAGCTGTTATCATCATGTTTCTACCGTTATGTTCCGTGCTTGATGGGGGACGGCATAGACGGATTTAGCAACTTTAATACATTGAAGCGACCTTCATAACCATTAAATAGGGAAACCAGACAATCTTCATCATGATTACACATGCATAGTTGTTTAAATGTGCAGGTTTCATCACAATGTTTATGCTCACCGTCGAGCTAGTGGTATTAATACGCATATAGATCACAAATATTCATCATATAATAAACGGATTAATGAACTTTCAGTCCTGATTGTTAGCAAGCTTTACTGTGAAATAGTAAATGAATCAAATATCAATTTCAAACTCACATAATCCCATACAACGAAAATAGACTGTGCCTAGCAACAAATATTAATTTTCGCGGCATTTTGCACGATACGGCTTATTGAGAAAGGCATTTGTTTAAAAGGTTTCAATAAAATATTCGCAGGCATGCTGCGTATGAAGGAATTTAATATTCGTTACAATGCGAATTAATGTTTAATTAAATGTGTATTTGTACTATTGTGTTAGTCTTTTCACTCATTGCATCGATACACACTGCTTATAAAACTATGTCTCAATTAGTGTGTTACTCTATAGTTCATAGAAGGTGTTTGGAATGATGATGTACGGAAGATAGTTGCTATAAAGACCCATAAACATATGTTGCCGTAGTAAATCTTAATTTTCTTAAGCCTACCCCGTCAGGGAATTGCCGTAGATAGATAGATAAGCTTTTACCTTCATCACACTGGTAAAACTCTTCTATCTTCATAGCTATAGCCGTAGATAGATAGATAAGCTTTTACCTTCATCACACTGGTAAAACTCTTCTATCTTCATAGCTATAGCCGTAGATAGATGGATAAGCTTTTACCTTCATCACACTGGTAAAACTCTTCTATCTTCATAGCTATAGCCGTAGATAGATAGATAAGCTTTTACCTTCATCACACTGGTAAAACTCTTCTATCTTCATAGTTAGCAGCCCTGTCGTCTTATCACGGGGCGGCACGCTTCGCGGGGCTCCGTCAATAGCGCTGTGCATGTGTTGTGCTGAGCCTTACCGAGTGACGTACATAGGCTTGGCATCGTATACAAATCGCCAAGTAAATATAAGCTCTCATAATGTTGAGTAAGAAGCGACAAGAGCGGAACTCGCTTTTTGTAGGTAAGTAACTTTGGAGATTGGCGTAAAAATCTGCACGGGTGCAAAATTTTAACATTTAGAAATATATTTTTTTCTAGCAGATCTTCCTTTGTGAGCGTGATGTTATGTATGTATGTATCTTCCTTTCATGTCTTTTCCCAAAAATAAGGAACAGAAACCTTATCGGTATCTTTTGGTCTGCTAGGTATACACGTGGAAATTTACTTTCGAATAAAATATAGTTTAAGGCATCTCAAAATTATTTGCATCTTTTTTTATGCCAGTATACGAAAGCTGGCTTCAAAATCATTTACCAGACTCGCCAGATCTGGTATCATAATAGGCCCCCACGACATAACGATAGCAAGAAGGGAGTAATTGTAAAAATCTTGTTATTGTTTTACACAAAGTACACCGGGTTTACGTGCCAAAATCACCATCGTACAAAAAATTGTATTAGCAGGCGCCGGATACTCTTCACCTGAATCGTTATTATCTCATTAAAGCTTTCAGGGTGGGTGAGCCAAGGTGTTCTGGCCAGGGGTAAGCAACCTAGGATCAAAGTGGGATTAGGATTGTTGATGGGAAAATGAAATGATTGCATGAAGAAATTTGGTATAGAGATCAAAACATTTTGATAAAATTTCAAGGAAAAAAAGATGTTAACTTGATTGCGCGACAATGCATATATACTTTCTGTTTTAGTATTTCTCTTTATTTGGCTTGAATTTTAACATGGTCGATTTTCACTTATTATGCAGTGTCGTCAATAATTTATAACAGACCTTTACTATTTGTGTTTGTGTCAATTACTACATACTATAGGTTGAAAATATACGCTTTAAATCTTGCGATGTGTGTAAAATGATATACTAGCATGATTAGAAGAGTATCTTATATGAGAATATATCTGTTTCTAAAATCGCGTCGAATCATTGAACTTTGTCATCCGTTGTACTTGCAACCTTGCTTAAAATAAAATAACAAAGACCATTAATGCAATAAAACTAGGTAAACCTTTCTCTTTACTCGCTACGACAAAAATCAATCAAAACCCACGCTCAACGAAAAAACTCATCTCAAATAAAAATTATCCAATCCAACTGTTTTTCAATGGAAAACAAAGACTGCCCAAGTCTTCTCATTACCGCAGCTCGGCTGAAATGTTGCCGACCCCTGCTCCAAGCTTACAGTACTAGCGATCGCCGAAATTGCCGGCAGATTATCTTGAATAAAAATAAAAATTTCGCCTAACAAAAAACCAACCCGACCGTAGGGCGACTCAGATTAAACGCACACCCTGCAATATTTTCCACAAAAGGATACCTTAATCCCTAACAAGTGGGGAGCAAGCCTTAGGGGTGCAATTCTGGAAATCGCTCTCTTCTCCAGACAGGAGTAGGTGATAATTACTCGACAGGGTTGGCAGGTGTTTCTGTTTTAAATAGTTTTTAGTTTAACGAAGCACGCCAATTTCGACATGATTTCATAATTATGAAATTTGAAACTGGGATCGGAAAGGAACATACTTACACGATCGTTTTGGTAACTTTAGGGTCATTCAATAGCAAGCAAAATAGTGAGACGTCTAAGATATGTACATAGGTACATACATAGCATACATACATATGTTTGAAAAGAACAACAACTGATGCAAGATATGATTTTTTATAAATATATTATAGCTAAGACAACAGGCATAGCATTCATAAAAGTAATCCAGAAACAATGAGAATATCCGTAACTTCAATACTTTTTCACGTCTTTTTTTTTTCTCAAACTAGTCTAGAGCAACCCTAGGCACAGTCTAGTCTTCGGTGCAGATTAATGTATCTTTTCAGTTGCGTTTCGCTATCGCTCGCTTTTCTTTAATCACTCGATGCGTACTCGGAATAATCGGCTGGCATCTGAATAATAGGCGTTGGAGTTTAACTGCTATTCTGATAGCCTAATGAGTGCGTAATATTTGCGAATGTTAAAATAAATTGGCTCGATTCGGCATTTTAGTTAGGGTCTAATTGGGGTTCAATCTGTCATTATGAGTTTTCAGCTCCAATTTTGGGCGTAGGTGTAATATTAGTTATTAATATTGTATTTATGTAAAATTCCTAATTGAAATAGTTCAATGTCGTTCATGTTTGCGTTACAACTTTGTGAAAATACATTTTTATATCGAACTCAATTTGGGTTGCTGAGCCAACGGAGTAAGTAAGTAAGTCAGATATTGAGTTCAAGTTTGAAAAATTTTAAGACATCTTCTTCCTTGCGTCTCTGGTTCTTTTACAATTTCTGGTTTGACCATAATCTCAGTAGCCATTGCATTAAAGTGTCTGTCAGACTTTATAACTCCCACAGACATCCTTCTGTCTGAAGGTTGAAGTCCAGACAGAAACACTAACAAGACCAAGTTATAAAATAGATTAAATAACAAGCGTATTATGAGTGTAGCGTGTTTTTCTAATTTAACATAATATGTTTTTGGACAGTTGAAAATAATTTCGCATACGAGAATTTTGTTCTAAATAAGTATTATTTATTTCTAAGAACGGTGGTAACTAAATGGTAAGGACGCGCCTCTTAATCGAGGAGTGCGGGTTCAAACCAGGGCACGTACCTCTGGATTTTTCAAATCTATGTACGTATTTATACTACTAGCTCGACGGTGAGGGAAAACATCGTGATGAAAACTGGAAATTTAAAAATTGTCTGGTTTCCCTATCTTAGGGTTACGAAGGTCAGATCGGCAGTCGCTTCAATGTAATTACCATCCTCGCTACATCCTGGATCATGGTCTAAGCGGACACCGTATAAGCACGGGACATAACGCTAGGTAGATCATTTATCTCTAAGAACAAAATTCTCGCACACGGAATCTCCCATCTGTCGAACGTTTCCATAATAAAAACACACTTCTTTCATTTCAATATTAATATTCGTCGTAGCCAACATGGCGATGAGTTTCAGCGTGCGATCGGAGTAGGTAGTCTTTTTATTGGAACTTTTTTTATTTAACGAGCGGAGCCGGGTCGCTGCACTCTGTATTGTTCGGGGAACTATTGTAGTGTTCTATTCACTCTCCAGAGGAGGTTTAAGATTCAAATTGCAACTTAAGTACATTATAGCGAATGGTTTTTGAATGTTTCAAGGTGCATTGCTCGGAGTCTTAAAGAGGTTCTTTGTTGCAATTGATAGAGCGAAAAACGACGACAACATTTGTACTGTAATGGGATAAATACATCAACACCAGTAATCAACTGGATATTATGTAGTAGGTATTATAGGCTACAGGGACTGCTAACAATCAGGCAAGTTGCTTTTAACAACCTTCAGTGATATAAAAAATATACACATAAACATAGACTGTAAAATTTATAACATTTTATACACCTAGCTGGATTCGACTAAGCTTAGATTTTCCAGCTAACCGCTAGACCAAGTAGCCCGCCAAATTCGCTTTTACTTGTAACATCTTATTAAAACACTAAGAATTAAAACCAAAATTTGTGAATGCCTGAAACATCCAAGCTATGGACCCATAACATAGCATACGAATCATCTCCAAGCACTGCAGTCTACGTACTAAAGTATTGACTTTAGACCTAACCAAGTGGTGACAGGCCGACAGCCAGCCCAGAGGGAAGTCGTTTATCGGAAACCGATTTGGGTAGCCTCGACGACAAAGGTGAAATGTGGCCATGTTCCATTTAGTCTTGACTCGTTCGAGTTGACATAGCTATGAACGAACTGGTCAAGAGATAATCTGATTCGTAACGGAATAAGTTCTGTAGCGGAGAAACAATGTAATCTAGTTTTGATTTGTTTTGATTATAATTTTCAAATACATACATACATACATAATGTCACACCTTTTTCCCTTCTTTTTTTCTTTTTCATGGGGGTAGGCAGAGATCAGGTACTTCCATTTGCTACGATCCTGACCTTTTGCTTCTTCTACATTCAAAAGTATTTTCATGCACGCTCGTCGGTTAAGGGTGCTGTTTACCTGACCTTTTGTTAATACATTACCAATGTGGTCATGGAAAGTCCGTCTAGGTCTTTCCCTCACGACGGCCCGACGACTTGCCTTATAAATCTCTTTCGTCAATCTTCTTTCATCCATTCTCTCAACATGCCCAAACCATCCAAGCATGCCTTTTTCAATCTTAGTCACTACATCTTCTTTCACTCCACATCGTTCTCTTATTTCTTCGTTTCTTATTATATCAGTAATTTTCAAATACATGTAGTTAAACTCTATTAATAACAAAGTATGTAGGTATGTACTTATACTTTTATTAGGATGTTTTTATAAAAGTTGGGCTTAAGTTTCTTGCTTAATAAACACTTCAAGTTTGCCTATGCCCGTGTGTGAGATTGAGAAAATAGCAACAAAACGCCAAAAAAGCAAAAATACTGTTCTCAAGTTTAGTTTTGTTTCAAATGTATCCTCTGTAGTTAATATATCCGACAACATCACATACATTGATCTGACTCCGAGGTAAGTAGCTTAAGCACTTGTGTTACGGATATCAGAATCAACAGTGGTATTACAAATATATATTTAAATATTGGATATTAACACCCAGACACAGAACAAACACAAGTATTCATCATACGAATATTTGTCCTGGGTGGGGATCGAACCCACAACTCTTGGCGCATGGGGCAGGGTCACTACCGAATGCGCCATCGAGCCAGTCAAAAAATATATGTACATTCTATCAAAAATTCACATTGAACTGCGTTGTCTTTTAATAAGCTACGTTACGAATTTTCATAATACTTTATATCACTCTACAGAATTAGAATTAAAAAGTACAAACAAATACGTATTGTAATAAAAAAAAATTATGTTATTTAATATATTGTAATGAATTAAAGTGTTAAATATATTGTAATAGGGTAATATTGTATGTTGTAAACATATAACTTAATTGTTAATTATATAGAGTGGGTGGGCACTGACTTCTGTAATACAGGTATGTACCTAGCACAGGAGTCAGGAGTTTCACAACTTTTTTATACCTACATGTTTTATATCAAATAAAGTTTAATTTATTACTTATTATCACTTCTATATATAATACTAGTCAAAAAAGCAACCCTAACTGAAAGATCCACCCACATATAATAAATAAACGAAGATATACATACCGGCACCTAATACATTCGCGAAATAGCTCACTTATTGCCCCCATTACTGGGAATGGGGGAAGGGTGAACCAAGTTACACAGACTTAATTCGAATTAACTTTTTATGCGACAATAAAAAACCTGAGTCCACATTACCGTTTAGCATAAATCTGCAATATTTAAGGAAGTTGGGAAACTCGGAGGACAGGGTGAAGTGCCTCACTGTATTTATTCGCGTTATCTTTCAAAAGTTTTGAAGTCAGTTTAAAATTTGCTTTGTTGGTGCTTACTGCGGTTTGGGGAGCTTAGGGATTGACCCTAATGTTTGATCGTGTGATATCTTTCGGATATAGAATTTTCTGAAAAACAAAAATGAGTCATCATTCAGTACTTATCTTTAGCGCCCGCAATCCCTAAAGGGATAAACAGACTCTAAGCTATATGTTATTTTAGCCACATTTAGCCAATAATGAAATCGTGTTAGGTTTCTTGCCGTTTTCTCTGGTCTGATATATGCTGGGGCAGTATGAACTGAAAGACAAATGTACTTTTAAATGGATATTACATTTCTCCGCCAAAATTTTTTCGCATCGCATCGACAAATTAATTAGCGCTCAACGTTTCACTGGGCACCGTGGGCTGCCGAAAAAACGGCAATTTGCCCTTTCAGCCAAGTGTCACTTGCTCAAAGTAATTACGCCTAACCATAATTCAGGGGTAGAAAAGATTCCTTCAAAGAATTAGGGACAAAGCGTTTCGGGCGTGTACATAATAAAACCGCGGGCCGTGGTTGCAACCCAGTGGTACACTCGCAAGATAATACATTATTTGACGAGAATAATGCGAGTTGGCCCGGCTCTACGGCGCGCCGCCGAATTTTAATAATGAATTAAAACATCCCTTTCGGAATGTAAATTTTTAATTAGAAAGGCCGTCCCTTCAACGGCTGTTCCGGTATATTTACGCGTTTTATTGTTTCGCGGAAGTGTTAATGTATCTCGTTCGTTAATTTATTATGGAACTTAAATCAGTTTGTGAGGTGGATGTGTTGAACTGCCTGTTGAGTTTTACTGATTACGCCAGCTGTATAATATACCAGTGTTTATACTCAAATACTATATTAGGAAACTGACGATTTAATCTTCTTTTTTTGCACAATTTAAAATCTAAGGTGTACATAAAAAAAAGTTATAAAATTTATATCTACCAGTTTGAATCTCAGAGATATAGATAAGCTTTCGCCTGTGACACTTGTCTTTGTCATTAAGCTCCTAAAACCAACATAAATCCAAATAAAAATCCCTAAAGTTCAAACCAAAGAAGTCATCCGATGTAATTGAATAAACATGGTAATGTCCCATAATAACTCATTTAACCATGACATCCGCCACAAACTTGATTAGCCTTCCAATTTAAACGCTAACGAAAATTGATTGTCCAAATAACTTGAAAGTGGAATCAGCGAGAGCAATATCAAACAGAAAGTTAATAAATATAATGTGTCAATAAACAAAGACGCCTTCACAACAAACAACTCACAAAAGGGGGTTGCCATCAGCCTTTGTCTACCGAAAGCTGGAGAAAATCGATTTCCCCTCATTTAATAATATTTCTATAAGAAAATCACCCTTTGCCGATCAGAGCTGTTTTAAGCCCTTTGTGCCAAGGGAGACATTGGACTCAGAAGTTTTGATAATTAAATTTTTATATCCTCTTTTGGGACCGGAATGGTCTTAAAGTACTTTTTAAAGTTTATCTGTGGATTGTTAAGTCTATTGTACTCCTCTCTGTATGAAAAAGAGTGCAAAAAAAACCTTAATAATTTTGATTTATTTACGTAACACCACATTTACACACTATTGTAAAATAAATGGAATTCAGACAGCAAATAATTCGCATATATATCATTATTGATTGTACGTGGCGCTAGATTCCATACACCTAAAATATCATCTTGCAAAACAATACTTTGCTTATTATAAACAATGACGGCACAAGTTAATCCTGTACGTTTCGTGTATTTTTCGAGATGCTGCCCAGAATACCGAATGATTAATGTCAGAAATGAAATTGTGTCAAATTAAAAAGCCATGTATACAAGCTACGCCCGCGGGATCGGTTGCATCTGGGTTTAAAGACCAGATGATTGGTGAGTATTGTTCAGCACATTAATCTTTGTTTCTTAACCGAGTATTATGTGAGATAAAAAGAATCAGAATAATTTTACTTCGTTTCTTGTACGAAGGCGTGTATTATGAAATCTTCAGAAATATCAATCTTCGTTGCAGTATGATTGATTGCTCATTTTATTTTTTATTTTGAGGAGCATTAAGAGCAAATTGGCTTGCACCAGTGATTAATTTCTTTAACCGGCAATGCGGTTTCGTATTTGAAATGTAACGAGCAAATGCAGGCGTGGATGCATTTTTGCATCAATCAAATTGCACCGTAATTGAATTGTATGTACGAGACATACAAAAACAAACATACATACATAATGTCCCGCCTTTTCCTATGCAAATACAAATGAGTTTATTATATAATAATAATAAATATATAGAGGTTGTTCTTATTCGGGTTCTTGTTTAGATATTTTTGACTAATGCTTCGTCATCTTATTTAATTGTTTATAATAGTTAAATCATCACACATCCTGCATAAATGTCTAATAAGCTCCCTGGAACATTGTTTTTGACCACACAAAAATCCTAAGACAGGGGAATGATACTGCTTAGCGGAAGCCTATTAGTATTAAATTTCGTATATTCGATACCAAAAATGACTTACTTGAACCCAAACTATTTGCATACTTATATATTACACATTTGTCTTATATTGGGAAAGCTTCTTATATGCAAGCCTTTCTTCTAAGTAATGTAACTCCGCAAAAAATTAATGATAAATTTTTAAATTTGGCATCGCCCGCTCGGCTCAGCTCTCATCGCTCGCTCCGCTCAGCTCTCATCGCTCGCTCCTTTGCTCTCTTCGGATCTTTAACAGCGGTCTCATAAACGACATTTGCTCATCCCCAGCTAAGTTAGTATGAATAGTAAGTAGCAGACAACTCCGAGCAAAGGTAAAATATTCCGAATGGCCGTGCCCACAAAACGTCAATAGTAAACATAGTTAAGATTCTCTTTTCGCTTTTAACTCCTTTGATTTCCAAATCTCTGAAGGATCGAAAAGACAGTTTTGCAACTGCGAGCCGCAAATTGGACTTTTTTCTTTGGTGATAGAGTTAAGTTTGTTTTGGCTGTTTTAGATGTACCCTCTTGGTATGAATTATTCAGGTAGCGTTTAATAATGTGGCTTGGTACTTGCCTTGGGCAAGGGCGACGCGTGCGACTACGAAGTGTTCTATCCTGCTCTAGTCTATAGCGAACGGATGGGAAGGAATGATTTATGTGACAACACGGTGTTGCTCATCGTAGATTAGGAGGAAATGAATTGAAGGTTGAGGAGTCGAAGATGGAAGTGGAAATTGTGATTCGGCTTCAATCTTTGGATGTTTCTTTCATTCATTTGGGCTATCTAACCTTATACCTATTAGGATATCTCATCTTACTGAGAAAGTATTGAGTAAGTTACCATTAGGTTCATCTTGATATCTGATAATATCAAAATGTAAACGATCTTAAATCTTTAGGACGTTATTTTTATATGATTGGCTTTTGGAATTTTTGGCTTAGAGATTTTAGAAGTAAAAAAGACTTCTGTCATCATTATTGTTTGTTAATCTATAACTGTTAGATTGTATAAGAATTAAACACACTGTAGGGTCTCTAGATAGATTTTAATTTGATCACATAATCTAATAATGAGGTGTGTAAGGATCGTGCCAAAAGGCGTTAGGAAGGCCGCTAGGGAAGTGGCGTCAAGTTTAGTCAGTCAGTTACATATTCTAAACCTATAGATAGACTGGTAAGTATTTTATAGTCTAAAATATAGACTCAAATCACTAAGACTATATTTTAGACTATAAATCTGTCTATCACTAAGACAACATTCCAGTTACCCTTCATAATAATTCTTCAATTCTTGTTGAACTTACTAAGTATTTCCATGGAATATCTCCTCGCCGGATTCTAAAAGAGGATCAATTAATTTGTATCAGTAAGCTTATTATGGTATTAGAGGGTTGTTTATATCTAGCTTCTATACCATTTCCAAGGAAAATATTTGCTGTTCGTTTATTCATGATTTTCGTATTGAAACGAGGCATTATTTATCGGAAATATCGACTTGGTTTTATTTTGGTATTTTGTGATTTTTGATCGCTCTCTACACTGAATATTGATTAATGTGTTGTTGATATTATTTACAATTGCTATTTATGTACTATGTGCAATTATTTATTCATACCACAAAGAAACGAAAATCGAATGAAATATGATTTTGAAATTATTGATAATTTTACGTATTTTGTTTTTATATGATTTAATCTTCAAAATGTTACCCCTAGCATGAATCAAATCCGCCATATTTGAAATTTTATTTTACAAAACGCAACTCCGATATACATAACTAACTAACTAACTAAACTTCACGCCACTTCCCTAGCGGGGTAGGCAGAGGGAACCGAACGCCATATGGCACGATCCTTGCACACCTTACTCGCCTCTTCAACATGATATATATGTACCATAAAATCAAGTACATAACAAATACCTATCCTTCATATTTAACTGTCTAAGACTCAACTAAGCTACTACATATGATCTTTGACCTAACTATACCAGTGCATTCCAATCATCAAAAACTCTATCACAAAAACTCCTCCCATTCCAAACAAGTTGTTTATATTTCCAAAATAAATTAGTTTACCCGGGAGCACTTTAACCCCAATATACTAAAACTAACATTGTCTTTCCAGGTACGTGCTTAGTTCCCGACGCAGTTCTAGGCAAGTAATCTAGTGCCCAAGTTTTTACTATTCCATGCGCTAAATCTCGACGCTACAAAGAAGTTCTGAAGGTGTCGCCGCTTGTAAAGCTTACTACAACTTTCTGGAGTAGAGACACGTAATTTTTGAAAGTTCTTTTTACAAAAGAAGGGTTTGTGTACTGGAATCAAATGTAAGCACAGAGAGCTATTTATACTTAGATTATTTTAGGTTTTCTTAAAGCGGGAAGGAGTTTGGGGTTTTTACGAGATTTTATAATTTCGGTTCTCTCTGCCTACCTCGCTAGGGAAGTGGCGTGAAGTTTAGTTAGTTTTATAATCTATATTGATGTAACAAATATAAATACATATACGCATAAATTTATTTTTAAAGTGTCATTAAAAATAAATTTATACGTATATGGTAGTTAAATTGTCAACATTCTAATTGAAAACATGACTGGTCTTGGGTTGGGCAAGAAAAGTGTGCAAAAATGATAAGCGATTAGCCGTCTGCACAGTTATATCTGCAAACTATTTTTTACGACATTCCAAGACCCAAAACATGTACAAATAAATTTATGTTAAGTACGAATACTAAAGAATTGATGACTTAATATAATGTAGGGTAGTATGCAAATAGCCGTCAATGCCATGGTGTGATGTTGTGTATATGGGTTACATTGTTTGCACCGCACACGGAACTGGGTCAGCCGATGTGCAGCGCACACGGAGCGTTAATGTCGTAATTGACTTCGGAATACCTAAATACCGGTTTACGGGGCATGATGTTGAACGCGGGTATTTCAGTTCGTAAGTCGGCCAAAATGTAGTCTAGCTTTGCAGTCACATCTAACAAGTACTTGTACAATTTGACAGTTCCGTTGTCGCATTGTATCTGGTGTCTCACGCATGCAGTGTGGGTTCTTCTGAGAAAAAAATGCTGATGATAATGATGACGACAAAAAAGTATTTGTTTTATGTTTCAGTTTGAACAAAATCAATGTGTGATTTTAGTATTATTAGCGTGTAGTTTATACACACATACGTATGCACAAAATCAGCTATTTCATTTCGCGTGATCAAGTAACCAAAATAACAATATAATATTAGTTAGCTTGAATCTAAAATGTAATACGTGAATGAAACCGCAGACAGAATATAAACATAAATATTTAAAGTAATGCATAAATTAATTTTACAGTAACATAACATAAACTTATCCTAGATAAATCGTTTCCCACAATATAGCCTGACCTACATGTTGGAAGCGTCATGCAACAGAGAACCAAACAATGCAATCCCATTATTGCCTGGCCGATCTATACATATCGCACATAGACATGTTATCTTTGCGGAAATTTGCTGTGATACTAACAGAGAATTAGACCTATTGAAATAAGACAAAGATTAGAAGATACAACGTATGTACATAAAAAAATACCCGAAATCCCCTAAAGAGCCAGACTCGAAGTAGATATAAGCTCCTAAACCTCATTTTGTAAAAAAATGTGACTATAGCTAGCTTGGCGCCTATTACTTTCAAATTTCAAAGAAAGTTTTTATAATACATAAGGTTTTTATTTCAATTGAAATATTCATATTCATAGTCCCATGTTGGTCTGGGACTTACAAAGAATATGCCAACTGCGTTCCTTGCCTAGCATGTCGTAAAAGGCGACTAATTGTATACCGGGTTTAGGGTATGTGATTGTGTAGGCGACGAGCTAGCCACTTGTCATTATTTTTTCACAAATTTCCATCTAACCCAGTCCAGTTGTGTTTTTAGCTGAGTGTAGTTAAAGGGGCCTGCTGCCCCTTTAACTCTGCCTACCCCTTTTGGCGTGAAAAAATTACATGGATCGAGTTATCTATAACTCCTGGTGTTCTTCAGCATAGCTCCTTCAAGCCGAGTCACCGCTGCAGCCGATCCGTCGGTCACGTAGCGATTGTTCGCGGTCACCCCGTAACTTATTAGTGTTTGGTAAACAGGTTCGACGATAAGGCTGCGCATTTGCGATTTGTTGTTTATGCAAACCATGTATTTTAAAAAGGAAAGAAGTTCCGTCCTTTTTAAAGTCCATGTATAATGCACTGTCACTCTGTGTTACAAACTTACTAACTAACTAAACTTCACGCCACTTCCCTAGCGGGGTAGGCAGAGAGAACCGAACGCCATATAGCACGATCCTTACACACCTCACTGGCCTCTTCAACATTCATGATCCTTTTCATACAAGCTCTACGGTTTTTATGACTCCTAACATCACCTTCTGTTAATACATGACCAATCTGGTCGTGATGAGCCTGGGCCTTCCGCGGCTCCTACATCCTTCCCTATTTAAAAGCAAATACTTAAGAAATAAGAAGTAATTGTAATATGTTTGGTTCTTGAAAAATAATTATTTTTGAGGAAATCTATTTTTAAGTCAACCTGGACAGTTAATTTCTTAGCATTGGTCGCACATTACATATTACTTAGGAGGCAGAATTTAAAGCCGAATGTGAAAGTCGCCTAAACAAAGAACATTATTAACACCCGGACAAAGTTTTAGCTTAAAAAAAGTTGGACTAATTGGGCCAATTTGAACACCAAAAATCCGGGATCCGAGTCAGCAGCGTGCTCTGCTTTGGGTGCGCAGACTACGCTTCGCGCTGCACAATATAACATAATCAACACCGTTGCATTGTAGGGTTGCCGGAGTTTTTATTAGTTCCATACATACATAACATCACGCCGGGCAGGCAGAGTCAAAGGGCAGCAGGCCCCTTTAACCACATTCAGCCAAAAACAAAACTAAGCTGTACTGGGTTAGATGGAAAAATGTGAAAAAGTAGTGACAAGTGGCTAGCTTGTCGCCTACACAATCACATACCCAAAACCCGATATACCATTAGTCGTTTTACTGGGCTGGATTAGATGGAAAATTGTAAAAAAAGGATTAAAAACAAAATTGTATTGGTTCCATTTGTGTATTAACCCTTTAAGCATATTTTTTAAGAAGGTTGTTCATACATATCATCACGCCCACAATCCCTGAAGGTCAGAGTCAAAGAGGTAGCTGGCCCACTTAATTACGTTCAGCCAAAAAATAAAACTGGGCTGGGTTAGATATAAAATTGTAAAAAACAGTGACAAGTGGCTAGCTCGTCGCCTTATACTGAAGTGTTATTATTAAAACTGTAGGATGGTCAAGTATTGGCCTTGCTTTGTCAGTGCTGTAACCAAAGCCTAGTTCTATTCGTACCACACAGAATAAAAACACAAAAAAACCCTTCGAAAACATAACCTCCCTGCGTAACAGTCGGTTAAAGCGCCTCAAGGCAGCCCTACCCAGCACTGGCACCGCTCCTGACCCAGTTAGCGGCTGCATTGTGGTACAGAAGTCATATTGCCACAAGTGTTTCTGTCGTTGCGTTGCAACTTTGTTCCGCAGCGAAGGATTTCGTTGGGAAAGTTAAAAAATGATGAGATAGTTGTGGTTTTAGTGAGGTTAAGATGATGCGGATTTTGTTCATTTTAATGTGTGCCATGGTCGTCATAAGCTAGGCCTGGATTTTTAATGGTCAATCTATACTTACTAATATTGTAAAGTTGAAGAGTTTGTTTGTAATATATTCTAATCTCAGGAACAACTAAACAAAAAAATATTAATTTAACTACTCCCTAAACTGACCTAAACTAAATACTTGCCGCATACTATATAATGACCGTAATATACATTTTGCCTTCGGCATAATACATAACTGCGAGCGTTTTTAAACTGACGACGCCGTATGTAAACGGCGGAATCATACAAATTGCTTGCGACATTTATAAATAGTATTCCATTTTAATATTAGTATGTGAAATAAACTTTGACGTTTAAGCGCTTAAATAGTTTTTAGTAGGCGGAATCTAGATTTAGTTCTGATTATCAACGTCTAACAGTACCTACACTAATATTCATATTACTAAATATTTCCCTATTTGTTACAAGATAATTCGGTATGTATCACCTAAAACATAAAGACTATTATTACTTCGCAACCCTTTTCGATATTCGTACGAGTTCTTAATCAATTTCTTTCAATAATAAACGAAATGAACCGATATCGTCCAGTCATTACGAAAATGAAAGTAGCAAGCTAATACCCCCATATAATGGGAAGCCGTACCCATAAACGCATTGTAATAATCACAATACTTCCCATAAATCGTGTATTAAAGACCATAGGAACTATTAAGGCACGGACGTATAATGTGAAGATTTTTTTATTAATCCCATATAGTCAGATAAGGATTCATATGCGGGGGTCTTGGCTACAATTTAAATATTAGATTTTTTTTTTTTTGAGAAAAAAAAGTGGTTATTTTTTTACAAGTTTTTATTCAAAAAATCTGTTTTTTAATTTTCATATTTATTAAAATATAAATTGCTATATTCGTGTGAGTATATGAGTAGTCAGTTTCAGAAAAGGCTATCTAATTTTCAATAATTTGTTGACGTCAGATTGAGTTGAAGTTTGCTTATAAATGTTTTAATACCGTCGAGCTATTCTATTGATGCACAAAGGATTTTTTTTTGTTTTTTTGTTTAATTTTACTCGTTACAGTGTGTTCTGTCCGATTTTTAGGGTGTAAATGTATCCAGGTGACACTTTCAAATACATTTTTTTCGAATTCAATCTTTCTACAGAATATTTAGTCGATAAGTTGCCGCCAGTAGTTGATTTTAGGATTTATAATGCAGGAAATGACCTAGTTAGTCTGGAGGATTAGTTTGTAATGTTTCCGCTTTCATAAACCTGTATTTGCATATTCAAATGAACTTGGATTAAACATGAAAAAATATATTGAACTATTTTTAAGAATCGTAGCCAAAGCGGCTCTTTCTTCTAATTTATATTGAATAAATTTAGTTACTTTATACGAATATTAAGACGTGTTTCGGTATTTTTGTCTACTGTAAATCATAGATGTATGTACTTGCCAACACGCCCGCAATCCCCGAAGGGGGTGGGAGTCCAAACAGCGGATAAAGGGTTAAACCACTTTCAACAAAAAAATAAATTGACTTAGGCTTAGATGGAAAACTAAACCTAAGTAAGCAGTAGTGATAAATTAATAACTTCTCCAGACTGACACACCAATTCCCTTGTTTTAAACTAAGCTTATACGCTTGTGCTATGGATACTAGGTAAACGGATAGATAGACTTAAATACATGACTCGAGTACACATGCTCATATTTATTTCACAAAACATTTGCCCCTAGCGAAATTTGAATCCACGACCTTGGTTTCGTGGCCATTGTCTATGAGAGCCTGTCAGGCTAGGAAGTCGCCTACATAATTACAAATCCAACACCTTAACCAAATACACCATCTGATGCATTTTAGGACATGCCAGGCCAACTTACCCTCCTAGGCATAGTACATTCTTTTTGAGTCTCATCAGCATGGAACATCCAATCCCCTACTTCTACCAATATAGATGGAGTCTTACAAAAAAACACACCCAACCCAACTTTTTACACATTCCAGTATCAGGCATGGAAGCATCAAAACTGATACCAACCATACCCATAAACAATACTCGCCATAAATAGTATAATAAAGAGAGGACTGTTAAGGCGCAGCCGCATGAAATCACCAATATCGACGTGTGTAATCTATCGCATCGTATCTCGCGTTAATATTTTTTTACACCCCCCATATTTTGGGGATCAGCGCACGAATTATGGGAATCCGATTGCAAGTCATGCGAGAGGCCGGGATCGGTTGTTTCCACAGGGTGGGATTTTTAGATGTGTGCTGGGTGTGTTTATGAATCGCGTATCAAGTGGATTTAGAGAAAATTAATTTTGAGTAGTGAAAATATAAAGAAAATACTGATTGTTCATCACCGTGTGTTTAAATGTTAACTTTATTTATAAAATGGTTACATATGTTATTGGCATTCATTTTCATTTTAAGTGAAAAAGTCGCGGGATTGACAAAGCATTAAGAAAACAATTTTATGTAAATACTATTTATATACGCTATTTATGTATTTTAAGTACTACGGAATATATTTTATTACAAGCATACATACTTGAAAATTTGATTGATTTCAGTTGGACTGTTTGATTTGCTAAAAAAGTAACATTTTAAAAATATTTTGTCAAGCTCTTTCTTTTAATTAAAGTGAAGCATTAGAACATTAAACAAATACTCTGTACTCAAAAATACGAAAAAGCAACTAAAATCACAGAAATTCGAAATCTACAGTTCTATAAATTTTGATTGTCTACGGCCGAAACGATCGCAGAATCCAGTCAAACACACCAGCGCGGGAACATCTAATTTCCGAGCCGGTTCGCAATTTTTCGTTTTTTACTACTTCATAATCTATCTGAGCGCATAAAATCTGTATCCATTTGATCGGCGAAGTGCTGCAGTGCGGGGTATGTTTTATTTGATTCGCTTAGTCCGCCCGATAAGGCTTCGGGTTTGTTTTAGAAGACTTGTTTTTGGGAGAACATTTTGGCTGTGGGATTTTTGTGGACTGGATTTTTCCCTCTCTAGTGTATATTAAAACCTGTGTATGTAGTTGAATCTATTTTTATTTAAACATCTTTCTTGTACTTAACTATTATTTAAGAACCAAATTTTGTAGACGACGAGCTAGCCACTTGTCATTACTTTTCACGATTTTCCATCTAACCCAGCCCTGTTTCATTTTTGCCTGAATGTGGTTAAGAGGACCTGCTGGACCTGTTTAAAATTGTTAATCTACAAAATGATGATTTTCATATTAGAGTCTATATAATGTTGCATTTTCTAGAACTGCATCTATTACTTATTACCATTGAATTCGCCTGTATTGCGAAAATGATATTAAAATAGCATTAATTTGATAATATATACACAAAAAAATCTCAAAAATCTTTGTGCAACACTGATAAATCTGTTGAATAAACCGTTTAGACAAAAACGTACACGCGATTACAACGCCCCGGGTACTCAAAAATCACTTGTATAATTAAACAGCTTTAACGGCAGACCTCGTAACGGCCTATAACATAATCGCCCGCACGCGACTTCACTCGTTATCTCTTCCCCTTTTATAATCAGAGAAAATAAAATACTTTATCGATCGCCGGCGTCCCCTTAACGCCCGGCGTGCGTTTGTTCCTAATTACGCACATTTTAAAGTTCAATTTCCATTGACAAACTTTTGGACGCTACTATGATGATTTGTGTGTTGAGTTGCTTAGATATTATTTAGATCTTATGCGTATGAGTTTACAGTTGAAAATTGGTTGGCACAAGTTTGTTTAGGGGGATCCTAGTGGATTCTGTTTGCGTATTCCCAATTGATATTTCATTGAAACTGTATACAGTTTTGTAGTGGCATTGAACTTAAGTTGGCTATTAGTTGTTAATTAGCGAATAAAGTAGTTACTTGCATTTAGAAAGGTCGTTTTACAAAGTAAATCAATTATGCTCAATGCTTTTTCTCTCTTAAGGAGAAGGTGAGAATTAACTATTAATTCCATTAGTTATCTTGATTGCATTCATTACATTTAGATTGGGACTGTTTTAAAGAATTCAACTTTTTAAATTTCTTCAGTAATTTAGAGTTGTAAATGAATAATGTATTTAACAGCAAGCTGAAAGTCTGGTCTCAAATACGAGATGTATTATATTAAGATATTTAAGTATCTCCTAAAACATCAAATAATTAAGATTTTTGATGAGGTAATCAAACCTTATATTTTCCGAAGTACCCCAACTATCTTTTGATAATCTTTAAACAACTTCCTTATATACCACAAAGTTTATAAAACTTAATTCAAGAAGATTATTATTAAAAGCAAACATGGCCAGACAAAACTCCGTGTGGAACGAAATTGGCAATACTGCAAAAGAAACAAACCAAAAGCCCACACGAATCTACAGATTAAGTTATCATCGCCTCTGTAACCAGTTAGCGTCATAAAACACGAAAAAGTTAATCGAAAAAGCCGTATGCACACATTTGCTTTCCATGCAGCGCAAACCAATTCCATAAACAATGAAACCGTTAAAAACAAAATTAGAGCGTCACTACAAATCGTTCGTACTCCATAACCCGATTGGAATCAAATCAATTATCGGAAATCGTAAACTCCCATTCGATTAATCGCAATAGCAGGTTATCGGTAAGTGTTTTTGAGTCGTAAAATCGGAGTTAAATCGATTTGTGATAGCCGATACCGAAATTATGGGAGAAGGAAAATATGACTCGGAAACTGAGGCTTTTTGCTCGTTATTTTTTTTTTATTTATGATCTTTGAAGCGATGTTTTCGGCCAGTTACACTTGTTGAGTTTTCGCTTACAAACTTAAAAAAAATAACAAATCGACACATTTCAAATTCGAATTGGGAGGCGCTTTTGATTTTCTTTTATTCCACCCGGACTTTTATAAACGGAACATTAAATCACATAATTCATATATGATTGCTTTCCAAAATGTGAAAGGGAAATTAAATCACTGGGAATCTATGCAATCTAACTAGATTTCTGTTTGTGGACTAATGACTAAATACCAGTACAAACATGATTTACAAACTTCATATGTATTTTCACGATACAAAATCAATGTTATCCAGCTCGAATGTTTAGAAGCAATAACCATCCCGTTTAATCATATCAAATAATTTCTCGCTATTGCCATGTACATACGTCGGTATCTAAATTTCCAGTACAAGCAAATTTAATTTATTTGAATAGAAACCCATTCGCTTTACCAGGAAACGCATTCCCCTCAACATAGTACGAGTACATACATATTAAACGGTCACTTTTGTTGCCTCAGTTTTGCAACAGATAAAGCAAAATCAGGATCGATTATACGCCAAAATCTCGAATTGATTTGCTGCGTATGCTCTCCAACCAAGTCTTCAATATCAAAAGACTTTAAGAACAAATCAATAAGGTTTCAAATCGAACGATCAAGCTTTAACTGTGAAAAGATGCGTCCAGTGACCTGTAAATCGTTATGTCAATGAATATAAGGTCGAAAATGGGGTGCAAATGGTAAACAATGCACATCAAATGACAAATGCAATTTGACGTCCGACCATAAATTGTCAGGAGGAATAATAAAAGATTATCTTCGTAGTAATAAATATAGGGGGAGGACAACAATAGTCGCTTTATTAGAAGCGTGGTGGGCCAAATTTTTTTGTTAGATTCGATCCACGCGTTGGTTGATTGACGATTTCGGACATCATACGGTTTCTTCTTTAGGTCAATATACTGATTCAAAGTCAAAAAAATGACCAGAGCAGTAACTAAAGATGAATTTAAGTAGGGCAATTGTAAAAGAAAAATAAACTGAGCTTGGAGAGTAACTTTTAATGTGCTTATTTTAGATTGTGCTTAGTCAAATCGTGCAATTTTCATCTGGCTAGGATAAAATACGGTTTAACGCTATAAACTTAATGAAATAAATCATATTTACGACTATTCTGTCACGTAATTTATCTTAAGTAACAAATTGTTTAGAACCTCAGGCATAAAGACATTTCGTGAAATACTAAAATGTTAGACTCAAGTTTAAATTTATGCAGCTTTGTGGTGAATAGTCAAACTTTTACTGTTTTATTCTTTCTTAGTGAAATAAGCTAAAGCATTCACAATTGTAATTACGCCATTAGACAAAGAACTTATCCTATTTTATGACAAAAAAGTATTTTTTACATGTTCCGCACATATATTTGATGACTTGCAAAATATTCCGAAGAAATATTCGAAAAAACTTGATCAGTTGTTTCTTAGACAAAATGGTGGAACAAATGCTAATTACAAACGTAAACATATATAGAGTAGTACGTTATCTCTGCCTACCCCCATGGGAAAATGCGTGACATTATGTATGCATGTATATAGAGTAGTAAATCATAATCCGTCCATTTGTTATTGTCGTAGTCGAGTAAAAAGAGCTTAGCATGCCTTGGATGTCAGGATCCGAAATTGGCAAGCATAACACAGATTGCATCAATTCATTATAAATATCCGAATTAATAAGTCGTCCTTTGCAGGAACTAAAGAAACAAAGCATTATAGCATCGTTTGCGATCTACTCACGTTCGTATCGCGTTCAGTGTTTTGCACGCACATAACAGATTACGTATCAATGTTATTGGCATTTCAAATGCAAATGACTCATTCCAAACATGCATTGGACATATATACCTTCATATTTGCACCCATAACACAGATTAAATCATTAGAACCCATGGCATTATCATTCCGGAATCAAAGAACATTCCACAAAAGAAAAAGAAGGACTCCGCTAGCAAAGGCCACTAGCAAACGTTGAGGCATCTGCGGAGCTCCAATTTGACACACAACTTACATCACATATTGACATAAGCCCTCCGAATTTCCTCTATCTGGTATCACTAAGTCTTACTCACACATGCATAAAGGTGGCTTCACGCTGCAGTATGATATCGCGAAGTTCTCCTTTTTTTGTATTAGTCCGTGGCCTTAATTAGTAATGTTTCTTTAATTGAAACAAGTCAGGCTTATCCCATTCGCAGTACATATGCGCTGTTGTCGCATGATCGTTTTGCGCGCATATCACAGATTTAATCAATAAGTTCTCAGTTCCATTTGCAATTCAATTCCTTAACAATGGAAGGGCTCGGTCTAATTAAGTATCGCCGGTTTTTATGACTCGTGCGAACGATTTCTATGTTCATAAATTGGATTAATGAGCAGTAAATTTTCTGTTGGCGAAGTTGAAGGGTGGTTGAAGTGTTGTTGTGAACTAAGCCAGGTTGACGATCACTTTTGTGAGGCTAAAAATAAACTAACTTCTTCATCCGGCATGAGGATAAGTAGGCGTCAAATCGATATTTGTTTCATTCTGGAAGCTGTCGAATGATTTTCTTCTTTTTAGCTTTATTCTTAAATCAGACTCGTCTCTATAGGCCCTAGTCGAAGAAATCTACGCTCTTTAGGTGAATACTCAACAAATGTCTGGCTGATATACCAGTTGGCTCAGTGGCAAAGTAACATCAATCAAATTACTTGTATTATCAAATATACATCGACATTTTGTTGTTGTACGACATAAATAAAAATAGAACATATTTCGCCTCAAATAACTTTGAATAGAAGCCAAATTATGGTATAATGATACGACACAGTTTCATTTCAAACCGGCTAACTGTCACAGTGGCTCGCAATCAACAAGTCATCGCCGTCAGTCCGTCATCATTAAACACGCCAGCATCAAACATTCACGGATTGAATGGAACCCCTCTGTGTTCGGACGTAGATTAGCCGTGCAGTGAAATTTTGTTCAGGAATATTGACTGTTATTTCGTTCACTTTTGTAACGGCTGTAGCCGAATGTATGATAAGCAAAAATGGTTAGTTTTATTTCTGGTCGCTTTATTATGGAAGCAAATATTTAAAGATTTAAAAAGTTACTTTAGTTTAGAGACTAAAGATCATTCCAAATAGACTATGGCGTTATACATTGATACTATTATATTTTATGAGAAACTTTCTTTAGCAAATTCGAATGATTTTGAAGAACACAAAACGACATTATGTTTATTGGTGATATACATACATAACATCACGCCCATATGGTTATATGACATACCAAAACACCATATATTAAATAATTGGTTCATCTTTTACATTACTCTTATACATTTACTTTCTGGTTAAACTGCATCATTTTGAAAACAACTTTGCTAAGTCCGAAAAGTTAAATTTAAATTGCATTCTAAGTAGCAACTTTTGACAACCCTACATTGGGCCAGAGGCAGTGATTCATAATTTTATCGCTAATGTAACCGAAACAGGTCTGTCTGTACGCTCGCGTCGCTACGTAAGGTACGAGTACTGTTGTTCGCTTGCCAGGTTGCGCTTACACGCTTACGCTTAGGGTTGGCAGATTTTTTATATTCTAAACAATAAAAAAAGTATACCATGGTTTTAATTATCCTAGAAAAACGTGTTGGTGTTACGTGATTGTTTTAGGCCCTATGGTATCTTAACGGGTAAATACTTATCAACCACGTTCAATTAAAAACTTGACATTTTATTGTTATTGGCATATTAAGAAACATGTATTACAATTAACAAATATTTCACAATATGCAGTGATAAATGGCTTGCTCGTCGCCTACATAATCATCAGCCCAATACGAACTACACGTACACATCCTTTCACGACACGCTAGGCATGAAAAACAGTTAGTAATTATTTTTGAGTCCCTGACCAACATGGGACAGATTTATATATCGGGTGAGCTTAGACAGTGGCAGCCCTGAGGCAGCATAAATCAGGGCTCCCCATTTAAGAGCGCTACGTAGAGGTGTTTGATTTAGAGCAGCTTGCCTCTTATGCTAACAGATCGCGCGTGCGCACTGACGCCTTCTTACTAGGGAAAACATGCTGGTTTTTGGAATTTCATATTATCACTCAAGTTTATTTTATTAATACCAATAGGCAAGAAGCGCGATTTTAGTTCATAAAATGGATTTATAAATTGAATAATATTTCGGGAGAAGATGCGACAACTATTCCCAGTTTCCCCCGTTCGGGGCAAGGATTCGGGGGCAACTGGGAATAGAGGATATTATCTACACTTTAACATTGTGAAAAGATAAAAACCGGCCAGGTGTTAAGGGTTCAGTAGCATCATCTTTACAACATTAGACACAACTATAGGAGCAACAGAAACACATCATTTGTGAAAATTTCAACTGTCTAGCTATCAAGGTTCATGAGGTACAGCCTGATGACAGACAGACCGACGGAAGGACGGACAAATTCGTAATAGGGTCTCGTTTTTTCCCTCTGGGTGAGGAACCCTAAAAAAATAAAAAATAAAGAGTTTGTGTTTGAGTATATTTGTAATTGGGTCAAGACTCATTATCCTCCTAGCGTTATGTCCCGTGCTTTGTCAGAGTCAGCTTAGGCCATGCTCCAGGATTTAGCAAGTCTGGTAAATACATTGAAGCGACTGCCGATCTGACCTACGAGTACGTAACCGTTAGATAGGGGAACCAGACAATTTGGATCACGGTTACACATCCATAGTTGTTGGAGTGTGCAGGTTTCATCACGATGTTTCTCTCACCGCTGAGCGAGTGGTTTAAAAACGCACATGATTTGAATACCCAGAGTCCCGGGTTTGTACCCGCACCCCTGAGTTAAGATGCGCGTGTCCTTACCACTGAGCTACCATCGCTCTAACTCTAAACACTATTGGACCGATTTTAAAATGGTTTTGCTAAATGTATAAAGATTTTTATCCCGACAGTCCAACGGGATTGTGGGACGGGTGTACTATTTATTTTATGTGGTGTAATTTGATACGAAAAGTGCGTAGGTACTTTAAAATACTAATTCCTTTTAGCCCGATAAATAATAAGTCTCATGTGATGCATAATAATCTCCATAAATGTCCAAATTCTACTTAAACGAACTCTCCTATACAATAAATTCTAGTTTTAAACACAATTATATACTTTCTCACTTGAAAGCCGATTCTTCTGATAAATTCCATGCGTCATGCACATTGCACATACACCTATAGCTTCAATTACAGCTATAAAAATACCTTCGCCTATAATGGGTGGTCAGACTCATTTAGCAATCATATTGCAATCATTGTTTTAATTACGAAACGTGAGGCGGTTCTCAGTACTGGCCCAACGGCAGTGGTTCTACGAAAATAAACTGGAGTGTATTCTTTCAAATTCCTTTGATGTGCAGGTTCGGATTGCTGGATTTAAGCCCTGTATCGTTCTTGGAATGAATGTCTGTGTCAAGAGGCGTTTCTAGTTGGTAGTAGTTCACTCAGAGGTATTGCATTCAATGTTTTTTTAGCTTATAGGCTCTGTTAATGTGTACTATTTTTACAAACACTGATGTTTTTGAGCAATGGATAGATAGACTGCTGGATCATTAAAAAGTTTTAAACTCAAACTCAAACTATATTTATTTACGTTGGCCGCAAAGCACTTGTTAAGCGTCAAGTAATAGGTACAAAATAGAACAATTCAAACCGGTTCGGAATGTCGCATCTACCGAGATGAAACCGGCAAGAAACCCGGTAGTAGTTTTATGTCACTAGAAAGGTCTATACATTTCTGGTACTTCTGGTGTTGTGCGAATGACCATAGGCCATGGTGACTACTTTAAAGCATTTCATCGGTTTGAAAAGTTTCGGTATAGCTTAATCATGGGTAGTAATGTGGCGTTTATTTTGCAAGCGATTTTTAAATGGTGTATTTCTTGTAGACTGTGAAAAATCTTCTAAGAGCCGTTTCCTTAATGAAGAGGTCTTCAGAGAGTGTTAAATGGACTCCTAGCAAAAATATTAAGGGGCAGTGTAATAAGTTCTCAACAAGAGACTCTCAATTCGGAAATCAACAACAGAGCAAGGGAACATTCACGATCTTACATTTTCTAACAAAATAGCGTGAAATACTGAATTTAGACAAGCCCGTTGGTCGAGTGGTCAGAGACCCTGGCCACGAAACAAACCGTCGCGGGTTCGAAACCCACTATGGCAAATGTTTCGTGTGATGAACATGGACAGTACTCGAGTCATGAATGTTTATAAACGTATTTAAGTATGTATATCTGTTCACCTAGTATCCATAGCACCAGCTTATAAGTAGTTTGGAACTAGGGAATTAGCAGACTAAATGTGTCCAGACTGACACATCAGTCTGGAGGGGTTATTTATTATTAGAATCTTATCGTTCTGACTTTACAATTACGACACGGCTACCTCAATACCGATGACATTGATTGTCATCTATCGCAAGCAAATGGATCCAATCCCAATAGTGAGGTGGCGTGGGAGGATCTATTAGATGCGAGATTACATTGTAATATTGATTGTAATTATCACGCCCACACCTGCTTGTATTGCGGAACACGTGGTTGGTATCGAGATTTTGAAACTTTTTTGTTTATGGTTACACCGTATTTGTTTTTAATTTAAATTTTTTTTTGGTTGATCTAATTTACAGTAATGAATTATAATTTTTTTTATCCCAAAAGTACACATTACTTTAATTGATATACTATCAAATCTCTTCTATTCTACTCTTAGGACTAAATAGTTATTGATTATAATAATTAGGAATGAAGGTTCCAATATACTGTTATTGTTTCGAAGGGATGATATTGAGGTCGTGTTTTTATTTTCTGAGAAAGGTTGAAAACGAACAGATATGTTATGTGATGGAAACTGATCACCGTTGCTCATAGACTCTCCCATGATTGTTGTGATATCTATGGATGGTGAAAGCAAGCAACTTTATTTTCACGTTGATGAAAATTTGATCCAATATTCCAACATTCTACCTAGACCGGCAATTTGCAAACCTCATATTTTCACATTAATTAAACCCGCCAGAATTCGAGGTTGCCACCAAAGCCGTAATACACCATTAATTATGAACAGAACTGTTTACCTCTAATCCATTCATTTTAGAATTTTAAGCGTCTGTGACAAATTCCTCGCAAATTCTACAGCACCACAGGTGTAAATCGATGGTGCCTAATTAAATTTCGTACATTGTTCACGAATATTGGAAAGTGGCGATTAACCAGCGAATCAATGTACTTACAGGGCCTTAGGGCGCACATTGACTGGGGTGTTCGCTTGTCACACGCGACGAACGCTGTAGTTATACGCGTTAATTCCGATTGGTCGATGGAAAGGACATGTTCGTGACAAGCCGTCATAATGACGAGGTTCAAAGTTAAATAATGATTTGAAATAACGCCTTTATAAATCGTTGTAAAAGGTACCTAGTTTCTTCATTTTTTTTGCTTACATTCAGTTTGCTGAATATAAAAATTCTGTATATTTTGAGTTTATAATCAATTTGAAATGAGAACTAACAAGTAAACTGTTTTGTTACAGGTATGTTCATTTGGCAAACAGACGGTGTGTTGTAGAGGGCAAGTATATTATTTTATTAGGTGGGCAAATATTATTATTAGTTGTCCGAAACTGGCTAACAACTTTGTCTTGTGAATGTTTACCCTTAATTATTTTATGGTCCCTTTTTTTGTTGTCTCATAGTGTGGTCAATAAATGTCTTTTCTTTCTTCTTTCTATTTACTTTGCAATTTACATCCGGACAAGATTCGAACCACAGACACAGTTTATGCGGACCTATTTTGTAGTCACGTATAAACATTTGTTGTCAACAATGTGCACGTAGCGTATCACTTACAGCTGCACCTAATTGGCTTTTTCTTATTTTTGTTTCTATTTTCACTGGACAGGACAAGGTGTATCATTACCAGGAGCAAATTAAAATAATGTTACTTAATTAAATACTTTTAGCTAGTGTAAAAATCTTATAGCAACTGAACTGAATGACAAGCTCGATGGCGCATTCGATAGTGAACCTGCCCCATGCGCCAAAAGTTGTGGGTTCAATCCCCACCCAGGACAAATATTCGTATGATGAATACTTGTGTTTGTTTTGTGTCTGGGTGTTAATATTCAATATTTAAGTATATATTTGTAATACCACTGTTGTTTCTGATATCCGTAACACAAGTGCTTAAGCTACTTATCTCGGAGTCAGATCAATGTATGTGATGTAGTCTGATATTTATTTATTTAACTGAATACCCGCTCTAGTATATCTGCACCTTCATCTCACAAACGCTCGACCCTGGCTTGTCTTTCTTGTTAGGTCTGACACCCGCAACATTATTGGAATTCTTGCGTGTATGACGATGTTTGCTACGCCCGAAGAGCTATTACGTCAGATTATTAATAGTGATGGCCCACAGACAAGGAACTAGTAACAAATTTGACGGGAAGCCGGAATAGTTACAGATGTAAATAGTTACATCTGTAACTATGAGTTGGTGGATTACAAATGGCAACAAAATGGTGGGATGTAAATATGTAGCAACGTCAAAGTGTACGGATATTTACAAATGATAATAACAAATGAAATCTTTGGATAGTTGCAAATGTAGCTAACAAAAAAAATTTTAAATTTTTTGTGTGCAAAGTTTTAAGACGCATTTAGGCTTATCTATATATGTATTTTGGAGAATAGTATTGTTTGATTTTTCATCATCTTCCTAGCGTTACGTCCCGTGTTTAGACGGGGTCCGCTTAGACCATGATCCAGGATTAAACGAGTCTGGTAATTACATTGAAGCGACTGCCGATCTGACCTTCGTAACCCTAAGATAGGGAAACCAGACAATTTTTGGATCATGGTTACAAATCCAAAGTTGTTTGAATTTGCAGGTTTCATCACGATGTTTTCCTTCACCGTCGAGCTAGTGGTATAAATACGTACATAGATTTGAAAAATCCAGAAGTACGTGCCCGGGTTTGAACCCGAACTCCTTGGTTAAGAGGCGCGTTTCCTTACCACTGAGCTACTACCGCTCTCTATTTCTTGTTTGATGTTTTATTGTTTGATAAATAAACAAGCTAAATACAGCTTTGCGCCTGAGTACTTCTTACCTATATCTATTACTTATAATTCTGTTTTTGTCTATAATTATTGATATAATAAAAACGTCTTCAGACTTCTAACACAATAATAATGGTTCCTGACCGGTTTCGGATAACGTGACCACTCTTTTTCTGTCAACATAACACTATCAAAACAACTGCTAATATATTTTCGTACTGTATGCGATAAATAAAGTCATTGTCCATGCATTTTTTACTCATCTGTATCTAGACCATAACATAACATCACGCCCGTAATCCCCGAAGGGGTAGGCAGAGTCGAAGAGACAGCAATCTCCTTTAACCACATTCAGCCAATAATAAAACTGGGCTGGGTTAGATGGAAAATTGTGAACAAGTAGTGGCAAGTGGCTAGCTCATCGCCTGCACAATCACATACTCAAAACCCCATATACCATTAGTCGCCTTTTACGACATGCTAGACAAGGAACTTTTTTTTTGTGAGAGGACGTCGGTAGTTGGCCGAAGGCGGCCTTTACTACCTACCGGGCTGGCGAAGGAGCGGGAAACTCTCACCCCTAAAATTTAGGCAACAGCTTGAGGGCGCCCCGTGTGGGGCTCGACCTCGGCTCAGGACGTTGCTGAAGAGGACCGAAACACGTAGGTTTGGGGATAGGAACACAGTTGGCAAATTCTTTTATAGTCCCAGACCAACACGGGACAATAGAACTCCACTCACGAACAATCTACCCGCCAACCACATGTCTGCTATTTGCGCAGCTGAAACAATATAACAGGTTACAAAAACAGTGACGGTATATACAACACTATCTATCTGAACTAATTTGATTTAGCCTCGTCCTGTGCAAATAATGGTTGCCGAATTACAAATATGGCTCTTAATTACTGCGGTCTATTCAATTTGGGGCCTTTTAGCGACATTCTTTGGTCCTATGTGCTTATGTAGTTGGTTAATTTGGTTATTTGATTATTTTTCTTTGAAGCGTGTATCTCGTCTGTGTTTAGTTAGGTTGGAAAGTGGGCTTATATAAGCGAAATGTCTTGCTAGTAATGTTCTGTTAATTGTCCCATATGTAATTAGGAATGTCTGATGAATTATTATTCTGAATATGTGTATTGTGATGTTAGGAGTCATAAAAACCGTAGAGCTTGTATGAAAAGGATCATGAATGTTGAAGAGGCGAGTGAGGTGTGTAAGGATCGTGCCATATGGCGTTCGGTTCTCTCTGCCTACCCCGCTAGGGAAGTGGCGTGAAGTTTAGTTATGTGAATTGTGTTTATTGATTATAGGCATTCAAATAGTGTAGCAATTTTTTTGATTTATTTGTCTATGGTTAATGTTATATGGCTATAGCCTTCCTCGATAAATGGGCTATCTAACACTGAAATATTTTTTTTATCGGACGAGTAGTTTCTGAGATTAGCGCGTTCAAGCAAGCAAAAACTAACTCTTCAGCTTTATAATATTAGTAAGTAAAGATATCGTCTATCGTATGCGTTATTTGATTTTAGCAATGCTTGTATTTACATAGTTTGATTTATTTTAAAATACTTAACGTATTTTGCCTGACGATATGGCGTTTGAATGATTATTACGGTCTAAGTATACATATATATAAATAAACTAATAAATAATGAATTTTCAGAGCATAATTTTTACTTCACCACGTTTTAGTCAATTAACTTAAATTGATACAATCTATATAAATAAAACAAAGTCGTGTTTGTTACACCACTTATAAGTCGAGAAAGGCTGAACCGATTTACGTTGTTTTTGATTTGTTGGATTTGTCTTCGTCCAGAATAACAGAATAACTATTAAAAACATTGAAAAATTGACGATTAAACAAAATAAAAGTGAAAGTATTTTCTCATATAAAACGGTGGGATTCGTATCTGTCAATGTTAAATGTCAATTACTGGGAAATACGAAGTTCGCCGGGACAGCTAGTTTTAAATAAATCAGACTCTAAAGATAAGTTTCACTTGATCTTATTTTTATTGATTAATTACACAAATATAAATCGTTAACTTAGATTCCGAGTCAAGATAAGCGCGTCGTTGACAAAGCAACTGGGTAACTTGTAATTATTCGAGTAACTTAGATTGGCTTCAAGTAAAGGCTTAAATAAAGGTAAAGTTGAAGGGGATTGTTTCCGGGCGGTTTGTAAGTTAAACATCAACATTGACTCGGAATATTGAGGGTTAACTATGGAAGTAGCTGGTTCGATTCCAGATTGGGGTTGGTTTTTATGCGGTCCAAAAGTTACCTAGTCTTAGCATCTTCTAAGTGGTGTATTACTATTTATGTTTGATTGCTAAAGTATAGCAAGTTTTGTTTTTTAATAGACCTTAATGGGTCCTTTAGTAAATAAAATATCGTCAACTACCTATTAAAAACCCATGGATTCCATGTGTGGGGCCATGGGTCCATATTCCATTTTCCATGAGTCTAGTAAGTAGTCTCAAAATAGTCTCAAATAAATAAATTAAATATCGTCAATTCTAATCTATTAAAACCCCATGGATTCCATGTGTGAGTCCATGGGTCTAGTACCTACTCAAAAATAATGTACCAACTATGCCTTTACCTAGCGTGTACATATTTTGGCTTTATAATTATTTATTCGACGAGCTGTTTACTTGACACTTATTAGTCTTAATTTTTCGATCTAACGAACTCAATTTTATTTATGGCTAGATCTGGTTTAAGTATCTTTTTGCTCCTTGGTCTGTGCCTACCCCTTCAGGGATACCGAGCATGACGAGTATGTATGTAAAAAATGCGATACAACCCAATGACCCAATTCCCCTTTCTTTCTGGTAACTCGGGTCATTCCACAACGAGAATGCAGTTAAGTCGCAAACACGATGCAACTTTTGCAATGAATAGTACGTAGTTCATTTGGCCACTGCACTAAACATAGATTAAAGTTTTAATTAAAAGAGATGGCTCATTATAAAGTTTCGCTTATTCGAACTATGAGTACATTGGCAAAACACACCAGAATGGACTTTCTAGGATACTTGTATTGGAACTTGCCTTAAGTTTTTTAAAAATAAAATGCATTTGCAAGCCATATTAGCTAGTGATAGATACACATACTTTTAACACTAGGAATAAACAAGCTTGCTGTTCCAAGTTATGGACTCCATAGGAGTAGTAATTCTTTTATTGGTCTAATTTATCAAAATATCTAGTCTGATATTTATATATCATCACATACATTGATTTGACTCCGAGGTAAGTAGCTTAAGCACTTGTGTTACGGATATCAGAAACAACAGTTGTATTACAAATATATACTTAAATATTGAATATTAACACCTAGACACAGAACAAACACAAGTATTCATCATACGAATATTTGTCCTGGGTGGGGATCGAACCCACAACTCATGGCACATGAGGCAGGGTCACTACCGAATGCACCATCGAGCTTGTCAATGTTTGTCAAATGTTGAATAAGCTGCCACAAAGTCTCGGATGAATCTGTGTACCATCAAACTACCACTATCTGTCCTTAGCTACCCTTAGAGGAACCAGATCCTTTGGATCATGGGTACACATGCATCCATAGATTCAAATTCAAATTGTTTTTATTGTGTGATAGTTAGTACCTACATAATATTCAAAATAAAACTAAGTAGAAATTTTCTCAAGGAACTTTTGTTGTAGATATTTGAATGTGCAAGTTTTTTAACAACATATTCCATTGTCGCCGACTAGTAGACGACTTAAAGTTGAAACATAATATAACATACTGAGAGGTATTGATAACTCCAAAGACTATGTCGGTGTCTTGTTTAAAGCAAACTTAGACATGCCTTTACCATCAAGCTACCATCGCCCATAACTCTAGTATTTATTTCCTTGAAATCTGCAGATATCTAGGAAGTACTTCCTTGTCTCCTCCCGAAGCGTTTCCTGGCAACCCTGCGATCCCCAGGGCTGGCAACTTCGACAATTTAGCCGGACAAGTTCGGCCGGTGTCCGCCCCATAACATATTTACTGCGACGAAATATTAATCTCGCCGTAACGAACCGGCGATAGTTTGTGGACAGCTGCCATAGACTATACTGGTAGAGAGGTGTCGTTTTAAGTCTATTAGTTTTTAACTCTCAACTTATAGACCAACTTGACCCCTTAGTATGATCAATAGATAGCACCAATGGGTTACAAGTGTTTCAATAAAGATTTTGTCTATGGACTGCGGTCATAGACAATACAGCCAAAGAATCGGTCTAATAGAGGTGGATCAGTGTTTCGGAATTTTCGGTTTTTTATTTTGGATGAAAGATTAACCCACTATAATACTAAATATCGGTACCTAGTAGTAGTATGAAAGATGAAAAAAAACATACAGCCCCTACAACAGATGACCTACGAGCGAGACATAAAAATTATGATTAGAGGCACTCGGGGTTAAGTTTCCCACTAAATAACGTATAAATTTTGCTCCACAATTAATATTCAAACACATATATTTCGTGCCACAAAGCTCTTGCATATCATTTTGTGACGTAGTAAACGTTTTGTTCTTCTTTGTTATGTTTTATATTAATAAGCAATTGTGGCAAAGCCCTACTCATGAAATCACTAACTCTAAAACCAACCCAAACTCATTATTAAAAAACTTAACGCAAAGACAATACAAATAAACTTGATCAAGAGGAAGCAAACTTCCCCAGTAAATAAACGCAACTTAATACCTATACCTGCCGCGGTATTGAAGACGTTTATTACTCGAAGTTGCTTCGGATCGGAGCCACTGTCAAAATATCAACGGGAACTGGCAAACAAGCTTCGGGAAACTTTTATTGCGAATTTAAACAACAATACCTGGTAATAGCTGTGAGAATGCCCCGGTTCACCCTTTGTTTTTCTAAGTTATGACCATTTAGGAATGAGTGATTATTAATGGTGTATGTTTTAAATATGTTTAACATGTTGTGTAGTGAAGGCCTAGATTACAATAAACTAAGTTCTGCTTTCGGCTTCATCCACGTGGTGTTCAGAATTAGGCTTCCGATTAGATTATCTTACGGGAACAAAAAAACCTTAACCTTAAATAATTTCCCTTTTTCGAAATTGTTTAACTATCAATTCATCTATCATCATCAAAACTTGCATATACAACTTTTGTGGCCATCATATACATAAAATGTATTCAGAATTTAAATACATTCACCCGTAAACTTAACTTAAAATAAATATATTCTGGCCCAACCGCCGATTCCACAAGAATAAATACCAACATTTTATATACCTTCAACAAAAAACGCAAGCATTACACCTATCAGTCGACGCCGAGGGCACGTCTAGTGTTGCCAACTTCAGTGGATTAAAGTCGGGACCAATGTTAATCGGGACCTCGGCCTTGTAAACGGGACAGTAATTCTACTAATATTATAAACGCCAAAATTTTATAATTTGTATTGATTGATGTAAAAGAGTATTTTACGCAAAAAATACTGAATGGATTTTAATAAAACTTTAGAAGAATGATAAATACTAATAAATATCAGACTTTTACATACCTACATTGATCTGACTCCGAGATAAGTATAGCTTAAGCACATGTGTTACGGATATCAGAATCAACACTGATATTACAAATATATATTACTTAAATATTGGATATTAACACCCAGACACAGAACAAACACAAGTATTCATCATACGAATGTTTGTCCTGGGTGGGGATCAACCCCACAACTTTTGGCGCATGGGGCAGGGTCACTACCGAATGCGCCATCGAGCCAGTCACATATCCGAATATTAAATAAGCTATGTTTTATCCATGTACCACGCGAGCGAAGCCGCAGGCAGACGCTAGTAATGACAAAAAAAATAATTTTCCCAGACAAAATTATTGTACCAAATACGGACTAAGTAAGTAAGTATGAAATTGGTGATTTTGGCGTCCCGATCGACCTTCTATCGGGACGTTTTACCAGAATCGGGACACCTGGCAACACTTAGTACAACGACGATTCACTCAGTGAGCGAAGATACCAGCAATTTATTGGAATGCTAAATATCAAAAGCGGTGACTACTGAACAGATGACTGGGTTTTGAAATAATTATTTGGCTGGCTAGAGTAAATGTGGGGCTTTATCTCAAAAACTACACCACCCGTTGTATACATTGAAATAATACTTTAATACTTTAACATAAAAATAATATTGCAGCGAACTGTAAATATAAGTGTCTGTTGTAATATCGTACTAACGAATGAATGTCTTCTAGCAAAGAAAACGGTTTTAAAATGTTTGTATGTATACGCTTGGATATTTTTTTTTTCTTTTGCAAGTATCCTCTGGTTATTCTGAAAGTTGAAGAAGGCCTACGTCCAACAGTGGTCATAATCATGATGAAGACACTAGCCTAGGACGGGTTCCCAGTTAGGAAACTGGGAACCCGTCCTAGTCACACAAAGCTGAAAGACCAAGAAGAAAGACAATTATACTTGGATAAGAAGAAATTTCACTACGTTTTTCACAATTTTATATCTATCCCAAGTGAGTTTGGTCTGAATGTGGTTAAACGGGCTTGCTGCCCCTTTGACTCTGCCTACCCCTTCGGGGATTATTGGCGTGATGTTATGTATATATATACATATATAACTTCAGTCCCGTTATCCCCGAAGGAGTAGGCAGAGTCAAAGAGCAGAAAACCACATTCAGCCAAAAATAAAACTCGGTTGGGTTAGATGGAAAATTGTGAAAAAGTAGTGACAAGTGGCTAGCTCGTCGTCTACACAATCACATACCCAAAACCCGATTTTTACGACATTATGGACTTGTAAAGAATGGCCCAACTGTGTTTCTTGCCTAGTATGTCATATGTATATATGGATACGCAAACCTCTCCAAAAATCTCTAAGCTTGAGAAACATTATTCACAGACACATTAGAATTAGAATAACCATCCCCATTATAGCTGAAGGGACCACAGCCACATTAATCACGTGGACGAACAAAAACTGCCACTAATTCATTCAAACTTTTAAATTACATGAATTCTGCAGTACCCGTTCTATAGTGGCCCGCCAAAAAACTGCTGGACGTAAATTCACAAACTTGTTCTATTTTAGACATCTGCTGTCCCGCTCTACCTATACACAGAATGAATATTTCAAAACTTTTTTAAGTGCTAGTACTAGACTTAGTCATTAAGTTTAAAGGGTATGTTTGGGGATGAAATGAAAGGCGGTTCGGGAAGATATATGGTGCGTAAATAACAGAGGTTGCTAAAGTAGTAGATATTAGATATTTTTGACTGGCCCGTTGGTCGAGTGATCAGAGACCCTGGCCACGAAACCAAGGGTCGCAGGTTTGGTCTTCGAGCCAAAGACCGTCAACTCCAATGAGGGTTTTTTGAATTAAAACATCAGATAGATTTTTGATAACCCTCATTGACAGCCGTTCAAATCGTCTGCGGCGTCTCGCTGGCCAGCTCCTCGCCGACATATACGTAATACAATGTAACATGCCTTTTAAAACGAATGCCATGTAATATTAGTACATAAATGTTACATACTTTACCGCTAAACGGTTACTGTATTTTAACCGAACTTGTGCGAGGTCTTAAAACTTCGTCAGAAAATAGCGTCGTAAAGTGTTTAAGCCACGTTTGGTTAACACTTCGTTTTTACCGGGAATGTATTTGTTTCTGTCCGCAACTTGCAAACGACGCGGTTTGCGAGTAAAATAAAACGGACAGGGAAGTATTTCAGAATCGAGAGGGTGTGGTGGGGCCCGGCGAAGAGCAGCCGATTGACGCCAACGGCATGTTTTAGAAAACAAAAAGGAGCTCTCCGTAACTGTTCAACTGTGTCATCATTGGCACTTTATCTCTTTTTCTGCGTACTCTTTCAAATATATTAGTTAAGGTACTTTATATAACATAAAATATTTAAATTTTGAACCGTTACATTTGACCGTCGGTATACCGTTTTACAATTATTAATATACACCAACTAGTTATGGTCTAAGATGATGTTCACGAATTGTGGTAATATCTGCACATATTAACCTGCACATTCGTAAGAAATATAGTGTATTTAAAAATCTATTTCCAAATTTTTATTTAAAATTAGTTTAAACGCAATGAGATTACCAGACTCGACCACGGTCAAATCGGACTCCGACTAAGCACGGGACATAACGCTATGCTGATGATGAGTAAGTTACAAAGCATCACCTTCATTTGTGACTAAAGTACATGCTATAATGTGAAGTAGTAAAAAAAATAATGTCACATTGTTTGGGGGCCCCGGGCCGCCCTCGCCCCGGCCCGTACTCCCGAAGGCATTACCCGGCCAGTTCGATGGGAGTGCACTCCCGGCTCGCAGGTGACAATACGCGAAACGTGATTTCTTCAGTTTAAACTTCGTCTTGGTTCGCTTTTGCCTCCACTGTTCTTATTGGGCTGCGGAATATTTTTGCGGATTCCAAATTTAGGCATTGTGTTCGTTGCAATGGTATTTTGAGGCGACGGGGGAATTAAAGTCAAAATGAAAATAAAGAACAAAGAACGGCGTCATAATAAGTGATTTATTGCGTTTGTGTAAATGTAAATATGGCGGACAATGTTGTGTGCTATTTTTGAGACTGGTTGTGCTATTCATTTTGAAGAAAAGTGCTTTTGAGCTGAGTAAAGTTTTTCACAGTATTAAGTTGCATTGATTTTTTTGGTTTCTTCTCTATTAAGACAACACAGTCTTGTAAAACAACTAATTACAAATACCTTTTTGTCAACAAACTAGCTGTGCCCGCGGTTTTTTCCTCATTTATGGTTAACTAGCTTCGCTCGCGTCGTACATCTATGAAACATAGCCTATATGTTATTCGGGTGTATAGCTATATTATTCTAATGTATTCTTAAGTTAAAATCCATTCAGTAGTTTTTTTGTGAAAGAGTAACAAACATCCATCCATACATACATGTTATTTAGCCTTCCTTGATAAATCGGCCAACTAACTCTGAAATGATTTTTTAAAATTGAACCCGTAGTTACTAAGATTAGCGCGTTCAAGTAACCAAACAAACTCTTCAGCTTTATAATATTAGTATGCGGACCGAACCTGCAACCCTTATATGCAGTTCTTATTGCGCCAACGAGATCAAAAAACATGCATTGTGTAATAAATGCCTTATTATTTAAATACCTTGTGCCCGATCGACAGTTACGGGAGAAAAAAAAATAGCTCGTATCCTTCCTTTAAATTTAAACTATGAGCGTGGTGTAGCATAATCGATTAAGTGGCATCAGCGAAACAGACAAAACTACTTTCGCATTTGCAGTTTTAGCAAGGATTTATTTATACACACAACTACAAATCACCAGACACGCGTACGCGCACACACACACGCGTGCACACACACACACAATACTTACCTTAACTTATAACTTTACCAACAATGTTATATATAAGTCTTACTTGTTAATGCTAAGGAAGAGCGAGGCTATCCCAGCACAAATATCGCCTTGATAACTTTTTGGGAAGCCCCGGCAACTTACATGTAAAAGATTTTATGAAATAAATACATTTTTATTTATTATAATCATTACACCATAGATTTTGTTGCATTAGTCCCTAATTCGCTTTAAAACTAATTGCGTTTGAGCAAGCATTCTCTTGCACCATATACCATATTTATGAGTCACGTTCTGACTCCTGATAGGTTTGCATGTTGCATCCTCAATAACTCTGACGCGAGGGTTGGGCTGTATATCAAAGCACAATAACTATTAAGGCTGTGCCGTTAAAGCCTAGCGGTTGCTGTTTAATGCATGATAATTTCGCATATAAACTATTCAATTGTAATGTTACTGAGAAAACCTCAACTCAATAGGCTAGTTTACTCAAAAATAAATTATAGTCTATAAGTTAGATTAGATTAAAGATCGCTTTAAAGATCTGAAATGGGACGCTTTACGTCACTTGGACAGTAAAACTTTGCGCATCTAGTCACGTCAGGTACTTTGACGCGCTGTATCTTCATCATTGGTTTGCTGAACATAAGAAAAAATACATAAGCAATAAATCAATTAATAGTGATATACTGCATATCAACCAACTAGCACAATTAGACTTAAACTACTTACTAATAATAATAACAAATATTTCATTTTAATCACAATATCGTATTTTTTCAACTTAGCAGTTTATTGAACTGTAAACATTAATCACACCATCATAGAAAACCGTCAACATCAGGACCAATTTGTCCAATATATACTTATAATAAAGATGTAGAGAGGTCAATTCTGTACATAAAATATATTTTCAAAATAACTATCAGGGGGTGATTAGTTATGGATACTGATGCCAAAAATGCAATCAGTAAAATTTTTGTCTGTCTGTCTGTCTGTCTGTATGTTCCTTATAGAAACAAAAACTACTCGACGGATTTTAACGAAACTTAGTACAATTATTCTTCATACTCCTGGGCAGGTTATAGTATACTTTTCATCACGCTACAATCAATAGGAGCAGAGTAGTGAAGGGAAATGTTGGGAAACGGGAGAAGTTACTCCATTTTTTAAGCTTCCGTCGCGTGTGCAGCCTTAATGGTTAAAGTTACATAGAAAGCATGTATGAAGGAAATAGTCTTTATAATATTAACCTTAAACGCGGGTGACACCGCTGGTACAGCTAGTAAAGAATAAAAATGAACTTTTTGAACGCAAAAGCTTCCATTGTGCCAATTTCGAGACGTGGCATTATTTCAAAACATTCCGTATGTTAAGTAAAGTGTATTTATTGTGCTGTGTACATAGTTGTGTACTATCGCGTACATCTTGCTGTCCAAAGCTTATATATGCAAACGGTATCTCGTTTGCCGCGTGCACTGAATGTACTGCATTTATTCACTGTGTCTGAGGTCAGTGCAGCACCGTTAGCACAGTACAGCAAAAACCAGTGAGGAATGTCCGTAGGAAACTTCAGTTGAACTAGAAAGTTTCGCAATAAATAAACGAATACATCACATACATCTATGTGACTCCTAGGTAAGTAGCTTAAACACTTGTGTTACGGATATCAAAAACAATTTTTTTTTGTGGTTACAAATATATACTTAAATATTGGATATTTTCCTGGGTGGGGATCGAATCCACAATTCTTGGCGCATGAGGTAGGGCCACTACCGAATGCGTCATCGAGCTTGTCTTATATCTTATATCATTTGTATCAAAACATTCAAGACACTACACATACATATTATGCCCGTAATCCCCTGAGAGGTAGGCCGAGTCCAAACAGAAACAAGCTAATTGAACCACAATTTAGGCTTATTCCTTAAAAGGCAAGAAGAAGCTTTAACTTGAATTAGATGTAAAAGCACCCTGATGGGAATGTGTCTGCCATCAAGATAAATAATTAAGACCATTTCTCACAAACAACACTTTAATAAATAGGAATTAATTTTTTAATCCCCTAATCCCCGATGAGTCGACAGAGTTTAGGAGAAGTATCTTCTCTTAACATTTTTAGCTAAAACTAAAATTGTGTTGTTGGAAGTGTGTTAGTAATGATAAGTGACTAACTCGTCGCTTCCACAATCAAAAAGTTATAAATAAATTAAGTAAATAATAAATAAATAAATATCCGACTACATCACATACATTGATCTGACTCCGAGGTAAGTAGCTTAAGCACTTATGTTACGGATATCAGTGGTATTACAAATATATACTAAAATATTGGATATTAACACCCAGACACAGAACAGACACAAGTATTCATCACACGAATGTTTGTCCTGGGTGGGGATCGAACCCACAACTCTTGGCGCATGGGACAGGGTCACTACCGCATGCACCATCGAGCTTGTCGATATACAAATAGTTTAAGAAAGAATAAAAAGTTAAGAGTTTTGTTCTTTCTTAAACGATTTGTTTACGAATGCGCATCACGTATGTTAACTATATCACTGTGCTCATCTACACTGCACCGTTACTGTACATGGGACAGACAGACTGGCGATATTTTATCAGATATGGTCTGTTCCGAGATAGGAACGCCGATTATGTACTGAGTAGCCGTAATTGAGAGATTAGCATGTTCCTATGGGGAGTTTTATGGGAAAAATCGTAGGGATTGCTAACAAGGATTGATGATGTTTTCCGTCATCATCTTCCCACCGTTACATCCCGTTCATTGTTTAGGTCCGCTTAGACCATAATCCTGGATTCCTAGTCAGGTTACTCCATCAAGGGGAGTGCCTTCTGAGTTTAAGGGTTACCAACCCTTAATAGCGAAATTGAAGCATACTTAATGTTTTCTCTTACTATCGAGGAAATGGTATACTTCCGTACCTAGATTAAACAAATCCAGTGGAAGAAACTGCTCTGATGATGGAGATGAAAGGTGGCTTAAATTAGCATTCTTTGTTTTTCAGTCCAGTATATACTCATGTAAACATTTTTTGTTATGCTTGTATAAACTAGATATGTTTTCAAACTATTTTCGTATGAAGATCTACATCTCCCATTTCACATTCGTCTCTTCCGTGGTTTTAAATTGTCACTGATGTATTCGAACGATTTATAATGCGTGTACACATGAAGTTTTGTGTTTCTACACAGTTAAGGACTAATTGATAGTGATCTGTAAATTGAGTTTTTTTGGGATCGGTCCGACTGAAAGAATAATAAAGGTTTCTAACGGCATTAACTATTAAATTGATAACAAAAGCATAGGCCAGCTCGGGTATACATACATGAATGTATGTATGTGAGGTTATCGACGATATATATTATATTACTTATATGGGTATATCTTTGTCAGGCCCGTTGGTCGAGTGGTCAGATACCTTGCCCACGAAACCGAGAGGCGCGGGTTCGAATCCCACTAGGGGCAAATGTTTCGTGTGATTAACATGGAAATTTGTACTCGAGTCATGGATGTTTATAAACGTATTTAAGTATGTCTATCCGTTCACCTAGTATCCATAGCATAAGTTAAGTTTGGAAATAGGGAATTGGTGTGAGTCTGGAGAATTTATTACGAGTAAGTACTTATTATTTATTTATCTAGTCATGTGTTTAGCTTCCTCAGAACTCTAAATGGCATAATTTCTCATAATTTTGTGCGCCCACAGCAAAAATAGCACTTTGTGTAGACAGCCTAAACGTTTCTAAAAAATAAAGACACCGAGAAAGCTCTTAAAATAGCCAAGAGCGAGCTATTTATCAACGAGGCAGCAGGATTAATGGACGGGATGGCGATTATGAATCTTTGAAACGGTCGCCGGTTGCTTGCCAGCGTTGCGGTGTTACATCTTCGTAATGTAACGTTACAAGTTTGTAATGCAGGGTTGCCGTTGGTTATACAGTTTCGGTGACATAGGATTAGGTCTAAGTCGTAAATTTTGATCATATGGTTTAGCGAGTCTGGTTATGGATATTGGAGCAATATGCGTCGGATCTTCATAAATCCTTGACACTTGACAGATAATTTGGATCATGGTTGCCCTTATAAGGGTATCGAAGTGCATAGATTTCATTGACCTTTACCATAATGGTCAAGATTTGGTATCAGCTGCTTAAATTGTTGTTATGGATCTCCTTACATAGGATTCTTCTAAAGGATTCTACAAAGGCACAAGCTTTGTGGTATTTTTGATATTTGGTATTGCAAATGTCCATAGACAAATTTTATTACCTACGTGCCTTCAGATAACCCTTGGTTTACCATTTTTATGGTAAAAATAATACTCTTGCGTGCAACCCTGGTTACATTTCACACAATATTGCATAGTGCAGGGACATTAAACACGTCTCTCTGAAATTTAATATCCCGAAATAAGTCGTAAATTTGAGCCTTTAGATTTTATGGGCGATTTTAGTAATAATGATTAGTAAGTGCTCGTCTTAACAGGCACTTAGTGTATCTTAATACATTATCTGTTGAAAGCTCATCTGCTAGTTGAGAATCTAAACTGACAATGTAACGGGACCAATAACTTGTTTTGACAATAAAATCTAGGTATACATTGAAGCGAATGCTATTGCTTCTAAAATTATTTGAAAGTGCAGGTTTCCATAAAATATTTTTGTTAATTTAACGTTGAAATTATGGAATAACGTTGGTGATTTACAAAATTCAGATGATCGCGTATTGACAGCAAATACTCGGTGAACAGGTTCATTCGCCGCATCGAGACAAATGATTTTTGACGAAAATTCGAGTATTTTTGGACCTTTTTACATTCTGATTTCTACAATAAAATGTATAAGCTACTTATAAAGATTCAGATTTTCTAAGAGACAGTTCCTAAGAGTCATCGCAAATGAGACGAGCTTCATCTAAGTCGCCACTACTCATACGAATATTCTATTAATTTATCCAAAACCTAAACCTAGCTGTGTGCTCCCAAAAATGCTTTAGTTCCAAAAGTTAGCTAACGAATGTGTGCCGACGGCCGCGGACTAATTCGCTAAGAGCGGCATTAGTTTAGTAAACAAATTAGTTAAGTAATTAGTTAGTGCTCAACTAAGATTAGCGCTCGTGACCGTAGCGTTGGTAAAACTTAGGAATGACCGAATTTCCGACTTGGAGGTGGGTGCAACGTTAGAGCTGTGTAGAATTTAGAAGGCAAGAGATTGGTGGTAGCTTAGCAAGTCTTATATGCAAGTAGTTTGATTCGAATTCGGGAATTTGCCTTAATATTAAGTAAGATGGAAATATTTAGTATGATTGTGTTATATGTATATCAGTTTTCCGAAACAAAAACTAAGTAGTTTATGACCTTGATTGGTTGAAACTTCAAGCGTGTCAGATTTAATCGCAATCGGGCAGAGTTTAGGCGTAAAGACTTAACAGACAAATAGACGGATAGACAAAGTTACTTTCACTTTTATTAATATTAGTAAGGATAACTAGATCTTATGTTTTGCTTTTAAAATAACTCTTCCAGATCTATTTAAAAAATTCTACGAACTTTATACCACTTAACTGATTGGTAACAAAAAGTCTCGCGAGATAACCTGCAATAATGATATCTGTATCGTCATTAGTGGTAGTTTAATGATTGATGTCAATTTTCACCATCGTTTAAAGATTGATAAACGTATGTAGTTAAATACGAATGTAGGTACAAATATTCAATAGTAAGCTACTATCCAATTTGAACTTAATTAAAATAATGATACATCATTTATTGTAATTGAAAAATTAGCTCATTCATTGAAAATACATTATCATTTCGCTGATAATTACAGAAAAAAAACACAATACATCACCTACAATGGATAATACCGGGTTATAATGTGAAAATTATCCGATATTCACAGTAACACATTCTGTAGTTAATAATTGCTACAAATCATTCGTAGATAATTTGTTAAGGGGAATACACGTTATAAAATTTTTATGCTCAATCTATTTAGGTTTTACTTCTAGTTATGTTTACAATGTATGACTAAGAAAATGTTTGTATAAACTACCTATATTTTTATCGAAGGCCTTTAACAAACATTTCACATCATAATATTATAAGTAAAGTATATTTAAAATTTTATATTTTTCAAACCAAAACAAATCCCTGGAAAGCAGTTCGTTACTTTGAAATTAAGATTGCATAACTTCTATGACAAGACTTGTCTAAGTCTAAGCGATTTCTAGGAAACAAAAATAATAATGCATTTGTACTTTACTTACTTACTGGTATTATAAAGCTGAAGTGTTTCATTTAAAGAAAAGCTGTAGGATTTTTTAGGTTATGTCTACACAAAGTCGTAAGCGGCCGCTCCTTGTAATAAAATATTATCTAGACAAACAAAACAACACGCCTCACCCTTAACATCTCATAATCCGTACTATCAAACGAATATGCAAGTAACGCGGTATTGTCCTACCGCATACAATGCGGGCTCGGATGCTCTCTCACGCCCTGTGTCGGGCTAATGACGGCGATGTATTACGAATAATGAAATGAGCCGGGCTAATGAAAGAGCCTTTGAATGAATAGGAGGAAACCTCATCGAATTATTGCGCAGGTGACGTCATATATCAGATAAATGGAGTTTTCCAGAATGATACTGCTGAAGGCCGGTGTAATGATAAATAATATGTGTCAGAAAAATCACTTAGGTTGTATTTATTCCGAAGTATTCTTGGAAATACTATTACCGCTAACATCCAATCCGACGGACAACAGACATTTAGACGTAAAGTTTGTATTTGTGACAAGATCAGAGATTCTTTACTTGAACCCAAAGACCGTATATTTAAACACTTCCAATTTATGTCCTCGATGTTTTTATATTCACAAGCTTTTTCCCACGGTTTCAACTGTCAGATAGTCTGATGGGTATCAGAATTTTTCAGGATAAAAGTAAGCTTAAGATATTAATGGTCTGACAAACGTAAGGGTTAATATTCTCCAGACTGACACACCAATTCCCTAGTTTCAAACTAAGCTTATGCTTGTACTATGGATACTAGGCGAACGGATAGATATACTTAAATACGTTTATAAACATCCATGACTCGAGTCCATGTTCATCAAACGAAACATTTGCCCCTAGCGGAATTCGAACCGCGACCCTTGATTTCGAGTCTCTGATCATCTACCAACGGGTAATCCTAATCCTACACTACCCTTTAACACTACCTCTTACGAGTATGTATTTCCATAATGATTGTAACAAAAGTAACCCTTTCAAAGTCTAACACCAAAGTCGATGACGTTACGATAGACTATAACCTAAACAATATCAGTTAACCGTCCCATCTCAACATCGCCGGCCGATCCGAACGATCACGCTCATCCAATATTCAGACTCGACACTGTTGCTGCGCTTACACCGTGCGTGTCATTCAGTAATGACAGTAGCAGGGTTGACGCCTCCACTGATATGCGCATGGGTATGTGACGACTTGATCGCATTCAATGCATAGATGGAAGCAATGGGAGGTGATTATGATTATTTTAAATGCTGTAACGTGAGAGACTGATGAGGTGGATTTGGTTCGTGTCGATGAAGTGAATATATATGAACCCCCCAATTTGGAAATTGAGAATCTTACATCATATGCGGAATTTGCTCATATATACAGTACTTTTTTAAAACGTAGTTGCGGTATGTCAACCTGTACATTTAAATAACTTTGCGTATGTTTACCATCATCCAATTTCTCTCAGTCCCCTGTTTGAAATGGGATCATTGTCCAGGCGAGCCCGTTGAAACGGGACATAATGCTAAGATAATGACGAATTAGGTACTAAAATCGTTATGATGATAAGTAAATGGCGTCTTTATGATATAACAAAATATTTCTATTCAAACTTGACACAATATCTTACTGCAACAAACTTAATTATTTACAGCAAACTGACCTATCGCATGTAACACATCTGGTCACCCATCACACTAGTTACATCGCTTAGCTTCTCAACGTACATGTGTTAGCACTCATGTCAGGGTTGTCAGTCCAAGGTCATGTTGGGGACATTTCACTTAATGCTAATGAGGAAAATGGCGAGGAATATTTCTCCTGACAATAATGTCGGGTAAAAATGTTTCGGTCCGTTTTAGAGAGGTTGTCTCCAGTGGAAGAAAATGTTTGTTAGGGTTTAATATAAGAAACATTTTAATATAAAATTAGGAGTAGTGAATCTAAATATTATACATATATGTGGTAGTTTACATATAATATTGTATATTTTACTTATAATCATAAACTTATCAGCTGTGACATATTTAAAATTAAATAAATGTGTTGCTAAAATCTTATAAAGAGAAAATTCGTAAACTATTTATTTACGTTCTAGTTTTTTTTATATACGGTCATAATTTATATAGTAGAACTATTGCTAATTTGCTAATTAAAAAGCATAATTACGAAGACCAAAATCAATAAATTCCCAGACCTAAATGGGATTGTCATATAAAAACTTTTTGTTTGTTGATGATTATTATAAAAAAAGTGTTATGTAAAAAAATATTTTTGGATTGAAATTTTTTGTGATCATGACACATGTATAGATTTTAAGTAGCCAAACATTCGTTAAAGTATTTCACAAACATTCCGTGCAAACATCTGAAAAGTAAATTGAATTATTTTGCCCCCTACCCCTAATTGGCAACTCTGTTTAAGCAGGTCCCAGGTGTTCTGCGACCGCACTTAGCGACGAGCACACTCTACCTGCCACTTATTACCTTATATGGGCTCGGAATGTATCTCCAGTGACGGGCGTTTGGCAAAAGGAGGGCCAAGTACAGCCTAATTAATAGGTTGTACAAATTTATAGAAATATTTTTGAGTTCCTTGTCCTTGGCCACTGAAGTGTTAAAAAAACAGTCTCCTAATTTTTTGAAACATCAATATTGGTCATGCTTGGATTTGAACTGATATTAATTGCATCTAAGCTAATCATATATCCAAAATGTATATTACAATAAACAAATAAACAAATTGTGCATTAAAGCGTTCTTAATGAATAAGGGCTATTATAAGATTGAAGACTTCCTAAATGATAAGCATTTATGTTTAACTTCATAATGAAGTGTTTACCTGCAGTGTTGTTACCTAATAAGTACCTATAGAATATTAAGCACGAAATTGTAAATCTTTGCATTTAAAAGAGTGACTATCGAGTTTCTTGCCGGTTTCTTCTCGATAGATTCTACCTTCCGAATCGGTGGTAATCCTTTTTTCTGTTTAAATTGACTATTTATAAGTTTTTTTTTTGAAGCCTATATAAATAAAGAGATTTTGAATTTGAATTGAATTTACAAAAGCTTACCACGGCCAAAATATAGCAATGGTCACTGGGACGAGGCAGCAATATCTTTACATAGTATAAAACAAAATCGCTGCTTCTGTCTGTTCGCTTAAAGGTCTCTTGAACTACACAAGGTATGTTGATGCACTTATCACCAATAGATAGAGTGATCCAGAGGAAGGTTCATAAGTACATATGTATAGTTTAATATTGTTTTATGCTCACCATACGAAGCTGGGGCGGGTCGCTAGTTGCAAATAAAAAGTAACAGTTCTATCATATTGTAAATCATCTGTTCCTAGTATTTAACTTATAAACATTGTTATGTTAGACAACAGTCCATGTGTGCTATAAAAAAACTCTTCCGTATATAAATCATGATAGATCAAATGAACTTTGCATTAGAATATTCATCACTATATATCAATACTGTTACGTCGGCTTCACAGAAATGACTTACACGGAAATGACTCTGGCTTTAATAAAAAAAACCCTTTGGGAGAATTTGTTGATTACCAAATCCGACACAGTCATACAAATATCTGCCCATAACATTATGCAAATACAACCACAGATTATACTCACTGCCAGCATTATCAATCATTGTGTCTCCGGTGACTATACCAGCTCATCTCTCCTGCACGAATCTCAACTCTAAAACGTACTACTGTAGGTAGAATTCCGATTGGTAGTCGAAGTACAGTCAGCTCAATCATCTTCCGGTCAAACAAAGGCTGGATTGCATGTTAATTAAATGCCGTTTCGCGGATGCTTACAACATAAATCTTACGGAACGAGCTTGGCGCTTTTTTACTAAATACAGTGATGGTTTAGTAGTTTTGACAGACATGTTCTGTAATGATGTACCATTTAGAATATAAATGCACTAATTAGCTGATAATAACGAATAAATAGTCTTCAAACTTACACACCAATTTCCTAGTGCTACTAGTGCTTGTGTTGTAGATACTAGGTAACGGCTAGACATATTAAAATTCTTCTATATGCGTTAATAACTCAAATAACAAATAACCATATTCAAAACATGCGCATTTGCCCCTAACAGGACTAGATACTGCGTCCAAGCGGCTTATCAATAGCTACAACTATTCGTAGAGGAAGTTAAAGGCTATTTTCATCTATTTAATATTCTATTTGACAACAAATTTTTAAAGAGTCACATGCAGCTCACTCCTACAAAAAACAAAAGCTCAAACGCTCCAAACGAAACCTCCATCTATCGGAAACAGTTTTGTTGTTCCCCGCCAAAACGTACGCGACCTGGGAGCCTGGAATTATCCCCCCTACCCCCTACGACCCCCCGATTACGTCCGTGCTGCGATGATGGATAGTCGGAAGTTACCGGTGCTTCCAACATACCTATCTACCTAGCCTTTCAACGAATGCTCTTCGCGGTTGTAATTTCTACCTAGCGTTTCAACGAACGCTCTTCGCGATTGTAATTTAAAATGTTGTGTGAATGGAGCGAGCATCTGTGGCTCAATAAATTATCGCCTGGATGTTTTCAAGGCGAACGGGAGAATGCGGCGTAGCTGTTTTCTTTTGTGTTTGATAACGCGGGATTCTGTAGACGCTATGATATACTCATGAATGCGAAGGGAATTCTGTCTGTCACACCTAAACCACTTAACTAATTTTGTCTTGTATTTATTAAAAACTCTATGCAAACAAATCATACGTAGGTATCATAGCAACCACTTTAAATAAATATTGAATATTTAATCATATTAGCTAAGTGGGAATCGGGTTTCGGTACAATTTGGTCCATCACAGCTATGAAATGAAAGCACAAAACATATAGTTTTGTTTTAACACCAACTTTATTTAAGCTTATACAGATACAGACAGACAACAGAACAGAAATAGCTTTATTTATGTAGGCCTCACAAAAACACTTATACAAATAAGTGATTCTACCGCCAGTCATCGGAGTAATACAATACGGATTTCTTTTTTTCTTCAGAAAGACTTAAAATTCTGTGCATATGTATAAATAGACTATTCTCATATACAAACGTTTCTGAAATATATATTCACAAAAAATATCCAAAAAAAAGTTCTAATTTTACACACAAAAGTTGTTTAAAACCCAAACTCGACTTCCCAGCCGTAATGACATTGATATCGGAATATCGTTTTCAATTCGTTCCCCAGTTTCTGAATAAAACATCGAACCCGCCTAAGCCGCAAACGCAAGTAACGATCAAGTTGCCGATTTAACTCAAGTTAAAGTAAACGGCCGGTGAGACTCGGCCCAGTAAGAGGATCATGCCGCTGGTAAACATCTGGGGAACTTTAACTATTGATTAGACCTGCTTTGGTGTTTTGTTAAACTGATCGGGACTTTTAAAAACTTAGCTAAGTTGCCTTCGGTTGCTAAGTTAGTTACTAAGCTAGCCTATCCAGAATGTAAACTTTTTTTTTTGACTCTAATCAACAACTGCCTCGCCTTACTGTATACATCGAGCAATATTCTATATACATCAATTTCTGTATGCATCGAGCAATATTCTTTCTTACTATAAAAAGCAATTCCATATTTTTAAACAAGACTGTTTCCCTTGACAAGGTATATGCCCTAAAATGTCTGATAGTCAGTTTAACACTACAATTAAGACACGGGAGAATTACAAAATAATAGAATACCGCATTTGCTAAAGTACAAAAATAATTACCCACTCCGAATTGCAGAATGTCGTCTTAAAAGATGGAAAGATTCATAAGAGTTGCCAATTTTTCTTCCGCAATTCAACAGTGCGTGAGGAGATAGGAAAAACAAATGTTTTCGACGAAGCAATCACTTTAGAATTAATAAGAAACTTTAGAAAGTGCATTACCGTTCTTAAGAATAACTTAAACCGAATATTTATGGCAATTGCACTGTGCTTTCTTGCACGCCTACACAAACCCTCGTATTTAAAGATTAAACAAAAAAATCTAACAAAAGAGCATAATCTAACCATTCGTATGATAATAACGTCTTCATAGTACACATCGACTTGAGACGTGTAACTAATCCGCTTAATGACTTAATTGTATGCTCTATGCATGCATTTAAACTTGCATGAGAACGCATTAAAGGTGTCTGTGTCTAATTTGAATTATTTCTTTTCACAGGTAATTTTTATGAGGAACGGCAGTTAAACATCAGTCTACGTAAGTTGTTGGATATTAAATAATATGTAAATTATGATAGTTGACAAATTAAATAAAAAGTTGTAATTTATCTATTAGGTGGGTTTATTTCTTGTTTTTTGATAAAAAAATCATAATTTACTTAGTGAGATCGTGAATCTCTTCGAGTTGAAGTGTTGAATTTAAAAAAACAAAAGGCAGAATTTTTTCAAAGAAAAGAAATTTAGTATTGGTATCGGTCCTGAATCAAACGGAATTTGTGGCCGAGTGTAAGATGAAAAAGACCCTAAAAGTATATATAAGTACCTTTAACAGTAAAGTACGAAACTCCAAAACGTCAAAATGAATGTATTCCGAATTCTAAAAGGTCAGATACTTACGGGTTATATTTTATCTTTATCCTTCCAAATTCATTAGCACGCCTCGTTAAATCCTTACAAATCAATCGCATCACGAGAAATGAATTGGAAATAAGTTAAAGATCATCAATTAAATCTGTTCTTGTGCTTGACTGATTGCATATTTTTGTGCATGACGCATTGCAGATTGCACATTTTAGTGCATTGCATTTCAGAATCCGAAAGTGACTCGTGATAAAAGATATGAGGAATGAATCTTTTTCGTAAGGTATAGGCAGTTCAATGACCTATAAGTGGCTCTAATTGACCAGATATGTTTGTATGAGGACCATGTTAAAAGATGACCATTAATTTCTTGACTACATCGTCAGATCAGCTGTAGGAATATCACATTATGGTATTCCTACAGCTGTTTTCTGTTTTTTATAATTTACTTCGATTTTAATATCCATGTATTTCACATAGATATTAAAATCGAAGTAAATTACAATTGACTTTCAAGATTTTTTAGATAATTTTAGGAGAATAAACTTAAAAATCAAAATGCATTAAAAATATCGGACATAACCTTAGGGACAATTATAATAGTAACATTTTCATCAGCAACATCAGCGACCAAATGCGTTTAAGTGAAAATCTACACGTTCGTTCTTTGACTATGAATTTACTTAGGATCCTAGCCTTACCTAAAGTTTCAAAACTTTATCCTTTTGTCTATACAACCATAAAAGCAAAGAATATCTATAGAAATTGAACATCGTTTATGTTCAATTTCGCCCCAAAAAAAAACAAGTTTTACAAAATAAAATATCCCATCGTTCGATTCATTACACGGCCATCTGGTGTATTGTCCAAAATGGCGGAAACGGGACAATTCCGACATTGTCAAAAGCAAGACAGGTTGACAGGTGCAAAATTAAAGTTTATTATGTTATTAATTTGATAGCTGAAACTTGATTGCGGGCGGTATATTAATTTTTGCTTCAACGGCGCAGAGACAATGAACGCTCCGTATAATGGCCGGCTATAGTTGTCTATGGTATAGAAGCTATTTCGGCTTAATTAATTTTGTAATAAATAAATAAATTTAATTAAATTTGCCACTGGGGCTAAGTGGGTCAACTACAGGTCATTGTAAGTTTGTCTGTATTATCGTTTCGAATTTTGGTTGTGTTGTCTTAGTTTAATGAAAATGGAACGAAAGTCTACTTGTAGCCAAAAGAAACAGCAAGGGGTTATTAGATCCTACTTAAGAGACCTAGATACTGTACATCGAATAGTCGTCGGTGACTATTGTTGCAATTCATATAAAATCATCATCTTCCTAGCATTATGTCCCGTGCTTAGATGGGGTCCGCTTAGACCATGATCCATGATGTAGCGAGTCTGGTAATTACATTGAAGCGACTGCCGATCTGACCTTCGTAACCCTAAGATATGGGAACCAGACAATTTTTGGATCATGGTTACAAATCCAAAGTTATTTGAATTTGCAGGTTTCATCACGATGTTTTCCCTCACCGTCGAGCTAGTGGTATAAATACGTACATAGATTTAAAAATTCCAGAGGTACATGCCGGGTTTGAACCTGCACTCCTCGGTTAAGAGGCGCGTGTCCTTACCATTGAGCTACCACCGCTCCGAAATGCAATTCATATAAAATAGCATCGCATTATTAATTAGATTTGATGGAACATGGGACATTAGTAAGACCTGTGGTCTGGGACTTTAAAAGAATATGCCAACTGTGTTCCTTGCCTAGCATGTCATATAAGGCGACTAATAGCATATCTGGTTTTGGGTATGTGATTGTGTAGGCGACGAGCTAGCCACTTGTCACTACTTTTACACAATTTTTCATCTAACCCAGCACAGTTTTATTTTTGGCTGAATGTAGTTAAAGCTAGCTGCGCCTTTGACTTTGCCTACCCCTTGGGGATTACGGGCGTGATGATATACATGTATGTATAAAGAACCAAATTGAAGGTCACTTACCCTGCTGACGTCATCAGTATACTTGAGTACCTGTGTATTGAAACTGCATATGTGTGTATTAAGCGAATTATATACGCAAGTTATCCCATTTATAATTCGATAAACTATTGAGTCAATCTGCTAAAACATTAACATTAATAAGTTTTTTTATGCTCGAACAGAAATTACTTTTAAAATTAGTTTTGCGTACGCTAAACGCTAATGAATCCATTAAAGGTTAATAATCATTGGTTTATATGAAATTTTTATGGCTTAATAGGAAATGAGATTCCATCTAATCGGAACCAGACAGGTCTATTAAATATTTAAAGATGGCGAATTGAATTAATACGAAGTTCTCGATAAATGGCGGGTTGAGTGACGGAAGACGGTAACTTTTACATTATTATTTCTGTTAGAAACTTTTTAGGTTAGGAGATGGCGATTAGATTGGATTAAATATTATGATACGCTTTCTGGGTATATAATTGGTATTTAGCCTCAATGTATTGGATTGCAGCATATAGTTGTGAAATACGATTATTTGTTTTAGGCGGTTAAAACATTAGGCGGTTCAATAATTTGAAGATAATTCCAATTTTATTACATCATTAGAGATTTAAAAGAGATTGCCTATGTGTTTATATTTGCTATCTTTAATTATTTCAACATTTTCTACAATTACAAATACATCTTAGGCGTAAAACTTGCTCTAGCTTGCTCTTAATTTAACTTTCTAACTACCCTTTAATTTACAACAAGTCAAATCAGGTTTATATTATGCCGCTGATATTGTTTATTCTTCTGATTTGATACAAAATCAGCATCATCTTTTGTCCACACGTGTTATAGATTAAATTAACTCCCATCACCGCGTAATCATCGATTTCTAGATGGCTGCAAATACTTAACCGACCAACATTGTATGTCCATTAAAAAGGACACTATAGAGTTGTATTCACCGGAGTTGCTAGCTCTCCGGCTATAACAGAGTCATCTGAACAATTAGTTCTACTTTTGTTAGATTTCATGCGGCAGTTATTAGTGCTTCGTGTGAAAATTTAATTCGTAGTTAGACACGGTCGTTGCGATTTGTCGCGGTCACTTGCGTTGGAGGCGGGCGAGCCCGTTGGCGATTAACAACAATGGCTTAGGCATTTGGAATGTTCCTATTAACTAATGATGGTTGAGATTGTTGTCTGTTTTGAGTACAGCTACTGTTGTCATCTCTTTTTTTTTTCATGTTATAGTATGTAACTAGAATGTAGATACAAAATTGCAATATTTAGTATCAAGATACTGTACTTCTCAATTCCGCAACAAACATAGTAATTTTGATAAGCGATATCTTACTCGATGTAATAGGCAAAGAATAAATACATTTACATTTTTCGGTCAGGAGAATTAAAAAATACATTTTCATTTATAACCCAGTAATTCCAATAAAACGAAAAAGGTAAAATAAAAAGCGGCAATCCCGCCCGTCACATTGCCGACTTAATTATGCCTTTATTGTATTCAAAACCGAACAGAAACGGAACAATATGTCTTTAAACGTTCGTCCCTCATTACGCCAGCAAAATATACCCTCCGAGCCCGAGATTGACTTACGTATAAAAAAACAACCATATGTCAATCTTTTTGTCCTTTAAAACGGACCAAAATATATGTTACCCGAACGAAAGTGAAACACTCGTATGTTTCGCGATATAGGGTTGACAATCGCTCGTTAATTGATCTCGCGGTAAAATGGTACAAGATACGCCCCACAACAAATGTCTCGGCCAATTTAAAAGAGACAGACAGACAGACACATGTAGGATCTACGATTAAACTAAAAATAGTACGAGTTCGCTTTAACCCTCCACCGCTTGCGGGTTGCGATTCAAAATGTTGTGTTGTCAGTAACAGTCATAAATCATTTGCAATTTATTAGTACCGTGCATTATCTTTCTATGAATATAAATTTACAAAGGTCTTTTTAACTTATCAGTATCCGGTATTTTCTAATATAACCAGGTAAACCAGGAAACCCTCTCAGCCAATCGTCGCCTTAGCACAGTATTAAGTATTTTATGTAAATGAAAGCAATTTTTTAAGAACTACTTAAATCTGCATTTATAGAAAACCCGAACTTTTTTAATCATAATGAATAAGCGAAATGATCAATAATAAATTCACAGTGAATGAATAATACCATGTATTACGTCATGATTTAATCAGCTTATAATATACAGTCTATTTGTCACATAAATTTTGTTCTTTTTGTGTGGTTGCTGAATATATGCCTAAGATGCGGTTTTTCGCGTCATCATCACATTTGTATAAGTATTAAAATTCCCCGCCGCACTCACAGGTTTCTATAAACAAATAACGAGTTTTCTAAGATTTGAACCGATGAAAATAGTATTTTTTACATAAGTATATATGAAATATACATTTCTACAGAAATAATATATTATAGTCACTTGACACATTATATATCATTACTAATATCCATACTACAAGCATAAGCTTAATTAGGAACTAGGGAATTGGTGTGTCAGTCTAATTTATTAATTTATTATTTATCGTGCCAAAATCTTTTTACCCAACGGGATAGAATTTCAAAGAAACCTTATAGGGAAGAAAGAAAAGAAAGGGAAGATAGCTTATAGGGAAACTTATAAGGTTCCTACTATCGCGGAAAGATTATTATATCAAAATCCTAGACACGATAACGGCTCTATTACGTGTAGGTTCGAAACTATTCGCGTCCCGTTCGTCAAAGAGCAAGACGCCATTGTTATCTGTCATTTTATTTGTCTGCGGGTCCAAATGCGTTACCCGCGCCAACTGCAGGGTTAATGGACGAAAGCAGACGATGTATTTTAAACAATTTCGACCAAAACGCCGTCAGTGGTTGGGCGAAGTAGAATTTTTTATATCTTTATGAGCGGACCGTTCGTTTTTCTGGTAAAAACTTTTATGTGCTGTGCAATAAAGCATCTCTGTGCTTTTTGTTTACATTGTTCGTTTCGTTAAAGGAGAAATGCACGGGAGTGCATTTGTAATTGCACTGTTTAGTTTTGTATGCAACTGGAAATATAATTTGTAAGAAACCCGTTTCTGAACAGAATACGTGTGTGTTAAATATACACAATCCTGTTTTATACCGAGTCTCTGTTACAGACAACATAATAAAATCATAAATGATTTTTATTTATAAGTTAGGAAATCATTAAGTAAGTTAAGATTTCTATGTTGCTAAATTGTTCCATTGTAGTTTTCGCCCCATGTTGGTCTGGGACTTAAATAAAATGTGCCAACTGTGTGCCTAGCATGTCATCAAAAGCGACTAATAGTATATCGGGTTTTGGGTGTGTGATTGCGTAGGCGACGAGCTAGCCACTTGTCACTACTTTTTCGTAATATTCCATGTAACCCAGCCGAGTTTTATTTTTGGTAAAATATGATTAAAGGGGCTTGCTGCCCCTTTGACTCTGCCTACCTCTTCGGTGATACAGACGTGAATTTATGTATGTATGTTGGTAAAAATGTAGGTAAGTTGATATCTAACCGTTTTCTTTAATAAAAGGTTTTCTCTTAAATCATCTCAAACTGTGCTCAAGTATTATTAAGAGAGGCTCGACGACAGACTTTAAAGAACATAGATTTTCTTATTAAATAAAGAAACAATTCCTAACCCTTACACATCACATAACACATGCCGAAGACTCCAAAATCCCGCCAGCAACAGTATATCAAACAATTCCAGTAATGAGTAAGACAGCCCTATCAATTTGGCGGGAAATTCGGCGGCGGCGAACATCAAAGGCGCGGGTGCTATTGAGCTGTCGATGCAAAAGGGAATATCGGCTAACGAGTGAGTCAGGGATAGGATACATGAGAGATTTGGTGGAAATCGTTTTGATTTTTTATTTAAATGTATGGAAAATAAAGAAAAACAAAAGATGATGTGCCATGTTGGTTTAGGACTTCGAAAAGAATGTGCCAACTGTGTTCTTTGCCTAGCCTTTGATTTAAAAGGTGACTAATGTTGTATTGAGATTGTGATTATGTAGGCTAGGAGGTTCCTACTTGTCACCACTTTATCATAATTTTCCATCTAACCTAACTCAATTTTAATGTAGTCCAATTGTGCTTTATGGAGCCCATAGCTATTGGGACTGCCTACTACTGTATATTGGTGATGATATGTATGTATATACAAAAGGAACCTATTAACATACACACTTAAACGATTAAGGTCCAAGCAAGAAACTGGACCTGACGCGAAATCGAAGGATGAATGTTTTACTTATTACACCTTCGGTGTGTCTAAGCCCTTACCTGTCTTCGAAAGCTTAAACTTTAGTAATTGTAAAACGTCTGTAATATACTGATTACACAGCTGAGAGCAGCCGCGAGACAATCGTATATAATTTATATTGGTCAACGAAGAATGGTGCTTCGAATATACATATATATCATTTTAAAAATAAACTAACTAACTAAACTAAACTCGTTTTAAAAATATTGCAGCTTTTTAGGGTTAAAACACTGAAGAGCTAGTAAGATTCGCTCTGAGAGAGCCGAACAAACTGAATACTCTTCAAGTTTATATACAAAAATATATAAATTAGTACTTGAGGTCTTATTTAATGAGTTAGGATAATAATATTGTCGCCTTTGAGTGTATGTTTTATACTGCAACTAAGGGCAACACCCGACCGGTGTTCCATTACCCATTTAGATCAAACTCTCTAAAGGCCTCTACACGTTGGACCCATGTCCCCATGCAAGCCTTAAAAGCCCGGGTTTGTCCCGTGATTGTGCCGAGATACTTAATAAAAAAAAATCTTCAGACTGGCACACCAATTCCCTAGTTCCAAACTAAGCATGTATGTTTGTGCTATGGATACTATTTGAACGGATATCCTTACTTAAATACGTTTGTAAACATCCATCACTCGAGTACAAATTTCCTTGTTCAACTCACGAAACATTTGCCTCTAGCGGAATTCGAACCCACGACCCCTGTTTCGTGGCCAGGGTCTCGTGACTACTCGACCAACGGGCCAGTCAATTGGTTTTTGTGTTGGTCTGGGACTTAAAAATAATGTACCACTCTCATTCCTCTTTCACGCAAAAACTACTGAATGGATTTTAATGAAACTTTAGGATAATGTAGCTTATACACCCGAATAACATATAGGCCATGTTTTATCGACATACCACGCGAGCAAAGCCGCGGGCAGAAGCTAGTACGTACATAAATATGTATAGTCTATTTAAACTATACAACCGTAATTTAAGTTGACATTCAATTTGCAGTAACTGGTCCTTAGCTCTTAAAAGAAAATAGAAGCACCCGGGCAAAACGTAGTTTCAATTGTTCCAAGATTTATCGTAGCACCCGGACACTTAAAGAATTGGGCTGTGTCGGGGCTTTGCTTAAAAAGGCTTGATAAGTTTAACCTCCTTTATCTTGAGCTATACTTAAAACCTGCTTAGAGGTGGTTTTGCGATGGCTATTGTTATAAGGTGAACTATGGAATGTTAGTGTTGGGAATGTTTGATTAAATGGGGATGGTAAAGTTAAATAGTATATTAGGTTATTTTACTCAAAACAATATTTTAGTCCAGTTTTGAGATTACGAAAAAATATTGCTTACGTATTTTTTCTTTTGTTAAGCAAACTAAAAATGATGAAGATACAGCGCGTTAAAGTACCGCGTGACGTCACTAGGTGTGTAAAATTAAAAAAAATGCAAAGTAATCGTCAAAATTTCCCAATCAGCTACATATATGCACCATGTTTCAATGTTCTAAGCCCGGTACAGTCAGTACAGCAGTACAGTCGGCTCTTTATTCGAGTAATGATATACGGTAGCCAATGGAAGCCTGCGGGCGCAATTACGTGTATCGAAGGCAAATTTCCTCTAAAGCTGACCTGAGCAAGGATGTGGGAATCATCGGTGTTGGACATGGCAACAGTTATACGCACTTTGTATCTTGTTTTTAAAGACAAGTAACCCTTTAAGTACAATTTGCACTGTGAAAAAGAGAAAAGTTTATTTTTCAAAATTAGCTTTTAGGTAAATAAATAGCTATATAAGAATAAAAAAAATATTTGACTATGGAAATAGCCTTGAACAATTTTAAAAGATAGCCTATGATCCTCTTTACCTCTAAAAGTTATACTGATACATAATTCATCACAAAACTATTCAGCCCTTATATTATATTCAGCACCTTCAATGTAAAATTGGTATTGTTGATAGTAGTAGTAAATAAGTTTCGAAACGTCATGAAATTAAATAGAGAAGAGAAAACATGTCTACCTTTTACAGATTCGTGATTCGTCCCTACGACCTAAGTCCCCTATTTGAACCATTAATGCCCTATGAAAATTGAAATTGCTTTCGTAAGCCAATTTAGTGTACCATCATGCCCTACCGGACACCTCCCTTACCCAATTTGCTGAGTTTCAAAAAAGGTTTCACCAAGGAAATGTGATATGATTATAATGATGCGAATATATGTTTAATAAATTAATATACTTTTTATGAAAAGCTTATTTTTATGATTTTTACACGTGGTCTATCGAGGAATCGTGGTCTATCTGAAATGGTAACCATGAATGCACCATGACAACATAAAAGCCATTTGTGCTTTATTTAAATGAGCTGTCAATTACTAACTAATTAAATCTGCAGTAATTATAATTAATTGGTTTAATTTTATGTGGGATTCCAATTCTGTCGAATTTATAAATATAACAATCCACAACCAAACATAATAAATAAGTGTCGAATGAATGAATAACTAATTCACAATACAATAAATAGGCTATTTCCTTCTTCGAAACGGCCACCAAAAATCAATACTTTATTCTGCCTCTAAATTTAATTGTGAATGTCATATCAAATTTCGTTACAACTCAGTGGTCACATTGAATTCGACATGGCTATGTATTGGGCAGAGGAATTCGCGATAATATTTGTCACAAGCCAAACTAAGCGTTGAGCGTACAGTCGGGTGCTAGAACATGTGCTCATTTGTCGCTTGCGCCCTGAAGGTACACTCGGACACATTTCTGCCTGTACAAGGTAGTGTTGCACGCAATAGTGTTATATCGATATCTTATACTGTCGTAAGTACGAAATAGTTAGAATATCGATTGTTCCTAATGAGTTAGAATTTTGATACCTACTTAGTTTCGTTTATAATCTTAAATACCATGTTAACAAAGGTTCTGTTAACAAAACTTTTGGTAATAATGTCATATGAACAATGTTTAAACTTTGACGGTTTAAAACAAAGATTAAAAAACTGCGTTAACTGTGCAACATCTTTAGATACAAATACCACAGGATGGCCAATGCTGCGGTTCTAATAAGCGTGTCAACAAAGCCGTTGATTGACCGATTGACGTCCACTATTCATTGTATAACGTTCTGATGATGTTATTCTTACTACTTAGTTGTTGTTGTCTTAGTTGTTGTATGTTCCTATATACAATAAACCTAGAAGGTTAATTGGACCACACAATAACTCTAGCTTATAATGAATCCACTTTTGGTGCATACATAAATACATCTAGTCTTACTGTACTATTTCAACATGGTATTGCAAATATCGACATTATTTATAAGCTCATTCGAACTCCTTCAGATTCAACATCGATTTATCGACAGCAAAAATATCGATAGTGACACAACTCCGGCACAAAGCGTCGATTATCGAATCCATAATTAGTAGTTTAATAAACGTTCCCTGTCCATTTTGCGGATTGGAAAATTAATTATAAAATTAATTTCGTATGCGTCCGTGCAATGCTATTGGACAGTCAGTTAGTGCGAGTTTTGATATTGAAACGTTGTGAATTACCATTCATTAACGAGTCTGAATATAGAAAGCTTTGTTAATCTATTTTAATGGGATAGGAATGGATTTTAATACCTTTTGTAAACTATAACAATCGCCATAATAGAAATGTATAATCCGCGTAGGTATGAAAATTATTTCATTGCCTCATTATTCCTACTTGGAGAAGTAGTTTTTGATAAAATCGACTAGATATCAGTCAGTGTAAAATGCATGTGCCATACTTTCATTAATTCATTATTAAATAGAACAATCCATAGGCAAATTCCAAATCCACAACCAATTTATTATTAATGAAAGTATTATATGGTGTAGAATACCTGAAGTTGAGTTTCCAATTTTGCAAACAATATCTTTCGTCGAAACCAAAGAGTTCGAATGATGAATTCGATTACAGCCACGCAATATTTTGGTGCAATACTTAGATTTGGAAATTCCACCAACCAACACTCCTCACTTCCTTAGCGAAATCAGTCAGCCCTTACTATTGAGCTATCACTGCTCAACTTTGATGTATCTATGAATTTACATATAAGCACGTTAAGCCGTCGGTCCTGCGCTTGACTTCTCTCCGGTCATGTCGGATTGCCGTCTCACCGGACTATGAGATTGAACGAATAGAGAGCGCATCTATGTTTGCGCACACACTTGTGCACTATAATATCTCCTGCGCAGTTAATCCTCGTTGAGATTGGCCGCCGTGATATCGGTTGGGAGGACATTATACATCTGTATCCATCAAACTACTACGTACGTAATGACAAATTGTATTTCGCGTCTCTTGCGCATAATAATTTTTGATTTCTTGATGAAAGACACCCAGTCCCATCCGATTGCGGTCTTTAACTCGGTAATAACTCGTTTGAAACTTAGCCTGAATAAGTTCTGATTTCAAATGTATGCAAATTGTCACGCACCCACTTCGTGTTGACTTGCTTTTCACGTTGTCAGTGTATTATGTGACTGACTTCCCCTTTGTATGATCGCTCAAATATTTTGTTGCTTTTCTTGAGAAGTAATATGGACATTTAGGTAAGAAAATCATTGTATATGAATGAAATGAAGGGCTCGTTTTGTTAATCTCCGTGCAAGACAAAACACTCGCGTTCTATCGTTCTATAGTATAAATTTGTATTTCGAATTTATTATTTTTTACACCAATAAAGTTATAACGAATAAGGAGGTTGTCTAAGAATCTATGACAGACCAAATTCCACGCAGATGAAACCGTGGACAAACGTTAGTCTGTCATTAAGACGTACTTACTCCAATAAGACTTCTAGCTTTTCTTAGCAAAATGTTGCTTATTTTCTTAACAATTGAGTGGTTTGTCTCAGAAGTGTTATTTTAAAATATGTCTCCGACAGATTAACAGTATCCTTTGATCTCACCGTAATGCATACTTGAAAATTCACTCGGCTAATACTTCAAAAATATAACCTTTCTCCATTATCAAAAACCAAACCTTAGAGATATTCAATTACAGACCAAATTGGTGTGGCAAAACTTCGTTTGGGAGGTCATTGAACTCCCTAACCCCAGTTATAATAATAAGGGTGTTAGCTATTGTTTGTCCCTACGATATTGGTACATTGTTAAGTTTTATATCGAGTAGCTAGCCCATTGTTCTCTGGATTAGACACCTCAGAACAAAGTGACGGGGTAATTTTGTTGAAATGGAGGTGTTATTGTACCTATTTAGATAGTCCTAATGGATGATATTTAAAAAACAGACAATGCAAATGCACTGCACTTTGAGTGAACGGATATTAATGGTGCGATATAAAGAGAACTGTGCAAGCACTTTCGCTACATTGGTATCAATTTAGTTGCTAGAATAAGTCTTGAAGGAATTTCATTGCATGGGAGAATGATTGAAATGCAACAATCATGATAGAAATAAGAGTGGTTGTGCAGTTGTGAGGTGAAATGATAGCTTGTTGGTAAGATTACGCACATGCGCGATGTTTTGATTCGAACCCGGGCATAATTCCAGAATTTTCAAGTCTAAATACGTATATATCACTAGCTCGGCGGTGAGTAAAAACGTTTTGAGAGACTGCACATGCAATTAACCAGGGATGTGTAACCATAATTCAATTTATCGAGTTCCCCTAAGGGCTGCGAAGGTCAGATTCAGAGAAGTGCCTTCAACTAGACTCGCTTAATCTAACATCACAGTCTAAATAAATCCCGACTTCAGCGAAGTCGCTGCAATTTACATTATAACTAGACTTGTTATATCTAAGACTAGCTTCTTTCCGCGGCTTTGCTCGCGTGGTACTTCGATGAAACATAGCTTATGTGTTATTTAAATATATAAGCTGTACTGTAGCAAAGTTTCATTAAAATCCATGCAGTACTTTTTGCGTTAAAGAGTAACAAACATCCACACATCCACCCATCCATACATACTAACTTATGTAAACGGTCTAAGAACCCTCCCTAGCATTACGCTGTGTGTATCCATCATATATGTATTAGAGCCACAGATCTCACTTATGCTCCTCAAAACAGATTCAAAATGTTGCCCCGCAACATCGCAGCATTGTTTCGGCGCGAAATAACAAACCCGAAGAGACTAATGTGCTCGCACATCGTCCGCATAAATTCCTCATTCCAGCTCCTATTTGTACTAGTCAGCTCTGAATCTACGTCTAGACGTTTCCAGGAATCTAGGAGATTGATCCGGGCATTAGCATAACATTAGCGATAGCACATAGTACATCTAGCGTTCCGGCTTTCTAGATTTTCAGTCCATTTATTTTTGTGGATTAACATTTTCTACGTGGCTGTTACGAGAGTCGTTAGTCATCTCAAACGGTGTCTTTGTTGTGGAGTTGGTGTTTATGTCGTGCTTGACTGATAATTTGGCTCTTAAGAATCCCGCTTTAGTATTTACTTGTTATTGTTGAAAGTAACTTTTGACCGTCCTAATATGGGTGTAAAAATATTGTGCCTATTGTGTTCCTTGCCTTTTTTTTTTTTTTTTTTACTTGGGAAACTCCCACGAGCCGTCACCCTCCGGACGGGGATCCAGAGGGCGGTGTGTCGGACTCGAACCGACTAAACCCCAAGGTGACTAATGGTGTATATCAGAATTTTTCAACTGAACAGGTGACGAACTAGCCACTTGTCAAAATTTTTTTGCAATTCCACTTAACCCTTTTACATTTTCTTTTTACTAAAAGTAGTTTAAGGCTCCTTGAACTGCGTACTTCTTCTAAGATAGCAAGCATGATAATATGTATGTGTATTCCCATCATGATTTTTCTCGTTCGGTCATCTGGGGTCATTGCATGATTCTATTCGACACACATTTACATATGTATATCAAAACATACCTTCACGTCCGTGATCCCCAATGGGGTATACGAGTCTATGAAGCAGTTACCTGAATCACATTAGCCAAAAACAAAAGTTGGGTTAGATAGAAAACTGTGGCTAATATATTCGTTCCATGTATGTATGTATTCTATTCACAAAATCATTCCCAAACTCGCTAACAGCTGACATCGCGTTGTTTATTCACGGCGCACCGTCGGAAGTACATCATAACCGCCCGAAGGAGCACACTTAAGCCCCTAGAAGCTCGTATCCTACATAAAGAGGCGTAAATCGGACGCCTTGGAGCCAATAAAAATATAACACCTCTTATTTATGTACCGGAGTGTGACGCGACAGGTTTAGGTTGAGTACCCCTGGAACAGGGATAGACAACCGTTTCAGGAATATGTAGGCACTATGTGTTTACTAACAAAATGAAAGTAAAAATTTTAATCATTAAATAAATAAATAAATAAAATCTCCAGACTGACACCAATTCCCTGTTCCAAACTAAGCTTATAAGCTTGTGCTATGGATACTAGTTGAACGGATAGATATACTTAAACAGGTTTTATAAACATCACATTTCACATTTTATGCCTTACAGAACATTGGCTTGAAAACTCTAGTTTATTTTCTAATATTTTAAATCTTAAATTAGCAAGTATTTTTGTTAGACAGTCTGCCATACATGGCGGATCGTTAATTTTTGTTAGAAATACAATGCAGTCCAAAGAACGAAAAGACATAGTAGGTCTCTCAATTGAATGTATTGTCGAATTGTCATGCGTAGAACTAGATGGATATGTTATAGTTTGTGTGTACCGCCCCCCCTCAGGCGACTTTAACATATTCGAAGCAACGATGGAAAATGTTCTTAGAAAAATAATTAATAAAAATAAGTCCATTATAGTTTGTGGCGATTTTAACGTTAATTTATTAGATGGATCGCCTACGAGTATTAGATTAATGTCTTTATTCAAGTCTTTTGATCTTGAATGTCAATTCTTTGAACCAACCAGAATTACAGCTACGTCAGCTACGTGTATAGATAACGTTTTTTGTAATTGCGAGCCAGTTAAGAAATCTGTCATCTCTAATTTAACCTCCGACCATTGTGGACAACAGATTTCTTTTTGTAACAGTCTTAGTAATTCATGTATAATTTCAAAGAAAGCTACATATAGGCCTACTACTCTTAATCGCATTGAAAAATTTAAGAATAGTCTAATTACTAAATTACAAGGGACGCCATACATACCTTGTGATCCAGATAGGTTATATTTCAGTTTTTTTAATTGCTATAAGAAGGAATTTGATATTAACTTTCCAATAAAAAAACGGACTATAAGATGCCAAACTACATTTAGCAAATGGGCTACAGTTGGGATTTTTAAAAGTAGAAATCGTCTTTACGAATTGTATGAATTAAAAAAGTTTAATCATACAACAGAATTTATTAATTATGTTAGAAATTACTCAAAATTATTTAGGAAGGTATGTTCACATGCTAAGTCATTATATATTCGTGATAGAATATTAAATTCGAGTAACAAAATAAAAGTCACGTGGGATATCATTAACCGCGAAAGCGGCAAATTAAAGCCACGTGACACTTCGTTCAGTCTTAACATTGACAACGAAGTCTTAAAATCTGATACACACATCGCACAAGCTTTTGAGAACTTTTTTAGTAATATACCTATCACAACAACAGCGCAATTAAACTCATCTGCTTCTGAAGCAGAATTGCTGTTAAAAAGTAATGTTGCATCGTGTGATTCTTACTTTAAGTTTAAATATATATGTAGTAAAGACATAATAAGAACTTTCAAATCTCTAAATCAGAAAAATACGAGTGACATATTTGACATTTCAATAAAAAATATTAGTCACACCATTGCTATTATAGCCCCATATCTGGTAGATATATTCAATTCCTGCATCGATAATGGAGTTTTCCCAGACTTAATGAAACATAGTAAAATTATGCCTTTATTTAAGTCTGGTAGCAAACAAGATCCAAATAACTTTAGACCCATCTCAATCCTTCCTGCACTTAGCAAAGTGTTCGAAAAGATTATGAATGAACAATTATTAGCTCATTTCATCAAGCACAAACTTTTCCATACTGAACAATATGGATTTACTAGAGGTCGTTCTACAACTGACGCAGGAATTGCTCTCTTGAAGCATATTTTTGGAGCCTGGGAGAAATCTCAGAATGCTCTTGGTATTTTCTGTGATCTTTCCAAAGCGTTTGATTGCGTCGATCACAAGACTTTGATTTCTAAGCTTAAGCATTACGGCGTCAATGATGTAGCTTTAAAACTTATCATATCCTACCTAGGTTCCAGAATTCAAAAAGTTGACATAAATGGTATACTATCGTCAGGATCGCAGGTTAATATAGGGGTTCCCCAAGGATCCATATTAGGCCCTTTTTTATTTCTAATATATATAAATGATTTGCCTTTTTATTTAAAAGATCTTTGTAAGATTGTATTATTTGCTGACGATACTTCTCTCATTTTTAATATTGACAGAACCAAAATTAACTTTGACGATGTAAATGATGCTCTTTCAAGGGTCTTATACTGGTTCACAACCAATAACTTACAATTAAATGCGAAAAAAACAAAATGTATAAATTTTGTTCTCCCAAATGTTAGAAAATTGAATTTAAATTTGAAATTGAATGGCGAAACTTTAGAACTGGTTGACTCGACTGTTTTTCTGGGGATTCACTTAGATTCAAAACTTCAATGGAATAGTCAGATAACATCACTAGCAGGGAAGCTCAGTTCTGCTATTTTTGCCATAAAAAGAATCAGACAGTTTACAGATATTTCAACTGCTCGTTTAGTTTATTTTAGTTACTTTCATAGTGTTATGTCTTATGGTATTCTATTATGGGGGAAGGCAGCTGAAATTCAAACCATTTTTATTCTTCAGAAACGAGCCATTAGATCTATATACAATCTTAATGCTAGAGATTCTCTTAGGGATCTATTTAAGGAAATAGGAATTTTAACAGTTGCCTCACAATACGTGTACAGCTGCATTCTATACGTACATCAAAACATTCATCTGTTCACTAAAAAATGTGCAATTCATCATAAGAATACAAGAAACAGAAACAAAATCGCAGTACCGCGATTTAGACTGCAAAGATTGTCACGCTGCTTTATTGGGCAAAGTGTACAATACTATAACAAAATTCCCGCAGACATTTTAAATCTACCCCTTGCGCAGTTCAAACAACGAATAAAGAATACCTTGTTAAGAAAGGGCTTTTACACGACTGACGATTATCTTAATGATAAAACAGTCTGGAATTAATTTTATTGTTACAAACTGTACACCATCTCGTACATTTAATGAATTCTGATAAGAATTTTTTGTTGTTTTGTTTAGTTTTTAACTTTCTTATAATAATGATAGGGAAGCTTGAGTAGTCATGCTCACTCAATTGCTTCGGGGGTGGTGGCGTTATGTGACGGGTCGTTACATTCCCTCAAATATGGTCGAGTGAAACGATGGCTGACACATACGTCATACTTGTGAACAGGTGCCACCTTCAGAGGCTGGTCTGCTCTGGTTTACCTTTTACTTCTGATAATACTCGGCTGAATCTTTGACGAACATTAACTGTATGACTTGGTATTCATATTAACTTAATCTGTAAATTTTAATTTTTATATTCAATCTGGCATTGAAAAGAGTAACTACCGAGTTTCTTGCCGGTTTCTTCTCGGTAGATGCGACATTCCGAACCGGTGGTAGATTCAAATTGTTCTACTATGTACTTACTTGACGATTCACAAGTGCTTTTTTGAGGCCTACGTAAATAAAGATATTTTGACTTTGACTTTGACTTTGATCCTTGACTCGAGTACAAATGTCCATGTCCATTACACGAAAAATTTGCACCTAGCTAAATTCGAACCTCGCGGGTTCGAATCCCTTGGTTTCGTGGCCAGGGACTCAGACCACTTAACCAACGGGCCTGTCAATTCATGTCATTCAGAGGTACTTGTTTGAGCCAGCACTCCTCGCAAGTGAGGTCCTCAGCGTGCTGGTTTCTCAAATATCTATGAATACTTAGCAACTATGATCGACAAATGTTATTGTTAACTTCAAAAGTTTGATTCAATTACAAGTTGGAAACTGTATTCAAAAGTTACAGGTTACAAATGGACAAAGTTGTTCGTATTTTAAGCTCATAGCATGTGAAGCATTAGTGTAATATTCACTCGACATAAAGAAGATGAAATGTCCAAAAAATCGCACTTTCGCTATATCACTGACCCTGATCAGCCCAGCTTATTACAACCCTAGCATTAAAAACCTCATTCAGAACGCACCCCCACCCTGTAAACATTTTGATGTGCGAACAGTGCCTATGCAAATATTTCACATTCATAGCGACAGAATTTACCAGAACGATTTATACGATACAAACGCACCGGAAACGGATCTGGGTGAATTCACGTGTGCCGTTAACGACTAAACATGGCGGCCGGAAGGGGCCGTTACGACCCGCCGGATGTTAACCCCGCTTCGGAGGCTGTTAAGGAGTTTCGTTTGTATGTTAAATTCAAAAATTTCAGCGAAAATGCTGGCTGTGGGCCTATTTGACCCGTTGACAGGTATGTTGGTCATTCGGAAGTTAATTTTGTTTTGACATAAAATGGAGGAAGGAATCGTTTCTCTTTAACAACCTTATGAAATCAAGACATTTCAAATGTTACTCTTTTATATAATTTTACTAGGTGTTACCTTATACGTTTTTATTGACTCTCATAGAAATGACGCGAATAGAAATTTCATAGAAATTAAAAATTACGAGCAATTGAATCAAATTACATTGTGTTATTATAAGGTTATCAAATTACCCTATTAGCGTTTATATAACAATGTATTTTTCGTAATAAACCCTTGGAGTGCAAACAACGTCGAAGAACAACGCACAAGTCATTTAAAATCAATAACAATAAGAGATCATCCCACATCTAAAAGACGTATACTTTCTTACCCTAAAATTCAGAAAATAAGGTTCAAAATCGCGATCATTTTTAATACGCCACACACAACCTACCTATAGTTAACAACTTGAAATTGCTTATGAGTAAGCACCCTTCGCAATACAAAATCTCTAGGGAGAGGCAAAGATTAGGCCGATGCAGGAGACCACGAGGGCTGGTAGGTAAATAAAGATACCATTGATCTTGTATTCTCTGTTTGCGATGAGGATTAGAATGGATATTGGTTTTTCGATGCAATTTTTCGGTCTTTGTCAATGGTTTTTGATTTAACTTGTTTATTCATATGGGCATATTGTTTTATTACGTTCTTAATTATGTTTGGTTTACTATTTAATTAAATCTGATTTCGACTTTAACTTGCTTATACTTTTTTATCTTTTCAGATGTTGCAATTTTGTAAAGTCTGTTTTAAAATAATATACTACAATTTTAGTTTAACTTAATGTGGTTAAGCGAGCTTATTGCTCCCTGCACTATGTTTTATTAATTAATGGAAGAAACCATTATGATTTTTTTATCTGACTGTACAAAGCAGTTATTTTATTATGGTGACCGAATCGTCACAAAAAAAAAATTAAAAATTTTGATTCGGACATAGTCCGAAAATTTTTGGCCGAAACGTCAGCAATCCTTGGACTCTACCTACCCCTTCTAGAAATTGCAGGTTTGTTCATATGTAAGTATAACATACTAATATACAAAATGTTATAATAGATACCTATCAATAAAAAAAAATACAACTAGTAAAGTAATTTCCAACTTGACAAGGAGATATAAAACAAATATGTTATGTAATTAAGGGCCCCGACGTTTCCTTTAAAATTATAAAGAAACTAACGACTGCGACCCACATTTGTTACACAACTAATAATTAATGAATACAGAAAGGCCTATCAGTTGTCGGCATAAACATTTTAATAACTGACCATCGCTATGTCTTTTGCCACGTGGCGGACGCGAAGACAAATCAATAGATACATAAATAATGCAACTAAGACCTACTTGCTTAAGCGGTAAAACATATGTACCGCTCAGAACTTAATCGATATCTCGTGGTGAGGTGAAATCGATACATCGAATGTTTTGTGGGGATTAATCGATTTTGAATTGGCCTGCTCAAAAATACATTTCTTGCTAGATTAGACATAAGTGTGTAGCGTTGAAGCTTAGTGCAATTACGTTTTAATAAATCAAGCAAGACTGTACGACGTAGATTGGAGACTGGATTAAAATATCTTGCTAGAATGTGCTTATAAATGTATATCTTGAGAATATTTATCAAGTGATAATTTTTAGCTTTTGTAGCGTAATTGGCTGTGGTCACTTACTTCTTCGACTAATTTCTAACACCAAACATGAATAATTCAATATAATTTAACATACAAAACTCAAACCCACACTGATCTTCAAAACTCACTCAAAATCAAAAGAGCAGCTCAAATATTAATCTTTGACGTAACACCCTAGCAGGCAATCATTCCGAATTCGCCCTTAAGTCTTACCTCCGAAAGTCTGTAAGAGTGTAGGCACAAACTGGTCGTCATCAGTATGCAGAGCCGGTCCGTCCTGTCTGATTGGTTGAACGTTCATTGTGGGGCCCCAGTTAAGATTCGTCTTTTATCGTTACAGCCGGGTGATTCGGTTCGAATTTAATTTTGAACTGTTTAAACCTGTGATTTCATATAAAAAATCATATATTTTTGTTATGTGAGTTATTTTTTAGACGAAGCATTGTATACGATCTAAGAGCTCGTTTTTCGATCCACGTTATGTCTTTATAAGCGAATTTTTAGTGTCAAATAAATGTTCGTTCATTCATTTATTCAATAGCAAGGTCGCTGTGTAAATAGGCTAATATAGCATATGATTTGATATGATGATATGGTGATATAGGTACATGTATCATGCGAAATACATATACAAATAGTACATAAGAATGCTTTAAATATTAAGTTAGATGTAGTGGTTCCGGTATTCTCTTAATATATAAACTTTACAAATATAATGTGCGTAAAGGACAATAGAAATTCGTAAATAAAATTCGTTATATTATAACTTGACACAAAATTCTTACTCATCACACATTAATAAATGAATAAATATCTCACTACATCACATACCTTGATCCGACTGCGAGGTAAGTAGCTTAAGCACTTGTGTTACGGATATCAGAATCAACAGTGGTATTACAAATATATACTTAAATATTGGACATTAACACCAGACACAGAACAAACACAAGTATTCATCATACGAATATTTGTCCTGGGTGGGGATCGAACCCACAACTCTTGGCGCATGGGGCAGGGTCACTAACGAATGCGCCATCAAGCTTGTCCAAATGCCAATACGTTTCCAAAAATGTCTTAGCCCATTCCATTAGATTATTGAATTCTGAACAAAATCGAAAAATCTGCCCGCGATCCGAATTTTTAGGATTCTCTTTCGATATTAAGCTTTGTAACATTGGTGCTACACGAAAGGGTCGCATTTCGGGGCGCCTCTGAAAAAGTACTTAAATTAGTCAAATATTTGGGCTTAGTCTCGTATTTACATGAATTCGATACGTTTTGCGATCACTTTGTACTTTGAATGACCTGAAGTGTTTTTATTTATTGGTTAAAATGCTTTGGACCTTTTTTTAAGCTTTTGCTTGGCTAAGGGATTTTAATAAGGGCTATTTTTCAACTTCTTAGACGTCTGATTGACCTGAAATTTGGTATTCTTATGTAAGTATTTACATAAGTGAAGATTTTGATAGACTTGTCTAAATATGAAACAAAGTATGTTTTAAAGTTTCATGACAATGTCATATAATGTTATCGACGATCTAGTCTGATGATGGTGGCCATAGATAATAATTTTGTTTTAAATGCAGCAATATAAATTCTAAATTTTTTTCTAAATTACCCTAGCTGTCCCGACGAACTTAGTACCTTTTAGTCTCGAGATGAAAATGGGGGGAAGGGGGAGGGGGAAGGAGGAATATGAAATATACTTTACGACCTATTCTAAAAAAACATTAACATCGCTCGAGCCGAAGGAGTTCGAACACAAACACCGAATTTAGTTTAAAGTGTAGTCTTTCAAAAGATTTCTTCTTTCACCTCTAACTTATCGATTCATTATAACCTCCATTCCTCACAGATAGGCTTACGAGTTCTAAATTAAACAATTAAGCTGGCTACCCCATGACGAATTATCGAATTATGTCAGTTGTAATTGATTTACGAGACCCTCGTTTAAGAGCAGAGCGAACACAGAAGTGTCCTGTTTATTAGTTATATCTGAACATTAATTTGTTTTATTTCTACAGGTGTTATGTTTTCCGGATAATCCCCGAAACGACTAAACCGGTTTTGATTGGACTTTCACAGGTAGATAGATAGCTGGTGTTACAAAAAGTGACTACTATGGTACTAAGTATTAATTGAGAAAATAAAAATATTCTCTTTTTAAATTCCGCGGTGCCAAGTCGCGGGTAACAGCTAGTCTTTAATATGAGTTTAGATACTCTATTGTTTGTCAACCAACACTACTTAGAATACAACTAGTCGCTCCACTAGTTGTTTGGACAAACTAGTCGTATTTTGCGATAGTCCGGGTTCAATAGCACAAAACGCCGTCCCGAAACCTTGATATTTAATCAAGTACGTCAACGTCCTGTGGTTCTATTCATACGGAACCAAAACAACTACTGTCCTATTCAAATTAGTGGCGGTGATTAATCAAAATAACCGCTGAGGGCGGGAAGTGGTAAAGGCGGGGCTTGGATGATAACGGTGCGTTTTCGCTCGACGCGATTAGCTTTTTGGCGTCTGTGGCTAGAGTAGTTGCAGACAGCTGTTGATTTAGTTTCTTCAATCAATCAACAAACGTATTCCGTTCTTATGACTTTAAGAATAAAGGTTTAATAGTTAAAACGTTAGCTAACACTTTATTTACCTTTTAACCGTAGAGCTTGTATGAAAAAGATCAGGAATGTTAAAGAAGGTCTGCTGGGCAAAGGTCTACCCCAATTCTTTCCACTTCTTTCTAACTTTTACCTTTGAAATTATATAGAAGTCCACCTAAAGACGTTCGAATGCCTATTAAAAGATACTGTATTTACATAATGAAGACTGCTAGACTTACCTAAACATGATACAAAGCTTTTTCAAACTTACTAAGCCACAAACCCTTAAAATAGTCACGTTCTATTTTTTATCCCTTTTTATTGATTCAAGTCTCGTCCATACTAGATTGTGTTTCTAACATTCATATTCGTTGCTGCTCAAATACTAAATATATTTATAAACTTTTTTCTGATTGTTTATATATATATTTTTAATCAATAATGCTAGTGTATTATTTTAAAAAAGGAATGAGAATCGTTGCTTATACAATATATAAAATCATGCTGATTCTGAAATTGTATATAAAAAAATCTCACAGATAGATGATTTAGTCTTATATTTTTGCTGGTAACTTTCTTATCCAGTTCCATATTCCACTGACCATAATCTTAAATGTGACTATACATTTTTAACTATGTCATCTGAAGCCAAAAGAGGGTTATGCATCGTCCGATAATCCGCTTAGCTTAAAGTCAAGCCCCTGCCCAAAAGGGACTAGGAAGCTACTTTTAACTTAAATAGCGAACCTTTAAAGCCGTTTTCCTTCCTGCTCGCTAAATGCAGGATTTTATTGGCCTTAATACCCTTCCTTATATTCAAAGTACAATTGAAGCAATAGTACCTAGGTAGATATAGACAATTTATAAATTTCTTAGTCCCATGTTGGTCTGGGACATATTATTTTTTTAAGTCCCAGACTAACATGGGCCAAATGTTGGTCTGGGACTTAAAAAAAGAATATGCCAACTGTGGTGCTTGCCTAGCATGTCGTAAAAGGGGACTAATGGTATATGGGGTTTGGGTGTGTGATTGTGTATGCGACAGGTATCTTAGGGTTACGAAGGTCAGATCGGCAGACGCTTCAATGTAATTACTAAACTCGCTAAATCCTGGATCATGGTCTAAGCGGACCCCGTCTAAGCACGGGACATAACGCTAGGAAGATAATGTTGTGACAAGTGTCTATCCAATAAACCATTAGTCGCCTTCTACTATACGCTAGGCAAAAAACACAGTTGGTACATTATTTATAAGTCCCGGATCAACGTGCCGTAATCCTACTAATATTATAAATGCGAAAGTTTTTATGTATGGATGGATGTTTGTTACTCTTTCACAAAAAAACTAGATAATCAATTTTAATGAAACTTTAGAATAATATAGCTCATACACTCGAATAACATATAGGCTATGTTTATATATATTTTATCGATGTACCACGCGAGCGAAGCCGCGGGCAGAAGCTAGTAGAGAATATATTTATTTTTGTAACGCAAATATTTTCGCGTAAGGTAGATTACCTTTGATTTTGTTTCACTGACACGTTGTCAATCGTCCGTTTTTGTAACATCATGGAATTTTCATAATATTCCAGCGAGCCAATGTATTTCAGGCGAACATAATTGACTTTTTCACGTTTTTTTAAGCGAAAACTTCGTTGATATACAAAGCTTATTTTTTTGTATTTAAAATAACCTTGAATTGAACCCTTTGATATCGGATACATTTTGTTAGAAGAGATTTAACTAAAACGGCTAAATGTATTATTTTATAAAAGTTTAAAAATATACTTAAAATTACAAGGGCTATATCGATATAAAAGTCTAGGGGAGAGTTGGGAGAACTCTTACAAAACACCAGTATTTAAATCGTTAAAAAGGTCACAGGCTGTTTTATCACGCACAGTTTTAGAGCCGCGAGATGCAATACAAGTCTAACAACTAATTCAATAGACCGAATTCACTATTTTAATTTACGCAAGCGAAGCAGCAGTCTATGTCTTTAGATACCATACACTTACATAATCACGTTTCCATTAAAATACACATACTCTACTCCTTTAATTATCTTGTTCTCTAAATAAACCGAAACAAAATAATATAGACAAAAGTTTAATTATATATTGTCGCATTGTTACAAAACTTAAAATAAAGGGTGTATAATCGTAATAATAAGTTCACTGAACTACGAATTAACATCTAGGTCAAACAATCCCTATTGTTCTGTCTCGTTTCCACATGGCATGATTTACGTTCGAAAGAACAAGACATTAAACGGTGCCGTATACACCTGGCCGTTCATTTATCGAGCCGGGGTGACAATAGATGTATCCTCCGCAACCGGGGATCGTAACGCGAAAACCATTCACTCCCATTCAAAAACAATTCACTCTCCCATTTTGTTTCGCCTTATATTTTCATGTCCAATAAATGGCGCAGAAATAATTGCATTGTGAGCATTAATACGGGGGACTACAATCGTATCTGCAAATGTCAAAGTCTGTCAAACTAATGACAGTCAATATAGCATCGGCGGTAATGACTTTACTGGTTGCTGAAGTGGAAATGATAGTACGAAATAGCCCCTGTTTCCCCTAACACTCTCGTCCTTATTTATTTACGTTTAAGGTCGACTTTTGTTTGCGTGAAGGATAGTTTACGGTAGGTCTAACCAATTGATCTGCCCAAAGGCAATCTCTCCCGTTGATTCCTTGCGAATACGTTTCTTTCCACTGTATTTGCATTTGCTTGGGTGTATACGAAAAGGGGAGATTTGCTGCTTTTGTTCGCATTTTTGGTTATCTTGAATAGCAAAATTTTAGAGGGGTTCCTTGGAACAATTTACTTAAAGACTTGTAATAGTAGCTCAATACTGGAGACTGTTACGATTCTCAATTCGGAGAAATAAAAAACACGTCGTTTTTTTATTTATTTATTTTATTTATTTATTTAAGGTACAACTACAGAAAACAACTCGATACATTTACACAGTATCTAAAAACAGGTTTCACAGTAAAATTGAATTCCGGTTAACGTTGCACACAACATTTCCATTAAATTAAAAAGACCAAAGGAACAGAAGAATGGAACACAAATTATTTAAGTAAAAAAAAACAAAACAAAAAAAAAAATAAATACATTGGTTTAAGACGACATATTCTGCCTTACAACTTTTACAAATGACCGTAAACTTTGAGAGAATATATCCAAGTCTTTTATATTGTCGTTATAAAATCTGAACATTCGAAAAAGCGGATCATTAAAAGTAACATTGTTTTTGCAAGTTGGCACAGAGAAGAGTTTTAATTTTCTCTTACTACCACTAGTCCTAAATGACAAATGGCTCAACAAATCCATAGCATCCCATTGTCCATTAACAATTTTATGCAGTGTTGACATATCATGAATAGTACGCCTAGACTGCAAAGTTTCAATTCCAAAAAACTTTAGTCTAGCTTCGTACGTGGGCAATTTTCGCCTCATACCTAGTTTTGTGCTTAAATTACGTAGGAACCGCCTTTGGACAGCCTCCAATCGATCAATGTGATTGTTGTACTGGGGACTCCATATGATTGAGTTGTACTCTAGAATACTTCTTATAAGAGCAAAATACAGGATTAGCACACTAGCTGGCTTTCGGAATGGCTTTGTCGACCTCATTATAAAACCTACAGTTTTATTGACCCTAGACATAATGCTGTCATAGTGATACGTGTAACTTAATTTAGAGTCCAGCCATACACCGAGATCCTTAATCAGATTTCGACGATTTAGTATTATATTATTAATACTGTAAGTATATTGAATAGGAAATTTCTTTTTTGTGAAAGTTACAATACAGCACTTAGAAATATTTAAAGACATGCTATTACATTTACACCAATTATGAACCTTATCAATATCATTTTGTAATAAAATGGCATCCTCTGTACAAGTGACTTCGTGATATATTTTTATGTCATCTGCATAAGCAATACACTTACAAGTTATGGATTCTATTAGGTCATTAATATACATAATAAATAAAAGCGGCCCCAAATTAGAGCCCTGTGGAATGCCAGATGTATTTTCATAAGGATCCGAGTCATAACCATGTACTACCACTAGTTGAGTCCTTCGCGATAGATAAGAAATGAGCCATCGCAAAAGAGTCCCATGTATCCCAACATGACGAGCCTTGCAACACAAAATATGATGGTCTACCTTGTCGAACGCTTTTGAAAAGTCAATATAAAGTGAATCCACTTGGTAACTCCTGTCAAAAGCCAAATTAAGGTCATGAATGTAAGCAAGAAGATTGGTTGAAGTGGAACGTCGGCTAACAAACCCATGTTGCTTGTCACTAATAACCGGATTCAAATAGCAATATAAATGTTTGTAAACTAAGCTTTCAAAGATTTTAGAAAAGCAATTAAGTATGCTGATTGGCCTAAAGTTTTCTACATCCATCTTTTTACCGGATTTATGTATGGGTACGATTTTAGCGATCTTCCACAGTTCGGGGAAACTACTTGTGTGTAAGCTCAGGTTATATATTAAGCAAAGAGGCTTAGCCAACGCTGTTCGACATTTATTTACAAATATAGGTGGCACTCCGTCTGGTCCAGCACCCTTAGTAACATCTACAGAATTCAGAGCTTCCACAACGTCCTGTTCCGTTAAAGTGATATGGGAGATACTTCTACTTGACTCAGGAAAACTAGGTGTATAAGTGGTTGCAGAAGGCTTACTATAGACAGACGAAAAATATGTTGCGAATAGATTAGCTATATCTCTGCCATTATTTGCATAAACAGATTTAAAATGCATTAGGTTTGGTAAAGTATTCGTAGTATTTCTTGATTTTGTATATCTCCAAAAAGCTTTAATGTCATTTTTAACACTTTCCTCAACTCTTTCCAAGTGTGTTCTATAACATTTATTAAATTCTTTTTTGGATCTCGCTCTAAGCGTAGAAAAAGTATCAAAGTCACGAGGATTGCGGTATAGCTTAAATTTCTTGTGGTATCTATTTTTCTCTTTTAATATTTTTATTAAAGGTCGGGAAAACCATGACGGCCAAGTATTATTATAATTACATACTGGTGTGTGTTTTTCGATTATTTCCCATAAATTGTTATAAAATATCTGTACAAAACTGTCGCAATTCAAGTCAGCGTATTGCTCCCAGTCTATATCAGAAAGCTCGGCACTACATGCAGCGAAGTCAGTTTTATGAAATCTATATTTTTTGCTAACATTTTGTCTCAAAATATCGGGTTTACTATAATTCAATATTATTTCTAGGGGTGGGTGATACAGGTCAATTCGACTTAATGGTTGAGCCTCTGAGACAACACAGGAAGTCTGAGAGTTATTCAGAACCAAATCTAAAATATTTTTTTTAAAATTAACGATGCAGTTTGATTGGTTCAAGTCCAATCTTACTATGAACTCGCGCAAGTCACGTGTTTTTGTATTAGTCTCAGTTGTAGGAAGCTTACAAGACCAGTCAATGTCAGGAAGATTAAAATCACCTACTATTAGTGTATGATCGGAGGACGACTGAATGATACTCTCGATGCCATTTAGGAAACCTCTAAATTGGTCAGATTGAATATAGGAGGGTATATAAACGGTACATATGTTTAGAGTAGTATGTCTAAGTTCTATTTTTACCCACACGTTCTCCAAAGTCACACCAGAAAGTATATTTTCGGTACACATTAAGTTTTTTTTAACCGCAATTAGTACACCTCCACCATAATTCTTGTTGTATTTCATCATAAATTCAGCGCTTCTATCATTACGATATACAATGTATCTGTCATCAAAAAGTTCAGAGGACGCTAAGGAGTCATTAAGCCATGTCTCACATAAACATATTACGTCGTAATTATTTATTAAAGTAAAATTCATTACATCTTCGGTTTTAGATTTAATACCTCTCGTGTTCTGATAAAAAACAATTAATTTGTCAGACATAAAAAAAAGGGAAATTGTTATATTATGGTACATCTGCGTCAAGAAAATATAAAGCTAGCGAGACAATTACTAATCAAGTGAGTCCAGTGTTTTCTGACATTTTACATGAATGAACGGTGAAGATTCATTTTTGCGCATAAATATTCGCCCACTACGCACCCACACGAACTTGTAGGTTAATTCTTTGGCCTTGGCGCGGGCGGCAGCATGCAGTGATTTATTAGAAGGAGACAAGTGCTCCGAAACGAAGATAGGCACCGAGGGTCCACTGAAGTTCAATAGAGATGACCCAAGTTTGTTATTTGGGTTTGACCTGTTGTAGCGGGTGACTGCTGAGTAAAACTCATCACGACAGCGAATGCTTCTCAGCTGAACCACTATGGCCCTCGGAGCCTTACTCTCCTTATTTTTACGGGCAACCCTCGTACAATTCAGTATATCGGCGTCTTTTATCTTTAGCGACACTACATCAGCTATTTTGTTTACTACAGTCACGATATTTTCATTTTTATTTTCAGGCACTCCCTGAATTTCGAGGTTACTGTTTCTCAGGTATTGCTCGAGCTGGTCAATGCGCTCAGACATCACACTAACTGTAGTACGAAGTTGTTCACATTCAGCCCTCATATTTTTATGATCAGACATTATCGTGTTTGTGGACTTAATTAAGTCATCGTATTGATTGCTAATGTATTGCACTGAGCTTTGAAGATCCTGCAACTTCTCATTGATTGGTGCCATTTCAGCGCGGATAGCGGCTTTTATTTCTCTTCTTATCATGGCAGTGAGGTCAGTATCCAAGCTTTCATTCTTACTACGGCATCCTCTGACAGTTACGTTGTCACGTTGGTGTTCATCAGCTACGCGATCAGGGGAAATATCTTGACCGGCAGCTGTACGCACCGGAGTATTTGTGGTATCACTTTTTGGTTTCCTGTTGACACATTCAGGACAGATCCAGGATTGTTTATTTTCACTTCCGGCCCCATAAAAGCTGTTAAAACGCCTCTCAGGAACACCAGCACACAGTAGATCGTAGGTTTTGGTGCATTTACAGCATTTGAGGAATTGTTTGCCCTTAATTAAGTTAAGGCAGCCGGCACAATTAATTTGCTTCGAAGACATCTTAATATTCCAAAAGTAATGTTATCATAAAGAGCACAGTAATAAAACCGCACTAATAAATGCTCACGGGTAATTCCAGTCGACAAGTTACCGTGTGCGCGCGAAGAAGGTCTTAAGCGCCGTGTAATAGGCGGCGCTTACGCGTTACGCCGAGTCAGTTTACTATGCACTATACTGACGGTGTTTATCACAAACAATTTTTATATTTTCTATTGATAGTGTCATAAATACAATTCACTAAGTGTCACTTGTAGTACATATTGTTTAAGCACAGCAATACCACTACTATAAACGTAGATGTAAGTTTGTAAACAACTTTTAGACACTGTTTTAAACAAAAAAATCGGGATCAGAATTATAAACAGTCCGTGTTCTTTAACTGTTCGGAGGGTAATGTTGACGTACATATGTTAAAAACACATATTTCGAAGATACTTTGCATGGGACTTATGTCTTTGTTAAGTTAACCATTAAAAAGAAAACGGATAGACATTTCCTTAATTGGACAAAAATACAATTCGCTAGAATAAAAGTTATGTACGAACGTAAATTTATGTACGGCTATAATTTGAATCCAGAAACACGTGCCCGGATCTGAACCTACACCCGCATATGAAGCGCGCATCTATAAAGCTCAATTTATTAATACCTATCTAAAGCAATACCATAAATAAGACGAAATCGAATTTCGGCCCCTCGGATGAAGACTTTAATAATCGACAAATGATCATTTAAGTCATTTATGTTCCAGGCAGGAATTTCGTCACATTTACCCTTTACGACAACTAATAATCACCTCTGGTACAATTAGGAGATTAATAAACGAAAATCGATTCAACGCTACCCATATCAGTTGGTTTCGATCATTAAGTGATTCAAAATTGATTGGGATATCATCCACACGTTAAAATGTAATGAGTCGGGAGACGGCGCATGGTAATGGTCTGACATGACAATTTTACAAATGTGTGACGGAGGAAGGGTATTGGGTATAATGAACGGTAAATATAATAATAATAAATAAATAAATATCCGACTACATCACATACATTGATCTGACTCCGAGGTAAGTAGCTTAAGCACTTATGTTACGGATATCAGAATCAACAGTGGTATTACAAATAAATATTGGATATTAACACCCAGACACAGAACAAACACAAGTATTCATCATACGAATGTTTGTCCTGGGTGGGAATCGAACCCACAACCCTTGGCGCATGGGGCAGGGTCACTACCGAATGCGCCATCGAGCCAGTCGAATATGACAGTTACATACATGTATCTCCGTATATGTATACTCGTAATCCCCATAGGCATAGTAAAGGGGCAGCTTGCCCCCTTAAACAAATTCAGCAAGAAAATAAAACGGTTAGATCGAACATTTAAAAAAAGTATTTGTGACTGGTTTCTGCCCACGACTTTGCTTGCGTGGTACATCGCTAAATCATAGCCTATATGTTATTCGGGTGTATAAGCTATATTATAGTAAAGTTTCATTAAAATCCATTCAGTTGTTTTTACGTGAAAGAGTAACAAACATCCATCCATACTTACAAATTTTCGCGTTTATAATATTAGCAGGGATTAGATGCCGGCTTGTAGCCTACACAATCATACAACCCGCTATAACATTAGTCGCCTTTTATGACATGCTAGGAAAGGAATACAGTTGGCACGTTGGCAAGTCCCAGACTAACATGAGATAAATATGTTCTAATGTTGGTCTGAGACTCAAAAATAATGTAACAACTGTGTACCAACCTTGCTTAGACTAAAAGGCTACTAGAAGTCTATTGGATTTTGCGTTTGTCATCATATAGATGACTGGCTCGATGGCGCATTCGGTAGTGACCCGGCCCCATGTGCCAAGAGTTGTAGGTTCGATCCCCAACCAGGACAAACATTCGTGTGATGAATACTTGTGTTTGTTCTGTGTCTGGGTGTTAATATCTAATATTTAAGTATATATTTGTAATACTACTGTTAATTCTGATATCTGTAACACACAAGTGCTTAAGCTACTTACCTCGGAGTCAGATCAATGAATGTGATGTCGTCGGATATTTATTTATATTTATGCGACGAGCCACTTATCACTATTTCACAATCCACCTTACCCAACCCAACATTATTTTTGGCTAAAAGTTTGGCCTCAAAAGTGTCCGTGAATAAAAATAGAGATTTAAATTTCTTGCCACAAAATATGTTCTACTATCCATAACTCGATATTGCCAGAATCATAAACAAAACATGAAGAGGTTAGGTTGTCATAGATAAAAAAAACGGATAAAGATGATTTAATAGAATCCCGTTTTTTTGGTCCTATATTGTTTACCCCTCGGGCTACAATGCATTTGGCACATGCGCAGATGCTCTTATTCGATTCCCGTCAAGCGCTTTTATTGCGATCTCTTCTATTGTTATATGATTATATCGTTGTCTGTCTGATTGTATAAATGTAATGCCCTATACACTATTCACTTGAGATACTACTAGTTTTTTGTTACCAGTCAAAGTATATTAGTAAAGCATTTGTCTTTTCTGTCATAGCATCATTTCTTTTCGATAGATTAAAATAGCAACATTAGAAATAATAGTATACCTAAAGATTGTGACAAGCATATATAGGGTCCAAAGTGGTGTACAAGCTGTGCGTATAATCGCGATAATTAAGCAACCTTCGCGATGCCTAATCAAAGGATGGGTGACCGAATATGTCAATGTCGATTTAGTTATCATTTATCAACTTGTAAAAGCAAGAATTTCCTTCGAAAATAATTTCATCAAGCAACATGGTTAATGGTATCGGCAACGTTTGTATTAACTTTATAGACATATCCCTCTAACCTAGAATAGAACCTGCCGTTCACGTTTACAGACATCATAAATAGATTCAATTTTATGTCAGGGCTGAGACAATAAAAATAAATTGCCTTCCGTCGGTTTTATTATCCGTCAATACGCAACAAATAAAACGACTGTAACAGCCCGTTAACCCTCCGCAGAGATACGGGATTTTATAATCAGTGCAAAGCGACAACTGTCTGGTTATTATTAGAAAATAATTTGATTATAATCAATGATATTACGTATAAATAAGAGACAGATATGTCATAAGCGCGCGCGATCTGAAGACTCGGACATGTCACATTGGGACGGTTTGTGAGTTTTATTTTCATTTGCACATGATGTGTTTCGTATCGTGATCGGAAGCGTCAAAAGCTTGCATTCTATGATAATGCAAATATTTTACTGAGACGATTTAATGCATGTGTGTTTACTGCACTCTAGGTGGTTAATTTCAGAGTTTAATAACTTTGTTTCAGCTGTGACAATGCATTAAATTTTTTTTAGCTACAACATAGGTTCGAAAGATTAAATAGAATCAATTTTGATTTGACAGCAAAATCCTTTTTTCATTCAGTAAGCAAGTTATCTCGACTCAAAGAGTATTTTCGTGAGTATTATTTGAAATTTAATGATTTTTCGATTATTTGTTTAATGTATGATGATGATGTGATTGCATGGAGTTAAACACATTTTCACTTTTTGATTCCTCTGACCTCGTTTTCTGGCAAAGATAAAAAGAAACCGCAAAAACAAAAGCGATTATTTTCGCAACAGACGCAGGATTGTATAATTTGTTCTGTACAGAACGGGCCGTTTCGGTGAGAGCGCCATTTTGAACTGTCAACCCCAACCGGGAGTTTGGCATTCGGCAACCAAGCCGTAATGGCACAATAAATAGTTTGCAGCCCTCACCCATCTGTCACTTAACTAGTAAAATATACAGACGTCATTCAGCTTGCCACAGTGAAAAATCGCAGTGTGCCACCCCTGATTCGCCTCCTGACGCCATACGATTACCCACCTTAAATACAAAGATTTAGTGTCCAAAACAGCATGCGGCCGGCAGTGAATAAATTTAAATATTTGTTAACTTAAAATGTAACTCATGTTAACGGAAATACAGTCTAAATTGCAGGACTGAGCATTTGTTCTCCAGAGTTTTGTTCTAAAACCACTTTTATTGTTAGAGGCAGTAGTGTGATATTGGTTTGACACTTTTTCGTACTAGCTGGGGTTGTTTAACTTTGAAGTTGTTCAAAAGACCCCGATTTGGGATTCTGGTGGATTTCTTTTTGGATTAAAGGCCCTATGAATTTAATGATAATGTTTTTGGGGGTTATTACGACTAAGATTTTGTCGCGTGGCGCGTTTTTAATAAGCATTTTTATGCCTTAATGAGCACTCTCCAGTCTTTCATCTCCATACAATGTTCGGCGATCTTAACTTTATTAATTATGCACATTACTGATTATTAAACCGCTTCAGTGATTATAATATGCATTAATTGAAAGGGTGGACTTTTTTATCGTTTGCTTACATGGAATGTTATTTAAATTTAACTTTATTATTGTTAATCACAGTCGTTAAACTTTTAAAGATAGCTAGTATTTCGAATGAGATTATATGTACTAAATTTTGCCTATAAGTCCAAGGAAAACGAAATATAAATTTATAAAAGGAAATAACATATTATTGGTTTCGAATCTTATGACAAATAAAACAACACACACACAAGCTCTATGGCGCATTCGGTAGTGACCCTGCCCCATGCGCCAAGAGTTGTGGGTACGATCCCCACCCAGGACAAACATTCGTATGATGAATACTTGTCTTTGTCCTGTGTCTGGGTGTTAATATTCATTATTTAAGTATATATTTGTAATACCACTGTTGATTCTGATATCCATAATACAATTGCTTAAGCTACTTACCTCGGATTCAGATTAATATATGTGGTGTAGACTCATATATATATTTATATATAAATATATACCATTGAGCGGTGGTAGCTCAATGGTAAGGACACGCGCCTCTTAACCGAGGAGTGCGGGTTCAAACCCGGGCATGTACCTCTAGATTTTAAAAAATCTATGTACATATTTATACCACTAGCTCGACGGTGAGGGAAAACATCGTGATGAAACCTGCAAATTCAAACAACTTTGAATTTGTAACCATGATCCAAAAATTGTCTGGTTCCCCTATCTTAGGGTTACGAAGGTCAGACCGGCAGTCGCTTCAATATAATTACCAGACTCGCTAAATCCTGGATCATGGTCTAAGCGGACCCCGTCTAAGCACGGGACATAACGCTAGGAAGATGATGATGATATAAATATATAAATTAAGATGAAAACTGGGACTAATTTTGCACATTCTACTCGCAGTATAGGGTTGACAATTTCTTGAAGTCAAAAATTATTATTTACAATTTCATATTCCTTTTTAGGTTTACATATGGTTTTCATGTAATATTTTTGTGATTAAAACGTGTATCCCACTTTGTTACATCTCGGCTCGGATGGGGTGCTTGATCAAACATTTGATCAAATATTTGCTTGCGTCAAGTAAGCAAATATTTGCCTCGCGCGGCGCTTGCTGCCAGATTATTAATAACGATAACTTTTTTGTTGCAGGTACGAATGAGGGTTTTATTGGAAGATAAAAGGATATTTTAGTACTTGCAAGGTAAGAAGTCATCATCACATTTGGTTAGCACTGAACGGCTATCATTTAATCTTCTTTGCTTCTCTGCGTATGTAGTGTTATAAATCAATATTTTTTTTTTTGGCTGAATGTGGTGAAAGGGTCCTGCTGCCTCTTTTACTCTGCCTACCCCTTCGGGGATTATGGGAGTGATTTTATGTATGTATGTATGTATATTTTTTTTAAAACCATAAGTTTGGATTTGAGCCAGCACTAATAGCAATGTAGATAAACAGTTTACTATGAAGCTCCTTAAATTATCAATCAGGATATTTTTTTTTTAAACCAAAAGATTTTGTTTGAACTAAGCAAACCTTGTAATATGGATACTAGATACCGGATAGACATACATTCAATACGTTTATAATCATCCATAACTACCACGTTCATCACGAACATTTGCCCCTAGCTAATCGAACCCACGCCCTTTCCCTTCGTGCCTTCATCGTCATGCCTTGCTTTCGTGTCTAGCGTAGATAAGCTATACACGAAATACTATATATCTATATATCGTAATAACACCTCTCAAATGTCTCGATATATATCGACAAAATATCGATATTTCGATATATCGATATTTTTTGCCCAATAATCGGTTACCTTTAATATTTTATTTAAGAGACAATAATTGAGCGGTGGTAGCTCAATGGTAAAGACACGCGCTTCTTAACCGAGGAGTGCGGGTTCAAACCCGGGCACGTACCTCTGGATTTTTCAAATCTATGTACGTATTTATACTACTAGCTCGACGGTGAAGGAAAACATCGTAATTAAACCTGCAAATTCAAACAATACCTTTAATATTTTATTTAAGAGACAATAATTGAGCGGTGGTAGCTCAATGGTAAAGACACGCGCTTCTTAACCGAGGAGTGCGGGTTCAAACCCGGGCACGTACCTCTGGATTTTTCAAATCTATGTACGTATTTATACCACTAGCTCGACGGTGAAGGAAAACATCATAATGAAACCTGCAAATTCAAACAACTTTGGATTTGTAACCATGATCCAAAAATTGTCCGGTTCCCCTATCTTAGGGTTACAAAGGTCAGACCGGCAGTCTCTTCAATGTAATTACCAGACTCGCTAAATCCTGGATCATGGTCTAAGCGGACCCCGTCTAAACACGGGACATAACGCTAGGAAGATAATGAAGAGACAATAATTATTTTATTTAATCAAAAATGAAGAACAAACAATGAGCAAAAAAAAGCCCGGAACTTGAGCAGAGCTGTTAACGTAGTCAGGTAATAATATATCAGTTTTGATATCCGAAAATAAATATCGAAAATCGATATAAAGAATAAAAAAAATATATATCGATATCGATATAAATAGGTAAAAAATATATATCGATATCGATTGAAATAGGTAAAAAATATATATCGATTATTTTCTGGAAAAATATCGATATTTCGATGTATAAGTATATCGATTTTTTTTTACCCAAGCCTAACCCGGGTCTAACCCTGTCAAAATGTTGTTGCCAAACGCAGGATTTGTCCATCAAGACCTCCCATGTTTCGCCTGTTCCTATCACCTCGACTCAACTGTCCCCCTTCAAGAAACACTCTAAGGTGTGAAAGTGATTTACATAAATTTCACATTTAAATTACGGGTACACCCTCCGATTCACAGCAGTAGTCTGGTACGGTTAGGACGGTTCGGGGAAATAGGGAAGATTGACAGAAATGTTTGGGGGTGTTGGGAAAATTGATTGTGGTGTGTTATCATCATCAACGTTGTGTTAATAAGTTGATGATCATATATGTATGTATGTACATTGACTATTTATAAGTGCTTTTTTGAAGCCTTTATAAATAAAGAGATTTTGAATTTGAATTTGTACTGAGAAGCGGAGACATAGTGATTTTGTATCTATCAATTCGTTATTACTTTTTGTTTTATACATATGAGTTACCAGGATTCCGTGTCACAGAGATGTTATGATGCATCCCAGAGGATCTATGAATTTTCCCGGAATAAAGTATTTGATTATAACCTATTTGACACGCAACATTTTATTCCAATATGTTCAGCTAGAGATTGCAATGCAGCAGCATTTTTGCTGGATACAGCACATGACGCGGAATAAGATATTCGTAAATAAAGATTCTGATGCACAAATAATTTATTGTGTAATATAACATCGATAAAACATAGCTTAAGTGTTTAACGGTTGTATCAGCTATATTATTCTAAAGTTTTAATAATATCTATTCAGAAGATTTTTCGTGAAAGAATAACAAACATCCACATATGCATCCATCCATATAAACTTGCGCGTTTCTAATATTAGTAAGATATGCTATACACTGTGTCCGTATCTATAACCAAATTACTTCCAATAAAGATACCATCGAATATTCTCTTTTTTATTCCACAATCACCGGAACTAATTTAAAATTGACATCAAATTCATCAGTCGCTATCCCCACTACCTCTGAGGAAGACGAATCAATTATTCATGACGTCATACTGTCTGTTAAATGAATTTATCACTATATTATTGACTCAATTGTTCTGTCACCATTTCTTCGGATCCATTTGACATTCCGTTGGCTGAGTTGTTTTATATACGGGACAAAGGCTGAGCGGTTTCTTAAGTAACTTATATTATGGGCGGTTTGGCGTTAAGATTGAAATAAATCGTCCGCTTTCTGGAGTTTAACGAATACACTTATGGGGTGATATTGGTGACTCATAAAAAAAGGAAAGGCTTACTTTCAGATAATGATTAAAAGTAGGTTGAAACGACGCCACAGGTTTGATTATGTAGTTTTAAAATATTCTCAACAAATGAATTCAAAAACTACTGAAGATTTCCAGATGAAATTAAGCATAGCCGTGGATTATACACTAGAATAGCACATGAGCTTGGCTTTGTTTTATTAATGTACCACGTAAGCAAAGCCACGGCCAGAAGCTAGATAGATAGATAGATATCTAGTAATAGATAGAGATAATGATGGTGCATAAAATTTGTAATCAAACTTGTTTACTTTTAATTTATGATGATATAACTAATTCAAAACTAAACAATATGATAATATAGATACCAATCTACATTTCATCTAACTCATTTTCTATCAACGAATTGCGAAATTCCCACTTTGTAACAAGATTTGAACTTTATATTAAAGGTAAGTCTATGCTAATATTTACGAATAAATTACCGGAGAAACCTACCTCAGTGACACAATTATCTTAACTAACAACAATACCTTGCAAGTTAGTTAATCTCAACTCAAATACCCTGTAATATCGAGATATAAACTTAAACTGACTATCACCGGACAAGCTAAGTAAATCTTGTATGTAAATTCGACGATTTTGCTTTGTGGTACAAGTTACAAACATTTCTATGTAAATTGTTGGCGAAAAAGCTATTTTTAGGAATGTTTAATATCAAAATTTATGTGGATAATTGAACTGCGTTCGGTGTATCACATAACGTCGTTCGGCAGTGAAAACCTCGTAAATGATTTTGTTAGTGCTTTAATTTTACAAAGGGAAGAAAAAATTACCTACTGAAAAAAAAAATATGGATGGTAATAGTACGGTTTTTTTTTTTTTTAATAATGATTGCAATCAATGGTACATAATCGTAAGAATTCAAATATCTCATGGTTAAATAAGCCTGATGTGACTTACAAAATAAATTAAAAAAACTGCGCAAATTTAACTTCCGAGAATTTCACTGCCGAACAAGAAAAGTTGAATGGATGAGTTATTTCTGTATTCAGTACTTAAAATGTAGGTAATTATATTAACTGAATATTTCTGTAACATAAGTTTTAGTTAGTTGATAATGCTTTATTTATTGCAGAACAATACGAAAAGGCTTCTTTTTAACTTTATTCATATTTATGTATTTTTACTGGCTTTAGACACTAAGTTATACGGTCATCACTTTGTATGCTTTTTATATCATAATAGATACATACATACCTCTCCGGCGTTAGTTTCAATCATTGTCAATTTCTTTTTAATAAATTTTTCACTTCGTTTTGTTTTCGTTTAAATTATCACTTCAATACTAAATTATGATGATTCTAAATTAAGGTCATCAGTCATCTTTGCCAAGTTTCGCACATCTTCAGTCGCAAGTATGTCAGAACGGTGCATTTCACACGTGTCATTGGAGGAACTGGAATTAAAAACCTTTTCATTATCATTGAGCGTTCTTCAGAAATCCTCTTCAAATTCTGGCACACATCAAAAGGCTATTGTAACGAATGATTCATATTGAAGGGAAAGCGTATTGAAATTTCTTCATCTCGATTTCGAAATTTGGCTTTTGTATAAATTTTGGCTGTGATTCATCCAATTATTTGTTGGTGCATCTCCACAACTTGTGCATTGCACCAGCGAAGCGGACCAAACGGCACCTGACGATTATGCATATTACTCGTCGAGTGTAGGCAAGTTTTGCACCGCAGTGTTTTTGGCTGAGGTGTGACACAGCGTTTACCGCAATATGCACCTTAACGATTAAGAAAGACTGGTAAAATTAAATTGCCCGCATTGGCTAAATTCGTTATCATTTCGTTGTACAAGAAATGATATGGAAAAAAACGAAAGGTCATTTAATTAAAAACTGGCCCCAGTAAGCAACCCTGCAAAACCCCAAGCTTTTTCTCGTCCCTAACTGTTGACTGAGGTTAATTAGGAAGAAAAACTTTTAGATAGGCGGAAACTTAAACAAATTAAAGCTTTAAACTGTCTTTAGCTGCCAACACAAACAAAAAACACCGTTCGAAACGGCCGAGTTCATAATATCGATCGCCTTTTAAAATTCAAATCAATCAAAATTCAAAACAAATTTCGGTTTCACGGCTTCACCTTTCCTTCAACTTTTGTCAATAACAACCTCAGTAACACCAGGCTTAAATTTTAACTTGCCACTTTAACTTACTTTAGACACCATTAATTACCCATTATATTGAATTACTGGTTCGTTGAGTAACTGTTTGTTTGAAGACCTTTGAGAGGAATAATTTGAAAATTTCATCGGGCCACGTTTCAATTTGAAAGTGGAAACTGTGTTTTATAAAATTGAAAGTTTATTTCACATCGGTGAGTTTCACTTAATTCATACTTCTTGATGAGGTAACTGAGAAGGAATCAGAGACTTTGAAGATGTTTAATAACGAAGACACAAGTTTGCAGTTTTTTGTACTAGCTCTCGCTAGCTGAGACAACGATTCGTTACGGAAGTTTTTACACTTTCAGAGGGTAAATAAAAAGTAGTGTTGAAAAACTAAGATAAGAAGTGCAAGCGTTTGAGTCGCGACATATTTTGTGGTAAAAAGTTAATAATGTCTTATATGAGTCATCAGGTTTTAGCTCATTGTTGATCGATCGTAATTAAACGTTATATGGACGACTTTTACACGGAAGGTCATTCTATCAATAGATTATAAAAAAATTCAAATAGGCACAATTATTTATTATAGCATGTATATTTTTTGTCTATCTTGTTGCAAAACTTGCAACTGCTAACTGCTGTTTATAATAAAAATACTTTAAATCACTTTGACGTTAAATGTGCTATAAGCAAAAATTTAAAGCTTAAATTAAAGAAATTATGGCGCAAAGTTATTATTGAACTAATGATGTAACTAAAGCGCAAAAGTAGGCCAAAAACATAAAATACAAGTTTCATTCTACAGCGGCAAGACAAGCAAACATTAAGTATATTTAAGGAAACATGTAATACAACACATAAAATAGGCAACTCACTGACTAAAGAATATGCATACCAATAGGTAATGTATGCAAAATAGTAAAAGTACGATAAGTATACGATATCACGCGAAACCGACATTTTGTTAGCATTTATATAAGGCTGGCAACGGAAAGCTACGGTCCACAACATCAGAAACGTGGTGATGCAACGAGGGAAAATAAAGCTTAGCCAAAGCATACAGAGTTCAGTTTACATTGAAAATGTGATGGAAGATATGATCTTTGGAATAATGGAAATGGAACAGCTAATAATAACAAATGATGGGTCAAGGGTGAAAGTAGACGAAGGAATCGAAGAAGAAAATTAGGAGTCGCCCGGGAAATGTGTTGGAATTACGGTTGTAACTCTAAATATGAATTTTGGATGGTGTTTTTATTGCCCTGATATTTTTTATTAAGAGCTCTTTAATTTGTATTCGGGACAGTAATGGCCTGGTTAGGGAAATTGATGAATTGTGCCGTTGGACATAAGAAAATGTTGCTCGTTTTTTAAAATATTGGAGCGAAAGCGATTTGTATTACATACATAGTGTATCTAATTTTCTATTAATTTAAGATTCTTTACTTGTGGTTTACATATGAGATGTGACTGATTGGTGATGAAGCTTGTAGTTCGGTCATAAGCCCGAATGAAAGGATAGAAAGGTATCTTAATCAGTTCTTCTATAAAAAATTAACAGCTTTTAATACACAGAAAAAAAATGGCTAGTACTACTAGACAGCTGGTGAAGTGCATATAAACGTTATCATCTTCCTAGCGTTATGTCCCGTGTTTTAGACGAGGTCCGCTTAGACCATGATCCAGGATTTAGCGAGTCTGGTAATTACATTGAAGCGACTGCCGATCTGACCTTCGTAACCCTAAGATAGGGGAACGAGACAATTTTTGGATCATGGTTACAAATCCAAAGTTGTTTGAATTTGCAGGTTTCATCACGATGTTTTCCTTCATCGTCGAGCTAGTGGTATAAATACGTACATAGACTTGAAAAATCCAGAGGTACGTGCGTTTGAACCCGCACTCCTCGGTTAAGAGGCGCGTGTCCTTACCATTGAGCTACCACCGCACTAAAGGGCATATAAAGAATAACAAATAAAAAGCACATGTTTATTATAGTTCTACAATTTCTTTGATTAGCAGTTATTTGAAAGCCTTAAAAGATACCTTCGACTTTTTTCATCTCGAAAAATCCACTTAAATTTATTAAAAGGAACTAAAATGTCTTAATAAAGTCTTTTTGACTTTATTAAGACATTTTAGTTTTTTGAACCAACCCATTTGGCCTCACCAACTGGAATTTTAAACCCAACGAACTAATGCAATCTTGCTAATATAACTTAATGAGAATTGAATTAAACGGAGCACTTAAATTTTTATTACATGTCATACTTGTCCAACACGTTAATAAAAATTTTATAGACACTTACCTCATATTGTCTTATCAGCAAATTCTCTATTAACAACTGATTTATATATCCGTTAAAACCCAACTCGATTTTAATAAAACGACATTTCAAAACGTTGTAAACAGGACTCCCGGATATTTGGAGTTTCTGATGCCTCCTAGTAATCCTTCAAAAGGTTCTGTGACTCTTATCGGCTTATGTATAAAGTTCAAAATTGTACTTGGAGATGCAATACCTGGCCCTGGATTGCGTTTAAAACGGCCTTGTATCGTAGGCTCACATTATCATAAGTTCGGGTCTTTTGAGCAGTACAGCAGTTTCATCCGGGATCCTTTAAGCCAGGATCAGCGGGTCTGGGCCTTGGGACGGACATTTCGGGGCGATCGATATGGGCCTTTTTAATTATAAAGGTGGATGTCTTGTTTAGGAGTTGTGAGGTACAAAATAGATGTACTATAATATCGCCATGCTGTGGTTAAATTACTGCGCTGAGCGATCTTCTCTTTGCTTTTTGTTGAGCAGGATAATTAGACCGACATTTGCCTTGTTTTAATAGTGTGGCTGTTGAATCATACATAAGTAACTGTACTTCTAGAGGAAATAAAATTACTGAAATTAATTATTGCTTTACCTGAAATGTTTATTGAAATTAGTATACATGTAATTTATCCTTTTTTTTAATAGTTGTTAAGGTGGTTTTCTTTTCCATATGACTTCGGCACAGTTTTGATTAAAAAAATTACGGTAGATCAGTAATAAAACAAATTTAACATTACCTTTTATCTATTTATCATCTATAAACATATATTTTATACAAATTTAGCAAAACACTAATATACTAGTATAGGAAAAATACTAGCGTTCGACATTCGTATACCACTGCATCGGCTAGTACACTCACACCCGAAAAACTCCAACAAAAGTTGCTCCGTCATCAAACGTCGACTGTACATCCCTCCCGCCTCAAATCCGAATCCAAAATAAAAAAATCAGCTATCAAGAAGCCAACGAGATCACCGCCATTGTCAGACCCCGAATCTACTTACCTCAAGGCGGAGCGCTCAATGCAATCATTCCTCCGCCACGCCGAAGGGACGTGCATTAGCATTTTTATCGATAGAATATCGCGGTTGGAAATTGGCGGCCGATTATCGATTTTTCACGAGTCTAGTGGCAACCCTAGGGAAATATTTTTAGATTTACTACCGAAGTGGAAAAACGGTTTGGTCGTTTGTGTAAAATTTTTGATGTGAAGTCATTTCGTCTGCAGTGTATGTTATATTTTTTAAAAGGATATAGCATTGGCTATTTGACGTGGGTTACCATTGGTACTAAATTACACAAAATAAAAACATTTTTATAATAAAATTTCCAAGACAATATTTCTTGTTATTCGACTACTTTATAGACTAATATACATACATGCTATAAAATACTAGTTCATATCTGCGGTTTCGCCTACGTGAATTCGGCATCTACGCATAACCACATAAGGATGGAGTTATGCATAGATTCACCAAATATTGGAACCCCAAAAGGAATATTTCTACTAGTTGATATAAAAGGCTAAAATTTGCCATTTAGTTATGTATGACAATCTCAAAATTATGGCAACCGGGACCTGTAATTCTGTAGTCACATTACCGGATTTTTGTTTTTGAGTTAAATTATATGATGATATTAAAATTATACCATCCAGTCAACATTTTAATTTTTTTATTCAGTTGATGTAAAGGTTTGTATAACATTTATAATAAAAGGTTAATATTTTTCATAATAAGAGGTTATAGATTCTGAAACATACGTGGTTAAAAAAGTACAATTGCAATATTTATAGAGCTTATTTTTTAGTGGAATTTATGATTATGATAAGATTTTAAATAATGTTTAAAACTAGTAGCAACTAGGTATATTTTTATTTTCTTATGTAATAACTAGTCAAATCCGCCATCTCTCTAAATAACCATTAATATATTTTTTATAATTGCTTTCGTAACAATAGATTTTATATACATTTTCATGGATCCTGATAGTGTAGTAATCAACATAAGCGTGAAATGCATTATTTTAAATAATTTATAAGTTTATAATTTATCTTCTTCCCAGATTTTTTTTTAAATATCGCCGTCTATCCTCAGTTACCACGCACCCGGCGCACCATTTCCATAGGTACACAGCACAGAAATCCGCGCCGAGTTATTGGCTGTCCCTCGGGAACCCGATATATTCCACTACTTTTATTTACTTGAAAAGAGACCGGTGACTGCCAGTCTTAGATTCGGAACGGTCGTGGAATACGTTATTGTGAAGGAATGAAACTTTAAGGCCTTTTTATTAAGGACATTGACCTCTTTGGTCGAGTGGTAGCATGCGCCGCTTAAGGACCAAGTCCCGGGTTCAAATCCAAGCCAAAAATTGTGGCTGATTATTATTTCAATAATGAAATTACTCAGTAACAGTCAGGAGTCAGGAAGTTGGCGGTTTAATCACCCCCGTGCTCAGAAAGCACGTTATGTCCTTGGTCCTGCGCCTGACCTCTCACCGGACTATGAGAGTGAAGGAATAGAAAGTGTACTTGTTTTGCGCACACACTTGTTCACTATATCTCCTGCGCAGTTGTCTAATCCTCGTTGAGATTAGCCGCCGTGACCGATATCGGTTAGGAGGACACTATTATTTTTAACTAATATTATTTTACTTATAGGCTCTCTAGTTTCTAGATAAATTGGTTAAAACCATTGTCCAAATTACTTGAATGTGCAGATTTCATCAGGATGGTTTCCCTCACCAACGAGTTAGAGGTATAAATTCGTATAAACATTATTAATAAAATATGTTTCTTTATTATATTCGACCAGTAAGTCTAACTCATTTTTACAGAAATTTTAATTCTAATCCTTATATTTTTTTAAAATTTAATTTTAATTTTATTGTGTATGATGCAACTGACACTTTACTTGATTTACATATTTTTAGCGACCACTCATCTCTTAACATGAAAGTTGATCCCAAAAAATAATGTACCCAACAAAATTGTTAGCCCATCAAATCTGCAAAGCAAACATCAAGATAATCTCCAAAACAATTGCGTAGAGGGAAAAAGCCGCACTTCAATTAACAAAATGGCCGCTGCTCAACCGACAACACACATGATACTTATTGGTTTTGTTTTCCTCTTACGCTTCAGGACTCGAAACTCTATTTATTTTTCATTCGAACTGAGTATTTATACGTACAACATAAATAAAATATTACCATAATCTATTCATACATGGGTACATTGAGAAATGACTTGTAATTTTGCAAAATGGCAATTTAAATGGTTTAGTTTTATGAGATAAAAATGCAATTTGTTTTTCAGTAACAGAATATGTGGCTTCTGATTAAGTAATTTACCTTTCTCATATTCCCACGTCGTATGAGCATACAACAAATTATAAAAACAATTGTTCCAACACAACGGCCCCTTCCATTTAACATCCCTCATCTAACATGACATCCAGATACGAAAAAATAATCCGACCGCAAAATTGTCAGCCCGTCAAATCTGCATAGCAAACATTAAGATAACTTTCAAAACAATTGCGCGGAGGGAAAAAAGCCGCGCTTTAATTAACAAAATGGCGTCGCAAAATGGCGGCAAGTCAAACACGCGGTCTCGGCCAATGAGAGCCGCGCTTTATGTACATATGCTAATGATGACAGCCCGTGCGAATGGGAATACCGTGTAAGGCCTGTCATTATGTTATTCCGTCGCGGGACGCGTGGAACACTGTTATTTTTGCATTTGAATATGCGATAGGCAGTGTCGTTTGCGAACGAATTTCACATTTTTCTGCGACCTTAATTGGTGGCAAGATTAATTTCAAGTTATAATAACATATGTAATTACCAGACTCGCTGAATCCGGGCTCATAGTTTAAACGGACCCTGACAGAACACAGAGTATAACGTTAGGAAGATTTTATAAGTTTGAATAATCATAGGTCTTTGCCCGCAATTCTAATCCAGCATGTCTAAATGTTAATTATATTAAATTGACAACTAACTGTCCTAACTACAGACAGAGCAAGCAGACAAATTGCATCATATTATTGAATGCGCATGTTTCCTTTTTACATCTCACAAAACAATTTTAGTAAATTAAAATTATGGGATTTAAATGAATCTTTATTAGACTCTAAGTCCAATCTACTGACGACGGAGAGATGTTATAAGTGGTTATATCTTCACTAATGATCCGACTATTAAAGAGATACGTATCTAAACAGGTACAGTAATGTATCTTAACAACTGTTTCATGGGGACTTGTAGTTTAAAACGTCTAAATGAAGTAATAAACAGTTTAAGTCTTCCTATGTGCGTTTTAAATACAGGATTTTTACTAAAAACCCGATAATAAATGCATGGAATCCTGTTGATAGCCGGATGCAGGTTGCATTCATTCATTTTAATGTTTATTGCACAGCAAAAAGTGATTATAAGTTGACGTAAATGCGTGTAATACCTTATTTATAGTATTGTCTGCTAAATGGAATGAGAAGTAAAGAATAATATGGAACAACATGGACATGGGTAGATTGCAATATTAATAGCTTCACTGACGCTTTTTTTATTGACATAACATAACATAATATAACATCACGCCCGTAATACCCGAAGGGGTAGGCAGAGCAAACGGGTAGCAGTCCCCTTTAACCACATTCAGCCAAAAATAAAACTCATTCCCAAAACCCCATATACCATTAGTCGCCTTTTACGACATGCTAAGCAAGAAACACAGTTGGCAAATTCTTTTATAGTCCCAGACTAACACGGGACAATTTTTTAATCGAGATTCTCAATCAAGTTCAAGTTTCTCGTTCAACGTATCAAGTTATATTTTAGTCATTTAACTAACATGTAAACATGGACTTGTTGGACATTGCTCTACTGTTAATGACTTTGACTTTGACGTTTTTTAATCTCGAACTTTATAATGAACGAGAAAATACGGTGAAAGTTACACATTTTTACAGTAAATATTGTTAACTCTAGAAATGAGAATAACAGATAGAAATAACATTATTTTTTTAAAAACAAAGAGGTTTTCCACCTACGTTTTATTTATTTGCATGTTGCAGATGCACATTAATGCAGTGCTTAATTTGTCAGATTCGTTAAACAATAGGCATATAAATTGCTTTTCTTTTAAATAGATGTCAAATATCACTATATCAATAGCACTCCTGACATCATCATCAATGTCAATTGTCTCCTCTCAAAAAGATATACAGTGTGAAATAAGTTCTAACTTCACCGTCAAGTAGCCAGCTCATCGCCCCAGGTACTCGCAGGAATGCTACCGAAGCAGCATGAATCGAGTTTGCATTTTAAAAGCCTATTTACAACACAAATTCAGGCGTAAATAATAAAAGGGAACTTTTATTCAGCCACAAAATACCGTAACGCTCGGGGGTGTTACAAATCGCTTATACTTGTCCGTGATGTTAGTTATGGAGTCGACGCGTGGAGTGTAACGATTTATGAGGGTGGTTGTATGGAATCAGGACCTAGACAATAAAGAATGCTTACATGAAGTTGAAGTTATAGTAGTAAACTGACGGAGTACAATAATGATGCGAAATTGTTAGCCACACCGAGAAGGGCGATGACGCTGTCAACGAAAAAATCCTAGACATAATTTACTTAACACGTCCTATTAGAGCAATACAAAAACGTTGACTTAATTTTGGTTATTAAATTGCCTTTTTTTTCTTCAGGTAACAAAGAACATCCCGAAAACCGCCGCATAACAGAAGCACAGAAAAATAGATCAACATCGTGAGTAAAAAACAACCCCAATCACTCCTTTTTGGTCAAAGAGAAGCCCTCCTTTCAAAAGGCCCTGGGAGTACCACACAAAAAGTGGTTTCTGCAGATCCCACTACAGAAATCACTTTAAAATACAAGCATACTATCACGTCTACATGTATTTTAAATACAATAAATTCCAAGTCCAAGTTCCACGACTGGTTTGATGACGCATTCGGTAGTGACCCTGCCACATGCGCCAAGAGTTGTGGGTTCGATCCCCACCCAGGACAAACATTCGTGTGATGAATACTTGTGTTTGTTCTGTGTCTGGATGTTAATATCCAATATTTAAGTATATATTTGTAGTAGCACTGTTGATTCTTATATCCGTAACACAAGTGCTTAAGCTACTTATCTCGAAGTCACATCAATGTATGTGATGTCGTCGGATATTTACAAATCCAAGAAAAGTACAATAAGCCTATTACCACGTTTAGTCAAAAATAATACACGCACAAATATCTACGATTAGTAGCCTTTATTACATGCTAACCAAGATACACAGTTGGCCATTTCTGATCAAGTTCCACCAACATGCGAAGGTGAAAATGGTTTAGACCACCAATGTGAATTGTTGCTAAAACACTGACGGAGAAGCGCTCCCCAAAAAGGAATCAATACTTTAAACTCTTAATAAGACGATCGTTCCCGTTATCCCGGGAACGAACAGCTGAATCGATGTTCGTACGTTACTCTTATTTATTGCTTACCAAGATAAAGGTAACAAGGTACTTTGTACATATTCTGTAGCAAGCGGTAGGAAATGTTTAGCACTAGAAATCTAGATGCAGGAACGATTTTTAAAAGCGCCCGAGCAATATATTTCTACGCTAGTCGCTACTGTGAAATGTTTTTAAGTGTTTCGTTGAACTATTAATTTTGTATCTAAGAACTGGATCCGGGACCAGGATAAGTAGCTGGAGTGTAGTGTAAAGAATTGTTGCAAAACGCCGTTCGGAGTAAATCTTCGTCTCTGTTTTTGTCTCGCGAGAAATAGAGCTTTGGACTTCAATGCTTTAAGCAAATAAATGCGCTATAAACCGATGATTTATAAATGCTTACAGGAACTTGTATATATTGTTCCATGTTTCTTTGGAACTTAAAAAGAATCTGCCAATTGTGTTTCATGCCTAGCATGTCGTAAAAGACGACTAACAGTATATCGGGTATTGGGTATGTGAATGTGTAGACTTTTTTACAATTTTCCATCTTACCCAGCCCAGATTTATTTTTGGCTGATTGTGGTTAAAGGGGATTGCTACCCTTTTGGCTCTGCCTATCCCTTCGGGGATTGCGGGCGTTGTGTTATATATGTAACCCATTTAACCACATTCAGCCAAAAATAAAACTGGTCCAGGTTAGATGTATTATTAAAATGCCTGTAAATATATACATATTCAAAATAAATGTTCAGATTCCCATAGAAATCCATTAGTTTCTTATATTTATCATGTTTGCTTTAGCTTAAGATACTATATAACATATAAACATAGGTACTACAATGCCACTAATAAAAATAGTCTTTTATAGAATAGGACTTTAGTCGACTATTTTCGCGTTCAATCTTTTGGCATATCTATAGAAATCTATGTAAAAAAAAATCAGTCGAAATGAGAACCTCCTCCTTTTTTTGAAGTCGTTTAAAAATAGGGTTAGTTACACTATTCATAATTTAAGAATAACTAGTCAGATTTTTATGAAATTTTGTATGGAGTTAGCCGACACCCTGGATTAACATACAGCCTACTTTTTACCTGATTACCTAAAAAAGGAGAATAATGTTTAAAATTTTTATCTCGAGAATTTGACGGTACGAAATTCTCTGAGAAAGCTATTTTTATGTATAAGAATAAAGAAGTGTAGGCGTAAAAATAAATAAATATCAGACTACATCACATACATTGATCTGACTCCGAGGTAAGTAGCTTACGGATATCAGAATCAACAGTGGTATTACAAATATGTATATACTTAAATATCAGATATTAACACCCAGACACAGAGCAAGCACAAGTATTCATCACACTAATGTTTGTCCTGGATGGGAAACGAACCCACAACTCTTAGCGCATAGGGCAAAACTTAATAGACAGTTATATATATAGTAAATAACATTCAATAAACTTAAGTTTAGCTTCGAATAAGGGCATTCCCTTACACAATCTATGGGTTCTCGGAAGATATTTCTATCTTATCGGATAGCGAAGATCCACACTATATGGTTTGAGTTCTAGTCGTGTTAATCTGAGTCATGGTTTATTCAGATCGAGTCAATAGGAGCCGAGATATATCTGACCTCTACGTATGAGACTTAGTCGTATTAGGGAGGGGTCATGGAATTCTAGACGATGAGAAAACTATTGTTGGAAGCTACTGTTTTGTTTGTTAATGGCGATACAAAATAGTCTGTGTTTTGTTTGTGATGGTAAGTATATAGTATGACTGGCTCGATTGCGCATTCGTTAGTGACCCTGCCCCATGCGCCAAGAGTTGTAGGTTCGATCGACCCAGGACAAACATTCGTGAGATGAATAATTGTGTTTGTTCTGTGTCTGGGTGTTAATATATAATATTTAAGTATGTATTTGTAATACCACTGTTGATTCTGATATCCGTAACACAAGTGCTTAAGCTACTTACATCGTAGTCAGATCAATGTATGTGTAGTGTGATATTTATTATTTATGAATGTTTACGTCACGATATCATTTAGAGCGGTGGTAACTCAATGCTAAGGACACGCGCCTCTTAACCAAGGAGTGCCGGTTCAAACCCGGGCACGCACCTCTGGATTTTTCAAGTCTATGTACGTATTCATACCACTAGCTCGACGGCGAGGGAAAACATCGTGATGAAACCTGCAAATTCAAACAACTTTGAATTTGTAACCATGATCCAAAAATTGTCTGGTTCCCCTATCTTCGGGTTACGAAGATCAGATCGGCAGTCGCTTCAATGTAATTACCAGTCTCGCTAAATCCTGTATCATGGTCTAAGCGGACCCCGTCTAAGAACGGGACATAACGCTACGAAGATGATGACGTCACGATATCATTTAGGCCCGAAATGAATACCTAACGTTCCTTGATGCCTTGCTCCTAGATTTATTGAAACTACACAAATGTGAACTGTCTGCCCTCAGTCTCAAGGTCCCTGAGTGCCTTGGTGTCCCTCACGTCCGTCCTTAAGAATTATGTTTAGTCTAGAAGTGGAATTGGTTTTGGATAAGCAGGCTAGCCGGTTGGTCGACTGTTCAGAGACCCTGGCCACGAAACCAAGGGTTGCGGGTTCCAATCCCGCTAGAGGCGTATGTTTCGTGTGATGTACATGGACATTTGTACTCTAATAATAGATATTTATAAACGTATTTAAGTAGGTATGTCTCTCCGTTCATCTAGTATCCTTAGCACAAGCACAAGCTTTTGTGTCAGTCTGGAGAATTTATTTATTTATTTATTAGTTAGTTCCTGCACATATTCAATGAAAATTTAATGATTGAAATGTATTTATATAATGGTATGTATGTACATACCATTCCGCCCGCAAATCCGAAGGGGTAGGCAGTCTAAGGAGTATTAGGTTTCTTAAACCACGTTAAACCAAAAAATGGCGCTCACAATCCTCGAAGAAGGTAGAAACTAAGGAGAAATAACCTCCTCCTTCCACATATAGCCAAAAATAAGATTTAGTTTGGTTAGATGGAAAATTATGATAGAGTAGAGACAGGTAGCAAGCTGGGCTAGGTCTAGATCGGCTAGTAAAGTAACTTGTAAATACTACTCTTTGTGTAGTCTACTTTGACTGGCTCGTGGCGCATTCGGTAGTGACCCTGCCCCATGTGCTAAGAGTTGTGGGTTCGATCCCCACCCAGGACAAACATTCGTGTGATGAATACTTGTGTTTTTTCTGTGTCTGGGTGTTAATATCCAATATTTAGGTATATATTTGTAATACTACTGCTGTTTCTGATATCCGTAACAGATCAATGTATGTGATGTAGTCTGATATTTATTTATATATTTATTTATTTATATATTTACTCCTTCAGGAGGGCGCAATGGTGCCTAGGCTTTGACTATATTTTGACACCCCATGCCTGATTTGAATACTGATCCACTCTTGCGTGACGCACCATTACAGAAAGCCTCTTTGAGACTAGGTTATTTTTATTTTTACATACATAATATCATATGAATAAAAAAATCACATGCTCTTCAAAGTATTGAAATCCCATATTACGAGTTTCAGATTACCAATATATTCGCCGAAAGCGTCTCGATATTCTGTGGACGTACTCAGAAAAAACTAATTTTCTAAATTAAATTTGGCATGCAATAGAATCGTGAATGGATCTCAAAATGTCCTCCAGTTATCGAGTACCGAGTCCTCAAGGTATTTCGTCAAGCTGGCTCTAAATTAACTTTCTTTCATTTGAAGGATAACATATTTTTGGACCGTTAAAAAAATTTACATTTGAAATTTGATATTTCGATTTGTTAAGTAAAATAAATCTTATTTTTTTAAGACGTTCAAAACTAAGTGATACATTCTATTACTTTCCTAACGATATTTTCTCGTACATTTTAAAAATCAACTCGAGTTAAGTGACGCTTTTCCATATGATTCACTTTATTACGATTGTCTACTTTTAAGTTTAATCGACTTAAAAAGTATTTAAAAGAAAAAAGAAAAAACATAGCTTTATTTCCAGTACAACATTACAATACATGCATTTACTAGTGGCATCTGCTTGAGTGCAGCTTGTATCGCAGCCGCCAAGTTGATTCCTGTGTTTTAGACTTTAACAAAAATTACAAAAATTTGCGCCAATATATGTACGAAAAAAACAAAAAAAACATAAAAAATTATTAATAGAATGATAAATTAACTTACCTTTAGACCGTTAACATTGAATGCAATACTATAAATACTATATCACTGTCTTTCTATAGCATCGAATCGATATTCTAATGAGCATGTAAGTCTACAACCTCTAACGCCCTCTATTCATTACAAACACATATGTACATATGTTTGAACTCAGCTGTAGACACAATTAATTGCCATTACTAAATCAATCTCGAAGAAATCGACGATTCCCACAGTCGCCAAAAGGCATCCATTATTCATGAATTTGAACTCGGGTTGTGCATCGATAAATCTAAACTACTGTTTTGATTTTGTTAACACTTCTCTTCAAACATCATACGTGAGACTACATGATTCTTATTGACTCGTTAATACAGTTCAAATTTATTTATGACTTAATGGAGATGGACAGAATTGTTCACATAGGTTTTTAGCTGTAAAAGAATAAGGTTGAAAATTGCGCAGTCTCGTCGGCTACTCAGTACAAACACGGGCTTTCTACAGACAGACGAACATCGTAATATCTACAGCACATTCAATTTCACTTGTTTGTCGCCGGCAACACAAACATTTTTTTTCAATATTGATTAAACTGGCCAAATGTTTGCCGTTCGAAGGAACGGAAATATTGCAGAAGTATGCAAATACTTTGGTTCACGCGTTGGAGTTAGAAAAATACTATGGGGCCTCACTTATACGGGTTGGGGGCCTGGCCATATGACAATGAGGCCCCATATCTGATAAATGATTGAAGAACATAATAACGGTTACTCATTACTAACCTATATTTTTTTAACATTAAAATCACGTTAATTGTGGTACATTTACCATAATAAAGATTATATAATCATTATCCCATTCACTCCATATTATTAACCACCAATTATTTTACACTTTATGATATAATTTTATTTTTTAGGCTACGTGCCTTTTTTACAACCCCGTTTTGACAAAAGCCTCCGACCTAACAGGCAACATTCCAATCCAGGGTGAAGTATTGACATGCTCCCAACATTACCCTTATTTTAGCTTCTCGGGTAAAAGGCAAAGAAATAATCTTTTGTAGCTTTAAAAAATGGGAAGGAAAATAATATGACGTATTTCTTTTATCCTCTAAGAATGGGGAGGTATCCTGTCAAAAATGTTGTCCCACAACAATCCTTTGATGAGCCTATGGAGTTTTGCGTTGTACTGTAGCTATTTATGGGTGAATGAATGGGACCCGTGTTCTCATGTTACATATAATATATGCTGCTACCTTTTTTGATACGATATTTAGAGATCTACATATATATTCATACGTGAAGCAAAAACTTTGTACCCCTTTTTACGAAAATTGCGCGGACGGAGGAGTATGAAATTTCGTACACTTATAATTTATATATAGAGAAGGAGTACAGAAAGCAAATATTTCATTAAATATTGCGTTAGAAATTCGTAAAAAAATAAAATGAATTATGATCGAATGTCGACCATTGGCGACCACTAGTATAAGTAAATACTCAAGGTCGTATGTAGGTCTGGGACTTAAAAGATTGTACCAACTGTGTTCCTTGACTAGCATGTCGTAAAAGATAACTAATGGTGTTAGGTATGACGTTTGTTATAGTGTAGGCGAAGAGATAGCCACTTGTCTCTATTTTTTCACAAATTTCCATCTAACCCAACCCGAAGTTTTAATTTTAGCTAAATGTTTGGTTTAGGGAGTGGTGTAGATAACAAATACTAACAAAAACCAGTGTATCTTAAGCTTTCGTCTTTGACAAAATTAAAAGGTAATTTTAAAAGAAAGAAAGAAAAACAAATTATTAATTGACGATAGTAAAATCTTGTCGGGAGGTTTCAGCGTTACATTAATCATTCGGTTTTTTTTTATCAATCTCAATTATCCTGCTCTACCAGCTGCAATATTTATAAAGTAATTAAGCGAAAGACAAAGGCAATTATGCCATGAGTGCTTTCAATGACACGGTTCACTCAATGAATACCAATTGGATGAAAATTACATTCGTAATATCAGGAGGACTTACGATTTTGTGACGGAAAGGTTTATTTTGATTTTACAACGAAAGGCAAACTGAGAATAATGTTTGTATGAATATGGTAATTTACACCCAAGTCATGTTTATATATATTACGCCCGTAATCCCCGAAGGAGTGGGCAGAGACAAAGGGACAGCAAACCCCTTTACCCACATTTAACCAAAAATAAATTATTAAGTAATTTTTTCACATTTCCATCTAACACAACCCGGCTTTACTTTTAGCTGAATGTGGTTGAAGGGGCATGTTGCCCCTTTGACTCTGCCTACCCCTTCGGGGATTATGGGCGTGATGTTATGTATGTATGTATGAAAGTATTTGTATCCGCTATATGTATATTATCTATAGCGCAATCTATGATGATATGAGCTATGATAATGTATGTATGTAGTATAAATTAAATGGTGTTTGACCTTAGAGGTATTATTGTAATCGGATTGTGTTAATGTCTTACGAGTGCCACTGTATTCGCACAAAATAAATAACATCATTAAAATAATATTTGGGTATATAGTGTGAATCTATAATATCCTTTTCATACAAGCTCTACGGTTTTTATGACTCCTAACATCACCTTCTGTTTATACACGACCAACCTGGTCGAGGTAGATGAGCCTGGGCCTTCCGCGGTGCCTACATCCATCCACTTTCGCATTGTATATCTGTTTAGTCAATCTTTCGTCATCCATTCTTTCCACATGTCCGAAAAGGATCATGAATGTTGAAGAGGCGAGTGAGGTGTGTAAGGATCGTGTCATATGGCGTTCAGTTGTCTCTGCCTACCCCGCTAGGGAAGTGCCGTGAAGTTTAGTTGGTTAGTTAGTTGGTTCTATAATATCCCAGTAGCTTTCAGCCGTTGTGGCATTTGTATAATTTAAACCTTACTAGACAAACAAAGAAAACACAATTTCTATTGCCATCCACGACATTAATAGATAAAAGCAAATATTGTCAAAGCAATAATGCTAATTGAATCAATCGAAACCATCGGGAAACTATTATGAGGGCCAGAGGGTCTAATCCTCTTACCTCAGACTTAGGTGCGGTAAAACGAGGAGGAAAAACAAAATATGTCAGCCTTGCATTGACGAGAAATCGGATCTGTTTCAAATATGTATGTAAAAAGCTAAGCAATAGGGCTGGCGACTGAGTCAAATTGCTCTTTATTTCTTAACTAGCTGTGCTCGCGGTTTCACCCGCGTTTATGGTTAATGGTATATAGCCTATAGCCTTCCTCGATAAATGGGCTATGTAACACTGAAATATTTTTTCAAATCGGACCAGTGGTTCCTGAGATTAGCGCGTGCAAGCAAACAAACACACTCACTTCAGCTTTATTATATTAGTATAGATGCGGAGACTGGCTTCGCGGAATTGAAGGAATTTTGTTTGTAGTTGTTCAACAAAAATGAGAAGTGGTGATAGCTAAAATAATACGTGCCTTACGTACAAGATGTATTAGTTAGATCAATCGTACCTTTGGATTTTTAAAATCGTACGTATTTAGACTATTATCTCGTATAGAAAAGAAAAAAAACCATGAAGAAATCCAAAAGCAATTAACTTTTTATGTGTAACATAGATAATACAAAAAAAATCATATCGCAGATTTCATATATTGTCACTTTATAATATCCAGGCTGGTATTGTTGTTGATTGTGTTTTCCATACAGTGTTAAAAAGTTGTTTCGGGAACAGATTTTTTTTTTGTTTTGTTTGCTATTTATTAATAAAAACACAAGTGAATAGCAGACGAATTCGCTTTATTTTACTTTTAATTATTTTCAAGCTTTACTTGAAATTCTGAGTTCAAACACAATTTAATCCCAGTCTATTTATTTAATTACTTTTCCATTTAATGCGTTGATTTTTTTGTTGGAATATGAACTAAATTTATAGGATTCGGAAACTTTTATTCAAAACAGATTGCAACTTTTACTATAGTAACATTTATAAATTGTTAGATTTTTTGAATGGCAATGTTTATTAAAAACAGTGGACTAACGTAGGCTGTTTTTGATGATGATGAATATCTTAAGTTAGAGTCGATAAGATTCAAACTGAGGAACACGAACGAATAAAAAAAATATATAAAAAAGCTTTTTCTTAAAAAAATTTGCGTATTTTTTTTTATAGAAAGTAAAAAAAAAAATTAAGTAAATATTTTCTTTGTGGTTAAGCTACAGCCCTGTCCTGATATCATGTTTTATCTGCGGGGACATTTTTTGCACTGGCAGCATTGGCGTATTAGAGGTGCGTTGATATATTTACGTGGGTAAACCGATTCGAGTCCATCGCGTTACGCCCCGCCTCCGCCGCGCTGGCTTGCCACGTATTACAATCATTTTTGCTGACGGTTACTGATATGCAGATTTTTTGATGTGACATTAAACATCTTATGTTTTATCAACAATATAGCAATTAAAGATTAAATGCCTGATGTTCAATATTTATATCTTTCAAGCACCTTTATATAATGTTAAGTTCATGATTATTTCTACATTGATTGACAACACCAAAGAAATAAGTTTCACAAGCTTGTTGATGGCTTGATATAAAATCTATAATTCACAAAGATTAATTCGAAAAATGTGAGCCAGGATCATAGCAAATTAACGGATGTGATTTCCGCCTTGGAAAATGGCATGACGTAACATAATCTAGGTTGTAAGTCCAATTTTTCACCCACCATTTCACCGATAAAAAGTTAAAGCGTCCAAAACGTATTCCCCTTCTAACATTGCACAGAAAAATCTGCAGAACACGAGCACACGCCATTTATATCAAACAGAAGCGGCGCCCAGCTCACCTGTCCAAATATTGTGCAATTTGTTTAAAAAGCATGCATTAGGGAATTCTTAGCGAGCGTTAGGGCCACAATTGCTGTAACCAGGTGTGGGCACCGAACATTTTTCCGCGTCAGAATGCAATCCGGTTTTTACTCAGCAAACAATGTGTTCAACATTTGTTACGTGCAAGTTTCCCTGCACCGTTGTGATGCAGAAATATAAATTTCGCTTTTTATCATCATAATATAACGGTGTACGCTTTATGTCGGGTAAGGGACGTTCGCCTTTTATTGCTGTTTTTGTGGACGGGGTTTTCTTATTCTGGGTAGGGACTGGTAGTTTTTGTATTAAAAGTGGTTGAAAGAAAGTACAATTAGAAAATAAAGGAGTTTTCTTTCTAACTATAAATGAGGTACGTTTAAATTTATGACGTGTTTTTATAATTTTCATCTAAATCATCTCAATTTTATAGTTGATATTTTATATTATTGCTTCTCTTACTCTGCATACCTCTCCGGGGATAACGGACGTGATGATAGTAAATTTATCTATGGAATCAAATCGTTATTTTGAGATTATAACTCATATATATATTTATATCTATTAACCATCCATTGATTAACTGTTGCAAGACTTTCAAACTATTAATTATTAGTAGATAACGAATATATTACTGTAATCCACCTTTCGATCACAATGAGGTCACTTTACATTCATTGATCAGTATTTCTATATATAGACTTTGTATTAAAATAGTTCAGTCAGTGAGTCGGACTTTAATTTAAAATTTATTAAATAATGATTTGCCATTAAATTCACAGTTCTGACATAACTGTCAACACTGCTCTGATGGCAAAAAACTGGTGTAATTGCAACAGGCTTAGGCCACAGGTGTGCCCTCCATATTTTCCCCATTGCACTGCTAGTTGGACCCGCTATAAATCATCCTGAACTGTCCCAAGGGATTGTGGTTTTTGCCCATACTCCCATCAAACCTCATTAGTTTCCCTCTAATGAGATTTTCATTCCTATGTAATCTTTCGCTTCGTCTTCGCCAATTAATTTATGCTAAGGTGTAAATGGGTCTATCATTACGAGTATTAGTATCGAAATACGCCTCTTAATACTTGAGGGCGTAAATTTTAATGAATATCAACAATGCTAAATAGATGTTGCCTCGGGTATTTGCATTTATTAACAATATTCGTTGCTATTAAAATGGTTTGCGCCCATAAATAGCATGTTCGTATAATAAATTGTACGTTTGAAATGTCAGGACCATTGCTTTCACATTTTTTGTGTTACATTCGTAATTGGATTTTTTAATTCTCACTTCTAAATAAGTATTAATAGAATGAATTGGACTATTTTTACTGCAGTGATGATTGCTTAGTATTTTGTTTTTAAATTGCTTGTATAAATACATTTTTTATGAAACATTTTTGATGATAATTCATCATCATTCATGTATTATGAATATGTGACGTTGCTTTGAAAGCTTCGTAAAATAAAACAAATGTATAAAGGTCTCTAACTTAATTATTTTTCTGCTTTGTTGCCTAATTTCAAATATCTTTCAAATTAGATATTGTAATTCTAATTTAAAGGCTTGCCTACATATATTCCATCATTCCAAATTACTTCAGTAAAAGGTACAGAAATGTAGCTGATCATAAATAAGACATTATCAAATGTATGATGTTACAACTTTAAATTTAACGTACCAATTTGGCCACTTCAGTATCAAAGCACGTTATAATGTGATTTATAGCGACTCTTATGTAATTTTTTAGTACATATCGCAATATTTTAGGACCAGTAGCTCATAACTTATGTGTGAGTTAAGTATATTCGTACACCTCATACCGAGTGACTTAGATGTTACACAGATGATAAAAATGTACTACGATATGTGAAAATATTAATATTCTTTTTTTATTTCAGATAAGAATTTGGATATAAAGTTTATTTTTATTTCTAATCTTAGATCATTAGAGCACATGTGACCTGACTGGGTGTTGGTTCATTGCCCTGTTAATTACCTACTAATGAGACAATAGGGTAACCTCATTAGTCTCGCACTTAGGTCCTAGACTTTTTTGTTTGCCCAGGGTCTTATATAAACCGCTCAATGGAATGATGAGGTTAAAACACTATATATCTTCATGTGTTCGTTTGGGACTTAAATTAATGTACTTACTGTGTTCCTTGCTTAAATGTCGTAAATGGCAGCCTATCCAAACCAAATGTTTAGCTTTGTTCGAACTATTTAGTAGATGGTTTATGTGAAGTTTGCACAAAATCGGTAGAGCGGTTCTTCATTTATCACATTTTTTGTAACAAATGAATTCAATAAATGGCGGATCATTTTGTTAATGGGGATTTTGCTGTCAAATTGAAACTTTTTCAGATGGGGATTTATACGTAGCGAAACACGTACCGGACTGCTAGTTATTTTATACTTTAAACATACAAGTAGTATGAGATAGATTTGATACTCGTCCTCTGAAGTTCGTGCAGGTCTGTATTATACTATTCCTTAACCTAAGGAAAAGCATTTATTCTTAAATTGAGCTTAAGAATTGTTGTGCAACGGAACATTATATTATTATAATCATTTTATTTAGCATGATGACATCAGAATCTTCAGAGAAATTCCCTTATCAAAGGACGAGCTTCTTAGAAGCATGTTATCAAGATATTTTGGTTGCAACTTTTGATTTCTTTCAAGCAATTTTTCAATTCGGGCCGCAATATTTTACGCAGTAAAGGTCATTATTGCTTAACACGCTTATCGCCCGTCTCGGCTTACACTTGGGTTGTCATTAATCGTCTGGTACGAAAGCTGAATTAAATCGCTTTTTTTAATCACGATAACGACCCTTTCAAATTAGTTTTTTGTGTGAAAAAACGAGGAATGTATGATCGCGTGGATGTAAATTACTCAGCTTGTCCTTGCTGGTGGGTTTTGATATATTTCGGGGGGTTTCGAAACATTTTTTTGGATTACAAAGTCCCATGTTGGTTTGGGACTAAAAAAGAATGTGCCAACTGTGTTCCTTGTCTAGCATGCCGTAAAAGGCGACAAATGGTATATCGAGGTATCCACTTGTCACTACATTTTCACAATTTTCCATCTAACCTAGGCCAGTTTTATTTTTGGCTGAATGTGGTTGAATGGCCTTGGAAAGGGGCACCTTTGACTCTGCCTGCCCCTTCGGAGATTACGGGCGTAAAGTTATGCATGTATGTACAAAGTGTGTGATTAGAGAGAATCGGTAGAACTATGTGGTAACTGAGCCCCCATTTTATTAAATTTATTTCGTGGATTACTTTGAAAGCCTTTAAGCCTGAAGAGGTAGAATTGACGCCCATTTTACAGGGAATTATTTATATTGTATATTCAGACTAAGTCTGTCTGTTGTACTCTCAAAACGTAACCTTTTAAACAATTTGGTACTACAATGTTCCGTAGGTCTTAGGTCATATATCTATACGGCTTGTCTATACGAAGCATATAATTTTTTTTTTAAGACAGATTAATAGGCGTACTTCGAGTAAAACCTTTAAAGAAATTCGCTTTTCTTCTCATTCGTTAAGCTAATACAATCTCAATAGAAAACTAACAAAATAAAGAAATGTGTCCAGACCTAATCTAATTTTGTTAACACAACACGTAAGTGAAAACACCCTCTCAAGAATACAATAGATAGATAAATGAAAACAAATATCTTATCTATTCTCTAGAAGTGTATACAGGTCATTGTATCTATCAGAAAAATGAGAAAAACCTAAAACATATTTCTTTTTCAATATATGTTGTTCGTATATAATATGTAATGTATGTGTCAATAAAAAAAATATATAGACACGTTTCTAGACATTATAAATTGAAGTACTCGATAATGTTCGTTTTATGGTATACTCATTGATACATTTCATCTTAATAGTAAAAAAATATATTTTTATAAATTTACTTGTAAAAAAATAATACATGTAATAATAATACATCACGCATTTAGCAAATTCATAATTACTTATTAACTAATTACTCGGGCCTTTGACTGTGCTTACCCCTTCGGGGATTATGGGCGTGATGTTATGTATGTATGTATTACTGTTTCAGTGTCAGCTGACTTACTTTTTATGTCCAATTCAGTATCATAATTAACATCAAATTAAGCTTAAAAAAAAATACGAAAATCAGAGTGCTGTCTATTAAACAAAAAAGTTAATGTTTTCTTCAAATGCAAAAAGCTTCATATTAATCCTTAGTGTAATACTTGGGCAAATGTATTATTTGCCTAAATATATTTGCCCTACTCTTTAAAAAAGGGTAGGATCCAGGGTAACAGATTCGATATTGTGTTGAGAAATATATTAATCAAAAACTCATTTTACAATTTGAAAGAATATTTTGGAAAAACGCTTTAGCTATATCTATTTGTTTTACAGGCACAGTTTTGTATTAATTATTTAATATTAATGTTAATTACTTTTATTTCTTTCCTTTATTTTCCTATTATGTACTATTGTATAAGTTTACAATACCTTGAAAAGGTTTTGTAACAAGTGGTTCATGTGTTTGTGCTGTTATGTTACAATTTGGTAAATAAATTAATAATAATATTAATAAATAAATATCCGACTACACCACATACATTGATCTGACTCCGAGATAGGTAGCTTAAGCACTTGTGTTACGGATATCAGAATCAACAGCGGTATTACAAATATATACTTAAATATTGGATATTAACACCCAGACACAGAACAAACACAAGTATTCATCATACGAATGTATGTCCTGGGTGGGAATTGAACCCACAACTCTTAGCGCATGGGGCAGGGTCACTACCGAATGCGCCATCGAGCCAGTTATATGAATATAGCTGGATTGTATTTACGTACAACCAAAAAATTCTTTCCATTAAGGAAATCACTATGAAAAGTGACACTTTTATAAACAGCAGTAAATTTTTACTATATCACCGCTTCGCCACAGATCGCTAGAGATAGCTTCTAATTCACCCTTCATATTTTATGATCCAATGCATGAGGTGAATAGTGCTGCTAAGCAGTCGATAGTGAGGGGAATTTTTAATGATGGATGGTCTTTAAACAATATATTTGTAACAATTTTTTATTCTTTTTACCTATAAACTATATAAACGCGGTCGAGATGCGTGCGCTACGGAAAATCTGCGGTGTATCGCTCACAGACTGCGTTCGGAATGATGATGTAAGAAAGAGAGTCGGTCTGAAGGACAGCGTCGGAGTCAAGGTAAGAAGAGGCATGCTCCGGTGGTTCGGACATGTGGAAAGAATGTATGACGAAAGATTGACCAAACAGATACACAATGCGAAAGTGGAAGGATGTAGGAGCCGCGGAAGGCCCAGGTTCACCTACCACGATCAGATTAATCGTGTATTAAAAGAAGGTGATGTTAGCAGTCCGCTTAGACCAGGATCTAGGATTTAGCGAGTCTAGTAATAACATTGAAACGACTGCCGATCTGACCTGCGTAACCATAAGATAGGGGAACAAATCCAAAGTTGTTTGAATTTGCAGGTTTCATCACGATGTTTTCCCTCACCGTCGAGCTAGTGGTATAAATACGTTCATAGATTTGAACAATACAGAGGTACGTGCCCGGGTTTGAACCCGCACTCCTCGGTTAAGAGGTGCGTGTCTTTACCATTGAGCTACCACCGCTCTAAACACAAAAAAAAACTTGTAACATATAAAAAAGTCGCAACATCATATTTTTACGGCGATAAAGAGTGCAACCTACGTTACTAATACCACGTAATTACTTTGAACTTTCTTAATCGATAATTTAGTTAAACCTTCATCGTATTAAATCGCAAGGCTTTTACAAAACCATCGATAGCCACTTTCATCACTTCACAAATTTAACAAACACGCCTCCAGAACCCATGACCTTTGCAAAGAGGGTTTTCAGGGCACCACGACGCAAAGTATTGCCTTAACAAGACTCGAATAGGCACTTAGGCTATGAAAATTTCACGGCGCACTCGCTGAACAGCGATTTAGCGGAAATGCATTCGGCAAATTGTGCCTATAGTTGCCGACAATTGCCGCTGCCCTGGGGATAGGCGAGCGAAAAAACGGGGGCCGATTCTTCACGGAAAGTGTCTGATTCTTGAGGAAACGGTTTGATTTGTGAAAAAACAAGTTGCGGGCTTTTGGGTAGTTTGCTTATTGTAAGTATTTTAGTTGATGAAGAATGTTCTGATATCCTAAACCATAAAAGTGTAATAAAAAGACGCTGTTGCTATTTTTCGAGTAGATATTTTCATATTTAACAAAAGAACAATAACACAATTTGCAGTCAATGTAGCCAAGGTGAATGCATTTGCTATAAATTAATGATAAGAATCGATCTAGCAGTAAAGTTACATGTGATTTTAAATTTAAATCTATTTTCAAGCTTATTCGAATCTAAAACTTTTTTTTACCAATGAAAATATAGATCAACATTTTGACAGGCCCGTTGGTCGAGTGGATGGATGTTTATAAATGTATTTAAGTATGTCTAGCCGTTCACCTAGAATCTATAGCACAAGCTTATAAGCTTAGTTTGGGACTAGGGAATTGGTGTCAGTCTATAAAAAATAATATTTATTTTTTATTTATTGAAAAAAGATCAAAATAAAATGTAACTTGTAGTGATTAAACAAATGATAATAAAACCTATTACAAGAGAAAGCTATGTTTATTTCCTCCAATAAGATCTATAAAAAGAAACGAAGCGACGAAGACAGACATTTGCAATTTTCCTTTAAAAATATCTAGCACAACCTCATTGGCAAGTCCATTTGTTCGTAACTTACGCGACCATCGCACTTTAGGGATGTCGCTTTAACATCGGAGAATCGAATCGATTCTCCGATGTTAAATTCCTATTAAACGGAAAATGTCGATTGTGAAATAGATTTTGCGCGATTGACATTTTCAATTCTGATTTATGAATTCTAAAGTTGGGGTATCGATATTTTAATAAAAATTCAATGAAACACTATTATTTCTTGAGTAAACTCGCGGTAAAGCCGAGACTTAAATTACCAAATGAGACAAATCTTTAAGCTTTTTCTCTTATTTTTAGCGTAAACAATTTATAATATTTTTAATAACTAGCTTAATATTTCTAAAAATTATAATCTATCAATCCAACATTGTCAACAACAATTTTTTTGCAATTTAAATACATAATTTGAAGCTAGTAAATCGATTATTACATTACTTGATTTATTGATAAATATTTTACACAATCGCCATCCCTATTTTACTGGAAGCGGTCTAGAATCTAGATACTTATCAGGGTTAGGGAAATCAGGTAGTAGGTACTGCCACCAGCCGCCGAGCTGGCGTATGCCTGGTTGAAGTCACCGTTATCTTGATATACACTACTTATGTAGAGCTGGTGGCATCAAATATTTGTTTAAGAATTACTTTGACTGGTACGATGGCGCAATCGGTAGTGACCCTACCCGATGCGCCAAGAGTTGTGGGTTGGATCCCTACCCAGGACAAACATTCGTGTGATGAATACTTGTGTTTGTTCTGTGTCTGGGTGTTAGTATTGGTTATTTAAGTATATATTTCTAATACCCCCGTTGATTCTGACATCCGTTACACAAGTGCTTAAGCTACTTACCTCGGAGTCAGATCAATGTATGTGTTGTCGTCAGATATTTATTATTATTATTATGTTGGTCAGTTGTTGATGGACTGTTAGTGGAATACGTATGAGTTAAGTATGTCATTATATATGTTCGTTCCTATATATTGATATATACATATGTATGATATGTTGAAGAGCGGTGGTAGCTTGTGGTAAGGACACGCGCCGCATAACCGAAGAGTGCGGGTTCAAACTCGAGCGCTTATCTCTGGATTTTTCAAATCTATGTACGTATTTATACCACTAGCTCGGCGGTGATGCAAATCATCGTGATGAAACCTGCAAATTCAAACAACTTTGGATGTGTAACCATGATCCAAAAATTGTCTGGTTCCCCTATCTTAGGGTTACGAAAGTCGGATCGGCAGTCGCTTCAATGTAATTACCAGACTCGTTAAATCCTGGATCATGATCTAAGCGGACCTCGTCTAAACAAGGGATATAACGCTAGGAAGATGAAGAGGCTGACTTCAGAACCCAAAGATTCTCTATGGGGTTTAGGTCTGGACATCTAGGCGGCCATAGTAACGAAACCATGGAAAAGTAGGGTTTTTCACTAACTCGACACAAGAGACTGGACACACGTGTCTAGTAGGTGGAACTGAAAATTAGTATAACTTATTATTTCGTCATCTAGTGGCTTCGTAGCCTTCACAATCGCAAAGCCATCGTGTGACGTAGATCTAATTTTACTTTGGCCTTGATGTTTATAAACATATTAGCAGCGTTACACACGCGTAGCTCCCGTTTCTGTAGGAATACGGAGATAAAATATAGCCTATGTTACTCGCTGATAAAGTAGCTTTCTATTGGTGAAAGAATTTTTCAAATCGGTCCAGTAGTTTCGGAGCGTATTCAATACAAACAAACAAACAATTAAATCATTCCACTTTGTAATAGTAGAATGATATGTATGTACCAACTATGTTTATTTGTTACTAGGTGTATTTATGGTACAAGTATGCTTAGTTTGGATTGGAGACAGGTTATTGTCGTGTAAGCCCTGAGAATTTATTATTTATTTATTTAATAGAGGTCTAATGAATAACAAATTATTTTCACTGTCTTAAATTCGGCAGATGACGAATAAAACTTTGTAAAATGCAAAAAATATGTCTGAACATTCGAATTCCTCTGTTAAATGCAATGAGCCTTTTGAAGTCACAAAACTATATTAAAATCTTAAAATAGCTTTGTCTGAAAAACTATATACTTTCTTTAATAAAATATATGACTGGGGGTGGTGTTCCATTCAAACTAAAAGTAATTAAGAAAAGTTCGTTTAACCTAAGAAGCCAATGACCCTAGAACTTTCAGTATGTCTGTTAACCTAAGAGATTTATGGTAGTAATTTCCTTCATTTTATCGTGCAAATTAACTAAAGACGGTTTGATTTTAAGTTCACTTTATTAACTAAGTTAACTGACATGGTGGAAATATTTGCTCGATTCGTTAACATCGCCAATCCGTATGCTTATTCATATTGTAAATAAGAAAATAACTCTGTTCCTTACATTTTAACGTCTTAACCAAGCAGATTTCCGAATATATATATTTTTTTTAATAATTAATATCAGACATCACATATATTGATCTGACTCCGAGATAAGTAGCTTAAGCACTTGTGTTACGGATATCAGCAACAACATTGGTATTACAAATGTATACAAAGACAAGTAGGTAACTCTTGGCGCATAGGGTAGGGTCACTACCAAATGCGCCATCGAGCCAGTCATACAATCAGATATGATTGTAATGATATTCGGAAATCCAAGTAGACTTTTTACCCTGAAAAAAAATTTAAGATGCTATCACGTTTTAGAGTCTGTGACGTATTACATTTTACATACGCATAAACTAGTTTCTTACATACAAACATAACATCACGCCACGCCATGATATGTAGACGTTTGAGTACTGTATTGATTTTAATTAGTTTCTTATTACTTAAAAATATTATAATTCGTCACAATTGAAATTGAAAGTAGACATCTACGTATTATGAGTAATTTCAATGCTTCTCTAATACATACCAACATAAATTGTGTAACTATTAATCTTAATAATATTAAAAACGTGAAAGTTTGTACGGATGGATGAATGTGTGGATGTTTGTAACTCATTGACGTAAAAAGTACTGCATGGATTTTAATGCAACATTACAATAGTATAGCTTATACATTAGAATAACACATAAGCTATGTTTTATAGATGTACCACGCGAGTAACGCCGCAGGCAGAAGCTAGATAAGCTCCTATGTTCTGTAGTCGAGTGAAAACACATATTTAAACAAGCGTGAATACAGGAATTACCTGCAAAAACCTTTATATCTTCTAGTAACTCACGCTTAAAGTCTATTTACACGGTAGATTTAAAAACCCCGGAATGTCTTACCTGGACATAGGATTTAAGGTAATTGCGTTGGCCGTCATTAGTCTGCCAGCCATCTTTCTCTGGACGTAACAATTTCCTGACAACTCTTCAGGTTAAGTGCTGGCATTAGTGACAAAAACTAGTAACCAGCTTATATGAGGCACAGTGAAGGGAACGACAGTGAAACGAATCGGCCCTGACTTGAGAATAACGTTTAGCGTTTGCATGTATAAACGTGACTTTAATTTTGTCGGGTTTATTACATAAAAGAAAGTGCTTGGTTTTAAAACAATCTAAAGAATAGCCGATTTTCACTGTCAAATAAAACTTTAAATAACTTGTTATATTCGCAGTTGTTTCATCTGTCTTAGGCAAAGTATGTGTCCTATTTTTTTAAATATGACGTAATGACGATGTGGTCCAATTGGAATTTATAGACCGTATCTGTTTATAGTTATAAGAAAGATTCTACGATTTAAAAAAAAACCTTGGTTCATGTTTTGTGGTCTTCTGATTATAAATTTTTCAATTAATAGTAAACCACTCAAGTAGTTTAATTATTTATTTATTTGACCGTTCATGACAATGGCATCTCACAACAAAAGAATCACATTATTACCTACCTCACTCTTATTTCATTTACTATACATTAGTGTATAGCATTGCGCAGACGCCGGAATAGGGCTGCGACAAGCCAGCGCCATTTAAGGCAATGAAATTTTAACCCCGCTCCCGACGCTAACCGTGGTCTAAGCGACGAGAGGGGGGGTATACGGAAGAGTTCATTAGGATTCATCAATTTGATCTAAGACTTGTATAAAACAGAATGAATGTATATGATTTCTAGATAATTGTTCTAAAAACAAAAGAAGTTCCTATTGATATTCTTCGTGTCCATCATCCGACCATATTGATCTCACTTAAATGGTTTTCTTTCTTTCTTACTTGCTTAAATTAAGCTAAAGGGATACATTAATGTTCAATCAGAGTACTTAGTTAAAAAAATTATTCGCACATTTTGGAAACAACAACGTAATAGAAAAGGTGAGACAATTAAATGCAGTTCTGAAGTGATGCACTTCATACATTAAACAGCCGGCGATTGCGAGCGTATTAAGCGCCTTAGGAGCAAAAAAGCACGCTCCTAAGGTAATTTATAATGAGAAATATAAATACAATATAATCTTATACTAATATATTAAACTCGCTAATCTCAGAGACTACTGGTCCGAATTGAAAAAAAAAAATTGTGTTGTATAGTTAATTTTTCGAGAAAGGTATAACGTTTACCATAAACGCGGGTGAAACCGCGAGCACAGCTAGTATCCAATATATCAAAATCTCGTGTCTTTGTAGTCGCACTCCTTCGAACTTTTTTGTTTATTTGTTAGCTGTAAGAATAGGTCGTAAGGTATTTTTCACCTTTCTACCCCCATTTCCCCCTCATTAATTAATGTTAGGTATATTCATCCAAGTTTAAACTTATAAAGGGTTAACTAAGAACCGCTGTGGCCCGTCGCAGAAGCCGAGGCATTACTTGGAATGCGCAGACCATTCCGGTCCGCCATTTCTAAATTTAGATCGGACATAACTACCGTTCCCATTTAAAGAGCAACGCCTGCTATTGCGACTAGTATTACCGGTTAATGAAACCTATGAAATTATTATTTACAACTGTTTAGACGCGACTATTGTGTAGATACAGTTTTTTATCTCCTGGCTAGCCACTTGCCACCACTTTTTCACAATTTTTCGTCTAACCCAGCCCAGTTTTGTTTCTGACCTTCTAAATCTACCTACCCCTTCGAAGATTATGGGCGTGATGTTATGATTAAAGTTTTTTAAGCAATTTTTGTGACAATGCTGTTTTTATAAAGGTGATTTCCATTGTGTAGGTACTTGTAACAACTTGAGTTGGCTGAGTTATAAGCAAATTATGTAAAATTTGCTTATAACTCCCAGCCCAGTCCAGCCCAGTTTTATTTTTGGCTGAATGTGGTTAAAGGACCAGGCTTTGACTCTGCGTGACCCTGGGGATTATGGGCGTGATGTTATGTGCTGTCTGTTTTTAAAGTCGAACCTTGGACTGTTTAGAATGAATCTAGTAATGTAAGGCATTATTGGGGATGAGGGATGTTTCGTTTAACTTATATAATATTATTATGCATGAGACACAACTAATTTGTATATCGTTTTACGATCTTATTATTATTTACATTATAATGATAAACGATAGAGAATATTTTGTAACGTTATTTATAAAAACAAAATGAAAAATATTCAGAACCAAAGACTCTTAGCATTTGAAAGGAAAGGTAAATACACATATTTTCCTATAAACATAGGTTATATTGTATATAGTTAGTATATAGCTGGTACGAAATATCGCCATCAACCTACTTAGTCCTATTGATTAATTATTTCTTACAATGCCCTAACTAGGCTTCGCGGCACGCTTAGCTCATCTCCGTAAACACATAGATATCAGATGACCTAAGTACGTCTTGACCTATTTCTGGGTCAAGGCAGATAATCTAATCTAGAAACCTCAAAGGGTAGTAAGTGTAGGGTGTCTAGATCTACCCATTTCAATGATATTGAATTCTATTATATTGAAGTATGTTTAGGAGCGGTGTTAGCTTAATGGTAAGGACACGCGCCTTTTAACCGAGGAGTGCGGGTTCAAACCCGGGCACTTACCTCTGGCAGTAGTATAAACCGTAATTATACAATATACCTCTGGTAGTGGTATAAATACGTACCATCTATGTACGTATTTATACCACTAGCTCGACGGTGAGTATATATGATACAAATATATTCTTAAATATTAGATATATACACCCAGACACATAACAAACACGAGTATTCATCAGACGAATGTTTGTCCTGGGAGTGGATCGAACCCACAATTCTTAGCGCTTGGGACAGGGTCACTACCGAATGCGGCATAGAGTCAGTCAAATATGACTTATTGTTGTTAATTAAGCTATAATGCTAAACCAGTTTTAATGGTTGTTTGTTCTTTCTCAAAGAAGAAAGTAATGCAGTAGCTTACTGCAAAAAACTGCTTAAGAAACATAATTGGATTAGATAAAATAATAAAATTTTGTAAAGTAGTGATTAGCTCGTCGTCTACACAATCGTAAATCCAATAAGTAATACACCATTTGTCGCCTCTCGACACGATATTCAAGGAACACAACACAATTCCTTACAAGTCCCAACATGAATTTACTTATAACATTTTCAAGTGTTTGGTTCACAGTAGGTACACATAACACAGCTTACTTCACCCCACCAAAATCGATAACACGGACAGCAAAATGAACGTCCCGGACCATTGCAACTGCAAACCATCCCGGAGCAACCCAAAACCGGGAGCAGTATAACAAACAATCCGTCAGGGCCGCACCTGTGCCCTCCCGGGGGTAACAGGGATGGACCTCAGGATTGTAACGATAAATGACTGTTTATATTTCCCGGGCTGTCGGCAGCTCTTATTCAAATTTAATGCGATTAAAACAGTGGTGGTAGTTTTTTTGGGGATTTTAATTGGTGAGTTCTATTTTTGCTTAGAGTAATGAAGAATTCATGTACCGTACTCATGATAGTAATTGCCTTTCCTGTGATACATGGGAATAAAACACAAATTACTAATGTTATAAATGCGAAGTTACTCTGTCTTCTGTTTCTATATGGCTGTATATGCTATTCATCTACCACTTGACGAATTATGATAACATTTTGTACGCCCAATGTGGACTGTAAGAAGATTTTGGGGTACTTAATTTAACCCAAGACGCTGAATTGAGATTTTGATGATGCACACCAGATGTCTATCTCAGCTCGCGGGCTAAAGCTTGAAAAATTAAAAAAAAAATTTGTTTAAACCTATCAAATCGTGATTAATTAGCGACTTACTAAGTCGCAAATAAAACCTTTACTTACAATATAAGTTTCACAAAGAAAAACACCGACCCCTCTATCTCTATGGTCGTATACAGGGTGTCCGGATAATTAATGAGCGAGCTTTGAGCGAGACCGGGCCACCTGAGGCTGCATTCGCGATGCACTCCGTTCGGAAAATACTTATCTGGGATTAATGTCGGGTGGTTGAAACACCCTGTATATTAGTCTGGGTATGTCGGATTATTGTTAGTTCGGCGTAATGTCTCATGCTATCGACGTGCGATTAAGTCAAGCTACTTTTCCCTACGTTATGTTGTTGATGGGTGACCGTATAACTGTTTATTTTTTATTTTTTTAAGCTATATGTGAGGCTTGAATGAATGGTAGCTTAAATCTTTTATGCTAGTTTGCATATAAAAAATATCGAAAATATATTTACGAGCTTAAAAATTTGCCGCGAAACAAAAATTGAACGAAAAATTTTTTTTGAATTGAATATTTTATAAAAAAAAGCTTCGTAACGTTTATAGTTAATTTCGTATTTTTCGGATTACAATTCTCGTTACTGAACAAAGTTTTGAACAAACATGCTCGATCGTCAAATACAAAATGATGTGTGTTTGTATGTTACAGTACATTTCAGTTATAACACTCGTTAAAACTAGCTAGTTACAATCCAGTTAACTAGTTACAACTGGTAAAACTAGTTTTAACGAGTTAAGCCTAGGGCATATACATGTGTTTATATTCTTGTCTACCTAGCGCTTCCCTATAGACCTGTTGCAAGATAAATAATTATTTCTATCACATCGATTGCCATCTGATATTTATTACCCCGAGGGTAACGAGACAAATGGAACCAATAATGTACTAGTTTCGGCCCGCGAATTCGCGTAGGTAGACTTCAGAATTAAGTCAAAAAAAAACATTATCCCACGGGAACATAAGACACAAAAAACAACAGTAACAAGCTTTTTACTTGATAATCAATATTTACAATGAGAGTGCAAATATCGAAAAATGGCATAAGGGTGATATATAACTTACCTCATTTCATATCCATTCTAAACAAAGATACGGCATGCCAATATCTTCCAAATGTATACCCACTCAAACAATGTTATATAAAGGAGCAAAAACCTAATAAAAACCATCCCTCATTAGGTACCAACGCCAATAATTGCCACCCTAAAAAACGGACGCAAACATCATCTCCGGCCCACGTCCCGCCAATATTTTTATGCGTAACTACCATCGGATATTTGTCCGCTCTTGTCAGCGGACAAAGTAGGGGGTCCGATGAAAGATCGTAACTGAAAATTGTTTCGGCCCCGGGGGATATCTGAAAGTTGGCGGGAAACTTGTCCCTGAGATCCTTTGCAGGTGTCATGAGTTATTGTGGCACTGCACCGGTTTTATTGGTCGTGAATAACCGCTTTATCCGTACTCAGAACGTTATTACTTCCTTTCCGGATATTTCAAGAGATTAGCTCAAATATCCGAAGAGTAATATCGCTAAGACTGCGGTCTTACTGAGAGTTACATGTCTTCGCATTCAGTTCGCAATATCGACTACTTTTAGATATGAAACGTTTCGTTGAATGACTAAAGAAAGGCTTTTCCCGTCTCAATAACAGATTATTCCTGGTAAAAAATGTATCTATGAATAAAAAAGTCCTCCTATATCATAAATTACTAGTATGGAATACACCGATTCCACATATTGCTATTTCATTATTGCGGTAAAATATTTATTTTAATATCTTAATTCCCTTTACAAATGAAACCACGTATAAATAAAGCCACAAAATATGTATGCTAATGATACAATAATAAAGTTTCCACAATAGTTAATTAAGTCTCATCACAAGTGTCAAAATTGATAAAATAAAACATAATTTCGTTACCATATACAGACGAAGTTGTTAAAATTATAAACCTCCCCAACGCCCTTACGTTGCACTGCCGTCAATTCTCGATAATTCCCCGTCATTATCGATAAAAAAGTATCGTTAAAAAAACGAAACAAACCAACGACTGCCTCATTAGCACAGGTCTAGACTAGTCGTTAATCCGAGTTCTTGAAACGAGTTCATCCCGGGACCTCTTTATCTCCGTCAGTGGGACGCAGGTGTCTTGAATGCAGCCTCCCCTCTCCCTACCCGGCCTTAACATCGCACGATAACACATACTGTCACATCTCTTGATGAATTGCTTATTAGATTGTCGGCAGCGTTCGTCTGTTTTGTACCTGTTGGGGCTTCAATATCGCGCGTTTTTTCGATGGCCATTTTATGGACCGGCGTTATTAGGTGCGCTTACCCTATTGTACTGCTTTTTTTTTTCGAAATTCGTCTTAGTAGGTAGTTTAGTTGCGCGTTCGCTGTGAAAGCGTATTAACGTATCGTCTGCGTTCGCGCGCGTTGTAACATGAAATATGTTATTTGCAATTTGTTTGCATGTGAATGTGTTCGAATTGTTATTTTAACGCGGTGTGTGAGTGAAAATTGTTTTGTATTTGTGAATGAGTGAGATGTGTCTGTCGGAGACTGGTGTTAGCAGGTATTATTTATAAAGTCGATACTATTTACGGCTGTTATTTAGCCATGATGATGGTGACATCTGTCAATATCGAGACTTGTTTAAGAACATGTGGTCAATTTAGACAATTGACTTGTAGAGTAGTTTATAGAAGAAAGTTTTCGTTTCATTTTATTTAGGATTCGTTGGTGGTTGATCCGATATTTTTTGGTTATGAACTATTTGTATCCATTATTATAAGGTGTGGATCGTTACTGAGTTTACTATTGTGATATAAATGTAGACGTATCTAATAAAGATATTGAGGTATTAGATATTGAGATATTGAGGACCTACATAATATATCAAGTTACACATATTCGCTACATTTCGTACTATTTATTGAATTGAGACTTTTAATTAGTTTTATTTGCTTTTGGATTTAACTTTGTCATCAGATCTTTAAATACGATTTTAATTAATCCTCTTATCAGTGGTTTGGCACCTCACACTCCATTTATCATTATATTATACTCGTTTTTGGCTGAATGTGGTTAAAGGGGCCTGCTGCCCCTTTGGCTCTGCCTACGCCTTCGGGGATTATGGGCATGATGTTATGTATGTATGTATATACTGGTAAAACGTCTGTCTAAATTTTAGTTAATTATCAACTAGTTTTATAAACTTTAATGAACATTTAAATGGTGTAAAGAAATTGTCACATGCTTAGAGGCTTAGCAAATAACATATCTTTAAGTGTCATGCCCATGTCGCAACTTCAGCGAAAAAATAATTTCACACAAACAACATATACGATACTAGTCAACATAATATAATTAAAATTAATACGTGACTTATTAACAGCCAACGGGAATTCCGTCCCGTCAATACGACTACACAGATATTTGAAATGACAATAAACCGCTTTGTATTACGGCGAATGATAATAATGAAATTAATAAATAATTTTCGGGTGCGCGGAGCGGATAACACAAATTCTTGTTAAGTACGAATGCAATATAATTCACATATATACATATATGCTAGGGATTGCAATCCAGCGGGAATTTAAGCTAAGTCTAGCACGCTAGACCCAACTGGATTACTTGATCCAGCATTCCAATCTCTAGTAAGGATTGAAACCCAGCGGCATTGAACGAGCACATGTCACTGGATGCAGCACTACTATAATAGCCAGGTGACTAAACAATTCTGTTTAGTCCGTCAGTTAGATTATAAAAAAATATTGAACACGTATTTTTTATTTATTTGTCAAACAAACAATGACGAAAATACAATGCATTCAAGTTGCGCGTGACGTCACGCTTTCGTAAAATTTTTACTAAATAGTGACGTCGCAAGCCCCCACTCCAAAACTTTGATGCTTTTATCTTTGTGGTTTTTTGTTAATTTGGCAAAGCGAAAAATATGTGTCTGCTATTTTTGTATAATGTAACTGACGGGCTAAGTAGAATTATAGTTTTTTAATGCAGTCATCAGGGGCTGTTCAAGTATTACGTAAGCACTATGGGGGGACGGGGGGGTCTTTGCTTTGCTTATTTTGGATGACATGGGGGGTAGGGGAGTCTAGATGATGATTACGTCATCGGTAGTTATTTACTTTTTTACACGATTGGCAACCCTCACATTGTCTTTGCTTGAATAAAATTATAATTATAACATTATAATTATAATATTTAAAAAAAATACATTAATTGAAAAATGTTTACGTAAGCATGGGGGGAGGGGTAAGAGCTATGCTTACTTTTGCTGACAAGGGGGATGGGGGGGTAAATAATTGTAATAAATCTGCTTACGTAATACTTGAACGGCCCCTCAGGCATATTGTGCTAGGCCTAGCTAAATTACTGGATTGCGTTGCAATTCCTTATTTATACATTCTATCACGCTTGTAATTCCCGAAAGCAGAGTGAAAACAGTAAGAAACTTAGACTACATTTGACTGAAAATAACAATTAAGTAGTGTTAGATGGAACATTATGAAAACGTAGTGACAAGTGGCTAGCTCGTCGCCTAGACAATCACACACCCAAACCGGATATACCATTAGGCGCCTTTTACAACATGCTAGGCAAGGAGTACAGTTGGAACATTATTTTTGAGTCCCAGACCGACATGGGACTAGGAATATTTTTGAGTTGCGCAAATTTGCTATATAATATCTGGTGAATGTAAGCGGTTTTTATTTTTATTTAATTGAGAACGGATCGGTCTTTTAATTAAATGTGTAGTGAAATTTAAATTGAAGTGAATTTACGACTCTCTAGGGGATGAAATGCAGTGTTGCCTTTTCGATGAAAGCAAATCAAATGGACAGAATAAATAATGATGAATCTGACTCATACTAGCGAATATATTTGAATTCATCTTTACTGAATTAAACATTACCTCTGATAAATACAACTACATATCTTTTAAGATATTGCACAGGAAAAAAACCTAACAAACTGGTTTGGTTAACGAAAAATGGTTTTTATAAACCAATATTGGAAAAAGGTTCCAAATACAATGGATTAAAGTGCATTTTTCTTTGTTACAGATGCGAACAGAAGATGACGCGGCGATTTGACCACAGCAGAAACCTTAATTAGCACAACCACAAACCAAGATGGACGTCGTGAGGGACGAACCTTTAGAAAAAACAATATCAGACCAGAGGCGGAGCCTCCAAGATCTCAAATCCTTACTAGAAGACCGAGGAGGCACGACTAGGAGTGAAAGTTCTAGCAATAATAGTCCTTATGGTGTTAATAATAAGATTAGTGATAGCAGTTGGAGATGTAGAAGCGGACGATGGTGCTTTAGGTTAAAAACAATAGTGGTTTTGTTGTGTGTGAGCGTTTTTGTGGAAACCCTGCTGTCGGCTGAGGCGAGAAGTACAGGTGAGTTTTTTATATATTTTTTCACTAAAACACATATTTTTATATAAATATATATATAGCCTATAACATTTCTCAATAAACAAGCTTTCTGACACAAAAATATGTATATAATAATATCTCCTAAGAGAACCTCCTCCTTTTTTTGAAGTCGGTTAATTAGCGCGTACAAACATACAAACTTTTCGCTTTATTCCATAAATTGTAAGATTAGTGTTTGAATTTTTAAAAATATCAGTCAGTAATCGAATTTCTACTGAATTGAAGTTAACAGGGTTAACAAATTTCGGACGTAAATTATTTTTACAGTATCAGTGCAAAAATTTCAAAAGAGATGAATTGTGTCATGATAGCGACTGTACTGAATGCATGTGAATATAAAAAACGCGTGTTTATTATGACTCGATCCTCATGCTGTACATTATTATAAACAAGTTTCGTCGTGGGAATTTTAAACAACTAGTTTCGTACAAAAGCTTTGTTGAACGATTTTTTTTGGAAAGGTGAAAATGTTTTGTAGTTTGTTACAAAGGTCGAATGTTGTACGTTGAATGAGTAATTCGTTCTGTTGATGAATTAAGCGAGTTCATGTTAAAAACTAAATGCTAGCTTTTTTATTTAGGTACGCAATCCGTTGAAGTAGCTAAACATAGACTGAAATGTATTTAATCAAAGTTTTAGTAATACGTTTCAAAGACTGAAATTTCTCAGTACGTTCCTATTTGCAAGACATTCTATCAATATTTTTTTAAACACCAATGTTAGGACGTGATTGGATAAGCGAATGCACTCCTTTAAATAGCGCTTTGCGATTGGTCTAATAATCAATGTAACTTAGATGTCAAAGTTTGACAGTTTTGATCAAATTGTCAAACCTCAAAGTAATAGGCAAAATATGTCATGCGTTCATGGTTAAGAAACCATGTAGGTTTTGTGAATGGATGTAAAACTTCAAAGAACGAATGACACCAATCTACTCATTCGTTCATTTCTTAGACAGTATTTTTTTGTTGGAAAGTTTTTCTACGCGCTATTAGGTATGTATAGAGCTATTAAACATTTTTTTATAAAAAAACCAATGGCTATTACCGGAAATATCAAAGAGATCAATGGCGCATGCGCTTTAGTCAGGGCTGTCGGTGAAAAGATTGTAATCAAGAAAAAACAACCATGGAGGACCATAGTAAATAAGTCACGCAGCAAGTCCCAATTTTTATAAAATGGCTTTTTATAGAATTGAATCATAGGTAATCTAAGTCTGCAATATAATATTGGGAGCTGAATCTAATACTTTTTAAATATACCGATTGTAAATATTATATATTTTTTATGTATTGGAAGAATACTACGTCTCTAACCTGTACTATTTATATTCGATATTTTTGTATATTCGAAATATTCTAACTGATGCAAAATCCAAAATAAAAAGAAACTATCTTAATTACTTTCCGCTGAAAAACTTGCCATTTGAAGTTTTTTTACAGAACAAATTACTTCCAAGTCTTTTTACTTTTTAATGCAAGTAGATCATCTTGACAACCCTGTATGCGCGTGAGTCGCCCGCTGCGCGTATAATTGACGATATCGCGTCCAGATCTACGGCACGAAATTAATGTTCCGCCGGTCGGAATTTAGGCACTTTGTTGAATGGGCACCAGTCTTTAGTCAAGATGCAGATTTTGTGAAAAGTAATAAATGACTCATCTTTACTTTAAATGTGTGGTATTTTAGGGTTAGTTTTGTAGTAACACAATTTATTTTATTTTTATTTATTAGGACAACCAACAAGATAAACACTAAAAAACATATCATCATCTCTTCGTCTTTTTTTGCAAATCCGTGTTATATATAGATTTTTATAGTTGGTTTTATGTTTTATACAGGATGACTGGAACTGAACGGCCTCCAAATGACCTTCTCTATGCGAATTAGCTATGGCGGGTTCAGTTCCAGTCACCCTGTATACTAGATACGTAATAATATCCCATGTTGGTCTAGAAATAATAAGGATTGCACCTACCTTTCTTGCCTAGCATGTCGTAAAAGGTGACTAATGGGTTAGTGATTATGTAGGTGACGCCAATTGTCACAAATTTTTCACAATGTTCATCTAACACAACTCTCGCAGACTGCATTCTCCGTTGCATCTATCATCTTTCACGTGAAGTTTAGACATTACATGTGTAGGTATAAGCATCTAACATGCTCTATGGCAATAATAGTTGTGCAATTACTAAATCGCAAAGGTAAGCCGCACTTTTTACTCTCTGAACCAGAATGGACAGTCAACTTACAACATCTCTTGTCGTTTTTGTCCTCAATAAAAAAGTGATTCACACAAATATTTTACCGCTACAATATCCTGTATCCTTTTAGAAATTTTAACCCCAATATTTACTAATTGCCAAAGCAAACGTTTACCGAACACTTTGTACGGTAAACAACAAAAAACGATTTTTACAACCGGCGCTGGCGCTTCGCTCATCTGACGCTTTGACTAAATCGCGTTAATTTGCAATCTACCTGATTTCCTTCTCTATGACTAACGTTTTTAGTCTATTGTTAATCGGTGAGTAATCTTAACCCTCTAGTGTTAACAGAATGTACCGTTTCTCTTGAAAAGTGTTAACAAAAGACTTCGAAGAATTATGTCCGGCGGGTAATATTTATTCTTCAAAGAAATATGGTAACGGAATGTCAACAAAAAATGCTAATTACTGTAGGTATCGTCTAAATCGGGGTTTTTAAAACCGTGACCTTATATGGGAACGGGTAATCTTTTACTGATGGTTTAGTATTGTATTATGATCATCATGAAAGAGATGAAACCAGAACGGATACAAGGATAACGGTTGACGATGTAGTGCTGGAACAGGTGAATGAAATTGTATATCTAGGATCTGCATTTAGTAGAGATGGAAGGTACTCCGCTGATATAGAAAGAAGAGTGAATGCAGGGAATAGGGTGAATGGAGCGTTAGGAAAACTTTTAGGCAGCAAAATCTTAAGCCAGAAGGCCCAGCTCGCCATACACAATGCGGTGCTGATTCCTACGCTAACATATGGAAGCGAGAGTTGGGTATGGCAGAAAGAGCATGAAAGTAGAATAAACGCGGTCGAGATGCGTGCGCTGCGGAAAATCTGCGGTGTATCGCTCACAGACTGCGTTCGGAATGATGATGTAAGAAAGAGAGTTGGTCTGAAGGACAGCGTCGGAGTCAAGGTAAGAAGAGGCATGCTCCGGTGGTTCGGACATGTGGAAAGAATGGATGACGAAAGATTGACTAAACAGATATACAATGCGAATGTGGAAGGATGTAGGAGCCGCGGAAGGCCCAGGCTCACCTACCACGACCAGATTGGTCGTGTATTAAAAGAAGGTGATGTTAGGAGTCATAAAAATCGTAGAGCTTGTATGAAAAGGATTATGAATGTTGAAGAGGCGAGTGAGGTGTGTAAGGATCGTGCCATATGGCGTTCGGTTCTCTCTGCCTACCCCGCTAGGGAAGTGGCGTGAAGTTTAGTTAGCTAGTTAGTTAGTTTTATGATCATCTTCTTGGGTTATTTAAACCCGTTGTTAGTCGAGGTCTGGACTCCTGACCATCTTAGATTTAGCTAATCTGGTTATTACATTAAAGTGACTGTCATCATACCTTCATGAAGGAACCAGACAATAAATCTATAACAGATACCTAACTATAGATACCTTTAAGAACAACAAAATCACGAAGTTTGGTGATGTCAGCGTTTTGAATAGGCATTTTGACTTGAGGACTTTTCAACAATTTCATAAATCTACGGAGTGTTGACATTAAAATGTTATTCTAAGTAAAATGCAGAATAACTAATACATTTATTACATTCTATTACATTTTAAACTAAATATCAAACAGTAGATTTCAACGAAATGTCCCAAGCTACATCGATACACGAGAGTACATACATAATTATTTATTATAAATAATAGACTTCGGCGAATGTACGTTTTATGTCAGGTTTCATTAGGTAGTTGAATATGTCGAATTATGCAATGATACCTATTCGCTGAATGTGACCCATTCCAATAATAATAAATTTCGTTATAATTGTCAATGTCGACACCACCCACATTAAAAGGTTTTGTGAGGTAGAATTCAAGCTGTTCCATGTAGGTTTGGGATTTAAAAACAATGCGCCAACTGCGTTCCTTGCCTAGCATGTCGTGAAAGGTGACTAATGGTATATCGAGTTTTGGGTAAGTGATTACGTAGGCGACGAGCTATCCACTTGTCACTGCTTTTTCACGATTTGCAATCTAACCCATTTTTATTTTTGGCTGAAATTTACGGGCGTGATGTTATGTACTTATGTATAATTTAGCCAATAATAAGAACTAAAACTCGTCGTCGCAAAATTTTACTTTTAAAAGTGACTTCTTACTTTTTGAAGTTGGTTAAATGTGATCTGTATTGACCGCTCTATAATTATTAAATTGATACTTCATTAATGAGAACGTGGTAAGTAGTTTAGACTTTATGTTAGAATATACGTATATACAAACCACGGACTAGTAAAAAAAGCAAGACTACGCGCTCTCATAATACAGCGTGAAGCGTGTATGTATGTGAGTGAGATTCTTAAGGTTATCAGATGTCGGAATTCTGTCATTCGGAGCGCTTATTTTAATGTGTGACGTAATTTGCGTGTTAATTTGGAGCACCAGCGGAGCTTCAACATCTAGTTAGTGGCATGGAGTTTTTCTTTTTTTACTAGTCCGTGATACAAACGAACATATGAATACTTCTTAAATCACAACCCTTTCTTTCCATCTGACTTTTTCAAGCAAACCTGGGTCTGGTCGCTCGACACCAGTATAAATGTCTCTTGTAAACACGCAGTCCACAAAGATACTAGTATGTAAACCTAAGTTATTACTGTAAGCAGATACAAATAAACTAAAGCTTTGAGTAGGAAACTTCCAACTAAGTCTTTGTTTGTGTACAATAAAGTGTTATTGTAACCAAGTTTAGTCGTCTCTTATCTCCGCCTATCTTAGAGGGGTGGGAGACCATCAGAAAGTCGACCTTAACCCTGGTACTTTTAAAGTGGATAACAGTTTGGTGCCGAACGTAGACAGTTGAGACAGTACTATCGGAGTCATCAAATCTCTTCATAAGCAAATAAAATTAATAGAGGTGGTGGGACAAAAGAAACAAATGCAAGGGGTTTAATGTTATATCTAGATAACGATAAGGATCATTGTCAGACTCTGTGTAATTGGTGAAAAGGGACGATAATTGCCTGGTTAGTTTACGTAGAAACCCGATGAAATACAGGATATTGTACTATTATTATACATGTGATGTGGAATTGCATGTTAGTATAGATGGATGTTTGTAGAATAACACATTACCAGCTAAATGTAAATAGCTGATATTTGGCATATTCAATAAACTGCGTGACTTATAGAAGCAGAATTAATTCCAAGGTTAATAGTAAAGCACATTTTATGTCATCACAATTTATGTCTTATTTGCAATAATTATTGAGAATAATCTAAATATCACAGATATAAAACTATTAAGAAACATTATTATTGCCTCAATTCTCGGCATTCTTAACCATATTGCAATCATGTTTGCCGGCCAACGTCCAAAGGCTCATAAAAGTCGGACAATCGATATATGGCTCGCTACGATTTCCACAAACGCAACACAGAGAAAACACGCAAAACCCCTTTTAAAAACGAAACGTCGATCCCTAATCGATTCGACAACGAAACACAAGACCCAATCGGATTAGCGGCAGACTGCGAGAAAAAAATTAAACTGTTATTCCTCCTAATTGCTCCCTCAAAGGGACTAAAAGGACCAATCCCGATACTTTACAGAAAGCAATCTACTTCGAATTGAAAAATGCGCAAATATCCTCAGGTAAACCGAATGGTCCAATCATACTATAATCCATTAAGATTTCTCTCTGCCTCGCTGAACACACTTCCAAACTCCCGCGAGGTAAATATTTCACCCCCGCCGTTACCCTAGTATAATGTATTCTACACCACCCCCTCAAACCTCATCTTTCCGTCCCTATTTTGCATGAAGGGGGAATTTAAATTGTGTAATCTAACTTTCAATTCATTCATACATTCAGCGCCATCTCTCGGTGATAAATTGAAACTGGGATAGATCCTTACAGTCATTTAGCTTTTGGACGCGGCCCGGAGCGGACGTACCATCCGAGGATTCATATGGAAATATGTTTTGAAGTAGAACGTCGGTGTTTTCGTGGCGTTTAAGTAGTTTAACATAATTTGCGATGTGGGTCAACTGTGTAAGATTTTTACCTAATATTATGTTGATGTTACGGTAAAATATTTAAATGTTAATTTAAGTACTCGAAATAAATATTTGATCTAAATAGTTGCTCAGAAAATTGCTTGCAATGACAATGATTTCTCTTTTTAAAAAACTAAAGAGACTGATTTTTCTAATTCTCTATTGTAATACGATTATATTATGACGCGGGTAACACAGCCGTTTAATCGGCTTAAAAAATGAGTCACTTGTCACAGCTTTCATGGTAATCTTATTATTGAAATTCATGATAGTGGTAAAAAAACGGCTGACATGGTCTCAAAATCAATACACACATTGAAAATGTCAGTATATTCGACTCAGACCCTTCTTGCCCCTTAGATTAGAATTTTCCCTTTCTTTTGATTCGTTTTGGCATACACAACTGTACCTAGTCCCAAGGTCAAGAACACTCAAATATTTATTAATATATATGAGGCTCCACCTAAAGTGGTATACTTGTCAAATAACATTTTAGCTGGTTTTCCTGCTTATGCTCGCACGTGAATTCCTTTGTTTTCATTTTGAGCTCAATTTTTCTTGTTTATCTGTCTAATGCCTTTGAATGTAGGGTAAAGGGGAATTTCATCTGGTAAGTGCATGGTAATAAGATTAGTCGGCGATGTTTTGCTGGCATCTTTGACCTTTATTCCTAAGAGGATAAGGTCTACAGGGCGAGTGTTTGTGATGAATTAACCAGTGTGATTGAACTAACTTTCTAATGTTTTGTGGAACTGACTTTGTTTGGACTACGCAATGTAGGTGATGTTTGAGTGTTTGACGATGGAAATGTTTGGCGGTAAGTGATTTTTAAGAAGCATATTGACAACGTAGTATTTGCTCCAATGTAAACTTGATAAAACGACATTCATGATGAAATCCATATTCAAACGAAGTTCGGTAGATATAAAATGACGGCTAAACGGCATAGTACCCACTGAGCTCAAAATAGTCTCCTTTATTAGTTTATATTATGTCAAAACAAATAATTATAACGTCGAGATGCGTGCGCTGCGGAAAATCTGCGGTGTATCGCTCACAGACTGCGTTCGGAATGATGATTTAAGAAAGAGAGTTGGTCTGAAGGACAGCGTCGGAGTCAAGGTAAGAAGAGGCATGCTCCGGTGGTTCGGACATGTGGAAAGAATGGATGACGAAAGATTGACTAAACAGATATAAAATGCGAATGTGGAAGGATGTAGGAGGGCGGAAGGCCCAGGCTCACCTACCACGACCAGATTGGTCGTGTATTAAAAGAAGGTGATGTTAGGAGTCATAAAAATCGTAGAGCTTGTATGAAAAGGATTATGAATGTTGAAGAGGCGAGTGTGGTGTGTAAGGATCGTGCCATATGGCGTTCGGTTCTCTCTGCCTACCCCGCTAGGGAAGTGGCGTGAAGTTTAGTTAGTTAGTTAGTTATAACGTCGAACGTATTAGTGAAGAAGTACACCGTTCACCATTCATCTAGGTTATCACTAATTTCTTAATTTTTCATCCACATTCCTAATTAATACACACGCACTTATTTCCAAAGCTTCCAATCAATACGACATTCCCTAACTACTAGATTTGTCTACACAGCTAGCAACATACTGGTGCTAATCAAATAACGATAATTAAAAAAGAAAGGTGTTCACTCAGATTGTTGATGGATTGGATTGAAAGACTGGCCCGTTGGTCGAGTGGTTAGAGACCCTGGCCACGAAACCGAGGGTCGCGGGTTCGAATCCCGCTAGTAAACGTATTTAAGTATGTCTATCCGTTCACCTAGTATCTATAGCACAAGCATATGCCTAGTTTGGAACTAGGGGAATTGTTGTGTCAGTCTAGAGAATTTATTTATTTATTTAATTTATTAACCCGTCGAGTTACATGCACTTTCAAATAAGTTACATGGGTACCCATGACCCAATTTGGGTGGTATCCTTGTCTATGGAGGTCAGTTGGCAATCGCTTTAGCTAATAACTAGCTTCGCCAATTTTGGGATCATGTTCCCGAATAGAAGTGAAACAAAGAATATTCCGTCGACAGCCGAGCTCTATATTACTGAAGTATATTACTAGATTGATAGTTTCGGGATAAGAGTTTTGTTCTTTTTTGGTCTGGTAAATGTCGACTTTTGTCCAATTTTGAATTTTTTCTAATGAATTGCATAAAAAGCTGATGTTGCCTTGTCTTGTGGTTTGAAGGGTCGCCTGACAACTAGCAAATTCGGTTTCCAATTTAAGCCTGAAGTGTTTCGTGAAAGTTGACAAAAGAAACCGCTTATTTTTTTGACGAAAAATCTACAATAATTTGGCCTTTGTACAATTTTTTTTCAAAAGAGAAAACGGTACGAAAGTCTCCAGAAATGGTGAAAACGAGGGGAAAATATGAGAACAGGATATATTCCAAATTGCCAACTACTGATTGAGAAGTTACATTGCTAGATATAAAGGTAGACGTCCCGAGGGATGAAAATTAAAAAGCCCTACTGATTCCGACCGAGACGTTCAAAAAGTAAATAAAACAAACTTCAGTAGGCCCGGGGAAAAGATAAAAAAGTTTCTTTCGAGCTCCATCAGACGTAAAATTGCAATCAAGGCTAATGAACGGGGGTGTCGGTCCGTCTGTCTGTCATCAACGAATTAGCGACAGAATGGAAACACGTTAATGTCACCTTTCGGATAAGAGAATTGATTGTGATGCTTTTTACATACATAGAATAGAAGATTGTACCTTAAACTTGCTTAACGCAATCATTAAAGAGCGTGGGATCACTCATTTATAATATTTGACTTGATTTTAATTTGGGTCAGCCATCACAAAACTTTGGTCAAATAAAAAAATCACTGGATCAATATTTAATTTAAAAGCAATCAATCCAATTTTAGAGCTTGTTTAGATATTTATGAAAAAAGAATAATTTGATTTCAAGGCTAGAATTGGTTATTGATAAAATATCTAAGTTAATTAAACTTTACTCTCCGCTAACAAATCTACATATAAATATAACTTGAATGAGCAATACCTTTCAACATTCTTCTTACGTACACTATCACTTTAATACAGAAGGGAAGAACCGTCGCGCTGTACGAAATGTCTAAATGGCATGGTCACAATATGTAAATTCAGTACAAAATACATATTTTGGTGCATATTTCACGTCTCCTCAAAAATGTTAACAGTGTTCGGGTAAATCCTCTGCGATTTTCGCTGGCATCGCATCCGTTGTCCTAAATTCATTTTTCAAGCTCCAACATAGTAAAGTGGAGTGCAGTAGGTCAACGTGACGCTATGGAGATAATATCAGACGGTGCATTTACATATTTTTCCTGTAAACGTCGTGTTTTATCTAGGAAATGTTTATATTCGTTATCTTAAATGTTGGAATGTTCTGAAGAGAAGCATTTTAGGTAACATTCTAAAGTAAAGGATAGTTGAAAGTCAAGACGTGATAGAAGCTGTATAACTGGAAATTATACAGAACACAATGCGTTTGAGCTATAGAATTCTTAAGAGTTTCAATGTTTGTTTTGAAGACTTTAGTTGTCCAGTAACATCTGTCTGCCTATTTAGGAGACATGCATCTTGGTATTTTATTGATTTTACAACTGTTTGTATTGTATACATTCATCATACAGAATCTTTAAGTCTTTTGAAATCAATTCAAAGGATTATAAACTTTTCAAAAAAAAATCTAGAGCATTACATTATGAGAACATTCCCAAACTCGCATCGTAAAATATAGTATTTAAGTTAAAATGTATCAAGTCTGAATTTTATATATAAGGAGTATAACATTGTGGAAGATAGGTATGATTTTGTTTTTGATTAGTAGTCGAGTCTTTATGTTTTACCTTGCAGGTGCCCTACTGCACTTACTTACTCTGTGCCCGCATGTAGCAGGTGTCATATGGAAACTGGACAGGGTTTACGCGGCTCTTTGTTCCACTACGTGATGGGCTTTGTCCCACTACAATAGGATTCGACAGTTTTGTAGGACACCGGGATGTTGCGAAACGTTGTGTCAATGGGCCGATGGAGAGATTTCTGTCTTTGTTTGTTTATGGTATGCTCTATGGTTGGGCAATAGGATTTTTTATAGGTGTGATAAGGAATTAGTGCGTGGAGTCTGACAATAAGTGAGGTGAATTGCGATTTTATAATCATGTAATTTTTTTACGGACTTGCAAAATATGGTCCTTGTTTGATTTTTTCTCATATGTATCACATTTTTTTTTTCTTTTATTTTTAGAGGCTTTTACCCTTTTTGGATATATCAGCCCCATCATACCCTAATTCCTTATTAATCTAAGACAAGAGAAGAGAATCTTTAATGACATTACATATTTATTTACTTCATGGATACAGCATATTAGCGAATCTATTGATAGTATTAATTAAGATCTCGATGTCATTGATGAAACAGACTTCCAATAGTTTATTTAATGTAGTTGGTCTATCAAGAAATGCTTTATACTGAAAGTATTGTCTTCAATTTCAACCGAGTCGAAATAAGTCATTTTCCTGAAACTTTATGCTGCTGCCTGCTTTTTCACAATTTTCCATCTAACCCAGCCCGGCTTTATTTTTGGCTGAATGTGGTTGAAGGGGCATGTTATGTATGTACAAGCCTTTATTTGACGGCCATCCAATTCATTCGTCTTACCTCATTGTCTTTTACTTTAATCTAAGATTATACAGACTCTATTGTCCTGCACATCATAAAATTTATATCCAATACCGAAGAGACTCAATAACATTGGAATATCAAGCTTAACTCATGCTGAATAGAGCTCAAAATCATATCTTGTTATAGTCATTATCGCCCATTGGAAGTTGTAGGCACAATAATATTGTCAATTGTGAATTATTGTTGGTTTTCTCTATTATGAAATGTGTGGAATGTATGGGGCGAGGAAATGTTGTATGATACGCATTGTTGAGACCCATTACGGAGTTTAAAGAGACTTCGAGGCCTTCGTTTTTAGATATCAAAACTTTTTAATATGATTAATCTTTGAATCTGACACACTAAGTCCCTTAAATCACTCGACCAGGCGGCCTGTCAAGAGATGGCTTCCAGGTTTTTAACTAATAAAGATGCACGGATGTCATGCGGTATTTTACTTAGGAAACAGGCAATGACATTATACAATCATCTGGATTGTGATTTATTCGATTGTTCTCTTTTATCTGACTGTTGAAAAACCAGCCCTTAGGGTTACGATGGTCAGACTGGCAGTCGCTTCAATGTAACGTACCTATTCTAAGCGGACCCCGTCTAAATACGGGACATAACGCTAGGAAGATGAAGGATCCTGGTGAAGAAATAATACCCTTTAATGGATTTTTAATATCTATTAATACATTTGAGTGCGCTGAAGTGTTGAAAATAAATTATTCAATTATGGGCAATGTAGCGAAAGGTAATCCACGATGAGTTTTGGGGCAAAAGCTACGGGAGACATTTTAGGGTCGTTTTTATTGATAAAAACGGTTGTGGAAGTGTAAAAGGGAAGTAGATCACTACTTCAGGGTGCTTAGCCAAATGCGCGCCAGCGATTCCATAACGAACTTCGCTAACGCTCGTATCGCGCCATAGACGTATTCGGGTGGACGAATCGGGAACTAACTCCGAGTTCCGCACTATTAGTTCTTAGTAAACAAGTTTGTTACGCGATACGAGCGATAGCGAAGTTCGTTATGGAATCGCTGGCGCGCATTTGGATAAGGATGTGATTCCTTAGCCACTGTATATCAATGTACAATAAAAAAAACGTGAATGCATGTTAGAATGTAGTTTTTTGCTAAACAGCAATCGACGAATTACTATTAATTGTAATTATGAAAAAAAAAACTAGACTGATTTCTACTAATTTCATAGTTAAGTACATGCTACGCATTGATCCCTTTGGCCAAGAAGTCCAATACGACGTATTATTAAATCTTTGTAGATAATGTTTCTTATTTTTTTGGGTTAAAGAGTATATTATCTGTTTATCGTATTTCCAAAAGAATGGAAGATAGTAAGATACGTTAATTGTTCTTTGAGAGACGATATTTATTAATTGGACAAAATAATAACTTTTAATTGTTATAATCTCTGAAAATTTTTATTTGACACTTAATGCAAAATCAAAGATGGCAGCCAGGTCGCTAGTAAATTGCGTTGTTAACTTTAATATTAATTTAAAGGTCTATAAATTAATTTCTCACCCGGCTACTTAAGACAAACGTCCGCAAACATTACATTTTCTCCAGTTCCTAATTTGCGAATTCTTAATTGAATGTTATCAAAATGAATGTCCGACACAAGAATTTATATTCGTGCGCCTACAAAAGAGTTCTCACTCAAAATTGCCATTTCACTCTATTTAAAGAAAAATGGATCTTCAAATCAATGGTACAAGACTTAAATTTGTTTTGTTGCGTTTTTTATGTGATTGTGTTTGAGGAAGACTTTTATTATCTTTCATTATTCTTGGTGACGTCAGTAGTCACTTGGAAGCGAATAAAATAAAATGTTGCCAAGTTTAGTTGCGATTTTACGTCTTGGGATGTTGTTAATCTTAATTTGGGATGAGTTAGAGGATCATCAGCCCTTGTAAAGATGATTTGTGGAGTTGTTGGGCTAATTAGGACAATATGACAATTTCGATGGTAGATTTAATTTGTTCTTGACCGATGTTATTTGTATTTTTGTAGGTAGGTTGGTTACTTTTGACTGCCTGTGAATTCTTCCGCTTTGATAAATGTGTAGCTTTAATATTTCCTGTATAATTAGTAAAAACCAAGTTGGTTATGAAAGAAGATTTTCTCAAAGGGTAATAATAGTTTCTAAGATGAGATTATTTTGAAACAAATTTGTTTTCCGTTTTTATTATATTAGTTTAGAATTAATTGTCAAAATCACGTTTAGACCGTTAGACTAAGGTATTTGACTAAACTTTTCCCCCTTTTTTTCGCGTAGTTGCTTAAAAGCAAGTTAAGATGCCATCTCGGATTTTCCTATATTCAAAAGTGCTATTTCCCATCTCGTTGCCCATAAAAAGTTTTCCTACTTGTATTGTCTCTCCCGTTCTCAAAAAGTCCACTACCGTTATTATTCCCGGGTCCTGTTCGTTCCCTCTCCCTTCCCGTTACGACTATAGCTCCTACGGGAGTGGTCAGTCTCGGAGAGGTTTTACAAGTTAACAACATTGGGAATATACTGGGGAATTTTAACTCTCTTGTTTAAAAGATTCGGGAACAGTTCTCGTTGTTCTATCGTAACTTAAATTGCATGCATAGGATACTTGGTACCATTTGTAAATGACATATACAGAACAGTTACTATGCAAAGCTGCCATTTTTCATTTTGTATGGATGCAATGACGTCACGGCATGCTATACAACTGCCTAAATATTTAACTAGCAGCGCCCGACTGTCTCTCCCGCGTAGCTTTAGCTCCATTAGAATATGGGGATGGAATATAGCCAATGACAATCACAAATAATGTGGCTTTCTATTGTTAAAAAAATTTTCGAAATCTGTTCAGTAGCTCAACAGATTACCTACCCTCTACAACCTCACAGACTCACAAATGTTACCTCTTTATAATATGAGTAAATATAAATTAACCATTAATAATTTATTTCTTCATTACACTCTTTTCCCCGTCCACTGCTAATTACTGGTATAAATTGTATGTGATTTAAGGGCACACGCTAAAAGCACTAAATGGTAAAACGCTTTTTGGCAAAATGTCTAACGAAGAGAAATGGATGCTGCGTTACTTTATGAGGCTGCGGAGTGACTTTGATACCTACTCTAAGAGTTTGTACTTTATCGTTTTTATTTTTATCGAGGGTTATTTAAGAGGTTGTTAATATTATTCTTTATTTTAATAATAGTTCTTTATTTTATTCTTATAATTAACTTATACAGAATTAATTATAAGAATAAAATAAAGAACTATGATTTTGATGTAGACGAGAGATTCGTACAAAATTGAGATTTCTTCAAAAAAAATCTTTACATATAATGAAGGATAAACAATGCTTAAATGTCATATTCACAGGTCCCATCATAGTCATCAATGGCACATACAATTGGAAAAAGCAACATAAAATAAATTGTTTTTAATTTTAGATATTTTTAACTTTACGTAATTTATAAACAAACATTGCAGACTGTGACACAAAGTATTTTATACAATTGTGCTTTTATATTTAAAGATATTAGAGCAAAAAGTATATTTTGGACTAGCTGTGCCGGTTTCACCCCCGTTTATGGTCAATGTTATATAGCCTATAGCTCTCCTCGATAAATGAGCTATCTAACACTGAAATAATTTTTCAAATCGGACCAGTAGTTTTTGAGATTAGCGCGTTCAAGCAAACAAACAAAATCTTCAGCTTTATTAGATTAGATAATAGGGAGACGATTTTTTTTGATACATTATGTCGCTACAACCTCTATGTACTACGTAATAACGTTTTCAGGTAAAACCCAGCTTATTTTAATTACCAGGACTGTGTATTACTCATTGCGGCAATTTATCAAGACCTTTGTTCTTTGTCAGCTCAGGATTTGGGAACGATTCGGCGGTACACGTTCAAATTAAGTTTAGTCTAAACACGGTTAATATGTTAATTAACTTTTATTAATTAGCTGTACAGACTGTTTTGTGTCTCGTGTATTATGTATATTTATATTATGTATGAGAAAAGAGAAAAGATTTGATTGTTTATTTATTTGTTTGCATTGAATAGGCTCCAAAACTATTGGACCGATTCGAAAAAATCTTTCACCAATGGAGAGCTACTTTATCAGCGAATAACATAGGCTATATTTTATTTCCGTACTCCTACGGGAACGGGAACTACGCGGGTGAAACCGCGGGGCGCTGCTATATATTATATACGCATATACATATAGCCACGCCCGCTCTCTCCAAAGAGGTAGGTAGAATCGAAGGAACTTTAATCCGCTTAAACCACATTTAACTAAATATCGAGTTGGGTTAGATGGAAAAATAATACATAATGCATATTCAAACTAACTAAACTTCACGCCACTTCCCTAGCGGAGTAGGCAGAGAGTACCGAATGCCATATGGCACGATCCTTACATTCCTAACTCTCCTCTTCAACATTCATGATCCTTTTCATACAAGCTCTAAGGTTTTTATGACTCCTAACATCACCTTCTGTTAATACACGACCTATCTGGTCGTGGTGGGTGAGCCTGGGCCTTCCGCGGCTCCTACATCCTTTCACGAAAGTAAAGGACGCATATTCATATTCGTATTATCTGTATGTGTGAAAATTATAAAGTCCGTCTGTCTGTTTTCACAGCTAAACTGCTGGATGTAATTATAATATAATGGCTTGAACCCACAGGAGTAATATAGGCTACTTTTGTCCCCGAAAAATATGTATTTTTTTCTACATGATTCTTATGTACATCGTGTCGTTGTTTTGTATCTAAAGCTAAGTCACGTACCTAAAACTAGGTTTCCATTTGAAACAACACTTTTTGTCATCATTCAATGTAGGGCAAGCCAAATATGGATTTTGTACAGACGTTTTTTGACGAAACCTAGTTATTATATACCGTTGACAAGGACAGAAATTCTTAACAATATAATTGTATAATCATAGTGTTTATTTACTAACATCGAATTAGAAATAATTTGGACGAGAAACGTGACCATTAAGCAATTAAAATGATTTGCTTAGCGGCTCCTCAGAACTTGGGCTATAATCATAAAATAAAAGTTACCCCATAGTATCAATGTAGCCCTTACTTTAGTTCATGTGTGGTGCTTAAGTCAATGGTGTAAGGTCTAAAGTTCGTAGGTATTTTTGATGTGGTATTCTCGTATATAATGCTTCGATTCGTATCACACCCAAGGGACATTCGAATACGGATAGGTTCGTTGTAAAGGTATCGATTATTGAGAAAATCTATGTCGATATTTTTTTTTTCTTGCTTTTAAGGTGTTGGTACATGACTTCTTTTAAATGTTTGCTAATTTGTTTGTGAATTAGATATTAAATATCCACTTTATATAACTATCTTTATGTTAATTTAACTTATAGTAAGGATATTCTTTTATCTGAGTAGATTCTTGCTAATTAAAGTTACGGCTTGTTTCATAGTAAACACACCACACCATAGGTATCATGATGGCGAATTATTTGATTATTTCTGTAAACAACTGCTAATTTTATAACAAGACTAGCAGCGCCTCGCAGTTTCACCCGCGTAGCTCCCGTTTCCGTAGGAATACGGGGATAAAATATAGCCTATGTAACTCGCTAATTAAGTAGCTTTCTATTGGTAAAAGAATTTTAAAAATCGGTCCAGTAGTTTCGGAGCCTATTCAATACAAATAAACAAACAATCAAATTTTTCCTCTTTATAATATTAGTATGATTAATTTAATTTACCTTTATATATATATCAAAATTTCAAAAGGCATATTGATTTCAAAATTGTCGATAGTCGACACGGTACATTTTAGCACGCCATCTTTAAATTCTGGTATAACATCTGGAAGTTCTGTAGTTTCGTGGGTACGCTAATAAGATAGAACTTTCGTCAGAGCTTCTCAGTATCACTAATATCTAGACTTGTGGAAGTATGTCAAGCTAAATTGGGAACAGAAGGCGAAGCGCCAAGGATGTGTGGTCTGTGTGTGTGTGTAATAGGAAATATTGCATTTACGTTACGGCTTACTGCCTTAATAACCCCAATATGGTGACAGGTTAACCAATTTGCTTACTTTCAAAATTGTCAGAACGTTTTATTTCCATTTAAAATGTATGTTATTACTTTGAGACTTTACATTTTGCTGAAGGAAAACGCAGACTTCGAAATCTTTCGATCGAACTCCAATCAATGAGGGATTTTTGGATTAAAACATCCAAAAGATGGCGTAACTGTGACGTGCGGTCTTGTCACCCTCCTCATTGGTTAGTTGTCAGAACAAACGGACATTCTGTCAACAATGAGCCAATAGTCTCCCTCGTGCCACCTAGCGGATTTTGTATTTTTAAAAACCTTCATTTATTTTTTTGATTACTTGTCGCTTTATCTGTAAAAGGGTAGGTAGTGGAAGGAGTGACAAGCTCCTTCAAGATCAGTCCTTGCACTCCTTACCCGCTCGGTGATTGCAAGCATGATGGTACATATAACCAACTAACTAACTAACTAAACTTCCCCAGCGGGGTAGGCAGAGAGAACCATATGTACATATGTAAGTAAAAATACTCTGTGAAACCTAATAACGAAGAACACTTATAAGGCACCTAATTGAAAAACTAAAACGCATATTATCTTCTGATACTTAGCCATTATGGGCGTGATGTTATGTATGTATTTACTTAGCCAATCCGGGATTACCTAACGCAATCTAAGGGCTAACAGAGCCCTTTTATAGAACAGTGTCTTATCAAACCTCTTCTGGCATTAATTGTGAGCCCAGGGCTATTAGTCATACGGTCATTGTGTGAGGTCTAATTTGTTTTGTGTCAAGTCACCGCCGCGTGTCGATTCACACGCTTTTATTGTGAACATCAACGTTTGAACATTTTATTTTGTGTCCGCCAGAGTAGTGAGGGTCAGAGGAAACAGTCTACACCCATGTAACACTGTTCTCTGTTCGCCGACAAAAGCAGAATCCCAATCCTGCCTTTGTCGGCGTAAGAGGAATTTAATGAAAAATATGTACAAAGTAGATAAAATTAAGACTTTGATATAGTAAGTTAGATTTGGTAATTAAATATAATTAAAATAATTACATGAGTACTGGTTTATGTTTGTATGAAACAAAACTCGTCTGTATACTTAACACTTATTTAGATTGCATCTTTTGCTGTCTGATGCACTTAGCTATTTAAAAGTAAAGATCAAAAGGACTTGCAAGGTCGGCAACCCACTTTATTATTATTTAAAGGACTTCTGGACTTTCCAATGTCCATAGGCTAGGGTAACCGACTACCAACAGCCTGGCTGTAAACTTGTCTTACGCCATTAAATACGTCACCATACTTTGGAGTACCTATAAAAAAACAATATTTGGCTAAGCTAAATCTTAATTTTAAAGTCAATCCGTTTAGAATTCCAGAAAGCTTTTGCGGACTGAATATCTTTAAAACACAATTTTACGAAGACTCTTCGATTTCAGTTCAAAAACTCAATTCCATAGCGTTCTCTTACCGCACAGTACTCTGTTCCCCAACTATTGCGTAGCTAGAACGTGTTGGTACGAAAGTAATGGACTATCTCGGAGCCGAATAAACTTCTACAAAGCCTGCCATTTTGTTTATTATGATTGCTTCGAAAATCGACATCACTCCGTCTATGCTCGTGCACAATAGTTCGACTCGAAGACACTTCGCTGATAGTTCATATTGTAGTTGGCTTTGTGATTTCCTAAATAGAATCGATAGTTTTAACTAAGAAACGGCGTGGATAATAAAAACTGGGAAAGGATAAGTGTTAATGTAAATTTCTAGGTTATGAATTTTCCATCTAACCCAGCCCTTTGCCCCATGTTGGTCTGGAACTTAAAAATAATGTGCCAACTGCGGTTCTTACCTAGCAAATCGTAAAGGCGACTAATGGTAGGTATATCGGGTTTTGGGTATGTGATTGTGTAAGCAACAATCTAGCCAATTGTCGCTACATTTTCACAATATTCCATCTATCCCGGCCACGTTTTATTTTTGGCTGAATGGCTGGTTGAAGGGCTTGCTGCCCCTTTGACTTTCGAGGGTTATGATGTTATGTTATATATGAAAGAAGAGCTAAGTAAGTGGTTTAAGGCTTTACTAATAAAAATCTAGAATACTATTCTATATCAATACTAAAACTAAAGCCTAGATGAATCAGATAATTTGACAGGTCACAACAACTGTCATGGCAGCTAGAGTGAGTTAAAAGGGTTTTTTTTTTGCGTCAATTTAAAAAGCTTGAATTTATGAAAAAGTCTGCGAGTTTTAATGAACTCGTCATTTACTAAACAATGTTCTTTAAAAGTTAAGTTCGTGTCTAAGGAACAGTAATATTGGAAATAATACCTAGATTCCTATGAATGCCGAAAGTCAATAAGCTGTAAAAGAAATTGATGGAAAGCCTGATAGATAGTACTGAAACGAGCCAATTTCTAGTTGAATACATTATTTGATAGGTTTTAGTATACATAGTGTTTTGGCCGTGAACTTTAAGTTTGACATGTTGAAATAAGTTGTCTTATTACAAAAAAACGAGATAGTTTAGTCAAACAATTTTAACAATCTTTAGTTAGTAACGGTTTGTGCAAAATTGTTCTTCGTAGTTGTGTAAATGATGTAATATTAAATTGGTCCTCTACATAATTAATTTTTAGGGTACCGCACCTCAAAAGAAAAAATAACTATTGTAGGATCACTTATTTGTCACTCTAGGTTTTATTTTAATTGACAATGCAAAATATACGTTTGTCATTACCATATGTTCCTTCATCTTGAATAATAAAGAAAAGAAAGAGCCCAAATTCCTACCAATCTATTTATAATCAACTTACACAATCTCATTAAACACCTCCATGAATCAAAACCTCCCATACAACGAGTTAAATTTCAACGGGTTTTAATTCACCCGTGTCATACATCAAAAATGTATACTAAGACAACGGCATTTCTTTTTCTTGTAAGAAAAGACTATTAAAACGCCATAACGTCGATATATTGCGACCACCCGGCTGTCCAAATTAATATACTCTTAAAACTTCGTCATAATCTAACTCATTAGTGAGAGTTAATTTATGTACGACAGTGCGACAGTTTATGGGACATGGAGGTGTAAATCATAAGAGGGAGGATGCGGTAAGTTATGGCAGTTAAGACCTCGGCGTTGCTAATGAGCTTTTTTAGTTCGGAGGTTATTCGTTTTTGCGGAATTGTAAGTGAATTTCTACTTCTAGTTGAAGTTAAAAAATGTATTTTAATTAGTGTTTTATAATGTATGTTTCTCTTTTTATTATGTGCTAAAACTTGTTACATAGAAATAGTGCTAAATCGCTCTGACATTATCTGTATTTTAAATTAAAAGCTAGTTGTTCAGTCCGTGAAAACATCAATGACAAGCTACATGGCAAATGAGTCTCTAATAAACATTAAATATATTACAGACAGCATCATTTGTACACTACATATCACAACATCGCGTGAAAACCGGATAAGGCGATGACAACATGAGCACAATCAAATCAACATGCCTGTCAATATATGCCATGACATAAACCTTAAAACCAGCCACCATAGATAGAACGAACGATTAGAAATGCCAGGAAATCTACACTTACCGTATGAGCACAATCAAAAGAATATATGCTCAATTAAATACCTTCCAATACCACGTCCTAACCTAACCAACAATTCGTATCTCAACGGCGCCAAGCGCACATAACTCATGCGAGGCTATCAATCATGCGCCCACGCATACTCAGATTTACGTTGCTATCGCCGTCTCATTTTTATTCAAATCCTAATACTACACTTGATGAGTTTATTTTGTTATTAAACTTTAATTTTCATTGATTAGCCGGTTCGTTGGCTACTTACGTTCTCTAATCCACGAAGCGGCTTAGAAGACACGCCTTTTATGGTAGTCAGAGATCGGAATGGAATTTGTATGGGTAAGAAAATATGAAAGTCTTCATGTACACTACACATTGAATGCGTTTTATTGCTGAGTATGTTTGTTACTCTCTTACAAAATAAATATGAGATAAATATTGATGAGACTTCGAAGATCCTTAGGATCTACCATACTCACGCAAATTTGATCTATTTTTTAATTTATTTCTACGTAAAAATCATATCTCATTACAACACTTCTTTAGGTTACGACGGCGTCTTTAAGCGCAGATATTCATATGACCGGTATAATAACTTTATTTCAGTAAACCGTTGGAAATGGTAGCTTGTGTTATTATTCTCCAGCCCTCAAACTATTTCTTAACAAAAAAAAAAAACACGTTAATCTGTTTTCATAATGCACATTGCAAAAAAAAACGCACGTAAAACGTAAGTAAGTACGTATTACAAATAAACAATAAATACATAATACAATTACTAATACTACCAACGAAAACCGTGTGCGTTTTGATAACAAAATGAAATTAATAAAACAATTGAGCGCCAACGTCACGCTTTCCCGACCAGATCCCATTCGAGATTAATAAAATTTTTATTGTTCCCGCGCCGCGACGCCATTTTGTGAACGCGAAATTAATTCAAAATGGACGATGGACGCGCAGCAATGTGCTTAATGAGGGACGATTAAAATTGCTCCAGGAACGAAGGGAATGCATTTTTTGTGTGTGCTGACTAATAAACTGGTTGTGGGAACATCGCACCAAGTGAATTTAAAGTGGTTGTACTATATTAAAAAGGTTCAATTAAAAAGCTTTTAACAATGTTTTAATGTATCCTGTGTCAGGTTAGTGTGTGCTGTTAAGGCAATTTTAATAAAATCTACCTATATCCATTTTCGTTGTTTGGATTTGCTTGCAAAATGGGTTTTGCATTTGCAAGCTGCGCCAATTAAAATAGCGAGTTTATAATGCTGAATGGATAGATTCTAAATATTATTCGTAAATGCGAAAGTTCGTGAAGAATAATATTTATTATTCTCACGCAAAAAATACTGAACGAATTCAAATAAAACTGTCATGATTTAGATTAAAGGATAGCTAAATTTATCTTTGAATAATAAACAGTTCTAGAAATGTGATCTATTATATTTTTCACGTGTAGTTTGAACTTTTGTGCGATAATTATAGTTGTTTCTTTTGCACCAAACCACCTTTGTTATAAAAATAAATATTGCACCTAGTTTACTCTAACAATAGTCTGATCTTACATAAGTCAAAACCACCTGACTCATAGCATATTGTCCAAATCACGTAGAAGCAGATGGAAGTTCTCTTTCGATCACCCATCCAAGTATTACCTTGTAGCAGTTGCTTAATTTGACAATCAAACATTGTACTTCGTAATTAAGTTCCATAAAACGTCATATCAATTTGTCCAATGGCTTGGAAAGAGAGAGTTTGCTTTGGACATTGCACGAGCATGGTGTTGGTGACATTTAAACGTCTTGTTGTGTCGAGATCGAAGGAGAAACTTTTATTTTTTACAACAATCGCTGTCAAATGCACCCTTTCCTTCCTGGAGGGGCGGCTAAATATTTAACTAGGTCTGTTCGTCAGTGAGACACGAGCGACGAGCGATTTTAAATAACATCTATATCAGCTAGTGTTGCCGCTCGATAGGTCAATATCGATAGCCTATCGATAGTTGAAGTAGTAGTAGAAAATCGATAGTATTGATAGTCTATCGATACTTCAATGCTATCGGTAAACAGCAATACTATTAATAGTATCGATAGTTTTGATCGCTGCCAACCGTCGTATCAATACTATCAATAGTATTGCTGTTTACATCCATACTATCGATTGTCCTATCGATCATATAGATTTTAGCGTTTAACTATCGATTGCAAAACAACCGATTTTGCGGCAAAACTTATATTAACCTGCAATCCCAGTGACAGTGGCTAGCTCGTCGTCTAAGTAATCACAAACCCAACACGCCGTTAGTCGCCTTTTATGACATGCTAGGCAAGGAACACAGTCGGTACATTATTTTCGAGTCCTAGACCGGCATGGGACATTATCCTTAACGGACTCCCGACAAAGAAAGGAACATAACCATAGAAAGATGATATCGTAGTAGATTATCAAACTTTATGCATTGACTAGCTCCTGCCCTCGGCGTTGCTCGCGTGGTACATCGATGAAACATAGCTTATATGATATTGTAATGTATAAGCTATACTATTGAAAAATTTCATTAAAATCCATACTGTACTTTTTGCGTGAAAGAGTAACAAACATCCACACACCCATTCATCCATACATACTTTCGCGTTTATAATATTAGTAAGATTCATAACTTTTACATATATTTTTCTAATATTGATTGATATAAACTAGTTTTGCAACCAATATCGCCTCAAGCGTGTCACTCAAAACCCTCTCTCATCAGGTATTCATGGTACAACCGCTAGCCGATTCCTTACAGTCCATTCCACTGTTATTAACGTGACTATTTTACTCCACGTAAATCCGTATTTTCATCATTATTCAATACTGGAAAGTGTTATCTGTCCGTCCGTCATTATAACGCGGTGCATTCTCAGTGCATTAATGTTGCACTAATGAAAGGCAGGATATTGAAAATTGTAGCCTGTCTATGTTGATTCAAATGATTTCTAGGGTTCTGTAGGATGAAAGAAAAACCGTGTAATTATGTTTAGTAAATAATCGTTTAAATATATTTATTACAAAAACCTTTACAACGTTATTCAATATCAATATAACATGCACAAAACTCCATTGTTTGTTTTTCTCTTTATCAAGGCTCTCATTAATGGGCTTACTGTATTGTATAGAAAATTAAAATTTTAATTATTTAACTTGTCTGCGTATACTTCAGAATTAAGCCAAAAAAGGAAAAATACTATTACATAGGAAGAAATCAAGATACATACTGAACCTAATTAGCAAGTAGAACTTGTGCCTAATTGTTTGGCATTCGACGTTAATCAAAACTGTACATATTTAGACTAATATTTTGGTAATAAACTAATAAACTGTTATTTAAAAGCTTTTTATCTGACTGTACTGAACAGCTCCAATAGGTAGAGGTGTCCGAATCGTCAGTGAAAAATATATTAAAATTAAAAAGTGTCAATTCCGGCACTGTGTCCGAATAAACTGAGTCCGAGTCGTCAGCAAGTCGATTCAGCACACTGATCAATTTTGGAAAGGAAATTATTTAACTGCAGAATTTAGTCCGAAAACAATGAAATTGTATTCATAGTAATCTAACATTAAAGTATCTACTCTCCATGTATTATTTTGTGCGATTACAAACTATAACCTACGGAACCAACAATGCAATAGTCCTATTGACACTTGTCTTTTTTTTCCCGCATCGATGCAATATTCTGCTATGGAACCGGCCACTTATGTATGCAAATGAAGTGTTTCAATGACACGTAGTGACTGACAATATCTTGGAATATTTAATAATTCTAGTGGTCACCCAGTGGTCGAAATTTGACCATAATTTTTTTTTTTACTTTCCAATGCTATATTTATTATAATATTTGCTCTCTGCACTCCTTCTTGCATTCTTCCATATAAACTTCAACTATGTTAAATCTCATACTCCTCCGTCCGCGAATTGTTCGTAAAATGGGGTACAAATATTATGCTTCATGTATTAATATATAGATATCTTATATGAGCTCTGGTATATACTCAATGAAACTTGGAGGAAATTACCTCTACAATTATTCATAAGGGATAGGTAAAAGATTTTGATACATATACAAACATTACGCCCGTAATGTCCGGGATAGGCGGAGTCAAAGTGCCCCTTTAACAAAATTGAGCCAAAAATTAAAACTAGGCTGGGTTAAACGAAAAATTTGACCAAGTGATAAGTGAATAGTTCGCCTACACAATCACACACCCAAAACCCGATATACCATTAGTCGCCTTTTACGACATTAAAGTCAAGAAACACAGTTGGCGCATTCTTTCTAAGTCCCAGTCCAACATGGGACTTATAATGTACTGTAAATGTTTTACTACAGCTTTTGGGATACATAGGCTTAATACGTTTACACACCATTTATACTTTACAGGTGTGTAAGGATCGTGCCATATGGCGTTCGGTTCTCTCTGCCTACCCCGCTAGGGAAGTGGCGTGAAGTTTAGTTAGTTATACTTCACTGTTGTTATGTAGGACGTATCTCTACTATTCCTTTGTCCAATGCTTCCCTTCTCAGGCGACCTAACTTACAATAATAATATAATTTAAATCAAGGTCAGTTAAGGACTGACGATTAATAAACGCTGTGAGGACAGACAGTACTGAACGTGGCTGGAATGTATTTATTCCCTGAAACGTTCACACGATTTTGAACTTTGCGTCTTTGGAATAGAAACGTCCTTGGTAGAGTACGTTTGGTATGGGAGTATGTCTGGAATGCGTATTTTTATCACAGTAACGTGGCTATTATTTCACATCACTGTAACTCGGTCACGACCGAGATACACAGATACTATCAAGGGGCGTCTCTAGGGCCGTTTGAAAATCGATCCTTTGAAAGACGACGGAAGTTATCAGTAAAATAAAAATAGTTGTTGCCTTTATAAATGTACCGGAGACACTTGCTAGAAAATTTAAAGCAATAATCTTGTTAGATACGTGGATTTTTATGTAAACTGCCTTTTTAAAAACAGAAATTTCAATGAGCTGTCTATTCCTACACATTTATTTATTTTTTACAGTTATTTTAAAATTGACATGACAACATAATTCTTCTTTTAAATTTTTAATTTTAATCAGCTCATAATAAAATTCTAATCGACACTTTCTTAATGACTGAACTTTTGAATTAAGAACACGTTCACGTGTCATTAACTTTCTCCTTACAGCAAGGACGTCCTCTCTGGCCGAAGGCAGGACAATTAATAAACAATTTAGTGTCTCCAGCCGCCTACGTGCCGTGCATGTCAGGAGGTGGGGTAGTGCTCTGATTACTGGTAACATTTCTGAGACATACATGACAGTGAGGCATCTTGAAATTGGAAAACTGCAATAAGTGTTATTATTGCCAACCTTTGTGATTAAAAAAAAAAATAGTTTATGTTAGTATCAAGTCTGTATTTAGGTCTCAAGTGACCTTTTGGTTTCTTAATTGGTTATTCTACTACCCATTTGTATCTATTTGTACTGGATTAGTAATAGGCAAAAAATCATATAGATCGTCTTTCGTGATGCGGGAAATTGGCCGATCAATAACTGTATTGACGCACGAATAAGCTATGATTAGTATTGACCTTGCTACCATTAGATTTATAGCTGAGCTGATAAAAATAGTAGTTATTATGACCAACGTCATGATAGGGATCTATTTTTTACTATTCCAATTAATTAGTAAATTGAAAATTGTTCGAATAGTTAGAACTGTCCTATTAGATGCAAGCATTGTCATAGTCACACGGTTTTGTTTGCCATTTCAAGTGACTTACCAATATATTTTTTTGCGAAACGACTGGAGAATTTTAGCGTCAAATGACCCATGTGTACGTAATTTCATAGTAAACTACTTTCGGGAGAGTGATATATTTGACCTTACTGTAAACTTCTTTATACTGTGTCACAGTTGTATTTTCATCACGTATTATTGAGTGAAAAATTGTCATTAGAGTTGGTGTAACTATCACAAGGTGTTATTAGAGGGAGACTTTAATGTAGGAATATAAGGGGCTTTGTTTTAATTGAAATATGATGAAGGCACTCGAATGTAGATGTTTGATTGTGGACTTTGATACGAGGTCATTGACCCTTGAGAATTGTGTGCTTAATTTATTTATCTTAATATGGGGCATCGGGAATGTATGACAATTAAAAGGAGCCCTTTGTATTCTTAGACAAAAGGGTAGTTCATGTTATTAGGGACCGGGCATAGAATTTATATTAAGCAAGAGGTCTTAAAAATTATATAGAAATATTGTCTTATCCATACTAATATAATTTAAGAGGTTAGTTTAAAAGCGCTAATCTCAACAGATTAGGTTATTTTTTGTTTAAATTAGCTTATTTCATAGAATAGATATAAAAGTATTATTTTGCATTAGACGGTATAATTAACAAAAAATTGTATAGCTGTGTTTTAATTATAGATTTTGTTATGAATACTAGATAATGGACTGATATCTTTAAATACGTTTATAAACATCCAGGTATCGAGTACAAATGAGTCTATCCCAGCAACATTATCGGGATTTGAACCCGCAGCCTCCGGTTTTATACCCAGAGACCTTTAGCTATTAGAACAAGCTACCCGTCAATTGTACCAAATACTGATGTGTTATTATTTTTGTTCCAGGTAAGCGTCTCCAAATTGCAACCCCGTCATAGCCGTCCAATCTTCGTCTAATAATTCCCTTATTAGATTATTAATACTATTCTAAATTCACCCTTACGGGCTGGGACTTAAACACAATTAGATTAATCAAAAGTTATTACTTACCCCGCTGTCGTAATTGACAATGATGAAATTCAACGATTCGTCGTCAGAAATGGCTGTTGGGCGTTCAAGGGAGGTGAGGTGGTTTGTGTATTAGATTTAGTATTTTGAAGGGACTTGTAGTATTGTTTTGTTGCTTTACATATGTACGTACATACATAAATACATACATACTATTATACCCGCAATCTCGAATGGGTTGAAGTTTGTAAACACTGTTTGCAACCAACAAAATTGGTTTTGGGCGGATGGAAAATTGTGTAAAATAAATAAAAATCAGACCACATCACATATATTAATCTGACTCCGAGGTAAGTAGCTTAAGCACTTGTGTTATGGATATCAGAAACAATAGTGGTATTACAAATATATACTTCAATATTAATTATTAACACTGAGACACAGAAGAAACACAAGCATTTATCATACGAATGTTTGTCCTGGGTGGGGATCGAACCCACAACTCTTGGCGCATGGGGCAGGGTCACTACCGAATGAGCCATCGAGCCAGTCAAAAGCAATGATATTGGTTATCGCCTGCGCAATCACAAACCTAATACCAAACACTACATTAACCGTCTTTTTATTACTGGGTTTGACGCAGTATGTTCTTTTTCTTTTATTCTTCCAGGTCAGTCGTCATTCTCCCTCTTATATTATCATTCATTCGTGATTCTCTTCTCTTCTTTGGTTACGTCTTCAGTTACTGACAAATATCCATCCAACACTCTTTTCATCTCATGTCTTTCCTCACTTCCCATCGCATATCCTTATAATCCAGATAAGAAATCAATTAAAATAGTTTCAAGTCAAGTTTGCAGCTTAGGTCGTTCCCCCCCACATCACAGAGTAAACAAGACGCCATAAATTAGACCCACAAGTGACACTCTGAATGCGTCCGCATTTTGCAGTTTAATTCCTTAACTTATGCACTTAGATGCTGTATATCAGGAGAGATGCGTTGGAACGCCGAATAGTTTAGCAAGTACGAAAAACATTAGATGGCTCCGACTGGGTCGATGGCGCATTCGGTGACCCTGCCCCATGCGCCAGGAGTTGTGGGTTCGATCTCTACCCAGGACAAACATTCATGTGATAAATACTTGTGTTTGTTTTGTGTCTGGGTGGTAATATCCAATATTTAAGTATATATTTGTAATGCCACTGTTGATTCTGATATCCGTAACACAAGTTCTTAAGCTACTTACCTCGGAGTCTGATATTTATATTTATTAGAAAGAGTGACCAAACCGCGGCGGAGGTCTCATGGTCTGGTACTTGGAATTAATACAACAACTGTGTGCCTTGCCTGGCATGACGTAAAAGGCGACTAGTGTTGTGTTGAGTTTGTGGTTTAAGCGATGAGATACCGGCTTGTCACACTACGTTTTCACAATTCCCCATCCAACCCAATTCAATTCTATTTTTGGCTAAATCTGTATATAAGGACCTTATAGTTCCTTGGACTCTAACATACCTCCTCGGGGAATGCGACGTATCAAAAACATTGGAATTGGGAAGGCAGATTAAAGGTATTGTAATGGTTATGTTTACAGAGTCTAAATTATGTCCCGTGTTGGTCTGGGATTTCAAAGAATTTGCCAACTGAGTTTCTTGCCTAGCATGTCGTAAAAGGCGACTAATGGTATATTGGGTTTTGGGTATGTGATTGTGTAGGCGGCGAGTTAGCCACTTGTCACTACTATATCACATTTTTCATCTAACCCAGCCCATTGTCCCGTGTTGGCTGGGACTTAAAAGTAAATGCCAACTGTGTTTCTTGCCTAACATGTCGTAAAAGGCGACTCATGGCACATCGGGTTTTGGGTATGTGATTGTGTAGGCGACAAACTAGCCACTTGTCACTACTTTTTCACAATTCTCAATCTAACCCAGCCCAGTTTTATTTTTGGCTGAATGTGGTTAAAGGGGCCAGCTGTCCCTTTGACTCTGCCTACCCCTTCGGGGAAATATGGGCGTGATGTTATGTTATGTTGTCTAAATTATGTCAATCAAATCATGTTTACAAAGGTAAGGTTGAGCTATCAGCTCCGTTATAGAATAATTGTCAATTAAAGCCCCCAAACCTGGTTTAAAATAAGTCTCGTTTATAATAGTACTCGCTAACCACGCGATACGTCTCGAGCTAACCACGCGTCTAAGATTTTAATTTGCTATTGTCGGGTTTTAATCAGAGTAGAAAGAGCAGCCTAGGGATGGGCGCTAGCTGGGTGTTTTTATTTTTGCTTAAGTAAGTTTAAAATTAAATTATATTGACTAGCTTCTGCCCGCCGTGGTACATCGATGAAACATAGCCTTGTTATTCGGGTGTATGAGCTATATTATTCTAAAGTTTCATTTAAATCCATTCAGTAGTTTTTTTGTGAAAGAGTAACAAACATCCATCCATACATACAAACTTTCGCATTTATTATATTAGTAGGATTTGCGTGATAAAGTTAATTATTAGAGCTAAGTTCAGCTAAGCATATTACAGTCGTGTATAGTAGGTATAGAAGATGGATGTTTACTCCGACCAAATAACTTAATATCTATTTCCCATGCTACAGCATGATGTTTAAGGTCTCATTTAATATACTTAATGTTTATATGTTAACTTATATGTTTGCTTATATGTTAACTGTTAAGTAAAGTAAAAGGCGATTTAATTGATATGACTAACTTAGCAGTATCTACGTTTACAACACATTAACTCAGGTGCAGATCACTGCGCCAGCCAGCTCTTTGAGCGAGATTGGACTCGTCGAGATTAGAATAACTGATTGTCATTTTTTTTTTATTTGATTGATCTGATCTATCTTTATATACATCTATATACTCTGGTTCACAATGATTTACGTCGACTTGCGATTATAAGTAGATCAACATCAAACTGTGCCGTACAAACTCGATCAACATCGATTCACGTCGATTTTCAGAGTGAAAGGCTCCAATATTAAACATATAAGTTAAAATATTTCGAAATAATCGACTAAATACGCTCACAAGGAACTTCACTAGTACGTTGTTTAAATTTCCCATTAAGTCCACGAGACGAGCACAGAAAGACAAAGCAACGTATCTCCGATCTATTAATAAGGGAGTTTAATTTGGAAGCGTGGTAGGGTCAACATAGAGGGTATCGAATTTTAACCCTGTGTTAAAATAACGATGTTTGCTTTTAATATTAGTAAAACTGATAACATATCTTTAAATAATTCATCGTTATTTTATGGCAATTGTAGGTTTTGTTCTTTAAGACTTACATTTTTAAGGACTCGAAATTGAATGTTGATTCAGCGTTGTTAATTCCGCTTTATTATTTCTGACAATCACCGAACGATTCTCGCGAACAAACGCTACGTGACATGAAAAATCACGTGAACTCGCGTCAACAAACAATGAGTGACGCTTTTCACGTCTCAATTCGATTGTTATGCCGACGCTCCCTGACAGCGGCGACCAGGAGCCAGATTAATGTTTATATTTAAATTATCCCTGTATATTTCATGTTTTTCACTGTCGCTGTTGTATTTTTCAGCGTTCTTTATTCCTCCGTTCCCGTGTTTCCCACTACACGTAATCTAAGCCTGCATTTTTCATTCTGATTACGTAGTACTTTGTTGTCTACCTTTGACATCGCCGTTCATGATTTATTAAAGGTTTTTTCTCCTGACTGCAGTATTGTTTTTATTTTAATTCGCTCGGAGATATTTTTTGTTGGAGCCAGTCATTTAATTAATGTTTTGCGAGGCTTTGTCGGGTTTCCTTTTTCTTGTTTTGTCTTTTTGCGGGGTAGAGGATGTCTTTAAGCGTTGTTGTATGCATTTTGGGTCGGATATACTCGTACAAGCTGAAATCGATGTGTAACTGTTCAGGAGCCTGGTATTTCTCATCAAGGGTTAATCGAAGGAGGTAAGTGCATTTATATACTGTAGTCACCAACTACAAAGACCTTCAAGCTTAAAAATAATTAGCAAAATTTGCTTTTTACAAATAATCCCAATAAGACTCGAACCTAAGACTTTCCATGCTTTGGCAGTACACCAAATCCTGTTGTCTAGTCATTCATTTTCTTTTCACGGATAAAGAATACTAAATTCAAATTCAAATTTTTTATCTGATTTTTATTTAAGTATTAACGTTTCAATTTGTTTAATGTAGATTTTACCATTGTTATTTTTCCACCATATACTTACAACATATATAATATCCAATTTCTGATAAAAACACAAACGTACAAATGTCATCTCCAACTTTCACTTTTATTATATTAGCGGACTTTTTGGAGCTACGAGAATGTTCTATGAATATTACATCGGTGGGTGTAATAATGAATTTTATGGTTTCATATTGTGTGATAAATGCGAACGTTTTTCCTTATGAATCTTCGTGGCGTTTTTTCTTATCACCATGAAGTAAATATCACTTGGGCAGACTATCTAAGAGTGGCTTATGACGTAATTTGTGTTTAACGAAATAGGTCAACTTTTGCAAAGATAAGTTTGCAACAATTTACTATTGTCATGCACTTTGATGACAAAAAACCGTATATTTGAGTTTTGAGTTTTATAGAATAGAATAGAAAATATTTATTGACCATTAAATAATACAGACACATGAGACAGGAACATACATTGGGTTATGTAGTATATAAATAACACCTGAAGAGATACTTAACGATTTGTTGCTAACCTTTTTCGGATTGGTAGTAAACAGCATTATTAAAAGAAAATATCCCGGTAGAAATCTATAATATAAAAAGTGAATCGCTAAATGTGTTGCTAAGCGCAAATCTTGAAAACAGCTGAATCGATTTCGCTAATAGGGATGTTGACTGGATAGTCAATTGAGATACTTTTTAAGAGCTGTCAAAACGAAATCACTTCATAGATTTTATATGGGCTTGTCAACGTGTGACGCCACTAGTTTGTATAGTCAACTGACCTAATATTAGCAGTTTTTGTAAAATTAAAAATCTTAAGACTCAATATGATTGAAAATCAATAAGGCTTAACAGCATACTACGATACTTTCTTTTTCAGTAAGTATTGATATTTCAAAATTTAATATAAATGGTGTCAACATCCCAATTCTTTTTAGGTGTGTTTGTTATTGTCAGGTGAAGGTTCTTATCAAAGAAAAAAATAAAAAACTTGCGCGGTAAATAAAAAAAATGGGTATTGAAAATCCGAGAACGGGGCGTTACGAAGTGCTCCGGGTCAGCTAGTAAAAGATAAGATTGATACATGAGTTTATTACAACAATTGTCTTGCAGGAATCTTATAATATTCCTCTGTTCATATATTGATATTGCTTCACATCAGTTTATATAAAACGAGTTGTTAAAAAAATATATATTATAGCTTTGTTATTTTATCAATAATAGTTACATACTTGAAATAAACCAACTCATCTCATTCTCATTTAAGTGCGCACTCAAATACCCATAGTACTTATTACAAAAACGAATATGCTACTTCAAAATATGTAGGTATCAGAGTACAAGACAATTTTAATTAAAACCCTTTGAGATGCAATGACAAACAGCTTTCATAACCTATAGGACAAGACATCACCCGTTATTCAGCCCGGGACTATTTAGGGGATGGGGTGTAATTAAAATTCGTTTTGGCTCATCCCCGTTTTGCTATTATTGTAGGTGCAATTGGGTCGAATAATTAATTAAAATTGCGATTTGTGAGACGTCGTGATGTTTTTGAAGGGATTTCGTATTGTGTTCGTGACAATGGATCTTGATTAGTCCATTACAAAATGTTGTTATTTATACGAAATAGCAGTTGTATTTTTATAAAACGTATAAAGTTTTTTTTTAATAGTTATTAAAGACACTTCTATTTTTAACTTACAAAAGTATGCAACATTTTAGCTTAATGGACCGTCAGCCATAAGACACTCAGATTGAAGTTGGGTTGATAAATAAATTTCATGATAAGATACACCTAGAAACACTGACACAAACACTCCCTTAGAAGACGGTCACCAATCCAAAAACCGACCACGGCATGCGTTGCTTAACTGCACACTTTTTCATTTCCGCTTTCAACTCGGACCAAGCCCACATTTCTCCACCAAGTGTGGTCGGACGCCGCAGATAATTTCCCCTAATACTCACCCCATTAAAGGCTGTATTACATTTTCGCATGTTCCGCTAAATCCGCAGCCCGACCCGCTAATCGATTCGTTTTTCACATAATTGTAATGTGTTTTAGATTTAGAAAGCGACTTAGTGTTGGTGGGTTAGCGGTTTTACGAGATAGACAATTTTCGTTAAGTTATACTGGGTATTTTTGACCTCAGTACCATGACTATCGGCTCTGCCTACCCCGCTAGAGAAGTGGCGTGAAGTTAGTTAGTTAGTACCGTGACTAGGATGGGTGTTCAGACGTATCCTGGAGTGGGTGGTGATTGACAGCTGAGTGGCTGATCAGGTCTTAGATTTGGATGGATTTTGTACATAGTTACAAAGCCCCACAATGGGCATTTAAAGGCAAATTATAAAACAGATTATAGGTGATTCCTTAATGATTGTATACCAGTGAAATATATTTATTTTTTTATTAATTGACTTTATTATGCTAAACAATATAATGCAACTAAATTATATTTAAAACAATATATAGTAGCGTATCAACAAACAGAATAAGCCGTTTTCCTTGCGACTATCAAATAAATAAATTTGTACCATGTTGGTCTGGGACTTGAAAAGAATATGCCAACTGTGGTTCTTGCCTAGCATGTCGTAAAGGGCGACTAATGGTGTATCGGGTTTTGGGTGTGTGATTGTGAAGGCGACAGGTTAGCCGCTTGTCACTGCTTTTTCACAATTTCCCATCTAACCCAGCCCGGCTTTACTTTAAGCTGAATTTGGTTGAAGGGGCATGCTGCCCCTTTGACTCTGCCTATCCCTTCGGGGATTGTGGGCGTGATGTTATGTACAAATAAAACGTTATCTCTTAACAAACCGCTTTCCGCTCCTCTCATCACCATCAGCCGGCCACCCCACTTCGCTAAGTTCTAATATTAATGTTCATTTAGCGTGCACGTTAAACAGAGATTAAGAGCAAACCCTGCTAAATATAATATGTAGGTATTACGTATATATTATAGGAAAAGTTCTATTATAGAACGGGGTTAAACTCAAAACCATTTCGTACTACCGTTATTACACTTCGTTGACCGGCAATTTTGCTGTTTTCATTAACTTTAATTGTAAATTGGTTCATTTATTTTTGATGAAGAAAGTGCGACAAAAATTGGTGGCCCGAAAATGGTGAAAAATTGTGATGTTGTGACATTGTATGGACTGGCATCTGGCCTGAAAGAGAAATTATTCAAAACCAACAGATAGATTTCTTTTATCTAAACAATGTATACTTAAATCATGGAGTAGGACGGGGCCTACACTCGCATTGAATAGTTCCGAGTGGCAGGGAGACGACTAGATATACTGAGTCGTCTCACCCAAGCATGAGACTGGGACAACGCTGGGGCATCCGAGGTGGAAATGTAAAAACGATCCCTTGGATGCCTTATTGAAAGGCGAGAACACTACATCCCTGGGTTTTTAGTGGGTGCGCCCTCGAAGGAAGCCCCATATAACCACCTTGCTCAGGTGACGGCATACTAAAAGGGTCTGAACGGACGGTTCCTCTCTCTAAGGGTTGCAAAGGTCTGATCAGCAGTCTCTTCCATGTCATTACCAGACTCGAATCCTGGATCATGGACTAAGCGGATCCCGTCTAAGCACATAACATAACGTTAGGATTATTATGCTTGACCCTCACATTGGTATGTTAAGTAGATATGTTCTCTTAACGGTTAATTATTTTGAAATAAACGCCGTTTTTTTTAATAAGTTTTGTAATGTTTTCGTAATAATTTTAATTGCAACTTCAGCAAATTGTTCTAGTGGAAATTGTCACTAAGTTAATGCTCATCCCACGCTTTAATAATAAACAAAATTCCGGCTGTGCCAAATTGGATCGCGCACGTGTATTACAAATTCAAACCTTTTGCCAGTGCCTAACTAAATACATTAGCTATTTAGTGAGGACTTAGTCCCGGTTTCGTCTGCTTAATTTGCCATGAAAACACGCAAACAGGAGTGAGAGGAGCAAAAGAGGCTGGATGTGACGAGTTCACTTAAACAAGACAAATAAATAAATATCAGACTACCTCACAAAAATCGATCTGACTCCGAGCTAAGTAGGCACTTGTGTTACGGATATCAGAACCAACATCATGTGATACCACATCACAGATAATAACACCCAGACACAGAACAAACACAAGTATTCATCACACGAATGTTTGTCCTGGGTAGGGATCGAACCCAGGAGATGTTTATATTAGACTAAGATACTCATTAATTCATCCAAAATGTTTGGATCAACCTAATAATTCAAGTGCATCACACTGCATCGGCTCTTTGACTCAACATTGCGTAAGCGCAGTCTAAAGGAAAAAAGCGGGTCTAAAGGTAGTAAGTGCGTCACTTACAAAACTCCCGCTCCTAAGCAGTATACTATGTGTCGACAGTTTTGGGAGAATAAAAATTTATGGTTTTTAGGACAGTTTAAAGCATGTCAAATGTATTCCAAGGTTTTATCACAAGATTAATTAGTTTATGACGTACAATAAAGTATATATTGAAAGATAAAATCGCATCTCTTTATAAACAGTCCAGTTTTCTGAAAAGTATATGTCGACAGTTTTGGGAGAATAAAAATATATGGCTTTTCTCCTCATTAACATCATTCGGGGCGGATATATATACCATCATGCCCGCAATCCCCGAAGATCATCAGAGTACAAGGAGCAATAAACTCTTTAAACCACATTTTGTCAAAAAGTTAAAGTTGGATTTATCTAGGAGTAACCACCGCTCTGATATCGGCCCCATGAAATAAATTAGCATAAGTAAATAAATAAATATCAGATTACATCACATACATTGATCTGACTCTGAGGTAAGTAGCTTAAGCACTTGTGTTACGGATATCAGAAACAACAATGCTATTACAAATATATACTTAAATATTGAATATAAACACCTAGACACAGAACAAACACCAGTATTCATAACACGAATGTTTGTCCTGGGTAGGGATCGAACCCACAACTCTTGGCGCATGAGGCAGGGTCACTACCGAATGCGCCATCGAGTTTGTCGATAAGCGATAAGCTCCTTAAACTACATTTTGTCAAAAATTTAATGTTATATCAGATGGGAGACACTAGACTTATCTAGGAGCAACCACCGCTCTGATATCAGCCCAATGAAACAAATCAAATTTTCAGCTTTTCATACCGTATTACCGTATTAGCATACGTAAGGATTGTTAGTTCGTTGGAAATGTTAACAAAGTCGCATGTTATATCCAGCGAGCTATCTCCGGGACAAAATAGGTAGATCTATTTATCTCCTGCATCTGACCATCTTTTGTTCCGCTAACGAGAGCCCCTGCTTGTATCGTAATTTGTTTCAAATGCCACACACATTCGTGAACTGAATAGCTTCTGTGGCAACTGTATATATTTTATCAGCAAAGGACGGGTTATTATTTTAGCATTTCAACTGTATGAAACATTTTGTTTGGTTGCAGCAGTGGTGTAAGTCGGCAAATAGGGAATGTTTTTCTTCTTGAATAGGGGAGATTTTCACTTCCACGTCTTTGGTAAAGATACTATCTTTAGTGTTGGATGTATACGCAGAAATTAGATCTATATTATTGAGTTATGTAAAAAAATCGGGAATTGTTTTTTTATCATCCTGGTTTACAAACTAATAAAATAACAAATTAATAGGACAGATAAAAGCATCCAAATGTATTCCAAGGTTTTATCACAAGATTATTTAGTTTGTGACGTAGAGTAAAGGTATATTATAAGAGAAAATCGCATCTCTTCATAAAAATCCAGCTTTCGGAAAAGTTTTTATGAGATACATTTGATAGATCGTTAAACGTTCGTATCAATATTTGACAATAAAATACGAGGAGAGCGATGTTAAAATTGTGAAACTGTAAATTCAGCCATGCTCATCCCAATTTTTTATATTCCTATCATGATAACCCAAATAGTTTCCAATGGATTGGATATTGCTGCGAAACTTTTTGATGGCTAAACATAAATCATAAGTTAACTAGTGTGAAATAAAAATGTGTTTGCGTAAAATCCATTAATTAAACTATTTATAATAATACGATTCAGGCCATTTTAAATTATATTTATTATTCATTTTTCGAAATAAATAAATTTATTGTTATTTGTTGCTTTATAGAGAGCTTAAAAGCTTAATAATGCTGTCAATTTGTTAACGATAGTTAACAGATTTCATATAGGTTTTTAAAGACAAAGAAATGACAATAAAAGCCCATTAAAGCGACAGGGGAATGTCTGCCTCATTTCTTTGTTAATTCAGTCATTTCTCTGTCACTTTAGCTAAGTTAGACGTAAACATTAATGGTGCGTGGGTTTAGGTCTAGCGTGCTGTCATAATCTGGGCCCTATGTTACGTTAACTATACTAATATTATAAAGAGAAAAGATTTGTATTCTGTATTTTCGTCTTTGTTTATGTTTGTAATGAATAAACTCAAAAACTACTGTGCCGATATCAAAAATTCTTTCACCATTGGAAAGCTACATTATCTGGAAGTAACGAACGGGAACGGGAACTATGCGGGTGAAACCGCGTGGCGCTGCTAGTATCCCATAAACCTAAAACTTGCCATAATCAAATGGGAAATATAAACCAAATTCACCATTTCATTTCCCAACCACATTTATCGACTTTATACATAGTAGTAAGTGAGGTAGATACTATATCCCCCTTTATTTCTCCATTTCCCTACATACAAGGTGCCCAGGATGCTGCTGCGAAGTGGCAATAATTTACATTGTTGTGTGAGAGAGACAGTTATATATGACCTTAATAAAAATAGCGCCGAGGTTCGCGGTACGTAGACAATGTATGATGCATGTGTTAGCCAGAGCGGTTATATTCAAATTGGGTTTTATCTGACGGGTTTTAGCTTACTTATTGTTGTTATTGCTCGTGACTGTACCTCTGGATTTTCAAATCTATGTACATATTTATACCACACGAAAACATCCTGATAAAACCTGCAAATTCAAACAACTTGGATTTGTAATCATGATCCAAAAATTGTCTGGTTTATAAGTCAGATCGGCAGTCACTTCAATGTAATTACCAGACTTGCTTCAATGTAAATACCTGTCTTTTCAGACCAACATGGGACCAATGAACTTTAAAGTTTATTTAAGTTATTTAATATTCAATTAGCATCAAAGATATTTTAGTTAAGATATCAATCTGGCTGTAAACCTGAGTTACAACATGTTTAATACTTATGTGATTGTTATCTCTTTTGTTGTGCAAATAAATTAATTAAAATAAAATAAATATTAATTTTAATAGCAAATAGTCATATACTCATAAATATGTCAGCTGATGTTGACATCTGACATAAGCATAAGCATATTTTGTCAGTATCTATCTATTGAGATGTAAACCTTTGTAGTTGGATAGACAGTTTACCTAAGTCAGAACTTTATCCAAAGTGACCCACTCATTTTCCGAACAAGCTTTATATTACTGATACTTCAGACAGGTTTATGACGTAAATAAATCCAGGTCTTGAGCCGAGCCTAGCTCAGACATTTATGTTACTCTTGGGTGCTGAAGATATGAGATTTGCTGAATAAGTAAAACGTTGGTGACCGTGTCCTTTTATCTTCAGTCTGAGTAATGGACACTGGTAGGTTTTTATTTTTTCAGGGCGAGCTAGCTTTTACCTGTGATTTGCCTGATATTCAATATCCATCTAATTTTCGTCATTTATGAAAAGTTTGTTTTCAAAGGGAGCTTTTTATGCGATATCATACAGAACATCACGCCCTTAATCCCCGAAGGGGAAGGCAGAGTCAAAGGGTAAAATTCCCCTTTAACCACATTCAGCCAAAAATAAAGCCGGTCTAGGTTAAATGGACAATTGTGCAAAAGTAGTGACAAGTTGCTAGCCCGTTGCCTACACAATCACATACCCACCCTTTAAACCATTAGTCGCCTTTTACGACGTGCTAGGCAAGAAACACAGTTTTACATTATTTTTAAGTCCCCGACCAACATGGGACATACAATATCATAAACAGAAAATATTCAAACATTTTGAACTCGATCAAGCTTAAATCAGCCTTAAGTAAAAAAAGGGACGCTGTTTTTGCTGGAGTCTATCGGCTGGAATATTTAGGTAGTGAACCTACTTAACCTAATCTAATATTAAGATTTGGTTCGGTACAAACAATACTTGGTTATAAGTAGATATTCAATATTTCTACTTTGATACACCATTAATCTATTGATAAATCACAATCCATACACCTTATTAAGAAAACTACGACCTACAATTCCTTTACACCTATAGTTTCAAGTCTTATACCTCGTACGCAAAGAGCCACGGATTGACAAGTTAAAAAGACGTTCTCCGAATCCCGCGTCCCGATCCCGGGAAATATTCCCCCGGGAATGGCCCGTGAATCGTGCCCGGGCGTGACGGTATTCCCGCAAAATCAATAGGAAGGCATTTGAACTTACCCCGGGTAAGGCGGCTACATGGATAAGGTATCAATGGCGATATGCATTGTCTTGAATGTTTCAGGAAAAAATATTTTTTTTTACAGAATCTATGTAAAAGCATGTTTTTAATGGTTAAATAAAAACATCATTGAAAGTAACAGACAAATTATAAGCGAGAACCGAGACGTTCTTATTTTTTTTATTTCTAAAGACAGTAATTGAAGTTGTCAGAATAGATAAGCACATTACAATATCTCATTAAACCACCACCACTTAATACTAGATAACGATAAAATTGTTCAAAATATCAAACTGGGACCTTCTGTGCTTCGATCTAAATCTTATACCACAATAATATGTAAGTTATCGATCGATTTAAAAGAGTAACTATCGAGTTTCTTGCCGGTTTCTTCTCGATAGATTCTACCTTCCGAACCGGTGGTAGTATTATGTGTTCTTTTTTTTGTATATTGACTATTTATAAGTGCTTTCTTGAAGCCTATATAAATAAAGATATTTTGAATTTGAATTTGAATTTGATCGAATTCTTTGAATATTTTTAACGTAATATGACATCTTTATTTTTTACACGTGAATAGGCAAGGTGACAAAAAAAATCTGTTTATTCCGTCATTTAGATTATAAAATATATTGAACACGTATTTTTTAATTATTTGTCAAACGAACATTGACGAAGATACAATGCACTCAAGTTGCGCGTGACGTCACACTTTCGTAATTTTTTTACTAAATAGTGACGTCGCCAGCCCCCACTCCAAAACTTTGATGCTCTTTGTGATTTTTTGTTAATTTGATAAAGTGAAAAATATTTGTCTAGTATTTTTGTATAATCTAACTGACGGACTAAATAGAATTATAGTTTTTAATGTATAAAATTCATTTGCAATGGATACGTCATCTAATCACATAGCAAAATAATTATAGAACCCGCCGATTTCCCATTAGGGATACGCTCATATGACATTCCCATCTCACTTTAGGCACATTTGTGCTATACCTCATCCAATTGGACACTTATCTTAGTATCTCTTAGACATCAGCGTCGGATATCGTCTACTGCAAGTAAATCCAATACTAGCAGATATAGACTTGAGCTTCCGACTAGACCTGGGAAATAATGATATTATACATTTTAGGCTATGTCTGTATCGGCTTTATGGCAGACTGCTACCGGGATGAGAGGTTATTTTTGGCTTCTCATATCTTATTTGGGCTGTTGAGTACTTGTAGAAATAGAAGGTAGTGTAAAGATAATTCTATTGTTCTTTTTTGTAAACAAATGTTTATGACGATAAATTATGTTTGTCATTCTTTCAAGGAAAGTATGACAGCTGTTTTCGAAGTTTTGGAATTTAGTTTGGTTGTTACTTGAATTATACAGGCCTTTAATTCTGAGTCTACTATTTGTTCGGTGATGAGGGAATACTCGGTAAGAAAGCCCACGCATCCTAATACTAAGGATATGTGACTTTTGTCTCATGTTGGTCTGGGGCTTAAAAAGAATGCGCCAACTGTGCTTGCCAAGAATGTCGTAAAAGGCAACTATTAGTATATAGAGTTTTAGTTTTGGCTGAATATGGATGGCTAGAGGGGCTTGCTGCCCCTTTGATGTATGTATGAATGTAATTTGTTTTGTTGACCTTAATCCTTAGATAGCGGCTAATAGTTAAGAACAGTATTAATAAATATAAAATGAGGCATTCTCAATCAATATTAACAGTTTAAAATGTACGTATATGTAATTCTTAGCATCTAAACATGTTATGTTTAGTAGATAAGTCCCTTCTTACTTAATCAAATTAAGCAACACTCAACGATCCCCACTTTTCTTCAAAGCCAATTTCCGAATAAACATCAAAATTAATCATCATCTTGCTAGCGTTATGTCCCGTGTTTAGACGGGGTCCGCTTAGACCATGATCCAGGATTTAGCGAGTCTGGTTATTACATTGAAGCGAGTGCCGATCTGACCTTCGTAACCCTAAGATAGGTGAACCAGACAATTTTTGGATCATGGTTACAAATCCAAAGTTGTTTGAATTTGCAGGTTTCGTCACGATGTTTTCCTTCACCGTCAAGCCAGTGGTATAAATACGTACATAGACTTGAAAAATTAAGAGGTACGGGCCCGGGTTTGAACCTGCACTCCTCGGTTAAGAGAAGCGTGTCCTTACCATTGAGCTACCACCGCTCAAACATCAAAATTAATGCACACGAATATAATAAAAGCATCATAAGATTCCGTTTTAATAATTCCGCTCTGAAGACAATTAAACGCGACCTAAATACTGCATTGCAATGCATAATGCATACAACGGCGTTCTTAGAAGCGAGCTATTAAAGTTATGCAACGATTTAATAAAATAATTTTATTGCACACTACTTTTAGTGTCCTGTTTTGAATTACTTTGTTTTGTAGGAAGCTAGTGAATGTCCAAGTTGGCATTGCGTTGTGTTACTTTCCATAATGTTTTGAAGCGATGAGTGAGTGAGGACAAAGCATAGATAAAAAGGGATTAAAGTAATAGAGCCCATATTAAACACCAATTAATAATAAATAACTAAAAACATATCCCACAACATCATTCATTAATCTGACTCCGAGCTAACTAGCTTAAGCACTTGTGTTACGGATATCAGATTCAACAGTGGTATTACAAATATATACTATAATATTGGATATTAACACTCAGACACGGAACAAATACAAGTATTCATCACACGAATGTTTGTCCGGGGTGAGGATCGAATCCACAACTCTTGATGCATAGGGCAGGGTTACTATAAAAGTCGAAAATTACCTAGTGATAAACTAAGCATTCATGTTTGTGCTATGAATGACGTAGTCCATTTAGAGCACCTGCACGAACAGCACCTATTGATATTCTAAGATGTAGTATGTATCGTATAGACATTAGTTAAGTTAATACCTGCTCACCCATTGTCCCAGGTATTGTTATTCATCACGACGTCAACGCCTGCGAACCAAGTCATTGGTTTCGAGGCTTATTTCTATGACCACTTGATCAAGTCATACAGACTTGAAATTTTAATAATTTAGTAAATGCAAACTTTATTTTTTCGCCAAATACAGTTTGAGAAGTTATGTTACTACTCCTTGGACTTGATATGTATGTACGTATTGGTATTCTTTTTATGTTGTCTACACCCTATTTAACCATTAAAGCCGTTATTGTTAGTTCACCCGCAAAGAGCGATCCCTACGATACAGGGCAACAATGAGAGCGGAGGTTACCCGCATTCCATCACCCCAGGACTGAGCTTTGCTTCACCCAAAGTGACTATCGGACCGAGAGAACAAGTTTCTGGATACGACACTTTATACTATTAAGTACTAGACTGTACATGTATAACTAATCTAGGGATTACTAGATGCGACGTTTTATACTATGACATACTTTTTATAAGAATTATCAAATATTACCAAATACCATGCGATGTTCGGCTAATACAGAAAATTGGCCATGTATGTTCCTTGCCTAGCCTGTCGTGAAAGGCGACTGATGGTATATTGAATATTAGGTTTATGATTGTGTAGGTATGAACTAGCCTCTTGTTACTACTATTTTATAATTTTATTCACAGTATATACAATGCAATTCGTTCTTAGAACCTTGCGAAATATTCTACAGATCTTTAAGTATTCAAATTGTGGTTATTTACTGGAATTGGTAGCTTCATCATAAAATAATTTGACCTCAAAAACTAAGAATCGCTTGAGAGTGCCAGCTTTTCAAGCATTCTCAAATTCCAGGACACCCAACAGAATTGCAACATGTCGCCACTTACACAATTTACTTGCAAATCGTTATTTTACGTTGTATTTCTGCATATTTCACCATACTAATGAGCTACCAATTGCCACTTCCAGTGCAATTATGACCGCGACTATACCGCCTTAAGCGAATTCTTATACGGCTTACAAAAGATCACGCGTGCGAACTGTACTTTGTACAATTGGGAAATCATACAATCAGAATGGAATGTGCGAATGGGATTGCACTTTGAGGCAACTGTTCCAGCAATTCGGCTAGGCCCAGCAGAAATTTAGCTGTGCTGGTTCAATGCCGCTGGATTTTAATCCATACTAGAGATTAAAATGCTGGATCAAGCAAGCCACCTGGGTCGGGCACAATTTTAGCTGCTGGATCCAACAAAAGATTGCAATCTCTAAAAGCGTATAGTATTGAGACATTTTTCGAAAATTATACGCTCATTGCAGGTCTAGTTCAACATAAAACCTGTTTTGTGTAAATAGTTTTGTCCCATGTTATTCGGGGACTAGGACTAGGTTTTGGGTATGTGATTGTGTAGGCGACGAGCTAGCCACTTGTCACTATTTTTCACAATTTTCCATCTAACCCAGCCCGTTGTCCTATATTGGTCTGGGACTTAAAATAATGCGCCAACTGTGGTTCTTGTCTAGCATGTCGTAATAGACAATGAATGGTATATCAGGTTTTGGGTGTGTGATTGTGTAGGCGACAAGCTAGCCACTTGTCACTACTTTTTCACAATTTTTCATTTAACCCAGCCCAGTTTTGTTTGTGGCTGAATGTGGTTAAAGGGGCCTGCCCCTTTGACTCTGCCTATCCCTTCGGGGATCATGGGCGTGATATTATGTATGTATGTATGTATGTGTAAAGTAGCTATCATAATTGCTTTGTGTACTGCAGGAAAGCTATTAACCATTCAGTTGCCTTATGTTATATTTTACAAAGAAGATAGACGTTCTAGATTTTTACGTTAATAAGGATCTATATACGTCCCTACAATTACTGTGGCCCTAACAACTTGTAATCTTAAATTATTGATTTTTTTATAAATTCACTTTCATAGTCATAACATTAATTACAAGTAAGTCGGAATTCTCAGTACTTAATTTATTACCCAAAACTACAAGAAAGATGACCAATCTAATAAAATATAAAAACAAAATCGAATCAATCACGACAAGATCATTAAGAAATAGATTCAGAGCAAAACTTTTAAATTCAACGCGAAATCGAAAGTTTCCATCGGGCAACTGTCAAAACTGTCTACTGACAGTGTTTAGGTATTCGCGAATCCGACTCCGAAACTCTATTAGACGAGTTCCAAACTGAATATTTTAGTTTGTAATGTAAGTTAATCTTTAGGTGACTAAGTTCTTGTTCATGCTAATTTTGAATGTTGAATTTTACATTGAAACAGTTTACTGTAATTGTAATAATCTAAGAAAGTTTTGTATGTTTATAGTACTAGTTAACTTATCGAATAAATTTATTCAGATATTATATAGTCAGATTACTTAGTATGGCAAGTATTAATATCTATCTTAAAAATCACAATTACTTCTAACATACACATTTATTATTAAACTAACTATCTTCACGGTATTTTCCTGATAGGATACGCCCTAGACACGGTCTCTACACACACACCTCACTAGCTCATAATAATTATTGCATATTAAATCTGTGAAATTCAGAACTCAAACATTTCCTGATGTCAAAGACATTTATAAACCCCACGGACTATAACTTATCAGTCACAGATAATATGCAAAAGTATCAATGACAGACAGTTTGAAAACTCCTGTCAAATACGCCTCAGGTTATGTAAACCCCACAGATTATAACCGATTCCATCAGCCACAGATAATATACAATAATTACAATGACAGAGATCAGTTTGAAAACGTGGCCACTGTCACACGTTACAGTTTATACACAACCCACAGATTATAACCGATTCTATCATCCACAGATAATATGCCATCTGATGCTTCCAATTGCGTGAATTACACAGCTCGCCCAATTAGTTTCCAGGCTGGTCTTGGCGAGATTATAGCTCCAGTAATGACGGATTTTAATGACCCGAGCATGTTTGAGCTGAATGAATATTGAAGTGTAAGGTAGAGTTGGAGGGAATAGGCTACTCGCATTGATTTTTCCGTTGCTATTGGTGGGAAGCAATCGTTTTAGTTAAATCGATGTTATATTTATAGCGAAGGTAGATATCGATAAAATAATTACTGCAATTTATAATATAAGAATCTTATCATTGAATGTAATCGTATACATAAGTATTTTATTGCTAGCTTGAGACGATATTATATGTCAAAACAACAAGTTACTTTACTTTAAAACGTAAAAACAACGCGCCCAAATTTGAACCAATGACATTGAAGTGCGCATCCCGACCAATGGTGATACCACTATGTTAATAATATATGGTATACGCAAAATTTTTTACATTATACCAAGATGCCTCCAATCTCCGAAGAAATAAACAAAGTCCAAGGAGCGATAAGCTCCTGAACCATCTTCTTTTTCTTCTTCTTCTGTATTACTGGCTCGATGGCGCATTTGGTAGTGACCCTGCCCCATGCGCTAAGAGTTGTGAGTTCGATCCTCACCCAAGACAAACGTTCGTAAAATGAATACTTGTGTTTGTTCTGTTATTAAATGATATATGAGTACATATTAGTAATACCGCTGTTTCTGAAATCCATAACACAAGTACTATAAGCTACTTAACTCGGAGTCAGATCAATGTATGTGATTCTGGGATATATATTCTTCAGCTTCTTTGATCCCAATGCAGGGTATAAATGAAATGAAAATATTAAAATAAATGCCTCCTCCGTCTTTCGCCATGTACAACGGTCCTGTGCCATCCTCCATCCACGTCCGTCCCGTTGTCCTTAAACCATATTCAGACAGAAATATAATTCAGTTGGTTCAGATCGTGGGCAAATCGTTTAACACCAAAATCGTTAAAAGTCCAAATGATAGTTCAAAGTTTTTGAAAGCACTTAATCATAAAAAGGGGAGGACACTCCTCAACTAACAAGCGTAAAATCGTCTCTAGACAAAGATCATTAGCCAACTTAGTTAGGTCAGGTGTTCGGCTGTGGGTCACATTAAATTTGGCACTGACGAATTACCCGACGAGAAGTGGTCGCTAGAGATGGGATGAGGAGGGACTAGACATTTAAGAGTGATAAAATAAATTAAAAATATATACCAGTGTGCTCTGAAGAAAAAGGCATAGTCTACAAAGCATTAAATACTATATTTATATACTATATTTAAACTGGCCCGTTGGTCGAGTGGTCAGACCCTTGCCATGAAACCAAAAGTCGCGGGTTCGAATCCCGCTAGGGGCAAATATTTCGTGTGAAGAACATGGATATTTGTACTCGAGTCATGGATGTTTTTAAACGTATCTAAGTATGTATATCAGTTCACCTAGTATCCATAGCACAAGCTTATAAGCTTAGTTTGGGACTAGGGAATTGGTGTGCCAGTCTGAAGAATTTATTTATTTATATAATTTACCAGTTTAAGACAAAAATTAAATGATTGAGATGAAATTTATTTATTTGTATACTAGCATTATGATAATATTCTGAAACCTATCAAAGAATTTCGTGTTTTAAGGAAAAAAATTATCTAATATTTTTAAGTTGAAAAAACTAAACTTAATTGCAAATGGTCACTCAACACACCACCCAACTTAAATATCTTAAACTTTCCGATGTACCATTAAACATTCCTCATACAAAAATCCCACCTTCGATTCACGCGATTAAAATACGCCCGCTACCCAACCCTAGTTGCTTATAATTTCAAATCAGATATAACCGGCAGCGAGTCCGGATCCGGTCGTAAGCCGGGCATAGAAACCGGATTAGTCTGGTAAACTTGGGGCATGGTTACGCAGATTTAGAAACTTGTTCTTGCCCGTTTCTTCGGCTGTCGGACAGTGGGGACTGTGAGGACCGGTTTTAGAGGAACTAATTCCGTGAGGATATAGTTCGCATCTATTTCGGTTTGGTGGTTCGGAAGGAAGCTATTTAATTTTACAACGAGATTATACGTAATATAGAGATAATCTATAAAATTAAGATAAACTAACTAACTAAACTTCACGCCACTTAGGGAAGTAGCGTGAAGTTTAGTTATTTTCTCTTTCGGTTATATCTGCAGGATAGGCAGAGATAACCGAACGCCATATGGCACAATCCTTACACACATCACTCGCCTCTTCAACATTCATGATCGTTTTCATCGACGGTGACGGAAAACATCGTGATGAAACCTGCAAATTCAAGCAACTTTAGATTTGTAACCAAGATCCAAAAATCTTCTGGTTCCCCTATCTTAGGGTTTCGAAGGTCAGATCGGCAGTCGCTTCAATGTAATTATCAGACTTGCTAAATCCTGGATTATGGTCTAAGCGAACCCCGTCTAAGCACGGGACATAACGCGAGGAAGATTCGATTCTATGTATGTTTATAAGTAAAATATGTATGTGTATGTCTCAGATTAGAGAACAATCTCTAATCTGAGTATGTATTAAAACCACTCTATTCGTGAAACATGTCTAGACTTACAATAACTTTCCCTAAAATAAAAACAGTCTTCAAATCTTCACCCCAGTCGAACATTACTCGTCAAAATCCTAAGTACTTTGTTGAAGTCGAGGTTTCTAGATAGCTCGGTTATCTTATTGTCTGGTCCTTAACTGAGAATTCCGACTTTATATCTGAGAGACCTAATATTCTAGACCGAGAATACTCTGTATGAGCATAGTCGTGAAATGGTGGAGTCGGCAACCTTCTTCGAGAGCTTTCGTATAGAACATTTGTAACCATGATCCAAAAATTGTCTAGCTCCCCTATCTTAGGGTTACGAAGGTCGGACGGGCAGTCGCTTCAATGTCGCCAGACTCGCTAAATCCTGGATCTTGGTCTAAGCGAACCCCGTCTAAGTACTGGTCATAATGCTAGGAAGATGATTAATTTCTAACCCAGCCCATTGTCCTACGTTGATCTGGGACTTGAAAAGAATATGCCAACTGTGGTTCTTGCCTAGCATGTCGTAAAAGGCGACTAATGGTATATCGGGTTTTGGGTGTGTTATTGTGTGGGCTACAGGTTAGACGCTTGTCACTGCTTTTTTTTTTGTTTTCCATCTAACTCAGCCCGGCTTTATTTTTGGCTGAATGTGGTTGAAGGGGCCTGCTGCCCCTTTGACTCTGCCTACCCCTTCGGGGATTAATATGAATGTATAATTAATTTGGATTTAGGTCACTTTTCTATTAAGCATGCAATAGTCTAGTCCAAAAATTAAATAACAGATTTAACAACTTTCAAATTTACTGTATTGGTTATAAAACGAAGTGCCTGTGTTTCGTATATCTATTTTTGTAATCATATTTCGTCTGTACCCAATATGGACAGTGCCGTATTAGATTTGGGTCGTGCTAAATTGAAGTCTAATTTGAATCAGCTGGATTTGGACTTTCGGATCGTCGTCGGAACTTATAATGTTTACGCAATAGTCTGAATTATGACGGGATTAAACACGTGACGAAGGTCCCGTGTTTGTATTTATGGCAAGCGAATATAGGCTTTAGTAATATGCGTTTATATGTAATATTATATAGTTTACTATTGAATAGTTATAATTTAAAATCGAATATTACGGAAAATCAACGTCAGGATTGGGTTATTATCTCTCTGTTCTTTTAAGGAACTTGTGAACACTTTGTAGTAATAAAAATAGTCGTTTTTGGATGATACTCTTCAAATAAAATGTTTCTAAACTGTTTGGTATTTGTTACAAACATCAATTTAGCTATTTTGGTAACTTAGATTTTTATTAATGGCTTTAGCTAACTTCCAACTATATCTATAATGTAAAAATTTGTTGCAGTAAACAATGGCACTAGTGTTTTAATAATTTAATATATAATTAAAACAAAACACTAATGATCGGTTGTGTAATCTATAATATAAAAATTAATCGCTGAATGTGTTGCTAAGCGCAAATCTCGAGAACAGCTGAACCGTTTTCGCTAATTATTTTTTGTTATGTAAAAGCTAGCTAATTAACTATTGACACAAAGAAATTTATTACTTAAAGTTTTAATCAGCCCCAAACTTTATAACCACACGTTTATAATAGACATCTCAAAACACGATTGTTACAATTAAAATTTCCCGTCCAACTGTACCTTTGAATTAGTGGATTCAAAGTTCAAATTACAATGAAGACTCGAGTTATGTGGTTTCTGAACTGTGGTCTTGGTGAAACGTTTAACTTTCGCTCACTTTGCCATTATTTCAAGTTTAAACACAAGACTTTCGAAGTAAAATAACGAGGTATGTATTTTAACTTGTTTTGTGTATGAAAGGCAAACAAAAAAACGATTAAAGGTACTTGCTGCTAAGGCAATAGGATTACTCTTGTTTATACATCTGGTGTCTCTCTTTTTTATAAATACAACTAATTATAAATATAATAAATAAATAAATAAATTCTCCAGACTGACACACCAATTCTCTAGTTCCAAACTAAGCTTATGCTTGTGCTATGGAAACTAGGTAAACGGATAGACATACTTAAATACGTGTATAAACATCCATGACTCGAGTACAAATTTCCATGTTCATCACACGAAACATTTGCTCCTCGCAGGATTCGAACCTACGACCCTTGGTTTTGTGGCCAGGGTCTCTGACCACTCGACCAACGGGCCAGTCAAAATTAGTTAAAGCAATGCTTTTTTGTAACTCTGCTGCAAAATCACGCTCTTTTTCAAAATTACCATAAACGAGGTCTTATCTGGAAACATATGCATCTCTACATTTTCACCTTTTGAGCCCTAGACGTTTAAATGTTTTAAAGTGTTTTTTTGCAAAATATATGATGGCAAAGTTTTGTGGTATAAATCCCTTTACAGGCGTCTCATTGGTTTAACATACATAATTAGATTGTCGCGTATTCTAATCAATGAACCCACGCCTGTTACGAACGCGTGAATTATATTAATACATAACACACGTACGTTTCAATCTTGAGAGAACCCGGCTTAACATCTCTCGCGTTACGATTCCACACAAAATACATATCCTTTGATGATTACACGCTTTACTTCGGCACTAACGAAATAATTTGCAGTTGGCTGATTCCGCAACTTGGATCCCTGCGGTTAGATTTAGTTGTTTGTTACTTTAGACTTCTGTTGATATATTACACTCTGTGTACGCTTTCTAGTTGCGAAGCCGTGGAAGTTTGTAAATAAGGTGTATTTTCGGCTGACGTCCATTCGCCACTGTGGTCGGAATGGATGGATTCCGGTTGTTTATGGGAGATTAATAAATAGTTTTAGGATGGGGATTGGGGATTAATTGGCAACTTTGTTGGCTGTTACAATGATTGTTTATTGGGCTGCGAAACGGTCTAAATGTGTGTTAAACTGTTAGTAGGCTTGTCGCGCTAGCTTTCGATGTTTGCTATAACAAACTTGTTAAGGAGTCAAAATAGAATCATGTATTATGTACAAATGGTACGTGTATGTGTTGTTTTGTCTGCTTTGTAAAGCGTCAACGAAATTTAGTGAAATATAGTACGAGTATGTAAGGGATGATGACACCGTTCACATGGGGTTCCATTACGTCATCCTTTTCAAATACCTAACATCTTATCTAAGAAATTCAACCCAAAACGTGTCTTGTTCTCCGAAAGGAGATTTTGCAATTGTCTGCAATTTGTTCATTCGTCCACTTGCCTATAATTTTTATTATATGTTTTAGTCAGATGAGTATGGTATACAGTGACGTCATCATTTGCGATTTGTCAAACAAAAGTGGACCAATTGCGGTACATATTATCACGCCCGTAATCCCAGTAGGCAGAGAAAGTAGGAGAGAACAGAGGCAGGCAGAGTCAAAGGGGCACCTAGCCCCCTCCACCACATTCAGCCAAAAAAATAAACTGGGCTGGGTGAGATGGAAAATTGTGAAAATGCAGAGACAAGTGGCTAGCTTATCCTACACCCCATCGTAGCCTACACTATCACACACCCAAAACATGATAAATAATTAATAATAAATAATAAATCTTTCAGACTGACACCAATTCCCTAGTTCCAAACTAAGCTGATGCTTGTGCTATGGATACTAGGTGAACGGATAGACATACTTAAATACGTTTATAAACATCCATGACTCGAGTACAAATGTCCATGTTCATCACACGAAACATTTGCCCCTAGCGGGATTCGAACCCGCGACCCTTGGTTTCGTGGCCAGGGTCTCTGACCACTCGACCAACGGGCCAGCCGAATACCATTAGTTGCCTTTTACGACATGCTAGAAACACAGTTTGGCACATTCTTTTTAACTTCTAAGTTTCAGACCAAATGGGACAATCTCAACTACCTTATTCGCAATATTCAAGTATGCATTACATTTTGCAATACATAAATCAGAACAGAAGTTAGCAAAAACTATAAAGAAATAAAACCTCTGAGCAGATACTCGTAAATCATAAAGCGGTAGCTTTTTCATTCAAGTAAGTAGCACATACAGTAACGAGACGTATATAAGAGCTTTTAGTAACTTTATTGCTTCGTGTAATTCTCTCAGCGAGCTATGTAGATTATCAAATTGTAGATGAAAGCTCTACACAAAAGCTATCAGTGGGATGAAAGTTCCTTGGCAGAGCGCCAGTCCTAGATTTCGCGTTTGAACGAACATGTTTTGATCTTCAAAGTCGAAAGTACGGTGTTTTCGTCATGTCAGGTACATGATTTATTCCTATGTGGATCGAAATTATTGTTCCACGAGCTTTTATTTTGAATTCGCGGATTTTGGAATTGGGAAAATGGGAGTTTCAAATGTTAGCTTTTTGGGGCACGTTGACGCGGGCTTTTATTGTGTCACGTGTATTGCACATGTTGGGACAGAATTTTGACTTTTTCCGTCTGGAATTTAAAGGAAGAGGTTCTGTAAAGATATTGAAACCTTTGTGAATAAAAACAAAAATAGTTATTTATTGTTATAAGGAAGTAATGCTTGTTTTTTGCACTATTTTCAAATAATTTTAAGCTTAATTTTACTTGTGACGTCATAGTTGAAGAAGTTTGACACTTCCTTCGTGCCTTAGAAATGATTAATATAGCTTTATTTTATAACAAATAAATCCATTCCTTAAGTAGTAAATATCTAAGCGTAATTTCAAACTTTTATTATAGAAGGATTTCTAGGCGTAAATTGTGAAATAGTTTAAAGATATTTTGTTAAAAAACACTATCGTTGATGTCTAAGAGGATTTAGGAACTTTTATCTTGATAACAAAGAACAACTGTGAATACTTCGCGAAACTCCCGCAAAGAATGTATAGTTCGTTTTAAGTTTTTATTCACCAAATTGTTCATCCCAACTTCTGGATTCGCATCAATCCCGATGATCGGAAAACTCCCGAGTTCCCTTCCCGGCAATTACCCACCGTGACGAGAGACGACCGAGCGAAAAAGCCGAGAAACCGAGCTCTCATATAATTTTTCCACACCAAAACTAAGACCATATATTTGAAGTGCGGACAATTCATTTTTCAACCGGCGGACCACGAGGTCGACGCTAACTTTTCGCGACTTGCAAACTCCTCAGAAGTTTGGAACTTTCGGTATTCGTACCCGTTCGACCCCCGGTTCGGTTAAATTTCATAATTCGACCGCGTCAACTTGCTTGCAGTAACTTTGCATGGCTTTGCGGTGAGATTGAAGGTTTTTGCTTTTGATACTCAAGTTTTTGCATTGCCTAACTTGATTGAGAGGAGAGAGGTCATGGTGTGTAATAAGCTGATTCGCAAATCCAGGATCATGGTCTGAACTCTGATTAGGGATGGGACAGAACACAAATAAGTTAACTTTGTAGTACTAGTGACTAAGTGATGTCAAAGCTTTTAGTGTGATATTTAAACAGTTATATGTGATAATAATAAAATAATAATAATACGTTTTTTGATTTACTCCGGATTTTTAGTGATATGATGAAACTCCTCTTTTTTTACGTAAGACTTTAAAGATGGTCTTGGTAATACATACATACATAACATCACGCTCATAATCCCCAAAAGGGTAGGCAGAGTGAAAGGGGCAGCAGGCCCCTTTAACCACATTCAGCCAAAAACAAAATTGGGCTTACAAAAAAATTTATACACGCTGTGAAAAAATATTTGATATTCAAATTATATTGAAGTTCAGAATAAAAACATCAAAGTTACAACAACTAAATCAGTACCAGGTAGACAGTCCCAATATCCTCATCAGCCGAGCCAAAAGGCAACTTCGATTCGCAGCAAAAGAAACAAAATGGCGGACCCAATCTCGACGCGACTGCCGGTCGAATTTAAACGAAACGACTCGGCGATCAATCAAAACCACTGTCTCCCACCATTCATCTTTTCCGTATTAAAGCGAAAACGGGAATACACGGGAAAAAAGTAGGGATGACGGTGCGTACGTGTCTGGCTATCGTCGATGTTTTGTTAGAAAGAGTCAGTTTGCCATCGATGTTTAAAATATCAATAATATCGATTGCTTAATATACAATTGATAATTACATATGAGATTAGAGACGATTTAAGACTACTTAAATAGATCTTTTCGTTTTATAAATAAGGTCATCTTTCCCATTCTGTATATTTTATGGCATTTTGATTCTAGGTAGTTAGTTTTATTTCTTTTTTCTGTTACCAGTAGTCAGTAGTCAGTATTGCGTATTTGAACAGTACTAATTGTATTTTTTAACTTATTTTTTTTTGAACTTAATTAACTAATCATATTTGTAAAAAAAAACTTTTTTTTTAGAGAAATGTTTTATATATTCTTTTTTCAAACATCGAAACATCCATCGATTTTTTTGTTTACCATGTTGACATCCCTACAAAAACCCGGGGCCGATGGAATTATTCATGTAACTATGGCGCAGAAAATAGCTGCGATCGGCGTTGGGATTCCGCAGGATATTATAGTAGATGCTCGGCAAGATTTCTCGTTTAGTCGGAACTTCACTATTGTTTTAGACCAGTTATACTCAAAGTGTGTTCCGCGGCCCGTGAAGCCTTTCTGGGGGGACCACGAAAATAGGTCTTGATCATAATTAATACAAAACTAAAGGGGTACTAGCCTATAAGGCTCCAGAGGAAAAATCCGTCGAAAGTTTAATATTACATATCTACGCGCGGGTTACATACTGTTTAATTATTTTAGGGTTCAAAAGGGTTCCGTAGTCAAAGAATTTTGAGAACCGGTAGACTAAGCAGCTTATTATTAGTCCTACATCAGAAAACATACCTTCATCCATTTGAAACACGGTTTAACTTTACCTCTAAAAAAGTAGTTAAAACCTTTCGTAATCCAAGGTTTTTTTTCTTGTCGTCTTATTGATGATATAAACATGACGCCATCTATTGATTATATAACCCTTATACTAGTAGAAATAAGGTGTAAATTTATTAGACACAAGCAGCATACGCGTAGTCTTGCGTTACAACGCAGTATTGTGGCTTCAATGCCACGCCCACTTGGCACTTCCACTTAACATTTGTGGAATGAATGAATAATAGCCACGTTCATCTATTTCCATATGATACAGCAAAGAGCTCTATTCCAATTTTACACTATCATGAATAAGCCGTCAAACGAAACTTTTCCATTTGAAAAATTCGCAGCCAGGTAACATTTGAAAGTCCAGCTAAACTAATGTTTACTGACGCTCAGACGCTCATTAATTCGACTGGGGGACCCTAAAATACCGCAGGTCGGACAGTGGTTTAAAATAAATATTGCATTACCTTTATTCGGTGAGGATTTTGCAGAAATGCCTTTTTGAGCCGGTGTTGCGAAGGTGAGAACTTCACGTGGGGGGCAAAAGGGGGTGTTGAGGGAAGCACTACTGAGGGGGTCTCAAGATGATCAAGTTTGTGGTACAATGGTTATTTTAATGTATAAACAGTTATACCTTTTAAATAATAATATGACTGGCCCGTTGGTCGAGTGGTCAGAGACCCTGGCCACGTAACCAAGGGTTGCGGGTTCGAATCCCGCTAGGGGCAAATGTTTCGTGTGATGAACATGGACATTTGTATTCGAGTCATGGATGTTTACAAACGTATATAAGTATGTCTATCCGTTCAGCTAGTATCCATAGCACAAGCACAAGCTTAGTTTGGAATTGGTGTGTCAGTCTGGAAAAAATATTTATTTATATTTAATAAATGTGAAAGTTTGTAAAAAAATTATCCAATTATGATTAACATCACGTACAGAACCCTGTCCACTTATTCCTGTTAGATTTAGTTTTCATATATAAACGCACTTAAAATAATTATTTAACATTTCTTTAAACACATTATATCGAAATATAATCTTGAAAATATATTATTGATTCTTTCGTGGGAGTTGGTAAATCATATGACAATAGCTACTATATACACATATTCTTATTTCTGTTACATTGAAATACAAAATAAAACCGGCCAAGTGCGAGTCGGACTCGCACACGAAGGGTTCCATACCATGATCTTTAAAACGAAAGAAAGAATTGGGATAACGCGGCTAAAAAAACATGCCCCCTTAAATATCAATTTTATTCTGTTTTTTTAGTATTTGTTGTTGTAGGCAACAGAAATACATCATCTGTGACAATTTCAACTGTCTAACTATCACAGTTCATGAGATACAGTCTGGTGACAGACGGACAGACGGACGGACAGCGAAGTCTTAGTAATAGGGTCCCGTTTTACCCTTTGGGCACGAAATCCTAAAAAGGTGACATCACTGTATTGTCAATCTACGATTTATCCACGACTATGGCATGTGGAAACACTGTAGTGTTCTATTTTCCATTACCATATAAAATAAACCTGGACGGTTTTAGTGTAAACTTTTTCCGTAACAACAGGATACGGTGGGGATTAAATATTTTTTACGGCACCAATCATTTTATCGTACTCGCAATTTAGAACAATCCGAAGCAAAACAATAAAACTGAATCATTTATGCGAGGCTCGCCTGCCGTTTTGTTAAGGGCCTAACATGACTACGGATTAGTTTTCGGCACTGGCCAATTGATAATGTCTGAGTGAAAAAGTCGTACTCTTATATAGTAATGGTGAAATAAGCTTTCTTAGTCAATTTTCCTTATAATGAACAATGATTCACAATTAACTTGAGGATGGTGTTTTAATATCCATCAAAATATATATCGTTTAATGTTATTCTTAGCTGACACCCTTGAAATATTATAATCGTGTTGTTTGTGAAACATATTAGATCTGAATTTAAGTTAAAAATTGGTTGTGTAAAGCTATTTTTTATTATAATAAAATAACAACTCCCGGTCAACTAATAAAGAGATAAAAAATGACTAACTGTGTCTGATGAAGCAAGACACCATTTTTCAAAAGGCAGCCGATATATCGACTAGTTTGCATAAACTATAACATATTTATTTTGAATGTGTACAACAAACTGGCGCAATCAGTCGCCCCCTTAACGTGTAGACACAAAAACGAAACATCGGACTTCCAAATTGAACTCTGGCCTGCGACAGTGCGGTTGTACTATAAAAGCGTTATTCGGCTTTCGGCTTTCGGCCATCAATCAAATTCGTCTGCGATGCATGCACCGCCTTAAATACATACGTCGTTGAAGAGTTGCGTCTTTTGTTTTTGATGTTTAGTTGTGATGGATATTAGGTATGCTGACGTCATTGGCAAATAATTCCTTTAAAAAATTCTATAAACGAACATCTTATTAATTCATCAATCATTTGCAGTTTCTGGTTTTTGCGTTGAATTTGTAAATTTTTGGCCATTTAGATAATGGCGGAGTAAAATTTCCTTAAGTATCTTACTGTGGGTTTCCTCAATTATTTAATAAATTGCATTGTTAAGTATTTATTATGTTTAGTTTTTGATCTATATGATGTATTCTTCATATATAAATCGCCTGCCTGCCACTTTGTTCTTATAAACTTCAAAATTTAGCAAAAATAAGGGCTCACAGGAACACAAGTGGAATTAAAATCTATGTTAAGTTTAATTAGTCAATATATAATTTCCGAATCTCAACTAGGTAATTCAGTATAGCAATTAAAGCGTAGTTGGATAAATATGTTGGTCCCATATTGGTCTGTGGTTCTTGCCTAGCATGTCGTTGAAGACGACTAATGGTGTATCGGGTTTTGGGTATGTGATTGTGTAGGCGACAAGCTAGCCACTTGTCACCACTTTTTCACAATTTTCCATCTAACCCAGCCCAGTTTTGTTTCAGGCTGAATGTGGTTAAAGGGGCCTGCTGCCTCTTAGACTCTGCCTACCCCTTAGGGGATTATGGGCGAGATGTTATGTTTTGTTGTTGTTGGATAAATAATATCTATAATAAATTAATTCTATACATACAACTTCTACTAATATAAGCAAGATCGTCGAACGATACCAAAGACAGGAAACGCACAGACCGACGAACCAATTACATACATAAGCAAGATGAAGTTCGCATTATTTTAAATTTTCAACGTTTCAGCCGGGGGAAAGGTTCACTGCTAAATTAGCTGACTGCTATAATTTCGAATGCAAATTGTACGAAAGAAAGAATTGGGATAATGTCGGCTGAGGGTACCCAGTACCACAGACAATGGGGATTTTTATAGCACTGAGTTTAAAGATATTTTATACTAACTGTAGTCCGCGACTTCGTCCTCGTGAAGTTTAACAATTTTTTTTTGTTGGTAGAAATCCTATTTTATTATTAGCTGTGCCTACGGTTTAACCTGCGTTTGTAGTTTATGTTATATAACCTACTAGCTGTGCCAGCGGTGTCACCCGCGTTTATGGTTAATATTATAAAGACTATTTCCGTCATACATGATTTCTATGTAACTTTAACCATTAAGGCTGCACACGCGACGGAAGCTTAAAAAATGGAGTAACTTCTCCCGTTTTCCCAACATTTCCCTTCACTTCTCTGCAACTATTGATTGTAGCGTGATGAAGTATACTATAACCTGCCCAGGAGTATGAAGAATAATTGTACCAAGTTTCGTTAAAATCCGTCGAGTAGTTTTTGTTTCTATAAGGAACATACAGACAGACAGACAGACAGACAGACAGACAGACCGACAAAAATTTTACTGATTGCATTTTTGGCATCAGTATCGATCACTAATCACGCCCTGATAGTTATTTTGAAAATATATTTCATATACAGAATTGACCTGTCTACAGATTTATTATAAGTATAGATAACCTTCCTCGATAAATGGGTCTAACACTGAAAGAACTTTTCAAATCGCACCAGTAGTTCCTGAGATTAGCGCGTTCAAGCAAACAAACAAACTCTTCAGTTTTATAAATTAGTATAGATAGATAATAAAAGTAGACTAAGTTACTACTTATCAAATCAACTAATAGATAGTTAAAAAAAAATTGACAACATTGTTAAATTAATTTGAGAGATTAGCCGGGACAAACAGGCAGAGACATACAAAGCCAAAAAAAGGTTTTATATACCGTGATTACGTGCAATGTATTAAGTAAAAAGTATTTTGACGATACACACAGACAATAACATTTTCTTTATCTGTATAGATGTTTTATACGGAGCCGGACAGCTTTCAGGATAATATTTTTCTTTTTAAATGGTCTAGACTGCCTTGAACGTAGGCATAAAGTTTCATTATGTAGATTGCATAACGTGACGTCACGGATTTGCGTGTTCTTTTTTCCCTCGATGAGAGACAGCGTGAGTGATAGCTTTAACTAAACAACTTGCAAAGTAAAAGTAGAGTGATAATATAAGTTACTTATAATACATACATACATATATATAACACGCCCATAATCCCCGAATGGCTAGGCAGAGTCAAAAGAAAAGCAAGCCCCTTCAACCACATTCAGCCAAAAACAAAACTGGGCCGGGTCTGATGGAAAATTGTGAAAAAGTAGAGACAAGTAGCTAGTTTGTCGCCTACACAATCACAGACCCAAAACCCGATATGCCATTAGTCGCCTTTTACGACATGCTAGGCAAGAAACACAGTTGGCACATTCTTTTTAAGTCCCAGACCAACACGTGACAAAGTTTCTTATAAAAATGTGGCAATATCACATATATTGTTTGTATAAGATTAGATTAAACTAGGGTTAAGTTGATGATAAATCAGGCAAACACCTAATTCATTAACTTCTTATAGAATTTTTAAAAGGATGACTTGGTACCTGGTTTTATAAATGTTATCTGTAAATACAAAAGCTATTGATAAAGGTGGGCAGGAATGGATAGATAAGAAGAAGAAGGTTCTTCCTCAAAAACTCTCCCAAAAGTTTCCTATTTAATTTATAGACTCTACGTGACTCTACGCGAACTCTACATCACATGTATGTCAGTCTATACAAACTCATACCTACATACAAAATTCAATGCCATTCCGTACACTAGCTTACGTAATCAAGCTGCTAATAAAATATTCACATTATTAAGCTCGTAAAGCCATTTGCTGTCTGCAGTTTAGAGGGAAAGGTACGTGCAATAAATGCATACACGCCCATTACATATGCAGGCTGCATTGAAGGCGACTGCAGTTTAGCTATGCATGGAACTGGATATGACACCGTTACAACGAATTGTTACCTGGGACCTACCTACATGTATTAAGTATTGGTTAAGGTTAGCGAGATGAAGTATGAATTATTAACTAGCTGTGCTCGCGGTTTCACCCGTGTTTATAGTTAATGCTATCTATAGCCTTCCTCGATAAATGGGCTATCTAACACTGAAAGAATTTTTCAAATTGGAACAGTAGTTCCTGAGATTAGCGCGTTCAAGCAAACAAACTCTTTAGCTTTATAATATTAGTATAGATTAGCGACCTGTCCCGGCTTCGCACGGTGAGCATAAAACAATGTGAAATTATACATACAAACCTTCCTCTTGAATCACTCTATCTATTGGTGATAACTGCATGAACATCTCTTGCGAAGTTCAAGAGATCTAAGCGAACAGACAACGGCGACTCTGTTTCATACTATGTAAACATAAATTAAATTAATTTTCAAATGCTTTAATGTGTAACTACTAACTAACTGGCTTACTTATATATAACTATTATAGTACACTTACCTACTGCTTACATTCTGCTTACCTCTACAGTGATTGTAAGCGTCTTAATATAAAAAAAAGAAAACAAGAAAAAGGGTTAACTTGTCACTCCTTTTCCACAGCCCACTGTCCCATGTTGGTCTGGGACTTAAAAATAAAATGCCAACTGTGGTTCTTGCCTAGCATGTCGTAAAAGGCGACTAATGGTATATCGGGTTTTGGGTGTGTGATTGTGCGGGCGACGGGTTAGCCGCTTGTCACTGCTTTTTCACAATTTTCCATCTAACCCAGCCCGACTTTGTTTTTGGCTGAATGAGGTTGAGGGGGCATGCTGCCCCTTTGGCTCTGCCTGCCCCTTCGGGGATTATGGGCGTGATGTTATGTATGTAAGAAAAAGGGTTTACAAAAGTTAATTGTATTCCCTTAATTTACATACATAACATCACGCATGCAAAGCTACGAACGGGGAGGCAGACTTCAAGGAGCAATAATTTCCCTAAACCACCAAAAATAGAATTGATCTGGCCCTCTTCAATACAATTTATAGCAAATTATTCATCTTATTCAGTTATAGGTACAGTTGTCTCCAGAAAGTCATTGATTTCGTTCCACAAATAAAAGAGACAGTTCAAACAGCCAGAGTACGTACAGACGCGAAGAAAAATGTCATGGAGCTCTCTTAATTTAGTTGTACGTTTTATAATGCGAGGCGTTTCGACGTCCAATTTCCGAGAGGAGAATCGTGTCACATCCAGAAATATAACGTTGTATAGCCTGTCATTATACCGTTGCTGTTGTAGGGCTGTCGAGACCAGAGGACAGATGTTTTAAAATATCTTTTGCCATTTTACTTGAGACTGCCAACTAACATTTTAATATGATAAAAAGCAAATGCCCGTGTGAGGAACATGGGTATTTAAGCCCGAGCTTCGGATATTTATTTAATTATGATGAACATTGACAGTTGTACTCGAGTCTTGGATAATAAACGTATTTAAGTATATCTATCCGTTCACATAGTATCCATATTAGCAAAAGCTAATAAGCTTAGTTTGGAACTAGGGAATTAGTGTGTGTCAGTCTGGAGATTTTATTTTAGTTAGGTATCCTTTACCTTGACTCTCATATAAATTTTATAATCCTATCACTATTGCTATTGTCAAAATTTTAAAGTGATAACTTTAAAACTCGATTTAATTTCTGTCCAAAAGTAATTGAAGGCTTTCTTCTCCTTGTAATCTGCGTACCTCTTCGATAAACATGAAAAAATGAATTTATGTATTTTATAATTCCACAAATTTACAAAAATTAACGCCAATATTAGAAACAACCGCTATCATACTAAAATTGCTATTTTAAAAAAAATATTCGTCGAATTGTCGTCGAAAACGCCGCGCTGCCAACCCTAACGCGGAGGAACTGGAAAATAAGCCGCTTACAGGAAATTAACAAACAAACGTAACTTTGAAGTGCGGTTGAGGCGATTTTTAGCGGATCGCTCGTTTGCGACTTTGTCCCGCTTAATCGCGAATCGCAGGTTTATGGCGTTTGACGTTCATCATCCTGGCTCGTTTCTCCCCTAGTTCCTCAATTCACCTTTGTCGTACGGTATTGAGGTGACTGTTCGCGTCATATTTGTTGACGTTGGGGTTGTATTCATTTTGGCTTTTGCTTTATCTATAAGGAATATTAGGCAGAGATCACACCTTCCATTCGCTACGATCCTGACATACACCTTTCGCTTCTACTACATTTATAAGTCTTTTCATACAAAGGGGCAGCAGGCCCCTTTCACCACATTCAGCCAAAAATAAAACTGGGCTGGGTTAGATGGAAAATTGTGAAAAAGTAGCGACAAGTGGCTAGCTTGTCGCTTACACAATCACATACCCAAAACCCGATACACCATTAGTCGCCTTTAACGACATGCTAGGCAAGAACACATTTGGCACATTATTTTTAAGTCCCAGACCAATACTCCAAATTTATTAAGTTTTCACCATGCCTCTTTGCTTTTCATTAAGCGATGTTTAATAGTTAATACTCTATATTAATTTCGGGACGTTCTTAACAGTTCGATTTAATGTACTCGACTAAAGTGGTCGGCTTTTAATATAAACAAAAATCAAAATGCCGCCGGCATACTTAAGTGAGGCGCTCAACGACTTCGTGATAAAATGTGTAATGCCTAGCTTATGGTAGCGACGGGGAATAGTGACGTGCCAATGTCATATCGATGGTTTTGTGCAGGGAATTTTATTGCCATCACCCGACTTTTGACAACACGCATAGACTGGCCCCCATGTTGGTCTGGGACTTAAAAAGTATGTGCCAACTGTGTTCCTAGCCTAGCATATCGTAAAAGGCGACTAATGGTATATCGGGTTTTTGGCGTGTGATTGTGTAGGCGACGAGCTAGTCGCTTGTTCACAATTTTCCATTTAACCCAACCCAGTTTTTATTTTTGGCTAAATGTGGTTAAGGGGATTAGCTGCATCTGTGACTCTGCCTATCTCTTCGGGGATGACGGGAGTGATGATATACATTTATGGATGCATAATCATCATTTTATATAGTAAATGTTTGTATTCCCTGGGATATCATGTAATATGAGCTTGTTCGGTTTTATTCAGCGTTTACGTTGACGAAATCGCACACGAATTGCTTTTCCATTAAAGCAAACTTACCAAGAACCTTAATACTGATTACTTCATTTTGAAACACTGTGAAACACTGTTTACTATTACTTTAAAATTAATTCTTAAAATTCAAATAAGTGAGAACTAAACTAAGCCTATATAAATGAGAAAGTAATTTTCTAACAGCGTCTCGACAACTAGAATACTGTTTTGAGAAAGTAAAGAAGTAATTACTAGAGCTTACTGGAAAATATATAAAATAAATGTATGTTTCAGAAAATATTTTGAACATGCCATTGCACAAAGTCACTTACTTCTAGACTTTACTCGAACTCAATATTTAATTGTATAAAAACTAACTTACTAACTAACTAAACTTACGCCACTTCCCTAGCGGGGTAGGCAGAGAGAACCGAACGCCATATGGCACGATCCTTACACACCTCACTCACTTTAATTGTGTATTCGTCTCTATATCCCAAAATGATAATGATACTTTCTTACAATGCAGGATTTAATTGATCGGTCTATATGCTGTTAGGAGAAATATAGGACTTAAATACAGACCCGTTGGTCGAGTGATCAGAGACCCTGGCCACGAAACCAAGAGTGGCGGGTTCGAATCCCGCTAGGGAAAAATTTATCCTGTGATGAACGTTTGTACTCGAGTTATCGAGTTTCACCTAGTATTATCCATAGCATATGCTTATAAGCTTAGTTAGGAACTAGGGAATTGGTGTGCCAGTCTGGATAATTTATTATTATTATTTATAATATCAATATGTAATGCTACAATAAATAAAGGACTTAATTATCGATATCGACACCATCCCATCACTAATTTAATACGTAATTTCCATAAAGTCGTTGCGTAGGGCGGAATCGCAATTACTAGTGATTACACGCAGCTGTTGCATTCATATTCCATCGAACATCGATGCAATTAAAAGAAGACTTATAAAATTCAATCAATTCTTGACATTACAAAGTTAATCCATGGATCGGAAATCATGCCGGGTTCATAAAAGGGCTTAAAACAATGATAACTGTCCGATTTTGTCGACGAGATAGCCATTTGTCATTACGGAAAATGTAAGCACAAATGGCTATCAATCCCATAATATAACATAAGATTTTTTGATTGCTCTTACCTAACAATTTCACCTTTGGCTGAAAGTGGTTTGGAGGGTACGGCTCCTTATGCTCTGCAGCTCTGCCTCCCCCCTTCGGGGATGTCATAGTATATATTTGTGACTAGTAATTATGAGATATTACGTCAGTGTAATTGTCAGCACCGTTAGTTTATAATCAGTCTCGCGAGATTTTAAATATCGAACGAAATTAAATATCAGTTAAGTTAATTTTAATAAGACTTTAATTAATTTTCTTAAATGAAGCAAACTTTAATATTTCAAATATTAGCTCTCGGATTTGGCTTTGATAATTAGCGATGACATTTAAATATATATGTAGTGGATTTGTTTAAATTTTAGTAATAAAACATGATAATAATGAAAAGCTAGTAAGACATCGCTTCTAAGCTAAGAATATTTCTGTTCAATATGCGTCACAATCATGTTCATTATACTTACGAACAAAACAAAACAAGTTTACACTACAATAACCTTTTGTGCCGTTAAATCCAAAAATTCGGGGCACATGTGTCGTAATCTAACAACTGACTTCCATCTGAATATAATTACAAAAGTTGCCGTAGCAAAACAGACTCTGTTACAAGAAAGTAGGTTTGTTATTACAATGGGGTGGGTACGGAGGGAATAATTACATATTAAAAGCGATATATATAGTGAAACATTTGGTGATATTACGCGCGTAGCGTTTATAATCGCCGATTTACTGGATTTAAGTAATGGAGCACAGTTTGTGTATCCGTTTTTGGGAATCGGGGTTAATAATACAATGTTTGATAATTTCGTCTGCGTTTGCCAAGGTCTTTTTGTTTGAAACTTGCTTGGTCAACAAGCATCACTTGTAAGCCGTATAGTCAATGTATATAGACATTCAAATACATGTATTAAAATGTTTATGCCCTTAATTGTTTTCACGAGTATATCAAATAAGTAAAACACCATAAGATGTAAATTTCATCCTTCATCGAGCGTATTTAATTTCATGTTCCAAATTAAGGTTCTGTAAACGTAAATTTGATTAAAATCCAAAATGTAGCTTAGTAAGAGATGTATTCGGATTTTAAAAACAATAAAATCTGCTTCTGAAAATGGAAATGGGGTAATTCGAAGTTGTGAATCAAATTAAATTAAAACTTGGCTGCATTTTTACATCTTCGGGTCGCAGCTTATATGTCGGGTCTGGTTGTTGTAAGATTTCAAAGTATCAGTTGTCTCACCGTTATCATTGGGTAATTAAAGATTTGTTTATAATTAAAGCTTTGTCGTTATATTGAGTTACAATGCTTTAAGCGTTAATTTAATCTACGTTCGCCATGGCGGTCAATGGATGGGTACCTAATCATCGCTGTCTTTCCTGAGTATTCCAGTAAGCGACGAGCTAGCCACCACTTTTTCACAATTTTCCATCTAATCCAGCCCAGTTTTGTTTCTGGCTAAATGTCATTAAAGAGGCCTGCTGCCTCTCTGACTCTGCCTACCCCTTCAGGGATTATGGGCGTGATGTTATGTATATGTATGTAACATTTTCCAGCTAACCCAGCCTAGTTTTGGTTTTTGGCTGAATGTGGTTTAGGGGCCCAGCTGCCCCTTTATTTCGCCTACCGTACCCAACTCGAAACTGTTTGAACCCTGCCTAACTGCAAACGAGGTAATATGTAATAAAGAAATAAATTCTCCAGACTGAATGAAATAATATGAGTATTAATAATCTTGCTATTCCTTGGCCACTGCTTATTTTTTTAGGGATTGGTGGCGTCATATAATGTACGTATGTGGATGACTAAGTATTTTTATTGTGAAGTCTGTAAGATTTAGTATTAAAAATATGCCAACCGCAAGTCAGACGTCTGGCCATAATCGGCTTCTAATGCGGGCATTCAGACATACGTCTTAGTGGTGGGAGTGACCGCACCATGAGGGTTCATTCTTGGAGCTTCAATATTCTTGTGGTTTGGACTTTTTGAAATGTTTTGTTATGATATTAAGTGACGATGGTGCGATGTATTACAGTTGTTAGCATGTAGGTTACAGACAGAATGGTAATTAGATCAAGTTCATTTTTATATATTTTTTTTAAACCACCAAAGCGGTTAGTGTAAAACTTTGAAAGTTAAATTTGACTAGGTTTTATTTTCTACACATTAAGATAACTGATCTATTTTTTTTTAATGGATCTGTTTTTTATTATCGCAATTATAATTAATCTGTGCAAAAGAAGCCATAGTTTTTGTTTGTTACTTTGCTTAATGTGTGTAAGCATTAAGCATGTGCACTTTTAATGCTACTTCCTTTATAATACTGAATCCTGCTCTTAAAATCATCTAGCTCTAATCATAGCACCATCAGAGTCATCACTCCAAATGCTCATTTGTCAATTTTCAATAATCGTTATCTCCCAAAACGAAACTGGCACGGAGTCCATGAATTTGCCACAATCGAAAAAAAAAACAACTGAAACAGGAATATAACTGAAAATGGCGTCGCTTCCGCCCGCTACCGGATATTGGAGAGAGGCATCGAATATTCTATTTTATATCTACCTTAATTATCTCTGGCAAGTTTCGCACCATTGCGCGGGAATTTCATTTTTTATTTTTTTTATGTTTTTTTTACATTCGTTCCGTCGGTGTGCAGTTACCACAGAGTATACACGCACGGCATGGGTTTGTTTTTTTATGAACCAAAAAAGTTGCGCAGTTTTATTCAGAAAACTTCGAAAAAGAATACAATATTGGTATGCTATATTGCGTGTTAACGTAGATTTAGACCATTTTAGATCTACTTTAAAATTCTTTGGTTTCACGGTATCAGAAAATTATAATTAAGGATTAGTCATACGGTGATGTTTATAACATTAAGAGTGCGATATTTGCTATATCCTTACTATTAGTAAATGTAAAAAGGTGTTTTCTCTGTGGAATCAACATTCCGAACCAGTAGTAATTTTATTTTTGTTATTTTTGATTCATAAGAGCTTTCTTGAAACCTATATCAACCAAATACCTATTTCATTTCATTTCATTGTAAGTTTTTTTTAATAAAGCTTTCAAAACTAAGCTGAAATAAACTTAATAAACTTGCTAAACATAGCCTAGCTTATAGGCTCCTTTTTTAAATGGGTATATATAGTATGGGACATGCAATAGTCTCTGCATCAGAAAGAATGCATGTCCTTTATAAGTAAAATCATAAGAAAAATAACATATGACTGTTTTATTTAATGAACATGTGCTAATTGCATCATCCATCCTCTGTTCCAGGTACGTTCAACGCTTTCTTCCCAGAACACATCAAAGGTATCGCTCCGGATTCTGCCGACATTTGCACCTCCCAAAATCCAATCAAATGGATTGTAATGTTAATGAAATGAAACTAAAATTCGACCTTTGTAGGCAGGCCGGCTTGGGCCTAAATAAACAGCGGATTTAATTAAATTAATCCAGCAATCACGAATTTGGAGTGTAATTACTCATCGGGTGTAACTTCTTGAGGTAATTGGTTTTGCAGGTGAGTAAATAGTTGGCGCAGTCTGATCTGTGGGTCTATTGTGTCCTTAGAACGGGGAAGTTGTAGCTGTTAGACGCGAGATTAAGAGTAAAGATTTCAAGGCCAATCTTCGCAGGAAGGATGTAGACTATTTTTCTTCCTGGCGTTATGTTATCTCTGAGCTAGGGACGGTCTATCTCGATAGGAAGCCTGATTACCTATCTTCTTTCTCATGTTACATCTCTAAGTTGGCCAAGTTGGTTAAATATCTACATTGAGGAGATTGCTATGTAATATTCTCATATCTAATAGATCTTTAAAAAATTAAGTCACTCCATTCAGCAGATTTATCTATTTTAAATCACCCGTATTTATGGTTAATGTTATATAGTCTACAGCATTCCTCAATAAATGGGCTATCTAACACGAAAGAATTTTATGAATCGGACCAGTGGTTCCTGAGTTTAGCGCGTAAAACAAACAAACTCATCAGCTTTATAATATTCGTATAGATTAAAAGTGGGCAAAGTTTAAGTTTGGCAGATTCGCAATATCAACGACTCATCATACGAGTGACAAGTTTTAGAACCTATATAATTATGATTATTTGTAAGACTCATATTGTTTTCACTTATAGTTATGAGACATTCAAATTATCGGGTTATGGTACATTTGCCACAAACTTAATTCGTCACAAAAAAATGCATGTGTGAATTCGTCATAATTCTATTTTTGTGTAGTAAATTTACGGGTCCGGCCCCCATTCCGGGTTGACCCCGGCCGGTATGCCCCCACATTGAAAAAATACCGCACTCGTCTTTAGAATTGTGGCGAATTTACAATACCGTGTAGGTACTTGTGACGAATTAACTTTCAATGTATATAATGTTTTACATTGTGGCGAATTAACTTTGTGGCAAATGTACTATAACCCAAATTATCTTGTTATAGTCATCATTTGGGTTAGAAAGATTTAGTTACGTACATACGGCAGCTACGTAGCTGCCCAAACAGACAATCTTGGTTCAAATAAAATTGCGCTTAGACAAAGAAGCTCGTTAGCGAGTCTGTCCAGGGTTGCCAGTTGGGCTAACAATTTATCTTTTGATTAGGAATTGTATTAGGAATAGATTTAGAATAGAATAGAATAGAATAAATGTTTATTTGGCACATTACAAAATTTGCTTACAAACTAAAACTATAACCATACTAAACTATATGTAGCCAAATAGGCCTCTGCTAAGCTGTTGTCTCGACAACAGCTTAGCAGAGGCCTATTTGGCACAGTGTGCCACGACGCTGGTTTTCTGCGGACACCTTTCCTGAAGATTTCAAATATTATATGTCTTATTCTCTCTCTCTTAATAAGATGTGTAATGCCCGACAAGGAACATGAAATGTAAGTACTGCTCTGCTATTCCTTCCTATGTATAGCTTTTTCAAACTTCAATTAAGGGGTATCCGACTACATCACATACATATATCTGACTCTGAGATAAGTAGCTTAAGCACTTGTGTAACGGATATCAGAAACAACAGTGCTATTACAAATATATACTTAAATATTGGATATTAACACCCATACAAAAAACAAACACAAGTATTCTTCACACGAATGTTTGTCCTGGGTGGGGATCGAACCCACAACTCTTGGCGCATGGGGCAGGGTCACTACCGAATGCACCATCGAGCCAGTCAAAGGGATAGCAGAGCACTACTCTGTTTTAAAGATGACAATACTTGTGAGCCTTGAATGTCGGAAAAGTACATTGAAGGCTTATAATATATATGTAAAGCCAGTTTTTTATATGTACAAGTAAGTTATCTCTTCTTCATTACACTTTTATAAATAAAACTCACAGCTGGCAACCCTGGCGTCCAGTAACCGCGTTAGCGGGTAAATCGTTCATAATGGTCGAACTGCGCAGACACATAAATCAGTGGAAATTTTCGGCGATGGCAACACTGATTGGAATACTAGTTAACTGTGTGGGGTGCCTGCCGTTTCGGGGGGTGTGGGAATTGCATTTATCTGGGCGTAAGATAAGATTTGAAGGGTTGAGGATTAATCATCAGAATTTGTCAGGACAATTCGGGATTATCGGTGATGTGTAACGGTTGTGTTCTAGATTTGGTTTGTTGATTGCTTCGAGAAAAGGGGTTATGTGTTTTTGAAATACATTAACACGCGATCACTGCATATGTTTTACAACAACATCCCTCGCTTCTAATTGATTCAATAGTCTACTTGTTAACTGACAATCGTTAATTAATATAAAGATGTGTCAAAACAATTACATGTGCTTTTTAATATTTATTTATTATTATTTATTTAATTGATTTTTTAAATTAATATGTGTGTGTGCGTACCAAATACTTACTTTTCACTGTTTTTGGATGAAGAAAATACACCACCATACTGAGAAACTTTTATATGTATAATATTAATATCACACTAATATTATAAAGGCTAAAGTTTGTGAGTGTGTGTATGTTTGTTACTTCTTCACGAAAAAACTGCTGAACGGATATGGATGAAATCTGGCACAGAGATAGATTATAATCTGGAATAACATATAGGCTACTTTTTATCCCGAAAAAATGCACAGTTTTTGTAGTACACAGAAATATTAGTCTACGCGGGCGAAGTCGCGGGAAACAGCTAGTAATTAATAATAACATTTCCTCATTAAACCCCACTTTTACTAACGAGGAAATCGGTGATAAAACAATCGCCGTCATTAATCTATTCCCGCGAATTATCGCGGTCCAAATTAATCTCGGCCAAAACGCTTGTCCATCACCAATACGCAGTTTAATGTTTAATTTATGGCAAAAGCGCAGAAACTGTTGGTATCTGAGATAAATGAGGCACCGAACGCGATCAGTCATCCGTATTAACATTATTAAACTCGATCCCATTCAGAGTGGGGGTGTCAAAACGATTGCCGCCTTATAATTAAGGAAATTTGAAAACGGACGAGAGCCGTATCTGATCCCCCCACCCCCCCCCCCCCCCTGGAGTCGGGTCCATTAATCAGGGGTGTGACAGATCGCGCCACATGTTGGTTCGGGCAATGATGTAGTAATACTGCGATTAGTGATGAGCGGCTGGGTGAATATGGGTGTGGGTTCAAATCTCAGCGTTTAATTTGAAAATCCGAGTGTACTTACATTCACAGTTAATCTTACAGGCTTTAGTTTAGTAGAAAGAAATCCTGGCGACTCCCGCTAAATATTCTTGTGGTGAATGTAGTACCCATTTGCTGTCAAATCATATCAGCTAGCAGAAATTAAAATAGATAAATTAGGTATAGATATTTGCATATAATATGCTTCATACATAGATATGAGATGATGAGATTGTAATCTATAAGAACCTCCTCCTTATTTTTGAAGTCGGTTAAATATACTATTAGACTCTTGATGGGTCGGTCTCAGTATACCTGAGCGTGTGGTTACCCCGACCTATGTTTGCCACTTCGAGATATTGTTTGTTTTTCATTACAGGTATTGAGATGTCTGTAGAAGGCAATAGTATGCATAATGGTATTGACTGATTGTTTTGTATTGCTAGTTTCTGATTTACTTATGATATCGCTCATATAAAATTAATATTAAAACATTACATACATTGGTCTGATTCTAAAGTCACCAAGAGATAGTTAAAATACTCAGACCTGCGACAAATATCTGTTATATACTATTAGTCGCCTTTTACGACATGCTAGGCAAGAAACACGGAACAATGTTGGGACGGGATTTCATTAGTAAGATAATGTATAGGATTACAATCAAAGGTTTTTTTTTTGTTATAAAACACACATTAACCTCCGTATACATTAACGCTCCGCCGCCCAAGCTTTCAATAACTGGATCACCCCACGACACGGCAACAAAGAATCGTCACGGTTGCTCAGGCGGCCCGAATCTGCTCCCCCCCATCCCCTTATTACTGAGTAGGTATAAATGCATTCGGGTACTAATGGACGATTTGTGTGCAGGGCTGTCGATACGTACTTAGCTGAGAGTGCTGTGCTGTAAACCATTAATTGTTTTTTCTTTGACTGAAAAAAAGTTTTTTTTTACTCAACAATCGTCGTTGAGTTTTATTGCAGAAATAGTTTTTTTTAAAGAATTTCAAAAATATAAAATTTCCCTTTTACACCAATCCCTGGCTCCAAATTGACAATGTTGCTACTGGTATTATTATAAAAAATATATACCTAATACAAGTTAGCAAATAATAGTATACTAGCAACAAGCAAGCATATTATTATACACAAAGAACATAAGTCATAATGAGTGAAAGTAAGAGTGTGATGAAGGACAAAGACAGAGGTACCAAACACCACTGTACGGCCACTCCAACGCGTCTCCCGTTAAAAATACGTTAATATTTATATGCAATATAGATATCATTTTATAAACGTATGATACTAACCACCCTTGAGGTATAAAAAAATATTCCATGTCGACACCCCTATACACCCTACCGTGACCGAGTGCATACGATCATTACATTATGGAGTTTAAAACAGCCGCTATCGCTCCCTTTATGACGTGCAATTAACAGCTGTACTTACTTTTAATTAGTTGCATTACGACCGAACGATCATTTGTATACCAGGAACCCGGTTATGTCTCTCTAAATTGGTAGCTTTTGCTAAAATTGTCATGCCGACTTCCTTTGACATATATTTTTTTTATTCATATATTATTGACTTATACATCGCTTCCAACCGACTGCAGAAGGGCTAATATTATACATAATAGTTTTGACTTTAGCAGGCAATGTATGTATGTTTGTAGGTAGGTAGGGCCCAAACACTAAATCGATTATGATGGACGAGTTAATAAAGTAATTTGTTAATACATACATAAAATGTTGCTATTAATGTTACGCCCTTTTCCTATTGGGGTAGGCAGAGATCACATCCTTCCATTAGCTACGATCCTGACATACATCTTTCGCTTTTTCTACATTTATAAGTCTTTTCATACACGCTCGTCGGTAACTAATTTGTTAATGTCTTGGGAATATGGTTCAGTAACTAATTAGTTAATATAACAATTCATATATACATATACGCGTACGGTGTCATTTATTAAAACAAGATATTTAGACGAGGTTCAAACCTATTCAAACATATTAATTAAATACATATGTTACTATTTACCAAGACACGCGGCAGTATATCAGACATGTTAGTTTATATTAACACTGACAACTAAATGGTTTAAGTAACTATTCCGTACTTTTAAGATTAAACAAAGTACTATTTTTGCATTAGCGGTAATCTTCATACTATAAAATATCATAATCTAAGCAATGTTTGACAAGCTCGATGGCGCATTCGGTAGTGACCCTGCCCCATGCGCTAAGAGTTGTGGATTCGATTCCCACCCAGGACAAATATTCGTATGATGAATATTTGTGTTTGTTCTGTGTCTGGGTGTTAATATCCAATATTTAAGTATATATTTGTAATACAATGTTGATTCTGATATCCGTAACACAAGTGCTTAAGCTACTTACCTCGGAGTCAGATCAATGTGTGTGACGTAGTCTGATATTATTTATATTTATAATGTCCTACTTTGACGTCACATGATTGGTGTTCTCTAATACATTATTAAAAGAAAAAGTGCTACAGACTCCCGTCGAGGTAATTAGTGTCACATATTAAGAGCATTTGGAAGCAAATACGCCATTAGGGGAGCCGAAAACCATTGCAGGGCTTCCCATGAATGCTATGGAATAGCTCTATGGGTAAATGGGAAAGTAGTTATTTATTTGAGATGACGTTATGGGAATTGGTAGTTTCCTTCTATGTTTTATATAAGTTACTTATGTAAGTAATTATGGTGCTTGATTTGTTGTAATATTTAAGTTACAGAAATTAGCTGAGTGAAGTTTAAATGTGATTGTGTGTATGTTTGTCTAGATATAATAATATTTGTACACGCTTTAACGAGAAAATCCTGTCTTCTATTTAAATACAATGTCACATAAAACTTAATTATTTTTAACTAAATATATTTTCGTCTCATCGGAGCGGTGGTAGCTCAATGGTAAGGACTCGCGCCTCTAAACCAAAGAGTGCGGGTTTAAACCCGGGCACATACCTCTGGATTTTTCAAATCTATGTACGTATTTATACTACTAGCTCGGCGGTGAGGGAAAACATCGTGATGAAACCTGCAAATTCAAATAACTTTGGATTTGTAATCATGATCCAAAAATTGTCTGGTTCCCCTATCTTAGGGTTACGAAGTAAATGTAATTACCAGACTCGCCAAATCCTGGATCATGGTCTAAGCGGACCCCGTCTAAACACGGGACATAACGCTAGGAAGATGATGATGACTTCCGTCTCATCATTAAGGTTTCCCGCCCTTTTCTTTGTACAGTCAGCAATAGAAGTAGCTAAACATATCTCAAGTCCTAAATTAAATTAAACTCAAGTCCTTGGGAATAAGTATCAAAATTTTCAGATACTTTTTCTAACGTCCGCAAATTCGTAAGGCCGCCGCCATCTTAACTAGCCTTCATAAACAAATATTAGCTCTCACAACTAGGCCACGCTTAAACACCTCTGTTTATTTCAATTTAAAAAAATAACTAGCATTCTACCGTTGGAAAATGGAAATTATTTTTTCCGTCCGCCATATTTCTCTTCTCTAAATATAAATAAGGGCTCGAAGGCTTAGGTTGTCTCCGACATGTCCGCAATAATGCGAGCTTCTCCGTCACGTTCAGGGGTGGCGAGCAGGGTAGCCGGACAGTGGCTACAGACATTTGATGTCGGATCACGTTGGCTTTATATACTGAGGAATATCCAAACAGTAAATACATGACCAATGTGTCATGAGGCCGATATTTAAACTTGTCCTTTTAGAACCGTGAAAGATCAATGGGTAACGTTTTGAGAGAGATGAGTTGTGTCAAAACTGGAGGGCTTTTAAAAATTTTGAAGTACAGGTACCACTCCCAAGTACAGAAAAGTTATCATGAAGAAACTGCATTATTAATAACCTTCCGTATCACTTAGGACAAAGAAATCCAGGGCATTACTTAAGTCAAAGTTGGCAAAAATTATTTAGAAAACACCAATTACCAAAAATAAACACAAATGTTAATGAGCCTACATTAATATAACTATGGATGGAAGAAGTGTATGATCCAGTTCGCCGTGGTCCTCTAGGGTTGCAAAGATGTAGGCATCCAGTTAATCTAATAACCAGGTTAGCTTTTCCTAAGATCATAGTTCAATGCAAAATAAACCAAAGACCTACATTGTCTACAATCGACCTATTTGCTTACTCTGTGGCACCCCTAAGCCCGCCATTTTGGCGCGACGAAAGCGCGCGAAAAACGATGTCATGGCGCCGAAATAATTAGATTTGGCTCTTTCCCCGGTTCATTTCTGTATGTTTTGTTAATTATTTCACCGCGCTGATGTAGCCAGTCTCATCTTGTTTCGACACCCAGTCGGGACAAGCCAACGGATTCTATGGAATAAGAGGTTCTATATTCTAAAGCCTTTTAAAAGAGACTTTGTTGACGTAGGCGGTGTAATTTGAAATACACAATTTTGTTTTTTTTTTCTTCATTTCTTTTTTTCTGGAAGTTCTGATAGCAATTGAGAGAGATCTCATTTCTGTTATTGCACTGTTAGCCTTCAGAAATGTCTAGACTTGTAAGTTTTAGGCAAAGAAATGTATTTTATTTCCTAAAATTGTATAACCAATTGAAACGTCTAACATTCATACCTATATGATGTTAGAAGGATATTTTATTCTAAAATACTATATTTACGAAATTTATAAGTAAAATAAAATTGTTTACTTTAGAAATAAGTCAGCATTTTTTCGACAACATTTGAAAAGTAGCAATTTTTTGGTGATTAGAAATGTCAAAGAAAATTTCTCAATAAATCTCGCTCCTTTGGCGAAATGTCTCATAAAAGAATTCACACATAAAAAATTCATTCAATTGGCCACCATGATAAAATAAGCCCCTCGCTACACTAAATTGATATTAATTGTGTTACAAGCCCGGACAACACTACCCCATGTGTTTTTCTTTACAATCAACCAAGCTCTCATCATACTGAAAGATTGACAAACAAAAAACATAGCATTTAATACCCTAACCTTATAGAAATAACGACGTAAGCCTATTTATCGAGAGGCAAAGTTAATTTTGTTGCATTAACATCCATCTCTTTCACACGTTCCAAATTCTTCACCAGAATTTCAAGTTTACATTGGATCTTGTACCTTAATATTAAGTAGATAAAGCACATTTTCATCTCCCAATCAGGGAGATGAAAATGTGCTCTGTCAACCATCTTTCGTTCCAAATTCAATTTAAAAAGCGCGAAACGCAAATTGTGGTGGGCCTAACCCCGCTTTGGTAATGTTTAAATTAATCTTTTGTTTAACAAATGCATCCCACATTTGTTAGGCAAATGCTCTTTGGGGCTGTTTATTGCACTCTAGTGAGTTGGAACTCATTAGGAATGCAGTTTGATTGAATTAACCGTGAGATCTTTTAAATTAAGACAAAGTGGAGGCCATTTTGAATAGCAATCAAAAGTGGCGCTGCTCTTTATTTATTTACTCTTTTCATATAATCTGAGAAGCAATGACATGTCGATTAATACATTAAAAGGTTATGTTATGTACTTTTATAGGTATTTTATACTTCTTGAATTACCGATAACTAGACACTGAATAAATAGAACACTGTATATAAACTATTTTCTTAATTCTCTCAAATGTTCAACTAATCTCTTTCGTTTCAATTTTCCGTATAATCTTCTTGAAATCTGTTTGATTAGGTCTTTGTTCAGAGCTAATCTCTAATAAAAATGTGGCTCATTTTTTCCCGAACCTACTTCGGTTGAGGTCTGTAATCTTTTATCGGAATTAAAAACCCAGAATTATATTCTGTCGAACATAATCTCCTGAGATGGTGTACATAAAGTAATACACAATTTACCTCTAAAACCTTCACAAAACGTTATTAAAAACTCAGGTAGCAAAGTTTATATATCCCATTTGAAGCGTTGATAAAAAGTGCCGTAGGTACATAGAGAAATGAGAAAAAAGTACCCCGAAAATATAATGAGCAAACTTTTCCAATTATTATAGTTTGATGATAGCGGGAGAAAAAAATATCTGTACAACAACAAAGTTTCCGTTTTCGTACGTGAAAGTCATGTTTTTCTCTGAGAGATATATTTTCTAGCGAAATGTTATCTGTTGCAGAATATTTATTATCTGTAGAAGTTTAGTCTTTGGTCGTCGAGTAGAATTTGTGGATCTTATTGAAATTTGATCGATAAAAATGCGGTGGTGTTTTTAAATTCGGATATTTCCGAATGTTGTTGATTATTTTGAGTAAGCTATTATTAATCGGATTAGGATACAGTTTATTTTTGACTAGCTTTTTTCTTCAGCGTTATTCGCTGTTATATAAATACGGTTATATTTTTAGAATAGTTTTGTTGTTCTAGCAGATGAAGGGTACATTTATACCTTGTGCTGTGTTCAAGACAACATGTATCCAAAAATTATTATGTTTGGTGAAGCAGTTAACAAATGAAAGAGCGAAAACAAACATACCTTATTGTGTATTTTTGATATTTAGTTATGATTTTTGAAAATTGCTTGTTGAACTTAAGAAAGATTACTGATGGCAATCGTAGTCTCAACTATAAATTATAAGCATAGCAAATTTCCCTCAAATAAAAACTACATTGTACAAAGCCGAACCACTAACTAACTAAGGGATGACAGCCACAGACGTCCCAGCCCTTCCAGGCCCTAATACGGTCTGGATTATCGTGTGTAACCAGCTTTATAAACCCGCATTCCGCCACCAACTCCTGCACCTTAAACCCAAGAGTATAAAGCCTATATTCCCTACACACGTCCCATTCACTAAGAAAATATCACGACATTTCAGCAACATATATGATTCCGACATTTGACAAAGGTTGCGAACCATTATCCTAAAATAACAACCAAAAGTAGTAGCGAAAGTTCACCTTAAAGGCTTCTTATTTCATTTATGTAATGTAAGTTACTTTATACAAGGTTTATTTAGAGGAGAGCGCATTAACTGTGTACATAGGTCGTGTACGCACACATGCGCAGTTTGAGTACACGCGCACTCGGCACTTTGAGCGTTAACTGTGCGTAATTAAATGAGGGTAGGCGATTAATTCATAAATACAAGAGGTGTTTTAATCTTTAGTTTGTTGTTTTAAGGACCATTGCAGGGTTACTTTCTTAATAATATTATGAATGCGAAAGGAAATCTGTTTTTACGCTTAAATCACTAACTACTTAATCGATTTTAGTGAAATTTGCCATTATAAACATTTTAAAACTATGACGGAGGACATAAGAAAGTCCTGAAACTATTTTGATGAAACTAACTCAAGGCATAGTATATGGTCAACAATTTTTATTTTTAATTTGATATCAATTTAATTGCCTGGTAATGCTAAGCGAAACGCGGTTGGCCTTTTGGCAACAGACCGGAATCTACACAGACAAAACCGCGTGCTCAGCTTGTCTAGTAATAAATAGTATCACAATAAACCTACAATATTCACGGAGTTTCGTCCAGTTTCTAATAGGGGTTTGAATAAGCCAGTCTGGTTACAAGCGATTACCATCTGACCTCCTTATTGGACAAGGGGACCAGACAAATTGGGTCATGGTTATCCGTTAGGTTATTCGATACTGGTTTCCATGAAATTTCTTGTTTTCATCGTTTGCGATAAGAATTGGAGATGATTCGTTAAGGAGATAACCTCGATAGTAGCGGTTCCAATTGTGGAATTGTTTGGGTTTTGTGGTTGGTTCAGGAAGGGTTTTAGCTTAATGGGCTTCTTCAGCTCGAAACTAAGCATGTTTGATTTTAAATCTGCAGGTTGCATTATCACTAGAAATAATAGTAACGACTAAACGCGATATGCGTTATGTACTACATTAGTACCTATAGCTTGACGACATACCGCATATCGCCTTTGGTTCCTTTAGCTAGTATTTTTTTTTTATACTTACACACATAACATAACATCACGCCTATAATCCCCGAAGGGGTAGGCAGAGTCAAAGGGACAGCAGGCCCCTTTAACCATATTCAGCCAAAAATAATACTGGGCTGGTCTAGACACATTCTTTTTAAGTCTCAGACCAACCCGGGACAATGGACTGGGTTAGATGTTTTTTTTTTATAATTCTAGTGATGTATATGACGTTTGTGAAATGGGTACCAGAAAACGGGTAGATATACTAATATATATATACATACGTTTATAAACATCGATGACTCGAGTTTAAACGACTAAAAATACCTAGTGGTATATGAACCCGCGATTTTGGATTCATAGGCCAGGTCCCTGACTTGACCAAAAGTATATTTTCGCTAGCTTCAACTTGTCTCATGTAATTTGATTATGAATTTAAAATTCTAGTTTATCTACACTTATTAATATATCTATGCTAATATTATAAAGAGGAAAGATTTGTATTTTTGTGTGTGTGTATGTTGTAATGAATAAACTCAAAAACTACTGTGCTGATTTCAAATATACTCACACCATTGGAAAGCTACATTATGCGGAAGTAACACAGGCTATATTTTATCCCCATATTCCTACAGGAACGGGAACTATGCGGGTGAAACCGCGGGGCGCTGCTAGTTTATTATAAAGCTGAAGAGTTTGTTTGTTTGAACGCTCTAACCTCAGGAACTACTCCGATTTTAACCGAACTGGTCCGATTTTAAAAATTCTTTAAGTGTTAGATAGCCCATTTATGAAGGAAGTCTATTAGGCTATATAACATTAACCATAAACGCAGGTGAAGCCGCGAGGACAAATATTTAATTATAAATGCGTTATTTTCGTCTCCCATTTCACATTCACAAACCGCTACCAATCAAATTAATGACTTATTTACCATTTCTATTACGCGTCACCGCTGTTATTATGTACCGAACCGCATAACGTGAGAATCTCTGATCGCGGGCCAAAATAATTTCATTTGAGCGGGTACATAATTATTCCGGTTAAGCCGACGTTAAGCTCACATTACATAATTTAATTGATACACACAAAGTAACGAGATGGGCTCAAAACCGTAGCGATTTGAATCCACGCCGATAATCAAAGATAGCTCGCGACCAGACTTTGGAGAGCTCCCTGGAGTCTCCAGGGCTCGTGTTGTGGGCGAGGACGGTGCAAGATGAATGTGTAGTCAGGGATCTTGTCTGTTTGGACAGCCATATTTCCGTGTCGTCGTCTGTTAGGGAGATGGAATAGGGGTGTGGGCCAAGATTGAAAGCGGGTAAATCTTATACAGGAACAGATGGATATAAAAATATGTCAGAAGCATATTTTAGTATTTATATTTTACAGTTCAATTGATTGCTTTTGTAGACATTAGACCATGTTCCAATACAAAAAAAAAAATGCGATATATTTATGTTAATGACATCAATATAGCGCATTTTTTTAAATTTATTTATAGCAAACAAGATTCATTAAATATTAAGTTTTTGAGACAAATCGTTGTATGTACGTTACCGATAGAAGTCTTATTGTGTCAATATCAGAAAATTTATAACTATGCAGTCATGCATAGAATTATAAACTTTTAAATTGGGTCAAATACATGTATCACCATGGACAAATTATCTGGTTCCCCTATCTTAGGGTTACTTAGGTCAGATCGGCAGTCACTTCAATTTAATTACCAGACTCGCTAAATCCTGGATCATGATCTAAGCGGACCCCGTTTAAGCACGGGACATGACGCTAGGAAGATGATGACGTATATTACGTGATGTTGATTATTTTCTTGAAAGAATGCATCCGCTGCCGCTCCCGCTCCCGCTACAGCTTATGCCTCACACCACCATCCCATTCAAGTAGACGTTACACAGTAGTACTAGTTGGAAACGTACAACTGATTGCGGATAAGGTGGCGAATAGGACTCCTAATTAGCCAAGCGGGACCGTCTGAGGTGACGGCGTGTTCCGTACCGTGCTTTAAACTTAATGGCTAGCTAAGTTAACCCCTAATTTGAAGGATTGCACCGTATTTTAAAGGAGTAAGGTTGATTTTCCGATACCATTTTCGTAGTTCACCGAATACCGTATTTGGAGAGATGTCATCAATTGGTAAGCCGTATTTCGATATTGATGTATTACTAGTTGAAATATGTATACGCATTACGTGTTTGATTTATCTGTTGGTTTGTGAAACCATATATATATATATATAATTAATAGCGTAGTTAGATATGATAAATGTAGATAAAGCTGGCCAATAAATAAATAATAATAAATAATTCCCTAAACCAAAATAAACCCCCAATTCCCTAGTTCCAAACTCAGCTTACGCTTGTATTATGAATACTAGGTGAACGGTTAGACATACCTAAATATGTTTATTAACATCCATGACTCGAGTACAAATGTCCATGTTAATCACACGAAACATTTTCCCCTAGCGGGATTGAAACCCGCGACCATTCGTTTCGTGGCCTAAGTCTGACGACTGGACCAACGGGACAGTCGAGTCACCTAATATAACACTTATTTTACATTAAGTCAGTTCCTAATAAATAAACTTTTAAATTATATCTACATCGCATTCCGGTAAACTACTCCAAGCGGTGCATTAAAATTATTGCACGAAAGCGCAAAAGGACAACCGTACGATTTGTTTTAATTTACATAACAGGTGTGTAAAACCATTTTGCCTGGCCCCCATCCGTCACCTTCCCACGGCGGCCCAGGCCGCCCAGGCCAGCTAGATGACAGATGACAGGACATACCGTTGTGCTGTAGTTAACACAAATAGCTTAAACACACGGACTGGTAAATTGACAAACATTTCAAAAGACACAACTCTTATTTTTTAACTAACATATTATGATTATGCAACGATCGTGCTGTGAACAATACGAAGTTCGGGGTTCCCTTCAAAGTTCAGATTTAAAAAAATGTCAAAGAAAGTGTTTTCTTTTGGTCATGTAAAATGTAGCCTGGGTAATCTGTATTACCTAGAGTCCAGCTATACTCAATGTGTGTTCCGTGAAGCCTTTCAGGGGGTTCCACGAAGATTGGTACTGATCATAAATATCATAACTCCTGGGGGAAAATCCGTTATGATTATTACTCCCCCCCCCCCGCACTGCCGCCCGCGCTGTTCTGGGGTCCCGTCAAATACTCCGCTTCCTAAAAGGGTTCCATAGCATAAAAAGTTTGAGACGCACTGACCTAGACTATAATAACAAATTGATTGATACTTTATTAAAAGCGTATACATAGTTTAGGTACCACAGTGAAATGAAACACCGTTATTAAATATATATAATAAAATAATTATAAACAAACATAACATAACATCACGCCCATAACCCCCGATGGGGTACTAAAAAAGCCTAAAACAAAACTAGGCTAGGTTAGATGGAAAATTGTGAAAAAGTAGTGACAAGTGGCTAGCTCGTCGCTTACACAGTCACATATCCAATAAAAATAATTATATATAATAATAAACATATTAACTAGGTCTACCTAATTCCTAGGTCTACAATGTTATTAGCATTCTATACAGATTTCATTTAAATATTGTATATTTACTTTCGGCGTAATCATAAACTAACAAAATCGTAATTTAATTAACTAAATAATAAAAAAAATATCTGTAATTTAAACTAAGACTAAGGCAATTTGGGCTATTATAGAACACTAGAGAAATAAATAAAATACTTCACCTCGAAATAAACTCAATAATAGATGCGAATATCCCGTTTCAATGGAGTTTAAATCAACATGAAAGTTTATTAATTAAAACTAAATAAATTGGAAGGCTGTAAAAACTTCTCAAATTCACTGATGGTACGGTCACAACTCACAATACCAAAGTACATGTTTATCACATTTTGAGGCGACTAGTGGTATATGGGGTTTTGGGTATGTGATTGTGTAGGCGACAAGCTAGACAGTTGTCACAAATTTTTCACAATTTTGTATCTAACCCGCAATAGTTTTATTTTTGGCTGAATGTGGTTAAAGGGGCCAGCTGCCCCTTTGACTCTGCCTACCCCTTCGGGGATTATGGGCGTGATGTTATGTATGTATGTATGTACATCTTGAGTCTTATGCAAGGGACTTAAAGTTTAAAAATAGAGTATTGGTAGCTCAATGTTACACGCACCTTATAAAAAAGAGTATTGTTACAAACCGCTGGATTATTTAAATATAAATTTCATTAGTTACATAAAAATATAGAACTAGTTTGTTGACAATGAGGAAAAGCATCGTGAAGAGAACCTGCTCATTCATATTAATATAATAATTGAATGTATAACCATGATCTTATTAGTCTGGCTCAAAGGTTGCAAAAGTCAGATGGCAGTCAAACAAACTTTTAGTGCAACGAATTTCATCGCAAACGGTTAAGTACTTTCAGTGTTATAGACTGACATTTACTTTCACATTTCTATTAGTAAGGGCTAAGAGTTATTGGTACCTCGCTAGATGGATTCATGGTCTGTGTGTCTCATAAGCCGGGGTAACGACCTGACTGTCATGGGCTTGTGAGGTATTGGGGATCTCTGTCTGCGTCATTGGTGGTGAACCTATGGTGTCTCTGTTGTAATAACAGACTATAATTGGGGAGATTGTGACACTTGTTGCGAATTAATACTGTCAGGCTATGTTATAATACAGTGACGTTTCGCTGTATCATGCATACGTACATCCGTTTCATGTATAATTTGTGTTTTTTCTCGTTATGTTCGAGATAGCAAAAGAAATAATAACTCTGTTTCTATGGGCTTAAAATTTAATCAAGTTACTTTATAGACTAAAACACTTTTTTTTTTTTTTTTGGTTTAACTTGTATCAATATTCTCATAATTGACTCCTGTCTTCATTAGTTACTGTCATCATTACTTAAAAGAAAGAAAATACATCTATGGATTACAAAATAGAACAAAAGACATACAGGTACAAAATACACATAAAAATAATAAAAATAAAAACATAAACTACATAGTTGTAAAAATAAAAATAAACTAAAAAAAAAAATTGAAGAAAAGGTTTGCTATCGCTGCCCTAAGCTATTGTGTGTAAACTTGGACAGTGCCTACTGGATTATGTTAATGGTGTCCATGCATTGGCAAATGCGTTTACTGTGTTCACATTACTACCGGCCGTGGGGCATCCGTCATCGTTGCGTTACTTCTATTGAGCTCGGCATTTTGGGTTGCTACTGTTTTGAGACAGGCCTTACGCAACAAATGTAGTCAAAGCCGTTAGATATAAATGATAATTTACTTGTTGGGTAACCTTTCTTTCTAGTTATCCATAAGACACCAATAGTTATAATTGTTATAAAGTGTCAACTACCTTATTACAATCAATTATAGGTTAAGGTGGTTTAACCATCCTGTTTACAGGACAGGACATTTACAAAAATCTTATGTTATACAATCATATGTTTCATGTCTTACGGATAGTTGTAAATTCAAACAAACCCGAAATAATTTCTATATGATGTCAAGTTACGTTAGTGTCAACAGTTAATATTTCTATTACAATCCAAAATGTAAAATGAAAACACTATTGGAAGCAATATAGAAGGTAAACAAGTTTAAAAATGTAGGCTAGAATCTATAGACCCAACAAATCCTTCGCAGTTCCAACACCCGAATCCAACGTGACTAAATTACGCAACATAGTCTTACGAGCGTTTGTCACAACCGGGAGAATCCAAAACACGCCATTGTCCTCAGTAAATGGGCCAGAAACCTATTTACGACGCCACAGACCCATAATTTGAACCTATCTCGATCACTGAGGTGTTAAAGACACTAATGAACAAATTAATTATGGGACAATGGCACCCCTATTAATTACCTGGTCCAAGGACGTTGAAGAAGGAAAGTTCACAATGCTTGAAGCTGTTGGTGGCAACGAAGAATTTATGGCATTCGTTGGCTGAACAAAAGCATGGGTGGTACCGCCCCTTTGCTGGGATGGGCGAAAATGGGATGTGGCAAATTGGGGATTGAGGTGACGGAGATGACTCCGTGAAGTATTAGTTGGGGCGTTGAATGTGTAATCTTTGGCGGATTGTGGAAAGTCTTGATGGATTTTTAGGACTATTCTTAAGTAATTCCAGATTAGCATTAAATCTTATGTAACACGCTCTACACAAATATTATTAAATGTAAAGTTTGTTTACTATTAGTTGATTGATAGGAAGTGTAGTATACTTGTTAAAGAACATTGCCATATAACCGAATAGCGGCTTCAATTACTACTAGGATCGAATCTTCCACTTATAACACGTTTACAGACCGTACACTACCTTGCATTGAAATTTCTCCTGATGAATTTCTTCCGAAAATTCCACTGGAAACTTCAGCGTAGTATACAGCTAGTTTCGAGTTCGTACATATGTGGTGAATCAATGGTGATAAGCAGCTTATCATGAGTAAGTGTCACACGGACCTTAGTACTACATACAAACGGGCTGATGAATAGCTTTCGGTTACTTATCCGAATCGCCGGGCGTCTTCTCACTCCCTGTCCTCGACGTTTCATTGAATGCCTTAATTTCCTGTAACATTCGCACTGCCGTTGGCGCAGACGAAGATTTGTTTTGGACACTGTTAGTGGTGAGCACGGTGTGTTCCACTCGAACGATTGGTGCCAGGGAAGGGCACCTGAAATTATGAAACTCGATATGGCACCTTCAGCGAATGTTGATATATCCTGGTACTAACTGAATTTTAAATATCTGATAACTGTAGTTCTGAAATTGGGACATCTGACGTTTAAGTTTAAACTTAAAGTATTTTCGTTAGTTGTTATATGAGATCTACAACTGTGAACATTGGACGTAAAGTTGTCGTAATAACAAAAAGTTTTGGTGTCTACTATGAGGGCAAATTGCGTAAAAAATGTCATCAAATATATATTTTTTTATTTGCTCTATTTGATGCCGTAAATACTTACATAAAAGTACTCAAGAATCAAGAATACAATACGTTGTTTTATTTTCACAAGTAGCTCAAAAGGTGCCAAATGTCGCAAGTGGAACACACTTAACAAATAGCGCTATCTCGGATCCTCTTTGACATCCAAGAAAATGGACGCGATGGATAAAAGTCTGTTTTTTATTGCCCCCATTGTTCGTATTCTGATTGTGTTTAATGACGATATTAGTACGTGAAACGTTAAAAGTGGAAATGCCCTGATTAAATACATCTTTTGTTGCAAATGAGACGATTGGGGTGAGGAGGAAAATGCTCAGGGAAATTGTCGTACAAATGCACATTATTTTCGCTTGTTAGATGCTCACCTGCGCTGTGTAATATTAAAAAAAAATCTCGTTTAAGTGATATTGTAGTCGCTTTAGAAATTATTTGATTAGACAAAGTTATAACAGGTAGAGAGATGGTAGCTGTATAAAAAGGATCGTGTCAAAGCGTGATGAAATCTGTGTACACTTATAACTATGGAAATATAACTATGATCCCCCAAATCTGGTCTCTCTTATATTAACGGAGGTTAGAATGCAGTTACTGTCCTCATAACAGTATTCATGGCAAACATCATATATTTTTTTTAAATTTTTACACACTTTATTACATTAAATTTTAATGCGCAACCAAAAGAAGTAAATTTTGACTCAAACCGCAGAACTTCAAATGAAAAAAAAACACATCTCGATCAAGATAAAGTTATGCTGTCCAAGATGCAGTCTTTGATACAGATTTCATTCTTTGGAAGATCTTGTGATGAATTGTGAAGCTTTGTTGGAGCGATGGTGTTGAATGGAAGTCACGGATTGTTTGTAAGAGGAAAAAGTTGAAGTCAAGTCTTATCAACGTGTGGACGGAATACGGAGTGACATGATGACATTTCCAAGGGGATACCAATGTTGGTATACTAATGTTAGTATACATATATATATTTAGACATTTATTGCGAATGTGAGTATGTTTGTCACGCTATCACGCCTAAACCGCAAAATTGATTTAAAAAATTTTTTCGCCAATGGAAAGCTACATTAGAGGCGAGTAACATAGGCTATATTTTATGCCCGTATTCCCACCGGAACAGGATCTACGCGGATGAAACCACGGGGCGGTGTAAGTATTAATATATTTGTATGTAGGTACAGGTACAAGTTCAGAGAGTTCCTTCTTTATTTGATTTAAATTTCCGTAAGTTACGAATCATACGCTTTTTGAAGGGTTTCTTCAGAATTTAGTATTATGGAGTTTAATATTTCTCTATAGTCTCCCGTGAGTTTATTGAAGATACTTTCTAAATAACTAAACTTCACTTCCCTCGCGGGGTAGGCAGAGAGAATCGAATACTTTCTATATTTTTCAAAATTTACTATCAGAACAAAAAAGAAAAAAATAGGCAAACTCCAAAGAGCAATAAGCTCCTGAAACCTCATTTAGTCAAAAAAATATTTGAGTTGGGTAAGTCTTTCATAAAACATGAAATCATTAATCCTTTTGGTTAAGGTCGAATCTAAAAAGAACCTTAATCAGATACAATTTGTTTCCATCCAAAGCTGTAAGTTAACATCCCCATTGCACGACCTTATTGCATCTCCCTGTTTCATTACCTACCTTTCTTACTTACTGCAACAGGACCTCTAGCAGGTATAAATCCAGTAATTAAATTTCCCGTAGGTTCCAAGCTGGGACTACTCTATTTTCTCTACGGTGCAATTGTTCAGATTCAATTTGCGGTCGTTTCTTTTAATTCCGAGATGAGACTTACTTGATAATTCGGTCTGCTGTTCTTAGAAAGTTAGTAATCAATTGATACCTACTTAAAGTTGCCGTTTAACTTATTTCATTTGGTAGACGTTGGTCGGTTAACTGTTTTCAGTAATGGGATATATTTCGACTTAAGTTCTAATGATAATCAACAAAATACATAATCGTCCGTATAACAACTAATAAGTTGTAATTATGTCACTACTAGCTTCTGCCCGCGGCTTTGCTCGCGTGGTACATCGATAAAACATAGCTTATGTGTTATTCTAATGTTTAGGGTATACTATTGTAAAGTGTTATTAAAATCCATGCAGTACTTTTTGCGTGAAAGAGTAACAAACATCCACGTCCGAACTCACCTTTATAATATTAGTAAGATCTATTTGCACTTATGTTATATTAAAAAACAAGACTTTTAAAGATAGCTTTTATAGTTGTCTTTCAAATCTCTGATGTTACACCATGAAAGCAAGCCTAATCAAGGGTTCTCAATCCCATACAAAGATATGCATCAGTTGATAACTTATCCTGAATAGAACCGTTGCCTTTGTCTAAGTCGCGGACTAAGTTATTATGAACTTAAACGTATTTATAGCGGTATCTTAAAGTATATTCTTGATGTTACAAGTTAAGTATTTTTTATTACTCTGCCTTTTTAACTAACTTAAAAAAAGGAGGAGGTTCTCAATTCGACAGATTTTTTTTTATTACATTTACAGAATAGTCATGGTGCTTTGGGATAAGGCAAATCAATGAAAGTCACGAATTATCAAGAAAATACTTTGACATTTTGTACGGTAGAAATAAAAACCATGTTTGGAAAAAAATACTTAGTAACTTTCTCAATTAAAAGAATATAAAATTTGTCGTAAAACCAAACATGATATTTGTTAATTACTCTAATAAAAATGTTTCTAAAAGAGGCTTGTTCGGTTTCATAGCAACCATGCTATGGAAGATGAGTCATAATGGGTGTTCCAACCATTGATCAATAGCACCGAGTGTTTCCAGAGATTGAGGAACATTCCAAACGCGACCAGACAACTGCCATCAATCAAATATTTTTCACGACCTCCCCATTAGGGGAGGGACGAATTGCATCCATCTGTAATTAATCCAAAAGCTGCGCTACCAAGTCTTGAGACGGGGTTAACGACCTCATTTAAGGCTCCCCTTTAGGGATGCAAGGTTGTTAATATCGACAATATCCATATCGATATTGATATGTATTTGCATCAAAGTTATACGATTACGTATGTTAAAATAAAATTAGATTACCATATAACTGACTTGTATCAAGATTAACCAACATGTATGCAATTTATATATATATATATATATGTATACATACAATATACGCGCCCATAATCTCTGTGGGGTTGGCAGGGTCAAAGAGGCAGTATAAAGCCAAATTTAGCCAAAAAGTAAAACTGGGCTGGGTTAGATGGAAAACTGTGAATTAATAGAGACAAGTGGCCAGCTCCTCGCCTACATAATGGCACACCCAAAACCCGGTCTACCATTAGTCGCCCTTTACGACATGCTAGGCAAGGAACACAGCGTGTTACGTACGAGAAATAGAGTGTGAACAAGTGAGAAATCCAGGAGGGCATGCTAAAATATTCATATATATATTATATATATATATATATATAAACATCGATAATTCTCAATCGATAACGCAACCAACTTACCCATGATCGTGTCAGTCCTCCTCCCGATATTTGTCAAAACATTTTCCGCGTGAATTGCTCGTTCAGTGTTTTCGTTTCATTAATTATTTTGTAAGGTTTGTTGATGGCCGAGTGGTTTTTATCTGCGAAGGGACGGTCACAGCTTACAAACAGCTCTTGTTACTCTTTTTTGGAGTTGAAATTTTGAGCGCCGAAATGGATGTTGAGGGAATTGATAGCTATTTACGAAACGTTGGTCGTTGATTGTTTCGTCTCGTTTCGCACAGGTTTCTCTGATAAGGGTTATTTTGGGATGTGGTAACCATTGTGTGTATTTGGTTTTTGAATTTGTTATGGTTTTTTTGTCTGTTATTGAGTTTTTTGTAGAATTTATTTCTTTATTTCAACTTAACTGACAAAGTTTCAATCGTTCGTGATTTGCATGTCATCAAAAATAATATTAGTAAATTTTGTCTTGATGGCTTTACCAATGTAGTTCGTTGTAATTTAAATTTCTAAAAAATCTTTTTTGCGCTCAAAATCCTCAAATGCTTACAGGATTGGTTATGGGAAAGTTTTTAACGATAGACCTTTAATAATGCCATGTAAAAGGGAGATTTTGTTGTGTAGTTCATAACGAATCCGAATACTAATAACGATATTCATCACTCGAAGAACGAAATTGGCATCGGAGTCCTTTAGTTTCATAAAATACAAACAAAAACTACTCTTAAGTGGTAAACCTCAATATCAGAAGTCGGTTCCTCTTCGAAAACTTCCGTATCTGAGTTCAAAATCAAGCTACCAAGAGCATGTTACAAAGTGTTGTCAGCGAACGCTATCACGGCGAGCGCGACACGGAGTGATATACGCGTGCTCAGGTGCGGGAGATTTACAGCTTCACGTGAAGTGCTCACCAATTATGCTCGGAGCATTGGGATCGATTGAGAATTTGCACGTTTGAACATGTAGGTTATAAGTAGCTTAATGGAGCACTGGATGAAGTAAAGTACAGTTTGTAAGTGTCACATTTTATAATATATCTTTGTTGTTATCGCTATCACGAGCGCGACACGGAGTGATATACGCTTACTCAGGTGCAGAAGATTTACGGCTTGGCGTGAAGTGCTCACCAATTATGCTCCTGGTATTGGGATCAATGGTGAATATTCACTTCTGAATCTAGTCTTGTAAATGTTTATAGGCAACGGTGGTTCATCATCAGGCAGGTCGCTTGTTTGCCACGCCCCGCATGTGAAGCGTGTCTTTACCATTCAACTACGACCACCATTGCTCGTCAATGAGTTACTGAAGTGAAAGTTGTCAAAAACGTTAAAGTACATTCATACATACATAACATCACGCCCATAATCCCTGAAGGGGTAGGCAGAGTCAAAGAGGCAGCATGCCCCTTCAACCACATTCAGCCAAAAAAAAGCTGGGCTGGGTTAGATGGAAAATTGTGAAAAAGCAGTGACAAGCGGCTTACCTGTCGCCTACACAATCACACACCCGAAACCCGATATACCATTAGTCGCATTTTACGACATGCTAGGCAAGAACCACAGTTGGCATATTCTTTTTAAGTCCCAGACCAACATGGGACAGTGGGACGTTAAAGTGCTAACATAAATATAAAATATCACACTTTCCTTATTCTCAAATAGCCAATGTAACTCATATCCCGGTTTCGCAGCAGGGTATCCAGGTTCCGAGTCCGGGTCACCGGTCATCCCCATAATTGCTCACCCGGCCCGGTTTTAAACTTGCCGACCCTTTCTGCACTCCGTTGCTCAATTTTTTTGCAGGATGCCGTCATATTATGATGAATTAGGGCAGACGTTTGGGATACAATATTCGTTCTCGTGACGCCTCAGTGGTTTCAGCAGAACTGAAGGAAAGAATTATAAAAAAAAAATACAATAATGTTTATTTTATAACAAGCCATTTTTACAGTATAGGTCTCTTCATTTTAAGTTTTAAAAACCTGTATTAGGATGAGACCGCTCTTCCTAAAAAACAATGAGTCACTGACAACACTTGTTGATTAAAACATGAAACTGAACTATAAATAATTTGGAACTGATTTCAATTTGAGTTTTACAAATTAAATAAATAAATAAATTGGTTCAAAGGAGATATTGTGGGATAATGCATGTATATTATAATACATCCCCCCCGCCGGGGTCCTCGGTTTGTCGTACCGGGGGGGCTTAGTAGGCCCTGACATGGCAGGGCTGAAGCGAAGAAGGACCCCGAGGTGAGCCGCAACTGCACGACTTGCTACCGGGCAGTTGCGGCGGTCCGGCTGTAGACCCACTGCGGCCGGACCAGGGTTGCCGAGGAAGAGGAGGAGCTGAGTGTTGTCGTTGCTCGCCTCCCTATCCTCGGCAACCCGACAGGGGCGCGCTGGGTCGCGTCGTGGTGGGTCGCAGAGGGATTGAGCGTCTCGATGCTCTCCCTCTGCGACGACAGAGCTAGACCCTCAATCTGGGTCGCCGGGCGGAAGGCGGCCCCTTTGACGAGGCGCTCTCCGCGTGCCCCTCTGGCTTAGCAGAGGGCACAGCGCGAGAGTGGGCCCACGACGCCGGTCACGGGGATGATCGGCGTCTGAATCCTGGGCGGAGTGGTTGAGACATGCTGGGTGGCCTGGCATGTCTCGACGCGCGCGCGTGCTCGGTGCTGTGCATCCGACGACTGTTGTCGTGGGCTGCACAGCATCGACCACCGCCGCGCGAGGTGGGCCGCGTAGCGCGGCACGCGCATCACCGGAGGAGCAGTCGTATAGTCCCGACAGTGGGGATACAGGCTCCTCCGGGACTGCGCCGCTGGAGGCCACGTTGGGGTTTTAGTCGGTTCGAGTCCGACACACCGCCCTCTGCTTCCCCAAGTAGAGGGTGACGGCTCGTGGGAGTTTCCCCAACTAAAAAAAAAAAAAAAAAAAAAAAAAAAAAAAAAAAAAAAAATGTATATTATAATACATGTAAAAGACCTGAGAGATGAAACTTTAATTGAACTAGATCATTTTATTACTTAGTAAGTGCCAAGAGTTGTGGCTCCGATCCCCACCCAGGACAAACATTCGTGTGATGAATACTTGTGTTTGTTCTGTGTCTGGGTGTTAATATCCAATATTTAAGTATATATTTGTAATACCACTGTTGTTTCTGATATCCGTAACACAAGTGCTTAAGCTACTTACCTCGGAGTCAGATCAATGTATGTGATGTAGTCTAATATTATTATATTATAAATTTACAGCTGAACACCTAAAAACATATAGACTGGCAAATACATATAAAACATATCATCACCCCCGCAATCTACAAAAGGATAGGCAGAATGCAATATGCAGTATGCTCATTTAACCACTTTACAAATAGAATTAAAAAAAAAAAAAACAAAAAAAAAACAGTCGAATTGAAAACCTCCTCTTTTTTTTTTGAAGTCGGGTAGTAAAAAAGGAAAAGGATCATGAATGTTGAAGAGGCGAGTGAGGTGTCAAATCGTGCCATATGGCGTTCGGTTCTCTCTGCCTTCTCCGCTAGGGAAGTGGCGTGGAGTTTAGTTAATTAGTTAAAATTAAATACACCAACAGCCACCTTTTACGATATGCTAGGCAAGGAACACAGTTAGCACATTATTTTTTAAGTCCTAGACCAATATGAAACAGAATACTGAATACATTATGTAATATATATGCAAATTATATGTAAATAATTTGAAGTCACTATAACAGTGTCCTCAAATCTTCACTCGCAACGTGAACACACTACCGGTATTCGAATATCAAGACAATGTGTGCATTGTAGTGACTTAGTATCTCCGTTGAGCACTAGAATGCTAGACAATGTAATTTAGGCTATTCATTTGCGGACTACATTCGGAGAGCATTGGTAGATTAACTGTTCTAATGTATTTGATCTGCGACTATAGCTTAGCTTACTAATATTAGAAATAGTTAAGTAACTCGATCTGTCTGTCACACGGACTAGTTAGAAAAGAAGGACTAGGCGCTGTCATACTACAGCGTTAAACCAACCTTATGCTGGGAGTGAGACTTAGGGATAACAGATATCTGTAATTTGGAGCGATTATGTCAATGTGTGATGTAAGTTAAGTTAAGTTGGAGCTTCATGCCTAAACGGCTAGTTAGTGGCGCGGAGTCCTTCTTCTTTTACTAGTCCGTGGTCTGTCTGTTACTACTAAATATGATGAAAGGACCATGGGCGGAAATATCCCCAACCATCTACAAAAATGAAATATAGCTCAAATATATTAATAATTTTATGATATTTTATTACCATTGGGACGTTTTCTATATTCATTCGGTTTTCATAGTACATATGTAAGGTTGTACAAATATCTTGTTTTTGACGAGTAATGAGGGTTTTTTGAATTAAAACATCAGATAGATGGCGTAACTGTGACGTACGGTCTTGTCACCCTCCTCATTGGTAAGTTGGAACAAACTGACAACAACACAATCAGCAAAGAGCCAATAGTGACAGTGATAAGACCACGAGACTCCCTCGTGCCATCTGGCGGTTTTTATATTTTTGAAAACCCTTATTGACGGCCATTCGAAGAAGGTTCACGATTAAAAGATGAATTCATTTTTGGATTAGGATTCCATTAGGAAGTTATAATTTTGAAACTGGCCAAGTCGTACTGCGCAGACATTTTCGTAACGGATTGTATATTACAGAATTATTTCTTTCCATCGTCCTATGGTACTCCAAAAGATCCTCAAAGAAGGACATGCTAATTTTATCCAGCGAAAATTTATAGAACCCAAGGGACCAACGATACCGTTTGTGTCACAGACTGCGGGCAAATCTAGTCAGAATGTAAAGCACTAGTTTTTATTCTAAGTGTAGCCATAATGGGTAAGTATGTATAACTTAGCCAATGATCATGTTCATATAATAGCATAGTGAATGCATGATGAATCATCTTCTTGGTATACCACAACAATAAGATTTTAACAGAATGTCTAGATTTTAATACTAGCCTAGATTTCACGATAATACTTGACGTTCAATCAAACCTGTACCTCTAAACCACTCAGTCGACCTCATTAAGCCACTCCTGATATACTTCAGGGTTAAAAACACCCCTATTTCGCACCTAAACAACCCTCAGGGTAACACAATTGTCTGGTTGAAGAACGATGTTTTCTCGCTCCATTTTGCACGGGCATCGAACCCGGCGCGGCAGGTCGCCTGTGAAATGTCTACCCCGCTGGGGTTATTTATACCTGAGTTAATTATTGACTTAGGAATTTAGGTCGGAATATATAGGTTATTGTTAGAACAAAAAGAGTTAGTCTTGTGCTATAGTCTATAGTCAGATAATATTATCATCTTGCTAGCGTTATGTCCCGTGCTTAGACGGGATCCGCTTAGACCATGATCCAGGATTTAGCAAGTCTGGTAATTACATTGAAGCGACTGCCTGACCTTCGGAACCCTAAGATAGGGGAACCAGACAATTTTTGGATCATGGTTACAAATCCAAAGTTGTTTGAATTTGCAGGTTTCATCACGATGTTTTCCTTCACCGTGGAGCTAGTGTTATAAATACGTACATAGACTTGAAAAATCCAGAGGTACGTGCCCGGGTACGAACCCGCACTCGGTTAAGAGGCGCGTGTCCTTACCATTGAGCTACCACCGCTATAGTCAGATAGTTATATATAAGTTATATATAAATTATATATATAACTTATATATAACTATCTGACTGGTTATAATGTTAATGTAAAACCAAATGACTAAGCGTGATGTGATCAATTAACTTTTATATAAGAGCCCATTTCTTAAAAGTAAATGAAACTAAAATATTTTTGTAAACATTCAGTAACTTATACCCGTTTATTAATAAAATCTTTGTGCCTTAGCTTTCCTTCCTGTTTGTAAACTTTATTAAAATAGCTGGAACCAAAATGAAACGATTAACAATCATATCATCAAAATAATTTATCTAACCCAGCCCAATTTTATTTTTTACCCGAATGTGGTTAAGGTGGCTTACGTTTCTTTGACTCTGCCTACCCTTTCGAGGATTACGGGCGTGATGTTGTATATGTATAAGTATGTAAAATGAATTAATAAAAATCGGTTTAAAAATCTCTAATACTCCTAGGACACTGCCTACCCTTTGGGGATTACGAGCGTAATGATATGTATTATGTAAATAATAAATAAAACAAATATTCGACTACATCACATACATTGATCTGACTCCGAGGTAAGTAGCTTAAGCACTTGTGTTACGGATATCAGAAACAACAGTGGTATTACAAATTTATACTTAAATATTGGTTATTGACACCCAGAATAAACACAAGTATTCATCATAAAAATGTTTGTCCTGGGTGGGAATCGAACCCACAACTCTTGGCGCATAGGGCAGGGTCACTACCGAATGCGCCATCGCCAGTCAGTCAAAATATGTACACCATAATAAGCGCTACCATAGAACATAAGTAACACACTTATGCAATGAAACTAAAACCACAACTCTTCTTTTTTGCCGTAGTCGGGTAAGCCGTGTAACAAGCTCAGTAAAACAAAGCTAAATAATGCCATCTGGAATCGCGGCGACCGCCCGCGCAGCACTGTGCCATTCAATTAGCCAGGAAACCAGGTTACACCTGGATATAAAGCTGCTACTGGAAGGAAGAGCGAGAAATATACTTTTTAACCGTAAAAAATAACAATCTGACAAGCTTTAATGATCAATTCAATACTTTAATGATTTGAGAAAATCTCAAGTGGGATACAAATCTTTTCCAGTGTTTTTTTGTTATTTTATATACAGGCAGAAAGCGAGCATTCAGATACCTTTATGCCTGCGTTCTCCGAAGGGGTAGGTAAAGTCCAATGAGCAATCAGCTACTTGAACTGTTCAACCAAGAATATAATTAAGTTTGCTTAAATGGAAAACTGTAAAAAAAATTACAGGTGGCTAGCGCGTTGCCTACATAATCAAGGCCAAGTTCCTAATACATAACTAGTCGCCTTTTTAACATTTTAACGTACAGTTGGTTCTTTCTTTTCGAGTCCCAGACCAACATGGGACTGTCTAACATTCTTCTAAAACATAGATAACAATGTGGGAATTAATAATCGCTTCCAGCGAGTCTCTAGTTCTTGGTAGCGGATATTTTGATGTTTTAGCTTTTAGGAAAATTGAAGCGTTCGATTTGCCATCGGCTTAGAGCCGTGTCGTGCACGAGCCGGCGGTGTGTGGGTGTCTGTCTGTTTGTAGTGGCGTAATGTGGTGCTGAGACAGCGTAACTGTGATTTTGTTGTATGTAGATAATGTTTATTGGTATCGATTGTGGGTAGATCGGAGGATAAAGACTTTTATTTTTTAAATCGAAGTTTAAATTAGGGTTGTTAAACGCCTGACATTAATTTACTAAGGAAATTAAGTTATTCCATGTGTTACGAAGAGAGACTGCAGTCACTTAAGTATAGATTCCAATGTGAAAACCAGATTCGTTAAATTAATGTTTTACGGTCAAAAAAGACTTTACCATGAACGAATCCGCATGTAAACCCAAGTCCTCGTGTTTCGTTCGGTTAAAACGCGTCATTTTCGAAGGGAAATGTCACAGTTATGTCACATTCAAAGCTAAGTAGGGCCCTTCGCCCCAAGGAGCATTTGGGCCCGTCACGTCACTGGCTCGGCCCACGCGTGGCCTAACGAGGGTCAGTTTGCATATAATTTACATTAATTCTTGTCTACATTTTAAACATTCCGTCCCAGGTGGATTGGCAACGAAAATAGACCTGCGTGTTTTGACATACAAATTTGGATGGGAATTTAAAACGTTTCAATTAACGTGTTAATGGGGCACTTGTCTGCGATAAACCGTGGAATACTGGAGTAGGTCATCTAAGCAACCTCTAATATTCACAACTAATACTATATATTACACAAACCCTTAAAAATAGCCAATGAAAAAGAAAAACAATACTTAATTCAAAAAGATGACTCTGTCGAATGGAAATCTTCTTTCTTTTTCTGAAGGCTGTCAAAAAGTAATTTTTAAAACGGCAATATTTTTTAGTTGATATAGAAATTTGATTTGTAAAACACTTTATTAGTACCAACTTGAAAATTCCACTCTTTTCATCCTTCGAAAAAGTGTGTTGTTTGACAGACAGACTTCGTACAAGAGAATTACCCCAAAATCTAAATAACCTAATAACAATTAATATCTCACAGAGTTCACTTTAAATAACCTTAAAAGGCGAATCAATGTAGCGATGAACTTTGTTATTCCAGAATTACTTGAACTCATTACTTTTCATTAAGTTTAGTGCTTAACCCACTTACACTTTACGTGGAACCATCGCTTTTACGTGCTTTTTCGCGCCATTTTCAGCAAAATGGCCGGCCGTTAATGTGGAAATATGCATCCTGTGACGTCATAGTACACTTGCATACTACCGTCTACTTATGTTTATAATCTGTTTTATCAACTGAGTAAGCTGAATTTACATCCAGACTACGAAAAACCAAAACTGAGGTATATTTTAATACCAGTAGGATGTAAGTAATAGGTCTGTTGACGCCAAATTAAACTGACTATGAAATCGACGTTTATTTGCAAAGATAAGCGACGACATCACAGTCGAGATTTGGATGGGTATTCAAAAAATATGGACCTCTCTGTTCTTTGAAAGTATGTTGAACTGTTAGGCCCTTGATAGTGAAGAACTAGCATATGATGCCGATCGCATGAAATTCAAAAATCTCTATGAAGTATATATTTTTTTTTAATATAAATATTTTGCTTTAAATATCAGTCTACATCATCACATGCATTGATCTGAACCCGAGGTAAATAGCTAAAGCACTTGTGTTACGGATATTAGAATCAACAGTGGTATTACAGATATATACATAAATATTGAATACTAGCTGTGCCAGCGGTGTCACCCGCGTTTATGGTTAATATTATAAAGACTATTTCCGTCATAGGTACATGATTTCTATGTAACTTTAACCATTAAGGCTGCACACGCGACGGAAGCTTAAAAATTGGAGTAACTTCTCCCGTTTTCCCAACATTTCCCTTCACTACTCTGCTCCTATTAATTGTAGCGTGATGAAAAGTATACTATAACCTGCCCAGGAGTATGAAGAATAATTGTACCAAGTTTCGTTAAAATCCGTCGAGTAGTTTTTGTTTCTATAAGGAACATACAGACAGAAAGACAATAATTTTACTGATTGCATTTTTGGCATCAGTATCGATCACTAATCACCCCCTGATAGTTATTTTGAAAATATATTTCATGTACAGAATTGACCTCTCTACAGATTTATTATAAGTATAGATTAACACCCAGACACAAAACGGACGCAAGTATTCATCATACGAATGTTTTTCCTGGGTGGGAATTCCGTAAGTTTCCTTTTAACGTGGGGGTTGTTATATGTCGAATTAGTATGGACAACCCTCACAAGATCGCTGACTATGCATCAGCAGTTTCTATGGCTGTGGCTAGCCCGGCTAACAGAGTCAGTCGAGCTACAACCACCACCTCAGACACTTGGCTTTAATATTAATACGTGCTAAATATACGTGTCAAACAAAAGTGTTATTTTTAAAAGCCAAATCCTAGTTCCCCGTATAACAGAACCCACAACTCTTGGCACGTCGGGCATGATCACTACTGCGCCATCAAGCCAGTCAACATTAATTATGTATGCTTTTGAAGGAGTAAACAAACATCAATACTTCCTAAGAAACTTCCGCATTTTCAATCATACTGGGACAGTATTAAAGTCAATATACGCGTTAAGTTCACTAGCACACAATAACTTGAGCCTCCGTTTATCTTACTTAACACAATTCAAAAGCATGAAGACGCACGAGCCCAGTCTAAAAGCAAATCACATTTTTCATCTCTCAGTGTTGTCACGTCCCACATACATATGTGTAAGCAAATAAATAACACAATATGAAGGAAGAGAGACGAATGCTCCGACCGCCGCCATCTTAATCCTCTGCTTAATAATGACGTTTGGCCGTGTCAAAGTTTGCAATTCGAGATTGTGGTGTAAGTATAGAGAGACGAGCGCGGCAGAAATAAATAATATTATAAAAGATATTAGCTTTTGCTAAATTTGAGTTGTAGTCACTGCAGGCTGAATAAGTTGTATCAATCATTCACAATTCCATTAACTATGACCCTACTTTTTGTAAGTAAAAATTCGCATATACTCGTTAAAAAAAATGGCGAGAAATGCCCTGAATAAGTAGACTCCAGACTGACACACCAATTCCCTAGTTCCAAACTGAGCTATAAGCTTGTCCTATGGATACTAGGTGAATAGATAGATACTTAAATACGTTTTATAAACATCCATGACTCGACTACAAAAGTCCATATGTATATCACACGAAACATTTGCCCCTAGCGGGATTCGAACCCGCGACCCTCGGTTTTGTGGCCAAGTCTCTGACCACTCGACCAACGGGTCTCTCAAAGTGACTTAACACATTTGATATGATGCCCATTTAAGACCAGCTACGCCTCTTGAAAAAGTGCGTCATAAATAAATTCTTCAGACTTTCACACCAATTCCATACCTCCAAACTGAACGATAATGCTTGTATTAATTAGTCTAATGGATACTAGCTAGACAGGTACTAGGTAGGCATTTTATACATTTCTTCCTTGGCTCAAATGCAAATTACGTTTATCACATGTAGCATTAGATTTCGTGGCCAAGGTATCAATTCAACAAACCAGTCTGTCTTAATGAAAAAATAATAAACATTACTTATAATATTAACGGTCACCTTTATATCTATTCCCAAAGTGTATCCCCTAAAATCCGCTGTCTCCCCCCACTTCCACCATACGGCCCCACACGAGAGCCACCAGGATTGAACAAGACGTTTTGACGTACCCCCGCGTCACAAATTGTCTCGCGCGGGATTTCACGATTTGCGCCTCGCCTCGCTCCAACTTACGTGACAGCGCCGAGTGAGTCATTACGACGTGAACACGATGCGATCACGCGGTTGAGCAATGCAGATTTTGAGTTCTATTGGTATAATGCATAGATGCTGTTTTGTTTTCGCACCGCATGTGTAGGATTCATTGATGCTGTAATGTTACTCTCGCGTTTTGAATTAAGAATGTGATAACACGCTAATCAGATTTTGGGATTCGCTTTCTTTCTTTTGAGAATATCCATTGGAGAAGTGACGTCACAACGGCGTCGTCCATGTTTTTTTTTATAAAGTATCTACATTGATCTTTCTCGAATCTTCGATAGTATGAATTTTATGAAGTGTGCTTTTTCTGACCTATATTCAAAAATTCAAATATTGCAATATTTAAAACGTTAAAACAATACTAATGCGATCGAATCCGCAAGTAAAGGTAGTACTATAACTAACTAACTATAAATTTACTCGTATTACTCCTATTACCGCTACTTAAGATCTAATCATCGGTTTCAGAAACCAGCTCATTACATAATATATTGAACAGTATTTCTTATTGCTTTTACTCATTCCTAGTTACACCTTCGTGATAACACGGAAAGTCAGGTTATTACATTCAGCTGATTACCATACGACCTTTGTAACCTTTACACAGACGAACCAAATCGTATTACTGTTATATATTCAGTTATCAGAATTCGCAAGTTTGCTAACGATGTTTTTCTACACCGCTTTAATGGCATAACCTAAAAAACTGTCTGTGGAATGGAAAGCAAGTCTTTGAGATCCATTGACGCCGACAAAATCGCTCCATTACTCAAAGTCTAGCTCAAATAATTACGCTGATATTAGTCTAGAAACATGAATAAGATTGAAAATAGCTAAATTGCTAAACGAGTATAACATATTAACTACAGCCAATAAATACTTTCCCGCGAATATTGCCAAATAACTATCCCAGGACGCCATAACTCTTATTAATATCACAAAATTCAAGATGGCTTGCCTTGGAAGGGGATGCCTTATTTATTGCGGGGTTCATTAATACTACATATTTATATATATGTGTCGCGTGGAAGCTTGGAGAATACCGAAAAAGTGGAAAATGCTGTGTAAGAACTCGGCTATACGTTACTAAAGCTTCATTGAAGTGGGGACTGAATAAATTATGTGTGATGCTTGGAGCGAATGTTGGTTAATTCTTTGATAGGAAAGTATGATACAACTTGTTTCGGGAACGGGAAATGGGAAGAAGAATTGAATTGGCATGACAAGGAAGCAAATTAGTAAACCAGATAAAATATCAGTTGGAAATGGAATGTATTTGGATGATATCTTGGTTTTCAGTAAAACTGTATGCTATAAATTCATTATGTAGCTTATTAGCTTTTGTTAATATTATATGTTATGCCTCATTCTTGTGCTCAATTTGATTGGGTTTGGTTAGAGATATGGCCACGAAACTGAACGCAATGGTTTCAAATCCGGCAATCGGCAACTGTTCGTTAAATAACGCGGTCCTTTGTATTTGAGTCATGGACTTTAATAAAAGATTTTCAGTTATCCTATACCTTTATTGGATAATTTCATAAACATATATATGCATTCTTAGTTTGACGATAGGGAATTAGTATACTTGTTTGATTATTTATTTATTGGTATATACTAGCTTAGTAAGGATTCCCGATTATATTTGTAATGAATACAGAAATCCGAATTCGTTACTATAAGAGGTTCATGATATACAAATACATATACAAACGTCACCATTTCGCAACATCTTGCCGGGAACCCTTGTACGAACTTTAGACCGAACTCCAAAACCGCCTTGGTCAAGCCCCATCATCGTCCGTCTCTCTCCCACTCGCAGGCAAAACATTCCATCCCTTTCACCCGTTCGTAATTAATAATGTATGAAAGCTGTAGAGACTCCATGCATCATTATGATAAAGAACCACCTCTCAGCTTGTACGGTTGCCAAAAAAATTCATGTACAATTTTAATTGCTGTCGTACGGACATTAATATGGATTACTTCAATTTATTCCGAGTGCATTTATGACAAATGAAGATTCGGGGAACAGGTTTTTAATTAGTCCTGTCGTGCAATGAGAATTAATGTTTTTTTGTGGATGCCTCCCGTATCTCAAATCTGATATACTGCGTTGGTTCGGAAAATTGTTCGTAAAAAGTTGAATATTGCACTCGCTTTTATAAGTGGTATTTCCAAAAAGATCTTACCATCGGATTGGTTAGATTCTGTACTTAATTTAAGCAAGACTATTATTATGAAGCTACAAGCAAACTTGTCACCTTTTTAAATAACCCTATTTCGGTAACATGTAAATATTTCATCAACTTTACAATTTCGTCATTTGTCAACCTTTAAGATAGTAAATTATATGAACTAAGGGTCGGATGGAACATTTCAAATGCGAGAATCGTTGGTTCAATCTCGAGGACGTATCTCAGGATTTTAAATTTACAATTTTAAAGCTAAACCTAATGTATGGCAATCGTTCCAATGTTATAATAATTAGAGTATCTATATACTACGGTTCAAAGGGGCTAGGATGGAGATGTAACATTAAGAAGAGTTTTATATGCCAAAATATATATATATGTAATGTATATAAAAAAAACCGGCCAAATTCGACTCACGCACGAATAGTTCCGTACTAATATCGAGCAAAAAACGTCATTAAAATCACGTTTGTTGTATGGGAGCCCGAAATATTTATTTTATTGTTTTTAGTATTTATTGTTATAGGGGCAACAACAACACATCATTTTGTGAAAATTTCAACTGTCTAGCTATCACGGTTCATGAGATACAGCCTGGTGACAGACGGACGGACGGACAGTCTTAGTAATAGGGTCCCGTTTTTACCCTTTAGGTACGGAACCCTAAAACAATGTTTGTATTTGTTGTCCGTACAACCCGTAATATGTGCCATGTTAATACACGGGGTTATTTTAGTAAAATTCCGCTATACCTTTTACTAATTATGTCTTCATTTTGTTACAGGTATGTGAAAAGCAAAGGGCTGAGCCTTTGTGATCTTTTGGTGACTACATAATACTACATTAAGGGTCTGTACAGACGTGTAAAGTAAGTTAGGTCTTAAGTTATGTGGCGTAAGTTGTAAAATTGAATGGCAAGTGGCAAGGCCTATTTTTGTTGTCAAGTATGTAATTACTTTATTTTAATAAGTTCGTTGACCTTATCAATTGGCATACTTTTAATGTCAAAATAAGATTTTATAGATTCGTGCGGTAATGGCGAACTCTGACGTCACTGTACTGAACGCATAAGTTATTGGTAGATACAATTTGAGTGTCCCAATATTCTCAATCAGTCTTATTGTTGATTTATGAAAAGGATTTTGTAACTAAAGTTAGTCAAATTACTATAGATAGATGACGTCAAAATTACGTTTTTAATAACTAATGCAGATTTTAGCAGAATTTTGCCAATAATCTAATCTAATTCAGACTATTCAGGAACACGGTCACCCACCTAGTTACCGGTAACCTCATAAGTCTCTTAACTTTACCGGGTCACCCATCCAGTAACCGGCAACTACATGCGTGCTTATCTTACCGAAGTTACAATTCGCGCACTAAGTACCCATCCCAGTTTCCCAGTAATATCCAGAGAATCCGAAATGAAATTTAGCGTTCGACAGCTAAAACGATTCCCGTGTTTCGAAATGGGATAACGTATGGCCGATCGAATTTTAATACTGGATTTACGTACTCTGTGTAATATCAATTGGAGAATTAAATCAAGCGATTTTAAGCCCTATATTGATTGGGGGACGGTGCGCTTTCGAATGGTTACCGTTTACGGTTTTATGACGTAAGAGTTCTTGTAGAGTAATGTAGGCGTTTGCGATATTGAAGATCGGATTGGATTATATTATCATTTCTGGAGACCATTACTGTAAATATAGGCGATGAGGTAGCCACTTGTCACTACTTTATCAGAAAGTTTCATCTAGAAAGAAAGAAAGAAAGAAAGAAAGAAAGAAAGAAAGAAAGAAAGAAAGAAAGAAAGAGAAAGAAAGAAAGAAAGAAAGAAAGAAAGAAAGAAAGAAAGAAAGAAAGAAAGAAAAATGTTTACTAAGTAACAGACATACACACATAACAAATACAAAATGACAGACTGTCATAATTTAAAATCCCCTTTAATTTAATTTTTGGCTAAAGAGCTTTGGACTCTATCTTACCCTTCGGGAATTGCAGGCGTGATCGTATATATGTATTACTAATGTTAATATGAAAATTCAAAATGTCTATATTTATGTAGGCCTCAAAAAAGCACTTATAAATCGTCAATTTTACAAAAATCTAAATAAATATCAGACTACATTACATACATTGATTTGACTCTGAGGTAAGTAGCTTAAGCACTTGTGTTACAGATTTAAGAAACAATGGTATTAAATATATACTTAAATATTGGATATTAACACCCAGACACAGAACAAACACAAGTATTCATCATACGAATGTTTGTCCTGGGTGGGGATCGAACCCACAACTACTGGCGAATGAGGCAGGGTCACTACCAAATGCGCCATCGAGCTTGTCAATCTTTAGAGCAATGTGAATTTACCACCGGTTCAACTGACAAAAGTGGCGAGTACTATCTATGCTGCAAGACCGTTATGACCGTTATTTGAATAAGCCTGTCAACATGACGTTACTTGAATGCATTCTATTGATGCAGTCATTCTTGTTGCCAAGTATCTGAATTCTGGTCTAATCTAGAAACTGCGATATACCATAGGATACTTTTTGTCCCGGATAACTTGATAAATTCTTCAGAACACTCATAGCGATTTTATAATAGACCGGTTTTCATAAGCTGAAGCCGCGTATACAACCAAGTACGTGATGTGTCTAATAACGAATAAAAAAAAAAAAAGTGGCACTTTAATAATAACTAATACCAAATGGATGCAAGCAAAACCGCCGATGCTTGTACAGTTCAGGAGCAGACCAATAAAAACTTAACCCATAAACCATCGGTCTAGAAACTTCGTATAACCCTCACACGGTGCAGGGGACAAAACATACAATTGCTCACTTCGCAAAATAATTTTGTAGCAGTGTTGCGTGTGTGGCGGGACAGTTGGTAGGGACAGCGAGTCCCTTTGTTAGGGTTGACCAATTCTATTGTCACTGAGAATTGGCGAATTCTATAATATCATAAACGCTGTGATGGCCGAAAATTAACTTGCGGTTGAGCAGCACATAGATAAATAAGTATGCGAATTTTTTTTTTGGTAATAATTTAGTACATACTTGTATTCAATTAACCTGAAATTTGGTCGTATCTCACCCTATTTTTGTCACAGCGGAAACCAAACAGAGACAGTGGTTGAGCCCGGTTCCCAAGACTCTCATTGTAGCGTGGGTCTCTTTCCACCTTTTTTGTTGTTTTAACCACTTAGGGAAATAAATAAGCTTATAACTAATCTGATGATATCGGATGGAGCATACCGACTAAACGACTGGAGGGAAACGTCAAGTATCGGCATTTTTTGAAAATCTTTCAGAGCCAGAAAGGTCTGAATGGGAAACCGATTAGCATAACCGATAAATCCTACCAAAATAAATAGAAAAATTTTTAACGGATGTTCTTGTTGCTCTTCAAGCATTGCTGTATGAATTTTAATAAAACTTTACGATAATTTAGCTTACACATCTGGATAAAACAAAGACTATGTTTTATCGATGTACCACGAGAAGGAAACCGCGAGCAGAAGCTAGATAAATAATAAAAGGCCCGTGTCCCATACGTTGTTAGTCCCAACCCTAGGCTGGAACAAGTTCATAGACGGATCTGACAGGCTCCCGCTTAGCGCGAATGCCTAGGATTTCGCTCCGGTTACAGCTACGATTGAATTTCAACGCTGCATGTTTCAATTGGACTGAGTTGTAGTTTATTTTACTGGTAATGGTCAGTGTTGGATTTGAGACGCAGAAATTTAATGTTGTTATAACGAAATTGGTTTTTGTATCGAGTTCTTGGGAAAAAAGTGTTGACCTTTTTTTACTGATATTAAGCCACAACACGAAAATGACATTAGAACAATGTGATAATTTGTATTTTAGTTATTGATATTAATATACATACATACATTTGACAGGCCCGTTGGTCGAGTGTCAGAGACCCTGGCCACGAAACCAAGGGTCGCAGGTTCGAATCCCGCTAGGGGCAAATGTTTCGTGTGTTCATCACACGAAACATTTGGACGTGGACATTTGTACTCGAGTCATGGATGTTTATGAAACGTATTAAAGTATGTCTATTCGTTTACCTAGTATCTAGCATAAGCTTATAAGTTTAGTTTGGAACTAGGGAATTGGTGTGCCAGTCTGGAGAATTTATTATTATTATTATACATATATAAAATCACGCCCCAGGAGTACCTAATAAGCTTCTTAAACCACATTTAGATAAAAATATTTATATAAGTACATATATATTATTTATATAGTAAATATTTATATCAATATGTTACTTAATAACTACTAATTAGAAAGCTGTGATGTTTATATTATATTATGTACATTAAGTGACTGCTGCCATGGTCGTTATGACCATATAGTTTTCCAAAAATAAACTTCGACGCAACTAATGCAATTGGTTAATTTCTAGCAGTTCAACTACTAGGACAATATGTACCATAATGTATATTTCCAGGTTAACTTCATGAAATATACAATAGCATTACTCGCAGTGCTTTCATGAAGTCGTCAAGTAATGCAATTTCACTGGATCTCGGATTTTTCTTGATGACGCAGGGGGGGGGGCAGGTTAGCCTTAAGCGGCTTAAGCCATAAATCCATTAAACTCGCTTAAAAGACGAGCTTTTGCGAAGCTCTCCTTTGTATTTACGTAGGAAGTTTGTAGAAGCAGATATATTTTGCGATAGTGAATTTGATGAACATTGTGTTGGCAAATTATCACTAGTTACCTTAAGAGTAAGTCGGATATCAATAGAATACTTTACATGAATAATTCTCAGACATAATTAAATTTAAAGAATACATATATGGCGTTCGTTTCACTCTGCCTACCCCGCTAAGGAAGTGGCGTGAAGTTTAGTTAGTTAGTTAAGATTACATTATTTGAGACCCCACGTTATTCATCAAATACGTTTAATTGCACATTCTGTTTTTTAATTAATTTGAAAACAATTAATAGTCACACAACAAATACTGAGTTGTGACGTCAACTGACCGTTGACGTCACAACTCAGTATTTTCATACAAAATCTATGGTAGCATAGCGTTTTGACAGCTCATAAAATCTAAGTATATCAAATGATCAGCGTCTCTTTAAATGTAGGTTCCCAAGATTTTCATTACCTGAACTTAAAATACCAATTTTATTGAAACTTACTTCATTTCAACGGTCTCGACCTAGATATACAGGGTTAATTAAAAAACCTATTTAACTATATTCAAAGTAAATCTTACAACCTCAACCTTAAAGTCGAAATTGATTTAACCAGCCAAATTTAACTATTGGCCCGATCTGGTCCAATTTGTGGTAGGAAAACAAGGTATAATTTTAAGTTCCCGAAAGCCGAAAGCCGCTGCTGAAATCACAGCTTTCGGTTATGGAACATAAACATTGCTTTGGTTAGTTTGACCCGCGTTTTATCTGATGAGAAGGGTTAATATTACTTACCTAGTAATTTTGCCCGTACGAACTTTCAGGGCCGTATAGTATAATATACGGGGTGTCAAGTTGAAAGAAATCTGAACAACTTATATAAACAGCTTTTCTTCATTGTATTTACAAATAGCAAAGTATTCAATTATTACCTGGGCTTTTCACATATACCTAACTAGAATAAATATTACTACTTTTCAGTCGCTTGGTCTAGTGGTAAAGATCCACAAGCCAGCGGGTTCGAATCCCGCTAGCGATAAATATGCGTTTGATGAACACGGTAATTTGAACTTAAGTCAAGAATATTTATAAACGTATTTAAGTATGTCTATATGGTTTTAGTAAGTAATTTAAATTGCAATTACTTCTATCATTAAAGTTTATACTCTTAAGCCTGATCCTTAGGATTTCTTAACGTTATTCAGGCTTCTTAATAAAGTGGGTTATCAGATGGGATTATAAAGCGTCTGCCAAATTTCCGCCGATCCGCTAACATTTCTTACAAGACAAGTCTTACCGCATCTAAGGAAAGTAATCCTCGAATAACGGGATAAGCGGGAATCGATCGGGACAGGTATCTACGACATGTTTTAAAATATGGCGTACATTTTTAAAGATGGCTGATCCTTCGAAATACTACTTAAATATTTCGAGTTGTTGTACTCTTGCGTGCGTATTATTGAGTAACTAAATTGCATTTTCATTCTATTGTTTTGATTATATTACAATAATGAAGTTTTAAAAGCGATTAAGTAATTTAAACGGTATATTTTTCCACCATTTGACGAAGAAGATGGTGATAAACTTTCTTTCGCCCATAAGACAACAGAAAAATATTCATGCCGTTTGTAATAAAAAATCGAATATGATATAAACAATTGTCAGTTTTTATAACAAGAATCAAAAATAGCAATTTCAATTTAAGACAAAGAATTTATTGGACAAAAATGACTATCAATCCATGGGATTTTAACCCCGTATAAAACTCGTACCTCCGTAGAAACAGATACACCACTCCAAATCTCAAATAAACAACTCCGAAAAGCTTTTAAAAGGGCCGCCATTTTTCCTAAACCTATTCGCCGAATCCCCTATAAATCAATTACAGGCATTTGTCAATATAACCCTAAAATGCTTTACCCACCTGCGAATGTCGTCTGGAGCTAAGCTGATAATTACAGGATTATGTCCCCCGTCTGCTCCCCCTACTTGGGACCCCCACTTCACTCCGGCTCAATGCAGCGCAGTATGTGTGCTAATGGTTTTTAGGGACATAATTTTTCGTCTGATGGTTTTTTGAGCTTAATTGTAGGGCCCGGGAGTGTTTCGTGCTTTTTAATTGTTTCAAACACAAAGGCTTTTAAAATTCGCGCTCGGTGATGTATTTTGGCGGAGACAATAGAGTGCGCGACTTAGGTAGATACCTACTTGGTACATAAGCTTGTTTTTTTTTCTAACTAAAGTTTCAATGCAAATAATAAACCAAAAAGATGTAAAATTAATATGTATAAATATGGTTCAATTGATAACATATAAAAAAATCACATCAAGAACTATGTTTTTTGTCTTTCGATTTTTCAGTGCAAATCGTTTTTTTAGTTAGCATAAGCGGGATGCAAACCTAAATCTTTCCACACTTCCGTCTAACATCAAAACTACTACGTCATCGTGGCTTCAAAATAATATAGCAGACCAAAAATAGTCAGAAACTCCAATTAGTACAGACTTTAATATTATTTCATATAACACATTCACTATACTTGAGAACTCAATAGCAAACATATATCAAAAGAACATCGAACTGCCAGCAGCAGCCAAAACCAACAATAATTGGTACTACCCGGCCCAGTCAACCCTACAACGCCGGGGCATTAACGACCCGCCGGCCAAAACTTGCAATAACCCTAATAAATTACTATCCAATCCAAGTTGGTCTAATAAGACGCCTGGAGAGGATTTCATTGGTCCACTGCGCTTGTATCGGCTAGTGGTGTGCGGACTTCCGGATATCTTATCCGATGTCCGGAGAAACTAGACGTATAACTTTACTGAGATACGAGTACAAATGTTTTGAATCAATAGCTAATTTGTTCTCGAAGTTTTTAATAGTTCTTGATCATGTTGTATTGATTTTTATTGAAGGATACCACATACGACATACTATGTGCTTACATATTGAAGAAATATTTTACTGACATTTTACTTTTTCTGAATCTACTCATTTCTGTGAAACAAGTTTACTTATATTGTTAATTAATATTAAATTAAGATATTATTAAATTTTACTATGCTAATAAAGTACAATCATCCTCATTATATTTATTATTGATATAGATTTAAATAAGATTTTTTTGGAATGACGTTTCTCTATATCTTTTACATACCTACTCATATTTATTTATTTATTTACGGTGCCAGTGTCCAAAAATAAAACTATAACATCGCCATCATCGGATTTTTGAGACACTTAATACACATCACTATCCAGCTTGTATGGAGCGCAGGATAATCATTAAATTAATTGAATTTGGCAACACTTTAATGCTATGTCGTTAGTTCAGCGATTGTCTGAATGTGAAGTATCGGGCTAACATTGATTGATTGGCAATAAAATACATGTACTGTTGAGTAGTTGATTAAATGCAAAAATATATACTTAAGTACCGCAATAAAAGTACATGACTCGAGTAAATACATTTAACCTTAGAATATTTGCGCCTAGATTCGAATCTACGATCTTTGATTTCGTCGCCAGTCTCTAACCATTGGATCAATCACCCTGTTCATACGATTATTGTTGTAATTTATCTTTCTTTCTTTAATTTACCAACTAAGTAGTATTATTTCCGCTGCTTAATTCTGGACTTATAAATTAACATTCCTTTATACCATCAATTAGAATATTTACCCCGTAATATAACTTTGGAATCGCTAATAAATAATTACAACAGCGAAATACCGCTGCATTCGAAACTAAACCTTAAAAAAACACTCATAAAGCGTTTATCACGATACACAACTTCGTTTTCGGGTATTAAATAATTGCAGAAGAAATTCTCTGACATAACCCATTCTAAATGAAACTCTATTCTTGTAATGATAAGGTAGATATTACAACTGCACGGATGGAGGCATAAATCCTATCTTAGCTGGGAGAATTGTGGGTAAATTCAAGAGGTTTTACTGCCTAGGGATTGGTATAAAGAAACCCTGTTTCTGTTACATCTGAAGCAATGATTTTTACGATAATAGTCTCGTAGAGCAGAGGATATAGTGTTAGGCAACCATAAATTATAGATTCGTCTATGTTTATTGAAACTTGTAAGTGCATTAATGACAACAATATTCAAAGTAATATTTTTACTGTTACACAAAAAAAAACAACGATGACTTTGAACGAAGTTCCTGAGTAAACTGCCAGTTATTACAAAGTTTTAATACAACACTTATGTATGTATGAACACCAACCATCTCTTAACCAAGGAGTGCGGGATCAAACCAGGGCACGCACCTCTGGATTTTTCAAATCTATGTACGTATTTATACCACTAGCTCGACGGTGAAGGCAAACATCGTGATGAAACCTGTAAATTCAAACAACTTTGGATTTGTAACCATGATTCAAAAATTGTCTGGTTCCCCTATCTTAGGGTTACGAAGGTCAGATCGGCAGTCGCTTCAATGTAATTACCAGACTCGCTAAATCCTGGATCATGGTCTAAGCGGACCCCGTCAAAGCACGGGACATAACGCTAGGAAGATGATGACTTATGTATGTATGAACAAGTTGCCAACGTCTGTCCGTATATAATAAAAATCAGTGTAATCTTATAACACGAATTTCTTACTACACTATTACACTACAACAACACACACAATGCAACAAATAGACCTTATCGAATCTATTGTATTAAAGGCACGTGTATAAAAGTAGACTATTAACCAAATTTCCAGAAGAAGCTGGTCTATAATAAAAATTCCATCACATACCCATACGCCGAAGTACTTACCTTTTAAACACAAAGCAAAACATGTAAACAAACCGAGAGAATGGTCTCGCGAACGGCTCACTGTCGAAATGTTTTACAGCGGGGCCATTCGGACACGAAACAGACGCTTACAAACTTTTAACTGTTTAAACATCCGAGAATACGCAAAGGAATACCGCGTTGTTCTTTCGAACGGGCGTGAAATTCTGACGCCGAATGTGTTTCGGATCTGGGAAAGTCGGATTCGTATTTGGAATTTTGTGTGAAGAGTTCCTATGTACATCAATAGGATTATTTAAAAAAAAAAGTGTTGGTTCCGTAGGTTAGATTATATAAAAATTTTAATGCGCTTTTTTGCTTTATCAAATACACAAAAATTTACTTACGATTTAATTACGTCACACGAATCTCCTATTTATTAGACACCTCCGTCCTATCTATGATGATATTTATATCATCTCTCCATTACTGCTACACATATGTGATGTTAGAGTGAATTACAAGTACATTCGAAAGTACAAAAATAAAACCAAATAAAAGCAAGCCAAGTTCGTACAGGTCTCATGGAAATCACATTCACCTACACCAGCCAGAGGCAGTATTGATTCCTGAAGACTAAATAAGAACCCTTTTAATGTCAACCCGTTGGAAACATATAATTATCATAACATGTCAACAAAACATCGGTAATTATACTTCAACCAACGTCCTTTGTAAACTGTTAATTGTATGTGAATATCGCCGTAATGACGGACAGTCATATATCCCCCCTCCCGGCCGTACCTGTAAGCCGCACCCGCTCGCTGGCGGACTCGCTAGGCTTCCCGAATGGGTCTCACCTGGTGGGTCTGACCGCGCCGAGGGTGCGCCGGATTAGCGCGAGGGGGGACTCTTTGACTTAAAGGGACCCCAACCGCTCGGCAACAGTGAGTGCCGAAGAAGAAGCCCGGGCAAAGAGTGCCAACTCGAGGCCCGAACCGCCCTTCAAAAGGCGAAGACCCGCGACGGACAGTCATGTTTCTGCCTAAAGGATTATACATAAGTGCTGCGTTTAAGAATTCAACATGAAAATGATAAAATCTTGCTTATTCCGCTTGTAATGGAAAAGGCAGTTACTAGAGAGATAAGGACGAATTCATCATACTCAATTGTTTTTTGTATTTTAATTTGTAAATACATATTAATAAATTAGTTCTCTCTGCCTACCCCGCTATGGGAGTGGCGTGAAGTTTAGTTTTGAATTATTTTTATTTCATTTATTTCGTGTTCACATGTATTTTTGGTACCAAATAAAAAAAAATTTCATCTTTTTTTCTTCTTTATTATCATATCCTTCAAACATGGATATGAGATGGGAAGTTTATTATTATTTTGCGCAAAAATTGCTAACAGATATTGAAACTACTCTGCGGGTATCTAATTGCACTTTTGAAAGAAACTATTATAATTCAACGTTATTTCCACATTCAAACAACTACGATAGTTATTCCAGACACCATCTATGATATTAACTAGACGCGCTAAATTTAAGATTATAAAAAAAGTGGACCCATGTTTCTATTCTGTTTTAAATAATTTGATATTAGTCCAATAAAAATAGTGAGGGTAAAATCAACCCTACGTGTGAAAAACCAGCGGAATTCCTGTACCAATCCGGCAGCCAAAAACAATAGTGGCATAGGATATATGAGATCGTTAAATAAGTCGTTAATTCCAAAAGTGACTAATAGTAGCGGTCTGAGGCTAATCGAGTGAGTTACAAGAACCATGGGGTAGGAACCACAATTATTTTTATGGCAACACAATTTTCCTCGGCTCATTACATACATACCGCTTTATATGTGCTGGCAACATTAACATGGCGGGTAGGGTTCGGTCGACCTAATGCCCTATGGGCACGCGAGCTTTTTTGATTATTTCCCCCAAAATTATATCCCATTTTCACACCGGAGGAGTGCGTGTGTGCAGGGCTTAAGGCGTTCGTGACGGAGACAAATGTAGACAGTCGCGGGTTTGGTGATGCCTTGATAGATGGGAGGTTGGCCAATATGACTAGTGGGGGAACTGCCCATGATGGTGGTTCAGTCTGTAATGAGCTTTGGTATATGATAAAGATGTTTGCCTTTAGGCTTTTAAGGTATTGATCTTGAATTTTTCCTAGCAGGGTTGACGAGAGACACCATACGGCATGGTTCTTACCTTACATTTTTGAATTGGTATCGTTTTATTCCACAAACTCAGCCTTGAGGGAAAACGTAAGGTAACCAGATAATCTAAAAAACAATTGAAATATGATCCAATTCCGGTAGTTTCTCTGTTTAAGGATTCGTGATATTCAAAAATAATTCGCTCAAAGAATCGATCGAATTCCATTTTTATTATTTGATCGGTGTTTCCTAAATAGTATTTAATTCCAACTCATATTCGGAACATTAAATAAACAACTGAAATTCCCCCCCAATTATCAAAACAGAAAGGGATTTCCAAGATTACCGAACCGATTAAAGTCACGATCCAAAAGAAAACGGCAATTTATAAAATCCGCCGCTAGGGGGCGTCGCTTCGTTCCCGTATAATTTGTACTCATGTTGCCGTAATGAAGATATTATTCAAAAATATCGTGTACAACGACTTTTGACACGCATGAGGTCAAAATCGCGGGTTTATCGGGCCCTTATCGACCCGAGATGGCCGGTTTACGCCGTAATCGGCGTAATACCGTAAATGACCGTAATGAAGGCGAATTTACGTAAATTCTTTTACGGGAGTCGTCAGACGAAATTGCAAGTCGGCGGCAAATGTCACGCTTATTATATTGCCACGATCAGATCTTGCGGTAACTAACTATGTACTATTTTTGTTATATGTGGACATACGTAAAAATCTTAGCGTGTCCAGATGACGAAATAATAAGAGTTTCACCAACTAGACACTCGTGTGTCCAGTCTCTTTTGTCGAATTAGTGATAAACCTGAATTTACCACGCTTTTTTAAAAGTTAAAGCAATGAAAATAATAACAATGAGCTAGTAATAGTATATATTTGTAAACTTACATAAGTATATTGACCTATAGGTGCATGATTTTGCAACACTCGTTAGTCGTGACTTAACGATTGGCAATAAAATTTTGTGTATATACTCCATATTATACTTTATTGGTACTTTAAGGAGCCATTTTATAAAAATCTCACACATCCCATAAGTTGCATGTGACTTAGATTAATTAATACAAGTTTTTCAAGACACTATTTACGTAAACAGAAATTGAATAAAAAAACACTTTTAAACAACGTTCTAAACTAAGTCGGTTGATTGAGGTATTTTAACAGTTTTATTTGTCACAATAATCACTGGCCATAAAATATTGCACGTGAAAAAACAAACCTTGTTTATATGACAAAAACAATGGTTATTCTTTTCGGCCAGACCAAACAAAATATTTTCACATTTGAAATGAGAACGTACAAATATTATATTTAATGCAATCTGTACGATACAACATTCCACGGCCATGTTCCGTCGCGTGACCGGACCGAATAAAAAAAAAGCCCTCGGGCGAATTTGACACAGTGCATACTTAACTCTTAATATCTTTATCTAAATCGGTTAATAAACAAAGACGACAAATTTTTATAGAAGGCTTCGGATATAATTTTGTGTTTTGAGATAGGAATATTTTTTATCACATCAATCATTCGAATCACATCAATTTGCATTATATATCTGTACAAATCTATGTGATTCGTCTATGTTGAACAATCGTATCTATGGCATGAAAACTTAAAACAAGGTTATTTTTAACCGACTTCAAAAAAGGAGGAGATTCTCAATTCGTCTGTATGTATAATATTTTTAGTTTAAGAGAAACCACTTATTTACTTATTTAACTCTTTATTCTAAGTAACTAAATTAATGTATTTTAGAAAAGGAGCAATTTTTGACTTGTTACCACAATTTAACTAAAAGTTAGTGACTAGCATTAGCTAGTCATTAACTTTTAGTTAAATATAGGTATTAGCCTAAGTGCTTTGAAAATGTTTTTATTTTCTGTATGATACTCGTAAACGGTATCACTGATACTGATAGCAATTCCACTAACCTTATACCTATATGTTCATTCCTTGGAATCGGGATCCAACCATTACAAAAGCAAATTTGCCCGATAAACGACTGATATTATAACGCGATTAAACTTAACCCCATTGTAAATATTAGTGTTTAACAATGAAACCCGATAGCTAAGGCATCGTGCATTTTTAATACGTTAAATGGGGGCGGCGCGACGACATCACTTTGACGTAAAGATGGCGCCATTTTGAAGTTATTAGCGTAATGGCGGACCGGTAAATACGTTATTGTTATTTTTAATGTTAGGGCGCGGTGATCGACTTGGTGACTGATTATCGGTTAATAAATGCAGTATTATCGAGCGGTAGTAGCTTAATGGTAAGGACACGTGCCTTATAATATCTATCTACATCACATTGATCTGACTCCGAGGTAAGTAAATTAAGCACTTGTGTTGCGGATGTCAGAATCAACAGTGGTATTACAAACATATACTTAAATTTTGGATAATAACACCCAGGCACAGAACAAACACAACAATTCATCACAGGAATGTTTGTCCTGGGTGGGGATCGAACCCACAACTCTTGACGCATGGGGCAGGGTCACTACCGAATGCGCCATCGAACCAGTCAACATATGCAGGGTGTTAGTTAAAACTTAGGTTTTAGTAGCCTTAGTAAGTAATTCATTTCAGACGTACCTAAGTATCCAAAATACCCTTGGATTTTTCAATTCTAAGTTTGAATACCACTGGAACGGTAATGAAAGACAACATCGTAAGGAATCTGCACGTTCAAATAAATATGGATGTGTAACCTTCAAATATATTAAAAATATTAATGGGACAATGATCCAAAATCGTCTGTCGAATGCAAATGTCATGAAGGCATCATGAGTAAAAATTGTCATAAAAAGAAAATACCTACATTATATTTTAAAAAATAATCATAGGCAAAGATAACGTAAGTTAGTTTTCAGCGCGAAAGTCATTAAACGCCAGCAAACCCCACGGATACGACAAATAATAATACGAAATAAATTTCCGTCACCAGTGAGCCCAACTTTAAAATGTACAGTCCAATTGGATACTGATCGCTAGATTAGCTCGTCCTTCCAACGCGACGGAAGGATCTGCCGCTGAGCTGGCACAAAAGAATTGGCGCGCTGTCCGCCGCCATCTTGACACCGGCTCCCGCCAAAACGTTTGAAAACCGAACGCTGGGGAACGCGTCAATCGCCCGCCGATTCCCGTTTTATATCGGACCTAATGCGACTGATAAAATGTAAGTGGAAGTAGGCGCCATTTTGTCACGTCTGCGGGATTTAATTTATTGATTTTTGCAGTTTCTAAGTGGACGTTCGGAAACTGTGGAGAAGTATAAGATGCTAGCTGCTCTCGCGATTTCACCCGCGTAGTGTCCGTTCCCGTAGGAATACGGGGATAAAATATAGCCTATGTTACTCAATGATAAAGTAGCTTTCTATTGGTAAAAGGATTTTTCAAATCGGTCCAGTAGTTTCGGAGCCTATACACTGCAAACAAACAAACAATCAAATCTTTTCTCTTTTTAATATTAGTATAGATAAGGGTAAAAAAAATAAACCATTTTAGCACTAGCTATGCGGTGAGGGAAAACATCGTGATAAAACCTGCCCATTCCAACACCTATGGATGTATAACCATGATCCAAATTCTCTGGTTCCTCCATCTAAGGGTTACGAAGGTCAGATCGGTAGTAATTTCTATGTAATTACATGATCATGAGCTAAGCGGATCCCGAATAAGCACGAGACATGATGTTAGGAAGATAAGGATGATGAATATTTATAGCACCATAAGTAGTTAGATAACCTTATATCATCGTTTAAGCCATAACCTTATGTAATGAACGCAAATCAGTCACTTTTTAATACACTTAATATTTTATAAACAATTTACCCCACTTACAATACAATACTTGAAACAAACGAATAATGGTTTACATAACATAATATCACGCCCATTATCCCCGAAGGGGTATGCAGAGTCAAAGGGGCAGCAGGCCCCTTTAACCATATTCAGCCAAAAACAAAACTGGGCTGGGTTAAATGGAAAATTATGAAAAAGTAGTTACAAGTGGCTATCTTATCGCCTACACAATAACATACCCAAATTCGATATACCATTAGTCGCCTTTTTCAATATGCTAGGCAAGTAAAACAGCTGGCACATTCTTTTTAAGTCCCAGACCAACATGGATAAGGGTTTAATTGTTTTATTTCTACAATAACACAACACATGTGTTGTTATAGAAATAGTATTCATTTATAGTTATAGTTCATAAAATAACACCTAAACTAAAAATGTTGCAATATTCAATTCGCGTTCCACTATGTTGGCAGAACGATTCTAGCTCAGCGTAAATAGTTAAAGCCATAATATTGAATTACGATAGTCGATCATCACGATATCGCTATAACATTAAAAAACTACTATAAATTCGTCTCACGCCTCCAAGTCGTAGTCCTTCACACATAAGTGAGTGGGCATCTCCTAAGATTTCGTTTTGAGCTGAACTCGACTAGTTATCTTATTTCGTACTGATTTGAAGTGGCAATGCTGTGATAGATGTTTTTAATTAAGCTAAACCAGTATTTTTAATCTGGCATCTTTATAAATGAGTTAAGTTGAATTTACGCGAGACAATGTATTTTTGTGTTTTTCAAAGCACTAAAATCTACGGTCCAATTAAACATGTACGTACAATATAGTATACATGTCTACTTGATAAAAAGCCGTTATCGTAGCCTAGTCTTAAATGTTCAATATTTCGACTAATTTCTACTCCAATATTTTCTGTGTACATCTTCTTTTTATATCCAAGGTAAAGTAGATTAAGCACTTGTGTTACGGATATCAGAATCAACAGTGGTATTACAAATATATACTTAAGTATTGGATAATAACACCCAGACACAGAATAAACACAAGTGTTCATCATACGAATGTTTGTCCTGGATTGGGATCGAACCCACAACTCTTAGAGCACGGGGCAGGGTCACTACCGAATGCGCCATCCAGCCTGTCATATGTTTGGATTGCAATTTAGATCAAAACTGCATCGGTTCTAATTCCTTTGTGATTTGTCGTGTATATTAAATAAATAGTTTATTTTAAAATAACGTGGTTACAGTTCGATGGTAAATTTACTGTTTTGACAAAATCAGAGAAATAATACATGTTGCTGTATTCATTAATTAAGTGGAAACTTTTACAACGTCAGATTACAGTTTTAACGCACGCGCCAAATTAAGGTAGAAATTACATTCACAACGGAACGTTTAAATCAAAAAGTGAATAAATACAATTAAAACAAAAAACATGTCCCAGACAAATGAACCACGGTACGGAAATAAAAATTGAATCGTCATTAATGTGTTTACCTCACGTAGCAGACGGTTTTAATGACATTCCGTGGCCCCACGTGTTCCGTGCTGGAACACAAAGTTTGCGTTCCGTACTTACGTTCCGTACTCTTTAATTCACTTTGGAACGGTTCCGTGGCAACCGAGAATGTCTTTTTTGCGGTATTTACTTCCTTTGTTCATGAGGCGATTACGGCAAATAATGTAATACGGTGAAAGAGATACATGGTGCTGTTTTCTTCTTGGAACTTTGAGTTTGTGCCTTTGTTTATCTTTTAACATTGATATTTTAGTATCAGTTGCATTTTACCTAATGGTATAATGTCATGAAGCGTCAGAGTCGCTATGAAAGGCCCTAACACCTGTACACAAAATATAGTACATACGGATTAGGGCGTGATGTTATGTATATATATACATAACATCACGCCCTACCCCGAACGGATAGGCAGAGTCAAAGGGACAGTAAGCCCCTTTAACCACATTCAGCCAAAAATAAAACTGGGTTGGGTTAGATGGAAAATTGTGAAAAGGTAGTGACAGGCTAGCTCTTCGCCTACACAATCACATTCAAAACCCGATATACCATTAGTCGCCTTTCACGACGTGCTAGCTAAGGAACACAGTTGCCACATTTTTTTTACGTCCCAGATCAACATGGTACAAATAAAATGTGACAAGCAAATTACATAGGTATCAGAAATATTATACTAAATTAATATTTAAGAGTACATCCTTTTTGGCTACTCATTCTATTCCTGAATAAAAAAATACCACTGGGAACATTAAACAATGGAACCAGACAAATTATGTGGTCTGTCCAATTGTTATACAAATTGTGTCTCTTTACGGTTAAAACATATATTAGTGTTCCCCTGTGTAAGATAAATTGTTACGAAGGTTAGATAACATTTATATTCGTAAATTACTTTTGTATTGACGATTATTGCTTTTTTGATCTCTAAGATAATTTCATAATATTACACACTTATATATTCGTCCGAAAAACCTTAGGGGTCCAAGGAATACTTATTATAGCATAAACCACAATTTCCATCCATTTAAAATAGTAGTAAATTCTTATCTAAATATGGGTTAGACAGTATTACTAGATGCAAACTCAAACTCAAACTCAAAATATGTATCTTTACATAGGCCTCAAAAAAGCACTTGTAAATCGTCAAGTAATAGATACAAAATAGAACAATTTGAATCTACCACCGGTTCGGAATGTCGGATCTACCGAGAAGAAACTCGGTAGTTACTCTTTACAAAGCAGTGTTTTGCACAAGTATATAATATATATACAACTTTATTTTTAGTAAATACGTACCTAAAAACTATTTATAAAGAAATATTTACAAAACCTTAAATAAAGTTACATTCTACTGAAAACCGTATGGTGCATACGCATCACTTGTTACATACAAGGTCACAAGGTCGTTTAGTCCCGTTAGTATTATTTCTAATAAGCGCAAATGCCGTGAAAAGTTCAAAACCCTACTCGTGAGAGGACAACGAGTCAACACAAATGCTCGTAATTTTGTGAGTTTTTGAGATACAATTATAATTGTTTTTTTATATAAATTATTTGACCCTAGTCTTAGTATATACTTAGTATATACAGTTTTAGTTTATACTCACAATTACATTTGATATGCTTAGTTAGGAACTAGGGAAGCGGTAATGTAAATTTTTACGCATCACCGACACTTACGGTTACGCCGTATTCCTGTACATACATACATACATAACATCACGTATCCCTGTAACCTCAATAATATTTAGCAGTACACGTGTATATGTCTCGCTTGTCCCGTATTACAGGAAAGTGATAAATACATTGCTTTATTATCGAGGGTAACCTCGCTTCCAATGCGCCTCTGGCGTACGTATGGGGATTGGATTACGCAGAATCGATGCTGGTGATGTGCTGTTATCGAGTTATCGATAACAGATGACAATGCAAATTGAATATTGAATAAAATCACATGAGTTATGTCTGGCCGGTTTGATTATGCTGCTTTAATAGTTACTACACAAAACGATACAAAGTTTATTGGTACTTTGAAGAAACCTATTCTATATGAAGAGTAGATTTCTCAGAACATTTAAATTTTTGTAATTCGGCCTAACGTGTAAGCTACGTGCTAATTTTCAATTTGCTGACCTTTAGTGTGGTTTTACTTACTAACATGGAGAGGACGAAAAACTTTATTTTATGCGAAAATTATTATATACTGTGTTGTAAGTTACGATATATTTTATGTCAAGTACATTTGAAATAAAATAATATGGACTAATCAAATTGTCGATATAACTATTGTTATTTTTATCAGTGACAACACATCACTACGCTCTATCGACAGATTCGGTAGCCTCGGGCGGTGGGGTGTTCGGGTAAAATATTATTTCACACATTAGTCGGCGGCGACTGGTGACATCGCAGTAACAGTGACAAAAGGAAATTATTTCTCTTGTCTCTATTTTCGGGAACGATCCCGAGGGATATTTTCTGGAGCCCTATGTTTTCCTTTTAAATTATGTATAAGAGTTTATCCAGTCTTCGAGTTAGGTGCGAGGGGAAGTATGTAGGTACATATACACAAGAGATATTACATAAGTGTAATTTTGCCGAAAATATTATTCTCCTAATTCATATTATTTAGTGTCACCCATTTTTTTAATGCAATATGCAACAGGTTTTCGTCGCACCTAAAGAAATTTAAACAAGATTTGGTATTCGTACCATGAATGCTCCTCAGTAGGTACATTTTTGTAGTGTTCAGTAATTTTGTACATTTATTTATATACTCGTAGTAATAGTTATATCAAAATATATCAGACTACATCACATATATTGAACTGATTCCAAGGTAAGTAGCTGAAGCACTTGTGTTACGGATATCAGAATTAACAGTGGTATTACAAATATATACTTAAATATTCAATATTAACACCCAGACTCAGAACACAAGTATTTATCATACGAATATTTGTACTGGGAGGGGATCGAACCCACAACTCTTGGCGCATGGTAGGGACACTACCGAATGCGCCATCGAGCTTGTCAAATTAACACTAATACACAAATTTTTAATTACCTATAAATTACTAAGTTACGATTGCTAGAAATTCAAACGTATACAGATGAAGACAGGGTCTTATCTTTAATTATATGTACATTGGATATCTTTAACTCAACTAAGGCACATAGGAAATAGCCCTTTACAGGCGCCCTTTATTAAGTAAGTACATCTATAGACCTGACGATAATCGAAAATAAGCCGATCCATCACTATTTGATAAAAATAATGGTGCTCAAAGACTGATCGATCGTGACAGTAATATGGTTACTTTAGCCTGGTATTAAAAAGCCTTAATTACTTTAATGGATTCGTTGTGAAGCTGGCTATCTTTATTTTTGCTCTAAGTTGACCATAAGTGTATTATTCTTTGTTATTGTCTCCACACTATAATTAAATGGTTAAACAAAGTATAGATGAAGGTATAATAACACTAAGGAAACGAATACCGTTGTTTAAAAAGACATCGCATTCAAGATTGTACTTTCCCGATAAGAAGCTTTGGATAGCAGCGTTTTCGCCAAAACAGTTGTCCCCAAAAACGATATAATCTGCCTCCTAATTCCTTGACCTGAATTCCCTTCACGAAGCAGAATAAACACCGCATTCTATTTGTAACTAACGTTGAAAAGGGGAAATCATAAAGGAAAAACTTATTCTCGCTCGCGACTCTCGATTTGTTTGAGAAAACCGAAATACGTGACTCGATCGACGCCCGTCACACTCCAAGATGGCGACATGTCAAAAGCGACACTTTCCCGCCACTTCTCACCCCGCCCGCGTTATTTTTTTAACCGCACACGCAATTTCCTGAGTTTTTTATTTTTCGCCAGCCTGTCCTCGTCGTTATAAATGGTATTTGCTCCTGTAATGATCACTTAATCGAGGAGAAAGAAAGCAATTTTTTAAGCGGTATTTTTTTTAAATTCCAGTTCCGGCCGAGGCCATGATATTTTCTATTTATGCCTAATGCTAGACTCTTTGGTGAAATATGAGCGTGATAAGAGGAATTTCGTTCGCTATAATTATAATGGCTGGGAGTTATTTATTATGAAAGAACTCGTTACTTTTTTAATGGTGACCACTATATTACGCGGTGGGCGTAACCGCTGTACAGCCTACCGTAATAAAATACTAGTTCTTATTTATTGTTGGTTACGTCGTATTGCATTTGAATTGTTACTTTTAATTCTTTTTACGTGAACTTTTAATAGTAACTAGGTTATAAGGCTTTCGCGGCAACCTATAGACCTTTACTATAAAGTTTATTTTTAATTAGCTAAGGAATTTATAAAAATTACGTTGTGGGCGAATGATGACAGTATATTATTGTTTCTCGATACTAGCACGTACTAGGATTAGCTAACAATATGCATTAGTATCTCTTCATTGGATGTCTAATTGTTTACTCTGGATTTATGAAAAAAAACATTCAGTCGAATTGAGAACCTCCTCCTTTTTTTTGAAGTCGGTTAAAAATACTATTTGCACTGCTAAAAGAACAACTTCTACCAATATAATTTATAGCTAAGCTGTAAAGGAAAAAAGGAACGCGAAAGCAGCATTATTTTAATGATCCGACTATATTTAAACCAAAAGTCCCGTCACTTGATATTAAAATAACAAATGAAAGTCAAAAGTGACGTAGCAAGATAGAAGCTTATCCTTAGATATATTAAGGCTGAATACACATAGGTATATAACATAAACTAGTCTGTACACGCGGAGCAATATAAACCACTCCACTAATTCCACGTTGAAAGGCATCGTTAAAATAACCCTTACACATAACGGTAATAACGTTATCCCGACAGTAACGACACATGCTCCACGGGATGGCACAGGCATTCTTTGAAAACATCTAAATGACGCCTAATGGCGATTCCAGAGCATGAGCGGCCATTTTGTCTCCGTCTGTAGTCCGCCATTTTGTGATTGCGGTTTTATAATGCACCGTCTACACTTGTGTTGTTTTAGTTTTCACGTTTATTTTCTATTGTGGGACCTCTCATCTATGTTATGATTTGAATTTAGAATGGGTCTGTTTAAATCCTTGTGCACTGTTCTATTTTACAAACCGCTTGGCGTACCTAGTGGCTAGAGAATATGGCTACGAGACTAAAAAAATCGCCCTCATTAGGGACAAATTTACATGATTGTTTATAAACTAAGGTACACATTCACGAACTAGCGTCCCACCTGACTTCATTCAGTGAAGTTGCGTTGATTAAGCACGTATTTTTTCCTGTAACGAATAGACAGAAGAACTCTTTAGCAAAAATATTTTATGGCCACCTTAGGGTACTAGAGACGAAGCCAAAAAGACCACAACCGCACGATTCCGTTCCGTATCAGTTGCGACCACGGCGGTATCGCATGACAACCGCGATACCTGATACCGCTATTGTGACTTAACAAGGTGAAAATATTTTCGAGCAGTTTAGGTTTATATCGGTTTAGAATGTCAACTGTCACGTTACATACTTCCTTTCTTTATTCCTTTGCCTGTGCGTATTAGGAGCATCCTACAACTCGATTATTAATTTACTAGTAATTATAAATGCAAAAGTAACTTTGTCTGTCTGTTACGTCTTCACGGCTAATCTACGCCATCGATTCAAAGAAATTTAGTACATCTTAAGTTTGAATCCTGAGATACGATATAGGCTACGTTAATGCCAAAAAAAAATAGATACCACAGGACATACGATAGTTTCGGAACAGACCGAATTTCACGCAGTCCGAGCAGTGGAAAAAAGCTAGTATGCTACAAGTGTAACGATCTGACATCATACCACGAGAGTGATACATTACATGGAAGCAATAAGATAAAACGCTTTAAGACCGTCGCTAGATCAATATCCATGCGTACACGCATTTAAACTAAGTATATGTTTTACAGAACCTCAGTTCGAAATTTTGGCTTTTCTGAAAGTGTCATATAGTCTGATTAAAACATGTATACACCACTTTTATTCTCAAAATAACAAAAAATAATAATAAACATATTCTACACCCCATCACTATTTGCCAACTCTACTTCACTATAAACTCCAGGTATTTAAGTATAAAGGAATTCAAGTAGCCCTTTTTTGTTTGCCTTAACAAAGATACCCTGTGAATGTACGTAACGCAACACCAGACACTTAACGTGTGGTCATCGGTTCGTTGCGAGGCTTCCACGAATGCTTTTGCATGTCTCCATGTAGGGTGACACTTGAGAACGGAGGAAGTATTTCGCAATAAATGAAGTTCAAGATAAAATTGGCTTGACTGAAGTTATTAGTTAATAGTGACTGGCTCGATGGCGCATTCGGTAGTAACCCTGCCCCATGCGCCAAGAGTTGTGGGTTCGCTCCCCAGCCAGGACAAACATTTGTTTGTTCTGTGTATGGGTTAACACCCATACATACATATCCAATATTTAAGTATTATATTTGTAATACCACTGTTGATTCTGATATCCGTAACACGAGTGTTTAAGCTACTGACCTCGGAGTCAGATCAATGTATGTGATGTCGTCGGATATTTAATTATTATTATTTATTAGCGATGAATTTTTTTTGATTTAAAACCTACGAAACGGACAGTCGAAAACTGAAAAAAAAAAAGAAAAACAGGAGATCTTATAGATTCTAGCCCTAGCGTACGACACCCTAACCTAGGTTTCTGTATCCCTTAACCTGTTAACTATCACCTCGGTGACAAACTGCAAACCAATAGCACCTAAATTATTTACAGAAAAGCATTCAAACCCATAAATAAAGATGGCTAGCAAATCTTCGTGAAGTCAATTGATCGCAAGTATTTCAAGGAGATTCTCGACTAATAGAATTAACGCAACATTGGTTGTCACCGTTCATTCGTCCCGGAGTGGTGGTCACGATCCCATTGAGACACGACTTCGACGTGATAAACCAGGGTCGTAATCAAAGCTTAGATGGAATTGCCTCTAAGTTTACATAGGGTTAGCGAACAAAAATTGCTAAGCATATTTTGCTACATTTACTCATCATCATCTTCCTAGCGTTATGTCCCGTGTTTAGACGGGGTCCGCTTAGCCATGATCCAGGATTTAGCGAGTCTGGTAATTACATCGAAGCGACTGCCGATCTGACCTTCGCAACCCTAAGATAGGGGAACCAGACATTTTTTGGATCATGGTTACAAATCCAAAGTTGTTTGCAGGTTTCATCACGATGTTTTCCCTCACCGCCGAGCTAGTGGTATAAATACGTACATAGATTTGAAAAACCCAGAGGTACGTGCCGGGTTTGAACCCGCACTCCTCGGTTAAGAGGCGCGTGTCCTTACCATTGAGCTACCACCGCTCTTTGCTACATTTACTATCATGTTGAAACGATGTTATTATAAATTTGCACCGGCATTATCTATGGTTGACACATTTGAAAGTAAGATAGCTTGTGAGTTAAGCTACCTTTGTTTACTTAATTACTCAGCGACTTTCTTGAACTTACTTTTAAGTAAATAATGAGAGAACGAAATCTACAATTTTTACACGTATTTAAATATCTCAACATGGCACGAAATTAATCAAGCGTAGATTATTTGTTGTAAGTTTTTAACAAATGGCGTAAAAAAAGCACGTTTCAAAAAGGCTTGAAACTTGAAATCTTGATTGTCATCTTATAAGCTGCATACTATAATAGTTGTATATCTCCAATATCCATACACACTTAGTAATATATTTATATCTTGTATACAGGATGCGATTCCAACAAAATGGATAGTTGTGGATGAAAGATAAAGTTTTTTTTTACATTTCACCAATGAAACATGTAATTGTACCTTCCATAATACTGATCCCATAAAACAATTGCTGTTCAAACGTTTTTTAAACTGAAAATGTTATATTTTATACCTCGCTGAATTATGTAGAATATTTTAAAAATAATAATACAGAAATATCAGACAACATTATATTAATTGATCTGACTCCGAGGTAAGTAGCTGAAGCACTTGTGTTACGGATATCAGAATCAACAGTGGTATTACAAATATGTATTTAAATATTGGATATTAAAAACACCCAGACACATAACAAACACAAGTAATTATATTAATATCACGCATGTTTGTCCGGGTGGGGATTGAACTTACAACGATTAGCGCATAGGACAGAGTCCCTACCGAATGCGCCATCGAGCCAGTAAAAAAAAAATGTAATATTGCAATTTCGCTGAGTTGTGTGGCATCCCTACTTGGGAGGCTATATTTAACAACAATTTCCATATAACCACCTCTTGGAATCGATGAATAAACATTGTTCGATCACGATATTAATGAATTGAGTCCCTATATTTATTGTTAGAATCCGTACATTTATCTAGTTTGCCTGACTGTGAGGTGTTTGCTTTTTAAGATAAATATGTTATACTTACATTTATACATACAATTACTTGTTCACAATTTTCCATCTAACCCGGAACAGTTTTATTTTTGGCTGAATGTGGTTAAAGGGCTTGCTTTGGCTCTTCCAAAACATGTCTCATGACTATTCTTTTTATTTCGTCATCATCATCCTCCAAGCATTATATCCCGTGCTTAGTCAAGGTCCGCTTCTTCTCTAAATTGGATCATGGTCTACCACGATCCAGAATTTGTAACTATGTAATGTTAAAAAAAAATCTTCGGATCTGGCGTTTCCCCGGCCGCTCCCGCGGCACGCTCGCTTCGCTCGCTCGGCTCGCGCGCTGTAGGGTCGCAGTTGTACCTGACACTCCTCGCTTCGCACGTCGTCGTATCTATTATTTTATATATGTTGCAATTCCAAAGAGCCTCCGAAAAGGCCGTAAAGGTTAACCTGCACAATAAAACTAAATAACATCACAAAAGTGCAGGAAGAAACACGGAACAGCTGACAAAGCCCTTTCACCTGCACCAAAGGGTCGGGGTAAGAAAAGCCCTTCCGAGCAAAATTTAGTGCCCAATGTACATCAACAAGAGAACGGGACTGAGGTTATTTATTATGGCGGCTAGGGGAACTTTTAACACTTAAAAAATAATTCAACCACGCTACCTGATAGTGGGGTTGTATTTGCAGACGATTTTGAACTTTATTGGTATTGATATAAGCGATAGTGTATTTTTATTGTGATAGTCGAATGTTAGATATGAGGTGTGCTAAACTTTTGATGTGAATTTTTAAGGCGTTAAGGCGATTTAGAATGTCGTATTTTATATTGTAAGTAATCGGTTTAAGGGGGATATAGTTTAACTAAGTTATTACACTTGTATAGAATGTTAATAAAAGACGATTCTGGAAACTCACTTAATTTGTAAATAAATATTTTATATTACAAAAAATCTAATACACGGTAACTTTTTGTGGTTTGGTCAATCAGAATCGTGATGCCAGAGGAACCTCAAAATATTTTCTTACCACTAAGTGAGGTCTATTTAATTAAACTAGCATTTTCTTACAAGCTCTATCTTAATATAGTAACTAATAATAAAATAAATTTGTTTTCTTATCGTAGCTGAGAAAAGTGACTGATTATCCCGCTAAAATCACATTCAACAACATAATCTTTTAAATACAAGAAGCAATTATTGTCTACATCCCAATCAATGTTACGATCTCACCAGCACCCTCACTAGTGGTTGCCGGGGGCCCGTCCCCCGAGCGCCCCGCCCTGGGGCCCCGATTGAGGAAAAAATCTTATTTGACAAGGCTGCGCAATTCGCACCTCCCCTAGCGTTACTTCTCGCACTTTCGTTCGAGTTGTGTGCAGTTTTTGGGGCTGGTTAGTATGGAGTCGGTGGAAACAAAAAATACAGATTTTGTGTTCTTAAGACTTATTTGACTAGAAATAAATAAAATATATCAGAATTAAATAGATAAATCTAAAAAGTATAGACTTGTTTTATAAAAAAAAAGTAGGGATTTCTTTTTTCGATATATGGTACAGTATGATATAGGATTGCAAATTCACTAGTTACAATGTACCAATTATACATATACTTAGATACACTACTGATGTATGAACTAAGGACAAGACAAAGAAAAAATAAAAATTGGTTCTCGTTGACTTTTAATCAAGATAATCTTTCTATATAATAGAAATAAACAATTTGGTAATATACTAAAACATTTAAAAATTAATAGACAATACATTTATAAAGGCACAAAACGCAGATGTGATACCTCCAGTATTGCAAATGTCCATAGACTACCTACAGCCATTGCTTCTTACAAACAGACAGACCATACACTTAATTGATAAAAATAATAGTACGTCTTAAAAGTATTTTAATAAATAGTGACACTCACAATTATCAATTCCTATTTCAAAAGATTATTTATACAAAAAAAACAAAACACCGACAATATCCGATTCCACCCTCGCTCCCGAGAAACCAAAAAGAAAAATGAGAGCGTTCTATGCAGGAAGCTACTTCATACGATACGTGACCAGGGGTGCATATATCGTGGAACTGTTAAAACGCCCTTAGGGCCTTCCTGTACACTCGGCTGCACAAAATGTTGCACACAGGGACATAGTTTAGCGTCGCGTCTGATGGGACGTGCGTGAGGTAGGAATTATGGCAGACTAGCTTTGGGTGGCGGGTTTGCTTGCATTTTTCATCTTTGGTTTGTTTTTATTGTAAATATATGTGTAGATATACATATATATTTTTTCTTATTTACATATATATAAGAAAAACTTAAACGGTCGTTACAAATAATTATTAAAACATTTAATACTTTAAATAAATTTAATATTCTTATTTTAAGTTCAACTTTATATAAGCTGTTTTCACTTACATAATCTCAGGCTCAAATAATATTAATGGAGCTTATAAAAGCTAAGTAACAGTTACCAAAAAATCTCACAAAGTGATTTAGTCATCTCCTTCTAAAAAAATATAATCGAATTTCCATGTCATATCAGCAAAATGTAACCGAGCTAAAAATATATATATTTTTTTTATGAGAAAAACATCCACATTTTCAAGTGTACCAAACCGTAGCTTTATTTTTTAAAGAGATTATTTCTGTAAAACCAATTTTCCAGACGGCTGTACCGCACCCTCCATACGCTGCATCGATAGCATGCGAACGATTTAGTAAATCTCTAAAAATGTCAAACGATAACAATATCTGTCATACGGGTATTGTAATAAAGTCCATATTGCCGTGGGTTTAGCTCGGTTATTGAAACATAAGGGATGTGATGTCTCAATTAAGTATCGTGCCCAATCGTTATGTTGTTAGTGTACTAGATGTTAAACTGTGCAGTTCGCACTTCATATTGAGTTTTGTTGCCACGTTATTTTCCAAAAAAAATTTAAAAACAGCAATATATTTTTTACTGACAATATAAAAAATCCATCCGTAAAATATAAAAAAAAAAACATATATTTTAGGCGTGTTGTAATGACACTTTTATTTCAACATTTTTTAAGATATTTTCATAGGGATTTCAATAATTTATTTATGTATTTGCAAATAAATGAGGGCCTTTTATTTTGTTTACATTTTTAATGGAATTAAAGTTCGTTCATTGTCGACGTTACAATTCATTATTTTTTTTTGTCTTTACGATTTCTTGGTATCATAATTGGTTTAAAATGAACAGCTATGGTAATACGGTAAATAAGAGGATACTTACATACAATAATCACAAGTCAGGTACTTTAAATTCTAGAAAAATGAAACTGTCATTTCCTATTTCACAATCTTTTTCTTATTGCATAATAATAAAAAAAATATATATTATTTATTCCACATCAATCATAATCTAAATTTCAAATTTAAATAAATATTATGGTAAGCTACATTCCAATTTCAAATTAGGCGCAGTCCACGTACACACTAAACTTAAAACCCACAAAATCAGGTAACGTATCCGGATGATCCGGCACGGCATTCTAAATTTAAAACATGAGGCCGTAAATTGTCGGCAAAGTTCCCGCTCTAAGCCCAAGCGACGCCCGCTCTGGGGTTGCCAGTCTCACTATTTTACTTAGAAAAAGGTTGTACCACTATTTTTACCGAAAATACGCAAATACTGCTGCGGGATTTTAAAGTTTCGCGCTGCATTATACTTAGGATTAACGTTAACGGGGCTGAACGCGATTGTGTAGTACATACATAGTTACTTACAGATTTATGTTTCACAGTAAAATTTACCAATGTGTTACGTTGAAAAATAACTATAAATATCTCTTTTCAAAACAGCGGTGCAGCAGCGGTGGTAGCGCAATGGTAAGGACATGCGCCTCTTAACCGAGAAATGCGGGTTCAAACCCGGGCACTTACCTCTGGATTTGTCAAATCTATGTACATTTATTTATATCACTAACTCGATGATCAGAGAGAGAGAGAGATGTCCAAAAATTGTCTGGTTTCCCTATCTTAGGGTTACGAAGGTCAGATCGGCAGTCGCTTCAATGTAATTACCAGACTCGCTAAATCCTGGATCATGGTCTAAGCGGACTCCGTCTAAGCACGAGACATAACGCAAGGAAGATGATGATCTATTTTCAAAACAGGTTGATTATAGTCGTTAGATATATATCGTTCATCGGATAGCCAGGCATGCGAAATGTAATGTATCTAATTACGGAACTAAGAGAATTCGGGCAGTGCCGCATATCATCTCCTGCTTGCGCAGATTTTATTGCGTTAACGTATTCGCTGAGTTTTCTTTTTTCCAACCTGCCAGCAACCCTGCGCAGTGACGCCGATCCGAATCGATCTTTAAATCGAAGCGGAAGGTTTACAGCTTGTTTTACGATCTTCGAATCGCGCCGTTTGTCCGGGTAGAGTCCGGGCCGCTGATAAAAATATACCCCACGAGATTTCACTGCCGAATCGCGCACTTTGCCTAAGTACTTTATTGGGGTCTGGATTGCATACGGTTCGTACTTGAAACTTTGGTTTAAGAGACATTAAACGATGACGATATTTAAATAATGATGAGCTTGATGGTAAGCGTGATCACTTATCATTAAGCTAATAGTATTACAGTAAACATAGGCATTAGTAGTAACTAAGAGCATTATCAACACTTATTGTACATTATGGTATGCGTTAAATATCAAACGAAACTTCCAAACACCCAGACACGGAACAAATATATTTTCCATGGTACAAACAGTCTCGATGCGGATATTGAACCCGCTCAGCTTGCGTTCGACGCAAAGTCCTACCATTGCACCAACGAGGCTATCAGCCAAGATTTACCACGCGTCAAAATTAATCATTATTCGATAAAATACTTTTAACGCATTTCAGTTGCTGATGCGCTGAATATATAGACATTTTACTCTTAGAAATTACGATTTATCGGCCAACTCGTAAAAATTGTCATTATCGTCGCAGGTAAATGTTGCCAGTAGCCACAGTAGAATAAATAGCAGTAAAGCATTTTAAGTAAAGTTGGTGGCTTATCATTAATATTGTATTTACTAGTCAAACACCTTCCTCGTTACGTCCCATTCCTAATCCTCAGAACCGTGATATTAGCGATCTTGCTATTACATTAAAACGATTGGCAATACTGCCTTAACATTAGGTAAGCAAGCAAATTGGATTGTAGTTACAAATCTATAGGAGCCTCCAGGGCCGCTGGGCGCGAGGGACCCCTTATGCTCTGACATTATTGTGGAAACTTTGCTGATTTCTGTATAACTTATATTTTTATATTTATAAGTGAAATTTAATTGTATGTTTCCTAAATAACAATAAATTAATTAATTAATTAATTAAAATCGAATACTGTCTTTCAGCGAGGACCTCAACTAATAAAATTACCTAGGGCCTCAAGTATAGTTAGCCACTGTTAATTATACTGACTAGGAATCCAGTTGGGCCCAGCACAATTGCTATGCTGGGTCCAGCGACATGTGTTGATTCAATGTCGCTGGATTTCAATCCCCACTACTAGACATTTGAATGCTGGATCAAGCAATCCACCTAGGTCTAGAACATAGCTCTCCTGGATCCAACATCAGCAAAAAAATTCGCTGGATTGCAATCTCTAATATTGACCCCTTTAAGTAGGCACTTTAGAGGGCTAATATCATTCGTAAAGGCGTAACTACCACTGCGTCAGAGTCACCACTGACATCCGCTTATCCTGTGCGTCACTCCCGCGGTCCAGACCGGAGTCCCACACGGCAGTATGCAAATTCGCATAATTAAATCCGCAGACCCTATTTCCGTGCGAAATTTATTCGTCACCAGTTTTATTTTCCGAGTTAAAAGTTAAACTTTCGCATCCGCACATTCTACTTAGTTTCAGAATTCGACGTGACATAATGTGACCCAGATTCATAATTAGGGGTATTCAGGGTTGGTTTTACGATATTTTTTTATTTTCTTTCGAAATATCTTTGCAATTTTGAAGGAGATGTACGAGATATTAAAGAGCGATTCAAACTTGGGAGTTTTATGAATCGTCATACAATTAGAACTGCTGTTTTAAATTCAATGAAGTAAATAAATGAGATGGTTCTCATTTCACATTAATTAATATCTTTTATATAGCATATCCCGTTCTCAGTTGTGATCCGCGGGGACCATAATTCAGGATGTTCGAAACATCCCCGATTATGGTCCTGTTATTAGTCTATTAGATTGAAAAAATCATTCGAGCATGTAATATGGGAATTGTCAAAAAGTGAATAATTCGTCTTCCACACAATCACAAACCTAATATACCATTACTCGCCTATTACTACATGCTAGGTAATAAACAACTGGTTCCCAAAAAAAAGTCCTTTTGGCATCCCAGACGAACGTGGGACAAGGCTCAAAATGTTCATACTAATAGCTATAACAGTCAGTCATACGTATAAATATCGAAATACCATATTTTCCTTCACAAACACGATATACGACCCTTAGCTTTGACCAGGTGAAAGTGTATGGCGCGACAGTCCCCTGGCAAGTCGTAAAAAGAGCCATAAAACACTATTTCAATTTGTCACCAACGCACCTTGACGTGATATTGAACTTACACAATTCTATATCAAGTGGAGGTCATGTTGCCGGCCAATCGTGTTATCCGGTTGACCAACATGTGCCTAGGCAGATGATGTCTTTGCTTCATCATCATCTTCCTAGCGTTATGTCCCGCTTACAAATATATACTAAAATATGGAAATTTGGATCATGGTTACAAATCCAAAGTTGTTTGAATTTGCAGGTTTCATCACGATGTTTTCCTTCACCGACGAGCTAGTGGTATGAATACGTACATAGATTTGAAAAATCCAGAGGTACGTGCCCGGGTTTGAACCCGCACTCCTCGGTTAAGAGGCGCGTGTCCTAACCATTGAGCTACCACCGCTCTAATGTCTTTGCTTGGTGTTCTTCATTAATACTTAGCTACTACGCTTCCTGTAGTAGATTCAAGACGGCCATCTTGGTGAATAAAACCAGTTGTTTTTTTTATATTCGATGCACGTTAGGAACCTAAGTACATGTTCCTATTGATGTTTATCTACATCACCTAGTAACTTAATGGTATGGATAGTGTGATTTAAAGTACCTAGTAACTTCAAAACACAAAATGTTAACCATTTTGTACAATAAAAATTAAGAAATTAAAATGAAGTCGGTCAAAAAGCTCTCATACCTACTTATTAAAATAGAAATAAATTGATCATAGTCTGGTAAATAATTTACACTGAGCCACATGTCAACTCAGTAATCAGTACACAAGAAAAAAGGTTTGGCATTGACAGCAACCTTCGCGGAAATTGTGTCGCCATTTAAAAAATTACATTACACTCTCAAACCGCCCGTGGCTGTAAAATGAGACAAGAATTACCGTTGCAAAAACGGCAAGTGACGTCATACCCCCATTAGGTAGGTGAAGTTAACCAAAATAAACTCTAATCCGGCTTAATTTTCCGCCTAATTAAATATTTTCCTCCGCCGAGTTGCCCGTCTATGGATATTTTATCCGCTTTGAAGGGCGCGAAGCAAAATAAACATATAAATTCTACATTTGTCTAATTTTATTAAGGGGTTTAAAGATGTAAAAAGTAGGAGATATGACGAGAAAATGATAGACATATGTCAGTTAATTGTATTACATACTATATATGTTAAATAATTATAGTTGTTATCAAAGTTGCTGTGATTGGCCGACGATAATAAGAAAGTATCCCCTCCTACGACTTAATTATAACATTGATGGCTAACGAGATTTTCTTATTTAATTTTATTAAGCCTTTCTTAATTTTATTTTAGTATCTTTCAATACTACAATATCAATAAAAGTATAAACAACCAAAAAGATCGTCATATTCTTTATAATTTAATCATGTATGTACAACACAAATTCGTCCCTTTTTATACAGTAGAGAAGGAATAACACTCATTCACATCTTACAGAATTACCACATGGCCTAAGACCACAATATAATAATTGAATCAAAGCAAAAAAATATCCGTAACATTCAATTCATTGCCTTGATAACTACGAAGAATGTATAGATATACCTACGCGGTTTAAAATTTCAACCGCACCCACCAAGCGATACGCTCCTACATTTTGCTTTTTCAAATACCGTAATTACCCGGTACCTATCTCCAAATGTTTTAAACGTTCCACCGTACCCCTCCAAAAGCCTTATTCCAAAGGATTAAAGTTTAAAATGGCACAGCGCAACCGTACATGCAAAATGCGCGCGTATTATGGAACCTCGTTAGCGATACATGTGACTGTCATTTGATATCCCGCTAGCGAATGATGCCGCGTTTACGTGTTTAACCGGATTTACGAAAATAAACATTAGGACGAACGGCAGAAGGTCCGAATCCGTCTGTTTGTGTTTTATTGTAGCCACAGATGTAACAATATTGGTTTCCCGCCGAATTTAATTTTGTCTGTCGTTAATCGAGGGCGGCAGTAGTGGTCTAAGGGATTATGCCGAATTTTATTAGCAGACATTTTATTGCGGTTATAGTAATGATTTTGGGTTTGACAAAAGGATTTCGAACAATAACTCCTCCTTGCTCAGACGGAAACTCTAAATTGGTCATAATAGTCCAAGATCCCAGAGCCCCCAGACGTCACTCATTTTCTGATGGACAAAATATATACGAGTGAGTAGTGGTGGGGTGTACTATGATCATATGACAAGTTGCTACCTTGGCCAGACGGCCAATTTTCAGGTAGCAATTAATCAAGGTACATAAAAACACTGCTCACCTCACTTAAATTCTGATCGCTGATTTTAACATATATTTTACACTATATCGTTAAAAATCAGTATTCATTACTCCCAGACACATGCGGTCGGCGGTTTTACCTTACAGACGCTTCAAAGCTCTGAGAAAAATTAATTTAGGTCACTTATTTTCTGATGCTTGATTTTTATATATGTTATTCAGACAACTATTCTAAAACGTTTTGCAAACGGACAGACCGATCCAAGGGGCCAAACATTCCCCAGACCCAATTTTAATGTCGCTGAGAGTATGAGCGCGGGCATTATCCGTGCGTATTATGCGTGTATGTAGAAGTCGGAATTAATGTTGAAATATAAATAAAAATGCATACCTATTAGTAATTAACGCCTGTCAGTTTAAAATTTGCTTTTTCATATTTGTTTTATTTAATAGAGAATTAATTTTTAAAAAGAATAATTAGAAAATCACGTAAATAATCAAAGATTAACTTTGAGAAAAGTGCTCGTCTGACCGCAATAATCATAGAATTGTGCCGTACAAACTGATTAATTTTAATTTTACTTTAAAACTTTAAAAAATTAATTTTAATTTTTTAAAGTTTTAATTTTTTAAAATTTACTTTAAAAAAATAATTTTAATTTTTTAAAGTAAATATCAAGAGGTTTACAAAGTATTAATAATTTAATTAAATAACAGCAATCTTTTCAAATAATTATTTATTGCTAACGAACCTTACAAAACTCAAACAAATCGGTCAAATATTTTTATTATATAATTTTGTTAATTAATCTTTTCAAATAATTATTTATTGCTAACTAACCTTACAAAACTCCAAACAAATCGGTCAAATATTTTTATTATATAATTTTGTTAATTAATCTTTTCAAATAATTATTTATTGCTAACTAACCTTACAAAACTCCAAAAAATCGGACAAATATTTTTATTATATAATTTTGTTAATTTTTTTTTCATTGTCATCGTCGTTGAAGTCAGGTAGACACTTTTTTAACGTCTCTTCCGTAAATTGTATTAAATAATTATAGCAAAATACACAATTTAACAAATTAGCCATTTTATTTTTTTGATCAACTAGTGAGTAAGAGTAAACCGAAGGAGAGAAAGAGATAGCGCAATAACACTCAGGTATGTCTCACTCGCACTCATGCGCACGGATAATGCCCGCGCTCATACTCTCAGCGACATTAAAATTGGGTCTGGGGAATGTTTGGCCCCTTGGATCGGTCTGTCCGTTTGCAAAACGTTTTAGAATAGTTGTCTGAATAACATATACAAAAATCAAGCATCAGAAAATAAGTGACCTAAATTAATTTTTCTCAGAGCTTTGAAGCGTCTGTAAGGTAAAACCGCCGACCGCATGTGTCTGGGAGTAATGAATACTGATTTTTAACGATATAGTGTAAAATATATGTTAAAATCAGCTATCAGAATTTAAGTGAGGTGAGCAGTGTTTTTATGTACCTTGATTAATTGCTACCTGAAAATTGGCCGTCTGGCCAAGGTAGCAACTTGTCATATGATCATAGTACACCCCACCACTACTCACTCGTATATATTTTGTCCATCAGAAAATGAGTGACGTCTGGGGGCTCTGGGATCTTCCTCTATAACCTCAAAACGTTGATTGGGAAATATACTTTAATGCCACATTCTGCAAAGCAGTAAAATTGTTTTATATCTATTTTGTTAATTCCGCTTTAAATATACATTTCACGTATAAAATTTAATGCGTCGTGTTGATGAGATGCGATAAAAGTCGAACACTAAAATTTATATTCGAAACTTGTTGTGGCTGTGTTAGGTAGCTATTCCGTTTCCTGATTCCTTTGCGCTACCGTTGAAATAAATTAAAAAGTGAACTGTCAAAAATTAGCCTATTAATGTTTATTCAGCAATTTTACGAGCCAACTTTGCGCCATGTTATGCGTTTAAATAAATAAACAAAGCTATTTATCGCCGCAATAAGCTTTTATTTTAGCGTGCTATTGAAATTTGATATCTGTTTCGGACATTCGCCATATAATTATGGTAAATGGTAAATTCACTGTAATTAATATTGTTTTTTTAAAAAACCTGTGACTATTTATTTATAGCGATCTAAAATATCGCTTCACTGGTAATTTTATATGTCCAGTTTTTAATATCATCATCCTAGCGTTATATTTCGTAGTTAGTCGGGGTCCGCTTAGACCATGATCCAGGATTTAGCGAGTCTGGTAATTACGTTGAAGCGACTGCCTATCTGACCTTCGTAACCCTTATATAAGGGAACCAGACAATTTTTGGATCATGGTAATGTCAAAATCAAACATCGTTAAAAAAGCATATGCCATAAATGTCAAACATTAAACGTCATAAAGGCATATTCAGTCTAAATGGATACATAGATGAATAGTAACGGCCATTTCCGACATTCCCCCCACACACTCAATTTCCCATTTTTTCTTAAAGAAAACATACTTAACTATTGAAAATTGGCTCATAAATTCTCTTGTCTGTTTATTTTACATATTCTTTCTATAATAATTACCTTATCCCCTCTTCAAGGGTATTTCTTGTAAATTGTTTTCCACCCTTCATATAAGTGGGTACTGGCCATCTCGTATAAATCATTTTTATGATCCCCTTTCACCCTCACACCTTGAATTAGGGGGGTGACTAGCGTTTCTGGCGTCAAGCATTTTGGGTGATTTAAAATAGTTTTTTTCCCTACAGTAGCGGTCATATTTTTAGGGTTCCTTGCACAAAGGGTGCTGTACGAGCCTTTTTAGTGGATGCGATGGTCGTTCAATGTCGCATCAATTACGACAATGTGTAGGTACCTACTCCCAAAATGTACCTTACTGAATAAATTTATAACCCCAGTAAATAGGTTTATTTATAAAAAAATCTATTACACTTGACGAAATGTAGGCACTAGCAGACATATGAGAGTCATACGCAAACAAAAAATCGCGTAATTAGTGATTTAGGTACGATGGATATTTTTTTAAAAAGTCACAAATGTAGACTTCTGAAAAGATTTATTTATCGGTGTAGATTTTCTAACGCATTTACGCATTAATATCATTTTCCGGCGAGAACTAAAAAAAAAACTGATTCAATACCTACTACGATCTGTTTTCTTTGTTGGTGAAATGTTAGAGTTTAGTTATTTAGTATTTAGTTAAACTATATACTTACATATATATAATTCCTCAGAAGCCTTTAAGGCTTAAAACCTATTCCGATATTATGAAACGCCATTCAATTTCATTTCATAAACATTTACATATTGCCTTCAGATTTCCAATCCGATGATACAATTCCTTATTCTAAAAAAAAAACTATTAATATCGATGCGAAGCCTGATTTCCCGGCAACGTAGCCTAAAGCACGATTCTTATCGACAACATCGATATTCCGAAGCGCAACACTATTACCTAACACGCGAAACTGCAGTTTGCATCAATAAACATCGATAGTATCTTAAAAACCGACTAGGGGTGTGTCCTGGGCGAAAGGGTATCGTAGTAATATCTTACGGCTGTGTATACAGGGTGAGTCAAGCAAATGGTTTATGGAATGACTAGTTTGTTGCACCTGGTTCGCTCATGAAAAATTAGCCGGAGTGTTTTACAATACTGGTTATTCTTAGGTAAAAAATAGTTTATGGTCTATCGAAGATAAAGCTGTATACTGATTTTATTTGAATGAACTTAAGTATTTTTAGGTAAAATAGCAATGTTCCAGATTTTGACTATCTACAAAAGCCTAAGACAACTATTGCCTTGACAGTTGACAGTATGACTTGACAGTTGGCAGTTGACAGTATATTTTGACAAGTAGAGCTGTCAAAATAGTTACAATTTAAAGAAAAGAGAATCGCTTTATGCTGTACATTATATTAGTTAAATAGATTATTTCTGATTGAAATTCCAACGTATCATTTCATACATTTTGTAAAACCTTTAACGTTTCTGCAAAGGCTTCTATTTTAGTTATTTATGGGGTTATTATGAATGATAATGCATGGCTTTCGAAGGGCGATGATTGTCATAATTCAATCGGAATCGATTGCCCATTTAAATGGTTTATAATTATAGCGGCAAATGAGCGTGAGGAACAAATTTAGTTCACTAACTTACATTTAAAGTGTTTTACCAAAAATCGTCGTCATTTTCAGCCATGCTGTTTGTTCTGTAATGAGTATTTGGTACTATTTTTTGTATCAATGATTGATTGGCCTAGACAGCTTTATGGGAAATTTGAGTTTAAAACTTTTGATAAAAAATACTTTGTATTTCGACTAAGCAGAAATATGACGTCATAATACAGTAAGTAACTGCATACATTGTATTCTACGTTGAAGTAAATGTTTTGGGATTTCTGGAACAGTGAATAATATACTTACACATGTCTCTAGGAATTGTACCCTAGGAATTGTAAATAATACTTTATTGCATTTCCATTCTTTATTAACACAAAAAACCGATTGAAAAAAATATTTACTTTAAATTTAATTCATCGTCAAAAACAGCTTGAAATATCAGCGCGCAACTCCCAAATTGGTTCTCCACATTATATCCTACGGGTATTTAAAAATCGCCACCAAAAACTCGCATCGCCCAAAGACGGACCGGACCGGCGCCCGGGGACCGAGGACCGGGACCGGGGTGCTCTCAAAACAGCCAGAGAACAACATTCGTCGCTCACCGCAAATAAATCCAATTAAACGCTTTCGCCACAGCGTAGTGGTAACAGTGAGGTGTTGAGGCAATTTTTTGTGTACATTTCTAAGAGCGGTTATGCTCTATGACAAATGCACCAGATATGATACAATAGGGATGTTGACTAGTCAATTGAGATACTTTTAAAGAGCTGTCAAAACGAAATCACTTCATAGATTTTGTATGGGCTTGTCAACGTGTGACGTCACTAGTTCGTATAGTCAAGTGACTTAATATTAAGCAGTTTTTGTAAAATTAAAAATCTTAGACTCAATATGATACAAAATCAATAAGGCTTAACAGCTGCGATACTTTCTTTTTCAGAATTGATATTTCAAAATTAAATATAAATGGTGTCAACATCCCAATTCAGATAGTTCAGCTAATCTCTAAGACTGTCGTTAAGCTAAGTAACTACTGATTTTGTATTGCGTCAGACAAAAATATCATAGCCACAATCTCTCCAGCGTTTAGTTCGAAGTGTGCTTATCATCACAACGTTGAAGCTACCACCTTTGGCATTCGTTTCATCACAATGCATTCCGTCACCGCTGAGCTAGTAGATTTACACTTATTTATCTGCAAAATCTAAAACTACGTGCCCAGATTTAAAAGCAAGAGCATCTTTTACATCACATTAGTCCCATGTTGGTCGGGGACTAAAAAAGAATGTGCCAACTGTGTCTCTTGCCTATCATGTCGTAAAAGGCGACCATATACCATTGTATATGGGGTTTGGGTATGTGATTGTGTAGCCGACAAGCTAGCCACTTGGCACTACTTTTTCACAATTGTCCATCTAACCCAGTGCAGCCCAGTTTTGTTTTTGGCTGAATGTGGTTAAAGGGACTTGCTGCCCCTTTGACTCTGCCTACCCCTTCGGGGATTATGGGCGTGATCTTATGTATGTATCTTTAACATGTTATGAGCTCTACACACGTTGGCGCTAGACTTCAGGCGAGCAACACCGAGCGATGACAAGGCAGGGCAAATAGGCTGTCTACACGTTGGCGTTGGCCATTACTAATTGATGATTCTTTGTCGTAAGCAAAGTTGCCTCACCGTTTTACGTTCCGCTGTTCCTCGTTACGTTGGAACCATTTGTCCGGGGATGGAACAAGAGGACAAAACGAAAAACTGTCGAGTCGACGTTCCATAATCAATTTGTGGTACACACCGGGAGGTTATTATTAGGGTGTTATGATCGTGATTGTTTGTTGAGACCTGAGGAGTTGGGGTGGTTAAGTCTTAGAGTGTTTTTAAGCTTTTTTCACATCGGAAATTTGGCGGGAGAGATCTTGTTTTTATGTCTCGCTAATTCTTCTATCCTACTAATATTTTAAAAGCGAAAGTTTGTTGGATATTTGTTACTCTTTCACGCAAAAACTACTGAATGGATTTTAATGAAACTTTAGGATAATATAGTTAATACACCCGAATAACATATAGGTTATGTTTCATCGATGTACCACTCGAGCGAAGCCCCGGGCAGAAGCTAGTCTTTAATATTTTCTATAAAATACTTTGGAGTTTTCCACGAAACTTGGTTTTCAATTTACATGAAGTAGTACAAATCACACTTTAATCTACCGCCACAAAACTTCGCCTATATTAACAGAATTTTTAAATTAAAAAAGATCATCATTTACATATATTAGTTTCAAAAGTCCAGAGGTTCATTTTTGGTATTGAACCAACACTGAATATAATGTCCTTAGCAATTGATCTATCACCGATCTGTATGTAAGAACATACATGCCATCACGCCCCCAATCCCCGAAGGGGTAGACAGAATCCAAGAAATATTAAGCTCCTTCAGATTTTTCATATCCTGCCTTGTTTCTTTTGGACTAAGCGAGATATTAATGGCTATACGTCTAACTAAATTTTATATATAAGTTAATTCCCGCGGCTTTGCTTACACGATTTCTCCGTCATCACTGCAACATTAGCGCTGCATCTCGGATCGTAAACACACGCCCGAACTCGTTAAACTAGCTCATTTCCCGGCGTGACTCGCTTAAATGTAAACGATCTGTCAGTATTGCCATTAATTTGACCAGATTTGTTATCGCCCTTACTGCATCGAAAAGGGCTCCAAAATATCAGATAATACAGCATAATAAATCTAAAGTCTCTTACACTGTCGATAAGCTGTATTTGAATAATGGCACCAAGATAATTGACAGATATCGTCAACCCAACGATCTGATATTAGCATTTTAATGATGAAAATTTTGCTCGCTAAATGTATATAGGTACATTTAGCTTAGTGTAGTCATTGAATACCTACGTAGGCAACTTTGTAACTATCTACTCTATTTAAAATGAAATCCTTTGGACTCAGACTCTGCCTTTGAAAACTCAGTCTTTATCACAATGGTAATCAGATAAGTGAATTTTTGCTAAAAAGCAAATTTTAATATATTTTTTACTAGCTTCTGCCCGCGGCTTTGTTCGCGTGGTACGTCGCATAAGCTATATTATTCTAAAGTTTCATTAAAATCCATTCAGTAGTTTTCGCGTAAAGAAATAACAAACATACACACTCACACACTCACAAACTTTCGCCTTTATAATATTAGTGTGATTCTCTAACATCTAAATAATTTTCGAATTGTTAATTAGATAATTGCCACTCGTATTTCCCAAAATTCACACTAGAACAAAAAAGGAACGCATTCACCCTTTTTTCACTCGCGCAATAATATGGCCCGTGTACTATTAATCAAAAAGTTGAGCAATTTAACGTAGCGACAGATTAACGATAAGCCTCTTGTCCTCGCAATAAATTTAACCTTTAAACGTTGGTCAAAGTTAAGCGGCCGCGGTGAGCCCCGCCGGTGGCGTCACGCCGTGCTGATGTTTTTTTTAATCGACATTTTTTAAAGTTGAATGGTTTGTTTTGTTTTCGTTGTCCTAAAGGCCAGTGATCATCATGACTCATTAACCATCAAAAGCTTTCAATTGGTTTACTTTTTAAGAATCCAGGCGTTTGTGTAAAATAATACATCTGCATAAGCTACTTACTGTGGAATCATATATTTGTATGTGTCGCTATTTACGACATGCTAGGCAAGAACCAAAGTTGGCACATTATTTTTAAGTCCCAGACCAAAATGGGACAAAATATTTATGTTATAAATTTTTTATTTAAAGCTTGACCCAAAAATTTACCTAATACCTCTCTTCCAGAACCAAGATACGAGACGGCATACGCGTGCGAGGGCAAGACCCTCAAGATCGGCTGCTCCGAAGGCTCCGTGATCCACCTCATCAGAGCCAACTACGGTCGCTTCTCCATCACCATCTGCAATGACCATGGCAACATCGACTGGAGCGTCAACTGCATGTCCACAAGGAGTTTGCGAGTTTTACATAGCAGGTGAGCAGAATACATATATAATAAATAACTATACATACATATCATAATGCCCGCAATCTCCAAACGAGTAGACAGAGTCAAAGGGACAGTAAACCCCTTTAACCACATTCAGCCAAAAATTCAACTGGGCTGGGTTAGATGGAAAACTGTGGAAAAGTAGTGACAAGTGGCCTAGGTCTTCGGGTACACAATTGAATCGAGTTTTGCTTTTTAAATTCGTTATTTAACGTTAATATTATTTAATAACTAAATCACTGCATCATCTTTGTTTGACTGACTGGCTCGATGGTCGAGTTGACAGAGACCGGCCACAAAACCGAGGGTTGCGGGTTCGAATCCCGCTATGGGCAAATGTTTCGTGTGATGAACATGGGCATTTGTACTCGACTCTTGGATGTTTATAAACGTATTTAAGTATGTCTATCAGCTAGTATCCATATCACAAACATAAGCTTAGTTTGGGACTAGGGAATTAGTGTCTCAGTCTGGAGAATTCATTTTATTATTTATTATCTAAGACTTGTTATTTTGATAAATGCCGTATGAAGATTATTTGCTAATATCATTGCAACTATAACAGTTTAGTCTAAATAATGTACACGTAGATTAGGAACGAAAGTGGGCTATGCCTAAACCGGGATTATCCGCCGTTATTGATATTGCTGAAACAATAATGGCCCATTTGTGGTTTCCATTTGTCCGAATAATTGTTAATAAATCCTCGCTGCAGAGTGATTAAGTTTCAGAAATTGTTTATGGTTAATTTCCGTAGAAAAATTTTTACGTAATAAATTTAGTTTTTGAACAAAAACTGTTAAATACACCTTGCTAATTTGCCAGTCGGCGCACGAAAAGTTAAATACTATTTAACAATAATTATTAAAATCGAAAAAGAAGTGTTCTCTAATATTTTGTACGAAACGAAACTCAGTCAGACTGTTAAAAACAGCTACAGATTCTCCTTAAGATCGTCCAGTTGCTCGAGTCTTAATCATCGTCCGATAAGGCTGCATATTCACCGACTTTAAAAAGAAAGTCACATTTCAGAACGCGAATATTCTAAATCCCATTTTAGTTTTTCAACACATCGTAATCAAACACATCGCTTGTTATTTATAGACTTGTAGTTGAATAAAACAGACGTGACTAGGATGCGGGCTTTAAATTGTGCTTAACAGTTTTAAGGACGTGGTGACATCAATCTAAATCGTAATCGTATCGTTATCGTAATCGTATCGTAATAGATAATTTTCTATAAGGGACACATGTTTCATCGATAGGTTTTCAGTTGAAATCAATCAAATATCGTAAATGTGATTAATATGTTTCAATGAACATTATGTATCGAATTGATAAACTATAATTAGATACAACAATATCAAGATGAGGACTATCTAATGAAATGAAGAATCGTACTTGTATTTAATACAAAGAAATGTGAAATATTTGATGATTTTAATAATAATACTAAACGTTGCCGAAGCCGTTACTTTCATACTTAAATATCAAGGATTAAAATTTATTAATACCCCTCAACCGAATTATTAAGAAATTTCTGAATACCAATAACTCATTTGTATTTCCTTTTAAATTTTTAATTTAATTCTTCGTACACAGAGGAGCTTTAATTTTTTCCGATTAATCAAACATTTCGGTGTACATTCTAAAGGAATTCACGTTGAAATATTTAATCACCAGCCTATAGATGTTTCGTCAGGATATTTATTTTAAGAAAAACATTATTACTACCAACAACCAGTATCATGTCGCCAATTAGACAAGGATATCGTATTACATAATTATCTTCAACCAATTAATTATAATACAAATGTTGCTAACGAAAAATATATAAAAACGCAAAATCGCTATCGAAAATTTTTAGACTCGTCGATAAATGATGTCTATATTTATTTTTTGCAATTATAAACTTGTTTTGTGGCTCAATTAATTAGTCGAAGATGAGAATATTGCTCATGTAAGCATGGATGATAACGGAATATGTGATTTTGTAATTGATAAGATACAACTTATTAATTAATAGTGTGTAGTTGTTAGTTCTATATTCCCACGTATGTAATTAAGGATCTATTAACATCCTTTTTTTTTTTTTTTTTTTTTTTTTTTTTTTTTTTTTTTTTTTTTTTTTTTAGTTGGGGAAACTCCCACGAGCCGTCACCCTCTACTTGGGGAAGCAGAGGGCGGTGTGTCGGACTCGAACCGACTAAAACCCCAACGTGGCCTCCAGCGGCGCAGTCCCGGAGGAGCCTGTATCCCCACTGTCGGGACTATACGACTGCTCCTCCGGTGATGCGCGTGCCGCGCTACGCGGCCCACCTCGCGCGGCGGTGGTCGATGCTGTGCAGCCCACGACAACAGTCGTCGGATGCACAGCACCGAGCACGCGCGCGCGTCGAGACATGCCAGGCCACCCAGCATGTCTCAACCACTCCGCCCAGGATTCAGACGCCGATCATCCCCGTGACCGGCGTCGTGGGCCCACTCTCGCGCTGTGCCCTCTGCTAAGCCAGAGGGGCACGCGGAGAGCGCCTCGTCAAAGGGGCCGCCTTCCGCCCGGCGACCCAGATTGAGGGTCTAGCCCTGTCGTCGCAGAGGGAGAGCATCGAGACGCTCAATCCCTCTGCGACCCACCACGACGCGACCCAGCGCGCCCCTGTCGGGTTGCCGAGGATAGGGAGGCGAGCAACGACAACACTCAGCTCCTCCTCTTCCTCGGCAACCCTGGTCCGGCCGCAGTGGGTCTACAGCCGGACCGCCGCAACTGCCCGGTAGCAAGTCGTGCAGTTGCGGCTCACCTCGGGGTCCTTCTTCGCTTCAGCCCTGCCATGTCAGGGCCTACTAAGCCCCCCCGGTACGACAAACCGAGGACCCCGGCGGGGGGGATCTATTAACATCCTGCCTCTACAACTATTAATTGAGCTTTAAAATAATTCTGTAATATACACAGGTAGTTACACAGTATAAAAAAATACGATTAGTATATTCGTGTGCCTTCGAAGCTATCATCATCTTGCTAGCGTTATGTCCCGTGCTTAGACGGGGTCTGCTTAGACCATGATCCAGGATGTAGCGAGTCTGGTGTTTAACGTTGAGGCGACTGCCGATCTGACCTTCGTAACCCTAAGATAGGGGAACCAGACAATTTCTTTATCATGGTTACAAATCCAAAGTTATTTGAATTTGCAGGTTTCATCACGACGTTTTTCCTCACCGTCGAGCTAGTGGTATAAATACGTATATAGATTCGAAAACTCCAGAGGTACGTGCCCGGGTTTGAACCCGCACTCCTCGGTTAAGAGGCGCGTGTCCTTACCATTGAGCTACCACCGCTCTTGTGTCTTCGAAGCTAAAAAACATAAATTACTTTCATGTCATTACATCCTCGGTGCTTTAGGTATTTCTGGACTGTGGCGTCATTTTGAGCTAACTCAATTCAGTGAGTTACTAAGATAATTAGTTACGTTATACATACATATCATCATGCTCGGAATCCCCAAAGGGGTAGGCAGAGTCCCGGAACAGATGGAATTAGAAGATTTGATGGATGTGAAAAAGAAGTCACAAGTGGCTAGCTAGCCGCACAATCTATTTGATTGCTTTTATTGCTTAATATCCAATACACCATTAATCGCTGACTTGATAGGCAACAGTTGGCACATTATTGTCTGTTTCTTTGTCTGGAACGAAGTTTCGAAGTACTTTTAAGAAGTATATTGAACGTGGGATATTTATATTTACCTGCTAATATTATAAATGCGAAATTTTGTATGTATGGATGTTTGTTCCTCTTTTACAAAAAAACTACTGAATGGATTTTAATGAAACTTTAGAATAATATAGCTCATACACCCGAATAACATATAGGCTATGTTTCATCGATGTACCACGCGAGCGAAGCCGCGGGCATAAGCTAGTAGGAAATATGCGCTTGACCCACTGATTTCGAATGTGGACCGTTTATGGCGCGAACTCGCATTAATTTGTCCGTCATTCGCGCGAGTTAGGCGGCAACCTCCGCTGTTTATTGGCAATCTCGCGCGGCTAATGTGATAAACTTCGCTGTAGCGAATATTTAATTTTCGACAAATTTTCGCCAATCCCGCCCGGCTCGGGTAACGATTACGTGTTCACGCTGTGCGTGGGCACAGTGTGGGTATAGGCAGTGAAGTAGCTCATTCAGAACAGTCTCAATAGTCATACTAGGAAGTAAAGAAGTAATGATATGATTTTGATGATGGTTTCATTTGAATGAAACCTATTAAAATAAATTAAATAAACATTTATCACTTTTCTTTTAATTTAAAATAACTTCTTTCACCTTGCTCTTCTTAGAATATTCATCAACAAAATTCGCTTAAAACATTGTATTCGCCTCATTATAAATATCATAGCCAGACTTATCTTGATGTGATTTCACTTTCATATTTTTCATACAAATTAAACAAACATATACAGAAATTCATTCTGGCGCTTTCTACGTATCATATGATGTTTATTTCTATGTCTTATGGTAAGTGAGGTATAAGACTATATTCCACTGTAATTCTCTGCGTTGTGGTTAAACAGCGCAGGCCAGACGCGAGCGAGAAAAAAAATTGTAACAAGATTTAACCCTGATTACACATACATGTTTAACCTTCATCATTATCTTACAATTTTCCATCTAACCCAGCCCATTGTCTCTTGTCTGGAACTTAAAAAGAATGTGCCAACTGTGTTTCTTGCCTAGCATGTCGTAAAAGGCGACTAATGGTATATCGGGTTTTGGGTATGTGATTGTGTAGGCGACGAGCTAGCCACTTGTCACTACTTTTGTACAATTTTCCATCTAACCCAGCCCATTGTCCCGGGTTGATCTGGGACTTAAAAATAATATGCCAACTGTGTTTCTTGCCTAGCATGTCGTAAAAGGCGACTAATGGCGACAAGCTAGCCACTTGTTACTATTTTTCACAATTTTCCATCTAACCCAGTCCAGTTTTATTTTTAGCTGAAAGTGATTAAAGGGGCCTGCTGTCCCTTTGACTCTGCCTACCCCTTCGGGGATTACGGGCGTGATGTTGTATGTATATAAGTATCATCATCATCTTATTCTTCACCCAGGTTATCTGGGGTCGGCGCAGTGTATTTTCTTCTTCCATTCGTCTCCATCAGTCGACATCAACCTATCTACTCCCATACATAATTCCCTTCACTAATTCTCATTGCAATACACTAAACGTTTCATTTTCCTTGTCCACAGATGTAGTATGCACCAAAACTGCAGTATACTGGCGAGTACGAATGTCTTCGGAGACCCTTGTCCGAATACTCTGAAGTATCTTGAAGCTCATTACCAATGTGTACCAGGTAAGATAAGATTAAGATACCATCAGTAAATCTTGATAATTAAATGACTTTAGCTGTCAAAACGAAATGTTTGAAGATAATTTGTAAGGAAATAACAAACAGTGACGTCACTGTTTCTTATAATCACACATTAACACAATATATAATCTGACCAATGGGACTTTGGTCGCAGGGTGTGTGCTAAATAACTAACATATTGATTTTCATCGGATACATATATTATATATAAATTATATTTTTATTGTATTATACATTGTGTATGTTTGTACTATTTCGAAATTTAAGTTATCAACAATGTTCCTTGTATTATTATGTTTAAATAAAGCCTATCACTAATAAAGACAAATTTATAAGACTTTTTAGACCGGCCCGTTGGTCGAGTGGGCAGAGACTCTGGGCACGAAACCAAAGGTCGTTGCTAAAATCCTGCTAGGGGCAAATTTTAAGTATATCTATACGTTTACTTAGTATCCATAGTACAATCGGAAGCTTAGTTTGGAACTACGTAATTGGTGTCAGTCTGGAGAATGTAATGGTGATTGGCTCAACACAGCTCTCGTCTACCGAACCAAATGTATATCCAATATCGTTACAGAAAATATACCTCCGGCTTCGACACTGATCAATCGGTGAGAGTCATTGAGACGAGATTTAGGTGCCTTTGATTCCGATACAACATTTGGATGCAAAGGAATGTACTGAAACACACGTTTGTGATGTGATAGAGCGTAGAGCTTTTGATTAAACAATAGCAGGTTTATCTAGTAACCTCAGAAAGCCCAAACCTCTATAACAATAGCATTAACGATTTGTGATTATATTTGTCACGGACTAGTAAAAAAATAAGGACTACGCGCCACTAACTAGACGTTGAAGGTCCTCAGGTAGTCCAACATGACACGCAACTAACGACATAATAAGCTCTTCAAATGACAGATATCCGTTAAATGGTAGTAGGTATCTCACTCCCACACGCTTAAACGTGGCTTCACGCCGTAGTATAACAGCGTGGAGTCCTTCTTTTTTTACTAGTCCGTGTATTTTGTATATTTTTTTATTCAACACTGTAAGGAAAAATGACACTGCTCTTGCAAAGTGTGTGCCAGTGTGGGCAGTTAAAACCTTACCTAAGATAGTTGACTCCTGTTAGGTCCACAGGGCCGTTATAATTGGTCTATAACGAAGGTTTACATGCCCTATACTTTAACTATCTCTTTTTCATCATCATCATTATCAAATACTTCTTCTGTTGCTGGACATAGGCATTTTCTAATGGACAAAAGGCCTGACCTTTCGCTTTGCTTATACAGTCCAGCCCTTTAACTAATTATAAATAGTTATTTAGTTAGTTATAAATATTTTCTTTGGTCTTAGACCTTTATCCTTCATTATTTCAAATAAAAAAGATTAAAGAGCGGACATTCGACAACTAAGTGTTCAGTTTTAACCAGTTTATTAACCTTTTTCCAGCATCGACAACCAGCACGACTAATAGGCCTTCACCACCGTGGCTCATCACGTCACAGCCAACAGTGTGGCGGTCTACCGCGGCGCCGGTCCCGAAGAGTCCCGTTCAGGTCCAACAGGGGGAGAGGAAGAAGCCGACTGTCATCACGCCGCCGACCTTCAGGCCGCAAATCACGCTACCACCCGAGGTGAAGCTTGGAGACATTGGCACTAAGGTAAGGAATGTTTATGGTTAACATTATATACATAGCAGCAACCAATCTCGACGAGGATTAGCCAACTACGGATATGATAATACAGTGCATAAGTGTCTGCGCAAACACAAGTGCACTATCTGTTCTGTCACTCTCTTAAGCGAGACGGCAATTTGATAGAACGAAGAGCGGTCAGGTGTAGGATCAACGCCTGACCTTAAGCATAATTAGAAGAAAAAACAGTTGATAATCAGCAATTGATTGTTAGACTAGTCGGAATCTGCTCATATAACATTCGTTTTAATTGAGCAATTTTAGTTCTTATTTCACACAAATTAAGTCGACGTATTGCTTCCAGAAGCCGACCACCAGACAACCGGACTCTTCTTCAGAGAGGGATCCACCGCAACCGCCTCGGGAAAGCGTGCCTGAAGTCAAAGAGGAGTCATCCAAGGCTTCAGAAGCAGACCATAGTCCAAGAAATGATAAACCCAACAAAGAAGAAGAAACTTGTAAGTTCGGTGTAACTTTTCTACTTAAACTCTTAGATACTTCCACATATCAAAAGAAGAATGCAGGATTTTGAAATAATCTAAATATAGTTTTATGACGATTCGTATCGGATCAATTTGTTCTAATCTCACTTTCAGCTTTCCTCACTTTCCAATTTACTGTTAAACTTTTCGAAAATGTATAATTTATGTTTAAAACTGATTAGCTAAATCGGTACATCCTTTCTGCAGTTTTGAACAACCAACATTTTTTATTACTAAATGTTGCAAATATGCATATGCAGGTACTACTTGATACCATCATGTAGTATCAACCTACTATACGATTTTGAAATACCAGAAGTAATCATATGTGGTTTGAGTGCGTTGCTGACCTACATACATACACACATCAGATCACGCCCGTAATATTTGAAGGAGTAGGCAGAGTCAAAGGGGCAGGAAGCTTCTTTGACCACATTAAGCTAAATAAAAAACTTTTCTGACCTATAAACAAAATAATGTATTTATTAATTATCATCCAGCAGTGACTGAAGAAACGATGCAATGGCCAGTCAAGGATGAAGACGCAGAGTCTTCACCGCCTGTACAGGAACCACCCAAAGAAATAAGACCAGAAGAAACGGATGATGAATTTGATAAAGCATTCTGTGAGTACAATTAATTAATACATTTACTTATTAGCATATAGTCTGCTTATCCAGATATTGAAGAATTGGATTGTAGCTTTGTAATGTTATATTAATGTATTCATCGACCATAGAGCTTGTTTCTCTTATTCTTAAGGTTATATGTGCATAGATGAAGATGTTTTATATGAAAGTACATTTATATACATTCAACACACTGTAACGTGGATATGAAAGAATTTTTTGGTCCATTGAAATTTTACTTTAGAGGTTGATCTGTCCATTCGCTATTTAATACTTATAGAATTTCTATTCTTCTTTCTTCTTAGTCGGTCACTCTTGTCAGAGTGGTCGTGGCTGCTGATGAGCAGGGCTGCGGTTCGCCCTCACCACTTGCCTTCAGGGGTGTTGCACGTCGCGCGATTTGCCTCCACTTTTGGCGGTGTTTGGCATCGCGAGAACATTGTATGAGAATGTCTATACTAACTAATATCTCTGTTTCTGTAGCGACCAACGCAACTCCTCTTGGGAGGAGGGCATATTGTCCCCAAGTCACAGCCCGAGGATTGGACTGGAATTGGACTCTAGCTGGGTCGTACGCGCTGCAGCCCTGCCCAGGGGGCGCCACTGGGCTGGCTCGGTGGAAGTAAGTAACTCTGTTATTCAAGATCTTTTTAATACTAGCATGCGAATTTCCCAGTACCATTCATATTAGCTATAAGAATAAAGCTATGGATGCAACGTTATAAAGATGTCTCTAAATACCCATGACTGGAGTACAAGTGACGTTCAATTGGTTCCAAGCCAATAATATTGATTGTATGATGTTTGGTACTGTCAGTCCTTACTTTAAGTTAAAAAATATATACAGTAGATATGTATAAATGACGTATGTATAGTTGATGGTATACTTATCGAGTCCTTCACAGATAAGTGCTCAAAACAAAAATGCGTCATGTTCCCAATAATAAAAATATTGACCTATGTTTCTTAAATCTGATCGGATCAAGTTTTTGGTTGTAATTTATATATTTTTATTTTGATACTCTACAACAGGCCCACACTAAAACGTGGTTCAAAGTTAATTATGATTCATACACCTTGTTTAAATTGTTTTGAAAAGAGTAACTACCGAGTTTCTTGCCGGATTCTTCTCGGTAGATACAACATTCCGAACCGGTGGTAGAATCATTTAGCTGTGGCTTTACCTGTATTTGATTTATAAGTGTTTCCTTGAAACCTATATAAATAAAGAATATTTTGACTTTGACTTTGACTTTAAACTATAATTAACTTAATTCCAGATGTACCCTTGCCCCACATCACTTTACTGAAGAAGACCGAAGAAGTCCTAGGAGACGAGGCTCTGGTCTGCAGTCTGGAGAGAACTTCCACGACTTAGGTCTAGACCAGCCCAACAATGATAGGCAGTTGCAGCTTATTAGAAGATTGGGATCGGAGGCACTACTAAAAGGTAAGTTAGTGTAGATGCATACATTAAATTTGTTAATATAGTCAACATCGCATCGAACTTTTGCTTAAGAGTAAACTAATGCGGTTGGATTTATATTAGTTTCTCTTCTATACCTTACGATGCTATGATAGATACGCATAAGTTCAATCTTAAGCTACATAGAGTTAAATTTTATAATTGTATGAATGAGATAACCTATGGTTCCAATACGCCACCTTGCGAGACACCTCAATGTTCAAAGACATCATTTTTGCTCTTCAATCTATTCTAAATCTAAATTACTCTCAAGAAGTCCAGATAAAATTGGTAAATCTAAATTGTGTAGGTCGTGAAGGTGATTCTGCTGAACATCTGATAGACTACCGGGGTGGTGCTAGCCTGCCCGATGCCCAAGCATCTAGTCAGAATCCTACCACCAACTCGGAATTTGCATATCGTAAGTATATTAGACACCTCGAGATAAACGCGCGACGGAAATAAAAATAAAATATCAATGTATAATTCGACCTAAAATTTGGCTTCTTTGATTTGTGCAATATTTCTAAAAATCTTTTACTCTGACCATTTCCTAGTACTTTATATACAATTATTTTTTCTTTATCATTATAGCAATAGTTTTATTGAGATAAAGAATAATAAAGAAGGATTTCATTAGTATCAATAAATATTTTATAAAGTTTATTTAACCTGTAAATTTATTTGTTCCAGCGGATGCCCTGCCAGAATGGTTTGGCTCCACTCCAGACCTCAGTGAGTGCCGGTCCGTGTGGCTCAACAGTTTGGAAGCCAGGGTTAGGGAGGGAGAATCACTGCTCAGCATCAGCAATGATTTAGCACAGGTAATGTATATACGAGTACTCATATTTCTTTGATTCCAATAGTTTTAGGTGGATCAAAAGATAATAAAACTTGGATAATTAGCTAATTTTGGTCATATGCACCGTATTCAAGACATTTTCCTGTTTAATTAAATTATATGATGATAAATATAAAGCTATCCTTAGATAGCTAATGGTTACATATGTCAGATTGGTAGTCGCTTCAATGTAATAACCAGTCTCGCTGAATCCTGAATCTAACTGGGTTCCGACTAAACACGGGCCATAACGCTAGGAAGATGGCGTTAATGATGAAATTAGCTTCAACGTTCTGACCAAACATAGAAAATATAATTCTAAGATATACAAATTACCTAACTTAGTTACTTCGTACTACTTCGTAGCTAAGCTCAATGGTTTCTTATAGGTGACGTCATCGAAGACCTTATACGGTGGTGACATGATGACCACAACGATGATTATGAAGAAGCTGGCACAGCGAATGTCGCACAACGTCCAGACCTTTCCTGATCCTCGGCAGAGGGAAGCCTTCGTCACCGACATGTTGCTTGGCGTTATTAAGACTGGTGAGTAACCATAAACTAAGGAAGACATGTTTACTTTGCAAAGCCTTTGAAATGTATTTATTGAATACGAATTTTTTATTTATGAATGATAAATTTAGATCTAATCTAATCGAATCTAAGGATTAAATAAAAAAAGAAGAAAGAAAAAACATCATGTTTTTAATATAATAAACGAGACACATTAAAGAGGATACTAACTCTAGATACCGGCACATTTTGATAATATTGATTTGCTAATTACCTTTCCCTTGAATCCAATTATTTGATAAAATGGCAGAACTATGTTACAAAATATAAACTCAATTCATATTTGATCATAAAATAATCAATAACAAATTTTACCAAAAATCATATATCAAATTATGCTCATTTCCATACAATATCATTACTTATACGTATTGTCTCGTTTTACCAGGTTCAAACCTTCTAGAAGAGAGCCAGCGCGCCTCCTGGGCGGACCTTAGCCCCGACGCCCAGAACCGCGCCGCCAGCGCCCTGTTAACACAACTCGAAGAAAACGCCTTTCTCTTGGCTGATGCTGTCACTAAGGAGAAGACCATACTGCAAGTTGTCAAGAATATCTGTAAGTATACACTGACATTTTACAAGATTTTGCATCTTTGAATTAGTATTTATATTTTATACTAACATAAAGCTGACGAATTTGTTTGTTTGGTTGAACGCGCTAATCTCAGCAACTACTGGTCCGAACTGAAAGAAGATGTTCGTGTTGTTTAGTTCATTTATCGAGGAAGGCTATATAACATTTACCATAAACGCGGGTGAAACAGCGGCCACAACTAATTGTAATATTTTTGTAATGGATATTAATACTGAAATTAAATGAAACGTGCTAATCTCAGAAACGTTTTGTTTTAAATAGTCCATTTATCGAGTGAGGCTATCATCACGCTACGACATATTAACCATAAGCGCAAGTAAAACCACGGATCATCCTCTTGTCCTTCTCCCTGTTGGTAATCTGGGGTCAGTCCTCCTATCATCTCGAGGACCCTGGGAGTCCGAAACACCCCACTTATTTCCCCCCGGTTTCAGCGGGACGGTGCGTTTCGCATTACTGTGTCAGCAAAAAAAAAGCATGTCTTCCTCTTCCATACGTCTCGGTCAGGATATCTTGATAAACATCAACAGAGCTCTTTTAATCATGAATGAAGACTAAAAATAATATCCTCCAGCTTAAATAAATATATTATTTTTAATACCAATTAAATATCATAGACAATGTTTAATAGTAACACTGATATGAAGGTATTTGTAATATCTTCACGAATTAAAATCATATTTTTTGTCAACAGGCCTCTCTGTAAGGGTTTTAGAAGTCAAGAATGTGGAAGACGAGACGTTTCCTTCCGCGATCACACAAGACCAGTGGAAAGCTTCTGAAGATACCATCACGATACCCAAGGCCGCGTTACTTGGTAAGTGTAATAATAACAATAATAATTTCTTTCTTTATTGACATAAAATCGATTACTTGATTATGTTGATAAATCAAAGTAAAAAAATACTATTTTACTATGGTATCGATCGTAAAAAACAGTAACGTGTTCATTTATTTATTTAATTTTTTTCGTGTTAAGCTCTTTCTTGCTTCCATTCTTAATTTTTTTCTTTTTCCTTTCATCATTAGTTTCTTTGTACAATATTTTCTTGTTAAATTTTACTGGACTCACTTCTGCATCACGCACAACCTAAACGTTTTTCTGTCTCGCTCCAGCGAAATTACCTTATCGATTTTTTTACCTTTTGTAAGGCACCTCTCATGCATACCTGCCACCATAATTTTTACCTAACTCTAAAAAATCCTTGAAAGTAGTCTCGTCGCTTTGCGTTGCAAATCCGTAACTTTGCCATGCACACATTATTCTAGCACAACTCTTAAATCACCATAACCTCTTTCCAGTCATCATTAACCTTACACAAACCAACCACAATTTTCCTCCTCAGACAACCGTCAGAATGACCTGGTCCGCATCGTCTTCTTCGCGTTCGACCGCCTGGAGCAGATCCTGCCGCCGACCTTCATCAAGAACCCGCAGTATGCGGCCTTCGCGTCAGACTCGGCACTCTCGTCTTCCACTAGCATTAACTCGGAGAAACGGAACCTCACTAGGGTTTTGAACTCTAAGGTAAGGGCCATAAGCATCTGGGTCTAATGGCTAATTAAACGTGGAGAAACACAACGTTACCGAGTATTAAGTTCCGAGATTAGACCATTAAGTATTTGGATATAGTTATTGGTTAGACACAATACATTACAAATAAATTAACTGTATTATTAGAACAATCTCTTTGGTTAGATATTAAAAATTAAACCTACTAACGTACATAAATGTAAAAAAAAACAGTTCGCTATGAAGATTCACGTAAAAATAATTTGAAAAAAAAAAGCTTTCAAGTCGTGATATATAAGAACACAGTATGGTGTCACCTTATAAATGTACCTTTAAAAGGAATGAAGGTATTTATGAGGTATGGAATTATAAATTTAAACTAAAATCGATAAATGATTAGTTATTTTAAATAATAGTATGCTTTGATAACTATAGTGTCTTACAAAATTATTGATGTATAGTGTCATCATCTCCCTGTTCTTGATTTTCATACTCTCGTGTGGTTTCCTGCAGGTGATATCAGCGAGTCTGGGCAACGGGCGGCACATCCAGCTCTCACAGATGGTGCACCTCACCATGAAGCACCTCAAGACCGAGAACGTCTCCAACCCGGCCTGCGTCTTCTGGGACTACACGCTGCAGTAAGTTTTTAACTAAAGATTTGACCGGCCTGTTGGTCGAGTGGTCAGAGACCCTGGCCACGAAACCAAGGGTCGCGGGTTCGAATCCCACTAGGGGCAAATATTTCGTGTGATGAACATGGATATTTGTACTCGAGTCATGGATATTTATAAACGTATTTAAGTATGTCTATCCGTTCACCTAGTATCCATAGCACAAGCTTATAAGCTTAGTAGGGAATTGGTGTGCCAGTCTAAAGAATTTAAAAAATAAAAAAAAAAAAAAGATGCATTGTAAACCACTCTTTGACGTAAACAAATTAACTTTACTCGAAATGTCGAGACGAGAAACCAACCTAAGATTATTCTTTTTTGTGCATTTTCAACCGACTTCAAAAAAAAGGAGGATGTTCCCAATCCGACCGTATATATTATTATTATATATTGTTTATAGATGCAACCATTGAGCTTAGTTAACAAAAGTCATGCAATAATAGTGAGGCAATTTATTATGGAGTTTTGGGGAACCTTTTTTTTTTATAAATTATTTACGTTCTGGCATTTGACGACAGAGATATAAAGAGCTGATATAGAGACTTTTGGTTACTTTATAAATCCTTACTAATATCAAATACGAAATGTTGGTACACGAAAAGTTAAAAACTCCCACCCCGGAAAAACCACAGATGCTGCGGGACGCACGATAGACTATTTATTACATCGAATTCCATACGGAAAACCAACTAACTCATTTTCTTCCGCAGCGGCTGGTCCTCCGAAGGGTGCTCTGTGGAGTGGTCCAACGCCTCCCACACGGGGTGCGCGTGTTCCCACCTGACCAACTTCGCGGTGCTCATGGACGTGCACGGCGTGAGCCTCGGCGCGCACCACGAGATGGCGCTGCGGCTGCTGACCTTCGTGGGCTGCGCTGTGTCTGCTGTGGCGCTGGCAGCCGCTATTGTGGTGTTCCACTGCTTCAGGAACATGAAGGTATGTAGTAAGCTTACAGATACAGATATAGACTCCGTGAGGCGCAACGGCCCGCCCTTGTGATGCTAGGAGGACCCTGCTCCGAACGAGATGATAAATCGTTGCCCTAGAGTGAAATTACCCGTGGTCCTGAAACCGGGCTCGTAGCGCGGTATATCCATCGCGTGATCACAAATATTGCACCAAGAGGCAATAGAACACTTGCTTCAGAATATGACTACACACATATCATTTTAAAATAGACTTGCTGCTTCTAGAACAATCTTACCAAGGCGGTAAGATGGTTCTAGAAGCATTAAGTAAAACGTTAAATATCTATTGTCTACTCCTTAAAATTGGGCTTCTATTTAAATGCCTTATAAACGCATCGCGACTTAAACGACAACTTCAACTATCAACCGCAAAAGTCATGCAACCGTCACCATACCCAATACCTGGATGGGTAACCGACCTAAAACCTTTTCTACCGTTCCAGTCGGACCGGGTGCTGATCCACAAGAACTTGTGCGCGTGTCTGCTGATCGCCGAGGTGGTGTTCATGTGGGGCATCGACCAGACCGACAACCGGATCCTGTGCGGCGTCATCGCTGGCATGCTGCATTACTTCTTCTTGGCTGCCTTCGCTTGGATGTTTCTAGAAGGTAACCATTTTGTACCTTATCAGACTACCAGTTTATCGGTTTACCGGATTACCGGTTCAGATGATAGGTTATAATCCCAGTTGTTTAGTATCTAACAGAAAAAATAGTTAACTTGTAAACATATAGATAGTTCGCCATACATACATAACATCTAGATACATAATATATAGACTATGTTTTATCGATGTACCACGCGAGCAAAGCCGCGGGCAGAAGCTAGTACAAAATAAAAATAAGAGCATGCCTAAGGAAAAGCGTTCGACCTGATTGATACAAAATAAAAATACTAACGCCTCAAAAAGTGTAGCATGAATGCAGCGCTCCAATTTAATATGCGTAGTGGCAACATTTTAAAGCGCTTTTTTTAATAGTTTATGTGAACTTACCCAATTTTATATGTTGAAAGAGATAATGCGAGTCTACGACCACGCACTCCTAATAACTTGCCAAATTTATCTGAGGGCTAATCCGTATTTATGTACATGAAGAAGCAGGTATTTATTCCATCCCCTTCCAGGCTTCCACCTATACGCGATGCTGGTGGAAGTGTTCGAGCCGGAGCGGCCGCGCGCGCGCTGGTACTGCGCGTGCGCGTACCTGGCGCCGGCGCTGGTGGTGCTCGCGTCCGCCGCCGCGTACCCCGCGGGGTACGGCACCCCGCACCACTGCTGGCTGTCCACCGACAGGATGTTCGTGATGAGCTTCGTGGGGCCGGTGGCTTTGGTGCTCTTGGTAAGTTTTGTCAGATTAGTACGTCACGTCAAGATCTGGCTTCGAAATATTTGTCTTGTGCAATATCCTACTAATATTATAAATGCGAAAGTTTGTATGTATGGATAGATGTTTGTTACTCTTTCACAAAAACCTACTAAATGGATTTTAATGAAACTTTAGAATATTATAGCTCATACACCCGAATAACTTATAGGCATGTTTCATCGATGTACCACGCGAGCGAAGCCGCGGGCAGAAGCTAGTTAGAAAATAAGTCTTTATTTGTCATAAACGCCTTATTACTTTAATAAAACTAAAAGAACGGTAAAATTCAACGTTGTGTGTTATATATAGGCAACTGTACAAATGGATATTCTCTATAAATTAAATTAAATAAATCAACACGGTATACCAAGTAAAAGAAAAGATTTTTAACTTTAAAAATGTCAATTACTTAACTAAAATATAAATAAATAGATTAGTCTACTAATATATATGCATACTATATGACTAATACTCCTATGTATCCAGGCACGATGAGAAATAAAAATGGGCGTCTATCATGTATTATTTCATACACATATATTTAATAAGTACTTTTTTATTTCAGGCTAACTGGATTTGTCTGAGTATGGTGATATACATGATGTGCCATCATTCAACGGTCTCTATTAAGGCTAAAGAAAATTCCAAACTTTACAAAATAAGGTGAGCATCTTTAGTTCAATCGAATGCAGTCAATCAATAGATTGACCTATTGGTGCAATTTCAAATACAAGGGGAGCGGGTTCGATCCCTGCATTAGAACAAATCTTTACTAATAATATAAAGCTGAAGAGTTTGTTTGTTTGCTTGAATGCGCTAATCTCAGGAACTACTGGTCCGATTTGAAAAATTATTTCAGTGTTAGATAGCCCATTTATCGAAGAAGACTATAGGCCAGTGATGGCGAACCATTGGCACGCGTGCCTCAAGTGGCACGTTACACAAAATTGTGGGCTCGCATTCCTTTGAGATCACAACATGTAGTACAACAATGATTGACAATAACATCATCATCAGCCACTCCCGGGCACATCAAGAACCAATTATATTGACATTTTAGCACATTTGTTTAAAAAGGTTCGCCACCCCTGCTATAGGCTATATAACATTGACCACAAACGCGGGTGAAACCGCGGGTAAAGTAGTATAATAATATAATAGTTTTGTTAAAACAAGTATGTGTCGGGCATGGGTGATTTTTTACTTAGTTAACATTCTGATTTTCGTAATAAGTGTTCAAGTTACTTACTCTAGAACCAGATCAATGTATGTGATATTGTCCGATATTTAAGACAGCCTTAATTGAACTGTATTAAAAAAACAAGGACTCTAATTGTATTCAAGCATAAAATAATATCTACCTACGTACCATGGCCCATCTACAAAGCTAACAGTAGAAAACATTCGCCCAACTAACTAAATAATCTATCTACCCACGTTTCTATTGGCAACAGATTATATATATTAAGCATATCAAATTCTAGAGAAAAAAAAAACAGATTATTTTTGTCGGAGAAGGCACAACCAGTTTTCTATTTTCTGCAATAGGCCACTCCATCGCAAGGGAACGCGGCAGTTTCTAGAGGTTCCACATCCTGAGAGCGTTAAACCAAAAGTGAGCTCCCTCTCGCTGCCTGCTCCGTCGTAGACTCTGCTAAGCGTCGCTAGGCAACGCTGGCGTTCCGCTTACTCCTCTGTCAATAAAGATGGCGCTGGTATCGCGGTGATTCCGACATATTCGTGTTCCCACAAACTATTTCCGTACTAATTTCGAAACCCTTTCTCTTTCAGGGTATGGCTGAACAGCTCTTTAGTGCTGGCGTTCCTTCTGGGGCTGACCTGGACCTTCGGGCTGCTGTATCTGAATGAGCAGACGGTGGGCGTGGCGTACGCGTTCACCATCCTGAACTCGCTGCAGGGACTCTTCATATTTATCTTCCACTGTTTGCAGAATGAGATCGTGAGTATATTTTGACATGTCTACAGAGAAATCTTTATGTATCAACAAAACTCATAATTGATAATAAATTATTTACTTACTTCAAAAATTTTTATTAAAATTAATTTTAAAATAAGTATTGCAAATGTGTTTCTCAATTTATTAAAATGGTGAATTTTATCAAATGCTCAAGCTCTTTAAAACTAAGTCCGAGGCTTTCGATACATTCCTGTTTCTAACCGCGCTCAATCCCCAGTTCCAGAAGGAATGCGCTCGGCTAGGGCACCGTCACCCGTGGCTGTCCTGCTGCCTGCGGCTGACCGGGCCGCCCGCGCCGCACGCGCCCACCGCCTCCTCCTCCAACCACCTGGACACGCGCCAGGGCAGCGTCAAGAGCCGCCGGTACCACCAGAGCGCGCCGCCCGACGCCGAGGACGTGGTCGACCCGAGGGATGTCACGGTATGTGCTTATGTTTGACGATTTTATTTGTCATAGTATCTGATATAGCTGTGTTGCGCAGCGAGTAGTGACTATTCTGTTAGATATATATGTATGTATGCGTATCATGTAACATACTTATAAACAACTATGATTGTAATGGTACGCTGAAGTCCAAATGAAGTTAAAAGTAGGTTATGCAGGATGAAGTTGCTCCTGCGCAGCCAATTCGATTGAAGTAATCGATTAGACCAGGGCTTCACCAGCAATCATAAGGGATGGTTCCATTATATTTTATATCTAAAAACTATCTATTTCATGTATTCAATCCATTCTACACTTCTAATTATCTGAGAGTTGTCAAAATAAGTTGGCGCAAAATATTTTATTAATGACGTATGGACGGGAATTGAAAGGAAATGAAATTTGTTAGATGCAGAAATTACATTAGAGCTAAAAATATGAATATCAACTCACTCGGAGTCAGATCCTTGATATTTCTAATTACTATTATTAATCTAAAACCATCCATATATATTTTTTTAATTGCCATTCTAGATTATCGGAACAATCGACATTTAATTGGTGATGGACATATTGAATACATTAACTATCATTAGTTTCTTATATATCGTTATATATTTTACTAATAACGCCAAACATATACAATGAAATATGTAAATAAGTATTTAAATTGCAACAGAGTACGGCCAGCACATCAGTGTCAGCGTCAACGACCAACAACTTAGTAATCAACAATCTAAACGTTGTTGTCAACAACAACAACCACAACAACAACAACGTCATAAACAACGCCGCAGTCGCCTCCCTAGCGGCCGCAGCTGCGGCTCACAGCTACCATTCCCATAGAAACCGTAGAAATTCCCAAGAGAACCAAAGTTTCGGCCCGCCAAGCAATTTTGGGCCTACTCTCAACGCGACTGCGGCTAGTTTCCCACACAACATTCCGGAGAGAGAAGCGGCTCCTATGTCGCATCTTAGGAACCCCATGAATGCAGGCAGCGGCAGATACCCCCAAGGCTACAGGCAAAATGTACAACAAGGTGCGTACGCATTACCGAGATAGGACATTTAAAATTCACAGACTAAAATATCCCAATTATTATTACAGAGTTTGTAAAAATACCACCATAAACACCACTTTGGCTTCCAATGTTACTAAAGACAGCTCAATTTGTAATTTGTGTTTTGTTAACATCCGTTTGTGTTCGTTCTGTGTCACTAACATGTTTTGTTCCGTTGCACTGCGTCAAACGAAACGCACTATTTTGTTCCGCAAAGGTAACGGGTATTGAAATGTCAAACAATGGCATAAAACAATACCTTTTTCATTTCACCTTGAAATACTTAAACGGTAAGTGAGTATTTTTTTGGTTTATTTTTTTTTTTTGTTACTAAAAACTAACGCTTTCTTACTAATTTTCTTCTTGCCATATTTTCCTTTTACTAACAAATTTCTAGTGGTGTGGTGGTCTTTAAGCATCAATAGTATCAAATACTTCTAACGATGCTTCTAGTATAAGTATGAATTCTGGATACATTTAGTTTGAAAGTATAAATATAAATCCTATCTCTGTAATGCGTATGTATAACTGTCTTGCCAGTAAAATATTACTATACTTCAATACCAGTTTTTTCGCCTATATTATCTAAACAAAAACTGGTCAAAATATAAATAATGGAATGTTCATAATTGGTAAAATCTATACATCCATAGAATCTTCTTATCGTAGTGAATCCTCTTGTTGGTCAGATTTCTGTAGTTTTCAGGTCGTTGTCTCTTTCACAGAAGCTATTTACTTGTTTACATACGTCATTTATATACAGGGTCTTCGGGTCGCTACAAAATATTGCATGAAACATTCCTATCAAGAATTCTGCAATTGGTTTTGGTGGACTTATCTTTATATGAAAATGTATTTTTAAGCCGTTATCTTACAGGTATAAAGATAAATTTCTTTGTACAGAGTCCTATTTTTATGTAATTAAATTAAAGTAAGTACTTAATGCGTGTACATTCGAGTTATACTTATACCTTATAATAAAAATCACAAATTGCAAATATTACATCATCTTATCTCATTCATTCGATCTACTTTGAAAACAATTGTAGTGTTTTAATGATTTAAAATTCCTACATTGAAACTTGGACTATGTATAGAAAACAGTATTAATCCACAAAATATTTGTGACTACCGACATATATTTCAAATTACAACTCTTCGTCATAATGGCGGATGAATTTCCAATAAAATAGTATTGTGTATTTTATTTCCTACTGATTATATTTAAGTATCGTTTTATTTATATACGTAAGTGTACATTATATTATAACCTACGCAGAGCTACAACATCCACCCTGAGTCGGCGAGATGGAATGTCCGACCAACCGCCCCCATTTACGTCCCCAACGACGAACGAAACGCGCGCGTACCCACGCCGCAAAACATACCTCACAGTGCATCGCACACGCAGAGTATTGCGTCGATGCATAGCTACAGAAACAATATCGAAGTGCCCAACGATTACCAGAACCTCCGCTCGCGGTCGCCATCTTGTTTCTCGAACAAGATGGCGGCGTCGATTGGCGGGAACGACTGGACGCTTGTCGCGAACGGTGGCGGTATTTGGAAGGTGAGGGGTGGGCTGTTGCTTAGTGTGCTAGATCACAGTCTTTAGTTAACGCTTTGGTAAGATCTCAATGTTGTTATAAACATTTAGTTCGAATATAAACATCAATCGTCTGCATTGTGCTTAATACGCTGTTATCTTCTAGCGATGTCAGCTTTTCAAAACTCGGTGCTATCAGTTTCCTTAAACAGAATATAAGTTTAAATTAGTATTTAAAAGAGGTTAGAGGGTATCATCATTTTTTTTATCTTGTTTTAAAATTATAAATATATTCGATGTACCGAGATTTCTATCCGAAATTAATAATCAGATTCATTATGTAATAACTACAATTATGTATGTATACCGCGGTAAATGTAAAATATTACAAGAAACTTTATGTCATACAGATTAAGATGGTCAAAATTAAAAAATAATTTATCCCAATTATATTTTAGATATAGAAATTTAATATTTTACAAGATATACCAATAAACTACTTCAAATGCATCCAAATAAAGGAATATAGTCATAAAATTTAATAAAAAAATAAATTCAATACAAACTTTTTGCTATTTTCTTGTATTGAATTAAAAATATTATTATATATTTATTTAATATAATAAACTAAGCATGATTTATTTATATGTTTTTTAATATAGACGCGAAGAAAAGACTTTAAATTAATATTTCAAACCGCACTTAATAATAAAAAATGTTTTATATAAAAACTATTGTCTAAAAATATATATATTTATGTAGCTATCGAAGAACATATATCTATTTACTATATTTTCCTCGAGATCTTACCAAAACGTGACCCACATTTTAATCGCATGATACCTAACCATAGATCATTGCATGACATCATCCAAAATCACAGAATTGTACATACATACGTGCCCCGCCCGCCTCCTTCTGTAAACTTCAACGAACACATGTAGGCAACTAGTTTGAACTAAAAAAAGCACGCAAAAAGCACTTTTCTATTGTCTTCCTTAATAGTCGTTAATTCCTGAACAAAATTAGCTAATATACCATAGACAGCTGAACTGAAATATGTAAAATAATACTTTATCTGTATTTATTAATACTTTATCGTTTATAGTATACCATGTTTTTTTTTATTTGATTGCAGTAATAAATTCTATTTTGAAATGTGTGTAAATAATCTTTTGCCATGTTTATTTCACAACGTTTGATGGAGCTTGAAGAAATTGAGCTGTTTTTTCTTAGCATACTTATAGTCAATGTTAAAATTAATACTTATTAGGCAAGCTTATTTTTTATTGGAAAATAACACAACATATGAAATAATGTAGTATATATTTTAAATCTAACTAGAAATTTTTACTATTTTTATTTATTTGATTTTAAATAATCAAAAGATATACATAAATAAAATCTTTAAATTAGTCTCAACGTAAACGTTTTGTTTCTTTTAGACATAGATTTGTTAATTTATTAGAAACTCGACTGCTGTCAAACCTCTTTCATGAGGAATAAACGCCTAATCAATTGTCTAACGTCTCAATATGTCCACAGAACACTTCTTCTAAACACCACCCAGGCAACGCGGCGACCCTGCCCCACCACGACACGCTCTCCCGCCAAATGGTCCAACAGAACCACATTCACAGCCCCTACAACGAATGTGACTTACCTTTGGCGCCCGGCTCCCCCCGCCATGTCATAAAAGACGAGGAAAGTCCCCTCCACCACCAAGGGTACCAGACCACGCGCAGCTACAACCACGATTTCCGTAACCCCCATGTCTACATGTCCCAACACTCCCCTGGGAGTCAGGAGATGATCTTCCGAAAACACTACAAGGATGAAAACAGACGCAAGCACCACCACCATCACGGAAGCCAGAATATAAACCATACGTACTCAGAAATCGGGTCCCAGCAAGGTCGGATGTACCGGCGCGGCTCCGAACAAGAGTTTCGGGTCATCCAGGACGACCCGGTCTACGAAGAAATAGAAAGAAACGAGACTCTTATGTCAGATATGTCGGACGACAACTCTGGTCCAGACAATTGCAGACAGAACCAGCACCACGGGTCTTCGAGCTCCAAGTTCTTCGGCGACCATCGGCCTCTTATATCATACAGTCCAGGTGAGAGGCACCACCATGATGAGCACTACGGAAAGTACGGGAAATGGGACACGCTTGAGCGCTACGACCCGAGACATTACGAGAGCGGCAGACTGATGCATCAATACCACCAACCGCAGGAGAGCAACATGAGAGCCTTGGCAGCTGTACTGAACGGAGAGAACAATGTGGTCTGCCACTTGGAGCCACACAACTCTTACGACGTGTACCAACCGCAGAGTGGCAACCCTAGGACTGTATCGCAGCCCAGTTTTTAAATCAGTGAAATGAGATGTGATGTTGAGCTAACGAGCTCCGGTTTTTATATTAATTTTCAGTGTTAGTGACTTGTAAAGGAACGGTGTACAGAATAGCGAATGAATTTTTCTATGGACGTAGTCATAGTTGTCATAGTGACATGATAAGTGATAGCGGTTATGTAGAAACTTGCCATAATATGGACTTTAAATAACATATTATATTTATAGCATAGTAATAACGTAATTTACATCACTTTTCCACTGTGATCCTACTTAAATATAAACGCTCAAGTTTCAGTGTTGCGACCACTTTCGTTTTGAGATGTAGGTGCTTATAAACATGATTTTAGGGATGTTTAATAATTTCGAATAGATCCCTGTTTGAAAGTATCTGTCAAATAGCATGTTGATTCACGTCATTGCGCGTTCTAATCACTAAATGTGGATTTTTGCCGCGTGAAATCGATGTCTTATTTGAAATATCCATTGTGAAACCATGTTTCTAAGCACCGTTTGTATGTCCAAAAATTGACGGTACTGAAATAGTTTATATATAAAATATTTTCAAACAGTCTGTTAAAACTTGCTACTTTAATACAAAAAAAAACATGTCAATAAATATTTTAACTTAAAAAATAATGTTGAGTCCCATGGATTTTTGGACGGACAAAAACGGCGATTTGTATATAAATAGCGATTAGTACTAGTCTTTTAGTACTTCCAATGTGACCTTACTACTCTCTATCGACCTTTCCTTTATAATCATGGCATTTCCTCATTACTTGCATTTCTCTTATTGTAGATATAAAAATCTGTGATGTTTCATTTTATGCGTTAGATTAAGTTTGCATAGACATTTTTTTATAAAAAAAAACGAGAAACGTACACTGCCATGTTAACTATTGTGGCATGAACATAGCAACACCAAGTATTTAGTTTTTTATACCGGGAATAGTGATACCATCAATTACTCTGACATTTCATAATAATACTGAGATAATTTTTATCTTTGATACTACGTTTATATACTAGAACCGTTTTGTAAAAACTAAATTCTGTAAACTGTTTCAAGGCTTTTATCGCAATTTTACACGTTTTAAAAATTAACTGTCAAGTGTTGTGTTGCCATGTTTAACCCACAATTTTGTACTACGAAATCTTTTACACGTATTTTAACTGTGGCAATATTAATACAGCTAATTTAAGTTTTTTTTTTAATACTGCAGCTTTTTATATCATTACGAACGTTGTTTTATAAAATTTCGGAAAAAATCCATCCAACCTATTATAGACTGACACCACTTGATGTTGTGCACTTCCTGTATATTAGAAACTTAGTGTAAAAAACTTACTTACTTAAAAAAAAATAACAAAAAATATATCATTTCCACCACACGTTATTAGGTTTAATTTTATTAATGCCATGAATAACCTGTTGTTTTGCCGTACGGTTAAGGAATTGTTTATTGAGAATTGATACAAGTACAGTACAATGTAAATCGTTCTTTTTCATGTATATTTTGGATCGACTAAGCAATATATTAGACTGAAGTATTTAATAAATTTCCGGCGTTCGAATAAGGTAATTTTTAAAGATATTAATTTTAGTGCTGCCGAAATTTATAAAATACTTTTTTAATGGGAAAAACTGATAAATTTGTGGGAAAATCTTATTTTTTGTAATTGGGTATACTAGTCCATCTATTTTTCCCACTGTCTAAATATAGTAAATGTACATTGTGTCCTGTGTATTTCTGTTATATATATTTTTTGTTTTGATTGTATTTTAACAACGTTGATAAGTATATTAATGTAAAGTAGGACAAACAAAATGTGTAAATAATTTAAAGTTTATATAAATAAAGAGTGGGTATTCTGAGAGAATGACCACAAATTAATTTATGTTTTTTATTGAAATTCAGCCTTATACATATCTACATATTAAAGGGGCAATGAAATATTTCAAAAATAATTTGATAGAGATATATTTCCACATAAAAAGACTTTACACCCACAAAATAATACAAATCGTAAATTATGAGTTGGTTGAAAATTTATTTCGTAAAACTTACAACACGAAAAATGTTAGTTAATTTTTGACAATAATAAAATCATAAAGTTATTACGACAGACTTAAAACTAAAATGTTTGTATAAAAAACATTTACATTTTTTTGCATGTTATCCAAAGGTAATGAGAGATCCTTGTAAAGGCACAAAACAGTTGCCTTAGAATGAGATCTAATTTTTGAAATTCTAACTTTCGACAATTTTTTTCTAAACCTTACATAATAAAAAAAATATCCAAAAAATATTATATTTTTAATCACGCCAAAATAATACGTCACATTATGTTTCTAATTTGGGTAGGCACTGCTTCAATCGTAATTAATACAATAAAAGAATATATTAAGCACCACCGCTAGAATCTTAAATATCTTCAAAAACGCAATTTTGAAAATAAATTCAAATGAAAATTCACGAGTACGTATTATAGAAACACATCAAATTATATAGAACCTACTTAAAATTAAATTATAATGTAAAGTAACATTATGTAGGTACCTAACTAACATGAAGAGACGCTAAGATGAAAATGAAGGCACATTTAGGCTCGTTTGCTTAAGTATTTTCGTTTATAGATTAACAGTAGCCAAAACACGAATAGCGTAAGTAAGGTAAAACAGTTTTAAATTACCTACTCCGTTATTGTACAGAATCGTCGTCAATGTAATAAATATATCTATAAATAAATTCAGGCTGACGAAGGGTGCCGTTGAAGCGATGTTACAATTTACAATTATGTATGGGTAATGAAATGATAATGAACATCTAAAAGTAAGAAGTTGAGACTTAATATTGAAAAAATAAATGCCATTTTGAGATGAGAACGCACCACCAAGACGTTGCTTGATAAATTCATATTAATGCATTAAAAATAGTGATAATGCACTATCATTTTGAACTCTTATACAGCATTATCTGAAGTCCGCAAATAAAAATGTCAAAAGGTCTAGACTTTAGTTGCTATAAAAATTCAAGATTATTGATTTAGTTAAATAATTACATTAAACTAAGCAGATAAATACATATCCTGAGGACTTTGAAGACAATTACAGTGGAAAAAAAATAGGTTATAGGTATGTGATATATGTTTAATAGGTCGGATTTTTAATTAAAAGTGCGTTTTGTTTATTTAGAATTTTCTAGATAGCTTGTGTAATTATCGTAGTAAATTATGTGTTCTTTTATTATAATTGATAATAAGTGTGTTAATTAAAAATCCAGGCTTATGTAAGTACCTGTTCTGACGAATGTTTAAGATGTAAACCAAAATGCTGTAAACACTGTATGTATATAAGATTGACATTTTCCGAGTTCAATTTTACAAAAAAACGATTTGTACTTTTTTTTGTAAAATGACATGCAGGCATATATTTGTCTAGGCTTAGATTAGCCTTAAAAATAGAGTCGAGTATAATCTATATGTAGGTACAAATGTAAATAAATGTATACCAGCTTCCAATAAAATTTATCAAATATGTTATTTATGACACAGATAAAAAGTAAAATAGAAAAAAAAAAACTGACGACAAATAAGTAGCTAATTAACGTGAGAATGAAATCTTGAAAATGTTGAAAATTTTCTAACGTTAACCTATAAAAAGATCGTTTACACTTCTGATAAATTCTGAAGGAAGGACGCTTTACATTTTCACACACCGCACACAACACCAAGGTTCGCAGTCTTCAACCAAATTATCACATAGCGAAAGACACTACACTTAATATGAGGCCCCAAGTATATAGGTAAATAAGTGCAAAGATGCACAGCCAAGTTGAATTTAAACATTTATTATATTGTATTTATTTTTCAAACGAAAAGCAATATTGAAAAGCCTTTTAAATAATATCATAGACTCAAGTACAGATATTATATACGAGAACCACGCTCAAAGGAAATATAATTTATACGGTCGCAACATTCTCTGGATGTTTAAAACCAAACCGTTTAAAATCGCAAACAAATTAAAAACCGCAAAAATTACGATCAAAGGAAATACACTTTATACGGTCTCAAAATCTTGACGCAAATCTGTCTAAAACCTGGAGCCCCCACTAACCTAACCGACGTGCTATGAACAGCCACAACTATCCACCACCATGCCGGGTATCGTCCCATAAATGATGTTAAGATCATGATCGAAATACAGCATCGAAATGCTGCTCATCCGTCTAGGGGCACAACACGGGCCTCCGCTGCCTTGAGGAGCAGCTAAATGAACTAGATGTGTGTGCGGGTACTTCTGCAGGAAGCTGTAAGGGCATTCCCCGCTGCAGTAGTTGGCGTCATACAACTTGGGCGCTATGATCCAGTCCCAGCCGAACTCCTCAAAGTTGACTACCAGCGGGTATCTGCAGCAGCGCACCTCTTTCGTGCTCTCGGTGCAGTCCATGCCGATGGTGCGGCGAGTGCGCTTGTGAGAGTTGTCCTTTAGACTTACTTCTATGTATGGCATCTGGAATGATAAGTGAAGTGTTAGCAAACTTGCTTAGACCTAGGTACGTACTTTTAAGTATGGAATGATATAATAATGTTTATCAAACTTAACTCAACTCTTTTTTGACATACTCAGATCTAAAATCTCTGGAACTACACAGAAATTAAGATGCAGCTTAGTTAACTCAAAACTGCATTACAGCCCACCAAAACACCCCTCTTTTTGCGACGGGGGTCACAAGTTGGATGCACCAACTATCTAAGTCTTGAGATGCTAAATTCCTTTTTTCTCTTTTCACAAAGGTCTATAGTATATTCAATTAAAATGAATTAATTACATAATAAAATAAACGCCGCTTATATAGCATTAGCATGAGCGGTCTAATCATTAGTGTATCCAGCAATATTCTTTTTGATAATTTCGTACGCCACCACACACACACCATTTGACTATCCTATCCTGAATCTTATAATATTTTTCCAATATTGAATTAAATAGAAGCAAATAGTATTACATTGTAGCAGGTTTATGTCGCAAATATTGACCAATTGGGAAATTGACAATGAGTAGAAACAATTGCTCTTGCAATTGTTTCTCCATGTAGGTATATCAAATAACACGTTTAGCATCTAGCTAGACATTAATTTATAGTTTTACTTGGAAAATCCCATATATATTTTTTTATTATTATAAAAGAATCGATTGATTATGAACAACTGAATAACTCGAGCGTGGTTTATACTTGCCTTGAAATCTGGTTTTAAGAAATCGAACTCAGATATAATTAATGTAGTTTAATTAGGCACTGATAATATTCATTCTTATAAAGTTAAAGCTTGGAATTACGACATATTGTCTGCCAGTTAAAGATAACATAATATTTACTGGGGGTCATCTTTTTTAATAACTTATTCATGATTATCTTCATTTGCGCAGTTTTATTAGGTCCATTTTTATGTGTATGTCTAAGCAATAATGTTTATCTAGTGTAAGCACTTAATTTTAACCATAAAAGATTTGAGTATCTGAAATTGGCTGATCACAAAATAATTTAAATGCCATTGCGCATATATATGATGATGACACAGAAAGTGGAAGGGCAAAGTCTATTGATTCACAGGGCTTAAATGATAGACAACCATAGTACTCACTTATAACAGTTGGCGTACGCCAACTGTTAAAGGTCAGGACTATGGTCGCCATAGTGCGTAATAACTATATTAGCTAAATATTAAGATAATGGTCGAAGCAAACATCTATTACTGGGAATCCGCAATATTGTTTTGGCGCAATAAGATTTTGGAACAGATTCAATCAATCATTGAACCTTCAAATAAAAAAGAACATTAGTTTTAAGTCGAGGATCACTTAAACAAGGAACTTCCAAGGAGTTTAACCTTCGTTATCCTCAGACAGGTAAACCAAAAGAATTTCATACTACAGAATAATAACACTCACCAATGCATTATTTGATTCTGAGCTCGGATGTGGTACAACCAAACTCATACGATTCTTGGAGTCTTGTACTCTCACAACTATGGCTAAATACTCGCGCGGCAGCCTGAAGAACTCCGCCACCATCGTGGTCACATTCACCTTGAGCCACTTGCCCATCTTCAGGTCTTTCCTGGTCATCTTGACTGAGTTGTCAGTATACGGCACTGACGCTTTGCTTCCCTGGCTGTTCCTCGTGACCCTGCTGACTTGGAGATTAATAGTGAAGTGCTCATCATTCTCAAATGTGGTGGTGTTCTGCCGAGGCTCCAGTTCTTGCACGTGGATGTTAAGGACTGCTTCGTGCACCTCATTTTGGAGAACTTTGTTGGTGAACCTGAAGTTTATGATGTTCAGCCCTTTGAAGTGGCTGTGGCGTCTTGTGTCTGTGAAGTGAAGAAATTAAAGTAATTAGCTATTTTGAAAATGTAGGCTGAATGAAATTATATTCCTTTGTGTGTGTTTGAAGAATTGAGAATTGTCTATGATTTTAAGTTTGAAATGACAACGAATACCCACCGCGCCAATTTTTCGTGTAATAACTTACAAACTAATTTTAATTAAATTTTAACGTTTCGTACGAAATACTGACTACATACTAAACTGTTATACCCATAGATCAGTTGATACATCATTTACCTACATCTAGATATTATAAAGTACACACAGCAAGATGGACAAAATATTTTTTATCAAGTTGAATACAGATATTTACATTTCAACAGCTGTTTCACAATCATACGTTCCATAAATATAACTTATCTGCCCATTATCTAGTTCTATTAATAGTTTTGTCTATCTTCTGTTATTGAATAAAAATAAAATACCTATCTAATTATAAAATAACAAAGAATAATGAATTAGAAAGAATGTTAGAACGATAACACAGTTTAGGTATAAGCGTTAGTACTACTGTAATCAATGCCCATATGGAGGTCATTATACAGTGACAAAATGTATATTTATAAACAGAAATGATACTAATGAAATTCTTATCTATCATTAACTTAATGATATGACTAAAATCGCTCAATGTTTCTTAGTATCTATACATTTTTACGTTGTGATGACTTGTGTGTTTAATATGTATAATCTGGTTATCAATTAATTTTGTGAGTTTAAGTACGTGTGTTTAATGCACACGTACTTCTTTGATAAATATTTAAGTAACAAAAACGTTAAGACATAAATCTACGCATAACATTTATTACGAACTCTATTTGTGTGGAAATAAAATCCATGATTGACTGAATCACTTGTGTTTTTAAATTTCTTGATCGTCCGCAAAACAAACTTTCAGTCATCTTTCATATTGTCTACGGTCATATAGAACCCCAGAGCCGCCACTCTAAGGACCATAACACCATAAACTTCTCTATCAAATCATATTCAAATATTTTTGCACACGGTAAAGAAATTAAAAACACAGGCTGACGCATTCTATATGGGCAAATTACCAATGTGATTGCCCATACAAAGTGACTTTTCAAATCGATATTTTTACTACAAAACTTAAATCATTACATTACATTTGTTAGTTAGGGTTAGGTTGCGTAATGTTAAAGTAAATTTGTCGATGAAAAAAATTTTTTAATAAATTTATACAATTTTCGTGTTTTTTTTTTACTTAAGCATCTTCTAAAGCATACGCAGCTCTTGGGATACGGCATATACAAAATACCTGAAACAAGAAAAAAAATCACTTTTTAAATAGTTTGGTGAAATGGCCCAATTTTTTTAGGAAATCGGTGATATAAAGGTTTACTCTCTTGCTCTACTTAACCTACTTTCCTTCCTTCCTTCTTTTTTTTAACTTCTGAGAACGACAAACTGGCATAGTGTCAGGCAGGCTATGATCACCCATTACCGTCCTACCTGTATATATTTTTTTTATAAGTATTTGCCAAGATAAGATCTAACATCAAATATCGTTGAATTACGGGTGTGTATTGAATTACATTTAGGAATGTTCAGATTTCGAGAAAAGGATAAACGTAATTAGTAGGCTAATCCCGTCTATCCATTTCTCGAAATAGCTTGTAAATATTAAAATCATAATAAACAAATAAATCCGCCAGACTGACACACACACCAACTCCTTAGTCCCAAACTAAGCTTATGCTTGAGCTATGTATACTGGTGAACAGATAGACATACTTAAATACGTTTATAAACATCGATGACTCGAGTACAAATGTGCATGTTCATCACACGAAACATTTGCCCGGAGCGGGAACCCGCCACGTTCGGTTTCGTGGCCAGGGTATCTGACCACTCCACCAACGGCACCAATTCTATTTCCCCTACCTATTTATTAATCAATAGAAGTGAAAACGTTACTGAATATATAATCTCACCACAATCTATACAGCCTGTATCATAAACGAATTACTAAATAAGAAACATTTACGAGAATAAACAGACTCAAATCGCTAGGATCTATTTCCGATGTTTTGCCTCTCAGCTGGCTGTTAAGACTGACTTTGTTCAGTTATTCGACAAAATCTGTATTTTGCTGTTTTTAATTACGGAATCGACAGAGAAAGACATAGACTTAGGAAGTTCTGCAGCCCTAGGGGCATTTGGTGTTTGTCGATGCCTACCTCTAGATGTTATTATATGTCTTTTATATGATGTATTTGCTACGAAATGGAAAAAAGAATTCATCATCATCTTCCTAGCGTTATGTCCCGTGTATAGACGGGGTCCGCTAAGACCAGGATCCAGGATTTAACCGATTTGACCTTCGTAACCCTAAGGTAGGGGAACCAGAAAACTTTTGGATCATGGTTACAAATCCAAAGTTGTTTAAATTTGCAGTTTTCATCACGATGTTTTCCTTCACCGTCGAGCTAGTGGTATAAATACGTACATAGATTTGAAAAATCCAGAGGTACGTGCCCGGGTTTGAACCCGCACTCCTCGGTTAAGAAGAGGTGCGTGTCCTTACAATTAAGCTAAAGATTTCTCCCTGTAGATTAGGCATAGAATTTTTAAACTTATTAAAAATTCTATGCCTAATCTACAGGGACGTCTTGTGTATTTCAGCACTCCTTACTTGCTAAATATTTTTGCTGAACTATATGATATAGCTATTTACAATAGGGAATTGTCTTTCGTAGTCAAGAAGACTTGATCTCATGTTCCATCCTATTAATCAACCGATAACATCTTAACATCGCATCGTAATGTTAACTTTTTTCGACTGGTTCGATGGTGCATTCTGTAGTGACCCTACCCCATGCCCCAAGAGTTGTGGGTTCGATCCCCACCCAGGACAAACATTCGTATGATGAATACTTAGTGTAATGTCTGGGTGTTTATATCAAATATTTAAATATACATTTGTAATACCATTGTTGATTCTGATATGTAACACAAGTGCTTATTAAGCTACTTACCTGGGAATTAGATTAATGTATGTGATGTAGTCTGATATTTAAGAGCGGTGGTAGCTCAATGGTAAGGACACGCGCCTCTTAACCGAGGAGTGCGGGTTCAAACCTGGCACGTACCTGTGGATTTTTCAAATCTATGTACGTATTTATACCACTAGCTCAGCGGTGAGGGAAAACATCGTGATGTAACCTGCAAATTCAAACAACTTTGGATTTGTAACCATGATCCAAAAATTGTCTAGTTCCCCTATCTTAGGGTTACGAAGGTCAGATCGGCAGTCGCTTCAATGTAATAACCAGACTCGCTAAATCCTGGATCATGGTCTAAGCGGACCTCGTATAAACACGGAACATAACGCTAGGAAGATGATGATGAAGTCTGATATTTATTTATTATTTGACTGTTAAAAAATCATGTCTTATTAGTACAAAAAATGTTAGCATTTATGTCTCCTATAACTGTTTTTTATACTTTCCAACGTCCAAAACCATAAAATCATTATTCCTTATCGTCGGAAACTTCCGTGTTCAAATGCGCATTGCAAATAGTTCAGAAGGTCAACTAAGGAATCCGTAGGCTCCCCGATCGTTCCAAACGAGCTGGTTCATTCGAAAACCATCCAGGTGTAATAGAATCGTCTAAAAATACCGAGTTCGTTAATCCACGGCGTCTCGGAACCGCCCACAGCAAAATCTACCTGAGCTATCCAATACTTTCCCGACAAGCTGTTTATCTATCTGTCATCGGCTGTTTACAATAAGCCAATGTTTGTTGATAAGAAAAAGAGCGGTGTGCATCTTGAAAACGTCACGTTGTGGCTGTGAAAACAGTATTCTGAACATTTCTCATGTGAGAGTTATTTAACGGGTTGTTATAAATAAGTGGTTTATTTATAACAGATTTGTTGCCAACCACCTTATCGATCTTCAAAGGTGCAAATTGAGGTCATGCAATTTGAAACACGCAAATATCTTGACTATTTGTGGGGTTCAACCAAAACGAGCTTAGAATCGCTTTTTGTTCATCTGTTAGTCAAGATGCTGGTTGCTTTAAGATACCGTTGGAATTTTTAATTTAAATTAATGTCTGACAGCTGATATTTACGATTTTTAGATTAATCCCAGATCTGAATTTAACGCATCCTGAAGCTAGTAATTGAAGAGACTAAGATATAAGGCAGCTTGCGTAGGTATTCATTTAAATATTTAAAATTATATTAGTAACGGTATTGGACGATAGATTCTGTTTCGTTTCAAAAAAATATTTACATTGAAATTGAAGGATTTTTTGCAACATAAGCAATAATTTTATTTCTGCCTGAATGTGGCTAAAGGCGCCTGCTGTGCTTTTGGCAGAGTCAAAAGGACTATTACTGATCTCAATGCTAGCATAGGGGAGTCAATGATTTTCACTTTGAAAATCTGCTTTATGAGTTACGACACATAAGGTTACAATTGCTTGCAAAAAGTCATTCGCAAATAACTTTGAACAGGGCGCTTGATATAGGTACCGGTGGAGAGAGACCGTTCAAAATCGGTGAATTCGCTAAAACGTGGAATGATATTTTGTACGTACCTACTGAGTCGGGAAAGTTTTAAATATACCTTAAATACGTAACACAAGCATATAATCATAGTCTGGAATAAAATAGTGTGTTAATCCGAACTTTAAACATTTTAAAACACTGCTTACATTCAAACGATACGCTCAACTATAGGCTGAATCAAAGGAACGCCTCTGTCAGATCTGGGCGCGCGAAGATAAAAAAAAATGTGCCAACTTGTTATCAGTGCGCGTCGTTATCAGACTCAATAGGAACCGATGAATGAACGGTCGGGTCAGACGGGGAAGGTTGTTGCTAAAATTGATTAGTGGTGACGTTTGTCTGATGACCGGAGTCTGACGCGTTGGCATTTGAAACGACACTCCATATTGCTTTGCGCAGTCGGGTAAAAATTACTGTTCGAGCGGTAAAGCAATTTGTATTTAAAATTATAATTATTTTTGCGTTACAGTGGAGTTGAAGTGTGTGCTACAGTTCTGAAGCAGGTTTGTTCTTTACAGTAGGATAAATGTATTTTAAAAATTGTGACGATGCATTCAGATTTTTGTCAGGGAGCGGTGGTAGCTCAATGGTAGGGACACGCGCCTCATAACCGAGGGGTGCGGTTTCAACACCTCTGGATTTTTCAAATCTATGTAAGTATTTATACTGCTATCTCGGCGGTGAGGAAAAACATGGTGATGTAACCTGCACATTCCAAGAGCTATGGATGTGTAACTATGATCCAATAATTCTCTGGTTACCCTATCTAAGAGTTAGGAAGGTCAGATCGGCAGTCGCTTCAACGTTATTACCAGACTCGCTAAATCCTGGATCAATGGTCAAACCATAGGTTCCCAACGGGGGCGGTAGTACCGCCCCCTAGGGGGCGCTGGAGATTTTCGAAAGGGCGATAGCGAGCCCAAAAGGCAAATGGGGGCATTATGACAGTTAAGGGAACGGTCGCGGCGTACTACCTAGTTAGAAATTAAAAATAATAAAATACTTGCCTCTATTTTTAAGAACAACATCGTACCTAGCCATCTAGGATGTTTATCGCTCAGCCACGACCATATAACTAATTTAATATGTAATTATTAATCTTACTAATATTATGAACGCGAAAGTTTTTAGGAAGGATGGGTGTGTGGATGTTTGTAAATATTTTACGCAAAAACTACTACAGGGATTTTAATGAAACTTTACAATAGTATAGCTTAGACATTAGAATGAAACATAATTTATGTTTCATTTATGTACTACGCGAGCAACGCCGAGGGCAGAAGCTAGATAATAATATACACACAAATGAAATATATAGGGTATATTATGTAAAAGGGGGTGTTGGGTTTTCATTTTTTCTTTCAAAGGGTGCGTTACATCAAAAAAGGTTGGGAAACTATGGTCTAAGCCGACGCCGCCTGAGGACGATGACTATGATAATAATAACATTCAGATTTATGTCGCCAAATTGAGTGAGACAATTAAAGAAAAATAAAAAAGTCTCATTTATATGTAGAACCGATTTTAGACAATATTCGCGTCTGATATTGACATGCATAGCTCCATGGTTGTTGACTCCATTTCCGCATCCGCATCAATGCAATAACCAGACTCGCTAAATCTATGATCATAGTCAAAAACAGACTAATACTATTAAGGCTTCCTGGAGAGAGTATTTATTTTGAGAGTTTTTCAAAATTTAACAGTCATAGCTGCGTTTCTTGCGTAGCATGTCGTAAAACGACTAACTGCCTATCAGGTATTGAGCTTGTGATTGTGTAGGGGACAAGCTGGCCTGGCTGGCTTTTTCACAATTTTCGAGCATTTTGGCCCTTAAACTCTGTCTACCTCGGATTGCAGGAGCGATGGTATGTAGTATAACTGCGATAAGCTAAAGAACACTACTGTATATAAAGTACATTTTTAATATTAATATAATCTGTAAATTTTAATTTTTATATTCAATCTGGCATTGAAAAGAGTAACTACCGAGTTTCTTGCCGGTTTCTTCTCGGTAGATGCGACATTCCGAAACGGTGGTAGATTCAAATTGTTCTACTTTGTACCTAGTACTTGACGATTCACAAGTGCTTTTTTGAGGCCTACGTAAATAAAGATATTTTTGACTTTGACTTTTTTGCCTTTGACTTTGACTTTAAGAAATAGATCAATTGTAAGGACACTTGCCTCACATTAATAGTATTAGTTTATATGCATGTATGTATGTTTTATCTACATATATGTATAAGTGTGATAAACACGTATTTTCCAACTAGTGAAATGGCTTCGGTCGTGATAAAACAAATAATAATAAATAAAACATTACAATCACAAATTGTTTATTTATGTTATGCATTTATTGTTTTTATAAAGAGCTTATAGCTCAGTGCATAAAGATGCACTTACATTCTAGATGTATTTCTTCAAACTTGACTGGCTCGATGGCGCATGCGGTAGTGACCCTGCCCTATGCACCAAGAGTTGTGGGTTCGATCACCACCCAGGACAAACATTTTTATTAATTAACTTAAATTATTAACATAAAACTGTATTTTAGTAAGCAAAATAGTTTAATTTCATTTAAAAACAACTCGTATAAATTTTCCCGTTTATACGCTACGAGTTCGCGTTTTAGTTGTGAGCGTCAGCTCACAACTAAAACGCTGAATTAATGTATGAATCTGAGAAGTACACCCAATGAATGAATCTGAGAAGTACACCCGCCATTCTGACGAATGGCGGGTGTATATCTCAGATTAGCCTAAACATATTGCCGATATTTGGTACCCTCTGTGTAATTTTACGTACCTCTTCTGAAAATCTATGTACCTACGTCCATACAAAGATATTTTGAATATTAAGTACACCCGCCATCCTGACGTCAGAACCGCGGGTGTACTGTAATCCCATACATGTAAATTAATAACTGTTTAAGTAGATTTGGTACCTCTTGAGTACCTGCAGAAACAAGCATTACACAAATAAAATACGGTATACTTTCAGAGAAAATACACCGCTTCAACGCCCCATGCGTTGACATTGCAACGGGTCTCGCTAGTATTTGATCTCAATGCTAGCATAGGGGATTCAACCATGCTTACGGGGCTTTGGGCCCTCCGCCACTAAATGCCACTAGTGCCACAATAATCCTGCCACATTGTAGTTAGACCACTGGTTGGTGGTATATGTCCGGTTTTATTAAGTAAGAGTTAGAAAGGGTAGAAAATAAATTCATTGTAATAACCATTTAAAACTCGCTAGAAATAAGAGTCATGGTCAGATCGGATTTACTAGTACCTACTATAGAATAACGATATAATATATTCAACACTTCTCCGATAAGACTTGCATACCCCTAACCGCTGGGCCAGGAGGTGTTGTCCAGTGTGTCTGGTCCTTAAATTATATATTTTGTTACTATTACTTGACGATTTACAATTGATTTTTTGAGGCCAACATAAATAAAGATATTGTGAGGTTGAGTTTGATTTTAAATAAAATATAATTAATAGAAACGATAGCAAAAAATCTATACAAAAAAACTCTGAAATGTTTCAAAAATTCTCTTGAGAAATCAGAAAAACAATTTGAAAATCGACGAAGACACTCTTTGGGGGCCGCGAATTTAAAATTAGTGACAACAAGTAATTTTAAACATAGAATTAGCAATGTAATGGCAATTACATGGCGTGTATGGGAAAACCGAATGTTCGCACAACGGGGATAAAAAGTTGGTCCCATTCCAGACGGCAGAAACGCGCACAACGCCAGTGAATACAACAGGTATCGCTTGAAGTAATAAATTGATTGAAAACAAAATATTATTACTGTATTACTAGTGAGCAATAACATTTCTTCGAAATGAGTCGTCAGATGACGTTCTACGTTCGACTACAAACTAAAGAATCCAGAACTCTCTGGGTCTTCTAGATAATTCTAGATTTTTCTCTTACAGGTTTATCTTAATACTTGATAAAGAGGCCATTCAGTCTGGTGTGAGTCTGGGACATAGTTTCTTAAAGTGGGATATACAAATTGTCATGAGCTTTAGTATTAGTATTAGTAATTATTTAAATATTATGTACCATTTTTGATTAACCGAAAAAAATATAAATGTAATTTACACTAAAATAATAATGGCATGCCTACATTTAAAAAATGTGAGTTATTTTTAGGGTTACCTATTATTAACAACTATTACTAAGATTCCGCTGTCCGTCCGTCTGTCTGTCCATCTGTCACCAGGCTATATCTAAAATTTTCACAGATGATGTATTTCTGTTGCCGCTATAACAACAAATACTAAAAAACAGAATAAATATTTAACGGGGTTCCTATACAATAGACATGATTTGCCGTTTTAATAGATAATAGTACGGAACCCTTCGTGCGCGAGTCCGACTCGCACTTGGCCGGTTATTTTAAACTGTGTAGGCATAAAATTGACTGTTTTTTTAGGTTTAAAAAGGTTTCAAACAATTTATTAGGCTACGTCCGCATATTTTTATAATGCTGTAGAAAAGGTAAAATTCAACAGATAAAATTGTTTTTTTTTTAGTTTAAAATAAAATTATTATATTTAAGTTTTTCTACTACATAAGAACATGTATATCTAATATGATATATAGCTTTAAAAGTCATAATTTTATTTAAAAAATACATCTGACCTAGTCTGGGATTCAGGTCCAAACTTATAACACCAATTTCACCTGTTTTGTAGGTAAATCTGCAGGAGGATAATAATTTAACTATAATAAAATAGGTTATATAAATTGCATTTGCTTATGTCATAAGATTACTAAGAAACCCTTTGTGTTTACTTAGTTGCATATCCTTAGAGCATGTATTTCAATATATACCTACAGTTTTGTTCTAAGATGCATTACGCATCATCCCCATGAAATAAGGAAATGAGCAAGCTAGGACATATGTACCTACTACTTACATACCTAGGTAGTTATGTATATATATTTTAAATACGTATTACTGCAATACGTATAAATAAATTCTTAGTTCATAAATAATTTATGAAAAATTATAATGTTAAAACTACTAGTATTCCTGACATTTAGTATTAATATTAATACAAAATGATTATTATAAATGATAGAGACTGCCAAGGTGTGAACAGACGTATATTTGCAAAGAGACTGCTAGAAAAACAATAGGTAAGTACTTTATTACAAAACAAAAATAGAATTCTAAACTTGAATATAACAATAATAAAAAGTGTAAAAAGTATTAATATAAAACTAATGAGGCCAGCGTCGGCAACAATTATATTGCAAGAATTAAACAATGATTTTGTAAATATGATTTGGAATAAATAGATATATGTTAAAATTTGGTCAGCTATTTTCTACTTTTATTTTTTTCCTTTAGTACCTAGATGTCTATTTAAAATCATTTATAATAAATACTAATCCCTAGAAAGTAAAAGATAAAGTTTTTATAAAAGTATAGATGGATAGACCATATTTTGGTAGGTGTATCATATTTATAGGATAGCCAGATGATTGGAAATTATATGTTAACAATATATTGTTATTTAATATTAAATTAAATATAAGTAAGTAAATTTACTTTTTAATAGTGAAAGAAGAAAAATTTTAAATTTTACCTAAATAAAAATTGAATATAATAAATAGGCATTTATATTTAGCTATAAAATAAAAATATATAGGTATATGTATATAATATATTAACAATATTAAGACATGTTTTTGACCGGAAAGATAAGTTCAGAAAAAAAAATTGACAAGGAACATAATTAATTGATCATTTTTAAATGATTAAATTACTTCGTGACATTGATAAGAATGTAAATCAAGATAATTGAAAAATATTACAGAAACATGCCTGCTAAAGAAAAAAAAAAAGAAAAAAATACGAACCGCTGTAACCGAGCGCGCCCAAACAAAGAAAACCAACTTACAAAATAAAATAACACAAAATCACCGAAAACGGAACGTCATTTCGTATCTCCGCTTCCCGCGCGGAGCCAAATTAATATTTTCGAATTTCGGATTCGCGAATTCCATATTTGAAATTCGCACGCGCGCGCCCCTTTACATCCAGTACCAAACTGATGGAGATAGACCGAGTCTGTGGTGAAATAAACCGCGTGGGTTCACGTTAGCTCACAAGCAGATTGAATCATGTACTCGCAGTTTATTGTTTATCCCAAAATCAACTTTCGCACGTTGAATTAGGGAGCAAATTCGCGGACGCCCGTCCTTATCTGTGCGTTTACCTTTTTAATTTTGCCAATTCGTTTAATTGTTCCACGTATCGTGCATTGGCCAGTACTTTTTTAATTTTTTTTTCTGAAAATAGGATTACAGTCTTTTTGCCTAATTGATGTTTATAGCGCATTTATATCTGTGTAATTTTAGTAAATAGGTACAAACATTTTTAATTATTTATTCATAGATTACTTACAACATGGCCGTTTATATTATCATAATTCCTTCTTTTTAAATTAATTTTATATTTAAGTTTTAATAAATTGCTAAATACAATTAAAAAAAAATCTTATAAAAATCCAAGAGATTTGGAAGTCTAAAACAGCTCCCGGTTATTAGACATCCCAATTCCATTCTCATCTATGGGCAAACTGGGTTTATTCTTATAAAATTACATTTTCATTAAATTTTTATACAATCTTCTGCAGATAACAAGGCTGCCAAATATTTTTCGTGGGCTAAATTAAAAAATATATAATACTCTTATAATACCTTCAAAAGTATAACTGTAATTGCTATCGCAGTTTGTATAATTTTGTTTTCATACATAATTTAAATAGCCAATCATCTGATCAACATTTGTATGGAAAGTAAAAAAAAATGTTGTATTAAAATTGTTAATGCGATAGAAATACTTAGTCATGAATATACAATCCGGGCAAAATATCTATTACTAGCTGTTGCACCGGCGTTTATCCTTGATACATTTACTAAACAACATAAAAATATTTTTTCAAATCGGACCAGCAGTTTCTGATATGAGCGCGTAAGCAAACAAACTCTTCAGCTTTATAATTAAAAAAAAACAACTAAACTAAACTTCACGCCACTTCCCTAGCGGGGTAGGCAGAGAGAACTGAACGCCATATTGCACGACCCTTACACACCTCACTTGCTTCTTCAACATTCATGATCCTTTTTATACAAGCTCTACGGTGTATAAGATTAACTTATATACCGGCTGTGTTTTTAGACTTCCAAAGCAAAGGCGTTAAGTTTACAGATTTGTGAAACCGCGTTACACGAGGAACCTTGCGTTTCTGCCCTCTCGGGCCTGTCCAGCCAATATAACAATAAATATGACCCAAATGACATGACACAATTAGTCTAATTCCTATGTTGGGATAGGACTTAAAGCCCAGCTGAATTTATTTTTTTAGCTAAAATCGCTTACTGCTCCCGGTAATCTACCTACCCTATCAGGGGCGTGCTGATACATGTGTATGTGAATCAGAATCAATAAAGGGGAACTGACGAAAATTCCTGTTTCATCAGCTATCTGTTCCAGTTCATGAATCGAACCTGCGTATTTCGCTTGCGACCTGGAGTCTAAACCATCACACCAGCGGGGCCGCCATTGTCTTGAACATGCACAACCCTATAACACACATGCACACAAACACACACACACATGCACAAACACCTCACATAGACACAGTGTCGCCGCTCACGCTCGCACGATGCATATTTTAGACGGCACGGCCGACGCACGCGCAGGATCCCACACACATCAAAAGAATTCAAACTTGTATTCTGGAATATTATGTCAAAAGAAAGGGGATTATGGTCCTTTGTGTAGGACATATTATCGCCAATAGTGAAATGGACCACCATGCAAATGGACAACTAGTTCAGTAGGTACTCCAAATTCGCCATAACCAACCACTTGGTTGATGAAGAAGCCGCGGATTTTCATGGGTAGGTACAAAGGTATCCACGAAAATATATAGTTCCTTGCCACTCTTATAACTACCCTCATTGAGATGAGGTGCCACTCTTATAACTACCCTCATTGAGATGACGTGAGTCTCTTGGGCTCACCCAAGACTCATTGCTTTATTTTTTAAAAGGACATATATTCACCCTCAATCAATATACACATACAATGCAAATACAAATACAAATACAATGTTTGACCAACTTGATCAAGTATGGATTACTACGGAACAAATATTTATATAAAAAACCTTAGTTTCTTGAAAGAATAAGTGCTCCCATTAAAAAAGTTATAAAATTGCAAGTGCCCAATTGTAAGAGTTGGATTCGGTAACATAATTAATTTCTCCTCTCATTTAATTGGACCACCGACACCAATATAACATTAGTTCATTTTATGAATCATATTTCACTACACAGCTTCCACTCAAAAATAGCTTAGTAGCTTAACCGAACACTGAAATTCGTCTATTGATAAGTTAATTTCTCTTCTCATTTGATTAGACAAAATAAACATTTGTTCACTTTCTTGATGAAGTTTAAGAGCTGTGTAAGGAAACGACTTGCTTATAGTATTTTAAACTGGTCGTAAAGAAGTAGTTTCACTACAAAGCTTAGAGTGCCGTAGTAGCAGAACCGAACAATGTACCTCGTCGTGTTTACAGCATGTTTCGACGTGCACCCGTCCCTGGTCTCTTGTGAGTGACCGATTACCGACGATCAACATCACCGAATCTCACAAAGGTCATTGCCGTGTCCTGCCTTCCTGAGCGAAACGGGAATGACCTCGCCGAAGCACGCTGCCACAGTATTGTAATATTTGTTGAACTCTTAAAAGAACTTCGTACTAAGTATTATTTTTTTGGGGATTAATATTTCTAGAAAAGGATTTCTATAGCTGGTTTTTCATCTGGATTGAGAATCATTCATTTAGAATGACTAGAGAACGATTCAGAAAACGGGTGCGAATCTTTTTGAAGTCACAAATTAAGTTACGAAATTTCAATATGAGTGGTTCTTCTTACTGATTTAACAAGTCGACGTCCTTACTGATATGTATTTATTTGAGAATCTTCTTTTGGTTCTTGGGGTTTTGGTCACAGGGACCTGGAGCTCGATTTAACAGGACCCAGATGTTTATCCAAAAGAATATTCCATTCATTTCTGGAATGAATCCACATCAGATATTTGTGATAATCAACAGGATCATGCTATTCACCAATCAAAGAAAACCATCTTAAAAAAATCAACGAGCCCAACATCACGTTTCTAGCAAGATAGCGCACAAACAATCTGACACCTTGACCTACTAAAAGCGAAGATTTTTTCGGACAAAGCATAGGCATCACATGATAACCTCCTCATTCAGTTTATTTAAGCCAATGAGCAGGTCAACAGAGTAGAAATTATCAATCGATAGGTATGTGTACGTGTACCAGGTGGAAAAAAATATTGGTTTGACATATGTAGAAACTACGGTTTTTACTCAGGGATAGATTTTCATAAAGATACTTAGTTTAAAATCGTAGATTTCTATCTATCTACATACTATAATATTATAACTAAGCTATTTTATTAAGAAGATTGGCCTAAAAGTCCTGAAATGAAAGCTGGAAACGCAAAGTGAGCGAGTGCTAGCAAATAAATTCTATAACTGTGAACTAAATGGATCTGGGAGAATACTACAGTTAATCCAACTGTTTTCCTTTATCCTTCTTAAATTTGATCTTTATACAATGGGGATCTGTCTTGAAGTGATACCTATTACTTTTGTCACGAGATAGTCTCTACACAAAACACTTCACGAATCGTTTGGAACAGTTTCACACGTGATTGACCTTCGTTGTGAATGACCTGGTGATAAGAGGAAAACGCCCAAATAAAGCATTGGTACTCAACCGTATCAACAATGTCACTGAAGGGTATATTTACTATCGAAATTGTCTTGTTACGCAATTACCTGGTATTAGGGTTGTCGATAGAAGAGTAGCAAGTTGCAATAATCAAAAAGTTACGGCTACTTATCAGAACTTTAATACCTTGTTCACTATCATGCTCCTTTGAAAAAGGCACTGACTCCGATATTCCTAGAATACTAACGACCGCTGTGGTCGACTATGGTCTGGCCCTCTATACAGAAAAATCAGAAAAAACTGACTATTATTACAAAACTACAGTTACTTAAAATGTTTAGATAATCATGCTTATCGATCCACAGTTATTTGATCTCCTTACGATGGTTTCCCTTACTGCCGAGCTACTGATACAAAGTACTTATAGTATCAAAAATCATAAGCTACATACTGATTCTACCCAGTCAAGTAGATCAAACGCTCACGTGGAAGTAGACAATCTAATAGTAAAATACTAACTCCTTAGTACACCTAAAGATGAGGTTACACTTCCGTGGATCTCAACAAGCCGACGGACACTCACGATTATGATGTCACCCATATAGAAATGAATTGCGTGCGTTTGTCGCTGCCGACGCGACCCACGCAAATCTAGCTCTGGACAGACGACAGACAGACATACCTATTTAGCAGCGACGATAGTCACAGTTGATTGATTATTCGTCAGACAGAACTTCTGGAGTACAAAGACCGCGTGAAGGAAATCCATGACGTTCTAGCGAGAATTTTTGAAGGAATTGAGAGCAGATACTACCACTTACCTATTAGATAATTTTAAGCGTTACATGTGACGCCCTGCAAGAGCATTGCATATATCTTAATGGGTAGTAATTAAACAGTCTTCTTTTTAATGGCAATATTCGCCTCTAAAAATCTAAGTTGCCTTCTAAATTACTAAGTCAGCCACATCAACGCGCATCTAAATAATATTATTTAAGCCAATATTTATCTTTTATGTAAGCCACTCTAAATATAACTCAGCATAGTGGTTATTATTTAGCATCTAATCTATCACCTCATGGCGGATTCATTCATATCGCATTTTCTTCCATTGTAAACCTGTTTACTGTGTTAGATTATTCAAATAGACTATTTTCTTCGACAACATCATCAGCCCTACCCGACGTACTCGCGGAATAGGCATCATTACTCAAACCAATTCGTGTTTTGATAATGCGATTGTTTGCAGCGAGGGAACGGTGCACCTGAGCCCGATGACGCCTTTCCTCTCACAACTGCGTATCAAGTATAAATAGAACTAAGTTTGGGATCTCACAGATGAATCTATACATAACAGAATATAATGGTTGATTGATTAACATCTGTCTTGACTGGCTTGTTGATTCTTTGACATTTGAACTTGGAATTTGCAAAGGTTATCACACTTTTTCAAATTATAATATAAAGGCCTAGATTGGTGCTAGTGTTCTGTAAACTCTTAAACCTGTCTCGTAGAATCCTGGCCATAGAAGTTTTGATGGAGGATGATGCATGGACCAATGCATAGTCGATGCTTTTTTTTTTTAATTAATGGATTTAAATTTAAGTAATTTCATGTTTTAAGGTGCTGTGAATGGACGATTCATTCGTTTATCCTAAAACTACACTCAAAAAAGAAGTTTCATTCAATGCAAAATTACACTACTAAACTAGAGGCGCTATTTTGGTGACAAAACTCATATCAAACTATGAGCACCACCGTAAACTATCAACGAATGCCGAAATGTCGGCTACATTAAATAATTACACCAATATTGCCATCAGCACATATGGGTACAACAGCCAACATAAAACTGCAGTTCGAAAACTCCAGCCATGAAATTTTGAACCTTATTTCCTTCGCCTCAAGAGGAGTTGACGAAAAAATTGTCTGCAAACTCGTCGGGTATTGAGTGGTTAAAGTTGATATGCCTAAAGTTGAAAGATGTGTTCAAAGTGACCGCTTTTATGAGTAGATAGCATTGGACCATTCGGGGCTCGATGCGTCATTCCGATCCTTTGGTTTCGGACAAGCGAGGCCCTCCAGCTGTCCGATCGTATTTTGTTCTTGTGGTATGCTAGAATAGTCTAGACTATATTAAACTAGACTACTATTATAGACTTTAGACTAATCTAATAAAAATATATGACATTGAACGATATCTACATTGGTATAGCCAAAGAACTATATTCGCAAATGTTTTAAGTAACCAATTAAGTAAATAAATGTTTCGAGTGTATATGACTGAAAAGTAATATATAAGTTAGAGAGATATCATATCTCTGAACACTTCAATCTTTCGCCAACTTTCTTCGTCATTATTTACAAGCGACATAATTTCCTGTAGAACGTTTGATCTTATAAAGACATAACATAATCCAATTCATGTAAAAAAATTCAGTCGAATTGAGAACCTCCTCCTTTTTTTTTGAAGTCGGTTAAAAAGTCAGGTGCACTTTTACATGAATTGGATGCAGTATATAGATCAAAAACATTTGTTTATGAATATGTTATTTCAAAGCAAAGTAGCATCACGTGTCCACATTTGGCTCCTCCCTTCTCTTGGGCATAACCATGTACCTTAAAGGAAATGCAATAAACGTAGCTAAGACAAAAGTGGGGATTATTCATATAAATGACTCTTCAACGTGTGTCGCTTAAAAGGAGGAGGTTCGTGACCCCCCAAACGGTTAACTGACACAACTAAGGACATTGTACTCGTCCGCTAACATCATTTCACATTTGATAAATTGGTTCTTTTGATTGATTCGCTCGGTAACATTCTGTAACCGACTATAATCTTCCTTCTAACGTTTCCCGTTCTAGCTGATTTACTTTGACCACACATATCATGTAATCCACCAATGCGTGGGCGGAGTCCAAGGATTCGCAGACTTCTTTAGGTACCATAATAGGCAAAAAAAAAGTTGGGCTACGTCTTTGAGTCATTATGTACATATATCTAGGATTAGGTCAGGAGTTCCAAGCAAACTTGAAAAGAAAGCGCTGACTGTGTTTCTTGCCTAGGATGTCGTAAAAGGCGACTAATCCTAGTTTTGAGTTTGTGATTATGTCAGCGACCAATTAGCTTGAATCCTATTTTGCCATCTAACCCAACTGAATCAATAGGCTATTTTACATTTTTTTTTTTATAGTCTAAACAAACAAAAGTTACAAAAAAATACTGCTTATCTACGTATTTTAAATGTTATTGAGCAAACCAAAAATGATGAAGATACAACGCGTTAAAGTACCTCGTGACGTAACTAGGTGTGTAAAATTTTACCGTCCGAGTGACGTAAAGCGCCCAATTTCGGAAAGCGCTTGTATCTTTGGCATTTTTTGAGTATAAGATAAAGCAAAAAATACGTATTTTTTGATAACCTAACTTATAGACTATAAAATTGTTTTGAGATTGCAAGCATGATGATATGATGATGACATAAATAAAGACATTTGAAATTTGAACAGATGAGAATCCTCATATTCACTTACAGTTCTTTCAACGTTTTGGAAATAAACTTACATATATGCTATTCTTTTCTATTCTATTCATTAAGTGCAATATCGCTGACACAAGAAGAGTAACGCGCACATTTCTGTGCTCACTGTCCCAAGGTTGACTGCAAGCGGTTAGCAAAAGGGGCCATTCCCACGGGCAGCCCGGATGCGGTCACTGCCAGCGTATCAGGGATCACGTAGGGATGCGCCTGGATTATACTATCGAGTGTCCTACTGATATTGTTAGTGGGAAAGTTCGCTCGATCCTGGACCATGGTCTAACCGACCAATGTGTGATTGGGTATGTGAATGATTGTGAATCAATCATCTTCTCATCATTATGTCCCATCAGTCGAGGTCCGGTTAGATCATTATCCAAGATTTTGCATGATTTGACATGACTTCCTATCTGACCTTCGACCTAGAGGGGAACATACCTAGCATTAATCTAGAGTGATCCTGATTATTATCATATTAATATTAAGTATATAAAGAATTGATTAAGGAAAAATTTGATTGTTTGTTTATTTGAATTGAATAGGTTTAGAAACTACTGGACCGATTTAAAAAATTCTTTCACCAATTGAAAGCTACTTGTCAGCGAGTAACATAGGCTATATTTTATTCCCGTAGTCCTATGAGAACGAGAGCTACGCGGATTAAACAGCAGGGCCTTGCTAGCATTGCATAAAAGTCCCACTGACATTTGCCACCCTTAGGTAAGATGAAAACTAGAACATAGTGGTTCATGTTACACCATGTTTATGTTAAAAAAATTAAACCATTAAAAATTAAAACAAAAAATAATAAAACCTTTTTTTTTTATCCTATAATAAAAAGTTCCTATACTAATGTAAGTATACCTGTTAAAGTAAAGTGTCATAAATTTCGCGCCTTCCTGTCAACCTTACTAACAATTTTTTCTCTATGGTCTCTCTACTCTGTGAAACGTCAATGTTTATATACAATATAAAAAGTAATGCAATTAAATCTAAATATAAAGTACCTTAGTGCATTATTTACAACAATACGTAAGTAATTTTAATAAATAATAAGTAGGTAATAATAAATTCTCCGAACTGACACACCAATTCCCTATAACTTATGCTTGTGCTATGGATACTAGGTGAACGAATAGACATACTTAAATACGTTTATAAACATCTGTGACTCAAGTACAAATGTCCATGTTCATCGTACGAAACATTTGCCCCTAGCGGGATTCGAACCCGCGACCCTCGGTTTCGTTGCCGGGGTCTCTGATCACTCGACCAACGGGCCTGTCGAAATTTTGAGTCGGCGGATGTAATTTTTTTTTTTAATTTATATGGGACCAACTTTGGGGACCCTTTCCAATACAAAAAGGATTATCAAAATCGGACTACTCTGTAAAAGTTTATGCGTGGTCATACATAAAAAAAAACATACGCGTCGACTTTACAACTGGTGGTGCTTTGTACGGAGAGTGACCAACTCGGGTGCTTACCCTTTCACGTGATCGTCGCTCTTCGCATTATTAGCCTGCATATTTTTATTTTTGTTACGTTTAATTTATTTTCTAAAATGTTGCTAACAATAGATTCAAGACACTGGACTAACAAAATATGGATGTATAAACTATCTGAAATAAAGAGTATTATTATTATATCTGACTTTTCCATTTCTTGGGACTATAGAGTCCCGGACTTTCGTGAGGCGTGCGTGGGGCCGAAGCCAACACGTAGAGGCCCTTTAAAGTCATGTATGATTTTAATGTAATGTGACATATTATTATTATAAAACTTCCTCCGTTGTTTTCGTCGGTAAAGAAACCGGGTGTCAGTGCCTGTACTTGAACCACCACTACTTAAAGACATGTATCCTTACTATTGAGCTACCAGAGTACCATATCTGGTCTCAATAAAATCATTAAAGAAAAAATACACCTACCTGCACGGACTATTAAAAACAGAAGAACCAGCTATCATAATATAGCGTGAAGCCTCTTTTATGCATGTGTGAATAGGATACTTATGGATACCAGATATCGGACATCTGTCATTTCGAGCGCTTTTTATGTCAATGTGCGACGTAAGTTGCATGTCAAGTTGGAGCACCTGAGGAGTCTCAACGTCTAGTTAGTGGCGTGGAGTCCTTCTTTTACTACTACCTGATATAAATTAAACAAACTTTCTAAATCATAGTATGACATCATATCACAAATAGGACACTTCTTTAGAACCAAAGTGCGATAACTTTTACCGGATGTGTGTATATTTAATTTGAATGTATGTATGTACGTATTAGCATATACCAAAAATGATGGCAATCGGATTAAAATCAAACTTGCGTTGAATTTTAATGGGGCCGATATAATCTTCGTTTGTCGTCAAGTGGTAGATGATTCAACGGCATGACGCCTGAGTGTCTGCTGTTTAAGTATACTTTCATGCCGATTGATAGCTTCCAGCTAAGAGCTAAAGATAAAATTTTATATTTTTTTTTTTATTTCATGTTTGTGAGTATAGATTGTAGCAAGCACCACCAATGTTTCTTAAGATATTATAGAATTGTTAAGGCCAACGTTTCTTCTATATAGGTAGAGCGGAATTCTCACGAAAAGTCTACGCAGCGCGCGCTGCCGTCTCCGGAGAGTGGAATTTTCTACCCAGACACCTGCGGTGTGTGCGACAACACAGACTGCTGTGGACCCTATCCTAACGAACCGGGTGTTACACGCGAGTCGCCTTCTCTGGGGACGATTGAGTGCTAGAATGCTCCCCGCTAGCTTAGTCGCCTCCTACGACAGGCAGGGATACCTCAGGAGTATTCGATGCCCCCCCCCCCCCCCTGCAGGGCGCTACACTCTAAACTTACTATAACTTAATTAACCTACTAGTTTAGCTAATACTGTTCCACAGGGGTGATTTACTATCGAGGACAGTTATTCATAATGTTTGTGATTTATATAAATAAAACAGTTTTTTTTTTTATTTAACTGTAAATTTGATCGTATAAATCTATACTACTATACCATATAAAGAGAAAAGATTTGATTGTTTGTTTGTTTGTATCGAATAGGTTTCGAAACTACTAAACTGATTTGAACAATTCTTGCACCAATGGAAAGCTACTTTATCAGCGAGTAACATAGGCTATATTTTATTCCCGTATTCCCACGTGAACGGGAACTACGCGGGTGAAACCGCTGCTAATGTAAAATAAAAGGTCACTAACCCAACACCCAATACACCATTAGTCGGCTTTAACGCTACGTTATTCAAGAAGCAGACCGGCAGTCGCTTCAAAGTAATTACCAGACTCGCTAAATCCTGGATCATGGTCTAAGCGGACCTCGTCTAAGCACGGGACATAACGCTAGGAAGATGAGGTATACCTACACTTACATATCATATCGGAGGAGTCCCCTCTTCCATCTTGAAGTCGATATGATTCGCAACAGGATCAGAAGAATGATTCTATTTTAACCGTATCGACAATTTCACCTCACTAGCAAGGAATAAGGTCGTTCGCCCTCACAACAAATCATTTTTAATTGTATGACTATTCGCCAATCTTTTTATTGAGGACTCCACGACACGGGTCGGGAGGGGTGTGCATTGGTCGACGACCTTATTTTCTTTTTGGATGAAGTACAGTCGGCTCCAGTTTCGGTACAAATATATCAGACAGACAACACATACACACACATTTGACTGGTCCGTTGATCGAGTAGTGAGAGACTCTGGCCACGAAACCGAGTGTCGCGGGTTCGAATCCCGCTAGGGGCAAATTTTCGTGTGACGAGCATGGACATTTGTACTCGAGTCATGGATGTTTATAAACGTATTTAAGTATGTCTATCCGTTCACCTAGTATCCATAGCACAAGCTTAGTTTGGAACTTGGTGTGTCAGTCTGGAGAATTTATTTATATTTATTTTTACACGTGAACTTGAGTCTTAAATGTGGAACAACGCACATAGCGTAAAGGAGGAAGGTAGAAGTTAAATAGGGTAATGGTTAAAGCTGTCTATGTTCTATAGACAAGCGACGATACAGTAATCTTAAGTTGGATGGGTCGTTAGTATTTTCACACTTAGATGGGTAAACATTTTAAGAAACACATCACTCTACTTTTGAAAGCACATTTTGTAATAGGTGTTTACGTTTTTGTTACCACTTTACTAATGAGCTTTTCGATTTAATAATAATTAATTAGATAAAAGATTCTCTTCAGTTTTCTTCTTTCTTTTCTTATTTAGTGGCAAGCTAATGTAAAAACTACTTTTTTTTTATAAATATCAGACTACATCACATACATTGATCTGACTCCGAGGTAAGTAAAAGCACTTGTGTTATGGATATCAGAATCGACAGTGGTATTACAAATATATACTTAAATATTCAATATTAACACCCAGACACAGAACAAACACAAGTATTCGTCATACAAATATTTGTCGGTGGGGATCGAACCCACAACTCTTGGCGCATGGAGCAGGGTCACTACTGAATGTGCCATCGAGCTTGTCAACTTAAAAGTCTCAATCAATTTACACCATATATATTAAGTGGACTGTACTAAGGATGAGTTCTGTTAATAAATGGGTCAGGAAATGGCCGTCGGTCGCCCCAAAATTTGGGTCAAGATGAAATTTGCCGAATTGATTCATATTGATGATCTGCATTCGTGACTCGATTCTGCACGGTCTTTTACAATACCAACAGACAGACAGATTCATTTTGCGACTTACGGAATAAATTTTGAAATGTCGGCTAAAATAGTAAAAAAAATATATGGTATGAATCGTTCGGTTCTCTCTGCCTACCCCGCTAGGGAAGTGGCGTGAAGTTTAGTTAGTTAGTTATGAATTAATGAATAAACATTTATTTGGCACTAAAATACAAATAATTGTACAATAAAACTCAAAGAGCTAAATTCAACAATAAATTACGAAATGGGTCCCGGTCAGAATGTGCCGTGACACAGGGTGCTACGGCCCTGGTATTTTGCGGATACCTTAAATAAATAAAAGATGAATCCAATGTTGGTCTGGGAATTAAGTAAAAATGAGCCAACTGTACTTCTTGTCTAGCATGTCGTAAGAGGTGACTGATGGTGTATTGGATTTGCGATTTTGCAGGCGACGATTTAGGCACTTGTCACTACTTTTCCACAATTTTCCATCTAACCCAGCCCATTGTCCCATGTTGGTCTGGGACTTAAAAATGTGTCAACTGTAGTTCTTGCCTTGCATGTCGTAAAAGGCGACTAATGGTATATGAGGTTTTGTGATTATGTAGGCGACAAGTTAGCCACTTGTCACTTCAACAACTTTTTCACAATTTTCCATCTAACCCAGCCGAGTCTTTTCTGGAAGACCCACAATCTCTAATGACCGGCCCTCGTGACACCCACTCCTCGTTAATACTTATTGCGGCGCCATTAACCTCTAATTTCCCTCTGCATCCGCTATAAAGCGCAAATGGTTTCCTTCCGTCGCCTCTCGCTGTGCGCTGTGACGCACTTATCATGGTATCGCTATGAATTCAGTTCACTAACCCTGATATCAGCCTGATAGCTACTGGTCAATCGACTAATCTATTTCTCTCAAAAATAAAACTTATCTATATAATAATTTATACATACATTACACATTTCCATGTTGGTCTAGGACTTGAAAAGAATGTGCCAACTGTGTTTCTTGCCTAGCATGTCGTAAAAGGCGACTAATGGTATATCGGGTTTTGGGTATGTGATTATGTAGGCGACAAGCTGGCCACTTGTCGCTACTTTCTTAATTTTCCATCTAACCTAGCCCTGTATAATTTTGTTTGACTGTGGTTAAAGGGGCCTGCAGCCCCTTTTACTCTGCCTACCCCTATTATATTGTGTTATGTCCCCAAATGTCAACTCCCGAAGAGGTAGGCAAATTCTAAAGAGAGGCAGGAATGTTCCTTAAGCCGCATTTAGTCAAAAGTAAAGGGTTAATTGGAATATTTCGTAATACCTAGTAATGATAGATGGTCTGCTCCTCATGGACACAGACTGACTAATCACCACTACATAAATACTCTTCAGTATTTCGTAGATTTTTTTCCTATAGACACATACAAACATACGTACATAACATCACGCCCATAAACCCCGAAGGGGTAGGCTGAGTCAAAAAGGCAGCAGGCTCCTATAACCACATTCAGCCAGGATCAAAATCGGGCTGGACTGGATGGAAAATTGTGAAAAAGTGGTGACAAGTGGCTACCCCGTCGCCCACACAATCACATACCCAAAACTCGATACACCATTAGTCGTCTTCTGCGACATGCAAGGCAAGAAACACAGCTGGCATACCTATACCTACCTACAAGGGACCTATAGAGACATAGATTAAAATTCAAATTCTTTATTGCAAGTCACATGTTACAAAAGATGATAGAGTTTAAAGCGTAAGTACATTGCAAAAAATCTTAAAACTCTCAAACCAACTTATACTAAATTTCCATTTCGCACATTATTAATTAATATAGCTTACAATTAGATTAATATGAACCAGGTGTGGTTGAAAACCAGCGCAGACTGGTTGCCTTACTCCAAGTCAGCATGAGCTGAACCTCCACATAGTCTTTTCTTCGAATTTATATTCCGATGACATCACATACATTGATCTGACTCCGAGGTAAGTAGTACATACTTAAATATTGGATATTAACACCCAGACACAGAACAAACACAAGTAATCATCACACGAATGTTTGTCCTGGGTGGGGATCGAACCCACAACTCTTGGCGCATGGGGCAGGGTCACTACCGAATGCGCCATCGAGCCACTTTGTAAGAATGTGAACGTGTTTTTAAAGTAAAAGACAATAAACATTTTTTTATTTAAATGTTTTATTAAACGTTTGTATGTACTGGACTCACATAACAAATTTAAATCACATAGGTTATCAAAACATAATAACAAAAAGAAAACGCCTTGTGGCCTTGCCTTGTCGCCTTTTTTAACGACATTTATCGTTAAAGGCGACTAATCGCGTATACTCATACGCGATTAGTCGCCTTTAACGATAAATGATTAAGTTTGTGAATTAGAAATGATGAATAATGGTAGTTGTGTATTTCATTTCATTTCGTACACATGATTGACTGACATGACATTGGTATAGATTACAATTTAAGAACTGCCACAGATTAGCACAATTTTCTTAACATCACTTTTTTTTTTATTAACTTTTAATGAAGAAGGAAATAAACAATTTGGATAAAAGTATGTGTATGGGTGTTAATTGTATTAGTGTCTGTGGGTTTTTTATTTTTTTTATTTTGCCGAAAATTATGAAAGTTGCTGGAAAGGTAAAAAAAAATTGAAAAGAAAATGCGAGGACGGGGCTTTACGAAGTGCGCCGGGTCAGCTTGTATGAATAAATAAATAAATAAAAATAAATTATAATAATAGACCTGAGTCCCTCACTCACGAACCCCTGTGTCGACCACTCCTGCAATAACCCCCTCCGGACGGTCGTCCTTCACCTCTATATCTCTCCAATCAACTGCGCATGCGGGCGTATTCTTTTTCTATGCGCCATTGAAATTTATTGTTCGATCATTCAGTTGCCAGATGGATTAATAGCCCGGAGGAAACAGCGCGGCTTATCCGCGGAGGGATCTGTGGGAGATGTGTTGTGGGGTTTGCGGAAATATATTGAGACAAATCGTATTGATTTGACATTGAAATTTTACGACATTATAGTAATTAGTGCAATACATACATATATTGTCCCATGTTGGTCTGGGACTTGGCCCGTGATGTTATGTATATGTGTGTGTGTACATACATATACTCGTACATAACATCACGCCTATAATCCGCAAAGGGGTAGGCAGAGTAAAAGGGGCAGCAGGCCTCTTTAACCACATTCAGCCAAAAACAAAACTGGGCTAGGTTAGATGGAAGATTGTGAAAAATTAGTGACAAGTGGCTAGCTTGTCGCCTACACAATCACATACCCAAAACTTGATGCACATGTAAAATAAAATGTTGCTTTGGTAAGAGTATCCATAATCCAGGAAACAACAATAAAACACATTTACACGCGATATTAGAAATAAACGTAGCGTCTTTTAAATTTAGTTAGCAAGCCTAACTTTTTTTTTGTACGATGGCAACAAAAATTTGTTTAAAAAAAAAACAATGCGCTTACACTCCTCCGTAAATTACCAAATGTATTTATATCACGACGATCATGAGCATGTCCCATGTAAACGCTGAGCACATTTACCTCGTGTGGGGTCTATGTTACCCCAAACCCTCGCATGCGGGCGACCTCACGCGCGCTTCCGTTTGCATTCAATTACGCGTTTAATTAAAAAGTGCGGAAGGGGACAAAGGCATAACGACGTGAATAACTTTCGCTCTTTGTACAACAAAACTTGCCATTTCATCGGTATTTGCAACTGAGACAGACGAATTTTAAATTTGAAATCCTTATTTAAACGTTTTATTCTCGCACTTGACATATAAAAAGTATAGGTATTATATAAAAGATACGTAGCTTAAACAAGATGCATTTAATACCACTGTAAAAATTTTTTTCAGGCTTTAGATATCGTTAATATATTACATTTATAAAAAAAAAAAGAGTAGGTACAATTTTCACAGTAAAATATCTTGTGCGGCGGCGCGCAGCCGTATCTACAAACGTAGGTTTTTTAAAGATTACTTTGTGATGACATAAATCAATATTTTTGTACTAGGTGACATTAAAAAAAATGTATATCGTTATTTTTCGTAACAGTTGCCATATTCAAATTTGGAGGGTGATTTTAATTGCATCTTATAAAACCACAGATAACCTCTTATCTGTGTATAAAACATGATGATCACAAGATGTTCAGGTCAGAAATCGTCTGTAAGAAAATTGTTTTGTTTGTCTAATACTGTTGCTACCTACAATCTAACTTTTTCTCTGATTAGCTTCGATGGCCTTATGATCTAACCAAATGTTAAGAGTAACTCTATTGATCTGTTTGTACCATTATCTGTCAGCCCATTACATTTCGACGCTATTAAGCTGCTTACTATGAAAGGTATATAAAAAATTAAAAAAAACAGACAGGCAACTTTTTATCCCAGTAAAATATCATAAGCTCCCTGACAGACCCAGTTTAACTCTATGTGACCTTCTTAAAAAAACTGATTTCTGTTCCATTCTTTTTTGCACTTTTAAACACATTTGAACAGTTTTTATTTACATACTAGCTGTGCCAGCGGTGTCACCCGCGTTTATGGTTAATATTATAAAGACTATTTCCGTCATACATGATTTCTATGTAACTTTAACCATTAAGGCTGCACACGCGACGGAAGCTTAAAAAATGGAGTAACTTCTCCTGTTTTCCCTTCACTACTCTGCTCCTATTGATTGTAGCGTGATGAAAAGTATACTATAACCTGCCCAGGAGTATGAAGAATAATTGTACCAAGTTTCGTTAAAATCCGTCGAGTAGTTTTTGTTTCTATAAGGAACATACAGACAGACAGACAGACAGACAGAAAGACAGACAGACAGACAGACAAAAATTTTACTGATTGCATTTTTGGCATCAGTATCGATCACTAATCACCCCCTGATAGTTATTTTGAAAATATATTTCATGTACAGAATTGACCTCTCTACAGATTTATTATAAGTATAGATATAGGTACAACAGATTTTTAAGAATCGCCAAGCATAAAAGCTACTCTCATTCGGCCCTTCATAATGGAACAGTTCCAACCGAAATTCAGCGGCAAGCGTCGAGAAACGTCAAGCGTTTAAATCTATCCCATATTCGGCGCACGAGTTTCAAGGATGAGCTTCGCCTTTTTGCGCTGTCGCATATTTCCGGGAGCAGACGCTGCGCAGACGGCGGCGTGACGCACACCGGCTATTTGCAGTCGCCGTGTTACAGCCACCTGTCAAGAGATTTGAGCTTTGTTCGGGCATCACGAAATGAGGTATGACTCGTGTGTTTACCGGTTTTAGCATAATAATATACTGCTAACCGATATCGGTTACGGCGGCCAGGGCCGCCTTTAACCTATTGCAGGCCCTGGGCACATTAGAAAATTAATTGTTATATTGGTAAATAGAACAATTCATTTCCTAATGTGCCCAGGCCCTAGGGTTGCCACCTTTTTTTTGTACAAATAAAGTATATTGGTTATTAGAGGCATTACGATTTATTTTACTTTGTAATTTTGCATTAAAAGAAGTATTTTGCATTGCTTTTAGCAACTTTAAACAAGTTATCATCACTTCTAATCAGTGTTGAGTAACAGTCGTTTTAGTTTATACATCATTACAACCACTTTCTTTTGTAGATATATTAGGTAGATATGACGTAAAATTAATCCCTGAGAAATCAAATCGTGCGAAATAAAGTATTTTCGCGTACTTTATTTTTCTTTTAAAGTGTAGATTGCCCTAAATAACGTACAATACTTTATAATAAAGTACGGTTGGCAACCCTACCAGGCCCTGGGCACGTACCCACTGTGTCGTCCAGTGGAAAAGATGGGCCTGGATTTCCCAACTAGGAGATATTATATTGGACAAATGTATACGCAAACACAGATGCACTCTCTTTTCATTCACATAGTTCGGTAAGACGGCAATCCTACATGACCGGAGAGACGACTTGTAACTTACCCCGTGCTCTTACAAGACATATCGCCAACATCCTGACTCCGGGCTGGAACTGAGTTACATACATACATACATACATAACATCACGCCCATAATCCCCGAAGGGGTAGGCAGAGTCAAAGGGGCAGCATGCCCCTTTAACCACATTCAGCCAAAAATAAAGCCGGGTTGGGCTAGATGGAAAATTGTGAAAAAGCAGTGAAAAGCGGCTAACCTGTCGCCTACACAATCACACACCCAAAACCCGATATACCATTAGTCGCCTTTTACGACATGCTAGGCAAGAACCACAGTTGGCACATTATTTTCAAGTCCCAGACCAACATGGGACAGTGGGCTGGGTTGGATGGAAAGCTGTGAAAAAAGGAGTGACAAGTGGCTAGCTCGTCGCCTACTCACTCACATACCCAAAAGCCAGTAAACCATTAGTCGCCTTTTACGACATGCTAGGCAAGAACCGCAGTTGGTACATTCTTTTTTTTTTGTCCCAGACCAACATGGGACTGAGTTATTTTTAATATTTAAATATCCAGCCACATTTTTTTGCCTAAGACTGGATTTGAGCCCGGGACCTCTCAGACCTTAGGCACACGCTACCATAGACCAACGAAGCAGTAATAACAACTGCTTTTAACATACATACATACATATAGAAGGGGTAAGCAGAATCCAAAGAACACTAAGCTTCCTTAATCACTCTTAGACAAAAATTTAATTAAATTATATTAGATGAAAAATGTGAAAAGTTGTGACAAGTGGCTAGCTCGTCGCTAACACAATCAGACACCCAGTACATCAGTCACCTTTCACGACATGCTAGACAAGGAACACAGTTGGTATCTACATTATTTTTGAGTCACAGACCAAAAAAATACAAAGTAACAAACAAATACATGACAATACATTGTCCATTTAGTAATGCACACTTATCTTCCGAGCAGATCTGGTTATTATATGCAAATCGTAATGTGCATTGTGACGTGCATACAAAGGCATCCGAATTTGAAACAGACAGACATGTTTTTGACTTGTGTTTATATTAGTTAGTAACTTTGATATGTATTTATTACGACAAATCGAAACAATTTCGCGGGACTTGTATCTTGTCCCATGTTGGTCTGGGACTTGGCCCATGTTGATCTGGGACAAAAAAAAGAATGTGCCAATTGTGGTTCTTGCCTAGCATGTCGTAATAGGCAACTAATGGTTTAAGGGCTTTTGGGTATGTGACTGAGTAGGCGACGAGCTAGCCACTTGTCACTCCTTTTCACAGCTTACCATCCAACCCAGTCCACTGTCCCATGATGGTCTGGGACTTAAAAAGAATATGCCAACTGTGTTTCTTGCCTAGGATGTCGTAAAAGGCGACTAATAGTATATCGGGTTTTGGGTGTGTGATTGTGTAGGCGACAGGTTAGCCGCTTGTCACTGCTTTTTCACAATTTTCCATCTAACCCAGCCCGGCTTTATTTTTGGCTGAATGTGGTTGAAAGGGCATGCAGCCCCTTTGACTCTGCCTACCTCTTCGGGGATTACGGACGTGATGTTATGTATGTATGTGTATGTATGTATCTTATATTTTGTCACTAGGAACAAGGAACGGGATCTATTAGTGGGAACAGTCCTACTACATACTAACTGATTGTTCCTAGAGGATAGACCATGATCTAAGATTTGACAAGCTAGATCGCTCATTCGGTAGTGACCCTGCCCCATGCGCCAAGGGTTGTGGGTTCGATCCCCACCCAGGACAAACATTCGTGTGATGAATACTTGTGTTTGTTCTGTGTCTGGGTGTTAATATCCAATATTTAAATATATATTTGTAATACCATTTTTGACTCTGATATCTGTAACACAAGTGCTTAAGCTACTTACCTCGGAGTCAGAACAATGTATGTGATGTAGTCTGATATTTTTATTATTTATTTATTTATTTAATAAGATTAGATCTGTTTTTTACATTCAAAATGCAATCACATTATATGTAGGTATCATGTTGAGTGCCACTCAAAAATAATCTTAAAAATGGGCGTCCATCAAATTTCGAGAGGCATTTTTCATAATTTTTTGAAACCCCCTGGTGAGCGATATCATGAGATTTGCCTCGCCCCCTTCCCCGCTCTCCTAACCTAACGTGAGATTTTTCAAAATTCGTAGTTTTACTGTAAGGGCATTGGATAGGTACTTATATTTCAAAAACCAAAACCGAGAAACAACTGACGTAATTAATGGACCTTTTCCTTGCATCGCATGTGTTTTTGACCGAAAGCAAAAGCAACAGGCTTCTCTATCCTTTTCCCTATCCCTTTAGGGCAGTGTTTCTCAACCTTTTTGAATACGTGACCCCCTGGGTCATAGACAGAAAACAGTTTCTCGCTAATAGAACGTGTAGAACTTTGCTTTTTCCTTTAGCGGCGACCCCCCGAGTATGGCTCAGCGACCCCCCTGGGGGTCGCGACTGGCTGTTGAAAAAACCTATATTGTTTTTTTTTTTGGTTAAATTAAGGAGTGACATTATTTATGAGTGATCCTTAAAGGGGCCTGCTGCTGCCCCTTTGCCTCTGCCTACCCCTTCGGCGATTATTGGCGTGATGCTATGTTTATTTGTTTGATCCTTAAAGATAGTTAAGAACGTTCCCCTTATAACCAAGCCTTTTGGCAAACATCTTCACCACTACTCCATACGTTCTACTTACTCAATTTCAAAGAACATAATCTTAATACAAAATGCCTCTTATTCCACAAATACACTGTTATCTAAAGACATTCTATTATTATTGCAGTATAAATCACCCATTCGACAGACAGATGCGTGTAAATTTCGCATTATGAACAGACAGACAGACGGCTAGATAACGGATAATTAATTGAAACATTTCGCTTTGCTGTAGAATTCAATTTGATTAGTTTGTAATGAGATAGGAGAGAACATTAATTTTATTGAGACTTTGAAGGACATTAGTAAAAATGTTCTCTAGATTATTATTAGGGTATCGTAAGCCTAGGATGCATAGGACACCTAGAAATATAACTTAGCCTAACTAACTAAACTTCACGCCACTTTCCTAGCGGGGTAGGCAAAGAGAACCGAACGCCATATGGCACGATCCTTACACACTACACTCGCCTCTTCAACATTCATCATATCTATATTCTACATATTTCGATTCTAACATAGTTAAAATTCTGTATAATCATGTTTTTATCTCCAGTGTGTTGACTGGATAAGAAGTGAGAGCTGGGTGAGATACGTCCGTACCCAAAGGAGGTGGACAGTAAGACAATTTCGGCTGCCTGTGACGTCAGTGGCTCATTAAATGCAATAATGCACCAGACAAGTAGGTCACGGATCGATGCAAGGCCAATCATGATTTTATTGACGGACAGACGTCTTTATTTGTACTCTGATATACGTAGATAAGTAGATACTACAAGCTTTTGACAGCGGCAGCACTTTAGCCGAAATCTTTCGTAAAAAATTATACATAGGTACATACAAATACACGGACTAGTAAACAAAGAAGGAATCCGCGCTGTCGTACAGCGTGAAGCCCTTATGCATGTGTGAGTGAGATTCTTATGGATACCAGATATCAGAAATCTGTCATTTGGGGCGCTTAAGTCAATGTGTGGAGTAAGTTGCATGTCAAATAGGAACTCCGCAGGTGCCTCAACGTCTACTTAGTGGCGCGGAGTCCTTCTTTTTTTACTAGTCCGTGCATACATAGAAATGATGATAAGAGCGGTGGTAGCTTAATCGCGCCTCATGTACGAGGCTTCAAACCCGGGTTCAAACCCGGGCACGTGCTACTGGATTCTTAAAATCTATGTTAGTTTTTATACCACAAGCACAAGTTTTGAGGGAAAACAATGTGATGAAATGAAACCCATACATTCAAACAACTATGGATGTGTAACCATGATCTAAATTGTCTCGGTTTTTTTGGGTTACGAAAGTCTGACCGGCCACCGTCACAATAAGGATCATGCGGACACCGACTAACTACCAACAGAAGCAACCCTATTTCAATACTGAACCTTGTTACAAAGGCTTAATGACTAGAATACGCTTTATTGCTGACTGTACCAACTCCTAGTTTCGCAATTAGATTCACGAGTATCCTCGGTTTGACGCCTTTTTACAAAGAGGAAGAGGAGATGGAAATATGGTTAATAAACCGGTTTCCAGTAACACAGTTTACTGTCGGTATTAACGTCGTGTGAAATATGGCGGCGCAGTAAACGTCACTTCTGACAGCTGCCGCGCATGCGCGGTACTGATGGCGAAGTAAATATGAGGTAAGTAAGTAAGTAAATCGGCTTCTTGTCGGGACTAGACGGCCGCTTGGCGAAGAGGTTTCCGGCCACAAAGGTAAAGGCCGCAAATTAATCTCGCTAGAAGCACATGTTCGTGTGATAAACACCATCATTTGAACCAGACAATTTTTGGATCATGATTATACATCCACAGCTGTTGAAATGTACAGGTTTCATCACGATGTTTTCCCTCAACGCCAAGCTAGTGGTATAAATACGTACTTAGATTTGGAAAATCCAGAGGAACGAACCCGCAACCGCTGGGTAAAAGGCGCGTGTCTTCGCCATTGAGCTACCACCGCTCATCATCGTTATGTGATAAACACATAAGTACTTTTTTATCAACCCGATCGTAGTATCAAAAATAGGTTCAATTTTTTTCAAATCCTTTCTTCAATTGGGTATCCAGACATTCTAAATATGTCTCCTTTAGAATAGCTAGTGGTTCCGCGAATCCCGTCTTTCAGACCCCTATGACCTTAACCTTGCCCCACCTAACTTAATCCTATTAGATGCCCTGTGAAACAAGAGGTTTTACCAAATTCCGTACACCAGGTATATACATGGCGTACGTATCACGCCTACATTCCCCGATAAGGAGAGAAGGAGCAATAAACCTCCGCAGACTACATTTAACCAATAATAAAATGAAGTTGGATTAGATTGGTCGCGTATACAATAAACCTAATTCCTCTTCTTACGACATGCGAGGCAAGGAAAACAGTTGACACATTTTTTTGATTTTTAGACTAACATGGGACAACATAATTCCTGTATTTAAAGTCGATTACTTTCCAAATTGTACTATGTCCATTGTCCAATAACTATCTGCGCATACGCACCAAACGTGCCACGGATCATAAAGGGCCAAAACAAGATACAAAGGGAACCTTATTTCAAACCCTATCTGTACTGGATTATAAATACCATCTGTCTGTTTATTTTTACTAATTGTTGACGTGTCCTCATAAAATATCCTCCTTTGATTTGTTTTTGGAATATATTTGTTTCTGTTAGTGAGTCTGTACTAATCCTGCGGCACAAAAAGGTTATAAAGATCCATTAGAAGTCATCTCATCTGACTTCATGAAGCAATGAAGAAATGACTGAGCAAGTTTGAATGCGTCACTCAAACTATTTTTAGGTGTTCGAAATCTCTTTAGACGTTTAGACTCACACGCCCTATAATACCTAGGTCAAAATTAAGCATTATATTTACATACATAACATGTATTTGTAACCATGATCCAAAAATTGTCTAGTTTCCCTATCGAGAGTAGGGTTACGAAAGTCAGATCAGCAGTCGCATCAATGTAATTACCAGACTTGCTAAATCCTGGATCATGGTCTAAGCGGACCCCGTCTAAACACGGGACATAACGCTAGGAAGTTTATGATTTACATACATAACATACATGGATAAAACGTAGATGGAACATGGTCATATTACAAGTGCATGGGCACGCCAGGGGAGTGGGGGTGCAACTGCGCGCCGGAACTCGCGTGTCAAGGTACCTGCTGGTCTATTTATTATCAATATTTACTATATACACAAAATATTGTATTGCTGCTACGCCCATGTACGTGTTAGACATGATAGACATTACACATAGGATTCGAACCTGCGATCTTTGGTTTATTTAAATAGGTAATCCTCCATTTTATGGAAACCTGTAGGTATTCATATGAGGCAGTTTTGATAAATAATTTAAATGTACAAGCAAATCGTTTACATTTTAGGTAAAAAATCTTATGGCGTATTAGATTTAGAATGGATGCAGTATAAAAAAGTTAAAATTAAGGACAAAACTCTAACTTGGCATTTTCTGTATACAGCCGTAATTCGTATTACGGATAACGACACATTTTATTATGCGGCAAATCATTTCATAAACGTCACCATTTTATGGCGGGACGTTCTGAGAGAGGATGTTTAGTCGTGGAATTATTGCTCAATGTTAATCATTTAATAATACTGGTAACTGTACAATTAATCTGATGTTCTGTACTTATAGATGATATAAAATTGGCCTATGTCCTTTCTTAGGGCTTAAACGTAATGTAGATTAAATTGATCATAAGATAACTTATGATCAATTTTTTTTTAAGTCATGGGTCGAATTGAGAACCTTCTCCTTTTTTGAAGTCGGTTGAAAACATCGTATTAAGCCGTCTAAGATGTTTATTCCTCAGCCACGACCGCGAATTGCACAATTACAGAGAGATAACTAATTTGACTTGTTATTATTAAAAGACTAAATTGGTTTATGTATTATGTAAATGGGGGCGTTGGATGTTTTTTTTTCTTAAAAGGGGCCGGTAACCTATAAAAGATTGGAAACCTATGGTTTCACCCAAGTCAAAATTATTTTTTGCTAGCTGTGGCTTAGGAGCTCCTGGTCCTCAGCCTTAAGATACCCGTCAGCGGAGTACGGGCGTGATGATCTATTTGTATGTTTCTATAGATACTATATAATTACAATTGGTCAAGTGCTTTAGGCATGAAAATGTAACAGACAGACAGTCAAGATACTTTCGCATTTATAATACTAGCGTGGGATTTGGTCTAATAAACACGTATACACAAAAATGTAATCTACAATATCTTATCTACCCATATAGTTTATGAAGGTAACATTGATCTATTTTGCGAATAAAGACCGATTTTCACATGAAAAACCGCGGGAACAAGCTAGCAAGTTATAGGTAACTCAATCCACGACTGCATCCTACTGCATGTCGAGGTGTGCGACAGACGGACAGACATTCCCCTCACGTCGAGTCTAGACAAGCGGCATGTTGTATGCAAATGGCCGATTGTGATGCGATTTTCGGCAATCCAATTTGTATGCGGTTGTGGTTATGTTAAGTGGAAGTTCTATTTGCAATAGACACTTGATAAGTACCTACTTATTGACTGGCTCGATGGCTCATTCGGTAGTGACCCTGCCCCATGCGCCAAGAGTTGTGGGTTCGATCCCCACCCAGGACAAACATTCGTATGCTGAATACTTGTGTTTGTTCTGTGTCTGGGTGTTGTATGGAATATTTAAGTATATATTTGTAATACCACTGTTGATTCTGATATCCGTAACACAAGTGCGTAAACTACTTACCTCGGAAGCAGATCAAAGTATGTGATGTAGTCTGATATTTATTTATATTTATTATTGTAAAGAATAGAAGTAGAGAACATGCTTACGTTCAAGTGGAAGATAGACTTTAAAGTTAGTTTGTTACAGCTGTTTCATGAACGTCCTTAGGAAAATTTCAGTTTTTGGGGGTAAACAGTTGACATGCCCGTTGGTCGAGTGGTCAGAGACTCTGGCCACGAAACCGCGAGTCGTGGGTTCAAATCCCGCTAGGAGAAAATATTTCACGGACATTTGTGACTAATATTATTGTAGTAGGGCAGTGGCGGACTAACCGGGGGGCGGAAGGGGTGGACCGCCCCGGGCCGCTGGTCCTGGGGGGGCAATTCCTGTAATAAGTATCAAACACTCCCCACTACTAGGGACTTCGTAAAGCTCTTTGCCGCCCCAGGCCTAAAACAGGCTTCGTCCACCACTGGTAGAAGGGCATATTTTAAGTACATTTACCCTAAAAAGCTTTCCCTCGCCACGTGACACCCCTCCGTACTATTAAGGTACTGCCACTTCTGATAATACATAACATAACATTACTCCCGTGATCCCCGAAGGGGTAGGCAGAGCAGAGCAACCACATTTAGCCAAAAACAAAACTGGGCTGGGTTAGATAGAACTTGTGAAAAAGTAGTGACAAGTAACTAGCTCGTCGCCTACACTATCACATACCCAAAACCCGATATACCTTAATACTAAATTAGAAAACTATTTCATATTCTTCATAGTTTTTATGCAGCAAACTTCTGAACCTTAACTTATAGTCTAGACTTGAAACAATGAGGCATCAACGGCATGTCTAATTTCAGTGTCCTGCCTAAACCATATCCTTTTTAGCAGTCTATCTGTCTACCCGGCGGGCGTTGGACCTTGGCCTATTCGTAATGCAGCCTGCAGCCATTTCAATAATTCTTTGTTATGTCTAGCTTTAGGCTATAAAAAGTCTAGTCAAGCACGAATCGTTGACCGCACCTAGTTATACAATTGTATTCAAGTTATACGACACAGGAAAATTAAGTCGTTAAGTAGTTTTTGTGTTTTTTACACAAAATAACTGTTAAATAGGTGATATAACATCATATCTACATCAGATTGTCGCTTGAAAAGTTAAGGGTAAAAGCTATTTTATGATCACGGACTAGTAAAAAAGAAGGACTCTGCGCCACTAACTAGACGTTGAAGCTCCTCAGGTGCTCCAACTTAACACGCAACTTACGTCACACATTGACATAATAAGTGCTTCAAATGACAAATATCCGATATATGGTATCCATAAGTATCTCACTCACACATGCATAAAGGTGGCTTCACGCTATAGTTTGACAGAGTGGAGTCCTTTTTTACTAGTCCATGTTTATGATAAAATGTTGTTAATAATGATTTTTATTGTACCATCACACCTGTAATTACCGAACGGTTGGCAAAGTCAAAGAGCCTTTAACCACTTTCAGCCAAATAAGACTGGGATGATGATTTATAGTGTACATTAAAGGGTGAAACGGGGACGGAGGGGTGGTATATATAATAAGAAAAACGTTAGTTTTCGATTCGATGTATTTACCTATAATATAGATAGCTAAAACCTTATGTTACTTACTATTTTTCAAAAGGAACTAGCAGGTAGAATTAAAATTAGAGCAAAAAAAAAAATAATAAACTCAATCGATAGACATTTAACATTAACTAAAATCGGTTTCATCAATAATATTTATCCTGCACATACATAAATAAATAATAAGTATCTATTTAATTCAATTCATAAGCTATTACACATTGGCCTTAAAAATAGGAAATTTAATAAGTACCTACTTACTATTGGAAATAAAAAAAATTCTAACAGAAACCTACATCATATATTGCCTTAAAATAATACTTAAAAAACATTTAGGTACTCAACAAGCATTTAGAAGTATTTTTTATATTCATATCGATTAATGGTATCGCCTATCCTAATCATAAAATCTACAAAAACGTAGACCAATAAACCACATTGAGTATGAAGAAAGAGAACGGGAAGAAGAAGCGAGAGAACCGATCTATGTATACAGCCGTCTCCCTCCCGTTGCAGAAGGTGTCGTACTGCGGTATGGAGGCTGACGTGCTGGCCCGAGGGTCCACTGTGTTCGGGAATATGTGCTGGAAGGAGGAAACCATTATTATCATCATCATCGTCAATAACAATATCTAACAGGTTTCTTAATAAAACCACAGGTTTCTTAATAACAGGAAAATAAAAACAAAATAATCATTTTGCAAGAAGTTGTGACTACACATATACATACCAAGATAACTGGAGAAGATTACCATACCAGGTCTGAGACGCCGTCTGTGTTTACAAAAGTTCTTCTCAAAGCTGGTACGGTAATCTTCTCCAGGTATCTTGGTAAAAGGCAATGGTTTTGAGGTAAGGCAACTGGTATGTATATGTGTAGCAACAAAATCATAAGCAGCTACGTAATTAATCATGGTGTGACCTAGTCAGGATGTGCTTAGACCATGATCGTAGATTTAGACAATCTATTTATTACATTGGACCTATGTGACTTCGTTAAGATAACTAGACCTGGTTGCTTCAGGACGTATTAATATGGTGGGTATACATGGACGAAGTCACCAGCGCTTTAAAAAAAACACACACATAACATCACGCCCATAATCCTCGAAGGGGTAGGCAGAGTTAAAGGGGCAGCAGGCCTCTTTAACCACATTCAGTCAAAAACAAAACTGAACTGGGAAAATTTTAACAAAGTAGTGATAAGTGGCTAGCTTGTCGCCTACACAATCACATACCCAAAACCCGATATACCATTAGTCGCCTTTTACGACATGCTAGGCAAGAGACACAGTTGGCACATTCTTTTTTAGTCCCCGACGAACATGGGACGGGACTTTTTTTAAGAAAAACCCTCACCTTAAAAGCATCCAAGTCCCTCGACAGATCTTCGTCAGAGTACCCCTTCATGGCCTTCGTGGCGACCGGCCCCATGTAGTTGTTGACCACGGCAAACTCGAACAGGGAGAGGAATACGAAGACGGAGCAAGACGACATCCACACGTCTATGGCCTTCACGTACGAGACCGGCGGGAGGCTCTGCTGAGACTGGGTGTTTTGCGTGGCTGGAAGATATGATTTGCCAAAATTAAAACCTCCCTTTGTGCAAGTTATGATGTTCCTTATTGGAATAATAAATTTTAAAGACGTTCCCTTCTTGAATGGTGACGACGTCCAATGTTGATCATGGACTTAAAAAATATCAACAAAGGCTAGTAGTGTCCTTTATAGGCTACTTGACTCAACACTTTTTGTTAGTTTGCCAGTGAGATTACAAAAAAAAATGTTTTATACGTATTTTTTCTTCGGACTGCAAACCAAAAATTACGAAACTTTGCGTGACGTCACAAAAGCCTAAAAAAATTTAGCTACGCATAACGCCCTACTGCTGAACTTTGATGCGCTGTATCTTCGTCGATTTTCGAGTATAAGATAAAGCAAATAACTAATACGTATCAATATTTTTTGGTAATCTAACTGACGGACTAAATAAAATATTTATACAATTATACTATACTTTTTAAACCTAGACTTAGGTTATAAGTTAGAGCAAAGCCGCGGGCAGAAGTTAGTTGGTTAACTAACTAATGCCCGCGGCTTTGTTCGCGTGGTACATCGATGAAACATACCTATATGTTATTTGGGTGTATGAGCAATATTATTCTAAAGTTTCATTGAAATCTATTCAGTAGATTTTGCGTGAATGAGTAACAAACAAACACACAGTCACACACTTTCGCCTTTATAACACTAGTGTGATTGCCGAGCTACGAGTAGTATCTAGACCAGGTCACCTAAGGTCAGCAACGACGTCACCCCCAGCGTGACCCGCGCTGGGATCGCCTCGGGCTTGATCCAGAACGAGATCCAGGACATGACGACGATCAGCGCCGACGGGATGTACGTGTGGAACAGGTGGTAGCCCAGGCGCCGGCGCAGGTTGAACACCACGGCTAGGCAGGTGAAGTTTCCTGAGGAATACAATGGTATTTGATGCATATTCTTCTTAACTATAAGCCTCATGCTTCATCGGGATCTGCTTAGATCAGAATCCAGGTTTAAGCAAATTTCTATACCTACAGGAATACCTAATGCAGGTAAACTTAAGGCATTACGAAATCAACATTCAATTTATTCCTTGTTCTTTCTTACCTCCGCAAACCGTTAGCTAAAGCATCTTTCTTCTTTATTTTCTCTTTGACTTCTTGATGTAAAATTTCATTTCAGACCACTTCACGGATGCCAAGATTGGTTTATAGTTTTCAATATCACCATTAAATGACTTGTTGACCTTACCCGTAGAATATTCGATGGTGCAATCAGAAGTGTAGTTGTTAGATATATCTAGCTGTGGCAGCTCGATGTCCGGATTCACAACCAGCGGGTCGGTCAGGTTCCATATGAACACCAGGTCGTGGACTGTGTGAGATACTAAAAATAAGAATAAACATATTTAGGTTTCTATATAACGTCTTGTGATTGTGTAGGTGACGAGATAGCCACTTGTGATTATTCTCAATTATCCATCTAACTCTACTTAACTTGGTTTTTAGCTAAAAATCAAGTTAAGTAGAGTTTTTTTTCGTCCCGTGTTGGTCTAGGACTATAAAAGAATTTGCCAACTGTGTTTCTTGCCTAGCATGTCGTAAAAGGTGATTAATGGTATATGGGGTTTTGGGTATGTGCTTGGGTAGGCGACGAGCTACCCACGTGTCACTACTTTTTCACAATTTTCCATCTAACCCAGCCCAGTTTTATTTTTGGCTAAATGTGGAGGGGACTGCTGTCCCTTTGACTCTACCTACCCCTTCATGGCTTACGGGCGTGATGTTATGTTTGTTTAGCTAAGATAGACCGAAGGAGCTTATTGCTTCTAAAACTGACGTACTCTTGAATACCCTACTATTTCTTAGTCAGTCAAAATTTTAATAGCCTATGGTTTAGGCCTAAGATTTTAACTGATTATTTAATGGTGGATTACACACTTCATTGCATAACATTCTGTCTATTAATTCTCAATGTAATCTGGTTATTTGGTAGTGAAACTTTAAAAATATTACTTACAGCTTTCAATCATCATCGAACAGCTTTGAGTGTCGTGAGGATATGACTCAAACTTCATGGCGCAGGACAACACCAATGTCAATCTAAAAAATATTACATTTTAATTGTAACTATATCTTTAGCGTCTAAAAAGCAATAAAAAATGCTGTTTCGTAGATTTTTTTTATCTATCCTCATTAATTCATATATATATATATATATAAAATAGAAAAGAAAGAGTTTTTATAATTTAATTTGCTTTTTCCATTGAATTTTTCAAAATGTTAATCATAGTCTGTCCAATATATCTGACAAAGGTAAGCTCTAAAGCAATCATTTTGAGCTGTATTTCTAGGTTATAGACCAATAAATTGCAATGAAAATAATTTTAAAAAAATATACAATGGAACACATCAATGTTTCATAATAAATACAAAACTAATTACTTGTAAGAGTCTACGTATCCACAAATAATTGTACATCTTTATTTAGATTTTAATTATATTAGTCTTTACTAATTTACTAATATTTTAAAGAAGAAAGATTTGACTGCATTTTAAATTGAGCTCCGAAACTACTGGACCGATTAAAAAAATACTTTTACTAATGGAAAGCTACTTTATCAAGGGGTAACATATGCTATATTTTATCCACGTATTCCCATGGAAACGTGAACAACGCGGGTGAACCGCGAGGCGCTGCTGTATGTACATATGACACTTTCAACTTACTTGGACATATATAACAGAGTCTTGTCATGGTACAACCACAAATAGTGGTTAGGTATGCTCATCTCGTGGAAGGTAACCTTCTTAGCGTTCTTGAAGAAGCAGTCCGGTCGCCAGATGCTGTTCAACCACTCCACGTCCAGGATCCTATACTCCTCGTGCATGTTCTCTGGAAGACGGAGACGAGGGTCCCTCCAGGATTGGGCGAGGAAGATATCGGCTACGTAAGTCTGGAAGATATTATTGTACCAATATTATTATCAATATTTTGACAAGCTCGATGGCGCATTCGGTAGCGCATAGTTAGTTAATATTTGTAATACCACTGTTTTTTCTGATATCCGTAACACAAGCGCTTAAGCTACTTACGTCGGAGTCAGACCAATGTATGTGATGTAGTCTGATGTTTATTTATTTGCGAAAGTAACTCCGACTCTTATACTTTCACGTTTTAACCATTCAACCGATTGCAATTAAAATCAGTATGATAATAGCTTGAACGATAACGATGGATAAATTTTATCCCAAAAAATAAATAATTAATCCTGCGGTACTCGTGTTAGATCTCTGTAGCAGACCGTATTTCATGCGGGCATGTTCGCAAGCTTTTGCTTGCTAGCTAGTGTAATATACATACTCGCTTATTCACAAAATATAGCTTCAAACGCAAAAGGCCCAGTTGATTCCCGCACGGAGACAGAAAGTTTTTAAAGATACAGGTATTTGTTGATCTCGGGACCGGAGGTTCATGGTTTTGATTTCCAAAATAAAAGTGTATTGAATCCAAAGGAAGTAGATTAACTGGCTTTGAAATCAGATCAGAGTATGTGATTTTGTGCGAAATTTATTTACATTCATGTTTTTTCCAAACACCATTCTTACCATACTCTCCTCATTTATGGAGTCCAGGGACAGTACAGTAACGTGGAAGTACACGATAGTGGGCTGGCCCAGCAGCTTTGGAGCCCGATTCTTGTCGTAATACTTCGCCTTCACTGGTAGAATGTCACGTAGGGAGAGACTGGATTCCGATTTGAGCTCTATTTCTTGATACGATGCGTTTGTCCTGAAAAATAAACGAATTGGGCACCTTTTTTCAATCGTTTTTATTTTCGTATCTTACGTAAGATTGCTGGTCTACTTACTAATACTAATTGATTTTGACATGACTGGACCGACCTAACGATTTGTTCCACTCTGCCCCACCAATCCGCCCTACTGGTGAGGCAAAGAGTATCGCCTCAAAATTTGCAGAATCTGCCCTACTAAATCGACTTAGTGGGGCAGTTTCCTCTACTTTAAAATTTAGTCTTTTCTGCCCCACTAGGGTCGGCACTTTCGAGTTTGCGTAGGTGCATTTACTCATATTGTATATTTGCCTATTTAAGTTCTATGTAACTTTGGCAGGTAGTAGAACAAGTAGACGAACAGTATGACCCGACCAGGATAAGACGAAACGCTCAGCGCAGAGTAGCGCTCAAGCTGCTACGTTCAGTTAGTTCTGAAGACCTAAACTTAAGAATTTTTCGTAAGAAAAAAAGGAAAGCGGACCTACCAGTGCTTATCAGGTTCTTGTATGTTGTGATGAATCCTCAACAAAAGTTTCGAAGGCACGGCAACGTGAGAGTTTTTGTAAAGCAAATACCTATGGGCTACGATGATCGCTTACCATCAGCCATCATACGCTTATTGCATCATCGTGATATAAAATAAATAAATATAATAAGAAAGAGCACCATACTCACAAAAAACTCACAGCGGCCTGCACTCTGCCAGCTTCACAGCTCCTGCTGAGCAGTAGCAACAATCGAAGCAGCAATGTCATTATCACTGTTTTGGAGTCCATCTTATCACTTCACTTCAGTTTCCCCAGTCCACTTCAGTTTATGCCTTTTTCTATTATTTGAGCGACATTTTTTTACTGTTTTCATTTACTGAAAGTTTATTCGAGTATTCTTAGCTACCGTACGAACCTAGGAAACAAAGATTGATAGACAACGATGGTATGGTATTTCGTTTTTAAAATTCCATCTCTTTCTGATAGTTCAGTTTATCCATTTCTCTCTAAGTATTACCTTTAACTACCAACATCACTTTACTAAGGCCCTTTGAACATTGCTTTTTATTTTTTTTAAGTTTCATACAGCACCGGTATTAGCACGGATGTAGTTTTTATTAAATTTGAAGTCTTACCTATGTTACAAGTTTAATCCGGTTAAAGGGTTCACATTAAGAATAGATGTTCAACGCTTGAGTTGGTTCCGTGCTTATATTCGAAGAATATATTAAACATTTACTTAGGTATTTCTAGGAATTATTGTCCCATGTCCCGTGTTGGTCTGAGACTTAAAAAGAATGCGCTAAGTGTGTTTATTGCCTGGTATGTCATAAAAGGCGACTAATAGTATATCGGATTTGGGTATGTGATTGCGTAGGCGACGAGCTAGCCACTTCTCACTACTTTTTCACAATTTACCATCCAACCCAGGCCATTGTCCTATGTTGGTCTGGGGCTTAAAAAGAATGTGCCAACTGTGTTTCTTGCCTAGTATGTCGTAAAAAGCGACTAATGGTTTATGGGGTTGTGGGTATATGATTGTGTAGGCGACGAGCTAGCCACTTGTCACTACTTTTCCATCTACCCCATGCCAGTTTTATTTTTGGCTGAATGTGGTTAAAAGGCTTACTGCCCCTATGATTCGCCTACCCCTTCAAGATTACGGACGTGATGCCATGTACGAATGTAAGTAGGGATTATATAATTGTTTATATCTATATCTATACTTTTACTTCTTCGTTGAGATTCTGTTAGCATACTATGGGACCTGAAAATTTCCTATACCTAGCACTAAACACAGAAAATATACCCGCACCTAGTTTTACTCTTTGACTTTAATCGATTAGGTACCTACTTACCTTTTATTAAATGATGTTTCTATTTAATCTTAGAATTTTCAATATAAATTAAAACCTATAGTAAATATATGTAAAGAATAAGTATAACGTCACTTTTAATTGTACCCGTATTGAGCGGTTGCAGGTAAATTATAGGATATTCGCTTCACATACTAGTGTTGTTGGACCAAAAACAGGATAGATAGCTGCAAATTATATTCTATTTTTTTCTACTCGCTGAAAACATTGCGAACTGAAACATTGTTGAGCTCGCTAGCTCGAAGGTAGACTATGGATGTTTAACAATGACCTAATTCGTCTGGCGCCCTAGGTCGAAAAGTAGGTAGTATTAAATTTAATGTAACAAGCAAACTTAGTAAATCCAGCATGGTGGAGGAAGACGGGCGGAACATGAAAGCACTTCCGTACCTAATGTGGAATTAAAACCACAGTTTTAAACATTTGGAGTGCGGAACCAAAGGACTACTTACTATCTATACCTACATGACTAAAATAGTATAATCCAACATAAGGTGAGTGCAGTTAAGTATACATACTGCTTATGCGGATATGTCACTATAGGGCTTCATTACCCAACAATTCAATATGGTGCGATTGCCACTTTTATCATGTTTTATAGCACGCCATAATATATTTATTGGTAACGGTTTTGATTACAACACATCATTTTATGAAATTGACTTTTTTAATGTAGGTAGGTATTATTCAAATATCGGTCGGGCCTATAATGGAAATCGAACCAAGATAATCACAAATTGTCGTACTCATATCGTATCTTATTAAAATATCTTAGAATAGAATGAATTTGTGTATTAAGGAAAAATATAAAGAATTATTAATTATCAAATCGAGTAGGTACGATGGTCCGAATCAGATGATGAAATGTTAAACTTAAATTTAGAGTGACTATTATATGCTAGAACCCCACGTTGGGCGCCATAATTTAGGTCAATGTTACCAACAGCAATGTCAATAAATCTATGTACCAACAGTCTGTCATAGGCTTAAACGCAGACTGCTATATAACGCTTATGTCTTCGTTTATCGTAACACATCAGGTCAAATAGTTCCTCATAATTTCATTTAAGTACCTGACCATACTACAAGTTTTAGTATAAAAATTCTTAAATTTTAAAATCAAACAGGTACCTCTATTTAAACTCTTAGTTTCATTCATATATTAACCAAATTCCTACCTGAATGCTAACAACACAATAGCACCATTTTTGAGTCCACAAAATTTGCTAATTCACACTTCTCAAACTACCCTCACAAAACTTCTTCAAGTTCTTTACTAAGTCACTGTCACAAGAACATTTTGAACTGGATAAACAAAGAGAATTCTTTGTATTTGCGTGACATAATTGTATGGCCTAATTGGTTAGTGAAAACGACTGTCTCGGGTTACGAGCGGGGCTACTTTGGACACGCCGCGTAAACTGTACGGACGGGGCTTGAGTGCGAGCGAGTTAAATTAGTGTTTTTTGTTTCACCTACTTTCTGTCATCGGACTCTACCATAATCTTTGTTCTACTCATAATAATTCGGTTTTTCTGATATTAGGTTTGACAAAGACTTAACAAAATATCAAAAACTTATTTAGTCCTGGTGAAATATCAATTGCCGGTTTACATTTTTATATTGCTTTAGTAGGTATATATTCAATCGTGCTGTTGTTAACTTTACCGATACATTTTCCGTACGAGTATTGCCGAGTGCCTATTCGTAAATTTACTATTCTACCTACATATTGTTATTCTTCGATATTTGAGTCGTTAGTAATGTCTACTACCTGTAATGACATTGTACACGTATGCCGTATCGTCGCTGTGTTACATTCCCCAACTTACGTCCGACATTTCCAGTCGGAATACAATGATTTAGTCGTAGTAATTTTACTAGAAACGGTACACAATGTCGAGGACAAATATCCGTCTACACCACATACTTACATTGATGCGACTCCGAGATAAGTAGCTGTGTTAGGGATATCAGAATCAACAATAAATAGGTACTTAAATATTAGATATTAACAACCAGACACAGAACAAACACAAGTATGTTTGACCTGGGTGGGGATCGAACCTATAACCCTTGGCGCATGGGGCAGGGTCACTAACGAATGCGCCATCGATACCTAGTCACTCTATACAATGTAAGAGACATTGTATTTCGTTCCAAAAGCTTACAATAATTATTATCTAAAATATCAAAATTACCTTCTGTTATTCTGTATTTGCCTCATTCCGTTAAATCAAGGATTCCTTTAGGGGTCGATATTCACCCCCAAGGGTCTGTATTGCTAATGCTATGCTAGTTTTTATCACAGCATCACCACATTGGCGATGAAATGTTCCCGGTTTAGTGAGTAGGCACAACCCGGGCACTCCATCTTAGCTGCAGGTGTATCCATTGTGCATCATTGCACGTGCAGATTTCAAAGTGCTCTAGGATTCCCACATACTATGTCTACCTTCCCCTGACCTCATGAAGGTGCCTAACGCTTTTCCAGCATTATAAAAATGTTGAAGAGGCGAGTGAGGTGTGTAAGGATCGTGCCATATGGCGTTCGGTTCTCTCTGCCTACCCCGCTAGGGAAGTGGCGTGAAGTTTAGTTAGTTTAAAAATTGAGCAACCATTTTAATACGTTCTACCCTTATATTTTCAGGTAGTATCTTCCACAACGTGTAGTTCCGTGTAAACCTAAAGGGATTAACTAAGGGTGTGGTCGTGTCAAGCGAACTGCCCTTGGTTTTCGCTCGGTAACTATGGAGCGCGTGGTCTTTGCACACAAGTTCGAAACAAGGAAGAAGTCGTGTATGAGTATTTAGAGGATCTGTATTAGACTAAACATTCCATATTATGTAGGTAACATTTTATATGTGACTGTAAATGTATGGTCAAGGCCGGATTATCCTTTTTTGCCTTTTCTCGGAAAGCACGTTAAGCCGTTGGTCCTGTGCCCGACCTTTCTCCGGTCATGTCGAATTGCCGTCACACTGGACTATGAGAGTGAATGAACAGAGAGTGCACCTGTGTTTGCGCACACACGACCCCGAGAAGCGCATTGCCTAGGAGCCCCTGTATGGAAAATCCGGCACTGGGTAAATGAGTCTGTGATGAGCCTGAGAGAATTTGGTCCTTTCATTATTTATTTATGTATGGGTACAAATTATATAATCTGATACTGGTCTATAATCTATTATATTAGACTAGACATTTTAACTTAAAGTTAGAGATAGTTAATTACAAAACACAATATTTTAAAAGGTTAGATATTAAATAAAACAAAGCGGTAGCATAATAAAACACATATCTAATTAAACAATTGTTTTATTAAAAAATAAATCACAATTTTATAAGCCCACTTATATCTATCTACAAGTACGAGTATATTAAAACTAAGTTTTTAATAAACCATAAAACATAATTTCATCATTATGTACATCTCTAAGCCCCTTCAATAAAGACTATCACTGTCGTAACATTTTAAAACGCAAATATATTCTAAATACTCACTTTTCTATTTACGAATTAAATATAAACTAAATTCGGGTATACAAATAGAATGGATTCCACAAACCAGAGAATCCGTATCGCTCCTAAAATGATAATTAATCTTAGTTTATTACCATTTTTTATTTTACCAAAGCTAATTTATTTTCAATGAGTTGATTATAATTAACAGTTAATTGTGTTTTACAGGTCATCAAAATCATTCAAACTAATTTAAAGTTATTATCCAGAAATCTTTTAAAATAAGTATCATCTATGCGTCAGAAAAAAAATTGGTTACACCAAACAATCATAACTGAATATGCTCATTGAAATCAAATATTTAATACTCTTGTATTCACTTGGGATTTCGAAATCCAGGATCCTTGGAAACAATGGGTCTCTTTTTGGAGTAGGGCTTCGTGGCATGGGCATGTAAAAGTTGCCCTCCCCCTACCTTAGCAGGCGCGTCCATACCGCGACCGCTTCCATGCAAATGCTAGCTACGTTAATGGGCATCCCCTCTACTTATCTGAGACCTATACCGAGGCCATGTTTCTTGGCTTCAGACTACTATTGCAGTTATAGGTATGTACAAACCCGAGTCATTATTGGTGACAGCGGTGGTATAAAAATGTCCTGTTATCTTTTTTTATTATTATGAGCGGTGGTATCTCAATGGTAAGGACACGCGCCTCTTAACCGAGGGGTGCGGGTTCAAACCCGGGCACGTACCTCTAGATTTTTCAAGTCTATGTACGTATTTATACCACTAGCTCGACGGTGAGGGAAAACATCGTGATGAAACCTGCAAATTTAAACAAATTTGGATTTGTAACCATGATCCAAAAATTGTCTGGTTTCCCTATCTTAGGGTTACGAAGGTCAGATCGGCAGTCGCTTCAATGTAATTACCAGACTCGCTAAATCCTGGATCATGGTCTAAGCGGACCCCGTCTAAGCACGGGACATAACGCTAGGAAGACGATGAAACCCGAGTCATTATCAAGCCTGTATTTCCAAACCTACCATTTGAGTCTCACCAACCGTAGCGACCTCGCTCTTCTTCCCCGTCCCGTAAATCTTCTGACACAGCTCATAAAACATCCAACTGTTTAACTCCTGTGGATTCTCTTTGATCATAGCCTTGTATTGAGTTCTAATTTCACTCATTTTCTTTGAACAAGCTAACGGACTCTTCTCTAGAATAGACGACGCCTCTATCCAAAGGTATTTACAGACGAATTTGGGATTCTTAAACTTGTCCAAATTGGTCAAGTACCACACAAGAAGTTGTTCAGTTTCCGCATCAGACCATTGGACATCCTCATTCTCTTCAATTACAATTGGATCCGTATCTATGCTTGCTACTAACAAAGACTTCTCTTTGTTAATTATTTCTTTCAGCAACTCCCCGAACAGAGTTTTCTCACCGTTAACTTCGTCAGTCTCAATGTTGTAATTTTGTTTTAGATAATTTATCTTATTGAATAATTTGTACACTGGTTCCGTGACGAAATAGGCCAGTTCTGTCCATAGGTACTTCTTCTCAAACTTAGGGCTGGTAAACTCCTCTATATGTTGTAAGTAATATTGCAAAGCCAGCTCCACTTTGGCCGCTGGTAGCAAAACATCTTTATAAACTTTACTATCTTTGGAATCACTTTTACTTTTCTTCACAAACTTGGGTTTAACGCTCATTACTTTTTGAAGCAAAGTGTAGTACGGAGACTTCTTCTTATTATCGTCATCTTCGGAAACCATTTTGATGTGATTGCTTTTTAGTTTAGCGAACATCTTCCTGCACGCCAGCGGCGACTTGTCTTGTAATTTAGAAGATATCTCCGTCCACATTTCTTTCGGGTTGATCTCCTTACCCTTTCTAGACCGTACGTAGTTCAGATACAAGATGAGTAACTTCTTTTTCGTCCTCTTCACCCATTTGTTTGGAACTGGTTTCGGTTCAGCATTTTCTTCAGGCTGAATTTCCTGAATTTCTTGCTGTGATTCAATCTCTTGGCTTTCTTCTTGCATTACAACCTCTTCGCCATCGTGTTGTAGTATAATTTTTGCGTTACTGATATCCGATATGTCATGCCCTTCTGGTATCACGATAATACATTGATAATCTTCTTCTGTAAAATAAAAAAAGAAAAATTATCAAAGGAATGTTGATATAAGAAAATTTAAGTATGTCGGCAATTCATCTAAGTTAATAATATGAATTTCTATACCTACTTTGTAATTGGACGTATGAATAAAGCGTTTTACCCCAAGGTTACCTCATTAAAATTAAAATAAAAACATTCAAATCACATCTATTTAATCTCTTTGGGTATAATTACCATACTGGTATTCATCTGTGTATGTCCAATACAATATTACTAATTTTAACAAAAAGAAATCAACTTTACATCACAACAATAAAAATGCAACAAAAACAATTAAGTATCAACAATTAGTGGTCAGATTTTGATTAAACATTTTGTTTGTAGCAAACATCAAAATGTCAATGGTATAATTTATAACAAAATGATCTATTATCTTGTCTCTCTGCACTAATAAAATAAACACAACATTCGCTGTATACTTCTATTAAACGACAAAAAAAACAAAATTAATTTATTTTCTAGTGTACTATACTCTAATCTATATACACTAATATCACGATTTTTAAATAGTTGAGATATTTACGAGAATAGATGTAAATAGATCAAAGGATCTTTGATAATTTCTAAACCTGCTCCTCAATACATACCATCTTGAGACTCGTTCTTCTCATTCTCATCGGTAACCATCTCCTCCTCATATGTCACTTCATCATCCTCCAACTCCTCAACATCCATCTCATTGCCAGCACTGGTGTAAACATCGTCAAACAAATTGTAATACTTCCACGAAACTTTGCACTCAGGGTTATTCTGCTTCATCGTCTTCAACTTTCTGTACGATCTCCTCAGTTCCAAAAACTTCTCATTGACAGATGTTTCAGATTTCCCCATGACTTGGGCTAAACTAGACCATTTGCTGCTATCATTGTCGACACTGCTGGTAATATCAGCAAAGTTATTGGCAAAATAGTTGATAATCTGCTTAATCTCTTTAGCAGCCCATTCCTCACTATCTTCTGAGTCAACTTTATTATTTTTCAATTTAGATTTAATCGCTCGGTAACCAAAGACTTTCTTGCACAGAGCGTAGTAAGGCCATAGAATAGGCATCTCAGGCTTATTTATCTCTCGTTGAACGTATGCTGTGTACACTTGCTTAAGATTCCTAAATCTATGCGCACACTGCTCTCCTGTTATGCCAATCTGTTGAGCCAACGTCTCCCATAGTGCTTGTTTCTTTCTCTGCGATGTAGAGAATTTCTCCTTGTGTTTTTGGTAGAATTCTAATATTTTGAAGGCTTTGGAGTCACCCACACCGCGTTTGGTACGCTTCGTGAATCCCCTTTCGTCGAATTCTTCATCATCCGATATCATTTCGGCTGGCTCGCTATCCATTCTTATATTAACTTTCTTTACTAGAAACATAAAGAGGGAATAATTTAAGGATAAGTTTATTCTATTGTGTCATATCGGCATATACTTTGAAGGTGTGCGTCAGGATCATAGCATAAGAAAGGATGTGATCTGTACCTACCCCCCATGGGAAAAAGGCGTGACTGTGTATATGTATGTGCGCATTGCTAATTGCTAATACATACATACAATAGGAATACGACTGTTGTCGCAAAAAGAATGAATAGAATATATATAATCATTCGTCATTATGTAATTGGGATGCTGACACCATTTATATTTAATTTTGAAATAATTGCTATTTCAACTGAAAAAGAAAGTATCGTAGTATGCTGTTCAGCCTTATTGATTTTCAATCATGTTGAGTCTAAGATTTTAATTTTACAAAAACTGCTTAATATTAAGTCAGTTGACTATACAAACTAGTGACGTCACACGTTGACAAGCCCATACAAAATCTATGAAGTGATTTCGTTTTGACAGCTCATGAAAAGTATCTCAATTGACTAGCCAGTCAACATCCCTATTGTGTCAATATCAGTCAATATTTATTTATCAATGAAAATAAAATATTGTCTTAAGTATAGATGGTGTATAGTTCCTAATGATCAATGTTATGTGATTTTTCTCATACTTATTGATTATAATTTATTAAACTTAAAAAGCTATGTAATAGAAAACTATACAGGGTGACTTGGAAAAGGTATCATTGGTCTCTAGCTCTCATAACTCTAAAATATGAAGTACCTTATAACGTTTTATGTTTTTATTTTATGGATATCAAGTGAACAGATAAAAATTTAAAAAGTATGCATGAAGTTTTTTTTTCATAAGTAGTTAAACTGTCACTTATTTTAGAAACTAGTGAATTTCGACTAGGTGTTCCGTACATATTTTTACGTCAAATGGGGTATACTTTCACTTAAAGCAATGACACCTATTCCAAGTCACCCTGTATAAATAATTATAATCATAATTTTACCTCCAATTGTATGAGAAGTGGCTTTCTTAGTCTGCTCCTTATATTGCTTAAAATCATTAAACAAATTCGTGTCCATGCCATAGTCAAATATCCTATCAAACAACTCAATGTACCTCCAATCTATTTGCATATCCGGGTTCTCTTTCTTATCGTCTAATATAGACTTGTATAACATCTTCAAATCCTCCCATTGCTTCTTACAAGCATGCACACTCTTATTTAACTTATGAGCAATACTTAACCAACAGACATAGTAACATACTGGATCTTTAAACATTTCGATGTTCTCATACAAAAACTTAACAAGCTCGTCCATTTCTTCAGTTTGCCATATATCGGCCCTTCTACTTTTATCTTTGTCATTCAATTCTAATTCAGTCTCTTTAGATATGATGTTATCGAACAAAATAGATAATGGATTCCTACTACGTAGATCATATCCGCCTTGCAGATATTTTTCTATGTGAACCTGTCTCAACTCTTCATACTTCTGTTTACAAGCTTCCGGCTTCTTATCTAATAATCTGCCAACTTCGTTCCATAGAAAGTTGTCAGGAATCGTTGGATCTCTAAATTCATCTAAGCAGTCGAAGCAGTACTTGACTAAAATCATGACTTCTGTATCGTTCCAGTCGTTGTAAACTGGAACAGGCTCTATGGTCTGAGTCTCTATTTGAGTCACCTTTGTACCTGCGTACTTCCTCTGAAATTCTGGGTCGTTTTCGAAAATTTTATCAAACAATTGCATGTATGGCCAGTTCACACTTGCAGGACCTTCTGCATCCCTTTTGGCAACCATTCTTAAGTAATGCTGTTTGAAGTTCAGAAACCGCTTGTGCCAATAATCTGCATCTTCCTCACCCAATTCCATAGCAATCGTTTCCCATAACCCTTTATGCCAATAATCTTTCTGAAAGTTTTTCTTGTACCTCAAGTAGAGTTTCAACATCAATTCGACATTGGAATCGCCCACTGATCTTGGGTTAACGTTTTTGACAATTAGAACACCACTCGCATCTTCAGTCTTCAGTGTCGGAACTTTAACCAATTTCTGCTCCTGCTCAGTCTGTTCACGAAGCATAAACTGGACATAGGTATCGTTGTGGAACGCTTGATGGCATAACTCAAACAGGGGCCACGAGACCGGTGCACCTTTCTGATGCTCTAGAAGTAACATAGAGTACTTCCTCTTCAAATTCCGCAGCTTCACTTCACAAGTTTGAGCGTTCTTACCTATCAGCATTGTCTTACACGCTATAGCCCATAGATGCTTCTTCTTAGTAGTGCCACTGACAAAAGTATCTTTGTTATCAATGAAGAACACAAGAAGACGTTTCACATCTTCATCCGACCATTTATCTTTAGCTGATGAATCAGTCTCTATTGCTTGTTCCCAGTCAGTGCCTTCAGTAGCTTCCTGTAACTCTTGTATCTGAAAATCAGTACCTTCGTGCATTTGCAGCAGTTGGTTTTCAATGTTGACAGTTGTCGCTTCATTTTCTGAAATAATGAAAATGAGACATATATAAACCATGTGCTCCACGCAAAGAGTATAGAAGAGACCAATCTGCTGATATTCCAGCGACGCATAGCTGGAGAAAATCAAAAGGATGAAATTGAGATAACATTAGGACCAAGACCAAGGTTTACTTTAGAGTCCAAAGTTGGGAGAGCTCTGTGAGGCCATATCATAAAATATGTAGAAGGCCATTAGCCTTCTACATATTTCCTTCTTCTTTATTTATGTTCTTCATAATAAAGGTCTCTTTCAGTTATCTTCATTAGTTCTTTAGCTCAATAGCTTACATGTCAAGCTAGATTTTTTGCCAACATTTTTGGAAAATTGGAGCTAATTTGATTATGATGATTATCACATCTAAAATTAATTAGAAGAATTGTTTTAATTTTTATTTTGGAAAATTAATGACAATAGAACAAAACAATTAAAATGTGGATTACTTACCGTCAACATAGAACAACAAAATCTCCCCATTGGCCTGCACCTCAGTTTTAACAACTATTTGCTCCATGATGTTTTTAGTTCATACAATCTGAAAATATAAAATATATATTTATCACATTTGATATATGTAAGTGTATCTCATTTCCTAAGCATACATTTCAACCGACAAAATGTTCCGAGCCCAGTGACAACAAAGAAGCACCCCTAAGACACAAGCAAAAACAAAAAATTCTCATTTGGATGATTCCGAGTCTTCCAATTGGGAGCGCTTAAGACATATATGCATATTATTTACGTGATAATACCAGTATTAATATAAAAATAAATCAGTTTTAAAATCATTTTCATTTTAATCAGGATTCAAAATAGAATAAAAAACAAAGTCAATTTAACTGTTCTAAAATGTTTTATCGAATTGAGAAAAAAAATCAGATGGCTGTCATATGAGAGCTTAACTAATACTAATAACATCAAATTCATAGTGGAATTCATGGAACTTATATTAGGTTACATGGACTATAGTCCGCAATTGTTGCGCAGTCCTAAGTAAGTGAGTACACTTTCATCAGTGGTTTGACAAATTTGGCAAATCACTGATGAAAGTGTACTTGTCCTAAAAGATGTATTGGTCATTAAATAAATTTATGAAATCAATTATAAATATAGGAAACAAATATAAACATAGGATATGTGTACTTCTTATCTAAGCATATAGTTTGGTTATTTTTTCAGAGTTTACGCCAATAAGACTACTCTTTGACCCAGATTGCAATGTATGATGTATCTATACAAGTTATGTGTTTATTTAACTGGAACTTACTTTGATTTAAAGCAGTCTACACACCACAACAAGACTACTAAGATTATGAATAATTTCACAAGGTACAATTTCTGTTTTTTCAGACTTATCGCAATATTTAGTTTAAAAATATTTTTTAGGATTTTAATTTAAAAGCACAGCTTCTTGTGTCTGTGGACTAATGTAAAAGTATGCTGCAAATATTTAAAACAAAATCACAATCGTGGATTTATGAACTACTTAAAGTACCGGGTGTTATACTTACGACCAAAAAACAAAATGCGGAATTATAATCACAATCAAAACCACTGATAAAGCAAAATGAACATACCATCTTATTTATTATAAACCGTTTTAAATCAAAGAAAAGTACATTGTTTTTCTTTAATTTGACATTGGCGGCGAAAACAGAATTCGGTCCGAAATCTCACAAAACAAAGTCTTGATATCAAGCGCAGCAATGCGGTTAGCGGTAGGAAGAAGCGTTTCGATCCGCCATTTTAGCAAAGCTGGCAAGCTGTCAGCTTTCGAATTTTGCTTCAGTCAGTGCGTTTTCATCGCCTATTTAAAATAGTGCGGGTGGTGGCGCTGGCGTCGCTACATACATTTTCGTAATAATTACGTCAAACAACTTAGTTTGTACATAATTACTATAAACAACGACTTGTTTGTTACTCAAACCTACGCTAAAAAAATTCTATTCAGAATATCTTCTAAATAAGCAACTAAAAGGTTAGATTAATATTTTATGATGAAAAAAATCATAACCATCTCCCTAGCTTTCTGTCCCGCGCTTTGTTGTGTCCACTTAATCATGATCCAGGATTTAGCATGTCTGGTAATTACATTGAAGCGGCTACTGATCTGACCTTCGTAATCCTAATGAAGGGGAACCAGTCAAATTTTGAACATGGTTACACATTTATAGTTGTTTGAATATGCAGGTTTCATCACGTTGTTTTCCCTGACAGCCGAGTTAGTGGTTTATATATGTCGCAGGCAATTTGTATGATTCCGCCGTTTACATACGGCGTCGTCAGTTTAAAAACGCTCGCAGTTATGTATTATGCCGAAGGCTATAGCTCAATCAATTGTTATAATTTCGATGTTGGTTGTTCTTCTTCGGTTCTGGCTTACGGTCGCAGTTGTACCTAACACTCCTCCTCGCTTCGCTCGTCATCGTACCTATTATTACTTAACTAAATACTTGCGGCATATTATATAATGGCCACAATATACCTTTTACCTTCGGCATAATACATAAGCGAGCGTTTTTAAACTGACGACTAAACGGCGAAATCATACAAATTGCCTGCGACATATACATACATAGATTTGAAAAATCCGGAGGGACGTGCCCGGTTTTGAACCCGCAACAGTTGGATATAGGGTGTCCTTACCATTAAGCTACCACCGCTCTCGATGTTGATGATAAAGAAGAAAATTATGTTAGTGAATAAAATGGTACCATTTATTCATAATTAATAATAATGTATACAATCTTTATTCTTTAAGAATTATTATATATTTATTAAATAACTATCATATTCATACCCTCAGATTAGAGAACAAAAGGCAGATAGAGCCGCCACAGGCACGAGAGTGCGGCCGGGAAAGCAAATACAAAATGGAAAGCAAATACCAACTCAAGACAGTTCGAAACAAAGCATTGCGTTAACAGTACGTCACGTCAGTGTTTTAAATTAATTCTTAAAAAACGGAGTACCGTTGCATAGTTAAGTAATATTATCTAAATATTTTGATATTATATTTCCGTGTTATTTGTTACTCATTACTTGGAACACAAAACTTCAATGAAATTTGGGTAGTGTTGCTAGGTTACATTGAAATATTTTCCTTGAAGTAAGGTAATATGCAAATACTCGTAATCTACACTATTATTATAAAGATGAAAGATTAGGTATTTGTATGTATGTAACGAATATACTACTAGGTATATATTTTATCCCCTTATTCCCACGAACGGGAACTACACGGGTGAAACCGCGGGGTGCTGCTAGTACATATGAGTCTCATGTATAGACGCCAAAAAGCAACATTTCAAGAAATTGGTGCAAACTGCAAAATAAAGGCTGCTAAGATTGCATGTTTTATATGTCAATTATAATTACAAAGTTTTATATTTCAAAAATTTTATTTTATTTTAGATGTTTATTTAAATGTAAAATATAAATAATTAAATACATGTTACAATACCAACCAATATTATAGGTACTACTCGAGCATTAAACACAAAAAACAGTGGGACTTTTTTTCATTACCCTGGCAAACTTACACGCACACTAGGATACAATGTTCCTACAGTGTGTCACGCACTCATAGCTTAATTCTTGCCTCACATCTTTGTTCGGAGCGGTCCATCTGCCTTTTGTTCTCTAATCTGAGTTCATACCCATAAGGCCGATGGTAAATGACGTCCTCTGACCCACCGTTTGCAAGGAAACAATAGATAGGTATAATGAATATTCATTATATAACACCTTATATAACACCGTATTCATAATATAACACCTAGGATGCGACTAAGGGACATTATATGGGAATGCATATGTTTAAAACAATGTTCTACAGTTTAAATAAAACAACCAACTCAGACACAAAATGTAATGTCATACTTTTAAACAAACCAGTCAAATAATACATTCTCTTAGCTGTAAAAATCATAATATAGTGCTTTAACATTATCTGGTAAATAACGACTATTATAACATTAAAATGGTAGTAAATGCTGTGGACATTTATTTTTACATCCAATAAATAAAAAATGATTTTTATTAGTCAAAAAAATTGCAATCCATGCCCTATGCGTTATTTTATTTTTCACATAAATTGTTTTTTACTGTAATAGCCGTTACTGAACCGTAAAACCTTTTGTGTGCATTTCACAATTTGGCAGCAGTTAGTAATTATAACAAATAATTTAAATATATTTATAGATGTTTGCGTTTTTTGAGCAAAGATTGTTAAATATCTACGCGCACGGCCCAGAAGTGTAGTTACCCTAGGGATAGACGATCTTTTGCGCAAGGGTTTTCAAACTCAAAAAACTCATGGACCCTAAACAGCAAACCTCTAATAGAAGATAAGAAAATTTCTTGATTAGTTAAACAAATTAGAGTAGGTCCTTAATATTTTCTTCTTCTAGTAACGTAGCTTTTACGCTAACTCACAATCGCAGACGCGTAAGGGCGTATACAGAAAGAAAGCTGGAAACTTATAAGCGCTTACCAGCGCTTGTCAGCGCTGGTCCGTTCTACACAAAGGAAGCAGGTTAAAGCAGACCAAGCAAAATGTCGGTCTCATCGGACGATGATTTGGTTTTGTTAGAAAATGTGTATTTAAAAATGCAAAAAGAAGCTATACATCCCATTAATAGAGAAAGGAAACATTTCGGAGAGTACCATAATTTATTTGTAAATAAATTAAAATTTGATATTATAAATATACAAGAATGACTCAAGAAACATTTGATTACATTTTGGATTGAAAAACCATTTGATGAAAAATTGGTGTAATTGGCATAAACATCCAATCCTTCCAGAAGAAAGACTTGTTGTCACCATTCGGTAAGTATCAATCAAATATATTTATCGTTTATTTATTCAAAGATAAATTTATTTATAATATTAGGTAGATTTATAAAAATATTAAAGTATATTTTTTTTAGAATAACTTTGATGATAAGTAAAAATGAATATTTATTTGATATCGGCCAATCTGATCTCAATAACAAAAATTGACGTTTATAAGTAGTTTTATTTTTTAAGAATAAAAACCGTTTTAGGGTAATATATTTTTATTTCTGATTCACATTTTTATAAAAAGGTGTTCTTAATTATGATCCTCATTAAGGTATTCTGGTATTCGAAATATGTATGCGTATGAGAAAGATTAAAAATAATTCTTTAGATCTGATGATTGATTCACTATCCATTTTAATATTTAGCAAAATAAATATGCCTGTCGTAATTGCACGTGTTGTCGCAGTTGTTTATTAATTTTAAATGGCCCAGCGCTGACCAGCGCGTGTTGAAGCTTGTCGGAACTGGTCGGTACCGTTCAGTGCTTATCGGCGCGCGTTCATATATTTTCCTGTGCGGGTTACCAGCGCTGTCAAGCGCCGATAAGCGCTTATAAGTTTCCAGCTTTCTTTCTGTATACGGCCTTATATTGGGATATTTTTAAATAGGTAAACATTTTAGTTAACTTAACCAACAAGTAAGCTTGTTCAAAAAAATATTTAAAAAATACACATTACAATGGTTGCATAAATTTGGAAACAATGGATATAATTAATGCATAAATTTGAATGTTTAATTTATCATGACCGTAAAAACATTTGATAAATTATGATGTACTTAGTAAACACCTTTTTCTTGGTAAACACCTCTAAATAACATAAATTACTATGACAATTCAAAATTTAATCATATCTATATAAAATAATAAAAATATATTTTCGCCAACTACTGAACAATAACGTAAAATCTAACTAAGTATCAAATACTTAGATATATATAAATTCTCTAACAGATAGAATTTCAAATTTTTTTTGTATTAAACCCTAACAAAAACAAATTACGTTATGCAGTTTAGAGAACCAGTTATTTTATTTAAAACAAATAAGAACAAGTAATTAATTATCGCGATAATAGTTTATGTATCTATAAAAACATTTAATTATAGATAATTACGTGTTTAAAAAAATAGATAGATAAAATAGATTTTAAAACAAAATATGACATCACATTAAAACTTCGTATATTAATATTCTTATGCTATTCTTGTGTTGATTATTCTTAACGGAAAAGTATATGGAAGTGATGTTCTTATTGTGTTAATAATACTGGTGCTTTTCCTGTAATCATTATTCTATAAAATGTATTATTCTGATCGCTATTGATATTACAAATGTATGTAATTCGACAATCATAATAGATTCATACTTTTTTATTGTATATTATATCGGTATAATATTATCTATCTAACTATTTTGGTCTCACTCTACGCTATTACAATTCCGCAATGATATGGAAATGGTTTGCAGGTAAATGAATTAAAGTTTATAACTTTTGTTTTTCGGCTTGTATTTTTATTAAGCTGAAGCCAATCCATTGACTTTGACTATAATATTAACATTTGATAAGAAGATTAAAAATAGGGTATAATGTAAACCTATACGATTATTTCCAAAGTTATTTACAATTGTAGGTATCAAATAAAACATTAATATATAAAGCATGACGACCATTAAACCCACTTTAGGTATAAACAATATTTTAGGTGTAAATCACTACTACATTATTTTCATACGAAAAGTAATTTAAATTGTTCAGCTTTTGGTAACTTTAAACCATGTTTTTACTTTTTGTACTAAGGGTGTATTTATAAGTGATTTTCACACCATAGATTAGATGTTTTGACTCGACACTAAGTTAATATAATGATGAAATTAATGTTTATATTTATTTTATAGGATCATTAAATAAAAATAAAAAATTCAACATAAAAAAAATACGAATAAAAATAAGGAAATTTACAAGGCGTCTCTATTGTTACACATAAATTTTAAAGTATTTGTATCATAAAGATCCTATACACTTAGATAGTAAGTGGTAAAACCAACTCTTGCAAAGAAATTTATATAAACGATAAATGTAGAATAACGACGTACTTGTATAAATAAATTATATTTTAAATTATAGGACATTGTTGACTCGATTTTATAAAAGGGATTTTATTTTATGTTATAAATTTTACACACACATGGTAGAAAAAAAAAGAAGGAGCACTTTTATGTTAAAAACCCTAAAAGATTATATGACCAGCTAACGACCATTTTAATCTCAATATATGTACAAACATAAATGTGCGCCATCTTATATACTTGTCATCTGTATTTAATTTTTACTATAATTTGGTGCATTTAAGGATTAATACTTCATGGGCGTCACGACAATTCAGTACTTACATGTAGTTATATAAGTTATTTTTGCTAAAACTGTTGTAATTTCTGATAAATAATAAAATCATTAAAATTTTTATGTTTACTATTTTCGTAAAATATGAATACATACATGTTTTATTCGATATAGCTGACTACTTTTTATTATATAAAATCGGAGTATGTATACAACTATACACAAAGCACAATGACATTACTAATAATACAACAAAATAAATAGGTACATTAAAATTATAAACACCACAAATAACTTTTGTACAAAAGTTTTCTATTTAATATTAAAATTAAAACATAACACTATGCAAAAATGACCAGCATTTTTAGATATTGATTACAGTCCTAAAACGAGGGTACCTTTATTATTATATGTTAAAATCTTGACTTTTAAAAATGGCACTAATTTCAAATTATTTTATTTTATATTCTCTTATATTAAGTACATATAAACGTTGCACACATTCATTATTTAAATTAATCTTAATCTTTAAACAACTCTAAAATAATTCCTACAGTAAATAAATAGGGGCTGGTAAAATGTATAACACTATATTATTTTATGCATATTGTGAACCATATACGCAGCGTACTAGTTATACAATTATACATACCCTTTGTTCATAGCAAAAGCACTATCCATCGACTCACCGATATCACTCCTAAGGATAACATAAGATAATTTTGGTTGTTTATGACTATTATATCAAAAAATAAGTATAAATACTCCTACTAGCACATTACATTGTACGTTATGTCATAAGGAAAGTAAAATATTTTTTTACTGTATTAAAACAATCTTCAACCTCTCTCTAGTTGTAATTTATCAAGCACATTCTGTAACAATTTATTTCTGTAAAATAATATGAACAATTTTCTAATAACTTACACCACATTCATATCGTTCGAGCTACTACTGAGTATGTAGTGCTCGCTTTTTACCAACAGATGACGTTGGGTATAGATTGCCATTTCAAGTCTATACACATGTATTCTTATTAAACAAAATAAAAACATTATGACATCCATAAATATGTACTTAGTAATGTGTTAAAGTGTATTCTCATCAAAATAATAATAAATGTAAAAATCTTTTTTCTAAAAATATCTACTTCTACTATCCATAGGAGTACATCACGCAAGACAGATCAAGCCTAATTTTTTTTATTCCAATAATAATTGTAACTCCAAAGTTATTCATCAATACAAATATAACTTGCCCCCAAATCATTAAATATTTTAGTGGCAGTCTTGTTTTTTTATTTGTGCTTTAACATTTGAAGTTTAGTTACTAAGCTCTATTTATATAAATAAATTCATATTTATATCATCATGACCATATTACATAATAAATCAAACAGACCGACTGATAGTTTATTAAATGCATGTATATTATTATGTTATACAATCGCTACATAACATAATTAGTGAACCGTCTATATTAAAGGCGTTAGTAATGAAATTGGAGATCAGAAGATTTAATTTCTCTTTAAGATCTTTTCCTTTCGATAATACTACAACGAGCATGTGTTACACTATCTCGGCACTTTAACATCCTCGTGTGTTCTGCAAAAAATTTTATTACATGTGTCTCATTTACAAGTTAATTTTCAGATGAGCAGCAAACATTCGCGTTATATTAACTGCTTTAAATAAATATGCAGCACAGCTTAAGCTCATAGCAATAGTATATGAAGATACTTTTTCTTCAAACATATCGTCATAAATTTTACCAAACTTCGCATTTATGTATCGGATTCATTTTAGATCCAGGTTTACAGTGGAACTCATCAGAAAATTCCTTAAGGTTTGATATAGGGCCAATTACTCTGTATTTCGCAATAGTGTGGTCATCTTTATCTATTTGCATCTTTGTTGATTCTTCGGTCATTGCTGAACACCATACCTAGAAACAATCAACTTCTTAAGATAGGTACACAAAATAACTTCTTTGTATCCAATGTTTCGAAGAAGTTAAAAAATACAAATAGGTAATTACTACATACAATATTCACTTTAAAAAAAACAATATGAAGGAGCTTTTTTCGTACCTGAGCAAAAGATATGAAGAACAATTGTCGATCATTGTAGTCCAGACCGGGTAGTGTCACATTTGCATTAGCTGACTTGCTGTAATTTAGATAGGCATGGAAGGAAGCTTTCAAGCCGCCATTATCTGCTATGTTTTCTCCTAAAAGCAAACAAACTACATGAGTACTTGACATTGAATAAGCGTTACTGACTTCTTATATTTTTGCAAAAAGCTTAGAACTATTTAATTTTAATAGTTTTTTTTAAATATACCCCACCTAAAGTTTGTTTTCCGTTAAGATGTTGGCCATCCATTTTGTAATCAGCATATTGTTTTTTAATGCATTCAGCTCGTTTCTTAAACCGGGCAATTGTAGCGTTGTTCCACCATTGATTCAAATTTCCAAACCTGAAATAATGGTATTGGTGACCATAAATATTATTTCTTGTGGAATAACGCGAAGTAATGAAGTTAACAGTATTAAAATACATACACTAGCCAGACCAAAGTAGTATTGATTCAAAATATAAACAAGGCTTGTACGCGCTTCTTACAAACAATTAAAGATCAAAAGTAAACCCCTTATAATTAACTTCATTTAAAGAGTTGGAGTGCAGTAAGTAACTGAATACCTATCATATTCTCTTCCCTGGTCGTCGAAAGCGTGCGTCAATTCATGACCCATAACTACTCCCATGGCTCCATAGTTGACACTCTTCGGATTATCTCCATCATAAAAGGGTAGTTGAAGAATGCCGGCAGGGAATACAATTTGATTTTTGGTCGGTGTATAGTATGCGTTCACGGTGGATGGTGTCATACCTATGGATAAAAAACTCAATTTTAGTAAAAATCAAAGATATTCTGTTATAGTAGAAATATAAAGTTGTTATATTTAAAGCGTAACCTACATATTATGTTCCATTATACTATTGTTAATACATAATCAAAAAAGATATCATCGTCTTCCTAGCGTTATGTCCCGCGCTTAGACGGGGTCCGCTTAGACCATGATCCAGAATTTAGCGAGTCTGGTAATTAATTGAAGCGACTGCCGACCTGACCTTCGTAAACTTGTAAGATAGGGGAACCAGACAATTTTTGGATCATGGTTACAAATTCAAAGTTGTTAGAATTTGCAGGTTTCATCACGATGTTTTCCCTCACCATCGAGCTAGTGGTATAAATATGTACATAGATTTGAAAAATCTAGAAGTATATGCCCGGGTTTGAACCCGCACACCTCGGTTAAGAGGCGAGTGTCCTTACCATTGAGCTTCCACCGCTCATAATAATCAAAAAAGATAACAGGACATTTTTATTGCAGTTTTAATTCATTATACAAAATCACGAAATAACTTTTCCATTAGACTGTACCTATCAAATTTGAAGTTAAATAGAAGTAAATTTTGAAGTTGAAAACATACTCTTAGGATTTTTGTGTCATATTGACACAATCGTTTGTGATGTTGACGTAGGTATTTGTCAAAATTACGCGGGAAAGTTGATTAAGTTGTTTGTAGGTACACTAAAAGTACGTACACAGTACACCAACGTACGTACATAGGTATATTAACTACCTCGATATCTATTCAAGAAAGTGAGTGAGATAAAATAATAAAATTGTTCAAGACAGAAAGTAAGAAGAAATTATTGCTCAACTATTTGCATTTAAGAAATGGTAAGTATATTTGTTAATAAGTTTTAAAGATAATGTTAAACTTTTTTAGGTATGATAAATTTTTCTTCGATTTACATCTGAGATTATTTAGAGCAATATTTTCCTTAAAGTCCTTTTAATCGTATTTTATATCAGGCTAATGTATTTATAACAATGTGCAACAGAAGCGATATGTAAAATATTTGACTATGTACTTATTATTATAGACTAACTTAAAAGTTTTTATTTTTAATTTCTTTTTCCGCGTTTCTTTGTCTAACTAGTCATGGCCGATTTGAAAAATTCTTTCACCAATAGAGCTAAGTCCTGCTTTATCAGTAAGTAACATAGGCCATATTTTATACCCGTAATTTCACGGGAACGGTAACCACGCGGGTTCAACCGCGGGGCGCTGCTATGCTCCATAAAGATAATGTCAGAAAGATAAGAACGAAAGTACTCACTACTCAATTACATAAATAACAACCATACTTAATAACCATAGGTACTGACCCCATTTAGTTTTATTGACCGGCTGGTCAAGCTTCTTCAGATCATTCTTCAAACTAAACACATTATAGGCAATGTTATTCTCAAAATATTCATTAGGTGTCACCTCTAGCTCCTCGTACTGCTTGTCCAGTTCATGTTTTAGGAGAATGTAGTCGGGAAAACCTGTAAAATTATAACATGATTAATTTACTTATGGAATGTGTATTCATATTGCTTGCAATATTTAGGCAATTATTTATCAATATTTTTATTTTGCAATTTGAGATTTTTCACAAGGGTTAGTACTAGACCATTTTATAGTCCAGGAGGGAAGAACCTGCCCGGTGGAATTCACTTTCTGCCTTTAAGAGTGTGGTCCTCTAAAATTTTTGGTGCCCTTACATCGTCTCATGCTACATATATATCACATAATACATATTCATACATAGTTTGCGAGATTACTACCACATTGATGTCAAGTCAGCTAGTTAAATGTTAGAAAAAAAAGTATGTACTTACCAATCATATCTGTGATCGCGTCTGCCTTGATCTCTGCCGCTTCCCTGGTCTCCGGATCCATCCAGTCTAAGTTCTTAAGGTTGTTCTTGAATGCGCTTCTAATGTTATCTATCATGATCTCTCCTTGCGTTTTTGCTTCCCCTTGAAACACTTCTCTGACGAACATGGCTCCCACTGCAAAACCTGATAAAGGAAAAATTTTTTAGGATTAAGTGAAATGTGGTGAAGCAAAATTTTAATAGTGTTGGATTTCTTGACTACCCAGTAGCTTAAATGCTTGATTCATATGGGTTTAGGTTCAATCTGAGCATGTATCAACAAATGTCTGGATTTTAAAAATCCAACAATAGACTTAGGTAAATGCGTGCTTGGCTATATTGTGCCAAGCTAGGTGTTGCTTGCTTGGGGACCTAGGTCCGACTTACCGTCTCGTGTATTATACTTAATGGTGAAAAAACTTCGTCAGCGCGATGCAGGATTTTATGACGTTTCTGTACGTTCGATCGACGTCATCTGTTTACATATTATTGGAGCTATAATCTTGACTAAACTTAACGCCATTTCCCTTCCTTTAGTTAGTTTTTTTTATAATCTTGACTTTCTTATGGCGTAGTCGCCACAATATGTATGCAAGGAAAAGACTTCATTGTAAAAAAATCTTATAATAAACAGTATTCTTGTTTACTAACCTATGGCATTATTGGTGTCAGTGACGCAATATCTCCAAGACTCCTCTGTCCCCTCCGAACCAAAGAGAGCCTTCCTCAGAATCTTAGTGGCATCCCGGAAGGATTTGGATAAGTACGTTGATAACGATCTTGAGACTTGCCACATTACGTAACTTGTTAAAGTTCTGTAACGAAATAAACACAATTATGATACTTATAGATAGTTAATAAAAGATTTTTGTATTGTTAAAATTTAAATAGCGGTGTTGGTCAGAAGGGGTTGATTGACTGGGTGATAAGATTTGAACTAGTTTGGATATATTAATGTCGATATTTTAATCTTTTGATCAGCAGTGTGTATTGCCCCAGCGGAAAAAGTTCTAATATCATACTTTGGGACAATGTTGTCCCAGCGGAATCAGTTTTTAATGAATAATTCCTCCGCAATGGTTGGACGCACAAATTATTACTTAGCATGCACAATTACACGACGTCATACACAAAATATCTGCTAAACTCAAAGTATGATATTCGAACTTTTTCCGCTGGGGCAATACACACGATCAGCAAGTCAGTAGTGTAGCCAGCTAGGTCAGTAGCTAGGTCTACGTCGGCCACATTGAATGTGGTGACAGGTTCCTCTCACCACTTTCAAGACATGGACAGTTTCTACGAAATTTTGCTTACAGACGTCGGTGTCCCTACAGATGGGGGACCTCGTTTCGGGATTGATACGGCTGATAAGGCGGAAGCTACGCTCCTGCAGCAGGTTTAGTAGATAGTTCAAAGACTATTGCTGGATCTACAATTCATAATAAACCATCCCCTGCAATAATTACAAATATGCAAAACCTAAGAATATTATAAAATCTACATAGGAAACTCACTTTTGGTCTTGATCAGTCCGGTTATATTTCTCTATGAGTTTGGTTAGGTTTTTGAAGTAATCCGGTGCGTAAACTACTATTCGTTCAGTGTCGGATATCTGAAAACGAGAATATATCTGGTTTAATACATATGTCTTGTTCTGTGTTGGTTTGGGACTTAAGAATATGCCAACTGGGTTCCTCGCTTAGCATGTCTTAAAAGGCTTATTGTATATTGGATTTTGGGTATGTGATTGTTCAGCTAGGCGACCTTTGATTCTGCCTACCCCTTCAGGGATTGTACCCCTTATATATTTATCACTAAGATAAACGTTATTTATTTACATTAGGTATCTTGATCCGTTGGTGGTTTAAATAAAATCAATTATTATCTATATACCCCTAGTATGGCGATGAGGGAAAACATTGTAAAGAAATCTGGACATTCTGATATCAATAGTTCGATTTGTCCGGTTTTCCTTCTCTTCAGGTCAGAAAACAATATATTTAATGTATCTAGTATCTCCGTACCAAACGGAATCCAACTAGGAACTGGCCAAACGCTAGGAAAAAGAGAAAGAGGCCTTCATCCACCCATGGATCTTACTATAAGAGAATGACTAGTTATTATAAAAGTCTTCAACTCACACTTCTATTCACCAGTTTGAATGCATCATTAAAGAACGCTGTCCAATTCAAAAACGGCGCTTCCTTCTGCCATTGTCTGATCGTGTACGGATTGTATAACCTCTCCTCGTCCCTCCGGTCCTCAGAAGGCGTCGTTATATTCGCCAGATCCGTTTCGAACTGGATCACTCTGCTCATCTGGATCCTGGCTTCAGTCTTGTTGGCTCCTAGCAGGGTGCAGATTCGTGTCATGTAGTCAAGGTAAGCATCTAAAACCTTTTTGTGCGCTGTTTTATTGAGGTAATTGTCGCGAGTGGGGAGGTTCAGGCCTCCTTGATCCAGCTGAAAGAATGACGAAGGTATTGTTTGAATTCATATAATAGGTATTTTATCCGTTAAATCAGAAAACAAGGAGAGAATTGCTGTTGGAACGAAAAAAAAATAGATTTGGACTATTTGGATTTCATGGATTGAATTAAGAGCTGTAATTATTGCAGTTTTATTAAGTACCGAGTTCACATTCTAGTACAGCTGAGCACGCGTGCGATACGTCTCATTTCTCACAGAAATTTTGCAGAAACATACGGGGACTTACCACAATAACGTGCTTGGATGAATTTCTATCGTCTTCAGTCACAGCCCAATTGAAAAAACCACCCAAATTGTATCTGAAATTGTCAGAAATACCTCTTTAACATCCTATGTGCATGCAAAAACGACGTTGTTCTGTCGCGTGGATTTAACTTGCGCTTGCGAAGTCCAAACCATAGCAATGATAAACTGGGCGTATCAAATATTATTAATCAAGAAAGTCAACTAACGAGTTCTGCACATCCTGAAGCAGTGTCTGCAGGTTCCACTTGTGTGGCTTCGTGGTGGTGTTGGGCAGGATGTGCCAGCCGCCTAGTTTCTCGATCACGCCCAGCAGAGGCTTCGGACCCAGCTTCTCTATGGTCTCGTTGCTGTCTATGCACGCGTCGTAGTAGATCCTTGCCTTTGATTCAGCGCCGTTGTCGGAAATGTTAACCTTTTCTGAAAAAGCAGAGTAGATAGTATTTTAATATTAACTTCGCTATACGCTATACTCACTACGTTACGTACTATACCTACAACAAATTTCGCGTTGATCCCAAATATCGAATATTAAAAGCAGACTATACTATTTCTGGATAATATAGCTTACGAATAATGATTGCGTTTAAGTAGACATCATCATTAATGAAACATCTATAAAATGTCTTTTACTTTATTTTTTGAAATTTTTGGCTGATCATGTAGAAATATCCTCAAAAATCAGGAAAAAACTTGAAAACTATAAAGAATCGCAGAACATACACAGGGGTGATTCGAGTACTCCACGACATGCCGGACCTAATTTTTTTTGTGACGTCAATGCCCCGGCCATCCTGTATTTTGATATTTTCGAGGACTTGTCTTTATTATTACCATGAACCGATTTGAGTGTGAGATCAGATACCTACAAACATTTCAATGTTATCAGACTCATTCGACTAGGGACTGAAGTGACAGCGGAAATTATGATAATAGGACTTATCTTTATATGTACTTCAGCAATTTAGCAATCCAAATTGCCAACATTTAAGCAATTTAAGCTAGACCATTTAAGAAACTAAAGGAAAAACCAATGCGTTTTCAGACGATGAAAACAAAATAATCACAAAATGTGTACAAACAATAATTCTGTATAAGATAATGTCTAACAAGCGCCGCATATATGCTCTGAAAACGATGAGATGGAATTCACAATGCCCATCTAATTCGATATATTAGTGAACAAGATTTATGTATGTAGAGGATATTAGGTCTGCAGGCGAGAATGGTCAACGTAAGGTCGGCAAAGCAAGAAATAACACACTACTTTACATCTTCTTTGACATTATTATTTTATTGGAATATTCAGCTAGAAGAGAAGAAGGTTATTATTAAATTATTTTAATATCCATTCCATCTACCCCAGCCCATTGTCCCGTGTTGGTCTGGGACTTAAAAATAATGTGCCAACTGTGTTTTTTGCCTAGCATGTCGTAAAGGCGACTAATGGTATATCAGGTTTTGGTTTTGTTTTGGTTTTGTATGTGATTGTGTAAGCGACAAGCTAGCCACTTGTCACTACTTTTTCACAATTTTCCATCTAACCCAGCGCACTTTTATTTTTGGCTAAATGTGGTTAAAGGGGACTGCTGTCCCTTTGACTTTGCCTTTTCAGGGATTACGGGCGTGATGTTATGTTTATGTTTGTTTTGTATTTAATATCATATTTATCGGACGATACTCAATGATACGACATATAAATAAGATATATATAATGTCACTAGCTGTGCCAGCGGTGTCACCCGCGTTTATGGTTAATATTATAAATACTATTTCCGTCATACATGATTTCTATGTAACTTTAACCATTAAGGCTGCACACGCGACGGAAGCTTAAAAAATGGAGTAACTTCTCCCGTTTTCCCAACATTTCCCTTCACTTCTCTGCTCCTATTGATTGTAGCGTGATGTAAAGTATATAACCTGCCCAGGAGTATGAAGAATAATTGTACCAAGTTTCGTAAAAATCTGTCGAGTAGTTTTTGTTTCTATAAGGAACATACAGACAGACAGACAGACAGACAGACAGACAGACAGACAGACAGACAGACAGACAGACAGACAAAAATTTTACTGATTGCATTTTTGGCAGTCAGTATCGATCACTAATCACCCCCTGATAGTTATTTTGAAAATATATTTCATGTACAGAATTGACCTCTCTACAGATTTATTATAAGTATAGATAAGAGCGCGCGATGTGAGGTCATAAAAACATCCTAATTGGGACGTTTTGTGACATTTGTTTTTATTTATGCATCATTAGTGTTTTTTACATACCTACCTACCGTTCAGCACGCTATCCTTTTTAATTAGCAATGTTGTCGAATGTGATTAACGTGTTAACCTGTTGTCACTGCGTTCGGAACATTGTTTTCGCTTGAAATGTAAGCATATGATATCTATAGTAATACATCATGGACAGCTTATAGTCGATTGGTAGGTATTTAGTTTTCAAAGGCACTCATAAAAGGGTATTTTAGGTGACAATCCTTGTATGAATTCATTTAACACCATTCGTGTATTGTATTGGACTTCGAAACTGTTCTTCGGTCTGTGAGTCAATATTGTTTTGCGCACCGTACGATTTCTACCTTAATAGTTATAAAGGAAAAAGTAAATACATAAGCAATATCTTTATAAGGCATGATCTATAGGCGTTTGCGTATATTTGTTCAATATTTTCGTTGGGTGATAATTTTTGCAATGTAGTTCCTATTAGTACACGGCGTCTGAATATTGAAGTTTAGAGGAAATAATGGTTGTTGTAATACCTAGCTATACATATACCGGCACCTAAACGCCATGTAAAGAAATCATACAAAAGATGCCTATTTGCCCCCACATGTGGAAGTTTTGCTGTTCACAAATATTCATTTCATTAGATTATTAGATATAGGTATATGGGCAATAATAGACTGTAAATTAATATTTCAGTCACTTGTCACTACTTTTTCACAATTGTCCATCTAACCCAGCCCATTGTCCCATGTTGATCTGGGACTTAAAAAGAATGTGCCAACTGTGTTTCTTACCTAGCATGTCGTAAAAGGTGACTAATGATATATGGGGTTTTGGGTATGTGATTGTGTAGACGACGAGCTAGCCACTTGTCACTACTTTTTCACAATTTTCCATCTAATCCGGCTCAGTTTTGTTTTTAGCTGAATGTGGTTAAAGGGGCATGCTGTCCCTTTGATCCTGCCTACCCCTTCGGGGATTATGGGCGTGATGTTATGTTCTGATGTAATATTTCAGTAGCGATCTTTGTGAATTAGTGTTATTTAACATACGTATTATTGTCTTGTAAAAATGTACTTATCAGTTAAGCTTTATTTTAAACCAATAATGATTTGAAAACCGGTGGTAGCTCAATGGTAAGGACACGCGCCTCTTAACCGAGGAGTGCGGGTTCAAACCCGGGCATGTACCTCTAGATTTAAAAAAAAATCTATGTACATATTTATACCACTAGCTCGACGGTGAGGGAAAACATCGTGATGAAACCTGCAAATTCAAACAACTTTGAATTTGTAACCATGATCCAAAAATTGTCTGGTTCCCCTATCTTAGGGTTACGAAGGTCAGATCGGCAGTCGCTTCAATGTAATTATCAGACTCGCTAAATCCTGGATCATGGTCTAAGCGGACCCCGTCTAAGCACGGGACATAACGCTAGGAAGATGATGAATGATTTGAAAACCATGGTCTTAGCAACAAAACAGAAAGTCTAAGCGTAACATGGTAAAATCTGTTGCCTAATGAGCATTGAACAATTAACAAAATGTCGATCGCAAACATTCTATCTGTTTTTTCGGACAGGCCATCATTACCAGTTCCAGCGTTTTCCTTTATTAGTAGTAAAACTGGAAGTTTTGAAATCTTAACAACCAACTCATTCCCATCATAGAGTTAACATAGCCATGCGTATATTCCTCGGCACAGGACGACCGCTGACCTTGACCTGGTAATGTTTACAAGCTCGCCTGTTAATGAGCCTTTTAGTTTAATAACTAGTAATCATACTAATTTTACGAATAGGGAAGTTAGTAGTTAATTTTTAGCTTTTCGTACTCATAGATGAACATCTATGAGGCCAGAGGGAAACAGGTGTCCGAACGACATCTGTTCCCCTCTGGCCTGGCCCCGCAATCGCGAGGGCCCCCATAGTCTTAGGTTTCCAATGGGTCATAAATTTTTCTTAACAAAAAATCTTTTACTTTCCTTATGTGCCCAGGGCCTCCAATAGGATAAAGATGGCCCTGTAGTTGTTAGTAGTATGCTTATATATAACTAAGTCTCTGTAGTCCGTCTATTCGGTGGTTCATCTGGATATCCGTTTCTATATAAGATAAGTAGGTGAAAGTGTAAAATGTTCAGAGAGTATGCGAAACCTAGAGAATGTAGGTCATTTAGGGCCATTGACAGGCAGAATGAAACACTTTGAAATGAAATAAATATATATTCGACTACATCACATACATTGATCTGTCTCCGAGGTAAGCACTTGTGTTACGGATATCAGAATCAACAGTGGATTATTACAAATACATACTTAAATATTGGATATTAACACCCAGACACAGAACAAACACAAGTATTCATCACACGAATGATTGTCCTGGGTGGGGATCGAATCCAAACTCTCGGCGGATGGGGCAGGGTCACTACCGAATGCGCCATCGAGCCAGTGGAATATTTACCGATACGAGCCTGGGACAACAGCATTGTTTTCTGATGTCAATGTCAACAGTTTCGGCAACTGATTGGGACTGGGAAATATTTGCGCTGATACATACGTAATTAGCTACTACGAATAATATATGTATATACCTACAGGTATATATTTTTATGAAAAACTAAGCGTGAAATGTCTAAAGAATTTTTTGTCGCGCGTTGCAAGGATCTGCAATGACCTTCAAAATCACTTTATATACGCTTATGTGTACAGGAGTCAAATACATATGACCATCATGGGTCATCAATTTCATTTGATGGGGTCTTCGCTCAATGACGATATCTTATTTTAAAGTTAGAACATAAAGTAACAGACAGAAAAGGCAAATGCTTCCAAGGCCTGTTTACCACTTTCTGGTTATGCTATTCTGCTAATAATCTTTTACTTTCCTCATCTTTCAAAGTCCCAGACCAACATGCGATAAAATGTTTACATAACCGTATCCTTGTTAAGCTTGGTCTTATTGTAGTCAACAACTGACATAGGTAATTACGTAATCCAGTGTCAAGGTGACCATTACAGACTGACTGGCTAATTTACTGACAACAATCTCACGGAAACAACGGAGAAACACTGCTGAATAGAGCATGATTAAGCTGAAAACATTCAGACATCATCGTTACGTGTCGACTCTAGTCAGTAGTCCAACTAGATCTGGACCACCGGAGGGTTCCATAATTATGTATTAAGCGTCGACTGCAGTTGCTTAGACAATCAAATATGGTATGAAGCCATTGCATTCCTCGTTCCTGTTTACTGTATCATTGGAAGTAATAATAATATCTATATAATACTAGCTGACCCGACGCACTTCGTAACGCCCCGTATTCGGATTTTCTGTTATTATTTTCCTCGCTATGTTTCCATATTTTTTTACCGTACAAACCTTCTCTGGAAGACGAAAAATATTTTAAAACCAAAATCAGACAAATCGATCCAGCCGTTTTCGAGTTTTAGCGAGACTAACGAACAGCAATTCATTTTTATATATAAGATCGTATCTTCAGTCGTTATATATATCGTTTTAACAAGCACAAGAAGTTAGATTTTCATTTGGATCACCCTTCCAGGCCTATACCACATCGTCGTTTGATTTTTTTCTAGAACACGCCTGTCACCATGCCCAAAGATTATACGAAACTTCCTTTATGTGTCTACCCACTAAAGTATATAATATTTTCTATTTGCTATTGTTGGCCCATGGGAAATGTATAACGCGATACGTGGAAAGGGGCCATTTACCCGCCTACGATGGTAGTGGGCGGTCTATACCCCTGAGGTTAACTTTCACGTATTATAGATGTCCACGGCATATCACCATGGCATCAAAATGTGCGTCCTGTTTGTGCTATGTCTTCCAAATAGGGATTACAATGCTGGATCCAGTAATTCAGCTGAGCCCAGCACAAATTTAGCTATGCTGGATTCGGCATGTGCTGGTTTAATGCCACTGGATTTCACTGACTAGGGATTGAAACGCTGGAGCAAGCAATCCAAGTGGGTCCAGCACAGTTTAAACGCTCCAGAAAAAAAAAGCCGCTAAATTGCACCCCCTATACTTCCTACATCTTCACCATGATAACAAAGTGGATACTCACCAAGTGCATACCGGATGATAAGCTGATTCTGCACTTCTATTTTGCTGAAGATGCCCCAACTGGATTTCCCTTCAGGGATGGGGTTGTTCCTGATCCAACCACCGCAGGCGAACTCGTAGAAGTCTTCACAGGGGTCCTGCTTAGGGTTCAGAGCACCTATGACTTCGCTGGCCGTGTAGATACATGAGCTGGTTAGGCAGACCGGTTTTTCTGGGGAAGAAAAAATTTTTACCAGAAAGCCCGGTAGGCAGTTTCTGAGGTTTAAGACCTACTTAGGTTTAATATTGATTATGTTTCCAGCATAATGTACGTTGTTTAATCATAAGCAGATTTTAAACTGACGATTTATAATAATTGTTTCCGCTGTTTATTACGTATGCCCAGTTAATGTTTTAGAACTTCGTTAGGTGCATTGAACTCAATAACTATTATAATTTTTAACTTACAAACTCTTACGTAATAATAGGTAACCCTTTGTAGACAGATGTCATAGTTTTACTATTGCAATGTTAAAGCATCAACACAATATGACTTACTGGAAGTTTCAGTAAGAAAATAGTTACCATCAACAAATGCCATGGGCAGTATGGATACGCCCTAATGGTCTATACGTTATCTTCACATAGTATAAAAAAAGTCACTGCTTCTGTCTGTTCGTTTAGTTTTTTTAAACTTTGCAAGGGATGTTACGGTTTTCACCTATAGATAGAGTGATTCTAGAGCAGTGCTTCTCAAACTTTTTATGCTATGGAACCCTTTTAGGAAGCGGAGTATTTGACGGGACCCTAGAACAGCGCGGGCGGCAGTGGGGGTGTAATAATCGACTTTTAACGGATTTTCCCCCAGGAGTTATGATATTTATGATCAGTACCAATTTTCGTGGAACCCCCAGAAAGGCTTCACGGAACCCCAGGGTTCCGCGGAACACACATTGAGTATAGCTGTTCTAGAGGAAGGTTAAGGTGTATATGTAGTTTCATATTGTTTTGTGCTGACCGTGCTAAGCCGAGGCGGGTTAGTATAGTCATAAATGTTATAATTACACGTCTCTGTTACAATACGCGCCATATTATTTATTATTATCATTAGGCATCTCTAGTTACACTTGCGCAGTTTAGAAAATGACAGTCATTTAAATAAAAAGACGTTATTTCAAAGCGGATATGAGGAAAAGGGCTGTTTATATTCTGTTTTTGCTTTGAAGTTGTGTTTATGATGTTAGTTAAGATGCTGGCAGGAATAAAAACCTGATTTCATTTATTAAATTGCATACTGTTTCATAGTTCCTCTCTAATCTAAACCCATTTAATGCTTAATACTTTTGAATTTCCTGTGATCAATTATTAAATTAAATATAAGCCATATACTACGCACATTTCCTCTAGAATAATTCGATCTAAGTATTGGTTAAAACCGCATCAACATTCCTTGGGTAGTTTAAAAGATATCATCGAACAGATAAAAACGGCGACTTTGTTTTATACTATGTTTAGTACATTATTAGACATTAAAATTATTGACCGAAAACTTATTTCACAAAATTATTACCAACGTATTCGATAGTGCCTTTTTTTTTAAATTCCCGATAAAAACTCACTTCTTCTTTAGATCAGCTATGACATAAAAAACTTCCTTCCAATACTTTTCTGATGATAAAGATAAAAGGTGTAGCCGATAAAACGCTTATATGAAACGGTTTATAGGCCATAAAAGATATTGTCCATAAGTGAGAGTTATACTATTCTTACCCACCAGAACTCGCCCAAGAGTAGCGAAAGCAATCAATCCATAACATTTATGAGCGACTTTAAGGCTGTACGGAGATTAATATCTCTGCCACTAAAATACGTTAACCGGTATCCGTACTAATATTATAAACGCGTAACAATGTCTGCCTTTTTTCACGCTTAAACTAAACCCGTCGCCATGAAATTAGATACGCCTATTGTTTAAAAACTCTGAGAAACGACATAGGCTACTTGTTATCCTGGAAAAATTGACAGGACCCATAGGACAAACAATAGTCTCTGTAACAGACTAAATTTACCGAAGCTGCGAGTAAGAGCTAGTATGTATCGGAAAATAAGAAAAAGCCATATTACCCTGAGTAGGTTAATATGCCTTCTTCTAGTGCAGAGGCATTGTGTAACTAGTATTAAAGTTTAAAAGCCGTTTCCCATGTTTCTTACAACTATTGCGGTTGTTACGACAGCGTACCCGCTTCACAAGCCCGATTCACATCGACCATATAGATGAGAGGGCAAAATCGAAGAGCGTGTTTTTAGACGGCAAGAGTCCGGCATCACCGCCTTGCAACAATAGGGATGTTGACACATATTACCAATTCATGTAAAGTTATGTTTATACATTAGAGACAGTATTCAAAAACCTATAATAACATTTTAAGAATATATTTATTTGTCATAAATTAAAGAAAATTAATTTAAATTGCGTTATTTAATATCCATTATCACGTGACTGCAAACGCCATCAATGCGCGATAACGTCACTGACCGCCAAATAAGCTGACATATTCGTAAAAACTCACTCAAGATCAGGTTCACTTCGACAAAGCGCGAGAATTTTTATAGGTCAGTGGCATAATTATAGTAACGTGACAGTTTGAAACATTTCGGCGGGAATTCTAAAAACTAATTTAAATAACGTTTTTTTTTATTGAAATTTGACGTATTTTTTTCATGAAATTATTATTTTCGTATTTAAATAGGATCTATCTATGAAACAAAATCAATTCACAAAATTTGGCAACATCCCTATTACGGGCGGCGATCTAGGATAGATTTTCACCTCTTCGTCAATAAACAAGGCTTCTAAGGGCTCCTTAGCACACGAGTGGCATGTGGCGGCCGAGGTGCAGCGGCAAGCTATACGTGTCGACGACTTGCCGCTCGTGAATCAGAGTCCTTAAAACTACAATAGTAGTAGAATCTAGAACTTAACTGTACCTTTAGGTTCAGGCTGGTAGCACGGTGGAACTGGCAAGTAAGAAGGTCCCCTCGTAGCCACAAGCAGAGTCGCAGTCAGTAAGATTGCCAGGAACAGTATAGCTGTGGTCACCAGTAGGATTCGTTCCAGTTTCGTCCGTTGGTGCCATCCTATGAACGAGACGCCCTGGAACAAAGATAGAAAATATTAGGATCATTTAATAAAAAGTTATGAAACAACAATTGATTTGTATACAAACGTCTAACAGATATTGACATGTGAAATATTTTTGGAATTTTCGGCTCGTATAAATTTTTCAAAACATTTTCTTTCATGCAATCTTTGTCCAATCAGTTAGTAAATAATAATTAGGTACAGTCGTTCGGAAGTTATACGCGTACGTACATTTCAGCGATTGATTGAAGAGCGGTGGTAGCTCAATGGTAAGGACACGCGCCTCTTAACCGAGGAGTGCGGGTTCAAACCCGGGCATGTACCTCTAGATTTTAAAAAAATCTATGTACATATTTATACCACTAGCTCGACGGTGAGGGAAAACATCGTGATGAAACCTGCAAATTCAAACAACTTTGAATTTGTAACCATGATCCAAAAATTGTCTGGTTCCCCTATCTTAGGGTTACGAAGGTCAGATCGGCAGTCGCTTCAATGTAATTACCAGACTCGCTAAATCCTGGATCATGGTCTAAGCGGACCCCGTCTGAACACGGGACATAATGCTAGGAGGATGAAGTAGCTTTGGAATAAACCAATTACCTCGAGATTTACGCTTTACAGATCAAAAGACTAACTGTACAAAGCATTTTCTCTTGCAAAAGCAATCACTGTAATAGTGAAAAATAATAAGTATAACGTTTGAAAGTGCAACTATTATCTGGAAGTCGTTAACTGACCCATACAATTCAACGCAAATATAATATCACCATGACTAAATGCAGAAATAACTACGCGGTAAGTTTTCGTTCGCTACGGTTTAAGTACACGCTTATTTTACAAACCTACATAAGTGTACGTAATTAAAGGTATTAAAAACAATAATTTTTCACAATTTTTATCTAACCCAGCCCAAATTTATTATTGGCTGAATGTGGTTAAAGAGGCTTGTTGCTTGGCTCTGCCTACTCCTTTATTATGGGCGTGATATAACATCACGCCCATATATAGTATGTAAAAAAAACAATAATTATATTGAGCTGGGTTAGATAGAAATTTGTGAAGAAGCTGTGACGTGTGGCTAGCTCTTCGCCTCACAAACCCAACACTCCATATGCCTATTAGTCGCCTTTTACACGACATGCGAGGCAAGGAACACAGTTGGTTCAATATTTTTTAAGTCACACACCAACATTGGGCATACCTAATTATACTGCAACTTCCAAAAATATTCTACTTAAATAGTCCTAGTTATTGTTATTTTGTCCGACTCGCCCTTGCCAGTTTCAAGAGCGATAAAAGAAGTAAACAGCAAGCTATTTTAGCACTAAACGTATTTTAGGCATCGTGTTAGAAACCTAGGAATTCAGTTTATACTAAAGCTGTTTGTTCTAAGCAAAAGTGTTTATTCACAGCTACGGTACATTTTGGCAGAATTCTGGATTTGTTTGAATTATTTGTTGAGCTAAATTTATAAATAAAAGTTGTAAGTTGCCATTATACCTAAATCTTTTCATTGCCGAAGTCTTTTCAATTTTGCCCTGTTTTTTTAGGGAAAAAACGAAATATGTGAGATGATGCTAATGCTATTTTTTTTAGATTGAAGGTACTCCGATGATTTGACTGGCACGATGGCGCATTCGGTAGTGACCCTGCCCCATGCGCCAAGAGTTGTGGGTTCGATTCCCCCCCAGGAAAAACATTCGCATGATGAATACTTGTGTTTGTTCTGTGTCTGGGTGTTAATATCCAATATTTAAATATATATTTGTAATACCACTGTTGATTCTGATATCCGTAACACAAGTGCTTAAGCTACTTACCTCGGAGTCAGATCAATGTATGTGATATAGTCGGGTATTTATAATAATAAATAATAATAAATAATAAATTCTTCAGACTGGCACACCAATTCCCTAGTCCCAAACTAAGCTCATAAGCTTGTGTTATGGATACTAGGTGAACGGATAGACATACTTAAATACATTTATAAACATCCATGACTCGAGTACAAATATCCATGTTCATCACACGAAATATTTGCCCCTAGCGGGGTTCGAACCCGCGACCCTTGGTTTCGTGGCCAGGGTCTCTGACCACCCGACCAACGGGCCAGTCATAGCCAGGCCAGTTTATTTATTATAATATAGAAAGAAGAGTGAATGCAGGGAATAGAGTAAATAGAGCGTTAGGAAAACTTCAAGGCAGTGAAGTCCTAAGTCAAAAGGCCCAGCTCGCTATACACAATGCGGTGCTGATTCCTACGATAACATATGGAAGCGAGAGTTGGGTATAGCAGAAAGAGCATGGAAGTAGAATAAACCCGGTCGAGATGCGTGCGCTGCGGAAAATCAGCGGTGTATCGCTCACAGATTGCGTTCGGAATGATGATGTAAGAAAGAGAGTCGGTCTGAATGACAGCGTCGGAGTCAAGGTAAGAAGAGGCATGCTCCGGTGGTTCGGACATGTGGAAAGAATTAATGACGAAAGATTCACTAAACAGATATACAATGCGAAAGTGGAAGGATGTCGCAGCTGCGGAAGGCCCAGGCTCACCTACCACGACAGATTGGCCGTGAATAAACAGAAGGTGATTTTAGGAGTCATAAAAACCGTAGAGCTTGTATGAAAAGGATCATGAATTTTGAAGAGGCGAGTGAGGTGTGTAAGGTTCGCGCCATATGGCGTTCAGTTCTCTCTGCCTACCCCGCTAGGGAAGTGGCGTGAAGTTTAGTTAATTATGCTAATTTTATTAACAATAAGTATTTATATTGAAAATTATTTATTAGAATAATATCAACTAACAGAGTTAGTCATAAAGTCCTCTGCTTTTGCAAAGAAAAGCCCATATGGCATTTAATCTATTTTTACAACTTTTAACTAAACTTCACGCCACTTCCATAGCGGGGTAACCAGAAAGAACAGAAGTTTAGTTACTTGGTTAGTTTTTACTACTTTTATAAACCATAATTGAGGCTACGGTGCAATATAAATGAGGTACCTTTATTGGTTGCGCTAAAGTCGCAGAAACAATAAAAGTTACAACTATGAATAAACTAGGTCAGGCTATAAACTAGAAAATTTTAATCAAACCTTACATTTTGCCCTACTTGAGAGTTGTTTATTTATTTTTAAATCATTTCTAGTCGAGTAATAATATTACTTATATAGGACTACACTTGTGTCTTAAATTTTGGCATGAAAAGTTTAGCTGTAAGACTGGTTATTTATGCAACCCAACTGACTAAAAAGATAAAATAAGAATAAATAAGGTTGCTCAACAGAAAGAAGATCTAATAAATTTGCTAAACTTTATTAAATACTAGCTGTGCCAGCGGTGTCACCCGCGTTTATAGTTAATATTATAAAGACTATTTCCGTCATACATGATTTCTCTGTAACTTTAACCATTAAGGCTGCACACGCGACGGAAGCTTAAAAAATGGAGTAACTTCTCCCGTTTTCCCAACATTGCCCTTCACTACTCTGCTCCTATCGATTGTAGCGTGATGAAAAGTATACTATAACCTGCCCAGGAGTATGAAGAATAATTGTACCAAGTTTCGTTAAAATCCGTCGAGTAGTTTTTGTTAGACTAGTAGCGTCACGCGGTTCCCGCGTAGTTCCTGTTCCTGTAGGAATACGGGGATAAAATATAGCCTATGTTGCTCGCTGATAAAGTAGCTTTCCATTGTTAAAATCATTTTTCACATCGGTTCCGTATTTCTCGGAGCCTATTCAATCCAAACAAACAATCAAATCTTTCCTCTTTATTTATAACTAGCTGACCCGGCGAACTTCTTTCCGCCTAACATTCATTGAAGAGATACATAATTGGACTTTGCTCTTGAAAACTGGTAATTTTTTTTATTGATGAATATCATATTTTAATATTTATTACCCTATTCCTGATGAAGACAAATTCAAAAACACAAAAATTCAAAAAAAATAACCCGCCGTTCTTAAGTTATTAATGGTGTAACTAACACGACTTTGTTTTATATATATAGATATGAGTACATATGGATAGACGAACTTACACAAGTCTGTCTATTTCATTTATTTTTAGATTACGAACATACCTTGAAAGAAATTTACAATTTCCGTGTAGAAATCTCATAGCGTAGGAAGTAATACTAAATAATGGAAATGGATTGCAGACACTGACTTCTGCGTACATAAAAGTTACCATCTATATCATAAACACTAGCTTTGCCTGTGGTTTCACCCGTGTTTATGAGTAATGAGTCATAGCGTGGTGTTATATAGCCTTCCTCGATAAATGGACTATTAATTTTTTTTTTTAATGCGGACTAGTAGTTTTTAAGATAAGCGCGCTTAACCAAAAACACTCTTCACTTCAGCTTTATATATTAGTACAGACGTATTAATTACAACCTACTTGATTTTCAAAACATTTTATTTATTTATATAATCGCAAGGCTGAAGTAGCGTCTGGAATAGAAGATATTAGTTTATATGCTGGAGTTTGATTTGAAAGGAAGTGGTTTAATTATGAGTGGAAATTTGTAAACATCTGTATCATTTAAAGTGAGTAATTAGGTATAGCTTTGATGGAAAGTACCAGGTTGTCGTGAGGCGTACTAGATGGAAATATAGACATAAAATACAATGTTTATTTACATTACATATAAATGTTGAATAAGTCATGTCGGGCGGATTTATATGAGTAAAATCGATGACAACCCTTGTACTGGCTAATCTTAATACTGATTAAGATAAATTTTATTAGAGCAAGCCCTTCCCAGTTAAGTTCTTTCTACACTTTTAATTTTATATTACTGGTCAGTTCCTGAAGGGTGTGCTACGAAAATTGTTATTATGCGGACTGAATTGTACACAAGCGGAGACACGGGTTATTGTATGTACGCGTAATTAGTAAACCATACTAATATTGTAACTAAATGCGAAAGTATTTTTGTATATTTATAACATTTATAAGCGAATTGATTAATCGTGATAAAAGTTATTACGCCAAAAGTTGAAACCCTTAAAACGACACAGGATAATTTATATCACAGGATATTTTATACATCCCGCAACGCACGGTATTTCGTCTCTATTACAAATCGCATTCCACTCTCGCGGATATTGTACAAATAATCTCGCACCTCCCCAAATAGAGCGTTAATTGAAAAATTAGTACTACTTAATACCGCAGGAATCGATTGAGCGATAAATTACTTACTCGTCTAGATTCTAATACGCTTGATGACGTACAGTCGATTAGGTACAGATCTATTTCTAGCCTCACTTTCGGTGTTAAGCGAGAACTATTTAAAAACTTGCTGGCAAATGAACAGTTTTTGCTTGCTATATAGGGTTATTTCATTAGCTACGTTAAATGTTTACATAAGGGACGATAAATAAGTCAATGAGAGTCATTATTTATCTAGGTAAATAAACGAACACATTATTGAGGTAAGGTCGAAAAAATTTGATATATTTTAATTTTTTTTTTATATTCTTTGAAAGCATTTACAATTAGCCATTATGTATGCTCAATCGACACGTCTGGAGTATAAAAAAACTGTCGAAGCATCGTCAAGTCAAGTCAAAATATTCTTTATTTATATAGGTTTCAAGGAAACACTTATAAATCGTCAAATACAGGTAAAGCCACAGCTATACAATTCTACCACCGGTTCGGAATGTTGTATCTACCGAGAAGAATCCGGTAGTTACTCTTTTCAATACAATTTATACAAGGTGTATGAATCATAATTAACTTTTAATTGTGTTTTGATAACTCTTAAATAAGTGAATCAAAAAATTGATGGTTTCATCTATCCTATTAAGTAGGAACAACTTTACCATCTTAGCAACTTTTATGTATTGCACATGATCTGGAAAATCAGCTCACAATACATATGCATACATATAAATAATCACTTAATATCGCATCTACATTTTAAAATTGCAAACCCGCCATTCCCTGCTCCTTTTAAAAATCCTATCACTGCGATTCTCGAGTGATGCTCAAATAGATGCTTGGAGGACAGAGGGGCCTTATTCATGAGATCTAAAGTGCCCACAGATGCTCCTAAAGGTTCATATCGATGGTTATATAGCTACATAATGCATTTCAGGAGGTGTGCTCAATAGCCGATATTCATATTCCAATATCGTTTCATATCGGTAATATTGTTTTACATCGACTTTCAAGTGTTATATGCTCGATAGAATGCGGTAGAATAATATTATTGTTTGATATTCTAAATTGAATGGTTTGTAAGTGTTTGTTTTAAAATGACTGACATTAGCAAAGAATAGTTTGGTTTTGACTTCGATAATAAATGTGGGGTATGTACCTAAAACGTTTTCGTAGAGATTTTATCCTCTTAAACTTTCGTGCCCCCTAAATTAACAAAAAAGAGAGGGTAAGGCATCTTAATTACCTCCGAATCTTAATCTTTCTTTATGATTTAGCGTTCGCAGTTCCAATTTTGGGTGATATAAATTATGCTATTTATACGTCCAAAATGTCATGTTGAAATTAATTAAGAAACAGTATAATTTGATAAAGGTTGGTGTTCCAAACATAGCCGAATAGTAAATACAAAATTATCGCTATAATTATAAATTTACATAACATCACGCCCACAATCCCCGAAGGGGTAGGCAGAGTCAAAGGGGCAGCATGCCCCTTCAACCACATTTAGCCAAAAACAAAGTCGGGCTGGGTTAGATGGAGAATTGTGAAAAAGCAGTGACAAGCGGCTAACCTGTCGCCTACACAATCACACACCCAAAATCCGATATACCATTAGTCGCCTTTTACGACATGCTAGGCAAGAACCACAGTTGGCATATTCTTTTTAAGTCCCAAACTAACATGGGACAGTGGGCTGGGTTGGATGGAAAGCTGTGAAAAAGGAGTGACAAGTGGCTAGCTCGTCGCCTACTCAGTCACATACCCAAAAGCCCGTAAACCATTAGTCGCCTTTTACGACATGCTAGGCAAGAACCACAGTTGGCACATTCTTTTTTTTTGTCCCAGATCAACTTGGGCCAAGTCCCAGACCAACATGGGACAAATAATTATAAATAATAGACTTTAATATAATAGAAGTGATTTAATTTAAAAAAAACACAATTCAAAGCATCCTATGTGTATGCCCTGATTTCCATAAGTAATGAAATGGATCAACTGAACAACTGAACGTTGTTCAGCCCTAAATGAATGCAAGATGCAGATTGCAGTCACGTGCATTAAGCTAATTACAATGTAAATAGACGGACTGTGGACTGTGAGCCATTAGTGCAAGACGGAAGATTAGGTAGGTACTCACAACTTTAATTTATCATTTGCTAATTAGTAATAATAGTATAGATATAAATTTGTTGATTATAGGTACGACTATGTAAATAATGTACTCTAGAGGGGAATATTGGGAAATTTATTTGAATGAATTCCCACTTGCCTCCAGCGGGGACAAGCTCGTTGGGGACAAGTGGGAATAACCCTTTTATAGGACTTAAGCCAAGATTTCTGATATTGACAGGTAAGATCAGAATAGTTTTTTTTTTAATCTTCAGACTGACACACCAATTCCCACTAGTTGGATTATGCTATCAAATAAATAGCTTATTCCCGCGACTATATTTAAACCTAGTTTAAGTTTTCATAAATTTAGAGTTAATAACTAATGCAAACTCAAAATATCTTTATTTACCTAGGCTTTAAAAAAAACACTTGTAAATCGTCAAATAATAGGTACAAAATAGAACAATTTGAATCTAACACCGGTTCGGAATGTCGCATCTACCGAACTAAACTTCACTCCACTTCCCTAGTGGGGTAGGCAGATTATCGCTATAATTTTGACTAGCCCGTTGGTCGAGTGATCAGAGACCCTGACCACGAAAGCAAGGGTCGCGGGTTCGAATCCCGCTAGGGGCAAATGTTTCGTGTGATGAATATGGACATTTGTACTCGAGTCATGGATGTTTATAAACGTATTTAAGTATGTCTATCCGTTCACCTAGTATCCATAGTATAAGCTTAGTTTGGAAGTAGGGAATTGGTGTGTCAGTCTGGAGAATTTAATATTTATATTTATTTAAAATTAATAATAAATAAAGAAATGCTTTGACATAGAATAATTATGGTTGCATTCCCAAAACCAAAGTCTTTTAGCTTATAATAGAGGGTTAGATGGAAAATGGTGAAAAAGTAGTATTAATCCTTTATAATCACAACCCCAATTCCCATTGAAACTATAAAGTCCCTTTAAGAAAATCACATACATATTGCATACGTATAAATATTTGAAGGTACATACTTGGATTATATTTACCCAAAATTTGCACGTAGGCAATTTGTGTCAACGTTCAACACAGATCGTAACTATAACAATACCGTCTGAATGCGTGATTGCACTTGCGCACGAGTGGCTATTGTGGTTCTATTCGGGAGTCAATACGACGTTGGTGACAAGAAACGTCGTGCTGGAATATATTAGGGCTGGCATTTGCACTTTGTTAAACAGAAAGTTAACTTAAATATACTTGGCTCTATAAATAATGAAGAGTTTGACTTTGTAACACATAACAACTAAGTCCAAGAAGCACTAGGGCTCAATGAACTACACTTACGTACGTAGCTAAAAATAAAATTGAGGTGGGCCATGGAGTGAAATAACTAACTAACTAAACTTCACGCCACTACCCTGGCGGGGTAGGCAGAGAGAACCTAAAACCATATGGCATGTAATAAAATCTGTGAAAACATTTGGCTGCGTCATTGCCTTTTTTTTTTTGACTCGGGGAATGCTTTATGCACCGTCACGCCTTCCGAAAGAGGAAGACGTGGTGTGTGGGACTCCCAGGGATCTCTGAGTCGGAGACACCCTCTCCGACCATGATGGGAGGTAGCCGGGGTATACCCACTAAACCCCGCGGCGCTCCTACATCGCTTGAGTGGTGGCCACCACGGGTATCCAGCGAAGCCTTGGACTACCGCAGTACCACCGGCGACAGCCCACCCTATACGGCGGACCCCACTTGCCCCCTTCTTAAGGAAGGGGTCAGTGGAATGGTCAGGTGAGGCTGCGTCATTGCCTACTCAATGACAAAATAAGACCTAATATACCATTAGTCGCCTTTTAGGACATGTAATGAACACAATAAGTACCTATATTTTTTGCAGTCCCAAACCAACACATGGGACTTTGCAATGAGAAACTTCATTAGTGTATTTAGTAGTCATGTGGTCGGTTGATATGACTCGAAATATTAATTTGGCATTGATTTTGTCGGGATAAAAATATCTTGCTTTATTATCAATCAATCAATTTAATATAAGATTACTAGTCGCTTGTACCTACTTACCTATGTTTATTGTTAACTTAATTAATATCTCTCTTTTGTATTATAAATGAACATGGATGTTGCTTTGTGTGGAAGGAGCTTTAATGCTAGCTATTAAATCTACTAACTCTCTAAAGCATTAATTACATCAAATTATGAAAAAGGTTTCATTTGATCTTAAATACATCGAGACGATATTAAGCCAAAAAAATCACACAGCCGAAAAAGTTATAAGCAATTATTCGCCTTTCGCGACATGCTAAGCAAGGAACACAGTTAGCACATTATTTTTAAGTCCTAGATTAACAGGGGAAAATGTACTAAATACCTAGATGCGTAAATTAAAAACACCAAATATAAAGCAACTGATTCCAGATGTTTCGCTGGATGGATAGTACCATAACTAATACACTCGTAATTAAGAATATTGCCTTTGTCATCGTAAAAACCAAGCAATGACTCACAGGATTTTTTCAGAAGCAATAGCTACTGAAAGAGAATTAATAGCGAGAAGAGTCAATTGGTTACTAGACCAAAAATTTTTTAGTTCGTCAGTGAGATTTCAGAGTTTAGGGAAAAAACACTCAGGAATGTTCCCTATTAGAAGTTTTTTACTAAATACAATATCCTTACTATTATAAACTGTAAAGATTTTAAACAATCGAAATTATAGTCGAAGTTATTTATAAATATCCTGGCTTTGTACAAATTGGATTCATAAGGTCATCTCGATAAAAGGGTATGCATTGCCTTTAAATTAATTATAATGTAACACAAAAACTATAGTCACTAATTAGTAAACTCAAGTATATTTATTAGTCAAAATCTTATGGCAACAGAAAATCCATAACTTTATGGCAACAGAAAAAAAACGACCAAGAGCATGTGCTTCGCTATTTGCGTAAAATATTTTCAGGCGGTCATCTTACGAAAATAGAAATGGAGGCTAACACAAATAGACTTTCAACTTGCAAACTCTTTCATCAGCTCAAACGGATTCCTCAGATAACGTAACTGCTTATAGAACTGTCCACTTAGGGTGCATCTGCGAACCATTCCCATTTGCAACTCCAGCTATTTTCCTTACAGCTAGTACTCAAAGGATCTGGCTTCGTTTTATTGCGTCTGTCTGTGCGATGTTATCTCGTAAAGTGCAGTTTATGACCGGGTTCTTACAGACAGGAAACGTCAGTGACAATCAACAGGACTCCAGAACTGGTGATTGACGATAAGTCGTTGACAGACGCCTGTTTTACCATAAAGTGGTGCGATGTGTCAGCAAATATTGAACAAAGATACAGAAAAATATGATAAATATAATTTGTTATCATCGAAAATTATTTTCTCAAATAGTTTTAAGAGTTTAGGTACAAAAGGCGACTAATGGTGTATTGGTTTTGAAACTGTAGAGGCGACGAGCTATTTGCCTTTAATAAATAACATTAAGCTTACTTTTATTTTTTGGGTAAAATTCTGGCGTGATGTTATGTGGGCAATTAAGTATTACAGATGATTTGGCTTCGTTTTATTGCGTCTCTCTATGCGACGTTCTCGTAAAGTGCTGTTTATGGTCGGGTCGTTACATACAGGAAGCGTCAGTGAGAATGAGCAGGAGTCCAATAGAAATGCCGATCGTCAGGCGTTTGTCTAACCACACAATGTGGTGCGATACTGCGTCTTACATACATACATATCACGCCTAAAGGGGAAGGCAGAGGTAATGGAGCAGTCAGCCCTTAACCACATGCAGCCAAAAATAAAACAGGCTGGGTTAGATGGAAAATTGTGAATCGTAGCCTACACAATCACACACCTAAAACCCGATTTATCATTAGTCGCCTTTTATGACATGCTAGACAAGGACATGGTTGGCACATTCTTTTTTTAAGCCCCAACATGGAACAAATGCTGAGTCTTAGACCAGAAAATATATTTACTGACTTTTGCACCATAGTGAATTCGGTATCTCTATTAAGCCGAGAGCAGATACAAGTCTCGTGTTAATAAGAAAGACTCCAATAATACTAACAATATATATTAAGACATTAACAGCTTGTTGATATTGGCACGCGAGGTGATGTCTTTGTCTAGAAAATATAAATTTATTTTATTGTAAAAGCAACCCACTTACTGGATAAGCTATAAATAAGTACGAGTATAATAAATTGTGCCCTCGGCTTCGCTTGTCTTACTATACATTATGTTAGTCTGAGGACAGGTCTACAAGATATTTTTATATTCCCCGGGAACTGTTATTTTTCTGGATGATGGGTACCTAATATCAGCTGTAAGTAATTTTATCTGAAAGCTGAACCGTCTAAAAGTTATTCTAGCTAACTAAAGTAATTTTTAGCTGGTCTTCTTCTATCCTTGGTCCTATGCCCTTTTCTGGGACTCAAACTACATATGTTTATGCCAAATTTCATCTAAATCGATTCAGCTATTTATAAAGAAATAACAGACAGGCAAACACACTTTCGCATTTATAATATTCTTAAGTAGTCTGCATTTTTCTTATATATAAGGAAGGATATGGATAGACATCTATCCGATGATTTTCTACGGGCCCCAAACGGCATGGTTACGTCACAGGAAGCATCCTGGCGGTAAGCGGGACACGCCAATCGACTGTCAATTGGGATTAAGACATTGTTGCGGAACTATTGTACTAACTCAACGAATAATACTCAATACCAAGAGTTAACACTGTTAAGGTCCACCACATGGGAACAATTTAGAGATGTGATTTTATTGGGGAACAAAGTTCAAGTCAAAAAAAAAACTGTCACATTTTTTCATCTAACCCAGTCCAGTTTTATTTTTTGGCTGAATGTGGTTAGGGGGGCTAGCTGCCTCTTTGGCTCTGCCTACCCCTCCAAAGATTGCGGGTGAGATAGTATATATTTATTTATATATTTGGTCGTGTATAGGCACATCTTGCTCATGTTAATTCAAAGATAATATACTCAAACCTAAAAGTACAATATGAAAGATGCATAATGACAATTACTTGTATGTAAAGAAAATTTGTGGAATGAATCATTGCTGTGGTGGTGATTACTTGGCATCAAATTAATTCGCATTGCTATGGCTTTAATTAGGTATCGTCACTCATCATTAGGAATGAAACTTCGTGTGAATTAACACGACTATAAATATGTACACGCTACGATTGTAAATTCCGTTACTTTACGGTGCAAACGGGCTAAAATCATTGAACGTAACAATTGTAGAATGCTATGACGATATTAACAATATGTGTATAACAGAATATGCATAAACAATATGTTTAAACAAAAAAACATCTTTATAACACAGCTTTAATGATATCATATAGATACATAATTCCAATGTATTGGAATAATTTATTTAAAATAATGTATTGTTTAAAACGTTAACGATATGCCGCTTCGTTTAATGTTGGACCGTAGCTATGAAACTAAAGGCCGCGAATTCAAATCCTGCCGGGGACTAAGTTTTACAAATGGACACGGCTATTTAGATTCGAGTCATAACTATTTATAAACTTACAGTATGCTTATCCATTTTGTAATTACATGTTGGTCTGGGACTCATAAAAATGTGCCAACTGTGTTCCTTGCCTAGCCTGTCGTAAAAGGTGACTAATGGTATATCGGATTTTGGGATTGTGATTGTGTAGGAGACGAGCTAGCCACCTGTCATTACTTTTTCGAAATTTTCTATCTAACCCAGATAAGGTTTGTAGAAAATGAGCAATATTTTTTTTTACGTTTCGTACAAAATAGCCCATCAGCTGATCAACTTCTGTATCATCATCATCCTCTTGCCCTTCTCCCAGTTCATTTGGTGTTCCTATTCCTAATTAACTTCTCTATGGAAAGTGAAAAATATTTACTAATTTTCTAAAATCATTTATATTGTGTCTTAGAATAATGAGTTAAAAAAGTAGACGAGTGGTTTCGCATAATTTATAAATAACTTGTAGTAACTCAACTAGTAGGTATCTGTTGGACTGATCCGTCATATTCAGCCGTCCTTATCCATTTGATGCTGTTATCGTGTGCCAAATGGTCCAACCTATTTTGTGCGATGCTTTAACTATTGTCATTTAAACTGTGCCGATTACGAGAGCTATATTTAGAATACTAAAGTATAAACGCGTGTTATTAACAGTTGTAGCCCGGTTATGGAAATACAGCGCCCACGGCTTTACCCGCGTAGTTTAAGTTCCCGTGGGAATATGGGGATAAAATATAGCCTATGTTATTTGCTGATAATGTAGTTTTACATTGATGATATTTTTTTTTATTGATTTATTTGTTTAAGCGTGAAAAGTGTAACAAACAAACCCACATACTCATTTATCATATTCGTCATTAAGGATTGTGTTCGAAAAACTTCTTTCGACTCCTTCTTAAAGGGGCTTATAATATAGCCTTTGTAATACGGACCATAATAACAAATCATTTGGTACCACATTCTTCAGAAACCATAAATCAAATGATTAGTTCAAGTGTTACATTGAAATGTTATATTGTATTTATGTAAATGTGATGTAGTCAAGTCATATAATTGACCACTTCCTACACCACATAGCGTCTCAATCACTAAAATAAATATTAAACAAAAATTCGGCCAAATCTTGAGCGTTCAGTAAGAGTTGCTTGCCTTTTCCAATCTAACGCCAATCCTTTACGCTAAATAAACGTCGGCTCTAACTTTAGGTATATTGGTTCGATTCCGATTTTGGCGGAGCGTCCACAAGGTGTTCTATTTACGTATTCACAAGACTCGTTTCCTGACGTCACTCGGGTGACGTAGGTCGTAAAGTAATAGGCGCCATACATATTCCATACACGGCCTGTATTGTTTACATTAAATCCCCATAAACGTCTTACTATACTATATCGAGCTATAAACTCGCTGTATACATGGGTAAGTTAGTGAAAATTGTTGTGGGAACTCAGGCGTATTTCAAAATTGCTCCATAGCGCAGCAAAATGTACCGAGAGCGGAGGTAGCTCAATGGTAAGGACACGCGCCTCTTAACCAAGGAGTGCGGGTTCAAACCCGGGCACGTACCTCTGGATTTTTCAAGTCTATGTACGTATTTATACAACTACTAGCTCGACGGTGAAAGAAAACATAGTGATGAAACCCGCGAATACAAACAACTTTAGATTTGTAACCATGATCCAAAAATTGTCTGGTTTCCCTATCTTAGGGTTACGAAGGTCAGATCGGCAGTCGCTTAAATGTAATGACCAGACTCGCTAAATCCTGGATCATGGTCTAAGCGGACCCCGTCTGAACACGGGACATAACGCTAGGAAGATGATGCAGCAAAATGTACCGAGTGAGTTGGTAAATGCTAAGCGGCCATTTTGGATCATCCCGTTACATCATAGGTGAGCTGACTTTCGTAATGAACTGAGTCACAATTTCGCAGCGCAGCGCATTGTCTTCCGTCGTTTTCTCTTAAAACCCTTTCTCGATTTTAATGGAATTTGGCTCGCCAAAGCTCTAAGGAAAGATAAGATTTTTGATCTCAAAAACAATGATAGATCCTGCGAAAAACGCATGGTAGACTCCGACTCCAATTAGGGTGTATTCGAAACTAATTGAAGATACATATTATAATTGTTCTAAGGAAGGATTTAATGCTTCTGCAGCAAATACAGATACGATGAAGAGGTCAACCAATCAAATTGCCTCGATGTTATTTATAGTAATTCTCTGACGTCGAAACTACTGAACCGAGGCCCTTACAGTTATACATACAATTGAAGCGATCCTTCTATAGACTAAGAGCATTGTAGCGTGTTTTCTTCTGGAGAGGTGGTAGCTCAATAGTGAGACAGGTCTTTTATGAGAAGGGTGTTGGTTCAAGCGGACCTGGCAAGCACCTTTAGAGTTATCCATTTGTTTTATCAACTTACTTTCTTTTGAGATATCTAAGGTGGCATATCGTTCCAAAAAGCCAAGTATTTATACACGAGCTGGGCCAACGCAAGTGATAACAATACGTACAAAAATAACTAAACAATTATATCATAACATCATAACATGATCTATAAACCTGCGCATTCACATAACAATGAATATGTAACCATGATCCTATTTGCTTTAAGGGTTACAAAGGTGAGATAGGCAATGGCTTCAATATAATAACCAGACTTACTAAATCCTGGATTATGGTCTAATTTATTTATTAAGCACGAAACATAATGCTAGGAAGATGTTTAACTATAAGAACATTGTTCAATTTTTTGTGAGGCCCCTTCAGGCGCGAAGCCATCAGCTATGACCGATACATTCAATTACCATTTGAATGGGACATAACGCTAACGCTAAGAAGATGATGATGACGGATCGAATGTAGTACTTTCGCACTTTCGTCAAAGGATAGTCCTTGCCAAATAACATTTGGGCCTGTTTCATGGAAGCATACATTAATCATATCAACCATATACAGTTCATAATTGATAGTCCCGACCGAAGTAGGTCAAATAACACGCAAACAGCTGCGTTAAAACATAATATTTTCGAATAAACATGTTATCACATGAGATATTTTTGCTCATGATGGATATATAATAATGTACTCCTCAGCGATTTTGGTCATGCTGGCTAATCTCAACAATGATGGAACTCAGAAGATTTTATGCTGCATACTTGTGCACTATCTGTCGAATACAGGTCCATTGTCTGTTCCTACACTCTCATAGCCCAGTAGGACAACCAACCGACGTTGTCGGAGAAAGGTCAAGCGCAGCCTTAATTCTTAAGCTAAATTCGGAAGTATATTTAGAATAATAATAATGTAATAATAATTAACTTAGAAATTTAGTCTCATGTTGGCCTGGGACTCAAGGAATGTGCCACCTTACCCAGCATGTCGTCTAACATAATCATGTAGGGGATTAACTGACTACTTGTCACTACTTTTTTTTAAACTAACCAAGATTTTATTTATGGCTAAACGCTGTTTGAAGAGCTTATTGCTTGTTGAACTCTGCCTACTCCTTCGGAGGCGGGATGCGGGCGTAGTGGTGCCTATGTTTAACCTTGAAATTACCTTAACAATTCCTCCGTTTTGCGTCTCAGGCTTCGGAGTCACCTCAAATAGATTCACCCTTGAATTCTGGAAGAAGTCGCTGCTAGAATTTTCTCTTGAGAACAACTCAGCTGTAGAACTTTCCCTGGTCAGGGAAGGTCTAGGCTTTACAAACGGGTTCATCCTCCTATTCTGGGCTGCTCTGGCTTGGAGCCAGTTGAACTTGTTAATCGTTTCTGGGGCTGGTGATGGGGATGGGGTCTCTTCTGGGGTCTCGCTCGACGTGGGGGTCTCTGGCGTTGGGGTATTCGGTGTAGACATTTTAAGGCCGTGTCAGCAATTTAAATTTATGCCTTTAACTTAATTATTCTAGGTTTACTTCTTGTCAATGTTTCGTTACGTACTTCTATTGGATATTGTTTATTTCTTTTCACTATTATACTTTTACTGTATTCAAATGTAGATTTGGTTGGTAGACACTGAATTTATCTTCTGTTTTAAAGCTGCCGAATTTTGAATCTAAACGAGCGTTGTCGTAGTTATTATTTAATTAAACTACAATAAACTATTTAGTTTTAAACATTTCTAGAGTTTGATAGTCACTTCACTTACAGGACACTTCAGGGCAAGGTACTAGCGCCGGTAGTTGATTTAATTACTATACATTTTTATTGGGAATAACTATGTCGGCATAGTTGTTATTGATTTTTTCGGGAATGTTGGTGGGCGTGTACGCGCCGGAGTGCGCAACGCTGAACTGGCGCCGGTCTCACGTCTAGTGCGTCGCGACGCGTGCGCACGCGCATAAATAAAAACGTGCGATAGTTACGCGCAGTTCGTCGTTAGATCAGCTTTTGGGGATCAACAAACGGTGAGAGATAAGCCATGTCTGTTTTATTTCGTTCATAATCATTCAACAAATGGTGTGTATTAGGTAGATAATACAGATTTATAGCAAAAAAGCGCGTGTCTATATAGTGTTTGATTTTCGGTTGATCTCATAATCAATCATCAATAGTAGAACATATTTCACAAAAACATGGTACTCATTAAGGAATTCAATCGATTTTCGGTTTATTTTTATAATCTATAATAATATTTATTCATAATAAAGTCAAAAATTTGGATGTTTGTTGCTCTTTCACGGCAAAACAGCTGAACCGATTTGGCTGAAAGTTGATATTGGATTTGGACATAAGCTACATTTTATCCCGAAAAATTCAAAGTTCCCACAGGAATTACATTTACGAACTCCACGCGGGCGAAGCCGCAACAGCTGGTATGTTCATAATTTAACACGACATTCTTCTTGGTAAAACATTCAACAATCCATAAAAAAACTATCTACCTACTATCCAGTTGATTTTAAAATGTCACTTTCAACTCACTTGGTATCTGGTTATTAATCTATAATATCAAAATGAATGGCTGAATGAAAATGAAATTTCGAGAACAGCTGAACCGATTTCGCTATTCTTTTTTTAGTTGTGTTTGTTATTATCATGTGAAGGTTCTTAAGAAAGAAAAAAAGAAAAAAATTGCACGAAAAAAAATGGTTATTGAAAATCCGAGAAAGTGCGCCGGGTCAGCTAGTAACCAATAAAAAAGTTTACACAATGTTTGCTTCACATATTAAAATATAAATAACTAAGTGCTAAAATAAAACAAGACTACGGAATAGTAGACGTAATATGTGGAACGGAATGACTGGAATGCGATTCTTATCTTACTTACAATTAAGATAATAGCCATAGACAGTTTCGTTTCAATGTGGTAAAAAATAAAGTTATCAGGCCATAGAAGGTTTCGTTTGGTAAAAAATAAAGTCATCTTCGTTTATTCTACCTAGCCATTTATATATAAAAAATATTAAATTTACTCTTTTTGATGTCCTGTAACTTTAAATGCATGGAGAATTGATACATGGTTATTTACAAATAGCCAGTAGCTTCACTGTCCTCTGAATTTACATACCTTAGTATTTATACTAATGGCTAAATAGAGAGTGAGCGAAAACATTGTGTGCTAACCTGCATTACCAGCATATGCAAATAACCATGATATGCTTAACCTAATCATGATCCAATTGTTTCCTACCTGAGTTATAAAGGACAGATCATAGTCGCTTCAATGTAATGAGAGTAAGCCCTAAAATAGACTACTGTCCAAGTGGTCCCGCACTACGAAATACGAAATTCTAGAGCCTCATAAAAAAGTTTAACAAAAAAGTCGATTTTTATGAGTCAGATTTTAGTAAAACCTTACTACTTACTTACTACTGCTCCTTCGACTCTGACTACCCTTTCGGAGATTACGGACTTGATGACACATATCATCAAGTCCGTAATTCCGTAATAATGTATGCATGATAGCCAATGATTTGTCTTAACTAACAAAATAACTAACTAACTAAACTTCACGCCACTTCCCTAGCGGGGTAGGCAGAGAGAACCGAGCGCCATATGGCATAATCCTTATACACCACACTCGCCTCTTCAACATTCATGATCCTTTTCATACAAGCTATACGGTTTTTATGACTCCTAACAGCACCTTCTATTAATACACGACCAATCTGGTCGTGGTAGGTGAGCCTGGGCCTGCTGCGGCTCCTACATCCTTCCACTTTCGCATTGTATATCTGTTTAGTCAATATTTCGTCCGATCCGAACCACCGGAGCATGCCTCTTCTTACCTTGACTCTTAACACTTACTTTATTTGTCTCATGTTGGTCTGGGATTCAAAAATAATGGGCCAACTGTGTTCCTTGCCTAGCATGTCGTAGAAGGCGACTAATGGTATATAGGGTTTTGGGTGTGTGATTGCGTATGCGACAAGCTAAGCCACTTGTCACTACTTTTTCACAATTTCCCATCTAAGTCCAGTTTTGTGTTTGGCTGAACGTGGTTAAAGGGAGCAGGCCCCTTTGACTTTGCGTATCCCTTCGGGGATTGCGGGCGTGCTATGTATTTTCTGTAGTAAAATTATAATCGTTGAATGCATCTCGTAGTATGACGCCGCTCCACTTATATTATGTCACAATGTAAAAACTGCACACTTGTAGCGCAGACAATGGGAAGATGATTGCATCGCATGCCGCATTCAATAGTCCTTTTGCTGCGATGTTTATTTGCACATCTGTAGATGCTGCAGTGATGTCATCATCTGTTGTGCTAAGGGTGTAACTGTACCGTGGCGATTTCATCGGTTGGGGTCCGCGTTTAACATTTTATTAACAGCGGTCGCTTAAACACAGGTGGTCCCCGTGCTCAGGGGCCCCGGGGCCCCTCCCGAGATGGAGAGCATGACATTTTACTAGTCTTGCCCCCCTTAAGTTTGTGACTTGCCGCTTATTTGAAATACGATTTGTTACAGTAAGTCTATTGTAGGTCTTTATATTTTTGCATCGTTTCTTTAATTACCTACTTATTTTAACTTGCTTTGTCTTCGTAATTTTGGTGTTAAACAAAAGTAAAAATATTTATACAACTACTTTTTGGAATCTCACTGAGGTGACTAAATTGAATTTTTAGGTTTACTATTCTAAACCTTCCAATGTTATGAGGCTCCGCTTTAGAGAACCCGTGAAACGTTTATTGGACGAACCAGGGTCTCTTTTAACAAACCCTAGGTTAAATCCATCAATCAAGTCGAATCACGGGCAGAACCTATATGCAAACAAAGACGATCCCGAGGGACTTAGTTATAGATGCGAGGTAGGGACGTGTCTCGCATAGAGATGCAGAGATGCGGTGCGTGAATGTGACACTGACAGCTGGTGACGAGATAATCCACTCGGATGCACCTAGATAGGGCTGCCAATGCTGCCATATCTCCAGAATTGCGGCCGAAATCTCAGGATTTTAAAAATAAAATCCGAACAATTAATTTGCATAATGTGGTTCATGGTCACGGGCCTAAAATTGCGTGGTGTTTCTATATTTAAATTACGTAGTAGCATTCCGAAGTAGGGAAGTTGACTGTATTCACACCGTGGCCTAGTCGAATTGCCGTCTCACCAGACTATAAGAGTGAAGGAACAGAAAATGCCTATTAAATAAAAATATAAATATCAGAATACATCACGTACATTGATCTGACTCCGAGGGAGGTAGCTTAAACACTTGTATTACGGATATTAGAACCAACAGTGGTATTACAAATATATACTCAAATATTGGATTATAACACCCAGAACCAGAACAAACACAAGTATTCATCACACGAATGTTTGTCCTGGGTAAGGATCGAACACACAACTCTTAGCGCATGGGGCGGGATCACTGCGGAATGCGCCAACGATCCAGTCAAATCTATGTTTGATTGCAGGCACTTGTGCACTATAATATCTCCTGCGTAGTTGCCTGGTTGGTTAGGAATACACCACTACTTTTTAATTAGTACAAAAAATTTAAGGGCCCATTGGGGGCGGCCTGTATGTTATATAAGAAGAGAAATTATTTTATAATATTCATAAACAGCAAAGTTATTAGCGTTTATCTATATCCCAAATTGTCGCTCAATTTATGGACGTAATTATGTAGAGCCCATTCATAAAAATGCATATCAAGCTGTCTCGCTCTCGCGGTCGCTTTCAGTCGCACCTCCGCCCCCCTTGCCCCGTGCTGTAGATACATAGCCATAGGTACCTACCTACATAATAGTTTTCGCTACAACTTTAAACTATAAATCTTTACTATGGTTTTCTAACCAGCGCAACTCAGACAGAAGGTAAAATAATAAGCATTCGAAAAATAATACGCACTTTAATAAAAAAATCTAACTTTCCCTTCATACTAGACCGGGCTTAGAACCGGCAAAATTACTTTTTTACTTTAAATTAAAACGAAAATCAACAAAAAAAAGTAGATAGAAAATACCAAAACCACTAATACATACATAAAGGTAAAAAAGAGTAATTTTGGCGTATTTTAAAAGTTAGAATCACGATATTTACAGTAATTTTGGTTTTATCTACATAACTACCTACGTATTTACAAAAATTAAAAACTTACAAGTATTTTAATTGTCCTTCAAAATGTCCACCTTCATTATCAATGCACAGACGGGCACGTTTAATTAACTTGTTTTTTTAACGAAATAACTGTACACTTATTTGCCGTTTCACTTCGTCAAAAGCGTCTAAAATACTTTGTTTTAATTGTTCTACAGTAACTGGCTCACTTATGTACACTCGACGCTTAATTTCACTCCACAAAAAAAGTCCATAGGTGTGAGATCTCACGTGTTAACATCGGATTGCGTATTGACCACCAGTGTTCATTACCTATGTTAATTAAACAACCCGATTCGCCTAAACAGACATTTATCCGAGTACAACACATTTGCTCCGGCATTTTCGAGTATCCAGCTGCAGAGCGCAGTCCTCGGTGCATAGTCTACGGTGGTTAATTCTTGCATCTTTTTGTAATGGTATTGATGCAATCCAGCCGAAATAGCAATTTTCCAGGAATAATACTGGCTGATAGGTATTGAAATGCCGAGCAGCGTCATTCGTAGGTACTTCGACATGGGTTTTCGGAGAAGTACGCTAGTACATTATCGTACAGGTCTTGCGGATACGCCGGCCTTTCTCGTTCTTGACTGTGGCTCGGTGCATGCAAAGAACCATGGTCGAGAAACCGCTGGTATGCATTTACCACGGTTCGCACGTTCGGCTGTCAAGCGTTAGGGTACTTTTCTCTGTACATACGTACGGCGACACTCGCGTTTTCACCACACAAAAAGTACACACATAATCACATACTCCCGGGATGAAAACTGGTACGCCATCGTGACGCGACAAAGAAATAGGAAAAAGTGATTGGGGCGAAAGGTGCGCGCGCGCGTGTTATCTCTTCCGGTATCGATTTGGCACTATTTTGTTTATTTGTTATTTTACCTTCCGCAAGGATCGCTGGCGCAGAGAAAGGGGCGGGGCTTAAGCTTCGACGCGAGTTTGCCGGGATTTATCAATGGACTGCGGTCGTTCAAAGGAATGGAAAAACACTGCGCGTAGTACTATTTATCTATTGGCGCGTGTCACATTGATTCAACTTAATTTGACCAATTCTTTCACTTTTTTGAGGATAATTTTGGGATTTAACTTTTTTTACTTTTGACTACATAAATATGATTAGTAACCGATACTGAGTACCCTGTTTTTTTTTTTGTACTAATTAAAAAATAGTGGTGTATATGATTATACATTAAAATTCGAAAATTGCCAAAAAAAAATTATATTGAAAACGGGCTTTTTCTGCGGACTTAACGTTCCACCTGATAACCCTAGATGCACCACAATAGGCAAGCGACCTTCCAGCGACCCGGCTATTGTATTCAAATGCAGTTCAGAACTGTGGAGACTGACACTGACGCTCTTCATATCAAAACCAGGAAATGTACATACATAAGCATAATCCCCGAAGGGATAGGTGAAGTCCAAGGAGCAGCATACTTTTTGAAATTAGAAAAATAAATACAATTTAAAAAATAGAAAAAAAATTACAGAAGCCTGGTCAGCTCGTTGCGCATAATCACAAACTCACTACCCCATTAATAGCGCTTTACGAGGTGTTAGAAAAGGAAAACAGTTTTAGGGACGAGAGTTTCCCGCTCCCCCGCCAGTCCGGTAGTAAAGGCCGCCTTCGGCCAACTACCGATATCCTCTCAAAAAAAAAGGAAAACAGTCTAATGCACTTTCGTGGGTGCCAGCATCTTTTCATTTTAAGACAAACTATGTAGGACAAGGAAAAGGTTCGTGCTGGGGTTTGAACCTCTCCGCACATAAAGCACGAGTCCATTACTTATTAAGCTACTCCAGTTAGACAATATAGACTTAATAATATCATCTCATTAAACAACCTATGGAAATTTACCAAAGAAGTAAGAACAATATCGCTTCATGAGCACACTAAACTCTTACTCAAACACAACTCGCTAATAACACGACAGCGTTGTCTGTCTGTCCGTCACCAAATTACTAAGGCAAACAGGTACAGTGTGAATTTGTTATTTTGTATGTAAATACTTGCATTGTTATGTTATTGGCTGTGCATATATATTTCGGTATCCGTTTTAGTATGATGATAATTTTTCAACGATTTTAAAATAAGGAAGTCGATCGAAATATGGAGTTCGTTTCTCAAAATTTTTGAAATCAATGCACGGCCATGAAATCTTCGTAAAAGTATATTAGAAGAATTAAAATGTTTGTATGTATCCATCCTGATATTGCAAATACAAAATGAGTATATAAGTTATACTTTCTCGCCTTAATTTCTAAGTCGTGCGTCATTCTATTAGGTTCATACTTCAGCTAGTCTTATCATCTTCCTTGCGTTATGTTCCGTCCTTAGGCGGTGTCCGCTTAAGACCATGATCCAGGATTTTGCGAGTCTGGTAATTACATTCAAGCAACAGCCTATCTGAACTTCGTAACCCTAAGATTGGGAAACCAGACCGACCAGTATCAGGTTATGCTTCAGCTTGTCTATTACATTAAAAAGAGACGCACGTCCTTATACTTAAACTAGGAGTTTACTCGTGCTCAAGAATAGTATGAAAAGTAACTTAGAAATGTCTCTCAAACAAAATCTTTGTTCAAGAATCATGCCCCCCCTCTCAACCAAAAATCCTGGATTCGACACTATTCCAGCATATTGTACAATCGCGGACATAAAAAAAACATCCAAATTACTTAAAATGTAAACCAAGTTTTCCCACTCCGGTCTACCTACTAAATGGAGACGAACATCTTCAAAATGTTCTCAATGTTCCCCCCAATGGAAACTTGTTAAAAATTCCAATAAATTGGAATTGTCCTGTCGCGCAAGTTGGGAACTTGCGCGGAGTTCGGCGTAAGAATTGCGTTTAATAACCAACTTTGTTAGGCGAGCGAGCGCCGATGGATTATTTGGAGCGTCGGTTCTCAAACCTTTATAAATTGCCCTCATTAAATATTATAATGATATCAGACAACAGTGATCTGATTCAAAAGGAGCTCACGTATTTGTGTTTATTTATTTATTGTGTTTACTGTGTCATGGCAAACACAATTCAAATACAAAAATCTGTTTTATATACAAATACTTATCCCAGAGCGAGAATCATTCGACGCAAAATCACATCCATTACACCAATGGGCCTCTCCAAATCGATTGTATCAGAATTAAATCATTTATTTAATTAGGTACATACTATTTCGTCTGATTTGACTGCTTTGTCAATGATATTGATAAATTTTTAAGAAGATATTGTAAAAGGGATTTTATGGTTCTATTATAATAAAGTGCCTATTCCAAAATCGATATCTATTTACTAATAAATATATAAAGCTTAAGAGTTTGTTTGCTTGAACGCGCTGATATCAGGAACTACTGGTCCGAATAAAAAAAAATAATGTTGTACTTATAAGCAGTTAATTTATCCAGGATGACTAAAGATATAGGTATAACATTAACCACAAACGCGAGTGAAACCGCGGGCATAGCTAGTCACTACATAAAAATAAAAGGCAGCAAAGCAATTGAATAACAACCATAACTAACTAACTAAACTTCACGCCACTTCCCTAGCGGGGTAGGCATAACAACCATCACAGTTTATAATCTGCCACCCAGAATATTTTAAGATGTATTGATTAGGTTTTAGAACCAATGTGTAAAAGTTTGCTCGTGTCCAGAATGAAGTTGTATGAAGTGGTTAGCGATGCCTATAATAGACGTTTATGTATAATGCAATTATTAATATTTATCTATGTATTTTACCTTACACAAGACAACAAAATTACACTTCTTTTTCTAGTGAAACAACTCTTTACCTACTTTTTTTACTGATAGTATTGTCCCATCAGCTCACATTTTTTATTTTATACACCCTGGCCACGAAACCGAAGGTCGCGGGTTCGAATCCCGCTAGAGGAAAAATGATTTGTGTGATGAACATGGACATTTGTACTAAATAATTTGTACTAAATATCTCAACATTTAAGCTGATTGATCAATGTAAATATATGAACGCCGTAAAAGGTGAAGCCAGGGGCAATACAAAATTGATCAATCACCTGCAACTGGATCTATATCAGCTTTTATTAATTAAATAATTAGGATAATTGTTTTATTTTGATTTTCTGTTGTTGGTAAAATCTAAATCTGTAAGTTGGTATATGTATTGTATATACGAAAGTATAAGCATTTGTAACAAACTTATTGCATTGCTAGATAATTTGATAATAATAATAATAATGTTCTCCTAACCGATATCGGTCACGGCGGCCAATCTTAACAGGATTAGCCAACTGCGCAGGAGATATTATAGTGCACAAGTGTGTGCGCAAACATAAGTGCACTCTCTATTACTTTACTCTCATAGTCCGGTGAGACGGCAATTCGACATGACCGGAGAGAGGTCAGGCGCAGGACCAACGGCTTAACGTGCTTTCCGAGGCACGGGGGTGATTAAACCGCCACCTTCCTGACTCCGGGCTGTTACTGAGTAATTTCAATATTGAAATACCCAAATTTTTTGGCCCGACCCGGGATTAGAACCCGGGGCCTCTTGGTCCTTATGCGGCGCATGCTACCACTAGATCAACGAGGCAGTCAAAAGTTAAAGTGCAGATAATTTGATAGATAGGCATAGAAGAAAGAGATGGCCATAATTCGTCGTACTGATTCCAACTAAGTCAAAAGAAAAATGTCCTATACGATTACTTCCATAATCATTCAAACATTTTGCCAGCGCCTACTATACTACACTGGTTCCAAAAGATTAATTTCAAATGAAGTCCAACAGAACATAAAGCGCCTGTAAAATATTAAGAGCAAACATCAACTCTCGCTCGCAACATTGCCTATCTGTTTTGTTCAGGCGCTGCGATGGCCACGCGCCGACGCTCCGGTAAATGTGAAATAATGGACCCGTGGGCTTTTGTATAAATCTCAAACTATTATATTCAATACAATGTGTTCGTTAATCTAAAGTTATTAATAAGGTTTTGTTTTAACTCCTTTGCTGCCGCTTTCTACCTGATAGTTTTAGTCAAGGACTTTAAGACGATGTATGCCTGACACTTGTTGTTACCTACAAATGAAATAGCAAACCTTATACGCGAACTGAAATATAGCTCCATTTATTCCACAACTTGTTATTTTAGACGTTCAAAAATTTTATTAAACTAAGAAAAATGCGATGGTCTTTAACCATTACGCTTTTAATCAAAGGAGGTATCATTTATTTTACTTTCTTAGGCTATCCTTCTTGGCTCTAAAATGTCCTGGTTGAATAAACATGTACAAGAGTTCTGAAGTCTTAAGTTTTCGAGTAAGTAGTAACTTAAAGATTAAACAAGCTAAGCACTCAAAGATTACACAGGTAGATAAGCTAGGTAAGTTGTGAGTTAGCTCTTTGGTCGGACCGGTCCTAACTTTGATTTTAAATAAATCTTTCGACGAATTTCAATCTTGTTCCAATCTCAGATTACAAAGTCTAAAGTTTACCTTTGTACTGTATTTGTTCATATTTCGTACGGAATTGAGATTTCTGATGATAACTTCTTGGGCTATTTTTGGATTTAGGAGATCGGGTCATTAATTAGATCCAAGACGAATCGAATGTTTCTTCGTATTCCAATTGGGGAATAATGCGTCATACATACATTACATCGCCCCTTTTCCCCATATTTAATGGACAGAGATCATTCAACTCCTAATGTGTGATGGTGTATATCGTATTGGCTCGATGGCTCATTCGGTAGTGACCCTGCCCCACAAGTCAAGAGTTGTGGGTTCGATACCTACCCAGGACAAACATTCGCGTGATGAATACTTGTGTTTGTTCTGTGTCCGGGTGTTAATATCTAATATTTTAGTATATAATATTTGTAATACCACTGTGGATTCTGATATCCGTAACACAAGTGCTTAAGCTACTTGCCTCGGGGTCAGATCAATGTATGTGATGTAGTCTGAAATTTATTTATTATGTCAATATAATAACGCCGTAAAAGGTGAAGTCAGGGGCAATATGATTTTGGGTACACTTGGAGGACTTTAGGACTGTATGTAAAAAGAAGAAAGGCCCTCGTTGCTGTCGATACAGTTGAGGTGATATTATCTATGTCGTAGCCGAGTGTATCCGAGAGTACATATACATTGTATGTAACCGGATATATGAGGCCAAAGGTCGGAGCCATTGAGGGTAAACCTTGGGAGCGGCCGGAGCCACAAACATATATATGTAATACATATATACAGTGTCGTTGACCGGACGCTATACACATATACTGCCTTCCATATACATAATATACTGAGTGCCTCGTTGGTCTAGTGGTAGTATGCGCCGCCTAAGGACTAAGAGGTCCCGGGTCGGGCCAAAATTTGTGGCTAGGTATTTCAATATTGAAATTACTCAGTAACAGTCCGGAATCAGGAAGTTGGCCGTTTAATCACCCCCGTGCCTCGAAAAGCACGTTAAGCCGTTGGTCCTGCGCCTGACCTCTCCGGTCATGTCGAATTGCCATCTCACCGGACTATGAGAGTGAAGGAATAGAGAATGCACCTGTGTTTGCGCACACACTTGTGCACTATAATATCTCCTACGCAGATGGCAAATCCTTATTGAGATTGGTCGCCGTGACCGATTTCGGGGATTTCCGGGATTGCAGGCGTGGTGATATATGTATGTATGGGCCAACTTACCATGTGATAACGAATGTGAGTGCCGCCAGACCTGACCCCTTCATTCAGCTGTATGGAGCTGACGCTCCCAGCATCATCATCCATGAACCCAGTCTTCTTGTATCGCGCCATCTGCAAAAAGCATACCGCATCAATACACTGTTTTCACGCCAGTTCTCGAGCAGAGTAGGCAGAGAGAACCAAGCGCCATATTACACGTTCCTTATACACCTGGCGATTATCGACTGGCTCGATAGCGGCATTCGATAGTGACCCTGCCCCCTGCGCCAAGAGTTGTGGGTTCGATCCCCACCCAGGACAAACATTCGTGTGATGAACACTTGTGTTTGTTCTGTATCTGGGTAATATCCAATATTTTTAAGCATATTCGTAATACCGCTCTTGTTTCCGAAATCCGTAACACAACTGCTTAACCTATTACCTCGGAGTCAGATCAATCTATGTGATTTATTTATTTATCAATCACGGACTAATAAAAAAAGGAGGACTCCGCGCCACTAACTAGACGTTGCAGCTCCTCAGGTGCTCCAACTTGACACGCAACTTTCGTCACACATTGACATAATAAGCGTTCCAAATGACAGATATCCGATATCTGGTATCCATAAGTATCTCACTCACATGCATAAAAGTGGCTTTACGCTTTAGTATAACAGCGTGGAGTTCTTCCTTTTTTACTAGTCTGTGTTATCAATATTATTACCTTACTCGCTTCTTTGACATACATAACTCTTTTTATACACGCTCTACGTTTATTATGGCTCCTAACATCACCTTATGTTAACACAAGACCAATTTGTTCGTGGTAGGGTAGGTGAGTCGAGGCTTCCGCGATACTAGCATCCTTCTGCTTTCGCATTGTATACGATACACAATAACTTAATCAATCTTCCATCTTACATTCTTTCCATATGTCGAATCATCAGATTGTTCACTGTTTTGTTACTCTTAAATCAAAATAAGACCAAAAGTATCAATTTCAAATAAATACCGTATAGGTATTTTATAAAATTTTACATTTTAAAAACATCCTCCTAATAGCCATCAATTAAAATTATTCATACATTTTGATTATTGATTGCTTTAAAAACATTTAGCGATTAGTCACCTATCCTAAAGTTTGTGTCTTGGAAGAACTCACAATTTTTCCAGCATAAAGAGTACTATGAGAAAGACTATGTCCTTTCCGAAGGTTCTAACTTTAAGCATCCCAAATTTCATCGCAACCAGTTAAGTACTTTATGTAAGACCTTAGCATTTAGGTATAACATTAAGTACTGAAAAAAAATCAGTCGAATTGAGAACTTCCTCCTTTTTTTGAAGTCGGTTGAAAAGAAACCCTCTTCCAATTTCTATGACTGCATACCTACACATGTCACTAGTAACTAGTAGTCGGCCACTAGTCGAAATTCGACCATAATCAGTTTATTTTTTTATATAATACATTATTTATCCCTACTAATATTATAAACGCGAAAGTTTTGTAAGTATGGATGGATGTTTAATACTCTTTCACGCAAAAACCACTGAATAGATTTTAATGAAACTTTACAATAATATAGCTTATACACATGAATAACATATAGGCTATGATTTATCAATGTACAATGCGAGAAAAGCCGCAGGCAGAAGCTAGTATTGAAATATTAGCTCTCTGCACTCCTTCTCCATATAAACTTTAACTGTGCCAAATCTCATACTCCTCCGTCCGCGTATTTCTCAAAAAAGGTGTACAAAGTTTTTGCTTATATAGATATAGAAACTGTAACTCTGTATGCCTACTTATATAATCCAAACCATGTAAATAATAGCCATTAGTATTTGTTTTGTTGATACGCTTTTTAGCATGCACTTTTACCTACTGATAAAGCATGAATAAATCACTTGCTAGCAATTAACAGTTAAAAATAGGAACATTTTCCTGTTTTAAAGTAGGTTATTTGATATATTAAATAAATAAAATAGAAATATATATACTTATATATCTATATTAATATCATCTTCCTAGCGTTATGTCCCGTGCTTAGACGGGGTCCGCTTAGACCACGATCCAGGATTTAGCGAGTCTGGTAATTACATTGAAGCGACTGCCGATCTGACCTTCGTAACCCTAAGACGGGGGAACCAGACAATTGTTGGATCATGGTTACAAATCAAAAGTTGTTTAAATTTGCAGGTTTCATCACGATGTTTTTTTTGTTCACCGTCGAGCTAGTGGTATAGATACGTACATAGACTTGAAAAATCCAGAGGTACGTGCCCGGGTTTGAACCCGCACTCCTTGGTTAAGAGGCGCGTGTCCTTACCATTTAGCTATCACCGCTATATATATATATATATATCTATATTAATAACAGTTTATTAAATTCTTTGGAATAACAGACTGACTGTAGTTCCTGGTATTTACGCTTTCAATCAAACAAACGTTATTTTACCCATTCGAACCAACTGTTAAGTGGTTGAATGGTACCGTGTTTATGTGCGTAACTGTTAAGTTAATATCAAATTACATTTTGATTTTAACTTAAGCACGGTATCAACCGACGAATTTCACGAATTACAAAGTAGTTCTTCCCGATAATCCCGATTCATACCATGGTGCGAATCGAAGACTTCAAAAAGGCTCCTTGTGCGATTCCTCCCGTGAGACAAAAAGGTCGTAGGGCGAATCGACGTAAGACCCAAATACTTAGACATTGAAATACTTAGTCATATTTTAAATGTAACGATAACGGTTGGTCATACCTATCGGGCCTACCAATCTGGACACCTTCGGCCATGAATACATACCATATTTTGGCGCAAGCTGAAAGATTAGCTAGCACTGAAAAAAAACAATTTTTTTTGGATGCTACTAAAGATGGTCTGAGGCAAAACAGGATTGTACCGATTGTATTCCTTAAATGCATATTGTAGACGACAAACAAGCTAATGAACTATTGGAGGGCCTGGACACATCAGAAACTTAATTGTTCTATTGGTTAATATTACATTAATTTCCTAATGTGCCCAGGTGCAACATTACACTAGGGGGCCCTTTCCATTGCGGGGCCCTGGGCATGTGCCCTAAGTGCCCAGGAGTGGAAAAGAAGAGCCTGCCTGCATCCCATGGACATTTACAACACCGGATGCAACAGCGTTGTATGACTTTTTAGTGTCACTTGTGTTTACTTAACATTATTTTTAAAACTAACTAACTAAAATTCACACTACTTTTCTAGCGGGGTAGGCTAATAATCGTTTTTTTTTAATTTTGTTACACTTTATGTGACACTAAATAAGATATTTTTCTTTCTATCTAAACACTATCTGAAGAATATCACGCTCTGTAAGACCACGCCATTGAGCTCTTTCTACACATTCGAAGTTTGAGTGATTTTGGGCGGAAATTGCTCTGCTAAACCGAAATGCAAGCTACGCAGCATATGAAATAGCTTTTTAATTACGTCGGTAAAGCAATAACTTTGGTCTAACTAAGTATAGTATAGTCAAAAACATACACTTGAAATCAGTTTGGCATATATCGAACTGAAATATAAGGTTATTAACCTTTCGGCTTCGGCCTAAACTCATTTTAGTAAACGAGTGTTTGTTCCGGCTTGCCCTTCAAAGGAACGCTGAATTTACCCTGTTTTTTGCAAATTCCCTTGAGATGAACGAATTGCTAAATTTGTCGATGGTAAGATTGTGTCTGTACTTTTATTGAATAGGTTTTTCAAGTTCATACGAATACTACATACTATCAGATGATTGAGATTTTCGATTTAGCTAAACTGGTTATTACATTGAAGCAATCGATTCTGGTCTGGCCTTCTTAACCCTTAGACGAAGGAAACATATTGGATCATGTTATATATGTACAGTTATTTTAATGCATTTTTTTTACATTCTTAGATACCATTTCGTCCGCCATTTCCGAATGGGTAGGCAGAGGTGATTGTGACAAGTGGCTACTCCTCGCCTATATATCACAAAATCAATACACTATTAGTCACCTTTTACAATATGCTAGGAACACAGTTCGCACATTATTTTAAATCTCTGACCAACATGGGACCAACCATTAAAAAAGTGTGAGACCTTATGGTAGGCTGATTAGTGTTTGCGCGCGCGTATCTCGGCTTATAAACAGCAAACCAACAGTACGTCATTATAGTGGATGTACTACGGTCTGTTCGTTAAACAGCTAACAACCTGATGTGGCCTCTGAAATACTTTGGGTATAATTTATGAGTCTATTTTTATCGAATTTTCTCTTCACACCATCTCGCCAGAGTCAAAGGGGCAGCATAAACTCGCTATTATATTTATAATAGAATATCTATTATATTAGAATATATATGATTATATATTTTATTGACAGGCCCGTTGGTCGAGTGGTCAGAGACCCTGGCCACGAAACCAATTGTCGCGGGTTCGAATCCCGCTAGGGGCAAATGTTTCGTGTGATGATCATGGATATTTGTACTCGAGTCATGGATGTTTATAAACGTATTTAAGTATGTCTATCCGTTCGCCTAGTATCCATAGTACAAACATTAGCTTAGTTTGGAACTAGGGAATTGGTGTGTCAGTCTGAAGAATTTATTATTATTATTATTATTTATTATTATATATTTATAATAGAATAGTGCGCTATTTTACTCAAAATTTTTTGTAGTCCATTACTGAAATTACAAAAAACGTTTGCTTACGTATTATAAAGATACAGCGCGTTAAAGTACCGCGTGACGTCACTAGGTGTGTAAACTTTACAGTCCAAGTAACAAAAAGCGCCCCATTTCAAATCTTTGAAGCGCTGGTATTTTTCGAGTATTAGATAAAACAAAAAATACGTATACAATTTTTTTGATAATCTTACTGACTTTAAAAAAAAACAGTAAAATAGCCCATTGTAAAAACGCCGTGAAAAGTGGCTAGCTCATATTGCATTTAGAGGTAGTACAGTATTCCTTATTTGATAGGCGGTCATTTTCATTTTACAAAACAAACAGATACCTACTTCCATTTTATTTTTCTGTTTAGGTATATTTTTATGTACTAGAGTCCCTGTTGACACAATGAAACTATACAAACAAACCTTCCTCTTAAATCGCTCGTATTGGTGAGAACCGTATCAACATCCTTTGCGTATGTAGTTTAAATTTATCTATGCGAACAGACAGAAGCGGCGACTTTGTTTTCTACTATGTAAAGATATTAAGGCGAATATACAACATCAAGCTTAGTAGTATAAGAGAATTTTCGCTTCGACAATTTCCCGGCATTTTCCCCAAAAACAATAACAGACACATTTCCCGAGGGAATCAACGTCGTGCTTTCATTATCTGCGTGTCATTATTTTGGAGGTTGAGATCTTTTGACGTTCATTAGATGGGTCTGTTTCTGGACGCGTTTAGGGTTCCGTTTCAAAGGGCCTACAGGACCCTTTTTTATATTTTTATTACACGATAAATGCATTTGTGCATATGTATGCTCTGGTGGTGTGTAGGATTCCCAAGGTCCTCTGGGTTGGAGACCTTCCACCTGTCAAAGATAGTGAGTGCCAGGGTATACCTACTAAACTCCAGCGGTACCCCTTATCGCCCGAGCGGCGGTGTTGTTATTATTGAATTTTTATAGCGACTATTTTACGATGTTAAAAATACAAAACAGGTTTTTTGTACAAAACAATTAATATGAATTATCCTCCTATCAAAGTTATAGCATTTTTGATCGGAGCAATCATTACAAAAGGTGTTTTTGTTTGCAATAGTGTTATTTTGGTGTATGATTGTAGGGAACCATTCGTGAGCTATTCTTACTTGACGGGTTGTTTTATTATTTGGCATGAATGCTAAAAACAAGTTTTAATAGATTTCATAGAATAAACAAATAGTGTTCCAAGAATATATAGGATCAAAGCTTAGAAGTACATCGTTGAATTTTGTATCGTGAAAGCAAAGAGCGATGGTAGCTCAATGGTAAGGACACGCGTCTCTTAACCGAGAGTCAAACCCAGGCACGCAAATAATCCAGAATTTTTTCCAATCTAAGTAGGTACGTATTTATACCACTAGCTCGGCGGTGATGGAAAACATCGTGATGAAACCTGCACATTCCAACAGCTTTGGATGTGTAAACATGATCCGATAAGGCCCGTTGGTCGAGTGTTTAGAGACACTGACCACGAAACCAAGGGTCGCGGGTTCGAATCCCGCTAGGGGAAAATGTTTCGTGTGATGAACATGGACATTTCGAGTCATGGATGTTTATAAACGTATTTAAGTATGTCTATCCGTTCGCCTAGTATCCATAGTACAAGCATAAGCTTAGTTTGGAACTAGGGAATTGGTGTGTCAGTCTGGAGAATTTCTTTATTTATTTAAAACAATTCTGTATCCGTTTCATTCGCCGTAGCAATGGTAGCGAAAGCTTTTACTGGTTTATCTGATAAGAGTATGTACTCTTGCCGGTGAGAGGGCCTCATCAATAAAATTGTTCTGATAAGTCTATGATTTATCGATTAACAGAGAAATAATAATGCTGGATTGTAGATACAGACTGCAATATATTGCGAATTTATTACTTGCGCTAACTGATTGTGGATTTTAAATTGATGTTTGATTGAAAACAAGTTAATTTCAATGAAAACAGCCCCATGACGCGCCTGTTGGTCGAGAGGTCAGAAACCTACTACCTGTCTACGAAACCGAGTGTCGTGGGTACGAATCCCGCTCTTGGTTTCGTGGCCAGGGTCTCTGACCACTCGACCAAAGGGCCCGTCAATCGTCATATGAGACGAAGGTTAGCCTATGAGCTACTCTTATCCAAATAAAAATAAAAAATGTAGTAAAGGTCTGGCTTCTGGTTAAAAACTCTTGAGAAAGTACACATTTATCTAAATATCACGAGTCTATTAGAACAAGGATGTTATTCGCTTGGTCTTGATAACAGAGAGGTATGTTAACACTATGTTTGAGTGTAGATTATGCGTTGATAAAGAGACTAAAATACACCAGGTCACACTATCTACCCAGACGTGTATATGTACATGACCTGCACTGTAGTAAAATGATAGTTATTAATTTATTAATTAGATGTTGTGTTAATGAGATCTCTAATTTAAATGTAACTGTCTCAGTATGTCTGTCGTCTGTTCCTTGGAGATGATCTTGATAACTTAATTGCTAGTGGAGCACATGTTCGTAAAGTCAAGCAAACTTCGACTCATTCAACAAATGGATGGGTTACCAACATTATAATTAGTTCTTGTACTTTGGGAGACATCTGCGAAGCCTAAAGTCTTTAACAAGATTACAGGTGATGAAATAAGCCACGTCAAAGGTTTGGCTTGTGGTTAAACACAGAACTAATGTAGGTAGGCCTATTTTTCGGAGTACATATCTATGAGTGCTCGTCGTAGTTCATTCAGCTTGCTAAGTGCGGTGTATAATTCAGCCAGGATTTTGCGAGTGGAGGTTGTGGGCTCTTTAGGAAGTTCTTCATCACCACAGGTGGTACGAGTGGAGGTTGTGGGCTCTTTAGGAAGTTCTTTATCACCACAGGTGGTACAGCAGAGTTTAGTGGGTATTCCATCCATATATTCCAATCATTCAATCTTGGTCGTGGAGTCCAATTCCGAGAACCCTGGGAGTCACACTCACTACGTCGTCCTCCGAATAGTGTGACGGCATAATTTCAGTATCGCTTACGAACCACAAGCATCTCAACACAAAATCACAAACACCAATTTACTGCTAATAAATCGCCTGAAGAAGCCCATTATTAATATCCCAGCGAGCATCCAACTAGCTGGAACATCGGCACGCCACTCAGGCGGCGCCTACAAAAACAAAACGCATGGCAAATAATGATCGCGGTATCCATGGCAACGGTGGCTGTTATACTTAGAGATAACGCGCCGTGCCTACACAAACAGATACGCTTCTATCGCGAGTGAAGGATGTTTTTGAAGCGGCAAATCTGTTTTGACGTACGGGGATTGGGCGACGGAAAAACACTGTTAATAGTTGTCAGGTTGATGGTAATAACAGGGGGGTAACCAGGTGGCAGGGCTGGCAAAATGCGGGCCCCATCGCAGAGGCGGCCCTGAATAGAATTTCATCGTAGAGCGGATCTTAACCAATGAAAATGTTACAGGCCTCGAATGGTATAGTTTCTCCACCGGGTCAGGTGGCAATAGTGACGTATGCTGATGGTATCAGTACTTAGATACAAACGATCACGCCTGTAATCCCCAAAGGGGTAGGCACAGTGGCGGATTTATGGTCTTGGCCACCCTAGGGCCCAAGCCATATAGTAAATACCAGCCGCCTCTTTTCAGTAGTAAAGCCTCATCAGTTATTTCCTTTCATTAAACGCTAAGAGCAACGAATTTTAAACGTTGGCACTAAAGAGGACAAAATCAGAACTAAACAAAATTAATAAAACAAATCTAATACCTATTCCACCAGGTTCATCAGGTTCTCGCCATCTTGACATTGACGAGTCCTTGGAAACACTACTCGTTTAAACAGGGTGATAGCAGAATTTTGAACGCACGACTTCACGCAAAAAAAAAAACAATGTTTTTGTACACATTTTCCGTGTCTAATGGTAATGATTGAAATGTATGAACTTTGGCATTGGATCAAGAATCAATAATTGCGGAACGAAAATATACCTAATATAAATACGTAAACACGTAAAACGGTTTCGCCGAGAACAGTCTATTAGATCTACACATAGAAGTATGCATAACAGTTTACGAGTATAATGGTGTGATGAAGATTCATTATTATTACATCACAAGCCGGACTAAAAATATTGCTAATATATTATTAACGTGAATGTATATATTGACGGGCTCGATGGCGCATGCGGTACTGACCCTGCCCCATGAGCCAAGAGTTGTAGGTTCGATCCCCACCAAGGACAAATATTAGTGTGATGAATACTTGTGTTTGTTCTGTGCTTGGGTGTAAATATCTAATGTTTAAGTAGGTATATACATTTGTAATACCACTGTTGTTTCTGATATCCGTAATACAAGTGCTAAAGCTACTTACCTCAGAGTCAGATCAATAATATATTCCCTGCGCAAACTGATTGTACATACATACATAATGTCACGCCTTTTTCCCATGGGGCATAGGCAGAGATCACATACTGATTGTATATTTTGCATATATTGAGAACTTGTTAATTTTCATAAAAACAACAGAATCAATGTCATGTTTTTCAAGATTGATAAGCATTCATTAAGAACGTGTTAATATCACACTCATCATCATAATTTTCTCAGCGTTATGTCCCGTGCTTAGTCGGAGACTCAGGGTCCACTAAGACACGAATTGTTTATACTTATTACATTATTTATGGTTATTTTTAGTTTATACGAAACTACTTATTTACTTATTTAAATCATTATTCTAAAGAACGGAATAAGAAGAAGAATTTAACTTCCACACAAACGTTGATCAACTGATTGGCTGTTTAGTATGAAAAGTAAAGAATTCTTGTTCTTTTTCTAAAATTCTTTAAATTTGTCCCTTAGAATTCAATGAGAAGGTAAGAGGTTTCGCATATACTTACAAAAAAAACCTTGTATACTCCAACTAATAAAAAAAAAAATCGTAAGCGATTTTGTTTATTTATTAATTATTAAAATCTAATTACAGTGAATCAGTAGTAGTAGATTTATTGTCAACCACAAGATTGTAACTTAAGTCGGGGCGGTGTCATAGAACAAAGCTTACACATAGTAAATTAATTAACTGTCATCGTATCATATTCATTATTGTAATAATGTTGAGCGTGGAATCCTCTCAGGGTGGCTAATGAATTCAAGGCTCGGCTTGATCTTAGAATAATGTATTGAAATCACAAATACAGTAAATGTAAAACAATTATTTTAAACAAGAGGTCCTGAGAGCCTCAGACAGAAGGCGAAAATAGAAATAGGCTAGATGACTAAAAATTCTGTTAGATTATAAAAAAATATCGAACACGTCTTTTTTTATTTAATTGTCAAACTAACATTACTTAACGAAGATAAAGTGGATTCAAGTTGCGTGTGACGTCACGTCACGCATTTTCACGAAATATGCTCTTTATATAATCTTTGTGATTTTTTGTTAATTTGATAAAGCAGATAATATGTGTCTAGTATTTTTTTATAATCTTACTGACGCACTAAATAGAATTATAGTTTTTTAATGCAGTCATCATCCCTATTGGGTCACTCATTCCCGCAGTGCGAGGATCGCGCTCGCCTATTGGTTGGCCTGTATATATGTATGTAAATATAGCCTATTAATATATACCCTATGACACGCACAAATAATGTGGCTTTCTATTGGTAAAATAATTTTCAAAATCAGTTCAATAAATCCAGTGATTACCCCCTACAAGCTCACAAACTCACAAACTTTACTTCTTTATAATATTTGTACAGAAGTATAGATTAGGTACTTTGTTAGTTACATGTTAAGGAAATAATAATTGCCAGTTAAAAAGTCATTTCATTAGTAAGTAGTTGGTTATTCAAATACAATGACTGTGTAGTTCAATATACGCATAAGTATGACGTACTTTATGCATATATGCGCTATAATAAAGACCCATTCATTATAGGTACTACTAATGAATTGTATCAAAGTAACGAGTGACGTAACTATGATACATACATTTATTACCATGCCCGAAATCCTCTAATCCGACCCCTAATCTATGTATATATGGATACATAAAGCAAACACTGTGTACCCCTTTATAAAAAAATTGCGCGGACGGAAAAGTATGAGATTTGGCACAGTTAAAGTTTATATAGAGAAAGAGTGCACACACATACACACATAACATCACGCCCATAACCCCCGAAGGAGATGCAGCCAAAAATAAAACTAAAAATAAAATTTAAACTGGGCTGGGTTAGATGGAAAATTGTCAAAAAGTAATGACAAGTGGCTAGCTTGTCGCTTACACAATCACATACCCATAACCCGATATACCATTAGTCGCTATTTAGGACATGCTAGGCAAGTAACACAGTTGGCACATTCTTTTTAAATCCCAGACCAACACGGGACAATGGGCTGGGTTAGATGGAAAATTGTGAAAAAGTAGTGACAAGTGGCTAGCTCGTCGCCTACACAATCACATACCCAAAACCCCATATACCATTAGTCACCTATTACGACATGTTAGGCAAGGAACACGGTTGGTAAATTCTTTTTAAGTCCCAGACTAACACGGGACAGAAAGCTAATGAAGGAAGGAAGGAAAGAATGAAGGAGGGAAGGAGTACAAAGAAAATATTTCAATAAAAAACCAAAACAAAATCAAATTAATAAAGGTCGAATTTCGACCAGTGAGTGATCACTAGTTCGAATAGATAGTCTCTACCTGGAGTCTGCCGAGCAGTACTTAGCTACTTTAACTACTTTGCCAAACACAAAATTGAGCTGAGACAATCCAAGTCGAGAATCGTCAACGAACTAATGCCACGCTTGCGTCTCTATAACAATCATATCTAAAGAACGTGCTCACATTTTTCTCGTGGCAACAAACAAGCTGGAACTAAAGTGAGACAATATCGCGACCTTCATGTTCATCCCGGCTTACGAGTGGCAATATTACAACATTATAAGGCTGTAGTTACTGATTTATCGGCGTCGTAAATTTGGTGTCTTTGGAGTCAGGCTTTGTGGTGGATAGTTCGACCTTGAGGATAATAAGTTCATCCTTATTAACCTACCAGAGAATAAGATACGCGCCTCATACCCGAGAGGAGCGAGTTCAAATCGGGCACGTACCTTTGGAATTTCAAATTTCTCTACACATTTATACCAATACCTCGGCAGTTAGGGAAGACGTCGTGATGAAACCTGCACATGTGTAACCATGATCCAATTTGCCTGGTACCCCTACGGGTAACGTTATGTATGTTATAACCAGAATTGCTATATTCGATTATGGTCTAAGCGCCCCTGAATCCCCGGCTAAGCACGACACCAACATCAGTAAAGTATAACGCTGTCAGAAGATAAATATAAAGTAGCAGAATTAAACCATATCTACCAATATTTCTCGATCATCAATGCACTTGAGATACCTCTGGTGTTACGAATGTCAATATGCTATAGTGACTGTTTGATATAAGGTAAATACGAGCTATCTAATGGTAAGCTAGATCAGTATGATACTGCTGTGAGCTTAATCAGGGAAAGATGACATTGTCTAGCTAGATGTTGAGGTTAGTAGTAATATTAAGTTTGTTCTTTTAACACAATAATCTCCAAAAGTAACTGTAGCATTTAAATAAATAGATAACCCATTTATAGAGAAAAGCTTTAGGCTATATATTTGTGGAGATAAAGTGTCGGGTGGAGGCTATAAAAATAATAAATTGTGGAAACTTTCCCTAGCACTTTTTCCTAACTCGTAACTAAATTAACTCTTGTGCCAACTATTGTAGTTAAATACCGGTCAGACATCCATGAATTGAGAAAAACATCCATAGTACGAATACCTAAATACAAACGACCGTGTTCATCACATAAACATTTAGCCCTAACGGAAATCTAACATGCGGCCTTTGGTTTCGTGGCCAACGACAACTAGACCAACCATGTCCAATTTTTCAATTGTAGGGATAAATCTACAAAAAATACTAATCCTTCTAACTGATTTCGGTCACGGAGAAGGCCAGGAGCAGCACCAATGGCTTAACGTGCTTTCTGAGGCACGGGGTGACAAACCGCCAACTTGTCGACTCTGGACTTGTACTGAGTAATTTCAGTATCTACAAATTTTGGACTGACCCGAAACTTGAATCTCTTGCTCTTGCTACCAATAGACCAAAGAAGCAATAGACTATATAAAGTAGGTAAAATTCTTTCTCTCAAACGTTCGGTGTTCATCGATTTATTTAGATAGTAGCCGACTGGCAATGACCCTCATCTACGCACCTATCTATAATACGTCGATGGAAAGTGCGTGGTCCGTATGTTTGTCGGGTTTCTATCTGTTCATTTGTAAACGAACTGGCCGTCAGTCTAGTTAAACCTATTTTTGTTATAAATACTTTTTTCAAAAATGTACCAACTGTTTCTTTTACTAGCATGTCGTAAAAGGTGTATTGGGTGTTCAGTTCTGTAGCTAGCTACTTTATATATATTTTTCACGATTTTCCATCTAACCCAACTCAATCATAGTTTTGCTTAAGGAGTTTATTACTCCTTGGACTTTGTCTAATCTTACGGGGCTTGTAGGCGTGTTAGTATGTATGTAAGATTTTTAGTAATTGAGTAAATACTTTAAGGTAGGTAGGTTATGCTTTTCGCAAAAATATTTACTAAACATTAGGTCTCTGTTCGAGATTAATCTGCACTATTATGTTTATTTATTTATTATAATAATTATAATAAATAAATAATAGTACACCTACAATTATTGTAGGTGTACTACAATGAATGAATAGAATAGTAAATAACTTTCAATAATTTATTTAGGTTTCTAGAAAGCGTCCACATTTTTCTAATATTTTTAAAAGATACTCCACTCGTAATTATTATAAAATTACTCTTCGAAGTATGTCATTGTTTTTATTCGTAGTTCTTGAATATTTATTATTAATTTATCAAACTATTTAAATTGTATTGTTTTTAAAATGCTGCAATACAATATAAGTAAAGGTAATTATTAAAAAAAACTATTCCTAAATAATTCTGTGTTGAATTAAGACGTTGAGTGAAGAAAAATCTATTGAAATTACACAAATCAGTTTTTAAAACATATTAAATCAGAAAGAATTCACTCGTTGGGCGCCATTTTTTTATTTATTTCTTGAATTAGCTTTATATGCCGACCAAATTTTTTATTTTTTAATGCTGGCGCCAATAATAGGCACCTACCAGCAGTAAAATTGCGTCAAAATGTATCTTTTTGAGAGGTTTGATTCTTATTGTATGGAAAACCATGAACGAAGAGCAGATACCTAGCATCTCGAAATAATAAATTGCTCTACTGCTCGGATCTAAAGGGCTTCCCATTTCAACGTTCATCTCGATTCGGTCGAGCATGTACATAAAAAAATCTATAAAAACCCGCGCTCTGTCTTCAATCGAATTCCTAAACCACGTTAAAAGCATATTTTTAGTGGCTTTGAAAAATAAACACTATTCTTTTCATGAGCACCCATCTATTTATACGATGTAGCGTAAAAATTACACGAAAACTATCGCCAATATCTTACCGTGATCCCAGGTTTCAAATGTAAAGTGGGCATGTGTGAACACAGCACTATAACTTCACTTCACATCGGTGGTAACGTTCTTTAATGTATTATTATTTAATCTATTTTTTATTTTAATTTAAAAAAAACGCGACGGAATCGCGCGCGAAATCATCAGCGCCCGACGCATGTTTCGATTGAAATGTTTTGGTCGAGAGGGTCGGTACGTTTCATCCCAATGTAATGATCGACCCTTCAATTTGTATAATAACGCCATCTATCGCCTCTGTACGGTACTATATATCTAGATTTTTACTTTTTAATATATTTTCTTAAACGTCAATGCAATTCCTACTTAAAAAATGTTTTTAAATTTTTATCGAAGATTAATCGGTAATTGAAATTAAAAATAAGAATTAAAATATATAAAGAGTAACCTCGAAAGTGCTTTTAGATTTAACGCCATCTTTTGAAATATTTAAGTATTAACACAACAATTGGCTGTTATGCTATAAGCATCAAGGCGAAGGGCATGATTGTACGCATGCGCAACGGAGGGGAGCGTAGTTATTATACTCGATGGTAATCAGTAGACGTTTGTCGATAAACCGTGCGTGGCGGGCGAACCAAAAAGTAGCTGAGAGAAATCATCGAATAAACGCGATTACGCCTACTCCCATTCAAAAATAAACGTTGTGCGTTGTGAATTGTGATTGTAATCAGTGATTATGACGAATGCACCAGTGAAAAAGGTCCCCATACATTTACAGGTAAGAAATTCGCACCTGTTGTTATTTCATTTGCGCTTAATGGCTTTTTTCAAATATTTTATTACATTTCTAGCTTATTTCTAAATTTCTTTACTGGATATGACGTTAAATGTCTGTATTCGTACTGTTTTGTGTAAAATATTAGTTACTTATGTAAGAATGACCTGATTCCAATAGAAATAGGTTGCCGGGTTGTTGCGAAAATCGGCTGACAAAATAGATTGCATGAATTTCAGCAGTTTTCTTATAGGTATTGCTTCATGCATAGAGGCAATGTTTTTCTCATTTAATTTCGTTTTGTGGGTAACGTATCGCTATGTTATGCTATAAAGCGCTGATAAAAGTTAACAAAACAGTTTGTAGATTGCTAACCTATGATAAAAAATATCTTACACGTATTGTAATCACAGAAGACATTACCTATCTACTGATTTGTTTAGTTTTTAACACATTACTTAATTTAATTTTTAATTGTGTATCTATACCTATGGTGTATAGTTTTGGTTGGTGTACACTTTCTAATGTCTACACTATAGGTATTTGTGTTATGAAGTTAAAAAAAAAACCAATGAAACCAACGTACGATTCGTAGGTACCTAATAAAAATTCATTTCTATTACGCCAAAAAAATTGCCACTGTACCTAAGTATGTTAAAAAACATATTCAGATAACTAGCGCGCTTATCATAAAAAAATGCTGTAACGAGTGTATATCGGTACCTACTTTTAATTTTTGTAATTAGCATAATAAATTAATTAATATTCCTTCCCAGTTACTTACATCTAAACTTATTTACTGTTATCTAACTGAAATACCGTTGCGCCATACATGATATGGGCTAACTTGCGTTACCTGCATGAAATAATAAAATAAAGGTTTATTTTATTCAAATTTTACTTTTTATTACACTATTAAATCACGAAAAGCGGAAGCTTTATTTCAAACTGGCTTCTGCCCGCAGCTTCGCCTGCGTAGACTCGGAATTAAAGAAGGAATATTGTCCTGAATATTATTCCACGAGAATAGCGAATTGGGGGTAAATATCTATGAGTTAATTTAATTAAACCATAATATTCACGAGGACAGTTAAAAATAGGCTTTTTTAAAAAGGTATCTCATATTTATTAAATTTGTCCCATGTTAGTCTGGGACTTAAAAATAATGTGCCAACTGTGGTTCTTGCTTAGCATGTCGTAAAAGGCGACTATTGTATATCGGGTTTTGGGTGTGTGATTGTGAAGGCGACAAGCTGGCCACTTGTCACTACTTTTTCACAATTTCCCATCTAACCCAGCCCAGTTTTGTTTTTTGCTGAATGTGGTTAAAGGGGCCTACTGTCCCTTTGACTCTGCCTACCCCTCCGGGGATTATGAGCGTGATGTTACTGAAAATTTACATGATTTTAGTAAATAGAAATACGTACAGAGACTTTCTGTTTTATATTCTTTGCATGTATTTATGTGTTAAAACATGAAAGTAAAGCAAACCTCCTAAATAACCAAATCGCCTAACTTGAATTTCAGGGACGTAAATAAGTCTAGTCATTTCATTTCATCCCGTATATAGGTCAATGAACTTTGTAGCAGCACTTCGCAGAGCCCCTATAATCTCCCCTCACGGGTTGCTATTTGCCGGGCAAGCGAGACATGTCCTACTTTTAGGGCCCAAAGGCAAAGGTCACATTCGTTTATTACATTACGTACTTACATACTTTACGGCGCTATATTATACTTCCTGGATATTTGATAACTTGATACACATACATGCATGTAGATATACAGAATTCAAGGAACTAGTTCATTTATTTGAGCACTTTTTGGCAAAAATAACATTGGGTTAGATGGGATATTGCAAAAAAATTTTTAATGGCAAATCGCTAGAACTTAAAAAGAATGTTCCTCGCCTAGCATGTCGTAAAAGGCGACAAATTGTGTATTGGGGCTTGGGTTTATGATTATGTAGGCGACGAGCTAGCCACTTGTCACTACTTTTCCACAATTTCCCATCCAGCCCAACTCAATTTTATTTTTGGCTGGCTGTGGTTTAAGAAGCATATCACTTTTTGGACTCTGCCTATCCCCTCTGGGTCTAATGATCATACATCACATTTTTTACATACATAACAATGTGTAGTACCTACGTATGTATTGTACAATAAGTAAATAAATATAGGTATATGCAAATAAATATAAGACTATATCACATACATTGATCTGACTCCGAGCTAACTATCTTAAGCACTTGTGTTACGGATATCAGAATCAACAGTAGTATTACAAATATATACTTAAATATGATGTAGATAGATATTAACACTCAAACAAAGAACAAACACAAGTATTCATCACACGAATGTTTGTCCTGGGTGGGGATCGAATCCACAACTTTTGGAGCATGGAACAGGGTCACTACCGAATGCGCCATCGAGCCACTCCAGTATTTCGGATCTTCTGAGCTTTATTGCAAATTTGACCCTTCTAATGTCAATAGTAAGTATACAAGTAGCGAGGTTAATTCAATAGAAGAATAGCCAGTGCATTCATCACTAAATTGTAACTGACAATGCTTGACTGACGTTAACGCATCAAGGACGATGCTTTATCAATCGACTTTTATTTACGGCTCAAATTCAATTGTTGTTGATAAGAATCATCCAATAGCTATCTGTTTATATCATAAAAGATCAAGCGTTCCACAAGATATAAACCACTTAGGTACCTGAAATTCTACGTCTTTTAAAGGAAACTAGTGCAAGTGTAGGTTAGACATTACACTCACACACAAAATATTTACACAGTATTGGTAAGTACTCATGTACTACATAATACATATCGCATTAATCCTACTAGTATATATCTAGTAATACGTAATGCAACGGGATAATTTAAAATCAAAAATATTTTATTACAGTCCGAAATAAAAAGCTATTAATTTTCACACATGAACTGTAATATAACTAGATTGAACCTCTCAGTATTGTTCGCGTTTCAATATTTTCCTTCGGTTAATATACAGTATCATACACAGACATAAAGCCCAGTAAAGAAATCTTTAGTAAGGAAATCAAAGAAATATCTTGAACATTACATTTATCTAAGTACAAGTTTGATTCACTTAAGCGATTCTTTTAACTAATTTCACGCTCCACTCCTTTTTGTGGTTGTCGGCCATTACGTTTGGCGGCTGGCAACCCAGTCCTGTACGTGACATGCGCACTAGCTTCCGGGACTCGGGTTTCACTCCCTAACCTCCAGTAATCACACTACATCGCCCTCTTTCGCCATGGTAAGTAACCTTGAAGTTTCCTAACCTAACATTTTACATAACCTAGCACACCGCTTTTCTTCAACACCCTCTTAAAATATATATGTAAGTAATTGAATTATCAGTCTTGAAATTGTACTCTGAAAGGATATGTATGGGATTTTCATGTCTTTAATGACTTAATAGTGGGGTTTTCCAGTAGGGAAGTGCTTACTCATCGCCAGCATTTCGAATCTTCCTGAATTTTCATTATAGAAATGTACGTTGTATGAGCATAACTGGAATCTATTGTGCTTTACAAGTAATCTAATCAACTTTGTTGTGGACATACTAATAAAACAGACGCAATGCGTAAGTACTTTATTGCGATATTATGGGTGCCATTTTTTAAGTAAGTAGAGAGTATATCTGGTTCATTATTATTTCTTTCTCCTATAGCTAAAAGATATTTCATCAAGAGTATTTCTTGTAATAAGTTGCTTTTATCAAGGCTTTTATGGGTGTGTAGATAAAATTTATTTAATTCGTCCAAATGTAATAAGCAGTTCAGGCATTGCGGTGAAAATACCTTAAATGTCAACCCTCAAAGTAAGAGTTTACCAAACGCACACGATTTGGGAACGCTTAGCACATTTGTATGTTGAACAGGTTTGACTATAAAACTGTTTACGAGTGTACTAAATTGTTTCTCAATGGGCTGACAATGTTAGATTCCCACAAGTTTCTACTATAATAGACTCAACAATTACTATGAATACCAAGGTCGGGTAACTATAGTGCAATTCAAGCTTATTGACAAATGGCTTCATTAATGTTGTATTTTTATTTAAAAACTAATCTGTTAAACAGTTAAGGTTAGTGAGGTGTGTAAGGATCTTGCCATATGACAGTTCTCTCTGCCTACCCCGCTACTGAAGTGGCGTCAAGTTTAGTTAGTTAGTTTAGTTAGTTAGTTAAGGTTAAATGGTTATACCCATCTGTCCTTTGGCAACACTGCCTATACTTGAATGGCATTCGGTTAACTCATTCGTGTGATTATTTTGCACATAACATTTACGTACATTATCATGTACATATATTTTAAATACCTAAATAGAATTGACATTCTACTCAAGTTTGTATGTATCAACAGTAATAATTATTTCTTCTGTTACTTAAGTTATTTTCACATTTCGTTTAAGTATTATTGCATACATATACGTTATTATCACGCCCGTCATTCTCAGGGGTAGGCACAGTAAAAAGGGCAGCTAGGTCGGTAAATCAAATTTAGCCAATAAATAAAACTAGGCTGGATTAGATGGAAAATTGTGAAAAAGTAGTGACAAGTGGTTAGCTCGTCGCCTAAACATGAGTATTATTTCAAATTAAAGAAATAAATAAATAAAAATAAAAATAAATAAATAAATATTGTTTTAAAGTTAACTATTCTGTAATCTGTGCTTATAGCTTTGGGAGTTACTCTGGTTTACCTATACTATTCTATATTCGTAGGTATTCCATCAGATCGTTTTACGATAAAGTTTATAGCAAAATGCCTTTTAATTGCATTATTAATTAAGTTTATAACTATGGGAGTGGGGTTTATCTTCTTGGTTCCCGACCCTGAGCTTAATAGCTGATTAATACATATGTCTACATTGCTATGTGAAGTGTAGTTATTGTGTAAAAGTGTCTACTATCTACCATATCTAAGCGACAGGAAAGAGTACCCATTTTTAGTTAAAATCCCATTTGAAAGTGTCTGCTTAATATTTTGTATAAAACAATCACAATTTCTCAAACACGTCATCGCTTTCTTTGCACATTTCATTCTATTCCGCGGATTTCTCACGTGCGAAATAACCGACACTAAAATAATTAGATTAATTAATCGCACTCTTTGTTCAGCGGTTAGTTTCGCGATTCTCTTATCGGTCTGTGTAGCGTTTGGACGTCTAGGTTCAAAATTCTGGGCGCTTACGTAAGCAACTTGCAAAAACTAATTTTAATTCAAGGTTAATTTAATTACAGAATCGTTAATTGTAGTGCGCGCATCACATCTGTTGTAAACTGTTTAGCGGTGCGTGGTAAAGCCGGGGCATTAGTAGTAGCGGTGCTTATAGCGGGGCGATAAGCGGATGCGATTAACTTATGCTTTTGTTTTGGTCGAACTCTGAGTTGGCAGCGGTATTGCTTGCTTTGATTCTTGCTGCATTCTTCTTGTGGTGTTCTTATGTACGATAAATAATGTGATTGGCTAGCTCAGTCCCTCAGTAATTGTAGAGCAGAGTCGGAAGAAGCGTTCAATGGACAGTGAAAGATTTTAAAAGATGTAAATCGTATCTGATTATTCTTGTTTTGAACACGTGTGCAACGCAGCCGTTTTACCCGCTATTCGCTCTATACGGCAGGCAAGGACTGCATCTAGTCTTCTACACGATTTGTTCAGTCCTGCTTAGTCTAGTGACGTAGCTGCAAAGCGATCTTTGGCAACCCATGTATTTAATTAACCTATAATAAAACACAAAGGCCAACTCACAAATTGCCATATTTAACTAACTCACAATCGTTTTTGCGATGCTCATCGCTGTTATAAAGGCCGCAGTTTTAAAGGCCATACATGTGAGTTACTAGTTTTAGACATTGTTCTCCCAAATTTAAAGAACATATCGTGATCTGCCCGCGACAACGTTCAAAAAGTATCCTATTTAACCACTTTAACTAAAAATTTAAATTGATTTAATTAGATGGAAAATTGAGGAGAAGTAGTGATATGTGATTAGCCTGTCGCCTACACAATCACGAATCCAATACTCAAGGCACAGTCGCCTTTCACAACATGCTAGGGAAACAGTAAACTAAGTACATTATTTTCAGTCAGACCAAGACGAGACAGATATAATATTTTGATAAAACCAGTATAATTATATTCCCAGCCCACGTTTCTGGCATCACCTGCAAATTACATTGATGAAATCATGAACCAGTTTATATTCTGTTTCGAATGAAATAAATTTCTATAAAATGTGGGCGAAGCCGCCGGCGGGAAGTAGTAATTAAATAGTAACTTTGTAAATTGCTTTGATCTTACAGTTGACTTAACACTGCTAGTGTTTATATCTTTGTCAGTAGGTACAATGTAATATTTGTATTCTACTTTTCCATTTTTTTAATTTTTTTTTTCATCTTTTTTTTTTGTAGATACCGTCTTCTTTTTTTTCATTGTATGTATATACATATGTTTAGTAAAAGGCTTTAAAAATTAAAGTGCATGAATTAAAAATACCGTTTTGGATAGAATTCTTGAAGTGTCATGTGATTTTTCTAAAATATGTTCAAAAAGATTTATAACATTATTGAATTAATAATTCTATGCATAATGTAAGCAAGGATTATAGCACAATGTACGCTATATTTATAATTAATTACTTCTGACATTAACGTGCATAATGAACGATCTATTGTATTATTATCTCGGTCAGCTGAATAGCCACTGTTTATGGGGTATGAGAGTAAAAAACACCATCGACCAGCCCCATGTTTTAAAACCAGGTGCTCATAAATAACTGACCACCACAATGCTAAGGAACGTGCTGTGCAATTAACATAAACTACGCAGCTTATGTTTTTGCGGCAAAATATAAATTATAACAGTAGTCTAACTTCGCCACACACTTGGAAGTACATTCGAATATTCTATTTACATTACAAACTAGCTTTCTGTCTGTTACATACATACATTGATACTCTTAGGTACACTCCGTGCGAATTATAAATATTTGGGACTAGCTGACCCGGCGCACTTCGTAACGTCCCGTTCTCGGATTTTCAATACCCATTTTTTTCTCCATGCAATTTTTTTATGTTTTTCTTTCATAAGAACCTTCACATGATAATCAAAAACGCAACTAAAACAGAATTAGCGAAATCGGCTCAGCTGTTCTCTTCGAGATTTGCGCTTAGAAACATTTCATTTTTATATTTATACATTGATACTCTATGGTACACTACGCGCGAATTATAAATATTTGGGACAAGAAGTCCTTTCTAAACGTTCCAACTTGTAGGTAACAAACATAACATCATCATCTTCCTAGCGTTATGTCCCGTGCTTAGACGGGGTCCGCTTAGACCATCATCCGGGATTTAGCGAGTCTGGTAATTACATTGAAGCGACTGCCGATCTGACCTTCGTAACCCTAAGATAGGGGAACCAGACAATTTTTTTGGATCATGGTTACAAATTCAAAGTTGTTTGAATTTGCAGGTTTCATCACGATGTTTTCCCTCACCGTCGAGCTAGTGGTATAAATATGTACATAGATTTTTTAAAAATCTAGAGGTACATGCCCGGGTTTGAACCCGCACTCCTCGGTTAAGAGGCGCGTGTCCTTACCATTGAGCTACCACCGCTCTCAGGTAACAAACATAACATCACGCCCGTAATCCCCCGAAGGGGTAGGCAGGGTCAAAGGGACGGCAGTCCCCTTTAACCACATTCAGCCAAAAATAAAACTGGGCTGGGTTAGATAGAAAATTGTGAAAAAATAGGGACAAGTGGCTAGATTGTCGCCTATACAGTCACATACCCAAAATCGGATATATCATTAGTCGCCTTTTACGACATGCAAGCATGACACACAGTTGGCACATTCTTTTTAAGTCCCAGACCAACACGGGACAATGGGCTGGGTTAGATGGAAACTTGTAGGTTTTTATTGAATTTTATTGTAACCAGTCATACAGAGTAACTTTCGCCATTACAATATTAAGTATTAGTAAATTACTGGGAATTGTCCCTACAATAATGTGATGGTTGTGGATGGAGAGGAAGAGGAAGGCCAAATAAGAGATGGATGGATTGTGTGAAAGATGATATGAGTGAAATAGAAGTGGATAGCTTGACGACGACTGACCGGGACGTATGGAAGAAGAAGACATGCTGCGCCGACCCCAAATGAACTGGGAGAAGGGCAAGATGATGATGATGATGTAATGGTTGTGATGGGATGTGAAAGCTTAAGGCGATGTGTACATGTGACTTGGAATAGGAGTTATTGTTGTAAGGGAGTGAAAATATTGCCCATTTGACGAGAAAATATGTACGGTCGAAATTCACTAGTTTCGAAAATAATTTACAGATTTTAGCTTTTATACTTAACTCTAAAATTTTGAGTACCTTATGACGTTTTATGTTTATATTTTATAGATAATTTATCCGGTAAACAGAAAAAAAAATGAAAAAAGTGCATGACCTTATGCATGCACTTTTTTCATTATTTTGAGTTTGGGTAACTTTCGAAAACTGTCAATCACACTGTAAACGTTAGCTAATTAAAACACAGAGTAATAATATAGATTAAAACAAAAATTTTACATTTGATTTGTCGGTCAATAAAACTATTGTATGCATAGAATCGAATTTGAACTATATGTTGTTGTAGATATATTTTCATAGAACACTTGAAACGCACCTGCAACAATGTTGCCAACTGTCCCATTGATAGGTTTCGAGAAGCGACAAGGAACATGTTATAGTTCTTGCATATCAGTGCGTTTTCTCGAATTTAGACTTTATGCTCTTTGTTATAAGAGCTTCATAACGTGTAGTCGTAAAATCCAAGTATACATACTATATCTTCGAATATGTCCTGTCACTTCCTTATACTATGTCTTCCGGGCCCATAATGCATGAATTTTATATGTACATTCCTTACTAAGTAATAAAATTATGAATTTAACTTTTGTCACGCTTCTTCGTCATAGCTACTTGTCAAGCATAGAAACTCTAAATAAATAAATATCCCACAACATCCCATACTCCGAGGTAAGTAACTTAAGCACTTGTGTTATGGATCAGATTCAACAGTGGTATTACAAATATAAACTTAATATTAGATATTAACACCCAGACACAGAACAAACACAAGTATTCATCACACGAATGTTTGGGTGGGGATCGAACCCACAACTCTTGGCGCATGGGGCAGGTACCAAATGCGCCATAGAGCCAATCTAAGCATATAAGTTACTTTTTATTCCGCGAAAATTAATAGATCCCGTAAGACCAAAGATGTCATCTCTATAATTCTAATCTCATCTCCCACTCATAATTCTTATGAAATTAAGAATATTTTTTTTGAATCCATATTTTAAATTGCTACGACATACTTTTATAAACAGTCCGTTAACCTTTGACATGAATAAAAGCAATGTGCATGTAGAAAGATTACAATCGCTTATTAAGAAATAATACCATTTCGCATACAAACAACGACATTTTAAATGCTTATTAATGCAAACTGAGTGTGCATTTGACCCCAATAACGTCACTATGAATGGAAGTAAGCCGTAGGTAGCGGATAAAGCCATACCAATAAACTATCATATGATAACAACTATCCGTGATATCATATGACACGATATGATTTTTGTCACAGCTTTCCATCCAACCTAGCCCACTGTCCTGTGTTGGTCTGGGACTTAAAATGTGCCAACTGTGGCTCTTGCCTAGCATGTCGTAAAAGGCGACTAATGGTATATCGGGTTTTGGGTATGTGATTGTGTAAGCGACACGTTAGCTCCTTGTCACTGCTTTTTCACAATTTTCCATCTAACCTAGCCCGGCTTTATTTTTGGCTGAATGTGGTTAAAGAGGCTTGCTGCCCCTTCGACTCTGCCTACCCCTTCGGGGATTAACAGCGTGATGTTATGTATGTATGTATGTATGTACGATATTTGTTTATCGTAATCATCTTCACCTAATAAGAGCACCGTCGCGGTCCGCTTAGATCAGGGATACAAATTTTTTTTCGTAACGTTGGACCTCTATTATTTAATTATTGTTAACATGGACTATGACTGGCAAAAGTATAATATAAATTTAAAATATTGTAATATTCAATCATTTCATACGCTTCAAAACATCGACTATTCGATGTATTTTAGTTTTCTTGCCGGTTCTTCTCGGTAGAATCAACGTTCCGAACCTGGCGGTAGAATCATTTTCTTGTATTATTGTGACTATTCATAAGTGCTTTTGTGGAGCCTACATGAATAAAGATATTTCTATCGATTTTAACAACTCGTGTTAACTAGTTTACCAGTTACATTTCTACTGCTGTTAGTATTTTATCAGCTTGTATCTCAGATCGAATACTTAACCATTGGGTAATATTCTTACCCTATCTCCCATTTTCGTTCAAAGAAATTTATGATTGACTATTTATTAGGTGTTAAATTAATGTCAGTAATAACTAAAGGAAATGCGTCGAGTCAAAATAATATACACACATCTCAGTTGCTTTGCTTCAGTGAGAAGTGAGAACTGAGTCCCTGTCTCTGTAAAAATGCTTATAGTGTGTAGTTTATTCAGAAATATGGCTGTTTAGATAAGTTTAATTTAATTAACATTGATACAAGTCCAAAACTGATACTGACCGAGTCCGTGGAATTACTGGGATCTTCAAAGCAAACAAAAGAAAGGGTCTAACTTATTTCCACATTACATACTTTTTACGGTCTTGATTGTACAATCTATATATAAATAAAACAAAGTCGTGTTTGTTACACCACTTATAAGTCGAGAACGGCTGAACCGATTTACGTTGTTTTTGATTTGTTGGATTTGTCTTCGTCCAGAATAACAGAATAACTATTAAAAACATTGAAAAATTGACGATAAAACAAAATAAAAGCAAAAGTATTTTCTCATATAAAACGGTGGGATTCGTATCTGTCAATGTTAAATGTCAATCGACAAATCAATGTCAATTTTCATTTACTGGGCGATACGAAGTTCGCCGGGACAGCTAGTTTATATTAAAATTCAAATATGAGCATTAACATAACTGAAAATATCAACATTATAAGATAATTTAACATGCTTTATAAATACATAAATAAATTTCGAACACGTCCTAAATGATCAGTTGATCACGTACCTACATTAATTTAATGATTTCAAGTTACTAATTTTTATCGGTACACTGTGGCCAATCTATTCTCGCATTGACGGACATGGGGGACTTCTTCCCCTCGGTACAAAGGGTCGTAAACAATGATTTACGCATACGTTAAACCCGGCCAACGCGTTCCGATACACCATCAGTTAGCGAAAGTAACTGTGGTCCTCGAGTTACTGGCTTGTGAAATTTTATGGCGTTTCATGTGAATTCGGCCGTGGTATGGTTATTTTATTGTTAGGCTTGCGAGAATGTTTGGTAAGTTCAGAATTAAAGTTAAGAGGGTTATTTGTCTCTTGGGTTCTAGGAATATAACAAATTCTATACTTTTGTGATTTTCGCTGTAATCGACTCGAATTGTGTTATAATTGATTATTATAAAACAATGTCCAATGCGCAGATGTAAAAAACTAACTTGTCTTAAGTAATTAATTAAGTAAAACCGGCGGCAGCTCAGTGGCGAGAACACGCCCCTCACATAAGAAAGTTGTAGGTTCAAACCCGTCTGTGTATTTTTATTTTTATCCATAACTATGGGTTTGAGGGACATATAGATGGGTATCCGTTTAGCTGTTCCGGTGTGATTAAGCTGAATGTGATTTAAGAAGTTAATCGATTCTTGGCCCTGGATGCCTGCAATCCCCAGAGTAGACCTCCGGGGATTCCAGGTGTGTATGTATTAATTGATAGATACAGTCATCTATCGAGGTGAGCTCTTTTAATCCTACTAATATTATAAATGCGAAAGTTTGTACATATGTATGGATGGAAGTTTGTTACTCTTTCACAAAAAAACTACTGAATGGATTTTAATGAAACTTTAGAATAATATAGCTCATACGCCCGATTAACATATAGGCTATGTTTTATCGATGTACCACGCGAGCGAAGCCGCGGGCAGAAGCTAGTTTATAATAGTAGTCAGATAAATAAGACGAGATAATCTCATTTCATCTTTAGCCACACTTCACGCAGCTCAGCTCTATTTTACGTGTGTAGTCTCCATCTTAGTCATCCGATGGCCTATTTAGCACGTCGTCGTCCCATTTAATTTTGCGTGGGGGGCCAGCTGCAGTGATGGCTCTTATCCCAAAGAGATAGGGATCAAAGTTGATTGACGGCTTAATGTGATGTGAGTGGCTAGTCAGACACCATGGCGTGGGTAAGGGTTTCCATGAAACTGTGTGGAGTAGGGCAGTCCTGATCTGAGAGACACTTTAGCCCAGATCCTTGTTAGATCACATAAAGTGTGTTGTTTCTTGTTAAATGTGGACATTTTTATTTGTTTATAATTTTTTTTTAAATTGCTGTGCAATAATCTTGGTTTATTTACCGAGTTAACTAATAGTAGTAATCTCGGAGTAATGAGCAATACCAGTTTAAAAATAAAATATTTTTGACGCTAGATAATATTATATAAAAAAAACTAGACAATATAATATAAACACGGTATGGTAGAACGGAACAAAAGGAGTATGCTTAATAATCAGTTAGAATTTAACTGTTATAAATATTGTTACGATACTAGTTGGGTCATCACATTTTCTTTATTTTTTTCTAACAAGTCTTATTTGCCTTTTACATTTGTATACATAATATTTACTACTAGATTTTCCCCACGGCTAACAAATGGACACGGCACACCAGTTATGAAACACTGTAGATTAACCGGTTTAAGCGTGAAAACATAACAGTGTTATCTTTGCATTTATAATAATATTAGTATATAATACATAGTAAGTATTAATTCTGGTAAGAAATAAGAGAACCATTCTATTTGTTTTATCGGCTCGGAATTTCCCAATGGCAACTGTAATCATATTAACCCTGGCATAGATTAAACAATTTCACAGCTGACGGGCAGAAGTGGTACACGTCACGGAGCCACTTCAGGCTGATAGTGTTGATGGCTATCTGTTTATGTGTGTGATTGAACTTCCTGCCATAAACATATATATACATACACATAATACACATATAACTCAATAATACAGGTTCTGCCCGTGATTTCGCTTGCATATACTTCTCAAATAAACCAACGAGAAATAATATCCCACGGCAACAAAATGGGATAAGAGCTATTTCAGTGTGAAGTCGTTATTATTTATGTATATTCATAACAAAACATCACGTCCGTAATCCCCGAAGAGGTAGGCAGAGTGAAAGCTGAAAGCCCTTTTAACGATATTTAACTAAAAAAAAAAAACTGGGTTAGATGGAAAATTGTGAAAAGTAGTGACAAGAAGGCAAACTCGTCGCCTACAAAATCAAATACCCAAAACCCGATATTACCATTAGTCGCCTTATACGACATGCTAAGTAAGGAACATAGTTGGTAGTTGGCCTTTTTGAGACCCAGATCAACATGGAACATTATGGGATATACAAAAATGGGATAAAATAAAAATAAGACCTATTTCTATGTACGCAGAATAATATTTGTGTACGTGCAAAATTTAATACATTCCTTTCGGCCATAAAAACATCGTCTTGCGACATCACTTTTTTGTAAAAAATTTACGAAAGCGTGACCGTGTATCTTCGTCAATGTTTGTTTGATAAATAAATAAAAAAATACGTGTTCAATATTTTTTTATAACCTAACTGACGGACTTAACAGATTTTTTTAGTCATCTAGCCTACCTTGGGTGTAAGTAATTAAACTGGGTTTCTAACTAATGAAGAAGGCAAGCAGCACGTCAGTTTAAAAAAAAATGCTGTTGTCCCTAACAAAATGCCATTTCTCAAAATGTCAACAAAACCAATGTTCAGTATCGGCAGCCCTATGTAATCATGACACAAGCGGCATTTGTTTTTGCACTTACGTGTCATGCTCAGTCGGTTGTGCAATGTACTCTAATGAGTTTAGCCGCGATATATGAAGAAGATCTTTAAAACAACACTTGATAATACATATTACGTACTATCACCTCCCCCGCAATCCCTGAAGTGGTAGGCAGAGTCCGAGCAGTAACTAGATTAAACTAAAGACTTACATCTATAAGAGGAAAGATTTGATTGTTTGTATCGAATAGGCTCCGAAACTACTGGACCGATTTGAATAATTCTTTCATTAATGAAAGATGCTTTATCAGCGAGTAAAATAGGCTATATTTTATCCCCGTATTCCAACGGGAACGGGAACTACGCGGGTGAAACCGCGGAGCGCAGGCTAGTCTAAAAATAAAATTAAGTTGGTTTTGACGGAAAATCGTGAAAAAGTTATGACGAGTGTCTAGCTCGTCGCCTATATGATGGAAATGTTTCATAATTATTTTGAATGTTCCCTTATTCATAACTCTTTACCTTAATAAAATTCTGGAAACGCACTCGACGTCGCGGGCAGTAGCTAGTATAAGATATGTTTCTTATATTTTTATCTGGCAAAGAGTGACTTAGTCAATATTATTGTCTCGTCATATTTATCATCACAATTATTAAGTAAACATCGAGTAACGATAACGAAACGAATATAAAACACAACAGCGGGTCGCTCCGGCTTCGCACGGGTGGACATTTTTTAAACATTTTAGGATGTGTCGCAAGCAAGGGATTGAAACATAGAACAAAATTCGTAATATCTTTGGAACGAAAACTACGATTTCATTAATTCGAAGAGTAATCAACAGGTATTGAAAAAGTCTTAAATATGACATTTTTTATTTGGATAGATGGAGTCCCGTGTTGGTCTGGGACTTAAAAATAATGTGCCAACTGTGTTTCTTGCCTAGCATGTCGTAAAAGGCGACTAATGGTAAATCGGGTTTTGGGTATGTGATTGTGTAGGCGACAAGCTAGCGATTTGTCACTTCTTTTTCACAATTTTCCATCTAACCCAGCCCATTGTCCCGTGTTGGTCTGGGACTTAAAAATAATGTGCCAACTGTGTTTCTTGCCTAGCATGTTGTAGAAGGCGACTAATGGTATATCCGATTTTGGGTATGTGATTGTGTAGGCGACAAGCTAGCCACTTGTCACTACTTTCTCACAATTTTCCGTCTAACCCAGCCCAGTTTTATTTTTGGCTGAATGTGGTTAAAGGGGACTGCTGTCCCTTTGACTCTGCCTACCCCTTCGGGGATTACGGGCGTGATGTTATGTTATGTTTACTTGGATAAGCATTAATACCGAGGTACGAATAATATGGCCTAGTTTGTACCGGCGTTACTATTGCATATTTTAACATGAAAAAGTAGTTATTGTGACGTAACTGTAATAGTTAGACATATGGTATCGCGGACTTATTTTTTGTAGATATTGATGTCCTCTATAAAACTGTAGTACATCACATTGCTCTATTGTCAATAGTTTCAACAGCGTATGCGGTATAAGGATTTTTATGGTATCTTTTACACACATTGAGTTACATTATAGAATTTTTTTATACAGATCCCTAACTTTTTTCAAAATATTTTATAGCCTATGTTAATCAGGGATAATGTAGCTTTCTAATGGTGAAAGATTTTTTGAAATCGGTCCCGTAGTTTATTAGTTTATAAACGTACAAATCTTTTCTATTAAAAATAATGTATGTATGTATTATAATAGTGTATATTTTAGTGTAGAGTGTAGATAATAGTTGAACCTGAGGTCAAATAATTATGACATAGTTATATCTTGTCATCGAAATGATTCGTCGAAATCGACTAATAGATTTATGAATTCGCATTTTTCCGTGCAATAACAATTTCTCAGCGTATCGGTTATTCAATGTTTAGAAATAAATGTAGTACATAAATAGCCGTTGTAACTTATGGAATGTTTGAAAATATTTTTTTAATAAATGTAGACATACATACATACATACAACACGCCCATAATCCCCGAAGGGGTAGGCAGAGTCAAAGGGGCAGCAGGCCCCTTTTACCACATTTAACCTAAAATAAAACTAGGCTTGGTTAGATGATCGTGATCTATAATAATTTGTAGGTACGTGGTAGTAGGTACACTAAAAAGTAGTCCATTTTAATGAAAGCATTTAAAGGAAAGGAGCATACATACATACATACATACATACAAACATACATACATACATACATACATACATAACATAGTTGCTATGTGCTAATTAAGATCAGTATATCTACGTGATATTTAAGTTCTAGAATCCGATCAGCTGTCAAAGTGTGATTGAGAAAGAAAGATACAAACTTCCACACTTGAATATACATTTTTAAACTATTACAAGCGACAGACAACCATAAATGTCTAGATATAGTATTCTATAATATTTGCAACACCGGTGGCATCAGAAATGCGTTTCCGACTATACCCCGATATAATATTAGGATGTAGATGGTAACCCTATTGTTTTATGGCGGCCGCCAAACGTAGCCTACTTCTCAGTATATTTGCTAGACCACTATAGATAAGATTATCTCGGAACAGTTATGACATATTTTGTCAACTCAAGTAATTGTGACTAATGATAGCAATAGTATTGCAATAAAATTTTATTGTTGTTTCCAATTGTGAAGATATGTTCATTATTGCTTGCTTACATTGCTTTGCTTGACTGGCTCGATGACCCATTTGGTAGTGACCCTGCCCCATGCGTCAACAGTTGTGGGTTCGACTACCCAGGACAAACATTCGTGTGATGAATACTTGTGTTTGTTCTGTGGTTGGGCGTTGAAATCTAATATTGAAGTAGATGTAATACCACTGTTGATTCTGATATTCGTAACACAAGTGCTTAAGCTACTTTGGAGACAGATCAATATGTAATGTCATCGGTAGCTCAATACTCTTACTTAGCTCCTTACTTAACTTCAGGGTTACGAAGGCAGACAAGAGTCGGTTCAATATATTGACCAGATGCGCTAAACCCGCGATCATTCTAAACTTCCGACAAATAAAATTGAGAATGAATCGCGAAAGTTATTGAAATGATCCTTTGAAAGTTCAGATCTCAACTCAAATTAGTGCTTATAAAATTTAATACCACTGGTCATTTAATGATGCCATTAATTTTGCAATTAGGGTAAACTTCATTATACGGAAACTTTTAATCAAAGGCAAAGTGACGAGAAATATTGTTTATGTAGGTACATAGATAAACAACGAAACAAAAGACCGAAATCATATCCTCCATTCAAGTTACTACTTACGGTGGTGGGTGACTTGCTCAAATTGCTTTTCTCGACTCCAACTTGTTTCAAGTACATTACCGGCGAAACGGACTTGAGATTGCGAGTCGTAAACATAATATCGATATGCTAGTCAGTGTTGTGTGAAGTGTCAGTGAGAGAGGACGTTGGTCATAAAAAATGGTGAGCTAATTTTGATTACAGCACCCATAATACGTTATGATAGCATTATCGGTACTACCTACAGCTGTATCACATCTGTGGAGTTTGTTATCGAAACTGGTTTCGTTTCTACCTTTTCGCCGACAATCTGGTTGTTGTTTTTGAATTTTTTCGCAACGATGAACTTGTGGTGCTTGTGACCGGCCCTTTGTTCGTTGTGGGAGACAATTTTTCGTCGTATTCCGTATTTTGAATGTACTGTTTGCTTGTAGATCATAATGAATTGATGTATCTAAAGTGATTACTTAGTATGCATTGTATTTGTGCCAAATATCTTTTTGGTCTTATATGATAAATGACAATAATACATACATAAACAAATATGCACACCCAACCTAGTTATTAGTTAATATCTATTGTATAAGTGTTAAGAAACTACCAAGGAAATCTTCTTATACTTTTGATTTTTTTCATTACCGTCTTGTTTTTTAGACTCGTAGATTTTGAAATCATAATTACGTATATTGTAAAGTGTCATCCATCAATAATGCTTTATTTACTTGTTAAATATAGTTGAAAAATAGACTAGACGGTAGATCCAATGCAATATAGTAATGAAATATTATTTGAAAATCCCCTAACGACCAAATGTATTGCTGAAATACTGTCCCACGTCGGTCTGGGACGACTTAAAACGGATGTGTCTACTGTGTTCCTTGCCTAGGATGTCGTAAAAGGCGACTAATAGTATATATGGTTTTGGGTGTGTGATTGTGTAGGTGGGCGCCGGCGGGCTAGTCACTTGTTTGTTACTATTTTTAAAAATTTTCCATCTAAACAAGCCCAGTTTTATTTTTGTGCTGAATGTGGTTAAATGGCCTGCTGTCCCTTTGACTCTGCCTACCAATTCGGGGATTACGGGCGTGTTGTTATGTATCGATGTACTATTACTTACTACTAGATGTGATCCGTATATAAATATCAACACTGTTACTTTCTACCTAGTGCAATGAAACATAATCTATGTAAACATAGGTAACATGACTTCGTCTGGTTTTCTCATGCGATCCACGGTCTATTACTGATATTTGTTCGCCTGACGTAAATCTCAATGCAATGACTAAACAGCAGTACATAGTCACTTATTTTTAGATGTGATTTGGTCGTTGTCTCATCTGATATTAGGTCATGAAATCTATGAGATTATCAGCTGCTAATAGAGATATTCACGATAAACATTTAACATTAACTGTTTGGATGTAAGCCATTCGTTTTCTGATTGATTTGTCGGGAATTTCCTGTGAGTTATATGATCTGAAAGATGGATTGAATTCAAATTGGTTTTATGAGGTATCATCCATTAGATACCTATTTGTATAAATAATTTGATTGAACTCGTATTTACTATTAACATAATAATCATTGTTTGTTGTATTAGAATTCTATATAATTATATAACAGCTTTTTACAACCTAATAGTAACAGGTGAAGAAATTATCATTTGGCTTATATCCTGCATACTCCGATTCAGGGGATAACAGGATATCAGTCCCAAGCCCTGGACTGCTTCTCTCAAACGTGACAGATCAGAACACCCACAGCTGATAATCATAACGATAAATTAGCAAAGCCCCATTAATAAAAACCTTGTTTATTTGGTGGAACGTGTCCAATAGCAACGTTAATTCGGTCAATGTTTACAAACAACCATCTTCGGAGAAGCCATAACTCCTTATGTTCAGAAGTATGCTGCGCTGTGTAATTGCGCCAAGTAATTCGCTGCGACGGATGTGTTAACTCTCTTGTTTCTGTGTTGAGGCATAGCTCATATTTGACTGGCTCGATGGCGCATTCGGTAGTGACCCTGCCCCATGCGCCAAGAGTTGTGGGTTCGATTCCCACCCAGGACAAACATTCGTATGATGAATACTTGTGTTTGTTCTGTGTCTGGGTGTTAATATCCAATATTTAAGTATATATTTGTAATACCACTGTTGTTTCTGATATCCGTAACACAAGTGCTTAAGCTACTTACCTCGGAGTCAGATCAATGTATGTGAAGTAGTCGGATATTTATTTATTATTTATTATATCTATACTAATATTTTAAAGAGGAAAGATTTTATTGCTTGTTCGTTTTGAACTACTATATCGAGCTACTTTATCAGGGAGTAACAAAGGCTATATTTAGCCCCGTATTCCAATGGAAGCGGGAACTACGTGGGTAAAACCGCTGGTAGTATAGTATACGGCCGATGCAGATGATATCGTCGACCGTATTCTATACTACAAACAAATCATTCCAAGACATAAAAGATAAGGTACATCTAAAGAAACTCAATTTTCAAGATCAGACTCAAAATCATTCATCGATATCGATTTATTTGCATTTTGTTATTTTTAAATTACAGGTGAGCATGCAAAACCTTTACGTCACACTTTCATAGTTCCGTAAATCTGTGGTAGTATAGCGGTTAATAATAGCAAATGATTGGTGTTATCAATTCAAAAAGAGCAGTGGAGGTACCAAAGTACCTCACTGCTTTTTCGGTGCGTTTCATTTCGTTGCGCCACGCAATGGCGCAATTTTGCGTCAACTCAAAGAGACAGCGCAGAGGGCTAGAGTTACTGACAACTTCTAAGAATTCATAATAATGTTGGCTTAACTAATTTTATGGTATATTTGATAGTGTTATTAAACCCGACTGCTTGGCAAGCTTCCAGAAGTTCCGGGACTCTTGACGGCAAATAAGGAAGTACTGTCGCTTTTAACAATCATTTGTGCTATAGATCGGAGACATGCTAAAAGTATTTACCCGTATTTATTAAAATAAAAAGAAAATTAAAGTAAAAAAAAATCGAATCATTCAGTCGAATTGAGAATCTCCTCTTTTTTTTTTTAAGTCGGTTAAAAATACATTGAGAAGTGTTAGGTATCTACTTTTAAAAAACCACTTTAAAACAACTCCAGAGATAATGGTAACGTGAAATATACACTTAAAACACTTTTATTGATATCATGAATACCTATCTATTCGCAGTCGATTAGTTTGGGCGTAGATATCTCAAATTGTCATCATGTAAATTTAATATTTGTTGTGTTTTATGACTAGATTGACTAGCCCTGACATTGTTTCAAGTAGGATATTTTTGTGTTTACATATATGTACGTCAATAGTCATGTTTGGCGCAGTGGTTTGTCATAATAGGATACTTGACATTGACATTTTAAAATTTTACTCCATCAGTGAAGTTAAAAAAAAACGTATACTTACGTATTTTTTCTTTTGTCCAGCGAACCAAAACCGTCGAAGTTATCTATGATACAATTTACTTAACCCTCAAAATGTTATCATCTTTTGACGTTAAAGCCCCCTACTCCAATACTTTGATTCCCTGTATTTTTGTAAATTTTTTAGTATTAGATATAGCAAAAATCAATAGTTTTATATAATATAACTGATCTACTTTATTTAGCCAGACTTATTAGCGCAGCGCTGTGTTACATACATATTCCTATTGGTCGATTGTTCTAAACCAGTGGGTTACCTTTGATGAGGGTTTGATGACTGGGGGCCACATTAATTTTATTATTGTAATCCACGTGGTCGAAAATGCACTTGGGTAGGCAAAGATGTAGCTCCCTTTAACCACGTCCAGCCGAAAATAAAACAGGTTTGGGTTAGATGGAAAATTGTGAAAAAGTTGTGACAAGTGCTAGGCTAGCTCGTCGCCTACACAATCACATGTCAATAATAATAATTATTCGTAATCTACAAAAAATTTAGGCCTTAGCAGCCTAAATGATAAGTCTTGCAGACCACCGCGGTTGGAAAGTACTGCAGCACTGTTCTACACCGATTAGCTACTTCAATCATCTTTCCAGCATTTCCCAGATGTCGACGAGACGTCTGAATGAGGATTTTTTGAATTAAAACATACAAAAGATGGCGTAACTGTGATTTGCGGTCTTGTCACCCTCTTCATTGGTTAGTTGCCAGACCAAACTGACATGCTGTCAACAAGGAGCCAATAGTGACAGTGATAAGACCACGAGACTCCCTCGTGACATCTGGCGGTTTTTGTGTTTTTGAAGACCCTCATTGACTGATTCCATCATTATGCTGTCAAGGCACATACAGTTTTCTCTGCTCCCCATGTCTCAGTCAATGTTGACGTCGTTGCGTAGCGGGCTTGTTTGTCCTGTTAAAAGGTTCCTGGTGTTGAGTTACTGTTTATTGTTGTGCGAAGTGCATAGGTATTTCTGTCATGGGTTTGTTATGTATACCAGGAATGATCTGCAGAGATATTATGTTAGGCTTTTTTTGTATTTTATGTCATTATAATGAAGTACGCTCAAAAAGAAATCACGAAAAATCTTAAATGTCGCGTATTTTTTTTTTTTACAAAAATAATAATATATTTTTTTTTTTTCATGAAATCACAGTTTTACCGACATAGATTTTACATATCGCACAATAAGAAGATTATGTATGTATGTATGTATCAAAAAAGATACACTTGCCAATTCAGGTAATCGATTCTACCTCTCCCTGTCGCATTTACATACAAACGCCAAGTATCACGATACCAATTAAAAACATCTGCATAAAACAAACGCATTGAATGTCATTCATCCAAACGGAATACATAGTACAAATACACAAAAAGTACGTCAATAACCGTCATAGTAAACAAAAGCGTAAAAAGTACTTCACATACTGTTTACGGTAATTACTGAGTTTTTTCGCGTACGGTAATTGTGACAGACAGACGTAACAGTGGTTCAATGTTTGCTTTCAATGATACGAAACGTTCCATCGAGCGAGAAAGTAGATCCAGTCTATCGTGTAGCCACAGTAGACTTCAAGAGGCAGTAGTATTTATATCGTAATTAGCAATTACGATATAAATACTACTGCCACTTAGCCACATTACATGTAATCTTGGAATTCGATTTTATTTTCTGAAAACTGTTCAAGCTTGCTAGCAATGGTAATGCATATACTAAAACCTGATTAAAAATATTGATTCAGGCTAACTTGAACTTTGGTAATTTTTATTCCAGGAAAGACAGCAACCGACATACAAAAAAACACGCAGAAGACAGAACTCTATAAGATCTTGTACTCTTCTTAACTATTGAAAAGTGCCACCCAACTCTAATTTCTATACATACTTTATATTCCTCATACGAGACTAAAGAATTTGTCCCAAAATTATGTATTCTGTATATATGAATCTGTAACTCGTCTGAGAAAAAAACTCACAAAATTCACAAGCGAAACCAAGTTAGTAAAAGGATTACTTAGCTAAAAGGGCAGCTAATAGCATTTCAAAGTTTCAGAAGTATCTGTGGTGTGTGCTGTCCTACTGTTTCTAAACTTGTACTATGTACAACAAACTCCCCATTTCCCTCGGTCGAGTTTTTCTAGCTATCTAGCTAGCTATTGGAGTTTATCAGTTTTTCTGACATCTTTATACGGAACCCGTCTTGTGCAGAATGTTGATATCTGCACTGCGCCCCCGCATAGCTGGCTTGAAAGGGCAATTTCATTTTGTTTAATACTAGTTTCTGCCTGTGGTCTCGCGTGGGTGGCATGGGTTTATTAGAAAGTTGTTGAATGAAGACGAATGTTTGCAGTAAAAAGCCGCTTATTTGTTAATTTAATTAGGGCTGTCGGTTTTAGATTACTAAGCTAAATACATAATGAATATAAAATAGTACTCTGTTGATCTAAATGTAGGGTAAATATCTAGAAACTCTTACTGCCCTATTGATTCGTCCTTTATACTTGTTTTGGATAGGGTTTTTAAAATAAAATAACATATACTAATCTCTTAATGGTACTACACGCCATAACATAGACAAATATCTCAATATTTGTTCGGTATCGACAAAAACAGAGTAGCCACTACATAAAAAAGGATTCGCGCTGTGGTTATAGTAGGCATAATGTAGGTAGACGCACTCTCTTCTTTCTCTTTCGTAATTAAAAACTAAACTCTCCACCCAAATAAGCACTACAGCAAGTTCACACCTATTTATCGAGCTATGTCTAATCATTTTATATTTGTCGTGAAAACATCACGGCTTAGCGAGGGGAAGGCGGTTACCTTCTATTTTCGGACACGCATTTCCAGTCAGTGTCCCGTGCGAGCCGCGGCGGCCGCCATACTGCCGTGGAACGGAACGCGAATTCGAAATTTTAAATTCCTAATTTTGATTTTTGAAAATGACAGCGGACCCCGCGCCTTTTTCTGGAATTAACATCAAAGTGAGTTCCAAATTCAATTTTGGGGGCCTATTCTTCGTTAATTCGTCTGTATAAGGAGTTTATTCTTAAATTGCAGGAAGACTAAGGAATGCATTGCTATATTTAATTTGTGCGGAAACAAAAGAAACTGATTAGATTGTTTCTGATTAATTAAGTGCACTTTATTGTTTATTGGCGGTGTGAAATACCAATAACCGTTTGTATTATAACTGCAAATTGGTACTTTCATATCACAACTTTCTTTCAGCTATACATTTTTAAACGTTTTTGTTTAGCTTGACCCCGTATATTTGTTTATAAGATCTATTTTGAACAGTGTTTGGGCTTCGTTAGCTATGCATTTTTAAATGGAACTATTTCTTCTTTCCAGAGTTCGCAAAACCGTCTCCTCATTAAAAATGGAAGGGTCGTCAACGACGATGGTATGGAAGATGCTGACGTATACATTGAAGATGGAATTATCAAGTAAGTATTAAAATATCTGACATAATATACTTAGAATATCCAAATGGGACTTTTAACTAAGAGCTGGATTTATAAAACAAGTTGTATTAATTTAACCTAATCCATACTATTCATTCCAAAAGTAATTATAACAGTCTGACCTAAAGTAATTAACCGATTGTGGTACAATTTGGTATGCTTAAACTTTAACTTAAGCAAAACAACTCTTTTCCCAAAAAAAAAAAAATGGTTTCCTCGGAATGCGCGATAGAACCATTGTACTGACCAAAGTTTTACGCGGATGAAACCGAAAGAAATAGCTAGCTGTTAAATAAATAGGTACTAATATTTTTAATAATACTCTCTGTGGACGTATATATGATAAACAAATTTGCTAGTATATTCCAGACAAGATAATAATTATGTAACCTCAACATTAAATATAATCGTTTATTTTAATTATTATCGTTTTCATTGATATTATCTTTATTGCACATTAAGCATCAGTCTATCTTAAAGATTAATGTGTATCTAAGTGCTATAAACAGTGACAAAAGTTTAATGTTTATCTTATTTATTGTATCAAATGTTGGACGACTATACCTGAAAGGTATATGCACAAATTTATGATATTTAAATACACCAAATTGTCCAATATTACCGATTAATTATACTCAATAGTCAATAGTCCAGCACTTCACACTATTATATAAAGCGAATATTAATAGAACAGGGCCAAAATAACGCCCTTGCGTGACACCCAAATAAACTAGGCTTGGTATTCACCGTAAGTAATAATTAATTGCTGACATGGAATAGACAAGTTAGCACAGGGCGTAGGCAGGCCTGTCAAAAGTACAATGACTTCTGAGGACGAGTACTATGAATGTAGACTACAAATCTATAAACTTATGGTGCGATGTCCTTTCGCCTTGACTGTGGACCGATAAGGAAGGTAGCTGAAGGTTTCGGTGGGGGTAGTTCAACTAAGTATAGTCAAATATATAATGTTCTTTATTTATTATGTGACGGCTTTTAGTGGAGAATACAAACGGTTTTTATGTTGGTCTGAGACTTAAAAATAATATGCCAACTGAGTTCCTTGGAGCAGGTCGTATGGGTAAATGGTATATTGAATAATTAATATCCGACGACATCACGTACCTACATTGATCTAACTCCGAGGTAAGTAGCTTAAGCACTTGTGATACAGATATCAGAATCAGCAGTGGTATTACAAATATATACTTAAATATTGGATAATTACACCCAGAGACAGAACAACACAAGTATTCAACACACGAATTTTTGTCCTGTGTGGGGATCGAACCCACAACTCTTGGCGCATGGGGAGGGTCACTACAGAATGCGCCATCGAGCCAGTCATTGAATATTATGATTGTGTAGACGACGAGCTGGCCACTTTTTCATACTTATCCATCTAAACCAGTTCAATTTTATTTTTCCTGAAAGTGTTTGAAGAGCCTACAACTCGCGTCTTCTTCCCTTTTTCCTTTGGGTATTGCAGATCGAATGTCCTCTCGAAATAATAATAATAAAAAATTTATCCGATAAGCAATCTTGATTCTATCGCAAAAGAATTTATGAATGGCATGAATGGCCGATATAAACAATGTTGATTAAATCTATTGATATGTTGAGTAAACAATATTGTTTTGTAATTACTCCGCTATTGTCGAGAGCATTCCAAATGTGACACTCTCTTAACAATGAGTGACTGAACGATATAGGTACATTGTAATATAGATACAACAGATGGTAGGAAAATATAATAGTTGTAAGATAGTTATAATAATATATTTCCTAGACATCATTTGCTTACTATCATTCTGGACCGTTGGGCCCAGCGGTTCCTAGTTATGGAACCGAATATTTGGATTCTAGTACTGCATGGGAATTATAATACACTAATATTATAAAGGCGAAAGCTTGTAAATAAATTAAATAAATAAAAAAATCTTCAGACTGGCACACCAATTCCCTAGTCCCAAACTAAGCTTAAGCTTGTGCTATGGATACTAGGTGAACGGATAGACATACATAAATACGTTTATAAACATCCATGACTCGAGTACAAATATCCATGTTCATCACACGAAATATTTGCCCCTAGCGGGATTCGAACCCGCGACTCTTGGTTTCGTGGCCAGGGTCTCTGACCACTCGACCAACGGGCCAGTCAAATTGTGAGTGTGTGTTTGTTACTTCTTCACGCAAAAACTGCTTAACGGATATGAATGGAATTTGGCACAGTGATAGATTATAGTCTGGAATAACATATAGGCTACTTTTTATCCTGGAAAAATGCACAGTTTCTGTAGGATATAGAAATATTAGTAAACTGTTAAAATTCACAGTATTAAAAAAGGTTTTAATAAGTACTCTAATTTTAGTAAGTACTTACTTTTACTTTTTAATCCTGTGAATAACTGTATTAAAGACTGCTTTACTTTAACTGATCAAAGAAAAAGTTATGACAGTTATTTAAAAAAGAGCTATTAAATAATCCATTACCATTCATAGCTACCGAACAGAGAATAATCTTTATGGTCACCATAAACTTTGACAACTCTCGATTGCACCGACATAACGATTCAAAGGCTATTTTTATCTAAACCAAATCTAAAAGACAAAACAGCAACCATTATAATTTATTCCAACAGTTTTGTAGTTCAGACGCTCAGATATAAATTAAAAACCATTAATAAACGTCGGTATTAACGTATACGAGATTTATGGATTATTTCCTTAAGTCTTCGGTTACTTTGAAGAAGACTTCCTATGTGAAAAGTTATTGGAAAAGAACTGGATATGCTTAGTAGTATTAACTGGATTAATACGTTTAATTATAGAATTGTCAATTGGGTCCAGCTCAGTTTTCGTTGTTTGTTTGTTAAAATTAGGTAAGAAAGGACAAAGTATTTGTTAGCAAAAAACATTTTTCGGTAAAACAAAAAAAAAATGGTTTGAAAGATATCTCTTTAGTATCAGGATTAAAATAGTTGATATCCAAAATAATATTTCTTACAAAATGCATTTAAGTCGCTATTCTATCTAATATTAAGTAATCACTTAGGTGCCCAAACACTTTTTTAAAATTTATAGAAAAAAGTATCTGCTCTTGGTACACGCACTTCTCTATGGTAATTATAATTAAAATCATGTAACTACCACGATGATGATCGCATTGTGATCCATAAGTTAATTTAAAGATTGCGTGTGCGCATGTCGGTTACATGCTAGTGAAAACATATTACAGTGTAGTGTAGTGATGAATATGCAAATGCTTGTGAATGTGTAGTAAAATTGATAAAATCATTGTTCCGGAGTTTTTAATCTAAATATTTAATTCAATCAAGAAACGGACTTACGAAACAGAATACCAGACAAGTGTCTGGTATTCGTAAAAACATGTTAGATTTATGGGTGACTGGTTGTTCGACCAAACTTTTACTCAAGCATAATATTTATGATAAGGATAAGCAAAAATCTACCTCCTTAAACGGATGTCCCATTTTGGTCTGGGACTTAAAAAGAATGTGCCAACTGTGTTTCTTGCCTTGCATGTTGGGTATGTGATTGTGTAGACGACGAGCTAGCCACTTGTCACTACTTTTTCACAATTTTCCATCTAACCAAGCCCAGTTTTATTTTGACTGAATATGGTTAGAGGGCCTCCTGCCTCTTTGACTCTGCCTACCCCTTCGGGGATTATGGGCGTGATGTTATTTTATTTATGTATGTATCTTAAACGGATTCGCATCTGAATCGTCCAAAGATTTAGATCGAGGCGTTTCCTAGTTTATTTTATTGTTTTCTGATAAATGAGTATTGCTGTTTAGGCGTAACTGAATTTAAATCAATATTTATTTTAATTTTACAGCTTTTACCAAGACGATTACTTAGATTGAAAAATAGGGATGAGAGGTGTCTCATCCCTATTGTCTTGGAATTACTTGTGTATGGCGATACACAAGTAATTTCAAGACTTGATTTATTTAATATTACATTAAATCTTTTATCAATCTAAACTATTTGTACATTTTGTGTACTTGACTGGTACTTGACTGGCTCGATGGCGCATTCGGTAGTGACCCCGCCCCATGCGCCAAGAGTTGTGGGTTCGATTCCCACCCAGGACAAACATTCGTATGATGAATACTTGTGTTTGTTCTGTGTCTGGGTGTTAATATCCAATATTTAAGTATATATTTGTAATACCACTGTTGATTCTGATATCCGTAACACAAGTGCTTAAGCTACTTACCTCGGATTCAGATCAATGTATGTGATGTAGTCGGATATTTATTTATTTATTTATTATTATTTATTTTGCTTTTTAATTGATTTAATGAAGATAATTGTTAGTTGTGCTACGATCCCAGATAATCTGGAACAAGGACAAAAAAATGCTGGTTAGTCAGTTAATTATACTAAACCACGACGTCATACTTTTATAATTTCTGTACATAATCTTAAGAAGCATTTGGCAGCTTATTAAAAATATGACAAAATATTGGTGATTTCGTCCCTACCCTATTCAGTCTAACGTACTAAATACTTAAACCATTGAATACCGCGTAAATCCGAGTGCACAAACCTGTTAATAAATCATTTATACGGAACTCGCGCAATTTTTTTGCGTCCACTTTCATTGTTCTTGCGTTGCGGCGCTTGTATCACGCAAGTCAGTTTATCTGATGTTCGCATATCGACTCCTGCGCATGCGTTGGGTAGAACGTGGTTATGCATACCATATGTGGGATTTATGACCTTGGACACATAATGGAGATATAAGACTCATTTTTATATACATAAGTAAGAACTACTTCAATAAGAATTGAAGTATAGCATCGTTACACATACAATATTAAAATGCAAAGGCTACTTTATCTTTTACGTTATCACGCCTAAGCCTCAATGAAATGTGATAAAATGTTGTATAATGACAAGTTTTACTATTTTTGTTACAACTGGACTTACATGTTATATACAAAAAAACAGTCGAATTGAAAACCTCCTTTTTTGAAGTCGGTTAAAAATAGTAAAACAGTTTTGATCTTAGATTAAAAAATTATGTACTAAATGTGTTTCTTTCCTAACATGTCGTAAAAGGCGATTAATGGTGGTCCAATTCACCTTTGTTGGGTTTGTGATAATGGAGGCGATGAGTTGACTTTCCATCTCACCCAAGTGAATTAATTATTTTCTTGGTCGAATTTGGTTTAGGGAGCTAATTGTTTCTTGGAGTCCGTCTACCCCTTCGAGGATGCAGGTGTGATGGTGTCTATGTATGTACTAGAATAGAACCTACGCAGCCAGAGGCTATTCACATGTTAATTCCATAGACGTTGCTTCAGTACAGCGAACAGTACTAACGATCATTACTATGCCTTCGCTCCATGTAGCAATGGACGCACATCTATTCCGGTCCTCAAGCGAGCATAGACAACGAGATGCGGAATATTCCCGCCATAAACGGCACCGCGTCCACAACTTTCGCCGCGTTGTTTATGGCCACTAACCGTTTTGCCGGTCGCTCCTAATTAGGGTCCTTCCTTTTTACGCGTTCACACCGCCATGACTGTACAGTACATAGGGTTGACAGGTACTTATAGGCGATGATTAACTCATAGTCCCATGTTGGTCGGGGACTAAAAAAGAATGTGCCAACTGTGTTTCTTGCCTAGCATGTCGTAGAAGGCTACTAATGGTATATCGGGTTTTGGGTATGTGATTGTGCAGGCGAGAAGCTAGCCACTTGTCACTACTTTTTCACAATTTTCCATCCAACCCAGCCCATTGACCCATGTTGGTCTGGGACTTAAAAAAAATGTGCCAACTGTAGTTATTGCCTAGCATGTCGTAAAAGACGACTAATGGTATATCGGGTTTTGGGTATGTGATTGTCTAGGCGACAAGCTAGCCACTTGTCACTACTTTTTCACAATTTTCCATCTAACCCAGTCCAGCCCAGTTTTGTTTTTGGCTGAACGTGGTTAAAGGGGCCTGCTGTCCTTTTGACTCTGCCTATGTATGTATGTATTAATTCATTAAATATAAATAAATTGCTAGTACTAACACAGCAACTATCTCGCTCTAGCCTTAGCTTATATGTATGTGCTTATATAATATCAGATAGATATTTTATATACGTCTATAAACCATTTAAACGGATTGTAGAATTTTTAACCATGTTTGTCTCAAGAACATTTGCTTTTAAATTTCGAACCCGCAGCATTTGGCACCCCAACGATCTGATCTGATGGTTAAATACCGAGGAATATAAATAATGTTCAAATTGCGTTCCACCGTGTGGTAGTCACAGGTCATATCCTTTTATTTGTTACAAGACTTAGATCTTAAGCTTCCTCTTCATTCAACTTACTCTGTCAAATTAAGGTACCTAGATCTGACCTATACTTATTCAAATTTCGACGGTTTGTCTCAGGTCTGGACGTTTATGGTACCTTCATCGCTTCTGATTTCCATAAAACAAGTACTTAAGTTACTTAACACAAGTACTTAATTGGGAATCAGATCAATGTACATATGTGATTTCTATCTAATGTTGAATTATTATAAAATCACTTGCATATTACACAAGGCTCTGCTTTTCTTTTTAGTACCTAATCCTATATGCATTTGATTTGACACATGGTAACGGCCCTACGTCATGCGCTGCGATGCGCCGAGTTGCAGTTATAGAGGAAGTGACAATAACCGACGCCGCACAAAGCGGCGGATTTCGTGCGCCGACGCAGATACAGCTGTGGACACTTCGTGTGATGGGTGGGTCTTGCTTTGTCTGGAGTGCACTTCCGTAGATACGTTCGTTCACATTTGTGTTAACATGACATGTAGCGTGGATTTCTAAAATGGATACGAAGATATTAGTTTAGGGATGTTGCGAATATCAGCATCAGCATCCGCCAAAGTTGTAAATATATACTAATATATAAAGAGGAAAGATTTGTTTGTCGAAACTAACAATCATATATTTTTTTATTTTTTTATTTAGCCTGTGTAATTATTTAGCCTGGGCAACGCGGCCGGGGGCAAACCCGAATAACAAATTTTTCAATGTGGGGGCATACCGGCCGGGGGTAACCCGGCATAACAGCCGGACTCAATAACTCATACTTAATTGTAAAAAATATATATAATTTCCTTCTTTTTCTCAAAATTAATGTAAATAATATAATAATAAAATTTCTGATTTTGAATTATATATAAACCTACAAAATAAAAAAAAACATCAATCTCAGAGATGTTTTTAAGGACTTTCTAATAGATGGCTTTATTGGCTCGACTAATTAACAAATCTAATAAAACTCTCCCTCACGTCCAAGTGACATCGACTCGTCAATCGAATCATCACAAAACTTTCTGATAGATTTACACGGTCAGCTGGCTCTTTACATAAGCCCGCCCTTCGTTAGCATATGAAGTGCAGTTGGCGATTCAATTCCGACGAATTGTGTGTGCTAATGAGAGTGAAAGGCTTCCGTCTGTCCGGAGGCAATTTGTCTAAGTCACCTGGTGCCGAAAATATTACTTGGAAACGAAACTAAGGACTTCCTGAGAATTACAAACACCTTGTAATCTATACTTATAATAAATCTGTAGAGATGTCAATTCTGTACATGAAATATATTTTCAAAATAACTATCAGGGGGTGATTAGTGATCGATACTGATGCCAAAAATGCAATCAGTAAAATTTTTGTCTGTCTGTCTGTCTGTATGTTCCTTATAGAAACAAAAACTATTTGACGGATTTTATCGAAACTTGGTACAATTATTCATCATACTCCTGGGCAGGTTATAGTATACTTTTCATCACGCTACAATCAATAGGAGCAGAGTAGTGAAGGGAAATGTTGGGAAAACGGGAGAAGTTACTCCATTTTTTAAGCTTCCGTCGCGTGTGCAGCCTTAATAGTTAAAGTTACATAGAAATCATGTATGACGGAAATAGTCTTTATAAAATTAACCATAAACGCGGGTGACACCGCTGGCACAGCTAGTTATAAATAAATATTAATATAAGACTACATCACATACATTGATCTGACTCCGAGGTAAGTAGCTTAAGCACTTGTGTTACGGATATCAGAATCAACAGTGGTGTTGACCACTGTTGATTCTGACACCCAGACACATAACGAACACAAGTATTCATGTTTGTCCGGGGTGGGGATCGAATATATACATAACTCTTGGCGCATGGGGCAGGGTCACTACCGAATGCGCCATCGAGCCAGTCAAATATAATTATAACTTACATTGCAAATGCGAAAGTTAATATATTTTTGTCTGTCTGCCCATAACTCCCAAATTACTTAATCGCTCATACTTGAACTGCTCTTTATCCCGGTTAATTTTGTAGATCTCTAAGGACGCACGATAGAGTATCTGAAACAGTCCGAATATCACGCAAACGGAGCTGCGGGAAAGAGCTAGTTAGATATAAAAACGAAAGTGAGTATGTCGTTCTCTTTCACATTTGAAAACATCACAGTTTTCTACTGTGCTCAAGAAATATGGCTGAATTTATATTTGAAGATATTTTCAACCGACTTTAAAAAAGGAGGAGGTTCTCAATTCGACCGTATATATGTATATATTTTTATTCATCATCATGGTTAACTTTTGTATTCCTAATATGGGAACAAGGCAAATCGGATCATGGTTACTGGTCCATACTTATTTGGATGTGCATATTTGGGTGTCATCAAGATGTTTTCAATCACCGTCGCGATATAAATTTGTACATATATTTGAATAATCCAGAGAGACGTGCCCAGCCGTAAACCAGCACCCCTAAGCTTTTTTAATAATTTTCAAAAATTAATGATACGAAACCCTAAGGGTAGGACCGCTTTAGCACTTAACGGTTGCTTACCTACAAGTTGAAATTCGATAATCCACGTTGTTGATGGTGAGTCACACCCTGGTGATATCATCTGTATAGGGGAGGGTTCGCAAATTGTGCCACCGCAAATAATGTACTGAATTACAGTAAAAAATATAACAGAGAGGCAACTCTGTTCATAACTTGAAGTTACATTGAAAAAGTCTACTTGCTTTAAAAGAGCGTAATTTCCGCTATTCTAAAATAATCCTTGATTGTGGTGTTATAGTTTCTAAATATCAATCAGCCCACCGAATCATACTTTAAACATACTTTATTGTTGTACATCACACCAGCAATCAATTGATTGATTCAATTGATAATGCTATTTTAAAAAGTCAATCATTTCTTAATTTTGTGTGTGAGAGAGCAATCTTACTGAAGACATGTGTGGGATAAAGATTATACATACATACATACATTACATCACGCCCATAATCCCCGAAGGGTAGGCAGAGTCAAAGAGGCAGCAGTCCCCTTCAACCACACTCAGCCAGAAGCAAACTGGGCTGGGTTAGATGGAAAACTGTGAAAAAGTGGTGAGAAGTGGCTAGCTTATCGCCACATAATCACAAACCCAAAACCCCATATAACCTTAAATATAAATAAATAAAACTCAGCTAATTCCATTGAGCCGTTAAAACTTGAAGTAATAAAGTAACAAATATGCAATCGAAAACGATTGAATGAGAATCTTTGAAATACAAAATTACATATTATTTTTATTGCCTGCTTCGTTATTATTGTGTAGAAGAGGCTTTACTGTATAAATATACACTGCAAAACTAATTTGGGGTGCAGTCTCATTTGCATTTTTTTCACTTTAAATTAAATAATGGCGGTTAGTGAATATATTAAATAAGTTGTTATGATATTATTCTCTGATGGTGCTAAAAGATAGTTGTGAATATTAAATATTATTAAATGAAACTCAAAATCTATGTAATTTCTCTTTAAGGATTAGTCCAGAACTCAGTCAAGAAAATGTAGTCTGTGTGTCTTAAAGTACGTAGGTATGACTACATGAAAACTCCATTATTCTCTAAAGACAATTTAACGTAACTTCCAATCCCATTCAACTGTCGTAACCGATAATTCCACCAATACGAATTTTCCCGATCAAACGTTTTTACTCCATCTTCATTGTCTATGACTTTTACGCGAGCGATTCCAATCAGTTAATAAAAAAAAAAAAACGTCTTATCGCGTTCCCAATTTAATTGTCTAATAGATCAATCAGTGATGAATCGATACCAAGAACAATAAACAACTTTCCTTCTATTACTTTTTTGCTAAAACCTATTCAGACATTACAAAAAACGTATACTTCACTTAACTTAAACTCAGTTTTATGTAAAGTACCAATTTTTTTTAATGTCTGAATATGTTTTAGCAAAAGAGTAATAGAATAGTAGTAAAAAACAAATGAATGTTTTTGAGTGGTGTCACTGTAAATACAACACAAATAAACATTATTTAAACAGTATAGTTATAGAAAATACTATGCTGGCTTTCGTAGGATTTAACTTTTAAATCTAAATTTTTAGTTTTCTATATCTTGAAAATACTGTTGTCTAGGAAATACAATACTTTACACGTGAAAATCCTGTAATTTGTAATCAGCTGTATTACAAAGGGTATTATTTTATTTTTTTGGTTTGCCGGGATGATATTTCAAATTGTTCTTTAAACTGGGTTTAAAGTGAGCGCTTACGTTCATTGCTTTTCGTGATAACGCTGCTAATGTTCTTAATTATATCATCGTGATTTTTTTTCTCGCTTATAATCTCCAGCTAAACTGAAATCTTCAACAATTTTTTCTCCCTCATTGTCTCTGCCCAGAATAATCTGTGGCAAATTTTGCGCGGGAATTGTCTCTGGCCGCATAAAAAAGAATTTCGCACGTCTGCGTTTCTCTATGCGCCGCCGTTGCACAATACGGGTCAAGCACCTGTTCGCTCTAATTAGTGACGTCTTTGTTCCCGCCGACTGTAGGGCTGCCATCTTGGATCTGTGTATTTATTTGCATTAATTAAATAAACGACTTGCTTTTAAATAGACTGTATTTTACTTGTTTTTTTTATATCCTTGTGGGTAGTGAGATATCGCGTTAGTAAACTTAACGCGTTACTATACTTACTAATATTATAAAGCTGAAAAGTTTGTTTGTTGGCTGGAACGCGCTAATCTCAGAAACTACTGGCCCGTTTTGAAAAATAATTTCAGCGTTAGATAACACATTTACCGAGGAAGGCTATATATAACATTAAACATAAACGATAAAAATAATCATAAAGTACGTCGTCACAGTCGTCAAGGGCTATGAATAACATATACATACTCCAAGTCAAAAGTTGACCATATACTGTTTTTCAATAAAACAACAGTCAGTCTTTACATTATCTTATATCTTGCATCTTGATCTGTTCTTCATTTTCATCTCTTGTAAAAGTAATTAAAGCTTAATTACGGCTGACATAACAGTTTTAAAATAAAACGTAGCTGTTTAGCCATTAGGAAATTTACAATCGCACAAATAAAACACGCGATAGCCCTGTTATATCCGCCATAAATAACGTACTATGGCTCAACTACATTTTTCAACTCCATAATACTGCGTAATAACGTTAAGATATTACAACACTGCTAGATATAAGATATCTGTATTATCCAGGCATTGTAGATATTTGATCAATGTAAACGAACCTTAAACCTTAACCTGTCTCGTTGGCCCAGTGGTAGCATGCGCTGCCTAAGCACCAACAGGTCCCGGGTTCAAAGCTCTCAGCAACAGCCCGGAGTCAAGAAGTTGGCAGTTTAATCACCCCCGTGCCTTAGAAAACATGTTAAGCCGTTGGTCCTGCGCCTGACCTCTCTCCGGTCATGTCGAATTGCCGTCTTACCGGACTATGAGAGTGGAGGAATAGAGAGTGCACCCGTGTTTGCGCACACACTTGTACACTATAATATCTCCTGCGCAGTTGGCTAATCCTCGTTGAGATTCGCCGCCGTGACCTATATCGGTTAAGAGGACATTATTATTATTAAATACCTTTTCAAATTCCACAACTTTTGTACCACACGGGAAAATAAATAAATATCCGACAACATCACATACATTTATCTTATGTTACGGATATCAATATCAACAGTGGTATTACAAATATACTTATATATTTGATATGAACACCCAGACACAGAACAAACACAAGTATTCATCATACGAATCTTTGTCCTGGGTGGGGATCGAACCCACAACTCTTAGTGCAAGGGGCAGGGTCACTACCGAATACACCATCGAGCCAGTCATTGGGGAACTTGGCCTTCTGTTAATGTTTTCACCAGATTTTACTGTGATGCATTGATTTTAAGGCATCTTAAGAATTCTCTCTGGAAAAGTTGTGGATAATATATTTCGGTCCTTCATAGCGTAGCTTTCACATCACTCAGTCACGACCATCGGTCTATGTCAGCGCTTGGAACAGACTGAACGGTTACCAGTAACGTCATTATCTCCGTTTCGTTCAGACTGTACTGTACTGTACTGTGCAATGTCAGTACGGGACCGGTACAGTTAACAATGGAAGTAGCTTGATGGATGACGTTGGTCGTGTTTTCCTTTATTACGATGTTATCTGATTGCTAAGTGTGGGTGGTCGAGGTTTTTTAACAGTTACATTTAAGATGCGATTACATTTATATATTTACTGAAGTTTCATGTCATATATATGTATATTATATGTTATCATTATTAAAAAGGTCTATGATGGTCTTGGATTTTTTAAAGAATGTGCCAACTGTGTTCCTTGTCTAGCATGTTGATAAGGCAAGTAATAGCTTTAATTTATTTTTGGCTGAAGGAGGTTAAACTAAAGAAGTTAGCTACCCCTTCGGTCACACACATAGGTATGCATATGCACTGGTTATTCCAATGAAGCGATTCCTATAAGTGTTTGTCCCAAACCCTTAGGGGAACTAAGTAAATTGAATCGTAGTTACACATCCACAGTTATTTCAATGTCCGCCGAGCAAATGGTATATAGACGTACTTACGCTTAAAAATCTGTGAGGTACATGCTCTGCCTTGCTTCATGCATACTATTCAACATTAGTTTTTCTTGGACTCCAGTAATATGCAGTAGTGGAACCAATCTCAAAAGAGGGGAAAACACTTCCTTATCGTTACGTTAACTACCGAATCGGAACTAGTCGGTTAATTGCTATGCCCATTGCAGGGCACCACGCCACAATTTTCGGTATTTTCACGTAATACGTGCGTATATTACATAACATCGCCAATAACTTAGGTTGGTCAAGTGTGAGAATCACGTGCGTGTGATATGGTTCCGTATGTTAACAATATAAAATACCTCTTAACATTTCAAGCTTTCATTTTCAATGAGTGTTATCGTGGTGAATGAGAATTAAATTTTGCGATTGATGCCTGCATTTATGTTAAGACATTCTATTGTTACTTTAGAATTCTAAAGGCCCCATATAAATATTTCACTGAAATTATTATTGTGTATTAAGTGTATGTATAAAACTTAAATTAAATAAGTATATAAGTAAATAAGTATTTTAAAGTAAGGTTTTTAACAAAAAACATTATACTACTTTCGATTTCATCGAAATATTTATCAAAGTCTTAAGATCGCACACTGCAAATCATCATACTACGTTTTTTCTTCCTTACCACCATTTCACCCACACCATCAGAATAATCTACCCAAAAATAAACACGACAAAAGACTTCATTGCCCCACAGAACCCTGAAAACACATTTTCATTGCCAAGAAAGGCGAACGATCTTATTTCGTGACCGGATCGCGTGACATTCGCACTGGGCGGTTATTCTCGACTCCCGTGCTGTTCGATAATAAAACCATTAGATGTAACTACCGGTCTAGACTAAAATAACTAAACTTGCCCCGCAATTTGTCAGAAAGTTGGCCTATTAGGCTGTCGAGTTTTTAAGAAGTAGTTTTGTATATATAGTATGGGTTGGTGGTATTTTTGGCGTTCCAGCAATGCACCATCGACTAAAAATAACTAATAATTTACATAGCAGAACAAATTTCACTGCACTTAATTTTCATTCCAGGCTAGAAGGAATTCCACGGCATATTGAGAACTGGTTTTATGTCGGTTTGTACGTTATTGATTCTTTCTACGTTTGTTTCGACGTAGATCTAGCGCGAGCATTTCATTTCAGAAATCATGTGGTTACATCGTCTTACGGGTGCAGCCATTAACTTATATATTTCAAGCGACTGCCAACTTATTAATTTATATTCTTGTCGTACACAATAACCAAACACTATAAACCAATGTCCTACTTATTACATTTTTTTGTTTATTTCCCCCTTCAGTACACTTAAATTTACTTTTTAGACCGCCAATCATAATGTCTACATTCTACTGCTTAAACAAAAATTAAATAAAAAAAATCATCATAACATTTTCTTCAGATTCGCATCAAATTCTACGGTTACATACAGTGACAAATTGATCACCATAACTTACAGAACATATGGCGCACCATTAAACCTCAATCACCCGCTACGGTAACCCTCGCCAAGATGTCGTGCACGCCTCGTTACTCGTAACTACGTAATAGCCCCTTTCATTTGCTACTTATAGTCTGCGTACACGCAGATTCAGTCGTGACTGTTATCGGAGGAAAATCTCAAATTCACAGAAGTTATTTGAGCAAAAAATAACTTGGACCGATAAGATCTTTTGTATATACTAGCAAATTCAACGTAATAACTTAGCAATCGTGATTTTGGATGAAGTTATGATTTCGTGTTAACTTATTTCTTGGAGATTAACTTGATAAGCAACTCTATCTAGGCGTCGGATGATTATGTAAGCTAAGCTGTGCTTAGGTACATACTACATACAGTACATATGACAGGCTCGTTGGTCGAGTGGTCAGAGATCCTGGCCGCGAAACCAAGAGTCGCGGGTTCAAATCCCGCTAGGGGCAAATTTTTCGTGGGATGAACATGGACATTTGTACTCGAGTCATGGATGTATTTAAGTATGTCTATCCGTTTACCTAGTACGCATAGCACAAGCATAAGCTTAGTTTGGGACTAGGGAATTAGTGTGTCAGTCTAGAGAATTTATTTATTTATATTTTTTTTTTGTCACTCCTTTTTCACAGCTTACCATCCAACCCAGCCCACTGTCCCATGTTGGTCTGGCACTTAAAAAGAATATGCCAACTGTGGTTCTTGCTAGGATGTCGTAAAAGGCGACTAATGGTATATCGGATTTTGGGTGTGTGATTGTGTAGGCGTCAGGTTAGCCGCTTGTCTCTGCTTTTTCACAATTTTCCATCTAACCCAGCCCGGCTTTATTTTTGGCTGAATGTGGTTAAAGAGGCATGCTGCCCCTTTGTCCTACCCCTTCGGGGGTTATGCGCGTGATGTTATGTATGTAGAATGAATAGTTTTATCATATTATTTTGATTATATGTCTGTTCTTTACTATACTTTACTCTATTTGGTTTAATTTTCCTAAACGTAACAAGTAATAAGGCGTCAAGAAGTTGTATTTTTTTTCTTGAATGTCCATGGAAACAATAACAAAAAGTGATCCGTACTTAGATTTAGAAAAGAGGTACGGGCCTGGGTTTGAACCAGCACCCATCGGGTGTGAGACCACCGCTTTCGCACATTTAGTTATTTATACGAGTCTGTTTCACTTTCTTTCGATTTCCGTTGTCTGAAAATGTAAAGTTGATTATTACATTGCATAGGTATTCAAATTTAATCTAGATATTATACCTACCTAGATAATACCTAGATGATAAAGAATATGTATAATCGAGGTATCTATTCTATGTAATAATCAAAATATATAATCCATACATCCAGTGATACATTATATGGTTAGACACCAAATACATAATCCTCATCGCATCTCCATTGAAAAGCCTATCCAAATACATACAGACATAGAAACACATTTATTGTTGGTACCAATAAGGAATGAATCTTCGTGACTTGGTTAGTGAATAGGGTGACTCGTTACGTTTATCATCGCGATACACAGACAGACTGAATGACTTTATTTGATTAATTGCGACGATCTATTTCGCATTCAGAAATACAAAAATCACGACTAAAGTTAGATTAACAGCCGATTTCTAAATAAAAAATATTTCTTTGAGATCGAATTAGTCAATAGGGTATTATCCTTTTTTTTTTGTCCGTAAGTTAGATTATAAAAAATATACGTATTTTTTGCTTTATCTGATACTCGAAAAATGACAAAGTTCTGAAATTCAGCGCGTTAGGTAATTTGGACAGTAAAATGTTACACACCTAGTGACGTCACGCGCTACGTTAACGCGCTGTATATTTTTAGTTTGTTGAACAAAAGAAAAAATACGTAAGCAATATTTTTTTGTAATCTCAATAGTGGACTATATTTTTTTTTTAATTGCCTACTGTGTTTAAAGTTTTTTATCAATTTTATTTTTTGCTAAAATTTGTTGAAGGAGTAGGTTTTATAACAAATATATTGTCTTACGACTAAGCACCTTCTATATCTTTTGTAATCCTCCCGTATTTAAATGTACGTTAGTCGATTCTGGTAAACCGCTCGTCTCGAGTTTTATTTCAGGGAGTTTTCTGCTTTTTGGATGTTGCCTACCTCTTTGGGTAATATGTATGGAGTCGGTTAGAGTCCTAGGGACAGTAAGCCTCTACAACTGTTTTGCCAATACGAAGTGATTTTAGCTCGATTACACGATTGTGTAAACGAGGACATACACAGGACCCAATACACCATTAGTCCCATTTTACGACATGCTAGGCAATTAACACAATCGGTACATTATTGTTAAGTTCCAGACCAATATTCCAATAAAAATATCCAATATTTTCTCCAATTATAAGTGTAATTTAAACGGAACAATTACCCATATTAGTGATGTTAATGACGTCGCATGTCTGTATCGGAGAAAAAACGTGACAGTTATAATAATAATTACTGGTTATGCGCAAATCATGGTTTTCATTAGCAAGTCACCGTAACAGATAAACATCAGACAGTAAACATGTGAAAGTATGTATGTTTGTATGTTGTCACGCATAATGATGGGCAAAGAGCGATGACAAATGTTAAATAAATAAGACTTTGTAGAAGTAAAATGTCTGATCACTGCTTAAAAAATCCGTTTATTTTTGACTCGTCTAACTGGCTCGATGGCGCATTCGGTAGTGACCCTGCCCCATGCGCCGAGAGTTGTGGCTTTGATCCCCACCGAGGACAAACATTCGTGTGATAAATACTTGTGTTTGAGTGTTAATATCCAATATTTAAATATGTATTTGTAATAATCCACTGTTGATTCTGATATCCGTAACATAAGTGCTTAAGCTACTTACCTCGGAGTCAGATTAATGTATGTGATGTAGTCGGATACCGAATGCGCCATCGAGCCAGTTAATTGTATTTCCTTTATTTGATTTCTTATCTTTCCCGATTTCTTCCCAAATCGCGAAACTCTTGATATCATCATATTGCATATGTATTGATAGTCACTGAATGCTACCAGAAAGATACCAGAAATACCAAATTTAATAAATTCGGTACTACATTTACAACCGCGCAAAAGGCATGAAAGTTTTATACACTCGTAATAAGCTTCTCGAACTTTCGTTCAAGGCATAACAAGCCTTTCATATGCTGATGTTCTGACGTCACGTTCGGGAAAGTTAAATTCATGTGAATAGTCATGTGAACTGCTTTTGTGAAATTTGTGTCTACACGCTAAATACAGAGTTACAAGTCAATAGTATAGTCTAAGTGTCTAGTGTTTATCTTACTTCCTACTAATATTATAAACGCGAAAGCTTGTTTGGATGTGTGAATGTTTGTTACTCTTTCACGCAAAAACTACTGAATGGATTTTAACGAAACTTTACAATAGTATAGCTTATACATTAGAATAACACATAAGCTATATTTCATCGATGTACTTCGCGAGCAACACTGCGGGCAGAAGCTAGTATTCTATAACGACTCAATTTTAGTTGAATTACCATTTTGATAGTTCAAAATGTAGTCAGTTTGGGTGCTAAGATGGAAGAGAAAAGGTTATCTCTTTCAACTAACTTCAAGAAAAAATTGTTGGAATCCTAATGAGTTTCTTTGGCTTAGGCTGCAGCCCAACCTAACCAATGATATATCTGGTACAAAATTTTACTAAAAATCTTTAGTGTTTACCGTACGGTATTTATTAATTTTTGAGTAGCACATACTTAGATAGGTGCATATAGAATAAGGATATTTTTCGCAATTTTTTATTTATCAAATAATGCATTATATATACATACTGCATTATACTAACGAAAGAACTATATAATGGAATAGATTTCATATTCATCACAATAATCTTGCTAAATATTCAATGTAAAATAGCTCATAGCCATGCAAGATCTCGCCGACGCGTGCTCAGAGATACGCACTCGCAATGTTTACAAACACCACGCGTGACGTTAGTTGCGCGGGCGACGGAGCTGCGCAGGCGGCGTTTTGTAAGCGGTCATCTTGACATACTTGTCGTACCTGCAACTAGGCCGAACCGCACTACAATGCCTGTGACGACTTGGTTTTGGTCCGATCTCGGTCTGGTGAAATATTATGTACATTACATACATACATTACATACATACACATACATCATGCATCATGCCCGCAGTCGCCGAAGGAGTAGGCAGAGACCGAGACCAAGTATAAAAAACCTATATATCCTTTCCTAGAGTTCAATCTCTAAGCGTACCAAATTTAATTGCAATCGATTAAGTAGTTTATGCTTAAAGATGCAGACAGAGTTACTTACTATACTAATATTAGCGAGGATGTGAAAGTAGTGTGCCTGTCCACATGTAATGTTTCCGCACCTAAACCATTTAACCCAGGGGTACCCAAACTTTACCAGACCGCGGCCACTTAAAAATATTATTTTGCCCCAGAGCGCCCCCAACTCAACTTAATATATAAAGGTGTGATACTAAATGGTAAGTTCAATCATGTGAGTTTTTCTACGGTAATGTATTTAATGAGCTAGGTATTCCTTGAAAGATCCAGTTCGTGACTCGAAAAGCTCATTATATCATACCATACACATCTGCTATTCATTTTGTACCCCCAAATAGTTAAGTAAAACTTCCAGAGAACGGTAAAGAGGAGCACGGAACGTCGCGGCGCCCTTCCATACTACGCGCCCCGCGGCGCACAGTTTGGGAACTCCTGATTTAACCAATTGTGACAAGATAAGGTATAGGACAGGCTACTTTCAATCTATATGATAACATTTTTAGATCAAGTCTACACTAGCTGATCCACGGGAAAATTCTTTATATTATAATGTTAAACGTAAACCGTTTAGTTCGATATTATTTGCTTTTTACTAAAGCCCTATATTAAAGTCAAGGCAACACACAAGGGTTATTAACCCAATATGACCATGACGAATTGTATTTGGCAACAATAAACTATTATTAGTTTCAAGGACACAACGCAACCGTTTTTGTTGAAACACGATTGGTTACGCACAAACTTAGACAGTGGAGCAGGTACGATGGAATAATGAAAGCATTTTCAATTTGCCATTATAAATATTCCCAATATTGATTTTACGGCTATTTAGTGTTAATTAGTTTTCGAATCCAAAACTCAAAAAGCGTAAATGAGGAGGTATTTCATGCTTTTTTTTTGTATACGCCCAAGGCTACATTATTCCGACAAAAGGACCCACGCCCTGATTTTTTGTATGAAGTTTGTTATGTACCTACCTAAATATAAATTAATAATTTGCATTTAATATTCCAGATTTATTAAATACACCCCTAAAACCTATTTTCCGATTTATGGAATTCGGTCTGTTCAAGATGTAACCTTTTTTTTCGGGAAAGATAGCCTATGTCGTTTTTAAAGAGAAACCTTTAGTGGACCAAGTTACATTACAATCAATGAATATGGTTTAGAAACTTCTATTTAAATTCGACAATTCATTTCCAACAAAACTGAGGTTTTGTCACGGAATCACGGAAACAGTTCCGAATTCAAATTCGTTCCGCGCGTGGCCGCGCGTTCGACATTCGAATGCTCGGCGCGCGCCGGAAGCGGCTAAGCCGTCACCGACGCGCCATATTGGGCAATGTTTTGCTGCGGAACTTCTAAGTTGGTTTTTGCGGCCAGTATTTTGAATATTTGAATAAATTAACAATTTGCTCGCGACGAGTATGTAAGTAATTGAGACTTTTTATTGCTGTCGATACATTAGACCAGCTATACTCAATGTGTGTTCCGCGGAACCCTGGGGTTCCGTGAAGCCTTTCTGGGGGTTTCACGAAAATTGGTACTGATCATAAATATCATAACTCCTGGGGGAAAATCCGTTAAAAGTCGATTATTACAAAGGATCAGATTCAAAGCCCAGGATCATGATCACGGCAAGTAATTACTTGAATATTGGCATAATTATGAATACAATATATATAGTGTTGTCCCAAGTTGGTCTGGGACTTGGCCCATGTTGATCTGGGACAAAAAAAAAGAATGTGCCAACTGTGGTTCTTGCCCAGCATGTCGTAAAAGGCTACGGGCTTTTGGGTATGTGACTGAGTAGGCGACAGGTTAGCCGCTTGTCACTGCTTTTCCACAATTTTCCATCTTACCCAGTCCGGCTTTATTTTTGGCTGAATGTAGTTGAAGGGGCATGCTGCCTCTTTGACTCTGCCTACCCCTTCGGGGATTATGGGCGTGATGTTACATTACAATAATAAACTTGCTAACTGTATCCACGAACCTAACAATTTCGGCGCTAAAACAAAATTTCAACTACTGAATTCAATGATCTCCTAAACATTTTTTGCATAACTACAGAACAGAATAAACTAGACACCTCTAATACTCAACAGTAAATATGCAATTCCTTTACATAACTTTAAGTACATTGCTTCCACCATTCCCTTGACCGGACGACCCTTAGCGCTGTTCATTATGTAATCAGCAGTACCGGTAGGTATTTCGTTAAGTGTGTAACAACAATGATGTCATGTCAGTGTATTGTACTGTCAGTCACCTTCGTACTTTGAAGAATTGCTTTATTTGCAATTTGTTTCAACCAGCAAATGTGTCAGTTTTGATCCGATAATAAACATGGTTAATAGTCAATTATAAAAGCGAAGGGTGGTAGTCCAATGGTAAGGACACATCTCTCGTGCGAGGTTCTGGTTCATACCTGGGCCGACCTGTTATTTTCTATACATATTTAAACCATGAGCTTGATAATGGGGGAAAGTATTGTGAGACCAGCATATTCCAATGACTATGTCTTCATCACTATGTTCTAATTTGTCTGTGTTTCCCGTCTAAAACATATGAAGGTCGGATGCCAATATTTTTTATGCAATAACCAGAATAGCTAAATCTTGCATCATTCTCTTAGCTAAATAATGCTAATATGATGAAATGATTTCTAAAACCCGTTCAGAAACTGAGCTACTTTTATCGGTCGTCAAAAACACGATTATCTTCTTTTAAAATTTTGTGAGGCAACAGTGAATAGTGTTCGGTTATCATATTTTTTTTAATAATATTTGACTATTTGCCAATTTTGAAATTTTAATAGCCTTGAAATCATAGTTAAGTATAGTTACATACGTGACGTCACAGTTGCTGTACGAAACATGCAAACAAGGGGTCTCATCTCCTCTATTATTGAAGGGGTTATTCTATTTCTGTTTTACATGTGTGGTTTTTGGTATGTGATTGTGTAGGCGACAAGCTAGCCACTTGTCATTACTTATTCACAATCGTTCATCTTAATCAGTCTAGTTTTGTTTTTGGCTGAATGTGGTTAAAGGAGACTGCTGCCTCTTTGACTCTGCCTATTATGTGCGTGATGTTATGTATGTATGTAGTTTTACATACATATATCCCATGTTGGTCTGGGACTTTAAAATAATGCGCCGACTGTGTTTCTTGGCTAGCATGCTAAGGGTATATCGGGTTTTAGGTGTCATTGTGTAGGCAACACGCTAGCCACTTGTCACTACTTTTTCAGAAATTTCCATCTAACCCGGTTTTAATTTTACCTTAATCTGGTTAAAGGAGCTTGCTGCCCCTTTGACTCTGCCTACCCCTTTGGGGATTATGGGCGTGATGTTATGTTTGTACAAACATACATCACGCCTTCAATCCCCGATGGGATAGGCCACTCCAAAAAGTATTAAATTTCGTCTTCATCTTATCATATTTATTACAAAAACTATCCCAAGCTATAAAAATACTTTTATTACAAGTGCATCGTATGCGATCAACGCGCTATAAAACTATTGCAGTCTTCACACGTAAAATTATAAATAGACAAAAAGAAAATTAGTTCGCCTTCCGCCCAAAACTTCCCGCATCGTTAAGAATATCAGGTCAATAGATTCTTAACCCCAATAATAACGCGTTTCGTTAAAGCAATAACAACAATTGCCCAAATTAAATCGCTTTGTGGGAATAAATCAAGGAACCGATGCAGGGTGAGTCAGCGTAACGTGACGGCAGGGACTAGGGATGCAGGGAGTATACGAAATATCGATATAATCGATAACGATATATCGTTCCTATCGGTTTAAGTCGATAACGATATATTGCTATAAGTCGGTTTTAGCCGAAGCTGAATTACGGATGTATCGATTTTGAAGTCGAAACCAATTTATGGATATATTTTGGATGATTTGGATGATGATTTGAAACGTCTATAAAGTGATATTTCTTTTCTTTATATGTACAGAATTGCAATAAACCAATTTTTTTCCGATTTAGTAACGGGTTAATTGAACACAAAATTTTGGACGGGCTCTTTTAATATTCCGTTTGATATTACATGTGTTTTTCAAATATCGATCTTTGGCATCGATATTTATCTCTTCTCGGATATCAATGCATACCTAGTTAGGACCCTCGGTTGGAATTGGTTGAAGTCTGGTTCTGTCAATTTTTTGTTGGAATTTATGGTGAATTGAAGGCAATTATGAAACGGGCGAGTTTGATTAATATTCTGATACCAGGATAGCAGACCTTTTTATAAAAAAAATATCTTTGTTTTTATCGAAACAAAAGACGATGAGGTAGTCCTAACTTTTGTTATTTATTATAAGCTAATATGGACCGTTATGTTGTTCTTTATAGCAAAAACTCATACGTAACGCAAAAACTACTGAACGGATTTTAATCAAATCTTACAATGATAGCTCATATAACATTAGAATAACATATAGGCTACGTTTTATCTATTTACTAACCAAGCGATGCCGTCGGCAGAAGCTAGTATTAACGTAATCAGACTAACAGGCTGCTATCTTCCCCAGGCAAGTGGGCCGCAACCTCATCATCCCTGGAGGCACCCGCATCATCGACGCCACCGGCAAGCTGGTGATGCCGGGCGGGATCGACCCGCACACCCACCTGGAACTGGAAATGATGGGCGCCAAGGCGGCTGACGACTTCTACAAGGGGACTAGGGCCGCCGTCGCAGGGGGCACGACGACTGTCAGTGAGTATTGTACTCGATTGAAGCGATGTGATGGATCGCCCTAGAGCAGGACTTCCCAACTAGGGGGGGCACGCCCCCCTAGGGGGACGTAGAGAAATGTCAGGGGCGGCGTAATAGGTACTTATTACCAGCGTAATAGGCATACAAGTGAAATTCAGTACAAACAAATAATTTAGTTGGTATAAAAATGTGTGCTTCTTATTTTTGTTGACAACGTAGGGGGGGGGGGGGGGGGGGGCACGAAAATATTATTTTTGGTTCGGGGAGTTCGGTATTTAATATCCATTATCACGTGACTGCATACGCCATTACGCCATTTAAGCGCGATGACGTCACTGACCGCCAAACAAGCTCACATATTCGTAAGAACTCACACAAAAATAGGTTATATTTGACAGAGCGCGAGAATTTTTATCGGTCTGTGACGTAATTATAGTCACGTGACAGTTTGGAACGTTTTGGCGGGAATTCTAAAAACTAATTTTAATTACGTATTTTTTTAATTGAAATTTGACGTATTTTATCATGAAATTTTTATTTTTGTGTTTAAATAGGGTCTATCTATGAAACAAAATCAGTTCCAAAAATTAGTCAACATCCCTATTGGCTACTTAATCATTACTTAATTTATTTTCAGTCGACTACGCCATGCCACAAAAGGGACAATCGCTCGTGGATGCTTACAACAATTGGAGGCAGAAGGCTGATGGCAAGGTAATGCAGACATAGAATTTAATTAAGGGTAATCTTTCATATGTCAGGATCGTAGCAAATGGAAGTAAGTGATTTCTGCCTACCCCCATGGGGAAAAGGCGTGACATTATGTATGTATGTATGTAATCTTTCAACATTCGTCACCATCTGTTTCCTATGTGATTTTTCAAACAGCTTAGTTACATAGTTATAATGGCCCGTTGGTGTGTTTAGAGACCTTGGCCACGAAACCAAGGGTCGCGGGTTCGATTCCCGCTAGGGGCAATGTTTCATGTGATAAACATGGACATTTATACTCGAGTCATGGATGTTTATAAACGTATTTAAGTATGTCTATCCGTTTACCTAGTATCCATAGTACAAGCATAAGCTTAGATTGAAACTAGGGAATTGGTGGGTCAGTCTGGAGAATTTATAATGTTCCATCAAACTCAAAAAATCTTTAGTTAACTCTAAACGTATTTTGACATTGCCTACTTTTGGGTAATATGTACATCGCAAGATTATCGAAATTGCACAAAACCAGCTCCATACTATAAACAACAAAAGCCAAATTATGAATTCCCTTCCTCCAATTCCAGGTCTGCTGTGACTACGCCCTCCACGTCGGCGTGACCTGGTGGTCGCCCACCGTGAAGAAGGAGATGGAGCAGCTGTGCTCCGAGCAGTACGGCGTGAACTCCTTCAAGATGTTCATGGCGTACAAGGACGCGTGGATGCTAAACGACTATGAGCTGTACTGCGCTATGGAGACCTGCGGGGAGCTTAGAGCTCTGCCTCTGGTGAGATACAACTACTGTTTATTGCCTTTGCCTATTGTCCGCCTATAGAACAAGAGTTGGGTATGGCAGAAAGAGCATGAAAGTAGAATAAATGCGGTCTGCGGTGAATCGCTCATAGACTGCGTTCGGAATGATGATGTAAGTATGAGAGTCGGTCTGAAAGACAGCGTCGGAGTCAAGGTAAGAAGAGGCATGCTCCGGTGGTTCGGAAAGAATGGATGACGTAAGATTGTCTAAACAGATATACAATGCGAAAGTGGAAGGATGTAGGAGCCGCGGAAGGCCCAGGCTCACCTACCACGACCCGATTTGGTGTATTAAGAGAAGGTGATGTTAGGAGTCATAAAAACCGTAGAGCTTGTATGAAAAGGATTATGAATGTTGAAGAGGCGAGTGAGGTGTGTAAGGATCGTGCCATATGGCGTTCGGTTCTCTCTGCCTACCCTGCTAGAGAAGTGGCGTGAAGTTTAGTTAGTTAGTTAGAACAAGAGGTAAGGCCAAAAATTTGTGTCTACGTGTTTCAATATTGAAATTACTCAGCTACAGCCCGTCGGGAAGATGGCGGTTTAATCACCCTCGTTCCTCGGGACGATAAAACGAGGGTTGCTGGTTCATACCCCGGCACGTACCTCAGGATTTTTTTAATTTAAGTACCGGTCTACCTCGACGGTGAGGGATAACGAAGATATGAATCCCGCACATCCTAAATAATTAAGTGTGTAACGGTCATCAAATTTCTCCCATTCTTTTTAAGGGTTACGAAGGTTAGATATGCAGTCGATTCAATTTGGTTATCAGACTCGCAAAATCCTGATTCATAGTTTAAGCGGATCCGACTAAGCACGGGACATAACGTGAAGACGATGATCAATTCGTGTCTTTTCTTTCTTATGACGTGTCATGCGCTTTTGTTTGAATAAAGAGCCAAGTGGAACGAAGGAAGTCTATTTCCTATATTATACATACATACATAATGTCACGCCCTTTTCCCATGGGGATAGGCAGAGATCACGATACTTCCATTTGCTACGATCCTGACATACACCTTTCGCTTCTTTTTCTAAATTATGATGTGGTTAAAGGGGCCTGCTGTCCCTTCGACTCTGCCTACCCCTTCGGGGATTATGGGCGTGATGTTATGTATGTATGTAGAGCACATTTCGTATTCCACTTTCAGTCAAAATATTTTTCATTGTAAGTATCAACGGCGCGCCGGCGATACTTATAAATGAAAAAAATCCTAATGTTGATATTTTTGTCTCTTCAGAAGGGAAATTTAAAAAAAACTATAGCAGATACACTAAAACAATCAGCTGATATGGATTACGGGTAGTTAAATAAAATAATAATTAAACAGAATAGTAGTATATAGTTAGATATAAGATAGTTTTAAGTATTTATAGTTTATATATATTTTTTATTAATCTTAAATAACATTGTATTTTACATGGCACTTTTATGTTTCATTAAAAATATATATTTTTTTAAATGTTTTATTGAACTTAACCTTGTGTTCTTTCTGTTATAGTAGGTCATTAAGTATTTAATTTATATGTGTATTTATTGCATCGAGTAACACTCCAAAACCTACCTGTGGATAATGTTGTGGGTTTCACAATTACTAATTCTCCCTATTTGTATTTAAGTTATTAGGATTAATTGTATGAATGTAATTTATCCCTAATAAAGAAAATAAAATACGACTGTAACAAAAAAAAAAGCGGTGGTAGCTCAATGGTAAGAACACGCGCCTCATAACCGAGGAGTGCGGGTTCAAACCCGGGCACGTACCTCTGGATTTTTCAAATCTATGTACGTATTTATACCACTAGTTCGACGGTGAGGGAAAACATCATGATGAAACCTGCAAATTCAAACAACTTTGGATTTGTAACCATGATCCAAAAATTGTCTGGTTCCCCTATCTTAGGGTTACGAAGGTCAGATTGGCAGTCGCTTCAATGTAATTATCAGACTCGCTAAATCCTGGATCATGGTCTTAGCGGACCCCGTCTAAGCACGGGACATAACGCTAGGAAGATGATGATGTAACACTCAAACTTAAGACTACATTTCCTTTCTCTTTCCAGGTGCACGCTGAGAACGGCCACATCATCGCCCGTAATACCGAGAAGCTGTTAGCCAGTGGCGTGACGGGACCCGAGGGCCACATGATGTCCAGGGACGAAGAGGTGGAGGCTGAGGCTGTGAACAGGGCCTGTGTGATCGCCAACCAGGTTAGTATAAGAACATACGTAATAATGTTGTTATATGTACATATTAAATATATGTATATTTTGAATATACGTACAAATAATAAAAAGAGTACTTCTTCCGAGCTAGGTATTCTCCCCATGTAGTAACCAGTTAACATATGTTTTTTGTATACTCATTAGTCCCATGTTGGTCTGGGACTTAAAAATAATGTACGAACTTTGTTAGTTGCCGTCGTAAAAGGCTATTAATGGTGTATTGGACATTTTTTTTTGAAATTACAAAATAATATTGCTTACGTATTTTCTCTTTTGTCCAGCAAACTAAAAATTATGAAGATACAGCGCGTAAAACTACCGCGTGACGTCACTAGGTGTTTAAAATTTTACCGTCCAAGTGACGTAAAGCGCCCAATTGCAAATTTTTGAAGCAAAAAATACGTATTCAATATTTTTTTTAAATGTATCTTACGGACTTGTTTGAGTAAATTACCCTATTGTATAGGCGACAACATAGCCCTAGTGACCAATTCACTACTTCTTCACTCTATGTAACTCAATTCGAACTTTGATTTAATGTGGCTTAAAGAGCTCATTGCTCTTTGGACTATGCCTACCCAGGGATTCCGAGTGATTTGGTCCGGCAGTCGGGCCGCTGGTTTCGTGGCTTTTGCTTCTGTGTTTCTCCAAATAACCACCACATTCAAATCTCCAATATTCTTTACAGGCTAACGTGCCCTTATACGTGGTGCACATGATGTCCAAGAGCTCGATCCAGGCCATGGAGTGGGCTCGCCAGCGCCAGCGGCAGCCGCTGTACGGAGAGACGCTGGCCGCCACCGTCGGCACTGATGGTGAGTTATTGACCTCATATTGATGCCAATATTAGCTCGATGGCCCATTTGGTAGTGACCCTGCCCCATGCGCCAAGGGTTGTGGGTTCGATCCCCACCCAGGACAAACATTCGTATCAGACTACATCAGACTACATCCCATACATTGATCTTACTCCGAGGTAATTGGTAATAATGCATCATACGTATGTTTGTCCTCGGTTGGGATCGAACCCACAACTCTTGGCGCATGGAGTAGGGTCACTACCGAATGAGCCATCGAGCTAGTCAAAATCTTCGTATGATGCATACTTGTGTTTGTTCTGTGTCTGGGTGTTAATATTGAATATTTAAGTATATATTTGTAATACCACTGTTGATTCTGATATCCGTAACACAAGTGTTTAAGCTACTTACCTCGGAGTCGGATCAATGTATGTGATGTAGTCTGATATTTATATTTAATAGGTACAATAAATACGACCATCATATCAATACTAATACAATAAAGACATGCGATGTGATGCAATAAAAATTGCTAACAGTTTAATTCTAAGAACATGAAAGCCACTATTATACTAATGTCTGTCTCGTTTGTTTGTCCACAGGAAGCCACTACAGGAACGCGTGCTTCCGGCATGCGGCTGCGCATGTGCTGTCGCCGCCGCTGCGGCCGGACCCTGACACGCCCCAGGCTATGCTCGAGGCTTTGGCTGAGTGGGTAGCCTATGATGATGATGATGATAAATACTCCTCGAAAACTATGTGATAACGTGTTCAGTTAATATAACGTATTGTTGTCGTGGTAGCTCAATAGTTAAGCTCCATTATATACTACATACATCCGTCGTGCCTGGTTGTTTCAAATCTAAGTTCCAGTAATATTATGTCCGGTATTTGTACCGGACATAATATTACTGGAGAAGATAGATCCAAACCGATTTTAACAGGGGCCCCCATTTAACAGCAGGGCCCTAACTAACTTGTTTGATGCGGATAATAGGCAAGGTAACTAAAAAATCCGTCAGTTAGATTATAAAAATATATTGAACACGTATTTTTTTATTTATTTGTCAAACAGACATTGACGAAGATACAATGCATTTAAGTTACGCGTGACCTCACACATTCGTAAAATTTTTACTAAATAGTGACGTCGCAAGCCCCCACTCCAAAACTTTGATGCTCTTAATCTTTGTGATTTTTTGTTAATTTGTCAAAGCGAAAAATATGTATCTAGTATTTTTGTATAATCTAACTGACGGACTAAATAGAATTGTAGTTAATGTAGTCATCATCCCTATTAAGCACCGCCGTGCTGTCCTAAGCATTATATAATCATCATTCTCTTGCCCTTCTCCCAGTTCATCTGGGGTCGGCGCATCATGTCTTCTTCTTCCATACGTCCCGGTCAGCCGTCATCAAGCTACCCACTCCCATTTCACTCATATCATCTTTCACACAATCCATCCATCTCTCATTTGGCCATCCTCTTCCTCTTCATCCACTAACATTCATACTCATCACTCTCTTTGTCACATGTCCTTCCTCTCTTCTCCTCACATGCCCATACCAAGATAAACGGTTTCCTCTTATCTTATCCATCACTGGCGCTACTTTCATAGTTCCTCTTATATATTTATTTATTATATCATTATATAATCGCTAGGTATGATATAATAACGGGTCGGACGTGTGTGTGGACTCAAGGGCCTTCACGTCGGAAGACCCCCTATCCGAACATACAGGAAACGGACTGGACGAACTCACTCATCCCATCGGTGCTCCTCATCCGATTGGAACTACCATCCTCCACCTCAGCATACCACCACGACATCTTACTAAACCCCATCTCGGTACAACTTTAACTGCCACAATTGGGATGTTGACACCATTTATATTTAATTTTGAAATATCAATTCTGAAAAATAAAGTATCGTCGTATGCTGTTAAGCCTTATTGATTTTCAATCATATTGAGTCTAAAATTTTTAATTTTACATAAACTGCTTAATATTAAGTCAGTTGACTATACAAACTCGTGACGTCACACGTTATCAAGCCCATACAAAATCTATGAAGTGATTTCGTTTTGACAGCTCTTAAAAAGGATCTCAATTGACTAGCCAGTCAACATCCCTATTCCTACCACAAGGTCTAATCTCCCAAGCTACACCTGCTGAACTGATTTGTTGCTTTGTTCCAGCGACCGTCTCCAGTTGATCGCCAGCGACAACTGCACCTTCATCGAGAAGGATAAGGAGCTGGGCAAGGGCGACTTCACCAAGATCCCCAACGGAGTCAACGGCCTTGAAGACCGCATGGCTATTGTCTGGCAGAAGGGGGTTAACACCGGTCAGTGTTCTAGAAATATATGAATACATAGTCAGACGGGGCTAGGGGTCAACATCCGTCAGTCTAGGAGATGATGTAAATCATTGAGCTATTATTACTACGTATAGAGAAGCTATGTCAAAAAAAAAAATATCACGAAGCATGGACTGAGCGTGTTTCAGCATTTGCAGCGCTAAAACTAACAATTGTCGTCTAATTAAGCTATTAAAACACGCAGCGCTAGATCGCTCATAGAGTATATTTTTCTCGCGACCAAAACGTCGTAAACGCCGTGAATTTCATGACGCTTACGCGTGAACGTAGGCGAGTGACTAAACGAGTTGTTGCCGATCGGCAACAACGCACGGCGCAAAAAACTTGTTCGCTGCGTCGGTTCCACACGCTAGTAATAATAGTTCAATGATGTGAATACATATGGAGCCACCTCTAGTGATGTACAAGCCTCGAGGCGTCGAGTTTATTCTTGAAGCCTCGAGGCGGAATGGCAAGACTCAGTGAGCTCGGGAGGCTCGAAGTCCCAAGCCTAGCCGAGCCGCGAAGTCTTTGAGCCATGCCTCGAGCTTCCAAATGAGTTCGAGCCTTCAAAAGAGCTTAAACCTATCAAAAGAGCTTGAGCCTTCAAAAGAACTTGAGCAGTCAAAAGAACTCAAGCCTTCAAAAGAACTCGAGTTTCCAAAAGAGCTCGAGCATTCAAAAGAGCCGTAAAACAAGGTCAAGTCTTAAAATGAACGCAAGCCTTCAATAAAAGCTCAAGTTTATGTTGATGACTTTAATATCTCCGTAACTAAGCAATAAATTAAGTGGTTGTTTTCACAATCGAAAAGGGCTCGAGCCTTCAAAAAAGCTCGAGCTCTGAAAAAGACTCCCGAGTCGTCGAGCGCCATACAAACGAGGCGAGCCCTGTAAACGACACCGAGTTCTAGGCAAAAGGACTCGTACTCCTCGAGCCTTGTACATCACTAGCCACCTTCCCCTGCCATTACAGGCTCGAACTGTAATGGTAGCCAGGTAGCTCCTCGAAGCCCAGGGTCCGAGATACTTTTTTTTTAATTTGACGCCCCCTGCGCCATGCCTACAGGGTCCAGCGGACTCGGACTGCATATACATATCATGTCTGCACATTTAAGCACGTTAAGCCGTTGGTCCTGCGCCTGATCTCTCTGTTCATGTTTTCTGTCTTACCGGACTAATAGAGTGAAGGAAAGGAAAGTACCTGTGTTTGCGCAGACACCTGTACACTGTAACAAATATTGCGCAGTTAACATCTTCGTTAAAGTTGCCGAAGATATGATTACTGAATGCACACGTGAAGTGGTCTGTAACACTAGAAAGATGACCCCGTTTAAGAATCCACCAATATTTGTAAGATGTATACAATTAAAACGATCGGTTAATACAATCTGAACTCGCTAAATCCAGGATCATCCTGCGATGATCCTGGATTTAGAAAGTTTGGTTCGGGATGTAGGGGTCTGTACCCCGATTATGACACAGACATGACGTTAAAAAACACCAGGAAACGCACTACATGAAATTTGCTTACCCACCAGGCATTATGGACCCGTGCCGGTTCGTGGCGGTGACGAGCGCCAACGCGGCGCGCATCTTCAACCTGTGGCCGCAGAAGGGGCGCGTGGCGCTCGGCAGCGACGCCGACGTGCTCGTGTGGGACCCGCGCCTCGAGCGGACCATCTCCGCCGCCGCGCACAGGCACGCCGTCGACTTCAACATCTTCGAGGTCAGCTCGACATCGAACTCCTTGCTATAGGACGGTGGCACTCTCATCTGGGGCGCGTGGCGCTCGGCAGCGACGCCGACGTGCTCGTGTGGGACCCGCGCCTCGAGCGGACCATCTCCGCCGCCGCGCACAGGCACGCCGTCGACTTCAACATCTTCGAGGTCAGCTCGACATCGAACTCCTTGCTATAGGACGGTGGCACTCTCATCTGGGGCGCGTGGCGCTCGGCAGCGACGCCGACGTGCTCGTGTGGGACCCGCGCCTCGAGCGGACCATCTCCGCCGCCGCGCACAGGCACGCCGTCGACTTCAACATCTTCGAGGTCAGCTCGACATCGAACTCCTTGCTATAGGACGGTGGCACTCTCATCTGGGGCGCGTGGCGCTCGGCAGCGACGCCGACGTGCTCGTGTGGGACCCGCGCCTCGAGCGGACCATCTCCGCCGCCGCGCACAGGCACGCCGTCGACTTCAACATCTTCGAGGTCAGCTCGACATCGAACTCCTTGCTATAGGACGGTGGCACTCTCATCTGGGGCGCGTGGCGCTCGGCAGCGACGCCGACGTGCTCGTGTGGGACCCGCGCCTCGAGCGGACCATCTCCGCCGCCGCGCACAGGCACGCCGTCGACTTCAACATCTTCGAGGTCAGCTCGACATCGAACTCCTTGCTATAGGACGGTGGCACTCTCATCTGGGGCGCGTGGCGCTCGGCAGCGACGCCGACGTGCTCGTGTGGGACCCGCGCCTCGAGCGGACCATCTCCGCCGCCGCGCACAGGCACGCCGTCGACTTCAACATCTTCGAGGTCAGCTCGACATCGAACTCCTTGCTATAGGACGGTGGGACTCTCTTTTCGAGCCCATCTGGCTCGATGGCTTGATGGTTTATTCAGTAGTGCCCCTGCCCCATACGCCAAGAGTTGTGGATTCGATCCCCACCCAGAACAAACATTCGTGTAATGAATACTTGTGGGTGTTCTATGTCTGGGTGTTAATATCCAATTTTAAGTATATATTTGTTATACCACTGTTGATTCTGCCTCAAAATGTTATTTAATTACCCACGCATAAACTTAAGTCTTATATGAAATCATGTTTAATAAGAAAAGGTTACTACAAAATAGATGATTATTTAAATGATAAAAATGTTTGGACAAGATAATCTGCTCCCATGCACAGTGAAATTTTTAGTCATGATATTTTAATGTACCACATATTAGAGATATGTAAAACATGTTTTTAAAAAAAAGGCTATCTGTTGAGTTTCTTGCGGCACCTCTTCTCATCAGCCATTCACGTCGAGGTGCTGGTAGGGTAAAAAAGTGTGACGTGCAAAAGAATTTGTTACAAATCCACTTGCAGAAATAAATCATTTCAATCATTTCATTTCATTCTGATATCCGTAACACAAGTGCTTAAGCTACTTACCTCGGAGTCAGATCAATGTATGTGATGTTATCGAATATATATTTATTTATTTTACGATTTATAATGCTTTCTTGAAGCCTAGATAAAAGACATTTTAAATTTAAATTTGAATATATTTATTTATCTAATGTCTTTCTTTATAGAAGTTGCTACACTATTATTATACAACTCCCAACACTTAAATGCTCTATGTCAATAAAATAATATTGAAGCATCACTTCAGGGGCAGCATGTGGTGGGCAGCCCTCAGTACGTGATCGTCAACGGACGTGTCTGCTTCGACGACGGAAACCTCAGGGTAGTTGAAGGTGAGATTTTATTTATTTACACTTGATTGCATTCGTTCGGCAGTGAAAACCTAGGAAGTCGCATTTGCTTAATTTTTTTTTTATTTGTTTTGTAAGTTACAATAGACTTATTTAGCCATAAGATATTTGAATTCTTAAGACTATTTACCATTTAAAAAAAATAATAATAAACAGTATTTTTTCAGGAGGCAGTTTTTTCTTCCTTTTGTAAAATTTTGTCAAAAGCATTTACAAGGTTTTCACTGCTAAATGACGATATCGAAGTTACAAATGAACGTTAGTTGCTCAATGGCCTCACCATTGAACTCCCTCACCGAGGGGCGCTAGTTCAAATCCGTGCATATACCTCTGGATATATAAAATATAAGTACGAATTTATACTTTGTAAGAAACGAGTTTTAATGTAAAAATGTTTATTTATCAACTGAGCATGAGACCTAACTGACGTTATAAATTCGAAAGTAATTCTGTCGTTATAAGTATAAAGTCCCTAACCGATTACAATGAAATTTGTGAGGCCATATATCATAGTAAAAGCGGACTATGGTTAGAGACTAGATTAAGAGATTAAGGCACGGCTAATAGGGAACTCTCCTTCGATGGAGGCTGCACTCAATCGTCCTAAAAACCTGATTACCTTTTGGACGGAGCTAAAGTAGTTTGAATGATCACTATAATGGTACAATGACCATTTACGCACAATGGTCCACTTATGAGCATAAGTGCGGAAAACACATGCCCAACTAACTAACTGGCTGCTCTCTTATTTAATCATATTGTTCTTGTATATAGATTACTGTCAGACACTCATACTCTAATCATCTCATCACACACACAAACACATATATACACACACACACACACGCACGCACGCACGCACGCACGCACGCACGCACGCACGCACGCACGCACGCACGCACGCACGCACGCACGCACGCACTCACGTACGCACGCACGCAAACTTAGCTAGTTGACTATTTGGCTAGTTGGCTACTCCTTGTTGAGAGTGACCCCCGTGACCCAAATCGGTTAGGAGGATATACAAATATTTTTTTATTAAATCCGAGTTTCTTTCGGTGCAGGTTTCGGCAGGTTCCTGAAGACCCCCGTGAACAGCCCCCTGGTGTACGGCGACCAGGCGCCTGCCACGCCGCGCTCCGTGCCCACCTCGCCGCGCCGGGGGGGGTCCCCTACGTCCAACGGGACCCCCACCACCACGCACGGTTAGTACATACTACATGCGGACACGAACCCTGGCCTGGGGGTGTTATAATCATTAAGTAACTATCTAGATACAGATACGACTTGACAAGGGTGTAGCTAGGTACGATAAGGTGGAAGGGGGACGTATTCCCCGCTCTCCCCCATAGCTAGAAATCATCGGAACGCATCAAAACGAAAGTTGTATTGGAAATTATTCAAGAACTTTCCTGTCGATGATTTTATTGGGATGTCGTCAGAAAATGGGTATAATAATATAATGTGGTGACTTCTATGAATTTCGTTGTCACTATCGCTATAAGATAGTTAAGACGGCAGTTTCAGTAAGTTTGTCAACAGATGGCGTTTATTGATTTGTGACGACACGCCTATGTGTGTCGTCACAGATCGCAATAAACGCCACGATACATAGGTATCGACATATTAAAATATAAAAAAGTATTTCGTATAATATGTCACGAATCTTCACATAGTTTAAGCACATTTAACCCCTCAACGCCTTAGTACCTAAAATGCATATCACCTGTATTGTCATGTGCAGAACTTCACCTGGTGAACAAGCACCTGGAGGCGATGTCCGTGTCTTCAGGCTGCAGCACGCCCACCGGCCGCAAGATGCGCGAGCCCGGCCAGCGAGACCTGCAGAACTCCACCTTCTCCATCAGCAGTCAGTACCACCCCTTACTTACTATACACCTGCATCTGGCTAACACCTGGAGATGTCATGATAGACCGCAAACTGCGCGAGCCCGGCCTGCGAGACTGGAGAACTCCACCTTCTCTATTAGCATTAAGTATCGCCTCATAACATTAGTTACAATAGCAGAGCTGCATCTGCTTGCATATACCTGGACATCGAGCACCTGGAAATGCCATGTTGTTGTCGTCGAGGCAAGACCTGCAGAACTCAGTCTTGTCCATTAGCGGTCAGTACTGCTCCTTAGTTCCGTTAGCCGAGTTGCACCTGATAAACAGCATCTGGAGAAAAGCACCAGAATCGTGGAGATTCTGTGTGGTCGGTGCGCGACCTGCAGAGCTCCACCTTCATCAGCTATCAGTACTGCCCCTCAGTTACTACACAGCTGCACCTGGCGAGCACCTGGAGATTGGTTACGCGGCAGTCTGTAAAGTATTACTTTTGCGTACGAGCAAACAAGTGTGTTTTGTGGTTATGTGGCTTTTTAAGAATAATCTAAATGGGATATAAAGTACATACTTAATACCTGTAACTACCGAGTTTCTTGCCGGTTTCTTTTCGGTAGATGCGACATTCCGAACCGGTGGTAGATTCAAATTGTTCTACTTTGTACCTATTACTTGACGATTCACAAGTGCTTTTTTGAGGCCTACGTAAATAAATATATTTTTGTCATTTTTGACTTTAACTTGACAGGTATATTAGCATTACAACTAACACTCGCTATAGGGAACGTGCACCAACTATAGGGGGCAGCACTAAATCGACAAAAGAGACACTATGCGGACAGTAAAGGAAGCTTATATTAGACCTGTCATCGTACTGTGAATAATGTAAACAAAATTATATCTTCAATTGCATTATTTTTTATATGATAAAAATTATAAATAACGCTCGACAGCGTAGCCAAAATATGTGTAAATGTCAAAAGTTCTTAGAGGCGGACCATGTATTGAAAGTTAAAGAGTAAATAAACGAAGTAAATAAGGCTTTTAGAACTGGAAAAATTGTCGCACAAACTAAAATATCTACTGTTTACGACGGGAATATAATGGCAGAATATATTTTATTACTGTAGTTATCTATTTTTGGCCTTTTTCACATAACTGTGGCATGAGAATGCTATTCCTTGGAAATTAATAAAAATTTTGCTCCAGACGATTTTTTAAGCATTGGTGCATCCGGAATAATAAAAATATGTGAGGTGGTTGCTCATTAGCAAGGACACGCGTCTCATACACAAGAGGTGCAGGTTCAGACGCGGACCCGTACCTTTAGAATTATCAAATCTATGAACGTATTTAAACCACTAGCTCGACGTTGAGGTACAAAACGTGATGAAACCTGCACATACAACTATATGCATGTGTTACCATAATCCTTATTTGTCTGGTTCCCCTATATAAAGGTTACGGTGTGTTTCAGATAGGCACTCGCTTCGATGTAATAACCAAACTCGCTAAATCCTGAATCATGGTCTAAGCACGGGATATAAAGCTAGGGAGTTGGTGATTGGTGCATCCAGAAACATAACAATACATTATAACTAACTAGAATAATAAATTTTACTATTAAAACTAATTCTGTTTACTTGATAAAAAAATCAATCTCAAGTAATTATGGCGTACAAAATTCCTATTGACGGCACCAGTTGGCAGCACCGTCGTCGTGCACGTCCCCTGTATAATGTCTCTTACTGAGAACAAATACAGCACCATTATCTTTTTATTGTATTTCTAAAAATAACCATTTTCCTTGCAGAAGAAGTCGAGGGCCTTGACACGAAGACCTCGGTCCGCGTACGGAACCCCCCCGGCGGCAAATCCTCAGGTCTCTGGTAAGCCGGTCCGAACCGGTCTGATCCGGTTCGATCCGGTTTAATCCGGTCTAATCCGGTTAGAACGAGGAGGCTTCGCGTCGCGTCGGCTGGATGTTGCTTGTGGAAAAGCGAACCGCTAGTTAGTAGATTTTGTTAATTGTTTTGTATGAGCGTCTCAATGATGATTATTAATCTAGTTTCGTTGATAAGGGTAGGTGGAACGCTTGAGCGGGTGATCTGATAAGTGGAAATTGAGCTCTATGTGTATGCGTATAAGGTGATTGGCTGTTGAGCCAAGTTAATGAGCTATCAAGCACAGTTCTAAGCGCTTTATTTTGATTGCAACCGTGGAAATAAGCCACGTTCAAAGCTAGACTGGCAAAATAACTTAGATCAATGATTGATGTGTTAAGAAGGATAGTTATGTAACTTTTGAAGACTTGCAAATGCAAGAAGGCACACAACACGGAGTATGGAACATTTTGTATGACTCGCTAATTGGTTTTATGAAAACTGTATCTAAGTTTGGTGTTGTAAGTTGACTTAAATGAACTACTTGAAGATGTTAGACGGTCAGGAGCCAGGCTAGATTGACAAAATTTAAATAATTTTTCGTTTAATACTTTAAATGGTCAATTAACCTATTGTCATACATATGTATGTATTTGATTGTCGCTTACGTCAGGTAAGAGGCTTTTCAAGTATTACGTAAGCAATGAGTCGTGCGGGGGAAGGTTAATCTTTGATTTTTGATGACATGGAAACTGTGGGGTTTGAATAGCAATTACGACAGCAAGACTTAGCCAGATTTTACAGCAATGAACGCTTTCGCAAGCATTTATATCAAAATTGAAAAGGGGGATAATGTCTTAAAGTTTATCTTAAGTAATACTTGAATGTCATCTTATTGTCCACACTAATTTTAAGTAAGACCAATTGATTGAGCCTTCTAAAAATTATAAAAGTAAGATCTTATACAAATGAGAATAACTTAATTTTTTCCACAAGCAATCTTCCATTGTATGAGCTTAGAGCAGCTGAGAACCAATTTTAGTGTATTCGTTTGTACCCAAAGCTTACGATAGTTACGTACTAGACTGTGTACTAGCAACATGACATAATAACGGTGTAACATATGTATAACGCGATATTTATTCGGTACCCAATCAGATAGACTGATTTAGACCCCACTGACGTTGTTCATGCATTCTTGACGATTTTTAAACATGAATATAATTGCAAAATTTAAAGAATGTTCGTTTTTATATGTTATGATACAAAGTATTTACATTCAGTTTATTATGTTAAACTTTGACTGTAACGCAAAAAATGAAGAGCTTTGACAAAGAAAAATTTTCATTTTCTAAGAAAAATAGATGCGAAAAAAAATTAAGATTTTTTTTTATTTACTCTGACAAATATATATGACTGTTTTTTGACAATGTAAAATGTTGTAATAAGACCAAATTCCTAATACATTTCTTTATGTTAAAACGTCAAGAATGTGTTGCAATAGTATGACGATTAGACGGAAATAGACTCAATGTATTTTACAATAATTATTATAATTGCATTCAACAACTTACACAGATCATTATTAAATCTTTGAATGAATAAAACGATATATGCATTTCATATATTTCAAATAAAGTTGTTACTTATATGGTGTGTTTAATATCAGATAGTAAAATCATAAACGAATATCTAAGGTAAATAATAATGATCTGTGTAAATTAATTCAATTAATATTAACAAAATAGTATAATATGTTATACTAAATATTGATTTTAGATAATATTTAATTTACTTATATTAATGTAACAGATTATTTTAAGGCCAGTCTTCTAAGTTTCTAGGTACCTACTCTAACTGACCAATGAAAATTGTCTAGTTAACTGATGCATGCCAAGATATTAACATTTTTAATAGATTTCTACGATTTTGTAGTAGCAAAACTGAAATAATTATAATTACTTCCACAAAAGGTTTTCCCTACCTACCAAGTGTCAAAATTGAAGTCTAACACAAACACTTAATTTATTACATGTTTTGTTTTTAAATGTTGTATGTTAGAGTGATTGTGTAGACACGGTGTATGGTGAAATATGTTAATGTGACTGTATTCCACTTACTCGTCAATCCACTTTAATCTATTATAAATCCACTTTTAACTAATCATGCATCCACTTGTTCCGAATTAGGGTTTGGTCTATATACAATCCAATGATTGACTAATCCACTTTTATCTATTGGATTAGTATTATTATATAGATTAGGTGGATTCACGAGAGAAACGTTTACATAAATCACGATAAATTAGTAATAGATAAGGTATGTTCTATTGTTTTTTATACTAAGCACTTCATGCCAAATTATTATCCACTACTTACTATTTTATAACACAATATTGTCTACAGAGACAATGAGGGATAGTTTTAATGAGTAATCAAAAAAGGTAAAATAAAAATGTATGACGACATTTATTTTCGAATTATTATTTTGAATGTTGTCATTTTTAGTTGAATCCAGAATTATAAAAATCTTAGGCATTAGGACCACAGTACAAATGTTTCGAGCGCGTCATTTTAACTTTTCCTACGAAATAACTAGTCTTGCAATAGCATCACTGTTTTATAGCATTTTACATTTTTTCTAAATGTATTCTCTATTATGCATTGTCACAAAATAAACAATGTAACCTCACATTTTGTTTTAATGAACCTAAGAACCTTATCTACTTTTTATTTCAATATATTTGGATTTCAATACATGATATCTACCTTCATCATAATATATAGGTATGTCTGGGTTATAACGTTATGTTTATCTGTTTCTCTCTCTCTCTTACCAGGCGCAAGAGCCCAGCTACTTTTAGAAGTCATCCAAGGACGTCTAACACACATCACCATTGGTTTATCCCAAAGTCTAGTAGATACCCCATTCTTCCTTGAGAAAATGTACAGGATTGTTTGACTATTATAAGATCCTACCATTTTGGTTACAAGTATAACGTGTATATTATCTGTATACAACTGCACGGCTTTATTTTTTGGAATTGCTGCCCCTTCGACTCGGCCTACCCCTTCGGGGATTATGGGCGTGATGTTATGTACAACTGCACAACGTATATCGACGAGTTTAAAATAAAACAATTATCACAATTTTTAAGTTGTTTATTAAAATAATATTCGTTCAACTGAACACAGACATGGGACCAGACCTAATAATTGAGTTCTCTCTAATTTGACAATTTTCTCTACAAAAAATATTAATAACCGACTCCAGAAAAGTCTTATGTCTTTACCATCTTAACAATAAAAACAACCTATAAAATCTATCAACATAAAGACCTTTTAGAGGTATGGGGCATCCGAAAACACCTTTACAGCACTGTTCGTATAGTTAAATTTGGCACAGACATTATATAGTACGTTACTGTCCACTCAATATTGTCATGTATTGCATTCACAAAGTATGGACATTATTTGCAAAACATCATAAATAAATAAAACTAAATACTCGTTCACTTGTGGTCTTAAAAAGTTAGTCTCGTCTTTTTGTCATAAAATTATATAATCATCCAAAGACTTGATTAGCAAATTTAGAAAAATACAGAGTAATCCAATAAAAGTAAAACAAATATACTTGATTTTGTAGTGATAACATTTTTAAAAATAAATTATTCTGGTGTCATTTAATTCGTACCGAGGATTATTAATTAAGTCTTAAGCACAAAAATACAACGTTTCAAAATTAATCAACAAATCTGTGATTAATACAATTACCATTTTTTGCAAATTATAGCAAAACTAATAATGGCCATACATCATTTGGCGGATAAAATCATTATAATTTTTTTCATATTATGCAAATAGAGATGAACAAAAAACTATGTGATGTTGATGCATTTTGATGCAAAAAGCAATCATTTTATGACTATAAATTCAAGATAAAAACATGTCCGTTTTTCCTTTTCATAGCTCATTCTGACGTAATAATAGTATCTGACGAGTTTGGAGTATCTTTTTTTTTAAATTTCCATGCTTTGTGAAGGCAACACACGAAGGTTGTAAGATCCCTGGCGACCTGTTCATAGTTCTAGATGGTTTTGGCACCGGTTCACCTACTTTACTGTCAAATAAAATATAAAATAAGAATGCAAAACTAAAAATTTTCCTTTAGACGCGAAAAAAAAATCTAAATCCAATATTTTCCTCTCGAAAATAGACCTTAAAAATTAATTTTAAGAAAAATTCTAATTTATATTTAGAAGACTATACAGTACCCATAATATTCATTATTGCACAAAGTCAGATTTCATGCAAAATCGTACGACAGATTTGTTTTATTAAAGTTTTCAACATAAGTCACATTGTAAAATAATCAGTGATCGTTCGAACATGTATTCTTGTCACGTACAATAAATACATTGGTTTTATCAGATAACAAACTCGATTACTTTTAAAAACTTCAATTAAGCTGTCACAATTCGTGTTAAGTCATGGGCATCGATATTGCAATTAACAACGTTAAAATTCTTAATAATAACAATAAAAAGTAATCAACAAAAAGTTGCGTTGAATAAAACAAACCATCCTAGAACATTCCAAGGGCTAATCACTTTTTATATAATAATATAAATGCAATATTTTTTATACCAAAAATTTCTAAATATTCATTCATGAATTACAAATTTATTTACATACATATTCCAGTTCTATATACTCTGGGGGTCATAAAACCGATCAAAATAATTATTACATCTTCAGATGACAATTAATTTCGTTTTGAGTCAGTATTCAACTAATATTTCTTTAAACTTCTTTTTATATAGTAATGTATAGGTAAGTAGCATAGTACACTTAAACTCTAATATGACACAGTTAGATTAAGCCTATATTTTATACATTTACATTATTTATGTACTTACACATATACAAAGGCTGACGTTGTGCCAAAATGCCCTTTACTGACCTCTGTATGAAAAAAAATAACTCAAATAGTACTAATAACAAGTGTCTCAATAATAAAAACCAAAAAAAATAACTATTCGTCTTAAAAATAACAAATATCATGCAATTTCATAAGAAATATAACCGCAATAAATTTCTTTATTAATCAATAGATGGCGCTTAAATTCAGAAATAAATTCCTTCATCAACAGATAGATGGCGCTGTACAGTACAATACATATTTGGTCATTGAATGCATCTCTGAAAGGGCAAATCGGTACATCATCTAGATATAATGTCATTCGTACGACGCGCCTATTGTAACCTACGACAGTCTAACGGTTCCGTACAACGGACAAAACGCTTTTCCCTTCGCCGCGTCTTAACATTAACTTTATACAGAGCCGATATCGAAGGGAAAAATATTTTATAAACTAAACATTCTAACGCTACATGGAACCTATCTGGTGCAGGCCATTTAAAAATTAAGGACTTCATTGTTCCATTTTTATATGACATACAAACATCAATGTCTAGTTTTGAATAGTAAGAAGTAATTCATATAACATATGAAAACGAAACTTGTATTAAAAATGCATGAAATTATAGTCCATTTTGAGAGAGCAACAGAGGCCTATATCGCCTGAATATTTGTTAGTATTCGGACACAACTTTCAATTTAAACAAACCTCTGTATGACGACAACCATTTAAGGATCAAGTAGGTTTATGTTAAATTGAAAGTTGTGAATCCATCTTGGAAATAGGATTAAAATAAATACTGAATTTCCTATTTATCGATGGCTAAAAGAAGTCATGACTAACTCCACTGGAAATGTGGTAAAAACCATAGATTTAATATCCAAATGTTAAGTTTAAAGATGACAGAAGCAATTTGGCCGATAGTTCTATATATTATTTATGGCACAATTAGTTAAAACTAATTCCTGTCTTTGATAATATACAATATTTAGACGATAGAAACATGTATATAATTTGTTATTAGCAAAATGTTTGAGAGAAATATTATAGGTAATTTTTTTAAGTATCATTAAAATTTGGATATCAAAAATACGGGTTACATTAAAATGCAAAGAAAATGACTATGGACTCGTAATTTTGAGATCATTGTGACAGGCGACTGTTTTCACTTCATTACAAGGGAATCCAACAAGGAGTTATCATTAGACTTTATTCCATGGTATAATTTGTAAAACAAATGTAATTATTCCCTTATTATAAATGCGTGATGGCTAGAAATACCGTACATTTGGTGAGAATGATCAACAAGAAACTATTAGGCCACGTATGAAAAATTTAAGTCCGTTTTACAGAAGATATAGTATACCTGTAAGCTATCGTTAACATTATTGAGCAACAAAATATAAAACTAAAATAGTTCACAAAAATGTCGGTACTCCTTGTCGCCACGATTCTAGCACCCGATAAACATCGCGCCGAGGTAGTGTCCACTACGAAATCGTTGAAATTGTTTATAGCAGAGTCTGAAAACGGGTTACCTTGCTTTATATCACAACCAACACGACTTGCATCCAGGCGCGTCCGCTAGATGGCGCTGTTAGTAACTTTTGCAGCGACAACAGATGTCGCTATGCGTCCAAGTGAGAACTACCCGCTCAGGAGCACGCTGCCACACACTAGCGCAGAAATGAGCAGATAATTATCAGTGTACCCAGCTAGTACGCTCTGTCGTAATTCTATCTCGGTATCAAACAATAACGTCTCTCAAGCTAAAATTGCCACAGAGTGTAACGCGCGTCCGTGCTTCGAGTCCGTGGGGCAGGCACACGTTATCCACCGTCACTATGAGACCGATATGACCTCGTGGCCGGGTCTCGCCTGCGCGGCGCGCGGCCACGACTGGGAGGTCAGCTGGCCGACGGAAAGGGGGTTATTCGCGTCCCGCGGGTTGGTCCCGACGGGGTTCCGCGGGGGGTTCGGGGGCGGGTCCGAGGCGGGCGACGCCAGGGAGGAGAGGGCGCTCAGCCCGCCCGGACTCGACGCGGAGTTGAGGGGGGTGTCGGCGTCGCCGTCGCTCGACGCGTCCGACAACTCCTCGAGTTTGACGTCTTCCTCAGAACAGGGGGACTGGGGCGTCGCCATCGGAAGGGGGACGTTACCCGCCACTGCTGCCAGGGCTTCCATGTATCGTACGCACTTCTTCTTCCGCCTGTAACGTCATATAAGCACATTAAGCAAGGGGTCACACAAGGATCCATTTTTGGTCCATCTTCTTTTCTCATGCATAAATATGATAATAGGCGAAAATTACACATACTACGGATTAAAACAGCAAAACTTAAAATCAAAACACTGAGAAAAGAAAACGTTTATAAAAGTCACAAATAAATAAAACTAAATCTATCCTACGTACAAAACGAAAACAGAGCACAGAGTAAAAGTAAAAAAAGTAAACATGTTAAAACGCCATGCTATAAAATAGTCTTTGTTAAAAATTAAAAACACTAAAAACTAAAAAAACGCAGATTCACTCATGCTGAGTTACTTGAAGAGGTTAAATCGATTATTACTAACAATGAGATGTAGTCTTAAAAACAGAAATTCTCAAAACCTTGCAAGCGTGACACTTGCACTTACATTTAAATAAAAACAAAAAAGAACCTAAATAGAAACAAAAGCTTTGCTACCTACGACAACAAAAAACACATTCATTACCTAAGGACAACATCGAACTCAACTCCATTCATCGACAATTCATCATCATATTGATGTTAATGTCATGATAACTGGTACATAAATGAAATGATATCATTCGGTTATAATACAAGCAAAAAAGCTGATCATTATCAAATTCCACGAACAATAATTAACATCTCATTTTACATTTATTTTCAATACAAGTAGTACCAATACTCGATTTCGAATAGCGATAAAAATAATTAGCTTGACATAAAAGATAACTTGTTAAAGCATATCTCTAAATACATCTTTCATTTTCATTGAAAACGAAACCTGTCTGATCAAAAAACTACTTTTTAAATTATTTTCTGCTGCCATCCCACGGTTATCAAACGGCTGCTTGTCTATATTTAGACTATACCTTGTCCATATTATAATAATCTATTGCTCTCTATCAACCTTATTCTTAAAACCGTTTAGTACGATACTACTTGAAAAGAATGCGCTAACAGTGTTCCTTGCCTAGCATGTCGTAACAGTAGACAATGTTATATCGGGTTTTGGGTATGTGATTGATATGCGGCGAGCTAGCCACTTGTCACACCTTTTTCAGAATTTTCATTTTATTTATGGCTGAATGTGGTTTTAGGGGCTTGTTGCCCCTTTTAACTCTGCCTCCCTCTTCGGAAATTGCAGTCGAGATATTATGTTACGATATGATTATAATGTCCGTTATCGACTACCGACTCCCGTATACGACTACCATCTAAATAATGGTAGTCTTCTAGTCAAAGAGTAGTTTAGATCTGTTTTAAGCATATATTGTATAACCGAGTATCTATATCCAAGTCACTGTTTTTAATGCACCGAACATTATCATTATCATGATCACCAACATCATCACACTTATCACCATTATCACACGCATCACCATCACAAACTGACCGTGGTGTGTCCGTCGGCGGCGGTTCGCCGGCACTAGAGGTTCACATACGTCGGCTCCTGGGGGGGGCTCCCGACCAGGCTGGCCGCCGAGAGGGGGGTCGCCGGCTCCGGCCGGAGGAGCCCCAGACCCCCGGACACCATTACGCTACTTGATTCGGGGCTGTAGCCCAGGAGGTAAGGCAGAGGGCTTCGCGGTCAGAAGGGGTAAAGGTTTCGGGAGGTTGCAAAGAGGCAAGAAATGTGAAGAACGAGAGAGGATAACATTGGATTTAGATACACGATGAAGTGTAAAGGCGAAATAATAATGTGTAAAATAATATAATCGTATAGTTATCAAATACGAGTAATGTAGAGGATGATGATTAAATAAGTAATTTACATAAATTAATAAAAAAATATTTGGAATAACAAGTATAATTGTGTAAGATGAATTGCGAAGATGAAAAAAATATGGTGTTGTTTGCAAATTGACAGTCATTTAATTAAATAAATATGTTTGGAATTCATAGTCACAGTAAATCAATATTCAATAAAAATAATAAATATAGTGAACATGAGTTTAAAAAAAAATATTTTGTGAATAAAGGTAAAATAAAAAACAAAACAAAAGGTCAGGAATAGTGTTAAAAATGAAACGGAAATAATAACAAAATGAAAATAATGACAATTAATGGGATAATTCCATTGAATCATGTAGCGTTTGGTGTCCCACACAAATAAGAGGAGCGAAATGATTTAACAAAGTCACCAATAGTGCCGTCGGAATGCAGCATCGATCCGTGAGAAGCGGCAATCATGAGTGGAAAAAACAAGTCCATAAGTACACGTAAACGTTTACATCGATATCAAAAGAGTTCGCTAAATTATCCAGTCTTAACATAAAAGCAAGTGCAATTCAGAAAATGTGTCAAGATTTTTTTGAAAGCTTCTTTTTCGACGACAATGATTGCCCTTTCTCTGACCACTATTTAATCTCTATTCGTCTAATGCCTATGACACTACGTCTCCACACTTGGTCTACTTTCAAAAAAATCTATTCCTTTTTTTGTCACTAAATTTCGGAATCTTATTTCTTTGTGAAAAGACACATTTTCTGAATAGACTGCATCGCTTTACAGTATTCTTAATCTAGAACGCCCAGTGAGCGCGAATTTTAACAAAAGTACGTAATTACAGAAATCACAACAACTACTACAAAATTTAGTTTTTAATTAAACAAAAATAATGCTAAAGTAAAGTTTTACGACCAGGCTCCTCTTGGAAATGTCGTAGAAAAAGACTAAAAGATAAGCCAAGTCTTTCCACATAGAAACAATATTTGAAAGGCCAAAATAGGCGGTGAGATACCACCGCAAGTATCGTAGTCGCAAGAATAAAAGCGAAATAAATAAAACTATAAAGAATGAAAAACGAACCTGCAAGGCTTGCACCATTGATTCTGTTGGTCGAGGCCGTACCTCGCACGACATTTCTTCAAATTATTTCCTGGAAGTTTCATATTAAATGTGTTAGTAAAATACTCCTCGAAATTTTCCCCACACTCACTCGCGTTCGATTCTCACTCAAAATTAACGTTTCAGATTCTACTTTTAAGTCCGGTTTTATAATTTTCGGAATGACCAAAATAATAAATAGCAAAATCAATCACAATTTAAAATCAATTCTCGTTCAAAACATATAAAAATATGATGTCGAGTAAATTTTGCGGTTCGTAATCGGGAAAATAATATTGCGAATGTCATTACAGCGAAATAAAATTTACCGGAAATCATATTTAAAGCGTCTTAAAATAATTACTCATACAACTACTCACTACGAAAAAGCCATGCAGAAACCCCCTCCACACGTTAGTAGCATGCAGGGAGGAAGGAAAAATGAAAAGGACCATAACGGAAAAAACATTGGTTTTAAAAATAACATACTACACGCATAAACTGTCGAAAATAATATCTAACTACGGTATACTGCTATCCGAAATAAAAACCACAAATAAAGATGACGCTTATAAGCAAAATTTAAGCAGAATAGGTTCTCTGGAATCAAAAGAAATCAAGTTTGGCCAGAATCATTGGACGCTCGGACGCGTGGGCGTCCCGAAGGCTACTCTCTGTTCAGCTGTTGCCATGCACTCAGTGTTTCAGACTCCTTAGCATTCTTAACCACGGAAGGCTGTCCCAGCCTTTCGGAGCGCTTGTACTAACTCCCTGCAAAGCAATTACTCAACTGTTCCTTTGACTAGACTGTCATGCACGCTTCCCGAATCGAAGAGTCTCGGAGCAGAGTAGCCAAAAACCGGGACAACCTTCGAAGGAGTGCCACTTATGTCAGGGTGTCTCGATAAATAGCGTTTGTATAAACAAAACAGAAAGAAAATAAATAAATGCGATAAATATTTAAATAAAAAAGATACTGGTAAGTCTACAACCTGTACCCCAACCATAGACATTCGGCAATATTGTCGTTCGTTCAGAGTTCAAAGCAATTGAACTTCGGGGAGGGATAGGTGCGGGAGGGGAACAACGAGCGTCTCCACTGTTAATCCTCAATTAAGCGGCCTCCTTGTTAATGAGGCGGCGGAGACGGGCGTTGTTCCGTCGGCCGATTATTGGATGCTCTCAAGCGAACGCAGTTTCGACGGAGAAAAGGCAGTACCTCCATCGGTTGTCTCCTGTTTTCGTTTCCTCTTCTTGCCCCTTTGCGTATTAGCCCTAGACGACCAATCAGGATATAGCTGCATGTGCAGCTGCCGTTCCCGGCGCGCCAACTCGTAATACTTGGCTTGCTCCTCACGGCCGAGTGCATGCCACTATTCAACCGCCGCAATATGGAAAGAAAAGATAAATGCACTTCACGCGGAGTCCCCTACGATGGTGCTAGAAAACCGGCCCCGGGGGCGCCTGACGGAAATTTTGAACCTACTAATGAGAATGGCCAATTGGGAGTTCCTCACAGAACCTATTCTGCGGTCTTTCGGAGACGCGGCTGTCTAGACATATAACAAACCAATATAGTTTCCGATAGGGTAGGGTACAGCACGGTCACTCGACGACTAAGTACACAAAACACGTAACAACTGGGGCGCGGGGCGGCGCGGGCCGGGGCGGAGTGGTGCGGCGCTCGAGTCCGGGACTCGGTTCGGGACTCGGAGTCTAGAGTAGATCGAGAGCGGGTTTTTGAACTTGCAGTGAACATTGAGCTCTCAGATTAAAATATATTTAATACTTTTATTTTTTAATTTTACTAAGATTTTCAAAAGTAGAGAGACAATCACAATAACACGTTGAATTACACGTATAATAGTAATTAGAAAAGATGTAGTCCTTGTTTTTCAAATAAGTAAAATTTGTAAGATTCTTCTCAATCATAGTCACTCCGTCCTATATCAATCGATTGAAGATATTTTGTTTAAATCTTTAACTCCACTTACATAGTTCCTATCCAAGTAGGCTTTAGACACTACCGGCACCTCAGACTCATCGCAACAGAAGACTTCGAGCACGCAAACGACCCCAAACCTCACGTTAAATTTAATCCTTTTGGAATTGGCTATTCGAGTTCTACGAACCCCGTCAATAGACTCGAACCTTGGTCCGCACTAGCCGTCGCCGCCCCGCGCCCGCTACTCCGACTCGTGCGCAGGTTTCTGCCGCTTTTCTAGCACGTGCGCTCACGCAGACGGTACGGAAGGTACGAGATTCGAACACCACACACGCACACTCACATACAGGAGAGGAGGATGCTCAGTTAGTGACAAGCCTCGGTTAGTCCTGGCGGGACGAGATTCCCCTTCACGCTCTATGATTGGCTGAATCCATTCATGGACCCAACAGCTCAAAAAGTTCCAAAGGATCCATTGAAAAAGGTTCGAGTCCTAAGGCAATTTTCGAGTCTTCTTTCATCCAATACGATTTTGACAATTTTGTAAAAAAAAAAATAATAGAACAACATTATTCTGGACTTACCAATATGTGAGCTTTTAAATGAAAGACCTGTATGTCTGGTCTTTTCATGGGACCGAGAAAGACCTACTTAATTTAAGTAATACTTAACTACGAACAGTTTTTCAATGAACTATAGATTCTAATAGTGAGTATTGGATGAAATAAAATCCGGATTATTGAATGAGTATTGGGCATACTGACAAATGTCATGAAGAATACTCCAACATCATGCTTTGTCAACGTCATCTCCTCATAACCTTGAGGTCAAAAGCAGTTTACGTCTCCAAGTCAGTGTATGCTTTATAGCACATGTCAAAACCCTGTGATTACCAGAAATGTTATTAACAATAGATCCCAACGAACACATTAGTCTATGTTGGATTCATCAATGGACCTGAACTCATCATCGTTCCTTTCAAATGTATAATTAAAATGAACCAAAATTGTTAACAGTAGAAGAATAAATAGAGAAATATGTCTGTAGGCATATTTCTTATGAATTCTTTATGTAGCGATAGATTTTCAGAGCAAATTAATGATATGAGAGTAATACCATGAAAAAGAACGAGGATTTAAGTAGACCTGGTCTTCTATAGCAAGTTTTAACTGCAAATTATAGCGTTTACGAGAAGATAATCTGCAGAGAGAGAGATCCTCAGAGTTTAATGTTAACGCAAACGTGTTGCGTTTAAAACTAGTATAAAAGACCCAGTAGACCATAGAGGGCGAAAGGCAAGATTCTCCGCGGGCGGGCGTGTTAGTGCGGGGAGTCTTGCCAGTCCAGGTTAGGGAGGGGATGGGGGGGTGAAGCGAGTGTACAAAAGCGTCGACGTGACCCAGCCCTAGGGGAACCCCAGGTCCAATACCTCCCAGCTCGGCTGGACTACGGTCCTTTTTCCGCTTTTTCTTTTTGGACCCGTAACCGTAGTTGTCCCTGGCGCTCCAACCGGGATACAACTGCATATGCAGCTGTCGTTCTTGTCTTGCTTTCTCATAGTACTTTGCCTGCTCCTCGCGACTCAAGGAATGCCACTGCGTTTGACAGGATACTAGTTACGATTGGTCAGTCTCGGTGACGTCCCGGCGTCCCGTTTCTGAGTTCTCGATTGGTCATCATTATTGGTAACGAAAATACGGCACTTATGTCTACTACAACTAAAAATTTCAACTAATTTCCCATTATTTGCATACCCAATATGGATAACTTTTCAAACCTATGTAAATTATATGTCACCAACTTTTAGTAACGCAGTTGTTTTATTTTATGCCTAAGTATCTTGGTGTAACCATATCGGCCGTTATGACCCAATTAAGTAACGAAAAAGAACGAGTTCTCAATTTGATGTGTACGTACTTATAGCATGCTATTGATATCAAGTTTCATGTGAGAAAGAAACGAGATTAATTTCAATTGTCTCGTGTATAGTTTCATGTTAACTCTCCGAGTTTCTGAATACACTTTAAAAATATGTACTTATAAATATCATTATCTATGTAATGAAAAAATAATCAATGTAATGTTACCACGTATTATGTACTGAATAATATATAATCTTATCTCATTGCACATATTGGAGTATGTATCCGATAAAAATAACATCAATGCCAAATAACACAAGTAATAAAATTGCATAACAATGCATTCCATACACATTACGTTTAAATAATATCCGCTAATTTACCAGTTTGTTAAATCTTATCTATATATTCAAAAATATACAAAAGTTCTACGTAATTTTTCCGACTGAATGTCAATAATATATGAACAATTTACTCCTTGAATTCGTATAATTCAGACATCAAATGTGATAATAATAAATCGATTCCATTTGATTGTTTTTGTAGATAATAAAATTCGAACATGATACGCCGCACGTACTTTCGTTACCGATAAAATTGTACCAAATGAGAGTTCACGAAACGGAAAAACAAATCAACTTAAACACTGAATTTGTGGGTTTAAACACTTGTTACTCTTGTTTGGAATGGGATTTATTCCGAGAACGGTAGCCAGTTCGGTTCTCGGTAGCGGCTCGCGTTTATTATTCAGCACCGGTACAGATAGCAGATACGGCGACGCATTGTCCGCCATACTTTGTTTATTGATGACTAGTCGCATTCCTAACAAGATTAACAATGAGTAACATTGTAAACATAATCCACCTTTCGGGTGGACGTTAGAGACCATTTATTTGAAGTAAGGTTTACAAAAAAAAGTAAAAAAAATCTTTAAAAAAAAATTTTGTCTAAAAAGTAAGGTCAGCAAAAAAAAATATTTAAAAAAAAAATTAACTCACCCGTCTGCCGAGGATCTGGTTGATGGCGGCGGACTCCTTGAGCGTGCACTCGGCGACCACCTTCGCCCTCATTTCCTTCATGTACAACATGAAGGCGTTAAGGGGTTTTTTTATATGGGGCTTTTTGTTTTGCTCCTTGCTGTTGGTGCTGGCCGTACTCTCAGCCGGCTTGTCACTGGCAGAGCTGCTGCTGCCTTTCTCTAACGATCTGGAATTAAAAATTTAGTAATTAACACTTCAAACTTTAATTAAGACCGGCTCAATGAGTATCGCACTAAGAAACGAGCTATGTTAAATACTAACTGAATTAGTTATTCAGTTAGTATTTAACATAGCATGGGGTTTCTTGTCGGTGTCTAATCGGTGAAATCAACAATTGTCGCCTTTAATAACTAGCGTGTCGACTAATGGTGTATTTGGTATTATCTAGTTATGAATTATCCTAACATTAACTGATTAAATAGATTTTGGGATTTATTTCAGTAATAAAACCGAAATACACGAGTAACGGAAAGACAAGAGAGTATATTTTTTTAACAAAGTTACATCTAGGTAATGGCATTGACCTCAAGACATTAGTGACAAGTTGTAGATGGCGTTGTTATCAGCATGGTTTGCGATTAACTTACTTTAACATTTAACATTTGGCTAGCTAGTCGCATACTCAATCACGCACCCAAAACGATATACCATTAGTCTCCTTTTATGACATGCTAGACAAGGAACACAGTTGCCACAGTATTTTAAAGTCCCAAACCAACACGAGACACATACGGAACATTACGGAAGTATAAATGAAGACTTTAACTCTACCACTAACTATATTAGTCGATTGTCCTGCTAACCTTACTTAAGGTTAAGTCTACTTAACCTAAGTTCACAAACCGATCGCAGTTTCACGTCCAATTACGTTTTATTGCCCCTAATTATTAGTTCTAGTTTATTTGTTAACCTCAGTGCTGATAACATACAACATAGTAACTTAAGGAAAAGTATGCACAACTTTGTATGCGTGGGTAGTTTTGAATTGTAAACAGATCATTAAAAAAATACATATATGATCATGTGTGGTCATCTTCGAAAGCGGTAAACAGAATAAAAGGAGCATTATAATCCTCTGGCTACATTTAGCTATAAAATAAAATTCAGCTGGGTTAGATGAAAATTGTCTATACAAGGGACTTTTATATATTTTTTTATTAGAAATAATGTGTAGTGATAAAGCAATGACACATAGAACGAAAAATGTCCAAATCCTATTCGCATTAAGCCAGTTTTATTCAGTTCTTATAAATTACAAAGCTTGTAGTTTTTTTTTATATTTTAGGAAGCTGAACTATTACCTAACGTTGTACTACATACCATGGACCTATCAGATTTATCTAGCAAGCGCAGGGATCAATATGTTAACGAGGCTAGGTGTTAACGACAAACAGACAGACGTAAACAACGCGCGTCCGGTTGGATATAGACGCGCCGTTTCCGCTGCGCGGGCGCAGTTTCTACTAAACTCCATATGCGGCCCGGATAGGGATGGGCTGGCGAGTTGTCGATGAAATGTGAAATGTAAATAAGTTTGGCAGTTGGCATTTGCGTATGATTTTGAGTTTGGGTAGCATCTTTCTAAGTAATTTTTTGTTTAAATATACAACTTATTTTAAACAATAAGGTAAGTTTATCTATAAAAAACATTGCGAACCGGTGGTAGATTCATATTATTAGTTGATTTTCGAATTGACGATTTATAAGTTTATCAGTGTTTGTTTAAAACCTATATAAATAAAGAGTATTTTGACTTTGACTATAACTATTAGCTACTTACCCTCGAGTCAGATCAATGTATGTGATGTAGTCTAATATTTATTATGTATTATCATAACTATGATTGCTTTTGATTAATTAACAAAACCTTATCGGCTTGACAAAGTATGTTAGTTAAAAAAAAGTCAGTCATAATGTGACTTTATCTAATATAGATTTCAAAACCTTGTTTGAAACTTTATCACAAAGTTTTATTGTTTAAATTTTAATAACCTACTGTGCAGCAAACTTCATAAACTTTACTACTTTGTTTATAACATATATCCTTTTAATAGACTAACCTACCGTTTAGTCGATAGAAGCCATAATTGAGTGTGTCCCGAGAGTGAAATAGAATTAAGTGGCACACTTTAATAACGTAAATGAACAGCAAACGAGAATATAAAATCATATTATTAGCTCTAACCCAGCCCAGTTTTATTTTTGGCTGAATGTGGTTAAATGAGCCTGCTGTCCATTTGACTCTGCCTACACCTTCGGCGATTATGGACGTGATGTTATGTATGTATTACTAGCTGTAATAACAGCTACAAAAATTAATTCATTACTGGTACATAGTATTATTACCTACTAGTTTCCGTGGTCTCGTCTGTGTATTCCTCAAAATAAAACTAAAGGATTATTATCGCAGATCATGATTTGAAACCCTAATATAACATAGCAATCAAGTTATCCTATGGGTAAAGTAGATTAAAAGATCTGTATATAAACGTGCATAAGTTTCCACCTTCAACACATTAAAATTCTTTTAACGTTAATATCAATTAAATACTACAATGTATTACAACCAAGTCTTGCGAGTTTATTCACAGGCAATAGTGAGTTCAATGACAGTCCTAAATCTGATAACATACGCAAATTCGCAATGTGCACTTCGACTATAAAGACGGTTAAATACCATATCGAGTGCTACACTCGTTACATCACTAATGGCCGACGTCACCACCGCCGCCACGCGACAACCAACCTTAACACCAAGCAATAAGAGCCACGGTAAATCAATAACGTATGAAGTTTATCTGTTACAGTTGAATTTAAAGCTCACAAGTGATGATTGTTGTTCTAGAATAACGGACAATAAATTTCACACTTAAATGGTATGGTTATAAAGTTGGTTTTGCCTTGAACGCGCTGAAGGACGGTGGCTAACTTGACTTCGTGTAGAATGCAACATATTATTTACGCCGTAACATGAACGGAATATGAATTAGTTTAGGGCTTTATTTGTGTAGAACTTTTGTGTGACACGACAACTGTTTGATATGAACTTTCGACCATTTAAACTAGTTGTTACTAGTGGCTTCGTCTGCGGGGAATTAAACAAAAACATTTTTGTGTCTATTGCAGTTAAAAATAATAGTAGCCTTTGTAACTCTTTGACTGGCTCGATGGCGCATTCGGTAGTGACCCTGCCCCATGCGCCAAGAGTTGTGGCTTCGATCCCCACCCAGGACAAAAATTCGTGTGATGAATACTTGTGTTTGTTCTGTGTCTGGGTGTTAATATATTGGATATAGACACAGAACTAAGTAAGTATATATTTGTAATACCACTGTTGTTTCTGATATCCGTAATACAAGTGCTTAAGCTACTTACCTCGGAGTCAGATCAATGTATGTGATGTCGTCGGACATTTATTTATTATTTTATAACATAGCTATCTGACTGTGGAAGCCACATCAGTCGGTTCAGCTGTTTAAAACAGCTAAGGCTGGATAAATCACACAGACAACAATAGAAAAGTATACCTGTACCTGCAAATTAATGTAATGTTCGTTGTAGTATAGCAAAATAGCTAAGTCCGACGTTGCGGGATTAGCTAGTAACAGCATATTTTTGGGAATTTGTGTTTTGTTTGAAACCTCTATTTTATACTATGACAATATTGGGAAAAGAGCTACTAGAAGTGCTACTAAAAGTGCTACTAGAAACCATAACTTAAAACGATTCGATTTGGTTTGGTTTGAATATCGAACATAAGCAAGCATTATTATTTAACCCAAAGTTTGAGAGTACAAAGTTGTCAGTAACGAATCAAATTTACTAATTCTGTCCGATTGGCGATTACGACATTAGATATCATTTGAAATCGTGACATCTCTACAATAAATCTTCTCTTTATCATATACAGAACCCAAAAAATGCAGTTGGCTTCACATCAACTCAAGGAATAGGTTTTGAGTAACGTGAAATCGTACACTCGGCCCGTCCACTCCTGTGTACGGTCGAGAGCACTAATAAGCATACGACCTATTCAAAAATGAACTTTGTTACAATGTTATAAGGACCCGAGTGTACATTTCATTGCTGGACTGTACGTCACTCAAAAATACACAATCACTGGCGTTTAAGGTGGGTCGCCAGTGGTAGCGTTCAGATCAATCTGTTTTGATTGAATAGTTGACGGAATGAACGAATTGACATGCTTTTCATCTTTCTAGAGAGTTATTTCATGTTCGTTGGGTTCCACTTGCTCCAGCCTTCGTAACTCTTAGATGAGGAAAACCAGACAACTCCACCGAGCTTCCATCGTCCTTTTTTACGTATTAAGTGTTGAAACCTTACAATACAATAAAAACTTAAAGTATAGCCAGTTTTCAACACAACACAAATTTTGTTTGTCGTTTTTAATTAAAAAATTGTCTAAGCTTTCATATTTCATAACGGTGAGACTCTGACCGTAAATCTATGGAATAGAGCCCAAAAGTGCACTATTCGGCCACGGCCCGCTCACCGCTGACACTACCACCACAAACGATACCATACATAAATGTGCAGGTACAATCATGTAAATAAGTTTGTGCCGGTGAAATTTAATTAAGATGATATATGAGAAGCTGTAACGGGTTCCAACGGTCAGCAGAAGAGGCGAGATTAAAATCATTTTTATGTGACAACTGACAAGGCGACGAATGCAAACGGCTGGATCGCGATTTATCGAGCGGTTTGTGGGTTAAGTTTGATGTATTCAGCTGTCAAAGGGCCATTTGGCACATGAGTTATTGTGGTGTCATCATTTTTTAAGAGGCACTAAAATTAAGCTTAAGACTGAGCATTTATTAATGAGAGACGTTTCCCGTATAATTTTTTTTCTAGAAAATACATACCTAGATATTTGCTATCACGTCCATGTCGTATACGCAGAAGCCAAGGAGAGGTAAACCTGTTTTATTTACTTTAGTTAAAAACAAAATTTGACAAGCTCGATGGCGCATTTGGTACTGACCCTGCCCCATGCGGCAAGAGTTGAGGATTCGATCCCTACCTAGGACAAATATTCGTGTGATGAATACTTGTGTTTGTTCCATGTCTGGGTGTTAATATCCAAAAGTATATATTTGTAATACTGCTGTTGATTCTGATATCCGTAACACAAGTAAGCTACTTACCTCGGAGTCAGATAGATCAATGTATGTGATGAAATCTGATATTTAAAAAAAAAATTGGGACGGAAAATTGTGAAAATGTTGTAAAAAGTGGCTTGGTGCTTTAAAAGGGTGTACATGCTATGTCCATAGCTTAGCATGTCATAAAATACGACTAGTGGTGTATCAGGAGTTTATGATTATGTATGCGACGAGCTAGCCATTTCCGACTGCTTTTTCTTAATTTTATTTTTTATAAAATTTATCTGAAATGTTAGATGAAAATATTAAATGCAGCTAAATTTTATACAGGTGGTGAAGTACAGATAGTGAAGAGATATATTTCGTGCTAACCGGTAGCGGCAGCGCGTGCGCGCCGACCGTACCGCGCATAATCACGCGCATGCTTCGTTTGGGCGCACGCGCATTGTGCCCGGATTTTTCTTTTCTCTACTTCCTTTTTTATCATTCCCCATTTTTAGGTTAGGGTTCCACAACGACACGGCTAAATGACACCTTAATTTTTTTATGAAATAAACAAGTATAAACCTATTAATAAAGCTTAAATTTTCAAAAAGCATAGCAATGTAAATTCGGAACTATTAACATTGCAGAAATCACCATTTTTGTTTTCTTTTTTACGCAAAAGCATAATTATTTTTCTAAAATAAAAGTTATTAATCTTTCTTAAGCCATTATAGCTGTCTAGCTTTATAGGTCGATTGACAGGGGTCAACGAAAGTTTCATAAATATTCAAAACAAACAACAATAATTTCATCCATGTTTTTTAGTTTTAACTACCGCATATACTTTATTTAATTTAATATGTATAAAAAAGAGCCTCAATTGTTTAACATCCGTAAAAATAACATTTAATTTTAATTCACTTACTCAATCACGGAACCGCACTCTTCCTACACCGGACCGCCCTTGTCCGTTTTTATCTTTTCCCATTTTTAAACTAGCCCACTGCAGGAAGTCGTATATTTAACATCGCCGTTCCCCGAACTAATTTAGTGTAGGACTCGCCGTTGCTAGCACTAACTCAAGTTATAATGTCTGTGACATTTTATTTTATAGTCATTCTATTTCTGACGTAGAATCGGTGGAGGAAACAGTTCATCCTTGTTCTTTGTCCGGAATTTTTTTTTGTTTTCAACGTTTTTAAGACTTGTGTGAAATATTGGATGTTTAGTTTTCGAAATAAACTTAGATTAGTAGGCATTCAGTATAAAATTACCGTGAATGCTACGTCATTCAATTAGCCACAAGAGTCTTACCTATAAGAACTAGCTATTAGCCGCGATTTTGTTGCGCGGGATAGCACAAAAAAAAAATTTTCAATCCCAATTTAAGTCCGTCTTTGAGGTCTAATTGATTTCAACGCTATAATTCATCAAAATTGGTTAAGTGTGTGTGTTTTGACGTAAAAACGGACCAGACACACACACTTAACCGATTTCGATGAATTTTAGCGTAAAAACAGACCATACACACACACATTCAGATTACTAAGGATACAGTTTCACTTTGGTGTTAAAGTTGGCGTCCCGTCAGAAAGCATTGGCCCGTTTACAAAGAAGGCAAGTCATCACAATTAGGTCTCTGACATGGTAGATTCCCATCCCATAGGAGGTCAGTGACCCGCGCCGCAGCCAGGCGTCATAATAACGCCATGGTCATGATTAAGTGTTTATTTTTGTATTCAATTATAGAAATAATTTTGTGTGACCTAAGATGTTCGGGATTATTGATAACGGCATTTCTTTACCTTAACTTTAATAAAAGCTTTTCTTTAAGTAAACGAAAAAAATTTTTTTTAAATAAAAGAAGAATGTCAGACACCCTGGCCACGAAACCAAATGTTTCGTGTGATAAACTTGAACATTTGTACCGAGTCAAGGATGTTTATAAACGTATTTAAGTATGTCTATCCGTTCACCTAGTATCCATAACACAAGCTTATATGCTTAGTTTGATACTAGGGAATTAGTGTCAGTCTAGAGAATTTACTTTTATTTTATTTTTTAAATAATTTTGACAGATAATCAAAAAAAATTGTTTTATCAAATATTGTTTACTGTGACTGTACAGGTATCAAGAACAGTTGTTACCTCCCAATCACTAAAACAAATACTCTGTGTAACTCTAAAAGCGCCCTAACGCGATTCCGTCGCATCTGTCCCTCGCCCTTATCGCCCATCTACATTAGGGGTGGACACAACCAGTATTGTAATAGCGATACGATCTAATGACTGGGTTGCCACCTTTTTGGCATGTCCTGACAGTTTTTTTGGATCCTGTAGCGAGAGAGGCAATCTGTGGTAATGAGTGACGTGAAAATTGGTTTTGATTAGAAGATTGTAGTGTAGGTAGTGTTGCATAGATCAGTAATTTTTGTATATCTCTTCTCTCTCTTTCACTTCCTTCTCTCTCTCTCTCTCTCTTTCTCTTTCTATTAGGTACTCTCAATTGGCTTTATTAAAATATACTAAAGTTGACAGTCCACTCAGGTGCACAACTAAATATACATATTCTCTGTGTCCCCACAAAACTCAATACATTAATTCATTTAGTATAGCAAATAGCGAATGTTGATATTAACTAACTAACTAAAACTAAACTTCACGCCACTTTCCTAGCGGGGTAGGCAGAGAGAACCGAACGCCATATGGCACGATCCTTATACACCTCACTCGCCTCTTCACCATTCATAATCCTTTTCATACAAGCTTGATATTACTATTTAAAAACGAAATATCCAATGATTACTAAAGCATTTAAGTAAATATACAATTTGAAAATTACTTTTTAAAAAACGAATGTCCGAAAATTACCTAAGTAGGTATGCTTTTATTCTTCGGTATGAACTTTTCGCGATTCGGGACTTATCAAAATCACATACAATCTAATCTACTAGGGTAGCAACCCTACGCACAGGGTAGATACAATCGCGAATGGGTAAATACTAAGTGGGCGCGATACGATCGCAACGATACGGCTAAAGGGTGCGCGAACAATGTTGCGCGCGCGCCGGTCCGGGCCGATTGAATCGTTTACGGGACTATTATTATAATATCGCGTTTGACGTCTAGCTGTTATGAGAAGCGGGGGCGATTAAGCGATTTGTGTTTTTAACTGTTTTAATGAAACTTGCAGGGGTTGTGAATGGTGGGCGTTTAGAAATGATTTTGAAACGACGGTAGATAAATATAACTTTATAGTGATATTTTTCATTACTTTTTTGCGTCAACATTGCCATAATAAGGTCAAAATAAAGTAATTTATTTTTAAAACACAAGCACTGTCAATCCGGCACTTTTTATCATGTGACGTCAGATATATTTAAGTCTTCCATAGACACCGATTCCTTAGCTCTTGTATGTATGTAGCTGTTTGCTTGTGCTATGGATACTAGGTAACGGACAGGCATGACTCCAATATGGTATTTGTTTAATACATTGAACATTTGCCCTAGCGGGATTCGATTCCGCAACCTTTGGTTCCCTGGCCAGGGTCTGACCATTCGACCAGCTAACCTGTCTGGTAGTAAATTTTTCAATGATGTTTTTTGGAGTTTACACTTACCTCGCATACCGCGATTGGTAGGAGTCGACGTCAGCCTTGGAGGAGGGCGGCGGGACCAGCGCTGGACCTAGGCCCAGGCCCAGCCCACCGCCCAGGGTCGGTGAGAACCGGTACAATTCACTACAACACAATAACACAATGTCAAAATAGCTACAACCCAATAATACCATGTCCAAATCGCCAGAACACAATAACGTGATGGCTATGATCAAAGAATGACAATAGGTAGCATGTTATAGAAAATACCAGGATTGATGATCACATACCGCCATCTAGCAAAAAAAAGAACTATAAAAATCAGTAGTATGTAATCAAATACTATATATTTGCATGATGTGTCACCCTACCCATTAATGTCTAACATCAATCGTTGACGCTCTACAGTTGACGATACAACCAGTTTTACCCAGCTCATTCTACAAATTAGCCACGGCATTGACATCATGAAAACACAATGTGATGATAACACAAAAACACAATGTGATCGCAATCATTCTGTTATAGGTCCAGTACGAAATGAAAACTATACTATCTTCTCTAAGTTGTTTAGAAATAATTTAAGATGTTTAAAAGAAATTTTCTATTACATTCCGGGCGTTGAAGCTCAAGTGATGACGATATCTATGGTATGATCTATAGTAACAATAACCACAGCTTCACCGGCGAACAATTAGCTTCACCTCAGTTACTATATTGACGCAAGATGTCTGCTGAGCTAGACTAATAAACTACTGTGCTAGACTAGTCTAGTTTAATGGTTTATCGCTAGATCTAGCCTGTCATTCTTGACGGTACTTTGCTCTCGATTGCGTCCAGGGTGGACCTAGTCAATACCTGGATGTGCGCTAGACAATATCTAGCCTCAATACCTTAATGATACTCTATTCTAGATTAGGTCTAGCCTATCAAAACCTGGTTGGTACTTACCTCGACAGACTAGAACTTGGGATCGGCAGCGAGGTGGGGTACGGGCTCCGGAAGCCACTCGCCGCCGAAGATATGGGGTACATACTCGGAGTGTGCCTGGGTACACGAGTTAATTGTAAAAAACAACATTCATTTGTAAATATATATATATATATATATTTAGTATATATCTAGTTATATATCTAATTAAGAAAAAAAAACGTGGATAAGATAAAAAAGAACTTCTATGATGAGAAAGTAACACTTGATTTGGGGCGGTTTCTCAATTGAGTTATTTGTTGAGAAATATTTCAATTAACTCTTGAAATATAAAATAAATGCTATTACTTTCAGTTATACTTTTTCCCAAAAATGTCCAATCCTTCGTGTGATTTCGTAAATTGTTTAATATAATAACTAAATACTCCGAATACTCAATTAATGTGAAGGATTGAAAGGAGAAATATCGTATAACTCTTGCCTACCCACACCAGGAATCCAAAAACAATCACACAAAATAATTAAACATAAAGCAGTGGTACTCACCACGAGGCTGCTACTTGCGACATCTCCGGACTGAGCATGGGGTAAGGGTACGTACCCCCCGGGAAGGGGTACATAGGCGTCCGCGCCAGACCAGCAGCTAAAACATCACCGATCCGGTCGTGAGTACAAAATTAATTAAAAACCACCCTTTGATCTCCGAGGGTAGTTATTTTCAACATTATTGAAAGGTCCAATCAACTGTATCATTATAAAAAAGACACAAATTAGTAACAATTTTGATGAGCGGGCTGTTTAATTTGTTACAATTTTCATTTCATTTTATATTTTCCTGAGGAAAATATAAAAATCCACCTACTTATTTCAAAGCTGCCAGAAAGTTTTAATTGAGAAACATAATATTTTTTTTATCATAAACGGTTTTTACTTGCAAACGCTTTCTGAGAACTTATTAAAATTCAAATCTGATGAAATTTGTTTCTAGTTTTTTGGCAATAATTTGTAGTTCTAAGTCCAAGTTATATATCAAATACTACAGTATCTCGTAAGTTAAATCATCGTTTATTGAAAAACGCGTCTAAACATTTGGATTTAACATATTTTTTAATATTCCCATTTTTCGTGTTTTTAAAACGCCAAACCAAGACATGTAGGTACTGCAAGTAAAATGTTTTGACCTTTCATAAAGCCTTCGTTCGTTGATAATAGTTGACAAAGCTGTAAAATGCCCTGACACTTGGTTAGTAAATTGACATATTTGTCCACTTACCGAGCTTGGAGTCGAGCTGGTATGGGGGCGGTATGCCCATGTGGGCTGGGGGCGGCTGCCCCAGGTCTCCACCAGGGCAGAACAGCGACAAGCTGCCTCCAGCTGGCAGACCCATCTTACCCGTCTGAAACAAACAGATGACCAACATTATTAAGAGTATTCATAGAATTATACATTCATACAGTCACGCCTTTTACCCATTGCGTAGGCAGGATCAGATCCATCACCGAATTATAATATAAAAATAATAAAAAATTAAGATGTGATGTGTAAAAGTTGTGTGTGTTATTTGAAAGTAGTACCTATAATATCATCTGCTTAGATTTGAGAATAAAGTGAAAGATAATTATTAATTAAGTAATAATGATGAATTTCACTAATAAGTCATGTCCTAAATAATTCCATTGGATCATAAAATCGCGATAAAAATGATCCTGTTCCTTAAAAAAGTTACTTAAGTAAAATGACGACTCGAAACAAAATAACCGCTTTGCTACAAAATTTTAGAAAGTACAATATTTTATGTAAAATACACAACATAATAATCTCATACACTCACATAATGATATACACTAAATAAACTTACAGACCCACACAAACATGGCCGCCTTTAAATCATCGTGAGGTTTGCAAAATATGAAAACTAACTAACTAACTAAACTTCACGCCACTTCCCTAGCAGGGTAGACAGAGAGAACCAAACGCCATATGGCAAGATCAAAATATGAAGAAGAAAGAAAGCAAAATATGAATTCGCTTCAATTACCCGTTTTAATAATGATATTTAATATGTTTGATAAAGAGCTGTAGATTATGTTAATTAAAAAAGTAATTATTATCAGGTCACCAGACCGTGAATTAGATAACGATTTTGTAAAATATTCAGTTAAACTTTATCTTTTTAGCTTTTACATCATAGATTTGCTGTTTATTAACAAATATATTAACCTCACCGCTAGGGAAATTCCGGGGAGCTAGTTAGTTATATTAACCAACAAACTAGATTTTCAATATATTAAGAAAAGAGACCAAACTTCTGTTGAGATGTAAGTTAGTGGATGTTGTCATTCATCAACTAGTGTGTATTCCATCTATTTCCCATGTCACCCCTTAATCAAATAAACATTTATAGTGTTTCTTATTTGACGCCATATTAGACAGTAAAATAATAACTAAAAACAAAACTTCTTTGTCTCTCAATACATTTGTTGTTAATCTAACATCACACAGTCGGCCAAAACTAAAACGCGGCCGAAAGTCGCTAACAAGCTGCGAAACTACCGCGAAAAAAGGGCCGAAAAAGTGGAGCCGAAAGCCCAACTAGTCGACGGGAAGACAACGCGTCATTAGCAAGTAAATTGGCGGCTTGGCCGTATAAATTTTGTTCCGCGCTCCTCGTCGCCAATTATGCAAAATGGCGCCCAACGAGGGGGCCATTCAGGCGCGCCGCACTTCCGACCCGAGTGTCTCACCTCTAATTAAACGGGACTTCTTTTCAGCACTTTATTATGCGAAATAAACGCCAGTATCGTACTGTTCGTGTCGTTTAATAATTTTTTAATTATTATAATACTGCGCGTTAGGGCCGTGTTACATTGGACTTAAAATGGGAAATTTTTTGTTGCATTTTAATATTCTACTCCATTTATTACCGATACAGTAATATCTTTGGACACATTTTGATAAGAATTATACGTACGTTACATATATTGGTTACAAAACAGAAACTTTTAACGTATAAAAAGTAAATGCAAAAACGATTTTTATAACAGCATGAATCCCAATTATTACTAAACAAACTGTATCTTATACTCGTATTCATTACGAAGGAACCACAAACAAACGAATAACTAGTTCGAAAAACTCCAAGCAACAATAGCCGGTATACCGCCCGAACCAGTTTCAAAACCCCGCATCATTCCGAACAATTGAAGAGCGAAAGGAGCTGACAATTCCTTCGCCACTCGTCCATATTCCGAAGAGCAGGAACTGCTTATTAAGACAATAATTACCACGAACAAAGCGGCCCACTAATTAATAATAAAACACGCACAAACAAAGCCCTCCATTCACGCTCGGGACAGCTCAAAAAAAAAGACAATAAGAGAAAAAATAACCAAAACGGTGGTCGAAAACCACGACATGCGAGAATGAACAAAAAGAGGCTAGACAATGATGGCTGCGAGACGCACAATGCGGGAGCGAGCTCTTAATTTGAAAATATTTCCATAATAAGATTTGTCTATGGCCGCAAAAACAAAAGGCGAGCGCGCTTTGTCGAGCTGACAGCTCGTAATAATTTAAAAAATGAAATTAGATCGCGCTATTAAAAGCGGCGGAGAGGGTTATTAGCTAAACAACTTTACTCGTTAAAACTTGCATTTTTCAAATTAGTAGATTCGCCTTTTCAGAGTCAGTTCGCATTGAGGAGACTTCTAATGAAGGCCCAGGTGGAGTGGCGGCTATTGAGGAGCCCGGAGTGGGTAGTTACTGCGGCCGCATGAAAACACGTGACGTCACCGCCACTCAAGCGACAACCCTCAGTCGCTAATTGGATCTCGCGGCGATAGGACGCGAGGACCGCTGCCTCAATCGACTAATACTTCAAAATTGAAAAGGTTTGTTAACGACCGGCGAATGTTGCGAACGGCACTCGAACCGGGTTTGCATTCGCTAACTGCTTTAAGTTTTTCCCTGAGTTTTCCGAAGCAATTTTGACAGTCGATATCGTTAAATTGGAATTCCGTTGTAGCCTAAAACGCACGCACACCACCTCGGGGCCTACACCCCTTTAGTTCACCAATGCGGACGAAGTAGGGCGTAATATCTTGAGAGTTCGCCCCCGGATAGGGGGCGTGGAAGCTGGGATGCTGCGTTGCCATGGCGACGATGTGTAGGGTGAGGACACGTGTGCGAGCGGGAGGGAGGCTGTGCGGCTGCGTTTTCCGACCTTGGGAGTTTTGGTCTAGTTCCAGCGTTCTTTTAAATATGGAACAGTCGACTTTTGAACTTAAGATCTTTTCTCGCGCTTTGGAATTGCGCTTTTTTGGAGGGAAGTTTTTACGCTCGCTAGAGCTAGCTAATGCTGATTAGCACACTTGTGATGTAGTGTGGTACGGCGTTGTGATGTTTCCGGATTTTTTTTTCTTGAGTCCCTTTTAGCAGCAACGTTCTTATGGCATTATGTTTTGAAAATAATAGCAACACCACCACCAACTCGATCACTTGCACTTAGTGTTTTTATTTTAATAACAAATATTACCAACTTAAGAACATCTTAAGAAGAAAATCTAAAAGGATAAATTAATGGTTTGGCTGATCACCATTTATGGACAAGAGTATTAACCATGAAAATTGTTATTAAATCAAATATGAAATGATGCATGAAATCTGTTCGTATTTGTGTGAGATCTTTCTACTACTTGAAGGGCTTTTTTATAACTAGCGAATCATAGGAAAAAGCCGCAAAATGAACATTACAAAGCGCACCCCGAGGCCACAACTAGTACGAGCGAGTGTATGTAATGGATCATAACGCCGACCCTCGTTAGGCTCTTCCGCCGTTCGTATCCGGCGCGAAGGACCAATCCGGAAACGGATGAAAAACGGTAGCGTCTAATAGCGGGACTTTAAAGTATTGCGACGTTGGGATCCAAGATTGTTACATGTATTGGTCATGGGATTTTTTCTGTTAGAAATTATTATAAGGGGATTAATGTGATAGTCTGACCAATTTAATAATTTTTTCTATTGATCTAAGTGAGTGAAGCCACGTGCAAAACCTAGTTACAAATACTTGTAATACAATCCTGTATCTGCATAATTAGAATTAATGCTGCAAAGCAACAATATTTTATTTAATGAACTGGAGATAAACTGTTAAACATATTACTGTGTGTTTGTAATGGGTTGTGAATAACAATTTAAAAACTAATTTTCTTCACTCCGTTGCACGTGGCTTATGCTGTAAGCTAGTAAGCGTGTCATAAACAGATATTGAAATTATAATATCGCTAGCAAGAGTTTACTATTATTAAAACAGGTTTCAACTATTTTCACTCGCTTTAATGCCGATTAACCCTCAGTACGTTTTCTCAATGAAAAGTACTATATATACTTTTCTATACTACAGATAATTTGTTTGAAATGTAACGTGACAATCGCTTGAGTAGTTAAAACATCAAAGCGTAATAAACACTTTTGGATTTATAGTATGAGTAAGGATGCCACAGTGAAATGAGATTCGGGATTATCTAACAATCGTAATAATACGTAATTTAACATCCATACATGCATAATATCTATTTGTCAAGCTCGATGGCTCACTCGGTAGTGACCCTGCCCCATGCGCCAAGAGTTGTGTGTTCGATCCCCACCCAGGACAAACATTCGTGTGATGAATACTTGTGTTTGTTCTGTGTCTGGGTGTCAACATCCAATATTTAAGCACATATTTGTAATGCCACTGTTGATTCTGATATCCGTAACACAAGTGCTTAAGCTACTTAGCTCAGAGTCAGATCAATGTATTTGATGTAGTCTGATATTTATTTCTTTTTTATAACATCACGCCCATAATCCCCGAAGGGGTAGGTAGAGTCAAAGGGGCAGCAGGCAATAATATAATATTTTTTTTCTATAAGATTGTATTATTCTCTTACTTACTATAAAAAAAAATAGGAATAATTGTTTTATTCGTATTGATCACGCGGATATAGTATGATATCTAGTTATCTGTATTGAAATGGATTAACAGAACTTACATAGTATGAATCGTATTATTTAAGAATCATAATGTTAATAAATGATAGCATTATCTGTGATTGCTTGTTATGAATTTCTTTAAGTGTATGTTTACACTTATTTGTACAAAACATAAAACTTTAACATGAATATTATTCCCGTTAGTTCTTTAGTATGATAATGGAACTAGTGAAACTTGATAGAAACTCTTAGATCAAAGGGTTAGATCAAGTGCAATTTTAGATACTCCGAGGATAAATATAAGAACGGTACGTATAATAATATCGCCTGAAAAAAAATCATATCCAGTACATTATATATCAATGTATACTATACATAGTGTATAAGCCAAAATCGCAATTACCGAGCACACAGAGGCTATATATTAAATAATCCGTATACAAAACCCTTAAATACACGCCGGCTATTCCAATATCGTAACGAAGGCAGCCTCCGCGCACGTCAAAAACATAATTGGCGTGCCCTTCGATACTGCTCTCTGAACACTGGAAGTGACATCGGGTGTAGTTCATTTCGTGTTGTTTTGAGATGCAAGAGCTGGGTGGTTTGTTAAGAAGAACGAAGGCAAGTTATCTATAGTGGACATCGGATGGGTAATCATAATTTTGTGATAATGTTATAAGAGTTTACTAAATTGTTTTTTTGTTTGAGATCGCGTCAAACATAACCGGTGTGGGTGGATCTCTGAATTGGAACAAAAATTGTTTAAAATATATATTTGTTTCAGAACGTCAAAAGCTTCTTAGCGTTCTGTCCCGTGCTTAATCGGGGTCCGGTAGCTTATGTTTGTTGCAGATAAAAAAGTAAGACTAACTTATTTTTTTAAGCCGCTTATAATGGAAATAAATTTTTTGACTACACTAGACTGAATAATCTGCTAAAATTATAACCTTTTTGACTTCACCGTAGGTGATTAAAGACCGCTCATCTCTCACCAAACCAACAAATGTCAAACTCTAGAAATACCTTTTCCATTAAACACAAATCCGTTCCTCTTCAACATACACATACACGGCACAGGCTCTTTCCAGAGGTCGGCGACCTCTCCCTCCGACCACCCTCCGATATTTGCAAATCTGAATACCAACGACCCTCTCCGATTAGATTTTCTTCGAGTTCGCTGCAGTTTTTGAGGGAAATTTCGTTTAAATAGGGGATATTTTCTTTGTGGAGTCAGTGTGGGGAGGAAGAATTATATGGTGGAGAGTTTAATAGGGAAATAACTAGTAGTCTTACTTTAATATATAGAGATGATCAGCGGGGTCATGTTGTGTGCTGATGGGATGATAATAGTGGATGCGAATACTGATGTAATTGTTTGGTTTTTTTTTTAGTTTAACTGTAAGCCTTCCTCAACTTAAGTAGGTACTGAAAATACTTTAAGAAACCTGTGAAGTCGTTGTTATAAGTTTTATCATACCAACTATAATAAAGTTGCATCGGAGTTTGGTAGATTTTAATGGTTAGAAATATGTATAACTATTGATGAGGATAGTATTTCCTACTAATATTATATATGCGAAAGTTTGTATGTATGTATGGATGTTTGTTACTCTTTCACAAAAAACTACTGAATGGATTTTAATAAAACTTTAGAATAATATAGCTCATACAACTGAATAACATATAGGCTATGTTTTATCGATGTACCACGCGGGCATAAGCTAGATTTCATATAATTCACTAACCTATATGCGTACATTTGTAGAATAAATGCCTTAACCAAAAAGTATAAATAGCGTTTTATCGCTTCTTCTAACAAGCCAGCCCATTTTGATGGATCGTTCTGGAACATTTTGACACTTTAAAAAGCTTCATCATATCTCTCTCCTATTTTACGCCCTACAGAGTAATCTCCGTAAAATCCTTTATTTGTGTGTGTTCACAAACAGGCGTATTAACTTTAACAGAATCAGTCAGTGAGTCATGAATGTACGAGTGTATAAACATTTAACACAAGAACACAGGCAGAGTTGTGAATCATAAATGAACATTATATATCTTGAAGTTTACCTTGTGCAGTTTGAACTGCATGCTTATAAATAAATTATAATAAAATGGACATCATTCGGAAATTTTCAGACGAAATGGTTCACGATTGTTTACTTGTCCCGTGTTGGTCTGTGACTTAAAAATAACGTGCCAACTGTGTTTCTTGCCTAGCATGTCGTAAAAGGTGACTAATGGTATATGGGGTTTTGGGTATGTGATTGTGAAGGCGACAAACTAGCCACTTTTTCACAATTTTTTCAGATAACCCAGCATAGTTTTATTTTTAGCTGAATGTATTTAAAGGGGCCTGCTGTCCCTTTGATTCTGCCTACCCCTTCGGGAATTATGGGCGTGATGTTATGTTATGTTATGTTATGTTATGATTTACTTATATGACGTAAAGTTGTTTTTCATATGTATTACAAGTATAATTATTTGGTATTTATTGGTATTATTTTATTCTGTTTTTACTACTAGTTATTTTTTGTATGTATGGTCAGTGGTAAGATTTTTTTAAAGCTCTTGATAAGCTTATATTTTATTGCTCAAACAAAATTGTGTGATAAATGGAAATGTGATACAGATGTTTGCTCATATTTTATTTAGTTCCAGGGCCCCTTTCTAAAATTTCCGGAGGGCCCTACAAAGACGGGGTCTCTTACTCTTGTGATCCTGCTACGACATGCCCTGATTAAAGCACCGTTGAGGGCCTATAATCACTTTTGGGGACCCCACTACGTCTATTTGCAGCCTCCTACTACTAATCTATCGAACACCGCATTAAACCGTTCTCCAGGTTAACTCAACTCATATAGTATTGCCATCTGTCTGTGTCAGTGGTGACCAATCAAATCAATTCAAATGTCTTCATTGTGCATCACAGGCAAACTGAGAGCAGAAACACAGTTCCACGTCAGTCCTGCCCTTTATGGGCATATGTCTGGGAACTTGTATCCTATGGATGCAGATTTTTTAGTCGCATTACCGCTTAGGTTACTATGGAATAAGAGTAATAATCAACGTTATTTATAGATACGAGAATCTGTTCTTTTAATAGAACTTTAAATGGTTATGGAGCTATTTGTAAATTGGATTTTACTTAGATCCTATAGTAGTCTCCCATTGTTGTTTGGCCAGTCGTTGCCTGTTAATAAATTACAAATTAACAAAACTAAACCTCGCAAAATATGATCACCATATAAAATATCGGTAGCAAAACCGAATCTAGCGGTTAAAATGTCTTAGGCAAGACTTGTGAGAGAAATCGCGTATTTTCACTGTTATCTCGTTAAGATAAATATACCGAGGAGTGCTTCTGAGAATGTATATCTAATTGTGGGAAAATTAGTCGGACCATATTTGTTGAGTTACATCGAACGGATAAGGTATGATCGAGAAAACAAAAACTATTTCAAAATACCAATTACTACAAGTGCTTTATAATTTATACTGATCGGGAAACTGTTTCTTATATATATATTATATTAAAGATATTTGGAATAAATAGCACCATGGATGATTTTAATATGTTTTTGTCCGTTACCTTAGCAAACTTTATTCTTTATTAGTAGATTAATATTTTTCCTGGCTATTGAAAAAAAACAGTCCTTGAACTATTATTAATGACATAGCTTTGTTATCCATAATGAAGTGATTTTAACTCGACGACCTACGTCGCAGTTTTATGACAAGTCTTTGTTTTGAATCGTCATCGTGTAATTTGCATTGGTCTAAATTTAAAAGGTATAAGTTCGATTTCTGATTAGGTCAATGTGAGTAAATATCCGCATAATTAAACAACTGAGACGTTTGATCTTTTGAATAAATTGTCCCTATATAGACAGACCGTTTTAACATACATACATAACATCACGCCCATAATCCCCGAAGGGGTAGGCAGAGTCAAAGGGGCAGCAGGCCTCTTTAACCACATTCAGCCAAAATAAAACTGGGCTGGGTTAGATGGCCTTTTTAATATAACTTCTCCATATGTAAAACGATTGTCGAAACTCTTTCCAATGCTAACGAATAAAATGGTCACCATAACGTCACATTTATAAATTAAATTAAATTTAAACATTTTATTCCGAACACCATGAAACATCATGGAATAGTGAGGACCTAGTATTTATAGCAGATGAGGAAAATTTTAATTCGTTTATACACGGTGGTGTGCCAAGTCTGACGCATTTATTTGTTCAATTTTATAAGAGGAAACAGCATCGGATCCTTCCTGTAGTTTGAGAGAACAGACAGACAGACGGACATTCGGGGTTAGCGTTAACAAATTGTTTACAGATGTAAGTTTTAGATTTATTAATATGACTGGAATAAGTTAATTTTTCTTTCAAATAAATGAATTACTCAAGTTTCTTATCTTTGTTATTTTAAATAACATTTAACAAAGGGAGTTTTTAATTAATTTTGCTTACTTTTAAGCAGGCCATGCTGTTTGCATCTTAAGAAGCACGAGAAGATCTAATACTTTACGATAGAATGTTCATACAAGTTCTTGAAAGAAGAAAGTATGACTGTTTAGTATACTCAACTGACTTAAAAGCAATTAAAAGTCAAAATAAATAAACAATCACATTTATAAATCGTTAAGTTCCTTATACAAAGTGTTTTTTTTACACAAAATATGTAAATTATGAATTTAGTTTTGTGTATGTGTGTGTGTGTGTGTATGTGTGTGTGTGTCATCATCGCTATTTGTCAATGTAATTCCATCGGATTAAACGAATCAAATCACATCAAAGTCACGTATATCCCTTTCGCACTCGATCATTACTTAACAAAAACCGTTAATCCCTTTGAACTTTATCTAAAAAAAATGTCCACAAAGTCGTATCTTTAAGTATTTGATATTGATTACATTAAACGCAATATTATTTTTAATTCTTGTAAGCGCTTGTAATCCGCAAACGATATCTTGGATTATAGAGGCGGGATATATGGTTCTTATTTGTTTTAACATAGAGTTCTGAATGGCTAGGAATAAATATATGTTCGTCGATGGAGTCCTTGAAGTATTATCATCAAAATCATGGCGCTCAGTAAAACCATGTGACAATTATGACTAAGGATGCGAGTTCGATATATCGATATTGTCATCGACATAACATTACCCACATATCGATATTCCAGACATAATAGAATTAAGAGAACATTTTTGTATGTCAAATTAATACTTAGATCATGAAAGAAATTTTATTACGAAAATTCATACAAAATGCTACTACATAATTCTCAGCAAGATCGTTCCACATGTTCCTGTATATGTCGATATACATTTTGCATTCGACATTATCGATACAATTGTCACATCCCTAATTATGACGCAATATCATGCCAGATTTTTTTGCCACGATTTTGTAAGCTTTAGCGGATAAGGATAATCTTGAAATGTTTTTGATTTCGTTTTGAAGTGGACTGTAACCTCCATGCTAATGCGCTTAATCCACTTCACGCTTCTTGTATCAGTTAATAGGAACATAAAGGTGTGTTATTGATTTGTTTATGCTTTCAAGTACTAATTATACTGACGAAGTTAGCCGTTAAACTCCTCGGCCGTTTTTGTTCACAATAGTATAGTGAATGAAAAGGCTCTGCAACGGTTTTACAGCTAAATTGCTGAAGGAATTTAGACGAAATTTCGTATATAAGTAGTAAATACATTTGAAAGAGTTATATGGTATTTATTATTTCGAAAATATAAAAAAAAATTGAGAGAATCGCGAAAGTACGTGACTAAAAGGATTGGACGAATAAATTTTACTACAAGCAAGAAAATAAAAACGAATGTAAGAAACGATAATTGTATTTCAAAATTAGAGTCAAATCAATATGGCCTAACCCAGTGGCGGACAAACTGGGGGGCGGAAGGGGCGGTCCGCCCCGGGCCCTCAGGTCCCCCCCCATTTCGGTCAAGCAACAAACACTGCTCGTCTCCCTACTAGGGGCCTCGTACAGCTCTTTGCCGCCCCTAAAACAAGCTTAGTCCGCCACTACTAATATTGGTCTTCCGGATATCATCAAAAAGCTGTATATTTTTTACAGCTACCTGTTAAAACGATGTAATTCACCCCTAACACCCACTTACATTAATCGGTCGGTGATAGGTGTAAATTATGACGTCCGTTATAGCGTATACTGACAACATACATACACGACATAAGGACTGCGGCCCGCACATACCACGTGCCATAGAAATCGCCCGCACACTTTTGTTGTCGCGTCCTGCATTTTACGATCGCAAGTCGCCTTACTGAGATGCTTTCAATTCTATAACGCTTCGTACAAAATTAGACTTTGGAGATGGATATTTAAGGTCGGATTGACTTCGATTGTTGGCGAAGAGGAGGGAAAGAACAGTGGTGTGTGTTACAGTACAGCGCGTTAGGACACAGAAATCATCTGGAATGTTCACCCATCCACTTGAAAAAAGGTAAGTAACTATGATACCAAATCTTGGAGCCTGACTTATGCCCTATAATGAAGAATGATAAATCAATGAGGATTAGCCAACCACACATAAGATATTAGAAGTATACTAGCTTCTGCCCGCGGCGTTGCTCGCGTGGTACATCGATTAAACATAGCATATGTCTTATTCTAATTTATAAGCTATACTATTGCAAAGTTTCATTAAAATCCATGCAGTACTTTTGCGTGAAAGAGTAACAAACATCCACACATTCTTCCCTCCATCCATCCATACAAACTTTCTCGTTTATAATATTAGTAAGATTATAGTGCACAAGTGTTGCAGACACAGGTGCAGTCTTCGTTCCTTAACTCTCATAGTCCGGAGAGAGGGAAGATCGGAGGAGAGGTTAGGCATGATATTGCGTCATAATTAGGGATGTGGTCAGGTGCACGTTGATCCTGCTACTTACTTTCCGCGGCAATGGAGTGAAAACCCGCCGAGTTACCGATTCGAAATTTTTACCAAGTTGAATTTTTTTTGACCCAACCCGGGATTTGGACCCAGGACCTCTCGATCTCAAAGCGGCGCTATCATTAGACCAACAATGTCAAATCGACAATAGTGTGGCGTCTATGGAACATAAATTAAATGGAAATGCAAAGCGTCTCAAGCTCGCTACAATCTTGCCTTTGGCGTAATCGGTTTGAAAGAATGTGCCAACTGTGGTTCTTGCCTAGCATGTCATAAATGGCAACTAATGGTTTACGGGCTTTTGGGTGTGTGTCTGAGTAGGCGACGAGCTAGCCACTTGTCACTCCTTTTCCACAGCTATCCATCCAACCCAGCCCACTGTCCCGTGTTGGTCTAAGACGTAAAAAGAATATGCCAATTGTGGTTCTTGCCTAGCATGTCGTAAAAAGCGACTAATGGTATATCGGTTTTTGGGTGTGTGATTGTGTAGACGACAGGTTAGCCGCTTGTCACTTTTTTTTCACAATTTTCCATTTAACCCAGCCCGGTTTTATTTTTGGCTTAATGTGGTTGAAGGGGCGTACTGCCCCTTTGACTCTGGCTACCTCTTCGGGGATTATGGGCGTGATGTTAATGTATTTATGTATGTCATCGGTTTCTATACTCATTTTGCGACATACTGTTAGATTATTCTGTTCTACAGAACAGTATGTGTATCTGAATTGCTATACTGTAATGAACTACGCTGTACATCAGTATATTTCCGAATGTCGGTCGCTCCCGTTCCGGCAAGGATATTTGACGCATGCGCGACGCGGCAACAAGAGAACAGAGCACCGTGCGCCCGCGCCGCTTGACCCGCTCGAGGCTTTTTGTCAAATAAGTGCCGTCGACGATGGAAATTGCGTACGGACGGACAGCGGACATTTTGCTAACGACTTACTTTCTAGATGTGTGTTGGGTGTTGACTAGGTTTTGTTTGCCGACTTCAGATAAAATGAGGTATTTTTGTTATGTTAGTCGATGTTTGCTATTTATCGTAGTGAGAAGTTTTCATAAATGAAACAAATGTTTTCTGATTAGGGTGATCCCTAATGTGATTGTTAAACAAAAACAGGTGCAACCAAAAGTCATAACTTAGAGTATTCAAGAAATTAATTCTTAACGTCGATGGACATATCTGTCTCACAAGTTCTTTAAATTATTGAAACTAATGATAAATAAGAATTTTTTATTCAAGTATGGGGATATATAATTTATTATACTTATGAATATCCCCTGCCTATTATTTCGCGTAAGTAAGAAAGCAACTGTCTACATTTCTCTGGATAAACCACAAATTTATCATCTGATCGAAAGTGTTTCGTGATTTAAAATACAACACTTTTATTTAAATTAAGTATAAAATTTCCGTGTCCTGCTGTCTGTACAGCGCATGAGTCAGGGTATATTGAGATTGATGCGCGCGTTTTGTTTTTGCTGCCCGCTGCGACTGCGCAGCCCGCACTGACAAATAACCTACTTACACTTCGTCCTTTTGGCCGCGGTCGGGACTGAATATATGTCGCACTTACCGATATACGAGTATTTCATTGTGCGAATGCTTTAGACAAAGACAGCTTAGACAATACCTTTTAATCTTTTGTTTATGGATCTGTGGCTTGACTGATGTAATTTTTATTAAAAAAAAAGTATTAGTGTCTATAATGGTTTTATAGGATTGGTAACAACAATTAACTGTACATCAGTTCTTTAGATAACACATTAAGATAGTTATAATTACAAAGAGATGAGAAAATTTGGCTTGAGCATCATAATATGGCGTTCAAAACTGATGGTACGTTATTACTCGAGAAGGACTTGATTGTAATGATGGAATCATTGGGTACTCTGTACGACGTTAAATGTTAACAACCCGTCATCTTTAGATCCATATCAAAATTCACTTTCTCATCAATTAAACCAGCGAAATTAGGCGCTAAATACGCGAAATGGCGCCCCAAAAAAGCGAAAAGTGATATCGTAAAGGAAATTCTTAAATTGGCCGCGCCGTCTCTTTCGCACTCGTGCGCAATTAGTGTTGGTCTCTCGCTCTCACCGCCGGGCATTTCCGGTGCGGGTGTGACAAAATTGCGAGGGAATTTTCGCAGTGTCGAATGCGATGACCGTACTTAATTTTGTTTTTTGCGGCAGTTGCGTCTGCGCATGAATTTGGGGATTGTGGCCGTTTATTGTCAAGATGTGATCTTTTGAGTGTCACTTAAAACGGCTGGGTGCGGCTTCGAAGGTTTTGTAGCAAGACATTATGTATACATATCATTTGATTATTTATTTGTTTTATACTTTATGCTTCTATGATCTTTAAGGCGAACGTAAAAGCCAACCAACCAATGCAATGATTCAAGTTTTCTATTTTTATTTAGTATTTTGGGGACAGCTTTAATTAAGACATTTTAACATTAAAACAATCTTACCCTATGAAATTAATCTATTACTTAATTATATACTTAAATTGTTAAATATGACAAGTAAACCTAATAGCCCTACATATTTCAGCGTCAAAAATATAATTTTTTTATTAAAAAACAAAAACAATTTTATGTAAAAAAAGTTCACAAATAACCCCGTCAAGAAAATAAGGTAAACCGCCACAATTTACGCACTTCGAAATTCACAAAGCGAATAACACTTCAATCGGCTTCTTACAACCTACTTCTTTTGAAGTGATCGAGAATATCATAAAACCGTGTTCATTGGAACAATTTTATCAAACAATTGAATACTTGGAACAAAGTGGGCTATTAGAATTAATGACAGAGCTGTAGTATGAGCGGTTAATTTTACAATAGAGCCAGCAGAGCCATTAGACGGTCTAATCATGCTGTGTCTGATTGTAGAAGTGTTGTTGAATTACAGTAAATTGTCGTATGAGCGCGTATTCTGTGAGGAAATGGAGAGCTTACGTGCAACGCGTGCGTGAGGGTTAACGGCGACCGTTTTTGGAGTTTATAGGCTTTTTTTTAATATTTTGGTTGGCATAAGCAGTTTTAGGGTTAAGAATTAAAGATTGCAAATTTTTTTTAATTTATTATTTTAATGCTTTTTTTACTGCTTGTATGAATGTGAATTTACATGGATTCAAGAGTTGCCATGCCGTGTTTTAGCTTTTTTTATTATTTTATTTTTTATTTTTTATTCACTGTAAGAATTAAACATTTTCGATCAATTTTAAATTGAAAAAAAAAAACAAATACTTAGCATTTTAATTTACACGTCGTTTCTTAATTGCACAAGAATGGACAAATTATTAAGTGCCACTAACTACATAATAACAGTACTAAATATTATCACTATCGAAAATCTTCCTCTACCTAATACTCACAAAAATCATTTTTTTTAATCCCAGAATACACCTGTGGGAAAAACGGTAACGTGACAAATTGGCGTGTGTCCGAGACGCCCGCCGCTAAACAGGGTAATTAAAGCACACGACACGTCAAAGGGTTAATAGCGGGTTGTCGCGCGGACCCTAGCCCCTGCCCTTAATTGATTCAAGACACTGTTATTTGTATCGAAGATGTATTTTTTATCTACACGTTTATAAGTCTGTTTCATCATGTTATTATAAGCTTATTTTTTGATAATATACATAAGCTGACTTGAAGTAATTGTATGTAAGCTTGTTCAGCAGTCTAACTTCTATTATAACGTCCGTAAAACTGAAATGTCCGTACGTATTGCAAGTTGTCCGGTTCGAAATATCTAATTTATTTTTCAACTATAGCACCGATGGATATCCGATTGTATTCTGTTTCGTGTTTATCTAAGTTTGATGATAATGTTATATTATTGTACCTATTGCCAAGTTGGTCTGTTGGAGAAGTACCTAAGGTCGAAAGAATTCTTTTTGTTTTTTACAGCAGTATCCACTCATAAAAATATGTATGTATTTTACTACTTTCTAATTGATTCTAACATTATGATTAAAAAGTAAATTTATTTAAAAGTAAATTTATTTGTTACTGTTTTTGTTAACATTTATTATAGAGAAGGCTAGGAAAAGAGTTAACCAAAATTGAGATATAGTTGACTTCTTCACGCGCAGAAAATTGTCGGTCGCGACTTTAATGAAATTGCTTTGAAAAGCTCTGAGCATGTTTGGACCACAGAGCTGGTTAACAATTTAACGTAGCACCATGTTTCCTTACACACACAATAAAACATATATTTTTCATGTTACTCAATGCAGAAAAACAAACATCACAAATTTAGAAACAAGTTTACTTTTCAAAATATTACTACTACTTACTTTAGTTTTTAAATAAACATAAGGTGGGCGAAAATGCACATGATTGTACCAATATTTTTTCATGGCGTTATATTAATTTATGGATTGGTCGCAAATATTTGCATCAAAATAAAATTTAACTCGATCATAGTTGTCACGATACCCGGAAGTAAAATAAAAATTCATCGAATTTATTTTATTCCAATAAATTATTCAGCACTGTATAGTTAATACACATTACACAAACTCGCACTCCACAAATCAAATGTAAACTGTTAGCCATAAAATAAAAACTCAATTCACTTAATAATTCCGGCACTGAAGTCCACTACACAACTACGATTCGGAAACTGAAATAAAAATTCACTAACACAAAAATTCCTCTACTGATATACATAAAGCTGCGTTATATCAACAATATAAAAACAACGCTCATTCAATATCAGCTGTTTATCTCGGATTTTAAACCAAAGAGTGCCATGCGCGGGAAGGTCGCGTTTTTGTGTCAAAAAAAGCGACAACACAAAAAACACTTACCAAAAAAATACCAGTCCACATTTTACACGTTGCAATATCGCACAGTCAATTTTCCACGTGTTACAAACAGGTTGGGGGCAACCGTGTAGTTGACGCACGCCCGCGGCGCGACTTCAAAGGAAATATAAATGTATGAATTGTTTAGCGCAAATCCGCCTCCGGCCGCCGGGTCCTTCCGACCCGACCCGCGCATGCTAGGGTTATATTACTGCTTTAGTATTTATTAAACATTAAATAATTCCGATACATTTTCTTACGGTGTGCTGCTTCTCAAACTGCGGGCGATGTGGGGCAAGATGGGCTCAATTAGTACTTTGATTGATGATAACAGCTATTACACGATAATAATTGATTAATTTAATAAATGAACTTTAATTATCTATTGTAATTTAATTAATTAAATAATAACGTTTTTGTATTTAAATATGGGATTCTGCTTGAATATACATACAATGTTTTATAAAAAGTCCGGTTTGAGGGTGAAAAAACTTTAAGGTACTTTTTAAAGATTGAGAAACAGTGTCCTTATGTAATAATATAGACTAATTAACTCAATCTTTTCATGTTTAATCCCCGATTTATCAAACGTTAATCCTTTCTCTAAACGTTTTATCCATGGTATTTCCAAATCACGAATTATCTTTTTTATCTCATAATCTTTAACACCTAAGCTTATTTCGTTTGATTTAAAATCAAAGTGAAGTATCAGGTAAAATCATATCATCGTTACGATTTATTTCAAAATGGCGGAGTATTCTAAGCCAACTCCAATTTCTTTCAAGATTAAATATGTATGTCTTACCTCAAAACGCAATTAAAAGTAGTGAGAAAATAGAGTACATTTACATTTCTGATGCCCCTAAAGTAAGTATTAGTTCTAAAAACATTTAGTCGAATTGAGAGCCTCCTCCTTTTTTGAAGTCGGTTAAAAATAAAGTATAATTTATATGTATACTGATATAAGTCCAAAATGAGTTGTTAATACCACAAATAACTACACCTGAGAATATGAAATACCTGTTTTATCAAATGGCTGTACTTTGTATGAGCGTGCGAGTTGACGATAGAAATATTAGGTAAATTCGAAAGGTGCCAAGTCGCCCGATAGGGCGAGTTTTTTTCGGGCGAGATGACGAATAAGCCAAACGAATCCGCGCCACAAGAAAATAAAACGCTTTTTTTAACATTGACCTTGATACAAAACCACAATTTCGTTGACACTATCATCCACCAAAAATTATCGCCAGGCTTTGTGGAAATTTTAAAAACATTGATAAAATTGCTACTTTGATAATATCGATTTGTACTTATTAAAAAGATAACAGTTTATTTTTAACACTTGTACTTAGAAATTCATGTTTAGTTTCAAATGTAGTTTCCGGAAGGTATCAATTAATTTATCTACTTTATTTGCTACCTAGCAATTGATACATGAATAGATTGTTTTTGCTATCACATTTAATGGAAACCTTCTAGGCCTTATTATCAAGTTCAATGTCCTAAAACCTTCATAAAGAATTTTATTATCATACTTTTCCCGGCTGAAAGTGAAGTGAAGTATACTAAGAAATAATATTTCCAAAAGAAAAATAAATATCACATATATGAAACATGTACATACAGATATATTAGAATAGTAAAACGAACAAAATAGAAAACATCGCACACTCCAACACTGAAGCTGAACGCAAAAAACTCGCAAAATCGGATTCGTACCCGCGTTAAAATGGGAATAAACAAAATTATATTGCCTTCAGACATGAGCGGACATCAAAAGGAAAAACTAATGCGGCCGCCGCGGGTAGACGTCATTTCCCCGTAAAATATTAACGGGGGTCGCCGGGACGCGCCCTGTCATTGCAGGGTTAATGCCAGTTAATGCTAGCCAGCGATTGCGAGCCATTATCCGTTTTAACAACGATACCTTTTGAATTTTTTTTTTACATCTGACTTGCTTTTTGCAAGGAAATCCATTATGAAATATAAATCGTAAATTTTTGTAATGGACATGGGTGGGCAGGAAAATATTGGCGAATCCGAACGGGTTCATATTTGGCAATAAAGCCACAGGGTCGGATAGGAAAATGATTTTACAATTTTTAATTTTCCTGAAAATACGAGTCGGTAAACCCATAATAAAATAAAATTATTTTGGATTGGGAATATGGGGCACATTTAAAACTGAATTTATTTTACATTCGGCTTATATTTTCCGGCGGGGTCTCCCGGACCCACCCTGTCGTTGCGGGGTTAATACACGTTAGTACTTGCCTGCGATTGCGAAGCATTATCTGGTTTAACAACAATTTTTTTTTATAAAAAAATGCTTTTTAATATCAGTTTAATTTGAAGGCAAAATAATAACGGTCCCTACACTAAAATTTACCTACCTTATTTTATCGGAGTCTTGCAAAAAATAGCATGTTTAAATGTATTGATTACCTTCTATTATTAGTACCTTCTTTATTTCTTCTACCTTTAGTACCTTCGATTCCCAGTCGCATCAATTTAGGTTTGGCATACATACATTGTGTACTACATTTATATACATGCACTAAGGGCCCGCCCCGGCTTCGCACGGGTGGACATTTATTTTCTAACCTACTCTAAGTTTTATCAAAATATTCTATAGCCTATATTAATCAAGAATAATATAGCATTCTATTAAAAGAGTAACTACCGAGTTTCTTGCCGGTTCTTCTCGGTAGAATCAACGTTCCGAACCTGGCGGTAGAATATTTATTTTGTATTATTATGCCTACATGAATAAAGATATTTCTAATAGTGAAATAATTTTTGAAATCGGTCCAGTAGATTTTGAGTTTATTCGTTACATACATACATACAAATCTTTCCTTTTTATAATAATAGTGTAGACTATGACCCTGCGATTCCCTAAAAAGTAGGCAGAAAGTGATTGAGAAATAAATAAATATTCAAATTTGTACTATTAATAAGCTACAAGTTGCGTTATGCAGGAAGTTTTAATATATAAACGATAATCTATGTCACAAATTGACGTTTTATATGCTATGAGAGCATATAAAGAAACATCTTATTAATTATTTCGAAGGACAATAAAAATACCATTATAATAAATAAATAATAATAAATAAATTCTTCAGACTGACACACTAATTCCCTAACCCCAAACTAAGCTTATAAGCTTGTGCTATGGATACTAGGTGAACGGATAAGTACTTAAATACGTTTATAAACATCCATGACTATAACTAACTAAGTTAGTTTAGTTAACTTGACTAATCAATCAATACTTGTCATTCAATTTGCAGTTCATGGGAATAAAATCCGGTTGAATCCCATAAGGTCTAAACCTAGTAAGCTTCAACCCTACAGTGCAATGGACGATTCTAAAAATTTCCCATACACTACTTTTCAATAAAAAACATATCATTTAACTTTATCTGTGGGATGATTTGGTTCCGTATGATAAAAAAGTAAGTATGTAACTTCTTAAGTCAGAAGTGTTCAGGACCAACCATTTAAATCGTGTAACATTAAGCTATAGACGTCTAATAGTGAAGAATGTATTTATAACACAAAAATGAGGCAAGCCGAATACGGTCCTGATTTTTAGGTAATACTTATTTCTCAATTTTCAAGCTTTTTATCCAATCCAAAGCCCGGTTATTAGATATTCAGACCTGTGCCCGGGGTTTCACTCGCGTTTAGTATTTAGTAAGTAATCAAGTATAGAAGAATGGTTATTAAAGCACCTGCTCTCAAAACAGAGTTAAAGTATCTAAAGCATTCCCTCAAAGTTAAATCTTTTAAAAGCTCAAAGGTTTTCCCCAACGCGTTAAGACGCCGCGGAGCCCTAAAAACGCGTCCCATACAGTACCCACGTACTCTCACAGACGCAATAAGTCTATTTTAATTACTAGCATCGATATCGGCAGATTCCTGTCTTGCCTACTCGGGAGCTGTGCTCTACTACCTCTAGGGATGGGCATGCGCAGAATGATATATCGATGGATTTCAGTTTTATCGATAAAAAAAGATTGTCGTTTCAATAGAGTGTATGTTTCCTAGCTGTACTAAAATAAAAAGACACTTGTTTGACTAATCGATTTTACACTTTATGATAAAACGCAGTCCTTAAGTTCCTTAAGATTTTACAGCAGTCTTTACAATTGGACGGCTTTTTAAAATTAACTTTTTTTTGTATAAATCATCATCATCATCATCACCAGCCTATCGTTGTCCACTGCTGGACATAGGCCTCTCCCAAAACACGGTACTCAGCACCACTTTATATGACTAAAAATTATTAATTAATAATTTCGTAAATGCCACCCCAAGATCTGTAAAAGCCTAGATTATGGAGCAAAATTAAAGGCATTAATACAACCAACAGCAAAACAATACTCTTATCCCTCAACGACTTTACCTACTCCAGTACTGTTTAAGGCAATTGCTACATTAAATCGCATACCTGCATCATATTTAGGAAAGAATGTAGGTCACTCCTAGGTATTCTAGCTCGTTTGAATAAGCAAATGGATCATCATGCACGTGTGTGCGATAATTAAGTAATTCACCTTCCTGACTTCTTAATTAGGATCGAGTAACAGAACACACAATGCATCTTTAATTAATATATTGATTCAATACGTGCTAATGGATTAGTGTGAATGCTTCTCATTCCTTTGGCATTATCTGTTCCTACTGAAGATTTTAATTGGGTAATTTTTATTTATATTAAGGCGAAACGGATCTTTAAATTTGTTAAACACTTAATGTTATAAGTCTTTTTTTTGTGTTTCCGAAATATTAATGTCATTTATATGCTAATATTATGAATTATAATAAATAAATAAAGCAGCGAGAAATGGCGAGATTAACTTCTTATAGTGTATTCAAGACTATTCACGGAAATACGAATTGTTTAACATTTTTCCCAGTTTAAGTTAACAGTTGAACACCGAACAATTTTTTCGAAAACACAAGATTCACACTACCTAATGCACCTGAAACCCCGAAATCCTGAACCCCGCACTAATAACCACTTACTCTATCGCGCAGCATCCCCTATTCGATATCGACATCGTAAACCCAATAACTTTCCCATCACCATCTAACACAAACAAGACTCGATAACGAGGTGAAATATTCACGTTGCAAGCACTACATAATCAGCTGTTGTTGTCTCTGTCGCACTCGCCCCCTCTTACGGGGCCCAGGGAGAAGCGAAAAAGACGGCACGCGACCGTCGGCGCGTACAAAGGGGTCGCGAACTCTTTGATCTTGCCGCTCGACGGTGTACGCGTGTGTATGTAGATGAAGCGCCGGGAATTTGATAATTGCGAAGATTTATGTATGTCGCAACGAGTCTAGTATTAATTATGTTTTAGATTTGGGATTTGGTGGCTTCCTGACCTCTGCCCTCTAGAGAGGAAGTCGGCTGTGTATCACCGTTGGAAATTGTTTTTTTAAACATTTATTTTGCATAAATACCAATCTTCGTGGGAATTTTTTTTATTGGTTTCAAAGAATAGTTGTTTTTTCTTAAATATAAATATGTCCTGAGGTGTGAGATTTTGATTTTTGAGCTAGAATTACATTAAGTATATCAAAGTATAAAAATTTTCAAGAAAATATTGTATTAAAAAATATAATGAATATGGTGGTATGTATTACTAATATTATTATTTATAATTAATATTTATAATAACATTTCAATGATGAAAATGAGTATGATCCAAGACTTAGTAACTTAATAATTAAGTAAGTTTGATTCAATCACACATCAATAGTTGAAAGGATGTTTTTAGATGATGAATTATATGCTTAGTACATAGACAGATCTAAACATATCAGTCAATATATATTTATTAAATATTATTATGGGACTAGCCTTAGGCTCAGGTTCAGTTTAGCTTTAGTCTCTTCCGTCGTCGATCATCACATTAAACTGACATAAATACAAGTTTACAAGAGCAATATTACCATAAAACAGCAATAAAGGATTTCTTATCATAAATCGTTATAACGATATTTATTGTTGTTGTCGCAAGCTCGGAAGCGATTAAAAATTATTTACACCCCGTCATCATCTCACGCGAACGAATAGTTAATGACTAATTTAACCAATATCACTTGCTAATTAATGTCAATTATGAAATCATACTGGTTTAATTGTTGCCTGGGTGACGATAGATAAATGACATGATAACATATGTAATTATTTTTTAACTTGAAGTGAATTTACAGATATAATTGTAAATTCAGAAAATGCACCGTTGGACCAAATCTCCTTTGAGTCTTTGTGAAACGTACTTGAAAAACACTGTTCGATTTTAAGGAGAAAAAAAAAAAAAAAAATTCAGTCGAATTGAGAACCTCCTCCTTTTTTTTGAAGTCGGTTAAAAAGTCTTGTTATTCGTTAAATCCTTTAGTAGATACATTCTACTTTGTTTTTTGACTCAATGTGGTTAAGGGGCCTACTGCCCCTTTGACTGCCTTAGGGGATTATGGGCGTGATATTATATAGTATGTATGTATTCTTCTCAAATCCATGTTTGTTTGCTTGAACGCGCTTATCTCAGGAACTACTGGTCCGATTTGAAAAAATATTAAGTGTTATGTATCCCATTTATCTAGGAAGGCTATAGGCTATATAACATTAACCATAAACGCGGGTCAAACCGCGGGCACAGCTAGTAGAAAATAAATGAATTTACGTTACGATAATGAATCGAAATAGTTGTGCTTAACCCCCAATCGTTATTAATGCATTTAATAGTAAAACAATAACTAACTCACGAACCTTTAGCAATAGCATAAAATTGTCCAACTGATACAATATCGTGCGCAGGAGTGGTTGCCTGGATTACTTGCTATCGGCCGTTATCAGCTAATCCGAGAGTCGAGTGCATAGATGAGTTGTCGCTCATTATTGCCACTTGAGGAAGTAGGAACCTTTGCGCTAACACACTGCGTCGAATAAGTTAACTCATTACGCAATGGTGCAGTGAAACGAAACACATTCACTCACTGCGCTGAGTGACTTAACTCATTCCGTCATGGCGCAATGAAATGGAATTTGATCGAGCTGTGAGGTACTTAGCGCAGGACTTTTCCAATTTTCTAGGATCTTTGCAGTGCATTTTGATGAAGTAGGTTAACTCATTCAGCGTAATAAACGTAATTGGCCCAATACAAAGGTAATGTGTAAAAAAAGAGGTCAATTTAAAACAGTAACTAGGCAGTGAACGAAATGTAATCCACATTGATATTATAAATACGAAAGTAACTCTGTTACGTTTCCACGCCTATATTTCTAAACTAATTATGAAACTGAATTATGAAATTTACACCTAATGAACCGTTACTTTGAACCCTGAAGAAGGACATAGACTTCTTTACATACATACATAACATCAGGCCCATAATCCCCGAAGGTGTAGACAGACTCAAAGGGGCAGCATGCCCCTTCAATCACATTCAGCCAAAAATAAAGCCGGGCTGGGTTAGATGGAAAATTGTGAAAAAGCAGTGACAAGCGGCTAACCTGTCGCCTACACAATCACACACCCAAAACCCGATATATTATTAGTCGCCTTTTACGACATGCTAGGCAAGAACCACAGTTGGAACATTCTATTTTTTTTGTCCCAGATCAACATGGGCGAAGTCCCAGACCAACATAGGACATAGACTTCTTTCTAGCTCGGAAAAATGGATAGCTCCCACAGGACTCCATAACGTCTCTAACAGACCTAGTCTTACGCGTGCGAAGCCGCGATCAAAATGGCTGATATTTATCACACAACAGAAGTAACATGTATTACACTATTTGCGCGTCGAAAGCCCAAGGTTATAAGCGAACAAGGCACAAGTAAACAAAACAGTTCGCATCCTCGTTCGTCGCGAACAAAGCGCCTCGCGAGCATTTCGCATTCGCGTCCCGTATTTGTTTTATCAAATCGTGCGACGAAAGATCGAACTGAAGCCGACAGGGCTGTCGACTATCGAATTAATGTAGTATATTAAAAAAAATTATGAGATTTTATGCTTGGCTTACTAAAATTCATTTCAATTTAAATAAAAATATTACCGCCTAAGCCTAAATAGCCTGAACTGCAGTAAAATAAGCACTGACGAAATAATTTCGCATAGTATTATGTTGATAGGTACTCCAAAACAAGTACCTATTCTGTGTCAACTATCACGGAAATCAGAATGAACGAAAGTATTACAGTGAACAGACCAACAACCATGGGGATCGAACCCTTGTCCTTTGCAAAAAGTGATGTACCTACAAACCACTACACAGCTGAACAAGATAATAGTTAAACTTTATTGTATAAATATACATTATCATCGCTGGAAAGCGTGTTATTTCCACGAATTAAAACAGTATTAAGCTACTTTTACCATTCCTCGAAAACTGGGCTCCAATTCGGAGGAGCGAAATTTCAAAAATAGCTCTATTTCCCCATTAATTTTAAGCGGGACCAAACGTGTTTAAAATGTTTAAGTTAAATACATTTTCTGAAATGCAAACGCGAGTCATTTATTTTTTATGTTCCAATGCAAATTTTGTAAAAGGCTTGGCATTTTTGTTGAGATAGCGGCAGACACAACGAAAACTATGATAACATACTTTTGGGTGCACTGGCTCTTTCAGTTATTTATTTAATTTATTTGAATGAGATAACAAAACTCCATTAGTAACTGTGCACTTATGTGTAAATGTGATATTTTTTTTTTATTTCCTCATCGAATTTAGTCCGTCAGTTAGATTATACAAAAACACTAGAGATATATTTTTTGCTTTATCAAATAAAAAAAAAATCACAAAGATAAAGAGCATCAAAGTTTAGGAGTGGGGGCTTGCGACGTCACTATTTAGTAAACATTTTATAAATCATGCGCAACTTGAATGCATTGTATCTTCGTCAATGTTTGTTTGACAAATAAATAAATAAATACGTAATATTTTTATATAATCTAATTGACACACTAAACAGATTTTTCCAGTCACCTTGTCTATTACGAATATTTTATAGCCAGGCTTACTAATCCCAAGATCATGGTCTCAGCGGACACCGATTATGCACGGGAAGGATAGGAAGGTGATGAGACTTGTTCAATACCTTCTTGTTTAGCTACTATTTTTCTCCGGTAAAAAAACTGTCGATTTCCTAAATTCATGACAATGGTCCAATCAGACCCCGACCAAGCACGGGCCATAGTGCTAGGGAGATGTAAATTGGACGCAGCACATACGTGCACTCTACGCGGCAGCCCTGTCCGAAATAAAACAAAACACGGCCGCCCCGCATTCGCCCGCGCCGAACGCCGAACGAACGAGGTTCGCGCCAATTTTCGCCCGTCTCCCAGTTTTCGCCGAGTCGAAAATTCGAAAAGGCCCCGATTTCCCTGTCCATTGTCGTTTGTATTTTTTTTTTCATCTTATTTAGCGCTTTGTCGGCGGGCCTTTGAAGTTCTCCCCCCGGGTGGGGGTACAAATTGCGTCACACTCGCATTCTGAAGCGTGAACATAATATTTTCGTGCGGCACATTCGTTAGTGTGTTCGAGCCTTACATTTTTCATGTGTTAGGTTTTTATGCGGCTTTATCCAGAACTAGGTTAAAAATATTTCTAGAGATTTCTTGATTCGGAGTCATATATATACAAAACATATAATTTATATACAAAACATATTATTCCTATATAATACTAAACTACATAAAATACTAGTATTGTTTGCGGTTTTGCTCGCGCCAACCAGAGTAATCATCAACATATACACCTAACTGTTTAGTCGATAGACTGAGTCCTACACCTTATTTGAATATCCATCAATCAATAAAATTAATTTGTAAAAGTAATCTTCCTAATAAATAAAAATAATGTCCTCCAAACCGATATCGGTCACGGCAGCCAATCTCAACGAGGATTAACTATTTCATAATTGTAAAAGTGCATTAAACAACAAGTGCAACAGAGATGATTCACCAAAAAACTTAGAAAGTCTACTACAAAAGTGCATCGACCACAAAACAATAACAATGTTAAAAGCATCAACTAACCCCACATAAACTGTGTAAATTTTTACTAAACGCTATAATAATAATAAATACCGATAGCATGTTACGAGGATTCGGTCAAGCGTGAGCGGTGCTAATTAGATTAGTTCTATATCAAGGGAAGCGCCGGCTGATGATAACTAAAACGTTTTATTTATTAAGATATTCTAGATAGTTTACAATCTCGCAGATTACAAAGTTTGTCTATTTCGAGAGATTGTAAACTTGTTGTTTGTGGTCGGTGCATTTTTCTTGTAGACTTGGAAGCTTTTTGGTGAGTTTAACGGTGGGCATCATCATTCGTTGACTTCTGTGGAATGTGGAATTCTGTTACAGAGACGTTATCAATCATACCATGGGGTCTATACATTTTACAGAAATATATATTAGGTCCATTCATATGGTTCACATTTTTCGCGTTTAAAAATGTTTTTTAAACGGTCCAGTGCTTTACGCTTGAAAATCTAATAGACGGACAGAAATACTTTTTAATGTTGATAAAGATTAAATGCTCAGTTAGAATGCAAGACTTTAGTCTATACCTATAATATGTGTTAAGCAATACACGAGCATTTTAAAGCGGTCGGTGTAATCCGACTTTCCAATGCAATAGATTCTTGGATGGTTCGAATCTGCTTACCCCTTTGGGGATTGCGGGCATGTTGGTATGCTATAAATTTTTGGATATACACAAATATTAGTTAAAAGGCCCAATAGAAAATCGATTATTCTGGTTGAAGTGACTTACGTCATGCATATCAAATTAGTCCAGAAACTAATAAAGTTAATAGGCGAAATCAAGACATTTTATATCATTTTAAATGGTCGGTTCCAATATCAAAGGCGCTTTCAAACTCTTTGGTCTACGTCAATGTTTTAATGGCGGTTATTTCTAAACAACAAATGCGGATAAATCATAGTTTTCACGGCTCCGCCCACAATTAACGTTAGTATAAATGAGATTATTAGAATGAACGAAAATATAAAGTGATTCGGCCGGCAATGCCAAAATGTGTCGCGTTCTTATAAATCATAGCATTCTAAACAAAACTTGGGACATACAAACGGTTAGTTTAGTAAACTTGATTCAAACGTCTTGGAAAATTGATATTTCATCTAAGTTCCCAATTATTGCATATGACATTGATATTCCCAAACATATCATTTGAGCGACAACTAACTCAGTCCTTTGAAATTATTTTTCAACAGATAATTTCTCCTATACATAATTATCAGTATACTCGAAATTTCACTATTTACAAATGTGAGCCATAAAGACAGTTCATTCAATATACATGGTATTTCTTTAAAGATATAACGATGAAGATTAAAAGGACTTATAAATTCATACATGCGTAAAAGTTAAACCTTAGATTCAAACAAAAAAAACATTTTGTAGAAATTTTAGAACATTTCTACAATATTCCAAACTATTACGACGTTTTAGATATTCTTGTGCTTCTTAGCGGTTTTTCTTTACAATATCTAGCCCGGATATGCTTTGACCATCATATAAGTGACCTGTCTCGCTTTTAAATTATATATAATATATGCTATTTTTGTACTATGACATAAAATAGTGAGTTTGTTTTTTGAACTGTTTTTCGAGATTTCACAATAAAGCAATTTATCAATCAATTTTGCGAGACGCACGCGCCGTCCGTATGTGATACGTCTACCATAAATCTACGGGCACTATCTTCAAAGAAAAATTTTAAATATACATAAAAACGTCAAAAGATTTAATTAATGGGGCCATACGATGCGACCAGAATTAGTTTAACGAATGGTGTACTCCAAAATAAATTATGCTCGGGCGATTTGTAAATAATAACGTGGGGACAGGACCTTAGGTCATTCTTTATGTAACTGGCATAAAATTATCTAAACATAAAGTAATTAACGTCCTAGTAAACGATTAGGAACAATATAATAAAAAACAATTAGAATAATAAAAAAAACAATATATTTAAACAATTGCTTGATAAAAAAGCAATATTTTAAGAGAGCTAGTTAGGTTACGAATACAAACAATATGATAAATGATGATGAATAAAATAATAATGAAAGTTACTATTTTTTTACATGACTGATAAATAAACAAGTTCAAAAATTCCATTAATAATTACCACGTCTACAGAATATATTACGAATACAAATAAATGTATATAAGATAAAACATCAATTTAATAAACATGACGAATCAATGACTCAGTTACTTTAAACACAAACCGCCTATTACAAGCAGATATCCTAATAAATAACCCCATAATCAGAAACCACATATAAAGTAAATCGGTCAAGCCCGACTCTAATTTAAGCGCGAGTTATGTCCACCATATTGTCTCAGATTTATAGCCAAATCTCGCAAATGGGTTAATCCGTTAAGTTTCAAACAAACCAAGCAGTTTAAAGCCACTAGAGAACAAAGTCCGATTCTCGTCTCGAGAAATTATGAGTTCTCAGTTTTATGGGCGAATATAAAAAACTAAACTGGACGCTTTTTAGAATAAGCTGCCGGGGATCATTTTTATGGCAGCCGAGCCACAATGGGCCATCTTTAAGCAAATGATTTAATGATCGTCTACATGATTATGCAAAAATATATCGTATAAAACAATTTGGATGTAACAATAGCCATTGATAGCGTCTGCTTGCGAAACAATTTCTGTAGCAAGACGTTTATTTAACGATGTCAATTAAAACAACTTCAGAAAAAACAAAGATACGCTACCACAGTTTCGTTTTTCTTGAATAGTTATAAAATAACCACAAATGCCATTAATAATGTAGGGGTACTTCAAGGATCCTTTGTGGGTCCACTCTTATTCCTTATTTAAAACGTTATAGCGTACACTACCATAACTCCGTTGTTTCAACGTCGAACTAGTCATTTAATTTACTAATTGGTCATTATTCTTCCAAGTAACGACCCAATTAGGTCCAATCAATCCCTGATACAGCATTAACATCGTGGGTGCATAATATATTAACAGTATATGACAGAACGTTGGAATTTATTGCCCAAACTTAATGGCTATAGGGAAATTTGATGGCCCCAACTGGTTAAAATAGGAAATGTTTAATTACTAAATATGGGATGAACGAAAAAGTTAAAGACAGAAAGTATGTGAAAACTCCCAAACCCGTAGATGTAATTTGAAACAAATTAATTTCCAATTATGATCAGACAAACGATTACGATCTTTAATTGCTTGTCGATTTAAATTCTTCCAATCGTTGATATCTTGATAATTACTTATTACACCATTATTGTAATAATGTGTTTGAAGGAGTAGCTGTGAAGAAAGTTTTCTTAGACTTCAATAATATGATGATTATTATTTATATAGTTAAATAAAAACCCACTTTGCTCATCTTTTATCACATTTAATACTGAATCAAAAGAGATAGGTACATTATTTTCACATTTTGTCACTTTTTCTTGGCAAAGGAGAATAAATTATTAATGTTCATATTAATATGAGTCAACGCTGAATTATATTTTAAAGTCAAAGCAATATAAATTAGAAACTGACGAAAGATATAATGAAAAGTTTGCAATGATCTTTTTAAAATGCAAAATAATATTTAAACAATTCTCAATGTATCGTTATTCTGATACTATACTCAAAATCTGCCTACCCCTTCGGCGATTATGGGCGTGATGTATGTACTATCTAAAAACTCCATACCAAAGAACTCAAATTGAATGTGCCAACTGTGTTCCTTGTCTAGCATGTCGTAAAAGGCGACTGATGGTGTATTGAGTGTTGATTGATTGTATAGACGACGAGCTAGCCACTTGTTACTATTTTTGCACAATGTTTTTAATCCGACCCAACTTAATTTTATTTTTGGCTGAATATGATTAAAAAGCTTATCGCTACTTGAACTCTGCCTACCCCTTTAGGGATTGCAGGCGTGATGGTATGTATGTGTGTATGTATGACCAAAAAATAACAATAGTATTATGTAAGACTAGCTATGCCCGCAGCTTCACCCGCGTTTACGGTTAGTGTTTTAAAGCCTATAACCTTCCTCAATAAATGGGCTATCTAACACTGAAATAATATTTCAAATCGGACCAGTAGTTCTTGAGATTAGCGAGTTCAAGCAAACAAACAAACTCTTCAGCTTTATAATATTACTATAGATATAGATACTATAGATTAGGTATGTTTCTGTACTAATGTTATAAATGTTATAATAATAATGTCCTCCTAATCGATCTCGGTCACGGCGGCAAATCTCAACGAGGATAACCCATCTGCGCAGGAGATATTATCGTGCCCAAGTGTGTGCGCAAACACAGGTGCACTCTCTATTCGTTCACTCTCATAGTCCGGTGAGACGGCAATTCGACATGACCGGTGAGAGGTCAGGCGCAGGACCAACGGTAACGTGCTTTCCGAGGCAAGGGGGTGATTAAACCGCCAACTTCCTGACTCCGGACTGTTACTGAGTAATTTCAATATTGAAATACCCAGTCACAATATTCAGTATAAATGTTATAGTAAGTATGAGTTGCATAATCCCATTTTAATAGCCAAACAGAAATAACTGAAATTTGGCACACATATTGATACCGATTAAGCTCAACTACTATATAGAATCACTAGCTTCTGCCCGCGGCTTTGCTCACGTGGTACGTCGATAAAACATAGCCTATATATTATTCGGGTGTATAAGCTACATTATTCTACAGTTTCATTAAAATCCATTCAGTAGTTTTTGCGTGAGAGAGTAACAAACATCGACCGAAACAAACTTTCGCATTTATAATATTAGTAGGATTTTAGTCCCGTTTTTGTATTCGACTCTGTCTTTATATAGGGGGACGTACGAGCGTGATGTTATGTATGTATGTAGGGTATAAGGGTTAAAAGAAAACTGAACTCTTCTCGGTGAATTCTTGTATTCATAAAATACTTTTACAAATAATTATTTAATATGCGTCGTACGTCTTTACGTCTTAATGCGTCGTTTCTAGCAGACTCTTCATCTCTCGCTCCTTCACTCATTCGTCGTATCATTCTTTCGTTCATTCGTCTCATTCATTCGCCTTACGTTCCACTTCTCTCAATGTCCACATGTATGTGTATTTATGTACGAACAAAGTCACGGGTAGAAGATATCTTATTATGTGCAATCGTTAGTCAACTATCTATTCTACATCCTCGTCACAATTAATTACTGCTATTTGCAAATGATCTAAATTAATTATATTAACGTAAATTAACACGATTTGAACAGCATTGCATATTAATTAACACTCAAGAGGTATTTGGAACAATTTAAAACGTATACCTATTGGTGTACGGAAAATAGGAAACTGACATGAATCATCTTCCTTTTCCCTTGAAATCATTGGATCAAAGAATGAATTAATAGTATTTTTACTATATACAACATTCTATGAAAAAATGTATTGTATATATGAACTTGTAAATTCTTTTACAAGTACATATTTTTTTATTTTAAAATACAAATACATAATTATCTGAACGATACGCACTTTGCGGGAGAGTAAAATACTAGATTTTTTTATATTACTTAAACGTAACGTTTCATTGATTTTAAAGACTCCAGACAAATTTTCAAATGAAACCCGACAAGCAATCAACAAACATGTTCAACAACAATTTTAAAGAAATGTACCAAAATTCATCTTCAGCATACAAAAATCCCGTCCCCATTGAGAAAAATGAGGCATACGTAAACAGCATGAATGGGACATTTATCGGCCGAAGCTCATCGATATACGCGCATGATATGTTGCGCGCGCGCACGCACGTCGACACACGCATAAATCTGTTCTTCCAAGACTATTCTGTTTCGTGCTAACGATACCACAGAATAGCTAAAAGTACCAGAAGACACTAAGCGCTATCTAGTCTAACTAGATCTAGACATTTATAAAGTCGTTTGCATTTATTACTCTGAATGACCACCTAACTGCTATAAATAATTCTTCTTACACATTAAAAGTGGTCTAAATTTGTCGGTTTCTTATGAAATCTCTGAGTTACTGATACCAATCTGTGTAGTTTAAGAACCTAATGATACATGCGCAGTCTTCAACTGTTCGCATGTGAAGTTGGTCCTTACCTATCTTACCACGTGTTAAGAGTAGCCCTATTCAAAATAAACTTGGATTTTTAAGCCCGGACACGAGGCAAAACTGCGGATTATGGCTAAAGTTAATAAGTATTTTTCCATATTAAATCGAGTTCTAGCAAAATGTCAGGCTTATATTCATTGCTAAGACGAGTACTGCACTATACCGGCTCGATGTTTTGTCACAAGTAAATGTTCTATACTCGTTTTAATGATTACGCCAACAAAGTCGTATTCGAAATTACGTATGCAGCTAAACATACGGAATCTGTATTCAAAGTCGCTATCTGAGATTTGCATAGCGAAAGTTTTTGATGTCTGCCGATGAAAGAGAAAATGGATAGACAATAGATATTGAAGATCGAAGATGACTGACCTGTCATCTAGGTTTGACTTAAGAATTAGACATCATGGCCGATAATGGAACATGTTTTATGAAGTGACAAATCGGACATGATATTGCAAGTAGCTCTAACATGTTGTAGAAATAATAATGACAGGTCAATTACAATTCTATTATTTGTAATAATAACCTGTACCAAGAAGGATGACTTCAAAATAATGTACGAATTGTATTATTTCTTTAACCTTATTGTGTAAGACGAATAATGGTGTATTGGGAACGAGATTTTGAGGCGACGAGCTAACCTCTTGTCACTACTTTTTCACAATCTTTCATCTAATCTAATTCAATATTGGCTACAAGTGGATATAGACGTTCGCTGATCTTCGGACTTTGCATATCCCATCGAGAATATAGATAATGTAGCATTAATGATTTTTTATGAGTTATGAATGTTAAATAACCGAGTGAGATATGTAAGGACCGAGTCAAATGGCGCCTAGTCCCTAGGATTTTTATTGGAAAAATGTTACAATAAATCGTGACGTCACAAAATTGTCATCGCTAACAACTGCCAACTACAAATCAAATCGATCGGTGCTGTCATCTCAGCTGTCAAATATCTACAAGCCCATTTCACTTCAAACCTCTAATTCCTTGTTTTCTGCTCGGAGCGTGCCCGCCCAATCGATTCTATCGTTTGTTAAGTCTACTGTGTGCGTATTTTGGACGCGTTTGATCTCGCCGCCGTTTTAATGAGGCGGGCCATGACGGCGACTAGTTCAAAATGCCTTGCCCACTCGCACAGTGCAGCTGACAAAACAGTAATGCTGATAATGGACACGAACAATACAATGAGAAGAAGATTCTTTATATATATACTAAAAGCGCCCCGCACCGGCTTTGCACGATGAGCAAAAAAAAATACGAACCTGAAAACATTCCTCCTGAATCACTATATCTATTGACGAAAGCCGCTTCAATATCCCTTGCGTAGTTCAAAAGTTCAAGGCGAACAGGCTAAAGGGCGATTTTAATGAGAAGGTACTATGCTGACATCCAGCATTGATGAGACTGCACGGATGAGATCATGTGCACTCGCAATTTTGTTAACTTCTGACCACCTTCATTTTATGCGTAAAGGGGACTTAGGCTGTAAACATAATTTGTATAGGAACTCTTTAATATCTCATCCTATCTTAATCTAAGTCAATTCGATTCTGAACGACATGATATCTAATATCAGCATTAATAGTAAAAGCGTAGTTTGATGCCAGAATAGACTTGTCTCACTGTCGCCTACTTCACTGGGCCGGCCCCACTAGGATTGTTTGTTAGTTTTATGCGCTGTGCTATTGTAGAATTTTAAGTTACGGCATGGTTCGGTTTACGCGTTTCGCTTGTACTACATTGCTTGTTGGGTTTGAGATTAGCTTGTTATTGGGTTCCGTATCATTAGTAATGTCTGTCTGTCTTAAGAATGTATCTAATAGATGATAAGACCGCCTTGGCACATCATTTGTTATCGGGTGGTTGCAGTCTATTTATTATCAAAGGTTGTACGTCGCAAGTACATTGATCATATTATTATATTATGGTATAGATCCTGGGAAAAGGTTGTTATTAGTGTTCTCTTGTATTTAGATACTGATGAACTTCATCTGACTAATAGAAATTGAAAAAGACCAAGCGGAAATTGGAAAACCTAAAAAAATAAGTCTATAAAAATCACCTCTTTTGTCTATTCGCTCAGATCTATTGAACTACGCAAGGAATGTTGATACGGTTTTCACCAATAGATAGAGTGATTCAATAGGAAGGTTAATATGTATAATATCATATTGTTTTATGCTCACCGTGCAAAGACGGGGCAGGTCGCTAGTTAGAAATAATTTGCATAGAATAGTAACATTGCTAGTATGTACAAGAGTCTAACTTGTCCACTTTATTATAAAGCTTCAGTCCCTTTAATTTAGGCAGAAATCTCAACTTAACGACCAGAGTATACTTACTTAATCTAACAGCTACTATTATATGACGTCAAGCACAGAATATTCCATTATCAGTACACAAGTTCCCACTGGAAAATCCCAACACAATTCCTGTGTTGCAGCAACAGGCAAACGCAAATAAAACTTAATAGCGAGAAACACCAACAAAAAATATACTAAATAACTTCGCAATACCACACTCGAGAGTAACGTTTTCCGAAAAAAAAGTGAAAAATAAAAATGGAACACGACTTTTCATTTTGTTGCTCGCGCAAAGCGAACAATAGGCGGGAAAATTGCGCGTCACTCCGCCATTCCAATTTGTCAAACGGCCGCCACAAGATGGCGGCGGCGGATGCGAGCCAACATGGCGACTTCCGGTGGCGTTTAATTAAAAATGCGTCTTATTTGATGTTTAGGACGCGACTGATACAGACATGTGCTCTGTTTAGTTGATTGCTTATCGAAATAAACGGTCGATTGATCCTTTAATTTTTCTGGAGAGCTAGTAATATAAGCACATTGAATGGATACATCTGTTATCTTTATAAATAGATGGTAGTGTTATGCATTGTCAGCAGTCAGTTCATTTTAACTACTTTTTTATATTACTTGAATGTATTATATACGTTATAGTTCTTTTGACAGACTTTGCATGTGTTTAAGTGTAGGCGTGTATCTAATTGGTTGGTGGGTTATCTAATGTGACATCAACATGTTTAGACTGATATTCGCGAAAACTTAGACCATACGCTATTTTAAAACGTGCGACAACCTAAAGATTCACTTTCAGGAAACAAGGGTCCATAACGATCTCACCCGACCCGGTCAGTTTCCGATAGGTGCCGTCCGCAAATAGCCCTCGGAAGTGAGGAAATGGCTACCTATACCTAAAGTCAAGGGCGCCTACGCCCTGGAAATAAGGTCGAGAATCCTCTGCTATTTTTTAGAGAGGGTCGTGAGGGTAGCATTGGCGACAGTGCGGAATAGTAAGAGTAATTTTGGGACAACAACTTCCGAGGCGGGATCTTGGTGAGATATCTGTTGTTGGTTTAAAGGTTTAACGCTTCCACTTTTGGTCACTTTTTGGGAATGGTTTATGTAATTTTATTTGCTCAACTATGACACTGAAAGTATTAGTCTGACAAGTCATTAAGCTATTGCTCTTCAAACTTGAATTGTAATTTAGATCAATGAGATGATTATACGAAATTACAGTAAAACTTATTTTTTTACTAGGTTCTAAAAACTTTACCTCTATACATACTATTAGTAATATCGTTTTTTATTATTATTTTGATACTAATATTTTTAAGGTACATAATTTAAAGCCATTTTAATTTATTTTCCGATTCACAAGTGTCCCTTAAACACTCAAACAGACATTGAATAAATCATTCAGTCGAACTACGTCTATTTGTCAACCCTTACTTCTATTCCATCCCCACAAAGTACCATATCACTTGACCGCCCTAACATGCGAAATAATTAATAAACCGAAATGTCCCATTGCCATCGTCGTGCCCCATAGAAAACCCCATAGAGGCTACAGTAAACTGTAATAACAGTAAGACTGGTATCTCTCACGCACTTATATAAAATAACTAAGTCTTACATATATATATAAATATATACGTACCTCATTTAAAAGGCTTGGTATCAACATTAATTTAAACCATTAGTATAGTTAGTACGAGAGATGTAAATAATAGCAAAAGAAATTGTTCATATAATTTATATAAAAACTTCTTGTCTCTTTTCAGAAGGATTGACATCATTTATATGTGGTGATATATATATGTATGTAGTTTATGGAACAAAGAGACTTTATCATAGATAAAGAGGGATTTTGAAAAACATCTGTATGTTAAACCACTTGCAACGCCTTATTCTACAGAAATCCGCAAATAGAAAGAGTCCAGTACTTCACAAGTTGAAGATCCTTCACGGTCATTAAAGATACTGTGCCCTTTGCCTATAGCAAGCCCCGAGTGTATGTCAACGCACAAAAACACCGGGTCGCACACAATGCGAATAATAGAAACTACCCCCCGTATTAAAAAACAAGTGGGAAGGCACAATGGAATCGAACCTGAGGCCCTTCTGCCACTCCACGCAGGGCTGCCTGACGCGAATACTAAACATACGCGGCTGTTGACTCCGGCTTGACATTTTTATGAGCGGGCGAGATTAGTATTCAATATGTGTCTAAAATATCTTGATATAAAAACTGCAGGTTTAGGTAAATGTGTGGGTTAGTGTGGTTATTTTTGTATTGAGCCGTCTTGGGAATGGAAGATGGAAAATTTACAAGTCGTTTTATTAGGCTTCTTTTCAATAAACGTTTTATCACGCCAGTAATTCCTGAAAGCGTAAAGTTTAAGAAATAGTTCCTTTAACCAATTATAGCCGAACATTTTACAAAACAAGTGGCCTAAGACTCTAAATTTTTTTCTTTTAAAAGTCGTTAGTAGTTCTTCTTTAGTAAAAATCTAAGCAACCGCACAATCCAGGTGAAGTAAATTTTCTAATAGAAATGCAAGTATATATTGTTGAAATAAGACTTACTTTAAAATATATGTAGACAAAAACCGACTAAAATATGTGTATCAAATTGTATTTTCCATTTATTTTATTGCTATCTGAAATGGTATTATCTGATCGTATATCAAAGAAATAGCAAGGCATATTTCCCGTGTGTCAACCCTGACTTCCCCTACATTCTCAGTTAGAGTGTATCAATAATAGTCGGATTTGTTTGAATTTGGTCTTATTAATTAACCAAATAAAATATAAGAGTTGTTCGGTAATGGATAACGCAGTCCCTTGATAGAAATTAGGGGATTCTTTGTTTGCCCGAAGACTTACGTTGAATGTTAGACTTGAATAATAAGTTTTCTGTTTTACTAACACATTGTCATAATAAAAAAGAACGTATTTCTGTGTTCATTCCAGCAATTTACTAATTCAACTGATCACAGATTTTCCTTGAATGGCTTTTCAGATTTTCCTTATTAAATGCGTGTTGTGTTATATACATTCATAGATCTGTTAAAATTTTCCCCGCTATGATAGATCCAAGCATTCTTTACAATATCAACCAATATTCCCACGGGACTACCAAATATGCAATAAAATTATATTTATTATTTTTTAAATCGCCAATATGCCTACGAGACCACCGAACACGCAATTGTGTTTTGTTACTTAAAAAAAATCGTCCAAAACAGATCTCCCACGGTGCGACGCGTGTCATTCTAAGTCCCAACCCGTTACCGATTCATTACGACAAAATAACGCCATCTATTGTCGCCGCAGGCGCACTTCTAACCGCCCAATTATACGATTGGCGCCCAACGTGGTGCGTGCAACTGAATATATTACTCTAATTGCTCGCTAATACTGCCCTTACGATTTGAGGTACCGCAATCAGGCATTTTTAGTCAATCAATGCTTAATGACTTCGACACACTCTGTGAACAAATTTAAACTGTAATGAAATATGTCTGTTTATCAAAAACATTTAAAGGATTGAAGTTGGTAACGATACTAAACCACAAATATAAGAATTTGTGGGTGTATTTGTTTGTATTTTCGTTCGATTATCGCGAAATAACCATCGGACCGATTAATTGAAGAAAAAATGATCATTTTAGAAGATCATTCAAAAAAATATGAAAAAAAAACTTATCAAATAGTAATTATAACTAATAAAAACACGTTTTTAATAAAAATAAATAACATCACGCCCATAATCCCCGAAGGGATAGGCAGAGACAAAGGGGCAGCAGGCCCTTTTAATCACATTCAGCCAAAAATAAAACTGGGCTGAGTTAGATAGAAAACTGTGAAAAAGTAGTGACAAGGGGCTAGCTCGTCGCCTACACAATCACATACCCAAAACCCCATTTACCATTAGGCGCCTTTTAAGACATGCAACACACATTTTTATTACTTAACACCAAAAAGTTAGTTCCCTAATCCAATGATATCCTATCGATCAGCTATACTCAACCTGCGACAGGATGGGCCTTTGTTAGTGCCCCATCTGATTCTGTTACAAATTGATTGTAAACCATTTTTAATTGAATAAATTTTTAATGAGGACCTGAATAATTTTTGCTCGCAGCCCTCGGAACCATGACTGAAACGTGTTTGTGGCCCACATATAAAAAAAGATTGAACATGGCTGATATAGATATTGTGTGAACCTTCCAACTAATATCGATATTTAGCGGTAAGCCGCGTAGCCGGCAACGTGTTAATACAACAGATAACAGAATTGTTTTAGCCTACAAATCTGAAATAGCAAAAAGTGTGTTCAAATAATGTGCAAGCCTCCACACCGATGACTCCGTTCAACAAATAGACTAAGCTCACAATACATCGAACGCCAGTAGACCGGTACTGACTTTGAAACTAAATACTGTTGATTTATGTAACGGGACAAAGCGGGAATGATGGCTCAAAATTCATTCGAATCGTACTTCCGAGTTATTTTACACTGTACGTACACGTCTCTTAATATAATGCTAATGTAGACTAAATAATGGAACTAACGTAGATATTATAAATTAAAATAGCGAGCAAAAAATTCAGCACATTATTATTCTCTTGGTTTTTATTTAAAAAACTGTTTGCAATATTTTAATATTGATCAACGTGTAGCGGAATATGTGACACTTTACAAGCTTTCTATAAGACCTATTCATCTAGTTCAATTACTATAGTGATGAAGTTACTACACTGTTATTTCCTAAGTACTGTACCGCCATTGACTATTTGACCGAGTACGTTTGGCGCCCAACGTGTGGCGCGCCGAATATATTACACTAATTAATATACTACATTAACTGCGGCTGACCGCAATCGGTTACAATTCCAATGAAATGCCGCTTGGTAATTTTATTTTGTCAATTCATCATTATTAAAGTGTTGGCTTGGGTTTTATATGTTAATTTGGTTGACGGGAGATTTGAAATTCTGATTTGTGGTTTTTAGGAACTGTATGCTGTATGATGTGTAAGTTTTTGATTGAAAAAAAAAATCTTATGTCAAGATCTCAGTATATCATAAGTTTAAGTGACTCTTTAAAATTATTTTTGTTAATGTATGTAAAAAAGAAAATAAACTTTTGCGTCTTTTTAACTTAATTAAATATATATTTAATTTAAATATTACCTTCACAAAGTTTAGATTAGTCATGTTACACCAAAATTTACCAAGGACTTTGTCCGTACTTATATATTGAATATATCTCAAGACATTCGTTAAATTATACTTATAGATAAAAGACTTTCAGTCTTAAATATACAAGAGTACATATAAATTAGAAGACATTTTTTGCTAGTGTTATATCAGTAGTACGTGCCGAACAAACAAACGACGACTCGAACAAGCACATTGTGTTTTTATGTGAAATGTCTATTACATGTTTCATTATGTTATGTCTGTTAACAATATTGTAGCTAATATGAAATGTCTGAAGTCTCATAACTTTCAATAATTTAACACGATTTGAATAACAAAATCGCTGTATTGATTCATAATAATAGCTCTCACTTCGAGAATATAAAAATGACACTAAAGCCCAAACAGCGTTATACAAACGTCAATTTACAACATCAAATTAAACACGCATAATTCGGCAGTAAACAACAATATAAATATTCCTAGACATATCTTCTATAAAGGAAACGCGTCAGACTGAATAACTTTCGTCTGTCGACCCATAGACTAGCTGCGCCCTATAACGAGATATATCAATATTCATAGCCAAGACAGACACGTGCCGGAAGAAAAGAGACGCAGCTATTTGTGGATAAGTGTGTCCCGCTCGCACACACTTTAATTTCGAGACAATCTCGTTGGCAGCGTCCTGTCCACATTTAAAATTCGAACGCTCTCTCCTGTTTATTGTTTGACGCAAACTACGGATATTGTCGTTTTCTTTTTTTTTATTTTACTTTTTCATTCAACGCTGGTGGCATCAGTTGTGATGTATGGATGACGTTTGGAAAACGCGATATTACGATTTTTTAAATAATGTATGATTTATGCATGATTTGGGATGAACTTATTGTTATTTTACTTTTGTGAACAATAGACAGGAAAACATTTAATTCCAACGGTTGTCTCTACAGGACAACCAGAATAATGAAAATTACTTTACATAAACATGCTGGTGGCCATTTATTCGAAATATTCAGTTCATCTTTCTCTATAATTGACATAACGTCACGTTTTATTTGCACATTGCATTCGGACATCTAAAGAACTGTTTGAATTAGGATTTGGCAAGTGACTTAGTGTATTATACTAATAAAACTATGGTTAGATTAGTTCAATGATTATGAAACATAGACGACTGGATAATATAGACAACGACATGACTTTCTTAAATTTTCAACCTGGTTGGTATCTTCCTGTATTGTTTTTGAGAATTTCTTTGTACTTCTGAATAGCGGTGTGCGAATCAGATAAGCTTTTGCGGGTACTTCTAAATATCAAAAGTGTTAAGACGCCACAATCGTCTGCAATATTTTCGCGCGTCGTCAAAGGACGCCCTTTTTATTCTGATTCGGATAACCGGTAAGATTGTCACCTCCAGACCCAGTTTAAGGTAAACACCCGCTGATCCCTACCCCAAATATATGGCACCGCAATGTATAAACGAACGTTTTCGCCTCGGGTGGGGGAGGGGGGTGCGGTTGCCATCCCTTTGAAGTTGCCGCCGCCGGCGTCTGCGAGCGAAAGCTGGGTAACCAACGCTTAGCTTTGTTTTCTAGTTAAATGATAGACGGTTAGAAATTACTACTGTTTTGGACGGTTCGCTGGTCCTTCGAGTCGGATACGGTTTTCTGAACGGGGAAATTGGCCTGCCTCCTCGGGCGTGCTGAGGTGAAATTGACTTTGCTTCCTTGTTTGAAGGTGCTATTTGTATTGTTGGGGTTTGCGTAATTAAATTGTTAATTGGAAAGAAAATATTTAACAAAAACAGAGGTTTATTTTATTGAGCGATGGCACAGTTTAATAACGGGCTGTTGACAGTGACTTCCTATGTTTAGCATTGTGTAAATTATCGAGCGTTTATTTTCTTTTTCGTCTAGCAATCTTAGTCGAATCTCGACTAAGAACAGTGTATAAAAAATACATTCAGGCTGAATTGCTTAATTTTATTATAATATGCATATAATGAAATATTATCTACCTCAAGATAGATAGCTTAGGTGTTTGTTGGGTATTTGTCACAAAATACAAGCAATTTTGCAATTCCACCCCGGTCAAGCTCACGGATAGGTGATCAAGATCAATCGCCGCTGACTCCACCGACTAGTATTTTTAAACCAATGAACCTTTCACTAAAGATGCGCGTGACTTAAGAAGTGCCTTTTAATTAATCAAGTTAGGTGGCTTTTTAAGTGTTCAGAAAAAAAATTATCTAGTATTATTATAAGATATAACAAAGACTCAAAAAATAACGAAAAAGAAAAATGAAAACCCAAAAGAATTTCAACCGCAAATATGACGTCGACGAACCAATCCAACCAAAGCTCACCGTGACTCAAAACACTTCGTCACTCACTCACTTGAGTTAATATGAAAATGTCCAGGCGTCCAGTAATTTCGCCAGCAAAAGTGATATGAATATTGTATAGCGTAGGGCGACCACTGGCGCGGCGGGACGCGGGACAGTCCCGGCCCTTTGACATGCTAATGTGGCCCGCCTAATATTTTCCCCTGTTTTTTTTACACGCTAAGAACGGTTAGACACTGTTCGTGTGTATTTTGTGAGGGTGCTTTTTGCATATTTTTTTGGTAACTAGGTACGTTAATTGGGTACCGGATGAATTTGGCCGCGTTGCAATTTAGTTTGACGCCCACGCGAGAGCTTTAAACTGAAAAAAAAAAATGCTGTACAAGTTGTACTGACCGATTGTACCTAATCGTCAAAAGAAAAATTAATGCTAAACTAGCTGAACGTATCGTATATATCACATATAGATAAGTATTCTATTACTATTTCTATTTACTTAAACAAAGCAATTTTTTTTCTACTAGTAAACACACATACCGTCGGATACTAATGTGTAAATAAAATTATGATTAAAATAAGATCAATAAAAAAATATATCTCTTTCATTCACTACTATATAACATTTATTTCAGCTCAAACTTCCTCCGAGACTAAAACTATTTTATTTGTTCTCAGATTGTATTGCGAAAATTTGTCGTATCAAATTAGATTCCTTCATAAGACGCACGAGTATACTCAAATTACTTGACAAAACAACGTATGTAGTTTCATTTCATTAACAACGGCAACGCCCGTAGCTTCGCAAATTACGAATATAATAGCATGAGGAAATATTCTGTTCCTGATTAACAAAGTGAAGGGAAGAAAATAACGCCTAACATACTAATCCGTACTATTATTATTAAAAGTTATTTTGCCAAACTGCAATGATTTCGCATATATACAAATACAATGACACATTACCGATTGCGATGAAATTTGGAAGTCGAAAAAGTCCAACCCTCAGAAAAGGAATAAGTAATTTTTTTTTCTGGAATGATTGACACATGTCTGTAATGAATATCCCGCGGTCTGGTCTGCGGGAAAAAGCTAGTGTGCATATCAAAATGGAAAGAGATTGAACCCGGAATCCTCGTCGTATAAACCGATTACAACCTTGCTAGGATGGCAAACTTTATAGGGTAACTAATGTATGTACATCTACAGAATTCGTTATATACCAAGAGAAGAGGGGCGCCGCCCTCTAAGAGATGAGTTTTAGATAATGAATTTCTGTCATTTCCTAAAGTACATTTGAAAGGTGTGATCATTACTTTAAAAAGTAATTTTTCCTCCTCTTTTTATATTTTAGACTTACAAAAATATGTGGTGAAATAAACTCTTACAGAATAAATATGTTCCGAAAATTAAAATCTTTAAGTAGGTCTGATTTAGGATGTACGTTGTAGGGGTTCTAATAGAAAGTCCCATTTAAGAAATATTGAGTTTCGAATATTTACCACAGATTTCCGTCCGATTTCCGATTTTCAACGAATAAATACAGGCTAGACCTCTCACAAGTAAAAGAAATATAAAAAAAAAACAGATGCCATATCTGAAAAACTGCCCCGAGACCAACCCCACACGTCAAGTTCACCCCCACGTCGTAAATAAAACATGGCCTCATATGTCCCGGTAGATTACGACATTATCTACCAATTTGCATTCGACTAATCTATTCAAAACACCGCGTTTCTTTGATGTCTCTACACGCCGTTTAACCTTTGACCCTATTTTGATATTTTTATTATACCTTACGGCCTGAGCCGGGGCTTCACTTACAGCGGATGACTGCCACAAAAAAGCAGGTAAAATCTAATATAACCCTTTGCATGATGAGTGCAAGGATATACGCAGGTTTCTATGACATTGCTGCCAATGTCATAGAAACCTGCGTATATCCTTGCACTCTATGTTAAAAAAATATGTTTTCTCCTTTTAAACATAATGAAAGCTGGGATATTTTAATTTGGATAAGTCAATGGGACAATTTACAATTAAATTAATTGATCAATTATGCAGCAGACAGGCAAATAAAATTTTATAACTTACATTTATCCAAATAAACACAAATTCGGTAGCACTAACGAGCGTCAAAATAATATTATGTTCATTTATTTGCTTACTTATAGTAAAGCAGCAAAAACCACAATAGTTTTTGTTTCAAACGTGACAAGATGATGACAGCGTTGACGCTTATACGGCGGTGGCGCTACTAATTCGCAGATAACGTGGTAATGATGTATTGCTGAGCGCACATGAGGCGCAGACATAATTGGTCACATACGGCCAGCCATGTAAGCTTAACTAACCATAATAATTTGTCTTTACTGTTGCCCCCTATAATTATTTTTTTATTGTCTCCAGATTGATTGTTTGAAACCGTAAATGTAGTCTAATTAAAATTATTGTGGCCTTCAACATTTTGAAAACTGGACAAAAATAAAGTTTTTTAAGAGCGTGGAAGTGGTATTATTTAAAAAAATACATTAAAAAGAGTTTTTTTATTGTAGGGTTTTTAGTAATAATGGTGACCTGTAAAATTAGATTGCTAGATACAAAGTGATTTTTTTTTAAATTAAGTACCTATTTTCCGCTATCAGTGAAACCCTAACTCGCATGCTTATGTTACCGTTTAAGGGGGGAAATGCTATGTCACTTTGTAGGATACTAGGAAATGTAGAAAAAATATTTGCAGAAGAAAGTAATGCATAACATTACAACAGAATTCCCTACTGTGCGGTATTAATGTACCGCGTATTTTTGAAATGACATTTTTATGATAATGGCCTCTAGTATAAAAATGCGTAGGCATCACTTCAAAGTAAAAAAAACATTTCTATGTTTTATGTTTTACTCATAATTTTACTGTTACATGATATTAAAAGTTAATGAAAAAAATCTAGTATCAACTTTAGCATTTAAAACATTTTTTTTACATTGACTCACTGAAAAATTCATAATTAATTCGTATTTGTAAATAGATACTTTTAAATAATTTATTTGATTTTACAATAGATTATTGTTACGATAGATTGCGCTGCTATCTTTTTCTAAGCTAGTTAATCAAGTCCAAATCTTGCTAAACATATCATTGTAAGATCTAAAAAAGGCAAGTCTTTTATACTTTTAAATAACATCATTACAAAATCACTCGATTTATCTAAGTCATTATTTGTTTTACTCTGTTAACAATTTAAGTTAAGCTTTACTATAACATGTATGTTTACGTAAAGAAACATAAAGTCAGCATCCTGCTGCAATTCCGTTTGTTAAAAAAACATGGCGTTTGTTCAAAAGCCTTCCTCCCACGGCAATTGCGCCCAGCATCAGCAATTAGATAAAGAGCAAGATTAGCATTGCCCTACGGTGGGCTCACGTACCGACGCTGAGATGCATATGAATGGCGTTTTAGATATGTCCTTTATTTAGATTTTCTTAGCTAATGTCTCCTTGGTAACTTAGTTGGTAGGGGAACGAGAAAACTGGCCGCTGTAGATAATTAAGTGATGTAATAAATTAAGTCCCTAAAGCATTGTATCCGATAGCATCAAATAAAGTCAAATAGATCATGAGCAAATGAAACTGTGTAAAATATAATCTATAGCAGCGCCCCGCGGTTTCACTCTATATAAAAAATCCTCGTTAATAGGATTTGTAAGGGTTTTTTAACTGTCATAAATTCTTTGTCAATAAATCTTCCACATTCGATAAAATAAAAAAGATAATTAAAACAAAACACGAACTTCACACGTATTTGTAGGAATGTCCCGCATTCCAGACATTGTGTGGTCACCGTGTTCATTAATTATTTGCAGATGTGTAAATGTGGTGAAGTGTTGACTTACAAATAAATGAAGAATTTAATACGGCGGTACATACCTGGAACAAAAATATATTTTAAATTAGCTACACATAATTTATGAAAAAGCGTTAAAACATTTAATACATTAATAACATAAAATAGAAATTAAATGCATCTATTTGGTAAGGCTATCACTTAAAATGTTTTCTTTACGGAAAACTATTGTATAGGGTTCTTCAAAGGTAAGTTCCTTGTAATACCTCTGGTATTGAACATTTCCATTGGCTACGGTGACCGCTTACCATAAGGCAGGTCATTCAAAAACAATTCGAGATCTACCTATATGTATAATATAAATAATATTTATTTTACTAGCTTTACCCCCTGGTTTCACCTGCACCTGTTAAGTACTTAGTCTTGTTCTAGATTTAAGCTGATTGCTGGTAATTCCTAAGTGTTGATGAGCTTCAGTAACTAACGTTGAATAACATCTATATTAAAAATAAATGTATTGTAAAATAAGTACATACTTGTTCTAATTATAGATTCTTTTAAATCTTTTAAATATCAAAGAAATACCTAGTTGATTACGTTCCGTCCACCAAGCGAAGTATAAAGGAATCCGTTGTTTAACACAATGTAAAATTCAACATCATAGCTATCTCCAAAGTAATCTGTTTTTTCTCTCGTGTCACTAAGCTTTAAGCTCCCAAAGCTCGCTTGATAAGGAGCTTTACTGGATTTTTTGCTAGCACCTTTAAAATGTTAAAGATAAAAATATTTTCAACGCTCAAAATAAACGTACAGTCGCGACCGAAAAGCTTTTTGACCTTAAGCTCGCGCAACAAGGATTATTATCGCTCGACTATTTTGACTGTACAAAACAAAAATATGACGAGACAAATGTTTCGGCATTTTTTATTTGAATGTTGACGAATCGGCGCGGATTTAAAACGTTTTCTGTACACGTCATTGGGGATTTCATTGGATCGTTCGAATTTTTATGTTTTATTTGGAAAAACTGGTATTTTTAATTACAATCGCTAACATTTGTATTTTTCATTTTGTTTATGAATTTGAACCGAAAACAAAGTCACAATTTGACTTTAGGTATTTTATGAACAATAGAGAATTTAAAAATACTATGTTGCCTTTTTCTTTATGATTTTCAGAAAATATCGTCATAGATTTGTGAAATATAGGTGCTTCGCTAAAAGTTATTATAGATTGACATTAACTAACTGTACAGCTGAAACATAAATTGGATTTCGGTTACATACCCATGTTATTTCTAATTGTTGGAATAGGTTTCCCCACAACCTTTTCCCTCACTGACAAGGTAGTGGCAATCATTATTGAGGCAAACCCAGAGGCATGTACACGGATTTGGACCGATAACTCGTACATGTAAGACGCCATCCTTACCACTAAGCTACTACAACCTTGTCTTTTGTCTAATTTTGTAAAATTCCCAATCACAACAAATTCGCTAAAACAGTTAGCTCGTTATGATAGATTCGAATGTCAAGATTGCAATAAAAATTCTAGCACCACGACGATTAAAAAATAAAAATTAAAAATAGAAAAGCGATCGCAAATCACGAATTTTATTTTCTTTATCAAATTCAATTTGAATTTTAAATACGATCTATTTTACAGCCGGGCCATAAAATTGTTCGCGAAATTACGACCACAGCAAACGTTTACTATAAATCATACCATAGATAAAGATGTTATCTATTCTTAACTACCGACAGACTCACAAAAATTTTAATCCACTAATGTCTTTGGTCACAAATATTTTGTGGCAGAGTTTTTTTCAAATGCCAACAAAATTATAAACTTTTGAAGCGACAGCGAATGTCTTTTCGTATTAAGTTTTTTGACTCAATCTACAAGTTTTAGTTATTTAAACTTTGTTGGAATAATAACAAAACTTCTTTGTTGTTCTTTGAAACACAAGAAAGATACATAAATGTATGTAAATAGGCCTAATAGACGTATGTAGTATGTAACAAAATAGAAATTATTCAAGTATCTGGTGTATAATAAGTTTAAGTTTTGAACTAAATTCTAATTGCTTAGATCCTTAATGGTAAACTATCGTGATTACTATGGTATTCCAGGTAACACAAGTTACATTATATGCGATTTCTTAAAAGAAGGAGTTATGTTACAGAGTAAAATCGTAAAATCTCAAATATACAAACAATAAAATTCAAAGAACTTCTACCCAGAAAAGACGCAGTCTCCAGAGCGATTTAAAATTATAAAACACTAGCGACTCGCCCCGGCTTCGCACAGTGAGCAAAACAATATAGAACTATACATGTAACCTTACTCTCGAATTACTCTATCTATTGATGAAAACCGCATCAACATCCCTTGCGTAGTTTAAAAGATTTGAGCCATCAGACAGAAAATACGACTTTGTTTCATACTACATAAAGATACATCCAATCACTTTACTCGCTAACTGCACATACAAGCTCCTATTCTTTGTCGAACACGCACAGAGGCGGGGTAAAAATGCGTAAATTAATTTTAATAACAAGACCCGGCGCAAAAACTATAATCTCATTAATTAACCAATGGCCGAACAATGTATTATCGAGTCTAACCGTTAGTGCGGTTTCTTGACCTGTAACGCAAAGGGATAAGTCTCAAAATAGAATACGCAGAAGTGGCGGCGAAAACGCGAAGATCCGCTTATGAAGGATATCGGTGGCACAGTATGATTGGGACGGAGCAGTAACTTTTTTTAATTTTAAATAGTTTGTTAAACAGCTTTATCTTTGTAAAATATGACTTACTTAATTAATTCGCTATTTAAACTTTATTGTTATTATGTAAAGAAAATATACTTTATGTGCCTAATGATATAATATGGATACGTACTATACTTACATATAATATGGTCATCATGATTTATCAATTATAGATTTTTTTAAGGTTTGTAATTCTAGGTTACCTACATGACTTAATACTAATTCAGATCATGCACGCTCCAGTCCCAGTCTCCAGTTTGAATCCCTTACAAAGATAATTGTTTGTGGTGATATCTTCCTACTCCCCGGACTTCTGAAGATGACGCCAAGCCATCATCAAAATATCATTTCTAAAAACAAATATGTACTTACACAATCGGGAAAGTGATGTTAACAGTTGACTTAAGCTAAAGTCAAGTTACTGGAAACATTAACATCATATGTGCGGTAATTTTATTCTAATAAGAAAAGCGGGCGTGGTCGCTCCCGCGCTACGCAGCATGGCGGCGCCTGCGCACGTCAGCGCGTAATGAGCTTCGCGAATTAGCTTTAGCTTATTTCATTAGCTCAATAAATCTGTTAAACATTTGGCAGTTCCTAGTTTTTTATGCTACAGTGATCGGTGGTAGGTCAGGTCGATATATCGACCGATACTATTAGCGCTAGCTATTGAGGGATGTTGTGGTAAAATGATTAAACTAGACGGAGTAGGGAACGTCAGCCATTACTCGCTAAGTCACTGCGACGAGCCGACGTTACCTACGCTGAGCGTTTAAATTGTAAACTGTGTTTTATTTCTTTTCGTTCCTAGTCTAAAAGGTGCTTGTGGGACACCACATAGTTACACATTCAAATGGCTATGAATATGTTACTATAATACCTAGTAATTACTACTACTAAACTTCACGCCACTTCCGAAGCGGTAGGCAGAGAACCGAGTAATGTCAGAAAAAAATATTGATGAACGGCTGAGCGATTGAAGTATTTAAGCGTTACAAAACTCACTTTCGCATTTATAATAAAACAACTTGAATGAAACATTCACGTTATACGAATCACCGCTTCTCAAGAGATAATGCAGTCTTTTCACTCTAAAGCAAACACAATCGAAGATCGATTAAACATTCATACATTCACCGCAAACACTATTTCGAGACCCCGAAGCTCTACTCACCTATATTTTAAAATCGAACGACGCCCGAATCTAGACTTACATTTAAGACCTGAGGCGGTGCATTTTTGATGCGGGGCTTTTAAACTAAAAGGTTGGGCTCAGTGCTTTAATAATAAAAGCTTCCCGATCAAGTTAGGTCTTATTTTGTTCGGTAAGTGCAACTCAATGCCTGATGTTTGCTGGTTACAAAGCTTTTGCAAAGCTAATGGGGAGACTTTTACCGGCAATGTGTAGTTTGGAGTTTATGATAACTTAAAGGACTATATGATTTGGACTTAAATTATGGTACTTTTGATGCTAGAAACAATTTAGAGTGAAAGATCATGTGAGTAAAGCTGCGAAACGTTGGTAGTGTAAATGAATGTAGGTATCGACCAGCTCGATGGCATTCGGTAGTGACACTGCACCATGCGCCAAGAGTTGTGGGTTCGATCCCCACCCAGGACAAATATTCGTATGATGAATACTTGTGTTTGTTCTGTCTGGGTGTTAATATCCAATATTTAAGTACATATAAATATAAATAAAATATAAATAAATATAAATATAAGACTACATCACATACATTGATCTGACTCCGAGGTAAGTAGCTTAAGCACTTGTGTTACGGATATCAGAAACAACAGTGGTATTACAAATATATACTTAAATATTGGATATTAACACCCAGACACAGAACAAACACAAGTATTCATCATACGAATGTTTGTCCTGGGTGGGAATCGAACCCACAACTCTTGGCGCATGGGGCAGGGTCACTAACGAATGCGCCATCGAGCCAGTCAATGATATATATTTGTAATACCACTGTTGTTTCTGATATCCGTAACACAAGTGCTTAAGCTACTTACCTCGGTATCAGATCAATGTATGTGATGTCATCTGACATTTATCTCGTATAGTAGGTTCAAAATTAATATTTCCATATTTATTTACTAATATTGTAAATGCAAAATCTGTTTGTGTGTCTGTTCCCTTGACATGCCACAAATCACTAAATTGTGATGAAAATTAAGCTAAAAAAAATTGGTAAGCTAAAAATTATGTTCTCTAGAAAGGTCTAAATAACTTTTATCTCGTTCTATTATAAAATTCATAGATTCTGAGAGATGCACTGCGAGAACACTTTGTAACAGGCCGAATACCACGCGGTCGGACCCGCGGGAAAAAGCTAGTTAGACATAAGTTACCTCCAAACTCATATACGAATCTCATTTAGTATGTATGCGAAACCCCAGGTGGTAAGAACATCGTAAATCATACAAAACGACCATATCTGCTATAACCTTACCTATTATACACAATAAACTTAATTTGCAATTATACTTTTGTATATGTGTATAATATTTAAAGGAATATATAAATAGAAGAATATTTTGTTTTCCATACCCGAGGTCATGACCTCCAGTAGGTTTGACAAATAGATGACATAAATGTCAAAATTGTTGAATAATGCAATCTAAATGGCGTTAACAAGAAGTTAATGTCATTCAGAAACTTTTGTTGTATTAATAAATTATGGGCTGAGAATGTCTGTGAGGCTCTCGTATGTGAGAAAGAAAAAATGAATAAGTTGGATTGTGGGTCTGTTTATTTAATTAGCATATTTTGCAGCTTATTTTTAATGAGTCTTTCTTTGCGGGATTTCTACAGATATTTAGTGGTATATCCATACAGTTCTAACGTTAGAATGTGTTTATTTATTTTGTAGTTTGATACGGCTTTTAATAATAGAAAGAATGACTGTTATGCACGTTGTTAAGTTTTTATTCTAATTGCGTTGCGTTAGAACATAGATTTAGAATTTTTTGACTACGCAAAAGATACATAAAGCGTGGGAGCGAGAAATCCTGCTGAAATACAAACCGCCCGAGAGAAAAAGAGACAGCGAATGAAGTACCTATATGTCAATGTTTTTGCGAGTAAGAGGCCATAGCGTCCCGGTCTATTCTACGTCGCAGTGAAATTTGTGCATTTATGTATTAAACCTTGGATTATAGTCGAGAATATTAAATGTGCAATTGAGGTGACTTGTTCTGTACGTGATTGTGAGGTTACACGACGGTATAATCCGAATAAATACACTTTTCACAGGTAAATACGATTTTATCATTAGATTTTTTCAAACCATATTTTGTCAAATTGTTGCTAGTAATCAGTTTAGAAAAATATGTTTACAATAGTATATTGATTATAATTTATCTTTCTAAGTAAACATCGTGATTATAATCAGAATTGGGGAAAATATTGTGTAAAATAGTAAATAGTTTGGTTACGCTAGTGCTTGACAAAGCGGTGACGTCACGAGTATCGATAAAAACTTAATCGTCTTTTAGCGACATCATGACATGAATACAAAGTTATTTAGCCAAGTTATGTTGAAATACAATTATATTCACATTGGGAACTCTTATCACCGTAAATTTGTTAGTTAAGTAACTGATATTTTTTCTAGGTTTCCAAGCAACCCAGCATTGTGTAAAAAGTGGATGCGGACTATAGACAGACCAGATTGGACTCCCAGTAAGAACTCCACTATGTGCAGCAAACATTTTGACGGCAAATGACGGCAGCAAAAAATTTGTTGCACTACATATAATTTTTAATAACTAAATGACACCAAATTAAAAGTTGTTAATATATTATTTGTTTCATTTCATTCCATCAATCAAAGCAAAAGTCATATCTTTTTGTCTTAGTATAAATCATAGAACATATTTCTATTTTTTTTATTTTTTACACGCTGAATATACGAAGAATTTTACCATCTCATCATTGTTTATAGAACTGCTTAGAATGAGATTTCTTACCGACTTATTCCAATTTACCTAATATATACAACTACTGATTTCAGTCAATGCCATAAATAATTAATCAAAAGTATAAAAAAGCGTTTTAAATACCTATATTATTAGTATACAACTGAATCAGTCGATAGTGTGAAAGTGCGTCTTTGACAACACTATTTTTAACTCACACATAGACGTCAACCAACACATGCTTAAATTTATTTTGGTCATGTCTCCGAGCCGTCTTTGTGTATCTTGTACATCCTAAATCTATGCGTTAGAAGCTGGATTGAGTAAAAAATTAAAAACATAAACAAACGATCGCATTTCAAATCTTAAATCATTATTAATACTTAAAATACGTAAAATATATCTATCTCTGTCTGTTGAATTTTTTAACCACTTGACCAACTGCGAAGAATTTTTTTACAGCCAAAGTTTAGTTAACCCTAAAAATTTACGAGTACATATAATATAGAGAAATAGTTACGCTTTTAATTTGCCTGGATTAAACAAAAGCTTCCAATCGCAACAAAAACCACAACACAATCCCGCCATATTATGTAAGCTAATGACAATTAAAACAGTTATTTCCGATAATGTTTCGGATGTGCCGAATTGACATTCAGAGCGCGCAGGCGACGGTGTGTCTGTGCTAATGGTTTTAACGCTTAGTGCAGATAATGCACTTCAAATTAATTATGGGTGGAATGTCAGCTATTCAGAATATCTATTGTCCAGACTAGTTAAGTTGTTAATTGTTGAAGTTGCATTGTTTGATTTTAGCGATTTAGGCTTCAAGAAAGCATTTGTATTCAATCGAGTTCTAAAATAAAATACAAATTAAATCTACCACCACGAACCGGTTGTGAAATTGAATAGTTTCTCGAGATGAAACTCGCTAGTTACTCTTTTCAAGTCAAGTCCTACAAACAAAAAATACATACTTATCGAATTAAGCCAGTGGAACCACACATGTTTGTGTCCTGTGGGATTGAACAATTTTTCCGGCATATCTATAATTTTTCCGGCATGAGAAGTACTATATCCTTTCTCAAAGATGAAATTTTAAGCGAGCTTAGTTTCATCGTAGTCGTGTAAGTTGTTTCGACGTGAAAATATTACAGACAGATGAAACAACTATGTTAACCAGATAACAGTTGGAATCTATCTCGTCGATCAAGACATGGTTTTACTTTCAGTATTGTTGATGACAATAACCTCACTAAGCATAATATTAGTAGCTGCGAACAATTAATATCTAATTCGATTCTAAATCACTAATGAGTACTAAGCCTAATCTAATGACGTCACGCCATTGAAGCCCCAGCCGGAAGTGATCGGTATGCCTCTCACATCACCCAGTTTTGGGCAGACGGAAGTTAGTACTATTATAGTGCCTGCACTAGTCTAGACACAATGCTATGACTAGATCGTAATCGTTACTATAATGTATTGATAACACCTTAGTGGTGGTAGTAAATATTTTACTGTGATTTGTTGGTAATTACAGAAAGATTGAGCAACGGTTACCGATGCTTATTTTTGGATGGGTGTTCACTAGAACTTCGGTTTAGAATTAGACGTAAAGTACTTAAAAATACTCCTTATTAGGTATTTTAGATAATAGTACTCAGCAAATATAGTACTTATTGATATGAGGCGCTTAAATAATTTCTTCATACAAACATACATAATTGAATAAAAAAAAATAACTAAAAAAAATCCTTGCTTATTCACCCAATCAAACCCGTAGACAATATACCTTTTACCGACCATAGACTACAGGACATGACAGGACCCCATTAAGCCGGCATCCCGAATGTCAGTACGGGACGCGTGTCCCGGACGGGCGTGACGGGCGTGAACTCATCCCCGGGATGAGATCCGGGAACCACTGAGCCATGGGGGACTCGGCGTGGCTAATAAGCTAATAAAACCAAAGTTTATCTTGACATAGAAATCATTCCTTAGTTACTATGGTTGTAAATCTTGAAAAATCATTTGTGGTTTATACTGAAGATGACAGATTTGTATGATGACTGTATGGATCGAAGTGTTAGGCCGTGAAGAAGACGGATGAAAGACGAGTGCATGCAGCGGAAATGAGAATGTTAAGGTGGATGTGTGGAGTGACGCGAATGGACAAGATAAGAAATACATATATAAGAGGAAGTATGAAAGTGGCACCAGTGGTAGATAAGATGAGAGGAAACCGTTTATCTTGGTATGGGCATGTGATGAGAAGAGAGGAAGAACACGTGACAAAGAGAGTGATGAGTATGAATGTTAGTGGATGGAGAGGAAGAGGAAGGCCAAATAAGAGATGGATGGATTGTGTGAAAGATGATATGAGAGAAATGGGAGTGGATAGCTTGATGACGGCTGACCGGGACGTATGGAAAAGGAAGACATGCTGTGCCGACCCCAGATGAACTGGGAGAAGGGCAAGAGGATGATGATGATGATGACTGAAGATGACAAATTAGTCATTAATAACCCATGTTGATCTGGGATTGAAAATAATATACCGAATGTATACCTTGCCTAGCTGTCATAAAATGGTACAATGGAGTTTTTAATTATGTACAGCGACGAAATAGCCAGTCACAAATCTTCACAATTCTCCATCTCACCCTGCTCAATTTAAATATAGCTAAATGTGATGGACTACGCCTACCCCTACGGGAATTGTAAACGGGATGGTATGTATGTAGACGGCTCCGGCCGCGAGAAATTTTGGTCTCTTACAGACTCCATCATATGTTCTGTAGAATCTATGTTTTTTTCGTGTTAAAAAGAAGCCCAAGTCCTTTTTCAGAGTTCTAACTTTATACGTAACAAAGTACATTGCAATCGGTTAAGTATTTAATATTGTCCCGTCTTGGTCTGGGACTATGAAAGAATTTGCTAACTGTGTTTCTTGCCTAACATGTTGTAAAAGGCGACTAATGGTATATCGGGTTTTGGGTATGTGATTGTGTAGGCGACAACCTGCCCGCTTGTCACTCCTTTTCAGTTTTCCATCTGATCCAGACCAGTTTTGTTTTTGGCCGAGTGTGGTTGAAGGGGACTGCTGTCCCTTTGACTCTGCCTGCCCCTTCAGGGATTACGGGCGTGATGTTATGTTAAGTATGTAGGACTGATGGCATAAAATATAAACACGAGCTACTTAGGTATTTAGAACTATATTAGTCAGGATAAGCCGATGTATGCGAACTGGAATATTAATCAATGGGTCCTATGGAGATTCCAAGCGGTATTTTCCTTAAATTATGTTAAGTGTAAAGCACAGTGGATTTCCTGTATAAATAATGTATTATCTGGGAGTAAGTAAATAAACTAGTGGGAATAATGGAACCGTGATAATAAATAATACTCGGCTGATTTAACAAACATTAACTGTATGACTTGGTATAAATATTAATTTAATCTGTAAATTTTAATTTGTTATTCAATCTGGCATTGAAAAGAGTAACTACCGAGTTTCTTGCCGGTTTCTTCTCGGTAGATGCAACATTCCGAACCGGTGGTAGATAAAATTGTTCTATTTTGTATCTATTACTTGACGATTTACAAGTGCTTTTTTGAGGCCTATGTAAATAAAGATATTTTGAGTTTGAGTTTAAACTATTACAAGCCGAGTACATACTCTGCTAATAAGGAATCGGAATAATAGAATTAATACAATTTTAGTTAACTTGTAGGTGACGTCATCAGGTATTTAGCCTGTGACGTATGTAAACACAGAACAGAAAAAACTAGTAGAAGGGGCATGTGGCAAAATTATTATGAAAACCGATAAAGCCAAACTCACACAAATACGCCACTAATCACATACTACACTACAGGTAAACAATAAGCAGGATTGGCCATTCTTATTTTATAGTAAAAAATAGCTTATCTCATTAGTTCTACATCAGAAAATATACCTTCAGTCATTTGAAAAACGGTTTAATTTACTATACCTCCAAAAAAAAGTAGTTAAGACCTTTCGTAACCCAAATTCAAATGTTGAGAAAAACTTTCCTGTCGGCAATAGATGGCGTCGTATTTTCATTGGAACAATTATAACCCGTATACTGGTAGGAAGAAGGTGTACATTTAGACATAAGCAGTCTACGCATAGTCTTGCGTCACAACGCAGTATAGTGGCTTCACTGCCAAGCCCACTTGGAACTTCTACTAAATATATGTTCCGTGTATTTAAATTATAAGGTTTCTAAACAATGCTGTCACCATACAGCATAGATTAAATACTTTACAAATCTTCACTATGCATGATAAGACTAATGAATGTAGAAGACAGTTGTGAGACAAGATCGTAGCAAATGGAAGGATGTGATCTCTGCCCACCCCCATGGGAAAAAGGCGGAACAGTATGAATGTTTATATAAGGTATTTAATTATTTAAGCTATATTGTATAGCGATTTATGGTATTAAAACTATATTATATTATATGGTGATTCAAGGCATTTAATCCGCCGCAACCACGAACACATATCATTATTACCGCGACCACAACCAGCGATCCTAATCAGCTGCCGAATTAATATTGGATCGCCGTTAGGTATATTGACATGCTGCTAATTTGCAGTGCTGCATATTGCAAGGCGTTTGTCATTAGGTCATTCCCCGATGCGCTAATTAGTGTCCTTGCTAATGAGTGCGAAAGACTGTCTGTGACTTTTCTATGCTTACACTGTTAAATTGATGGCAAATGTTTGGAGATTGATAGGGATATAAGTTACAATTATCTTGAAATAATTTGTAAATTAATTAGAGACCGTGGGATGAGCGATTGAGTCTCCTTGAAACAGATCGATTTGGACATGGCAACGTCGGTTGCCAGTATATATACATACATGTCATCACACCCGTAATTCCCTAAGGGGTAGGAGTCCAAGGAGCGATAATATCCTTAAACATTATTTGGTCAGAAATAAAATTTAGTCTACTATCTAATTAAAAAAGATATATCATATCCTTCTTGTTACTAAAGTAGGTATTAATTTGTATGAAAACTTTGTTATTATATTTATAACCATTATCTAACATAAAGAATAAATAAAAGACGCCTACCAAATAGTAAAATGTGTCAGCCAGTAAGATTCACCTGCATTCAGGTCCCCTCGGATTAATTTCATTTTTTTTTAATAAATCCACCCGTTAAAATTGCGCATTTATTCCCGATCAGACTATGGCAACACTTTAAAGAGTAGAGTTGGCCTGGGGTGACCCGTCACCTGAAGACGTTGGGGCGTGCCACTCAATAAGGCATACATTTTTTATTACCCCCATCGAACCCTACCCAATGCAAATGGGGTACCAGTGAAGTAATTACAGGGTAGGGTTATCATCTGCTTAAACCAGGACAGGTGAATCCCTGATTCCGTCTTTGTGCCCGGGATAAAAGGAAATCACGGGTTGGTCTGACCTAATATATTGACATGAACATAATTATTTTAATAGACAATAGGAATGTGTAGAATAGAATAGAATACATTTATTGACCATTAAATAAAACAGACACATGAGACAGGAACATACATTGGGTTATGGTCAACAAGGTGCGAGCCTCAGCATGTGTTGCAGCAACCCGAGAAAGAGCTGTGTAGAGATTTAAAAAAATTACTATATATTAATTTATATCTACCCGCATATTTAATTGTGTAGGATTAGCCATAGGATCGCAATAAAGTTGAATACCGAAGCGTGTTTTAAAGTAAATGATTCTCCAAGCATTAGCCTGTTCTTTTTAAACTTACGACAAATACAGAAAGGCAACAAGTTAAAATGGAAATATACTAAAGTATGTAGAGTGGCTATTTGAAACAAAATTCAAATAGCCACTCTACATACTTTAGTATATTTCCATTTTAACTTCTTGTCTTTATATTTGACTGACTTTGACTAGCTCAATGGCGCATTCGGTAGTGACCCTGCCCCATGCGCCAAGAGTTGTGGGTTCGATCCCCACCCAAGACAAACATTCGTATGATGAATACTTGTGTTTGTTCTGTGTCTGGGTGTTAATATCCAATATTTAAGTATATATTTGTAATACCACTGTTGATTCTGATATCCGTAACACAAGTGCTTAAGCTACTTACCTCGGAGTCGGATTAATGTATGTGATGTAGTCTGATATTTATTATGATATGGTGCTACGGTTGCTCATAGAGATTCCTCACTGCCCTTCTCAAACTGCGGCACTACCCTCCTCGCACTGACACAATCGCCGAGTTTTCTGAACAAGACGTCAAAAAGGGCAATTTGTTGCCGCTCCGACACACGGCGGATTTTATTAAGCGTTTCATATTTGGGGCGCACTATTGACTCTGAAGGGTTGCGTGTGAATTCGGACAATAATTGCATGGGGATGAAACCGCACATAAATCATTTAGGCACAAAATTTCTTTAAGAGGTTATAATTTAATTTTTTTATTTACTTGCAATGTTTCTTATGTATAGTAAGTTGATAATTTAACTTATGTTTTAATTCTCAAACACTTTTTGTTCAACTTGACGTTCGTATGTTTCCCATCTCAAGCAATTTTATTATCAAACACTTTCTGACATCAGATCTGTAATTTGGTGACAATGCAATGTTACAGTAGTTAAAGTACCACCAAGCTAGTATGATATTAGACACGGAAGGTAACTTAAGAACTCCCCTTAATTGTTTATGCATGCACATTAATGAATTAATTATATTTTAACCTACAAATTTATTTAAGATACGTAATCATGCATCATTATCAATCATAATTTCGCGTTTTAAAATTACACAACTTAATTAAACGAATATTGAACGTTGTGTTGGTAAAGTTGACAAGTATAATCCTTCATAATGCCGAATGATTAAAAGATTACGCCGGGAGGCTGATGATGTTTTCATTAAAAGGAACTTATTGGTTAATAGTGACGTCACTGTTTCACGTGTATAAATATTTTCATTGCATAGAAATCACATACCTATTCGTATTTCCGCAGTTTACGTATTTCATTACATTTTTTTATTATTTTAGTGCTGCTTTCTTTTAAGATATTTTTAGCGAAATGTACTCAATATAGAAACCGTCCTTAATAGTGACAAGCTTTTTTATACATTTATCTAGTCTCATTTAGACTGAGATATTCTTAATGAAATGTAAAATGCACTGAAAAACCGTACTGGCACTTTAATTCATAATGAGCTAAGCCTAATAACATTTGTCTTTACATCCAATCAAGTGGTACTGGTGGCTCCATTGTTTCGCTCTAATAGCGCCAAATAGAATTGCGTCCGACAGATGGCACGGGCGGACCGATGACAAATTTGCGATATTACATGCGGATTAATGTCCGTGCACCATTTTTTAGGGTTAAATTGTCTTTTCAGAATCACCCTCCATCCATATACAAAACGACACGCGAAAATCAACTTAATACAATCAGAAATAAGGTTGGGATTGGCTTGGCGTTGGGTCTCAATTGTCTCCGTTGCGATCGTAAAGGGTGATTCCCTAGCTAGATGGCATTCGTACGATGGTTATCATAATCCCTGCATTGACATGATGTGATGACACATGTCGTGTCGTCGTGTTCTCAAATGTAGTTTTAAAAAGTCCACGACAGATTCGGCGTTTTCACCCTTATGTGCTAGGAATACAGTTTTTAATCCGTTTTTTTTGTTTTGAAAAGCGTTGGGAAGGCGCAGTTCGGCCGGTTCACAATGAGAACGTTGTTTGGATATGAAGATCAGTATTTGAGGTGTACTCATCGCGTGTATTTGTTTATCCGTATTTGTACAAGTCAGTCAAGAGCGAATCTGTTTTGTCAGACGCATGTTGTAATTGTTTTTTTAATCTCCGTGACGGCGACACATAATGTTTTTAGCGATGATGCTGTGTTGTTCGTTCAAAACTATTCTGGCGCACCGTGGATTCAGAGTCTAAAAGTGTGGACATACAAAAAGAAAAAAAAATACAGATAAAATACATTTAAATATATTATTTAAATGTAAAAACTTTTTGAAATGCAAAAAAAACCTAAATATTTGCGCCATACCGCCTCGAAATCTGAGCAATCAACAACAACATATTAGTTCAGATTAAAAATCGCCAACAAAGGGAATTCAGAATTAATATCGCACAATTACTATAAACGGGCCAAACGGGAGAATCATTGGAAATTACGGGATTCCGAGCTATCACAATGGCGCACCCCCGGCTAAGCCCATAGCGCAACTAATGGGGACAAATTTTTAATATGGGGTGCGCTCGGTTTTTAACAATTAGATGTGGATTGAGTGATATTTGCGCTGACGTGACGTTTTTGGCAATCTCCGATGATGATGATGGATAGTTTGATAAGCGTCGCGATTATTGTAAATATACTTTATTTTTTAAATTAAAGATTCAAATAAAATTTGATAAAAGAAGACGAAAATAGTGTAAAACGATTTGAAACACATTGTATACTAGTTTAAGAAATATTCAAAATGGAGGAAATAAAAAATCTCGTAATACTAAAACTCTATTTATTCCGATTTATGTATTTATTGAGCTACTTAAATCCTTCCTATGCATAAAAGATACGACTAAGAACTCCCCAGTTTGCTCACAAATTCAGCAATCTTCAATATACCCGCCACTGTTATCCTATTCAACATAGGATTTCTTACTTACTTCAAGCACATACACAAAACGACGCTTCACATCCACCCAAGGTAAGAGGACATTCACAACACAAAGCCGGAGCCATTTCAAAAAAAATCAAGGGCATTCCTTCATAGTGCACTGTGGATCGTTACATGGGCATAAAAATATAAAAAGTGAAATAATCGTACGCGAAACCCTCGCGACAAATGAACATCGGTTGGAGAGGTCATTAAAACGAAGCTCGATCTAAAAATGAGAGGGCCGGAGGGGGACTTTTTGAGAGAACTGTAATTGGACCAGGGAGGGACTCAAATCGTATTCGGAGCAGCAGAGGCGGAAAGACGGCTCAACCGACTATAATTAACAACAAATATGGGTGAATCGATTTTTTTCCGCGCGCTGCCTCGAGCTCGCAGTGTACGGAATGGCGGTAGAATAAATCTGTGAGCTGGATAGGGTCTAATAAATAAAAAAAACTTCCATTTTAGAACTTGCTCGTATGAGTAAAATTGGAAACGACTGGTTTAGTTAGTAGACTGTAACTGCACGTCGATCCATGACACGGCTGTCAATACATTCTTCGTTGATTCACTTGTATACCTGTTATATGCTGTTTTTTTTTGAGATTATCGGCATGGTAATGCTTTTACATTTAGGCTTGACAAACATATATTTCCATTTCACGATACAAAGAAGCATTCAAGCATCCAAAGTTCTATACCAAATAGAGAGTGTCATTGCCAACAATAATGCCAAAAAATTCGATCTTTACTTATACGAATAAGTCAATTTTATTTGTACTCGTACGTAGGACAAACTGAAATAACTGGTAGTAGTTTTAGATGTACGAGTACATTCCTTGCTGTCACTAATTCAGTTGTGGACAAGCCGTTTCGCGATATGAGCAATTACCCACACAATAACCTTTAAAATATTAACGCGCAAACTCCCATTTTTGTGGGAAAACTCGGCTTGTTTAGCAACTGCCAGGTAATTGTGTGTTGTTTCCTTCCACATTAACAATGTTCGGGCTGGTGCGGTTTTTTTATTTTCTTTTCCCTGTTTACGTAATTGAGTATTTTGTGTGCAAACGAAGGGAGAAGGTAATCGCCCGCAATTTCGATGTTGCTGGAAAAATATTGTTTTATGCCGTTGTCATTCCGATGTCGACGCATTTTAAATTGGTGCGGCCGCGGCGGTCTTGTTGAGACTAGCCTTCGTTCCGGTCAAAAATCGATATCGTACAGAAATACCAAAATAAACATTGGGTCCTAAAAATATAGTTGGCACATAAACAACATATATTATATCTAAGTTTTTCTTTTAGTTTATGCTGAAAAATTATTAGAACAGTTAAAAAGAAATTAAATATATATTTTATTTTTATTTTACTGGCCACTGAAGGAAAAATTAAAATTGCTGATTTATTTAAAATTACACATTAATTTCTTTCTAGTCATAAAAATCTATACAAAATAAGCTATAACAAAATATTCTCAATAACGAACAATCACTTATGATAACTAAAAAAAATAAATCGATAATAATTATAATGACAATCATAAATAAGCGCTAGCAAGCACGACTTTACAGCCTTAAGTAAACAATTTTACATTCAGTTACTAGGAAAATGATTGAATACTTAATCCTGTCTGACGTAATATAATTCCGTTCTAATAAGGCAGGATCAGTCATCGCTTCGCTGAATAGAAAAAAAACAAAATACTTAGACCACACAAAGCGTTATGGGCGTGAAAAAATACCGGACAAAAAACGTAAACAAGAGAACCCAGTCACCACATTATGTTAATAGATTCTGATATGACAACATTGAAGTAATCCGCTTTTGTCCACGGAATGGGCACATTAGCGACCACTGGGCCCGCTGGGAATTCCCTCCTTTGATTTTGGATTCGATGGAAATTAATATACTACCTATATACCCTCGGGGTACATATTTAATGGTAAGTACAAGCGCGAACCACCCGCACATATCCATATTTATGAATCAGCTTACAAATTCATCTCATCGCCGTTCATTATCGAATTTAATGAGTTTAAAAAACAAGCGAATCAATTAGCGTAAAATAAATTCGTTCCGTTCAAAAACCGCATCAAACAAGTTGCCACCATTTAATCAGAGGCCATTATCATCGCCATTCACCTGTCAGGAAAACAAACATTTATAAAACTCCGCCATAACGCAAGATGGCCCGTAATTACAGGTTACATCTCGTATTCTGCGTCGGTTCCCGCACGCGATACGAAAAGGCGTCAAATGGCTCGTTAGGGCCCCTCACAAATATAAATATTACTCATAACATAATCCCCGCTTATAATAGATTTAACCTGCCATAAAATCATATTCATTTTTTTCTGGCCGCGCAAATAGGCGGGGTGGCTCACTGTGCGTATTTATAGTGATTGTCGATTAGCGCTGCACAATGGTTCGCAGAGTTTATAATAGTCATAATTCGTGTTATTTTTCGAGAGGATAATGAGGGGATTGAGTATGTGGGGTAAGTCGAACGGTTTGTAAATTGGATTTAATATTTTCATTTTTGGTAACACTTGGTGTGAAATTGAACGCTCGTTTAAGGGTTGTGGATAGGGTTAATCCGGCTATCGGTTTGGGGTGGTTATTTTTATTGAAGTAAGTGGATGCAATTTGTTTTTAAGCACCACTTCGAATATGTGGATACAGTTTTGAAGTGTGTTGGTTTTTTGTAATTGTTTTTTTTTTAAGTACAAGTTACTAACTTTCTAACTTGGCTGACTTTACTGTTAGTATATTCAGGGCCAGTGAGGTTATTATATGGTTTTTGTCAGGTGAATATATGATATTTTTGAATAAAGTTGGGACGCGATTTAATATTTTGGGAGTCGTCAGGAGTTTTGTTTGGGTCCTCATATAAGAAGATAATCCTAGTACAAGATTTCAATTATTTTTATTGTTCAACGATATAAATAAATTTATATAGGAAAGATATATAAATAAATTGTTTACATTAGCACACCTAACTCGAAACTAAGTATATAACCTCGCGCTATTGTCACTGGAACGCGGACAGTCATACTTAAATACGTCTATAATCATCTATAAATTAACATCAATCATAAGTTAATAAATTAACTACAATGTTTTATCAGACAAACATAGAACTTAGTGGGATTCGAACTCGGGGGCCTCGGTTTCGTGTAGTAAGTATCATCATCTACCTAGCGTTATGTCCCGTGCTTAGACGGGATCCGCTTAGACCATGATCCAGGATGTAGCGAGTCTGGTAATTACATTGTAGCGACTGCCGATCTGACCTTCGTAACCCTAAGATAGGGGAACCAGACAATTTTTGAATCATGGTTACAAATCCAAAGTTGTTTGAATTTTCAGGTTTCATCACGATGTTTTCCCTCACCGTCGAGCTAGTGGTATGAATACGTACATAGATTTGAAAAATCCAGAGGTACGTGCCCGGGTTTGAACCCGCACTCCTCGGTTAAGAGGCGCGTGTCCTTACCATTGAGCTACCACCGCTCTTCGTGTAGTTAGTATACTTATTATATATATTCCTGGATATATTATCGAACCTTAGAATTCAAATGAAAGAGACTCAGCAGTTTAGCTTGTTCACGATATTATTTTCATAACATAGTATGAAAAAAAAAATCATGTATGAAAAGGATCATGAATGTTCAAGAGGCGAGTGAGGTGTGTAAGGATCGTGCCATATGGCGTTCGGTTTTCTCTGCCTACCCCGCTAGGGAAGTGGCGTGAAGTTTAGTTAGTTATATTGTCTTATGCTCACTGTGTGAAGCAGGAGCAGTCGCTAGTAATTAATATATACATATACACTATTTAACGTTGGCCTATGACGACAGTACTTTCAAAGTCCTTGAATATTTCTTGTAATGATATAATTATGTACACCACCCACGTAGTTCCTGTTCTTGTATATAGGGATAAAATATAGCCTATGTTGATAGCTGATAAAGTAACTTTCCATTGGTGTAAGAATTTTTCAGATCGGTTCAGTAGTTTCGGAGCCTATTAAATACAAACAAACCTACAATAAATTCTTTCTTTATAATATTACTATGATTTATACTTACATCTATTTCCTTAGAACATATGTACATTAATAAAAAAAAAATGTCTTCCTTTGTCCAACTAATATTCAGACTAAGAAATGGGTGCCTTATAACATATACCTCTCGTACATAATCGCATGATCCCTTATGAAAATTCTGCAATATTCCACAATAGAACGGAACGAGATTAGGTCTCGAATAACATCTGGAATCTAGACCAGACGGGTGGGGGGAACTGGGGCAGGGGTGGGGAGGGTGGAATAGGACTTTCTAGGCAATTACCATCCGTTGCGAGGATGCGGATGCTGTATTGAGCCGAGGGTGGATTCGCCGGTGTGTAAAAGGGGTTGGATACTATGCTTCGCTCGCGAGTTCGCTCGACGGCGTTATTGGATATTAACTGGGACTAGTCAGGCACGCCATTTGGTTTTTATGTGACTTCTAGCGACTATATAAAAATTATCTCTCTGACAAGCTCGATAGCTCATTCGGTAGTAACCCTGCCCCCTGCGCAAAGAGTTGTGGGTTCGATCCCCACCCAGGACAAACATTCGTGTGATGAATACTTGTGTTTGATTTGTGTCTGGGTGTTAATATCCAATATTTAAGTATATATTTGTAATACCATTGTTGATTCTGATATCCGTAACACAAGTGCTTAAGCTACTTACTTCGGAGTCAGATCAATGTTTGTGATGTCGTCGGATTTTTTTATTATGTTGTATCCCTTGGAAACAGTTCATAGTTTTTTTTTTTCGGATAAAGTATCTTATATTGTTTTCTATATCTTCAGCAACGTGAATAATATTTCCTAATGATGATTTACATAATAATGATTACGTCACAGAATATCAAACATTTATATATGTACTACTCTGTTTAGTAATTTATACTACCTTTCAATATGAGTATTCTAGAGTACTATAGAGATGTAATCTGGGTACATTGTAGTCTTTTAGGTTTTGATAATGACCTAATGTAATGCATATAAGATCATTGTTATAACCTTATGGGGAACCAGATAAATTCGATCGTGATTATTAGATATGTCTAAATGAACATGAAATGAATTGAACCTGTACAGGTTCACTTATTATCGTGATTTAGATCCATAAAATGCTTCTAATAACGAACAAAGAAACTTAAAATACCTGTAGCCAAGTAGTCGACTTTTCCAGTACTGGCCACTAAGCTGATTTTGATGAAAACCGGTATGGTACGAAGGTATGTTGAATATAACGACGACCCAAAATGGTTTGAAACAATTTAGTTAAACTGACAATTTCCAAACATTTCTTCTTCGTTTATGGTTAATATTATAAAGACTATTTCCGTCATACATGATTTCTATGTAACTTTAACCATTAAGGCTGCACACGCGACGAAAGCTTAAAAAATGGAGTAACTTCTCCCGTTTTCCCAACATTTCCCTTCACTACTCTGCTCCTATTGATTGTAGCGTGATAAAAAGTATACTATTACCTGCCTAGGAGTATGAAGAATAATTGTACCAAGTTTCGTTAAAATCCGTCGAGTAGTTTTTGTTTCTATAAGTAACATACAGACAGACAGACAGACAAAAATTTTACTGATTGCATTTTTGGCATCAGTATCGATCACTAATCACCCCCTGATAGTTATTTTGAAAATATATTTCATGTACAGAATTGACCTCTCTACAGATTTATTATAAGTATAGATATAAGTCGTATTAACTTGTTTTAATGTTATTATTATCAACGTTCAGTTAGTTTATAATGCAATGTGCATTTTCGTTTTATTAGAGATTATCCCGCGTTAACCGATTTTGCGACATTATGATTGCGGATTCCATAAACACTGGTTTAGGTGTAATTTTAATCTGGAAATCATCTCGCATGCCAGCTAACCATTGTTAAAATACAATTAGTTAAATGAAACCTTTGTCATTATTTATTATTATATTTAGCAAACTAAATATAATAATAAATAATGACAAAGGATATATTTATATATATATTTAGCAAACTGTTGAATAAGGAGCAATTAAATAAATAATACTAAATTCTTCAGATTGACACACCAATTCCCTAGTCCCAAACTAAGCTTATAAGCTTGTGCTATGGATAATAGGTGAACGGATAGATATACTTAAATACGTTTATAAACATCCATGACTCGAGTATAAATATTCATGTTCATCACACGAAATATTTGCCATTAACGGGACTGGAACCCGCGACCCTGGTTTCATGGCCAGGGTCTCTAACCACTCGAATTGAAAAGCACAACACATGATTCTTTGCTCAAAGTTCAAATAATCTGTTGCGTATGTGTCAATCACGTACATTGGTGGTATGACTTTATACTGTATAATGTCTTATTAATGATTAATTGGATACATTTGTATCATAACATCCTATATTTGCGGAAACATATAAAAAAAATATTTTGGTTCCAAAACTTCAGAATTTTGCTATGAAGCTATAACTCTTAAATTATGACTATTCTGCTGTATTTATATATTGTCTATAGATTTTTGTCACATTTTATGCGGAAAATCGCCCACTCACATCAAAAGCCACCAACGAACTGTATCGCTTGTTAAACTAAAACAAAAACCAGCAAAAAAAAATATCATTTTCACGCAATTCTCCTGTCGACTGTACGCAAGAGATTTGCTTGCGCGAAGGGGGCCGACGCTTTTAAAAGTATTACTGATCCCCCTCCCCCCCACAACCCCATGATGACACCGGCAACCGGTGCAGTTTGATTTTGAGTTTTGATATATTTTGTGTTTGTATACATATATAGTTGTTTATTTAGAACTACTGTTGTTGGATTTTAAATGCCGCGTAGAACTTGAAAAGTTTTGCTGGATTTTGGATGACGCGTACAGATTTAAGCGATTCTCGAAAAGTTAAAAGTAGTATTAGTCTCATCTAAGTTAATATCAATAAATTTAGTTCTAACTGAAAGCAGAATTATCTTAATCTTGTCTCTTATCATTAAGTCATTTTTGAGCGAACTATAAACGTTCATACATATAATTCTGAAGATTTTAATCAATGAGATTCATTGATGAAAAAAACGCATTCTTTTCGTTTTAAAAATCTTACGAAAACGCCAAATTTCGCGAACACAAAATCTATAATCCTAACAAAAACAATTAAACTTACAAATTTGAAATTAAGAGTCCTAACGATAATTAACACAAATCAACGCTTTCACACCTACCACTCCTACATTGTCTAAGTCCTGTTAGTCTATGGCGAACCTTTGAAGCCTTTAGTAATAGCATGGTAGCCATTAAAAAGCCATAAACACTGTGATAGCGATCGGCGGCGGCGCAAAGTCTAACTACGTGTTCAAACTGCAATGAGCCGACAAAGGACGTTAATGTTATTCATACTTCCGATTTGGAATGGAGTCGAGTCATAAGCGGGAGCGGGAGCGGGAGCGGTTTACAAGGACACCAAAAAACCAAGTACACATTAGTTAACATTTGTTTCTGGAAGTAAATTTTAATTTATTTGCTTTTTTTTTAAACTAACCAAGCCTATTGAATGGCAAAGCCCCCCCCTATACGTTTATTAACGAAGCACGTCAAAATGTTGTCCCAACAGCCCAAGAGAATTTCTACTAGTTAATTTAGTACTGTGTCAGTCAAACTATTTAATACTCAATTCTCATATTAGCTTTCCATCAAACCCAGCCCACTGTCCCATGTTGGTCTAGGACTTAAAAAGTAATTGCCAATTGTGGTTCTTGCCTAGCATGTCGTAAAAGGCGACTAATGGTATATCGGGTTTTGGGTGTGTGATTGTGTAGGCGACAGGTTAGCCGCTTGTCACTGCTTTTTCACAATTTTCCATCTAACCCAGACCGGCTTTGTTTTTGGCTGAATGTGGTTGAAAGGGCATGCTGCCCCTTTGACTCTGCCTACCCCTTCGGGGATTATGGGCGTGATGCTATGTATGTATGTATGTATGTATGTTCTCATATTATAAACTTTTCTCCCGTTCCTATACAATTAACTTCAAGATATTAAGGTAAAGGGGATAATGGTATCCGCTGTCGCTTATTCCTCGAAGCCTCCACCTCACACTCATTGTCGAGGAGTCACCCGGTTCAAGGACAACCAGGGAATGTGGCCTAGCTTCCGCAGGATTCGGCACTTATGATCGGAATACTCATTAAGGGAGCCTCTGTGATGATTATCTGGTATGCTGGCTAATAACAGGTGGCGTAGGCAATATCGATTATTGGTTATACGTTAACATTGTTAACAATAGGAGATTTTGTTTCAGTTTCTGACGACACAAAGAAACTGTCTTAGTTTTATTGGATTTTTATTTTATACAAAGACACTAAAATGGAGTCCTATTCAATATCTATCAATAAACATATCTCAATTTTCTTTTAATGAAATGACGTAGAAAACAAGATTTACTATCACATATGTGTAAATGTTGGTTAAATTAAGGTATCAATTGTTATAATGTTTGCCATAACATCGATCCTTCTTCAAACGTTAAATCCGCTAATTTATATGTTTAAAGAGCCCAAAGTTTATCTATGAATCTCTTTGAAAGTACAATGATAGTGTTCTAAAGCACACACGAAAATACGTTGCGCACTTAATACATCCATAATACAAACAATGACTATCAACCAAGAAAAATGTCCTATAGAGTCACTAATGATCCGTCGATACGACTTGTAATTACAGCCTAGTCTAGACCGCTCCACACTTTTCCCATCATTAGACGGCGTCCCGGCAATTCCCCAAATTTCCCGCCGACTCATTAAGCGGATAAACGGACGTTGTCGAGCAACCATCCAATCATTTCGCAAAAAGACCATCCTATCCGTCTCCAATGGCCATAATTCCCGGGAAAATCATTACACACGCCCGGGTAATTCGGATTTCGAGTGCCCCACCCGCCCCCCTACCCCCCAACCCATTGCATCTCATTTTCAAATGTTCTAACGACTACGCTCCCTATCGCATAACGCTGACCGTTAGATCTACAAGCGAAAAGCAAATCTAACGTCCAAAGAATACGGTCTTGATTTCTCTGTCGTGTTGCACCGGCTGATTTTGCAATAGAAGCGGTATTCCATAGATGTTAAAGCTCTATTCTCTTTGGTGTTTCTCAGACTGGTTCGCAGTATTGTGGTCTTTACCGTCCCTAGGTGGGGACGGTCACAGAATAATGGGTAGATTTTCCCCCTTATATTTTTTCGTGAATTTTTTATTTAAGAAAGGGATAAGATTTTAATGTGGGCGCAGGCTTTATTATGAGCGATTGTGAGATACTTCCATTGTGGAGAGTTGATGCGTGGGGGTTTCCGGTTAAGGAGTTTTGTATGGGAGATGTGACTTCGTCAGTTGCGTTTTCGGGGATATTTTTTTATCTCCCCGTTGTAATGAAGGCGATGTATTGTAGTCTGGGGTATTGTGTTGGTTCTTTATTGGCGAATGCTCTTTACGAGCTTCTAGCTGATTGGTTGTTGAGATAGTTCGATTGTGATTTTGGTTTTTGAGTAGATTGGATTGAGACTAGGTAGTTAATGAGATATGTGAGGAAGATTACGTTTTTGTATGAAAATATGAGTTGACATTTGTCGTAATATAGAAACAATTTGATAGATTATTATTAGACTATGATTTGATTTTAGTTTTAAGGAGATTGTATTAGTATTGGAGTCAATGGAGCTTTCTACTATGAGAGTCTCAGTTGTGCTGCCTCAAATTTCCAAATCATTGTGCCTTTGTAACTATCGACAATTTTATACTATCGAGATAATCTGATCATAGAACTATGAGATTGGTAGTGGAATTCTTTAAATTAACTAAACTAACTAACTAAACTTCACGCCACTTCCCTAGCGGGGTAGTTCTTTAAATTGCTTATAACTAATATTTTAGGTATGGGATCATTCTTATTTTCATGAATCTTAACGAGTCTTGTGTTTTACATTCAACACATTATATATGTTACCTAATCTTTTAAGATATATTAAATTTGTTTTGTTAGATATTAGTGTATGATGGGTGGGTAAGTGGATGGGCACGTGAGTTCACTTCTCATAGGAAACCATGGTAGCTTGGTGCTATATTGTTGGCGGATTTTGTCCGAAATTTGGTATTGTGGCTGCAGGCTTCGTCGCAGGACGATTTAGTAAAATTTTTATTATACTTGTAATTTCTCTTTAAGCGAACTACAATGTAAGTTCTTTTAGAAATAATGATTCTTTAAACCGAAATAGAAGATATCTCTTTTTCTTTATACTACAACATTTAATGTTTAAGATACTCTTACTTACACAAGCAAAGCCTCACAATAAGACAAGTCGACAGAACCGTTACATTTGCGACATGCATCAATCCCAGGGTGACTGGTACGTGCGGCCGATGCGTCGTGGAGATACGTCTGGTACCAGACATTTAGATAAACTATGACACGGACGTTGCTCAGTTCGCGTGCCTCGATTAGGACTTGGGTCGTTGAAAAAATAAGGTTAGACTATGATGTTTGACTGGCTCGATGGCTCATTCGGTAGTGACCCTGCCTCATGCGCCAAGAGTTGTGTGTTCGATACCTAATCAGGACAAATATTCGTGTGATGAATACTTGTGTTTGTTCTGTGTCTGGGTATTAATATGGAATATTTAAGTATATATTTGTAATAATAGTGTTGATTCTGATATCCGTGACATAAGCGTTTAAGCTACTTTTCTCGGAGTCAGATCAATGTTTGTGATGTAGTCTGATATTTATTTAATTATTATTATTTATTACATGTCGTTGAAAAAAATAAGATTATAAATGTCGAGTAGGGAGATTTATTTTCGACTTGGTTAACTAATCTTTGGTATCACATCGATTTTTGTGGCACAGTGAGTCGGGAGCAAATCACAGCGGCTTAGTGAGTTAACTCAATATTGGGCCATGGCGCAGTAAGATGGTCTGTGTTGAATGAGCCGTGAGCTGAATAAAAAGTGTACTGTATTTAATATTTATAAAGAAGTGAGTCAATAAATCCGATGTGGTGAACTGACTTAGCGTAGTGCTACACGTGTTCATCACGAGAACATTTGCCTCTACCGGGATTCGAACACGGGACCTTAGTTTTGCAGTACTTTTTTTAAATACTAGAAACAATAACATTCGAACTGTCAATCAAATGTTTAATCATCTAAATAAGAATATCAAAATACATCTAAAAAGGCAATCAACGCCGCGCGCCCTTACTAGTAGCACGATACAATCTCACTCCCGTTTCAATTCAACGCTTTGAAGTACAAAACGGTGATAATTTATGCTCCTCGCGTCTAGCTATTAATAACTTTGTCACAATTCATACTAACTTTATTGTTCACCAATAGGAAAACGTTTTATTACTCGATAACCGAGTTGACAACAACAATTGTTTAATTAATTAGCTTTTATCGTACCACACAGACTAGTGGAAAAGTACCTATGCTACCCACATTGGTATTTGTTAATGCAAAAATCTCCAACGTTTATTACGTTCTAAGTCTTTATAGTAGGTCATAAAGTTAGGAATTCCGTTTTAGATATAGAAACTACCGGTAATAGTGTCAATAGGTTACATTATTAAACAAATAAGGCTTTATGTTACATTATTCGTTTGCTTTTTTAAACATTTCGTACAAAGCATTCGTATTTTAAAACAAAATATTCTTTCATCAAAATAGAAGTCATTCTTTTACAAAGTTAAAAGTGAGACATTACATTTAACGCCTTTGACTAAGTAATGAGAGTAAAGTAAAAATATTGTCTAAGTCGCGTTCCATTTTTAAAATAAAGCATTCGATTTTCAAATCCCGAGACGGAACGCAAGCGACCCCGAAATTGCCGGCCGCATTCACCCAGACAAAAGCCCTAAACACACCCCGCGAGCAAAAAGAAAAGCATTTCCATCGTATCCCCTCCTTCATTTAAATTTCCCGCCCTACAGCGGGGGCGGCGACGTAGGGGCGGCTTCCGCAGAACAGAGACGAAACTTAAAACCTCGTAGAAAAGAATGAGACGGTCGTATGTCCACCTGTTGCGTTTAGTGCCATATTTTCGCGACGGATTCTTTTTTCGTTTCTTACCGCGTTCCAAAGGATTTGAATGGCGAGCTCCGTGCATGCGTACTGGCTTAGGTATTGAACGATATTGACGCGCGCCGGGGAGACGTTCGATTTTAAGCGCCCATTCTAAATTCGAATTTGAAATGCTCCTTTCAAATGATTTGGTCTTCGTTGTTTTATTGGTACGGTTTCTATGAGAGAATTTCCACAACTTAATTTGCATTCATCCGTGCGTATTAAAGGGAGATTTTCACAACTTATTTTTATATTCATTCATGCGTATAAAAACTGAAAGATATTTCAATTAACATAAGATATAGGTATTATTTTTAGATAAATATATATATTTCAGATAAAAATAGAAAACTACCTCTTACTCGCCGCTAACCAAGTATTATAACGTTTTTCCAAAATGTTTAATATTATTTCAACTTTTCAATTCATTATCTATTTGATGAGATTAAAAAAAAAAATTAGGCTCCTCTTTTATAAATCGTACTGATACCACTCACATATAAATTATGTTACTCGGTTTACTCATAATAAAACATCGTTATAAACACCTCCTCTATTGAAATCTGAAAATAAGTTAAAGATATACGAAACATCCTACTAATATTATAAATGCGTAAGTTTGTATGTATGGATGGATGTTTGTTACGCTTTCACAAAAAACTACTGGATTTTAATGAAACCTTAGAATAATATAGCTCATACACCCGAATAACATATAGGCTATATTTCATCGATGTACCACGCGAGCGAAGCCACGGGCAAAAGCTAGTACGCAAATAAATACATTATAAAAACATAATCCCTTTTCTCATCGTAATCGTGTAAGGTATAACTTACTATACTGTGCTATGGATTACTTATGCATAGCATCCCCTTCAATCCTCCCCGAGACGGGGTCCCATGTCACAATCAGTCAGCCAATTTGCGCACCCGGTTCGTATAATGCATCCCTTAATGCAGGAGAGATGCACTCTCGTATATTTTTTTGAATCTTTTTAAGTAAAAATGGTTAGTTTAAAAAAATTAAACTCCTTTGCATATTTTAAAATGAATGGTTACATATTTATCCTCTTTTTGTTTCCAAACCGTTAATCGTATTGTGATGAAACTTTGATAATATCTTTGAAAGAGAAAAAGTAGTGACAAGAAGCTGGCACGTCGTCTACATAATCACAAATACACCATTTATGACATGCGAGGAAGGGATTACATTTGGTACATTGTTTCTAAGTCCCAGACAAACATGGGACATATAATTCATCACAACTTAATTTAATTTGAACATACAGTTATCTACATATATGTTTGTATAAATAAAGCCTAATTATATTTAAATATAATTTTCGACAGTCCAACCAAACTCGCCGTAATTTAATCTACGAAGATACTATTTTTATTGGTACATTTCCTCGTAATAACCACACCACGTGCCGCGGCCGGGAGTCAAACCCGCACCGGAAACGGTAACACAAACACTTTTTATTTCTGTCTTCATCCTGCATTCGAGAACGGGACGCCACGGATTATTCGATTCGGATTCACGTGTTCTTAACTAGTTCTTACCCGCGGTTTCGATCAAAATATCATTGGACTTTTAGCCGACATCTCAGTATTGCATTAGCTGTTTAGCAAGGTAGCAAGCGCTGTAGGGTCTATACTTAAGGGGTTCCCGAAGGAGATTAACCCAACATTATAGTTACTGATTACCTATATAGCAGAGGGTATGTAATGCTAGAAGAGACGTGGGGTCCAACGGCAGTTTTGTAAAGGACCCCCTGAACAAAGACTCACATAAGCAATTCTATCAGTGAAGAGTTTTTTGATAAGCATTTCCTATAAGGCTCGGTATGGCTTGATCCAGGCTTTTAACTTCCTGTAGGAAAGATATATTTTTCTAACTTTATCCCGAAAAAGAAGAGGCGAGTGAGGTGTGTAAGGACCGTGCCATATGGCGTTCGGTTCTCTCTGCCTACCCCGCTAGGGAAGTGGCGTGAAGTTTAGTTAGTTTATCCCGAAAAAATATAGTAGATACCTATGTCACTTTCCAGTCCATTACTTCTGTGCAACATTACTTAAATCAGTTGCATCGTTGTAATGTAAAAGAATGACAAATAAACAACACGCTTTCCCATTTATAACATAGTGAGGATAGGAATCGTGTAACACGAGATATCGTGTGGGAAAAGGGATGTCTTCCAAGGTTAGAAATAAAAATATTTTTATCTGGAAGATACGAATAGAACGATACGAACTGTAAGATTCGAACGATAAGATTACCAAAATTGTACACATTTGTTTATATAACATGATTTTTTTAACAAAAAATAGGTTCACTGCTGCATTTACTCACTTGGTTCTAACCATATCATTAGAATAAATAAATATATATCCGACTACCTCACATACATTAATCTCCTCCGAGGTAAGTAGCTTAAGCACTTGTGTAACGGATATCAGAAACAACAGTGGTATTACAAATATATACTTAAATATTGGATATTAACACCCAGACACAGAACAAACACAAGTATTCATCACACGAATGTTTGTTCTGGATGGGGATCGAACTCACAACTCTAGGCGCATGGGGCAGGGTCACCTCCGAATGCGGCATCGAGCCAATCAATTACAACTCAATCACCTATGCATAATCTTTGCTAGACCTGCTACACTCCCCCAATAATTTTGCCCATACAGTCATAGTATACAATCTTACGTTCTATTTACTTTCAGATTTAACAGAATCAACATCAACACAGTGTGAACACGTAAAATTACAACTCGATCAAACATCGCACTCGATAACGCTGTATCGCGCTGATATCTGTAGATTAAACTTGTAATCTTGAGTTTGTCACAATCTGTTCCAAAGATATCGCTGTCATAACTTGTTATGTAATGTAGGAACTTACTGCTGCTCGCTACGAAAACATTTATTTTCTTCTTGCCTAGTCGTAAAAGGCCACCACACCAGAGTCATTACACCATTAGTCGAGCTGATTGCTGGATTTGTGATTGTGTTGACGGCTAGCTAGCCACTAGTCACTGCTTTTTCAAAATCTTCTATCTAACCCAACTCAATTTCATTTCTGATGAAAAGTGATCCAAGTACAATAGCTTGCTTGATTGATTGAAATCAGAGCGTTTTAGTTTTAATAAACACTGTAGGTACCTATTCCCATAAAAACACTGTACAGTTTAATAATAGGGTGTTTCACCCCTTGACTAAACACCCTAAAAGCGAGATTTTGATCGTATCGTGCTAATAAACTTTCTGTTAAACACGTGTAAGTGAATGTCAAAGTGAAGTGATTTAATTAATAAAAACGTTTGATCAAAACTTAATTTACAAAGCTTTTATACATATATATATAGTTCTAATTATGACTTATAAAGTTAATTGTTGTAATAAATAAGTAGATAAATATATCGTCTTCTACTTCTTGCCTTTTTCCTAGGTCATCCAGTGTCGTCGGCGCAGCATGTTTTCGTCATGTAAAGATATCCAGTAGATAAATGTATTATTTTTTATAATAATATATGTCTACCCCGCTTAGGAAGTGGCATAAAGTTTTGTTAGTTAGTTTATACTATCATTAGAAATTGGTCTAACTATTTGCTGCGTTTATAATCGGTCAGTCGGTTCAGTATACTCAACCTTATTAAGTCGTACTTCGACATTGACAATCCTGACCATACTTGCATCGTACGCAAAGTAGGAACTCTGCACCAGTCCACATAGTTGTTGATGAATTAAGTATTTGTCCTGAAAGTACTACTAATACCCAGAATCGAAGTCTGGGTGTTTCAAGTAGCTTGCTTGATTCTGATTACCAAAATATGCTGAACCTTTTATGCACATCGTAATATTTTACTCTTTTTTTTGTAACTCTGTAATTTTTTTTATTTATGACGTGTGTATGTACGTATGTTCCCTAATATCATTTTTTTTCTCTAAGCAATACAAGTGCTTTTAAGTGCTCCAAATATTACAATTTACTTACGTTGGAATCAGACGAGATGTTATTTTATATTTATTATAATTTATTGATATACCCTTAAAATATATTATACGCTAGGTACTCACCATTGTGACGGGTAAGGGATGAGCACCACCATTGGGGTAAGGGTACGGAGCCATCAAGTAGCCCATGTTGAAGCTAGCGGCTGGATGCGGCTCGAATTTTCCTGTAAACAATAAAATATACATTAGAATGACTAATGGCAACGACAGGTGCCTCACATGCTAAGGATTTGGTTCAAACCCGGACACGTACTTATGGAGTTCTTAAATCTAAATATGTATTGATACTGGTACTGCGATGAGGGAATCTTGGGAAACAGATTGATTGGATTATGTGACCATAATCCAACCAATCTGTTCCCCTTAAAAATTCAAAATTCAAAATGTCTTAATTAATGTAGGCCTCAAAAAAGCACTTACAAATCGTAAATTTACAAAAATCTGTAGAGCAATGTAAATCTACCACCGGTTCGGAATGTTGATTCTACCGAGAAGAAACCGACAAAAAACTCGGTAAGTACTCTCTTTTCAGCGTCAAAATATACATGAGTAATATACACTTTTTGTAAAGCTTAGAAATAAGTAGCTTTTTAATGTTAACCAGCCTCGCTCAATCAAAGATTATGGATTCAGGAGACCCCGATTAAAATAAATAAATTCTCCAGACTGACACACCAAATCCCCAGTTATAAACTAAGCTTATAAATTTGTGCTATGGATACTAGGTGAACGGATAGACATACTTAAATAAGTTTATAGACATCCATGACTCGAGTACAAATGTACATGTTCATCACACGAAACATTTGCCCCTAGCGGGATTTGAACCCGCGACCCTTGGTTTCGTGGCCAGGGTCTCTGACCACTCGACCAACGGGCCTGTCGATTAGCAAAGGGACTTAAGATTAGGTAGTTGATAGTGTTTTTTATACCAATCAATAAATATAAATATTATAATTTGCCAAAATGTAGTTTCACTTTCATCGTAAAGTTAACGTCACAATATATTTATTTGATGTCAAACGGAATTTGTACAACTGTGACGTCACAACTGAAAGAAGAAAATACCTTAAACCTGTTTGATCCTGTAACTTGCCAATTTTCAAAATTGTGGTTCAAGTTCATATAAACGTTAAGGCCTTAAACGATCGATCTATTACTCCCCGAAACTGATAATGCCGTCCTTCATACGTACTCGTTATCTATCTAATGGCGTACTTGATTAGATTTGGACTAATTAGCACCAAAGCAACTAGGAAGGCCTAAGTATATTCTTATTAAATAAGCTAAATAAAATCTTATGATATGGTCTGAAACTTGAAATGCACCAACTATGTTCCTTGCCTAGCATGTCGTTAAAGGCGACTAATGGTGAGATGGGCTTGAGATTGTGTAACCGACAAATTGGACTCTTTTTACAATTTCCCATCAAACCCATCTTAATTTCTGGTTTAAAGTGGTTACAGGTTACAGTAGCTTCTAGCACTTTAGACTCTGCCTACCCCTTCGGGGATTGCGGGCGTAATATATGTATATGAACGTATTAGAGTAGCATACTTACTAATATATAGAAACTTTTAGTACGAATATGTATCAACAAATAAATATATAAACAGCCCCAATTTTAAGTAGAAGGGATACAATCGCTAAATGACTTGGGGGGGGGGCTAGACGTTAGGGGGGAGCAGACGAGGAAATTACACCGCGGACGCGAAGTCATTTGCGACGTAATTGCGCGCCGACTGTACCTCCGAGTGTTCGGAGGCCCAACGATCGACGGATTGGTTGACTGTACTTACAGTTGTGTATATATTTTAGTATTTGAATGATGAAGAGGAAAAAAGCTTAACTACAAGCTATTAGTTAGGGATCCAACCAAGTCTAGTATCCTAGGCGCAAAATATTGTTTCTACGAGCTGATTTCAGAAGCCTGAAAGGTTTATGAAAAATATTTTGAATTGGATACAGGAAATAACATATATTTATAGAGGCAATAAAGCTTAAGGATATACAAAGTTGCAGATAAGAACGCGGCGAATTAAAGTTATTTTTTTTAACTTATTGCGATTGATTTTATAATAATATTGCTACCAATATCTACCACTACTATAATCTGACAAATTTAAGCTAAATTTAACACTAGGCGTTAACCGTCACGCTGGTCACCTTAACCAGAACGCAAATAGTAACTTGTCGATCGATACTCCAGCGATAACGGTACAATACTTCGATATTACAGGACAAGATAACGCCACGTTACCAAACGGTTTGCAAACATGGCTGACAGATTCGATAAACCATTGAACGTAATTTCGCCATATCTGCCATGTATGAAAAGGCAGCTAGATGTTTGAGACATGCGCCTCATATACGAAGGGTTCGGTTCAAAGCCATATGAATCTCTGAGATTTTCAACTAACTAAACTTCTAGCCACTTCCCTAGCGGGGTAGGCAGAGAACAGAACGCCATATGGCACGATCCTTACACACCTCACTCGCATTATGATCCTTTTCATACAATCTCTACGGTTTTTAGGACTCCTAACATCACCTTCTGTTAAAACACGGCCAATCTGGTCGTGGTACGTGAGCCTGGGCCGTCCGCGGCTCCTACATCCTTCCACTTTCGCATTGTATATCTGTTTAGTCAATCTTTCGTTATCCATTCTTTCTACATGTACCACCGGAGCATGGTTTAAGCTGACTATGCGGACTCCGACTAAACGTGGGATATAACGATAGGAAGATGATGTCGTGTTCATTAAAATTGCAACATGGCCCAGCAAAATTGAATGCGTAACGTGTGCTATATGATGCATCCTAAATCCTCCAGATGCTGCGCTTTCATATAGCCTATGTTACTCGCTCATAAAATAACTTTCCATTCATCATCCTCTTGCCCTTCTCCCAGTTCATCCGGGGTCGGCGCAGCATGTCTTCCTTTTTCATACGTCCCGGTCAGCCGTCATCAAGCTAACTAAAATAACTTTCCATTGATGAAAGAAATTTTCAAATCGGTCAAGTAGTTTCGGAGCCTACTCAATTCAAACAAATAATCAAATCTTTCCTCTTTACAATATAGTAGTATAATATACTACAAGGTACTTGTAATAATGTACTACAAAGTACAAACTGCACATTTCAAGTGTATCCTAGTTTTACTCATATGGGTCAATAACTATCATAAAGTTATACGATAAAGTTAAGAGCTATAAAAGATTATTATACTCAAGGCTTCAAGTCATGGTTTTTCGTGTAAAATATGCATACTGATAGTACTATAACAAATATAATATTAACGATAGTATCTTAAGGAATTCAGATGGACGTATGATAAGATAGCCTGTTTGTACTGAAGAAATGTCGTACAGAAATAAAAACACTCAGTTGGCTGATTATGTCATGTACATATCTTGTAATGTTGTGATAAAATACTTGACATAATAAATAGTGAGTATGAATAGGGATGATGACTGCATTTATCATCATCCTCTTGCCCTTCTCTCAGTTCATCTGGGGTCAGCGCAGCATGTCTTCCTTTTCCATACGTCCCGGTCAGCCGTCATCAAGCTATCCACTCTCATTTCTCTCATATCATCTTTCACACAATTCATCCATCTCTTATTTGGTCTTCCTCTTCCTCTCCATCCACGATGATGACTGCATTATAAAACTATAATTCTATTTAGTCCGTCAGTTAGATTATACAAAAATACTAGACACATATTTTTCGCTTCAACAAATTAACAAAAATCACAAAGATAAAGAGCATCAAAGTTTTGGAATGGGGGCTTGCGATGTGCATTGTATCTTCGTCAATGTTTGTTTGACAAATAATTATAAAAAATACGTGTTCAATATTTTTTGTATAATCTAACTGACGGACTAAACAGGTTTTTTTAAGCATCTTGCCTATAATATGACTTACAAAATATCAGTCTTGTTTAAGAGTATGGCATTATATGTGAGGTCTAGAAATTAGTTAAGGAGCGGTAGGGATAAATAGCATAGTAGCACATATAATTTCGATAATTGAAAACTCGAATCTCTATTATCAAGTTTGTCTGTATACCCTGTATAAGAGTTACGAAGGTTAGATAGGCAGTCGCTTCAATATTGGTAAAACGTCTTAAATTATGGATCATGGTCTAAGCGGCCCCGACTAAGCACAGGATGCTAGAGAGATGGTTATGATGAAAAGTCAAAGTCTATATATCATATCATTTACTTATAAAATCTGTATACTATCACAAAAAGAACAAATGTTATTTTTTACAAAGCAAGAATCTATATTCAAAATTACCTTTGTAAGAAAACAATGGATATTGCGAAATGTCGAATACCGTCAAAACATTCGTTCCGAGTACTGCATTGGCAAACAAAATGTAACATAGCTAAAGTCTCGTTTCAGATAAATCCAGAAAAACCGAAACTATACTCCCGTATCCAGGAACAGACATGTCCAATACAAAAATAACGCTTGTCACATGAAATTAATTTCTTTTTCTGGCGTAATAAATAAAGAAAAGACTAAATGACAGTGTCGGACACGACTAGTGTTTAAGACCATAGACAACTGAAATATAGACGCCGCATCAAGTCAGGAAATTAATTCGAATGGATAACAACATTGATAAATTGAAATAAATCCGTTTGAACATAGCTGTTAGGTAAATGTCCAATGCATTGATCCGAATCGACGAAGTAAGAAATAATCCTTGGGCGATTCGGACCACGGCACGAAACGACGAAATACAAAATAGTTCTTCTCGATTCATACCATAGTGCGAATCAACGATTTTAAAAAGCTCCTTGTGTTAGCGTTTACAATAGCGCTCCTTAAATACATACATAACATCATGCCCGAGGGATAGATGAAAAATCATGAAAAAGTAGAACAGTGGCTAGCTCACAGCCTACACCATCACACACCCAAAACCCATATGCGATTAGTCGCCTTTTACGCTAGCCTGTCGGCAGAAACACATTTGACAAATTATATTTAAATCCCAGACCATTGGGACTTAATAATTCATAATAAATTAATAGCGTTCAATGATATCCAGAATCTACATATCAGCTGTCTACAATTCTCATCGCAACAAAGTGCAAAGTCATTAAGTGCGCTCCCATCAAAATAATTTCGCGGCACCGACTAAATTGTCGACAAATTGAAACTCCTCCTGCGCTTTCGTGAGATCCTGGCCTTTGTATACTGAGTACATTTTCACTGATAGTGACGGAGAAAGGAATATTAACATTGTTTAACAACACAAACAACATGTACTACATACTTCGTTATATGTTATATCATGTTATAATTAAACAATGAGGGTTTTTTGAATTAAAACATCCAAAAGATGGTGTAACTGTGACTTACGGTCTTCTCACCCTCCTCATCGGTTATTTGTCAGAACAAACTGACAATTTATCAACAAGGAGCCATAGTGACAGTGAAAAGACCACGAGACTTCCTCGTGCCGTCTGGCGGATTTGGTATTTTTGAAAACCCTCATTAAACATTGCTATGTGACGTTCGGCTCTCTGCCTACCCCGCTAGGGGAGTGGCGTGAAGTTTAGTTAGTTAGTTATGTTATAATCATTGGTTATAATAATGTCCACCTAATCGATATCGGTCACGGCGGCCAATCTCAACGAGGATTAGCAATCTGCGCAGGAGATATTATAGTAGACAAGTGTTCGCGCAAACACAGGTGCACTCTCTATTCCTCCACTCTCATAGTCCGGTGAGACGGCAATTCGACATGACCGGTGAGAGGTCAGGCGCAGGACCAACGGCTTAACGTGCTTTCCGAGGAACGGGGGTGATTAAACCTCCGAAGTTGGCGGTTTAATTGGTTATGTAACCAATAAGCGTGTATGAAGTATGTGGTAGAAGAGATTATTTTGGTTTCTGTCCCCGAGAAAGATGTAGTGCTAACAGTTGCACTGTCTTTGAAGTTTTGAGGTCCAGTCCACTATCGAACTAGCTAAGGAAGTCAAAGCAAAAAGAACATTTTTATTATTTAAAATGTTAATTTTATTTAAAAAATACCAATTATGTTCCGTTTGACCCGGTGTAATAAACCCTATTAGGGTTAATATGTAATACAATTTAATTAAGTATAATAAATAATTTTATTTAAAAAATAATTAACAATTTTAAATAAGTCCTCCGGACTGACACACAAATTCCCTGTTTCCAAACTAAGCTATTAGCTTGCCATATGGATACTAGGTGAACGGATAGACATACTTAAATACGTTTATAAACATCCATGACTCGAGTACAAATGTCCATGTTTATCACACGAAAAATTTGCCCCTAGCGGGATTCGAACCCGCGACCTTCGGTTTTGGGGCCAAGGTCTCTGATCACTCGACCAACGGGCATATCGAGCCTACCTAATGGCTAAAATGACTAAGTCTTAGACAGGAAAACTAAGATTAAAACCATTGGGACACGTCCTTCAATCATATCAAAAAATAGTTTATTGCAGTGATACCGCCAAACGAATGTTACAAAAACCCCTTCGATTTAGGAAATTCAGTACAAGTTCTTTGAACCAGCATCATTTTCAGTCGAAAAGCTGTCTTTAAACACTAAGTTGCTACGGAAAAGACCTGGAGTAAGATTTAATATAACTCCCATATCACTTGTCTGTTCCGTTAACCAGTCCCAAATATTAATAACGATTTATCATCACCAAAACCAGTAGTCATACCTTCATCAGATAGTCAGTAGCCAGCCACTTGGCTTATCGCGACGTTATTGAAAATATTATCTCACCAAATTGGACCTTATCAGATGCTAATTAATCAGATTTGGAAAAAATAACAAATTACTACGCTCTAGGACGGTTTTGTAGTGAATTATCATCATTCTGACGTTATTAAAATTAATATCTGGCATTGTGTTTATCTTGCAGTAATTTATCAAAAATATATTCGCCTATCTACTTTGAAATCTGCAGTAAGTGATGCGGTGTTAATATAATCACGCCTACCCATCTAGGGAAGTGGCGTGACGTTTAATAGTAGAAATAATAGTCATAATATTATAAAGGAATCTTTCTTATGTTATTGGTTCTGCAGTCTATGTTGTCAAGACAGTATAGTATAAGTGCTCAAAACGACATAGTCTAGTACTTTCCTCAAATCAACTTCAACTATGCTTTTGGTATAAAAATACTTGCTACAAATACACTTCCACGTAGCATTTTTAGTATTAGAATGTATAACTTTCAGACTGCGAGAAATTTTCAAAATCGTTTGTGTTGTTCCAGATTTCCCTACTAAACATTCAAATTTAAATTCAAATTCAAAATATATTTATTTACGTAGGCCTCAAAAATGCACTTGTAAATCAAGTAATAGTTACAAAATAGAACAATATGAATCTACCACCGGTTCGGAATGTCGCATCTACCGAGAAGAAACCGGCAAGAATCAAACATACATACATACATAACATCACGCCCATAATCCCTGAAGGGGTAGGCAGTTAAAGGGTGAGCAGGCCCCTTTAACCACATTCAGCCAAAAATAAAACTAGGCTGGGCAAGAAACATATACAAGATACTATCTACTCTATGGTATAAAACGTACATTTTAAATCAAAGTCGAATCATAACCATGATCTCAGTCGAACTGATGTACCAACACCACTAACACCTTTTGGAATTTTAATTTCGAATGTGTCAATCAACGGTAAAAATGGTGTTTTTTAAACAGACAGTTGTCTAAAATAATGGCGGTTTTTATTTTGTTTCCAAGATAATTAATCATATCGACCCTGGAATTGGTTTTCGGTGGAATCGAAACGATGACGCGAAAGGATAAATTGACCTGCTAAGTTGTTTTTTTTTGGTTATGAGAACGAGTTTTTTTATATTAACTAACAAGCATTTTATACAACCTCTTATATATTTACATACATACTATTATGCATGTAATCCTCACAGAGGTAGGAAGAATCCAAGTAGCAAGCGGTCCAATTTCCTTAAACCATATTGAATCAAAAAAGAAATTCAGTTGGGTTAGTTAAAAAATTGTAAATATATAATGACAAGTGGCTAGCTCGTCACTTACATGATCACAAATCCAATCTAATCTCTAGAAGAAGCTCGATAGTTTTACAAACTAGTTTAAATGGTTCTCAAAGAAAAACTGCAACTTAGTAACGGTTTGTCACGTTTGATGTTTGAAAAAGACATTAAAAAATGCCGATCCAATTTCCAACTTGAGATTTTTAGCTGAGAAATCTGTGCTAACCACAATGTTATCATAAGCAGCACTTCACTTGTGATACCCATACCCACTAATTCACCCACAAAATTCCTTAAAAACTCAAAACCGATTTCTGGGAATGCCTTCCCGGTGGGCCAGGGTGGCCTACACAAATATTGACCCAAGCCAGTGTTGTGTGGACAGAACTTTGTGTGTATGGAACTTGTATGGACGTTGTATGGACCATGTAGAGTGCAGTTACACGGGTACCGCTACCAGATTCCGTAATTAACAATGTAGTAATTAAAATAGTGAATACGTAAATGATTTGGGGAATTTTAATATCGAACCGTCGTTATTTGACGAATGTTCTGCTTGCGTCCCTATTAATTATTTTCAATTAGTATTGCACGTGATTATAAAGTGATATGAGTGATAAATGATATTAAGTTGTTTAGGCTCATCAATTTTATAGCTCAAAAAAAAGTAAGCTTTGTAATTTGGATACTAGATAGATACTTAAATAAATACCTTTACAAACATCTTTGATTTACATATTATGAATAAGTTTATCTCGATTATTAGCTTCTAGCGGGATTCGAACCCGCAAACTTTGGTTTCGTAGTTAGTGTCTCGAATCGCTCGATTAATAGGTTAGGTACGTATCTATAGGTAATATAAAAATGAATTGCTGAATGTGTTGCTAAGCACAAATCTCGAGAACAGCTGAACCGATTTCGCTAATTATTTTTAGTTGTGTTTGTTATTGTCAGGTGAAGGTTCTTATGAATGAAAAATTAAAAAAGTTGCGCGGAAAATTAAAAAAAATGGGTATCGAAAATCAGAGAACGCGGCGTTACGAAGTGCACCGGGTCAGCTAGTAAATAAATAAAAAAACTCATGAGGCGGTGCGGTAAGTAAACTTTCCTTGTTTTGTCTCACGGCTCTTTCCTTTTTCTTGAGGGGTCCCTGTAGCTTTGATCATAATCCCAGATTTAGCGATGTTAGATATAGCATTAAAGCGAGATTAGTCATGGTATCTGTTTCTGAGGCGACATACAAAATGTATCGCAATACTTTGCACTTGTGCATCAAATGCCATGTGATTTGTTGCATAGACAATTTGGAACTTTGGCATCGATGATGTTTTAAACCTGTTAACTACGACATGAGTCTCTAACATCATCATCATCATCCTAGCGTTATGTCCCGTGCTTAGACGGGGTCCGCTTAGACCATGATCCAGAATTTAGCGAGTCTGGTAATTACATTGAAGCGACTGCCGATCTGACCTTCGTAACCCTAAGATAGGGGAACCAGACAACTTTTCGATCATGGTTATAAATCCAAAGTTGTTTGAATTTGCAGGTTTCATCACGATGTTTTCCCTCACCGTCGAGCTAGTGGCATAAATACGTACATAGACTTGAAAAATCCAGAGGTACGTGCCCGGGTTTGAACCCGCACTCCTCGGTTAAGAAGCGCGTGTCCTTACCATTGAGCTACCACCGCTCTCTAACATCAATGAGACAGATATATAAAACAAGATATACCTATCTTTACATAGTATAAAATAAAGTGTACGCTTCTGTCTGTTCGCTTAGATATACCAACAGACAGATTGATTCAAGAAAAAAGTTTAGCTATACATATAGCTTCATATTTTAGTGCTCACCGTGCGAAGCCGAGGCGAGTCGCTAGTTTATTGGAATTATGAAACAGTATTGTATTTTAATATACTATGCAATATGTTGAGAAACCACTCAAACAGGTATGGTTGTAATAATAATAAGTAAGTCAATCAAGAATTTTAATTTCAAACTCAAACTCGAAATTTCATGACAGGCCAGTCCAAAATGGATTACTTTAAAAGTCAATTCCACATTGCTACCGACTTTGCTAATTACGTTGGCAAGGTATATTGTCCTGGTTTAAAAATAGCAGGACATGAATGGAAGCCAGCTTTAATCGCACAATAACCGTTGGAACAGGTTTAAGCTGGGCTCTTACTAGGAAAGGCGTATTTAAGGGCTCGCCCTGACCTTTGGTAACCTTTCAGTCCTCTGAAGGTTTGTTTCAGGGATTGATCTTTATTGGTTACTGAGGGTTTTCTTTAACATGTGATTTTAATAGCACTTTGGTGTGAGCGAATGAGTATCGTAGTCGAGTTGCTAATATTTTTGAAGCGTATCAAGATTTACCCCTAAAAGCCTCAAAAAAACAGAAAGTACAATAGCATCAACAATTATCCGACTTTAATTTTCAAAGTAGATAAAGTGTTAGGAAGTTCTGATTCTACTGTTAAAGTCTAATTACATAAACCTATTTCCTGATGGTCTTATGATTACCATGCTTGTATATTACAAATAGTGTTTAATGCTATAAATATCGATACCAAAAAATCATTTTGTATGTGAACCATCGCTAGATTGTGGTTGAAATTATAATAACTACAAAGAGATGGCTTTTTTGTTTTTTGCGAACACAGCCTGAAGACTATGTTATTAAATTAAAAATAAACAAGGCTTGCTAGCTATTTCCGCTTGGTTAAAAAATGAATCGTAGCCAAATTAGGTGCCTGTAGCATCTAGCTTGTTCAGGCTGTTTTTTTTTGTGTTTGTGGTGGTAACCAACGATTCTGGGAAACCTTCAAGGAGAAGATCATATTCAATCTTATTCTTAAGATGAAAAAGCTAGTAAGGTGTGTAAGGACCGCATCATATGGCCCTCCTTTCTTCGAGCATACATCGCCAGGGACTTTGACGAATAATATCAAAATAAGTAAGTAACATATGTAAATTAATCAAAAGATATTGACGAGTATTATATAAGTTAACCTAAATTTAACGTTTGCTGCTTTATTTTTCAAAATCGGATAGGTCGGATAACTTAAAACACACTTACTTATATATAAATTTACATAGGCTGTTAACAGCATAACCTACCTTCGACTTTTCTAAGTCAGCTAAAAATAAATCTTCAACAAATTGAATTATGCAAATCAAAAAACAAACCGAAGCGACGGCTCGATGTCCGCGGAAAGTGTAAAAAGCTCGTTAATCTTACAACGACCAGCCTCTAATTGTGAACGCATATCAAGTTCCAATTAGATGACCGTGTAGGTGACAACAGTTGACAATAGCGCTATTGCTCAAGAAATAGAGTTCAAAATACCATGTTAGATGCACACAGAGTTGGTCAACTAAGCTTCCAAGTAAGGTTTGCAAATTGTGAGCGTGAGGGAGACGAAGATAGCCGCTGATGCTGTGTGTGATAAGGATAGGTGATTGTATACTTAGTACAGGTTTCCGACGTGACACCACGCAACCGACATTTCGAATGCAAAGTAATGTTTTGGGGTAAAAAGGTGAGTAATGGTTTGGGATCGCGAATCGGACAGAAGCGGGGCAAAAAATATATTCATTATATTATTATAGTCTAAAGGATGCTGGAGGTATCATTAAAATTATACAGATAAAGAAATGGAGGTATGCCAATGTTATGTATGTAGTTGAAGAAATTATGTGGAAGCCTTATAGGTATGTTGGTCTTGTAATTAAATGGGTTTTGTTCCCTATTTATATGCAGGCTGCGGCCTAGTGGTTTAGTTGGAAACGGCGATTGCACTTTCAATTAAAAAAAAAAATCCATCTTCTCTCCTAGCCAGACAAACAGCATCAGAAGATATATAAAGGTTGTAAGACTAACTTCTACCTTAAAAATGTGCAACTATTCATCGTATCAGATCAATTATCTTATCCCAAAGTAAGTATACATAGATTTACTATTTACATGACACTAGAACAAATGCCAATGTTCATCAAGCGGATGTTTGCTCTTACAGGGATTTGAACCTGCTTCTTTTTGGTTTTATGTCTACGTCAGAGCCCGAAAGCATCACGAATGATGACGTATTGATTTGACTTAATATATAGGACTTCAATCCAATGTTTGCGTTGTCGTGGGATGATATAGTGTTCCATTTTGGATTAATTCTCAAGTCTACGCAGACGAAGTCACGAGCAAAAGCTAGTACGAAATAAAATAGAGAAATAAACGAAGTATATATGTTATATCTGCTAATGGTACATCGGGTTTTGGGTATGTGATTGTGTAGGCGACAAGCTAGCCACTTGTCACTATTTTTCTACAATTATCCATCTGGGTTAGATGGAGAAGCCCCGTTTAATTTTTGGCTGAATATAGTTAAAGGGGCCAGCTGCCCCTTTGACTCTGCCTACCCCTTCGGGGATTATAGGCGTGATGTTATGTTATGTATACATGTTTGTTACGTCCACACGTAAACTAAATGTAAACTGGCCCTGGCACAAATATCCGCTATCAAGTTCCACTCTTTATTCGTTAACACGAATTTAATATTATTTTCACACCCATACTTCCGCGAAACGCCACTAAATGCGACCAAATTCACTTTAAACCTGTCGCTTATTTCCATACTGATACTCACTCTGTCACATAACAGCTTTATACATAGCTACATATATACATACTATACATATATCATCACACCTTTAATCCCCTAAGGGGTGAGCAGAGTTTAAGAAGAAATTATATCTAGTCAAAAATATAATTAAATGAAATGAAACAGTCGTAATCATAAGTTATCCATAAATAAGTTAAGTAACCAAGATCCAAAAAAAAAAATTCTGGTTCCCCTATCTTAGGGTTACGAAGGTCAGATCGGCAGTCGCTTCAATGAAATTACCAGACTCGCTAAATCCTGGATCATGGTCTAAGCGGACCCCGTCTAATCACGGAACATAACGTTATGAAAATAATGATAAGTTCTCCAGACTGACACACCATGCAATTCCCTAGTTCCAAACTAAGTTTGTGCTTGTACTATGGATACTAGGTGAACGGATCGACATATTTAAATACATTAAATATCTACGTCTCCAGTACAAATGTCCATGTTCATTACACGAAACATTTGTCCCTAGCGGGATTCGAACTCGCGACCCTTGGTTTAGTGGCCAGGGTCTCTGACCACTCGACCAACGGGCTAGTTAAAGTAGCGGCTCGCTTAATAGTGGCTAGCTCGTCGCCTACATGATCAAAACATTCTATACAAGGAACATGTTGGTACATTCCTTTAGAGTCCCGAACCAACATGGGACAGATTACATTATAATGTTATATCATAAATATTTAAAATCATAACTGTATTGTGGTTAAAAAATTGACTTTACGGCATTTATTGGTGTAATTTAAATAATCCCAATTTATTGATAGCGAAACGCGTCCCAGATAATTTATTGATAATGCGATTTAAATGTACGTTAAGTATAGTTTAATGTAGTGAGTAATTGTTTTAAAATTGATGAGTACAATTCGATAATGTATTACTATGGTTTGTTTGGGCGTACCACGAGTGGATTACCGTGAAATATGAATGTCAGATATATATGAGCTAGCGTTATCCCACATTATTGAGGCAATATCTTAGGTCCCGCGGGAGCTGTCAATTTTCTTTGGGATAAAGAGTATAGATTAAGATATAAGAAGAGACTTCTTAGGATTAAATTGTCTGCGCTATGAAATTTCGATCGATGAAGTGGTGTTTAGGTTATTTAGTAAAGATTGCGATTTTTGCATTATGAACAAGGGCAGATGGCAATTGCTTCAATGTGATAACTGGACTTGCTAAAATTCAGACTATAGCCTAAGTTGACTCTATCTAGTACCTGGTGACATACATACATAACCTCACGCCCGCTGGAGTGGGCAGAGGCCAATCAGCTCCTTAAACCAAATTTATCCAAAAATCAAAACTGAATTGGAGACAAAATCTAGAAAGTTAGCTTTTGCCTATCGACAAACCCGCAGCACAAAACTAGTGTTTAGATCACGGACACTTAGGCGCGTCATTCGGATTACACCCGACGCGGTCGTGGCCGACTGATCAGATTAGTCCGACCGGTTCTCAAAAACATGCCGAGGTAGAAAATAACAAAAAACGACAGGTAATAACAACAAATAACGAGCCTCGACCGGTAGGGCAGGGCGCGAGGCTGTTGTCGATATCTATCAACGTGGATCGTATCGATTTTCACACGATAAAAAGGCGGTACTGTGAGTTTGGATTATTTTAATGACATTTGTACTGACACTTGAGATCAAAAGAAAAAAAACTCCTTAAATTGTTAGACTTCTGAAATGATTTAACTTCAGGAATCGGCATTAAAAATAGTTTTGGACCGCATAAATATTGGCATTTTCTCATCACTTCCTTTCTCTTTCTCTCACGAGTAAGGTGACTAACACCTCATGAGAGAAAGAGAAAGGAGTACAAACTTATGTGATAAAGGACAGCAAGGATTAGTTGCATCTATTTATAAAGATCAGCCCTGAATATTAATTTTCTATTAAGAATTTCCAAATACTAGACCTGGTATCACGGCATCTTAAAAAGAAAATTATTTTAACAGATCTGTTGATTATGTTGGTAATCAATTTGCTTAGGGTTAGTGAAGCTCCTCAAATATTAACCTTTACCAAAATTTTCCCTATTAGACACGTCAACAACAAGGATACATATATACTCTTATAATAATTTAAGATTTTAATTCGAAAAGACAACAATACAAAATCATCGATATCGCGCCATCTCCCGCACATCACTACAGAAGGCGTAGCCAGATGAAATTATACGAAAATATTGTAACCATAGTGACAGATGATTATAACCTGGCGATAAAACACACATAATTCCAGAGTAATGGCCGAGCGGTGATTCCCACCTCGGCCTGCGCGGGCGCCGAATCCGAAACATCACTAGACTGTTTACTGGTGATCGATTGGGTGCGTTATCTTTGGGGGAGCGATGAGATTTTCGAAGTGTTTTTCTGTAATTTTGACTTTTCGATCTTTTCGTTAAATTACATGTTTGCAGTGTGGGTCGAATATGTTTCATGTTTCAAAAAGAAGTCGTAATGTTAACAGTTTGCATTGTTCAAACAATTAACGTTACGGAGCCGATATTCTTTAGTAGTTTTGGCTTTCTATCTTTGTGATTAATGAAATGTTTTCGTGTTTCTAATAGCAGTTCTTTAGGTAATGTCAACAGTATAGTTCAACATTTATAGTTACGACGACATGAAACAAAGAAAAATCGTGCTTTCAGGGAAATTATTCATATTTCAGGAAGTATACAAAGTATAAAGAAGACAGACTAACAGACAGAATTACATTAGTCTTTCTAATATTAGTAAAGATAGTTTTACATATCATAAACATAGATTAGACTGGCTCGATGGCTCGTTCGGTAGTGACCCTGCCCCATTCGCCAATAAGTTGTGGGTTCGATCCCCACCCAGGACAAACATTCGTATAATGAATACTTGTGTTTGTTCTGTGCCTGGGTGTTAATATTGAATATTTCAGTATATATTTGTAATACCACTGTTGATTCTGATATCCGTAACACAAGAACTAAAGCTACTTACCTCGGAGTCAGATCAATGTATGTATGTAATGTGGTCTGATAGTTATAAAAAAAAAGATTAGATAGTAATGTTGTCTCTATGGTCTAATTTAAAATGTTGGGATCATGGTTTCCCAATGTTCAATATATATTTTTATATATTCATGAAATTATCTTAAAAAATGGTAAAGACTTAAACTAATAGTACTAAATATTACTCACCAAAAACAGGACTTAAGTCCGACTTCACTGACAATTTACCGGAATAAGGCTCCCCGGATTTTTCCTGTAACAAACAAACAAACGTTATTAATTTATTTTAATTTAATATCCAATAAAATTCTTCACGTTTACGATAATGAGATGGTAATTAAATTGTTATTTCATTAATAGGTGACCGTTCGGCGAAGAGCGATGACCTGGCGAAAGGTCAAAAGGTGCCAATTGAATTTGGCACGTTCCACGGGATATTTGATATGGGGACAAACGTTAATTTGCCATATAAAGTTAAGATATGTCTCAGACACTGGGCGGGAATAATAGCTAACAGCCCACCCACAACTGAACAAAAGAAAAATTAAAATAACATAGAATTTTACAGTTTAGGCAACCTATGGCGTTAACTAGAGGGCACTAAAGAGTATGTGTTTTTTTTATCTAATACCTTAGTTATTATATCCACCTAGCAGTCACAGCAGGGATCGCGAACCTATTCATAATGGGGCTTGTATTATTTAGAGCATAATTTTATAATGACATGAAACGTTCGTTTCGGGTAGGCTAGACTATAAATAAACAAAATGTCATAGGTTATTTTTATTCCGTAAAATTATACATTAGTAAAGGATGATATAATTATATAATCTTTCGGAGACAGGATCTCAAGGCGTATCTATAAACATTAGCTGGTAACTAGAATATCTTAAATAATAACTTAAGGAAAAACCAAAACATTAGGTTTCTTCACTTACATAGAGAGTGGTTATAACTAAATTTGTTAGACAGAAGACATTAATATTTCAGAGGAACTTTATTTCTTTAAACATCTTACTTCTATCCTGCCAAAGGTTGGCCACCCCTGCAGTACTCCGTATGACATTCTCATTACCCATATTAGGTAGTATTAGAGACAGCTGCTTGTTAAAACAGGCGAAGAAACATGTAACCGCATTTTGCATACCGACTGATAAATATGCATCGAGTATTCCTAGGAATCCGGAGTAGAGAATACATTATGGAAGGGCTGTTCTAGTTTAAGCCGTGCGAGTTGTGGTGGCTTAATAGAAAAGACACGCACCTTATTTGCGAGAGGAGCTGGTTCGAACTGGAGTACCTTATCATCATCAGCCTATTTGGTCCTGCTGGACATAGGCCTCTCTTATGAACGCCACTGGGCCTGATAAATGTTTTTTTTTTACATATTGATACCATTCGCTTTGCGATGCGGTGAGGAATTTGTCTGGTTTCACTATTTATGCATCAAAGCGTATATACATTTTATATAGCGTTTTACGGGAAATGTCAAACAGTAGGTGAGCACTAAGAAAAGGATTTCGGGATTTCAACCGCTGGGGGGATGATATAAGGATTTGAAAGTTTCTATTACGTTAATATACGTAATTAGGGTCTACTATATATGCCCCCTACAAATATTAAGTCGCGAGCCTCTGCTAGTTATAAATGATGATATACCTAAACTTAGCAGTTTAAAGTTAGCACTTTGACACGTAAAGCCGGCTATTAAAGTGCCTACAAACCCACAACGACCAAGAGTATAAAATTAATAACTGTCCATCAGATTATAGTTTCATTATGTTGGCAACACCTGTAATCTATTATTTTATGACACGTTCGGTTACCGAACGGGTGGAGAGTAAATTACGTCACAAGTTAAGGGGAGACGGGGGTCATGGGTGACATCGAGTAGAAAGGTAGCCTGCCTTTAAGCTTACTTTATGACGTCCTATGCATGCAACGAAAGTATTAAAAAATAAGAACTTTAATTGAGGAGAAATGATCAAAATGACTATTAAGCGGTTGAGGTGTGTAAGGATCGTGCCGTTTTGGCGCTTGATTCTCTCTGCCCACCTCTCCAGGGAAATGGGGTGAACCTTAGTATAGTTTTTAGCATAAAAATCTCAACATTTTCTCTTTGTTGCCTTCGTTAGAATCTTAAAAACCGCTATTGAGCAATAAAACCTTTCTAATCTAATCATGTTGAGGTTGAGGTTTATGTCCTCAGCTAACAGCGTTTCATCTCAATTCTTCAAAATGTTATGGCGCATGGTGCACTGCGCAGAACTGGAAGAATAACAAAAGTGCTGTGTTGAGCACACTCATCAAGCTCGTTGCTTTTACTGCGCCACAACACTATTTTGAGTTAACTCAAGTCGACGCAGTAGAGACCTGAGTTCAACTTCTAACTCAGCGTTATTACCAAGACGCAAGCTTTGTCTCCCCACCTGTAATAACTGAACGGTTACCGGTTACCGAATTACAAGGGCGCAACTACACTGGGCCAAATGGGGAATATCCTCTATCAACGCCATTACCGAGCCAATGGCCCGTTTGAAATCTCGACACCTTATCGATATTGGGGGCCTTATCTCGAAACCGCTCGACAGTAGCCACTCGAAAGGAAAAAAGTCGCATGACGTTCGTAGATCTAGAATAAATTGTATAAGATATAGGTATAGAAGATTTTTTATCGTGTATTTTCAAATATTAAGTTGAGATGGCAAATAATGTATATTTTTACATCAATAAGGATATCCCTAATCCGAAATAATCCCGTAATGCTGTAATGAAATCTAAATATGTAAAGATATCAAGTTATTTAAATATTCCTCGTTTATTTATTCTGTTTCGGATATTTATCTGTATTATCTGAGATTGCAATATTTATCGGGATGTTTGCTGTTTCTCAGCTTAATCTGGTCTTAGGATCAACAAATACAATAAAAAATTGTCAACGACCAATGTTGGTCAAATATAGATTCCAATTCAATAGAGTACATATTTAAACAAGATAAGAGACTGATAATTTTATTTTATATTTTAAAACTTTGTTGAATGTGAAAAAAATATCTAATATCACAATTTACGGTACAAATTATCAATTTAAGGTGTTCTTTGCTTATACAGTAAAAGCACTATTTACACCACTAAAGCCCACACTATAAGACGCTCAACTCGACCAAGCTCTCAGAATACTCCCCCAACATTATCTTGCTAGTAGGAGGGCCGTAATTGGATGAGTCCGAATCAGTTTACCCCACTCGGACGTGTTTACCCCAAATCAAGGGTAACGGATTTCCCCAATTTGTCGGTAATTTTTTTACGGCCGATTACAAGAATGCGAGCCGCCCCACGACAAAGGGAGTTTTCATTATCGTGTTGTTTGTCGAGAAATTCCAATTGTTACGTTTTTGTATGTATTAAATTTTTGGACTCGATCCAGGGTCTCTGTTTGCTCTGAGCGTGCCGTTGAACAATATGAGACTGAAAGAGAGTTGTGAGATCGCGTGAGCAAAGACAATTCTCCAATGCTGTGAATTTTTTATTTTTTTTTATTGTTTTCGTTTTTTCTCGCAAGAACTTCTCTTGTTTAAATTTCGAACGTTGCTTTTTTTCCGATGTTGACTTTTTACAAGAGCTTCTTTCTTGTTTAAATTTCGAACATGGGTGAGTCGGTGAGTTAATATACCAATTGTGTCAGCGCAATTGAGTAGTGCTGTTTAACATATGTGTAACTGGAGTAATGACTCCAGGATTCAAATCTTTTCGGACTTAATACTATTATAGTTAGTACCTATGTAGTTCTTTTTGGATCCAGACTTTTTCCCAAAAATGGGATAATGCTATAAACCGGATTAAAAAGAAAGCTCCTCCCGATAAACGCAATACTTTATCCAACAGAGTGTAATGGCTCCTTTCTACACCACAATTACAGTGAGTGCCTAAAGGCAATATTATACGTGCATTCCGGAGGCGTAACGGAGGTGGGAATCAATTTAACAATTTTAATACGTATTTTATGAGAGTACTCCGACTCCGGAGTGCGGAGGGAAGTACGTGTGAAAAAAACGCGTCTAGACGCGCGGGCACTCCCACGGGCGGCGTGCGTGTGCGCAGGGCTGCCTAAACCATAGAATTAGGCTAATATGAATAAAAAGTAAAGAGAAATCATTTGGTCTGGGTCCACAAAGAACATACCTACTCAAAAATGTACCGACTGCGTTTCTTCCCTAGCATGTCGTAAAAAGTATAATAATCGTGTATTGAGTTTGGATTTGGGATTCTGTAATCGACGAGCCGACCACTTGTCACAGTTTTCCATCTAACCCAATTAAATTCATTTTTGTCTGAATGTGGTTTGGCATCTTCAAATGACATGACAATTTACCTCAAACGAGATTCTAACCCGCAACCAATTTGGTCTGGGGTTCTGAAACACATGAAACACCAACACGCATTATATCCAAGTCCGGACAGCACACTCTCACGTCACTTCGTGTCCGTTTTTTCGCACACGCACCCAGTAGCGTCCCTTAATCTTCACGTGTCCCGGTCAATGGAGCGGACAGGCCTCGCGGCGACCAATTACAGCTTGACCCTTCGTGGAAGTACCCGATCGTATCAATTACACTGCTTAGCGGAGTGACAACCCTGGTTTTGCGAGTGTCCTTTTTAAGGTACAGTTGGCAGGTTGCTGTAATTTGGCATTGATTTTTGGGATTTGTATTTTTATTTACTTGTGTCGAGATAGAATCGACGGGATGTCTTAAAGAAGGGACACTGGTCAGGAAACGAAACGCTGTAGATTGAAATCCTGCTAGGTACAAGTGGTCCTGTGATTAACACAGTTATTTCTAATGGAGTCATGAATGATAAACGTATTAATAAAAGTAAGTATATTTAGTAGTAAGTATTTATTAATTTTAGGTTATAGTACGATACATAATGTTAAATTTTTTTTTTGAAAATGACTACATGTATTAACTATCATATATGTCATTGTTAAATTGGAACGCTCTGTTTAAATGTATTTGTGAATTCGTGATTTATTAAAATAGGTCGACAACCCTGACACTTTCAACTGTTTTTTGTTGAGAATTATATTCCTTATAAACCTTTTTTATCGATGTCGAAGATTTAATGTGTCGTGAATACAGCACTACCGAGGTTAATTAGAGGTGTAGCTCGTATTGTTTACGATGCGAGCTAGTTAGTTACATCTAGTTAGAAATTCGTATAATAGGGGTGGGAATTATTTGTGTTATCGAGATTTTTTTTTATATGCTATCTAATAATGCTTCGTAATAATCTTATAATTTGGATCAAAATCTGTGTAGGTATTATTGTTTGCATTTCGTTCTGTTAAATTAAGTATGTATCTAACGTCTACATACAAATATACACATTTATAAAATTAATAGGAAATTTATTTAAGTCTTTCGATCAATTCTACAAATATCAAAACAATCTTGTCAATGTTATTTTAACTGAAGAGGATGGGCCCTAGTTTTTAAATAGTTATTAAAAATAAACCATATTAATATTTACATCAATTAAGCGTTAATTTTAATAAACCTTTACGATAACATTAAAACTATAAGCCCGAATGTATTTAATGTGTATTAATAGATTTCATTCCTGTATGCAATTTTAATGAACTTGCATTTAAATCCGAAATGAATTTAAATTCAGGCTTAATTCATCTTAAACAATGGCTTATTAAAATTAAAATAACATTTATCAATACGATATTCATCTCTAGTGTGTATCTGTGAATACAGATAAACTGTAAATAACTAAAGTAAAACTTAAACAGCCAACTTAAAAAAGAGATTCTTACAACAAAACGTGGTATCTAACTTACGTTAAGGTTAACTTTAAATATACGTACATATATATTATCACGCCATCAGGGACAGCTAGGCCCCTTAACCACACACATTCGCCAAAAAAATAAAACTGGGCTAGGTAAGACGGAAAAATAACAAGAATGAAAAATAAAACTGGGCTGGGTTCGATGGAAAAATTTGCCTGGGATAATGAAAATGTAGTGCCTTGTCGCGACCGTATTCTCTTTAAGGGTTTTGCATCCACCTAAACGGTCACGGTACTCTAAAACTTTATATTCTTGTCGTAACGAACCACACCTGACATCGAGTTAATTTAAACGACATAAGTTAAATTTAAATATAAAACGTTAAAGTCGGATAAATACGACTTAAGCCAGGGGCGAACATTTGACATTCATCTAGATACCGCGATAAGCGCAATTAAGGGCCACAGTGCGGTAATTGATGTAGGTTCGATGTCTGTTTGTGGCAAAAAAACTGTGTAAAAAATATGTCAATTGTGTAAATAGGTGATCTTTGAATGTTAATGGATTGTAAGCAACAAGCTGTTGTGGCGATTAATTAATTAACATTACACTTTAAGTTATGCTTTCGACATGTGCGATATAAATTATTCGCATTAACAAACTAATTAAACAACTTTAAACATAACATTTTATTTTGACTATGAATATTTACAAGCTCGATGGCGCATTCGGTAGTGACCCAGCCCCATGCGCCAAGGTTGTGGGTTCGATCCCCATCTAGGACAAAAACTCGTATGATGAATACTCTTGTTTGTTCTGTATCTGGGCGTTAATATCTAATATATTTAAGTATATATTTGTAATACCACTGTTGATTCTAATATCCGTAACACAAGTTCTTAAACTACTTACCTCGGAGTCAGATTAATGTATGTGATGTAGTTTGATATTTATTTAATATTAAACAATGTCTGTTTGCTTAGATCTTTTAAACTACGCAAGGGATGTTGATGCGGTTTTTACCAATAGGTAGAGTGATTCATGAAGAAGAGTTATATGTATAATTTCATATTGTTTTACGCTCACCGTGCGAAGCCGGGTCTGGTCGCTAGTGTTAAATAATAAACATTGTAATGTGCTAAAAAATACATAAATAAATATTATATTCTTGGATATCTATATATTAATACGTGAAGCAAAAACTTTGTACCCCTTCTTACGAACATTCCGCAGACGGAGGAGTATGAGATTTGGCACAGTTGAAGTTTGTATAGAGAAAGAGTGCAGAAAATATTTTAATGAGTAATCCATTAGAAATATATTAAATTAATAAAATAATTAGACGAAATACATATAAATATGTACCAATAATGTATATCTAAAACATCTTTAAGTCTTGCTAACATCATAAATGCGAAAGTATCTATACTGTTGGTAACCTTTTCTCTCCTAAACTGCTTATCTGATTACGATGAAGTTTAGTACTATATTGATTAAACCTAATACGAAGCTTGGTACTCATATGATTTTATACCAAATCGGGATCTGATTTGTATAGAGATGCAGCGAGTTTGGTTATTATTTTAATAGGACTAACATCTTATGTTCCCCCCATTAAAAGGAAAACCAGGCAAATTGGATTATAGTTATAAAATATTGTATGAATGTGTAGATGTCCTCCTGATTTCCTTAATTGCTGTGGTATAAATAGGTATATACTTAGATTTGTAAAATTCAGAAGGACGTGCCCGGGTTTGAACCAACACATGACAGACACGTGTCTCAACAATTGACCCACCACTCTCTTAAAAAACTAAGCCGCATTGTATAAAAGCTGTAAAAGGTTACCCTACAAAAACGGAAATACTAAATTAAATACTAGAAACTCGGAGTCATTTCAGCCTTTCATCATTAATAGGGTCCATTTTTTATCTCACAGCGCGTGTATGGCTTGGCATAATTAGCCACTAACACCATTTAAGTTTCTCATTTAATTATAGACTCCGTAGTACGGAATGACATCCGACTACTGTGCGGTGGGCTGCAGAAAGTTGACGCCATAGTAGTGCGATTAGTCGCCAGAAAGTCGCATGTTTGAATTTGAATCGGACCGAACTTAATTTTCAGTCTTTACGTTCAGTCCATACAATGAAAGCCAGCACGTAGTAAGTATATTCACTTAGAAAACAACTATAGCTTTTATTTTTAGAAATTACCATCAGTCTGACTCCCAAACAATATCAGAAAAGTTGTAATAACTATAACTTTTAACTACCTTATAAAGCGAAACCTTAAGTTATTCTTACCCCACTACGATCAGTAAGTAAGCGTTATCGATTTATTTTACTTATGTTTGTATTTACGATCGTGCCACCATAGCGCCTAAAAACCTATCCGATTTTGGTAAACGAAGTGTCAAAATTGATGACTGAATTTGGCGAGGTTTTTTAGAGTAGTCGCACTTTAGCTTTTAAACTTATACATTATCGGCCTAAATAGCAATAGATTCACCAAAATTGTCTAATCGCTGTGGCGTCCTCGCGACTTACAAAGGCCCAAAGACTAAGTCAATTTTACGCTACAAGATAAACGCTATAATCATTTGCCAGTACTATTGATGATGATTGCGTGTGGGGCTTTCAGTCAGAGCTTACGACCAGACAGTGTTTAACCTTTAACTGAATAATGGTTTGGTTTGTGAGACGTGTCAACGGAAGGGATGAACGGAATTGACTGAAGGAAAAATGTGTAATTCATGGTTCGCTTTTACGACTTTTCATCTAGTAACTGTCTTGAAGGCTTTAGATAAATTAACTATCCTACTAATATTATAAACGCGCAAGTTTGTATGGATGGATGTGTGGATGTTTGTTACTCTTTCACGCAAAAAGTACTGCATGGATTTTAATGAAACTTTGCAATAGTATAGCTTTTAAATTAGAATAACACATAAGCTATATTTCATCAATGTACTACACGAGCAACACCGCGGGCAGAAGCTAGTTTCGTACATATGTTTAACATTATATACTGTGAACTTAAAGTTGGTCTATAGATCTATTAATTACAAATAAATGCTGTCCATTTAACTCTGCCTACCCCTTCGGGGATAACGGACGTGATGTATGTATGTACAAATAATAGTATGTACATATGTATATCGACTTTAAATTTGACTTGACACTTTTTCTAATTTTTGGATCATGGTTACAAATCCAAAGTTGTTTGAATTTGCAGGTTTCATCACGTTGTTTTCCTTCACCGTCAAGCTAGTGGTATAAATACGTACATAGACTTGAAAAATACAGAGGTACATGCCCGGGTTTGAACCCGCACTCCTCGGTTAAGAGGCGCCTATCCTTACCATTAGAACTACCACCGCTCTTATGATATTCTGATTGACGTATTCGAATTAATATTTTTATATTTGTAAATTGTGTTGGCGATCTTTGGGGGGAGGGTTATGTCCAGCAGTGTCTTTCGGCTGAGATGATGATGATGATGATTATATTTGTAAATACAAAGAGTAGTTTTGAATAATTACTAAAATCTAAACATCGTGTCCTAAAAACATGTATGATACCTAACGCCATTCTCCTGTATCCAATAGCAAATCTATATATTTAGCAACCCTCGTAGTTTTTCTTCCGCACCATCAACCACATTTAAATTAACAACAATGATACTATACATGGCCCGTTAGTCGAGTGGTCAGAGACGCTGGCCACGAAACCGGAGGTCGCGGGTTCGAATCCCGCTAGGGGCAAATATTTCGTGTGATGAACATGGGTATTTGTACTCGAGTCATGGATGTTCATAAACGTATTTAAGTATGTCTATCCGTTCACCTAGTATCCATAGCACAAGCATATGAGCTTAGTTTGGGACTAGGGAATTGGTGTGCCAGTCCTAAGAATTTATTTATTATTTTATTTATTTATACATGGCCCAAGGTAAAAATATTACCCAAAATCACGTGACAAAACACCAAAGTACCAAATAACGTGGATTACTTTATATCAAATCCTCAAATTGACACCCGTATCTAAAGCCCTGTTGAAAATGATCGATACACGGCCAGCCAGTCCAAGTTGTCAATGAGATAACAGTTATCAGTCCAGCTTATCGAGGGCTATCGTTCAGATTTCTTCAAATAAATGCCCTAGATTTGTAATTTGTGCGGTTAAGTCGGTTCGTTGGAGTGAACCTTGTTAGCCTGGAAATCCGCCTGGATTATGTGAGAATTCCAGATTTGGTAATACTGAGAATGTTTAATCTTACTTAATATTTCATGCGACATTTTTGAGGATAAAAGTTTAATTGGTATTTTGTATAAAAATAATGAGAATAAATTTTGGTGCAATTTTACAGAAGTGTAACTTACCAGAATACAATTTTCATATAAGTACTTTAGGAATATGACATTTTGCACAACGATTCCCCACATATTGTAGGCCATAAGTGTAGATATTTTGGGAAAAGAGGTCGAATCAATCCTACGTGCAACGACATTAGTTCAATATAAAATTTTATTATAAATACATACATACACGCTAATCCCCGAAGGGGAAGGCAGAGTCAAAATTATATATATATGTATATATATCACCGCCAGAGTCAGTCTTTTAAATGCTTTTTCTACTACTTTCTGCTATATCTATATATAGATAAAGTATTAGTAGATATATATATATATAAATATCCGACGACATCACATACATTGATCTGACTCCGAGCTAAGTAGCTTAAGCACTTGTGTTACGGATATCAGAATCAACAGTGGTATTACAAATATATACTTAAATATTGGGTATTAACACCCAGACACAGAACAAACACAAGTATTTATCATACGAATGTTTATCCTGGGTGGGAATCGAACCCACAACTCTTGGCGCATGGGGCAGGGTCACTACCGAATGCGCCATCGAGCCAAATAGATAATTATTACAGAATACGTGCTCACCACTCTATACAAATATTTCCATACCTCGTAAATATTTGATTAGTATTATAAATAACAACCATCTTATTGCTATTTCTACTAGTTAATAAACAACATAAGGGCTTCCTAAACGACATGTACGCATGTCCTACATAAGTGACACGATCTTATCGACAACTCAGTAGCTGTACAGATCAAATGACAGTACATACAAACAGATTAGATAAAATACTATTTTTTTGGTCGTTCATTGCGTTTTTCCCTCACCTTTTTAATCGATTTAAAGCATACAACCGGATTTGTGTGAAAGATGATATGAGAGAAATGGGAGTGGATAGCTTGATGACGGCTGACCGGGACGTATGGAAAAGGAAGACATGCTGCGCCGACCCCAGATGAACTGGGAGAAGGGCAAGAGGATGATGGTGATGATTGCGTTTTTCCCTCACCTTTTTAATCGATTTAAAGCATACAACCGGATTTCAAATTGAGAAAATGTTGAGCATGACTCAAAATTACTCCTATTGATACATAGACTTAGAATTTTTCTTCTAGCTCCTTTCCTATTTCCTTGAAATAGTAAATATACAAAATGTTTATACTCTAAGTACACTTTGAGCTCTCAATAAAGCAAAACTGTTATTATTGTTCTATTATTTAATTTATCTTATACTGTTATATAAAGCTGAAGAGTGTGTGTGTTTGTTTGCTTGGACGCGCTAATCTCAGGAGCCCAGTTGTATTTTTATCTGAATGTGGTTAAAGGGACCTGCTGGCCCTTTGACTCTGCCTACCCCTTCGGGGATTATGGGCGTGATAAATAAATAATAAATAAATAAATTCTCCAGAATGACACACCAATTCCCTAGTTCCAAACTAAGCTTATGCTTGTACTATGGATACTAGGCGAACGGATAGACATACTTAAATACGTTTATAAACATCCATGACTCGAGTACAATAATGTCCATGTTCATCACACGAAACATTTGCCCCTAGCGGGATTCGAATCCGCGACCCTTGGTTTCGTGGCCAGGGTCTCTGACCACTCGACCAACGGGCCAGTCAAATGCCAGTGATGTTATGTATGTATGTATGTATGTACTGGTCCGAATTGATTTTTTTTTTTTGTATAGTTCATTTATGGAGGAAGGCTATATAACATTAACCATAAACGCAGATGAAACCGCGGACACAGCTAGTATTTTATATTATTACTCTTTCACCTGAGCTTACACTCGCGGCTTCACCTGAAATTAATATTCCTGGGATAAAAAGTAGACTATGTTTTCCTTAAAGTTCAAATTGTGGGCGTACCAAATTTCATTACTATCGGTTAAGTAGTAAGCGTGAATACATAACAATCGGCTAATGAATATATCAAAGTCTTATGGGGATTATCAAGATCAGAAGGTTGTGATTGTTCGTGTAATACAGCTTAGCTATCAATTGATTTCTTTCAATTCTGAGTAACTTTAATGCACCGATAAGGCATATCGACATATCCTTATTATTTTTTATACATAACATTACGCCCATAATCCCCGAAGGGGAGGCAAAGTCAAAGGGACAGCAGGCCCCTTTTACCACATTCAGCCAAAAATTAAACTGGGCTGGGTTAGATGGAAAATTGTAAAAAGGTGTGACAAGTAGCTAGCTCGTCGCCTACACACAATCACATACCCAAAACCCGATATACCATTAGTCGCCTTTTACGACATGCTAGACAAGAAACACAGTTGGCAAATTCTTTTTAAGTCCCAGCCCAACACGGGCATTTTTATAAATGCAAAATATTTTAAGAATAATGTGCCGTCTGTGTTCCTTGCTTACCATGTCATAAAAGACGGTATTAGGTATTAATTAGGCTTTTGATTGTAGGTAAGACTTTGAGACTTGCACTTGATAACTTAGTAAGTATGTAAAAAAGTACATAAAAAATTTACTATCACACTTGCAATTCCTTACGGGGCACAGTCGAGGGAGCAGTAGGCTTCTCTGAATATTTTTGAAAAAAAATGAAACTGGGTTGGGGTAGATGGAAAATGGTGAAAACGTTGGTATAAATGTTAAAGAAGCAAGAGAAGTGTGTAAAGATGGTGTCGTATGGCGATCGGTTACCCTGCCTAGCTGGTAGTTTTTTGACAAAGGGTTAGTTCGTCACCGACACAATCACGAAGCCAACACCAAAATAATAAAAAAATGCATTTTACGCCATGCTAGACGATAAAAACCAAAAAACACTTCTTAGACATAGGAAGACTATTCAAACGACGATAAAATTCACTCCATCATAACAGTCATCTAAATTAATGAGTCCATTCATCCCGCCACAACTTGTTAGACCATTAAACAAACGCCTTCAATACCTGCAAAACGAGGACTTAATATCCTAAGGCATTCTCCACTAGTCAACGTTAAAGCCTGTTAACCACGCCGGTTTCAATATAAACGCAATAAAAATCTCGTTATGAAATTAAACAGTGCTGTGCGAGCGGTGTTTATCTCGTATGTTAATTGGTACCGAAATCGGTATCGGTAAATTGGTACCTAATTGCTGGAACGAAGACAGGGTAATGGCTGTTTAAATGATACCAGGTAGGATTGCCACTTGTTTTTTAAATATAATAAATAAACAAAAACATATTTCAGTAGCGGATCGTGAAATACCGCTTATGAATGTTATGCTATAAGGTCTAACTTTGATTCAAATAATATTGAAAATTAGACCTTAAGACCAAGTGTTAGTTACGCGCTATTGCACTATCCACAACGATATAGCTTTTTAATTAGATGACAATAGTATTGGTATTTCTTTATTTACATCAAATGTTTGATTGATATTTAGTCTGACATCGATTTGACACTGAGGTTATAAAGGCAGAATTAAAGTAAACCCTACAAAGTGACTAATTTTAGCTTAACGTGCTTTCCGAAGTAAAAAAGCGTTGGCGGTATCTAATTTTAGCTACCAATACTGATCGTAGACTTAGCGGAAATTGTTTGGTTTTAGCACAAATCCGTTCCGTTACATCATCACCAAACTCTTTGGATCTTTTAGCTTTATTAAGCATAACATATATATGTTTATGCATGCTTAGTTTTATCCACACCATGTTCTTATATTTAGAAATGCGCCAACCCTAATACAAAGTTTCATTCAAAATTTAATGGCGATAATCTTTACTGGCGTTTTTAGATCACATTTCGGACAAAAAAAAGGAATTTATAATGGACACGTTTTATTTTTAAGCCCGAATGTGTGAATGGAGTCAAAATTGCGGGCTCTTTATTTTATTGCACGCCTTGTATAAACATTTTAATAGACGTGGGAATTTTTTTTTGTTGCGATTATGTAACTTTATACACTAATTTTATCGGCGAAAATCGCGTTCAGTTAATTTGTAGTCGAAATTAATGTACTCAAATGCTTGTTTAGAAAACTCAAAACATAAGTAAGAAAATAGGTATTTTGTAGTTATTCTTTGTGTTTTCTGTCAGCACATTAATTTTTGAGTCATTCTTATTTAGATGCCCAAAGAACCTTCTAGAATCTGATAAAATAAAATCGAAATCAATATTAAAAAAAACTTTACAAAATACTTAAATTTAAATATGGGCAAATCAGGTACACCCTGGTATTTTTGTTTCTGCGAAAGTTTAAGAAGAATTTCAAAACACGGGCGTTTTATTAATTGTGTAAATTCCATAAAAACAATGAAGCTCAAATATAATGTTTAAGCATGCCTTGATAAGTCATTTAGCTAATAGTTATGTGGTACAGGGTAAAATAATAAGCTTCAACCAAATTTTTCGCCTTAAAACTTTAAATCAACAATTCTAATTTTCTTCAATTGCATCCATACTTCAAAGAAGCACTTAAAATTATAATGATAACCGAATAATCTTCACAATTTAGTTGAGTTCAATATCGTAAGTTTTAGGGTTACCAACGGTCAGGCCGGCCTGACCGTTGGTAACATATTTGAGCATAAGATCCGTATGAAATAAACTTTTATTGAATATTCCTTACCGTAATTTTTTTTTACTATATTTTTTTAATAAATTTCTATATTATATTTCTGCAGTGAAAGACGAAGTATAGAATGATTATCTTCATTTAGAATAAAAAAATAAAGCGTTTCGTTAAACAAATTCAAATTCAAATGTTTTATTGCCGTAACATTTAACCTTTTTATAAGTCAAATAAAATCGTTACTCGCAAGTTTTCATATCGTTTTTTTGTAAGACCATAGAATATATTATGTCTTTATCTTTTATCTAACCTTGTACTAGGTGTAGTGTAAGCTTAAATCCTCACGATCTCGAAAGACTAATAGGTCATTACACTTTAATTAGAATTTAACTTATTTTTTTAAGTTAGTCTTCTTCAAGGTTATTTTCTACACCGATGTAAACATACGTGTAAATTTTTTACAGGTTTTCAGTGTCAATAATGAAACCTAAAAATTAAGCAGTAACTGAAATTTTTTTTAGTTATCAATTCGATTACACCGCCAAAATAACATTCATTTAGGATTGTAATTTTTCCTCATAGGAAGCGCTGAGAGTGGTAATAAGTTCAAAGTTTGATTTTAGGTCAATTAAAAATAGAACTTGACATGAAGCAGAATTATTCTTTAACATATAACATAGTAAACAAATATCAGTAAAAATATATACATAAAAAAAACTGTTAAACGCCTCCTTATTTTAAAGTCGGTTTAGGAGATGCGTAATAATTCAGACGGTATTTAACGACTCGGTGGTAACCCTAGCCCGGTGGCCCGGGTGTAATAAATGGTGATACTAACAAGTCCACTTCTCAGAACGGACGGGTCTTGGGCCCCATCTTTTTTTTCCTGCCTCGTTTTTCGGTCACGAATATCGTTCGGGATAAATAGTGGAAGTAGATTTGTTGACGTCATTAGGCAATCTTTTAATTGGTATTATCTGATTGGCAATTGTTCTGTTTTTTGGCTACCCAACCGGTTATAAAACTATACGTTTGATTTTTATTTGAGGAAAGCAAGGCGATCAATTTACACATTGTTAGCAATAACTAGATATAAAATATGTTTAGTATATTTTTACTGCTTGGAATTTAAAAATGTAATAGTACCTAAAAAAATATTTCCAATTAGTAAAAAAATTGGTATCATAAATCGTAAGTCTCAAAAAACTGGTACCGAGAAAAATACGAAACTACTGGTAAATAAAATTCGGTACCGATTTGGAACTGCTCATTATGTCGTTACTTCAGTCATGCACACTGCACATTTCACACTGAAAGTCGTGATTAATAAACTTAAATTAGTGGCTACGAGACTAAAGTGGTGAGTGGGTGCATTTATCACGTCGTCCATTTCTTAGCAAGTAATAAAAACTTAATGATTTTACCAAGTGTAACGAAGAAGAAGTGTCTCCTTATTTTTCTACCTAATGGGGAAATAGTTTTTTTGTTGTTATTTGTGAACAAACATACTATGACAGATTACTTTTAATGCTTAATTGCTGTTAATGCTTAATGCTTTATGCTTTTTTATATTTATGTGAAGGATTTATTTTTGTATATAAACACATTAAATACATAAATGTCTTTTCCTTTCCATCTTTTTTTCTTTTGAATCTAAAATAATGTTAGAGGGTTTTAAGCTGTTATTTAAGGTTCTGATGTCGATTTTGAAAATAAAATATGACTTTTAAACCTGCTTAATGAAATAATTGTATTTATTGTATGAAAATAAATAATAGATTAAACAAGCTTGTATGCATCAAACGATCTGAATAGATCACTATAGAAGAATATTATTAAAAAAATTGGTACCGATTTGTCTTTTTTTGTCACTTCACTTAGTAAGCAGTTAACACGTTAGTCACAAATGTGACTCCGCGTACTGCGATGCGATTTATAACTCTCTTACGACAAATTAGTAGCCTCAAACCTGAATATAGGTATTATCACATCGTTTGTTTGCTCGCACGCAATTAGAACCCCTCCTGTCTCATTAACGCCGGCCGAGACGGAGCCGAGTGAGGTACACCTGTCCTTGTCTCACCTGAGGAACAGGTTCGTCCATCTCGCTCCTCCGAGTTGATTGAGGATGTCGATTGTCTAGCTGCCGTTTGATTTCGTATTCGAACGATTGGTGTTTAAAGTTTGCTTTAGATGTCTGTGTGGGTTCGATTCGAGTGTAGGGTGTCGTTGAATCGAATGTCTGACCGCACGCTGTTTGGGCATGCAAAGTACGTCCCATTCTAGATCATCTGGTGTGTGAACAAACAGATGGAATTTGATTGAGTAAACTGTAAGACCAGCAGAGTTCTATACCAGTCATTATGCAGTACCCAAAAGTTTCAGTGTAAATGTCAAAGGGCTGTTTGGTTAGTACGTTTTTCGACGAACGGTTTTTCATTGTCAAAATACAGTACTTATTGATATTTAATTTACAATATTTAACAGTAATCAAAAGGAAGCGAGCGCCAGGTAGACTGACCATCCCTTTTCTATACAAAATTTACAAACGGATGTGTGTTTAGGACAACATTTTTTATATTGGACAATTCTGTTTTATTGCTATTTAAGATGAATCAGCTAACACCGAGCCATGTCGAAAACCGCAGTGGACACTAAAATTTTCCCATTAGACCGCGTCCGAACGAATTTCAATAAAGCGAACGACGATAATTTACAGTTATTATCCTCGGTGACCCCGCAAAACACCACCGAGCAGCGCCTGCGCCGCCGCTGTCACAAAAAACAACTAAAAAAAATACCAAAATCTGGTATGACCAGAAAAAATCCCAACACTAACAAGGAAATTCAAATTTTAAACCGAACATGCAGGGCTCAGAATTGCTCACCCACAAAGCTACACGGTTAAGAGAAACAAATCCGAAAAAGGAGCTCTATTTCAGAAGCGAGAAAGCCCAAAGTGAATTATGGTTGTCGACCCACCCGCTCTACGTTTAAATTCCGAACGTGGCGCTGCGGTTTAAAGTTCAAAATGGCGGGCGGTTATGTCATTTTTTAAAAAAGGAACGATCTCGTTTGGCGGGCGTACCTGCGCCCGCGCAGAGGAGCCCTGTATTTATGGCGCCTCGTCCATACGCCTAGTGTTGTCCAAAGTGTAAAAAAATCTGTATAAACGGTAACTCCACCTGAGACCGGTTTTCTTAATTGTTTACAGGTCGGTTAGGTAGGGTCTACTGTATGTAATATCATTGTTTCATATTTTTTAAATTAATGTAACCCTAAAAACTATTGTACAAAACACATAACCACTAGAAGACTAATCATGAACAGAATGGAATGTGTACTATTGCTATAGAAACCAGTGTTTCTTTTTTAATGAAAAGCTTTTAATAATTTTTTTCTCAAAACTCACCGTAAAAGTAACAATAATCATAGCAAATGATGGTCCAGTATAATTATCAAAAATCTAAAGATAGACTTCACTATGGTATAGGTATCTTTATTTTGAATCATATGTTCATACATAATAATTAAAAACATATTCACATAAAATCAAATATATAAAAAATAGCATACTCACAATTTCCACAACTAAAATAAAAAAATAATATAAAACAAAACAATTATCCGTGTCAAATACCCAAAAATCGGTTAACTCATCGGAATTTCCAAACACATCCCTAGTTCCCGGTACCGAAACACGTGGTATCGGTATTAAAATCCTTGTTAGGATAACTGTTAGTTTCCCCTCATTAGGTTGTTTGGATTTACATGATGATGCCCATATAAACCGTACCAACTATAATTTGGAAAAATCCTTTTTTGCTTGTACCTTTTGAGTTATAAATGCTTCCGTTGTTAGTTCTACAATGTTACAAATTGCAATCATAAACTATACTTGGTCTTATTAGCTTATCTTTTTGAAACCTGCTGGGCAGAGTAAATTGTACCAGAACAATTTCGATGAGTGTTATAGTAGTAGTTCTAAGATATCTTTTTTTTAAAGTTAGTGATTGGCTCAACAAAATTTGAATTGCCAGCTTTTAAACTAATCAATTGTCACCTGCTTTACACAAAGACTTATAACCAGACAATTTGTAATGAATTCCCTGAAATGAAAATTAAAAAAAAAATTGCCAGTTCTTATTTAGAATTTGTTTAAACTTTTTAACATTTTTTTAAACAAGACAGGGTTATCTGCTTGGAGGGATACTTTATTTTACCAGATGTCCTGTATTTCAAGAGATTGGTGACCCGTCCCGATTTATGTGACTGGAAATATCCCAATATTTCCAACTACTCGATGAGGAATTTTAAACGTTTTTACCTGAAACAAATAACGAAATTTTTAAGAAAACAAATTGACGTAAAAAGGGCTGTGCACACTTGTAATCTATGATGGATGTACTGATAACAGATACTTAATGCTAGCAATTTTATAAATTGTCTTATTGCATTTCATAAAAAAAGTAAATATTTTTTAAAGATCTATAACGTAGAATAATAATTCGTAGAATAGCTTGCGTGTAGCTTTTTAAAGTGAATTATAGATTAATTTTAAATACGTATTTGTTAAAATGAATTAAAAATGGTCCTAGAAAATCTTTACAATGCCAAAATCAACATATTAGCCACGCCTCATTAACAGAACTATTCCTCAGTCTATGCCACCGTCATATCTTAGTCACCAGTTTTTTTTTCCAAATCTCGGGGACAGGAAACGAGGCTTATTAATTTGGGCCAGTTTGTCAGATGATTTATTGTCTACGCCCAGTCACGTCCTAATTATGACCCGAATTGGGCAGCTATGGCGAAATGCGAGACTGGACGTCAGCGATGTTATTGTCATTTGAAACTTGGACATTTTTTATCGGGTCCATCATTATAACACGAAACCTCGCTTTATTTCCACGAACGAGTTTTATCGATTTTTTATTAGGCTTTAAAATCTAAAACTGAAAACCATAATTAGCTAAAATGTCTAATATTTTAGCTAATTATGGTTTTCAGTTTCATTATAATAAATTATAATAAATTCATTATAATAAATGTATAATATTTCCTTTGTTTTTAAATGGCTAATGCAAAATACCGTTTTTAGAACAAAAGGCATTTAGAATTTTTTTTTGTGATTTCTTTGCAGTAAAACTTTTACAAAAGAATAGCAAATGAAGTAACTGTTTAAAGAAGAGGTTACTCGCAAAAAAAAACTTTTGAACAACATTCGATATAAAAAAATGGTTTTTAACCAAATTTTTTTTTGCACTTGGACTTAAAACTATTTGCCAGATACGTAAGACATTTGACCGTGAGTCATCATTCCGGTAAAACCGTAGTTCAAAAACTTCTATCGTCAAAGTTTCGAGATTCGCAAAAAATAATCTCAAAAAGAATCGTGGATATGACAAAGACGGCGGATGGGTCCACTCTGTTTTGTTTACCTTTGTTTGTCCACAAATATTGGGCAAAAAAGGGAGGTGCGATACAGAGATAAGGTAGTGGCATACAAGGGATTTAATTCTTGTGGTTTCGGATCTAAGGGACAGACGATAAATTGGGCATGACTGTATAGGGCAAAAACAAGCCCTCCGGCGATAAACTTTATTTAGTTTTTATGTTATTTTTTTTTCCAGAGAATTTAGAATGGCAGCTTATTGTTAAGGACATGCACCGCAGATATGAGGAGTGCTGGTTCAAACGGGCAATAGTCTAATAAGTGCTTCTCAAACTTTTTATGCTAGCCCAGGGTTCCGCGGAACACACATTGAGTATAGCTGGTCTAGATTATTCAAATCTAAGTACCTTTGTATCGATTAAGGAAAACATATGGAAACCTGCACATTGAATAAAGTGTATATCATGATCTAGTAGTATGTCTTGTTCAGTGTCAAATGGTTACCAGGGTCAGCTGTCTAGCTAGATCTACGATCAGGATTAGTAGTGAGTCGTCATAAACGCAAAGTCGTCACGCTAGCGCAACTCGACATTAAAGCGACTCGTTATATATTAACAATTAATTATAAATAGAATCATTATTATAAAATATATTTGAACCATTCAATATATATTAAAATTAAAACATAACATAGCCTCAGGTGTTATTCAAGTTTGGGTATAAATTAGACAGTAATAAATGCTAAAAAGTTTTTTTTTATTTTTTATTCACAATTTTTTTTACTGACCAAAGACATCTGTATCTAAGATCAAAGTTAATAATAGCCATATTTGAAATATATTACGGAGATCACCCTTGCGTCTTCAACGAAAAAGTAGGTACTAAAACCCTCTTCACCAACTTTCCATTACCTCCTAACCCATTTCGCAACAACCCAAAAATGTACTTCAATAAAAAATCCACTTCTGGTATCCATAAAACCATGAGTATCTTATCGTTCAAGCCAAACGCCATGACGCGGCTAACGTTGCGTTTTGAAAAACGCCCACAGACATTCGAGACATGCGCCGGCGCAGAGATAACGCGACCCAGATTAAGGATTGGCCCTTTATCTTAATCCCTTAACTTTAATGTATGAGAGTCAAAACATTTCAACTAACAAGGGTTGCGTTCCGTGTTACAGTTTGACTGGTTATTTTGCATTATGGGGGGGGGGGGGGGGGGATTGAGTGGAGGAAGAGAGAGCACCTGTGTTTGCGCACACACTTGTCCACTATAATATCTCCTGCGCAAATGGCTAATCCTCGTTGAGATTGGCCGCCGTGACCGATATCGGTTTGGTGAACATTATACTTACTGAAGCGTGAAGCCACTCTTATGTGTGAGTGAGATTTGACCACATTTGGAGCGCTTAAGTCAATGTGTGAGGTAACTTGCGTGTCAAGTTGGAGCTCCGCAGATACCTAAACGTCTAGTTAGTGGCGCAGGGCCTCTTTTTACTAGTCCGTGTTGTGAATTCTAAGAAATTACATAGGATACGTTTATTCCGGAGGAAATTACCAGCTGGAACACGGTCGGAGCCACAGGCAAAATACGGTTTCACATAAACTTATATTATATTATGAAAACACGGATCCCTATTATTGTATTTCGAAAAATAATGGAGGGTTTACAAAACGACATTAATAGACAATTATATATGACTTTTATCATATACTAAGCAGCTTCGCAACGGCTATTACGAAAGTTTCATGTCCCTTCAACTGATCGTAGCGGGAAACAATTAAAATATACTATTAAATAAAAATAAATTAAATAAATTAAATTAAATATCAGACTACATCACATACATTGATCTGACTCCGAGGTAAGTAGCTTAAGCACTTGTGTTACGGATATCAAAAACAACAGTGGTATTACAAATATATACTTGAATATTAGATATTAACACCCAGACACAGAACAAACACAAGTATTCATCATACGAATATTTGTCCTGGGTGGAGATCGAACCCACAACTCTTGGCACATGGGGCAGGGTCACTACCGAATGCGTCATCGAGCTTGTCAAGTTGGTCTATTCTTGTTTTGGTCTTGTCACTATTGGTCGCCCAGTGGTGGAAATTCGACCTTAATTCATAAAATTATTGTATTTCTTTTGCATCATTTATTAAAATATTAGCTTTCTGCACTCCTTCTCCTTATAAACTTTCACTGTGCCAGTCGCATACTCCCCGTCCGTGTAATTTTCATAAAATGGGGTCCATAGTTTTTTCTCCACGTTTTAATACACATATAGATATTTTTCAAGTTGACGAGTTTCGCTTCAAAGCTATTAAGTCGAAGTGCAGTCATTGAGAGCTGGATTGCGGCTCCCACTTGTGAGTAATTTGGGTTCCATTCCCACTTACAGCAAGGGTTGCTCACGATAATGTCTAGAGGTTTAAGTATACATATACTTTGTTTCTCATTTATTCATACCAAAATTTTTGAGTATACGAAGTCTGATGAAATATGTTGGTCTGGGACTTATAATGTTCCAACAGTGTTCCTTGCCTAGCATGTCCTACTAATGTTGTTTAGGGTCTGTGATTGTGTAGGCGACGAACTAGCCACTTGTTTATCACAGCTTTCCATTGGTGAAAGAATTATTCAAATCGTACCAGTAGTTTCGGAGCCTATTTGATACAAACAATCAAATCTCTCCTCTTTATAATATTAGTAAGTAAAAGTATTGATAACAGTTCTGATTAATAAAACATCAATAGGGATGTTGACTGGCAAGTCAATTGAGATACTTTTGAAAAGCTGTCAAAACGCAATCACTTCATAGATTTTGTATGTGCTTGTCAATATGTCGGTTCGTATGGTAAACTGACTAAATGGCAGTTTTTGTATAATAAAAAACAGTAGACTCAATATAATTCAGAATCAATAAGGCTTTACAACATACTAGGACAGTTTCTTTTTCAGAATTAATATTTTAAAATTAAATATAAATGGTGTCAACATCCCTATTGTAAAGGATATAATAGATGAAAAAAACAAAGAACGCAGTTAGCAAAAGCCAGGCAAAATTTAACTTTATTACAATAGACGAAAGTCGCTTTTCATTTGCCGTCACAGAACCCGTACTACATAATGAATGCTCAAAAACAAACAATCTAATTGTAACAATATCGCCAACAGTTCGCACCCCGCCAAGAAGCCAAACATAAAAGAGGAGTGAAATCCCAAAACAAGGCTCGCTACAAAACAAACAAAGTTATGTACGTTGTATGTATGTATGTATGGATGTTGTATGGTTGTATGGGTATAAAAACCCGGCCTGATGTTCGTTAGGGGGCATGACTGGCAATCGGACAACGAAGGATGTCGGTTTAGTGGGACTAGTTGGATGTGGTAACTTGTGCGCTTATAACATGGAACGAGATGAGCTCAAAAAGCTTTTTTGAACAATTCTTCGAGATGACAAGTAGGCGAGTTAAGTATACGGAGATTGCTGTATTTTTGCTAGTTTATATTTTTTATGTCTAGTGCAATGTAGCGTTTGAAATATTCATAAAACGCATGTAAATGTATCGATTTGATTGTAATTCTATCGCATGTTTGAAAACACTTAAATAATATGCGAGTAGGCAAAACACTTGCCAAATTATCTATGTAAGGAATTTTATTTTATATCGACCTTATCCATCAAAAAGTGATTCAAAGTTATGATTGTTTTACAAAACAAAATACGAAACGGTCATATTATGTTACATTTTAACAACATGAGTTTCAAATGATAGGCATATTTACTGTTTTTAGCGATATCATCCGAAGGTGGTATTTATTTTACAAAAAAAGCCTGAATACTTTCATAAGTTTGAATGATTAATATTGATTTGAATTTTTATTTTCCCTACATTATATAAGTATATACCAATACGATATAAGTATATATAATAAATAACAAGGGAAGCAATTTTAAACGAACATGATATGCCGCATCCACCGTCTCCTGACTCGGCCGCCAACTTAACACTGACTGATGAGATGAATATAAAAAAAGGACTTATTCCATCGTACTTTTAGATCCAGCCCGTAGACATTCGAGACGAATATCCTGAGATATTTGAACCGATGTGCATCCTACTCATATTATTACAAAGTACATCTTACTACATAAACATATTGTAAATGTGTAAGTATGATTTGTAATTTAATAATGCTTTATCTGTTGAACGGGAAGGGGTAGATCCCGTGATAACTCACAAATGGGATATACATTTGATCACTTAAAATTTACCTTTTTCTATAACAAACATTTCACATCCACATACTACATAAAAATTAATAGCCAAATGTGTTGCTAAGCGCAAAACTCGAAAACGGCTCCACCAATTCGACATTTTTTTTTTTTGTTTAAAGTTATTACTACTTATTGGACAGAAAAAACGTAAAAATGGTAAACATAACCCTTTTCTTTGGACTACGACAGGCCAATACCTTTTCATAGAGCGAAGTATGCCAAGGCAGCTAGTCTGTAATACTAATAATAAGATAAGGAAATAGTACCAATTCCCCACAAATACTCCAATCACAGCCGATACATAGTTATTCACAGATCCGTGACAAATACCCGCGCCCAGATATCGGCGAGGCGTCCGCGCCGGTGGCAGCACAAACACGTAAATTCTTCGACAATGTTCAGCCAACAGCGCTATTTGCCCGCTACCGGCGTTCGCCCCACGCACGCTCTCCACTTGCGTGCGCTGAGCAAATATTCTTTCTCTAGATTTTTGGGGTACCGTCCGCAGAGGAAGTTAACATACAACTTTAACATTAACATTCGACTGCTGGTGTGAAATCAAGGTTTGTACACCTTTTTTAATAAATTTTTTGACACGGAATGACATGTATTAGAGAATGTAAGACATAATAAAAAAACAATTGTTTTACATCGTCATTTAAGAAACACATGACATGGTAAAGACTGATCGTATAAAGTTTTGACTGGTCATTGATAGAGATAGTTTAATTAAGTGAATAAAACAAGTTTTTGTTCAACTTGAAAAATATGACAATGGGTTGATATATGGAGAACCTTTAGTTATTTTTAAAGACTTTAGTGTAGAAAAATACTAACTAATGGTATATCAGGTTTTGGGTGTGTGATTGTAGGTGACGAGCTAGCCACTTGTTACTGTTTTTTAACAATTTTCCATCTGAGTCAGCACAGTATACTTTATTGGCTGAATGTGGTTAAGGGAGCTAGCTGCCTCTTGCTCTGCTTACCCCTTCGGGGATTACGGGGTGGTGATATGCATGTATATACATACGTTAACTGCAACGGTGGTGTGCTGTGAGGAGTTTTAATGTTCCTTGGACTATGCCAACCTATGCATTGTGGACGTGATGATTTATATGTATTTTTGTATATATTAGCAGGTAATGTTAGGAGCCATAAAGACCGTAGAGCTTGTATGAAAAGGATCTTGAATGATGAAGAAGCAAATGAGGTCTGTAAGAACCGTGCCTTATGGCGTTCGGTTATCTCTGCCTACCCCGCTAGGGATGTGGCGTGAAGTCTAGTTTATAATACGTATGCATGCACATACGTTACCAACGCCCTGATGAAAACAAAGTACATTCCAATACTCAATCTAACCGCAGGCTAATCCATTCATCGGACGCGCTGACGCAAGTGCCAGTATTATGTTCGCGCCAGTACGCAGAAGCGACACCGTACTCGGCTTATCGCACTCATAACATAATTATTGCAAACGTGACGCGGGGAATTTTAACGGAGCGTTTATGAGGATCCGACGGGAGAAAATATATTGTATTGTATTGTCGCTTCTGAATTATCCATACACTAGCAGCGCCCCGCAGTTTTACCCGCAGTTCCCGTTCCTGTAGGAATATGGGGATAGAATATAGCCTATGTTACTCCTTGATAAAGTAGCTTTCTATTGGTGAAAGAAGTTTTCAAATCGGTCCAGTAGTTTTTGAGTTTATTCATTACAAACATACACACCACAAAAATACTAATCTTTCCTCTTTATAATATTAGTATAGATTTCATTAGTGTGAAGATGAAGATTAATGTCATGCTCACTATCCCCGATAATAAGGAGAAGTGAGTTCCTTTAACTACTTTTAACAAATAAAAGTCCCATGTTGGTCTATGACTTAAAAAGAATGTGCCAACTGTGTATTGGGTTTTGGGTATGTGACGCTCGTGCGACGAGCTAGCCACTTGGCATTGCCTTTTCACAATTTTCCATCTAATCCAGCCGAGTTTTGTTTTGGCTAATTGTGGTTAAAGGGGATCGTTGCCCCTTCGACTCTGCCTACCCCTTTGGGGATTACGGGCGCTATAAAAAATATACGTCAGACAACTTCACATACCTACATTAATCTGATTCCGAGCTAAGTAGCTTAATTTTACTTATGTTACGGATATCAGATTTAACAGTGGTATTATAAATATATACTTGAATTTTAATAATTGACATTCAAACACAGAAGAAACACAAGTATTTATCAAACGAATGTTTGTCCTGGGGTCGATTCTACAACGATTGGCGTGAAAACCGAATGCGCCATCGAGCCAGTAAATTAGGTTAGATTGAATGGAAATGGAATTTAGATTTATGTTATGTAGTATTTACATCAGTATTTAAAAACTTTAAAGGTTTTAAAAAAACTCAGATATTAAATTATAACATTTAGTAAAAAAATATAAAATTATATAACCATTAAAAAACATAGTCAGTTGTCAATTAAAATCGTTAAAATAAATTCTAGGTTGCATTTTACGATAATAATAAAAGAATTAATTAAAAAAGCATAAGTCATAACCCTGATGTCCGATCTATAAAACCGTAATAAACAATTTCTCAGTTAGCTGGTTTTACGATCTGACCTTTAGATGCTAATTATAGGAATAATCATTACCATTAAAGTATGTCATAAATGTTGGAACTAGAATGTCTTCTAAAAGCAATTCACTCTTGCCTTGAATAATTTACCTACGTCTAAGTTTTCTTTTGTGAAATGCATTTCTGTTGCATTTTATTGTTCTTTTAATATTTTATGTATATCTTATTGTGCCTGTTTTGCAAAGTAAATAAGTAAAAATGTAAAAAACATAATTCTCAGAATTGACTCGATCAGGAATCGTAATCACAACAGCCTATATACATACAGCAATAATATTCGTACAATACACGTACATAATAAGCGCCAAAATAACTGCTCCACGAAGAAAATAATTTCAAAGCGAAAAAATACTTCTCACAAACGCACTTTCGCCTGCTGTCGCTACCTGCGCCTGCGCCCGCGGCCGTTTTCGTGTGCATCACGCGCTTTTATTTTCCCTGTTAGCGTTCAACTTGTTAGTCTGTCCGTGCGTCGCTAAGTTCTTATTAGTAGACCCCCCTTTAGTGGGACGGGTACGGGAGCTAGTTTCGATAATCTGTTTGCTCTGTCATACGGCTTCGGGGACAATTGTTTTGGCTTGGTGTGTCAGCGTGAGGTAGGAATGTTTGTGTGTGGTGGGACTTTTGTGGCAGGTTGAATGAAGGTAATGTTGCCGCTCGATAGGCCAATATCGATTGTCTATCGACATTGATAGATAATAGATATTAAAAACTATCGGTGGACAGCAATACTATCGATACTATCGATAGTCTATACGATATTGAAGAGCAATACTATCGATAGTATTGCTATTTACCGATAGTATTGCACTAACAGAGACATCGATATTATCGATCGTATAGATGATTTGGCCAATAAACTATCAATTTTTCAGCAACATAAATGAAGGTAATATTGAGGGGTTAGTTTAGTAATGGAGAGGAACAGTGAAAACACGCTATGCATATTATAGTTTAAAACTATATTGATGGTTAGTCTGTAACAACAACTATTTTATAATCAAAAAGGTGACGATACCTAGTATAATTTATATGAATTTAATTTCAATTTGTAGACGTTATTCATAGCGAAATACTAGTTCTTAAAGCCTCAAGAAATATTTTTTATACAAGCGAATCTACGAAAATAATAAATTTTTCTTTGCAGTTGCAGTAGCAATACCAGCAGTTACTCTAATTAAACAGTAACATACTGAGCAACGGATAAAAATCTATGGATTATACTCTAAACATTAATTAAATTCTCTAGACTGGCACACCAATTCCCTAGTTCCAAACTAAGCGTAAAGCTTGTCTTGGTAATAGTAAAAATGTCCATGTTCATCACACACACGAAACATTTGCCCCTAGCGGGATTCGAACCCGCGAACCTTGATTTCGTGGCCAAGGTCTTTGACCACTCGACCAACGGTCCTGTCTATTAATATTTTAAATTCAAATATGATACTTTTTTTACATTATTTACGGAAATGTCAAATTCGACAGATCCAAAAAAATTACATAAATTGTACACAATAAAATCTTTTAAGGACATTATTTTTCTACTAAACTATCCATCCCCTATAAAGTTCAATATCGTAGTTTTATGGGACCACCCACGTCATACTGACCCCTGTTCTACAGTAACAGTAGCCAATCAAGCCATTTTAGTTTTTATGACATTACAGACAAAGTTCGAAATCGCACTGAAGTCCCAATAAGTCACATGTACAGATTTGCTAAGAGTTTTCTATCAACCAATTTTGGGTTTTATTACTCTCGTTATAATGTGACTAATGGCAAAGCTCTGGGTCACAGTTATTGAAACATTTGAAACCCGATTCGCTCCAATTTTATGATTGCCAAGACAATTTGTCTTGCGATAGCGTTAATTCTGACGACTTGGAGGCGTGCTGGATAAATAAATACGGCATTCATAATTTGTGTGTAAATAACTAACTAACTAAACTTCACGCCACTTCCCTAGCGGGGTAGGCAGAGAGAACCGAACGTGTGTGTAAATGATAAAGGGAATTGGAGTTTTCCTGTATGGATAGGTATAGTTAAATATCATAATGACCATGTCGCAAAATACTTAAGCCAGAGCAATTCAGAAGGATGTGCACCAAACCCAGGAACGATTTACCCAAATTAGGATGAAAATAAGATCAAGATATACAAGAGTCAAAGACGAAGCAATAATGAACTGATAACATAATAAATGTCAAAGGGAGAAAATTTTTATATATTTTATACATAATAATAATAAATTCTCCAGACCGACACACCAATCCCCTAGTTCCAAACTAAGCTTGTGCTTGTACTAGGTGAACGGATAGACATACTTAGACACGTTTATAAACATCCATGACTCGAGTACAAATGTCCGTGTTCATCACACGACATTAGCCCGCGACCCTTAGTTTCGTGGTCAGGGCCTCTGACCACTTGACCAACGGGCCAGTCAACATATTACTTTATCTGTATGTTATGCATCATTATACATAATTATATCCTGTTCCTACATGGTGATTGAACTCCAATCACGAAATGAGCTGATCCCGTAATTACGTTGCACACTGAAGCGAGAGTCGCCTGAACATAACATCCCTTCACCGAGACTAGATAAATTTATCATGTTTACACATACCCACACATTAGTCATTTCAGTATGCAGTATTTACACGATTTTCCTCACTGTCAAGCTATAGTAGTAGTTATAATCCATAAGATTCCTACTATAATAAATGAATACGAAACCGAATAATTAGATCGGAATGGTCACCCATCTATTTCCCTTAATAGCGTTCATCGTTTGACATATATACGACGCACTCCAAATACTCTAACAGTGACACGAGTACTTTCAAGGGTGCGAGCCACCATTGATACAGCCATAAAAATTGCCACAAGAGGGATTGAATCCACAAACCTCATTACCATGAACGATTGTCAAAATGTTAACTAAAAAACCACCCTTCAAACTTACACACCCCAACTATTAGCGGAGCATTATCCGAAACTGGCAACACTAATCGCTCATTAGGGAGTTCCGGCCACACGCCGGGGTTGCCCTCTCATAACCACCCTAATAATTGTGGGAATTGAATTCCGTGGTAAGTGACCGATTACCATTGCGGTTGAGTGGGACAAATCCTTTCTGACATGATGGTGTGTATTGCACGCTTCCTATCCTATCAATTTATAGTTCTGTATTATCGAGCAAATAACTAACTAGTGGATTTGCCTGTGTCTAAACTGGGATTTTACAGAGACTATCGTGTAACCTGAGGGATCTGTCAGTTGTTTCGGGATAAAAGTAATTTATAGCCTGCCAAATTCAAATTTCTTTTATGTAGTAAGATACGTAAGATATTATTGCCGTTTCAAAATACAGAAAACTAAAAAATAGTTAATATCCACAATTCAGGTATTCGTTATTATTGCTCATTTGACCTCGAGAATACGTATTCTTACATAGCCGCACAGTTGAATGAAAAAGGCTTATTAAATCTTCGAAGTTCGGTAATCTCAAGCTTTTAGCAAGCGTGATGATTAAAACAACAGCCATGCCAGATTCCTACCATAGCATTGGTTATATTGGCATTCCGGATGACGTAAGCCTTTGTCGCGCATCGAACAATAAAGCCTGTTAATTTACAAAAATATTGCACGTAACGAAATTCGCGGTTAAAAAAAAGTTTTACACAGAAAAAAAAGCTATTCCTGGCGCACCGAAACGCAATAAAACATGGTGTAGATTTAAAAAACGAACAATCAACAGAATTCCAAATGCAAATTCAAGCAATAAAATGTGTATAATTCGTAACAAAACACTGACCGTAATGGTACAAAATTCATTCGAAACAATTAAAAATCGAACTCGCGTTCCATTTTGAAATTCTCCCAGACGATTGGTCGAACAGTGATTCTCGGGGTTGTAATGGGTAATATTATATGGAATGAGCTTTTTTTACAGCTAAACCGATGCAAGGGCAGAACTGGTTCTTATTCCTTTGCCCGTTTCATTTTATTGGTCTTAGTCCGGGTTTTATTTCATATTATTATATTGCGACACGTTTGTTGAAAGTTCTTTTAGCAACACGATACCTTCAAACCAGCTTTGCTAATAAAGCGGATGCAATCAAAATAGGTGATAGTCTCTTTAGAAACGCAAAGATGATTTTAAAAATAACTTGGGCCATAGTTCACTCTCGGACAAGGCTACTGGAACAAAAGGTCATAAAAGTATTTCTTGAGCAAAGGAGGAGTAGTAATGAGTTCCCCAATATCCACAGACGGACCTAATGGACCCGGAGTCGGGTTATAGAGAAAAAAAAACTATATTTAAAAGCTATGGCAGTCCGCCGTAAAATTAAAAAGACAAATTATTGGACGTCTTCGTGGAAGCCAGCCTTTGTTATCTCACAAGTGTTTTTCAAGAGTTCTGTTTATCGTGCACCCTGCTCTCGCCCACAAAAACTGCATCCATTCATCTCTGTCTATCTTGTTAGCGCGAAGGGCGTTCTAGCAGGGCGTAACTGACGCTTCCCCCGTTACGCAATCCTGACACTTTCCACTTTCATAACAAGGTCTCGTTTTGTGTGCGGAACGCGGTGCGGTGTCTCGGCTCGAGACGAATCCTTTAAGGGCGTAACTGTTACTTCTCGTATAGCGTGATATGGATTTATGGTACATGGAATAAGCGTTCATTTTGCTTAATTGGCGCCTGTCTGATACCTCGTTCGCTTCGACACGGCTTCGCTTTTTTCCCAACCTGATCGCCTGAAGACAGAAATCGAAATGAGACTTTAAATTCACCTCATACGGCCTAAAATGCTTTGATGAGAGCTTTTGGATTTTAGAAGCATTAACATAATGATCATCGCTCGTATTTGATAGAGCAGGTGTTGTGTATATCGGTTTATTCTCAGTTTTTATTATAAAATCTTGTTATGTTACAAAAAGCTGGTATCAAAGTCGACTTTATGAGATTGCGCGTCTCGTGAAGTTTGTTAATTAGAATTCCGAGACAAATTTCCGATTCGACTATCGGTTTACGATATCGGACGAGTATCGATAGCATCTCGAATCGAGATTCGATTATGTGGGCATGTAGACATAATTACTTTTTCGTTTAATTGGTTATTATGCGAGTTTTCAACTTTGATGGCCCGGATTAAAAGGCTTTATAGGCTACTTATGGTATTAATTGCTGAATTTATGAGACTGTGAGATAAATGGGTCTAAGTGAGGGTCGTTAAACAAAGCTCGAATAGTTTTCTTCTAAGTGCTTTTATGAACTAGTTACTATTAATAGTTTTTTATACTACCTAATTAAGTGCAATCGTTTCTGTAATTACGATTTAGTGCATGCCAAGCACCAAATTTAAAAAATCCCAATCAAGTAGTGGTCGAATAGTTCCTATCATGTAAGCTCCTATTTCGAAAGTCCAGTGGTTACCATGTTTTAGAAAGGAGTTCGAATAGGTCCTATGGTGTCGGTAAGGCCCAAACATGAAGGTCCAGTGGGTATAAGACCGCTTCGATTCCTGCATCAAGACAATGGTTGTGGCTGAAACAGATATTTGTCCCGGAACTAGGTAGGTTTGTAGTTTGTTATTTATGATTTTCATAACATTTTTAATAAGTTTACTAATTTCCGCGATTTTTATTCATATAAACATGCTTCTGAAATAATCACATTCCATAACGCTGATATTCTCTAACTAGTAAGAAAGTTTTTTCCAAATCATAGCGTTTACAACTGCAAGTCATAGCTGAAGATTCTTACAAGAGATGTTTTGTATCAATCAATCTTCGTTTGTCAGACAAAGACGATGCTATGTTCAGACCTCTCACTCTTACATGGATACCAGTTGAACATTGTTACAACATGGTTTGTATTAAAGTTGTGATAACGTTTAAAGTTAGTGTGAACTGAGAGGTATCAAGGACGAATGTTATGTCGTCCTCCTATAACATGTACGTACCTATATCAAATCAAAAGTCTGAAAATTCGTTAAGGAGTCGTAATATATGTATAACATATTTGATTACTATAATAAAGCTATGAAGTTATCTCTAGTCAATCTGTCAGATTGATCCTAATAAATCCTATTCTACACAATCCTATCAAAAATAGTCAAAAGTAGTATCTCGAATATTTCAAGAATACTTTTAAAGATCGCATATTAGAAAATAATCTCGCGTAATATTGAGATGTATGGATGTATGAAAAAAATTATCTACTAAGTGATATAATAAACATCAGACAACATTACACATGTAAGTACCTTAGATCTGATCACCCAGATCCAAAAAGAATACCTTTTTCATAGTAATTTATCCTTGGTGCGAGAATCGAACCTGAGGCTGAAGCGAAGGCTTTACCATTCCACCGAAAATATATGAATTAGATGTCTTAGGCACGGATATGTATATTCAGTAAAAGAACGAATGAATCATAGAGAGTGAATGAATGAACCCACAGATTAAAAATACTAGGATAACTCCTCGTGAGTCATAAATTGAACTACTATAGTTTATCGAGTAACCTTTGCTACAAATAATACTATCTTTGTTCTAAATATAGTAGTCAATAGTAATTTTATTTTACAACGGGTTTTTGTTGAACGCTATCCATTACTACAATTCTTTATCTCATATTTGAGTTCTAATTAATATTATCGTTTCAATAATAATTTGTCTGTAAAAAAAACGTTGCATGTTGCGTGTGGTCAAGCACTTAATGTATTAAATATAGATTCTGTATTGCCACATCCAGAAGTCTATCACATATTTAAAAGGAAAATGCGCCAGCTACTTCACCGCATCGGATGTGTTACGTATTTAAAAATGTGTTGACGCGTTACCTAAATTATTTTGGTGTCATCAGGCAAACTTTCGTAGTTTTACCATCAAATACAAATATAACAGTGGCCTATTTTGCCATGCGTTTTTGATGGAAAAAACACAAACAAAGCCAACCCGACAAACGCCATTGGAAACCTATCTTGTCACAAGACGAATGCGCCCATAAAGCAAACACTTCTCTGAAAATCAATTTGATATAAACCTTTATGTCAGAGTAATCCGTAACATTTTATATCGTTACGACGTAATTGCATTCCACAAAAGGCGCGTGAGCGTAATGAAAAATTCGCTTCAAAACCGAGGCGAGAAGTAACGAGGACCACAGAAATAAGTGACCAGTCAGCTTTGACCTCTGACAGATTGAAATGTCCCGTCCAAAGTTCCTTCGGGATACCGGGGCGGGGCGGCGGGGGAGGTCTAGCGTACTGGCCGGCGCGTTTGGTGCCCTCGCAGTATGATATTCGAGAAACAAACAAAAGAAGACAGATAACATTTGTTCGAGAACATGAGTCAACGGGTTGGTTGTTTGCTCGCGAGGGAAATGATCGTGATTCCTTATTCGAATTTTAAAAGCGAACAGTTTCGAAACGTCTATCGTTCGTAAGGAATTCCGGACGATCAATCTTTTAACTTTCTAAATCGGAAGCGCGGGCTAATGGCGAAATTTGAATATGGAACTGGAATTCGCACGTTACTGGCGATTAGTGCCAGTCGTTGTAACTCATCACTGCTAGTATCTGACACATTTAATAGTATTATCATACTTTCTATCACAGTTCTGTATACTCAATAAAAATTAACGCGCGGCGTTGAAAAGAATGACAGAAACAAGCGGGTAATGATAACGTTGGTATTCAGGAGACATAAAAATCCCACTGACTCCACGCGACACCTTAAAGTAAGCTCAAAGATTACTCACGGAAGCTAATATTTAAAGAATTTAACTCGCAACGCTCACAGCAGATAAACGGTGAGTATTTAGATAAAAAAAAACTTTAGTTGCGACACGTCGGGGGACATTTTTGTCCCTTTTCGAGCTCGATCGTTTTAGGCTGAGCATGTGCAATCCGATTTGTGGGTTAGAATTTTAGTAAACCGTAAAAAAATGTTTAAAGCGCGCGACAATTATTTCATACCTGACCATAGTGTCCATGTTAAACGAGGTTTTTAACTGGCTGCAAAAAGGCGGTTTGAAAATGTTGTAATTTTTTCATTTTTGGCATTGATTCTAAATCTGAATCAGGCATTGCATGTGGTTTTGATTGCGTATTGCATAAAGTTTAAGATAAAACATAAGTACATAATGTGCGCGTATTTGCTACGCAATCATTTTCAATCTCATTGACACGCTCAATCTGGTGTTAATTTAGACCAAAAAGGAAGCCTATAGTTACCAATAACATTTCAAATTAAAAGTTATAATAACAGGAGTCAATATTTTTGGTCAAAATATACATGTCCTAATGACACCTAAATCTTAAATAAACTAGGTATACCTAGCAGTCATCCAAATAATCTGTTCTGTAAATAATATTTAGTGAAAGAACAATATCCAAAAATCTATTTCCGTATCGTCAAAGAAACGGTGCGTGAATGAGAAAAAATCCACATGATGTACCAACATAAATCGTCGGGCCTAGTCAATTACTCGTGCCATAGTTATTTCGGGATGTTTAATTGCTCTGCCCAAGCGCAGACTCCGCTCGGCAGGAGTTCTGCCCGACTGCGGTGAAAAAAGTAGTCATGCGTTTTACTCGGAACGAGAAAGTTACGATTAATATTTAAATGCGGAATTAGCGTGGCGCCAGTAAAATATCGGTGTAAAAAAATAGCAGGTATTTTTGCACAGAAATAACTGTACTCGAACAAATTTGCTCATTTGAGATTATAGTCTATTATAGTATGATTGACTTGAGACATCACTAGTTGTTAGTTCAAAAGTCCAATCTATTAATTACTTCTCTTACCGGGATAATGGTAAATAAGGATTTTAGCCTAAGGCCTTCTTAGAGTTTTAGACTTGACGGACCAAATTGCATAAAAATCGGTAGTAGTTTCAACGTCAAAGCGCAACAGACAGAATTACTCTCTTAAACAAATAAATATTTTAACAATAGCATCACAATTCATTTTGGATTGTATTATGTACATATTCAAAAACATATTTTTTTTTCCTAAGAAGTTAAACTGACATAGTTTTTATACTAGACAAACACTACTACTACATAAACACAAACTTGCTGTTACAATCATAGACTCCAAAAAAAGTGGTAATTCATTTGTTGGTCTAAATATTAAAATGTTTTATAAACTACCACAAAGTAATATAACATTACCTGTACACAAGTTCAAATTATGAAATACAATTAAATAATTTTTAATGAGTAAGGGCTTAGGTTAAGGATTACCTCAATAACAAGGATTTATGGTTAACTACTATAGAGTTTCTTGCCAGCTTGTCTCGATAGAATCTACTTTTCGAACCGGTGGTAGTATTGTTTCTTCTCTTTTTTTTGCATATTGACAATTTATAAGTGCTTTCTTGAAGCTTATATAAATAAAGATATTTTGAATTTGAATTTGTTAGTAAGGATAGTCTATGTCATAGACAAACCTTATCACAACGCAGCTGTTTGTTATCTATGCCAAAGGTCCAAGGGTGCAATGCATGACACGTTTCGGTCACGATTTAACTTATCTAGTTTGTCATTCATAAATAGGAATAGTCTGACTTAGAATTCTAGATAAATTATTTAAAAAGGGCTACTAAGGTTAGCACACTGTACTGAACGAGGTCAAGCCTTAAATATCCGATCACATCTTATTCCTAGTTTATTTAAAAGCATAATTTCAATAGAATTTACATCTATGTCTTGACTTGGCCCAAAAATCCAATTATTCAAAATATATTTTAATAGCTACCAACTTTTTCTACAAACTAATGACACTTTCTAATATTTTAATATTCTGCCTGATAACGTAGAACGGAACGTTTGCAGTTACCAATTCTTCAAATGGGGTAGAACATGGCCTATATTTAAAATCTTCACACATTTTAATGCATAGATTACGTCAGTAAGGTAAATTTCGCTCAACACATCAACAGCTAATCTAAAACTGAATGTTTCGTATCATTAAAAGGGATCACTAAACAGAACAGTTTATTTACTCGAATGTTTTTCGAGAAAATCGATTAGGCTCAATCGATTTAACGGCTTAATCGAGACGGCAGCGGATACGATTTGTTTTTCTACACGTTTTATGACTGGCCGTGTCTTCTTTTTTTTTCCATAGTTTATCTTCCTTTGCGAAAAGTCGTATTCAATTAAATAAATCCATTTGACGTCGCGAGGAAATGGTGCAGTCTGATTTGTAGTTTGCGTAAATATTGAACGTATAGACTTTACGCGTATACCATCCGGGGGGTAATAAATGGTGACTTTTAAACAATTTGATTAATATTTTTGTAGTAATAAAATTATTTCGCACGCTCTGAGCGGATATCGGGTGGTTCTGTCATATTTATCGCGAGCATCTCAGCTTCGGGAGGCGAGTTAAGTCGTCAGCTGACATCCGCAATATATGTCAGTCTTAAAACGGAGTCAGACAGTTTAGAGTATGATAGCATCTGACAGCACGCAGGTCGTTGACCTTACTGTTTCATACTACACCCACTTAGTTACGCGCCGAGACTATAGTATGGGTTTCAGAAAAGTACTCACAAATAAATAAAGGCTTATGTTGATTTGAAAAGAGGAAGGACATGTGACAAAGAGAGTGATGAGTATGAATGTTAGTGGATGGAGAGGAAGAGGAAGGCCAAATAAGAGATGGATGGATTATGTGATAGATGATATGAGTGAAATGGGAGTGGATAGCTTGATGACGGCTGACCGGAACGTATGGAGGAAGAAAACATGCTGCGCCGACCCCAGATGAACTAGGAGAAGGGCAACAGGATGATGATTATGTTGATTTGAAACTTAAGAAGTGCCAACTGTTTCTTGCTTAGCATGTCGTAAAATTGACGAACTAGCTTCTGCCCGCAGCTTTGCTCGCGTGGTACGTCGATAAAACATAGCCTATATGTTATTCGGGCGTATGAGCTATAATATTGTAAAGTTGCATTAAAATTCATTTAGTAGGTTTAGTAGGACCCATAAATAACTTTAAAAAAGGGTTAAAATGAAAGAAACATCTCAACTAATAAAGGCTTATTTATTTATTCTCCTTTAAAATCAGCTTTCTCGGTAAATTTATTGTTTTTAACTTAGTCATTCCTGTGTTTTTTTTTTTAACTTAGTCTAACTACTTAACTAACTAAAACTTCACGCCACTTCCCTAGCGTGGTAGACAAAAAGAAACGAACGCCATATGGTACGATCCTTACACACCTCACTCGCCTCTTCAACATTCATGATCCTTTTCATAAAACTCTACGGTTTTAATTTTTTTTTAAACTTAGTCGAGCCCAAAAATCCGTGTTCCAATAAACTAACAAGCCAAATTAAAGTAATCATTACTCTCACGAACCAGTACAACAAAACCACCTCCTACCAACCTCAGTTAAAACAGTACACATTAACCAGAAATATGTTATTTTTAACCGTCCCTCGTAAATCCCAGCTCCGGTGTAAAAACAATTTTATTGTTGTCTAAAAGAGCTTTATATCGTCTAATGAAACAGCACCGATGGGGAAGATCATTAAAACTAAATTACACATTAGTCTAGCTAGTATATAAAACCAGTGTTGATGCGTGTTGTCGAAATAACTTTACTTTTTGTTGACTTAACACATTCTTATGTGAAGTTATTTTGACTTTCGGCGATTCCAAATCATAGACTCCAAAGATTCATTTATTGGTCTAAGTATTAAAATGTTGATTAACTATCACAAAGTATTAAAAAATTACCCCTACATAAGTGCAAATTATGTATTAAATCATTTTTAATGAGTAAGGGCTATACAAGATACAAGACTACCTCAATGACAAGGATTTATGGTGAACTTCATAAAGAAGTGTTCACCTGATATCTAGTCTATGTATAGATTAATTAAGTTTACAAATTTGTAAAATTTGGCATTAAAATGAATAAATATCGAGTTTCTTGCCAGTTTTGTCTCGATAGAGTCTACCTTCCAAACCGGTGGTAGTATTATTTCTTATCTTTTTTTTTTGTATATAAGTGCTTTCTTAAAGCCAATATAAATAAAGATATTTTGAATTTGATAGGACTTTTGTTCTCCAGACTCCGTGACTGTGTTTCTTATTGCAATTTCCAATCAATATGCAATGTCCTAAATTGTCCGTTTAAGCAAATATTTTTCAGTTACTTGCTGACTTTTTGGCATACTTATTATTCGGTAACAATGCAATGTTGTGTTATCTTCCAGACTCGAAGTTACCGAACTCGCTGGATTGATGGAGACTGACCTTTAAAAGACGCGCTTGATTTGTACAATTGATTGTTGACTGTGCGAGCTAATATGTCATCTTGATCTCGTAAAAATCAGGTTGTCATCTTAGATGTTTTAACGTAGACATGTTTTGACAGCTGCTACAAGTAGCTATGTCAATGTAAATGACACAAACCGGCTAGTATAATGATTTGTAAAGTTAAAATCTGTAAACAGGAACACCTGAATGTCTAGATCTACAGTATTGTTTTAACAACATAAAAACCTTCAAAATAATGTGATTTCTCAGATTTACTTTCCAATGATTCTCTACAGCCTAAAACTTGTATTAATGCCCACAACCAAAACAGAATAGCGAAACTAAAATTCTATCAAACTACAAACAAACATAACGGCGCATGTACTAGATAAACTAACATAGTCGCCATTATCCCTAAATAACGTTAGAACCCACATCGATAAAGTTGACAACCCAGCTCAACGCAGGCGCCACATGCAAGAAACACTGTACGACACCGGAGTGGCAACACGCAGCTGTCCAAACTCGGCTACTGTGTATCCCTACTCTGTGTCACGTGTTCAGGGCTCCTGATAAGCTTATCGCGATATTGGATACATTATTGATTCGCTGATAACACCGCACTTTCTAATGCGTACTGATTTTTATTTGAGCGTTTTTTTGGGGACGTGTTTTACGATACCTATAAAATTGTTTGACTTTTGCTACTGTGGAGGTTTAGGGTCTGTCTACAAAGCCGTGTTTGGATAGGTGGATGGACGGAAGAAAAAATTGAATGGACTCGGGTCTTAACGTATGAATTTTTTGAAATGTTTTATGTCCTAACATTTAACATGATGTTTCTCTTCAGGACGTTATTAGTACATAGCTAATTAGTAATTAATAATAATCAGCTTCCAGGACTTCGTATTTCAACAGTTTATAGTACATAAATGCTTAGTTAGTCACTTTCACCCAAAATCGATTTTAGACTAGCCTAATAAATTATATAAGTAAAAAACCTAATCTCAAAACAATTTAGCTAAAACAATCTTTAGCATGCTCTATATTAGTCTGCACATGTATACTATGTAGTATATGTCTCATACTGGTCTGGGACTTCAAAACATATACAAAACTGATTGACTGGCCCGTTGGTTGAGTGGTCAGAGAGCCTGGCCACGAAACCGAGGGTCGCTGGTTCGAATCCCGCTAGGGGCAAATGTTTCGTGTGCTGAATGAGTGCATGGACATTTGTACTCGAGTCATGAATGTTTATAAACCTATTAAAGTATGTCTATCCGTTTACCTAGTATCCATAGCACAAGCACAAACTTAGTTTGGAACTAGGGAATTGGTGTCAGCCTGGAGAATTTATTTATCACATTCACTCAGGTGCGCAAAGAATTTTAAAACTTACTAGCTGTGCCCGCAGTTCCACTCGATATAACATTTCTCGAAAAATGGGCTATCTAACACTAAAAGCTTTTTTTAAATTGGACCAGTAGTTTCTGGGATTAGCACGTTCAAGTAAACAAACAACCTCTTAAGGTTTTTAAATTCAGTATGGATAACTAACAAAATAAATTATCGTCTATTTAAGTCAATAAAATATAATAATAACTGCAAGATGACTTCGCACCTTCACGACATTTTTTCTCAACCGCTTCCTAAACAAATTATCACAATCATATCTACTTAATAGTTACGTTAAATACTTGTGTGACACAAATAATAAAATGCAAGACAAAGCTAGCACAGTATTATGATCAAGCGCATTTACAATTCAATAACGCTCAGTATTAGCGATATTAATTTCACGCGCCATACAGAGAGATGCGTGGGCGCAACGTACATACTTCCTAATTGCGATCGATAGCGTTTTTGTATGTGGGCAGTTGCATTGGCCTGCATTCAGTGCGTTGTCGCGACTGCTAGATGTGACATTGGAATTCTTATATGATCGCATTCGATGCATGGACTAAACCGGGCGCGCATAACTTGAAAGGATTGGTATTGTTATTTAGATCACGCTAATTTTTATTGGACAGATAAGGATGTCAATGACATTGTAGCGGTGGCAGCTCAATGGTAAGGACACGCACCTCTTAACCGAGGAATGCGGTTTCAAACCCAGACACGTACCTCTGGATTTTTCAAATCTATGTACGTATTTATACCACTAGCTCGACGGTGAGGGAAAACATCGTGCTGAAACCTGCAAATTCAAACAACTTTGGATGATCACCATGATCCAAAAATTGTCTGGTTCACCTATCTTAGGGTTACGAAGGTCAGACCGGCAGTCGCTTAAATGTAATTACCAGACTCGCTAAATCCTGGATCATGGTCTAAGCGGACCCCGTCTAAGCACGGGACATAACGCTAGGAAGATGATGAAGGATGTCAATGACAGAGAATACATTTTATTACATATGTATACTCGTAGTACAGGCAACACAGTTAAGTTGTTGTTAAGTTTAAAGTTCGTGTTGAAAAAGTGTTTTCTTTAAATAAAGTTCTTACATTTAAACTTTTGCTAATATGAATAAAAATTATTTTTAATTGACTTACGGTAATTTTCAATCAACCTTATGTGGATTCCAAGACTGTCGTTTCTTGATGCTTAAGTATTCTATAGCATCTTAGATATATTTATCTTATTGAAATATTTTCCTCACTTAGTCTGTGAACTGGCGTAAAGATAGATAGTATGGACCAACAAGTCAACGACGCTTCCAGTCCCAATAGCTTCCACATCACCTTCGCAAATGCATTAGTGATGCAGTTTAGTGCATTTGTGTGCAGCCATTTGTCGTTTACGAGTGGTGTTTCCGTTAGTAACATTGAATATGGAAATAACCGTCCAAGGTTCGGTTCTGGCCGAGAAAAACCTATTTGCAAGTAATTGCCGGTTGATGGTTAAATTTTAATTGGAAATTTAGTTGGCATAATGACTCTGACTCTAAGACTTTGGTGCGACAATAGTCAATAGGTTATTAAGTCGTTTTTGTCAATGGTAATTAAAGTATCGACTTTTACAGTCTATTTATATATATTTGTGATTCCTGACTGTGAAGGATATATTGTTATAATTAAATTGTAATAAATGGCGATCAAAAAGAGTTCCTATGAAATTTCTTATTGGTAATTCAGGCTTGGTAAAGATTCACCTTGCGATTTCAGAATGAAGGACACAGATTCGTCATTAGCCTCTATATTCTGCTAATAATTTGCAATAATAAAGTTGCAAGATTGGTCTCCAGCACAAATGTATGATGTCATGATGACAGCCTATTCCAATTCTACTTGAAACCATCACCGACGATACATCAGCGTCATCATCATTGAGTATATTATTGAGAGCCATCCACTGTTCGCCATAGGCTTTCCTCGTCTGGTCTACTAGTATCACCCAAAAATTATCCCTCAGATTCCAGTAAGCTTCATTAACTCATCTCCAAAAGCAACCACAAACCTATTACAAGCGTGACGTGATTAATAAATACTAATTATCTAAATATACTCGCAAGGCTGAATTAATAAGGATTTGGAGTTAAGAGCCTGTTAAGAGTGTCTCAGTTCATAGAGTTATAAATTTTAATTTCGCGCCACATGCTGGACTGGAAAGATGATTGAATTATCTCAACGGATGGCCACTTAAGTTGAGAGGACTGTTGGTCCATGTTTAGTATTTGACGGGATGGTTCAGGCTGTTCTGGTTCTGTTATAGGCTGGAGTCTGGAGCTGTAGAATATATTTGAGACAGTATACTTAGATGTGGTATAGATAAGAGTAGTTGCAACTCAATGCGTAAAACTAGCACGTCAATGTTAGGCATTTTGTCTGTACAACCTGTACAACATGTACAATTTAACTTTGACATCTTAGTCAGATAATTTAAAGTAGAACCTTGATATTATCTACAAATAACTAAATAAATCAGATCACATACATTTATCTGACACCACTGTTACAGATATCAGAATCAACAGTGGTATTACAAATATACTTAAATACATACATACATAACATCACGCTGATAATCCCTGAAGGGGTAGGCAGGGTCAAAGGGACAGCAGGCCACTTTAACCACATTCAGACAAAAATAAAACTGGGCTATATACATAAATATTGGATATTAACTAACACCCAGACAAGAACAAACACAAGTATTCATCACACGAAGCTTTGTCTTGGTTGGAGACTCTCAACACTTGGCGCATCGAGCATCTCATCTACCAACCAAATGCGCCATCGAGCTAGTCATCTACCTATCTGACTGAGATGTCAAAATTAAAACTATGTATTAGGTAGTTCCGTATTGTAAATTATACCCTTGCAATTCATCCTGTCCATTTCTGTATCTATTTATATTAGCATGATAAATAGAATTAGGAGCTTCTGTCGGATTAGATAGAACGCATACTTAATTGCATTTTCCGGACCAAGTTTCTTGCGTAAAGCCGCGTGGCGTTAATATATGCATTACCTAAATTAGTTTCATGAAGATTTAATTCTGAACCCAACCCCCAACAGACAGGGTACATAAACACGTTGCACGCGAAACGCGTTTAAAATCATACCGTCGGAAACGGAGACAAGAGAGTGTTGTTGTCTAAATATAGACCGGTGGGGCAGATGCTTGCCTCCCACTGCATCGCTGACGCTTCTAGCCTGTCAAACGTACTGTGACGTGTAGTATTTGAAGATGCTAGTCCAGAACATATGAGTTGGAGTTGGATGTTTAAGCCATGAACGCGGTTTAGGGTTAAAGTAAGATTGTAGTCGCTTCAACGAGAGGTAGGGTTAAAGTGTCGGAATTGGCAAAAAATTGAATGTTCACTAAAAATGGTATGTAAAACTAGGCACATTTAAATTGTGGGCACGGACCAAGCTAAGAGTTGCTTATTTTATATAGTGAGACACAATTGATCATATTTAAATGGTGAATGTATTTTATAGATTTTATTGCTTTCTTATAAACTCGTTAAGGTTAATTAAATAGTTTTTTCTTAGAGGGTCAACACAGGGGAGCTGAAGACTTCTGATTTGACTTATAACTCTTAATTAAATCGGCGACAAGCAAATAAGTTCCAGCGGACATGGGAAACTTGTTAGCAATGATAAAAGGAAAGTAATTTTCTAAGAATCAGCGAAATAATAAGTCATCTCCGAGCAAAAAGTTTTTATTAGTTACCATAGACAACGAGGAAACCTAACAACCTATAGAAACTCCGCTTGCTCTATAGACTGGCCATACACGTTCTGACCACAACGGAAATCACTAGCCATTGACTTTTTCTGTACGTCAATGGAATCTTGATATTCAGCCTCGTAAAGCATGGACGCATCATCCCTTTTCTTTTAGTATTAATGAATTCATTATTTTTTATTCATTTTTTCACATTTACCATTGCCAATTGACATAAAATACATAGACATTAAGTTAAGGCAAGCATTTGATAAACGGCTTCCACATTTAAATTTCTTATTTACGAGCTGGCCGGGGGAAACGGTATTCTTAATTCAAAAATTTACAAAAAAGGCCGGACGGTGCAAAAAGGTTCTAAATAAACGCTCTCCAAAACTTGAGTTGTCGACTATTCGTCGAACATAACTAAAAACTCGCGCGTAAAATTTCAACACGAAACGAATCCAATTCACGACCGAACGGAAACTGTAATCGAAAAGAAATCGAAACTCAGTAAATTGTACGTACAATGTGTATTGTAATGGTATCACGTACGATAATCGATGCTATTATGACATACACGGGCGAATTGCGCCTAAGTATAATCCAATATTTATCCCTGTGACTTCGATGCAGGGAGGATTGTAGCCGTCTTTTATTCGGCCATTGTACTGTTAACATGTGCGAAAGAGACAGGTGTAGTGAATTTAGGTGTTGTTTGCACTCGCCTCGACGCGACAGGTAAATTCGTCGACAAAAGATGTGGGAGTTTGTTTATTAGAAATACCTTTACCCAGGTAGAAGCTTATTGTTGCACATCCCTATCGAATAATAGAATTTTAGGAAATAATACAATGAATGCGTAATTTATGTGGGTTGAAATACAATATTTGAAGAAAAAAAAAGATTTTTCGGAAATATACCTGTATGCGGACTTAAAACTTTTTCTTTTTTTAGGCGCCAAGGAATTCGACAATTGATGTTTTGGGTTGCGTTTAGTCTCGCTTGTTTGTTTGTTTTCCGGCCAATTTGCGATAAAGACGCATCTATGGTCACAGATGTTATCTGTGGTTATTTGTGGCGAACTTAATTGAGTTGAGTCATTACGAAAGTGCGATGGCGATCTACGGATTGTACATAATAAGGTCATTTACCGGGACCTCATGAATATTTAAAATGGGCCCGACACATATTCCGTGGTGTAAAAAAATTTTAACAGTTTTATGATCTTTTTATTGGAATGGACGAGGCTTATCAAATATTCGTGTTAAAAAGATCGTTTCGTTACGAAGCGTGCGGCGGGCGCGTTTTTTTTATGTTTCGATAAATAAATGAAAAACGTGCACAGTCATGTTGGTTTGAATTGGAGAACGGTTAACATTTGACTTACATAAGTATTCGTTTAAGAACTGCAAACTCTATTACATATTTTTTGTATTTGACAAATTATTACATATTTTTTTATTATACTCTGGTTTATAAAAAAAAATGTTTTATTACTAAGCGGTGGAAGCTTAAAAGTTAAATTTAAACGCCTCAATGCGCTGTGTTAAATCAAATATTAGCACATCAGCGTTTTTTAATCTTTGAGACTATAATAATCGCGAAATATTAACTAAAATCGGTCCACTAGTGTTTGTAATGAATAGGACTCAACATCCTATTCATTACAAACATACAAACACAAATATAGACAGTAAATATCTTTTCATAATCGAACTATACAGAATTAACCATGAATGTACTACTGCAAAATACACATGAGAATGGAGGATGTATTCAGATATTTGACAGACGAAAAAAAACATGATTCCTATTCGTACCAGGACAACCCTACACAATTCGAAAATTGGGGCGTTCTATTATAATTCCTGCAATGTTTGAAAGTGTAAAATCGTGTAATGCACAAAATGCAACCGAAAATACAAACATTAATAATTTTCAACGCAAATATCCGTAACAACCGTAATACAAAGTGTTAAAGCTCAAAATGCGTTGAACGTCGAACATGCGTAAGCAGTAATGGTTGTGTCAGAATTGCAATTCAATATTATTGTCCCTTTATCGAGCCTTATTCATGTACAAATACGCGGAATATGTTCAATAGCCCATGTAGAATAGACCTACCTGAGTTTGACACCTGCTGTTCACTATGGCCGACCATAGAGCATAAATCGGAGCGCCGCGTGAAGTCATTTGTAGGTTGGTTGGCCGATCGTTGTCTGTGGTGACTTTATTTATTCCATTTTTAAAAAGAAATTCTAACAGTTCAAGACAAAAAAGGATTGGGAGGTCCTGTCAATCTTTGGGACGAAAACTTTTTTGTTTTTTTTTTAATTATTGATACTTAGATTGCGTTAATGGATGTAGATTTTGATCAGAATAGACACGTCTGATGTTTTCTATAAAGAATAATAAGTTATCTGTCCAATATCAGAATAAAATTTAACCCTGTTATGCAATTTAGTGAATGTACTTCTAACTCAAATCACTGTAATCAGATGACTGTTATGGAGATAAAAAAAAACATTATTTAAATTATGTATTAAACATCATATTTTTTTATAAGTATGCTAAATTAAATAGGCTGTTTAAAAATGTTTCAACAAAAGAAAAATACAACAATTTAAATATGTATTATTTTGTTCATAATTAAATAGGCTGTTTTAAAACCAAAATAAAATTACCACACATTAACATCGTTAAAGTAGCTGTAAACGTAAAATATTTGTGGGAAAAACGTTTTTATTCAGCTGTGCCACAATGGCGGTCAGATTTCTAGTTGTTTGGCGCCATATTTGTCGTTAACAGTAAAATAATTACGACAGTTCGCTAGGTATAACAACGCGCAGGAATCTTAATTAGTTTTGTAAATATGATCGTATCTGATACTTGTATGAGACAAGTGTAACGGATTATGTCAATCAAAAATGAAACTTGCTGCTACAACATTGGTATCAAAATGATTGAATTTTGTCTCCGGGTTTTTGTCAATTATAAAACGAAACACATTTGACGAATATAGGGAGAATATTAATAAAAGTCAGGTAAAAAGTGCCCCAGACGGACAAATATTGTATTTGAAAAGACTAGTGAGTGTCGAAGCGAAAGGTGTGAGCCAGGATCGTAGTAAATGGAAGGATATGATCTTTGCCTTTCCTATCCCTAAGGGGAAAAGGTGTGACGTTACGTAATTATAATAAAGGTCGTCCTTCTTATAAACACAGATTACATAATAGTCCAACTTTAAATAAGTACCAAATTTATAAAACATAGCTTAGTGCAATTTTCAACATTTGTTTTAAAATTGGTGGTAATTGGCTACCTAATTAATTGATCTAATTAGCTCATTGAATATAATATTTAAATAATAATATAATATGAAGCAATACTTGAGTGACATTTGATATTAAATGGTATCATTATGCTATGCTTGCATAAATCATATAAATTGCAGTTGTTTGTAATTAGACCTTTTGTCACTATGCTAAACTGCATACTGTGACAAAAATGCATTTAAAATCACATATAAAGAACGTTTAAAGTTAAAGCGATGGTTGGATACTGTAATTAATATTAAAATTATACTTTTTTATATGCAAACAAAAGCAAGTCAGAAATTACTCCACTGGTTCTACGAACCAGATAATAATTCCCATTCCTCAGTTGGGTCTATTTGTTATCTTGTATTTTCATATGGTGGTCCGAGAGCTGGCACCAATATTTGGGTAGATACTTAGGGCAAGCTGAACAACTTGTCCCATACTTCTATTATACCCCAACACGGAACTGTAGACCTGACTGGTGAGTTGGTGCCAGCTCTTCCACTATGGCATTAACGAACCAAAAAAGTTTTAAAAACGTACAAAGGTTTGCGATTCCTGTCAAAGGCTAATCTATACTATGGCAAAATGAACGGACATCGTCATAAAATATCATATGACTGAAATAGCAAGCATTTTATGTGTTAAACAAAAAGTCCACTCACCTCACTCTCAGTCCAATCGATCAGACTCGACTTCTCCTCCAACAAGTTCTCGGAGCTTCTCTTCTCGTCCTCACCGTCTCCTTCGTCCTTGAACACTTTGACCTCATCAGTGGAGCCCAGGTCGTCGCCGCCCGAGCTCGCTGCCGAGCCCGAGTGCGCATGCGGCATCTTCATGAACCTGACACCCCTACTCCCATTATCCCATCCTCCAATACCTAAACTGAACTATCTGTCATCCATGACAGCACTCGCGCATCGCGTACTGGTCCTTCGAGCCGGATCAACATCTGTTTCTGACAGTTCCGAGAGTCACACTTAAGGCTACTTAGGCAAGTCTACTAAACTATTGAGATCACAGATAACTTTTGTCAGGTTGAACTTAAAATGCTAATGTTGAGGTGTTCCGTTTGATTTCGTGTCAGGATGTATCTGGAACAAAGGAAATTATTGTTAATACAATATGCAGAAGAAAATAACAATTTAATATTTTTTTATTCTATATAATAACTCGTGGGCGTGGTACATAAAGGACTGGACTGGCCTTGACTCCAGATGTTCAGGTTACCCCATTCTTTGACATTGGAGAAGGATCTCTCATCATATGAGGGGCATGAGCCTCGCATATTGCTTCAGATTTCAGCGTTACATTGCGTAACTCATAGCTCTAGGTCCAAAGAAAAAGTACCAATTCCAAGCTGTCAAATGGATAAACATCACTGAACATCTGTGACACAATCATAGTGCCAGATTCGGGCTTCAAAGACTCAAATCTTCAAACAATAACCACTGCAGACTTGCAAACGGCTTAGCCCACTAGTGGGATTATGGATTAATATTGCAAGTGTGAATTACATCTTACGGCGATGGGTTACAGGTCAAAATGGAATGGCAAGTGGACCAGCAATATTTTAGGTCAAGAGCCTTTTGAGTACACGTCAACGACCACTTTTGGCGGGAAGCCAAGATATAGTATCGCCGATATACTTTACGGGGTTCCGCAAAAGAGAAAAGACTAATTTATTTTATTTATAACGGCGGCCACTTAAACACGTTTTGATTCGCACTTCTCTTTATTTACGCGGTTTATTAATAAACAACTGTGTGTGGAGATAAGAATTAATGATGCTTTAAGTTTGAAGTGTTTGCTTTGGGATTTTATGCTTTATACTGAATGTATTCAGGAATAATTGGACGTTTCTTTTAATAAATAGTTCCAGCAAAAAGATTCTTTCCACAGAAATAGATCATATGGTATTCATGTAAGTAACCTAGGATCATAGTCCAAGCGGACACCGTCTTAAAACGGAACATAACGCCAGCAATATGATAGTGAACAATATTTTGGTACAAATAAGTATCTTCAAAGACATAACCTTCATTCATAAGCCCCATTTTACTGTTAAACTAGTTTTCATTCAGCTTCGGTGTCAGAGCCGACAGGATGCCTCGAACTGCTAAACTTGGCGATTCCCCGCACGCAAGTTACCATTATCATTCCTCCATCAAATAGAGCATACACGGCAGGATACGAGCGGCTAAGTGCGCGGGCGCATGTCACAGCAACAATGATCAGTAAAGCAACCGATCCTTCAGTTTCTTAAAACCTAAGGGTTTAAAGAGAACTAAGGTTATATAATTATATTATCATCGGATGCTTAAATATATGTCTATGTTTATAAGTATGGAATAGAATAGATTTTTTGTGGGAACACGTGGAATCTAGTTAGTTATACAAACGTTATCGTACGTTTCGGGATCTATAAGTTTTCCAGGATTAATAGCGTATATGCTATTCCAGACTATGATATATATTTATATAAAATTTCATACAGATACAATCGTTGACATATTCAATTTAATGTCGTAGAAGTTTATGAACGCCTAGTCTACAGGACTCAGGTTTCGTATTCGCCATATTTTGCGTACCCGGTATGGGTAACTGTTAAAACTTATGTAAATTATATGTCCCGTGCTTAGACGGGGTCCGCTTAGACCATGATCCAGGATTTAGCGAGTCTGGTAATTACTTTGAAGCGACTGCCGATCTGACCTTCGTAACCCAAAGATAGGGGAACCAGACAATTTTTGGATCATGGTTGGCTTTAGTAACACAGTTTAGGGCAATAAAACATTCCTATTGTAATGTGCCAAATAAACATTTATTCTATTCGCCAGGATTTCTCGTTTTGATGAGTCTTAAAGAAAATCGTGAACATTATTCATGCACGAATTAACGATATTACCTATTCAAGTCCTATGTCGGTCGGGAACTCAAAATAATTTACCAACTGTATTCCTTTCCCAGCATCTCGTAAAAGACGTGTAATCATATCATTTTATATTTATTGGTTGAAATCACACGAAAATCTCAGTAAGAACAGCATTAACAGTGAGACAAACTTAACTTAAATTTAAATAGATTGTGTTATGATTAAATCCGTAATTTTATGATATCAGAAACATTACAATCATATTTTTGATAGTAATCTAAATTTAAACCAAGAGATCAGTGGTGTAAATAGTATAAAATGTACGTGGTATTCGTACATGACAGCGAAGATATTGTATCATAAAAATTATATAATTTGATGTTAACCGAGGTTCTTCCCTAGAAACTACGTTTGTTTTGAAAAAATATTTATTTGCAATTCTTTTGCTGCTTATGATTCAACAGTTTGATGAATAGCAATCATTCAATTAAACATCACAATATATTACAAACAAACATACATAGCATCACGCCCTTAATGTCCGAAGGCAGAGTCAAAGGGGCAGCAGGTCCCTTTAACCACATTCAGCCAAAAACAATATATTATTACTATATTTTTTTATACCCAAATTAATTGTAAGGACTAACATTTTCTGTTAGCTAGTAGACACATTTGCTATTTTTTATGACAAACAAACAAAATGACTTTTATATAATAATACAAATACAGCCTGGTGACAGACAGACAGTGAGACATACGAACAATGAGTCTTAGTAATAGGGTCCCTTTTCAGCTGTTCTGAAATAAAAAGATTAGATTTAGATTTAGACGCGTAAAAAGATTTTTGGTACTCAAATTTTATAAGATAGACTGACTATACGCCCGATATGACTTCCTTCACAAGCTATCAATCGCAAGCGCAACGCGTCAGAGCGTCAAGTGTCAAGTGACAGACATACCTCACTGCTGTCATTCCCATTGTTGCAATGTAAAATGCATTTGTCATAGGTATGTCACGGAGGCGCGATCGCATGAATAACGACGCGGCACGCCCGACGAGAGCTATGCATGTCAATGATCGGGCGGGCTAAGAAAATTTAGAATTGGTAAACGGGTTGTTTAAGATTGCAATGATCATTTAAATCTCACGAAGGCGTGAGTTAGGTAGATACGTCACTGCGCTGTTCGGCAGTTGCGCTAACGCAATCAGTTCGCCGGTGTGGTAACTCACTTACGGGATTTTCAACAGTCAGATGAAAGATAACAATTGAATAAATCACCCGAAAGTTTGTAAAATATCATTACCTGTTTCCTTAAAATACCGTATGACATCCGCAAATTAGTGACTTCATACTTTATCAGTCGGTTAATTCTTATCTGACAATTAAAAAATCGGCGCTAAATCGAATGTGTTGGCGTACAGTGCACTATGAAATGGACAATCCGAATAGTGGCATGCTTAGTTTAGTTACTGCTCAGAGTATAGAGTATAGGCAAAATGCCGCGTTAGGACCTCCCAGCTCAACATTCTACTTTGCTGTCCTAGTATACGCGTCACTAAGTTGACTCTTGCTTGCTGATGGAAGTTTGACGCAGTTGTTTCGAATGCTATTGGATTCAGCGGAAGATTTACACTAATTGAAAAGCCAGATGTGAATCCTCAAACATCAAATGTCAGTGACGTTTTATTGAAATACGAGTTGAAATTTACTTTGACAAGTCGAATCAGTATAAAATACGAGGTAAACAATGAATGACGCATTTAAACAGCTTATCTTTAGAACTATAGTTGGGTATCAATAAGTACTTACCTAATTTAGTTATATTTTAGAAACATTTACGCTTGTATCAGTAATTAGTTGACAAGACAATATACGACTTGTACTCACTTTGTCAACCATGTTTCTGATAAGGAGTTCAAAATCATATATCAATTAAACTTGGGAAAGCTGGAGCGATAAAAACTGGTTTCCATAGAAATTCAGTCAAACATTTGTGTTTGAATAATATTTGCATAGACTTACATTTCTAGAATGGAGATTTCTAGAAATGTTGTATTTATTTTTGGAAACAGATATACCTAGGTGATAAAATGGTTGAGATGGATGTTAATAGTTATATAATTATAGACTAAAACTGGACTACTATGTATCTTTTTGGAGCGGACTATCGGTCGTTGGCCGAAGGCGGCCTTTACTACCTACCAGGCTGGCGGGAGAGCGGGAAGCTCCACCACACACACCACAGCCTGAGGGCGCCTGGCTCAAGGCGTTGCTGGGAGAGGGCAGACGCACAAGGTACTTGGACATGACACTATTTTTTATAGAAGATCGTTTCCATAGGATATATTTAGCAAGACAAGGATAGACTGATTGTGGTTAAGTCAAAGTATAAAAAACTCTTTCCTGTTGTTATACGATACATATTAGCTTGCGCGCAATCGTTGTCGGTCTCTTACTATATTAAAAGTACTTGAGCAGATTTGAGTATCGCGCAAGCTAAATTCCACTTTACTGCATTGTGATAAATCTACTTATACCTAATCTAAGAAAAAAATCTAGTAAGCTAAATAAAATCATAATGGTAAAATCATACGCATATTGAATGGGGTTAGCGACGTCTAAAATATATAGAGTATTCTTTAGAAGTTTAAGATAAAATTTTAAACTGTGACATACGTGTTCATATCATGTTTTAGAAATTCTTGTAAAATAATTGGTTCATAATCAATCTAGTCAGCCAGTTACATTGTAAACTGACGACATCCGATTAAAGGAAAGATAATCGCCGTCGTTATTTTGTTAGGTAAACGAGATTGCTGAATGATATGATAGCTCGACATAATTCAAGCGCTAAAAGTAGGTTAGTTAGGTTACCTTGCAAAAAAATCACAAATTTTTGAGCAAGCTGTGTGTTAATTAAGATACCATTTAGGCATACGTATATTATGAACTTTCTTTGGTGTAATCTGAGCCAAAAATTTTGCGACAACGCATCTTTTAATTACTCTGCCTAGCCCTTTAGGGATTATGGGCGTGATATTTATGTATATGAGAAGAAAAACACATTTTGAGAAGCAAGAAGTCGCAAAGCAGTGGTTGTCCTCTGTAAAATTTTACTCTCTGTATGATTGACAAACTATTTAAATAGTATGAAACACATGTTTCCAAACACCACGTATATAAGGTTTATTGACCAGCGCAATCTGCCCGCTTGGTATTACACGTGATACCAACAAGACGAAACTAGCAAAGATAACGTTATCACTTAGAGGAAATGACCCGTTTCCTGCCACGAATTTCTATTTAGACTCAGTGATTTGGTGAATATCGCCAAATACTGTGTTGTTTAACAAACAACACTAGTTTGTGATAAAGACGTCGCTACGATACAAATACAATTGTTAATTTTATTTTATTACGTTTTTTAGCGGTGGAAAAGGCCAATGTCTTTTCGCCATTTGACATATTAAGTAGTTATAAATCAATATGCCAATCACGATCCTGACGTTATAGTAATTAAGTTTAAATATATAAAAACATGGGGCAGTCGGCGAATAAAATCGATACGGAATTGTTCCATTTTCAAAGACTGAGCAGAATAAATGAAGAAAGCTTGTTCATTAATAACTAAGTACGTATTTTTAAATATTTCAATCGTATACTTACTTTACAATTTGACTTGTATTTGTTAACATACATTTTTTGCAATATATCAACAAAAATTGGCATGGTTTTAAATATGTATGGGTAAATTTAAAATAGTCACCGAATTTACTGTTAGCGCGTTTGTTCCATACGTTAAACTTCCATCTTTAGTATATTCAAAAATCGAATAATCTTAGACTACCGTCTTATAAGACTAACTCATCCGGATTCTTGCTAAAGCTTTATTTTTTTACATGCAAATACAACTGCGTACATAACTGCCAGGATGCAAAAAACAACAAAAAAGTTTTTACGAGTTAGCCCAGTGCCTGCCTATGCATAAAATTAGTAAGATTACTACATAGCCAGTACAAGGCAATGCACGATTTAAAATGTTATCGCCATTCTAAAAGCATTCTTTCGTCTCTAATCGATTCCCAAGTCGATAGCATCGCGAGACGATTATCGGGCGACACCTAACTCGAATACATTACACGCAGAACTGTATCGAACATACTTAAACATGCTCCTATTAACTTAACACATCCGTAACCCAATCAAAATAAGGTGCAAAATTGCACGGTATTCCGTGTGTTGATATGTGAACATTGTGAACAAACACAACATCAATCCGAGCCGGCATTGTGACCTTATGCTTATGTATTTATAGTTCAAATTGGTTTGACAAAGGTTATTACGGTTCAATGAATATAATCAGAAGTGTGAGTTCAGGGGACCCGAAACATTTTCGTAATCAGGCTCTTGAGCATTAAGACAAGATATTTTTAAAACAATATTATTCACTTCTCATTAGACAGGTGCAATTAACAACCTGAATAAATTATTCGGTGCATAATTAATTTGTAGACCCAGTAGTGGTGTTAAGAAGATGGATTTTCTGGTTGGAACTGGTTATTGATAAGACCTTTTTATGTCGAATTAGGTAATAAGATTCGTCGGCTGGAAATATCTAGATTGAACTAGTAATAAGTGCAAATGTCGTGTGAAATTTGCACATTCAAATGTGTATGGGTGCATAACTGTAATTAACTGTATCTGATTCACATCTAACGATCATAAAGTTCAGTTGGTTTAACGTAGCTAAATTCAGGATAATGATTCACGCAAATTCTGAATAAGGACGGGATACGCCAAGTAGATTAAAGAAAAAAAATTGTTTTGATAAATTTCAGATGATTGACGTATTTTACCTAGAATCGTTATTTTAATTTAAGTCTTGAATAATCCGATTGAGAGTAAAATAATGCTTATTGTTATACCAGAGAATCGATTGTCAAAGTTTTGACAATGCTTGTTAATACTCATTGTTATCGAAGAGAAATTTAGATTGGTTTCAGTAGTAATATCATATTTTTACCCGACTACGAAAAAAGGAAGGAACGAAACGAAAAAACGAACGAAAAAGGAATTATATAACTGTACAGCAAGCTAAGTATGCATGTTTTTGTTGACAAGTGTTTAACCTTAGCGCCTAAACTGCTCGCCCGCGCCTAAACCTAAATTTTGATGAATGAAGTATCTATCGCTAGGGAAGTATCGTGAAGTTAAGTAAGTAAGTATCTATCGATTCTTTATTATGGTCTGGGTACCAGAGACCACATTTCAACAAATTTAAAAAGGTGACGTGTGTCTTGAATTTCAGAGGTCGATCGCAACCTCGTTTTCCTTTCTTTTAAGGTCATGTGTGTGACAAAATAGAATAGATGATATGCTGAGATGCAGATTAGATAGACCTAAAGGGTTGGGCTAAACTGTATCTTACAGATATTATAAACGCGAAAGTCTGCAATAGTATACTTAGCTTATACATTGAAATAACACATAAGCTATGAATCATCGATGTACCACACGAGCAAAGCGGGCAGAAGCTAGTACTAAATAAAATCGTACTTAAATTAACATAAAAATGAGCACAATACTCTACGATTCGTTGCCAATGATGTTACTCAGTCCAGTCTATACTCACACCTTGAGTATACTGGTTGAATACAGACAAAAAGTCGCATATGGGGACAAGATCCATCAGAAAGCAGAACAAGTCTTAAGTATCTGTCTTACCTAGACACCACAATAGTCAGTCATCGACAGACATTTGTACACGAAGATATCATATATCCTTAGTGTGAAGAGTTTTGTTATGTATGTTTATTGTGACGTAATAAATAAAAATAATGTCCTCCTAGAACCGATATCGGTCACGGCGGCCAATCTCAACAGGATTAGCCAACTGCGCAGGAGATATTATAGTGCACAAGTGTATGCGCAAACATAAGTGCACTCTCTATTCCTTCACTCTCATAGTCCGGTGAGACGGCAATTCGACATGACCGGAGAGAAGTTAGGCGCAGGACCAACGGCTTAACGTGCTTTCCGAGGCACGGGGGTGATTAAACCGCCAACTTCCTGACTCCGGGCTGTTACTGAGTAATTTCAATATTGAAATACCTAGGTACAAATTTTTTGGCCCGACCCGGGATTTGAACCCGGGACCTCTTGGTCCTTTAGCGGCGCATGCTACCACTAGACCAACGAGGCAGTCAAAAGATTTGATGCAGATTGTGACGTACTACGCGAACAACGAACTACCTATATACTGTCATTATATTATACAAAAAAAAAACGTATGACTACCATTTAATCTGACACTATATACCAAACGTGTTCCATGGCTAACAAAGGTGTTGCTCTTTCTGCTTAACCCTTCGGAGTAATAAGCCCTTAAACCACATTCAGTCAAAAAAATAGTAAATCCAATACCTAATTAGATAAAGAACACAATTGGTACAGCCTTCTCTTGATTCCCAGATTAACACTGAAGCAATATTCCTATGCATATCATAAGGCAGATATTTCTAGGTACAAATAGCACCAAATCTAGACTCCCTGTGACGTTGGAGTCTAGCGAAGCCAAGTGTTAACATATTTGCGTAAATCCTTGACTGCTGAGGCCGGCCGTCAAAGGGTAGAAACATGATATGGTAGTCGGTCGGGAAATGAGCAAAACCTATTATGGTCCATATGCAATGGTGTTTGCGGACGTGAGGATTCGCTTTGCATAGGTGGCTTATAGTTTTAGTAGAACCTTGCTTGTCTGCGGCTTTGCTTGCGTGGAATTTGGTCTGTTACCGGGAAGCTATCGTAGGTGCAACCAAAACTTTTATAGGTAGGTAAAGAAAATGGCCTTTCCCCTTTTTCAGTTTCAAACTTTAGGCGTTAATTAGATGAGGAAAGATAACAGAAGGAGTTTCTTTCGAGTTTTTTTATTAAACTAAGGTAAGTTTTTGCAGTAAAAACTCATTGCGCTAACTCTTTCAGTCAACTCAAAATTGCACCATAGTCTCGCAGCAAATTTAAAGTGAGTGACTTTAAAGGAACTGTGCGTAGCATTTCACTTCGTAAAGAAAGTTTGAAGCCTTAAAGCATTGGCATCATTTGGTAAACCCTTGGAAAAGTAAAGTTGTACGAACAAAAAACAGCATCTTTAACGTCTTGATCAAGCATCATGCAATCGATTTCCAAATCGACTCACACGTCAGTCGATCTTCTGCAAATTCAATATGGCGCGCGTGAAAATCGAACATTACAAAATCCGTTTCCTTTAGGGACATAATTTGAGCCGTAAACTGTAAAACTGAGAGGTGATATGCAAGGCATAATGGGATCCCGGCTCCGGACCGCTTTATGTGCCTTTTACGAGCCGAGTGAGATACCCGAGGTGTGGTTTGAGTGGCAAATGCTCAAGTAAGTACTTACCAATTGTAGGTAGGTATTTTACCAGGGGACAATCGGAATTGTAAAATCTAAACTATGTGAAATAAGGTGTTTACGTCGAAGTAAAAATAATAAATAATTCTCCATACTAATACACCAATTCCCTAGTTCCAAACTAAGCTTATAAGCTTGTGCTATGGATACTAGGCGGACAGAAACTCGAAAGAGTCGAGTATATATGTCCATGTTCATCACACGAAATATAGCCTAGCGGGATTCGAACCCGCGAATCTTGGTTTCGAGACCAGGGTCTCTGACCACTCGACCAACGGGCCTGCCTGATGAAATAAAATGGCGACGATATTGTGACATGTGACAACAAAGTTAAAATGTGATGTGTAGATTTCAAACCCTGCTCCACCGAACGTTTCAGTAGGTTTCGAGTTACGGACATCTTACTTAAATATCATGTCACAATATTTTTAAAGATTCTTGTAGAAATACTTTTATAATTTGAGACTGCACTACTTAAATAAAATATGTTCCTGCGGCCACTTTCGTTTTCATCATCAGACCAGTTGATGCATGAGAATTCCAAATTTCAACTCAATCGGCGCAACAAGTGGTTGAATTTCAAAACAGATAATTTACATACAACATAAAGGCTTGTAAAAAGTATAAGTCCGACATGTTAAACCATGTTTAAAGACTTTGGCATTAGATGAATGTTTTTACTGCAACAGATTCTTTAAATATACACAAGCATCTTCAACATAAAGGTTACTTCTTAGCAACTATTTCAATACGATTGTTGATGGATGATCAAGACGATGATGCATCTTTAACACACATTAATATCATTGTAATCCTTCAAGAGACAGACCCCTTTGACGAATTTGCCCAAAAACAATTGGCGGGATTAGATTGCAATTAGTGACAAGTGGCTGGTTGTCTGCACAAGAAACGCAATACTCAATACACCACTAGTCACCATTGATATGCTAGACAAGCAACACAATTGGCACATTCCTAGGTCCCAGACCAGCACGCAACCTTCAAAGTCCCGCCAAAACTGCAACTAAATAAACAAGCGTCATTATCGGACATCTATTCCACAAATTAGTTGCTCAAACGTTGAACTGTCTAAAACAATGCTTATAACTTATCGCCAACGTGACCTGTGCTAGTAAAATGACACCGCCAGTTACGAAATTAGGGCTCTAATAGCAATAACAAACTTAACAGCCACCTAATTTGAAGACGATAGAGCCGAAAGTCGCGTGAACCGTCCGGGGTACAGGAATGTGACGAATTCGTAATATGACACGGAAGGCAAGCCTGTGTAAACGTTTCTTATTAAAAAAAATAACACGTGTCCCTTGTCTTGTCGGTTTCAAAGTACAATTTAAATATTGTACACGTTTTTTGGTTTGAGTTTGGTTAACTACAAGTTCGGTTTTTCGGATGCATGTGGATGCATGAGACTTGGCGTGGTGTGATGACGTTTTGTTAACAATGTACATTATTCGTAGCGGCGTAATCCAAGATGTTTATTGGCTGTAAAGGTAATGAAATGTGTAATTTAACTTGCTATAACAAACCGATTTTGCCAGGTATTACCATATACAATATCAACAAAGATAAACACTTTCGATTTTCTAGTTCTTGAAGTAGTTTTCATAGATCTGCAAACTACAATTTTGCCCCATGTTGGTCTAGAACATATAAAGAATGTGCCAACTATGTTTCTTGCCTATTATGTCGTAAAAGGCAGCTAATGGTATTAAATATTGGATTTTGGGTGTGCGAATGTGCAGACGACGAGCTATCCACTTGTCACTACATTTTCACAATTTTCCATCTAACCCAGCCTTTTTTTTTTTGGCTGAATGTGGTTCAAGAGGTCTGCTGCCCCTTTGACTCTGCCTACTCATTCAGGGATTATGGGCGAGATATTATGTATGTCTTTTTCTATTCTTTACACTAAATTCAACTCTTTAAGGTCACAAGAACCAGAAATAGTACCGTATCCTTCATTTTCTGCGGCAAAATCCCACGGTTCACCACTATCAATCATACATTACGTATATAAAGATAAGCATCAATAAACAAATCAAGATAAGCATTTCTCAGTCAAAACTGTAGACGAAAATGAGTCAAATCGTAGATCATCATCTTCCTAGCGTTATGTCCCGTGCTTAGACGGGGTCCGCTTAGACCATGATCCAGGATTTAGCGAGTCTGGTAATTACATTGAAGCGACTGCCGATCTGACCTTCGTAACCCTAAGATAGGGGAACCAGACAATTTTTGGATCATGGTTACAAATTCAAAGTTGTTTGAATTTGCAGGTTTCATCACGATGTTTTCCCTCACCGTCGAGCTAGTGGTATAAATATGTACATAGATTTTTTAAAATCTAGAGGTACATGCCCGGGTTTGAACCCGCACTCCTCGGTTCAGAGGCGCGTGTCCTTACCATTGAGCTACCACCGCTCTTAAATGAGTCAAATCGTAGATGCCACCCAGAAATTATAGTCTAACTTTCCGATCTAATCTTCATTTTCTAGAAGACAGACATTGATGAAACTAGACAAATAACGACTGTAACGCCGAAAGCTCAAACTTCCATAAACTCGGCGAGTTTATTTACCCAACTAAGTGCACTTACAATGGCGATGATTTAATTACAAACAAGTTCGCGCCTCGACGCGACATGCGACATGTTTGCATACACGAACGGTGAGCCTGCATTTTTAGTGCAAGCGTACACTAGTGCAATAAACGTGCTGCTTCGGCCTTATGAAAGGGATTTTAAGCTTTATTTTCCAGTGGATAGAGTAGTTTTTTGCGCTGATTGAGTGAACAAATCTATCTTGGGGCTGTACTTCGAAAATCGACTTACGGAGATTCGAATAACGGCTCGTTCTTATTCTTACAAGTTTGATTTCTTAATAACTGATCATATTAGATGTTAAAATCATTACTTATGACTTTTATCTATTAAAATCATTACTTATTGGCAAATTCGGAATTTTGCATTAATCTGAAACATTTTGAGCTTGAAAATGCGGAGTTTATCCGTGCAACCCCATTTCGTGGCCAGAGCAAAAGAAGCTCTAATACGATACACAATCCTGAGCCCTATTTAAGTACGTGTCTACACAGATGGAGCCCTTAGTACTACATTCATATGCTGTACATATGAATGTAGTACTAAGGGCTCCATTCAGAAACAAAAGTAACTAACTTTAATCTTTATTTCTTAAGACATAAGAACTATGTTAAACTACTCCTATTACCGATTTCATAGGTCATAGTACCCAGTACACATGTTACAAGAGGTGTGTAATTGTGTGCGTGGGTTCATTGTTTTATTAAGGAATATTCATTCATGTACACTTCTTTGTCACACAAATTTAGCCAAAAGAAAAGAGCATACGTACATATCAGTCCATAATCCCCTAAGGAGTAGGCAGTTAACCACATCCAGCTAAAAAAATGAAACTGGACTGGGTTAGATGGAAAATAGAAATAAGCACAATCACAATTTTCTTTTCAACATGTTGGTCTGGGACTTAAAAAGAATGTGCCAACTGTGTATCTTGCCTAGCATGTCGTAAAAGGCGACTACTTAATGGTATATTGGGTTTTGGGTGTGTGATTGTGTAGGCGACAAATTAGCCACTTGTCACTACTTTTTCACAATTTTCCTTACCCTGCTGCCCCTTTGACTCTGCCTACCCCTTCGGGGATTACGGGCGTGATGTTATGTTATGTAGAAATGAGCGATAGAAAGTTTAGTTTGCATCAGCCCTTAGTTAAACTTGTTGATGACTGTAGAAATAGACGTTTTGTACTTAACTAGTCTAGTTACCTGCACATTTTAGTACCTAGTTAACAGTCAACTAAAGCATCTTCCACTAAGCCATTAAGTCAACGGAGCAAGGTCCAAAATCGCTTGAAATAATAACAGAAGTTGTCTGAATAAAACGCGCGTGATGAACGCCATATACGCGAGCGCCATCTATCACATTAATGTAAAATGTAAAAAGTGTGAGACAACCGTTTAATAATTCAGCCTTAATTTTTTTTTTATATGAAATTCAAAACTGGAATTTGTTGCTTGTCATGGCATAGTACAAGTAAGAAAAATAAACCAGCTGCGTTTAAACCGCCGAAACAAGGGAGGTATGTAGGCTCTTATATTTTTACTTTATTTACGTCAGAATTAACTAACTTAATTAATGATTGTAGTACTAACCTGACGATGTTATGTAAAGTACCTATTTCTTCGAGCTGTCAATAAATCATTTCCGCTTGGACGATCAATCATTAGTAAAAAAAAACAGGAAACATACTCAAAGTCATACTCTACAACACAGACATCCAATTCTGCAATTGGAATTTATAATTTTAACTGCAATTACGCAATGAAGATCAATGCAGGCCGGTCGATCATTGCATTCGATGCATTTTTTACCTCATTTACTTGTTTCTTATTGCATTGAATATAGAGTTGAGTTTCGTATGCGAGGAGGTAAGGTTGCCAAAACGTATAGTTGGATGCAAAATTTGTGTAACATAGTTGTGTTTTGTATATCCCTTGTATAGTATCGAGATATATAAAAATTAAGTATACAGTAAAACATGGCGAAGAAGGAATCAATTTTTTTTATTGAGACAGGACCGGGCTCAAAGGGTTAAGAGCAACTCTATTATATAATAGAAAATTATAACAATGGATCAGCAGATCAGTAAGTTACGGCTCTTTGGTCTGGCTAGTACTTGAGGGATTGCGGACCTGATAAACATGTTATGTACACAAGTTTATCAGGTTAAAGATTAATATAAGACTTAATGTTTTTTTTAATTTAAAAAATCTGGCGTTATAAAATAATTTATCACTACTGGCAGCCCTGGGGGAGGGTTGAAAAAGTGCGCAAGCCGAGGTTTCCCTTAAAGTCGAATATGGCACCGCCCGAGCGCCATTGGTGGTCAAACGCCTCATTTATCGCTCGCTCCGCTTAACTAAGCTGTTTTCGCTCAGATGATTCCGCTTTTTTCCATTATTAGCTACCCGATAGCAATACCTAAGCGTAAATATTTCCGAGCCATTAATCAATAGTAATTTGAGACAAAACATGGGTATGTACTTTGTTTATATTGTTAGCGGCTTCGTTCATATACATAGTATGTATGTATGTATGTATGTATGTATGTATTTATTGTTATTTGTTGTTAATTAATTGTGTGACTAGTTGTGAATTCGGAATATACACGAGATGTATATTAATGCATCATAATTCATCTGAACCAAGTAAGCATTTAGAAGCTGAATTCTTTACTGCATACATGTCGTAATACTTAGATATTTTATTAATCGTTAAATAATTAAATCCTTTTTAAAGACTAATAAACAAAAGGAAATATTTGTGTTAGACAATTGATCAGGAAATTACAAAAGTACATAATAGTGTTAACAGGTAAATATATTGTTGTGAGAACATTACAGTTATTAGCTTTACCTAAGCCTCTTGTAGACTAAAGTTAGGAATATTATATATTTATATTAGTATAATGAGTTAATGACGTCATGAAGTATAGTAATACATACGTCATTCATAGTATCTGCTCGACCTTTGTACCCAAAAAGTCAAAGATTCAAACAGCTCATCCGATTACATAAGTAGGTATCTGAGCCCATAAATTTGGCGCCAAAATCTCACCTCGAGTCGCCAACTTAGGAATTTGACACCATTGACCCCAGTCGACAACTCGTGACATATGGTTCCATTTTGTAAACGGGACTTTCTCCGATTCCGTATATGAGTTCACGGATTAAAAGGTTGAAATTCTGATTATTTTGACGCATCGTAAACTTTAGCATGTCGTAAAATTCATATGGTTGCTGTAAATTTGGTATATTTGGTGGAATTATGTCAGGTATCGATAGCAGTATCTTTACTAATATGTTTCGTACATTCGGAAGTTTGTTTGTTTGTCCTTGTTTTGCGTTGTAAGGGAGATACAGATTGACAAGATTTTTGCTAAGGAATAGTTGGAGTTCAATATTCAATCAATAGAGAGTATTGATTGAATATTGAATTTAAATTTGTATTGAAAATCGGAAATAGCCATTTCCAGCGCGCGGGTAATAAACAGATATCAAATAAATAGTTCAATAAATTATTTCCCTTTAACTGCATATAATTTTTGGCGCGAATTTGACACACAACTACCACGTGGAAATCAGCGCAGACTAAAAATATAAAAAAAAGAACATCATTTATTTTCTCTGCACAAAAGCGTTCGATATCTCCCAAATGGAATTGGAACAAAAGGTTATAAATTTTAATGGCGTCCAAAAACAATAGCAGCCATTTTGGATTTTTTCCCGCGTCCTTGGGGTCCGTTAAGTTATAGGCGAGTTCAGGTAGATTTCCTTTCAATGGGCTTGTGACTGAGGAAAATAAACAACTTACTTGCAGGGCTGACCTAGAGACAGTCAGGAGTTTGACAAGAGTTTTTTTACTTTTTGCATCAAACAGAAAATTTATAGATCCCGCGGGACGCATGATATTGCATCTCTAATTATTTTTTTTGCAAAAAAAAACGCACTTATAATTTACATAAAAATCTACCACGGATCTAACTATTTATTATTTTTTATATAATTTTTTTTTACATTTTGATGAAATGTTTTACATTTTGATATACAAAATAATTTAACTGTAAAAGCTCAACCGTTTTTCTTAGCCAATACAGCCACAAAGATACAGATGTCACGTAGTGAAGAAAATAATGTTTGCATTGACCATTTTTAAGCAGACATATATGGGCTATTCACCGAAACCTGTTGACCTTTGACCCTAGGCCAAATGTTAAGCATAGTTGGACAATTTCCTTGATGCCGCTAAAAAACAAAAAAATAAAAGACTGAGCCTATAGCACTTAAATAATAATAACTCAGCTTTCCTAGAACGCAATATGGTCTTAAACTTGGTTACTACTACTAGGAACTACCGAAATACGCAAAGAACAAAATACCCATATATTATTTTAGCGACAACCAAACCAGTTGAACCGAAAACCATCTGTACGCCCTTCGGCTTACAGTTCACATTCCATTTAAGTCATTATAATACTGCTGGCTCAGAGTAACCGGTTACGTATGCTTGTTAAAACTATTATTATTATTATATTCGGTGTGAGACGACGGAATCCGTAGGGCACAATACCAGTGAAGGACAGTAAACAATCTCCAAATGAACTTTAAACTTTAATTACATTTTCAGGTAAGAAGGCAATCCCTCCCTAATGTTGTGTCGAAGTATCTTGATCCATGAAAGCGATAATATGCAATGTGTTCTCGTTTGTGTGAGGTGTTATTTTTATGTTTTTATTAGCATTCCGAATACATCTATACAAATATTATAAAGAGGAAAGGTTTGATTTTTTGTTTGTTTGTTTGTTTGTATGAATTGAATAGGCTCCGAAACTACTTGGCAGATTTCAAAAATTCTTTCACCATTGTAAAGCTACATTATCCGGAAGTAACATAGGCTATATGTTATCCCGATATTCCCACGGGAACGGGAATTACGCGGGTGAAACCGCGGGGCGCTGCTAGTATCCAATAAAATGACTAATATATTCGTCACTTTATTGGGTTAGCGATTAAATATCAAGAGAAGTTATAGATAGATTTGATCTGCTGAACTAGATTTACAAGCAATAGGTATTAATAGGAAATATATGAACAGTTATTGTGTTGACAAGAACACGCCTACGCTTGCAAAACTGGAAAAACAGTCGATAATTGACTTGACATTTTGACAATACGTATTTCGACACGCGCGTTTTTATATTAAACTGAAATCCTGACAATTGTCAGCTTGTTTGGCGCAATTTCTACCTTTACTATTCATTTCATATCAGACTTAACAGCGAAGCGTGGCGGGTTTATCCAGTATTATCATAACATATTACGTCACTTTGCACTCGAGAGCACGTGCCCTGTGATATCTGTATGTTCAGTCAACAACACGTAGTATACAACAATAGACGTTATTACAAAGTTGTAAGAACTGAAGTGTATTTTCATTGCCCGTAAGTGTACGTACATATATACAATATCATCACGCCTGCAATTCCCGAAAAGGTAACCAAATTCCGAGGAACCACATTAATCCAAAAATCGGGTTACTCAAATAGAAAATTGTGAGAAGTAGTGACAAGTGGCTAGGCTACAAACCCTTTACCTAATGCACTACTTATTAGTCGCCTTTTATAACACGCGGCAATGTATTGCGGTGTTCTATTCGCACTTTGTTCAACTTATTTGCCGGGCACTATACGATGTTGGTATTACATACTTTTCGAGTCCCAAACCAACATTTGACAATAACTGTGCATGCGTTTATCAAAGTCAGGCTTACTGTCCTTCAGTATACTGTAGTAGGGCCAACCTAGTAGGGTGAGCGCCGCTATAATTGGCACCGGTCCAATTATTGCTACCATTGTTTTAAGCATTATGCTATAAACTGTGTGTCTGTCTGTCTGAGATAAACAACGTAGTGGATATCCGTGTTATAATTATACAAATAAATTTAAAGTGTCCGCTACTTGTATTATCAAGATATAGCGAAGTAACAAAGTAATAACCGGGACCCTATGTAGTTGCGAAGCGAAAATGGCACTTATTGTTCTTTAACAGAACCTAGAATTGGAAACGTGACAGTGCAAATATATTTAAAATTGAATTATTGATAAGGTCAGAGTTCTATTTACTTATTTACCTATATAGGCTTATAACTAATTCCTCTTTAATTATATCTAATTGAACCCTAGAAAAGAATCAAGGAAAAGCTTTATAGAAGCAAGCATAAATAACATATAGCTTATTTTCAAACTAGCACATTGTAAATTACTTAAACATTAGAAACAGGCTCACTGTTATTCAGTGAATGTGTTAACAAAAATCAGTAATATGAATTCCTTGACAAAATCAAATTACAACCTTGTAAATTTTAATCTTAACAATTTATTGAATTTATAAACGGCGATGATAAGATTATTACTTACATATTTTTTAAGATTAGACATACATTTTCATACCACGTGAGAATAGATAAATAGGACACGATATCTTAAGTAAATAACGCTAATTTATAATATCAAAAAAAACTAGAACAATAGGAGACTTTGACATTACCGGTTACGGGTTTACTGTTGTATCATCATTGACTGTGACTCATCTGACGAAGTACTTACCCAATTATTTCAAAGCAATTGATATACTCATTTTATAAAAAAATTACAAATTACTACTGATTTTCTTATAATGTTTTCCGTTACCGCGAGCGATTCATTAATGCTTACTCAGATTTTACGGCTTATGGCGCCAGCTGACTAGTTAACTCAAATTGTGATATGGCGCAGCATAATAGAATGTGTCTACAAGTGCAAAAAACTGGCACTTTTCGAATTTCGAATTCTACCGGTACTAAACAGTATGTCGTGCGACACATTTTACGTAAGTGAGTCGACACTTTGACACATCTTTGGAGCAGTGTTACACAAGTCAATAACAGATGCAACTCAAAAGGAACTGATTAACCAGGCTAAAGGTCCCATTTGATTATTACCCGCTAAGCTACTCTTAACAGACAGAATTAGATCAATCAGTCGGTACGTGTGTACTCGAGTATCGTCCTCAATTCAGACATTGGATTTTAAAATAGGTCACAGCTGAATGAAGTCGTTTAGTTTACGATTTTCTTTTATTTTTTTCAGCATCAATGGCCTTTGTTTCCTTTGTGTTGTTGAACTATTTAGTTTCCAGTTGCGCTAATTTTGTTGAATTCGATTTTTATTTTTATTGGTTGTTTTATTCTAGAAGTAACCGCTTTTGAGCTCTTTGAAATACCGACAAAAACAGACTAGATACTATTAGACATTTACTATACAATTTGTTCCTTTTGACACTCAATTACTCTATACTATCATAATTATAGTGTTACTATAGACTCAATGCCATCATGCAAAATAATAAAATAACATACAATTTATTTACTTAAATAAAAAAATATATATTATGGTATCTATGATCTACTAACAGCTGATGTCTAAATCTGAACTTAGAAATAATCTGCCAGGAAGTTTACTCAATATAAAAAAATAAAGTACATTTTGAGTCCTTCTCAACTCACGGTTGTTAATTTTTAAAATGTAAGAAACATTATCAATTGACATTGAAAGTGGTACTTACTGGAAATCACAAGTAATTGGAAGAAAAACGAAAAGGACTGATCGACTGGACAGGACGGACCAAGTTACAGAATCAGGGCGGAAGAATATTGAATGACACCTGCGCCTGCACTGGTTGTGTAATGCAGGTTTTGTCTAAACATGTGTCCCGTTGCACTGTGTCATTTTTTCCAAATCTAATCAAGTGAACACCCTTATTACAGTACAGTCTTTGTATAAACCGAATTCTCTAGTATATCTGAAAGTTTGGAAGACACGGATGTGTGTTACTAAATCACGCTCAAACTAAGGATCTCGTTGAAATTTGTCATAAAGATGGATTATAGTAGCGTAGGAGTAGGGTTGCCAGGTCGCCAAACCTAATAGCCGGACAGACCACCCAATTTAGCCGGACATTTGAGTAAAAAGGCCGGACACCCACATTATTGACGGACGGACGCGACCGATAGTCGACTCGCCTGCGTACGGCCACGCTCGGCACTCGCTTTTTGTGAAATTTGTGAAAAGTTAAAAGCCTAACAAAAGCCGGACAAGCCGTCCACCGTATATTTTGGCCGGACACTTTATCCGGACGCTTGGCAACGCTACGTAGGAGGAACGACTATAAGAAAACAAATTCAACGCGACCGTGTAAAATATTTAACAACAAAACCTCTTCGCCCTCATACATTACACCGTACCCCAGTAGCGAACAATGTTGTCTTGGTCATACGCTAATTATTATTATCTTCCCATGTGGTTTTGTACTTAACGTGTCCTCCTTAAAACGATAATTTGTATGGATGCATGTGACATATCGGGCCAGAGCTGTCATTAAGGCATCCGAGGAGCTATTAAAACTGCCCAAGTTATGCATCTGTGTGCATGGTTATGATAGAACTGCGGTGCGGAGAAGTTAATGGCGACAATATAGGTAATTATTATAAAAAAACGACTGCTTAAATATAAACTGCTACTGTAAAGAGCAGAAAAAGTGGTACGATGTATGCAATTTGGTCTAAGTAATTAATGTAAGATGGTCCTCGTATTGGTTTAAATAGATGGTACACATTATAGAGTGCTGCCAGTGACGAAAAGTGTAATTAGTTTCATTAGGATTTAGTATTTTTTTTTTGTTTTAAATTAATTAAAGAGCTATCCAAATGTATGAAAAGCTCAAAAACGAGTCTAAAAAATCAGGAGATATTCGTATGTTTGATGAATTAAACGATACCTCATAAATGACATTGCATAAGTTGTTTAGGCAGTATAGCGTAAAATGGACGTCCAAAAAATGGACGAATGTACACATACATACCCTCCTTTAAGTGGAGTCGAGTAAAAATAACCGTAATTATGTAGACGGCGGGAGACAATCTAAATACTAATTGAAATATGTTATTAATGTAAAACCCTTATAATTTAATCCTTGAAACGGTAGGGTATTTAATTACTTAATCGCATGAGTAAGTTAATAAATACCCCACCGAATAGCATTATTTAGAGGATATTAATTTAGCGAAATGACGGCGATCTTAACAAAAAACGTTTTAAAAATAATCGGTCTATTATTTTAAACAATGATGAGAGAAAACTTCTTACTACTAACTAAATACCAATAAACCTATCTGATTTATTTACCCATTTATAAGGTAACTTTGTTAAGCGCAAGAAAGATAGTTCGAAAAGAGAAAAATTCACTTACGATATAAGATATGTTTGTGTGTAATAGAAAATGTTATTAAATAGTTTTGCCGTTTGTAATACTTTTAAGTAATTTATTAATTGGAGAATAAACAGAATGGTAACTAAAATACAATTAATATTCACTGAAATACGGACGACAGTTAAAACTTTTTTTTCCGAATAACGTGAAAATGATACGACTGTAAAAATTTACACACTGCTATTATTATGATTGACGATGTAGTCGCAAATGTTTCCAGCTAATTCTATACAGTTATGAGTAGTGAGTGCATGCCAGCCAAAAATTCAAAGCGACTTAAAAATAAACTAGCGTTATTCGATAATTAAAAACGATCATCATTAACCCACTCGACCAGAGGGCGTCCTTGCAAAAACTTGGCTGAAACGAAACGAAACGACACAAAAAATACGCAACCAGTCATCGCGTTGGCCCACAGTGACAGTTATGCGAATTTTCCCGTCACACGCCAATTTGCCAATGCTCTGACGATCGCTAAATAAATATAAAATATAAAACCAAAGAAATAATCTTCTCCAATCATTATTATCTGTATTATTATCACCATTTCTAAAATAACCGTAACCGAAACTATCGGATATCCGAGATAATTTCATATCCGCAACCTGTTCTAGAAACTCGTACAATCTACTTAAATTATTATTTATATGTCCCATATCTTAATCCAAATCTTCATATAAATACATTATACAATTTCTTATCCAGAAGATTGGATGGATTTTTTACCGTGAAATCCGCCAAATTCAAAATTTTTTGCCGTCGGCGCAGGAGTAACAACAAATATCGTCATGAGAGATCTTATTGAAATATTTGTTTCTAGACTACTCGAACACATAATGGTCCGTGAAAAGCGTATCACATCGAATTCAATATACCTACTAGTGGTCACACAGTGACCATAATTCATTTACTTATGTAATTTTTTTATGAATTTATTATTTATTAAAATATTTGCTTTCTGAACTCCTTCTCCATATAAACTTCTACTGTTTTTCAGCATATTTACGTTATTTAGCCACTGTGTTAGTGTATATAATCTATATCTAATTAATAACAGCTGAATCATTACATCATACAAAGCTTTATGTCACCTACTTTAAAGAAGTGCGTCAGTAATGAACGTCAACTACATCAGCAAAACTATCTATCTATTGCTATTGCTATCTATGCAGCTGTGATCACATACGATGCATAGAACACGATTCAACCCACTCGCCGCATACCGTAAAACATCCTATGCAACGCTGTAAAGATGCGTTTTAAGCGAATCTGTATGCGGATGACAACTATAAAAAGTAATTTGAGGAAACAATAAATTGTTTTATTTTAAAAGGTGTAGTTAACATCTTTGGCGTTTGCTGTAATCGTGATATAAGGATTTTATGTCCGCCAAATGTAAATAAGTAAAGTATAGGTAGGTAAATTACATATTAAACGTAAAATATAATTTTATACATACTTGAATACACTTATTTAAGTAATGTTTATATTTAACACTGTAATCTGAACTTTATGTATTAACACAAATGTATTTATTGAATTTTTATTTGTATGATTATTCATTTTAATGTTATTTGGAAACTTGGGACTGTAATAAATACGACAAAGGCCCTGTTTTCCTATCGGAAACAAAATCTATAATTGTACATTCATATTTGCATATATTTCATTCCACGCTATATGTCGGAACCATTGCACCAACGGGTTTGTCATCAGAATTAGTCAATTATAAGAAGTAACCTACCCATTGCATTACCAAAACGTCACATCATCGTCACATTTATCCCCCAAAAACGATTAGCAACCCGTTTATCCCCATAAACATGCCACACGCCACACAAATCATTTTCACATCGCACTAAACACACACATCAGACGGTATTTATGTGACATAACCTATGGTCGAAGCAACAAAGAACCAACAATTTGAATACGTGGTCCGTATGGTAATCTATGGAGATTACTTACTACGATCACTCGAACACATCTTGGGTACAACTCGAACGTGATTTGTATGTGACTCATGAATCAATATGCTCACTTCCATTCACTATAGAGTTGAGTATGTCGATATAGACTCAAAATTTTATGGACTACTTATGTCTCTCAAAATATTATGTCTTTAATAAAAAAAATAACTATTCGGTAAGTACAATAATTATCAAAAATATTTTTAAATGAGCTCATAAAATACTACACTATTAACTACTGAGTCCGAATATAATTAAAAAGAATTATAATTTTTTTTTATAAGTAAGTAAGTAAGTAAGTACTTTTCTTCACTATTAATTAAATCAGGTTTTTCATTAATTTTATTAAACGCTTCGTTTTAAAATAACAAGAAAATGCAATTTTTATTAAAAAGGTAAACGCACCTATTTTGGGTATGTTCAAATTTCGAATTGCGCACAGAAGGCGCTGATTCACTTTCGCTGCGACTAAAAACGCAACCACATTAACACGCAAGACAATACTGTTGTAAATGTCGTCGAAAACAGAAAAATCGAATAACAAAAACAATCGAATCGTTACAACGAAACTCGAAATTGAGGGGACGCGTTCACGTTATTGCCTGCGTCGTAAACCTTCGCTAGCCGACGAGTTTCTCTGCAGTTTATTTGACTGTAAAAGATCCTGTATTTTAGTAGACGCTTAAAACTAAGTAGGTTATTGCGAACGGGCCGCACTCGCAAATGCGACTCGCCTACGCGTTTTCGTTTAAAATTTCGAAATTATCGACGAAATGACGGAATCACCGTTCGTTATTCGCGAAAACGTCTCAACAAACCGTTTTATGAAAGTAACAAGTGAAAAGATATAACAATCCGTTTGACAGGTCATCGATAATTAAATAGAAATGTTTTATGCGGTTATTAAATTATTTTGGTATTATGCTAGCGACCACTTCAGACGTCATATTATAGACGGCCAACGAAATACATAAAAGATTATCTTGCTATGGTCGGATTTAAAAATATATATTCTGTATTACAAATCCCGACGGGATTAAGTAACGCGCTTAATAAAATAAAAAAAACTTGTTTTTTTTTTAATATTGGTACACATTTACACCAAATTACGTAATAAAAGACTGACTGTACATTTAAAAATACACACATACCAATAGACATATCAATTAATCAAACAAAGTTTATATTTAATTTAGACAATTCAAAAATACCTAGAATATTTTACGAGCCCACCGCAATTCCTTTGATTGTTATAGGGCGAGTTTTTGGAAGCAATAAAATATTTTATTCCGGCACACATTAGTTGCACGGTGCATTTTGAAAACGCATTCAGTATGCTGCGTGTGAGCAATGAACAACACGAGCGCATTAACATTCCCGACTCTCGCACAGGTTCTCATAGTGAGCCGCGGTGCCAGGGCCACCACCTGGCCACTTAAACCGATTTCAATTGAGAATATTTCTTTGGAGAAATTCCCAAACTATGGTCAAATCTCGCTTAAAATATACAAATGTTTTGATTTAAAACATAGTTTGAGAAATCAAAAGTTCTTCTGTTGCGATGGCTCAAACTATATACGAACGGATGTTTATACAAGAGAAAACATAAAAATACTCATCATAGAAAGTTATAAGCTTTTTTTGATATAAAAGAGAACTATTGGGTCACTTTCTTATCTCTAATTCATTGTTATACATTAAAGCTTACTTTGTCTTACATAAGTCTGTTTAAAATAAGTCAATTAAGCGATAAACAAACAATAAAAATTATTATCAAAGAAAACGATGATTTTAAGATAAATGCTATTAAAATATCACGGGTTAGTTACTATAGGTATAGCATCCAACTCAATTTCGAGATTAGTGTATAATAAGGACGGTACAATAAAAGAAAGAAAAAGGTTTATTTACTTTTATAAACACTACCTACTTAGCAGTAAGTGCTTCTCAAAGCAGGCGATTACTCCTAAGGTGGTAACCCTAGTTATATCTGTCCCCGTAAACTCGCCAGCCTTTTGTGTCCCTCCGGTTCTAGATTTTTTATGTAGACCTATTGTTTTTAATTTTACAATCTGTAAAAACAGAACAAAAGATAATTTTCAAACGTCACTTCACCTTACATTTTTATTTAAAAAGCCATTTTGTTTTTTTATTTAAAATAAGTAGGTTTTTTTATTTACGCGTTCCGGAATTCGAACTTATACAGCCATAAAAAAAATTAAGCCCATGTTTTATGCGTTGTTAATATCGTCCTAACATTATCGGCATTAATAGTACAGCCTATATAAGTCTAATTATAGCTGTTAACAGTGTAAAATATTAACAAATGAAGTTAATTAGATACAGTAATACCTACAGAGCGTAGGAAATTCGATTAATATCATGAATTATTCATTTTAGATAACGACCAAATAAAACGATTGTTCGCTTCTGAGAACAGCGTGCTTAGATTTCGACTTTTGAATACTCGCCGGGTCGACTTTTTTGATATAAAAAGTAACAGTCAGCCTCCTTGTTTGCTTTAATTTGATACAAAAGAAAAGATATGCATTTCAGTTCTGAGGCGATTTGATATGATATGAGCCTAACATTCAGGCTTAAAGTTTTGATAGATACTTGCATGTTTTTTTTTATATTATTGTGTGTATATTTATAATAGATAAACATTTATGCGACGTAATAAATCAATAACAAAAGTTATTAATAGTAGAATAACTAAATCATATCAATCACATAACCGAGCTGGATTTTAAAAATGTAACAAAGATGATAAGAAATTTAAACGCAGTTGCGAATAAAATTTTATTTCTACTTTGTTTCTATAACAATATTCGATTCATATAAAAAATACTCCCAGCGTTGCGTTTCAAAACGCGAAATCGTACAGTAAAATGCCTCCAAAACTTGGTTTTCGAACTGGCCACTCGTGACCCCGCTGTCGCATTTTACTGCGCCATAAAAAAGAAAAGGATTTTTGAAATATATTTTTTCTTTAAAAAGAATAAAGGGGTTATAAATATCCTTTTTTTTGCCTCGCGACGGTCACCTTATTGAGAAATGGTCGTGGCGCAAGATTTCGTTCGAATAAGAAAAGGAATTCGTATAGTTAGGTATCCCTTTTTCGAGTTTTTGCGGGTTCATATCTCGGACGTTAATTTATTTAGTTTCAAGAATGCGCTAAATATGGAACAATATCATGAGATGTACCTATAACCGGTCATGATTTCCGGACGTTCCGTATTTTAACATTTAAATTGAGGGATTTAGAGTTTTTTACGACCACACAGGTATCGCAGATTATAACTTATTCAAAAAAATAATATCTTAGGCATTTAGTTTGTCGGATTAGACGAAACAAGACGATCAAATAATAATCTTAAGTACCTACCTATAATCTACGTAGGTACTATGTGTGCAACATGCAACCTTATTTAAAACTTTAATTCCTGTATTATTGCGGACCTTCTGACAGACTTACACCACCTCATAATACGAATTATCTCACGAAATGATACAAGCAAACGTATCATTACAATAATAATGAAAACCATTAATTTTCGTTAAGGACATCCCAGGTTTTTCATCTGCAGGTGCATTGAACACATTTGATGGGGCAAATAGCGTTATGTACCCGAGTCGAAATAAAAAATAAATGGCATTACAATTATAAACTTTGTCCTTGTCGCTTAACCGCTGAACGTTTCAATTATTCTGCCGGACATCGGGTTAATTAAAATTTCTATGAAAGAATTATAGCATTCGTACCATTTTAGACTGCTAGTTCTTACGCGGTGGAATTGAAGTTAGTCGGTACTTAAGGTTTCTGTATAAATGGTCTGTAGATCCATTGCTTTTTCACGTTGTCGCGAAAGGGACTTACATCCGTTTACGAGGCAAATAAAAAGGACATTTCAATGCGTATAGGTACGTGCGTACTTGAAATACGCGGGAACTTTCCTTTTTTTTTTAATTTGAAATGCAATCTCTGTGGTAGGTAAACTCTTAACCAAACAATGTAAATACACGCATTGAAGTTATGCAGAATCACTGTTATCAAGCTTTGGATGCCCGCTTGTAGGTACTTACATATTTGCTTATCGTCGGTTTTTAATTTTATCTTAGTTGGCAACGTATAATAGATACCACAATGCAGTGAAGCAAACAAAACAACATTCGACATGATAAAAACACGATTATAATCAATTTCGCGCTCAAATTTTTAACACGTGCCTTGGGTTGGGAAACGGACAGAAATGTGTGTTTTCACCCTCTTTGCCGGCTAAATTAACAATTCATCTTTTTTGAATAAATTGAAGGATCTTTATATGATTCATGCCGGTATTAAATAATTCCACTACTTGCCTACTCGTGTAATTTATACTAAAACAAGGCATTGTATTTAAATAATTGGCAAATAATTTTCTTTTGCAAGAACAAACTTGTTATATTCCACGCATCTTGATTAAAGAAGACTACATTATAACGATGATTATATAAATACCGTGATTAATTAAAGCCGTTATTTACTATAGATATAAGTTTCAATATCTTGACGAGACGATACTGTCACTTTGTTTCCATGTGGCAAAGAAATAGGTACTTATGTAAAAGTCCAAACGTAATCTGAATCATTCATGATGAGAATGATGACACCGACACACTGTATTAAGACACTCATAAGCACCTATTTAGCTACAAGATGTGTCTATTAACAAGATAATAAGAACTTGCGCCTACTCCCCACAAGAACTCCGTAGGTACATAGTCAAACAAGTTTCAAATTTCGTTCAAAGTGCAACCACGCGAAACGCTTCCAAGAACTATTGTACACGCAAATTTTCTCTAAGTTCATCGCACAAGCACGATCAACCGATAACATTAATTACTTCATAAATTACGCACTTCCCTACGCCGTGATAACGAATGCACACCGCCTCGCCGGTCCCGAATAACCTTAAAACATGTCGCAGATTACAAAAATACACCGCAAAAACGGTTACCGACCCCATAATAATTAATCAGCATACCTAAATCCGATCATGGCGGGACCACAAAACACGACCACTGGTTAATCACAACACGCACCATACTTTAATCACACACTGTTGTCGCTTGTTGCACTCGCGATGCACGTAATGTTAACACTGGTCATTATTTGTTTACGTAGTAACGTGTGGGGCGAGCGGTCGAGGCGCGGATCGCGCGTACACTGCACACCACGGCACGCCGGCGAGTCTCGCACACAGCGGCACCGCGCACACAAGCGCTGTGTGCACCGACGACGCTTATAAAAAAGCAACGATCGGTATGCAGACGTTCGGTTCGAGGCAGGTCCTCGGCTGACGCTGTTTTCGTCTGCGGTCCGGGGTGGCGATAGGCGGGGTCTAAAGTCCACTGGTGACGGTATCTTCTAGTCCGGCCCATTTCTTTCTTGATTGCGTGTTCTCCTTTTAGAAGCTGTATTTTTCGGTTGTGATCTAAGATTTGGCTTATCTGTCTGATTTACTTACCTAATCAGAATACTGTTTCAGATTCAACATGTTTCAATAGGTACCTATACCTTGTAAGTTTTCATAACGATAAATATTTTGTATAAAAAAAACAAACAAAACTGATATATCTATTAGGGGTATAGAAAGCAAAGCAAGAAAGCAATGTACGAATAAGGTAAAAGTATTTCTAAGCGCAGTCGTAGATAAATTCATCAAAAATATCACTAATGCCTCGATTAGCGAAGGTTTCAAATCTTTCTTATTCTATTTTTCGTCTCTCAACATCCAATGAAATGTTTTTGTGATTACGGTCAATCTACCTCTATTTCCTACATTAATCTTACTAAACCCAGGTTTATAAGCGCGAAATTTTAACAGAGTAGGTATAAATTAATTTTCTTCATTTAAAGTAGATTTCAGTAGGTACCTACCTACTTCCATTATTAAACAGAAATGCGCACGTGTGACATTTCCTATAAAATCATAGCCAGTATAAAACTTTATCTTAACAACTCTCCCGAGCCCCAGGGAGAAATCTACCTGAGGCAACATTAAAAACAAAAGAACGGCAGTCAGCGAACCTTGAGTGGGCAGGCGATACGATTCGAGCCTGCGCGCGAGTCCGCGCCATGTTGTACTCGGCGCGACAGAGACGGAGCTATACACACATACGCCCGTCCCCCTCGCACGCTTGTTAGCGCTATGCGTGCCGTAACTATACTCGTCAGCGGAACACACCCACACCAACATTTGTTATCTTACACAAAATTTATAACGAGCAAGTCGGATTTCGTCTCAACGCTGCGGACACTCCTAAATTCTTTGCGGAAGGATTTTGCTTTTTTTTATGAGGACGCCTCCGCCCGAGGCCGATTTATAATGGTCGCTAGTTTGTTTTGCGGATTTTGGCAACAGTGATAGTAATTTGTGAATGAAGTTTTGGCCGAGACATGTTTGTATGTAGGTAAATAATGTTATAATGTTATTGACGCGTGGGTGATACGATGACGGGTACCTACATGGGTTACTACTTAAGCTTAGGTAGTTAGGCATTGTTTTAAGTTGAGTAACCGTTGTTATAATCGTAAAGACAAGTCTAGGTTTTAAGTTCAAACGCTACTACTCACGGACTAGTAAAAAAAGAAGGACTCCACGCTCTTATACTATAGAGTGGAGCCACGTTTATGCATGTGTGATTGAGTTACATATGGATACAAGATATCGGATATCTGTCATTTGGAGCGCTTATTATGTCAATGTGTGACGTAAGATGCGTGTCAAGTTGGAGCACCTGAGGAAATTCAACGTCTTCGTAGTCCTTCTTTTTTTACTAGTCCGTGCCTATAATATACATATTAGTCTCGACCCAATTGTAGTTCGAACCTTACGTAGTATTCTAGGGACGCGTATTCGATTCTCTGTGTGTGCAAATGGTTGTTGATGAAAGATGATTTCGTCGGGTTGTGTTGCGACTATGCATCTTGTATAGAACGGTCCCGTTCTACGTTACTGCGTCCCAGTGACCCTGACCAATTCGGGATGCTCCTTCAGTTCTGTGTCCCAACTTGAGAAGGAATTCGGGACGCTGAACTGTCCCGACTTGAGATTGTTATAAAAATAACATTACCTTATGTAACTTTCATTGATTGATCTATTTACACACACAAACAGTTGTAAAATACATACAAACAATGTCGTTGATGTCTATTTGGCTATCCGAATCGAAAATTATTAGTAAAATAGTCACTATATAAACCGAAGTTTGGCCTAACTTATTTATAGATATAGATACTAAATATTATAAAGCTGAAGAATTTGTTAGTTTGCTTGAACGCGCTAATCAGAAATTACTGTCCGATTTGAAAAAATATTTCAGTGTTAGATAGCCCATTTAAAGAGGAAGGCTATAAGCTATATAACATTATCCATAAACGTTAGTGATACCGGGGGAAGGCTAGTTATTAAATAATTTTAATAATAAAAAAGTGCTGTGGAGTTGGGATGATAGAGGGAGTATTTGATTTGCTGAGTTTGTGTATCTTAAAAAGATACAATATAACTAGAGAATATTGAAAGTAAAAAAGTTGTTAAGGTTCATGTCGGTTGTTCCATGTTGGTCTGAGACTTGGCCCATGTTAATCTGGGGAAAAAAAAATAATGTGCCAACTATGGTTCTTACCTAGAATGTCGTAAAAGGCGACTAATGGTTTACGGGCTTTTGGGTATGTGACTGAGTAGGCGACGAGCCCCTTGTCACTCTTTATTCACAGCTTTTCATCCAACCCAACCCGCTGTCCCATGTTGGCCTGGGACTTTAAAAGAATATGCCAACTGTGTTCTTGTCTAGCATGTCGTAAAAGGCGACTAATGGTATATCGGGGTTTGGGTGTGTGATTGTGTAGGCGACAGGTTAGCCGCTTGTCACTGCTTTTTCACAATTTTCCATCTAACCCAGCCCGGCTTTATTTTTGGCTGAATGTGGTTGAAGGGGCATGCTGCCCCTTTGACTCTGCCTACCCCTTCGGGGATTATGGGCGTGATATTATGTATGTTAAGGTTCATAGACCAATACTTTAGCTTCAAAGTAAGCATATGCCTTTGTTATGGATAGAAGATAACTTAAAACTATGCTTGTCTGTTATGTCTTCATGCCTAATACTTATCGCATGTGACGTTATCGATCAATTATATTCATCACAGAACATTTGCCCCTACTGAAATTCAAACTTAAAACATTTGGTTCCGTGGCGCAGTCTCTAAACTCACAACTTTTACTTGTTGAAACCGAAGACCATTGTCAAATCAAACACCAAATAGGATCAAAACATTAAGACCAATATGCACCAACAATCTTCATCTCGTTTAAGAAACAAGTGTTATGGAACATCTTGATGACGTCACATTATCGCTAAAGCCCGCAGGCGCACGTTAGTACCGTCTCCACTTACATTAGGGCGACTACACACGAACGACTTAACTGCGACTACCGAGCTAACAAGCATCTTATACTACTCGCCATATGAATGCGAGGCAAAAAATATACTTAAGTAGGAAACTAGGTACGAAAAAAAAGAAAACCGCTTAAGTCACTATGATATATTCTAAGCACGCGTTATTTCATACTCGAAATACATATAATGCACATTTGAAACATTTTTGAAATATTTATAAAACTTGAAACGGGTGGATGAAATACAAAATCAGCGACAAGCAAACTTTGAATTAACAAGAAACTCTCCAGCAATATTCATATCGTACAAGTAACTGTTAGGGAACATCTTGATGACGTCACATTATCACTAAAGCCTCCGGGCGCACATTCGTCTCCACTAACCGCAGGCCGACGGCACATGAACGACTTAACTGCGACTGCCGAACTAACAAGCATATTTCAGTTAATCGTCAGGACGAATGCGGGGCAGTATAATAATATCAAAGTAGGTAGGTACTAAAGAAGAAAAAAAGCGCTCAAGTTACTATGTGTATATTTTATCCAACCATTATTCCATATTAAATTGACTTGCAAATCGTCCATACATTTAATCGAAAATAGACAAAAAATATGTTTTTGAGGAACATTTATGGAAAACGGGTGGATGAAAAAATATATCACAATGCACATCATATTCGGTACACCAACAAGAAATCTTGATATCGTACAAGATGATTATCGATGAGAATCTTGATGACGTCACGTTATCGCTGAAGCACGCGGGCGCACGTTCGTACCATCTCCATTTACCGCAGGGCGACTACGCACAAGTCATGACTGCGACTACCGAGCGGGGTGATACAATTCGGTAAATTGGTAAAAATCCATGCGTCAACACGGTAGCTCAAGCGCGGCTGACTGTGCCGGCTTTTGAGTTAACTCAAAATTACGCCATGACTCATAAGTGTTACATAAAGTGATAAGCGAAGAACTTTTAAATTTTTTCAGTCCTACAATATGCCGTGCGCTGTAACAATAAAAAATGTGAACATTGAAAATTCAACATAACTATTTCTAGAGCGGTTTAAAGTTCTTTTCCATTGCTTTTATATGTAAAGAACCTCGATCTAAATACAATGTCTTTCCGTATGTATACGCCCTAAGCCCTTAAGGCGCCGTTTAATCTTCGCAGGCAGGTATTTAGCGGCGTCTAGAGCGCGGCGCATGACGCTTAACGTCTAATGACGACTGTTATCGGAGCCCTAACGTGTCATGACGTCATACGTAAAAAGTTTAGCCCTCGGGACAGGTACATAATATATATATATACAGTGCATCAGTAATAAAATAATTAATAAATTAAAGAAATAAATATACGACTACCTCACATACATTGATCTGAGGTAAGTAGCTTAAGCACTTGTGTTACGGATATCAGAATCAACTGTGGTATTACAAATATATACTTAAATATTAACACCCAGACACAGAACAAACACAAGTAGTCATCACACGAATGTTTCTCCTGGGTGGCGATCGAACCCACAACCCCGCGACTTCAATCGTGTTTTTTAACTCCTATTTCACATCCTTAATGCTCACTTATTCAGTGTGTTGATCGTCAGTCAGTTAAGATCAAATAAGACTAACATTTATCAAGCCTGATAATTACCTACATTAAAGCGTCTGCTTTATTTGACTGTCGTAACCCTTACATAAAGAAACTATGTAGTCATATATGGAAGGATGTGATCTCTGGTTATCCCCATGGGAAAAAGGCGTGACATTATCTATGTATGTATGTAAGATTTACACTTATTTGTATAAGCCTTCAGGCTCTCAATTTTTCAGGTTTGTCCCCAAATAATGTCCCCTAGCGTTAAACTGCATTACGACCACGAACTAGTAAAAAGAGGACTCCGTATCACTAAGCTCCTCAGGTGCGCCAACTTGACACGCAAATTACGTCTCACATTGACATAATAAGCGCTCCAAATGACAGATATCCGATATCTGGTATCCACAAGTATCTCACTCACACATGCATAAACGTGGCTTCACGCTATAGTACGACAGCGTGGAGTCCTTCTTTTTTTACTAGTCTGTGGTTACGACGTAGTATTGCGCTAACTTTGTTCATAGCCCCTGTAGTGTTAACTCACTTTAAAATGTGATGGCGCTTGGCGCAGGTGCCGGAGAGAAGTTCTGCGCATATCACTTCATGTAAGACAACAGCATCATGGCGCAATTTTGAGTAAACTCAAAACAGCTGGCGCAGTGAGCTTCGTTTGATTTTAGTTAACGAGTTAATGCAATGATTACTGTTGATTTACTAATATTCTTCAAACACCTAATGTACCTCTGGACTACTCGTAACCCTAATAGGAACTGGGTAAAATACATTACCCACACATATCTTAGGTACTTTTTTTACACTAATATTATGAAGACTAAAATTTGGTAATTCTGTATGTTTGTAACGAATTAACTCAAAATCTACTGAAAAGATCTTGATGAAATTAGGAACAGACACCGATTATGGAATGGGGTAACACATAGGATACGTTTTATCGATGTACCATGTGACGAAGCCGCGGGCAGAGGCTAGTACATATATATCTTTGGTACTTACTTAAGAAGTTACATGTTCAGAAATAACATAATTACAGGTTAATTCAAAATTAGTGTCTTTTTCGGCTTGATGAAGGTCTTGGGGCCCTCAAATCGACTGGCCCGATGGTCGAGTGGTTAGAGACCCTGGCCACGAAACCGAGGGTCGCGGGTTCGAATCCCGCTAGGGGCAAATGTTTTGTGTGATGAACATGGGCATTTGTTCTCGAGTCATGGATGTTTATAAACGTATTTAAGTATGTCTATCCGTTCACCTAGTATCCATAGCACAAGCATAAGCTTAGTTTGGGACTAGGGAATTGGTGTGTCAGTCTTGAGAATTTATTATTTATTTATTTAAATCGATGCATCAACATTGTTGCAGTATTGCAGATTGATTGCACACTCAGTGTAAACTTACACAAATACACTCGCACCAATATGTCTTCCAAAAATTGCGTAAAATTTTGCTAACAACAAGATTGCGAATCATACATGATTTGTCTTACCAATCAATCAACCATAAATAATTTCGATGTAAGTATAACGGTATAGCTAAATGGTAAGGACACGCGCCTCCTAACCGAGCGGTGCGGATTCAAACCCGGGCACGCACCTCTGGATTTTTCAAATCTATGTACGTATTTATACCACTAGCTCGACGGTGAGGGAAAACATCGTGATGAAACCTGCACATTCCAGCAGCTGTGGATGTGTGACCATGATCCAAAAATTGTCTAGTTCTCCTATCTAAGATCCAGGATTTATCAAGTCTGATAGTTACATTACAGCTTAAAGCGTTAAAGCGAATGCCTATCTGACCGCCGTAACCCTTAGATAGGGAAACCACCCAAATAGGCCAGGTGACTAAACAATTCTGTTTAGTCCGTCAGTTAGATTATAAAACAATATTAAACACGTTTTTATTTATTTATTTGTCAAACAAACATTGACGAATATGCAATGGATTCAAGTTGCGCGTGACGTCACGCTTTCGTACAATTTTTACAAAATAGTGACGTCGCAAGCCCCTACTCCAAAACTTTGTTAATTTGATAAATCGAAAAATATGTGTGTAGTATTTTTTTTAAATCCAACTGACGCTCTAAATAGAATCATAGTTTTTTAATTAATAGATACAGTCATCATCCCTAGTAGTAGATCATCCATAGTTATTAAGGATGTGCAAGTTTCATCACGATTTTCTTCTTCACTATTGAGTGAGTGGTATAAATCCTTTCTGAAATTTGAAAAATCCAGCGTTACGTGCCCGGGTTTGAACCAGCCCCCCCCCCCCCCCCCCGGTTGTGGCGCGAGTCCTAACCATTGAGCTACCCCTTTTGTCAAAAACCCACATTTACAGTTTAAACATCCAGTTCGGCATTGAACTGCCGCCCCTTGCATGTGATCCGCGTGTTACCCATTAAACCGCTCTACCAGCCTGCGCCCGCGCAGATTAAACAAGTTATTAGGCGCACACGCGATGCGCAGGAGTGGCGGGAGTTGCGTGCCGGGCCGCCTTAACAACTTTTTAGATCGCCTGCCGATGTACGGACAGACGCATTTTAATGTGCTGTGTGGTTAGTATGCTAATGGAAGATGCGGTGAGACAGGTCTGGAGCGATTTTGAAAATACCCGACAAAAATAAAGTTAAACATAGTATTATTGTGATTTTGATTCCATTGTTATCCGTAATTATTACTTTAATGTTGCGTTATCAATATACATCATATTAGAATCAGTCAGTTCTCCGCGAACATTCGTTTATATCTCATCAGATATAAACAATAGTAGCGCCTCGCGGTTTCACCCGCGTAGTTCCCGTTCTCGTGGGAATATGGGGATAATATATAGCCTATGTTACTCCCTGATAAAGTAACTTTCTATTGGTGAAATATTTTTCCAAATCGGTCCAGTAGTTTCGCAGCCTATTCAATACAAACGAACAAACAATAAAATCTTTCATCTTTATAATATTATTAGTATGTTGGAAGTTAGAAGAACCTTGTTGTATGATGGATTAGATCCAATTTTCTAGTGCTTCATTCTAATGACTGTCTTTAAAATGGCCCGTTGGTCGAGTGGACAGAGACCCTGGCCACGAAACCAAGGGTCGCGCGTTCGAATCCCGCTAGGGGCAAATATTTCGTGTGATGAACATGGATATTTGTACTCGAGTCATGGATGTTTATAAACGTATTTAAGTATGTCTATCCGTTCACCTAGTATCCATAGCACAAGCTTATGAGCTTAGTTTGGAACTACTACTAAGAGTTTATTATTTTTTATTTATTTAAAAAATGTATCTACTATCAAATTACCAAAATTGTTCTTACATTTATTTAAAGCAGTGGTTCCCAACCTTTTTGTGACCGAGGGCCATATTTTCAACAGCATAAATGATTTTACTTTTCATAAAAAAGAATAGGCAACTTTTTTGCTTATATTATTGGCTCTCGCAACGATTCTGTAGTTCGTCCAGTTTCAGGCTCCAGCATCGTACACAAAACCTCATTATTTTACCCACTGTCAATGTATTTACTGTGGTCGTGTAAAGACAACGCATTTTAATGTGATAGGCTAGTAGTTAGCATGCTAATGTTTGGGATCAAGTGACTCTTGAGATACAAATTGGAGAAATCTATAGCTTCGTGGAATCGCAATGAAAGTCGTACGAGATAAGTTTGTTGGTTGGCGTAGAATCCAAAATAGGAAAAGCCCTTTTCTTACATAAGTCAAAAAAAATATTTAAAGCAAATAATAAATACGTGAACATTATTCCCGCCAGTCGTCATACTTTTATTTATAATGGCATACTTTTTATTTTCCCTTATGAATCTTATTGAAAACGTAAACAAATTTACCATATTTTATAGTTAAACGATATTATAAAAGAAGAATACTAATATTACTATGTAAATTAAGACAAAAAATCGCTTCAAAAGTTGCTATGTTGCTAGCATATTCTAATAAACATTAACATAGAAGTTAAAACGTCTTCTCTTACAAGTTTTGTTAACAGTTTCTAGTTTAGGTCCATAGCGTTTACACCATATTAGGTTATGACGCCAAATCGTCGCTTTGCTATAAAACAACCCTACCTTATTCTAAGCATATTGAAAGCTTTCTAGTTTTATCTAAATAACTTTTGAACAGCACCTAACGCCATCTAGTATTCATTTATGTAACTAAATATATCTTGCGCCGTAGCGACATCTAGTTATACTATGCTGAACTAATATGCTAGTAGTAGCAGTGCTAGAAATAATTTTATCATCAAGTGTATTTTTTTCCTTACTTATTTAAGATTTCATAATTAAGATTTTTCATAGGTAGTTTTAAATTATGAAACATGATAGAAAATAATATGAAGTATCTGTCTACAAAAATTAATAGATTTTAAAACTATTAGATCGGACACCGCTTTGTGAGTGAAAACTAAACAATCGTAAAAGCATCTATTTCACTGTTGAATGTACAGATGGCGCTAGAATGAGAATGGTTTTTTATGAATTGGCGTACAAATTGTATCCAACAAATTATTCAGTTATTGATGGCATAGTGATCCGTTATCTTACTCTGTTCCCATACATGTTATGTTAACGTCCAATGGAGATAGCTGTTCCATACATTTCGTTATAATCCGGTATTTAGGTATATGTACTATCGATATTTAATTTTTGCGATACATTTAGTTATTGTTTGGTCTCGGGATAATTTATTAATTATTTTTTTGTTCAGTGGCAATCAAATTTCTTTACAAGATCTTTATTGCGTATCTCGCCTTTTTCAACAATATAATACCTAATTTAAGTCCCATAATGGTCTAAGACCTAAAAATTAACCTACTGTCTTGGTTTTGCAATTATGTAGGTCGTTACCTAGACACTTACTTTTCCAGAACTTTTCATCTAACCCAACAGTTTTAATTATGATCAAAAGTAGTTAATGAGGCTTGCTGCCCCTTTAACTGAGCCTACCTCTTCGGGTCCCATGTTGGTCTGAGAATTAAAAAGAATGTGCCAACTGTGTTCTTTGCCTAGCACTAATGGTATACCGAGTTTTGGGTATGTGATTGTGTAGGAGTTGTTACCGCTATTTTCCATCTAACCCAGTCTAGTTTTAATTTTGGGAATAAACAATTAACTGGGCTGCCTACCGCTTCGGGGATTGTGGGCGAGATGATATGTATGTATAGGTATAGAAGTAAATAAGTAATATCAAACTTAAATACAATGTACATATTAGGTGTTTTGCTCAATTCAACTTTAGCAATTGTTTAACTCGCTCCTAATAGCTTCACATTTAACCATGTTTGACAAATGATAGGTCAATTAGTAATATAATCACAGAAATGACAGAAACATGTTGTTTTTCATGTTTGACCACTTTTCTGAGTAAGTACGCAAACATGTACAAGCATGTCGTGCGATTACTTTATTTGAATCACGTTAAAGTTAAATATTTTTATGCCTTAACCACGGACTATAGGAAAAAGAAGGACTCCACGCTGTCAACTATGGCGTGAAGCCACGTTTATGCATGTGTGAGTGAGATATTATGGATACCAGATATCGGATCACTTATTATGTCAATGTGTGCCGTAAGTTGCGTGTCAAGTTGGAGCACCTGAGGAGCTACTAACTAACTGGACGTACTACGCTACTAACTGGACGTTGAATCCAGTGGATTCAACGTCCAGTAAGTCAAGTAGTCCTCACTGGATTTAACGTCCAGTCGTCGTCCTTCTTTTTTTACTAATCCGTGACCTTAACAAAGATTAAAAGCTAAAATCTGAATAAAAGGCGCTTTCATAATTGACTTCTTTTATGAAGTCGGTTAATATGTAGCTTGTTATGTGGACCGCAATAATAAATCGATTGAAATTTTAATTATCAAAATTGGATAAATAGGTGCTGTGGTGGAACATACGAATAAACATACCGAACATAGGCTACTAAACGTATGCCGTATATGATCTCTTCTATCATCACTGTTACACGGCACTACTTCTATGAGAGGCAGTATATTTGCAGAAACCCACGCTACGCCATCGATACCAATGTTAAACGTCTATGAAATTTTAATTTTAATATTACCTGACCCGTCTTATAAGTGGCCCGTTGGTCGAGTGGTCAGAGACCCTGGCCACGAAATTTAGGGTCGCGGGTTCAAATCCCGCTAGTGTTCGTGTGATCAATATGGACTTTTGTACTCGAGTAATGGATGTTTATTAACGTATTTGAGTAAGTCTATCCATAGTACAAGCATAAACTTGGTTTGGAACTAGGAAATTGGTGTGACAGTCTGGAGAATTTATTTATGAAATATATATACGCTCTTGACATTTACTCAAGCTAATGGCTGTTACACTTGTCATCTCCCTGCTCAGGAGTCAAAGTGCCAAACCCCGACGTTATATGCCTACAAAATCTTTACGACAACCGTCAACCATCTGCCGTCACATACCACTTGGTGGCCCGCATCACTCTGACGTCATCAGCATTCGGAGAGAGAGCCAGCGACTGTCCCAACCTCATCGCTATATCAGCAGTTTCGAGCGAGCTGTAAACGCCATACAGAGCCATTGCAGCCTTAAAGAATGTGCCCACTGTGGTTCTTGCCTAACATTTCGTAAAAGGCGACTAATGGTTTACGGGCTTTTGGGTATATGACTGAGTAGGCAACGAGCTAGCCACTTGTTACTCTTTTTTCACAGCTTTTCATCCAACCCAGGCTACTGTCCCATGTTTGTCTGGGACTTAAAAAGAATATGCCACATGTGGATCTTGCCTAGCATGTCGTACAAGGCGACTAATGGTATATCGGGTTTTGGGTGTGTGATTGTGTAGGCGACAGGTTAGCCGCTTGTCACTGCTTTTTCACATTTCCATTTAACCCAGCCCGGCTTTATTTTTGGCTGAATGTGGTTGAAGGGGCATGCTGCCCCTTTGACTCTGCCTACCCCTTTGAGGATTATGGGCGTGATGTTATGTATAACGCTACTTGGTCTCCCGACAGCTCACCGCGTGCACACCTAGTAACGCAGCCCTACGACCGGACACTAGTGGACACTCCGGCGAGGAAGCAGCTGCACACTGCATCGCACGCACCACGCGCACTCCGACTCATCGGATTACGAAAGAAAGAAAGAAAGAAAAAGTATTTATTTGACACCACAATATAATAAAAAATTAATAAACAATGTCAAAATAAACTAAACATAACAATTAAAAGGGACCCTATCTCAAATAATAAATAAATAAACATCCGACGACATCACATACATTGATCTGACTCCGAGGTAAATAGCTTGAGCACTTGTGTTACAGATATCAGAATCAACAGTGGTATTACAAATATATACTTAAATATTGGATATTAACACCCAGACACAGAACAAACACAAGTATTCATCACACGAATGTTTGTCCTGGGTGTGGATCGAACCCACTACTCTTGGCGCATGGGGCAGGGTCACTACCGCATGCGCCATTGAGCTCGGTGTCAAAATGGTCACCGCTCAGGATTAGGTGATGACAGAGAACATCGTCATTAAACGATTAGAACGTTTCCCGGTTCAAACACAGATAGTCTGCTCAATATATGGGGGTAATGCTGTGGCGACCGCGCCACAAGACAGTCAAGATTCATCTTCCTAGCGTTATGTCCCATGCTTAGACGGGGTCCGCTTAGACCATGATCCAGGATTTAGCGAGTCTGGCAATTACAATGAAGCGACTGCCGATCTGACCTTCGTAACCCTAAGATAGGGGAACTAGACAATTTTTGGATCATGGTTACAAATCCAAAGTTGTTTGAATTTGCAGGTTTCATCACGATGTTTTCCTTTACCGTCGAACTAGTGGTATAAATACGCACATAGACTGAAAAAATCCAGAGGTACGTGCCCGGGTTTGAACCCGCACTCCTCGGTTAAGAGGCGCGTGTCCTTACCATTGAGCTACCACCACAAGACAGTCAAGATTATAGCTCCATTAATATATCAACCGATGACTTTGATCGAACATGCAGAAACGCCGTACAATCCTGCATCGCGCTGACGAAGTTATTCTCGTCACTAAGTATATATAAACATCGAGACGATTAGTCGGACCTAGGTCCCCGAGCAAGCAACACCTAGCTCGGCGGAACTACTTCCACTTTTAGTGTGAGCGGGTAGTTCGCACAATTTAATGACTAGCTTTTGACGTGTCTTTGCCCTTTGCAGGTCTTAAAAAATCTGTTTAATTTACTTAGAGAGACATAATACTAACTAACTTCATGCCAATTCTATGGTGGGGTAGGCAGAGAGAACCAAGGGACACATGCACGGTCTTTACAAATCTCACTCATTCCTTACCGATATGCATACAGATTTTCGTAGCGGGCGTAAAGTAAACGATGGTTTAAGTGATTATGCTGCAAAAACTTAGTAAACAGACAGACAGTTTAAAATCGCAGTTATATTTGTAACTTTGTACTGTTACTTGACATTTGCAACTTGAATACGCTTCTCTAATCAAAATATTCGTTAATTGCCGCCGTAAACGTTAACGGATGGATCGGATCCGAACGATGCGTCCGCTGCGTACGCGGCCGATTTCGAGAGCGCTCCAACAGGGGTGGGCAACATTCGCGCGGACATCGCAACATCGGAACACCAGGGGGTAAAGCACGATGTCTACACATTCAAAAAAACTATGGGGGCGGATGTGTGGAGTAGACCAGTTACCCACTGAAAACCAGCGTCGTGGTCTGCCTAATATCAGACAGTCTCACGACACAGCTGAGCAGGCGCCGTTTTGGCACACTTTCGTAATGTTTCTGTGTTTCTATATTTTTCTTGTAACTTGTGTTTATTTTGTGTGTGTCGAAAAAAGCTTATCTATTCTATTCTATTCTATCATGATCCAATTTGTCAGGTAGATCGGCGGTGGCTCAATGGTAAGGACAACCTCTTAACCGAGCGGTGCAGACTGAAACCCGGGCATGTACCTTAAGATTTTGGAAATCTATGTACAATTGTACATATTTATATAATTAGCTCGACGGTGAGGTTAAACATCGTGATGTAACCTGCACATCTTAACAACTATGGATGTGTAACCATGATCCAAATTGTCTGGTAGAGCTGCGAGAGCTGCGGTATCAACCCGGGCGCCTCCCGCTGGAACACTATCATGCGGGTTCAAACCTGCCTCTAGATTTTTCAAAACTATTTACATAGTATTTGACTGCCTCGTTGGTCTAGTGGTAGCATGCGTCGCCTAAGGACCAAAAGGTTCCGGGTTCAAATCCCGGACCGGGCCAAAAAATTGTGGTTGGGTACTTCAATATTGAAATTACTCAGTAACAGCTCGAAGTCAGGAAGTTGGCGGTTTAATCCAAATCCAAATTGTCTAGTATCAAAAGAAGGGGTCTTTTATTATTTTTTTGTCGCTGGGAAATTCTTTACGCACCGTCACCTTACCCGGGGGGCAGGGTAGTGTGTGGGACTCCCAAAGGCCTCTCCTCGGAGACCCCCTCTGCAGCCAAAGATGATGGTAGGGGGGTATCCCCACTAAAACCCCGCGGTACCCCACTATGCTCGAGTGGAGGGTGTCATGTATGCTGTGCCGTGACTTCCACAACACCCTCCAGCTGTCTAGTATCCCCTATGTAATAACCAGACTTACTAAATGGAGGATCATGGTCGAAGCGGGCCCAATTAATGCATACATAACATACATAACATTACGCCTATAATCCCCGAAGGGGTAGGCAGAGTCAAACGGGCAGCATGCCCCTTCAACCACATTAAGCCAAAAATAAAGCCGGGCGGGGTTAGATGGAAAATTGCGAAAAAGAAGCGACAAGCGGCCAACTTGTCGCCCACACAATCACATACCCAAAACCCGATACATCATTAGTCACCTTTTACGACATGCCAGACAAGAACCACAGTTGGCACATTCTTTTTTTTTTGTTCCAGATTAACATGGGCCAAGTCCCAGACCAAAATGGGACAAACTAATGATGGGATATAATAGGCTCTTCGAAGGTTTTGATGAGGATTCACCGAGGTTTCATCAGGGCTAAGAGCATGATAAAGATCCACAGTCATACTGTAGGCAGCCACCTCCTCACTGCTTTTAAGGCCGGTGATGTTAGATAAGCCAGATTGAGTCTAGGGTGCCGCAGGATTAGCGCGAGGAGGGGACTTTTAAGAGGCCAAGAGAAACAACTATGCTTTACTCGGAAGCAAGGTAAAATAACACTGGGCAATAAGCATAGACTCGGATACTTTCTCACTCTCTTGTTAGAATAACAAGAGAGTGAGAAACTATTGATATGAGAAGCATCGTAGGCCCAACGTTGGTGTTGAGGGCAACCTGCCAGAATTATCATGGTTTGTCTATGAATGAAGGTTTCTGGTATTCTCAGTTACAAAATCCTTTAGTTTGGGGGCCGTTCCTTGGTTTATGTATGAAACTACGATATGATTCAACCATTTATGTAATTGGTATCTCTAGCATCGTTTATCCACTTATTTACTAGTACGACATGAGATTAAATCATTTCCTGGCCTATTAAATTAGGAAATTGGAAAGACCATGGATTTTTCCGGAAAGTGGACTCCTGGCACCTTTCGCTACAAACCTGTGCATTGACAAGCTGTCATTCCACGGAGTAACTCCTCGCTTCCTCTTCCGTGTCAATATTTGTAATAACGCAAGTAAGGACAACTGGCTCCGAAATTAAAAAACAAAAATGTTGCGCGCACCTTTCACCGGAGCGGCAAAGGTAACGAGAAACGCACAGCCAGTGCTCCGACGTCGGCGCCCCACCGCGGACGAACAGAACATTCTAATTTCGAGTCCATTCCATTTCAAAAATCGAACGGCGCGCCGCGATGCTTCAGTTTTAGAACTTTGCAACTTCTTTTTAAATTCGTCGCGTTCGAAATACGAATTTAGTGGCTTGCTTTTTTACTTTTTTTTTATTAATTATTTTGTGGCTCCGTAGTGTTGTGACGAAGTTTTTTTTTAACATTAGTTGCAAATGCAATTTTGATAGTGCAAAGTGCAATGCTACAGCCGAGATTATTCGGATGTGCGAGTGACAGAATGGGCAGCAAAAGGAACTGTGCGGTCTGGAGTTTGGTTCTCGTCGCGGTGTTCTTGTCATCGGTGACATGTCAAGGTGAGTCGCATATTTTTGGGTTTAAATGTCACTTGCTGACATGACACGTATGACTTTTAAAGAGTGATTTTATCGATAATAATAATATGATTTTTTAGTAAAAATCTAGTGCTAAAGACTGTACAGAAAATTATATATATATGGAAATAATAATTACGAGGACATTATTTAAGGTCTAAAATCATAAATATTCGTAAAATATCGAGTACGTAAAATCTAGTCAATATTTATTCAAGACGAATAATATATAGAGACTCGCTTAAAACCCATGTAATGCACAAAAATGGACGAAAGTAAGTAGAGCCAACGTAGTAGAGCTTTTGCGTTGACTCTACATATAAGACATCAACGCGTTCGGTTATCGTAGCGTCCGTATGTTTTTACTATTTTTTTAAATAACTGTTACACATTTTTAAAAACACTGTATAACTTTTTTTAATGATAAATTTTTATTCTTTAAACAGTTACATAATTTTTTTTTTTTTTCATTTGTATAAATGACACACTTTTACACATTTACTTACTTAACTTACTTTTCATAATAACATTTAAAATATACAAAAAACATATACTTACTTCAACCATTATAACACCAGAATAATAGTAGGGAATACTAAAAAAATATGTGAATCTAATTCGCGTAGCCTTCCAACGCGAAATCTGTACCATTTCGCCGATCATAGTATCTTAATTATTTAATTTACCTTTGATAACTATTTTATCTGACTTTCATTACATTCAAATCTCAGTCCATTGAGGTCAACATACAAATGAGTCCCTTAATTAGAATCATCTAATATATAAAATAAAATAAAAAACATTTACAATAAGCACAAAATATATTATCTCTATCAAAGCCAATTTATAATGCCGAGATAGCGGATTTGAGATCGAGAAACTAGCTTTCTCTCTCTGGCCGTCTGTTAATAAATTAAACATTTCAACTGGTCTGACCGATGACATTATGATGTAGATATTGCCTTGATAAATGCTGGTTCGTTATCTTGCTTTACTTGAATTACTTACATACATACATAACATCACGCCCATAATCCCCGAAGAGGTAGGCAGAGTCGAAGGGGCAGCATGCCCCTTCAACCGAAAATTCAGCCACATTCAGCCGAAAATAAAGTCGGGCTGGGCTTAATGGAAAATTGTGAAAAAGCAGTGACAAGCGGCCAACCTGTCGCCTACACAATCACACACCCAAAACCCGATATACCACTAGTCGCCTTTTACGACATGCTAGACAAGAACCACAGTTGGCACATTCTTTTTTTTGTCCCAGATCAACATGGGCCAAGTCCCAGACCAACATGGGACTTGAGTTGAATTACTTAGATGTTGATATATTTCGTTTAAGCCATTCTGACTGTCTTTTTGTTGTTATAACACAGATAAGCTATCATATACATTAATCTGTATTGCTGTGCCACTGAGGAAGCTCAATGATAAAGACATGCGTCTCATTAGCGAGACGTTTTAGTTTAAACCTTGACACGTACCTTAGGACTTTTCGGACCATAGTTAAGATTTGTAGCATTTGCTCTGTGATAAGGGAAAATGCATTCAGAAAACTTGCGCGTTCAAATAACTTTTACTCATGTGTAAACATGATCCAATATGTCTATAAATATAAATATCAGACTACATCACATACATTGATCTGACTCCGAGGTAAGTAGCTTAAAAGCACTTGTGTTACGGATATCAGAAAGAACAGTGGTATTACAAATATATACTTAAATATTAGATATTAACACCCAGATACAGAACAAACACAAGTATTCATCATACGAATATTTATCCTGGGTGGGGATCGAACCCACAATTCTTGGCGCTTGTAATGCTAGGAAGATAACATGTATAGCGATACTTCGCCTGAACAAAAACAGCATGTTGCACGCTCAACACATTTCCACAAAACATAATTTTCATAATAATGTAGTAATTAATGTACTATCTAATACATTATGTATGCAAATAGTAAAAGTCTTACATTATATGCGTATATAAAATAAAAATGGTTTAATTATTAAAAACTTTCTGTTATCTACATACATACATATGTAATGCACAAAAACACATCAAAGGGGCAGCAACCCCCGCTTAACCGCATTCAGCCAAAAATAAAACTTGGCTGGGTCAGATGGGAAATTGTAAAAAAAGTGGTGACAAGCGGCTCGTCGCCTACACAATCACATACCCAAACCCGATATACCATTAGTCGCCTTCTACGACATGCTAGGCAAGAAACACAGATGGCACAATATTTTGAAGTCCCAGACCAACATGGGACATATTAGTCTCGTGTTATCTATCTCTATTCAAATCTAAAAATACATTTTGAGATTGCTAAAACAGTTGAATTAATTTCACTCAACTCTTAACGCGCGGCGAGATGAAATCTCATCTTTTATGTAACCAAAAACCTTGAGTTAATTTCTGGTTACATAAAATTCAGATTGGCCCTAACATTTAACAATGTTGTAAACTAATTAGTAATTAAAATCCTCTATCTGACATAATATTATGTAAGTATCAGACTGTTGTGTAGGATTACCTCAAGTTTACATGGTAAATGAAGTCAAGATTTTTAACTAGCTGTGCCCACGGTTTCTCCCGCGTTTTTTTAATGTTATATAGCCTATCAAGCAAGCAAACAAACAAACGAACTCTTTAGATTTATAATATTAGTGTAGAAAAGATATGAACTGATATCTTTTAACACATTATTAATAAAGAAATAAAATTCAGACAAAAGTCATCGTTTACCGGAACGCATAATTGATCTATCTATTTTAATACGTTCTTTTTTACTATTATTTAACGGATTTCTGTATACAAAGATGGGGTCATATCGTATTTTATAGTGCTGTAATGTGGCGTAGATGTAAATTTATTGAAATACCTCGCCTTTCAAAATTAAATTCTACGCGGACTTTTCGAGTGGACGACTTGCTTCCTACGAATTACGTCGAGACCCTGTCGAGATAAAAAGACTAGACTTTACAAAAGTTATGCAGCAATAATAAAATAACAATTTCACTGATATAAATATTATACAGTATTTCACCGATAGAAACCTCAATACACAAATACGATATTGGCAGAAAAAAACTCACAAAGAGATTTAGCTACCATCAATCGTAAAAGTAATAATTGAAGGTTCTCATTTAAAAATTCCACTTTTAAAAAAAGAATTGCATCCATCGATCACACTGCTATTACAGCATGTACCATCGAGGCTCGCACCTTTTTGGCCATAACTCAACGTATGTTTCTGCCTCATATGTCTGTATTATTTAATGGTCAATATTTTTTTTCAATTTCTATTTCTATATCTACCGTACCTATAATATACCGAGTGGCAGCCCTATTCTCCCGTACTCGAATGGCATCGCAACCCACGTTTATACACTCGTATGTTTTCGCATTAAAGTCAAGGATAAATGAAAGCTTCTAGCTTGCACAACTTTATAATTTACTCATTAAGCGAGTGTTTTCTTAACGATATTTACGCAAACATTGCTGTTGATTCGGGTATCTTCTTCATTTTAAACTGTTTACGTTACATGTTTTATAAATGTGATGGTTTTTATACTAATATTATAAAGAGGTAAGATTTGATATTTTTTTTGTTTAAATAGGCTGTGAAACTACTGGACCGATTTGAAAAATTCTTTAACCAATGGAAAGCTACTTTATCAGCTAGTAACATAGGGTATATTTTTTCCCCGTATTCCCATGGGAACGGGAACAATGCGGATGAAACCGCGGGGCACTGATATTAATTATAACACAAAGTTTTAAGTTACATATAAACATAAGTATACGATAAATTATAATCAAATGGTAATGATGTATGATATTGTTTCATGATATAAAAATAATCGGATCTGTGGCTAAACCAAAATAAGGGGATAAGGAGGTTAGATGCCCCTTTGACTTTGTCTATCCTTTCGGGGATTGCGGGCATGATGATATATATGTATGTATGTATGTATGCATGTATGTATGTATGTATATATGTATATATGTATGTATGTATGTATGTATGTAACCAAAATAAGATTTAGTAGGGACAGTTGGAAAATTGTGACAAAGTTGCTACAAGGGACTAGCCGTTCACTTACAGAATCATAAAACCTAACCTTAGACACCATCAGTCACGTTTTGCGGCATGCTAGTCTAGGGACACAGTTGGCACATTTTTTAAGTTCTGACTACTTCACATACATTGATCCGACTCCGAGGTAAGTAGCTTAAGCACTTGTGTTACGGATATCAGAAACAACAGTGGTATTACAAATACTTAAATATTGGATATTAACACACAGACATAGAACAAATATGAGTATTCATCATAGGAATATTTGTCCTGGGTGGGAATTGAACCCACAACTCTTGGCGCATGTGGCAGGGTCACTCCTAAATGCGCCAACGAGCTTGTCATCCATCCCAACATGAGATAATCACAATTTGTGGCACTGTTAATATTTGTTTGACGATTGAAAAATCAGTCATGACTGTTGAAGTACTTAAATACATAAGCAGTTTAAACATTAGCAAGTATCCATACTATTTCCATAATCATTGCACAACTTTAACTAATATTGACTTAATAATCCAAAAATGCAGTTGTTCAAGTTTTCATAAGCACAAATTGGCAATGACATTACCAAATTGCGCAAGAGGAGGTTATGTGGTTCATTTAGCGATAATTAGGACTTTCATTAACGAATTCAATAGTATTTGGCTTGTAAGAGAGGAGAAAGTTGGTGCCTTGTCTTCAACTGGTAATGGCTTCGTTAAACCTTTTTTTATACTGAGCTGGTCTCGCAAGCCGTTCTTTAATGAGCCGAGTACGCATTTCACTTTTTTAGCCGACTGCGGCGACGCCAAATGTTGCGAGTTTGTTCGGCTACTACTGAGAATAGCAGTAGATCTTACAATTGAGAGTTCGTTAAAACGTCTCGAACTAATATTTAATTTAAGCACTTTGAGACGTTGCAAATAAATAAAAGATTCTAAGCGCGACAAGGGATGTAAGTCTTGATAGAGAATTAATGAACGAACAGACAGACAATTGGACAAAACAAGATACACTAATGGTACCATATTTCCTGATAAGCCACAAAAAAATACCCTTTCATTTATTTTTACATAAAGATTATATGTTTATAACTTACTTCAATACTAATATAATCAATTCAAATTCAAAATATCTTTATTTATATGGGCTTCAAGAAAGCACTTATAAATAGTCAATATACATAAAAAAGGATAAGAAATAATACTACCTACTATAATGCAAAAGCAATTCTGTTTGTTACGTTTCCACGTCTAAACCACAAAATTTCGTATTCATAAAATATAAACCTAACTATTTATCCCAAAACAATTTAATTTACAACAATTTAACAATTTAATCCGCGAAACATACGATAGAGTATCTGTAAAGTAAAAAATTCACGAGCAAAAGTTACTTACATAATATACTTAACAGCTTTAATAACTTGTTGCAAAACATCTGATAATAAAACCGGAAACATCAAGACCTAACTTGGAATCACATTGTTCAGTGTTTATAAGTTACCTAAGTTAAGTTACGCGTTACTCGAGAGACATCCCAGTGACATTTAAGTTGACCGTTCTATGTTGCAACCTCTTGCGGCGCAGGTCAACTTAATCGCATAGATGCGATAAGTAAGCGTGGAGATGGATTTTTATTGCACACTATTTAAAAGGTGTTTGTCGTTGTAATAGATATTGTTAGGTCACATTATCTCGTATATCTATTGAGATGAATAAAATTTTGGTCTGTAATGATTAATATTGTTACATACATACATAAATAACATCACGCTCATAATCCTCGAACGGGTAGGTGAGTCAAAGGCCCCTTAAACCACTAGGCTGGGTTAGATGGAATATTGTTAAAAAGTACTGACAAGTGCTTAGCTTGTCACAACACACAATCACATAGGTACCCAAAATCCGAAATACCATTAGTCGACATGCTAGGCAAGAACCACTACCAATTTATATTTATCATTTGTAAAAAAAGATTATTATCAATATTAATTACTATTACTAAAAGTCTGATATTTGTTTATTTACGTATATTTGTAAGCTGTTATTTTTTTGGTAAATGAAAATAAAAGCTCATCATATCAGTAATAAGCTTTTATTTTCAGTTAAAGAAGAACATGAATATTTGCCTACCCCGCTAGGGAAGTGGCGTGAAGTTTAGTTAGTTAGTTACGAATATTTGAAATTCAAATTCAGTTGTGGTACTTATTGTCTTAGAGGAGTGGTTCAGTAGTTTATATTATACATACATTCGTGCAAAATAGTTATGTTTGTCTTTTTCTTGTGTGAAACTTTAATAAAAAAACTTTGAACACTGAAAGGAAAAAAGTTTACACCTAATGTTGGTGGCAAACGAAAGTTTGAGAACCTATGCGCTATCTAAATCATTGCGAAATGATGCATCAAGAATTAAAGTTCAACTGACGTAACCCTTTGGCACGGTGGCTGCCCGCTGTTCCGGGTTCGTAACTCGGCTAGGTTAATTGTTATACCTAAAAGGGGCTCACTTGTAAATGAAACTATTGCGTTAATTAATTAGGAATCTTGCTGAGATTTGATGCTGATGTAATAGAGACGTTGTTGTAAAAGTTACTTATATGTAGTATAAGGCAGTGGTTCTCAATCTTTTTAAGTCACTATTTAATTGTTTACGAACATTTCACATTTATTCTAATATACTAGTGGTTAGAGACCCTGGCCACAAGGTGATAGAGATGATGGATTCGTAACCTCTAGGGGCAAATATTCGTGTAATGAACATGATAATTTGTACTTGAGTCATTTATAAAAACGTATCTATCTATGCCTATCCGTCATTTAATATCCAGACCACAAGCATATGCTTAGTTTGGGACTAGGGAATTGGTTTGTGTGTCCGAGAAATTAATTTATATTTACAAATAAACGATTATAATTCTGATTGAATATTTACATACTAAACAATTCGTTATTATATCTTAGAAGTAGGTGACTTACCCGACTACTATTGGGACATGGAACATGATTAGTCTACAATGTCCTGTTTAAATATTCATAGTTTTATACAAATTAACACACCTACACTACTCTTTCGAAGTACTTACGAGGGTTGAGTGGAAGTGATCAAATAAATGGGATCTGTAGTTAGCAAAGTAGCTGAAGAGCAGTAAAATTATTTAACCACTTTTAGACAAAACAGAATGAATTGGGTAGTAAAAGAGGGTCTTTAAAAGCGGGTTCAAACATTATATACCAACTGGGTTGGTTGGTACATTATTTTTAACCGACTTCAAAAAAAGGAGGAGGTTCTCAATTCGACTGATTTTTCTTGTTCAAGTCCCAGATCGACGTGGGAGTTTGATGAGAAATGTATGGAGACTGATATATTTTGGCTTGGAACTTAAAAAGCTTGTCTATACTTATAATAAATTTGTAGAGAGGTCAATTCTGTACATGCAATATATTTTCAAAATAACTATTAGGGGGTGATTAGTGATCGATACTGATGCCAAAAATGCAATCAGTAAAATTTTTGTCTGTCTGTCTGTCTGTCTGTCTGTCTGTCTGTATGTTCCTTATAGAAACAAAAACTACTCTACGGATTATAACGAAACTTGGTACAATTATTCTTCATACTCCTGGGCAGGTTATAGTATACTTATCATCACGCTACAATCAATAGGAGCAGAGTAGTGAAGGGAAATGTTGGGAAAATGGGAGAAGTTACTCCATTTTTTAAGCTTCCGTCGCGTGTGGAGCCTTAATGGTTAAAGTTACATAGAAATCATGTATGACGGAAATAGTCTTTATAATATCAACCATAAACGCGGGTGACACCGCTGGCACAGCTAGTCTTAAATATGATCCTTGTCTAACATGTCGTAAAAGTGATTAAAATCCATGGCTATTAGATTTGTAATTGTGTAGGTAGCCAACTAGTTAGCCACTAGTCACTTCTTTTTCGTGATTTTCTAACTAGGCCATCTTAATTTTATTTCTGGTTTAAGAAGCTTACACGGCCTACTCGGGGATTACGGGTGTGATGAATGAACCAATGGACAATTTTTTTTTGGATTTGTTTTGAAATGGAATTTTGTTGGGAACCTATCGTTTAGAGTCTAATTTTCGGCTTGCCTCAGTCTTATTAACGTTGTCGTATCGTATATCGTATCAAGACAAATACTTTTAACAATCTCTGTAAACGTTTTCGTAATAGAAAATATCTGTCCAAAACTTCGTGGTGATGGCCCGGGTAACGGCAAAGATATGACACACATTCCATCGTCAACTCATTTAGAGGTATTACACCGCTGAGCACAATATTAATACTGCGATGACTTGACAACACCAGTAATGATGTATGACTTCCAATCAACAATATCGGAGTAGAGTTGTATATCGGTAGTCGACTATCGACTAACTTATAGAGAGAAATGGTATTGGTTCATAAAATAGATGCGAAAGTATTTCCCATTATTTAGTTTCCTGTATCTCTGATAGTATTGAAGCAAAATATTGACTTTTGATAAATTGATTTTCTGACTACTATCGATGGTTTGTTTGGTATCCTATAACGGGTACAGATATAGTATTTCTCATAAACGCCCGATATTATCGTCAGAACTATCGATATTACTACTAATTTTAAACATTGGTTGGAGAAATGGTTTTGAATGCACGTCCAACGCAAACTGGGAATGGCACCCAGAAAAATTATTAATGGAACAGGTGAATACACCTCGTCTTTTTTATTTGACGCGAAGAAATGCGTTACGTATCTTCCCAGGGGGGCAGGGTGGTGTGTGGGACTCCCGGGGACCTCTGGAATTGGAGGTCCCTGCTCCGGCCAAGATAATAGTGGCCGGGGTATACCCACTAAAACCCCGCGGTACACCTTATCGCTCGAGTGGAGAAGCGTCATGGGTATGACTGAACCTTACTACCACAACGGGGGGGTACCAAACAAAATGGGGGGGGGGGAATAGCCTGGGGTACTGAACTATTCCCATATACACCTCAGGCCTGGGTGTTTATGGTACGTTCATTGATCCTTCTTCCAAACAGAAATGCTTAAACTACCTACGTAAAAAAAAATAACATATAACAACGCCCATATTAATATGGAATAATGTCAGTTTATGTGAATTTTTTTTTAGTAATTTTTTTTATTTTCAAGGTCAACTCTTGATCGTCAAACTATCGATAGTTGGACAACTCTACAATAGAGTCGTCGGCAAAAAAGTCTTGTCAATGCAAGAAATGTTGTATTGTGTTGTGTGACTGAAGTAACGGGGTCTCATGACTTTAATAAGTTCATGCTTATTAAAGTCACCAACATTATTCTCATGAATAATGTTGGTATACCCGGTAAATAGTTGGGGCAGGCTCGATTTGACCGTAGTGGGGATACCGGCTCCTCCGGAACTGCGCCGTGGGAGGCAACGTTGGGGTTTTAGTCGGTTCGAGTCCGACACACCACCCTCTGCTTCCCCGAGCAGAGGTTGACGGCTCGTGGGAGTTTCCCCAACAGAAAAAAAAAATAAGTCTCGCTCTGACCTTGTCTCATCTGATCTCGTATTTAAGGACTCAGTTTCAGGACTTACCTGAGGTAATCTGTAAGATGGTATTTTAGAAACAAGTACAAGTATGACAGGTCCGTTGGTCGATTGGTCAGAGACCCTGGCCATGAAACCAAAGGTTCGAATCCTGCTGGGGGCGAATGTTTCCTGTAATTAACACGGATATTTTACTTGAGTCATGGATGTTTAAAAACCTATTTAAGTATGTCAATCCATTGACATAGTATCTAAAGCAGAAGCATATATGCCAAACGAGGGAGTTGGTGTGTCAGTCTGGAGAATTTATTTATTATTATTATTATTATGACTATCGTCACAATCACGGGAGAAGCCAGGGCCTCAAGGGGTTGCGTAGTATGGCGGTGTATTCTGTAAAATAATAATAATAAATAAATATCAGACTATAACATATACATTGGTCTGACTCTGAGATAAGTATCTTAAGCACTTGTGTTACAGATATCAGAAACAACAGTGGTATTACAAATATATACTTAAATATTGGATATTAACACCCAGACACAGAACAAAAACAAGTATTCATCATACGAATTTTTGTCTCGGCAAATTCTGTAAAATATTTAGATTAGACTAGTCTATGACCGTGTTAGGTTTTATTAAATAGGTTATTTGACTAAACAGTCACCTTACTTTGAGATGGTAGTTTATCAAAACGCAGCACTTTCACATAAAATTTGTAACGTTATATTTCGTAAAATTAAGTCACTGATTTCTGTGAAACCCTTCTCAAGAAGCCTTGAATTTACACTTGTGTTAATACATTAACGATAATTATACTTTTACAAACCGCAAATCGGACTAGAAACGAACCATTTTACAATTTTTCCATTCAAATTCTCATAACCTTGGAAGCTACTTACTAAAACGGGTCATCATCGTGACTGTGTGTCGCGTCGCTATTAAACTAATGTCACACATCTAATAATACGAACACGATCTAAAACAAAGACCGGACCGAATGACCGTGGCCGGTCCGGTATTGATTTTGTATTGATGTGTAACACTGCATACATACATACATATTAACACGCCTGCAATCTCAGAAGGGGTAGACAAGCTCAAGAAACCGTAAGTACCTCTAAACATGATATACATAAGTACTATCTCCTATGGTAGGGAGGGTCTAAGGAGTAGTATGGACTTTTAACGACTCACGCCCGCAATCCCCGAAGGGGTAGGCAGAATCCTTGCACTCCTTAAATCATATAGGTATACCCAAAAATAAGTTCTAGTGAGGTGAGATGGAAAATTGCCAAAAAGTATTGAATAATTTAAACGTGCCCGTTTCCTCCTAATATTTTCCTTCACCACCGAGGAAGTGGTATAAATCCTTAGATTTTAAAAATCAAGGCATTTGTGTCCAGGTTTGAACTATAAATCGAAGTGCTTTTCTTTACCACTAAAGACACAAGAAACCAACCTATTTAAATGACTACCATTAAATATGCTTTCCTCACAGGTCATCTGCTATAATTCCGTATTTCGATAACAAAATTCCAAAAATACGTGCCCGGGCCTGAACCAGTTCATCTTGCGTGTGAGGCATGTCCATACTTATCTTCCACTACTCTTGTTACTATAGCTGTTGTATACAAAAGTAAATAAGTGACCTTACCTACCACTGTTCTTTATAACAAAACAGATGTTCAGTATATCAAACAAAGGTATAAATAATTGGTCTCAAAGTTAGGAGTTGAGCGGTCACGAATCTTGCGCCAGCGCAATCATTCGTTGCGTCGACGCGATTGGTTCTTTCTTTGTTTTACGGACGCAACGTTTGTAATGTAATGTATGACAATTTGTGTGTAATTTGTTTTGTTAGCGCTTTTATGTGTGTGTTTGACATGTGTCAATTTCTTTTTAAATGCCACATTCGAATTTTGTTATTTAATTTGCTATTGATGTCAATGATTACTCTCAACTTTTGATAGCGTCACGCAATCGCTGAGTTAAAGTCAAGCCACTCTTTCGGTGGTCTAGAATTGGATAGGTAATCAATTTCTTGCAGCTGTATATGTTAGTTATATTTGTAAAATGTAAAAATATTAAAATGTTTTCGATTAATTTAAAATATGTATAGCAAAACTATCTTTCTTGAGAAAGTGAAATAGCTAGAGTAAAAAAAACAGACCAGTGTGCGACCAGCAGTGGTTGAAATTTTTCTTTTTTTATTAATTTTACGTATTTCTAAAGTATTATTTATAGAAATATTAGCTTTTTGCACTCCTTCTCCATATAATTTTTAACTGTGCCAAATCCTCTGTCCGTGTAATTCTCATAAAAAAAGGGGTTCAAAGTTTTTGCCTCACGTATTAATATATAGATAATTATTATCTTTCTTGGTAGAGCGAGATAGCTAGAGTTAAAAAAACTGTGATTTTAAGATAACAGGTATTTTGTACCCTCACCTAATCCCCAGTACTCACAGGTATGCCCTAGTTACCAGATGATTGGTGTGCACAGCTCAGCTAATTTATTATGAATCGAGCAACGTTTGGAGGCGGAGTTGCTTTATCAAAAACATCTAAATTTATTGCTAACCAAATAATTTATGCGCTAACAGTTACTAACTAACATGATAATCGTTTTAAACTGGGGCATTCTTTAGTATAAATGACTGTAGATAAGATAGATATTATTATTAACTGTCAAGGGGTATTACTTGTAGAATTCTTCGACTTATAACGAGCTTGCTTGAACCACCTGTTAATTGTTTTTAATGTATTAAGACTAGATCTACTTTTTACAGTCTATTCTATATAATTTGTCACTTGATTGTTTTCATAATCATATAATATATAGGTATATAGATTACAAAATCTATTGTCTTCGTTAGAAGAAATTCATTCACTCATTAGAGTGAATTAATAGAATAGTAAAATTGAAATTCGTTTTATACTGGTATGCTACCTAAAAACAATTTAGTTAGAAGACAGGAAATAATAATATGTACCTAGATCAAATAGAAGAATCGTATAGATTTTAAAGCTGAAGCATAAAAATGGCCATGGAGCATAAGAAAGAAGTTAACATGTACGCTGTACTATATATACTTGAAAAATCTTTCTGTTGACGAAATCAGGCGAAAATACGAATGTAAAAATCGAACATTTCCAATAGACTAGAAATAGACGGAAACCACCCATCCTCATCGTACTACGAAAACCCGTTTTCGGCCATCTGAATTCCCGTTCGGTTTATTAATCTGCGCACACGCCACTGGGACAAGAATGTCACTGCTGACATCCGTCCGCCTCGTAAGGCCTACCGACTGACCTACTCAGGCGCAGGTTTCACCCGATATAAGGTGTGGTGGCACTGCGCGCGGATCTAACACAAACGACCTTGTTTTAACGTACGAGGATCTAATGGTTTCGAAAGTGTTCGCCGGCCGTTGACCTGAGATGTGATGTGCAAAAATTGTCTTGCGAAATAATAGTTTGGGGATTGTTTAGCGTGTATTGCAGTGTAAATGGTCACTTAGCGACCGATTACATATTTTTGGTTGTTACCAAATAATATGCAAGTGAGTGACCAACTTCGGTCCTCTTGATCAGCTTGGGGATAAAGATTAAGTATGAGGATACCGTCATCTCTCAAATTGCAGAGCCCTTACAGGGTCTACAATATACTGTACTCTATATGTACCATGTGATGTTTCCATTAAATAATAAATATTAGTTGATTTAAATGGAGTACTTACTTGCTAAATAAAGATGTTCTTGGTGTCTTAACATTGATATGCATTGATGTTATTTCAAACAACATTTGCAGACGTTTACTACTATAGTCACTACTCTGCTTATCCATATGTACCCTTTACATATTATTTAAGGAATATGACTTTTTTTTTTTATCTCTTATACCAATTAATACTTTCCTAAACACCGCCATCACTGAGGCCTCTCCTCTATCAAATGACCGGCGATGTTCCACTTTTTAACATACTTGTGGTCATAAAATACGCGAAAACTGAGGTTTTACTGCCAATACCCAAACACGATCCTAGCCATTAGTTGGCCAAATGTGATTTGTAACTGTATAAACAGAAACGGCGGTTTCCTAAACTACGAAGTGGTTAGCAAACGTATGGCCTAGACTTGAGTAAGTATTTTATTACTTAGGCCCGATTTTCCGACAGTCAGACAAGGGTCAGTCGAATAAATTAAAATACGGACGATTTTATAATGTTTTCGCTTGTAAAATAACGAATGACATCAACAAACTACTATTTTTCCATTATTTATAATTTTTAACAATTTTACATCTAACCCGTTCCAATTTTTTTTGGCTGAATGTGGTTAAAGGATCTTGCTGCCGCTTTGGCTTTGCCCACCGTGGCGTGATGTATATGTGTGTATGTATTTAAATAAACAAATTCATGTTTTTATTGGATTTATTGGAAAATTAGTCCTTAGTTGGTGAAATGTTGGCGTGATCGGCTCGGACATAGTTGAATGAACCATTTACCTAACTCTTTCAAAAACCTCCAGAATAACAAATTCGACATTATGTTGAGAAATATATTAATCAAAAACAAATTTTACAACTTGAAATAATATTTTGGAAATAAGCTTTAACTACATATGTGTTAGTTTTACAGGCTCAGTTTTGTATTAATTATTTAATTTTAGTTGCTTAATGTTAATTACTTTTATTTATTTCCTTTCTTTTCCTATTATGTACTATTTTGTAAGTTCACAATACCTTGAAAAGTTTTGTAACAAGTGGTTCATTGTGCTGTTATGTTACAATTTGGTGAATAAATAAATTAATATGAATAAAAATATCAATGTGGCATTTTTTTATTATTACAAAATTTGCCCTCAGTTTAGTTCAACGAGCGTAGAGATTAGTTTGAGTCTACCAGTGGGGCAGTGTTCTGAGCGTCAACACAATTTAAAGAAGTAAGTTGACCCATTCGTGCGCGCGCGCCGCCGCCCGCCTACACTGAATGTCCCTCACGCGAGGACGAACCTACTCAAATTTGCCCCTTTGTCGCGTACCTTATGGCTTATTAACTTAATTTCTATAGATATATCGATAGGGAACAGTCATAAATATCTATATTTATAACTGTTCCCTATCGAAATTAGCAGAAGTCGTCCATAAGTGCATTGCATATAAAAAAATATTTATATAATTATATACATATAGAATAAGGTAATGTAAGCTTACAATTTCATTTTGGGATTTCCTGTAAAGATTTTGTAAAGGTGGCTAATAAATAAATAAATAAATAAAAATTTGGCGCTCCAAATTCCAAAAAGTAGATATTAACACGAGTAAAGCCCGGCTTAAAGTTTGTCTAGAAGTATTTTGTCAAGTTGTTATAGATTCGTAACAACACAATTTGTATGCGTCCGGTCTAATTATCATTTCGTTGAATTCAATCAGACAGAATTTTAATCAATGTGTAATACCGACATTGTCTATTCCTTTATGGTTATTCAAAAATTAAGAGCGGATTCAGACTACTGATTCGACCACACTCGAAGAAGTATTATGAGGAAGCCGGTTCATTTAAAATAACTATGGATAACTAACCATGATCCAATTTGTCTGGTTCTCCTAAGGTTTATGAAGCTAAAGGACAATCACTGGAATGTAAAAACTGGACTCGTCAAGAACAGGATCATAGACCAAGCGGATTCCGACTAGATACGAGATAACACTAGAAAGATGATTATGAAACTATATATTTTTTGCAAATATATACCCACTAGTGTAATGTCCTCTTAATCGATATCGATCACGGCGGCCAATCTCAACAAGGATTAGTCATCTGCGCAGGAGATAATAAAGTGCACAAGTGTGTGCGCAAACACAGGTGCATTTTCTATTCCTTTACTCTCATAGTCCGGTGAGACGGCAATTCGACATGACCGGAGAGGGGTCAGGCGCAGGACCAACGGCTTAACGTGCTTTCCGAGGCATGGGGGTGATTAAACCGCTAACTTCCTGACTCCGGGCTGTTACTGATTAGTTTCAATATTGAAGTACCCAGCCACAAATTTTGGCCTGCCCCGGGAATTAAACCCGGGATTTCTTGGTCTATAGGCGACGCATGCTACCACTAGACCAACGAGGCAGTCACACACTTGTTTTTCTATAGACCATTAACACATTGAGGCTATAAGTGACCAGCTTGCAAGATGTAATTACGACTTCCTTACCGTTCAACTCTTCGTGAATAAATTATTTAACAGTGAAAGCATTCTGCAAGCAATCTATTGGCACTTTTTGTTGCGTAATGCAAACGCGATTAGTTAACGAACAAGCCTCGATTATTACACTCGCTAATTGATATAGGAATGGAAATATGTTATAATCCTTACACCAATACTATAAACGTGAAGTATTTCTGTCTGTTACGTAAATACATACATACATAACATCACGCCCACGATCCCCGAAGGGGTAGGCAGAGTCGAAGGGGCAGCAAGCCCCTTCAACCACATTCAGCCAAAAATAACGCCGGGCTGGGTCAGATGGACAATTGTGAAAAAGCAGTGACAAGCGGCTAACCTGTCGCCTACACAATCACACACCCAAAACCCGATATACCATTAGTCGCCTTTTACGACATGCTAGGCAAGAACCACAGTTGGCATATTCTTTTTAAGTCCCAGACCAACATGGGCCACACAGTGGGCTGGGTTGGATGGAAAGCTGTGAAAAAGAAGTGACAAGTGGCTAGCTCGTCGCCTACTCAGTCACATACCCAAAAGCCCGTAAACCATTAGTCGTCTCTTACGACATGCTAGGCAAGAACCACAGTTGGCACATTCTTTTTTTTTGTCCCAGATCAACATGGGCCAAGTCCCAGACCAACATGGGTCTGTTACGTCTTCACGCCAAAACTGTTTAACCGGTCGGAATAAAATTTGACGCACTTAATAGTTGAATCCTGGCAATATAGGCTACTTTTAATTCCGGAAAATACATGGATCCCACAGTACACACGAGTTTCTGTAACAGACCTATTTCACGCATGCTAGTTCTAATCTTTATATAGTATAAAACAAAGTCGACGTTCTTGTCTGTTCGTTTAGATCTTTAAACAACGCAAGGGATGTTGATGCGGTTTTCACCAATAGATAGAGGAGAAGGAGAATTTTTGTTGTATATTTTCATACACACACAAAACTTCTCTCAACTCGTTTTCTGCTCATCGGGGTTGCTAGTATAAAAATAAATATGAAATTTGGTTCTATAAGATCTATCCTTCCTTAGTCTGTATTTTATGGATTGACCTCTCACCGGTCATATCGAATTGCCGTCTCACCGGACTATGATAATGAAGGAACCTGTGTTTGCGCACACACTTGTGCACTATAATATCTCCTGCGCAGATGGCTAATCCTCGTTGAGGTTGACCGCCGTGACCGATATCGGTTAGGAGGACAGCAGTATATTATGGATGCTCTTTAATATAACTATTCATCTGAGATTCACTATAAAATTGTAATAAGTACCATCATTTAACACATAACCCCAAGCTTTCACTCTCAAAAGCTCACGAACACCCAATCAACTATAGCTTTAATTATTCCCTTCGTTCAATTGTAGCTTGATACTAGAAAAATTAGAAAGTCGATAGATTTGTCTGTGCGTGTGCGCACACATACGCGGACTTGACCTTTCGAAGATGTGAAAGTGTGCTTTGGGAAGCGGCTTTAGTACGTAACTTAATCGCGTAGAGTGGTAGCTGTCTGACATGCGAGGAGTTTTGGTTCAAATCCGTCAAAAAAAAAAAAGTTAATAATTTATTTTTCCTATTAACTAAGATGGTGAAGGGGATTGTTGATAACTTATTGATAGGTCATGATTTAACTTGTCTGAATTTCGTAGGCAAGGAGACACTTGTCACTACTTATTTTTTTTTCTGTCTGCCCAACTGTATTTGATTCTTGGTTAAAATAGATTAGGAGATTACTGCTCCCTAAATTATAATTGGAGTTATAAGAGCCCAAAAAACAGTAACCTTCAGGAATTGCGGTCATCATACTATTAATATTTGTATCCTAGATCCTAATTAAAGTCATCAATCAATCAAGGTTGATAGACTAATCTGACATCATCAATCAAAAATCAAGTATTATCAGTCGCTACATCTTGTCACTATTCAAAACTCTAACAGGTACGTTAGACATAAGCTTCGTTGTGTCTGTCTGTTCGTACAATTGTGCTAATTGCTTGATCCTACTAAATTACGATGTGTGATGATTGAGTTATTGTTTGCCTTTCGAGTCTAGTTGCTTATTGTTCCTCGGTCGAGTGATTCTATTGTATGAAGCACTTTGATGAGTATAATAAACTATCTTGGTCCCTCAATACTGAGCGTAGATGTGAAAGTTACAAATAACACAGTTAGAATTACACTGCGAGTGTTTTCATAAAATATATTTACAAATTCAGTGGCAGATTTGGCAGACCCGTAGGTCGAGTGGTCAAAGACTCTGGCAACGAAACCGAGGGGCGCGGGTTCGAATCCCGCTAGGAACAACTGTTTCGTGTAATGAACATGGACATTTGTACTCGAGTTATGGATGTTTATAACGTATTTAAGTATGTCTATCTGTTCACCTATTATCCATAGCACAAGCCTATAAGCTTAGTTTGGGACTAGGGAATCGGTGTCAGTCTGGAGAATAAATTTATTTAGATTTAGCAATTGCTTTTTTTAGGCTAGATAAAATCAGGACACTATTTCAATTTTAAAGACCTAAGCTTAAGTTATGTCAGTACTTAATTGCATGAAATATTAATGAAATTCATGATTAAACTTAAATATCTGTAAAAGACCATCATGTTCTTAATGTCCACGTCCGTCATCCGAAAATGTATCTGCAATTCAAACCCATGGCCGTAGATTTTGAAGCCAAATTTTTTAATATGTTTTTTTATCTTTTCCTATGTTGGTCTGGGACTTAAACAGAATATGTCAGCTGTGGTTCTTGCCTAGCATGTCGTAGAAGACGACTAATGGTATATCGGGTTTTGGGTGTGTGATTGTGTAGGCGACAGGTTAGCTGCTTGTCACTGCTTTTTCACAATTTTCCATGTAACCCAGCCCGGCTTTATTTTTGGCTGAATGTGGTTAAAGGGGCCTGCTGCCCCTTCGACTTTGCCTACCCCTTCGGGGATTATGGGCGTGATATTATGTATGTATGTATGTATGTATGTATCTTTTAATAAATTAAACCAAGCGTCAAACATCACAAGGCATATCTCAAAGGTCGTCAGGTCGTCTGACTAAATCATATTGTATCATTTCTTTGTCAATCCCCCAGTGTAGGTATACATTGTCTGCTATATTTGGTTCGCTTGAGTTATTCATAATAAGCGTTCTTACACTGTGACATAATGTGTTAGATTGTTGTATAACAGAAACACAATGGGGGGTTTTTATAGCGTTATGTCACGAGCCAATTTGATTGGTCTAGAGGATCTGTAGGTGAATGTCATACATACTTGTACAATGGTATGTGGTCTACTGTTTATTGTTGTAATTATGTAATTAGCTGTTAATACAAGTGTTGGAAGTCTTAAAAAGATGACTGGTGCATTCGTAATGATTATAGTTATCATCCACCTAGCGTGGTCGGGGTCCGCTCAGACTATGGTCCAGGACATTGAAACACTGTATTTCTGTCTTTAATTACTTTAGAACCGGCACCAGAAAAATTTGTATACCACTTAAATCGTACTAAGATTTGATGAATCCAGAAGTACATGCTCAGGTTTGAACCAGTACCCTTCTTATATAAAGTGCGCGCCTTACCATTAAACTGCCATCATTCTTCGTATGAGGCAAATACTCAAATATTATGAATGGTTTTATTGCACAGGAAAAATTAAAATAGCTTCCGAATTAATAAGCTGTTTAGATTTCAATGATTGCCCAATTGAACGTAATTATTTGTCATACTACAGGTTAATTAGAGTTTATAGACAAACTTCAACAACTTTGTCACCTTGCCAGCTTCCTAAGTCCGCCAAATTTGGTACCTGCCTACAACTAGATGCAATTATTTCCTTCCACTTCAAGTGATACACGTGAAATGTGATTAAGGTCGGCAGGAAGTGATTGAGGTATTTTTAATATTCGTTAGCCTTCACAAATAGGCTAGATTATGCAATGCAAAAGTTAGTCGCCTGTAATATCGTCCCATATTGGTCTGGGACTGAAAAATAATGTGCTAACTGTATTCCTTGCCTAGCATGTTGTAAAAGGCGACTAATGTTGTGCTGGGTTTGTGAATATGTAGGCGACGAGTTAGCCACTTTGCACAATTTTAGCTCAATTTAACTTTTTTTTTTGGTTAAGCAGTTTATAACTAACTAACTAAACTTCACGCCACTTCCCTAGCGGGGTAGGTTAAGCAGTTTATGGAGTTTTATTTCTCCTCTGCCTAATCCTTTAGGTATTGCGGGCGTTATGTATGTATGTTTACATGTGTATACGTTTGGATGTATTTACAAAATAGCCTTTGTCACCTTGCAAGGAGACAACCAAATGACTAATATAGGCATCAAGACATGAAATAGTTTGAGGTTATCAGGAAACGACCAGCATGTTTCAATTGAACTCGCTCGATCTGGTTCAATGGCCGTATCGAATCAGCTGTTTGAGGCCGGCTTTCTGGTTTTGACCAGGAAACGTGGTCCGGCCATGTAAAAGTAGTTTGAGAGTAAAATCTATCGGTTCACTTACGTACACTCCGTAAATAGCTTATACTAAGTTTAGGCTTGAAGTAACTCAAGTCAGATTTATAAAATTACTAACTCCTGCCCGCGGCTTCGCTCGCGTGGTACATCGATAAAACATAGCCTATATGTTCGGGTGTATGAGCTATATTATTCTAAAGATTTTTTGTGAAAGAGTAACAAACATCCATCCATACATACAAACTTTCGCATTTATAATATTAGTAGGATTAAAAAAAATGTAGGTACTACTATTTCACGATTCGCCATCTAATCCAGCTCAATTTTATCTTTGGCTGAAAGTGGTTTAAACGAGCCTTACTGCTATTTAGACTTTACGTACTTCTTTGGGGATTACGGGCGGGATGATATAATATGTACATAATTGTAGTACCAAAATAAATAATTATATGTGTCATCACGCCTGGAATCCCCGAAGAGGTAGACAGAGTCGAAGATCAATAAGCTCCCTAAATCATTGGACCTATAAAAAAACATATGGGGAGAAGAAAGAAATAATAATTGTATGTTGTTATATTTAATTATATTTGTTTATAACTAATACATTATATTTCAACAATGTGCAGCTTTTTCCCCAAAAGTGTCACATAGTTCAACGACCCGCAGATAAAACAAGCTAATTTGTCAAGACGACTCGAATTCCTAATGAGAGTACACACTCTGTGACGCTCAAATTCACTATTTGTATAGAAAGTATTGACCTGTCCGTCTGTGTGACAGCGCTTCCGCGCTCAGTAGGTCAGCAGAACTTCGTTAATTACTTAAAGATTTAATTACGCTTCGATGCGTGCGACAAAACTGTTTGTTGATAATTATTTTTTGACCTTGGAGTTATGCTCAGACCCAAATAAGGCGACCATTAATCACATAAGATTTTTTGGCGCCGATAGATATAGCTAATCTGGTCATATTGAAGCAATGAGAGTGTATGGTAATTTGAATGTGCTTTTTCTTAGCTTAGCGTAGACTTAGCGATATACTGTATCAACATGTCTAAACACATAAAAGAAGCATTTCTTGATAATTATAAAGTGCATGCTTAATTATCAACTTGGTGATAATCGAAGGTGATCGGCCGGGCATCGAACACACTTCTCGCATGAGAAACCTTCCTACAAGATAAATTACTATGCTAACCAACCGTATAATAACCAAGCCAGATTACACACAAAATGCATACATTTCTCATATTAATTCTTACTATGCTGTAAAATTAAGGTTCTTTCTGAACAAAGTTCGTTGAAAATCGAACTCTATTTGTAGAAGAAGTTGGTTAAATTTTTACATGAAACATAACAATACGGCCTTGAGTCGTGTACAACATTTTTTTAAGAGATTCACTTATTTATTAACGTAAAAAGAGCACTTAATATTATAGGGATTTAATACTCTATTGGTTTCAATAAGTGGGTTTATTGTTTTTATGTGTGAGGCAATCATATTGTTTTACGATCATTGAAAGCAATTAGCCGTTTTACTAGTCGTAAATATGTTATTTCAACAGGTAGTCCCTCGACTGGTTGTAATAACCTAGTCAAACATCATTTTATCATGTGATGAAGGATTAGATTTACAGTTTCAGTATTATTCATGTATGCTTCTATTAAGTTAGTTAAAATTTTACTGTCTGTGTACTTAAATCCTTAGATAAATAAAATATTTTACAGTTGTATATTTTACACATTAGGCTTGGTTTGGTTAGACATTTTTAAATAAAGGTTAATTTAAAACTGTTAATTTAAAACTGTTTATATTGGATTTTATTTCTTTAAATAAGACCTCACAGATTTTAATAACTAATGTTTTGTTTATCTGCTGTTGATATTGCACATGCACAACATTGCACTATTGTTAATTGCATCCACGCGCATAATTATGAACAAAACTCATTTCAATGTAATAATTATCGACATTATGCAATAAGGAATCGAATTGCATACAAAACAGTCGCGTGAATATATTTCTCCATTCCTCCGCGTCCGCTAGCTTTTATTTCCTGGATTCACTCGTCACGTTGCGCAATAATAACAATAACTTCGTTATTTGCGTCACAAGTTGGTTAGGTATTGTCAAATCTCTTGTCGGATCATTTAATTTTTTGTTCGTCATGTTGCAATGGTAGACGGAAGCAATTTTAGTGTTGCAATTTTTCTGTAAATAATATTCAAATGAACACGAAATGCAGATTGTTGTTGATCCGAAATTGTTGGATTCGGTTTTGGTACAAAAGCGAACAGTTATATTGGATTCGTAGTATTGAGTGTATCTAGTTGGAGATGGTCTGGAGTTATTTATTTTTGGTAAGCCATTTCATTGCCATAAAAATATCCACATATTTTTTTTTTGTTTTTTTTCAAAGGGTTAAGCAGATAGATAGTCTAACTAATTGATATATGTAAAAGCTATATTTATTTTGTATTATGAAGTAACAACTTTATGTAATAGACTGAGCACAAAAGAAAAAAAAATACTTAGTAAATATAAACTAGATGTAACGACGACAAATGTGTGCTAAAAAATATTATTGTTCATACGTAGTGACATCCTTGTAATCGCAATAACTTATAAGACATTTTACAAATATGTATTCTAAAATCCGTGAATAGGCAATTTATTGAGAAAATTAGAAATATTATTTAAATCGTTTTACAACCTTTCAAACGTTGATTTTGTAGATATTTCTGTCAATTACGCCAAGGTTCTAACGAGCGGTTTTGATTAGCGTTTATTGTAATGGCAAACCGATTCTCACCGCTAACGGATCTATCTATTAGAATAGGGCTGTCAAAATACAAAATATATTTTTATAAATTGTAACTGTTTATAGAACTTTTTATTAAAGCGTTTTGTCAATAACTAGGTAACTAAATGTCAACTGCGACTTCCACATTTTAAAATGTTTATACTATTGTAACATTACATGAACTTTATTTCCAAATAAGTAAGCTCTTAAAAATTGCAGTAAAGGTAAATCCTATAAAAAAATTATAAAGTGAAATTATGAGTTAAAAAACACTTAACATAACCTATACAAAAATCAGCAACACACAAATCGATTTCACAGGTCTGTAGACAGCCCTGGTCTAGAGAATCGATTCACAAATCCGTTTGTAACGAGCGGCGAGATTTGTTATGCGCAAGAGTGGATAGGCGGAGTGAAAGTGAATTCCGTCTGTGAAAACAACAATATAGGGCCAGTGATTTTGCGTTTGCGCACCTGCCGCGTCCCATAGATAAGTTATGGTCCGTTATCTTTTATAGTTTGATAGCATGGATTTCTCTTGACTATCTCATGATAACTGTTTAATATATCTACCAGCCCAGACTATGTATACTATGTTTGTTGTATGTATGTAGGCGTGTATAGCGTCAAGGTATAGTGTATTATTTGCATATATTGTAATATTTGCATATGCAGCATAATTTGACTCTGGTGGATTGATGGAAGTCTGGTTTAATTACTTTTATGACATTTATGAAACTAGCCACGGTCAGTTGCTTTGCTTGTATAGGTTAACGTCTGCTACTAATAGGGTGTATTTTATATAGTCAAGTTTTTCAAAAAGCAATGATGTCACGTGTAATGTAATAAAAAGTAATGTGTTAACTTAAACAAGCATAAACATCATAGTGGTAATGATGTCACTAAAAAAAATATGCATATGCTTAATTGCTCACACGTAAATTGAATGAATAGTCCGCTTGTTTCCATTGCCAATTTATTAGTTATTTTTAGAAAAATCAAATCCATATTAATGGCGGTTTACAATTTACCGAATGTAACTCAAAACCAATGGGCTAACCCGTGTTTCCTTCCTACGAGATTCCGTTTCGCTACGTGTTGCAATTTGTCATTTTCGGTCGCGTTGCGCGGCGGCGCGTGCGCGTGGGAACGGTGCAACGAACTGGCTAGCGTGCAACCGTTGCGCAGGACACGTGATGCGTCCGTGACGTTTACTTTTGCCTTCAATGGTTAGTTAGATGTAGATAGCTGACTACAAACTAGATCTTTAGTGGTAATCACAGAAATGTAATTCTTTATCAAACTTTCGTCAGAAATAATTATCATGATCGAACTCTGGTCAGAAATTTTTGGACTAATCGAAATTTTAGAAGACTGTGATTTAGATTGAATACTGATAAGACATATTCAGCTTAATTGAAATTTATGATGAAACATTTTCTACTGTTAGAAATATTTTGTATGATTAAATTTCCATTGCAAAATGGTGCAACGATGGGATTCGGGCCTGTGGGGAGAGGTAAACATGTGTCATCTGGGTATTTTTGTATTTAAGGTCTATAGTCAAGACTAAAACGTAATTCGAGAAGGGCTTTTTATAAGTGTTATAATGAATTCAGGTTATTAGTATTATACACAGTTTTAACCTAAACTTTCAAATACAGATGGTATGGCGCGCGTTGAAGTCTTTTTATAATAATTTTCTCGTGACAATACTTCATGTTATTGTTTATATTATTGTTGTAATACTAAAATTGTTGGTATTACATACAATTATAAATAGGTTTTATAATGTGATACTCTTTAAATTTCAAAAGAATATGAAAAAAAAATATATGCGAATAAATGAAGTAATTTCACAATAAATTGCTATTACAATTTGTCGGTATTTATAGCTCATTCTTATCATTTAACATCTGATTTTTCTTTCTCGATAAATACCATTGTGTAAAAAGCTTCCAAAGCTTAACCTTGTTATAATTTCGTAAAAAATCAATTTCAAAATTAATTTCCGAGATACGACGCCGCTTTCAGTCTCGCCATAAATCAAGCAACTAACATCGACTCGAAAACACCAGTGAGCAATCTTCATTAAGAATTCAAAATTAACAAACGTTTTTCTATTTCAGGTAAGACACCGCAACAGTTGGCATTTACAACAGGTATTATATGTCAGCGGGTGTTGTCATCGCGTCCGTTCCATTTCCCACTACGTATGAGAACGCGATGCGACACTTCATAATGGACCGGCAATGGACCTTGAGATTTGCGATGTTACCGCGCTTTGCATGTTTCTGGTAAATCGAGAATCTAGGTTGTGGTTGCGTTTGAAACTTGATGTTTTACACGATTTTTGTAATAGTAACCTTTGGATTGTTTGTTTGTTCATTAAATAGCTCACTATATTATGACTTAGCTCGCAATATAGGGATTTGCTAAACTAATAATCTTTCGACTGCGTAATCCACTCATCAATCAAAACTCATAAGTTTGAGTAACTTAAGCTTAGAGCTGTTTGGATATTATTTATATTGAATCCACATTTTTGAATGTTTTTTTGTATACAACTATAGTATCAACTTCATCAGAAATGAAGAAGTACATTAACTTGTGAATTTAAATCCTTTATCCCATCTCAACTTCGGCTCGTCTCGTAATTTCTAAAATAAATATATACTACCGTCACAAATGTCATAGCTTATAAAACCCTTAATAAAAGTATAAGTGTAGGACGCAACACAATACCCAACCTGTCCATTCACCTCAACATTCCGACGCGCCTAAAACGAAAAGCCGAAAAAAAACAATATCAGAAAAACCGAATCTCCAAGATGGCCGCATCACGGCCGATTACTTTCACAGAGGAGAAAGCAGTCGTCACTACTACCGTCCGTCATTCGGTGTCGTCATCTGTCGTAGGTCGTTAACACCTACAGGTGCGGAAAGTCGGTCAAAGTTGCGTGCGATTGCCATTTCTGAGAAAAGTTCGATTGCTCGCCAGAGGAGGTAATAAGCGGCTTTGATAATTGTTTTTTCTTTCTTATCTGGCCTAGTAGTTAAAAAGGTTTTTTATTTACCTTTTGGACCGCTTCATACTACGACGATGAGATAGGCCTTTACAACAACGCCCCCCAAAGGGGTAAACAGAGTACAAAGATACGACAACCTCCTTATACTACTAATTCATCTCATAACAAAATTCAGTTGGGCCAGATGGAATTTTGTGAGTAGTGTTTCGTCGCCTACATAATCTTACACCCAATACTAAATATACCATTAGTCGCGTTTTACGACATGCTAGGCAAGGTCCATGGTCTGATGTGGCTAATTTTATAATGTACTAGCTGCGTCTGCGGTTTCACCCGCCTTTATGGTTCATGTTTTATAGCCTTCCTTAATAAATTGGCAATGTAACATTGAAATAATTTTTCAAATCGGACCAGTAGTTCCTGGGATTAGCGCGTTTAACAAACTAACAAACAAACTCTTTAGCTTTATAATATTAGTATAATAAATTTGCAAAAGTATTAACAGATTAATAGTTCAAAGCCTTTATCTAAGCACGGAGACAGTTACTTGCTTTAGTTTTATTCGCAACGAGAATTGCTTTTACATTTATTGTGTTTGCAATAAACCTGAGACAGATAGACAGACAAGCAGATTACAGTTTGTAACATGTACAGATCTTGCCGACTAATTTTAATTAATAAGTTGAATCTTGCACAGTCATCCGACACAATGATATTTATGTAAGTCCACAATTAAAATTATTGCTACTAAGAAGACAGATGTAATTCGGATTGTAGAACTCTCAATTCAATAGCAAAATGTATTCTATTCTATTATGCCAATAACTACAACAGCGTATAAAAAAAAGTATACTATCCCACGAGGACTAAAAATAGTAGGATACAATTTATCCTAGATTTTATATTTGATTTCAGGAGCCCTATGTTCCATTCTTGCTTGGCATCCCGTAAAAGGCGACTAATGGTTTATAAGGTGTTGGGTATGTGATTGTGTAGGCGACAAGCTAGCCACTTGTCACGAATTTTTCACAATTTACCATCTATCCCAGCCCAGTTTATTTTTTTTTTGTCTAAATGTGGTTAAAGGGGCCTTGTGACTCTGCCTACCTCTTCGGGGATTTTGGGCGTGATGATGATCAATACCTACATACCGTTATGTGTGTCAGTAAATAATTATATATAGTTATTTACTTTTATGTATAACTAATTCGGTATGCTGTAACTGTAATTCAAATATGTATACAATGAAATATGTATAGTGTGATTATTATCAGTGAGTTAATTGAAATATCATTAACATAATTTGATTGGACGGATGCAACCAAGTTGTAAGAGGGTAATAAATATATATTTAACGATTACAAGTAAAACCGGATGCTTTAGGAGTTCACTTACGAAAATTAATAGGGTAATGAAATTTGTACCCTTAACCACTCTTGGTCTATGAATGTTCAAAGGCGAATCATTTGTTTAGTTAAAAAAATTCGGAAACCTTAATTTCTTACGGCTAGGCAAAACTTCTTATTCTAGATCCAAAATAAATGTATAAAATCAAATTAATCACGAATTACGAATACATGCTTAGGGAAGAGATTCCTCTTCTCTGAGCATCCCTCTCATCTCTTCTAAGCTTAATAAAAGGAAAATTATGAGTCAAGTAAATTAAATAAACTACATAAAAAAACATTTCTATCTTCATTTCGATCATAAACGAATACGAAACATTTCATCCGGCAATTAATTTTGGAATACGTCAAATTAGAGGTCTATGTTTGTACAAGTTACGTGATAGCAAGAAAAGCGAAAGTTGTTATGGGGTCTGTATATATGAACAATGGAAGCCAAGAGAAAAGTTTGGTTAGGTACTTAACGTACTAAGGCACTTGTGATATTTGGATAGATTCGTTTACTTTGTATAATCAAGTCTGGTATGGTTTCACTTACTGCGCATGTGAAAATCTTGAAGATATATTTTTGGCTGAATGTGGTTGAAGGGGCATGCTGCCCCTTTGACTCTGCCTACCCCTTCGGGGATTATGGGCGTGTTGTTATATGTATGTATATTTAAATAACCTTTTTTATTATTCATTGATTGGTTTTATATGTAAAGGATGACCATTAGCGTAATGACCACAAACCAATCCGTTACTGTTATAAATGCGAAAGCTGAAAGGATTTTGATGAAAATTGTTACAGTACATATAGTATTGTAAATATTATTATTTAGTTGACTGGCTCGATGGCGCATTTGGTAGTTAACCCACCCTATGCGCCAAGAGTTGTGGATTCAATCCCCACCAGGACAAACATTCGTGTGATGAATCCTTGTGTTTGTTCTGTTTCTACAATATAAATATATATATTTGTATTACCACTGTTAATACTGATATCCGTAACACAAGTGCTTAAGCTACTTAGCTCGGAGTCAGATCAATGGATGTGATGTAGTGGGATATTTATTTATTATTTAGTCTGGAATAGCAAAAAAGCTTCTTTTTTCACGTGAAAAATTATGAAAACACGAGTAGTGTTATCTAGATTTCGTTTAACGAATAAATAACTCGAGTTTTGGCACTAGATAATATCTAGTAGTTGATTATATGTAGCTTAATACATACATACATACATAATGTCACGCCTTTTCCCCATGGGGGTAGGCAGAGATCACGTACTTCCATTTGCTATGATCCTGACATACACCTTTCGCTTCTTCTTCATTCATAAGTCACGCTCATCGGTAAAGGGGCTGTAGCTTAATATAATGCAGTATTAATAAACTTTGTTGAATAATAAGCTGTAAGTATAGCTCAGTGTATAATGTTAAACGTCTAGAAAGAGGCTAGACAGTAGTTTCAACAGACATTGCTCCACTCTGAAGGTTATATTTAATCAGAGCGAAAACATTCTTAGTCTTTTAACATATTTTCATAATATCTCAGAGTTAATTAGCATTATTTTCCTTAAATTAACGTATTTGAAATTGAGAGCCGTCGTTATGATATCGTGCGCATATCTGATGGGCTTTTTAATTTCTCAGCGAGTTTGTTAGGTGATTATAATATTGTAATTGCGCGCGCGCATGTGAATGTCGTCGTAATTGCATATTTGCGGTTACGTCGCTTTATGAAATTAATTAAGCAATATGATGGGTGCCTAGTGTTAAAGTATATGCCTTCTCTGTGCTGTTGGATACATGAGAAACATATGTACCAGCTTTAGTCCGTAGGAATTAGATTCGAAGCTATAGGAATTAGATCTGTTACTGACTTTGTCGTGCCTCCCGCAGGATTAATTATGATTCCGGGATAAAAAATATCCTATATTTTTCCTTGGGGTTTGAACTTTTGACGTACCAAATTTCATCACAATAGGTTGAGTGGTTTGGGGTGAAATATAACAGACAGAAATACAGACTTACTTTGGCAATTTAATATTAGTAATGATTGTTAAAATGAAAACTGGACTGTGTGTCAATGTTGGCTCTAACACTTGAACCAGTTGTGAATTATATAGGTAAGTAGCAAAAATCACTAATGAGTTCATATTTGTACTTTAGTCATTGTCAATTTGTTGGTCTACAAACAACAGGAAAAAATATTCGTGTTGGAAACGCTAATTAAGAATCATTTATCGCGATTTTGCACGTCATTCATGATTAACGAGCATACTTAGCTAAAACTATTTCTGATTTCCAAGAAATATTTCTGACTAACATAATCCCTAATAATATTATAAACGCGAAAGTTTATAAGTATGTATCGATGTTTGTTACTCTTTCACACAAAAACTACTGAATGGATTTTAATGAAACTTTACAATAATATAGCTTATACACCCGAATAATATATAGGCTACGATTTATCGATGTACTACGCGAGCAAAGCCGCGGGCAGAAGCTAGTAAATGATGAAGTAATTCTGTCTAGATATAGTTAGCGTTCACGCCTTTAACGTTTTTAAAAATTGTAATCGCTCGTTAAAAGTTTAAACTTTCAGTATGATCATCAGCCTATATTTGCCCACTGTTGGATTTTTGAAACTTAAAAAAAAGGTTAATTATTAGGAAATGTAACTAACTAACTAAACTTCACGCCACTTCCCTAGCGGGGTAGGCAGAGAGAACGGAACGCCATATGGCACGATCCTTACACACCTCACTCGCCTCTTCAACATTCATAATCCTTTTCATACAAGCTCTACGGTTTTTATGACTCCTAACATCATCTTCTGTTAATACACGACCAATCTGGTCGTGGTAGGTATGTATGTACAAGGAAATGTATTGGCTTATTTTTTATGTAAGGATTTTTTTTTTGTGAAATTGGTAGGTCCCACAGTATAAACGGGTGTTACACAGAACCTCCTAAAACAGTCCCTTAATCTGTCTATCTGTCGGTCTGTTGCAGCATCAATCCAGAAATGCCAATTTTTTATCTCTGAAATTTTATAGATACTTTTTACAATTTCCCTACTCTGCCTACCCTTTCGGGAAATGCTAGCGTGATGTTATAATAAACCATATATATAATACCACGGGAAAGACAATAGAGTGTCCATATAATATACCAAAATTTACGCAACGAGACGGATGTCGAAGCTAGAATATAAATGTTAAACAAACACGGAATAATGGCTGTGACTAATGAATGTCACAGCCCACTTCTAAGGAGGTTCACTGTCAATTGATTTTACGGTATTGACGAGTTGAACTTATATTTAACGGGTAGGTATTTATGGAAACAATAGAAGTTTAATGAACTCTTGAATGAGAAGTTTTAATGAAATAAATATAAAGAACTCACTTTTTTGTTAATCCAAGTTGTTATGCTAGGCTAAAAAGTATTTTTCCTAAAGTATTATTTTTTCATAAATAGTACTCTAAATCCCTTTCTGTATACCTGATAAATATATTAAAATTTTAGAACATATAAATAAATAAATAAATTCTTCAGACTGACACACCAATTCCCTAGTCCCAAACTATAGTACGTTTTTTTTAGAATTAGAAATTATGTAAACAAAGAAGCAGTGGTGGCCAAACTTTTTTTGGCTAGCATAAAAATATTAAATCTACCTCTTGTACCAATACTTACCTACATAGGTAAAATTTGCAGGGTGAAAGCCCAATGTTCGACATTTCCGTTATTTTAATTTGGGGTTGCTGATTAAGTAAATGAGGTCATTTTGATTTCTTAGATGGCGAATAGAATATAAAGTTGCGTAAACTACATTACCTACTCCCACAAAGCTCGAAAGACATTCGAATATCAGGACGCTCCGTCTTGATGTTCAAATGATCAAAGCGGTACTAGCCCGTCGTCCCACAGTTTTAATCCCTCATGGGGTAGGATGAGCCAATTTTCTCCTCCTTGGTCAAAATTTCCTCATAGTAAGTAGAGACCCTAGGGAGGACTTACACGGTGGAACCACGAACAAGTACAGTTACTCCCCCTGTGACCGTATGGTCATGAAAGTACGGGTGATTTTGCAAAGGTAATGGGTAACTCGACGTGACGCTGACTGTACAGTCATCGTCCTACTGTGATAAAATTGAAATTACGGATCATAGTAATAAAACAAAATAGATTCTATATAAATATTTAATCATCATCGGAAGATGAAGAATCGGATGATTCCCAGTGACGTTGACATTTTGCCGGTATTGTTGCAAATGGTGGTCATATTAAGCGACCATTTTAAAAATCACTTAATATGGTACGTATTACAATATCGGCATGTACTTTTTAATTTTGTCGTGTCAAACTGTCAACGTTTCGTTCCACAAGTTTGCAACTTCTGCTTCTTAAGGTCTTTTTTAGTGTAAACTTTTCACGATGTTACGTTTTGTTTGTTAAATTAATGTGTACCATAAAATACTTAAATTTTGTTCTTTCTAATGCTAAAAAAAATGGACTATAAGCTTATTAGCTTGTGCTATGGATACTAGGTGAACGGATAGACATACTTAAATACGTTTATAAACATCCATGACTCGAGTACAATATATATATAGAGAAATATTTGCCCCTAGCGGAATTCAAACCCGCGACCCTTGGTTTCGTGGCCAGGGTCTCTGACCACTCGACCAACGGGCCAGTCAAGTCATTGAATAGTTAACTTTAAAAATGTAACAATCAAACAAACTTAAGTAGGTCAAAGCTCTAAGGAAGAAATACAACAAACAAATTTTAATCCAAAACGATATGAGCCGTGGCGTGCTAAACGGATTTTTTTGAATTCTCCCAGCTCTGCGTGAACTTATTATGAAAAAAAAAAAAAAAAAAAAAATCAGCCGAATTGAGAACCCCCTCCTTTTTTTTGAAGTCGGTTAATGAGTTAACTTATTATAAAATTCGGTTAACTCATTTAGTGAAATGAGTTAGCGTATACACACGCAGGGCCGGATTTAAATTTGTGCCGCCCTGGGGCACTAAAGAAAATGCCGCCCTATAACTTAAATTTTATTTTATTTTAATAGTTTTGATATCTTATTTCTTAAAAATTAGAATAACTAATTAATTGCAGGAAATTTATTATTTATTGTATATTATGTTTAATTTATATTTAATCTTCATTTACTCATATATTATACATATTATTTATTATACATTTTGTACTAAGAACGACTTATGTTAGTATTGCATTATTTTTTTCACAGGCAAATTCGCCTAACTTTTTGAATTTCGAACTGGTCAATAAAATGTTTGTGTATGCGCGGAACTACTTGACCGGTTATATATTGTAAAGAAACTTTTTTCTCAGTTTCCAAAATTTGCCGCCCGGGCACTAGCCCCGACTGCCCCTAGTGTAAATCCACCACTGTACACACGTCTAGAACACGGATGTATGCACCGAACAGTTGCATCGCCGCTGCAACAAGGTCACTTTCTACCGCATTCGACTTTCCAGCCCTTTCCTTTATCGCCGTCGTGTGCAGATGCGTGTACAGGGTGCGGCGAACGTGTAGGTGTTAGTATCAACAACAGCGAAGTTGTAATAGGGCGTAAGTCAAAAATATCAATTTTTAGAGGACAGCAAAATAATTTAAATGAAAAGTTATTAAAAAAACATTGAAATTCGACGCCATTGATCCATCATTTTTAATAATAAATGCAAAGTTGAATACTTAAGCCCTAGAATTCTAGATAGATCTAGATTCTAGGTAGATTATTTTTGTATGTCAAACCAACACGAGACATTAGTGAGATAATAATGACAATAGTCATTAATATTGTTACTTTCCCATCGCTTCTGTTGACACTCTGTATAAGGACGACGAATCAACTGAAACAACTTTCGTTCGTCATTGTCGGATGTCGGCTTTGTCGGAACTTTCGATGCTGCATTAGGTCATTATGTCTTCAGACTATTATTTTCATTAGATGACGTGTGAAGATGCGGAGAGAATACGGATGATTGATGATGATATGCTAAGTAGTGAAGTGTATTTACAATAGTTTAGTGTACAATATGATGGCTTTTCGATTGGTGATATTATGCTGAGTTTGACTTAGGTCTGGCTACTAATGTACATAGTTTGAATATAAGGCGGATCAACTATTTAATTGTTTCTATTTAAATCTAAGACCTAGATTCTATTCTAGCTTAGACATTCTGAACAAAAATAGCATACACGAAACATATTATGTACTCAACTGGATGAGCAAATTTTTGTTTTAAGAAATCACTGTCAAAGATTATTCGGTCGTACTTAAAAATCTTTAATTGTATATTTGGCAGGTTTTGATTTATTTTTATTAAATCCCATGTTGGTTTGGGACTTAAAATTATTGTGCTAACTACTATCCCTACCTAGCATGTCGTAAAAGGCGATTGCATAGATGAGGAGCTAGCTACTTTTCACAATTTTCCATCTAACCCAGCCTAGTTTTATTTTTTGGCTGAATGTGGTTAAGGAACTGATCTGCCCCTTTGACTCTATATGTATGTATGTTGATTTATTTGATCAATTCTGTTAATATGTTCAGGAAATTGCCTTTACACTTTAGACATAAAAACATACGATAATTTATTAATCACCATCTTCCTATACTTAAGATCATTAAAAGTCAATTAAGCTGACCAGTAGGTGAGAATACGGCCATATGAGGTATATACCACATTTTTCAATTGGTCGGGGTTTCACGGCAAGTATGATCAGCACTAACAGGGTTGTTATGTTTGGAAAAGCTCCGATTTTGGAGATAATCCCAAGTATTTAATGATATTTCCAAATGGAAGATGGAGCTACTTTGATTTACTAGGCGAACATAAACGAGTCCTGTATGCAGACTAACGGATATTTTCAGCGAATTTGGTTTGCTGAAAACATCTACAGGGGATTTATTTAAAACTTATCCGAAACTGTATCCCCTGATTTTACATTTCCGAAGCGTTAAAACTTGACAAATAAGTTAAAGTATGGGAATACTAGATTATTAAAATTTTAGTTGGTCCGATAATCCAGGTTAGCTAAAAATAGAATAGCCTGGATGAACGAAAATCCTTATAATCGGATGGTCCGACACTGGGTCTGTATAATTTGGACCCTTTTAAATACAACACTTTTCTTTACAATAAAACGCGGAAAACTTAACCTCTATTGCATATAAAACTCCGCTTTGACTATCCCGTATATTCTCTAGGCTAGGTTGATTCTGGTGATAGCCCTATGACGACAGGAAGATGGAGCAGGAAGACCTTAGACCTAGGAAAGCTTGAATTGCGTCCGGTTGGGTAAGATGGTCTCAGGATGTTGAATGGAAACTGCAACTGGTTTCACTGCAGTTGCACTTATGCGTTACGAGTAGCCTACATGTATATGTCAGCTAGGTTTTAATCATCAAGCCCGAAATCGTGTAGCCAGCTAGCTCATTAAATCACAATTAGTCTGTGGCTCATTAAAAGTATAGTTAGGTAACATGGAAAATTGTGAAAAAGTCGCCTTTTACCACATGCTAGGCAAGGAACGCAGTTCGCACATTCTTGATCAACATAGGAGAATTTGTCATTAGACTCTATTGTTTACAACATCAATCAAAGTGTTTAAGCTTGTACTACGGATGCAAGATAACTATAGACTGGCTCGATTGCGCATTCGGTAGTCACCCTGCCCCATGCGCTAAGAGTTGTGGGTTCGATCCTCACCCAGGATAAACATTCGTATGATGATACTTGTGTTTGTTCTATATCTGGGTGTTAATATCTAATATTTAAGTATATATTTGTAATACCACTGTTGATTTTGATATCCGTAACACAAGTGCTTAAGCTACTTACCTCGGTGTCAGATCAATGTATGTTATGTCGTCAGATATTATTTATTGATTACTTGTGTAAACATGCTAAACGTTTGCCACATAACTTTGACACACATAACTTTCGTTTGACTGGCCCGTTGGTCGAGTGGTTAGAGACCCTGGCCACGAAACCAAGGGTCGCGGGTTCGAATCCCGCTAGGGGCAAATGTTTTGTGTGATGAACATGGATATTTGTACTCGAGTCATGGATGTTTATAAAAACGTATTTAAGTATGTCTATCCGTTCTCCTAGTATCCATAGAACAAGCATAAGCTTAGTTTGGAACTAGGGAATTGGTGTGTCAGTCTGAGAATTTATTATTATTATTATTATAACCATTGAAACCTACTTACATTTTTAAACTAATTAGCCTGTCTATGATTCTTAATGGAGAAGGAAGTACTATTTAGATCTTCATTTAGGTATTTGCGGATGTCAATAACTCATGAATAATATATTCCAAGGTAGTAACTGCACTAAATTCTAGACTATAATTTACGCACTGACCAATGATCAAATTATCTAAAGGAATTCATTGAAATCAAAGATATCAATTTCAAGGTGACTCCATAAGACAAGTTAAGTAATGTAATATGGCAATTATGTAATCAACTTGTCGTTCGAGGTCGTTACTTGGCACTTAGCTCTAGAAAATGCCATGCCAATTGGCATTATTTGGTTAACGAGTTGCGGACTAGAATTTGATTGAGAGTTAGCAATGAATTCAATAATATGTATTGGAAATGCTAATGCTCTGTTTATAGTATTGCTGTTTCATGTTGGTCTGGGTTAAAATAATGTACTCTGTGTGAGAAGTTAAGGAAATATCTAGCCTCGTTACAGATCCTTTAAATTACTGATTTTATAAAGCTACTAGCTTCTGCCCGCGGCGTTGCTCGCGAGGTACAACGATGAAACATAGTTCATGTGTTATTCTAATATATAAGCTACACTATTGTAAAGTTTCATTAAAATCCATGCAGTACTTTTCGCGTGAAAGAGTAACCAATAACATCCATCCATCAATACAAACTTCCGCGTTTAATAGTAGATTAATGAAATACGAAGAAACGATTTTAATTTAGTTTAGTTTAATTTAGCCATGATTTATTTGTCTAGTTCCTCTTTATAAGGGTTGCGAAGGTCAGATCTGAAGTTACTTCAATATTCCAAAGGCTGAAAACAGCATGCGCCGCCTAAGGACTAAGAGATTTCGGGTTCAAATCCCGGGTCAGGCCAAAATTTTGTAATTACTCAGTAACAGCCTGGAGACAGGAAGTTGGCGGTTTAATCACCCCCGTGCCTCATAAAGCACGTTAAGTCGTTGGTCCTGCGCCTGACCTCTCTCCGGTCATGTCGAATTGTCGTCTTACCGGACTATGAGAGCGAAGGAATAGAGAGTGCACCTGTGTTTGCGCACACACTTGTGCACTATAATATCTCCTGCGCAGTTGGCTAATCCTCGTCGGACATTATTATTTATATGCTGTATATAGGAGTCTAAACTTTTCGGGCTTGCAGTTGCACTAAACGCAACATCAGCATATCCTCGTTGACCGGTCCTAGCCCCATTGGGCTAATAGCCGTTAATGATTGTTACGGCAATGGGGTCAGCCGCTTTCTTGCCAAGTGGTGCGTGTTCGGTTCCGTTCGGCTGGGTGTCCCCATCGGCTCGGCCTGTGGTTTTGCTCGCCTTTTGAGGTCAAGAGGTTCGAGGAGTCATCTTTTAGGGAAGTTTTCCGGAGACGCTGGTTTTTTGGGTAAGAATTCTTGGAACGAACGTAATAAGTGTCAAAATGCGATGCTATATTTCTGAGACAATATTTTTTATTTTCTGAGCTTGTCTTACGAAATAAATTGATTTGATATTTGTATTTTCATTTTAGTTCGGTGTGTGAGAGGTTTTAGATGTCCAAGCAATTGTAAGTTCGACAAACAAATTATGATGCTATAATATGCAATGTTATAGTTTACTCCGACTATAATTAGGTACTTGCTTACTATCAACTTATTACTACTACTGTGTTAAAAAAAGATAAAAACAAAACCAAACATATCACTTATTATGATCGCATAACAGAATAGTCTATTAATCACACCGCAACACGCAGGATGACCGCATTATACAACACTGTGATCCAACGTCACGGATGCTGCGCGGGCGCATAGCGTCGCACGTGTGAGATGCACTAACAGCTTTAATTGCGTTTAGCTATTGAATCTGAAATTGAGAGTACGCTCTTAGTTTTCAATTGTTTAATGCAACTATGCTCATGTTGATTACTATACAATGTTTTTTTTAGCCGACTCTGCAAAAAGGAGTTGAGTTTCTGCTTTTTTTTGGATTAGGGATTTTTTGTTTTTTATTATTTTTATCAGAAACTAGCTTATCTTTGGTCTAAAACAATGTTTCCGTGAAGTTCGCTCTGTTACAGTGATTATTATAAGTCCTGTGGGGTCTATTAAATATTTCGGGCAAGGAGGAAAATAAGTACATTTTGGTTAGGGTTCTTATCCAACTGTAGGTGTTCCACGTTTCATCGAAATCGGTTTAGCTGCTTAGGTGAACTGGGCAAATGAAATGATCCTAAAAGTTTACAATATCAGTTATTTTCTTTCCTTCAGTCTTATAGAAATACAATTTTTTTTAGTAAAAATTAAGTTAAGTGTGCTTAATTTTGACTTTAAAGTTTTGTGTTTCTATACTATTATGGAACTATTCAATATTCATGTTGATAGATTCAAAAACTTAAATCAATCGATGGCTAGTGTCATCTACTCTATATAAATTTCTAATGTATTAGAACCAAGCTGTATACATAATTTTCTTAACCCCTCATATAAATTAGAGCAAAAACGACAAATACAAATGGTCCTCACGACACGACGGTATTCCGTACTAATGACCGGCGGTTCCGTACGTATCATCAGCTGGTAGCGGTCACTAACGGCGACTAACGGACGGGTCGATTCTATATGTATATGCGATATTTGTTTGTCATACTGTGTATGCTAATGGCGAGATGAGATGACGAAGACATTTTTAATGGTCGGACAATATGGTTTTAATGCTTTATAACTGTTTTATATCTTAGAAGTAGGTATATTTTAGATATATCTTTACTAGCTATTGCCCGCGACCTTGGTTGCGTGGTAATAGGTCATATAAGAGAGGTTAGTCCCATGTTAGTATGAGACTCAAAAATAATGTGTCAACTGTGTTTCTTGCCTAGCACGTCGTAAAAGGCGACTAATGGTAAATGGGGTTTTGGGTTTGTGATTGTGTAGGCGACGAGCTAGCCACTTGTCACTAATTTTTCACAGTTTTCCATCCAAGCCATCCCAGTTTTATTGTTGGCTGAATGTGGTTAAAGGGCCTGCTGCCCTTTTGACTCTGCCTACCTACGGGGATTATGGGCGTGATGTTTTGTATGTATGTATGTATGTAAGAGATGTTATTGTTATTGTATTACGGGATCTTTCGGTTTTACCGGGATAAAAAGTATTCATCGTTAAGAAAGACTTAAGTTCCTTATGTTAGTATACTTATTATTACATTTCTATGTATCAGATGACAGTCCGTAATTCTGTTGTTAATCACGAAACCACACTTCCATTACTAATGATGATTATAGCTGAAGAGTTTGTTTGAACGCGCTAATCTCAGGAACTACTGGTCAGAATTGCAAAATTATTTTGTGTTATGTAATTAATTTATTTATCGTAGTTCATTCATTTATCGACGAAGGCTATATAACATTAACTATAAACCATGCCCGCGGATTTAGGCACAGCTAGTTTTTTAATGCGAAAGTGGAAGAATGTAGGAGCCGCAGAAGGCCAAGGCTCACCTACCACGACCAGATTGGTCGTGTATTAACAGAAGGTGATGTTAGGAGTCATAAAAACCGTAGAGCTTGTATGAAAAGGATTATGAATGTTGAAGAGGCGAGTGAAGTGTGTAAGGATCGTGCCATATGGCGTTCGGTTCTCTCTGCCTATCCCGCTAGGGAAGTGGCGTGAAGTTTAGTTAGTTAGTTTTTTAATATAAGTAAGGATTATTTATAAGCGGTAACTAGACCAACTACGTTATGCTAAATCAATATTGCCAGATTCAGCTATAATTAAATTATAATAAACTTTCACATTAAAAATCATCTTATGTCGTTATGATATTTCTAGCTACCTTACGTTGTAAAAACCGTTGTTTTCAAAGCGTAACTATTCGATTAACATGCGGGCGCAGTCGTGTGAAAAAGCTGGATTAAATATAAATGGCGTAAACTTTCAAATAACACTTGAGCGTTACAATCAAAATATCTTTTGCGTAACTTAAGAATTATCTTTTTTTAGATGCGGGCTTAATTACAACTTATAATTATAATAAATGTTCTTATTATACGACGGTGTAATAAAAGTGACTTCATTTTATGCAGTATTACAATGTTACGTTAGAAAAGAGATATACAATATATACAATTATGTATAATAAATTATATCTCTGCTGGAACTGTTATTTATTCTACTTTTACTATAGCAAGTATTCTATTCAATATTGATAATGTGAAAGTAAATGTGTATGTCTGTATGTATCTGTAACTAAATAATTGAACTAACATTGATGACATTAGTTAAGACTTGCGAGATTTTTGTTAATACTAGACATTTTTGAAAATATTATCTAGCAGTTATTTTAATTAAATACTTCTTTCTGATTTAATATCCGACAACATCACATATATTGATCTGACTCCGAAGTAAGTAGCTTAAGCACTTGTGTTACAGATATCAGAATCAACAGTGGTATTACAAACATATACTTAAATATTGGATATTAACACGCAGACACAGAACAAACACATGTATTCATCCATACGAATATTTGTCCTGGGTGGGGATCGAACCCACAACTTTTGGCGCATGGAGCAGGGTCACTACCGAATGCGCCATCGAGCCAGTCAAATTATTGAAAATCTTTAAGTTCATACCTTACTGCCACTTTGAGTTCGGTTAAAGTGAAAATCTTGATAAAGTAGTAGCTTAGTACCTAGCTCGTCGCCTTCACAATCCCGAACCCAATATCCGTCATGAGCAGACTTTTATGACATACTAGATTCTGCCGCGGCTTTGCTCTCATGGTACATCGATAAGACATAGCCTATATGTTATTCGGGTGTATAAGCTATATTATTCTAAGGTTTCATTACAATCCAGTCTGTAGTTTTTGCGTGAAAGAGTAACAAACATTCATCCATCCTTTCGCGTTTATAATATTAGTAGGACTAGGAAAAAATTAAGTATTTTCTTTATTTTCAATATATATTCTTTTTATGTCCTCGACATAAAAAAAAGGGAAGGTATGAAAAATTATATACAAATATAAGTCATCGAACATTGGTTCTACGAATTTTCCTATCTGCTTTCATATGTGTACAATAAATGTAGTAAGATTATTATCAATCGAGTTTGGGATTACTTTTGTCCCATGTTGGTCTGGGACTTAAAAATAATGTGCCAACTGTGTTCCTTGCCTAGCAAATCGTAAATGGTATCTGTATCAAGTTTTTGGGCGTGTGATTGTGTAGGCGACGAGCTTGCCACTTGTCACTACATTTTCACAAATTTCCAGCCCAGTTTTATTTTTTGGCTGAGTGTGGTTAAGGGGGATTGCTACCCCTTAGACTCTGCCTACCCCTTCGGGTATTACAGGCATGATGTATATGTTTGTATGTATTCATATGTCATATTATACCTGACATATACTAGGTAAGCGCGCAAAATAACACATCGTGAAAAAGCTATTTCAGCGTCAATGTCGCGACCTTAACAATTATTTGCTAAATTTACACCTTTTTACGAGCTAAAAGTAATTAAATAAATTACTTGCGCAGGAAGTTACGCAATCACGACGGCGGTAATTAAGTTAACTGGCTAAATGACTATTGTTTAATTAGTGTTCGGGTTTCAGATATTGAATGGTAACTAACTAGTTATGGGAGTGTACTTGGAATGCGGTACATTTTATTGGTGAAGGTCAAGAAAAGGTTTAGAGTTTTCACCTAAGTTACCACCTATTTTGTTTTATCTTCATCATGCGAAGCCAAGGCGGGTCACTACTAAAACATAAATTGAGATGTCGGCAAGAAGTATTCTCAATTAGAAACCAGCTTTGAGACAGCTCTATATCATAAACTTAATTCTATAATCGCTGAATGGCCGGAAAACCATTATATTTTCCCATAAACTTAACGACAGTTCACCCAATGCCGTGACAATAGAAAGTCTATGACCATCTCACAACTATGTATTAACATTGCTAATAGACCTTTCGTCTGTCCGTCGCGAGCATCGAAAACTAGTTTCGCAAACGCATCTAAAAAGGATTTAGAAAGTTATAGCAAGCCAGATATCCGGTGGTTTTCTATTTTATATTTTTATAGCATCTTATATATTGTGACTGGACTTAATATGATTGTGGGCTGGCCGTGACTTTGTAATAGTATGAATTGAAGCATCTTCATTAAATGAGATCAAGGCTAATTAGTTTGCATAGCTTAGTCGGGATTCGCTTAGACAATGATCCAGGGTTCCACGAGGCTGTTGATAACATTTACTGCCTCAACCCTTAGATAGGGGTATAAGACAAATTGTTACATCCATAGTTATTTGAATGTGCACGTTTCAATACGATGTTTTTAGTCATTGTTAGTGTTAAAAATCCTTAAATACAACAGAATTGACGATTCGTTAATAAATCCATAGGTACATTGACGTTTTTAGACCAATAGCAATCTTCCACTAACCGAGCACAGACACAAACCTTAATTAATACAAAACACAGACAAGTGTATTGCAAAAACAATTCTCCTAGAAATCTAGATTCGCCGGAGGAACGAGCGACAACCGTTCTAGGTATTAGGTCTTGTACCCGCCTTATAAGACCTAAGCGTAGTACTAGATATCTAGTTTCAGTAGGATACGACGCGTCCGGTTGTTTTGGTATGTTGCAGCAAAAAGCTTTGCGTTCAAAATACGAGTTACGGTTATAAGAACGATACTAGAGATAAATATAATTGTTGCCGACTCTGGCCTCATTAGTTTTATATTAATACTTTTTGCACCTTTTATTATTTCTGTATTCAAGTTTAGACCGTCTCGTGTTGGTCTGGGACTATAAAAGAATTTGCCAACTGTGTTTCTTGCCTAGCATGTTGTAAAAGGCGACTAATGGTATATCGGGTTTTGGGTATGTGATTGTGTAGGCGACAAGCTAGCCACTGTCACTACTTTTTCACAATTTTCCATCTAACCCAGCCCAGTTGTATTTTTGGCTGAATGTGGTTAAAGGGGACTGCTGTCCCTTTGACTCTGCCTACCCTTTCAGGGATTACGAGCGTGATGTATGTAAAGTTTAGAATTCTAATTTTATTTTCATATAAAGTACCTATTGTTTTTCTAGCAGTCTCTTTGTAAATATACGTCTGTTCATACCGTGGCAGTCTCTATCATTTATAACAAGATTAGTTTAGTATCAATATGAGAAGCTAATTATAAACAATCGCCGTAGAAATTACAGTAAAAACTTAACTAGAATATTCACTAACAGTTTTTTTAAAATTTTCCATCAAATCCAAGTTAATTTTATTTTTCATTGAATGTGGTTGAAGGAAATTACTGTTACATCGAATCTGCTTATCCCTTGGGATTCAAGCGTGATATGTAGGTATGTTATTAAACAATATAGTATTGTGGGACTTACAAATCTACGACTTACTCAACGCAAGGAAAACACCGTTAGGAAACCTGCACTCCGAATATCGATAAATGTGTGAAGATAAATTTGATTCCTTTGTCTTAATGTTATGTTTGACGAGCTCGATAGCGAATTCGGTAGTGACCCTGCCCCATGCGCCAGGAGTTGTGGCCTCGATCCCCATCTAGGACAAACATTCGTATGATGAATACTTGTGTTTGTTCTGTGTCTGGGTATTAATATCCAATATTTAAGTATATATTTGTAATACCACTGTTGTTTCTGATATCCGTAACACAAGTGTTTAAGCTAATTACTTCGGAGTCAGATCGATGTATGGTATGTACTCTGATATTTATTTATGCGAACATCCGATGACAATGACATGAATAGTTAAATTTAGGACCATGGTCGGTGAACCCCGTTTATGTCCGGGAGATAACGTTAGCTAAAAGACAGATAGATGAGAATTCATAAAATATTAAACAATACATAAGAAAGCTCAACTAGGTATAACACAAAACGTTCAAGAGAGAAACTGTAATTCAAAAGTAGGTTTCATGCAATTAAATATTTTAATGTTTCTATTCTTTTCAGGTAAATTCTTCGCAACACACAAGAGGTCAAAGCTTAATGACTTGCTGTTGTCATTTATGAGCTTTTAAATAAAGTTCAAAGTAAGTAAGTTTGCTAAAAAATCATGACGCGATTTTTTTCACGTCAATTTATATATTCCGCGTAGCAAAATCTTAACAAAACACAATGACAATGTTAATATTACCTTCATGTACGTCAGTGATATGGAATTTGAGGTTATAAAAGTTTTTTTAAACATAAATGTCCTCTGTTAACATATTATACGGTATAAACGATAAAAAAAAACATAGTATCAGTTTTCAAAGTACATTTTTTTCTTATTTCTTTTTATTCTTGGTGACCTTATTGCAAAGTGTATTTCTGCCAATGCCATATTGGCTGCTCATTTTGTTTGGTATTAGATACATTTTTCGTAGATTTTTTATAGATATTAGTCTACTCGTAGTAGATAATACTAGTAGTAGATACAACGTTTTTGCTTCACCTATTAATGTATATCTATATATATTAATACGTGAAGCAAAAACGTTGTACCCCTTTTTATGAGAATTGCGCGGACGGAGGAGTATGAGATTTGGCACAATTAAAGTTTATATGGAGAAGGAGTGCAGAAAGTGCCCCTAATATTTCAATATATAATTAAAAACTTTAAATAATGGTTGAATTTCAACCAGTGGACGATCACTAGTAAATTTAAAAACGTCATCTGGTCTAAAGCACGTTATCCACATGATAGTCGTTTTACTTGCGCTGTACGTTTCGCTCGAGGTATTTCAATAAAATGTATGTCTAGATCACTTCCCGGCACTTTAAAACACAATACAAAACTCCAATTAAGTACAATAACGTTAAACAATTGCTCTTTACCTAATGCATTCAAATATATTGTCAAAAAGTTCCGGACAACTTTCCTTACAAAGAATCTATTTAATTTCGGAATACAGGAAGCTTTTCGCCGTGTCAAAATATCGTTTTGTTTTGATCCGACTTTAATCTGGCAAATTAATTTCACCACAATGTCTAACTTAATTAAATAAAAATTGAGGTCGTTACATCAACTTGTGAATGTAGGTAATTTAAAGTGAAGTAAGTTATTTATATACATAGGTTTCGGATCAAATCCATTAACTAAGTAAATCTGACAATATATGATTCTAGCACCAAGCGAATGCAGATGCATTCTTTTGGTATTTTATAGTATTGAATAGATCTCGATAATAAATTCAGTAAATCTTATAAACGCTTTGAAATGAGAGCAATAAGTGTAATGAAAACCTCTGATATTTTTGCCATTCCATTAAACAATGTTGAAGTTATAAAACTCGGTTAATCAATGTCATACAGACGCACAGTCAAAGTACAAATTAGTACGGATAACGGTGGTCCACTTGTAAACACCATATACGAGAGATGCTCTAGTGATGCCACCGATGTCTTATCGATGTTCCAATTAACACTTATTTTATCGATTGAACATCGATGGATTTGCAGACATAATACTTACTGAACGATTGAAGTTGTCGATATGATATTAATTAAAATTCACTGTTAATTGTAATATTTGAAGTCTCCGTTTAATTTATTGCTGTTAATTGACTTATTATCTGTGGAATTGTAATGATTTATCGTATTCGTGCCGAGTAATTTTACTACTGATTTCGTTCAGTCAATAAAATATAATTTAGGTCTGTTGGATTAATGGAGCAAATAAAAACACAAGTTTTAATTTTACCTAAATATCATCACGCCTGCAATCCTCAAAGAATAGGCAGAGTCCAAAAGCAACAAGTTCCCTCCTTTCTTCCTTGGGTGAAGTAGAAAATTGTGAAAAAGAAGTGACAAGTAGCTAACTTGTTGTCTACAACAGTACAAACCCAATACACCATTATTCGCCTTTTACGACGTGCTAGGCAAGGAACACAGATGGCACATTGGGGCTGACTTGGGTGGGATCCCATCCCACCCAAGTCAGCCCCAATGTTATTTATGCAATACCTAAAATAAAAGATACAATCTATATAAATTTGAACCATGTTGGTCTGGGACTTAAAAAGAATGTACCAACTGTGGTTCTTGCCTAGCATGTCGTAGGGGACTAATGGTATATCGGGTTTTGGGTATGTGATTGTGTAGGTGACAAGCTGGCCGCTTGATACTAATTTTTCACAATTTTCCGTCTAACCCAGCCCAGTTTTGTTTTTGGCAGAATGTGGTTAAAGGGGCCTGCTGCCCCTTTGACTCTGCTTACCCCTTTAGGGATTATGGGCGTGATGTTATGTATGTATGTAATCTATATAAAAGTTATGTTTTCAAGACCGAACTACGCATTAGTTACTGTTTAAAATGGTTGTCAGTATCTCACTATAATAAAAACATAATTTGATTATGGTAATACAAGCGCACTTAATTGCAAAACACTTCCTTCCTCTCATTATAATACCGACAAGTAAGTATAATCTAATTAGTGATCACGTACCCAAAACCAGAAACCACAATACGTGATCATATCAAACCCATAAATTTAATTATACCAATCAATTCCTATTGCGAAACACGCAAAAAATCTATTTTCAACGATCAATGTCAGCACAAATAGATTTATACATCCTTGTAACATTTCGTGACTTTGGACACTTTCGATCTTTTTTATCGGGGCAGCGACAAAAGATCGTATCTGTCGCTCCGTTACCAATAGAATCACTTTTTTGTACCACGCGTACTACAGGTAGACTCATTTTACAATGTTGTTGCTCAATATATCTATGTGTTTTTGTTGGGAAACAGACAATATTTAAAAAAAAACATTTAACGACGAAGCGCTTTTACATTTATAGTTGCCGTGTTGGAATTAAATTTGCCACAAAAATGCTTTTGTCACTCGCAACTCCAAAACATAGACTTATTGTCGGATTGGAAAGAAACAATGTACGTTTGTGGCCACACGTTCGTTTCTTTGCTAAAATTCTAGCTTTTCACCATACTTTAAAATACAAATTCCGAGATATATAATTATTATTATATTATATAATAATTGTTTTTGACTGGCTCGATAGCGCATTTGAAAGTGGCCCTACCCCATGCGCCAAGAATTGTGGGTTCCATCCCCATTCATGATAAACATTCGTGTGATGAATATTTGTGTGTGTTCTGTGTCTGGGTGTTAATATCCAATATTTAAGTATATATTTGTAATATTGCTGTTGTTTCTGATATCCGTAACACAAAGTACTTAAGCTAGTTACTTCAGAGTGAGAGATCAATGTATGTGGTGTAGTCTGTTATTTATTTTATCGACATCGATATAAATAGATGGGAACAAACATCACTGTGTTTAGCAAGAACAATGGATGATCATAAGCGTCCCACCGTGACGACGCCGGCGCATCCCAACTTTATTGTGTGGCTACCATGAAATAAGTTTAAATTAGGATAATAAAATAAAACAGCTATAACTATAACAACTATTTTCAATGTGATTCGTATTATTATGTACTGAAAAAGAGCAGATATATAATCTTAATAGTATATAGGACTTAAAAACAATGTACCAGCTATGTGCCGTATCTACCATATTGTAAAAGCCGACTAATTGTGTATTGGGTTTTGCATATGATATTGTGTAGATTGCTTATACTTTACATTTCTAGCCAATTTCCACAATCTTCCATCTAACACAAGTCTATTTTGTTTTGAAGCTTAAAATGGTTAAAAGGGATTATTTACTAAGCAGCTTTGTCCTTCAGGGATTACAGGCTTTATAGGTTGAGACCAGGTGTCATAGTTGACTTTTGAGACTGTCCCCGAATTTCCTTACATCAAGTACACCCTACACGCATCTGTCTGTCGCAGACAGTATGTTACGCGGTCGCTCCCATGACCCAATGTCGCGGCAAAAACATGGCAAGTGCGCCCGCGCATCTTTGCGGTACATTGCTCTGGGACCGGACGAATGCGCTAAACGATGTTGATGGGCGAATAACGTTGATAAGGTTGCACTGAGGCTCATTAATTAAGACAGCCTCGTGTAATAAAGTTAAGAACTCGAATTCTCAGCCAGCGTTCTGACTGGCCCGTTGGTCGAGTGTTCAGAGATGCTGGCCACGAAACCAAGGGTCACGGGTTCGAATCCCGCTAGGAGCAAATGTTTAGTGAGATGAACATGGATATTTGTACTCGAGTCATGCATATTTATAAGTATATTTAAGTATGTCTATCCGTTCACTTAGTATCCATAGTAAAAGTATAAGCTTAGTTTGGAACTAGGGAATTGGTCAGTCTGGAGAATATATTTACTTATCAGTTTATGACGTCACTAGTTCGTATAGTCAACCGACTAAATAATAAACAGTTTTTGTAAAATTTTAAATCGTAGCCGCAATATAAATGAAAATAAATAAGGTTTTACAACATATTACGATACTTTCTTTTACGGAATTTATATTACAAAATTAGATATAAATATCAACAGCCCTATTGTTTCAATGTAATAATCTGACACCTAAAACTGGTTTTTAATTAAACCAGTCATTATAGTATTAGTAATAAATAAATTATCATCAAACAAAATATCAAACAGATTCGTCGAAATATTGTAACTTTATTACCATATTCTGTTCACTAATGCAAATTATGTTAGAATAAGTATAATAGCTTTCTGAATTAGAATGTGTATTAATTATCTCGGGCCCAAGGCCGTCTTCTTCCGAACCTTGTCAGCCGGCCTTAGTGACATTTGTTGGCAGGTGACAATTCGCATATTTAGGTGACTTACCGTATATTAGTTACCAAGTTGATCTGCAATATTTATCCAATAAAAACAAAATCGAAGGGCTGTCATTTTCTAAAAAAATTCTAAATTCAATTGACAGGCCCGCTGGTCGAGTGGTAAGAGACCCTGGCTATGAAACCAAGGGTCGCGGGTTTGAATCTCGCTAGAGGCAAATGTTTCGTGTGATGAACATGGACATTTGTACTCGAGACATGGATGTTTATAAACATATTTAAGTATTTCTCTCCGTTCGCCTACTATCCATAGCACGAGCTTTCGTTTAGTTTGGAACTAGGGAATTGGTGAGTCAGTCTGGAGAATTTATTATTATTTATCTTTATATATTTTGTCTCAGCATCTTAGCTGGTGACTAAATTTTTCCTGTGGGTCTGGTTGGTTATAAGGTTCGTCCTGTAGGAATCGTCTAACAATTCGGCAAGTGTTAAGTATAGCGGCTTTCTGCATTGTTATATATGAATTTTCTGGAAGAGTTAATAATTTAATGCCATAGTGAAGGTGATGAGGGATGACTCCTGTATTGGAGTACCAGTACAGGTACCAGTGGCTCAATATATACTTTGCTTAAATTCCAAATTCTTATTATTTATTACTATTAATAATTTTTGTTATATATTTAATTTTATGGAACTACACGTACATATATATCATGATACAATCATCAAAGGGGTGTACAAAAGGAAGAAAAAACAAAAGCAATTTTTATTTAAAGTATTCATAGATCCATTACACACATACATAGCAGAGTAAATTTTTATGTATGCTGATATAAAATACCACAATATAAGCTGTGTGTGAAACAAGCCCTATTCGAGTTGACAGTAAATATATATTGTAAATATCTTTTAACATTTACTTAACACATTTATATGTATGAAATAGGTACTTGTAAATTACTACTTAAGCTACCAGTCCAGTTCGAATCTGTTAACTAGTATATATAATAATAACACCGGTCGGCCTGTCCGTTTGTCACTGGTTTATGTAACGCATTATGCAACACTTCAATATCTGCACTTAGTATCGCATTGGGTGTTGGTAGTGGAATAGATACAGGGTGATTGCAGTTTGTAACTAAGTTGCATTTAATGTTTTTATGTTTTTGAGTATCAGCGTGTTTCTTTACAAGCTTTTAATTAACTTTCAATATGAGTTCTAATAATAAATCTGTTATTGAAGCTAAAACGAACTTTAGACTAAAAAGCTACATACATAACATAACATGACGCCCATAATCCCTGAAGGGGTAGGCAGAATCAAAGAGGCAGCATACCCCACACACATTCAGCCAAAAATAAAACCGGCCTGGGTTAGATGGAAAATTGTGAAAAAGCAGTGACAAGCGGCTAAACTGTCGCCCATACAATCACATACCCAAAACCCGATAAAAAGCTAATTACGTCGAATTTGATTAAATTCGAAAATTTGGGAAAAATTTTGAAACCTGCATATTCTAACACTATGTATGTGCAACCAAGGGTAATGAAGATCAGATCGGCAGTCGTTTCAATGTAGTTACCAGATTCGCTAAATCCAGGATCATGTTTACACGCCGACTAAACACGAGACATAACGCTAGGATGATGATGTTGATCTTTTTTCTAGATCAACAGTATGGGGCTCTACTAATTGTCTAGTCTCTGATTTTGGCAATGGTCCAGACTTTCCATCGAACGGATGGTGGACTAGTTCGACTTCCGTACCGGTGCAAATGTATTTGATTTCGATAATATTTCAATAAAATACACTTTAGATTTCTATACACGATATTTAATATGGTAATATGGAGTACACACAAAAGCACTGACATTAGAAAAGACAGCGTAACAAGCATATAAAATATATACGGTTAAAAAAAAATACTCAGTCGAATTGAGAACCTCCTCCTTTTTTTTTTTGAAGTCGGTAAAAAATAAGAACATCCTCCTTTTTTTGAAGTCGGTTGAAAAATGAAAACATTTATAAAGACATATTTAAAAAAATCTACTTATCTTATAAATTTGTATTTATGCAACAAAATATACCTAATTATTAATAGGTATTTGTATAAAATCTGGGGAAGTGTCAGGTCTGGGTATTAGATTAAGTGAACAACCTATAGGCACACTCAATTACGTTGTGAACTCAATTTTGATTGTCAGTATTCTCAAACGAATCTCAATTCACGCACATTTATTTATTATGTAATTCATGAATGCAGTTCTCATTATATTATAATTGCAATTGCAATTAAGTTATCTTAATGTTAATTCCATTTATTTTATTTGTTCCTGAATAACAAAGTTAATGTTTTGTTTACTATTGAGAGTAATTTTATATCCCGGAATTTGCTAAGGGAGGAACACTGAGCCCGGTTGTATAGTGTAAAGTAAGCCTTCTTTAAATAACTGACTGTTTAGTTGCTCAGTCCATATTAGTCTGAGACTTCAAAATAGTGTTCAAATGTGTTCCTTGTCTAGTATCTCGTAAAAGCCGACACATGGTCTATTGGGTTTATGATACTATACCCTTTGAAAAGGGAGCGGTGGTAGCTCAATGGTAAGGAGACGCGCCTCTTAACCGAGGAGTGTGGGTTCAAACCCGGGCACGTACCTCTGGATTTTTCAAATCTATGTTTACGTATTTTTACCACCAGCTCGACGGTGAAGGAAAATATCGTGATGAAACCTGCAAATTCAAACAACTTTGGATTTTTAACCATGATCCAAAAAAAAAATTCTCTGGTTCCCCTATCTTAGGGTTACGAAGGCCCGATCGGCAGTCGCTTGAATGTAATTACCAGACTCGCTAAATCCCGGATCATGGTCTAAGCGGACCCCGTGTTAACACGGGACATAACGCTAGGAAGATGATGATGACCCTTTGAAAAGGGTTAGAGCAATCTTAGCTTAAGTTTAACTTCAGCTTGTTTAAGATGAGATCTCTAACTAACTAACTAACTAAACTTCATGCCATTTCCCTAGCGGGGTAGGCAGAGAACCGAACGCCATATGGCACGATCCTTACACACCTCACTCGCCTTTTCATACAGGCTCTACGGTAAGTCCAACCTATATTTAAATGTTTAAGTAAATGTACATTCTAAGATGAGTCACTCGTTTAACTTAACTTGGCTTAGGAATAAAAGTTAAATTATACAAGTTGTGGGTGTATTTATATCTAAGGACAGTTATTCGAACCGAAAACCACTTACAGCTTAAAATAAGGCAACTTGTCTCTGCTTATTTGTAAACTTTATTAAATATAAACAAGCAACGTAATGTTGAAACCGATAACTGGCTCGATGGCGCATTCGGTAGTGACCCTGCCCCATGCGCCAAGAGTTGTAGGTTTGATCCCCACCCAGGACAAACATTTGTGAGATGAATACTTGTGATTGTTCTGTGGCTGGGTGTTAATATCCAATATTTAAGTATATATTTGTAATAATACCACTGTGATATCCGTAACACAAGTGCTTAGGCTACTTACCTCGGAGTCAGTTCAATGTATATGATGTCGTCGGATATTTATATATAAAAAAAACTACTATAGAACGTTTTCACAGTAAACTTTGTATGTATATCTCAGTAAATAAATAAATAAGTAAATAAGTTGACAGGCACCTTGGTTGAGTGGTCAGAGACCCTGCCCACGAAACCAAGTGTCGTTCGAATCCCGCTAGAAGCAAATGTTTCGTGTGATGGACATTTGTACTCGAGTCATGGATGTTTATAAACGTATTTAAGTATGTCTATCCGTTCACCTAGTATATATACCACAAGCATACATGCTTAGTTTGGAACTAGGGAATTAGTATAACTAACTAACTAACTAACTAACTAAGTAACTAAACTTCATGCCACTTCCCCGCTAGGGAATTAGTATGTTAAGTTTTTTATAAGTTTACGTTGTAAAGCTTATACTGTGTACAGCCTACGACAGATATGCGCTGGTCTAATTAAAACCACTGTTGCATAATCTGAACTGCCTTGAACCTGTTACAGATATTAACTATAAGCCACGTTAATTGTCGCAAACTTGTTTCCTTTCATTTTTTAATGAATTTGCAAAGGGCAAGTGGCTGATTGGAATACATTATGTCTATATAATAATTGAATCAGAAATTACTTTGTTCTACATGGTCTAAAAACAGGTCTGAGCTAGACTTAGTCAATCCATCAACGCTGTAACTCACACGTACCTATATATTACTAGCTTCTGCCCGCGGCTTCGCTTGCTTAGTACATTGATAAAACATAGCCTATATGTTATTTGGGTGTCTGAGCTATATCATTCTAAAGTTTCAATTAAATCCATTCAGTAGTTTTTGCGTGGAAGAGTAACAAACATCCATCCATACAAACTTGCGTTTCCAATATTGGTAGGATTATAAGGATACGCCAATGCAGTAAGTCAGTGCATATAGTCACAAATAAAATTTGGTGCACTGTACCGGCTTATTGAGTTAACTTAAAATTGCATCATAGTGAGTGACTGAGTGAGCCGTGAAGTGGTAAACTCCTGGATAGATGAATCATTCTAGTCTAGCGCAGTGCGCACGCGCCGACGCATTTTGAAGAAGTAAGTTGACAATTTTACCGCTGTGAACAGAGTGCGATAGAAAAATGTCCATGTCCGACTACATCACATACATTGATCTGACTCCGAGCTAAGTAGCTTAAGAACTTGTGTTACGGATATTAGACTTAACAGTGGTATTACAAATAACTTAAATATTAGATATTAACACCCAGACACAGAACAAACACAAGTATTCATCACACGAATGTTTGTATTGGTTGGGGATCGAACCCACAACTTTTGGCGCATAGGACAGAGTCACTACCCAATGCACTATCGAGCCAGTCAAATGGCGGAATAACTCAGTGTTACATAAAACATTAAGTGTAGTCTAAGCAGGAAGATTTTTTACTATCCACTTTAATCTACATAATTTAATAACATGAGAAAAAACTTGTCAAAAGTTTTGACCTTTAAAATCAGCTTTGTACTATAATTATAAAATCTAACTGTAATTTTAACAACCCGTTTATTTTTATAAATATAAATAAATTTTATTTGATAGCAATTTTTTGGGTAATAATTATTATTTATGTGGTTTTTATGATATTATAGCATAGCATAGCATAGCATCACGCCCGTAATCCCCGAAGGGAAACACTAAGAAATCAATTTTCGTATCGTCACTTCGCATTAAATGTGAAAGTCCTTATCGTGCTAACAACCAACTAAATGATTCGCTCAAGTGCTGTATACGTAATTTTCTCATTACTCGTTGACATGTGAGAATTAAATAACACTTATGAAACTCAGTCCCACTAATTTAATTAGGCATAGAACTTGCATTTCATGAATATATCTTGCCTCTTGTTAAGATAACGATGTACATTGAGCTATAATATTAAATAAAAAGCATTTGAACATCTTTTTAATTTGTTATTTGTCTTATCGATATTTATTTCCAGCGATTATTAGCATTGCATCATTTTTTCACAGTTTCAATGTCAATAAATAAACAAATAAATATCAGACGACATCACATACAAATAGCGCGCGAGATGAATGCAGTCGGGGCCTGGGACGAGACATACCTGAGCTCTGCATTCAACGCGCGCGCTATCTGTACATTGATCTGATTCCTAGGTAAGTAGCTTAAGCATTTGTGTTACGGATATCAGAATCAACAGTGGTATTACAAATATATACTTAAATATTCAATATTAACACCCAGACACAGAACAAACACAAAAATGCGACTAATGGTGTTCTAGCATAAGTATTAGGTTCGTGATTGCGACAAGCTATAATACTTGTCGCTACTCTCTGTATGGATTTTTCCAGCTTACTCAACAGAATTTTATTTTTGGCTAAAAAACTAATCGCTCTGCCCACCTTCGGGGTTGTGGTTGTCTAAGTATTTATATAAAAACCTTAAACTAATTCTAGTGAAGGCTGGCTCTAAAAAACGAAAATCAAAGCTATTCTTATTATCCAATTAACAAAAAGGAAACATTAATTGAAATTTGATATCTGGCCCGTTGGTCGAGTGGTCAGAAAACCTTGCGCGGGTCCGAATCCCGCTAGGGGAATGTTTCGTGTGATGAACATGGACATTTATACTTGAGTCATGAATAATTCACCTAGTATCCATTGCATAAGCCTTACTTAGTTTGGACCTATTTGGTGTGTCAGTCTGAAGAATTTATTATTATTATTATTTATTTATTACATCGAACCTATTATATCACTCTGAACAGAACCGAAAACTTGTTTTAACTTCAATCCATCATTCTGATTACCTAAATGAGGGCAATTTAATAAAATTAAATATAGTTTATTTGCACACTGATCATTAATTAATATGTATGAAGGAATAATTTTCGCCTATTTAATTATTTATTTAGATCAAACGCCTGAAGTATTTATGCCTCGGTTTGTATAAATGGATTGAATCATAAACGCTCATGTTTATCTTATGATTTATCAAATGATTTCCAGGTCATTGTGCTTAGTCATAAATCATTATTGCTTGATTTCAAGGATGCTGATGAATAGAATAAAATAGAAGTTGGTTTAACTGCAAACTCTTATATACTAAGTGACTATAATGCAGTTAATTTACTTTATCTATACTTATATTATAAAGCTGAAGAGTTTGTTTGTCAAGTTTGCTTGAACGCGCTAATGTCAGGAACTACTGGTCCGATTGAAATGATTTCAGTATTAGATAGCCCATTTATCGATGAAGGCTATAGACTATATAACATTAACCATAAACGCGAGTGAAGCTGCGGGTACAGCTAGTTTTTTTATTTAATAATTAATTTATACGTGCAAAAATAAATAAATACATACATATATAACATTATGCCCATAATCCTCGAAGGGGTAGGCAGAGTCAACGGGGCAGCAGGCCCCTTTAACCACATTCAGCCAAAAAAAAAAACTAGGCTGGTTTAGATTGAAATAAATAAAATAAATACGTAGATACATATATACAATGACGCCCGCAATCCCCGAAGGGGTTGGCAAGGCGAACAAATTCTATGCTGGACTCTTTCGAGGACAATAAAGTTACTTAAATCACGTTAAGTAAAAGATGGAATTGTATTAAGTTGGATGAAAAACTGTGAAAAGTTAGTTGTCTTTAACGACATGCTAGGCAAGGAACAGTTCGTACAATTTTTTTGAGTCTCATACAATCACGGGATACTACATGATGCATAAATAATGTAATGTATGTATAAATAATGTTAAGTAAATTACTTCACTACATATTATAAAACAAAGTCCATCGTTGTGTCTGTGTCTGTCTGTCTGTTCGCGATAAACTTTAAAACAACTGCACGGATTTTCATGCGGTTTTCACCAATAGATAAGAGTGATTCTTGAGAAAGGTTTAGATTTGTAATTTGTTAAGTTTTTGTATATATTGGCTGAAATATAGTGATATTTGTTGGAGGTGTCGAAAATAATTAAGCCGTCACGCGGGCGGAGCCGCGAGCGAAAACTAGTGCTGTGTATATCTTGCAGTGGACTACAGAATGTCTTTAAACACCTAACACTTACATAAGCTCATTGCGATATCGTGTGGCAAATCTCGTATAGGTTAATAGGACGTGGTCGTAACTTCCGATATTTGACCACGTTATATTATTTATTTATATTTATATTAATTTGTTTTGATGTATGAACTAAAATTAGGACAGGCTAAAGAGATTACTAGGTTTACATGTTATATACGTCTAGACGTATACATTAGTGTTGCCGTTCGATGGTTTCGAATATCGGTTGTCAATCGATAGCCTATCGATTGTTAAAAAAATTGATAGTATCGATAGTCTATCGATACTGCAATGCTATCCAATGTTTACCGATAGTATTGCACTGACAGAGACATCGATACTATCGATACTATCGATTGTCCTATCGATCGCATAGATGCTTTTAGCGTTTAACTATCGATTTTTCAGCAACACTAGTATACATGTTAAGTAATATGCCTAAATGGACCAAATATTAGATCTTAGAAAAATTACAACGAGCAAGCAATGAAATGTTCATGTCGTAGGAAATATTTTCTTTGACTGGCTCGATGGCGCATTCGGTAGTGACCCTGCCCCATGCGCCAAGAGTTGTGGGTTCGATCCCCACCCAGGACAAATATTCGTATAATGAATACTTGTGTTTGTTCTGTGTCTGGGTGTTAATATCCAATATTTAAGTATATATTCGTAATACCACTGTTGATTCTGATATCTGTAACACAAGTACTTAAGCTACTTACCTCGGAGTCAGATCAATGTATGTGATGTTGTCGGAAATATCCAAAAAGAATATCTCAAGTTTAAACAAATATCTACATATATATCTTAAGAAGCTGTTTCTTGGTTTTGCTAAGTATGAATAATTAAACTTAGATACTAATATAATTTGCAACATTTTATCGCTTATATACATATGTGTATAAGTGTAAAGGCCTTGTTTGAGCAATGTTTCGCCGTTGACACATTGTTGCGACTTCCGCGTGCAAGACCTAGGTTAGCGTCCCATTTAGACCTAGGTTTCATAGGCATAGCTTTTAGCATTTCACTTGAGTTATAAAACAGTAGATTGAATAACAGTGAGGTAACACCGTGTCGCCATTAAAATTACTTAAAGTAATAGTCTCTTAACTGATATTCAAGTATCACAGAATAGGTTCTGTGATACTTACTGTAAGCCCATAATAATAATACATACTGTAAGCCCTAGGGGGCTTTCAATACTACTTAGTCATATTTGATTACTTATAAATAAATAAATTCTTCAGACTGATACACCAATTCCCTAGTCCCAAACAAAGCTTTTAAGCTTGTGCTATGGATACTAGGTGAAAGGATAGAAATAATTAAATACGTTTATAAACATCCATGACTCGAGTACAAATATCCATGTTCATCACACGAAATATTTATTTACCCCTAGCGGGATTCTAACCCACAATCCTTTCGTGGCCAGGGTCTCTGACCACTCGACCAACGGGCAGTCTTAACTTACTGAGAAATGTCTTGTTTTAAAACTTAATTTAAGATGCAGACATAGTGGCATGTCCTAGACTTTAAATTTCACAATCTAATGTGACCTCCGTCGTTTGTTGTGATCCGTACCTTGAATTATTTCCTTGTGTAAGGATTGTGCTATATGGCGTTCGGTTCTCTGCCAACCCGCTAGGAAAGTGGCGTGAAGTTTAGTAGCAGTAGTGTCAAATACGCCACTGTGAACTTCACTATACCTTATACAATAGTTCACTGTTATTGTTCGTATACTGTGGTTATGCTTGACTATACTAACGTTTCACTAAGACATAAGTTTCATAGCCATTAGTTAAGATTACGAACGTAAACAGATTGAATATCTCCACTCCTTTCTCTTTGTAATCCAGTGAAGATGGCCGTAATAGCGGGGATATTGCTAAGATTGATTAGAAATTATAAGTGCAAATGAACCGGACATTATACATTAATCATCTGGTAAGTAGGTGATAAGCCTTTGAAGTGGCAGAATCATTTCTTGAATACCCAACACAATCGTGTTTGTCCCACTAATGGAATCAAAATGTCCCATCTTAGTGTAAGACTTAAAAATAATGTACCAATTACCTTGCCTAGAATGTTGTAAAATGTGACTTGTGGTGTAATGGGTATTAAGTTTATGTGTTTCTGTAGGTGACAAGCCAGTCTTACCTAGCACTACATTTTTCATAATTTTCAATCTAACCCAGTACTACTACACTACTTTGATTCTGCTTACTTCTTGAAATAATAATAAATAATAATAATAAATATCCGACTACATCACATACATTGATCTGACTCCGAGGTAAGTAGCTTAAGCACTAGTGTTACAGATATCAGAATCAACAGTGGAATTACGAATATATACTTAATATTGTTAATATTGGATATTAACACCCAGACACAGAACAAACACAAGTATTCATCATACGATTGTTTGTCCTGGGTGGGAATCGAACCCACAACTCTTGGCGCATGGGGCAGGGTCACTACCGAATGCGCCATCGAGTCAGTCTAAATGAAATTAGGGCATGATGCATGTCTCATATGATTCTTATACGAATTAATGTCTCATATGTATTGGATACAGTTATATTGATATCATACACAAACATATACACAAATGGCGTAAACATCCTTATTTAGAGGTGCCGTTAAAACAAAATGGCGTTATAGACTGACTTCCCATTAGGTTAACTGTCTACAATCTCACGATGCCCATGCAAAGTAACGATACCCCTTTATCCTATGGAGGAGGGAGAGATCTCATCCTTCAGTTTGATAGGATCTTGCCATAAAAATTTGCTTTTTCTACATACATCACGCTCATAATCTCCGAAGGGGTAGGCAGAGACAACATAGCAGCGGGCGTCCACATTTAAAAAATAAAATTGTGCTGAGTTAGATGGAAAATTGCAAAAATTAGTGATAATAGTGGCTAGCCCGTCGACTACACACACAAAACCCAATATACCATTAGTCACCTTTTACGACGTGCAAAGCAAGGAACACAGTTGGCACAGTCTTTTTAAGTCCCAGACTAACATGGACATGGGATTTTTTACATTTCTTAGTCTTTTCATGCATGTTTGTGTCTTTGAAGACAACATCGAATGTTGAACGTGAAATAAACCGATGTATGACCTCATACAAACAGTATTTGGGCTCGTCTGGGAGTGTAGAGTTGGTTTTCTCATCACGTAGTGAACATGTTTGCATATGCTCACTCGGAGATATACATGTTTTTAGTGGTTTGCACATTTTTAAGATGCCTCAATCTCGATTGTAGGTTGATGTCATTGTCATGGAAAACATATTTGCAAGGATCCAAGCGGTGGCAGCTCAATGGTAAGGACACGCGCCTCTTAACCGAGGAGTGCGGGTTCAAACCCGGGCATGTACCTCTAGATTTTTCAAATCTATATACATATTTATACCACTAGCTCGACGGTGAGGGAAAACATCGTGATGAAACCTGCAAATTCAAACAACTTTGAATTTGTAACCATGATCCAAAAATTGTCTGGTTCCCCTAGGTATCTTACAAAGGTCAGATCGGCAGTCGCTTCAATGTAATTACCAGACTCGCTAAATCCTGGATCATGGTCTAAGTGGCCCCGTCTAAGCACGCTAGGAAGATGATGATATTTGCAAGGATCCGATGATATTTTACCATACGCTTACATTTCAACTGAAAATACCGTTTCGAACCCAACCGCAAACATTAAATTTCTTTTCATTCACTAATACATTGACAAACGTTTAAAAGAGGATAACGTGATTTAAACGATACGCCAAAAAAGACAGCTACTGTTTTACGAATCATGTGTCATTTACATTGGGCTGGAGTGTAGAAAAAAGATCTCAATTGGGATCTTTTTAAGAATTCAAGTTTAGGGCGCTTATGATATATCCGCCTATTATTTATTTATTTATGGTATTATTACAAGGATCGAACTTTTAACCTGACTCCATCATCACTCTTTATATATATTTTGCGAAAAAATCATCTGGCACTCAAAGATTTTTTTTATTTTAATTTTTTATTTCTTTAAGTCAGAATATTTTTTTTGTGATTCTATATATCCTACTTCAAGGCTGTAACTTTCATACCACGAAGAAATTGCCATAACCCAGTCTAGCTGTGCGCAGGCGCAGCGCAGTTTCGCCTCTCGTTAACCTTAAAACTAATCGCAAACACTATCTAAAATTGTTTTACTTTCGCGCATGGCAACTTTGTAAACAAACAGAAAGTTTTATTACACCTGTACGGACAATGTTGTGGTTGTCACGTTTGTAAAAGGGGACATTGAACTTAGTAACGACATTTTTCTGAAAACCTCAATAACGGAAAATGTGCTTAAAAGAAAATGACTGACTTAAAGACGCCACAGAATGAAATTAGTTATCTTTGATCTTTATAATTTTTTAAGTAAAAAGAAGTATTTTTTTTTCTGTAAATTACAGAATTTGTGTGCGGCCTGATAGCAATTCGAACAACTTTTAGAATTTTTGAATGCAGTTTAATAAGTTTTTTCTCAAAATTCTTTAAATAAAAGAAAGTTACACTTATAGCAAAATAGTCTGCGCAGACTAAGAAGACGGCAAAAGCTAATGATATAATAACCCATTCATGCCACCGGAAACTTCAGTTTTGTAACCCAGCGATTGTCCATTACCCAACTTCACCGATCAGCTATAATGAGTGTCCATTGAAGGCGGTCACGAGCAAGCCGGGTCGGCTTTTATTTGTCTTGCATGACAGGTGTCAGTCTGAATTTGACCCAGTTGTAATTAGGCTGTTTTTTGAGTCACGTCTTTCATCCGTTGTGTGGTAATTTTTAGCAAGCAAAATTACCACGTTTTAGATTTTATTTGATCTATTATGGCAATGATGAAACGAAAAACCGGCAGTGTAGACACTACATAACTGATTTTGATAAATGAGCGAGACGAAATGAAAGAGAGGGAGAGAAAAAAATATATATGTCATATTAAACAACTGTAAAAAAATACTAACAACTATTCGTACGATTATACAAAATGAAGTCGGTTTAAACAATAATAAAATAAAACAAAGTATAACTAAGCAATAATTTAATATCGTAAAATATCTGCATATCCACATTTAATGATGTTTGTGTAAACTTCCACAAAAAACGCCTTAGCCTGGCGTCAGCAAAAACTGAGAAACGAAAACTAGCTGAAGTAATTTCTACGACACTCATCAGTGTGATGATCAAAGTGTCAGATGCGATCGGAACACATCAAAGAAAACAGCAAGCAACATGGCACGCAAAAACCTAATCACATTCGAGCTACTGTAGCAATAAAACCAATTCAACACAGAATAAAGAGTAGACAGATAGCGTGGTGTCCAATAAACCTGTTCCTTGACAAAACCGTGACCCTAATTGGCAGTGAAAGTGCAGAGCCTCGGGCCCTTTGCAAGAAAGCGAACCAAGACCACATTGTGGCGACCACTCTCTCTGAAACCAAACAATGTCCATGCAAAATAGTTGGCAGACAAAATAGCAACCATTTGGTTTCTGAAGTGGTTGCCCGTTTGACAAAAGGATTTAGTGTGTAGGTAGCGTAATAATTCTTTCATGCAGAAGTTGACGCGTCTGTAACAGTTTCAATGCAATCGTTATGTAATTGTTAACACGACTGATTTTTATGAGTGCTTGCAATAAATTATGAGTTCTGTTTACGAGTACCATGTTATACATTATATAAATATTGGCCTGTATCAATACATATTAGGTTGTTTATGATCGATTATTTGGCAATCGTAGTCCATCGAACTAACTCGTTTTTAGTCTGCCCTACTAACATTATAAATGGATGTTTGTTACTCTTTCACGCGATAACTACTGAATGGATTTTAATGAAACTTTACAATAATATAGCTCATACACTCGAATAACACATAAGCTATGTTGTAACGATGTAAAGCCGAAGGCAGAAGCTAGTTACTATATAATAGAAGTAGACATTGAACATCTAGAAAAACTTGTGATTAAGTTTATCTGGAATAATTCTGCTAAAAATAGTTCTGTCACTGCTCTATGATTGCTTATCGGATTTTACAGATTAATAGCGAGATTGAGCGATATGTTAATTGGTCGAGGATTATATAGTATTGTTTCTATTGATCAACAGTTGAGATTTTGTACACATACTTGATACTCGTTGATTTAGTAAATACTATAGATAATACAAAAGTAACATATTTCTTACTGTCAGCTTTCAATTCTTTCATCTTGCAGCAAGACTTTATCTTTGCTGTGATGAAGGGAACAGGTTTTTTTTGTAATCAAAATTACAATACTACGATGTGAAGGACCTTTCGGATATAAATCTCGTAGCAGTAGGTATAAGGTATGGAATCAAAAGGATATTTTTGGAAAAGAAGGCACTGAATACAAATGCTCTTTGATCAAGTTGCCGATGTGTCAGAAATAATATTTTTGAACCGTTACCTTGTTGTATTTTTTGGCAGTGGAGTTTAAAGGATCGTTAAAGGTCATTGACATGCTGCATAATATATCGTTTATATTTAATTCTTAACAATATAAAAAAAATCAACATTATTGATTTTCAAAGGTCAGTTCAAAATAATACATACATAGATACATAACATCACGCTTTTAATCCCCGAAGGGGTAGGCAGAGTCAAAGGGGCAGCAGGCTCCTTTAACCACATTCAGCCAGAAATAAAACTGGTCTGGATTAGATGAAAAATAATTCCACCGGTAAATTATTAAACGGATTATTTTAGAAGGTACTTCGTATATGCTTTGTAAACTTACTACTCCATAAACAATGTCATTTTAAAATTACACGCAGTTGTTAAAAACTTTCTTCTTATATTGACAGTAGAGCCGCTGAATACAGAGACTCTGCTGAATGTGGTCTAAGCTTATTACTCCTTGTATTTCGCTACCTTTTCGGGAATCACTGGCATGATATATGTATGTGTAAAAACAACTAAATTAAAGTCGTGTCCTGATAAAGAGCTGCGATGATCTAGTTTTTAGCGACATTCTTTCAGCAGCAAACGTGCAGATATTAACTCCTCGTTTTCACGCTCGGCGGTGCGCAGGAGTGCCGATGGCCGATCTGCGATGTTACGTTGTGATTGCGCTGTTTATGTTTGGTCTAAGTACCTACAATGTTGTTATTTACTAGCGTTTTCCAGCGGGTTGCGTTAATTTCAAGTTAAATATGCTATGAGGCTACGTCAGCTGGTCATGCTACATCAATTTACATGTTATGTTTTTGAACAACTATAAATTCATAATATTGTGTTTGGTTCAATTCATTTTGTAAGGGAGTCCAATAACTTAATTTGCAAGAAATTGATTTTTATCTGTCTGGGTGTTAATATCCAATATTTAAGTATATATTTGTAATACCACTGTTGATTCTGATATCCGTAACACAAGTGCTTAAGCTACTTACCTCGGAGTCAGATCAATGTATGTGATGTAGTCGGATATTTATTTCCGATTTTAATTGGTACTTTTACTTAAAAGTATAAAAAAAATGTTAATCCTTTTTACATCTCATGTTGAAGTAGGCATGAAAATATGTAGTTACAATGCTTTCATTTAAGATATAATGTATCGCATTTCCTTTAATAGGATTCAAGCCTTTGTTTGTGTCCAATTTTATTTGCTTAGAAGACTTGTAGACGAAAGACGTAGCTAAATATAATAATAAATATTATCCCACAACATCACATACATTGATCTGACTCCGAGCTAAGTAGCTTAAAGCACTTGTGTTACGGATATCAGAATCAACAGTGGTATTACAAATATTTACTTAAATATCATTACACTATTATCAATTACACCCAGACACAGAACAAGCACAAGTATTCATCACACGAATGTTTGTCTTGAGTGGCGATCGAATCCACAACTCTTGGCGCATGGGGCAGGGTCACTACCGAATGCGCCATCGAGCCAGTCATATCCGCTATATATATGAGTACACTAGCTGTGCCCGCGGTTTCACCTACATTTATGGTTAATGTTATATAGCCTATAGCCTGCCTCGATAAATGGACTATATAACACTGAAATATTTTTTTAAATCAGATCACTAGTTCTTGAGATTAGCGCTTTCAAGCAAACACATAAACAAACTGATCAGCTTTATAATATTAGTACCTAAGTATAGATTAAACAATTTCGAAACAGAAGACGACCCATTGACCTCTTAAAAGATGCAAATTAATTTTAATCACTGCAATGAAACCTGCAATTAATACCACCTACAATCAAATGCAAATGTTTTCTTTTTACATCTATCGAGTTTCATAAGAAGTTTCTAATAAGTCTTTGTAATGATCTGATATCTGGTTGAGATCGCATTGCTAAATATAAGGCTGTTATTTATGCGTGTAATATTAATATGGCCATTAAAGCCAGCCTTCAACGTATTTGTTAATAGTGAAAGTTTAATGTTTTATTGTGATAACCTAAAGGCAATATTTATCTACATGCTTAAAGTAGCCAAAGGCAATGTTCTATTAGTAGTTAATTTAGTTAAGCAATTTATGTATGTATAGTAACGTTCAGTGTTGTACATACATACATAACATCACGCCCATAATACCCGAAGCGGTAGGCAGAGTCAAATGGACAGTAGGCCCCTTTGACTACATTCAGCTAAAAACAAAATTGGCCTGGGTTAGATGGAAAATTGGGAAAAAGTAGTGACAAGTGGCTAGCTTGTCGCCTACACAATCACATACCCAAAACCCCATATACCATTAGTCGCCTTTCACGACATGCTAGGCAAGGAACACAGTTGGCACATTCTTTTTAAGTCCCAGGCCTACATGGGACTGTGGGATGGGTTAGATGGAAAATTGTGAAGTCAGTGATGTATTTACTATTTTCTTAGCAATTAACTATAAAGTTTATTTTTCTCCTTAAGAATCTTCCTAATTGGTCGAGCCGTTGTCGAGTTTTGCGCTTAACACATTTGGCGATTCATATTTATTTATATTCACTAACTGTGGCATGTGAATTTATCCGCATGGAGATTATTTTTAGTTAAATTAAATAGCTGTCAAATACCAACATGTTACCACTGTGCAAAGTTTTCTTACTTATAAGTTTTTGGAAGAAGAGGTTCTCATTCAAAACCATATAACCTCTTTTTTCCTCGGTGCAAGTTTTTAAGGTCCTCAATTCAATTGAGAGTCCTTGCGTTGATCGTTAGTCAGCCTTATTTTTTTTAATAATATAGATATATAAGTACTTGCTTGTACGCCTAACTTGTACCATACGCAAAGATGTATAATAATACCCACAGATGCGCACGCGACGATCCGTGCCGCTTGCGTCAGAGCAGACTGCGCTTGGACATTTGCAAGATGCGATCCATTGCGAAATGTCATCTGTCTATATCAATTCCCATTAAGATAGTTTATAAGGTTATGTAAATTATTAATGCTGAGTCGAAAAGACTAGTTCCGAATATGTATTACAATCTTACGAAAATTATAAATGCGAAAGTTCGTGTATGGATGTATATATTTTTGTTAAAATATGGAGAGGAAAGCTCCTAAGGTATAACCAAAAGTATATTATACGTTGAAATTAGGTCGCCAAATTTTGGTGACATAATTTCGGCGATGTAATTTCAGCACATATTTGTGCTACTGGATTAAAAAATTAAACTTATCGGTATATACGAGTAAACTAAATGTATAACGTGCGCAAACGCGAGTTTGGAATATTACAACTAATTCCGGTAAAATCTCCGTAGAAATGCGGCGCGAATATTAAGGCGACGGAGAAAACACATGTCCGCCCAACTTTCACTGAAGGACATTCGTGGCGAATTAATGCGCGAAGCGTAAGCCTGGCTGTACGGGTTTTACCAGCTGTTAATGTATTTGTCACGATTAGGTATTGCAATGCAGGACCTAGCAATCCAACTGGGCACAGCACATTTTTTTAGAATACAGCGACATGTGCCGGTTCAATGCCGCTGGATAAATCCCTTCTAGAGATTGGAATTTTTTTTATGTCGGTCTGGGACTTAAAAATAATGTGCCAACTGTGTTCCTTGCCTAGCATGTTGTAAAATGCGACTAATGGCATATCGGGTTTTGCGTATGTGATTTTGAAGGCGACAAGCCACTTGTCACTACTCTCACAATTTTCCATCTAACCCAGCCCAGTTTTATTTTTGGCTGAATGTAGTTAAAGGAATTTGCTGCAGCTTTGACTCTGCCTACTCCTTCGGGTATTACGGGCGTGAGTCACTTTCGCATTTATAATTTTATTAAAGATACATGTCTTGCTATGCGTACTGCTTCATAAGAAAGCTTTTTACACAGACATTAAAACCAAGATTTCCAATTTACGTAAAAGGTAAAGATAGTCCAGATCAAAGTTTACATTTAAATAAGTAGTCTGTCTGTTCTCAGCATTCGTTCATTTCGCAACAGTCATCATCGTTTCTGTATCTCATTACTGCGAGCGTTTACGGCCATAGACAAGGACGATAAGCCGCAAAGGTCTATCTTTAATCTATGGACGGACTAAATGTGAGACGTTCACTGTAATGAATTGGTTTAACGAAGTAGAGATGAGCGCATTAGTGTTGTATATTACTGATGTCATTATATAACTAACTAAGTAAACTTCACGCCACTTCCCTAGCGGGGTAGGCAGAGAGAACCGAACGCCATTATGGCACGATCCTTACACACCTCACTCGCCTCTTCAACATTCATAATCCTTTTCATACAAGCTCCACGGTTTTTATGACTCCTAACATCACCTTCATTATATGATATGATATATTGATGATATATAGTAACTACATATATAAATTGTTTTTTGCTAAATCCTAGATCACGGTTTAAGCGGATCTCGACTAAGGAGGGGACACGGCTTGGAGGATAATGGTGTTTGTTTTTCCATCGTGCCTATTATATGGTCTAGCAGTATGTCCCGTTCTAAGTCCTTGTAGGACTTGGCAGGGCACCAGACATATTGGTTCATGGTTGAACATATTTATTATTATTTTTAGAATGCACATCTTCTCGCGATCACCCCTTTTATTACTCTTATAGAGTTTAAAGATTGAAATTTGGCTCCGATATCCTAGAAAATTGGCCTTAAAATTAGATTGTGTTCTAAAAAACAAAGTTTCTTATTAAATATGTTTGTTTGTTCCAGGTAAACGATGAATTTACGAGTAATTAATCGATACTACACTACCGCAGTTGTTTGTGTGTAATATGTTGGTAAGTAGTACATTCTAGAGCTCAGAACGAAGACCAGAGATCTTCGAAAATCCATCTTCGTTAGTTTGTAACTTCATGTAGAACTAAAATAAAATAATATGTTTTCTTAGAAGTCGGAATACTCGTCTACCTAGAAATAGATTTTAATTCATTGTTTTAAAAAAGAAAATTACTTATGCTTTCAAGGAAAATACAATTTTTTTTTTGATATAGTGCTTACCTAACTTTTCATAATATTGTAGCTAATTGATAGCTGTAATTTATAATTTATCATTTACATTACTCCGTCAGTATTAATCACGTAAATTCCAACCCCATATCAAGGAAGTGTTGTCATGCGAAATTGTCCACATGCCTTCAACACTATGCATCGAACATTCTCGAAATCAAACTCAAACTCGTATCCTTAAACCTTTGGGATAAAGTCGAAATTGGCTTGTCGAAAATGCAACTATGGCCGGCTAAAATGAGAAATATCAAGGCTGAAAGCTGCAGCAAGGCTGTGTCCGAGATTGCAACGTGTTTACTTACGAGTAGGGTTGCCGACTTTTTTTACAAGATATAAAGTATATTCAGGTCCATGAAGAATATTAAACAGTATTTTAGAAAAATTAACAGTACTTTATATTATTTATTGTTTTAAATACATATTTTTTAGAGCTTCTCGCTCAACTTACTAATTTACTATCTTTTTTAAGAACTTCTTACGCCTCATCACAATTATAACTGAAACATAATGTGATGCTGAACACAATATTTTGTATACTTTATTTTTGTTCAATAGTAAAAAGTATGATTTAGTGAAAAACACTATAATATTGTTTAAAACAGTATACTCGGCAACCCTACTTACGAGATACGCCTGTCTATTCAATAAAGACTAGTTGCACGCTGCGACTTCGATCGTATATTTTTTTATGACACCCCGCAATTCACGTAAGGATAGGCAGAGTTAAAGGGGCAAGCAAGCATGCCTTTTTGACAATAATCAGCCAAAAATAAAACTGGGCTGGGCTAGATGGAAAATTGTGGAAAAGTAGTGACAAGTTCGTCGCCTACACAATCACTTTCGCATTTGACAGGCCCATTGGTCGAGTGGTCAGAGATCCTGGCCACGAAACCGAGGGTCGCGGGTTCGAAGTTCTGCTAGGGGCAAATGTTTCGTGTGATGAACGTGGACATTTGTACTCGAGTCATTGATGTTTACAAACATATTTAATTATGTCTGTCCGTTCACCTAGTATCCATAGCATAAGCATAAACTTAGTTTAGAACTAGGGAATTGGTTTGCCAGTCTGGAGAATTTATAATTTATTTATTATTATTATTATTTATTATTTATAATCACTACTAGCTTCAGTCTGGGGCTTTGCTCGCGTGGGACATCGATGAACCATAGCTTATGTGTTATTCTAATGTATAAGTTATACTATTGTACAGTTTCATTAAAATCCATGCAGTACTTTTTGCGTGAAAGAGTAACAAACATCCACATATCCATCCATCCATACAAACTTTCGCGTTTATAATATTAATTAAATATCACTGAATAAATATCTTATTTTCATGTTGCCAAGGGATTTTCCTTTTTAGCTTAATTCTGAAGTCAAAGACCAAATACCGGACATAAGCTAGTTATTAAGTAACAAGCTAGTCTAGATTCGTTTGTTATTTTGCAGTCTGATTTAAGGATATAGCTCGAATCCGTGTGAAGGGTGTTCTAGGTATTGATAAATTATAACAAGGTGTTGATATTTGCGGATCTACGATTAAGGATAACCGCTTGTCATGTATGTATAGAGGAATATAGACTTTAAGATTATATTCTTATTCAATTCCTAGATCTAGATTATCCGGTTATGTTAAGCGGAGTCAGTTTGATCTACTTTTCAAATGTAGTCAGCAGAAACCTGCAATAGTTGAAATATTCTATTTATTTATATGTAATTTATTCTTTTATATGTATCTTATATTTTTTATACTACGTAAGTCAATGAAATATTGCTTGAATGTTTTTTTCACAATTTTCGACTTATTCGTCATCTCGCCCGAAACAAACTCGCCCGATCGGGCGACTTGGCACCTTTAGAATTTACCTAATATTTCTAACAATTTTCCATGTAACCTCCAGTTTTATTTGTTGTTATTATGCTTGTACTATGGATACTAGGCGAATGGATAGACATACTTAAATATCTTTATAAACATCCATGACTCGAGTACAAATGTCCATGTTCGTCACACGAACATTTTCCCCTAGCGGGATTCGAACCCGGGACCCTTGGTTTCGTGGCCTGGGTCTCGGACCACGCAACCAACGGGCCAGTCAATTTTACAAAGTCTTATGGGTATGGGGATACTCGAATAACAAAAATCAAGAATGCCTTTGTTTGTTTAATACAGCGAGACACATAAAACCGTATTTATTACATTTTTAAGACGAGCTACATATCTTCTATAATATAAAAATGAATCGCTGAATGTGTTGCTAAGCGCAAATCTCGAGAACAGCTGAACCGATTTCGCTAATTCTTTTTTAGTTGTGTTTGTTATTATCAGGTGAAGGTTCTTATGAAAGCAAAAATATAAAAAAGTTGCACGGAAAAAAAAATGGATATTGAAAATCCGAGAACGGGGTGTTACGGTTCAGCTAGTTTTTTATAATTACAAAAGGGTTTGCTGGAGTGTAGGTAATTGTGTTGTAGTTTCTAAGAACTTAACGTTTCTTGTGTTGTATATCTCGCTTTTCTAAAACGCTAAAGCTTTTTCAACTACAGGATGTCGCTAGGCAGTTATATAAAGAACACCCATATACAATAATGGGTCTATCAAGTGAGAAAAATGCCATCAGAGACAGCCGCAACCGCTTCGAAAGGAAACGCGGAGAAAATGGTTTCGACGCGTGGAAACAGTTAGCTTGCGACATTCCTGATATCCGTAGATTTTATAGAAATCGGTGATTTTAGTAGCTTTTATTTTGAGCAGCAGTATGTGTGTGCTAGCTTTCATTTGAAAGGGATCTATTTTAAACCACTTGTTGCCCCCCATCATTATCTTAACGTTATGTCCCGTGCTTAGTCGGGGTCTGTTTTAACCATGATCCAGGATTTAGCGAGGCTGGTAATGAGGGTTTTTTGAATAAAAACATCAGTTAGAAGGCGTAACTGTGACGTACGGTCTTGTCACCCTCCTCATTGGTAAGTTTTCAGAACAAACTGACATGCTGTCAACAAAGAGCCAATAGTTACAGTGATAAGACCACGAGATTTTTGAAAACCCTCATTACATTGAAGCGACTGCCGATCTGATCTTCTTGTTGACCCCCCATTGAAGTTTAATTTAAGGTCCTGTGTATCCAGAAAAACTACTGTTTTCGAGTGACACAAATATAACTAAGACGGTAATCTCAACAACCAAGATTGGCTTAACAACCCAGTTCTTCATCAACACGAGCAAACTTACAGGCAATAGCAAATATAAACTTTTGGAAATTTTTTGATTGTTTAGTATAATAAGCCGCCATTTAAACTTGTTTATATATACATAGTCTGATATTGGTCTGGGACTTAAAAAAGAATGTGCCAACTGTGTTTCTTGCCTAGCATGTCGTAAAGGCGACTAATGGTATATGGGCTTTTGGGTACGTGATTTTGTAGGCGACGAGCTAGCAACTTGTCACAAATTTTTCACAATTTTCCATCTAACCCAGCCCAGTTTTGTTTTTAGCTGAATGTGGTTAAAGGGGCCTCCTGCCCTTTTGACTCTGCCTACCCCTTAGGGGATTGTAGGCGTGATGTTATGTATGTATGTTAAACTATACTTGTTTACATATACTACATACAACAACTTTGCTCATCTTTCATTGATCTAAAGTTAAAGCTGTAACTTAAACGGGGCATATAACTGTTCATAAGGCGATCACAAAACCGAATACGTGTAATAAAATGCTCTAAACAGTTAACAATTAAAACACAATGTCAGGTTCAAATCTGCATTCACGGCGGTAACAGATATAAGAGGATTACTGGAAGCGGCATTAGATCAATTGTTATTGAGCTGTCATAAATAAAAATTGATACGATAAATTTAATTTGTGTGCTACATTTTGGAATATATATAACTTTCAAGATGGCTAGTTAAGTATTTTTGTGCCATTAAAGTTAACTAATAAGCATCTAGACTCCGTGATTGTATATAATCCTAGATTTTCATATTTTGTCAACTAAGGACTATTTAAATTTACACAGTTAAAGAAATCAGTATATAATAGTTTATCGCTAGAATTTGCATATAATATGTAGGTATATAGATATGTATAAAGATACGCAATAAATAAATACACTTCATATCACATGCCGTCTTCAAATTACATTCTTCTACAATCGATTTAAGAAAACTAGCTTCCTTACGCTTCCACCAAGACACATGCCATTTTTTGTATCATTACCAGCAAACCTGACAATCCTCCACAATCGTTCAAAAATACTTTCATTTTTTACAAATCGTCAGAAACGCATTAGCGTGAAGAAGAGTATGCGCTTAGTTATCGATCAAATGACAGCAATATGGATTGGAGATGCCATAGCGAGTGATGACCGTAATGGGACCGTTGGCGCGTGCGCATCTGGCCTCCGAGACTTGAATTAAAACGGTTTAGCTCTTCAAGTGCAGTTCTAGTTCGTCTAATAGGCACATCTAGAGAAAATGTGTTCCAAGACATGTAACGCGATATTAATTAGGACAGAAGACATCTATCTATTATCTAATATATAGCAAGAATATACACATATATATATGTATATATTGTTTGAAGTTAGAAAATGTATGTGATAGTCTGAACAATTTATTGAATAATTTTCATTGCATTTGTGCTCGTTGTCATATCATATCACTCTTTTATTTTTCGTGATTGGGTTTAAACTCGTAATTTCATTAAAGTATTGCTTATTAACATTATTCTCCATCTTCTGTATTGAACTCGACTTTTTTGGAGTTTTTCTTGACATACTTATGAAAGCGAATAAAAATAATTTAAACTTGTCTGATATTGCTTAATTTAATTGGCTCAAGTTATTCGTTACCCAAGTTTAGTCAGCGTGAATGTAAAAAACAATTTATTGCAAGGTCAAAGAGTTTTGTTTTCAATAATCAAAATAAAAGTCTATTTAATTCAGTTATTTCCTACAAACATACTAGTAGTATTGTATCTATTGTAGGTGGCGTTCTAATAAGAACCAAAGAAACATTGTGAACCATTTTAATTGGACAACGAATGTTATCTAAAGGCAGTTAAATTATTATTAAATGGTCTAATGTATCTATGAATATAGGGGGGGGGGGGGGGGGGGCTACGTCGAGCCATAAGTTTGAGAAACCGAAAAATAGAAGTCTCATTTATCACGACGTTCTCCCTTTACATATTTCTTTCCTTCGCTTAAAAAAGAGATAGTTAGGTTACAAAAATTAAATGACATCCAGAAACCGACAACCAGTTTAACGTTTGCCAATCATACTTTTTGAATTTGTCTCTTCCAGTAACTATTGCACTTGATATCTACGGTGAGCGCATGTTTAATTCGGCGGCGATAGTGATTAGCGGGGCGGCGCGTGCGCACGAAACGGTGCGTTACCGGAGTTACGTGGGGTTATGGCGTCCGTTACTGTTATGTGTCCGACGAGATGCGCGATGTGGCTCCGATTGTGTTACGTTTCGTGAATACGGTAAAATAGTTGATGCTACACACACACATACACATACCTACAGCCTACATGACCATAAACCCTATACACCATTTATTACCACCACATAATTTTTCCTTATAACGGTGCCTCAAAGGATCATATATTCCGTTAAATTTTGCACCATGTGAATACTTACATGGTAGCTTGGTAGGCCATGACTATTAACTTCAGAATGGAGATATTTATACAAATATCTCCATTCTGAAGTTAATAGTCATGGCCCAGATACGAATCCTACCATTTTCCATTAGTCAGTTCAGTTCACTCCAAACGGTGTCGATGACCTTGGGCGGGGCTTGTCTCTGTGTAACCCGGATCCTGAGTATAATAAATAAAGTAGGTATCGTACCTTATCAAAGGTGTAACAAGGTTCTAAAGTCTTCATATAAATTTACTAGACTGACTAATCAATTCCCTAATTTCAAACTAAGCATGTATGCTAGGAAGGTAACCAAAGTGACATTTTGTTATAAGTAGCATTATAATAAAATGCGTTTTATACATATCTATGACTCCAGTCTTCATCACACATGTAACATATGATATTTTCATCACACGACACATTTTTCCCGAGAGAAATTCGAACCTGCGACTCTTGGTTTCGTGGCCGAGTGTGACACTAACCACTTAACTAGCGGCCTGTTACAAGGTTAGATTTAAGGATTAGTGAAAAGCAAGGTCTTTATCGGTGTCCCTGATCCCAGATTCAGCAAGTCTGGTTTGACCTTCCTTCCCCTTCTTGGCCTTTGATAGAACATATTGAGCCCAGATCTCAAAGAAGCTTTGAATATTTTTTTTATGTTTAGAGACTAACTAACTAAACTTAACCGATCCCCTAAGTGGTAAGTAAGTTTAGTTAGTTCGTCTCCCCGCTAGGGAGCGGGGTAGGCAGAGAAAAGTGTGTAGAGACCTCTTCTTCCTCTCTCTCCTCTATTTGAATCTTCTCGGTAATTTTGCGAGACAGAATAATGTACATATATTTGTCCATGCTTGCAAAGTAGCCTCTAATACTTACAAAGCCACATTGGCTTTCTATTGGTACAAGAATTTTCAAAATCAGTAAGGTAGATCCAGAGACTACAACCTCACAAACTCACAAACTTTACTTCTTTATAATATTAGTATAGATGATCCATCCATCACTAAGTAAGAGAAACCAGTTAACATAACAATCACCAAAACCAACAGATATATGTAAATAGAAAGAAAGAATGAAATAAATAACATTTATTGGACGCACAATTGTACGTATTAATACATACACAGAAAAACGAAATTTGACAAGAGACAAAATAGTAAAAAAAAAGGAAAATCAGTAAAAAAAAAGTAACAGATGTGCGCCAATTGGGTTCCTAGCGTGTGATAACAGCATCTTGGCATCGCGGGATCGAAAGTGAAAAGAGGAGACTGGCACACTCGCCGCTTTGAGCTTTCACTGGCCGCTTTGAGGTCAAAGGGTAGTTGGTTCACACCTGGTGCCGGAGGTAGAACGTTAATGTGGTCATTAGAGTTAGGGCTGGGGAAATTTATGACATGTCATATTGACAAAGCGATTTTGTTTTTTAAAGTGTTTTTATTTGCTTTGCTTAAGTATGTATGACTATTAATGAAAGCTAGAAAAATCGATTCGATTTTTTATAGCAGTTTCTCTGCTGACCCCGCTAGGGAAGTGGCGTGAAGTTTAGTTTAGTTTTAACTGTAACTTACATCAGCGTTATAAATGTGAATTCGAACTTTTTGATGAACATTTGTAACTTAGGCTTGAAGTTCGTTTTACATACATCTACATTTACATATACATTTACATTACATACATACAAGAATAAAGAAAGGAGTTTCAGGAACCTTAAAAAGGTTGAAAGAAAGAGACATCGCTGATGGGACTTCCTTCATCCAGATATAAATAAATTAATTAACGCCACTGCTTTGATCTTTATAACATTGCTTTTTTTGATTTTCCATTCACCCAGTTGACTTAAAATGCGATAAAGTTATGATAATGTTTTTCAAATAGCTGTAGTTCACCAAAACGATTTTTTGCAGAAGTGGGTCCATCAGCTGTCGCCAAGAGCGATGTTTCAAAAGCATCTGTTTAATTTGGCACTTTAACTTAATGTCAAATAAAGTTCAAGATTTTGCGGCCAAGTTGAACTTGTTAAGTTGGAACATTTCTCTGCATGCTGTCTGTTAATCCTGTTTGTTAAGGTCAATATGGATGTTCCAGAATATAAATAAACGTCTTTAAATTTTAATTAACGGTTTCGGACTATATACGGCGATCGAATGATTTTGAGTTTCATCACTATTTGTTGACGTACAGTTTTCCTGTTGTTAATTTTTAATTAATCCTTTTACAAACTATTAATGAATCGTTTTCGTATAAGTATATTCTTCTTAACATATATACCTATCTGTTTATACGAAATATAAATGAATGAGCCTTCAGACAAATTGTGGTCGCCAAATATAGTTTCTTAATTTACATGGACATAGGGACTTCCCCGTTTTAATAAAACTAAAAACAATCTTAACTTCGTGGTAAGTGCGTTTAAAACAGTCCGTGTTTCCTTATCAGAGCTTAAATACCAATTGACACTTGATATGTATAAATAACAAGCTAATTCCATCTGCATACAACCTACGCTTTTTGTTGCATTCCAGTTTTTATCTGACTAACCAACGCTACATGACTTGGTTTAAAATTACAAATTCAATGTTATAGCTCCTTTTTATATCCTGGAGTCCAGGGCTTCCCAAACTATGGGTCGAATACTGACTGGGCCCTGCCTGTAGACCCACCAACCTTTTTTCATATTGGTAACGGTTAAATTCCCTAGAGGTGGGTCCCGAGTTTGTAAATTTGTATTAGATGGGTCGTAGCCCAGACAACTTTGGGAACCACTGCTAGAGTCAGTAGATTTAGTATTCTGAGCTGGATTGGACAGTAGAGTCATCATTTATGATATGAAGATGCATATAGAGAGATGGTAGCTCAATGGTGAGTACACACACTACATAACTAAGGAGTGCGGGTTCAAACCCGAGCACGTACTTACCGATGTTTCAAATCTAGGTATGTACGTATTTTTACCACTAGCTCGGCGGTGAGGGAAAACATCGTGATGAAACCTGCAAATTCAAACAACTTTCGATTTGTAAATATGATCCAAAAATTGTCTGGTTCCCTTATCTTAGGGTTACGATGGTCAGATCGGCAGTCGCTTCAATGTCATAACCAGACTCGCTAAATCCTGGATCATGGTCTAAGCGGACCCCGTCTAAGCACGGGACATAACGCTAGGAGGATGATGATGAAGATAGAGAAAAGAGAGTGTTTCTATATTTATTTTTATACTGGTATTAAGTATAGTATATTATTGGATATGGTTAATCATCTTGTAATAGCTAGTTCTAGTATCGGGTCCAAAGCGACTTGTCACACGAGACAGTTTGCCAAACATTTTTTTTTGAGATTTCGGTTCTGTTAATTTATTTGGCCCGTTGGTCAAGTGGTCAGAATGTTTCGTTTGATGAAAATTGACATTTGTACTCGAGTCATGGATGTCTATAAGGGTACGTATGTGTATCAGTTCACTTAGTATCCATAGGACAAGCTTATAGCTTAGTTTTAAACAAGGGAATCGGTGTGTCAGTCTGGAGAATTTATTTATTTATTTAGTGTCGGGTTTCTTGGGAATGCCTACATATTTGATATGTTTGGAGATTTTCCTTAGACTAGAAGTTGTCTTGATTAGGTATAAGGTAGAGGAGCCCTCTTTATTAATGTTAATGAATGAATCAATATACACCCTGTGTGGTCAGTAATACCTACATAACGTTTGGTGGCAAAAATAAGGCTTCAAAGTTTAAAATTTCTAAAAGGCAAAACATCCTTACTCTTTCACTTTTAGAAATATCTCACAAAATTCCTTATGCGTGCATAGGCCTGAACAACAATGCCAATAGGCCCTAACGACCTTGCTATGGCCTTACTTTCTATCTCGACTGGTTCAGACCATTTCCTGCTTCGGTTTGATACTGGAATTTCAATATTGTTTAATGTCAATTAATCGTGTGGGCAATTTACTTGGAATGGCGGTTATGTAAATACGAGTACCTAGGTGACGAGAGTAAGTTTAAGTTATGTCCCATGTTGGTCTGGGACTAAAATGAAGTACCAACAGTGATCCTGGTTTGGCATGTCGTGAAAAAACTAATGTTGTGTTTGATATTAGGTTTGTGAATGTGGAGGTGACGAGCTAGCCACTTGTCGCAAATTTTTTATAACCCAACTTTATCATATTTTTGGGTAAATGTTTGGTTTAAAGAGCTTACGGCTCCTTAAATTATTTTTTGGAATTTTTCAGATGAAAATTGCGAAAAAAATCTTTATCCAATTAATCCAATCCCTGGTACATCATTGGTCTTTTACATGTTACACGAGGGACATACTTGGTACATTTTTTGAGTCCTATACCAACATGATGACAAATATTAAGAAAATGTTTTGTTCTAAATTGGTCTAAGTGACCCCAAGATTGACTTGTACCTCGTACAAATTCAGTTATCCAGGGTCATCCGACCAGTCTTACGGTCAATTCCACTTGTAATAATTTTGTATATTATCTAAAAACAGTTAAACCAAGCCATAGACCCCATAATTTCCGGCCGGCCTTAAGTTCACGGCCAAACTTAATATTCGTGAGCGGTTGACATTTCGCCGCGTGTGTGGACGTTGCATTAATTAACAAAGAATATTGAGTTAGACCTTTGAATGTGTGGCATTGGGTCGTATCTAGTTTGCCATTAATAATAGTTATAATTTTAGGCTTAAAATAGATGTGAATGTTACTATGTGTGTTTAGTTTAATTGTGATATATCATTTATACCTTTAAATTAATACGTGAAGCAAAAACCTTGTACCGCTTTTTACGAAAATTACGTCGACGGAGAAGTAGTGATTTGGCACAGTTAAAGTTTAAATGGAGATGAAGTCGGAAAGCTAGTATTCTAATTAATAATGCATTAGATAAACATTATTTGAATAAAGAAAATAAACGAATTATGGTTGAAATTCGACTAGTGGGCGACCATTAGTTAATATTATACTGAGTAACAATAGGATTGTAATTGTCATTTGTTGTCAATAGCTAAAGTTTCTATGTATAAGTTAGATCAATCTAAAGATCTTCAAAAACTTACATTTAATATGGCTATAATTTTAATGATGGAGTTATAAACAATTGCTGTAATATTGTTGCAGTAAGTAGTGTCATGGTATTACCCAAACATAACAAAGATGCTTAGAAATGATAATGTTCAAAGAAAACAATAAAGATATGCTCATCTATCTTTCTCTTTGCAAGATGGAAGAAGATAGTCATACTGGTAAGGATTTCTCTCCTCAATAGTACAAGCTTTCAAACTTAAATGTTATTACAGCGATCTGATTAAAATGGTTTCGTTTATGGCAGATCATAGAGCATCGACCGCGCGGAGCCACCATTGACCCAGAATGCGCTGTCTATGGTATCAGAGCGACTGCTTCTAAACATGTTTTGTAGCGACAACTGCACAGTGATTTAAGTGGATAGTTTCTGAACAAAATTTTTAAATAAATGTTTCTAAAATAATATTTTCTCTAACCGTGTAAATATTAGTCGGTATTCCTAAAAATTATATTATGAAATGATAAGAACGTTCAATCGCAATATTTTCTTTTTTTTAATTAAACCTCTATTTATACTTTATTCTATCAGATTATCTATATCTTACTGTTCCATAAATTAATTAACCATCCGTTGGAATGTAGATGCCGCACAAAAACAATCTTTAATTAAAAAACACAAGTTTTAAATAACTTGTAAATTTTTTTATGGTTTTGGAATGATAAAATAGTTAGCTAGTTGAGCGAGGCATGTTGTGACATCGTGTCATTGTTAACGCCATACAAAATCTATAGAATCTTAGCGTTTTGATAGTTTTAAAAAAGCATTTTAAAGATGGTAACGTCAAATACCCTATATAGGAAATCGTCTTTTTTAAGCAACATGATAAAGTGATTCTGTCCCAACGCTTTAAGAAGTCACACTGTGCAATTCGCCTGTGGGTGGGACCACAAAAAATGCAGTTTCACTCTCTAAGCTCGCCCCCGATACGAGCGTGAATGACTTTTATGTTACGATGATTGAGTAAAACTATTCGGCCGCATGATTCGAGTTGCCTTTGCCATCTGGCGGAGACAAGTTCGTCGGCCATTTTGAATTTTAGCGCGGTTTTTACTAAATTAGCGACTGGACATGTTTCATCACGGCTCTTGTACTTTTAAATATGATAATGAAGGAAGAAATAGTTGAGATGATTGTAAATGAAGTTAGGTAAAGCTTAGTTCAGTTTGATACCTATAAATTATCATGCGCCCCAAGTGAGCTAATATTATTTTTTTAGACATTAAAAGTCTCTCGTAGCGTTAAAATTTTTGATATACTTCGGTATATAATTCATCTTATTGGTTTTCAGAGTAGAGGGAAATAGTTTTGCGAAGTATTAATAAGGATATTGTAATAAATAATCAGTTTAAATTCTATGAATAAAATTTTTAACAAAAGAAACCTCGGTAAGCTATTTAAAACAGTTAACTTTCAACTCCACTCGTCTTCACACAGACACACATACAAACCGTCTTTGTTTCAGTATAATTAATTTGGACAGTTTAATGCAACAACAAAGAAAGCTGTTAACAAAATTAATGGCTGTAAACAAAAACTAATCAACAAATGTTCTCAGGAGAGTTTAGAAAGCGGTGCGCGGTAAAAGTGGTCGCGGGGCTGGGTGTTGTGGGATGTCCCTTAGGTTTTATTTTAATTATTGTAGTATAGTACGAGAAATATAAAAGAATATTTAATTCAGCTGCAATAAATATCTTTTACATTTATCTATGTATTCCGGATTTTTACAGATACCTATATAATTTTTATTTAGACGACCTAGGAAAACCATTTAAAAAAAATATACTGTATGTAGTAGCAAAACGATTGAAAGACGTTTTTTATGAAAAACTACCCAAAAAGAATTACTATGGTAAAACTCGGGCTCCAATAATAGACCAGCTTTAACTTATCATTGCTTTGTAACTGAACTTACACAATTCTGTCAATTTTCAGCGCAATCGGACATCAAAAATCGATTAAAAATACATAGAATATTTGAAAATCTACAACTCACATACGTATATTACACGTTAAGCTCTTCTTAACTAAAAATTATACAATAAAGTTGGTAGACAATTTTTAGTTTTCAAATGCTAATTTTGTCTTTCACTCGAAAGTGTCCGAAAAAGGCTGAGAATCCATTAATCGATTTCATGTACTTGACATTCGTGACACTTCACTATCCACTAACCGAATTCCGATCGTAATGCCCTGAAAATAGAGATCAAATTAAACAAAAGCTAACTAAAATATTCGTCGGCGATCGCGGATTGTTTTCGATTGGAACAGTTTTTTCCTCATTTTGAATTTCGAACGCGTACCGAACGTGTGTTGTGTTCCTTTACGAAGCGAATGGCACTTTCTTTTGTAATTTGTCACATTAATTTAAATACGTTCGTGATTTAAGGCACGGTCACGTGACTTGTAATGCCTAATATTTAAATGAGTTTCCTCGTGTTCGTTGAAAAATCACGTATTACGTTGCATTTACGGAAAATTCATTTTTAGTTTCGGCTGATTGAAGTGTTTAGTGAATCGTAAAGACTGGTAAAACCCAACACTGTTAAGTTAGATAGAAACTAGAGCTCCTTTCAGTTAATTTTATGGAAACAAAATTATGGATAACGTGAAAATACCACTATGGTTAATGGTAATCTATAATTCTGTAGAATGAATTTAAATGTGACTGTCAGTGTTACTTTTGAATGACTTTTTACTTGGTTGTACCTAATTGAGAATTCTCATTGTGAAAATCTTCTTTTACTTATTGCGACCGTAGAATATCTTAGTAAGATTAATATATGGCGGGAGACAAAATACTTTCTAAAAGCTAAAATAACATTGTTATCATTACGCAATTTAGCTACAGAACCTTAATATAACAAAGCATTAAATACCGCTCTCATAAATGCCCCATACAAAATCTATATTGACCGTAAAAACGGCATAACGTCATATAACGTACACAACAATGATTTTTCCTACATAACAATTTTACCATAATAGATATCAAAACTCACAAAAAGCAACATAAAAAACGCATTACACATTTCTATTACCGCGCAAATTGCATGAATCTGTAAATAATTCATTTGAACCAGCGTTAATAATTTCGTCGTAATTCTTCACGTACCGTCAGCAGTAGAAAGCATCCAAATGTAATTGAGTAAGCACATAACTCCGGCTAAAATTGTTTTGCAATCGTTACCACACATCTGTAACACTGTAAACTGTATGATAAGGGAGTAGAGTCCAATTTGTTCGGGTAACAGTTAAGTACTTTAAGTGACGTTAAAATGGCGTATTTACACAAGATGGCGATTTTTGAATGACAACAGCCGAGCAACAATTGCCAGTTCTCGGTTGTTACACCGTGAATACACAAGGAATTAACACATTAAGCGTGTGAATAAGATTTTGGCGGAATGTGAAATTCTTTTTTTGAACGCCGCCTTACTTTCACTAGCCGCTTTCTGCGGGGTCAGGTGTGCTGGCCTTCGTTGAAAATTCGTATTTGGAATGCGATTTTCCTTTTTATTGGCAACGGAATTGATGGTTTGATTATAAATTGTCGATAACATTGTTTTCTTAAAATTATTTTTGGATGAATCACGATGTATTCTGTGCTCAATTTTACGAGATCCGTTTGAGGATGTATGGCGGGCGATGTCAAGGTCTCTCTTATTGAAGTCGAAGTTGATTTTTAAACTGAGTTCTGTATAAAGTCGAGATGTTTGCGTGGATAAATTGCTTGTGACCTAGTACCGTTTTGAAACATATAGATAGATAGTTATTTCAACGAGAATAGTTAATCTTTTAGAAATAAATTTTAAATTATTATAGATCACCTAGTTAAATTCTAAAATGAAATCTGCGTTATAATGAAAAAGAAGTAATTGTAAGAAACATAAAATGCAATTTCTATTTTAATAGAACCATGTAGAAACTTTTTGTTTGTATCACGTTTTCTATTCAAAGAAACAACATCCATATTGTTTTCCGAGTCAATATAATAGATGAGCCCTATTAAATAAGAGGCATTATATTCAAATGAGAACACCGTACTCGGCCCTGTTTCCATACAGCATTGTTTTCATGGGATCGAAGGAAGATTGACCTAGTCGCCATTGTTCGATAGGATGTGACCTTGTATCAACGTTCTAAATGACAGGTGCCTTGTACGAATTCTACCTCGGTCAAATGTTGTATCATATGTCTTACAAAACGCGATATATTGGTACGTAATATGTAGTTCTTTAATTACAGTTAATGAGGGTTTTTTAATTAAAACATCAGATGGCTGGCGTAATTATGACGTACCTACGGTCTTGTCACCCTCCTCATTGGTAAGTTTTCAGAACATACTGACATGCTGTTAACAAAGAGCCTATAGTGACAGTGATAAGACCACGAGACTCCCTCGTGCCATCTGGCGGTTTTTGTATTTTTGAAAACCCTCATTACGATAATCTTTTAATTAAAGCCGCTACATACCTTCTATTCTTTCAAACAGGATTACACATGTGCGACTATTAAAAACTATCTCTAACCTATTCCAAATTTGTCTTTAGTAATAATTAAATTTTCCTTATTACACTACACCGTTGAACAAGTGATAAAAGTGGACATTTAGAAGCATTATTGGCATGAACTTGTCCCACTTGTACCATTAATAGTACAAATGGTACTGCGTAAGGACGATTTAAACAGATCCAAAAAATATAATAATATTATTATAATCATCATAAATACTAATAATCTTTCTATGCACGAATGTAAACAGGATGAGTATTTATTTATTACCCCATTATAGCAGCACTTATAATTTTTTATGTATATATATAAGTTATTAAACTTATAACGTTATGTGGCAATATGTGGTAGGCAAGTATAATAAAGTAATGGAAATATGTAAATTAATAGTCGGTATATTTCATATCCTATTAGGGTAATCCTAGAATGTTTGCCGAAAAAACTATTTTATATTTTATAGCTATTGCATAATGATGCGATATCTAGATATGTAGATATTGGTGAACAGCAATCCTATCGATAATACTATCAATACCCATAGTCTCGATCACTGCTAACCAATAAACTATCGATAGTATCGATACTATTGATAGTCTATACGGTATTGAAGAACAATACTATCGATTGTATCGATATTATCGATAGTTCATTGGTTGGCAGCGATTGAAACTATCGATACTATCGATCGTATAGATGAGAAAGCCGTCAAACTATCGATTTTTCAGCAACATTAGTCTCTTACACAGATTCTATACCTTGTACCCCATGGTGTGAGGTGACCTCACACTTTCTGATCCATTCCACAAGTAGTACAAAACTGATAAGCTCTATTGATTGGTCGGAAGCGACCGTTTCCTCCAATCACCTCATTGCATCAGAGTGACGTAAGGATGTAGTGGATACTTTCATTCATGTTGATATGCGTGATGGAGTAATTGCTTTTCTTATAGCAAGTTATAGACTTCTATAGCAATCGATAAAAACGCGAAAGTAAACATACGTACTATTACGACTACTATCCAAGGAGTTGAATACAAGCTCACGGAGAAGCAAGCTCCTTGGTGCACTTTTAACCAGCAATAAAGCTTGATTGGAATACTAAATGGAAGAGGTAGGTGGAAAGTTGTGAAAAAGTGGTGACCGGTGCCTAGCTCGTCGCCTACGCAGTCACAGATCCGATACCCAAGTGAAAATATATATATATATCCATGCATATTATCATTTCCGTAATTCCCGAAGAGGTAGGCAGAGTCAAAATAATTGTCCGCAATTAAGCTCTTGAAATTAGCGCCTTCCAATAATACCTGTGGTAACATAATTTATTTGGATACTCTGAATCAGGTTTACACTAAAGATAGTAACCACCATACGCTTTACCCATACGATAGTAACACATAAATCTATACTTAGATAGATAGATAGACAAATCGTTTATACTTACTTACTAATATTATAAAGCTGAAGAGTTGGTTGTGTCTTTGTTCGTTTGTTTGTCTGCTTGAACGCGCTAATCTCAGGAACTACTGGTCCGATTTGAAAAATTCTTACAGTGTTAGATAGCCCATTTTAAGCCCATTTATCGAGGAAGGCTATATGCTATACTAGATTCTGCATGCGGCTTTTCTCGCGTGGTACGTCGATAAAACATAGTCTATAAGTTATTCGGGTGTATAAGCTACATTATTCTAAAGTTTCATTTCAATCCATTCAGTAGTTTTTGCGTGAAAGAGTATCAAACATCTAAACATATTTTCGCATTTATAATATTAGTAGGATAACATTAACCATAAACGCGGGCGAAACCGCGGACAGAGCTATATTAATATAATAATTGTAGCAGTGCTTTATAGCACTAAGTTACTGAGTGCTTTTGTAGTCGTTAAAATAAGCTTCTTAGAAGCTTCTGGAGACCTCTAAGTCTAGGTCAATATAGTGTTAATGACTTGAGTTGAGAAAGAAAGAGTTGAGTCATGTTCGATATAGACTAATAAAATATATTTCAGCATAAATCTAGAAATAACACTAACGGGACTAAACACGATATTGTGCTAAGATCATTGTGACAAGGCTGAAAAGTCAAGCTGTAAGTACTCATGTACTACATAATGCGTATCGCGTTCATTTTATCGTTAGTGTAGCATGACTGGCTCGATGGCTCATTCGGTAGTGCCCTGCCCCATGCGCCAAGAGTTGTAGGTTCCATCCCCACCCAGGACAAATATTCGTGTGATAAATACTTGTGTTTGTTCTGTGTCTGGGTGTTAATATCTAATATTTAAGTATATATTTGTAATACCACTATTGTTTCTGATATCCGTAACGCTAGTGCTTAAGCTACTTACCTTGGAGTCAGATCAATGTATGTGATGTAGACTGATATTTAGTGTGATTTACAATTACTAATGATATACAAACACAAATGTTTATTTAAAATGAAGCGTTGGTTGGATAGCATGGTGAAAAGAAAAACATAGTTTTATTTTAATAATAACATCACGCCCGAAGGCGTAGACAGAGTCAAAAGGGCAGCAGGCCCCTTTAAGTACATTCAGACATAAAAAGAGAAGGGCTGGGTTAGATGGAAAATTGTAAAAAACTAGTGACATATGGCTAGCTCGTCGCCTACACAATCACACACCCAAAACCTAAGTTAATCGCCTTTTACCACATGTTTGGCAAAGAACATAGTTGCCACATTCTTCTTAAGTCCTATACTAAAATGGAAAAAATGGTATACTCTAGAAAGGGCACAACTAATTCACTTCAAAAGATTGTCAAAGTGATCAATTATGATTGCAGAACACGTTACAAGTTAATTAATTTTGACACATGTCAATGTCAGAAACAGGTGTTATGTTCATAGATATTGAGCCGATAAAACGTTAGATAATATCTTTGAATGTATGTCGTGCGTGTATGAGGAACGTTACTTAATAATATTTGAACTTATTGTCGAAACACTTTGGTAGACTGATTGAGTTTGATTTTAGGAGATTATTGTTGTCTATGAGTCAATACTCAAAATGGTTAGTAGAGAAACGTAACAAGTAATTTATATTCGTAACGCTAATCTAGTTATGTACTCATTAAGTATAAATAAATATATATACTAGATTTTTTTAGGACGTTGGATATTCAGCAGCTTAATTTAAAGATGTTAAAACAACGAATTAAGTGACTTTAGGTGGCACCTGCTTTCTTCAAAGAGATAGGCAAGGAGCAACAAACTCCTATATCCATTATTGGGTAAAAATTGTATTGGATAGAGTTGGAATATTCCTTTTGAGGGCCAGACCAACATGGGAAAATAAGTAAATAATAATGAATTCTCCAGACTGACACACCAATTTCCTAGTTCCAAACTAAGCTTATGCTTGTACTATGAATACTAAGTGAACGGATAGACATACTTAAATACGTTTGTAATCCATGACTCGAGTACAAATGTGGATCGATTCGGACCCGCGACCCGTGGTTTCGTGGCCAGGGTCTCTGACCAATCGACCAACGGGCCAGTCAAAGTGACTTATACATATTGTATACTTGTTTATTCTCAAACTCTGACCCACAAACAGCTATCGATAAGTCAACTAAATGACAGAGTGGTCGCGTTACAAAATTGACAATACTACATTGTGTAAACACGAAAACCGGTACGTACCGGTTCCGATATAGGTAGAAAACCGATTCGATTGTAAAATCTAGCCTTACACATTGAGAAATGACCTCGGCGCAATCTCGACTTGTCATCTGATAGGTATCTATTAGTATTTTATACTTGTGAACTCCAGTGATTGGTCACGTGATAGAAAACAGATTGATGCCGTCCAAGAAAAATACTTAGTATTTGTTATGACGGGAATGAGTCTAAAAAAGCCTTTGAAGGGTAACGTGATGCACAATTTAATGCTATTTACATACGTACATACATACATAACGTCACGGCAGTAATTGCCGAAGGGGTAGGCTGAGTCAAAAAAGCAGGTTGCCCTCTTAACCACATTCAGCCAAAAAATAAAACTGGTTAGATTTAGTAAAAAAATAATAAAATTATTAGTCCATAAATAAAATAAATAAAAAGTATACTTATGGGTTTTTTGTTACCATACCAATAAGGATACGATTAATGAAGTATGTTCGAAAAAATACACCTTTATTAGTCCTCAATACTAACCTGTTGTTATTTTATATCATCAATTGACTAACATTTTTGATCAGAGACCATTATTGGTAGTCACTAAAAAAGGGGAAAAAACTTAGGTGCGGTTTTTACAAAAAACAAATAGTTCTAATAAAAATAATATGGAAGATTTCCGTTTATTGTTAATGATTCATTAGTAAAAATAAAACGTGACACGTTAATAACCTGGCTTCTATTAAACATTGACAAAAACAACAATTCACAGTTTTGAATTTTAATATTTTGGATGAGTTTTTCAAGGTCAGTATTAGGAATCCGTGATATTATTTTTTATAGAGCTACTTTTTATGATTTATTAAAAAACTAACTTGTTCGACGAACTTCGTACCGTCTTCTCAATATATCATATGAAAAACAGTTCATTATATAATGTATGAGGAACTGAATTTTCTTAATTTAGTATAATATAGATATAAGAAAGATCGGAAATGTTCTTCTCATGACCTTACCTCTGGAGTTGCAAATCCTTTTCTGTCGTCTTAATTTATTAGCTTTTTAAAGTTCGGTTACAGAGACACTCTGTCCCATAATGGTCTGGGACATGTATGTGCAGACTAAAGGGCAAGGCCACGTAATCTTCCAATAGGCATGATGACTGCATTAAAAAACTATAATTCTATTTAGTCCGTCAGTTAGATTATACAAAAATACTAGACACATATTTTTCGCTTTATCAAATGAACAAAAATCACAAAGATAAAGAGCAACAAAGTTTTGGAGTGGGGGCTTGCGACGTCACTATTTAGTAAACATTGTACGAAAGCGTGACGTCACGCGCAACTTGAATGCATTGTGTCTTCGTCAATGTTTGTATGACAAATAAATAAAAAAATACGTGTTCAATATTTTTTTATAATCTAACTGACGGACTTAACAGAATTTGTTAGTCATTTAGCCTATTCTTTGGAAAATGTATTCTATACGGTTAACACTTTGTAGTACCAAACTTCATCACGATTATGCCAAGATTTTTGGCGCGAAAATGTAACAGACAAACGGATAGACAGCATTATTTTCAAATTTTAATATTTGTAAGGATATGAACAGTTTTGTTAAATAATAGCATTGTCTGCTTGCTTATTCTGCAACACTAAAAGCTCTGTCGTGATTCTTACTATAGTAATAGTACGGAACACTGAATATAAGTCGGTGACTTACTTTCTGACAAAGGCAAATAGGATACGATGACTCAGAGCTCACGTTGCGACAGACGGACAAACCAGCTGCCCGGATTACTTATTATTAGAGCTTTGGTAACCTTGCCGAAATTAATTCGCCATAAGTCATTGTGTACCTATAGACATATAAAGAAGTTAGAAGTGAACCTTAATGGCTTCATAAAATATAGAGATTCAAAATTTTTAGTTAGGAATTTTCTTATGTTCGATTTCTGTTTTGGAACTTTTCATAAATAACAAACCAGCCCATTATCCCATGTTGGTTTGGGACTTGAAAAGAATACGCCAACTGTGGTTCTTACCTAGAATGTCGTATAAGGCGACTTTGGGTATGTGATTGTGTAGACGACGAGCTAGCTACTTGTCACTAATTTTTTTTTCACAATTTTCCATCTAACCCAGCCCTGTTGTATTTTTGGCTGAATGTGGTTGAGGAGACTACTGCACCTTTGTCTCCCTACTCCTTCGGGGATTATGGGCGTGATGTTACGTTTTTTTTAATGGTGCATTGGGTATATAGTTTGTCTTACTAGAATGGGTACCTACTAAAAGATTCAATTCGCGTGATGTTGTTATAATGTGAGAGTAATAAACTCAGTCGTTCAAAATGCGTTGGCGCATCGTGCACTGCGCAGTCTCCAAAAAAGATAATGGAATAGTGCTTCTAAGCGTCATTTATATGTTTTCTTTCTTTCTTTCTCCATAAGCAACTTATAGCTTATGCGTTGCATTCCGTTTAACCATGGCCAGGGACGAATCTACTATAGGGGCATTTTGGGCTAAAGCCCAGGGCCCCGTAGATGGAAAGGGCCCCAAAACAACATGCGTTCATATTGAACTGAACGAAGGATTTCGGGTCGCCTTCAATGTTTCATTGAGTACTGAATAAATTAATAAATAAATTAATTCTCCAGACTGACACACCAATTCCCTAGTTCTAAACTAAGCTTATGATTCTACTATGGAGACTAGGCGAACGGATAGACATACTTAAATATGTTCTTAAATATCCATGACTCTAGTACAAATGTCCATTTTCATCACACGGAACATTTGCCCCTAGCGGGATTCGAACCCACGACCCTTGGTTTCGTGGCCAGGGTTTCTGACCACTCGACCAACAGGCCAGTCAAGTCGTGAATAGTTTATTATAGATTATTAGGCCCCCATTTAGAATCTACGGGGCCACCTAAAGTCACGGTCCGCTCCTGACCTGACTCAAAATTGCGCCATAATTTTGAGTTAAATCAAAACTGTGTTTGAGTCAATGTATTGACGCAAGGATTTTTGCTTCGTCCACCCACATCTATCGCATGTGGCTTGAAGTTTGAGTAAAGGTAAATATCATCTTCCTAGCGTTATGTCCCGTGCTTAGACGGGGTCCGCTTAGACCATGATCCAGGATTTAGCGAGTCTGGTAATTACATTGAAGCGACTGCCGATCTGACCTTCGTAACCCTAAGATAGGGGAACCAGACAATTTTTGGATCATGGTTACAAATCCAAAGTTATTTGAATTTGCAGGTTTCATCACGATGTTTTCCTTTACCGTCGAGCTAGTGGTATAAAAATGTACATAGATTTTGAAAAATCCAGAGGTACGTGCCCGGGTTTGAACCCGCACTCCTCCGTTAAGAGGCGCGTGTCCTTACCATTGAGCTACATATAACTTTAGCTTATTGACGCTGACCCAAGCTAAAAGGTCCAAGATACCCATCACTTCTAAGTTTCATCAAATCGCGTCCGATCGCTTACTCAACTTTCTAGCTGATGATAGCCATTATTACGAAAGACGCAAGGTTCAATGTCGCAACGCATCTGAGTTGAGCAAAATGCCGCCTCTATTATGCGTCTGTGAGAAGCTTGCGAAACCGCTACCGGTCTACATGATTATGACGCGTCATTTTGTTCAGGCTGGTTGTAGAAGGCTCAGTGGATAAGAATGTCATTTCACTTGCGTGGTATCATGCTTCAAACCCTACTATGTACCTACCACTTTGAATTGTTGGAATACAGTAATAGTACGGAATTAGGCATAGTTAACTAACTAACTAAACTTCACGTTAGTAATTTAGTTAGTCGCATAGTTAACAATTTTACATTGTACGTAAAGTACATAAATAAAAAACGAGTATTGATGCTGAAGTGTATTAATAAGTTTTGAGGATAAAGCAAGCGTATTGGGTTTTTCCATAACGAAGACATTAGACGATGCAACAAAATAACAACCGAATTTATTGGTTTCTTAAGTATCTGCATCTCCGTTTAATAAAGCGTTATTATTAAAAACTTAACCTACTTTAAAAACTGTACCATTTTAAAGTAAATAAAATGGTCTAATCGACCGCTTAACCACTTCAATCTCAAGATAATCGGTGTAAACTTAACTATATCGTGTAAATGTTGCATTAACCTTGTAGAGCGTAATATTAGTTTAAAATTGGGTTAAATCCATAGCCATTATTTTAACGCGCAAGTCCAAGGTCACACTGTGCGGTAAAGTACAGATTAAAATGGCGCGAAATGAAATGTCATTATGACAGCTTTTTTCACTTCTTTTTCATGACTATTTTTTTAAATGGCTTTCTAGAATAAATTTAAACGGCCAGCGTTAAAAACTTTGCAATTGCAAGTAAGTGCATTGACTCAGGGCTTGGCTCACCCACTGACACAGTTTATTTCTGCATCTCTTTCGCACTCGCTTGCTATTATATAGTCGTCTCACTGTCATGTACGTGTTTTTACCCCACACTTTTGTTGCCATAAATGTTGAGGACCTGTTTCGAAACAGTCACTTGACTTCACCATGGGAAGTATTTAGTGTGTTACCCAAGAAATGTCGTGGTCGCTGTATCTCTACCCTGTCACTTGATAACCGCTTATGTAAAACTGTCTCAACGTTACTTAAGATGTAATTTTCATAAATTACCCTTTTTCCTTAAGCGATTAACTCGTAATTTGTAACGGTCGATAAAATCCATAAATTAACATAAATATAATATCTAACGTGCAAGATTGTGTTCCTGCTTTATAAGGTTTGTTTTTAGAAATTGTTGCATTTCACCATACTTAAATATCGACGCTATCTGTGGTTGTTATTATTTAATGAGGAACGAACCAAAAAATGCAGACGTAGATTAACCAAATCCCAAACCAGTATCGTAGAAAGCAATAATTTCTACAAAACGAAGACAAGTACCGTATCTCACTTTCGTTGGAGATCGACAATAGCAGGTAAAAGTGAAACTTGGCAAAAGGAAATAAACGCGAAAATCCATTAGAATTGACCGAAAAAATACTACGTAGTATCAATAGGCTATATTATCTGTGATCTTCTCATTCGCAATGAATGGAACAGTCTGCATATTAGTTCTCAGGCGCCTGTGATAAAGCACTCATCGCGTTTTGAATTTAGAACACCGCCCAAACACGGCGCTATCGCGTTATCAATCTTATATTACACCATCATAAGGTTGCATCTTAATTGACGGATCAGATGATTACTTTTTCGAAAGGAGAGCGTGCGAAATAAATAGTATTTTGACAGTTCCATGCGTGTAATGAAACTCCTTTGTCCAAACAATGGTCAACATTATAGCAGAACACAATTTTGCGTCTTCTTCCCTTGTGATAAAGCATAATTTACATTTGTCATATTAATTAACTACATAGTTTTTGGAGTACTGTACTTAGCGTTATCTACGGAAGTTGTTTGAAACGGGAAATAAGACGAATCAGGTCTACGTATTATGGCATGAGGTTGTATGGTTAGTGGGTAATATTATTCTAATTATGAGAATTTTATTTCAAACGTACCAGTTATTATAGAGTCATTAGTATACTATTTAAATGACGAGTTTATAATTGAAACCTTCTTTTTGGAATAGTTTGTAATTAAAACTTATTAAAATGCCAACTAAAGTGGGTATATCGCTAGCTGAGAGTTTTGTTTTAAGTTGAGTGCTGTTTACATTAAACGCGCAATCTTTTATTGTTATACGTAGATGGTATTGAAAATGCACATGCAATACAAAAATAGTCGTGCTAAAATAGTATAAACATAAAATCTACATACAAATTGTTAATTGAATATGTGTTTAGTAATTAGGTATACTAAACTACTATTATTTAAATCATTTAACTAAATAATAGTGTACAATTTATTTTTATTAAACCCCGAGTATTAAAGTAACGCAACGATTTCGTCAATATCAAGTGATTTTCGAATAGCCGTAATAGGTCAGCTGACAAATAACAGATGTTATCTAAACGTCTCGTAGTGTCATTTTGACGTTTCCCGTCCACTTCGGAGTCAGTGTGCTAGTAGCCCGTGACATACAGCCGATCATTATGCGCCGCGGGTCCGATTGGCGTTTCCGTGTCCGTCCATGTGTCACTGTCACATTCCGTGTCAATAGGATGGCCACTTATCCTAGTTCTTAAGACGGACCTGATTTTAGTACAATGAAAACACCGATTAAGGGCTGGTGTAAGGCGTTTCCTTGTCGTGATTATGCAAACTAGTAACAAAGTGAACCTTGTATCTGAACCATCTGATAAAATTATATTTTGGAGTTTGAAATTTTAGTTGTAGAAATAGAACTGCTATGAGTTCTAATTGATTTTTAGTTCAAGCCTCAATTCGGCTTTTGTCTTTTAATGCGTTTAATATTATCTACTATAACTAATTACCCATCAACTTAAATATTTAGCATTCTTATATTTTATGGAAAATTTATCTTTTTTTATAACTTATTTTTAAAATCCATATTTATAAACTGCTTATAAATTACAAATGATGCAAACATACTAGTTTTATTAGCTCAATAAAGTACCTTCATTAAACATGACACGAACAGCAAGAACAAGTATACATTTACAAAATTAATAGGCAAAAGGAATAAAAATATTATTTATAGCGTAAAAAAAAAACTTATAACTTAACAAAAAGTTTATTTTTTTCTTAAAAACTACGCAGTCCCTAAAACGGCTAAGTCACATTCACATTCAAATGTCCTGCTTTCGTAGAACCGCGCGATTCGCGCAAATATTTACATTTTTGCACGACCTTCTATAAAACACTGACCTTTGCTGTGTCAATAAAAAGTTTAACTATTTTTTTGTGTCACCGAAGGCATGCGAAGTATCTAGTCACTGTGACTGCTGGGTCACAGGAGACCCGCTTAGAATAACTTACGCGCATCACTTTCTTTGTATCAATCCGAACCGATTCCATTTTTGAAATTGGAACGGTTTTTTTAATGGATGCAAGTGTGTCTTTAGGCCGTGCATGATTGTCGCTGGCCAGTGAGAAGCGAAAGACAAGTGATATGAACTGAATAAGTAACAAAGAATTTAAATGGCGTCTATGCCACCTATTGTCATCGTATTAAAATTTATACGCTTTAATTAATTACTGAAGTTACCGAAATTTAATCGGACCACTTAATACTACCTTTAGGTATGTTTTTGTCCGTGCTTTGGTCTGGGTATATGTACAAACTGTATCCAATAGCAGGAATCAAACATTTTAGCCAAAAATTAAATCAGATAAAAAAACTTTCGCAAATAATTTAATAAGCCAGAACTCGGAAAAAAAATAATTCTACTAACTGTGTTCTTAGCTTAGTGTGCTATAAAAGGCTAGCCACTCACAATTTTGTTACAATTGTCCATCTAACATACATACATACATACATACATACATAACATCACGCCCAAAATCCCCGAAGGTCCATCTAACCCTACTCAATTTTATTATTGTCTGCACGCGGGCCCGGGATCTCATGGCTTTTTGGTCTCTGTCTACCCCTTTGGGGTTACCTTTAAAGTTTGATAGTAAACATAAACTAACTAACTAAACTTCACGCAACTTCCCTAGCGGGGTAGGCAGAGAGAACCGAACGCCATATGGCACGATCCTTGCACACCTCACTCGCCTCTTCAACATTCATAATCCTTTTCATACAAGCTCCACGGTTTTTATGACTCTTAACATCACCTTCTGTTAATACACGACCAATCTGGTCGTGGTAGGTGAGCCTGGGCCTTAAACATAAACTAGAGACCAACATTTCCGAAAATTCACCACACAGCGTTGCGTCAACCGTGTCGCAACCCGCAAAACGAGACAAATCTCGTTACAAATCGCCTCGAAACAGTAGGAAATACCATCTCGACCATCTCCTCTAATTGTGAGAAATAATAACATTGCGGACCATTGCTGGCATTGTTGGGCGGCTGTGAACTGCTTCCCAAAGGGAGCGTTGCCACATCGCGATGTAAGCGGAGAAATTAGTGTTGTGCAAATGTTAGATAACTGTTACTGTACTAGGTACTTTGTATTGTTGGTGCACTGTTTCTCAATGCGATCTATTAAGACCTTTATGGGTTTATCTTGGGCTACAAGGATTGATTAGATGTACCTAGTATTAAGTATTATGAGATACTAGATTTTGCCCGCGGATCTGCACGCTAGAAACTCAAGAAGTTGACGCAGTGAACTGCGCGTGAGTTATGTCTGCTGCAGTTATATTAACTAGGTGATTGATGGATTACGAGCGTAATGTTATGTATGTATGTATCTAAGAGGGTGCGGAGAAAATAGTTTGAGATCTTTTGGCTTGAAGTAAGGGAATTACAAGTACTTATACATAGCATCTTAAGAAACTCTGTGGCGGCTGCGCAATCGACTTTTCGATTATAAAAGTCAAGTGATGAGTAATCGGGTAGACGAATAACGATGATTGCACATACTTAGTTATGCCGGCTACTTCGCTGACCTTATAACTAGACAAAGTTATTGTTATATACAGATATCATGGGAACATACCTACATAAAGGATAAAAATTAATAATAGTACAGGTGGTAGCTCAATGTTAAGGACACAGGAGTGCGGGTTCAAACCCGGGCACGTACCTCTGGATTTTTCAAAAACTATGTACATTTTTATAGCTCGGCGGTGAGGGAAAACATCCTCAGGAAACCTACGAATTCAAATAACTTTGGATTTGTAACCATGATCCAAAAATTGTCTGGTTCCCCATTCGTAACCCTTACATAGGGAAACCAGACAAATTGGACTATAGTTACATATCCATAGTTATTTAATGTCTAAGTTTTCTCGCGATGCTATTTGACTGTTGAGCTTTAGGTATAAATAAGTACGTGTTTTTTTACATTACTAAATCCAATAGTGACAGGATTTGAACCAAAACTCCTCGCTTTTGAGACGCTACTCAACATTGCGCTCGATCGATGCTAGAAAGACATCTGCTCCAGTTAACCAAAGCAAGTATGAATCGTTGCCGATCGATTCCAAACCATGACCTTGGAGCTTGCTTTCTACGATCAACCCAGATACTTTAATGACGAAACCGAATCGGACTCAAACGATACGATTACGTGGATACAGATCAGTTTTTACGAAGCAAGTGTCGCCGTGAACTTCGAAAACACAGATATCTGGGTTATATTGGTACAAAGTACAATGGAATATAACTTGAGCGGTGATAGCTCAATGGTAAGGACACGCGCCTCTTAACCGAGGAGTGCGGGTTCAAACCTGGGCACGTACCTCTGGATTTTTCAAGTCTATGTACGTATTTATACCACTAGCTCGACGGTGAAGGAAAACATCGTGATGAAACCTGCAAATTCAAACAATTTTGGATTTGTAACCATGATCTAAAAATTGTCTGGTTCCCCTATCTTAGGGTTACGAAGGTCAGATCGGCAGTCGCTTCAATGTAATTACCAGACTCGCTAAATCATGGTCTAAACACGGGACATAACGCTAGGAAGATGATTTGGGTTTTCGAAGTTCACGGCATATAATTAGTGGTCTCTAACGAGGTGTAAAAATTAATTGATAGTATTAGGTAAGTAGATTGGTATAATATGTAAATCAATCTGATTCTGCATACTAATGTTAATATAAACGCCAATGCATTATTATTGTAAGGCATGACTACTTTAAAAAAAAACCGGTGTAATGTTGCGGTTTGAAGCTTCTGTGTTTCGTTCTGTGGCTGAGAGCACCAGGGCACTGACTGATGATTCGCAGTGCCGATGACGGGGAAGATAAAATGCTCGTCAATAAGGATGATGACTGCATTTAAAAACTATAATTCTATTTAGTCCGTCAGTTAGATTATACAAAAACACTCGACACATATTTTTCGCTTTATCTAATCTGCCAACTGTGGTGCTTGCCTAGCATGTCGTAAAAGACGACTAAAGGTATATCGGGTTTTGGGTATGTCATTGTATAGGCCGCAAGCTAGCCACTTGTCATTACTTTTTCACAATTTTCCATCTAACCCAGCCCAGTTTTGTTTTTGGCTAAATGTGGTTAAAGGAGCCTGTTGCCCCTTCGACTCTGCCTACCTCTTCGGGGATTATGGGTGTGATGTTATGTATGTATGTATGTTTGTATCAAATTAGAAAAAAATCACAACGATAAAGAGCACCAAAGTTTTCGAGTGAGGTCATGTGACGTCACTATTTAGTAAAAATTTTATGAATGTGTGACGTCACGCGCAACTTAAATGCATCGTCAATGTTGGTTTGACAAATAAAAAAAAATACAATTTCAACATTTTTTTATAATCTAACTGACGGACTAAACAGAATTTTTTAGTCATCTTGCCTATTCTTTGGATTCGCAGCGCCAACAACGAACCTAATAAGGTGCTTGTTGCGATTTTCTCCCATATGTTGTAGGGAAGTGCGGTGAATCCTCAACAAAAACTTTTTAAATGATCAGCGATATGCCAGTGACGTATCTTGTGTTTCAAAAGCCTATATTTACGCAATCAGAGATTAATAATAAGATTATTTAGCTTAATAAATTGCGATTCGTTAGTCTCGCTAAAAACTGCATAACTGGACCGATTTGGATGATTTTAGTTTTAAAATAATATATGTAATCCTCCAAGGATGGTTTGTACTGTAAGAAAATAAGGAAACATTGCGAGGAAAATAATAAATGAAAATCCGAGAACGGGGTGCAATGAAGTGCGCCGGGACAGCTAGTAATAAATAAATAAGGTACCATTAAAGGTGATAAGAACTTATTGACAAATTTCTTATAAATATTTCCTTTTGTTCCAGATGTAAATGAAAACAATGAATCAATAGAAGCAACGAGGATAAAGAGGGAAGGAGTCCCGGAAAACAGGGGTGAGTGTCGAGCTATAACCGCAGTAACACTATAAACGATTAATCGTCATTGATTTATATTATACTACAGTTGTGCTTGTATAATAAAAGGACAAGTCAGTACTATCTACATATAAAATAGATGTGTTTATACTATATATATATAAAAAGTATAAATCAAAAGGTCAGGTCAAGAGTTCCTCAATCTGGTTCTCTGATTAATCTTCATTTTAATTAGAAATGTGGTTAAAGGGGCCTGCTGTCCCTTTGACTCTGCCTACTTTTGGGGATTTTGGGGGTGATGTTATGTTCATGTTAATTAGAAACCATTTAAAAATAGATGTTTTTTGATTTAAATAAAAATGATTTTTGATCGGATAATACCATATAGCGCCATCTAGCGAGATTTTTAGGTAACATCTAACAGATTATCATTCATCAGTTACAATATAAGTATCCTAAAAATATAAGAGATAGCGCTATAAGAAGTTATCAACATGAGAGCGAAACAAATAATATAATTCTTGATGAGTAAATTGCAATTTTATGATTCGGGTACGCGACGAGCTAGCCACATGTTTACATTTTCACAATTTGCCATTTGATTCCAGTTTTATTTTTGTTTAATGTGGTTGAAGGGGCTTGCTGCCATTTCGACTCTGCCTACCCCTTCGGGGATTACAGGCGTGCTGTTACGTATGTATGTATCATCTAGTGCATTAAAACAAGCAATCTGATGATTAGTTGGCATACCCTCTACATACAAACATAACAAGCTCGATGGCGCATTCGGTAGTGACCCTGCCCCATGCGCCAAGAGTTGTGGGTTCAATCCCCACCCAGAACAAATATTCGTATGATGAATACTTGTGTTTGTTCTGTGTCTGGGTGTTAATATCCAATATTTAAGTATATATTTGTAATACCACTGTTGTTTCTGATATCCGTGACACAAGTACTTAAGCTACTTATCTCGGATTCAGATCAATGTATGTGATGTAGTCTGATATATATATAAAAAAATACCTACATACAAAAATTATTCGAAGGATACAAGAGCTGCTCGTTTAAATTGATTGGTTAAAATGCATTTTTCGAACTAATTGACCAACACTCTAGACATCAGCATCTTTCCATGATTGGAGACCAGTCGTCACTGACCTGTGTTTTAACTGGTACCAGTACTGGTTCCTTCCATAGTTTTCAACTGGGCCTACTATATTAGGCTGCAAAACATGGCATCAAGTTGTATGCTCCAAAAGTCAAACGTTATCCAATTTTTATAGATAGATCAAAGATTCCAAATAGCATAATCCCAAATACCTAAATTACTCTGGGATAGCACGGAATATAAAACTGTACCCTCTATATTTTTAATTGAACTAAGTATACTTAACGAATCGGGATTCACAATCATAATTATAAATAAATACCTAGGGAAAGCTCTCTACTTATATAATAAATTCGTTACACCACAAGTCTTGTTCAAATTCAAATTCAATTTCAAAATCTCTTTGTTTATATAGGCTTCAAAAAAGCACTTAGAAATAGTCAATTTAAACAGAAAAAAGGATTACCATGTTTATCATGCGTATAAGTTAGCGGTACCTATGGGCCAAAGAACAATGTTAAGAATAAAGACTTAAATGTTAAAAAACCTCGTTAACTGTATGTATTTATTAATTTTTAAAGTTATTAAATACATACAGTAAGTTAATAACTATCTACCTAGTGAATACTTGAAGATTGCTTTATCAAGAAAATCTTAAATCGCAAAGGTCACATCTCGTATTGACTAGTATTGGCACATCAGTAAGATAAATAAATCGATGACGATTGATCACTGTATAAATATTGCCTGTCTGCCTGTCCGAGTCTTACTCAACGTAATAATATTATTGTGTGTTACTTATCTGTTGTTGCTACTGTATTAGATTTATACTTCTATTCTCTTCTATAATTTGTCTATTTTCTATTCATTTCTAATTATTGGCGTAACTTATCTTCTTGATTGAATTGCATTTTTGTAAATCATAGTTTTGATGTTGATCATATTGCTATCATAACAATATCTAATTAGCTTTTTCGAAGTTTATTAAAAACGAATCAAATATTATCAACATCAATAAAACAATTGCCAATAAAACAGTTGTACAAAATTAGTGCTAACACGTTTGTAAAATTCTCTTATTCTATTAGCATCTTATTTATTCTTTTCTTTTTATTATACATTATTAATTGTATGTTTTTTCTTTCTCTTTCAAATCTAATCCGGTCGTGGTGGACATCTCAACCCAAATGGACTATTGTACATTGCACCTGACCACAATCCCATCCGACTGACTGACTGGATGACACAGACTTGACAGTGCTACTCGTCAACGACCAGAAAAGGAACGACTACTCCAGAGTCGGGAGGTACCACAGCGTCAAACCCCTGATCGGCCTCCTGACGTCCACGGCGCGGACGTTCATCCAAGATGGTGTCACCACGGAATTTGCTACTCAGATCCTCGGCACCACGCTAGATAACGGTCGCATCTACGCTCAGCTCCTTACCAAGTCCTCTCTCGTTCTTTACAACAAACCTTCTAATGTAGACGACCCTGTTATTGTGAAACCCACACGCATACATTCCGACTTCGATGGACAATGGAACGTCAAGCAAGACCTCGGCTTCATTGACCCTGAGAAATTCGTTCTCAAAAACACTGACTATTTAGCTCCTAGTAGTAAAATGGATATTGTATACGCTAGCAAACCAGCACAGGACTTTGTTAAATACTGGAGTCCTCCGTCTTCTCCTGAAAGTCAAGTTGAAAATCAAATCTTCGAGGAGCCAACTGGTCGTAGAATACAGCCAGTCAAAGAGATTCCGCGTTATGTTCACAATGAGGCCTTGAACTTCCTTGACGGTCCAATCATCGATGCTGAGAAAAAGTTTGAGTTTATTGTACAGCCTTCTATCTTAGAAAATGTCAATACGTTGCATAGGCAGAGTAAAGCGTATGAGCCTGTTACTGATCCAATCAAAACTGATACCAGCATTAACGATGAGCCTATCGAAGAATCGAACGTTGTCAAAGTAAAACCCGACTACGACTTACCGACCTTTACAATTAAGAACGAATTCTCTCCCATATTCTATTATATCGATAACGTTGAGTCTAAGAGTTCACACCAACAAATGTCCCAACAGACGAAACTCCCTAAAAAGCTGTTTGGGCAAAAGAGTGAACCGAGACCAAAAACTACTTTTACGTACTCAGGTTTCGCCGATTTCACGACCGTCGTTGGTGATACTGTAATTATATTTTCACCGAACACTGACACTAGTCGTCCACAAGATCCAAACGAGGTTAATGTGTTCCCGTCAGCCAAGCCGGTTGATAAATTATCTTCTAAAATTACTTTCCTTGCTGCTGATATTCCAGTCGCTACCTCAACTTTCAGTGCACATGAAATTAATGCTGCCACTGAGATAGCTACTCCCAATATACAAGATAGCTCTGAAAAACCGATTTACGAAGATGAAGAAAGTTTAAAGAAAGTCCAATATGAAGTCGATAATTCTCCAGATTCCATCAACATTAAACACGAGAGTGGATTCGACTTCAATCTAGACGTTATTCAACCGTCGGAATCTGTTATTACAACTACAGAAAATACTCGCTATACTGATGATTTGGGTGTTATTCCAATTCAAGATTACACTTCAAAACCTACTGAACCATTACAACCATCAGCTACAATTGATGACACATCTAAAGAGACTGTTGTTACAGAAAGTAACATGAGTGAAATATTCACCAACTCTGAAGAGGAGTCTGAAAATACTGCTGCGGAAGTAACAGAAAAGACAGAAGAAGAAGAAGAGGAGGAGGAAGAAGAAGAGGAAACTACTACTGAAATGGCAGCAGATATAATGACTACAACTGAAAGTGGCCACAGCGATGAATCGTTTGAGGAACTCGAGACAACCACTGAAACCAAACATGAGGTCAACTACAACGAAGAAATTGTATGTACAAACGCTTTAGAAACACAATCGACAATGACAACAGAATACAAAACGCTAACATATTTAACCACATACTTTATTCCTCTAGAAAGCTCAGTAACTACAACGTCTGTGAAATCGGATGTCGTTGTTGAAAGTACTGTTGGCTATCTTACTAATATTATTTGTAACGAAAACTTCGACATTGAACCTACTGCTGTAGTTTCAGTTCAAGTCCAATCTTCTGTTCATACTAATTTAGAAGCACCTGAAACTGTTTCTGAAGAAGCTGTCACTAGTGTCCCAGAAGTAGTATCAGAGGAGACACCAATGACCACTAAATCTGCAGAAGAGCCTAAAGCTGCAGAAGAGCCTTCTTCTCAAGAACAAGAGAATGATACTCAGGGAATAGTTGAAGATTCAGAAGAATCTGAAGAAGAAGAAGAAGAAGAAGAAAAAGAACCAACAACAACTTCTACTACCACAACCACAGAAAAGACCACGACAACTCAAAGCCATGTTGAGGTATCAGTCAGTACCGAGCAGACCACAACTACAACCACAACAGAAAAACCTGCATCAGAAGAAGAGATACCAACAGAAGAAAATGAAATCGATCTTATTTATAAAACTCTTTACACAACTTACACTTACTTCACAACGTTTTTCGGAGATCAAACATCGAGTGTGGCCAGTCACAAATCGGTAATTACAAACATCATCACGTCTACATTAGACTTATCGAAATTAGATCCTTCGTTACTTGGTGCGTTCAATGAAGATGAAATAGCACCAACCAGTGTTGGCATTGGACGTCCTACCGAGTCATTTGCCATCAATAGCATCATTGACTTAGTCAAAAACAAAGATGTCATCGAATCCGTAGAAATAGGCGATGTTTATGCTTCACAAACCCCAACTCCATCTTTGGGCGATGATTTTGTAGCTAATATCAAACCAGATGCTGTGAAGACTTATTACACTACTTACACATTCTTCACGACCATTTACGTAGGATCTGACGCTAACGTTTGCAGTAGGAGTGAGGTCTATACTAATTACGTTGGCCCAGATGAACTGATACCGACAAAGAGCAATCCATTGGCTGCTGAAAGTACCAGGGCACAGTTTGACTTCAGAAACTGTAAACAAGTTCAAAGGCAACCGCCAGCTAATCCTGAAGAGAACTCTTCTGTTGAAACTAGCGTAAGCATGGAGGAAAATAATGAAAGCCCTGTTGAAGAAGCAAGAAAGGAAACTCCTCAGCCAAGCCCAATTGAGGTTGACATGTTGTTCAGTGTTGAATCTAATCCACTAGAATCTGAGAACTCTTACGTAACAGATGTTAAATCATCATCGTCTAGAGGCGAAAGACAATTTTTAGATAGTAATAACATTTTAGAGGATCAAATAAGTTCTGAAAGCAATATTGATGAAATAATGCCATCACCTACACTTATTCTTCAAACAAGCTACACTACATTCACATACTTTACAACTATGTACATAGGAAAAGATTCTAGTAAAGTAAAGAGTCACTTAGAAACTATCACAAATGTGGTGACAGGAACTATCATGCCCAATAATAAGAAGGAGCCAGAAGAAGAAAGTAACTTACCAATTACGTACTATACAACATTTACTTACTGGACTACACTTTACAAAGATAAATCTACCACCATCACAAGTCGAGAGGAAATCGTTTCAAATGTGGTGTTCCCCACACCATCTGTTCAAGTTGTACCAACTATTAGCCCAATCGATACTACACCTATTGATGTCGATAGTGTGTTGCCACCAAAGGAACTGGAAGTCGAATTGAAACCTTCTTTAGTTGAGGATGCTTTAGAGCATGACGATGGAAAGGCAACATTCTATACTACTTACACATATTTCACGACTTTCTATGCTGGAAATACATCTGAAATCAGAAGTAGCTTAGAAACCGTTACAAATATTGTGGACAATACCAAGGTCGTTGAAGATAATCAGCTAGGACGTAAGGTACCTTCTGGGGCTGCTGACAAAAATCTTATCCAAGATAATGGTGACAAGCCAAAGATAGCCCCAACAGTGGTTAAAGAAGAAATCAAGACGACTAAACTGCCTGACCTAGCATCAGCATCACCAACAGTACTTTTGGGTACATACATTGACAACCTGTTTGCGGAAGTTAAGCCTGCGGATGGTACTGCACAGACGCCTGAACCTGAGAAGAAGATACTGTTCTCTCAAGTAGCCGTCATTTCAGGAGACTCTACAATTGTTACAAGTGACAATAAGACTCTTAACACTGACACAACAACCGCAGCCACAACCACTACTTCTACAACTGAGGGCTCCGTAATTACCGCTAGCCCAGATGTTATCGAGAGTTCAGTAGGTGAACCAGAAATTACCACCGAGGCCAGACCTGAAGTCGAAGAAGAAGACTCTTTAAATACTAGAAAGAAGAGTCGACTTTCTTTCACTCCTAAGAAGCCTACATTTACTCCTGTTATCATACCGTTCGCATCAAGGAATAGACCAACATTCAGTCCGAAGAGAGTACCTATACTTAGTGGAGCGACAACTATAACTCGATTGGATGTTACTCCAACAATAACAGCTACGCCTACCTTGAAATCTGTGAGACCTTCAGGATTTGGTGCTAATAGGAAACAATCAGCATCGCCCGGAGCTTCAAGCTCGGGACGACGATTCTCAGGAAGCCGTAGTAGTATTTCAAACTTATCCTCAAACTTACCTTCAGCTTCAAGATCAGGAGGTGGTGGTTTTGCTAGAGGTAGCATTCAACCTACTTCTAGGAGAACAGGTTTTAGATCAAGCTCACAAAGGGGCAACAGCTTGGATTATGCGAGCAGGTCTGCTGTTCCTAGAATCCGTCCTACTGCGTCATCGAGACTAAGAAACAATAGGCAATCGGCTTCTATCAATATCCCGTATAATGGCAATAATAATGACCAAAATGAGTCTGAAACTTTGGCCACTCAGCAGGAAGAGAACGCAACTGAACCTTTAGAGGAGGCATCTGAAGCTCCAGTGAAGACCACAAATAACCCACTGTTAAAGTTCAGAAGACCACCTCTAGTAAGACAGCCTGGTACGGCCATTACACCTCGTTCAACAACACCTCCAGCTAGGAGGAGTGTTGCTACTCGTGGTCGCCTCACAACTTCCACGACAACTAGAAGAACTACAACTCGGTCAACTTCTAACCCACTTCTAGCTCTGCGCAGACAAAGACCTAACTCGCTTTTCCCAAGAAGGAACCTATTCAATAAACCAGAGCCAGAACCAGAAGAAGAAATTAAGGAAGACGAGCAAAATGTCGATGAGAGCGCAGAGATTTTGGAAGAAGAAGAAGATTTCGAAGAAGACAATGACTATGACTCCTCTGATAGAAAAGAACAACAAGTAGCTACTCCGTCTACGCCTGCACCGAAGAAACCTAACGCTGTTTCAATCCGGCCATTCGCTTTTAGGCGGCGAACGAAACGTCAGGTGGATTATGGAAGTAGAAAGTACACAAACTTCAGAAGGCCTGGAACTAAGGCATCTACACGTCGTCCAGAACCGGAACCGGAGACAGAGCCACCAGCACCTTCTACTCAAAAACCAAGACCTGGCAGTAGATACAACTCTCGGCCTTCGTCCAGTTCTAGAACCACCACTGTATCCGCACCGAAAGTATCAGGTAGACAACCATTTATAATCCGGGGAGAAAGTCGAACGACTACAACTAGCGCACCAGCTTACAGAAGAGGTAAATCATCTCGGCCATCTTCAAGGACTACAACTTCCTCGTCAAGACCGAAACCACCCAGACTTAGTGGCAGGACTAGTAATACTGAGAGATCTAGACCCAGCTCTACTTCTTCAAGGACAACGAGTAGATCGCGAACTCGCACCACCACCAGTAGAGCAAACAGTAGGCAAAGAAGTTCGTTCGAAAATACCAGTGGAGAGAGATTTAGGGACAACCACATCCTCAATGATGGTAAAATTACTGTAACCTATCAGATTCCGACCGAAGTTACCATTCCTGTGGTAAATGGAAAGATTACAGAGTATAAAAACGTCTTATCAGCCACTCCTAGCGTAGAAACTTTATTGCGGAATCAAGTATCCACTTCTATTGGACCTTTAGGTAATCAGCAACTAGTATTAAATCTTGAATCTACTGAAGTAGCTGATAACGGAGCTACTAAGCTCATTAAATATGTTTTACATGAAACTCCAACCACTACAGTAATATTTACACCTACCACGATACGTGGAAGAAAGACTTCGTATTCTCACATTTTGCCTAGCACGATATACAATGTAGAAGCGGTCACACAAACGCTTGCCCCCGAAATCAATGCTAACGTTCCACTAGCTAACCTGTTGTTGTCACAACTTCTGCTTGGCAACCAGCAGCCTGCGATCAACCCTCTCCTGGCTCTTCAAGGACAGGGGTTGTTACCGCAGCAGCCTGTAGCCCAAACGCCTGTGACAGAATATAAGACTAGATCTACAACTTACGTCACCACTATCACAGACGCTAGGGAAACAGTGTTGCCTATTACCTTTAAAGGAAGAGCTATATTGACTACCATTGTGGATCCTACGACTAGTGTTGTCACAGCCACAGAGTTTGTGACAGACACAGTCGTGACTACACCCACAGCGTTAGCTGCTGGTCCTCAAATCAATTCGTTACTGCTTCCTCTGCTTCTCCAACAACAGCAACAACAACAACAAGTGTTGTCGCTGCAAACTCCCAATCCTTTATTAGGTCTTGCACAACCCGATCTGGGCTTGCTTCAAAATAATAACTTGAACAATTTCAACAACGACATCTATAGCAACAGTCCCAAACCTAACATACTGTCAGATTTGAACAGCAATGAAGACTTTTCTGAGGAAGTGCAGGACAGTGGAGAAGATCTCCCTCCTCCCCCACCGCCGCCGTCTCGTGGCAGGAAGCCTAAAGCTCCGAAACCTACCCCAGCTTCTCCACCGAAACACACTAGCGTTGTTACCCTTTACGTATCGGGTAGACATCCTGGTGAATTCAGCACAGTGTTATCTACTGTCGTTAGCGATGACACTCAAACTGTAAGGAAACGTGAGGCAATTTACTACGAAGACGTCAAAATACAGCCTTCTATCTTACCTTCAGTTGATGAAATATTCAGTTCTCAAGCGGAAATTGAGAATTCATTAATACCTAATTCAGATAAATACCTAAGTGCAGCAAATGAGAGTGAAGGAACGCAAAGCTTGGAAAGTATAGTAGGTGAGATTAGTAAACATATAAGGTATGATGCATCACCAACGTACGTCGTGGAGTTGGCGACCAGATCAAAAGTAACGGATAGTAGGCAAAGTTCTTTAGACGGCGTCTCGTGAAGTCAGAACAAATGGTTAGGTGTATAAAGTAATGAATTAGTTATTTATTTACATTTGTAACATAGTAAGTTAACTATGAATAGTGCCTTATAGTTTTAAAGATCAAATTAGCTTGTAAGAACAAAATACTCCTTTGTACTTGACTAGGTTTATTAACATTTCTTTAAGATCACCAAAAATATTGTCTTATGTTACCAGACTTTATGTGAAGGGTACCCGGACTAGGAAACAAGTGTCTGTCTAATCACTGCCTAAGATTAAACCTTCTAGTTTATGTTCTTTGTAGTTGTAATCTTCTGTAATACTCTCCGCTTACGACTGTAAATTGCAAATACGACTTAAAATGTTAAAATAATAAATTTTGTAAAATAATAAGTTTGTTCATTTTATTCAATACCTTAAACACGACCTTAAACGCATACTTTTGTTGAAAAGAGTTAAATTTAAATTTAGATGTGCTAAAAATGTATTGAAAACTTTATGTCAAATACAAAGTTTCCAAGATCATCAGAAATATTTAAAGTAAATTTAAGAAAAGAGAATACAAAAAAAATATAATAATTCATACACACTCATATGGCTGCTTCAAAAATTAAATGACTTTACTGAAGAGAAATTAATTGTAATATAAAATTATTGACTTGACCGATGACGCTGATATGACTCGGCCCTGAAGATCCTGAAGGTCCCTGGAAGGTTCCAACCCCACCTCCTGCGCTCATCCAACCCCCGAGGTGAGTTAAGCGTTACATAATGTACTTACCGTAGATATATACCTCACAAATGTTCTTGAATGTACAGATTTATCTATACTAATATTATAAAGGAAAGATTTGATTGTTTTTTTTTGTATAGAATAGGCTCCGAAACTACTGGCCCGATTTGAATAATTCCATCACAAATGGAAAGCTACTTTATCTTACAATTCAATTACTACTAATTATTTGTACCATTGAAATAAGAAGAAACTCATTAACAAAACATTAAACAGATATCATGCTTGCATTAGCGGTAGACACTTTATTAGTTCATATACTAATAATTGGTAAACCAATAATTAAAGTTGCAAAATTATTAGTTGCGACATTGCTAAATTACAAATTTGATCTCAGATTTCATTTAGTACCTAAAATGTTTTGTTTCTTCGTAACGATAGCTTGAAGCAAGCAAGACTACTTAGAATAAAATACATTGAAACATTCCTTATGTACTCGTAGAAGAATATGGGTACATAAGATAAAATAAAACTGAACATTTTACTATTGTAATCGCAAGAATCCTTAATAAAATGCCAAAACAAATAATTATAAATAAATAAATAAATATCCGACGACATCACATACATTGATCTGACTCCGAGGTAAGTAGCTTAAGCACTTGTGTTACGGATATCAGAATCAACAGTGGTATACAAATATATACTTAAATATTGGATATTAACACCCAGACACAGAACAAACACAAGTATTCATCATACGAATATTTGTCCTGTGTGGGGATCGAACCCACAACTCTTGGCGCATGGGGCAGAGTCACTACCGAATGCGCCATCGAGGTTATCAAATTACTATCTAATGTTTCCAAACATAACTTCTTACGAGTCAAAACATTATAATTGCAACACAATATTATGCTTTAAATAAACTGAAAGAAACATGACGAAATTAGTGTGTCTCGTTTATAAATTGGTCGTAATTAATGCGTTTTAATTCAAGAACATTTGAATAGATAAAACTGGTTTGTAGATATAATAGAAGATACTAGACAGCAAAAAGTAGTAAGTACTATTAACGACAGTAGAATATGTAGTTGTAAATACGACTAGTGAGACATAAGATGACGTCTTTCGATTGAATTTACATCAGCATATCTTGAATGAAATGATTGTAAAATAGTTGAAGAGAATAATAATGTCGCATGGCGCTCGGTTCTCTCTGCCTACCCCTCCAGGACAATGGCGTAAAATAATAATGTCAATGATAAAGAAGCCAATCTTGTATCTCACTTATAATAAGTATTAGTAACTAACGTTAATGTAACACTAATATACCACATTGCACTGAATGTCACAAACTTTCTCTATGTACAAACACCAAACAAGAAAATGCACAAATAATTTATTAATATTAATTAAATAAGTAATTTTCGAGGTTCAATAAATATCTATTACAAGAAAGACATTAACAAACTCGTTAGTTTTCGTACATGTTAAGTGTATTTAATATTACAAAACTATTTCGCGCATTGCGTATAGTAAGTGATATGTGGCAATGTTTATGCTAACATCCATTAGGTTGATAAAATATAATTAAGAATTGCAGGTATTTGAACATTTTAACAAAAAAAGCGAGGATACTGTTAGTATATGTTATGAATCTTATAAAAAAAAATATATAAAAAAAACGTTAAAAAAATGAGAAGTTTTTCAAATAATTCTATATTCCTATATATCCTGTAAAATAAATCATTTGTAAAGTTAAAATTATCGTTATTTATTTGAACGTGAATTTTTATATTTTTGTCATGAATATAAAAGAAAAATTTAATCACGACCATCTGTTAACTCCAAAGATTACTTAAAATATGAAAATTCACGTTATTGTTTTAAACAATAAATGTATTAATAGTTAAAATTTCTTTCAGCTTTCAACACAAATGCTATTGTCTATGATAATACGCCGTGGAGGCCAGGAAGAGACATTCAAATCCCAGAAAGACCAAGTTCAGAAGAAGACGAAAGGAGATTAAAGAACTTGGCTACAAAGATAATGTCCAATGGTGTGGAAGTGTTAGTTAAAGATAAAAGTTCTGATGGAAAACAAGATCAGGTACTTATGTATTTTATTCTTTGCACTACTGATAGAAAGTACCTATTACTGATAGAGATTAAATTAATTATGTGTGTGATCAATAAGGTATGAATTATAATAATCTTAAAGTGGCGTATAGAGTTAATGTTATAATTGTTTATAGAAATACCGTTAGCTAAAAAGTAATTTTATTTTCTCAGCGCAAACTTAAGCTCATGCACCTAACATCACCAACGTACCACCACATCAGCTCTTCACCAACACTCAAACAGTCTTTACTATCGTCTGCTGTAGCCACTGTGGTCAACAGGCAGCAAATAAGCGCTATGTTTCCGCTACATCATCTTCTACAGCATAACTATATCATCAAGACATGCATGACCACATACACTTACTTGACCACAGTAGTTCAGAACAAACGAAGCGCCATATCGACATTCGAGACCATAGTCTCTGTGGTCACCACAGAATCTCTTACAAACCTCTACGCGTCAGACGTTTTAGCAGACTTAAAGCCGACAAAAGTAAGAATTGGGACCCTGGTTGAACCTTTCCCGGTTGTTCCAGCGTTTGGTTAAAATTCCAATTGGTCTTAAGTACCCTGCCCGCATCTTTACAAAATGGCCCTGCTTCTAAAAAGAAACCCACTAATAATCAACATACATATTAATACTTATCAATTACCATAAATACACCTAAACTACCTCAACATATGTCAAACCCTTTACATCAATAGATAATAATAATCTCCTATATCTTTCATTATATTACGTTATGTTCTCTGAAATGATTGTTATTTGTGTTTCAGACTAAATACATGGAGGTAAAGACGATCCAGTCATCAGTTCCGAGCAGTATGTTTATAAACAATTTTCCAAAAATAGACAAAAGGATTGACAATCCAGAAGTAGATAGTTTCGATTTAATTCAGCCTTCTGAAGTGGGTCATTCATCATGTACCACATCATGTTCTTGCAGTCATACTAAAACGGAAGGTTTAAAAACTAAATACACAAACATTGACGCTTCAGCTCCTTCAAAATACGGGCTCAAAACTTCAAAGTATGGCTCTACAAAATTGGATCTTCGGCCAACGAATAAAGAATCTTTAGACAAGAAAACGAAATACCCCTACGAATATGAATCTAATGTACAGCTTGCACCAACTGATAAAATTGTCGAAAAGTATACAGAGGTTATCAATGATTATTCTGATGAAAAAGATACCAGCTCTGTAGAAGAGAGTGAGTTGTTGACAAATGAGCAAGCGCCAACCCCGCCACAGAATAAAGTATCCAACAATAAGACCCCAGATAAGGCAAAGCCTGAAAAACCACAAAAACCTAACAAAAATAAATTTGTCGTCGCTGATCTCTTGAAACTTGGCAGTTTAGGCATCAAAAGTTTATCTCAGCTAGCACCTGTCATTGAAAAAATGACAGGCGGTTTTATAAAACGTCAAGAAACAAACAGAACTACAACTTCAACAACCACTACCCTAAAACCAGCGGTTAAACTTACAGCTTACAACGTAAACAAAAGAGTCGACACCGATGTAGAGATGAAACCCAACAACTTTCCTATTTACATACCCGTGGATGAGATGGAAACATCCGAATCGCAAATAGCCTTCACAAATGCGACGTTGCATCAAAACCTTGCGTGGGCGGCTGAGCACAAGCAACCCAAAGCCCACATAGTCCCACCGAAAATAGTTCACGAGAGTCCACTTGTCAACGGCGGTATACCCATTAGTCCTGGTGATATAATCACGGCCAATTCCGATGTCATAGTTGGAAAGCCTGCCGTGGGCGGGCCATTAACCTTGGCTGCGAGTGGAATCAAGTTGCAAAATCCAGTTAGCCCACCTCCCATTGACAGCTTTGTCGCGGGCAATGAGGAGTATTTAATTAAAGACAAGCCTCCATTCACCGAGCAAGCTTTGTTAGCTACTAAAGTAGATGACTCTTTTGATTTACGGCCTCCGCAACTGCCTAAGCCTAAACCGAAACCAAACCGCGTTTTTCCAAGGCCAGCTCCACCTTCTCACGGACATCAGAATATTCACGCCAATATGCCACATCGTGTGCCATCAAATGCACCTGGTGATGTTTTGATGAAAACTGAACAAGTTAAAAATACAAATACTATGCTAGGTAACCATGGGAGACCTGCATTTTTAGATTACATACCTTCATTAGCGAAACCAACTCCATCTTCTATTAAGCATCACGTGGACTTTTTACCTCTCAATGAAGGAAATAGAGACGAGGAAGTACCAGACAATAGTCCTAGTTCATCAGAAGTAATCAATACGAGAGTAAGAACGGGTGACGATTATGCAATTAATAGTAATCCTGATTCTAACAAGCCTTTCTTAGTGGACATTCAGCCGTCAAGGGTTGCTAACGTGCTGATACCGCATGGCAGTTCTACCGCATTAGTATTTGCTGGGTCATCAGAGCCTCATAAAACTGGCGATTATGTCGACGATCCACTCCCATATCCCGAGCCTGGATACTTTGGTAGCTTCAGTATTGATGCACCCCAAATGACGAACGTTCACAATGTCGCACCAAGTGGCAATAAGCAGTATGGAACTAAACCATCAGGTCATGCACCTTTAGAATCATACAAGCCTGTCTCACCTCCTTACAAAGAACAACCGCATAGAAATGATTTGAAATTAAAATGGAAAGACACAAAGCGGCCTTATGAATTTAAAATCCCACCACCTACAAGTAATCAAGAAACACATGTACAAGTTGGTCCTCATATAACTGCATATAATCCAGATGTGTACAAAATAAGCAATGGAGAATTCGAAAAATACAACCACGTGAGAGGTGCTGAAAAGCCAAAGAACGGAAAAGAAGTAATTGATAAAGAATACGAAAATTACTTGGCTGTTCCACCTCCTCCGCCTCCGAAGATGCATTTCAACCCTGAGTCAATTTATGACAAAAATAAACCACACGCTCAAAGGCCAGTTGTCCACACAAAACCTGTGCAAGATATGAAGGTATTTTTGAACATCCAACACCCTGTACCAGTGGCGCCAAATCATGAGCAAATGCCACCAAAAGTTACATCAGAAATCTACTTCGCTTCCCAGTCTCCTAGTAATAAACCAACACCAACTTACACCATTCACATACCTCCCGCGCAGTCACCCCCATTATATGGAAATTCTTATGAGGGCCCTAAAAATGTTCAACAGAACAAACATACTAAAAACAATAACGTGCAAGGTCATCACTCCTTACAAGTGTTTCCATCACCAAATATTGGTAACAAATCTGTTGTAACCAATGAAATACACGATAAAGAAAACACTTACACTGTCACTTTGAATACTGCGACAAATGTTGCAAATAATGTTGGTGATAGCGGTCAAGTAATTGGCTCTAGTGTACCCGTACCAGTTGGCATCACATCAAACATTGGTGGCCAAATGAATGCAGACATTCCCATTGGTACTAATTTCGCTATTAGGGTCGAGGACGGCTCTTCGCCTTTTGAGACTTACAATCTACATGATCAGAATGATAACCCTACAATTGTTTATAAGGAACCTTCTCATTCATTCGTGGAACCTCCTCACTCTTACGTGGATGTCTCTGTAGGGGATAACAGATGGAACAAGAGTTCAACTGATAAAACAGAATCAAAGTACCATTCCAGCATACCAGAAAGGTATGATAATATTAATAAACGACAGCCAGTTAACCCACCCAAATCATTTAGTCCATCTATTGCACCTTCGCTAAATAGCCACGCTAACTTCCCAATGATCAGCGAGTATTCAACACCAGCTAGTGTCCATGATGATGGAAAACGGGTAACCGAGTATACCAGTGACATTAAAGTCGGCCAACAGAAGCCTAAATTGATACCCAACATTCCTACAAACTCTCACGGATGGTACTCCAGCGTTTTACTAAACGAAAACACTTTGAGTAACATTAACAACATCAAGGTTGAAGCTACTACTAGGAAAGTTATACCGCTGTCACAATACGATAATAAGGATAGTGCACCTGAATTCGGTCAGAAGATAGCTAGTGTAGGTAAACCACCTTCAGATTTCTGGCCTCAAAACGGAGCACCGGCGTTAACAAACTTTAATATAGGAAAACCTTTTACTAAACCTCTTACTGAAAAACCGTACGCTAGCGTTCCACCTCGTACAACTAGGCCATATAATAATATCAATATAAACAACAATAATAACAATAATAACTTCAACTATATATCAAACTTTGATTCTATAAGGCAGCCTGCTTATGATATACCAATCAGAGATAACAGCGATGAAACCACTACAACCAAGCCTGTGAGAGTTACAACAGAAAAATTAAAACCTGTTTATGAGAATTCAGAAGAAATTTATGACGGTGAAGAGGAAACTGAAAATAACGGAGAGAGTGACGGTGAGGTCAGTTCAGAATCAATGAAAGTACCTGTTGTGAGTGCATCAAGTGAAACAGATATTAACACTTCTAAATCATCAACCGAAGTAACTTTACTTCAAGACGAAGTATTTGAACCTGCAAAGGATGTAGCTAAAGAAGTTCCGAACAAAAATGTTCAATTTGTGGACTTTAACCCGGGAACTCAAACGGAAAAACCATTTGGATCTTTCAATAAAACAAATACTTTCCAATCGAACACCATCAAGCCAATGTACGAAAACAATCCCTATCAAAAGCCAAGACCATTTACTATGAATACTGCTACAACACTAGATCACCAGTTGCAACAACCCCATTGGCAAATAAACCAACTTATGGAAAACGCCACAAACATGTCCTACGAAGAGAATTTGGAATTAAATATTGGAGAGGAAATAAGCACAGCGTCCTCTTCTTCGACAAGAAGACCTCCGTCGACGCAAAGATTACCGCCTTATCGCCATAATCCGCCTGATATCAAATACAAACGTCCACCAAGACCTATTTTCGCAAGACCCAATAATAATTCAGCTGCTAACGATTCCAATAGCATAATAACTTCTACCGTCCACATTAAAGATAAAAAACCGTTGATCGTTGAAAAACCTACAGAAAAACCGATTATTCCCATATACACAATCCCAAGTAACATTGATGTGAATAGAACCAGTGATATTATTGACTTATCTCCGCCGCCCCCAACTATGGACTATAACTTCAAGCCATCGACTAATGATGAGATGATAATGGGTATGAGCCCACCCCCTCCGAGAACCCCACCGGCAATCAGGCCTCCGACGAGGCCCCCAGTGACTCCTCGTCCTATTCTTCCAGTTAGAACGCCTCCGCCATATAGGACTAAGCCACCAAGAACACTACCACCTAGAATACCTATCACACAGAGGCCAATAAGAAAACCAGCTAGCAGAGATGAGATTTCTACGTACAGACCTGCTTACGACATTCTTAACAACGTACGTAGACCTGTTATCAATCGGGACCAACCTTCTTCTCAGCTGCTGCCCCCTCCAAGAGAAATACCTTCAAGGGTCGTTAACCCGATGAGTGAAATACCAGCGCCAACTGTAAGCGCACCTTCTGTACCTAACCTCGTATTCCCAACACCAATTTCATCAGGATGGTTGACATCGTCCGGCGTTGATTTCTCATCCAGCTTCAATTTCGCGCCAACTTCTATTCAATTCCCTGAACCTATAGAGCCGTCTCGAGTTCCAGACTTTAATGTACCCCCACCTTCTTCTTCGGAGAATTCATATTCTTATGAAACCGAATCGTCTTCTGAACATGTCGATATAACGAGTTCCGAGAAATCAAGTTCAGAGAAACCAGTCACGGAAGATAGAGTATTTACTACCACTAAGGAGACAAGTGTGGAAGCTATTACTCAAAAGACAATTACAAGCACAGAAGAAGACATTAGTGATTCAATACCCAATGAGTCAAGCCAAGAAGATACCTCTACGGATAGAATGAAAGTTATACCAATAATTGGAAACAGGAATAGAACACGCAAACCTTATCCAATCCGCAATGAAGACAAAAAGACGACAACAAGCAAATACAAACTTCCGCCTAGGATCCCATCAGTTATAACACCAACCAAAACATTTGGGCGACCAGACGTGCAATACCCATCACGGCACATAACGTCTATTAGAAAGATAATAAGACCAATACCAACTAGAGTTACTCCTGAACTGGAATCAGCCATTGAACCCACAAGTGTTATAGAAAGTTCAAAACAGTTTATTGAGGAGCACATTATTAGACCTACAGCAGTCTTAGAAGAACCAGTCGTACCCACAGTATCACCCATAGACGTCAGTAGTTTAGGAGACCAGCATATTTCTAGTATCGTCACTCCTAGTTTGGACGAAGTGCTAACTAATGTGCAACCAACACACCACGCTGGCAATGAAATAAAGATTTCCGACGAAACGTTACCTACCAAGACTGAATTCAGAACTGCAGTTATCACTCTAACAAAGACGTTATCTGAGTCACCTAAAACGATTTCCAGTATAAACTATGTTAACCTCACTCATACGCTGACAGTAACTAGAACTGAAACGAGTCTAGTGAGCCAATCAGAAGGCGCTGTTACACAAACACTAGTTTTAACTAATACACAAACATCTACTATAGTTGACGTAGTTACAGAAACCCACACCCACGTTCAACCAACAACTATAATAGAAACCGTTACAAAACACATACCAATCCCTCAAGTTAATCCCACGCCAGTTAAAGATGCTCCCGCAAAGACCAAAGTACCTCTTGATGACATTTCGATGTCGTACGAAGACAATGACAATCTGATTATCAAAGACAAAGAAACTACAGAGAACATACAGAAAATAGACGAGGGAGAAGGTGACAACGATACATTCTTTGTAGTGATGAACAAATCACAAAATGGAGGCCAAGCTCCTCCGATAACTACTGATATTGAAACAGGAGACTACGATGGTGTTACTAGAAATGAACAAGTGAATAGCAATGGAGTATCTCAAGTGCTTTTCGGAGAAATTCTTTTAGCTGGAACACCTTATCTTGAGACTACAAATGTTGTTAATGCACCAGGTACGTTTAAAGGGAATCTATATAGATCTTTATTTATTCAGATAGATATTGACTTGAATGTTAATGTGTTTCAGGTGTTGCATATGGCAAGGAATGTCAACCGGACTGCAAGGCTTCGCGCAACGAACGCTGTCAGAGAATTGATGGGGTCATGAAGTGTGTTTGCAGACCAGGCTTCGCTAGAATGTTCCCTGACAGGCCATGCAAACGTAAGTGCTAATATAATAATTATAATAATATAATAATATGGCTTAGTTGTTATATTTTCAGCAGTATAGATGTGAATGTACAAATGTTCCATCGTACCACCTACTTAATATAATTCATCATCATACCATCACGCCCGTAATCCCCGAAGGGGTAGGCAGAGTCTAAAGCGATAAGCTCATTAAACCACATTCAGCCAAAATTTGAGTTCGGTTAGATGGAAGATTGTGAAAAGGCAGTGACAAGCGCTCGCTCGTCGCTTACGTAATCACAAATTCAGAACTCCATACATGATTAGTCGCCTTTAACGTCACACTAGGCAAGAAACACAGTTGGTACATTGTTAATGAGTCCCAGACCAATATGGGACACAATAATTATAATTAACTTCAATAAGTAATGATTCACTTTTCAGAGTGCACATTTTCGTAGGCAGGCTTTTAATAAAAAAACGAATAAATTAAAATACATACCTACATATTATGTACAATCACGCCCGCTATCTCCGAAGGGTTAAGCAGAATCTAAGACCGTATTAGCCAAAAAATTTTGATAAGTTTGATGGCTCAAGCAACCCCTAATTATAAAACACAACGACGAAACTTTAAAACATATTGATTGCTCTGATTTAACATCATCAATATTATTTCCAGCAACATACACATACTCCGTCAAGCTAGCCTTAGGCTCCCAAGGGAACGCTCGTCTCCTCTTCCACGAGAACCTCTCAGACAACTCCAGCAAGCAGTACCAGGACCTGGCCGTGGCCACTCACGAAGGCATCAACAGGATGGTCATGCAGTCTGATCTAAGAGATGTGTACCATGGAGTCCACATCACTGGCTTCCATCCGGTGCAAGTGACGAAGGATGGAGAGGGCTACCAGGGTGTGATGAATGACTTCTATGTGCAGGTAACGTATATCTGCTGATTATTAGTTTACATTAGCTGTTATTGTTAATAACCAAAGTATCGTTAGCGCGGATGCCTAATTTGAAAATATAATAATCGCCTATGTTACTCTTTATAATGCCAGCTATTGTTTCCTTTACATCAGATCAGCAATTTCAGAAGAACCCTTTTTGAATGAATTATAATACAGATGCATATAAGAGCAGTCGTAGCTCAATTTTAAGGACGCGCGCCTCATAACCGAGAGGTGCGGGGTTCAATCCCAAGCACGTATTTATGGATTTTTCAAATCTATGCACGTATTTGTACCACTAGCTCGGCGGTGAGGGAAAACATCATGATGAAACTCGCAAATTTAAACAACTTTGGATTTGTAACCATGTTCCAAAAATTGTCTGGTTCCCCTATCTTAGGGTTACGGAGGTCAGATCGGTGAATGTAATTACCAGACTCGCTAAATCCTGGATCGGATACAAACGGACCCTGTCTAAGCAGGGAACATATCGCTAAAAACATTATGATAATACAGATGCCTGAATGAATAAATTAATTAATCTGTTATAAACATTAACAGAAGGTGATGTTAGGTGTTATAAAAACCGTAGAGTATGAAAAGGATTATGAATGTAGAAGAGGCAAGTAAGGTATAATCTGGTATCTGGGACTAGTAAAAAAAGAAGGACTCCACGCTGTCATACTATAGCTTGAAGCCACGTTCATGCGTGTGTGAGTGAGATACTTATGGATACCAGATATCGGATATCTGTCATTTGAAGCACTTATTATGCCAATGTGTGACGTACGTTGCGTGTCAAGTTGGAGCACCTGAGGAGCTTCAACGTTTAGTTAGTGGCGCGGAGTCCTTCTTTTTTTACTAGTCAGTGTCTGGTATATAATCTCGTTCCAGCAGTGGGTTAAGCACCCATTACAAAAGACCGCTTTTTACGTAGACCCCAATAAGATGTTGGGTGCCTCAACAAATTCAATTAAACGCTCGAATTCAATTCAATGGTACCGTCGGCATCACTATTACATAAATGCGGTTGATAACGTTTTTTGTATGGATTTCCCAAGCAAATGTCGGTTGCTGAAAATGTATTAAACGAACTCGATTGCTTACGGCTACTTCGGTTTGGCAGAACTAGTTTTTTTAAGGCTAAATCTGTGGTTACATTGATGGTAATTATATTTAAACAAAAACAAAGATCGTAAATGTTGTTTACATTCAAGTTTAAGTAAAAATTTAATCTTCTTTCAAGTTGAAAGTGTGTGTAGATCTGCGAAACTATTGGTTTGGTATTTTAATGGAATATATAAACAAATAAGATCGGTGATGGTAACAATTTTACAACAATTTTACGGCTAAAAATTATCACGACCGAAATTAAATATAAACAGATAGATATGCAAACATATTTTCTATGTTTAGTAAGTTATGAGTTTTATGAATTATGAATTACTTGCTGTGCCCGCAGCTTCACTCGTGTTTATGGTTAATATTTTCGGGTTTTTCACTAATTCGACACAAGAGACTGGACACACGAGTGTCTAGTTGGTGAAACTCAAAATTAATATAGCTTATTATTTCGTCATCTGGACACATGTAGCCTTCCTCGATAAACGGGCTAACTAACACTGAGATCGTTTTTCAAATTGGACCAGTAGTTTCTGAGATTAGTGTGTTCAAGTGAATAGACAAACAAACAAACTCTTCAGCTTTATAATCTTAGCATAAATAGATATAGATTATGATACACCTAGCTTGGAGATTGAATGGGATCAAGTTGAATTAAAATTTTCTACCACTTACAATTAAATTAACTACTTAGAATACCTCTTTATATTATATTGATACAATCGATTGTATCTGTAGCTGCAATACATGAAATACAATCATGCGCAGCGCACAAAACACGAGACGGCGCGCGAGCGGCAAGCGAGGCTTCAGTGACCTAGCGAGCGGCGAGGTGAGCGCACGTCGGTCTGAGATGGCGAGCGGCGCACTGGTGCGAGTTTTGTGCGCTGCGCGTGAATGTAATTCATGTATTGCAGCTACACATCCGTTGTCGATATTACAAGTTAACGACAAGTACGATTCTCTTATCAAACAGTGTATTTGTTTTTTTTTATGTCCGAATAAATTTATCTGAAAATACCACATTAATTCTGAGGAACACTCAATGATCTCTTCCAGTTGTCAGACAACGCCCACGAGAGCCGTCTGAAGGAGGTGATTGAGAAGTACCTGAGGAACAATAACTACAGCCTGGGAGGCACAGACGTACACGCCGCAGCCGACCTGGTCGACAAGCTGGATGTCAGCGGTATGACGCATATATACTCATAGACTATTTATTAACCTTGCTTTATCTAACTTAGATTCCCTACAAAAACTTCAATGTAGAAATTGGTCAACTTCTTTTTGGTGTCAATTAACTTTAGTCTTGCACTTAAACATATAGTACCTATGTAAGGTATTCTAGGCATCTTAAGGTAACTTTACAACTGGACTGTTAATACAATGTTATTAGGCCGTAACTTCGCAGTTACCATTATGTATTAAAATAAATAAATTCTTCAGACTGGCACACCAATTCCCTAGTCTCAAACTAAGCTTATAAGCTTGTGCTATGGCTACTAGGTGAACGGATAGACATAATTAAATACGTTTATAAACATCCATGACTCGAGTACAAATATCCATGTTCATCACACGAAATATTTGCACCTAGCGGGATTCGACCCGCAACCCTTGGTTTCGTGGTCAGGGTCTCTGACCACTCGACCAACGGGCCAGTCGAGTACTAAAAAACGTATGAATAGTTCTCTGTCATATATGTAAACATAGAGCAATAGAACTGAATACATACATACAAGTCTTAATGTCTTGCTTCAATGGTAGTAGGCGCATTTACAAAAAAAATAAACAAAAAGTCAGTACCTAAGTAGATACGAAAAATATAAGGAAGATTAAGATTTGTCTTACTCTTAGAACTTTAGTCTAACAGAACAGTATGTTTGCAGTGACTCATAAATTGTTGCTTTGTTCCATTAACTGCTTAAAGAGTATTCTGGCGTTCATTAGGCATCAGAAGTGGTGGCTCTCTAATTTGCCTTCAGTGCATCATATTATTTGAAAAATTTTAACTCCAATACTCAAGGATTAAGACCTTTAATTTGCTCAATTCCTTACCCCATTGTCAGATTTCGACGAGTGCGTGAGCGGGCAGTTCCACGACTGCTCGGAGCACGCGCAGTGCTTCAACCTGCGCGGGACATACACCTGTAGCTGTCTCGAAGGGTTTGCGGACCTCAGCGTCAACAACTTGTATCCCGGCAGGATCTGCTCAGGTCAGTGGATAACTGTGTTGTTGATGAGTGTCATTTAGTACCTATATGAGATATGCTTTATATGCGAAGAATGTATGCATGCTCTTGAGCGTCTCTAGTTTTTTTTAATTTTAATAGTTTCGGCGTAGGCTTGTTATATGTCAAGAAATACGATAAAGAATAAGAGATGAAAAGGATCAAATAAGAGACCGATGCATGAAACATTTCGAATAAAAATAATGCCTAACATTTCGAATCGTATGAAAAGCTTTCTGTTCTCTACCCAGCAGTAGATAGAGACTATCTAACCAACCCACTAATGCACAACATCGAAATTTTCCCCTATTCCAGCCAAACTAAAGTCCTCCTAAACAGCCGTATAACAGGTTCACTGTCCAGCGCTAAACACAATGAGAAAACAATTGTTTTGTATCATATATGATACAAGGCACAGTGCAACGCATAATGTACAATGTCTCTAATCGTTTTCCCCCCCGTTCCAGCTGAGCCAGTGGGCTGCGAGCGCTGCAACTACCACGGCGCGTGCTACTCGCGCGACGACCGGCGCGTGCTGTGCGAGTGCTTCCAGTGGTACGCCGGCGGCTCCTGTCAGATCAACTTGAAGGGTTAGTGCTGTAGACATACTCCAACTAGTGGTAGTCTTCTTTGACCATAGGTCTCACAGTACCGTTGAATGCAACTGGTGTAATCCCAACACCGGGACAAACAACTAGTCGTATAATATTGTATGAATTACCAGAAATCCAAAAGTGGATTTATACCATTAGCTGGTGATAAAGAAAAATATTAGTGAGAAAATCTGCTCATTCAGTTGACTTGATTTATCTGGCTACCCTTCTGCAAGAGTTTAATTTTTATCTCTACACGTAATTATCAGGAATATAATCAAAACACGACTAATTAATTATAGCCGCAGGCGCCATTATACTTAAATATCTTCAAGCACCATAGCTCTTACAACCCGAGATCTTATACAAGAATATATGCGAAATCTACCTTTAAAACTGATAATTTAAGGGAACTTATTTAATACATTTTTGAAACTGGACAAAAAAAAAATTATTACTTTCCATGCGAAAGTTGATCAGCTGATTAGCTATTTTGTATGAGAAGTAAAAAAAATTTTGCTTAATTTTTTTTAGAATGACGACTGAAATAAGTAGGTAAGAGGTTTCACATATACTTAATACATAACATCACGCCCATAATGTAGGGTAGGCAGAGTCGAAGGGGCAGCGAGCCCCTTTAACCAAAATCAGCCAAAAATAAAGCCGGGCTAGGTCAGATGGAAAATTGTAAAAAAGTAGTGACAAGCGGCTAACCTGTCGCCTACACAATCATACACCTAAAACCCGATATACCATTAGTCACCTTTTACGACATGCTAGGCAAGAACCACAATTGGCATATTCTTTTTAAGTCCCAGACCAACATGGGACAGCGGGCTGGGTTGGATGGAAAGCTGTGAAAAAGGAGTGACAAGTGGCTAGCTCTTCGCCTACTCAGACACATACCCAAAAGCCCGTGAACCATGAGTCGCCTTTTACGACATATAGTAAGATGTATATAGAACGGTTTCAAACCTACAACCTTCTCATTTTTCTAGTGGTGCTGATCTCCCTGGTGGTGGCCGGAGCCCTGCTGTCCGTGGTGCTGGCCGTGTGCGCGGTCGTGGCGTGCAGCCGCCCGCGCCGCCAGCCACGGTCGATAGTCGCCTGCATACAGAGCATGCCGAGTCTGCACCAGGTAATAGAAAAGACTGCGTTTCTTTTGAATCAATACATACATACATACATACATACATAACATCATGCCCATAATCCCTGAAGGGGTAGGCAGAGTCAAAGTCACATTTAGCCAGAAATAAAGCCGGGCTGGGTTAGATGGAAAATTGTGAAAAAGCAGTGACAAGCGGCTAACCTGTCGCCTACACAATCACACACCCAAAAAGCAGTCGCCTTTTACGATATGCTAGGCAAGAACCACAATTGGCATATTCTTTTCAAGTCCCAGGTCGACATAGGACAGTGGGCTGGGTTGGATGGAAAGCTGTAAAAAGGAGTGACAAGTGGCTAGCTCGTTGCCTACTCAGACACATACCCAAAAGCCCGTAAACCATTAGTCGCTTTTTACGACATGCTAGGCAAGAACCAATTAGGTTGTAAAATAGCGTACTGTAATGGGAAGTAGTGACAGCAATGTAGGTACAATTTATTAGATATCGGCCGACCTGAAAGACATGCAATATTATGTATGACCGGTTGGTCAAGTGATCAGAGAAGTTGGCCACGAAACCACAGTTTTTGGATCTCGTTAAGGGCAAACGTTTCGTGTGATGAACATGGTCATTTACTAGTCATGGATGTTTACATATAATTCGTTTGTAAAGCGTATTTAACGATAACATCAAATAAGATGTTCAGGCAATCGTAGGAACATTCTTGGGGAAATTGTTTAATATCTTATTTTTTTTTATTTGCAGGGTGCAATGCCTTCTAAGCAAAGAGCCGATAGACGAGCCTTGATCAGCGAGAGGGGAGAGTCGGGTGATGCGTCTAGCGTGCAAAATGCCTCCCTGCCTTACATGCCTGCGAAGGTAGCTTTTAGTTTTTTTCACCCGATTACGGATATACCAAAAATAAGGGTTATGTTCTTAATAGTCATTGTACATTTATGTTATTATTATATGTTTCATCGTTCCATCATATCCCGTAAACTGTTTGTTATATTTTGATTGTTGAAATAGAAATGATCAAAAATGTTTGGGAAACACTGATCTATAGCTTCACTAAATTGTTCATTACAGCGCGCATCACAGAGCGCCATGAAAAAGTGCGTCATGTCGGAGCCGCCTGCGCACGAGGCGCCGCCCCCGCCCCCTGCGCCCGCCGTCATGATTCCCAGAGCTCGTCTGCATCCCCATCATGCTGACAGGTGACTAATTATTAAAAGTAATAGGCTGTAGATTCTCAAATTGGTTTCGTCTACCGTTTAAGTAGAAATACATTTAGCTCAATTTCAAATTTCTTGCTTGTAACATAAAATTAAAATGCAAGTTAATTTCAGAGAAAATTTATTCATTTGTGAATCCAGAGATTGTTGATACAAGGGCATAGGTTTCCTCAATAATTATTTCAGTTTGATCACGATACTTTTCCTTATATTTTGTATTTCTATATCACATTTGTATGATCTATGTTTAAACATAGTCCATTAAAACAAACTAGTTGAGCCATGCTTATATTCTCATTTTGTCTTCTTCCAGTCGAGAAAACATTTCAAAGAAGTTGAGCTTGGAACTGAGCAGCGAAGCAAAACTGATCAGCTATTTAGAGTCCGGAGCGGTCACAAACAACGACGAGGTTTTAAATCAGTCAAAAATTTTTTAAAGTTATTGTTTGATATGCACCATTTAACTGCAGGAAAAAATTGCGTGGTATTTCATGCTAATTCTTAGGATGACATTTTTAATTTCATGACATTTTTGTTTCTTTTCCGTTTAAGATATTATTAAGAATTTAAGGCGTAGCTAAGAATCCTGTATATTTAAATAACAATGCTGTGATATAATCATGTTTGGTTCACCTGGCTGAAGATTACTTAGATCAAACGGCAAAAGCTTCAATTTAAAAACCAGAATCGAAAGTTAATGAAGATTCAGACTAAGAACGGCACATAAGTAATTCTAGAAAGACGGTTTTGAAAAATAAACAACCGTTAAGAATACTGTTAAATGGTGCAACTCCAAGGTTAATCTTGAGAATTTATTTAAACATATGTATAATATTTCCAGATGAGAAGAAAACATAGCATGGAATCTTCTTATAGTGGAAATAAGGATAGGCATAACAAACAGGGTAAGTATACTTGATCTTGCACAGGTGTGGACTCCAAGTCCAATATTTTTCCATCGCGTCTCATTCTCAAATGCACCAAAGAAACGCAAAACTTTCTAAATATGGGGATTACATAATATGTTAAGAGGATTGGACACAAGTTGCAGCATTTTGCAGATTTTAATATGCTTGTCTTAAATTGATCCCATGGTAATAATAGCATCAAATCTACTTATGTGGTGACTGCTTATGGTCAAGTTGTCGAGATTCTATAGCTTCACAAGCCCTGGAATGATAAGGTACCTGTAAATACCTTTCTACACTGCTGGCTAATGAAATGATTGCTGAAGTAAACATATGCTTCTGCCAGTTTTTCCATTAAAGAGTAGTTAGATAAATACTTTTTTAATTTTTGTAGCATGCACACGTTGATGTTATGTTTGAAATATTTCTAGGAGCATTAGTATCAGCAGGTTTCAAGGTTTCAACGACTATCAGACCAGATGAGGCTCTTACCAAGGAAGACAGAGATGATCTGTCCTCAGTTAATAAAGGCGACCTTGAAACCGACTTGGGCCGGTTCGATTCTTTACGGAAGTCTTACAGGTACGAAAATTTACCCATGACCATTTTTTAGCACTATTTCTTTACATTATCTCCTCAAGAACGATCTGATTGAAGCTGAAGAATAATATTAGTTCTTGTATTTATTACATTTATACTTTTTTGCAGTCAAGAAGATATATCTGAATGGACAGATGCTGAAAGGAGACTTGGTGAACTGTAAGTTTTATAGTACATCGAAATAATGTAATTCTTGTTACAATTTAAATACTATATATATTATATGTGCATTTGCTTTTGTGTAATTTTGCTTTAAAACGCGTAAAATATTTCTTGTAGACTTGCTCTTCTTATCGGTAATGTCTATATAATCGAGATATGGTTTAACATCTCATATAATTTTACATACAAAAAAATATTTAAACTTGCAGAACTCTATCCGAGGCTCGATCGGTCGGTGGAACATTGCCTGCTAGCACAGGAAGAGCTGCGTCGTCTACCCGTCTAACACATCAGGTTTAAAAATATATATTATTATCTCCAAATGTAACTTCTTAATTCTGGTCAAATGCATTATAAAGCCAGAGCTATCAACACTCAACAATTACGATTATTTTCATTATTTTGTCGAACAAATTGTTTATTATCTATACAACAAGGAAAAGTAGTAGTATGTATATTCTGTTTTTCCTATACCATAATACGATAAATAAACAATGGGGTTTGAAAATTAATTTCAATTTAGTAACCTTAATCGTGATATATAAAGAATGGTGGCAAAAAACGAACCTTGCGTTATCCCAATTTGTACATAACTGACTGTTGCATGCAGGAGGCCAACACGATGGCTGAACGAGACCTTGGATCCACCTTCCTCCTGCCGCACGTGCACCTCTATAAACCGGACCTTGTTAGTATCAGCACAATAGTTTGCACCAAGAAAAATGAGTCAAAAGCTTAACCTTTATCTGGAAATGGAATAAAAAAGATCACGAGTATCAGGCGTCTTAAATGAAGACTTATAGAAATATCTATTGACTCATATTTCTAGTTGCATTACCTATATGTAGTCTTTACCCATCACTTAATTTTATTAGTACTTTACATATTTCCATTTTTGCTTTCCAAACTTAATAAATATGCTTCTTTTACTACTCAATTAACTTTTGGCATGTGACGAAAACTTCCATAATAATTCTTCGGTTAATACCACACGTATTCTTTTTTCCTTATAATCATCAGTAGCAAATAACGTCTTGTCTTAGTCCCTTACTTTTTTTTTTTAACTTGTGTGTAGCTAATATCATGATTTACTAATTTATTTTGTGTATGATCTTGTTATTAATTGCTATTTGAACTATTTCCAGACGAGTGACGTGTCAGAGTTTGACTCTCTGTGAAGACATCAAGATTAAATCATAACGCATTAGCTATAACTTTTATTAAATGCATATTTTCTATAATTTTGTACTGTGGACCATAATGAGGCGTTACTTTACCACCAAAGTGAAGACTTACCTATTTATTAACTATTTATTCTAATTTATTACTTAACTTAAAAAACTCATTGTTGATTTTGATTGTTGACTAATTTTCTTCCGTAAGCAGGAACAAATGGGAATAAACATTGAAATGCCATAGTAAATGTAAGATTAATTAGATTTTAAGATTATTAAGCAACGAATGAAAATAATTTGAATGAGAAATCACTAAAAATGTATATTTTGTTAGATAATTTTATTGCTTCTCTCGATTTCTCATTTGAAGCGTTTTCATCAAAAATAAACAGTAATTTGAAAAACAATTGCGCAACTTTAGTGCCAATATTATCATGACTAATTTTACATAAGTATTTTTTGATATATTGTATGTTCTTTTTAACGTTAGTGTATGGCATCTGAAATCCTTAAAGGTTAAATATGTTTACCTTGGTATTACTTATTTTCAGTACCTTATTATAAGACACAACATTAAATATGAGTTTAAATAAATCCAATTGAAATATACCTCTCTCGAAAGTTCTTGAAAGTGAAAGTTCTTTGAAAGTCAAAGTTGTACTTTTGTATTTTTTGTTAAATAAAACATGTTACTTGGATGTATTGACTTATTATTTTACCAATTTATGATGAAGGTATCAAAAAACAATTAAAGGGATTTGTAAAAATAAAAACACAAAACTTAAATATGAGACATAGCATTTTTATTAATAATATTCAATAATATTTTAGTTTAATCGATAGAATATTTAGCAATATTACAAATACAACGTGGAACAATAGAACAGGGCAACTTAATCGCTTTAGAAACTTAATACGACACAGTAGCAACATTAGAGACTAGCTTGTAAATATCTTAACACCAAATCCTTAAGCACACATACTTAAACGAAATTATACTATATGTATACATATATTACTTACAAGCAAACCGCCCTCAAAGAAGGGCGAGCTACGCCCGCCGATATGAAATCAAATTGCTAATATCAGCTGTATGAGATCGTGATTTGCTAAGCTTTTCTATATTGAATTTATCCCTAGATCTTAAATAACCACCGTCAGTCTCAAACCAATGAACATGGGGACACATTAAAGCCATTTGAAGTAGCAGACGTAAGGACAGGGAGTAAGGAGTAGAAAGGTCAAATTCAAATGACCCTACTGTATCTCCATATAAATTTGTAAGGAAATTAGTTCCAATAACTCGATCGTCACCTTTACCATTGCCTTCTAATAAATAATAATATTTACCACTTAAAAAGAAATACAAAACATTTGGAAGTGAGCAAGCATTTACCCGATTTAAAAATATGGTTATAGTCTACGGCCCGGTAAAGTCTATACTTTACCGGGAATTAGTATTTTCAAGAGTGTAACTCATCTAATCAATGTTTGGAAATGATTGGAAATCTTTTACATTTTCTTGAGTATTTTGCATCAAAAACGAGATTGCTTTAAACAATAGTAAGTGTTGAAGTGGCCGTAGATGCTTACGCTATATTTTGTATGTCTACCTATCTACTTATGTAAGAAATTGTGCACGAATCAAAACCAGAGTCTGCTTCCGAAATCATATTAACTGCCTGTTATCTCATAGTTACTTAAAGGACAGAATGTTAGTCGTTTTTAAATATACCCAATGGTCTATTCAGAGTTTCAATATCAAAATTGATAGTATCGGAAATGTACCTACTTACCATTTATCCTTATAAAATATTCAATAGTCCTACAGTGTTAACTTTATACTGAGTAAGCGGTAATTCCAAGACTATAAGCTAAGCGCTATCTAAAAGGATAGGTCGAAATAACATGGACCAATGTCGTACAAAAACCGACAGTTCAGTACAAAAATGAGTACCAAAATACTATCCGATACTTCACTTAATTGATATGGCCAACATTTGATAAAATACGACATCGAATCTCATAGATTGGATCATATATTTGATATTAAACATCGACCATACCAGCCAAGTGATATGACATCCAATTCTTCAGACTTCTTCTTGTCAAAATTGAAAGGTCATAGTAACACATCATAGAGTTTAGAACTTCCGTGAGTACAATAAGTACCACCACCAATAGAAACTATTACAATACATGTCTTAAATACAAGTTGATATTTCATCTACGTCATTTAAACATTTGACTAAACCGACTATTGTACTTAGGTACTGAATCAACATGAGATTTTATCATACATATTCACTTAGTAACAGCAGTGCATTGCTTAAGCTATACTAGCTTAGCTGCAAGATAATAGTACAAAATATTAGAAATCAAATGAAGAAAATCTATGTAAAGATTTTTTTTGGAAATCGCAGGATTACTTCTTCGCCATCTCGTCTATGCTAGATGGTGGTGACTTCGCAATCATCGTCAGAGATCTGCAAAGAATTTCGTTTAAAATATGGATGCTTAGATTAAAACATGTATATAATAATGGTTTTTAAAATAACATCTATTGAAAACTGTATCCCTTTAACAAGAAGCACATGGAAATAACTTTAAAAATTAAATGTTTTATATTGTGAATGATATAAAATAAAACAATATTGGCAGTTATGATAATGATTATGTAGGATAAAATAAATGTGATACCATTACAAAGCTTTCATTAGATGATCAAAATGATAAAACCTCTAAAACCATTAAAATCAAACCAAACACTCGACATGCTGATGCCCCAAACTTTATCGAAACCTATGAATCTCACACTTTGTTTCCAAATAAAAAGCAAAACCAAAAACCAATATGATTACATGAAGATGGCGGTAATATAAATGATGATGATGAAGCAAATGATAATAAAAAGCAATACGATACAAAGTGGTGTACCTATTTGTCGAGCTTTTCTTGAGAGTGACTTAAACAATAGCAGCTGCAATGATAACAATTAGTATCTTTAGTGATACAAATATTTAGTAACACATATTGCAGAAATGCATAAATATTTGGAAGATATAAATCGTAGTATTTAAATTAAATTTTAAATTAAATATACATATATACAATAAGCTAATGCAAGTATGAGATGATAGTACAAAAGAGAAGTTTGATGAGTTTGATGATGAAAATATAAAAACAGCAGCTCATAAATAATTTTAAGATACTATAAATATAAGTTTTACATATAAATGCAATATATTTATATATTTATATTTACGTATAAGTTTAGGTGGCTTTTTTATTTTATACGTATGTAGATTACATTCTGAACAGCACAAATTTATTCTCCTAATGTAATAATATGTTTCAAACGGTTAGATTTATTATTCAGTTAGGTTTATTATAAACTAGCGACCCGCCCCGGCTTCGCACGGTGAGCATAAAACAATATGAAATTATACGTATAAACATCCCTTGCGTAGTTCAATAGATCTAAGCGAACAGACAGAAGCTGCGACTTTGTTTTATACTATGTAAAAATGATCTAATTTATACTCATTCGGATTGGATATACCAAAAAACACAAAGTAATTTACTTTACCAGTAGCATTAGGCAATCTGAATATTATTTATTTAAGATATATTTATATTGTTTCCTCGTTCATACAGTTCAAATAAATTTTTCAATCAATTTGGTAAATCGTCTTCAAAAATTTGGATCACTAGTTACAAGTTAAGTTTATGCTAAGTTAAAATATTACCTTCTTTGAGCGGGTACAGGCGGTGAGGGTTGGGTTGCAGGCGGCAGAGAAGCTGGACAGCTGCCAGACAGCTGTGGTTCTTCCTCATCATCGCGCCTTTCACCTGGAAATATAGTCACACATTATGTTTATTTCAGAAATCTAACACGTCTTTCAATTTACCAGGTCTAGGCGTACGTCCACATCCATCACTAAATTAAATTGTCCGTCTGCTTGTTGATCCCAACTAATGTTCGTGATTGCTACACCGATTTCGACGGAGCTTTTATGGGCATACTTGAATTCATAAAAAATTGGCTAATACTTATTTTTAATTATGCGATGTGCTACTTCTCATTTGAACTAACTTTATGTTTGGTTAAATATTGTTTCTTTTTACTGCTCCGTGGACTCTTACTACTTATTTGGAAATTGCAGGCATAATGATACGTATGTAAGTTTTAATAGCACAATAAATAAAAAGGTTATATTGGTTTATTTTTTATTTATTTATTGTGCTATCGAAACTCACTTTTACTGACATACAATGTCATAAAAGTGAGGCTAAAAACCTACGCTACCGTTATTTTTTTAAGAAAATGAGTCATATCATTCGCCCGCCCACAAGTCACTGGTAACAACTGAATTGCTAGTTTAGAATAAAACCTAAGATTTGTATCCCATGTTTCTGCAACCCCCATGGAAAAAGGCGTGACAGTATTTATGTATGTATGAGTGTAGTATCCCACCTCTGACGATGGGCGTGTCGCCGATGTAGAAGGTGGGCGCCGGCGTCTCCACCGCAGCCTCCTTGACGGAGCTGTCGCCGCTGACGGCGCTCAGCGTGTCAGTGCTGTCGAACATGATGGTGCGCTCCTTCGCCCGGGGCGCGCGCCCGTCCAGCTCCTGAAAAGGATGCAGTTAGCTTGAAAATTTTGTTGATGCTGTGAAAAGTATTTTCTAACAAAATTTTCTGCACTCAGAAACGGGGGTTAAGATAGCTTGAGCATTTTTCTAAAGTCAAAAATTAAGACTAGTAATTCCTCCTGCTAGGGAGTTGTCTAGTGTCCAACACCGACCATATTATAATATACTAGCTTCTGCTCGCGGCTTCGCTCGCGTGGTACATCGATGAAACATAGCCTATATGTTATTCGGGTGTGATTATGAGCTATATTATTCTAAAGTTTCATTAAAATCCATTCAGTAGTTTTTTTGTGAAAAAGTAACAAACATCCATCCATACATACATACACACTTTCGCATTTATAATATTAGTAGGATTTAATATCCCTGATTTTGGTCACGACGGCTACTCTCAACAAGGATTAGCCAGCTACGCAGGAAATATTATAGTGCACAAGTGTCTGCGCAAACACATGTGTAGGTACTCTCTGTTACTTCACACTCATAGTTCGGTAAGACGGCAATCTGACATGACCGGAGAGAGGTCAGACGCAGGAACAACGGGGTGCTTACCGAGTCACGGGGGTAAACTGACATTGGCCTGACTTGAACCATCTTTGACCACTCGACTAACGGTCCTATCAAATTGATATAAAAACAAATAACTCACCAGTCTTTCAGTATCAGAGTCCGGCTCGTGCACTTCATAGTCATGGGAGTAGTGTTCACTGGTGGACTGGTGTTCCAGACTCTCCATTTGGACCGCAGTAACGGGGTCCAGGGTGTCCAGGGAGGAGACCATGGTGTTCGATCCTGGGGGGCGTAGCGCTGTTATCTTTCTGATTAGTATCAAGCTTGGTGGGGTAGCAATATTGATTAGTAACATTCATACATTTCCGTCCATTTCTAGTTTTGTTTCAGTTATGATTAAATTCTAGATATTGGCAAAAATGACTGATAAATATTCATATCTATCATATTTTTTATCATTTCCGAGTTCAAGTTAGTGTCGAGAATTTTCTATTAATATATTATTATCCCGTCTCCTGGATTCACGGGACAAGTCCGGAGTTTGAATGTGGGCATGAAATTAACAATTTAATAAAGTTATAATATAAAAATTATTATTTAAAATTTTTACTCAAAATTATTATTATTGATTTATTCTGTCGTAATTTGTTTAAAAATAGAAATGAACGGATAATTATCAAATAAAGCAGGGATGAGAGCAAGCATTGATAACAATAATAAATTATATAAAAGTACGATTATGATACATTGCTGCCATGCAAAGAATGCAATAGATGATAGATTTCAAGCAGCAAATATAATATAATATGTTTTATATAATCATATTATATAGACTAGCTTTTGTTGCACACGCTTCGCATGCGCTTGCCAAAAGTTAGTCATTATATTAAATAGATTAATACTGCTGTATATTATATTGTCACAAATATTTATTAGGTAAATATGAAAGCCTTTGAAATGCTGGATAAATAAATAATAGGCTTTTTTCTGGGTGGTTTTACCCGTGACCTCATGGTGCTTACCGTCGAGAGAATTTGAGGTCCAACCTTCGCCAATTAACAATAAAAAAGAGTCAATATCATTACACATTACACAGTTTCTAAGAAGGATAAACAATGTTGGCTGCTGTCATACGAGCTTTGGTTATGAAAATTCATGAAAATATAAAAAATTTGAAACATTTTACATCAACATGCTTAAGATTAGTGATATCAGCTAAAGAGGGTAGAAAAAATATTAGTAGAATTTAACATTTTTGCATTTCTTACTCAAAAAAGTGTATTCTTGAAAAATAAGGCTTCTATGACAATAAATAGATAATATTAGTTGGTATATTTTTCACATGTTGGTCAATAGGCTGAATAATATATGTAAACTTTTATTTTATATTTTAGCTATGTTGTTTAATTATCAACCAACCTTTATCAATTCTATTGACCTGTTGAAGTTAAAACCCTTGACTCATAGACATATATTATTTCAGAAATCATTCGTCACTATTGATCGTCGAAATTTGAAATACTAAAGTAATCTATTTTTATCCCTCCAATTTAGTCTCCAATAATATGATAAGTAATATAATTAAAAACATTGAGATTATTCTGAAATATTAATTTTTGACATATAAATTCAATAATAGGAAGAGAGATAATAAAGTTTCAAGGGAAGTGAAAAAGAGGGAGAGAAAGAGAAATATAAAAAAGAAGAAGCAAAGCCTCTACTTACCTCCAGAGGTGAGGCTGCCGGTCATGGGGGTGTCCACCTCGTAGTTGTAGGTGGCCCTGGTGGCGTTGGAGCTGGTGGCTTCCAGGCTGTCGGTGCTGCCCAGCATCAGGTCTGCACGGGCCCCCCTATTGTACATGTCAATGGTAATACGTCATTATCCAGAAAAAAGTTTGCAAAGATTTATTTTAATTGATTTTATTTCTTATTAACTGACCCTGCCCCATGCGCCAAGAGTTGTGGGTTCGATCCCCACCCAGGACAAACATTCATATGATGAATACTTGTGTTTATTCTGTGTCTGGGAGTTAATACTTAATATTTAAGTATATATTTGTAAAATACCACTGTCGATTCTGATATCCGTAACACAAGTGCTTAAGCTACTTACATCGGAGTCAGATCAATGTATGTGATGTCGTCGGATATTTATTTATTTATTAACGTATGAATGCGATATTTACTTTCGTCTCGGAACTCGAAAGATATTTATAGTAATAAATAAAAGTCTGGTCCATCTGAATCTCCACATAATGTGCCAACATGCCATTTTTAAGGTATTATAATACTTTAGTCCGTCCATTGGTCTGTATGTTTATTCATACTAGTGGTCGCCCAGTGGTCGAAACTCGACCATAATTCGTTAAACTTTTATTTAATTTAATATATTTCTTATGGATAATTAAAAGAAATATTAGCATTCTGCACTCCTTCTCAATATGTATAAACTATAAGTGTGCGAAATTTCACACTCCTCCATTCGCGCAAATTTCGTAAAAATTGGTAAAAGTTTTTTGCTTCATGTATTATATTAGATATCAATATATAACAATCATCAATTAAATATATCCCTTCTTAATTTAGTACATACATTTTTAATATTGTATTACTGATAGCCTTAAGGCATTAAGTATTAACGATTATGTGATCTTTTACCAACAATTTAGTTTAAATACAAACTTTATTTTACCTGCTAAAACTTCCAGAAGAGCTCAACTCTTCATCCTGTCCACTCCACGAGCCACTTGCTGGATCTGTAAATTGTTTACCGGAGAAAGAAATCACGCTGTGAGCTACCGACCTCCCGGAAGAGGGCGACAGCTCACGAACGACGCTCCCTTCCCTAGAAAAATCCAAGTCCTCAGGCTTATCAGAAGACATGACAATGGTCTGCTTCGTAACCGTCACCACTTCACCATCAGACGAATGCCTCTCCATGACCGTCATCACGCTATCCATTTCAGAAGACTGCGACACAATAGACGACGACATCTCTGATCCAACTGATATAGGAGCGTTGTCATCAAACTGCTTCGGTCTAGCCGGTATATCCATAGCACCATCACTATCTGAACTGGTAACTGTTTCAGACACTTTCTTTCCATCAACAAATCTTTGCTGAATAACTGTCGTTGTTCTAACTACTTCAATGACACCGCCGTCAGTAAAAGTCTGTGTTACAGCTTGGGATGATTTGGATTTTTCTTCTTGGTCAAGAATCTTCATCATTTCTTCGCAGTCTCCTGGAATAGACTCGGCTGAGCCGTCACTGGGGGCTGCGGCACATACAAATGATGATGTTTTCGTACATTCTTCAGTGACCTCTGCTGGTTTCTGTTCAGTTTCCGGTTCAGGTTCGGGCACAAAGAATGCACCCTTGTCATCAAACTTCTTGACTGTAACTACTCTTGGAGTAACTTCTTGAAGCTTCTGTTCTAATGCCATTTGTTGGTCAATCAACTTTCGGATAGCAGCGGAGTCCGTCAATAGTTTCTGAGATGGACTACCGTAGCTACCGACTTTTTGAGACGGACTGCCGCCCTTTTGAGAGGGACTGCCACTCTTCTGGCTTGGGCTGCCTCCTTTTTGGGGTGGACTGCTCTCAGAACTGCCAGAATAAGATCGCTTTTCTCTTTCTAGGAAACTGCCACTAACTTCCTTAGGGTCAGCTAATAAAAGAGCTTCTTTCTGCTTTGCAAGGATTTCAGCCCTTAATGCTTCTAAGCAGGCAGATTCAAGACCCTCAAATTCTTTAAGGCTAGAAACAGATATATCATCACCTTGACTCTTGCTTAATATATACCGTCTGGGAAGTGACCCATTCAAAGAATCTTGAGATGAAGAAGAATGTTGTTGATATTGTTCCATCAAAGCTTTTTCCAGGTTTTCGAATTCTTGTAAGGAGCTAATAGAAATATCATCATTATCTCCTCGCACTCTAAACCTTATTCGAGACGCCATTTCGGATTCTGAAAGGCTACCATAAGAATTTCTGAAGCTACCATAACTTCCAATCGATTCCTTCTGCGAACTTAAACTACCTATTCTACTAGCATCAAAATCAGTCATTTCTTCCTCTTTAATATCTTCTAGTGGTATTCTTTCATAGTCATACCTTGGATCACCTTCAAATTGCATTTGTATCCATCTTTTCCCAGCTTCAATTTCAGCCAGTTCTTGGGCTTGCAATCTTTTTTGTTCTATCTCATATTGCAGAATTTCTTCATCTGATAGTGATCCAGAGGCACTGCTAGTGCTTTCCTGTTTGGTATTCTTAGACGTTTTTGATAAATATTCTTCGACTTCTGTATCATGTTGCTTAACATATTTTTGTGCTTTTATTTGCACACTTTTACCTTCAGTATCGGTTTCTTGAGCTTCTTTAGCAACTTCTTCAATAACAACAAAGTCATCCATCTCACTTGGTTTGTCAACCATTTCAAATTCGTCGCTTGTAGGTGATTCTTGTTCTTTTTCAAAAGTATGCAATGCTCTTTCTTCGGTAGTGACAACTAGTTCTGATTTACTACTTTCTGTTACTAAATCTGATCTTAATTCTGGTGTTTCAGAAATGTCATACATATCGTCTAAAACGTATTCACGACCATTATCAGTGGAAAGAGAGCTTTGACTAGGCGCTGATAAAGGAGTTTGCGGTGTTGACAAATGTTCATGAGTTTTCAAACTTGAAGTAGAACTTTGCTTACTCTCTAGTTGTGAATCGGGTGTTTTGACAATGGCTTTTTCTACCTTAGTCTTCGGTACGGAGGAATCGCTTTTTGATTTAAGTATCTCCTCGTATTGTTTTGATCCAATTGGTATAATATCATCCTCTACATCAACAAATTCTCTTTCGCTTGGAGGTATTTCTGTCACAGGAAACGGGATGACACTAACTTCCTTCACTACTTTCTTCACACATTCCTCTTTGACTTCAGTTTTTCCGATTCCACTTTCAATCTCGGTAGTTTCCGCTTTTCCAGGCACACTTGTAGAGTCATGTATAGTCGTTTTAAGTATAGTTGTAACTTCTTCTTTTGATGGTTTCCTAGATTCCTTAGTAACGCTTCCGAATTTCACTATTTCTTCATACTCTTCAGACCCTACAGGAATAATCTCACTTTCGACATCTACAAACTCTCGTTGTTTTTCTATTATAGTAACAGTAAAAGGCACCGCTTGTAATTCATGAGTAGTCGTTTTTGTAATTGTTTCTACCACATTATTTTTCTCTGTTTCCGAAGGAGATGCTGAAGACGGCATGTCAAGTTTTGAAATCGACGACGATAGAATTTCGTCTGTTTTCAGTTGACTTGATATCGTTGTGTCGGAGCCTTCTCGTTCTTTAGATGAATCTTCATCTACTTCGATGCTCTCTGAAGTGGTTTCTATTGGGAAATGGTCGGGTATCATATCTTTAGGCTGGAATCGCATCTCATGAGATCTCTTCATCTTTCCAACTAGTTCTATTGCATCTGCTTTCATTTCATCATCATCGACGGAAACTTCGTCGTCGCTAACATCTTTAATCTTCGGTTCTGTTTCTTTTTCACCTTCATGAAGGAACTGTTCAACATAGGTACTACTTTCCATCAATTCTTCTTTCAATTCGTTTGCAGATGGTACAAGCGTTTCTGATGCATCTGAAATATCTATGCTGGCTACATGGCTGGATCCATCCGAGTCGAGGCTTTTCATACTGTCTCTTGAAGCAAGTGAGCTCGCTGCTGTATAATAGTCCTTTGAAGTTCTAAGAGACTGAGAAGAGACATCATGACTAGTCAAAGCAGTTTCGAATTCCGTAGCACTTTGTGCTGTCATCATTACCTCTATATCCGAAGATAGAGGCCTACTTTCAGAATGTTCGAAACTGTGGTAATGGCTCTCGCCAGAACTGGACCAGCCCTCGACTTCAGAAGCTGATCGTCGTTCTACAATACCCAATTTCGATTTAATATGCTTTTGAACTCTAAGTTTTACTTCAGGACTTCCTTTGGATGACCCATCTTTATCAGAAAGTATGATATCACTTTCAGTCTCTAAGATAGAATGAGGACCACTATCGGATCGAATTGAAAGATCCCCTCCATCGAATGGTGGACTAGATTCTTTCACATGGACAGTATCTTTTTCTTCATCAGAGGTTGTAGTTTCTTCCTGGGAACTTACTTTGTGTGAACTATCAGATAATTGGCTATCTAGCCGTATTTCATCTTTTATTACGCTGATAACCGTTTTGTCAGTATGATCATCAGCATGATGTGGCTCTTCAGTAATAACTTCTGGCCTGTCAGGACTAATCAAAAGCTTAAACTGGAATTCTGACGGAGATTGTTTGTATTTGCTACTTCCATCACTTTTCTCACTTATTATTTCTACTTGTGCTGCTTCAAGAGACTGTTTGACTTCATCTATAGTTTTTTCTAAAACTGATAAGTCAGCGAGTGGTTGAGCAGATATGAGCGAATCGAAGTCCACCCGTTCTGACTCAAGTTTCGTCGCATGAAACTCGGCAGAGGAGAGATCAGTATCGTAACCGCTGCTACATATATCTTCAATGCTTTTCTCTTTAAACAGTTTAACTTCTTCTTTCTTGTGATCTGTGCCTGTCAAGAAAGCTGAATCAGCCTCCGTAGAGAACTCAGACGCATGAAGTGTTTCAGCGCTCACCGTTGAGTCAATGGATTTCTGCAGAATTTCACCTTCATGTGACTCTAGTGATTTAATCATACACTCTGTGTCAAGGCTTTCGCCAGACTTAATCATTAAATCCTTTGAAGTAGTGCTGATGTCATCTGATATCTCAAATGTGCTAGGAGACATGTCAGATTTTACCATTTTGGAAGTTAGTTCAGTTTTAGTTTGAACGAGTGTTTTAAATTCTAAAACAGCATCACCTTCTGATGTCTGTGTAGTACTAGATGTTTCGACGATAGTAGTTTTAAATGGTTTCGGTATTTCCTCTGCCATTTCAAATGAATCCGCTTTTTGTAGTGATACTTCCCATACTTGGTCTTGTATTTGTTGCTGTGGCAATTTTATTGGTGATTTGGATATATTCTCTTTCTTCGGCGTATCACCTGTTCTGTCATCATGAGGTAAATCAGGAGCTACTTCAGATTCAGAATGAGTGTCTTGACTTCCAGTCCTACTAAATGTGCTCTTAACAGGAGACGTAGAAACTTTAATTTCCTTAATGAAGTCTACTTCATATACTTCATCATCCTTTTTGAAAGATTTAGATTTGCTTTTGGGACTCATTTCGGATGAACCTCGGCGACCTGCTGATTCGCTTTTAAAACTGGGTGCATGCGATGCATCAGAGCTAAGATCATCATGCTCTTTGCTCTCGATTACAGATTCTTCTTTATGATATTCTGTTTTGGAACTTATAATTTTGCCCTTTGCTGACACTTCAACACTTGATACAATTTCATCTTTCTCAACGATCTTGAGAGCTGAATCGACAAATGCAATTCGAGCTTTAGAGTCTTCATCTTCTTTAATGTCTTCTAACTCTCCAGGCTCAGTAAAATACTCTTTACCCCACTGTTCGTGAGACATATCCCTTTCTGAAATTTTAACTTCATGTTTTTTCTTAATGGTTTCATCTTTCAGTGCAGTCATTCTTTCTTCAGACTTAGTCTGCCTACCGGTATATAATCCTTGTTCAGAGAATTCTCTCTCAACTTTCACTATATCAGTATCGTCAGTACTTTTGAAAACCGTTTTTGTTTCCACATCTGATCTCTTAGCTGTAGCTTCGTGAGCTTTTTCAACTTTCTTTTGTGAAGTCTCTGTTTGGTCGCCTTCCTTACGTACAGTTGTTTTTTCTTTTACTTCATGTTCTTGACCACGAAGTTCATGTTTAGTTTCAGTTTTTATAATCAAAGAGTCATCGTCAGACGAAGATACTTGTTTTGTCTCAGAAAAGAATTCTTGACCAGAAATCTTCCTTGTTTCAGTTTCTTTGTGTGATAGAATAGTGCTGTAATCATCAGTAGAGCCGAATTTGGCTACCATGTCAGACATAACTGCTTGCGGATCAATAGATTGGAATTTTAATTCAGAACCTTCAAATGTCTTCTGAACAGAAGAAGAAGATGTAGACGTTTCTATTCTCGACTCAGAGTAGAAAGTGTCTGAAGATGTTGACTTTTGCATTTCCTCCATTTTCACCGCTAGTTGTTCTTTCTTGATTTGATCGATTACATCAATGCTCTTTTCAATGGTTCGATCAACTAGTTCTATAGCACCGCTAGTGAGAGTAGGCTGATCCACATTTATAAAGGACAGGTTATCAGCGAGATGCTTTGTTGGAGACTTGGGCCTGGCGGCGGCAGTCAGTGCCTTGGACGCTTCGGTCAGTACGTCTGAAAAGAAATAAATACACTATAACTTTATGTTAAATACGTTTCATTATATGGTGAAAGTGAGAGAAGAAATTTATACAGGAATTTTGAATAGATGCCTATAATCTTTGGACTTTTGATTGTGTACAATAGACAGGATAATTTGGCCCCAGAGATGTAAAAGCGCTTGAAGCGTGATAATCTATTTATTAAATATTTATACAATGTGTAATGAAGATGTTGATAGAGAAGAGCGATGGAAGCTTGTTTGATGATGAAGATGAAAAAATAAATGAAGGAAGACTCAGAATCAAAGCGAAACGTTACTCAAAAGTGAATAATAAACAGATGATAAATTGCGAATCAAAATCGAGGAAACCAACTTGTCTCATTGAAAAAGCGACAATAATAATAGATCATGATTGATTTTCGCTTGTGGGTCCACTTACCTATAGCAACGTAAGGGCTCCGCAAGAAAGAAAGTAAAATTTACTGTGCTAACTATTATTTGGCATTACGAACGTGACGGTTGCAAATAAACCAATGTTCATTTCTGATGATTTTTAAATTATTCCGTTTAGGAAAATATTTTAACTAAATCTAATGGACGTGCTTCCAGATCTTTTGACAAATAGTTTTTGTGTGCAAAATAATAAAGGGATTCCAAGAACATAGTTAAAGTTATTATATATACTGAAATATTTTTTATTTACTGGAGATATACATATATAATCTTATTTAATATTTTACTTATATTAAATGTGAAACTGAATCACAAAACACATGCGATATTGGCGTAAAACTAAAGAGTGTGGCAAAAAAGGCTCTATAATGGTAATTACAAATTACTACATAAAATTAGGAGTAAAGTTTCGCTATGACTCTACTTTGCCACTACTTTTACTGAATAAGCTTGCTTTCTTGTTTCAATGCAAGATTCAGGTTATAAACTGATATTTAATTTAAGGAAGGATTCGTTTTCGGGGTCAAGTCTATCTGGTTTTAGACTGTCGAAAGTACAGCAATAGATAATGATATACGCAGTGCTCTACTAACCACTTTGATGGGCCTCTGTTTCGCTGATGAGACTATCCCCTGCAGATGATGCTCTTGGTGACTGTCTGCTAGCGTCCAGGAACGACGAATCGGAACCTAAGTGGAATGTTCAATTAGCGTCTACTTCTAGCTGCTACAACTACTTGTCTGCACTTAAAGGTATTGTGATGTGTATATGATTTTCTAGTCAATACTTTCCTGGCTATGATAAGGTAGATGACGCCACTAATCAGTCCACACACTTATATGTAATATCAAAATTAATGCCTCCGTGGATTTTTTATCTATCGTAACTAGCTAAGGTATGCCCATGACTTATTTAGCTACTGATGGTTTCAAACCAAGTTAAATTATAAACGATTACTGTCATAAATAAGATTTCATTGAAAAAAAATTTTTTGATTTATTTGTGCATGGTGTCATAAACATTCATATAGTAATTGAAAATGTTTTATTTTTTTCAATTAAATTTTGCTAGCGTGTTCTGGAACATTCTTCATACTAAAGGTGTGTGTAGTCAGTGAAATACAAATACTGCAATTACAACATACCTCTAAGTTGCAGCCCGGATTGCTTTTCGCCAGTACCTTCTTCTACTCTCGCTTTATCTTTTATAATTAAATCTACTGGTGATGGAGGCGGTGTTTTCGAAAACTTCGATGCAAGATCTGCAGGTGCAAAATATTTATCTAAGTTTTAATCATACTATTGCTACTTATGCGCGTATTAGCATATCAACTCATTTTATTAAAGGCCCAAGTCATTAACTTACCGTGTGTTACGTGGCTCGAGTCGATTCTGATAAGAGCCCCTTGTGAAATATCCTCTAGCAAGTTCGAACATCTTCTATTCAATTCTGACATATCAGGTACTTCATCTACAGCTTCCTTTGCTTCAATATCTTCTTCTTCATCATCTTTCTCTATTAAATTACTAACTAATCCATCTGTTTTTGACTCAGAAATTTTATCGAACACTGACGAATCTGAACTAGCTTCTTCACCCTTTTTGAATTCAGATTTCAGTTCCTCAATTTTCTCATCGATTTCTCCAATGTAATCTCTCTCAGGTTCCGTTTCAGATAGTTTTGTTTTATCTAACGATCTATCATCTAGTTCACTAAGCAATTTACTTTCAGTCATTACTGAAGTTTCTTGGGATGAACTAGTTGATATTCGTACTACTCTGGATATAGATCGCTCTTCGTCAATAAACTCTCTGCTAACAGTTATACCTTCTGAAGCATCCGATGCCAATGTTTTGGAGACATCTAGCGAGGAATGGTCTTCGGAGAAAGTCTTTTCATCAATAGATTTTGATGTTTCTTTTACGCTTTCAATAGATGCTTTTGAGAAATCTTTGCTCAAGTCAACAGTAGAATCTTTCGATAATTCATTTGTAGCAAAATCTCTCGAAGTATCTTTACTATCTATCGAAGATTTTGAATAATCTTTGGTAAGATCAATTGATTTTTTAGATAAATCTGGAGTACCCCTGTCTTCTACTTGTTCCTCTATTTTCGAATCATCTTTAGTATCGATGGATGTCTTTGATGGATCTTTCACCAGTTCTGCGCCACTTATTTTTGAGAATTCGGCGGATGTACCATCTTCTAGTACTGACTTTTGGTCTTCATCAGATGACTTAGTAAGGGTGGACACAACTGTGGTAACTGAAGATTCTGTTGTAGATTTAGATACTAAATCGGAATGCATTATTCTATCTACAAAGTGAGTCTTCTTAACAAACTTCTCAGATGATCTATCATCGTCAGCGTCCTGTTGAGCTATGCTACTACTAGGTCCAGATGTATAAGGAGCTTTGAAGTCATCTAAAAATGTCCCTTCTGCAGGTTCTTCGATGTACTTATTATCATCACCGAAAAATTCAGCCTGAAAATTTTCATACAGGTTACTCATCTTCATCACAAACCATTTGTGTTCATTGTCAGTACTAGTTTCGATGTTTATAAATTACTTTTAGGAAAATGGGACAAAAGTAACTCCATACGTTAAACTAGACATTCATATGCATGCCATGTTTTATTCTATTCCATTCAGCCAAAATGTGCTTAAGTAACCAATATGTGAACATGCAGTACATTAATAATGTTAGCAATGTTTGACCGCTTGTATTTGTTGGAATGTATAATGATTTTGAACTTACCTCTTTTTCAGGAAAATCGTCAGCATCATCAAGTGAATCAGTCCTTATTTTTCTAGTGTCAAAACTAGAAGCAGCTACTTTACCATCAAGATCTGAACTAGGCTCAATAATTTCCAATACCTTGGCTTTATCCATGTCTGAAATATAAATCAAATATTGTTATAAAGGCTTTTTTAAGTATCGTGCTAAATTCATATGAGTTAAAATTAAACATACCGGATTCTGAGTCAGTATATATTTGTTCCTCAACTTCATCGGGTGAGCTTTGCACCGAAAACGTCCGTGGGTGCTTCTTCTTTGGCATAATAATAATTTCTCCACTATCCCTGGATAAGGACTTCATTAGACCAGGTCTTTCTTTAGCAAACTTTTTAGTCTCTTCAAATATAATCTCTTTTTTGGCTTCAATTTCTTTTTCCTTTGCTTCCTTAGAGGATTCTAAATATCCTTCAACAGTATGTACAGCTTCTTCAATGATAGAATCAACAGATACTTGATCAGCAATATCTTGAGGCTCCGTTGGTTCCGGCACCTCTAGTTGTTCTTCTGTTGAAGAGCCGTCAATATCTTCCGATGCTTGTTTAATAATAATCTCTATATTATCCGCCATTTGTTTCATTGCAGAGTCAGATTTTTTCATTTCTGTCTTGGTTTCTGTCACTACGTGTGTTTCAGTAATCAGGCTCGTAACTTTAGGAATTTCCGGTACATCTTCATCTTCAACATCGGACTCAGCTATTCTTTCTAACGAAATAGCAGGGCTAATGCAAGAATGCCGACGTTCTTCTTTAAGTGGTACTTTAGCATCATAAGATCTTTTTTCAGATTCGACAATATCTTTAGTGATTATTTTTACGTCTTTTTCTTGTACTGGACTCCTAGCTGCTGCGGCAATAGTGCCTTTTTGAAGTATATCATCAATAACTGGTTTGACTTGTTCCTTGGTTATTTCAGGAACCTCCTTCAGATCTAAGTCTTTTGGTACAAATTTTTTGGCATCATCAATGTCATCAATGTCAAATTTCCCTAATGTATCTGTTCGTATCTTGCTTACATCGAACTTAGTAGTGCCTTCAGTAACAACAGTACGTCTTGTTGTTTCAACTGTTTCTCCAGATACACCTGATGAGATATCTTTAGTGATCTTTGTAACAGTCGTAATAACTGTTGGTTCATGTTTTTCAGTATAAGTGTAAGTAGTTTCAAAATCTTTCTTTAATACCTTTGGAGATTCAGTAGTAACTGTCTCAACAAAGGTTACTGATTCGTCCTTCTTGACTGGGGGCTGAGTGACTTCCCTCGTCATTGTGGTTACGACATGAACGGTTTCACGTTTTAACTGTTCCTCCCTTTCCCTATTCAGGAAATCGTGTGTAATGTCTCTATCCTGTATAGAGCTGGAAACAAAAATAATTGCATTAAACACTTACAATGTACACTTAAACCAATATGGCTGTCATAGTGATGATTTACTTAAGTATGTACTTAACATATACATACCCCACTTCAGCAATATGTGGAAGTTTATGCACATAGTCTGTTACGTGATCCTCGGGAAATCCTTCGACGTCGTCTAACGAATCCCCATGCGTTAATTTCGCAAGTTTAGATTGTTCACTGGTTTTCGCTAAAAAACCAAAATATTATTACAATTAATTAGATGCTTATAATAACACTTTCGAAATAGATTGACTAATTATGAAATGCCATATCGTTGTATTTTGTGACCGTGTAATATTCGGTTAAGCCTTACGTGGCGGAACAGCCTTAAGTTATTGCTGATATTTGATTAGCTTAACAAGTATAATCAATTTACAAACAGGCCACTGAATTTAAATAATAATAAATCAAAGTAAAATCCCACTAACGGCTTTTATAAGAAATAAATAAATAAGAATTAATTACCTAAAGTAGTCTTAGTTTTATCAGTTTCAACTTTCGTTTCAATCTTGTCTCTTGATACGTCGACATGAGTACCCTGCGTACCAATATCATCTTCAGACTCTTCAAAAGTGTAGTCTCTAGATTCCGTCAGGCTATGAGCATCAGATAAGCGCTTTTCCTCCAATCGCAACTCACTTATTGAGCCCGATCCTGCTGAAGTAACCGATTGACGTTTGATCGCGTCAACTGAAAGATTTAATTTAATGGACTATAAATAAAAGTTAAACCAAAAAATACTTTATTGAGGAAGAAATATTAATTTGTTTTACCTTTTTCAATTGTGTCCTCTCGCACTCTCACTTCAGCTTTTTCAAATTCTTTTACGATTTCCTTAACTGGCGAGACTAGTACCTTTTCTTTATCATCTAACATTACTATCTCGCTGTCTTTCAGTGCATCCTCTTCTGAAGACGTTTTCTTTTCAGTGACGGCATCTTCTGAACTAATCTTGTCAGATATTCCTTCGGACGATTTGCGTTCAGATATTTCGATTTCCCTACTACTTTCAGAGGATATCTTGTCTGATTGTTCGTCCTTTTCAAACGACCTGTCAATTTCCTCTGCTTCAGTGACGATTATTTGGAACTCTTGCTTTACTTGAGCAGGTTCAATATCAGTTTGCAAATCGCTCAGCTTAGTGATCGAAATGGATTCAGTTCTGGAGTGACGTTTCGGTGTCATCTTCTTGAACAAAGCATCAGGCTCTTTATCTGACTCGGAATCTTGCTTTTCTGAGTCACCCTTTTTTGGTTCTATCCTCATTGATGTAAAACCTACACTTTCTTCAAACTTCTCGTCCCCGAAACCACTGCCAGAATCAGCTGTTTCCTCGTATTCAGCGCGCTCATCAAAATCAGACGAGGAAACTTTAGCTTTCACGTCCGATTGGTCAGATTTCAAAGACTCTGCTTCTGAATGACGTCTAGAGTCTGTATGTTCAGAGTCTTCTAGAGAATCTGAATAAATTCGTTTCGAGAAGAAACATTCCTGAACTGAATCATCTTCAGGAACCGTTTCAATAAACTGGCGTGCTTTGGCACTAATTACTGGTGATTCTTTAGGTGATACCTAAAACAACGAATAAAGCTACGTGAAATAAAATAAAACACTTTTGATTTAAGTCTTTATAAATAGATTCTATAAAATGCTCCCCTCACCGATCATATGACCATTATATGGATTATATTAAGATAGATTTATGTAATTTATATGTAAAATATAAAATTTTACCTTTTCTGTTTCTTTTAGGCCAAACTCCGTCGGTGCATGTATTTGAGCACTGTATTCGCTTTCATATTTGAGAAACTCCATTGTTTGATCTCTAGCTTGCTCAGTTTTCTCTGACGAAATTTTAATAGTTTTTATTTCTGTCTTCGATACAACATGACTAACTTCTGTATCTATCGGCTTATGAGCTGGACTGGTGCCAATCTGATCCTCTAAATCTGAGAACTGAGAAGCTTCATCCAGCGAGTCGCTTCGATGTTTTGAATCTTTGGAGTATACCTGAAATATTTTAATGACATGTAAAAAATTACCACCTTAAATTTGAAATATAATAATGATATTTGATAAATGAGATACGTTTATTACAATTGATACAATATACTTAATAATGCCCTTATTAAGCTTGTATAAATACATGGAATATATGAATTGAGAATAGCAACTTTGCACCAAATAACGTTCTTCTGAATAGATAAATACTCATTGCATCGACAATTTATTTTGATTTATATAATGTAATGCATATATATAATACAAATTATTTGAGCAACTATATATCATTTACCTTAGATTCAGTTTGCGATATGAAACTGAAGTCTTTTTCAGTGCTTTGTTGCAAGTCAGCTAAAGAATCAGCTTTATCTATAGCTGATGGGAGGGACGATTCTTGGGATGTCTTACGTCCAATCAAATCTTGCATGTCTGATCCAATCGAATCAGTCTTTGTATGTTTGCTTAAGTCGGACTTAGTACTAGCTATAGACTGCTGAGTCTCAATCTAGAACCAAGAAAAAAGTTTCATCTGTTTTATTACATGAAACTCAGAAAATATTGAACATTATTATCAAGTTTAAAATGTATTTTATTTCTGCAACCCTATCTATTCAACCTAGTTTTTTAACGTGCAGAAAAAAAATTATACATTTTAAGCTTACCTTATCTTTGATGACTTTATCGCTTACAGATACATCTTTTTCTTCCAAAGCTTCTGTAAGCTCTTCTTCACTCACTCTAGACCGGAGTTCTTCAGTCATTTGTTTCTCTAATTTCAGAGATTTTATAGCGACAGCATAGTCGTCTTTCTTATCGTCATCATCAGGTTTTTTGTCATCTTTGGGTTTACCTAGCTTGACATCTTTCAGTTTAAAATCTAAACCATCTGAAGTTCCAGATTTCAAATCAAATTGTTTTTCGAATTTCATCTTCGTTTTTTCTAATTTATCCACTTTAACGGTAGTCTGCGATTCCGTTTCAGTTTCGGAATCAGTTGATTTCTTTAAGAACTCACTATCTTCTTCTGACGAAACTTGAACAAGTGTTGAATCCGTCCTCATTGCCTTAGGGAACGATTTGCCCTTCTCCTCATGTTTAATTTTGGAATCAAACTGCTGAATCGTCTCTTTGACCGATTTTACACTTTCTATATGTCTTTCAGTCTCTATTGAAACTTTCTGAGCTATATGCTCATGTGTTTCTATGCTGGATATTTGTTTAGACTGTTCTCTTACAAACTCTTGCGTATATTCAATTCCCTGGTCTTGCTCCATTGTATGCTTTTTCAAAGCTTCCTTTGTCAGTTTGACAGTTGTCTTTGGTAATTCAATAGACGGTTCTTTGGATATTTTAGATTCGAAAGAACTGATCTTGGCTCGTAGTGGTGCTTCAGCTATATCCTTATCATCTTCACTGACTAGCTCAGGTGACCTATCACCGTCATCTAGCTTCTCAGCTACTCTAGAACTCACGATTTCTTTCTGAGAAATTGCTTCTCTAGTAAATGTGTCAACTTTTTCTGTGACTTTTACTTCAGTAGTTTCGGTAACGGATTTTCTTGGGGTTATGGTTACGTTAGAGAAATCTCCCGAGGGAAATCGCATAGACTCGTTTCTCATATGCCTCTGTAAATGTTTTGGTGTCGGTTTGGCGGGGGAGGATGGGTCAAACTTTCGGAATTGTTCGACTGGTCGCTCCACTGGCTTCGGTTCCTCTCTCTTGACCTCAATGACCTCTTCCACTTGTTCTTCAATTTCTTCCTCAACAGTATCAGGAGAGGTTTTTGATCGTGTCCTTTCTAATTTAGGGTCTTTTTCTATGACCTAACAATGAGAAATAAGAGAATATTTTATAAGTATTTTTAAGTGATTGTAAACGTAAGGTGAATTTGACATGTTTCTATATGTAGCATAAATCAAAGTAAAAGTAACGATATAATAATTTTATTACTACTTAACTATAGTACTTACTATAAATTTATAGCTATAATTTTTTTTTTTACCTGTTGCTCAATTTCTTGGAATTTTTTAATGTCTGGCTTGATTTGGGTCTTGATTTCAATGATTTCCTCGCGGATTTCCTTCTTTTGCTTCGAAGCAGGTATTTTACTTGAACTGAGTTTTCTTGTTATTTGTTCTTTTCTTTCGGCCACACTTCGCTTAACGTCTATAATCAAAGATGTATGTCACATAAATATTTAGGCAAACGTAAGTAAATAAAGAAAAATTAAATTAAAGGCTGGCTTTTTAGATAATGTTAATGATACTAGGATATTACAATAGAACATTATAATATAATATATTTTAAATATAGATGATGGCAAGTGCAGTGCAAAAAAGGAAAATAAATATGAGAATATTCTTTGGTTACTATTCAGGCAAAAGAATTTAAATTCATCCTCTGGTGATATGCTGTGCAGTAGTTAAACAATATCCATTACTGGGAAATTAACTAAATTCACAAAGGTTTTCAACTGGTGCGATGTGTGTATTATCTATAGAATACACAGTAAGTAATGGTCTCTAACCTTCATTTACATTACCTTCGTCTTCCTCACTATCCTCACTTGGCGTTGGCGTTCTCTCTATCTCGCTCTTATCAACTACCGACTTCTCTTCAGGCGAGTACTTAGCTTCATCCTCTTGGTCTTGTTCAGACTCCCTGTGCATTCGTTCAGCAATCTGGTTCTCATCGTAAATCTTTTCTTTGAGCTTGTTGTCTTCTTCAGCTGGATATACAACATCTATTTTGTAATATTTTAATAAAAAATCATTAGTTTATATAGTAACTTGATTTGTCACGTAGAGGTTTTATTATAATTTACCAAAATACTCTGGTGGCCCTATTAAGATTTTGGTATAATAATGATGGATCTTTAGGATGATTTCATTGAATAAGATAATTAAGAAACTATCTATTGGAAGGTATATAAATTATTCCATTAGTCCCAGTTCAGTTTTATTTTGGTTCGATATTGAGTTCAGAGTAATATGAAACTCTTTGTCACAGAAATAAATTTGCATTAAACTGAAAATTGTCTCACCTTTGTAAGCTTCAATTTCTTCTGAAGCCTGTCTCTCCTGGTATATGTTCCGTTGAATGCGCCTTTCATTGGTGACTTCTGATTGAGGCGCGATTATGTCATCTCGGCCTATGCGACATAGGGCTAGCTCGAGTGAAGTATCTGAAAACAGATAAAAATTTAAAATATCATTGCTTGTATTCTTATGTGATCTGAACGATTCTATGCTCACACAAAGCCTGTTCGTGTAATCACTTCACCAAATAGGTAACTTTACACACTTTTTTTATAAAGGTTACAAAGTAAACATTGTTTATAAAACCTATTACAATTAAAATATTAATGCTGGCTTTAACCATGATCCTTTGGCTCGGTTGCTTTGCCATCTTGTTGTTCTGCCGGGGTCACTACTTTAATCATGTATGGGACTGGGGTAATTGAGACAACAGTTGGTATGAGTCTCAATTACCCCCTCACGTCGGGGTCACCACTTTAACCAAGTATGGGACTAGGATAATTAAGACAACAGTTGGTATAAGTCTCAACTACCCCATCACGTCGCGTTCGCCAAATATAACCGCGTACGGGACTGGTGTGGAATGAGACGAAGGTTGGTAGATGTCTGATTTAATTACCGTCGTATTACAGTTTATGTATCACTCTATCTGTTAGTATATGCTTGATCATGTATATCTCGTACGTGCGGTACGTGATGTATTTTACTACGTGTGGCAATGCAGCACACTGGCCTTATTTACTACTTTTTACTTAAAACAGAGAGGCCACTGACTAAGTGTCAATAACAGGGATCTGTTGAAGATTTGCGCCGGATCTCAAGGTATAGTTTAGGTTTAAGTCACACACACAATTTAATGTCTTTAGCGGGATAAAACGTAGGATATGAGAAAAAGGTAGAAACTAAAAAAAAACATGTCGATCTAGAATGTAAGGCTCTAGAATATAGGAATTCCCTTCTGTCTGGCTCATAATCCTGAGACTTTAGAAACCAGAGATAAACAACTGTAGACATTGCGTCTGTTAACCACCAAAATATAGTTCCTCATTACAAAAGCCTTGCCCTTACCCTGTGCCTTGGTCCCTGACTGCGTCTTCCACAGCTTAAGCATCAGCTGCGCCTGCTCCGCCGCCGTGATCCGCTTCGCCTGGATCTGGTTGACGGTGGCCACGCTCACCCCCAGCTCGTATGCTAGAGCCACCCAGTCCTTGCCGAGGAGATTGCAGATGTCTTCCAACCTATAATTTGGAAAATTCAGTTTATTTTGGATCTTCTTTACGAATTTGGTCGGATAGAAGTTAACTAACGTTTACGTATTTTGTGTTTCCCTTAAAAGAACTTAATATTGAAAGAAAATGATTCAAGTTTAAGTTTAACTTTTGGTATAGGGATGAAAGCATGGTTTAGTACCACGTGGCTATCATAACATTCGTATCTCACTGAATTTTTCCCAAGGCTTAGACTATGGCATTCGGTCTGTTACAGATATGTCATCGGCTGTTAGATCTATCAATTTTACCGGGACAATAAGTAGCTTATGTTAATTTGGAATATGAAAACTTTACAATGGTGAAATATTTTTTTAATTCATCAAATGGTTTTTAAGCCTGACTTCATATGAGTTGTATGCATACTAGTAACTAACACTGGTATATACAAGATTTTTGAAGAATTAGATCATGTCTCCACATACCTCGGGTCGCTGAGCCGCTGTCTCCAGATCAACTCCTGCTCCTCAGTGCGCCGGGGCACGGCGTCGGCCGGCTGCGGGCTCGTGCGCTCGCCCGTCGTGTCGTCCGGCACCATGATGTTGAGTACAGCGATCTGATGACCCAGAAGGAAATTCGGGATTAGTTACTTTTCCGTTTTTTTTTTTTTTGGAAACTTTGTTTATTTCTGTTTACTGTTACTTGTTTTAGTGTGACTCAAAATTGTTGGCTGATGAGTTGGTATGATTAATAAATAAAATAATAAAAAAAGTTTACATTTAGAGCTGTCTGCGATGCTCATGTGCTGTCAAAACTGTCATCAAAAAACAAATGCAGAGGAAGGCTGGAAGGCTTTCCCTCATAGAAGGATCATTTGGGTCCTGTATAAAAAAGAATCGGCAGATCGGCTGCAGAACTCTTCAGATCATGATCAAGATTATCATAATCAAGTTTAGCCATTTGATGATGACTAGAATCGCGTCTGGGTCCTCATTAATAAACAAGTGTACTCACCGGAGCCGGGGAAGGCTCTCCTTTGGGAACCTTCGGATCCCGCATGAACTGGCAACGACAAATCGGCTCCAGGTCCTGCGTCTTGATCATGACCGGGAAAGCGACGCGGTTCTCCCGGAACGCGCGGAATGGAATCGACAGTTGCTCTCCAGACTTGGCAACAGGAACCAGGTTTCCGCCGAACTCCAGGTAGATCGGTTTACCTTCGTGGACCTGTGGGTTTATAGAGGTTTTAAAGCGTTATGTTTAACTCTAGGTTTAACTTTAACTTTAATGTTGTACAAGGCTTGTTTCATGCGAATAAAATATCTCGACTCCTTTAAGAAAAACCTTCGACAACATTAGTTTCAAAACACGAGCTTCTTTTATTATTATAGAATTACGTTTTAGCACATTTCATTTATACGACTTTCAGGTGTAAATATCTTAAACAGTTTCTTTCAGAATTTGCCTTAAGAAGATTTTTACATTAATGACAGTCGTTTAGTCTATATTTTAATATCCGCTCTAGCAATAAGGGGTACCTTCGTGGATATTTCCTGTAATACATGAGTGAGTTTGTTCCATGTCGGACTGGGACTTAAAAATAATGTGCCAACTGTGTTTCTTGCCTAGCATGTCGTAAAAGGCGACTAATGGTATATGGGATTTCGGGTATGTGATTGTGTAGGCGACGAGCTAGCCACTTGTCACTACTTTTTCACAACTTTCCATCTTACCCAGCTCAGTTTTATTTTTGGCTGAGTGTGGTTAAAGGGGCCTTCTGCCTCTTTGACCTTTTGCCCATTCGAGGATTCTGGGCGTAATGTTATGTATGTATGTATGTACAAGAGCGTGTTTAACAGTCTATATAGTTATGCACTAAACAATGTTGTAGTACATAAAGGTCCAAGTCTAATAAAAGATAAGATGTAGAAAGTTTTATGGTTCTTTAAGACACAGGGGCTACCCTCACCTCAACGTCTCGGCTCTTAGCGACTTGTATGAACCGCTCAATGCGCTCCAGAGCCTTGTCCTCCTTATCGTCAGTAACGCAGAACATGCGCAGCTGCGCCTGACACTCGTCCGTGCGCTTCGCGTACACCACGAAACGCGCCATGAACGGTACGTGGATCGCTTCCCTAAAATAATAAATGGCAAATCAACATTACGATGTAATAAAATGTTGTTATTGTAAAACATTATCTACTACTTTTATATATTCTAATGTTAGATCGGAAATATGCCAAAGAAACATTAATGATTTGCAAAATTTTCTTAAAAAATATAAAAAAATACATTGCTTTTTATGCAAATCTTCATACCTATACAGTTCGGTGGCCATTTTGGTTGCATCCTCAATATGGCGGCAGTCGATGAGCCAATAGCGAGCCGACACCGTCGTGGTAAACGACACGCAGTCGTTCACGAACGTCAGCGGAGTGTTCTCGGTCACGTCCTCCCAGTGAGCCCGGTTTGTTCCTCCTGCCATCACACATACCCTTTACCCTCCAAATACAAACCTCACATCAACAATACTTGCTACCTCAAAATCAATGCTCTACACATATGTAATCTCGTATCTAATCACAATGGAAGCTAAAGGCAGTATTCAGCTGTTTCACCTGCCAATGAATATGATTCTACCTATTTATTTAGTATTGCATGCCAAAGCAGGCGTCTACATTATGTCTTTATCGCTGACTAAGATATTGCTACTGTTAAATAAAACTAGTTCTTACTACATAACATTTTAGCACATTACGAACATGTGAAAGTTTAAGAAGTGTAAAGTTTGACAGTAAACAGAAATTTCCCTTTACGTGTTCAGTAACCGATGTAGAAGATAGATTGGAAATCAGAAAGACAGGTTTGTAATAAATAACGAAAAAGAAATAAACTGAAAATGTTTCCAAAACGGCCTATAGCAAACACACAACAAGCAAAGACAACACATCACACAAAAACAATAAGTAACGTACCATTTTGTATCGTTTACAAATGAAAAAGTGACTGATAATGTGGCACACTGTGTACTGTCACCTGTTTCTTACAAATATAGTGCTTTAGTCTCAAAATGAAAACAATGAAGCTACATCATCAAACGAATTATCAAAATTTCTATTCTGGCTTTTCGAAAAACAGATCTCTCGAAGGACATTCACTGAACATAACCCAAAATCCAATTCAACGAAATAAAAGGTCAAACTTAAAACGTGTTTAGTGAAATAATGATAAGAACTGAAATGAGACAAACGAAGAGAAGATGATATGGAACAAAACTGATAGGCCGTTTTGGAAAAGAACTTTGATAAGTACAAGCAACTAAAGGAAATTCGGGGAACACTGACGCAGATAATGAAATGAGAATGGCGTATATGGCACCGCATCGTTATCTTGTTCAACATTGCGCTTATTCTAAACAAACAGGTATTTTGTGTCAACAATCTCTTACAATGTGCCAATATAATTGCAGTTTAATTATTTCTAGGTATCGTATTTATTTGTACATTTGTTCTAAACCGACAACGTCCAGTGAAAAAATCGCAGTGCATTTTCTTGACGTCCCAAGATTTTATGAATGGTTATGATACAGAGTGAATGTGACTTAACAAAGCGTAAAAATTTCAGCCCGTGCATAGAGGAAGAATGTATGAGAAGCAAAATATGGAAAAGCATTCAAAAAGTGATAGAGGGAATAAAATCAAAGTGTCTGATAGTTATACTCTTTGAAACGAATTGAAGCTTAGAGTATAAATATCACATAAAAACAATGACTCGTGAGAAATTAACAACGCAAAATTCGAATAGAAAAAGGAAAAGAAATTTCGAACTGAAAATAATGGAACTCAAACCGACGTTTCGATTTCGTTTTATAGTATTTTATAATATTTCTAATTTTTTACCTTCGAGAGATCGTTTGCGAAATACCCCTGTTGGCGCGCCGATAGGTGGCAGCACATTATATAGCGCCACACACGGTGAGCGTGCAACACACACAAACACGAGAACAAAGACAATGTAGACACGCACAAAACGCACACACAGGGACACATCCCTTTAGCTGCTTGGTGTATTTGCTATAAGCGCTTATGATTGCTTGAGTACGTATTCCATGAATTTGATTTCAGACCCAACACTTTATACGTTCCGCCCACCCAATGTTATGTTTCTGTTATTAAGAAAATAAATCTACGCTAAACTTTTCAAAATAACATGCTCATCCCTTTGTCTAGAAAATTGGGAGTCGTAATGCTAAAACTGTATAATTTTTGTTAACTACTCTATTTAATAAAATTTATCAAGGAGAAAAATCTATGTCAATATACTTATTATTTGAATTCTAACGTCTTTAACTATTGATACACTATAAATTCTCAAAATGATTAAAATCTATTGATATAAGTCTACCGATCTCTTAATTATAAGACTTCAAAGACTATTCGACCTAAACGAGTTGATTGAATGGTTGAATTTATCTATATTAATTCTACGTACATATCTATCGTGTTGTAATGGAATATTGGTATTCACTTCTCTGACTCATTTTACCTAATTGATATTAAAGCAAACGAGTATTCATAAGCCTAGTATACTTTCTCATAGGCACACTTACCTCCCGGTTTTGCAAGCAAATTATTATGTCATCAAGGTAGCAAGTACAAGCCATACTCCATTGCAACACTTTACAGATTGCTGTTGGTTATTCTTGACTGTTGGGTTGTTTTCTTATCCAAAAGGCATATTTTCATACAATCCATTATAAGAAAAATAACCTTTATTATAATTATACCCATTAGAAAATATAACAAAACTTGACAAAATCTCTAGTCAAGTTTATAACCGAACAGATCTGTAGAATTGTGAAGCAAACTATTTTAATCATACCTGATATGGAGCATAGCAGTCTCAGGGTCGGTGCTGAAGATGTGCTATACTGGTTGGTCATTCCTTGAGTATGAGGTCTGGGAGCCGGCATGCTCAAAGTTATAGCTTTGTGGAATTTCCTCCTTCGTGGTTCAACAGTTACTACCGGAGACACAGCCACGCCACGACCCAATAACTTAGCCGTCAGTTCTGAGTCTATAATTTGGGCCTGTGAAATGATATCGTCGTGTAAGATTTAATATCAATACATTTTTAATTTAAAAGTTAATTTCTCTAAAGACCAAACGAGATCCTTGTTATTTCGGAAGCGCCTAAGTGAACAGCAAAAATAAATCTGTGCAAGGAAAATAGTTTTAGTATATTACTTACCGTTTTTGACAACTTCATATATTTACATATCGAAATCATTATTTCATTTAATCAAATTTTTTCATTGTTTTGTAACATTTTGTGTCATTTATCAAATAAAAGGAAGAAAATACTGACAGTACTGTTTTCTCCATAACAAAAATTAGGTGGCGAAGAGCTTTGGTGCAAAAATAAGCAAATATGAACATATGAAATCACAGGGAAAGCATTTAAAAGAAAGTAAGTTATTTTTTTAACATGTGTAGCGGAATTAACTATTTCTCACACATGCGCTTAAAAATCAAGATGCAACACACTTCAATACTAAATAAGCTTAAAACATCAAAAATAATATGCAAACACAAATAAAATATACACCATGCAAGTCTCACGTTTGGTCTTTAGGAAATAATGTACATAATCGCATAACATTCAACATTTCAATGTAAAAGCACGAAGGCATTACCCAATAAATTTAGCGGTTACCTTAAAAATACTTAATTATTACTACTTAGCTATTAAATATATAACATACGTCACTCCAAATGTAAGTTTATATATTTTATAATCACACATAATATATTATGTTTCATATTATAGTACATAATTCATACAGATTACATAGTTCATACAATACATTATTTTCTTAAGATCATGCTATTTTATGCTCACCTAAAGACCAACTAGAGAAAAATAACTATCGTTAGCGTCCAAACGCAGTGTGAGAAACCTAATAGAATTGACAGTGATTTCATATAGTCAATTTTGCTTATATTGAAAACAAACGATATTGTATTAAAGACGTTTTATTGAAATTCCCACTACATCGATTTGCCTTAAATATTTTTCAAGTAATTCTAAATTTATTGGGTATGACATTATAATTATAGGAGTAACGCACTACGCCTTATATACGTGTATCAGAATAATTGTTTCCTATATTGTGAAATCACATTGCTTATAGTGATTTGAAAGGGGTGAATATAATAACGATATGTAAAAAGCTTATGCAATACTAAACAATGAAATAGACATTGAAATTCATGAGATTTTTTTTCATTTAGAGACACAAAACCAATAGGGCATAATTAAAAGTAAATAGGATACAATTATAACTACATTCGATTATTCTTATAAAAACTATTTGTATCTCCAATGAGAAAAAAAAATTCTATAAAATTAATAAAAATTTAAAATCAGTAAATTCTTAACAATGTAAAAAAACTTTGGTAAAAAATTTGGCATTTTCGTTTTGTACTTTGGTTATTCGATTTAGTAACATTACTATTATTATATATTAAACATGAAGAATCGTACACAAGGACTTTGGCGGCTAAATTAACAAGACTAAAAGAAGGGAAACGTTAATATTATACCAATTGCTGAATTTATTTGATATAAATAAAAGTTTTAAAGTACCTATATCGTAAAGTTTACATGTTAGCTATGTGTATATTTTTAAAAGAATACATGATTATAAGTATCGTTAGTACAAAATAGTCAAATTTATTACGATATTCATAAGATTTAACCGACTATGCCGGGTGTCCACCAAACATTGCTACTTACGAGAAATATTCTGTCTAAGCTCGAATTTTAGCTATTGAATGTATGGATTGGACATTATCACTTAGTAATTATAATTTCAGCAATATTTGTATGTTTTAATGCTTGATTACATCAGTGACTACATTTAATTCGGTTACATATTTTTGACTACAAAATCGGCCTAAGACAAGTTATTACATACATTCAACTGCCCTAATGTGAAAATAGTGACTAGAATCAAAAGGCAATCAAATCAGTTACCTAAGAAAGAGAGTTCAAGTATTTTTAATATGACTGAGCTTCAATAAATATTGTAAACATTTCTGGTATGAAATAGAGAGATTATATTATAGCATATGAACCGCCTACACTCAAAGAGGCTATTAATGTGGCTCTAATTGTTGACTAAGAAGCTATTGATGAAAGAGTGAAGCACTTACAAGAATTCGATTTACATACTCGGATAATCCATTTTTACCTAAACGCAGTATACAATTTTAAAGCTAATTATCGACCGATTCTACCAAATAAGGGAGAATCGTTTTTTCTTAGAGACATTGTTGACAGTGATCTTTTTAAGGTTTTTGTCCTTGACACCCGTTCTGGGCTTGAAGAGGTTTACCTGGAGTCCGACTTTGATCTTCTTGGTGAGGGCTCCTTGAGGGAACACGGCTTGCACTTGAGGGACCACGGAGCTGGATACCATGCCACCTGGAAAATGCGGAATGAATGGGTAAGGTTTGTTTGAATAGTATTTTAATATAATCTTTAAAATATTTGAACCAATGATTTATTGATTTTCATTAATTAGGTACATAATATTTGGTACATAGCTAAATGATGGAAAAAAATCCTTTTCGTATTAATGATAGATCTATTCTTAGAATATTTACAATCATTATATTTTTACTGCAGCCTAATGGCACAAACAGTAATTACTAATTAAATTTAATTTAAAAACTATTAATAATTTGAATTATTTCATCGATTCATCTATATCGCTACTATCAACTGCTTAAATATTCTCACTGTTTTTTGGCGATCAACTAAATTTCGATATGAACATTTGCACAAAACTTGGCTCACCTTCAGGGCCGATGGCGTGCACCTCTTGGCGGATGCGCGAGATGACGGCGAAGTACTGCGGGAAGTCGTGCGTGAGGATACGCGTCACCCGCGGTGCGTCCCAGCTCTTCTCGTCTTCATTGGTTTCTGGTGAGCAAAACATAGAAGGTGTTATAATAATAATGTCCTCCTAACCGATATCGGTTACGGCGGCCAATCTCAACGAGGATTAGCCATCTGCGCAGGAGATATTACAGTGCACAAGTGTGTGCGCTAACACAGGTGCACTCTCTATTCCTTTACTCTAATCGTCTGGCGAGACGGCAATTCGACATGAGCGGAGAGAGGTTAGGCGCAGGACCAACGGCTTAACGTGCTTTCCGAGGCACGGGGGTGATTAAACCGCTAACTTCCTGACTCCGGGCTGTTACTGAGTAATTTGGATATTGAAATACCCAGCCACAAATTTTTGGCCCGACCCGCAGAATAGACCAAGACGTCATAATCAACATTCTATTCACTCATGAACTTACCTAGTTTAAAATTCCAAATGTTGACACCAAGGTCTGACAACACAATTACGATACATGTGTTTTTTTTTATTTCATTTCTTGGTTGACCCAGAAGAAAGCATTACATACCACCCCATTGAAACCGGGGGAGATCGGCAGGGTGACTCGGAGTCACGGATCCTCGAGATATTAAGCGGACCCTGCTCCGCCCTTAAAAGGGAAATCTCAATGCAACCTACTATGAATTCTCCTATACCACCTTTAGTAGTGTCTCCAGTGTAATGTGCGGTCAAGACCCAAGAATATTTTCAAGATTTCAACATAAATTAACTTTCCAGTGGCCCACCTTCAATTTCCAAGGTCTCATGCAGAATGTCCTGTACGACGTCATCGGTGGCGTCCGCGTTGTGCTCGCGCCAGCTGGTGCCGTTGTCCGACCGGAGGATCACGATCTCCCGCTCTTTGCCGCGGAGTGACGCGTAATGAGGTACTTCCAGGATTACTGGTCTGGATCAAAAATATATAAAACTGTGAATAAAATTTCTTGATATCGGTTTTAAACACTGTGCGTCAATTCGTGTAGTGTAGAAAGATAGATCGATTATAAATTCGAAGCTACTTTTGAGATTTCGACATGGAGGAAGATGCACGTGAGTCATCATCTTCCTAGCGTCATGTCCCGTGCTTAGACGGGGTCCGCTTAGACCATGATTTAAGCGAGTCTGGTAATTACATTGAAGTGACTGCCGATCTTACCTTCGTAACCCTAAGATAGGGGAACCAGACCATTTGGATCATGATTAAGGAAGATGCACGTGAGTGCTATCATACAATAAATTCCTAACACTCAAATGCTAAAGATTGATTTTATGATTAGCATAACCACCTGAAACCAAGTCGCTGAGAAAGGACTATGCCTCGGGTCTAGGAAGAGATGACCAGGTATGGCCCTTTAAATTAGGGCTAAACCTTGAATAATACATTAATAAACGTTTAGATATCCCAATAACTAGGGTTAGTACTTACCCCAGGAATTTGGCAGCTACTGGGCCCATCTCGAGGACTCTAGCCGCCAGGGCTTCACCCTCCATAAGCGGGGGCATGTGGTTGATCCGTGAAGGTTTCAAGTATCTGAAGAATACACACACAAACAGATTAAGTTTCATGTTTGTCCTAGATATAGGACAAGTGAATTTTTGACATCAATGACATCAATTTTGTAACAAGTGATTTTAACAAAAAAAAAAGTCCATATTATGATGAATAGCAAGTAGATTGTATTAAGTGAAGTATGACGTTAATTGTTAAAATAAATACACCAATAATAATTAATTATTCATATAACACCAAAAATTTACATCTACAATTTCTTCTTGTTATCCTTTTTAGAATACTATTTGTAATTTGGCACTTTAAATGCCTTTATAATATTTGCTTGTCTTATTTAGTCTCAATAGAAAGTGTACATTTATCATCCTACCTGCAAGTGATCCTGGTGGGCTGCTGTGCCGACAGGGGAGGGACGATGACCCTCACACCGCCCCCTCGGCAGCCGCGCAGGGCTCCGCCGCGGGCGTCCACGAGGAAAGACACCAGGAAGCTGGACACGAGAATACATATAAGGTTTCCGACAGGCCAGGAGTGCAGACCAAGTCTATAGATCGCTGTACATTTCACCTGCCCTCCAGAGGCTTAACTTGAGTATATTACCTATAAATATTGTATACGTATTGTTAACATTATACGCTCGTTTCTTGAATTTTCTGTCGATTTAGTCAAATACCACACCTTTCTATTTGTTACAATCCTGGCTCTCAGTTCTTTAACACTCATTATTAATTTCATGCCCTCACTTCTCTGTCAAACATCTAGTTCAGACGTGTGCATAAAAAATATCAGTAAAAAATAATTTTATTTGAAGTCCAACTTAAAATGTCCAACTTACTTCTTCCATTGTAGCTTCTTCCTGTAATTCCATATCAGGTAGCGTGCATGACAATCAGTTCATTAGACATGTTTTTAATCTGAAATAAATTCTTAGTTTTAAATAGTTCATTTCAGTGACAGGACAACACAGGTTAAGTAGTGCTCAACAATTCAGTAATGCTCCTTAATTAAGGAGTTAATTACGACTCTACTTACGTTAATGAAGAACTGAAATTAATGTTTAGTTATAAGTATACATAAACTGGTTTATTTTTTAACGTCTTTCAATACTTTGGCCAATTTACCTTACCCAGTTGAACCAAGTGAACAAGTCCTGCATTTTAAGCCCAAGTCCCGTAATTTGAACGCAATTGCACCACAAAACTGTGCACCAAGACTCGCGACCGTACTCACAATTAAAAATCGATACTGACTTGGGTAGAGTGGGGTCGACGTTGTAGCAGTAGCCCTCCGGCGCCTGCGCAGTGCTGTACCGACTGATGCTCTTCACCACCACCTCTTGCTGCGGTTGGTACGCCATGCCGTTCACGGAGCCTGTACCAGACAGATCTATGTCACATACATACATAACATCACGCCTTTAATCCCCGAAGGGGTAGGCAGAGTCAAAGTGACATTAGGCCCCTTTAACCACATTCAGCCATAATCTATGTCACCATCTTGGTTATGTCCTAATCTACTTGGGCCATGATCATAAGTTTCAAAGTTTAGGTAAGGGAATAGAAAAATTGGATTATGGTTATTCATCCGTGCAATTTATTCACATTTTCCTTCATAACCAACCTAGCTGTATAGCTAAGTATAAAAAAATTATATGTCCACAGGAGTATGCCTCACTTTGTCACCACTAAACATATCTTTGTACAGAAAACTACTTGGTAACAAAACACCAAGACAAAGTCCAATTTCGTCATCAGTAGTTTATCTATCTATGTAGCCCATTCTGTTATTACCTTTCGTGCAATAAAGAGTATATATCTAACTAACTTCTTTCAAATAGATGAGCATCTATCTATCTATGCTGACCTTGAGACAGCTCCATGATATTCTTGTGGCTCATGGCGGACTCTGTCCTCTCGTCCTTGGTGACGTCGATGGGCAGGGAGTCGTCTCCCAACGACTTCATGTCGTCAGCCGTGAGATACCGGTACGGCTGGTCGTTCAGGATCGTGTCTTCGCCTGGAAAAAAAGATTATTATTAAGATATAACCATTACACAATAAGAATACATTGTTATAAGCTCATATATTAGATTAATATCAGTGTAGTAAAAGGGTATCCAAACTGCTTCATTTGCTAGATATAACAAAACTATAAGATGACTAGCTGACCCGGCGAACTTTGTTCCGCCTAACTGTCAATGACACATAATGGGGTTAAATAAATTGAAATGTAAGCTATCCTATCTTTCAAATTGGATCGAACTGCACACGGTGTACAAATTTGATTAAAATAGATTAAGTAGTTTCGGAGTCCATCGCGGACAAACTACGTGATGCGTAATTTATATATATATTAAGATTTAAACAGTCTATTAGTATGGAAATAGATTATGTTCATCTATAGCGTTTAAACTAATCGAATTAGATTTAGGTAACAGGCATTATTATATTTACAAAATTAAACTTGGGTATTCGATTTCAAACGCCCTGTTATAGACACCGCTATAACCTCTATAGTATAGAAACTTTGTGTCTATACTACAGAGGTTAAAGGTTCTTTATTAACGCAGGCAACTAAACTACTTATAACATGAACTGACAACCTTCACTAAACTACATATGGAACAAACTCACCACCTTCTTCCTCGGAGTCGGACATGAAGGTTTCCAGCATCGTCTCTGGAGCGACCACCTTATACTTCTCCTGGGAGGCTGGAGCTATGGACGGCTCCGAGACTTCCTTGAGGGTCTCCATCACTGTGACGTAGCCAAGTTTGGACGCTATGTCCAGAGGTGTTTGGCCATTCTGCAAGCAAGGTTCTAGTCAACATCTTTCACAATTCCAAATGAAATTTCCTATCCTACACTTTAAGTGGTAGAATGAAAGAGCTAGAAACACAACGTCTACACGTTAGACTGTAGCAAGAAACGAATAAAATATAAATAAATTTAAATTCAGACTACATCACATACATTGATCTGACTCCGAGGTAAGTAGCTTAAGCACTTGTGTTACAGATATCAGAATCAACAGTGGGTATTACAAATATATACTTAAATATTCAATATTAACACCCAAACTCAGAACAAACACAAGTATTCACCATACGAATGTTTATCTTGAGTGGGGATCGAACCCACAACTCTTTGGTGCATGGGGCAGGGTCACGACCGAATGAGCCATCGAGCCAGTCTAACTAAACAATACATGACTTGCAGTCCATTTCTAAAGAAGAAGAGTTAAAACCATTTCACACGTTTATCATTCCGAAACATTGAATAGCACTGCTAGCGTGATGATAATTTTGACGACATTCGGCATGATGAAACGATGCTGCGTAGAATATGTCTTGGTCTAAAGATGAGATTCATATTAAAATTGTGATTCTCTCATAGTGCAAAGTACAAATCATTAAGGTTTGTACTCACCGTGGTGGTTGCGTTGGCGTCTGCCTTATGTTCCAACAGTATGTTCACTATGTTAATGTGTCCTTGTTGGGCGGCGTGATGGAGTGCAGTATACCTGAATTATTATAGTGCACATTAAAATCGCATTAAAACTTATCTAGTATTAAAATAGGTTAAAAAACACTTGTATTATTGGATTAGGGGACATGTCGCCCTCTTGAAATCTCGCCTGCAGGCGAGTTGTGCCCTTAAGATCAAAAACGAGTTGAACCGACGAATGTATGTCTCAACGGGCGCTATGAGCGTATAACAGTTATTTACCAAAAAATAATAATTTAAGAAACCACTTAAGTGAATATACAAAACTAAATTAATTTCCTGCGAAAACACTTAAAATTTGGAAATATTTATTGCACTTACCCATGTGTAGTCTGTGCTTTAACAGAAGCGCCATTTTCGAGCAAGAACCGCACCATGTTGGCCTGCCCGTAGTGACTGGCGATGTGCAGCGGTGTGTACCCGCCTTTAGTGCAAATGTCCACCTGAAAAAAAAGATCACCAATGAAAAATATAACCTATACAGTTGATCTTAAAGTACCATTGTAAAAGGACAAAAAATATAAATTCTGATGTGCTGCATACAATCACATATGAACACATCGATCGTAGATCAGTAGTTAAGGACTAATTTAAATATATATACTCATATTATATTATCTCAATCTTATATATATTATCTCAAGTTTAAAGCTATGTGTCGCTTTATGGTGCGTTTTGGTTGCCTGGATGCCCAACACCATGCGAGGTGGATAAAGCACTTGTGAACCTCTGGTGTTGCAAATGACCAAAGACTACGGTGATTTATCATCAAACCGGAGGTGTGCTCGTTTACCGCCTTTATAAATAAAAAAATAAGATAAACAACTCAGAAATATATTTGTGTTGCCTCTAACCTCAGCTCCACTCTTGACCATCAGCTGTGCGACCGGCACTCTGTCCTCCTGTGCTGCGAGGTGGAGCGCAGCTAATCCGTTCTTGGCCTGTTGGTCTACTTCAGCCGCGTGCTCCAGGAGAAGCGAGCACATTTCTGTGTGACCCTGTTGAAAAGAAATAAGTTATAAACTAAATAAATTTTGGGAAAGCACAGTGACGCTCAAGTGGGCTGAGGACCCAAACTTCATCATCTTCCTAGCGTTATGTCCCGTGCTTTGACTGGGTCTGATTAGACCATGATCCAGGATGTTGCGAGATTGGTAATTACATTAAAGCGACAGCCGATCTGACCTTCGTAACCCTAAGATAGGTGAACCAGACAATTTTTTGATCATGGTTACAAATCCAAAGTTATTTGGATTTGCAGGTTTCATCACGATGTTTGAGCGTTGAGCTAGTGGTATACGTACATAGATTTGAAAAATCCAGAGGTACGTGCCCGAGTTTGAACCCGCACTCCTCGGTTAAGAGGCGCGTGTCCTTACCATTGAGCTACCACCGCTGAGGACCCACACTTCACAGAAAAGTTTATGAAGTAAAGTTTGATGTGTGTGATGTGACCGTATAATATTATTTATTGTTGATGGTCTTTCTAGTAATACATAATAAGTAATGCGTTTTATGGCAGTATAAGCTACATCTTAGATAGGAAAAAAATACTAACGATGGGTAGTTGCTAGTCAAGTATGAATACTAACTATAATAATTATATTAGATCCTAACATAAAAGCACAATACTTAATTCCTAAGATAAACAACTACCTTGTCATACATTTGAGGGTTTGATGAGCTTGAGTCCAGAATAACCTTTTATTTTCCCATTGCACATTCTTAACGCAGACATCTTATATTTTTAACCAGAAAATATAAACAGACCTGTTGGGCAGCGAGGTGGAGAGGCGTGAACCCAGCCTTGGACTCCGCGTTGGTGAGCGCTCCGTACTCCAGAAGTGTGGCTGCAGTCTCCATCTGGTTCTTACGAGCGGCTATGTGAAGAGGAGTGTGGCCATTCTTCGCCACAGCCTGTAGATGGAGAGGAGAACAGGGATTATTTTCCTGATTTCTGATCTACCTCATCTTTTACAGACTTATAGACATACGGCATTGAATGCTATGCAAATCGGTGCCTTTATAAATTGTTTGAGATTCTTGCTGATATTAAGTGAGATCTTGGGTTGTTAAATTGAATCCAGAAGATTCGTAATTAAGATTATTTTGTTTGACAGGTATACAGTCTTCTTCTTATTCTTGTTCAACCAATAGACGAAAATTGTCTAATGTGCTAGTAACAGCAACAATGAATCAATTTATTATTATTATTATTATTTACTTTTTGCTTCTAAGTGAAACTCTATGAACAAGCTAATCAACAGTGTACGCGATGTGAACTGTCAGCTGATACCTACCAAAATCGTATACCACCTCGAGATCGAGAAACTGCGTATTATCATACCTTAGCATCAGCTCCTTTCTCCAGGAGGGTAGTAGCGACAGCCTGCTGATCGTACTGAGCAGCCACGTGCAGAGGGGTCATGCCATTCTTGCCGGCTTGGTCCGGGGAGGCCCCGTGGGCTAAGAGGAGATTTGCCACCTGGACACAAGGGCACATGTCGACAGTTTAAACCGATTACTAAATTAAACTTCAATTGAATATTTAGAAAAAAAGGTGATGGTCATTTCAAATCTCAAAGTATTATGACTTAAACTTGCAGATTTATCAAATAACTCGAGAAAAGGTAAATTATTCGCACAAAAAAAAATAATAACAAAAGGTTATTATTAATAAAATAAAACGATTTTGTACATCACTGATGCAGGATTCTTAGTCTTTTAGCTTCCAGCTGTCAAAAGAAAATAGAATTTTAAACTTTATGAACATAAGATTAGCATTTACCTTCAAGTTGCCATATTTGGCAGCGAGGTGAAGCGCCGTGAATCCTTTCTTGGTTGTCGCAGTCAGAGGGGCGTTGTGTTCAATCAGAGCAGCTGCCACCTGTTCAACAGAAATATCGTATGATTCATCTATCCATCCGAAAATAATGTCAAGATTTTGTGAATCACTTTTTAAATATTTTTTCATGTATTGGTTTATTTTTCGCGGTTTCTTGGCGTTTTTTATGATACATATTAATTCAAATTCTTGCTCATGATGCTTAGCAGCAATATGCAGTGCACCATATGGACGTCTGCGCCATCTTGCTGCACCAACACTGCATTGTTATCGTAGTAGAGTGAATTGTTGAAGAGGTCTTTTGTATGCTTTTTAGCAGTAATATGCAGCGCGTTATAGTGATCAGCCGTTATAGCTGTGTTGCAGCAGCAGCACTGTGATATCGACGTTAGTAAGACACTGATAAGGCAAATATACTCACATCATGGTCGAGTTGCGTAGCAGCAATATGCAGCGCATTGTACGTACATCCGCGCCAGATTCAGCAACAACACTGCAGTGTTGCCGTAATAGACCAAAGTGAATATAATCTATAGTACACTTACGTCATGGTTATGTTGTTTAGCAGCAATATGCAGCGCATTATAATGATCCGCCGTCATCGCGCGCACGTCAGCTCCATGTTGCAGCAGCAGTACTGCGATGTCGACGTTGCCGAGTCGCGAGGCGATGTGCAGCGGCGTCTGCCGCTCGCGCGCCTTCGCTTCTACTGCTGCGCCGTTGCGGAGGAGGATGCGGATAATGTCCGTCTGGTAGTCAGAGAGTTGATGATAAGTATTCATAACATCCGTATAAAGCGTAAACCATAGATGCACATTAAGAAACTGGCAATCTCAGTCTACCAAGACCGAGATTGGAGCGAAATCCAACTGTGGACGGCATTATAGTGAAGATCGGCCAAACGAGCAAGGAACATATCAAAAAGTCAAAAGTCAAAATACTCTTTATTTATATAGGTTTGAAAGAAACACTTATAAATCGTCAATTCATAAGAAAATCAACTAATATGAATCTACCACCGTAAATATAAATGGCAGAATCGACAATATTTGATGACAATAAATCAACGAGATCGTAGTTGAAGTGACCAACTCTTTACGAAAATGAAGATAGAGAAACGTAGTCCAGCGTAGATTCTTCGCCTCTTACTCCAAAACATAATCTCCATTCCTCATACATTCATTGTTGTCAGTCATTATTTTCGAGCTAAACTTATAAGAAATTTCTACTACTGTAATGTTCTGCCTCACGGTACCTGATTAGCTCTAGCCGCCAGATGCAGGGGTGTCTCTCCCCTGACGGTGGGCACGTCGGGGTTGGCCTCGTGCTGCAGCAGGTAGATCACGATGTTCATGCAGCCCATGAACGCGGCCACGTGGAGAGGAGTCAGCCCTGATTCCGTCGTCGCTTGGATGCCTATGAAAGATGATCTTTTTAGTTTCAACATTGTGGTCTGAGTAAACACTGGTCTGAGAATCAATGGAACCTTGTATGATCTGCAAGTGTTTTGTGCAGGTGAATACAGTATTTCTATTTCATATTGTTACGAAAGGCAGGGTATTTTTCTTGTCTTTTATTTTGAATCGCCAATCGCAGGGTGGATTTGAAAAGACGTTGCTGCACTGGTAGACTTAACCTTAATAAATGTTTTGGCAATTTAGGAGGAGTTTGCCAACCTTGCTACAATATGCTATATTCAACGCGGAAGAAGAATGATATGAAATGAAAATACGATCGGATGTGACAAACTTCAAAAACACGCAATTGATTCCACTATTCAACCAAAAATATATTGAGTAGTATACTCACTAGCTCCATATTTGAGCAGCAACTCGACGACTTTGATGCGGTTTTTCTTGCAAGCGATGTGTAGAGGAGTGAATCCGTTCAAAGCGCGTGCGTTGGCGTCGGCATTCCTGTCAATAACAATCACTTATAGATTTCTAATAAACTAGTTTGACATCCCACTCGGTATACATCTTTAATATAACATTACCCCAAAATCCCCGGAGGGGTAGGCAGAGTCAAAGGGGCAGCAGCCACATTCAGCAAAAAAATAAATTGGACTGGGTCAGATCGACTTGGAAATAGTAGTGACAAGTGACTAGCTTGTCGCCCACACAATCACATACTCAAGATCCGATATACTATAGGTCACCTATTACAGAACCACAGTTGGCAAAGGAATGTGGCACATTCCTTTTTTGGTCCCAGACCAACAGAGGAAAACCTCTACCTCTTTGACTCTGCCCATAATCCCCGAAGGGGTAGGCCCTTCGGGGATTATGGGCGTGGTGTTATGTATGATATAGACTACTTTTTTTTTTACCTATCTAGTAGAAGCTTAGCGACTTTCGCGTGTCCGCAATGGGCTGCAACATGCAGGGCGGTGAGGTAGTCCACCGTGACGTCATCCACCGGCGCCCTTCGGGACAGCAGCACCCTTGCTGCTTCAGCGTGGTCGCCTTGAGCCGCCATGTGGAGGGGGGCTAGGCCGTTCTGTTGGAGAAATTTGTGGGTTTGAAGACGCTTATCAACTTCACTATAAATAATAAATATATCAGACTACATCACATACATTGATTTGACTCCGAGGTAAGTAGCTTAAGCCCTTGTGTTACGGATATCAGAAACAACAGTGGTATTACAAATATATACTTGAATATTGGATATTAACACCCAGACACAGAACAAACACAAGTATTCATCATACGAATATTTGTCCTGGGTGGGGATCGAACCCACAACTATTGGCGCATGGGGCAGGGTCACTCCCGAATGCGCCATCGAGCTTGTCAGTAAAGATACTTCTTCCTATATATATCCCGCTAATTGGAGTCTGCTTCGATAATAATCATGAATTCGCCTAATCTAATTATGACGATTGCCAAACCTAAGCAATTAATATGCAGGGGAACTAGACACATTGCATAATTTTGATTTGATTTGAAGGTTTCCTCATGATGTTTTTATTTACCATAGAACTAATGGTATACATAATTAATTTATCTATCAAAATTACCAGGGTACTAAGCCAAATGCGCGTCAGCGATTCCATAACGAACTCCGCTACCGCACCACAAACTTGTTAACTAAGAACCCATAGGGCGGAACTCGGAGTTAGTTCTCGATTTGTCCACCCGAATAAGTCTGTGGCGCGATACGAACGTTAGCGAAGTTCGTTATCAAATCGCTAGCGCGCATTTGGCTAAGCACCCAGAGAGGAAAGCTCATAGGTAAGAGTGCTAACTGGGATAGTCTAGTACACTCTTTCTGAGTCCTTACCTTGCTCTTGCTAGTAATAGGCGCGCCCCGATCCAGCAAGGCTTCAACAACTCTCTCGTGGCCCGACCGGGCGGCGCAGTGCAGAGGGGTCAGTCCGTCTCTGGTGCGAGCTTCGACATTCGCGCCGTTGTCGCACAGCAAAGCTACCATGTTTTCTTTGCCTGTTGAAAGAGAGCCAAACTGTTTAATTAACTAAGAATGTGTTTAATTTTTTATTAAAAATACTAGATACTAACTCCATAGTATGCTTAAAGCTCATAATAAGAATCTTGGGGAGAGAATCGAGTAGAACTCAAGAATCTCAATATATTAGGGATAAACACTCTTTTAATAATGTGATGAGAAGAGCGGAAGGACATGTGATAAAGAGAGTGATGAGTATATGAGATGGAGAGGAAGAGGAATGCCAAATAAGAGATGGATGGATTGTGTGAAAGATGATATGAGTGAAATGGGAGTGGATAGCTTGATGACGGCTGACTGGGACGTATGGAAAAGGAAGACATGCTGCGCCGACCCCAGATGAACTGGGAGAAGGGCAAGAGGATGATGGTGAAACACTCTTTAAATAAACATTAATCGCTATAGTTTTTATTATTATTCTGTTATTTATACAGAGTATACAAAAGTTGTTAAAATCACCATTATTAGTACTTTATATAAATTCACTTTACAACTATTTGTAATGCGTGTCATTTAATTATTTTGTTAAAAACATCAAATTAAATTTAGATTATCCTAGAACAAAGCAAACATCAATAATGGAGACATTAAAAAAAAAACTATGGAATTATAACGAGAACAGCACTTTTAAGTAAATTGAAGCCTCGTTATCTTTAGTGGCGTCAAAATTACAAGGTTATTATGATCTCATTTAAATAATGTAAATTTTTATAGGACCATTAAATGAGTAGGGCGCTAAAATAAAAGCAAGAGCAGTGAATTGTAAGATTCGGTCTCAAAAAATTGCTATTAATGATCATGTCATCTAGACACACCGCCAGACTCATTAATAAGGCTGACTAATTAATCTTATTCATATTTAAATATGTAGAAATTTTTCAAAAAAACAATCTTGAATTTGACATTAAAAGCATGTTTTGGTAATGGTCGCAAACAAACAAACAAACATTTAACATAACATCACGCCCATGATCCCCGAAGGGGTAGGCAGAGTCAAAGGGGCAGCATGCCACTGCAACCACGTTTAGCCGAAAATAAAGCTGGGCTGGGTTAGATGGAAAATTGTGAAAAAGCAGTGACAAGCGGCTAACCTGTCGCCTACACAATCACACACCCAAATTTTGGGTCCATCTAACCCGGCCCGACTTTATTTTTGGCTGAATGTGGTTGAATGGGCATGCTGCCCCTTTGACTCTGCCTACCCCTTCGGGGATTATGGGCGTGATGTTATGTATGTATGAATGTATGTACAATAATTACAAATGAAAATTCCATGTTGTTCAGGATGCCTAAAGTTGCCTATAGTTGCCATCTCCGGATACTCCACGTTTAGCATCAGGAAGGGCTTCCAAAATCTGTTAAAGCTCGCTTTCTTTAAAGTGATTAAGTTTTACGTATGTTTCAATAATATACCGGATTCTACTTATTGCTTATACACATTCACACAAACACACACACACACAGACAAACACATACACACATTCGAACTCTAACACACACAAACTCACATCTTATTTGCGCATTACTTTTGTTATTAGATATCAATTTACCTTTCCCGTGATAACTGTGTTTCTTTTTTTATTATTATTATTTATCTTTTTTTTTTTCTGTCTCTTTTATATGTAGACAACTAAAAGCCACACTATTGCAATTGTTATCTTTAATGTACTGATTCCCACGATACAGGCCCAGCCTAGTGTGGGGGTCATAGAATTACACCTGAACTGGCGTCTGTGTTTTTGTCAAACAAACTATTTTTTATTTTTTTATTTTTTTATTTTACTTACCCCACTTGGCAGCTACGTGGAGGGGGCATATGTTGTGCTTGGCAGCACAGTTGACATCCGCTCCCTTGGCGAGAAGCAGCCTGGCTACCGACTCGTTGCCGTAGTGGGCGGCTATGTGCAGGGGTGTGAAGCCAGATTTGGAAGTCACGTCCGGGTTGTGTTCATTCTGGTAAAAATAAAGTGAATATTATTATAGAATTCATTTGTTCTACTAAAAGTATACGTATTAAAGAGTGTGAGCTACCAAAATTTTTACCTTTATTATACTATAGCTTCTGCCCGCGGCTTCGCGCACGTGGTACATCGATAAAACATAGCCTATATGTTAATCGGGTGTATAAGCTATATTATTGTAAAGTTTCATTAAAATCCATTCAGTATTTTTTGCGTGAAAGAGTAACAAAAATCCATCCATACTTACAAACTTTCGCCTTCATAATATTAGTAGGGATATATTTTTTGTAATTTAATAATAAAACTCTTATAAATTTAAATTTACTTATATTAATTCCTGGTAGCCTCATAACGTAAGGACGGCTTTACTGATATCACATTTTTTTTTATTTTTATAGTTTAAAGATTTAAAAATTATAAAATGTAGGTAACTAAAATATTTTTATAAAAAATATAAAATGTAACTAAAATAACTATTCAAACATGGCGCGTTTGACAGATGACATCCGCGCGGTCATCTATGAAAACCTATCCTATTACACTAGTTCTGCCCTGGAAAATGTCGAAGCATACTGGGTATAAGATTATGTGGGATTATGAGATTATCGTTTCTCTCTGCCTACCCCGCTAGGAAAGTGGCGTGAAGTTTAGTAAGTTAGTTTTAGTTAGTTATGATTCGGTAGTGACCCTGCCCCATGCGCCAAGAGAGGGTTCGATCCCCACCCAGGACAAAATTCGTGTGACGAATACTTGTGTTTCTTCTGTGTCTGGGTGTTAATATCCAATATTAAGGTATATATTTGTAATACCACTGTTGATTCTGATATCCGTAACACAAGTGCTTAAGCTATTTACCTCGAAGTTAGGTCAATGTATGTGATATAGTCAGATATTTATTTATTAATTTGTTACTTGTATTTTGTGGTGTGTACCTACCCATTCCATTTTGACCACACACTAGTAGAGCTAGAGACGCCTCTGACCTATTACACATAATCCTCCCCGCAAATGCTCTGTGTATTTACCTCAAGCAGCAAGTTGGCGGCTTTGACGTCGTCCTTCTTGGCGGCAATGTGCAGCGCTGGCAGGCGCACGCGCCCGCGCGTGTCCGCTTCCAGCAGTACCGCCACCACCTTCTCGTGGCCCTGCTGCATCGCCACCGCCAGGGGGGTGAAGCCGTCCTAACAAAAAACATCATTAGTAAGAATAGGGATTTTGACTGGCTTTTACTTTTTAAGAACTGTCAAAACGAAATCACTTCATAGATTTTGTATGGGCTTGTCAACGTGTGACGTCACTAGTTTGTATAGTCAACTGACTTAATATTAAGTAGTTTTTGTAAAATTAAAATACAAAATCAATAAGGCTTACTAGCATACTACGATACTTTCTTTTTCAGAATTGACATTTCAAAATTAAATATAATGGGTGTCAACATCCCAATTCTTTACCTATACTACTTGCTGCCCCGGCGAACTTCGTATAATAATGCACCAAATTTTTTGAATGGATTGAAAAATACTTCACGACCTATTCTAATAGCTATCAAACGCACAAAAAATCATTAAAATTGTTCGAGCCTTTTCGTAGGAGTTCGAAAACAAACATCGTGATACGAGATTAGATTGTAAAGTTACGTTAAGTCTTGTGCAAGGGACGCCATCTTGGAAAACTATTTCGAATGCTTTTTGCGCTTTGTGTGAAAAACTATTGGTTGCACAAATAAATAATAAATTGTCAAAACTCCTTCGATTTCTAGTGGTAGAACAAAAAATAGCAAAGTTATTAACAAAACTAGATAAAACTTAGGGAATAAATTCCTCAATCGACATTACTTTGCTCACTGAAGGCGAGCGTTTTGTTATCTCTGGACATGGCGGCAATATATGTAAATGATCATTATCTGGACAGCCTCCGATATAAACGATTCGCAAAGTCAGTAAAAAACTAGTTATAATAATTAATTGTTGTTAATCGGGTATTACGAGCGTGATGGGCTGGGTTATATGGAAAGTTGTGAAAAAGTGGTGACAAGTGGCTAGCCTGTCGCACACACAATCAATCAATTTTCCATCTAACCCAGCCCAGTTTTGTTTCTGGCTTAATGTGGTTAAAGGAGCCTGCTGCCTCTTTGACTCTGCCTACCCCTTCGGGGATTATGGGCCTGATGTTATGTATGTATGTAAGTACCCTCTTACCTCAGTAGCGAGGCTCTGATTAGCTCCATTGGCAAGGAGGAACTTGACCACTCCATCGTGGTTCTCCTGAGCCGCCATGTACAAAGGGGTGAATCCATTCTGCGACTGAATGTTGACCTGTTGACGATACACAAGGGTATAGTAAAACTAACGTAAAGTATTCTACTACACATAGTACAAACGTAAGTACCGTGCGTAATAAAGCGGCATAACGATGCTTTTATCTATATTGAAACCCAAGTACCTACTCAAGTAAATATATACTCTATACCAGGGATGATAAATCTTTTTAATCAGACGTGCCCAAGTTTCTAAAATTAAAATAAAAAATATTCTTTAAGTGTTTGGGAAGCGGTTGATAATAAATAATAATAAATTCTCCAGACTGACACATCAATTCACCGATACTAGGTAAAATGACTCGAGTACAAAGGTCCATGTTCATCACACGAAACATTTTCTCCTAGCGGGATTCGACCCTGCGACCCTTGGTTTCGTGGCCAGGGTATCTAACCACTCGACCAACAGGCCAGTCCGTCAGTTATATAAATGTTATTATCAAACATGGTAGATAGTTTTATGATCTCAAATACAATGCGTACCAATCGGATTGCATTACGTGCCACCTATGACACGCGTGCCAATGGTTCGCCATCCCTGCTCTATACTGATATATAAAGCTGAAAAGTTGTTTGTTTGCTTGAACGCGCTAATCTCAAGAACTACTGGTCTGATTTTTTTTTTATATAGTTCATTTATCGAGGAAGGCACATTAACCATAAATGCGGGTGAAACCGCGAGCTAGTTTAATAACAAGTACATGAATTAGGGTACTATCAATCGTGACGTACTTCTTGTCAATGTAAGCTATGCTTCCGTAGATTTTCTATTGGAATAGCAATCTATGACGTCACGCGTGCTAATCATAACGCTAGTATTTATGGATTCCAGTTTTTTTTATATCTAATCTATTTGATGATTATTTCAGTGTAATATATATTAGGTTATTATTTGAGAATTTACAACTTATTATTATTTATTTATGACTATTTTTTTAGAAAGTGAAAGTAAGTACAACGCTTTGAAGAATAAAATACTCGTATCATGTGAAGATAGATTAGTTCATATCCCGTAAAATTACGTACTGTAAAACTAATAAAGTCTTTTAAATGGAAACGCGTCGTGATAATGTCTTTATTTCACATCATCATTGCATCTTTTAAATGAGCTTGCCTTAGTTCCAGTAAATAAGAATAATATTATCCTAACTGATTTCAGCTACGGCGGCTAATCTCAACGGGAATTGTTGGCAGTTAAAATATATCAGAACGTTTTAACTGCAACTACTTTAGATCAATCGATCGATTACGATAGATCTTTTAAAATTTAATGTAAGTAATTCCTCCTTACATTAAGTAATCATAGTTCATTCACTGCGGTCTTGGATTCTCATTCAGAATCATCGGTTTTCATCGATTTTGTTCACTCAAACCACAGACTAGTAAAAAATGAAGGACTCCACGCTGTCATACTACAGCATGAAGCCACGTTTATGCATGTGTGAGTAAGATACTTATGGATACCAGATATCGGATATCTGTCATTTGGCGCGCTTATTATGTCAATGTGTGACGTAAGTTGCGTGTCAAGTTGGAGCACCTGAGCAGCTTCAATGTCTAGTTAGTGGCGCAGAGTCCTTTTTTTACTAGTCCGTAACTCAAACCGACAATTACGTCAATGTCAAGGGTTTAATGACCCCATTACCATTACCAAAATGACTTTTAAACCACTCCACCATTTTGGCACGTTCTTAAACCAACTGTCCAAACATTTAGTTTATATCCTCTATTAAGCATAAACGAAGTATAGATCGAACAAAGTGTAAGACATATTTCACGTCCATTGGCAATTTACTCCCGGTTGGAAGTCAGACTGATTTGTTATGATCGACTGTCAATTTAAAAGCTAAAATTCATCATTAGTTAGGGTCGATAGCATCTGTGTTTATGTAATTCTTATAACAGTTGAGTAATAGTGGAATATTAACAGACCGGTCTATTTTTGTGGAAATGTACATTGAACCTACTCACCTAAATAACCCACATCCATCATAAGTTAAAATTGTTTATTTTTATTTGTTCTTATTGATAACTATGCATGTGTAATAAAAACTATTGTTGATATTTTAAATTATATTTGGTTGCCCAAGATACAGGCACAGCCTAGTTTGGGGGCCTCTATACAACTTAATAGTGCACTTCTTCCAATGCACAATTCAATTCCTGCAATTTGTTTTCTGTTCTGTTGTAACGAGTTATTCGTGTGTTTTTTGTGCAATGAACTTTATTATTATTATTATTATGGCAGGCCAATTGTTCAGGGCCGTCTTAAGACATTAAGGGGGCTCTTAGCACACGAATATATGCGGTCTTGTTGTTTGGCTCTTAAAGAGTCATTGAGAAAACGCTTTCTAGAATAGATCAATATAAAAAAAAATCTTGTTTCCAAAACTTCATTTAGTAATCATCCCGATATTTTTTTAATAAATACATGCCGGTATTAATTTACTCTACATATTTTTAACGTTCTTTGACAATCTTTTTTTTTTATAAATATCCGACTACATCACATACATTGATCCGACTCCGAGGTAAGTAGCATGAGCACTTGTGTTACGGATATCAGAATCAACAGTGGTATTACAAATATATACTTCAAAATTGGATATTAACACCCAGACACAGAACAATCACAAGTATTCATCACACGAATGTTTGTCCTGGGTGGGATCTAACCCACATCTCTTGGCGCATGGGGCAGGGTCACTACCGAATACGCCATCGAGCCAGTCGAATCTAAAATATTAAAATAAATTGTAATAAGCAAATTCGGTCTTTTGGTTACCCTGTGAGAATATGGGCCTTGGACGGTACTGCAACGTCAAAAAAATGTTCAAAACATTGCAAGCTGATATACGAAAAACAACCCTGAAATCGATTATAAATATTATGTTCCCGATATTAAAATAAACGTGGTTTGCCTTGAACATTAAATCATGTTAGGATTTTCAGTTAAAAATAAAAGTTCGCTCACAAATAGGAACATAAATTAGATAGATTAGCTAACCACTAAAATGCTCTCAAAGTGCTGAATGGAATCTCACCTCTATTTTAAAGATTTTCAACTTCTGATTAATGGGATACATTGTAGGTAATTTGAAAGATACCGGCTCTAATGGATCATCAATCCACGCTATGCTAACATCACTTTTGATAGATTTGGCGTCTCATTTATTAGTGATTTATATATCTTCTTTTATATTTTGCAGAGCTCGTAAATTTAAGAAAAGTAATGTTTAATTGATCTGTATTATAGAGTAAGTATTTTCGGAAGAATTTCGAGATTATAATACAGTGCCGACCTACGTATGGAAAAGGAAGACATGCTGCGCCGACCCCAGATGAACTGGGAGAAGGGCAAGAGGATGATGATGAATACAGTGCCGACCTGCAATGAGAAAGCTGAAATGTTTGCTTAAAATATTTTTATTCAGTGCAAATAAACTCCAACTTCTCGCGGAATTTTTAGTTAAATCCAGTTATGAAACCCTGATTGATATGAATATTTGACTTGTTACAGGTCTTTCAATATTCCTGAGATTTATAATATTCATCAAATTTACAACTAGTATCATCGTCATTCCTTAAAGCTTTAATCAATTAAACTATAAATAAAACTAAAATCATTTGTAGTAAAAAAAAAAAAACTCAACTATGGAAAAATCACGATCTTAAAAGTAAACCTTCTTCTTACCTGGCTTTCCGCCTTCCTCCTATTTCTTCCGTAGTCAGGTATTAAGGCAGCAACTGACCTGAGCGTTATTCTGCACCAGAAGCTTCACGACCGCCTCCTGACCAGCCAGGGAGGCGATGTGCAGCGCCGTGTTGCCCTTCTTGGTGGCGGCGTCGATGGCGGCCCCTCTGTCCAGGAGCTCTCGGACCACCTCCACGTGGCCATCCTTGGACGCCAAATGGATTGCGTTTAAGCCGTTCTGGAAATAGAGGATCGTTTGAGTACCCTTTCGGGGATTGTGGGCGTGATAATGTGTATGTTTGAGTGCAGCTATATTGGCAATTGTTGGTCGAGGGAACCAAGGGTCGCGGGTTCGATTCGACAGTCGGCAAAAAATTCGTAAGATAATCATGGATGTTTGTAAACGAATCATGGATGTTTATGAACTGTACTTACAATGCAGTTCATTACTAATATGAGTTCAGGATAATTTTTAACAAAAAAAAACCGACTTGAAAAAAGGAAACTCATAAAAGGAAAAAATAAATTTACTTAGGGCGAAGTAGTACGTATTTTGATACTTATGATTTGAAGTCGGTAGAAAAGTAAGAAATATAAGGCCAAGGTCACGGAGAATGTTTGCTCAACAGATACACTCGTGCTAATAAAATAAATAACTATTTTATTGCATACATAAATCCTCGCCTCTGTATGGGCAAATAGCAATTACTAGCTAGGAGCTAGTTCCTTGGCATTTCAATTCGGTCTTATTAAATATTCGGAAGGGATAGTAAGTTAATAGTAAATCTCGCTCCTACGCAAGTAATGGTGGTTCATAAACGTGTACCACTCCAGTTGTACAAGATCTTCAAAAGATAGATGAAAAAGTGTACTGCTCTTTCAGTGCCCTGCGTTTGCGGACACTATATGCATTTAGATAATAGGAATGATGACTGCATTAAAAAACTATCATTCTATTTAGTCCGTCAGTTAGATTATACAAAAATACTAGAACATATTTTTCGCTTTATCAAATTAACAAAAAATCACAAAGATAAAGAGCATCAAAGTTTGGAGTGGCTTGCGACGTCACTATTTAGTAAACATTGTACGAAAGTATGACGTCACGCGCAACTTGAATGCATTGTATCTTCGTCAATGTTTCTTTGACAAATAAAAAAAAAATACGTGTTCAATATTTTTTTATAATCTAACTGACGGACTAGACAGATTGTTTTAGTCATCTAGCCTATTCTTATTATGTCTTGAAATGAAGTATCAAAGTGTTAAGCTACTTTAGCACTCGACTTGCTAACTACTCTCATTGAGTAATGATTCAACTTATATTAGGAAAATTAGAAAGTCACTCAGAATTGTGTATGTCTTTTTTACTTCTAAAGATGGAAAATAAGAGCCCAATAAGCCAAATGGTAAGCAGACATAGAATCCTATAACATTTCCATAACCAGAGACCAGAACAAAAAAGTTCATGGCCGTTGTAGGGTTAAGTAGTTGATCGTCCATTTTGGAAATCCTACTTTTAAATTGCAGAAATATTGTACAGCCATCTATCGATTTCTGGTCGTAAAAATATAAATTGGGAATCTACCAAACAATGAAACTAAAATTTTCGAACGAAAATCTTAGTTAAGTTGCAGCACTGGCCCACTAAATCAATAGTGAGCTAACCAGATTGCCAACGCTAGTTTAACAAAGGATGAGAGAGCAAGGTTAATGATCCGAGAAGCCAAGTCTTGCAGCCTCTTGGCAGCGTGCCAAGTGTTTCAATACTTGGCTGTACAGCTATATCAATATTAGCCTCGCCGTTGCAGATCTAAGATGAATTATGTCAGCTGTTTGCTGCTGTTACAATGCTGTGTATATTTTCTTTGTCTTGTTTAACGCTATTTGTTCTGTTATTTGATATCTTTGTCCCATGTAGGTCTGGGACTCAAGAAATAAGTATCAATTGTCTTTCTTGCTATTATCTACGAGTACACTATCTACACTATTATTATAAAGATAAAATATTTGTATGTATGTAACGAATAAACTCAAAAACTACTGAACTGATTTCAAAAATTCTTTCACATTATAATGCTACATTATCCCTGATTAACATAGGCTATAAAACCCTAAAAAAAAATTGGGTTAGGTCAGAAAATAAATGTCCACCCGTGCGAAGGCGGGGCGGACCGCTAGTTTTATATATTTTGATAAAAGGGATTGTCACATTTTAACTTATACACATATACATTTATATGTACAATACACAAATGTACTATGTATCGGAACTATAAACATAATTAGTGTTAACAGCTTGTGCTTTATATTCATATTTAATTTTATTTACAAGTTTATGGACTTACGTATTGGCATAAAACGAAGCTGACCAACATTAAATCCGTGACCTGACCTACAACTAGCAACTGCGAGTCCATAACTTTAACCTTACGGAACCCAATCCTAGACTACAAACGGAATGTTATACCCACTCCTAATCGGGCCAAATAAATATCAACACTATATTAAATACAAATACGACTGTTTATCCACCGCCCCCACCCTTATTACATTATTCGTGACTTCAAAATGGCGTGAGCGCAAACCATATCCGGAAAATAGAGCCTACTGCATGTTATAACAAAATCAGCCTTATTAGTGGGAGAATAAGTAGCATTCTTTCGTGACTCAGGGTGGCGGGAAGGAATTTTCGCAAATTATTGTGGATTGTGTTATAAAGGTTTTTATTATGTTAATTATTTTGATGACGTACCGTTGAGGCCGCAGTGAGCGGTGAAAGGGTTGCTTTGTGACGAAGGGATGTTTGAAACAATTTGGCTGTGTAACGGTAGACTTTTAAAAAGCCTGTTTTGTATGTAAGCCAGTGTTTTGGAAAGAAATTCAGTAGCCGCATTTTTAAGGGTACATTTCTCTAAAGGAGAAACTAAAGGCTTCGAGGGTCAAGTAATTATATTATCTTTCCCTAATTTTTCTTCTACACATTTCTACTGTTAACAGTGGCGTAGCAAGGCGACCAAGGGCCCTAGGGCAAAAAAGAAACTGGGGCCTCTGTTCAGATTGCATCAATATTCATGGACATCAAAATCAAAGCTCAATCATTAAATCAAATATTTTGTTTTCCTAGTTGGGCGTATAATCAGGTTATAAGGGCCCCCTGAGCTTGGAGGCCCCGGGCACTGCCCCGCCTTGCCCCTGAGTAGCTACGCCACTGACTGTTAACTTTGACTACATACATGCATACATACATACATAACACCACGCCCATAATCCCTGAAGGGGTAGGCAGAGTCAAAGGGGCAGCAAGCCCCTTCAACCACATTCAGCCAAAAATAAAGCCGGGCTGGGTTAGATGGAAAATTGTGAAAAGTATTGACAAGTGGCTAGCTTGTCGCCTACACAATTACATACCAAAAACCCGTTATAGCATTAGTCGCCTTTTACGACATACTAGGCAAGAAACACAGTTAGCACATCATATGGGACGATGGGCTGGGTTAGATGGATGATAGTACTGCAATGGAAAATTTAGTCTCACTTCCAACTTTAATAGCAACCAAACTAACGAAGGCAAGCTAGTTTATAATATCAATAGAGTATACTCACAGCATTGCTGACGTTGATGTCGACTCCTTGCTCCAGGAGGCTGATGATCTTCTCTATCTGTCCTGCGCGTGCGGCGCGAAGGAACGCAGTGCTGGCATCCGCCTGGGGACAAGCAAAAATAACACTTAATTAAATATGTACAAGATACACATTAGAATAACCTGTATATTAAGTATTAAAGACATATCTTTGTAGCAGTTTCGTTGCCTTCATTATCACGACATGCCAAGTAGTGATTGCAATGCTGGATCCTGTAATCCAGCTGGACCCATCACAATTTTAGCTGTGCTGATTCCAGCGCTATGTGCTGGTGCAATGCCACTGAATGTCAATCCCTACTCGAGATTAGAATGCTAGATTAGGCAATTCAGCTGGTTCCAGCTCAATATTAGCTCTGCTGGAACCAGCAAAAATGCCGCTTGAATGCATTACCTAATGCCAAGAAAAGACAGTACAAACAGCATGCTGTTGATAAATAATTTTTAAGTCTCAGACCAACATGATAATTGCATCTTTATTAGTCTTATTTCCTCATATATTTCCACATAAATCCATCAAGACCTAAAAACCTAATAATATACTAGTAACATAACCCTTATTGTTCTGGGTGAGACCTATAAAATGTGTTATAAAAACTAAATATAGATTCCATAAACCAGCAGAGGTGGAAGCCCTGGATTTTATTATCTGCGTCGTTTGTGTTTATTACAAGCACTTCGGGGACAAACCGGGCTATCTTAGGGTTGTCACTTCAAAGATCTTACAAAAATATTTAAGAAATAATTAAATAGTCTTGAATGTTATCTGAATTATGAGACCTTTGGCTACCAAAAGGAATTGTGCTAATATACATATAATGTGCAAATTAAGAGCTTAAGCAAGTCTTTGATGTCTTAATTACTTAAGATTACAAAAAAGATTGTAAATGTAAAATACATTTCCCTGGACTTTTGATGTTAATTAAAATGGTATGCATAGTCTCATAATGTTTGACAAAGGATAATGAGCCATATACTGTTATATTACATATCATAGAATGACAGTCTCACACCATTAGTCCTTGTTCCATGTTGGTCTAGGATTTAAGAATAAGCCAAGTGTGTTCTTGCCTAGCATGTCGTGCAATGCAACTAATGGTATATCGGATTTGGGTGTGTGATTGTGTAGGCGACGAGCTAGCCACTTTACACAACTTTTTCTTCTTCCATTTAACCCAGCCGAGTTTTATATTTTAGCTGAATGTGGATAAGGGGGCTCGTTGCCCCTTACACTCTGCCTACCCCTTCGGGGATTACGGACGTGATGATATGTTTTCTCCTATTTCGTGTAGCATCGAGCTGGTTGTATAATAAGCACTACAATTGAAATAATACATGCTATAATTTGGACCAATTTTCTTTACTTACGAGTCCTTGTCACCGTTTTTTTTTCTGTCAAATCTGTCATGAGTTCTTGTGACTGTTACTTGAAATGCATTACGCACCGTCACCCTACCCGGGGGGCAGGGTGGTGTGTGGGGCTCCCGGGGGACCTTGAGTAAGGGTCCCCTGCTCCGGCCAAGATGGTAGTGGCCGGGGTATACCCACTAAAACACCGCGACACCCCACATCGCTGATCGGAGGAGATGTGAGTATTGGCATAGCCTTTACAGCCACGGCGGGATGCCAACCCTAAATAACCCCACTCGCGCTTAGCTACCCTAGGGACTAAAACAAGACTATACGCCGTTATTTATTAGAATTAGTTCAGGAAACTGCTTTTTTACGACGGGTATGAAAGTACCAGGTGGATTCATTAGCGCGTTGATGTATTTTTCACTAGCTACTGCCGTGACTTCGCCTATGTAGACGATATAGAGCCAAAGAGGATTATTACCCTCGGGGAAAGAACAAATCATAAAAATTATCGAAAGTATTTATTAAATTTTTTACTGGCTCGATGGCGCATTCGGTAGTAACCCTGCCCCATGCGCCAAGAGTTGTGGGTTCGATCACCACCCAAAACAAACATTCATTATTGATGAATACTTGTGCTTCTTCTGTGTCTGGGTGTTAATATTGAATATTTAAGTATATATTTATAATATCCCTGTTGATTCTGATATCCGTAACACAAGTATAGCTTAAACTATTTATCTCGGAGTCAGATCAATGTTGTGATTCTGGAGACTTTAAAAGGGGCACGTGGAGCCATAAGTTTGAGAAACCCTGCTCTAAACTTACTTCATACAAGCTCTCCGATTTTGTATGACTCCTAACATAAATACTATATACATATATATCCCTAACCATATATCCCCTAAGCTACTACTATAAAATAGGTTCAAAACAAGTGTCTCGAGTTTTTTTATCGCATTCCCCAATAAAAGACCCTTTGTGTCAACTTTTATAGTTTCTCACGTCATTAAATTGACCCTCTTTTTTGATCTTCAGGAACATTCCAAGTGTCGCCTTAAGGCTCTAAAATCAACCCACCAATTATTTTGTTCAACAGGAAATTATTTTACAAGTGCACATGAATGACTAAATTAAACTAGACCTTAAGTCCAGGATTTAAGGTTCACGAGTTTTTTTTTAACTGAATGCCTGCTAAGAGAAGTCCTTAAGGCCTTAGACAAAGGCTACCAATTAGAAGAAAACCTCTTTGGATAGAGAGGCAATGAGTCGGATATTTTTAATGAATTTCGTCGAGTAGACTTAGACTTTTCGGTCTAGTGCTCTTGAAACACCTATTTACCCCTGCAGTGCTATATAGCACGAAAATAGAGGGTAACGATGTCAACTATAGGTAGTATATTATTAAGTATCAGAAGAAACTGTTTGTCCCATATTGGTCAGGGACTAAAAAAGAATGTGCCCACTGTGTCTCTTGCCTAGCATGTTGTAAAAGGCGACTAATGGTATATGGGGTTTTGGGTATGTGATTGTGTAGGCGACGAGCTAGCCACTCGTCACAATTTTTTCACAATTTTTGATCTAACCCAGCCCATTGTCCCATGTTGGTCTGGGACTTAAAAAGTATGTGCCAACTGTGGTTCTTGCCTAGCATGTCGTATGAGACGAATAATAGTATATCGGGTTTTGGGTATGTGATTGTCTAGGCGACAAACTAGCCACTTGTCACTACTTTTTCACCATTTTCCATCTAACCCAGCCCAGTTTTGTTTTTGGCTGAATTTGGTTAAAAGGGCGTGCTGCCCCTTTGATTCTGCCTACCCCTTCGGGGATTATGGGCTTGTTGTTATGTATGTATGTATGTAGAAGAAACTAATGGTCTTCTCTAGTAAGGCATCAGGACGTTAATTATTTTTATTTTATATAACCAGCTGTAGCAGGTGAGCAGTACAAGCCGTCGGAAATATCTGCGATCCTCGCTGGAATGCGCTTCCCCTCGCGCATCTCCGCACCTCGCCCCGTTTCGCCTATCCAGTACCGTTGCCAACGTAAGCGCCGACGCATGACGTCATTAAGCCAGGTATGCAGATATTTCCGACGGGTTGTATAAAACTACACATAAAAATCTGTCTCTTGAATCACACTATATATTGGTGAATTTGCATTTCTTGCGTAATTTAAAACATCGAACATAAAATCATAGACAAACGCGGCGATTTTATTTTAAACTACATATGTGAAGGCGTTGCAACATTTTATTGATTATATAAAATGAAAATAAAATAGTAAACGAACTTTTACACATTATTTGAGAAACTCGAATAAAATTAAATTAACTACACCAACAATTAAACATGGCAAAAGGAACATATTGTTTGGGGGAACATAATTATACAACAATTTACCCAACCATATAAAGGAGAGCGACACATTTGGCGTCTTTAAAACAAAATTGAAACAGTACATATATATGAAGAATAACTCTATTATTCGACATTTGTAAAAGTGCGATGTACCAGACGTTATGTATTTGTACTAAATTAGCTATAGTTTATAAGCTCATTTTAAGTGAACTCTGTTCTTTATGAGTAAATAAATGTCTTTGACTTTAAAATATTATAATAAATTAAAATATGAACGTATACGACACGTAGCAAATACAAGGATTGAAAGGGGCTGAAAAGCCAGGGCCACGAATGGCAATTTAGCTTTCCCCTTTCTGGACTTAAAGGCGTAATTAAATACAATTAATACATAAACTTGATTTTAACTGTAAGCTTCGTGAACGAGTAAGTAATTCATTTCAAAGTTGGCAATATGATTTTCCACAACTGGCCGACGTTAAGAAATAGATTGCACGTTTTAAACTGAACTGTTTAATATACTCTCATGTAAGTATGTTTGGTTAAAATACAATGTTAGTCTATCTATACTAATATTATAAAGAGGAAAGATTTGTATTTTTGTGTGTGTGTATGTTTGTAATGAATAAACTCAAAAACTACTGTGCCGAATCCAAAAAATTTTCACCTTTGGAAAGCTACATTATCCGATAGTAACATAGGCTGTATTTTATCCCCATATTCCAACAGGAACGGGAACAATGCGGGTAAAACCGCGTGGCGCTGCTAGTAGATATATATATATAAATACCTTTTATTTTTAAGAACTAAAATAAACTTCACTTCAGTTTTCTAGCGGGGTGGGAGAAATAATCATGTGCCATATGACGCGTCCCTTGAACACTTCGCTTATTTTTTTAAATTAAAACTGCTTATTAAGCATGGTTATCATGATAGAAAGGTGTAAATGTGAACATTTCAATTGACTCTAATTAACCTAATGGTTCATCAGATACTGTACAGTCGGCAGCAATTAGATAGCGACATCCAACGCTGCCGAATAGTTAGATACAGCCAAAGTGGTCAAAAATATCGATACACCCGAGACGCTCATACCTTACGCCACTTTAGATGTATCTGTCTATTTGACATGCGCCTTGGATGTCGCTATCTAATTGCTGCCGACTGTACAACCTGCTGATAAAGAGAAGGATGCACAGACAAACAGAAAGCAGAGGCTTAACGGATAATATATTTCGTCTGATGAATACTTGTATTCTGTGTTTGTGTGTTAATATCCTATATTTAAGTATATATTTGTAATACCACTGTTGATTCTGGTATCCGTAACACAAGTGCTTTAGCTCTTTACTTTCAGGGCCGGATCTATCATATGGCTTTTTGGGCTTCACCCCAGGGCCCCGTGGATTCAAGGGGCCACCAGTTCAATTCAAAGTCGAAAATAGACGATAATGCGATAAAATCAAAAATTTTACTAAATTAGGCAGATCGTACCGTTTGCAGTTCTGCGAATTCTGCGATTAATCAAACCTATTCAAATGATTAACTTTAAGTCTACGTCTTATACTTTGAGTAATTAGGTGGGCCTTTAAGTATCATTAGCCGAGGGCCCCCTAAACTCACGGTCCGGCCCTGCTTACTTCGGAATTAGATCAATGTATGTGATGTAGTCTCATAATTATAAAAAAAAATAGGGGTCTAGCTGATAGCTGCCTTTAGGTACACCACCCTAAAAATCCCTTCCGAATCTAATTGCAAACAAAACTTCTAGTTTGTACCCTAATTTCACCTTACACGAGCCCTAAACTACCCTAATCTCACGGCAAATAAGTATTTAGGACTATAACCCTAATAAAATATTTGTCAACGGTACATTAAAGCCACGTGTCTATATGGATGAGAATGCATGAGGGCACGCGACGCACTTGCACCAAAGGGAAAATTAGGCGACTAATGCACCATTGCATGGGGTCCAAGACTCTATTAGAAGAAGGGTAACGGACTTAGGGCTGATTCATCAATGGTCAGCTATAAATAGCCGACATTTTGTGAACGAAATAGGCGATGTCATATTAAAATCATCCTTGTTGTAATTTATTACCTTTTCTTAAATGAGCCTTTAGCAAAATAAATACAAAAATTATAGATTGACAGCCCATTGGTTGAAAGATACAGACTTCAAATATGTAGTTGTTAATGAAACAATAAGGATGATCACTGCATTAAAAAACTATAATTCTATTTAGTCAGTTAGTTAGATTACACAAAAGTACTAGACACATATTTTTCGCTTTATCAAATTATCAAAAAATCACAAAGAAAAAGAGCATCAAAGAGTGAGGGCTTGCGACGTCACTATTTTGTAAAAATTGTACGAATGTGTGACGTCATGCGCAATTTGAATGCATTGTATCTTTGTCAATGTCTGTTAGATAAATAAATAAAAAAATACGTGTTCAATATTTTTTTATAATCTAACTGATGAACTAAACAGATTCTTTTTGTCATCTTGCTTATTGTCTCCTTATTCATTAAACATTATGCATTATTTTCCCGTGACTTCACCGGGTCTGTTATAGCATCGTAATCGTACGTCCTGAAAACCTATATTTTTTTCCGGGATAACGCAGCTCATGGTCATTCTTAGGAATCAAACTATTGGCATTCCAAATAACTAAATTTCATTATAATCGGTCTCCTTTTTATCTATATTCTTATATTTTTTTGTCATTATTATTTAGGTGAAGGTCAGGATAAAACTTCAGCTGAAAAATCCCAAGGCAAACACGACGATCCCCTAATATACACCCTTATAAAATATTTGTCATCGCTATTATTGGCCTAGTTATATTATAGCAGGAGTCACGTGCATTGAGAGTGCACTATCAACTGCATCCTTGCAACAAAGGGTCACAAAAGGAGAACTAATGCACAGTGGTATGGGGTAGCTCGATGACTCTATTATAGAAAGAGGCAATCGATACGAGTTCAGTAAAAGATTACATAAATAAGAAATTAATTCAGTTTATTAGTTACATTCGCACCTAAACTGTTTTATTGTAACGAAATTTGGTACCAAAAGTATGTATATATTTGTAATTGCTCACATAACAATACATTTGGAATGAAGCTCCATGGAGCCTTTTAGGGTGTAGCAGTATACATGAGTACGCATTATTTAAAAAAAAAATACATCTAACAAGATATAACGGTTACAGGATAAAAGTAACCCATGTCTGATATTGTCTTTTCGAATCTTTTTATGTTCTTTCGAGGGTTACATTTTTTGCTAGAAGAATTCAAAGATCCCGTGGGGGGTCAAAATTTAGAAACAAAAATATTCTCATTTTGGCAGGCCCGTTGGTCGAGTGGTCTGAGACCCTGGCCTCGAAACCAAGGGTCGCGGGGCCGATTTCCGCTAGAGGCAAATGTTTCGTGTGATGAAAATGGACATTTGCACTCGAGTCATGGATGTTTATAAACGTATTAAGTATGTCTATCCGTTCACCTAGCCATAGTAGAAACTTATAAACATAGTTTAAATTGGTATTAGTCTGGATAATATAATTATTTGATATTTAATTAAAATTGTATCATTATTTACTATTTCATGGCCAAACATACCACATCTATGCATCTTTGAAATATCATAGCCAGCTAAATGTCAGCTACCCCATTCTCCAGTTGCTCACTCAAACAGACAAGTCCAGCGACACGATTATTTCACACCCCTCACCCCACACGGGGGTTGTCCCCACTTGCATGGGGTGTTTGTTAGCGAGGGGACATTCAATGCGGTGATTTGTGGATGCAGTTTTAAGTTTTGTTTGAACGGAAAAACTTTGGACGTCTGAATAATCGAATTTGAGTGTACTTTGAGACTGTGAAGTAAGCGAGATGAGGGAATGGATGTTTGAGAAAGTTAACAACTTGTACTTAAATTGCTAATTAATTGTTGCATATTGTAAGTTTATTATTTTAATCCGGTATTAAACTTTAAAATATGGTGTAAAAATACCATATTTTTTTACACGATTTTCTTATTTCTCTATCATTTTAATTATGCATTTGCCATTTCTCAAGACATTTGAGGCCATCTAGTAAACTAAGCCTAGCTCAGAGAAGTACATACCAATTTACAACTGCAATTACACATTAAAATACATTGTTCACGACTATATACTAATATTATAAAGAGTTTAAGAGAGCTAAAGAGTTTGTGTGTTTGTTTGCTTGAAGGCGCTAATCTCAGGAACTACTGGTCCGATTTCAGAATTTTTTTAGATATAGATAGCCCATTTATTGAGCAAGACTATAGGCTATATAACATTATCTACAAACGCGTGTGAAACCGCGGGCATAGCTAGTGATATTGACGACGGTAATTGCAGACGTAAATATTCAATTCCACCACAAAAATTAAACCCGAAGAATAGAGAAACATTAGAACAAACCTTATTTTTAACCGACTTCAAAAAAGGAGGAAGTTCTCAATTCGACTGAATGGTTTTTTTTTGTATGTATGTTACTCGATATCTCTGAGAATTGTTAACTGATTTCCAAAATTTTTTTTTTTAATCGAAAGGGTTTACTCCCGAATTGGTCCCATTGCCACCAAGTCAGGATCTGATGAACGTATTCCAGGAAAATCGAGGGCAACTCTCAAACTTTATAGGCACGTACAATGTGTTTTAGACATTTTCTAAGATTGTTCAAGTATTTACGCATGGTACTTATCATTTTATGTTGGTGAGCTGATGATGGAAAGTACAAATCCTTAACGATTAGGAATTAGTTTATGATTCTTTAAATATTGATATCTTCGAGAATTGTAAAACGATTTTTAGAGTTCTTTTTTTTATTCAAAAGGGTATATCCTGGAGTTGGTCCTATTGGTACCACATCTGGATCTGATGAAGGAATCTTAGGCAAATCGAGGGAAACCCTCAAGTATTATAGGCGCGTACAATCTATTTTAGTTATTTTCTAAAACAGTTCAAGTATTTACGTCTGGTATTCATAATCTCATGTTGCTGAGCTGATGATGGAAGGTGTACCTCCTTAACGATTAGGAGTTCGTGGATAATTCTTTCAATATTATAGGGCCATATTGAGTGTTATTCTCGAGATAATCTCAATTTCTCCAAGTCTTGGTCTAGTGATGGGATTCCATGAAAACGAGGGCCACTCTTAAATTTTAACGACATGTTAGGTGTTTTATTTATTTTTTCTAAAACGATTCCAGTATTTGCGTCTCGTACTCATCATGTTATGTTGCTTAGCTGATGATGAAAGGTAAAACTCGTTGAAGATTAGTAGTTTTAAGTAATTCTTTAAACATTAAAGGCTCGTTATACCTTTTTGTCTTTAGTCTCATAAGACCGGCACTGTCTCATTAAAGCAGCTCGTTTTGATTTGGTCTACCTACCTATTAATTAATTTCACTAAAAAGTAACAAATAAGTTAAATTTTTACAAAAATAAAAACCGACTTCAAAAAATCCCGCAAAAAATATTTATAAAAAAACACAAGTAAAAACTGCCTTAATAGCTATTTAAATGTCTAAACACTAAAAAGTATAAAATGAATTCTTTCGACTGCTTCGATGAAAGTATTAATCTTTAACACGTATTTAAATATTTGCAATAATTAGTTAGTTTTGGAGTCGGTGCCAGCCAAACTAAAAAAAAAGTAGACATTTAATAACAAATTACCTTACTAATAACAATATGAAACAAATTAGTTAAAATATGAGTATATTAACTTACTATTGATTTTGTATATTAAAAACCTATTTTACCACCCTTCACCAAGAAACAAATAATTGCAAATTCCGAAATGATGATATAATTACGCGGGCTGGCACCGACTCCAAAACTAACTGATTATTGCAAATATTTAAAATACGTGTTAAAGATTAATACTTTCATCGAAGCAGTCGAAAGAACTTATTTTACACTTTTTAGTGTTTAGACATTTAAATAGCTATTAAGGCAGTTTTTACTTGTGTTTTTTTATAAACATTTTTTGCGGGGTTTTTTGAAGTCGGTTATTATTTTTGTTAAAATTTAATAATTAAATCTTTTTAACTTGATATTAGAAATTTCAGTTGTCTTAATTTATTAACTTAAGCATTAGAAAAAAATATCCTTCATTCCATATTCCTTGCTGTTTCTTCTCAGTAGAATCAACTTTCCAAAGCTGGCGGTAGAATAATTTTATTCTGTACTGGCGTTTTATAAGTGATTTTGTCAACCATACATGTACGAAGATATTTTCTAATACTATTTCAGATATTATTTTCCGCGCTACCCTGCCCTCGGCCCTCGCCTCCCTTATGACACCACCCCATCGATCATGACGTCACTGTGACGTAGCATGCTTTGGCGAGCAAACACTGCCATCGATCTGGACAACACCCCCCTCCCATACAATAGACTGATAACTATACAGTTGGGGGGAGAAATAAAAATGTCGTTCGAGTTTCTGTCGAAATGATTTCGTTGTGTGCTTGTGATTGGCTATGAATCTTTTATGAATTTGTTTCTAATGTTAGCGTGTGTGCTTTGAAAAGCGGACTAGGCAGTTATTTCATACAATCAGCGCTTCGAGGTTTCACCCGCGTAGTTCTTATTCCCGTGAAAATTTGAAGACAAAATATAACCTATGTTATTTGCTGATAAAGTAACTTTAAATTGGTGAAAGAATTTTTCAAATGGATCCAGTAGTTTCGGAGCCTATTAAATGCAAACAAACCAAATCTTTTCTTTTTATAATATTAGTAAGTATAGTATGTAGTATGATGATAGCCTAGATCGGCATAGCCATGGATTGAGTTTGTGAGAATTGAGGATTTCCGATTTTTGTAGATGACGAACTACACTTGTCACCTCATTTTTCCACAATTTACTATCTAACCCAGCCCAAATATATACAGGCATGATGGTATGTATGTATGAGAGGCAAAGACCAAGGAGCAATAAGCTCTGTAAACCACTCTGTAAACCGCTTTGTTAAAACTAATTAAACTAAACTAAACTTCACGCCACTTCCCTAGCGGGGTAGGCAGAGAGAACCGACCGTCATATGGCACGGATAAAATCTTTCTAATTAACAACCAAATCAGTTAAATCTATACTTTCACAAACGAACTCGAAAATAAAAGCCTATAGAAGCTCAAAATAGCCAATACCAAGAAAAAAAAATCCATTCTAACAAAAATTGGGTTAGATGGACAATTACGAAAAATCTAAATTATTTTTAGCTAAAATAAAGGAGCATATTATCCTCTGGATTCTTCCTACCCCCGCAGGGATTACAGGCGTGATACATGTATATTTGATTATTGTAAGGGATGTAAAGGTTAAATTACAATTGCTTATATATAATAAACTGACTCTTAACCCGAGATCATTGCCAAAATAAACCCCAACTTGAAACGAGTCAAAAAGCGTTTAACAATGTTTTCGCTTTTTCATCTACCCTGACTTATTAGCAAATCTTTATAGTACAAGTTCGGCATTCCCGCCATTTGCGATTCTGAAAGTTACATAACATTACGAATTTGCGCAATAAATCGGGAAAAACGAGCGAAAAGTTAGCAGTCTTGTTCGTGCACGCCAATCATCTTAATCTGCTCTGAACATGCTATTTTGTACCACAAATTATATTACTTAAGTATACTTTTTGCTTATCACTAGTAACTACTTTACTTCGACTAACTTACCAACTAAACCAAATTATCAAAGCTTTAGTTAAAGCAAAATATAATTATTACGTCTTGTAATTCAATTTTTAATTGTTTTGAAACTTTGTAAATTATATATCTAATCTTGATAAGATTGTTATAGTGATCATAGATAAGTAGGGAGGTACATACTTCATATTTACATACATACATAAATAAATAAATATCAGACTACATACATTGATCTGATTCCGAGGTAAGTAGTCTAAGCACTTGTGTAACCGATATCAGAATCAACGGTGGTATTACAAATATATACTTAAATATTGTATACTAGCTGTGCCAGCGGTGTCACCCGCGTTTATGGTTAATATTTTAAAGACTATTTCTGTCATACATGATTTCTATGTAACTTTAACCATTAAGGCTGCACACGCGACGGAAGCTTAAAAAATGGAGTAACTTCTCCCGTTTTCCCAACATTTCCCTTCACTACTCTGCTCCTATTGATTGTAGCGTGATGAAAAGTATACTATAACCTGCCCAGGAGTATGAAGAATAATTGTACCAAGTTTCGTTAAAATCCGTCGAGTAGTTTTTGCTTCTATAAGGAACATACAGACAGACAGACAGACAGACAGACAAAAATTTTACTGATTGCATTTTTGGCATCAGTATCGATCACTAATCACCCCCTGATAGTTGTTTTGAAAATATATTTCATGAACAGAATTGACCTCTCTACAGATTTATTATAAGTATAGATTAACACCCAGACACAGAACAAATACAAGTCTTAGTCACACGAATGTGTGTCCTCTATGGGGATCGAACTCACCACGTTTGGCGCATGGGGCAGGGTCACTACCGAATGCTTGATGAAGTGTCTACCGAGGGATGATATATGTATATATGTATTGTTTAAGCTTACTTGAACAACTAACCCATATTAAACAATGATAAATCATTAGAAATGTTTCGCACAAATGTTCATGTAATCTAAACAATAATCAAACACTCCTTTTTAATACCAAACAATTATAATACGACAATGCATCCTTTATTCCTTTTCAAAGTCCCTAAATCTACCCCACCATAATCCTCCCTTAGCTAATACGCAGACACCAAAAAAAAACGTTTAAAAAGCAACCTTCGTTCCGTTTTCATTTCCAACGTTACCAATTGTACACGCAAACAGTGTAGCCGTTACCGTCAGCAAAACAAACAAACAACCCCCGTCTAGGCTGACGCTTTTGTGCTCAGTACTTGTGACAAATGAGACGTGTGAGCTTGTTTGCCTACACTCGCCGTCAAGAATAGCCTTGGGTAGTATTAGACACTATACTACCTTAATATTTATACGTCTTTAGATATTTAAGGTATAAGTGTCTTCCTTGAAAATCAAAACATGATCGAAAATAATCGGACTGTAAAGTCAAACTATTAAATCGATGACGACGATGGTGACTTAAAAAAAGTTAATTCCATGTTGGTCTGGAACTTCAAAATTATTTTGGTGCCAAGTATTAGTTATTTGGTGTTGCCCAAAAATCGATAGTTTAACGTCCAAATTATCTATACAATTAATAGGACAATCGATAGTATCGATGGTATCGATAGAATCGATAGTATCGATAGTATCGATAGTATCGATGGTATCGATAGTATCGATAGTATCGACAGTATTGCTGTTCACCGATAGTTTTCAATATCAATTGTCCATCGTTAGTGCAACTATCGATAGGCTATCGATAGACAATCGATATTGGCCTATCGAGCGGCAACACTAGTACCAAACTTGTTCTTAGCTAAGCATGTTGTACAAACGACTGATTGTCGCTTCTACAACATGCTAAGCAGCTAGGTGCAGCCAAATGTCATTACTATTTCACAATTTTTTATCTAACCCATTGTATTTATTATAGCAGCACCCCGCGGTTTCACCCACGTAGCTTCCGTTTACATGGGAATACGGAGATAAAATATAGCCTATGTTACTCGCTAATAAAGTAGCTTTCTATTGGTGAAAGAATTATTTAAATCGGTCCAGTAGTTTCGGGGCCTATTCGATACAAACAAACAAGCAATCAAATCTTCCTCTTTATAATATTAGTATTGATAATTAAAAAAAAAAACAGTCGAATTGAGAACCTCCTCCTTTTTTTGAAGTCGGTTAAAAATAATACTAACGTCAATAAAGCGAGGTATGCATTATGTACTAAGTTTCGGCACATATTCATAACTAAGTTTCGGTCGTGGTGCAACGACTTGTCTCCTTGGTTGAAGGAGATTAATTCTTCTTCGACTCTGCCTACCCCTGCAAGGATTCTGGAAGTGATTGTAAGTATGTATACTATCACGATGATACATGTATGGCTATTGTCAGATGTTCTATCAGTGTAACAAAGATATCTCCATCTCATATGCTTAGCTAAATCCAATTCTTTCGCACGGCTGGCCACATCTGGCCCAATATAGGCCAGGGCCGTCCGGGCGGAGGCAAGCCCAAGGACGTCCCAGGACGCGAGCTGCCAAGGACACTTGGACTGAACACGCCGGGACTTCGTCAATACTTGCTTTACAATTCTGAACACGTTTGAACATATTGTACTGTTATATGCCTGTCATTTTTGTCCAGGTGGAATTCTGTTATTAATACTTTGACAGACCGTATTAATACTTAAACCCAGATCTGAAAAATAATGGAGAATTGAGAAATAACGTTGATCCAGCAATCGTTGATCTAGGATTTAGGGATTTCTCTGGATTTAAAAGTTTTCTATACTTAAGTTGATCTAGGATTTCTTTTCAATTCAGCCATTTTTTGGGTGATTAATAAATTCCCTAATTGGGTTGCAATGCTACTTATATAACATCCATGGGCGTCTTCAGAAGAACCTACTAAATTGAAATCTGATCGGTGGTTTAATTTCATCGCATATAAGTAGTTTTAGCGCAAAGACTTAAAAACGATGGAGTTACATTCGTACTTAAAATTTTATTACATGTAGGCATAGTAGGGATTTCAAATATACCTGGTAAACCATTTCTTTCTCATAACTGGCTGGCTCTGTACCCCGATATAGGCCAGGGCCGCCCGGGTGAAGGCCGCCGCCCAAGGACAAACCAGGACCCGAACAGACCGACGCAATACGCCAGAAATATTGGGTTATACAATTCTAGACGTATGGTGTAGACTATAGACGATATTGTTATGATTTCGAAATACGTGCCTTTTTTTATTTGATAATCTAACAGACGGACGAAGAAATGCTGCGCAGACAAAATTTGTCTGCGCAGCATTTCTTCGTCCGTCTGTTAGATTAGTAACATTTAATGTTACTGGTGATTATACAAAAATACAAGACACATATTTTTTGCTTTATGATTACAAAAAGTTACAAAGATAAAGAGCATCAAAGTTTTGGAGTTGGGGCTTGCGACGTCACTTGTAAGTAAAAATTGTACCTACGTGTGACGTCACGCACAACTTGAATCCGCTGTATCTTCGCCAGTTAGACAAATAAATGAAAAAATATGTGATAAATCCTTTTTTGTAATCTAACTGACGGACTAAATAGAATTTTTTAGTCCGCTACCCTATTCAAGTCAATCATCAGGTCAAGAAATCTTTCCCTGAAACAATTGAATTTTTAAGAAATATCCGAAATTTTCCTTTCATTTTCCTTTTTGGATTTGTAACCATGATCCAAAAATTGTCTGGTTCCCCTATCTTAGGGTTACGAAGGTCAGATCGGCAGTCGCTTCAATGTAATTACCAGACTCGCTAAATCCTGGATCATGGTCTAAGCGGACCCCGTCTAAACACGGGACATAACGCTAGGAAGATAATGATCCGAAATTTTCCTTTCATACAAGAAATCTTTAATAAAAAACAGGACTAGTATAATTTTCTTAAGCTATTCTTAAGAAATATGTACAATTTTGAACTTAGTCATTTTAGCCTTTACAACGTAAATCTTAGGTGTGAGAAAAATTATCATATAAATATTGATGGTCAGTCGCGCTAAGGAAGGGCATGGAATAGAATATATTAGCAATCATGAAAATCGATCAAGATAACCTTCTATCCCTCGTTTCTTTTCACATTAGATTCTCTTTGGCTTACTTTGACGCTTTCGACGACTGATTCGATGGCGCATTCGGTAGTGACCCTGCCTCACGCGCCAAGAGTTGTAGGTTCGATCCCTACCCAGGACAAACATTCGTGTGTTGAATACTTTTGTTTGTTCTGTTTCTAGGTGTTAATATCCAATATTTAAGTATATATTTGTAATACCACTATTAATTCTGATATCCGTAACACAAGTGCTTAAGCTACTAAGCTCGGAGTCAGATCTATGTAGATATGTGATGTAGTCTAATATTTATTTATTTATTTATTCTCAGAAAAAATCGCGAGAAGCTAACTTAATATAGATGTGTGTGTTACTGAATAAGTTATTTTGATTTTTGATTTTTTGATTTTGATTTTGACATACATATCATTTCGCCCGTTGTCCGCGAGGGGTAGGTAGAATCAAAGGGCCAGCCCTTAACCACATTCAGCCAAAAAATAAAATTAACCCGGGTTAGATGGAAAATTGTGAAAAAGTAGTGATAAGTTGCTAGCTTGTCGCCTACAAAATCACACATCCAGAACCCGATATACCATTAGTCGCCTTTTACTACTTGCGAGACAAGTAATACAGTTGTATGGTACGTTTTTTTAAGTCCAAGAATAACATTGGAGATAGATTAAAGATAAAATAAAACCCATAAATTGTCTAAAAGACGCCATCCCATGCAAACTCTACCCATAACTCGTAGAACAAGGATAACTTCCCTCTCACCCTAAACCTAATAACAGTTCATTGACCCCAACATTTTCATTAAACGAAAATGCAAGGCGATGATTTAAATATCTTTTAATATTAATGCGCAGAGATGCGTTGGGCATGCGTCGGTATGTTGCATGCAGTCATTATGCGGCGGGCGCATTATGCACCCCATGGTACAGACTCGGTGGCGCCATGGTGAAATTGATTGCAGTAATACTATTCTACTTAAAAATGTAATAAAAAATGTCCCAGATCGATTTGGGTCTTAAAACAATGTACCAATTTTGTTATTTGCCTATTATCTCGTTGCCTATTTTGACTTTGACTTTGACTTTATTTCCAAAATTATTTAAGTCCAAGTTAAGCCCTATATAGTTTATAGTACATATGTATATCTAGAACCACACCTATTTAGATCCCGAATCGTTTACAGATGAAGTCTACAACTAACCATAGATATCATTCTATTCAACTTGTTTCCCATTGTCTGGCCCGTTGGTCGAGTGGTCAGAGGGGCAAATGTTTCGTGTGATTAACATGGACATTTGTACTCGAGTCATTTTATAATTTTTGACTGCCTCGTTGGTCTAGTGGTAGCATGCGCCGCCTAAGGACCAAGAGGTCCCGGGATCAAAACCCGGGTCGGGCCAAAAAAAAAAAATTGTGGCTGGGTATTTCAATATCCGAATTACTTAGCAACAGCCCGGAGTCAGGAAGTTGGCGGTTTAATCACCCCCGTGCCTCGGAAAGCACGTTAAGCCGTTGGTCCTGCGCCTAACCTCTCTCCGGTCATGTCGAATTGCCGTCTCACCGGACTATGAGAGTGAAGGAATAGAGAGTGCACCTGTGTTTGCGCACACACTTGTGCACTATAATATCTCCTGCGCAGATGGCTAATCCTCGTTTGGAGATTGGCCGCCACAACCGATATCGGTTAGGAGGATATTATATTATTATTTGTACTCGAGTCATGGACGTTTATAAACGTATTTAAGTATGTCTATCCGTTCACCTAGTATCCCAAGTACAAGCATAAGCTTAGTTTGGAACTAGGGAATTGGTGTGTCAGTCTGGAGAACTTATTATTATTATTATTTTGTTTCAACGATATGTCTCTCTGCTGAGGTAATTAAATAAAGAGCACGGGCCTCGGCCAAGCCCAATTTATTGAATTATTATTATTATTATTGCCACATTTATATTTATGTTGGGATACTAATACAAGAGCTATCTTTCGACACGTAAGTTTAAGTGAAAGTAACTTCACGATCGTTTACTGAGCTGTGGCTAAGTTTGAAGTGGGGAGGTGAATAAATTACGAAACGCACCTTTTCATGCGGGCGGGAGACTCGTAACGCTTTTCAATGCATAAAACTCGTAAAAGTACGAGTACTCGGAGGGTAGAGGGCTATTGAGTTGCCTACATGACTTACAAGTTCGTAATTCGTGTAGGTAAGCCTCGAGTTAACCCTCATTTGTAGGTAACGAACGTCAGTGGTTTTCGTATTTGTATATGCCACAATTATACTCCTTTCAGACCCGCTTCTTCAATACTAAGATAAATATAACAGGTAATATTGACGGATAAATTATATGTTTGACTTAAGAATAATTATTGGAATTTAGCTTATGTCGAAGAGGCGAGTGAGGTGTGTAAGGATCGTGTCATATGGCGTTCGGTTCTCTCTGCCTACCCCGCTAGGGAAGTGGCGTGAAGTTTAGTTAGTTAGTTAGCTTATAAAATAGACATTGTCATTTCAAAACCAGTAGTCTTAGTTGTACTTAGCAAGCCTAGTTATTATATTGAAGCAACTGAACTTCGTACTTGAGAGTTGAAGGAGACAAAATTGAATATTTGGAAGTACCATGATTCCGTCCGTTTAGATCACGAATCTCATTCTTACACTAAAGTAATTAAACTTATACAGGGAAACCAGACAGTCTGGTTTCCATATTCAAAGGTTGCGAAGGTCAAAAGTCAGGTATGTAACACACAAACATTGCAAGTTGGATTAAAATAGCTTCTTATAAAAATGTCGAAGTCAGGTCGACGTCATATCGACGCATCGAGGTGGAACCCCTCAGATCCGATGATAGCGCCCCCTGTGATTAGTTCTTTGATTGCGTTTTATAAATAACTGCAGGTGGAAGTAGCGGCAGCAACGGAAATGAAGCATTTTAATTAAAGTCGAAGAAAATACTGATGTGCTGCAGTTTTTATTCCAGATTTTGCTTGAGGAATTCAGTTTTAAGAAAGAAAGATTTATCAATTTCCAAACGTAAAAGTACCCAATAATTAAGTACTATGACATTCAAGACTATATTATCCAGTTCAGGCGTTCTAGCGAGGTTATTGGCGTGACATAATGAAATATCGCGTTTATATCAAAATGCACTACTTCAAACGTGCTATAAATCTATATACCTGGAACACACGAAACCCGGATAGGTTGGTTTGTGACAAGTTTCCTAGAACTAAGTCTTAACATAACATAACATAACATTACGCCCGTAATCCTTCCAAATTTTGTAATGTGCCAAATGAACATTTATTCTATTTTATTCTATTCTATTCTAATCCCCGAAGGGGTAGGCAGAGTCAAAGGGGTAGCAGTCCCCTTTAACAAAGTCTTACCTTTGACAAACTTATGGTGTGTTAAAGTATTTAATGCCCTACCTAATGAATATAAAAAACATTACCGTTACCGAAATTAAAAAAAAAATTGAGATGGTGGCTTAGTTTTGAACTCTTTTATTAACCGACTTCAAAAAAAAGAAGGAGGTTCTCAATTCGACTGAATTTTAAGGTTAATGAACTGTTTGACAAGTAGTGAATTGTTAAAAATCATGTCATAATAATTTAAAGGTAGTGTGATTGTTAGTAAGATAAGACTTAGATTATATTTGTATACTAGCTGTGCCAGCGGTGTCACCCGCATTTATGGTTAATTTTATAAAGACTATTTCCGTCATACATGATTTCTATGTAACTTTAACCAATAAGGCTGCACACGCGACGGAAGCTTAAAAAATGGAGTAACTGCTCCCGTTTTCCCAACATTTCCCTTCACTACTCTGCTCCTATTGATTGTAGGGTGATGAAAAGTATACTATAACCTGCCCAGGAGTATGAAGAATAATTGTACCAAGTTTCGTTAAAATCCGTCGAGTAGTTTTTGTTTCTATAAGGGTCATAAACGAATTACACTTTTAAAAATAAAAAAATAAAAATCGTCTTGGATTTCTTTCAAAATCAACATTTATTTTTTGAATATCAAAGCAATCTGTCTAAAAATATTAAATGAGATCAAATTAAAGTATTTATTAAATTAGGCCACATTTTGATTTTTTTATGTCCACCGAAAAGGTCATAAAATCAACAGAAAAGATAATAGTTGTGCGTTTCTCGTAAAAAATTATACATTTCTTTTTAAAACCTAATCTCAGATCAAAATAACAGTGTACTTGACTGTATGTAATTAAAACAAATAAACAAAAAAAGGAACTTTGGCCATTAAAAAAAAAAAAAAAAATGTCCACGGAAGAGAGTTCCTGTGGACAATTTTAGGAAAATTAGAACAATTTAACAGACAGACGTCAAATGATGTATCATACCGACGGATACTGTCGGATTTTAAGCGTTAACAATTGTACGTAGTATATTATTACTCTGTGACAATACGAACAATTTGACTTTTAGCGACATGGTTTCAGTTGAAGCATCAGGAGTAGCCACATTGTAATTTGAAGATATACTGACTCTACTAGATTCCGGTGTTCTAGGGGTATTTATATGATATGTGTAGTGTGCAGAAGATATCCGCGGTTGACTCACAGCAAATGAAACACGATTCCTGGTACTAACTGGTACTGGTACTTCAAATATCTTCACATAATTCCGTTCTACGTATCTGTCATACATCATCTATTAATCCTACATTCGGCTATCCTGCATTAATATCTTACTAAATTTCAGGCATATTAAAATCATCAATTCCATATACTCTTTCTAATCTTCAGTAGATCTCGTCTCTTTTGCGACTTTTCGCACCAAATTTTTCTAATTTGCCGTTGTTCTCTTGGAGTTTATTGATCTATCTTTTTTATTTCACCCCTTTCTTTTTCCTAAAGTACCTTTCTCTGTCTTTATTTCGTACATCTGCAGCAGCAGCTTCGTCCCTTTTTGCACGCGCTTTACGCATACTTGGATTTTTCTGTTTACGTCGCTTTTTCTTTTTATCATCATCATTAGTTGGGATTTCGATCTACTTGGTCTTGGCATTATTACCTGCAAAAACAATAAAAATGCATGCTTTCATGCAAATCATTAAAGGAATGAAATAGAAAAGAAAAATGCATAATTTTAATGCGTTTTTATTTAAAACATCTGCATATTGAGCCAACACAGTTTCACTTCCGTGGATGTTGTCTTTTCCGTGGACATGAAGTCCACCTGAGAGTTGTCCACGGAAGGGACGTCAAGCTAAATAATAAAGTGTGATACACACATTTATGAGGTTAGGAAAGCGTTTATGGCATTTTCGACAATCGTTCCCTAGATTACACAACGCCATTAAAAACAATTATTTTTAAGTGATGTACTTACCAAAATATTGATAGCACCGAAAAGTCGCAACGATCTTTGACGGAAACTGTAACTAATTTATTTTTCAGACAACGAAATACAAATGTTCGCCATATCTCGCTCGCACTGATGCCAAACTGTTACGTCAGATGGCAACTACAAATGTTGCCAGTAAAATTAAACAATATTGAATAGTTGTTTTGCTTATTGAGCTGTGACAGTCAATTTTTTTCGGTCCACGGGAAGCGTTGCGGCATTTGGCACAACATGTTTATCAATGATAACTTTTGTTAAATGTATTTTTATTTATTCCTATACTCAGAAACTTTAAGTTAAGTATGTGAACAATCATTTGGAGGACAATGAAACATCTTTTTTTGTTCTGTACTATTTTTAACTTATACTTAAACACACGAACCTCGCCGACGCACGGTCCACAGGAGGGTACGAAATGGCTAGTTTTAAATATTTTAATCATATAATCAATTAATTTACTTCGGGGATTATTACATATAAATTTACTAGGAGTACTCTATTATAGGTTTGAAATATAATTATGACAAAACAGTATTTTTTTGGAATTAATCTATCAAGTGCACACTTTTTTAATGTGTTTTGATTATGACCCATAAGGAACATACAGACAGACAGACAAAAATTTTACTGATTGCATTTTTGGCATCAGTATCGATCACTAATAACCCCCTGATAGTTATTTTGAAAATATATTTCATGTACAGAATTGACCTCTCTACAGATTTATTATAAGTATAGATTATAGTTTTTGCATGCCAAAAACTGGTAAAAAGCTTTTTCGGGCAAAATAAACTGATTTGATTTGATTTGAAAAGGACTATTTCTTCAATTTGAAAATAGTGATTCACATTATTTATTTCAAGGTGTTTTTGTTGGCCTTACCCCCTCGTTATTGATATAATCATTTAGGGTTTACCCGCTTGTCCCCTCGAAGTTGCCCACTTCTGGGAAAGATAACGTTTTGAAAATGTGTGTTATTAACTTAATTATGTACAAACGACATTTTACTTTATATTTTAGTAACATAACGTCATGTGCTATGACAAATAAGTTTTGCCTCTAAACTCTAATTGTCTTATAGGTGTGTGATTTAATAATATGACTGCATTAAAAAAACTATAATTCTATTTAGTTAGATTATACAAAAATACTAGACACATATTTTTGGCATTATAAAATTAACAACAAATTACAAAGATAAAGAAGATCGAAGTTTCGGAGTGGGGGCTTGCGACGTCACTATTTAGTAAAAATTATACGAAAGCGTGACGTCACGCGCAACTTGAATGCATTGTATCATTGTCAATGTTTGTTTGACAAATAAATAAAAAAATACCTAGGTGTTCAATTTTTTTTTTAATATAACTAACGGACTAAACAGATTTTTTTAGTCACCTTGCCTAATTATTTGTCTTTCCCTCGGGGACTTTCGGGAGCTTCAGTTTCTTTCAAGTTCTTCTTGGTTGAATTAACGTTCCAATCTGGTGGTAGAATCGTTTATTCGTGTTACATTGTGGTGGACACACGGTTTCACTCACGTTAATGGTTAATGTTATATAGCCTTCCTCGATAAATGAACTATACAACAGATTAGCGCGTTCAAACAAACAAACAACCTCTTCAGCTTTATATATTAGTATAGATATATATTTATACTATTCATAAGTACTTTTGTAAGGCCTATATGAATAAAAATATTTCTATGATGTCTGCCGACAATAAATTCTAGGACGACAAAATAATTTCCCCGTCTGTTCTGGCTAATATGCAAAATGGCGGTCGGATATTAGCTGTATTTTATTATTAACTAGCTGTGCCTGCGGTTTCACCCGCGTTTATTGTTAATGTTATATTATAGCCTATAGCCTTCCTCGATAAACAGGCTAACACTAAAAATTTTTTTTTTAAATCGGACCAGTAGTTCTTCATATTAGCGCGTTCAAGCAAACAAAGAAACTCTTCAGCTTAATAATATTAGTATGGCTAATCCTCGTTGAGATTGGCCGCCGTGACCGATATCGGTTAGGAGGACATTATTATTAGTATCGATCAATTATTAGATATTAATATCTACTTCGAATATTCCCTGCGAATCAAGCAGTTTGCTTAGTGCAGTAGTCGCCAACTAATGTATGATCTGTAATGTGTATATTGGCAAATAAAGATTTATTATTATTATTATTATTATTTACTTCTTTTATGAGTACCTACATACTTTCTCGCATTTCATACTATTATAGGCTGTTATTTGGACATTACATACAATCTCACTTATTTTTTTTATTTATATCCATAAATAATTTTAATACCACTTAATACAAATCACTTTCCATCGACTTTTAATATGCAAGGGGTAACAGAACACGAACCCCATTAAAAAAAAAACTGCCCAACTAAAAAGGTTAACAAACTCAGCTATATTCTCTCCGGGGCTAGTCGGTAAGCTTGTCCCCAAATGAGGACATTAGCTACAAAAATATTGTCGTGTCTCCTCCTCGTTATATTTAGACCTTGATGCGGCGCTCCCACTAATGACGCCACTGTCATGAAACCAGTTAATTGAACTAATTACCGTTCCCAGTTAAAATTCGCGACTATTTTAGGGGTCTGTTTGACATGGCGAAAATAACCCTTATGTAGATTTCAGTATCTTATGTCACGGCTGTTTTATTAGCAGATACTATCAATGTATCGACTGGAAGAGGCAAAGGTGGAACCTATGATAGAGTTTAACTTGTATATTCTAAAAATATTTTTACGTAGGTATCAATAAATTATTTTAGCAAATGAAATAATTTTAAAACTAAAACACAACTATGGAAAGGGCTATCTGCATAGTATTTCATACTAAATGTTTTTGAATTAATTTAAAACGTAAACCGTGCGTAGCATGTATATTTAGTCTAAGTACATATGAGCTTAGATTTTAAAAATATAACCCATCCTTCTAGCTAAGTTTTATAAAAATGGCTGTTCAAGTGCACTTGCAGTTGCAAGTGAAATAAACGGTGCTCTTTATTATATGTATTTATCACTTTAACTTAACGCTTTGCCGCAAAGTGTGTTAATATTTACATAACAGTTGCATTTGATATATGTACTTGATTTATACGGACCCCTCAGCGCACATCCGACTCGCACTTGACGCTTTCTAAGCGCGCCATGTTGTTTATAACTGACCCAAATGGGGACAATTTTGGCGGCGCCTAGAATTAGACGGTGGGTTAATTTTTTAAGTGTGCTTTGTAATTTTCTCGCCTCGGACTTAACTTTGTTAAAGATGAAAGTAAAGATTTCTTAATTATGTCTGTTTTTGGTTAATTTAGAGAAGAAATTAGGTATGCCTGTGTGGTAGAAAAAAAAGCCAAGGCACAAGCAATTTCCTTTTCATTAATAGTACTGACTTAAGAAACATGAAATAAATAAATATCAGACTAGGTCACATACATTGATCTAACTCCGAGGTAAGTAGCTTAAGCACTTGTGTTAAGGATATCAGAGTCCACAGTGGTATTACAAGTATATACTTAAATATTGCATATTAACACCCAGACACAGAACAAACACAAGTATTCATTACAAGAATGTTTGTCCTGGGTAGGGATCGAACCCACAACTCTAGGCGCATGGGGCAGGGTCACCACCGAATGCGCCATAGAGCTAGTCAAATATAATATAATAGAATTCTTTATTGCCAAAAAACTGTGTTACAAAAGATGGTGACATTCTTATAATTTACATAGGTTTCAACAGTTATCAATACCGGGTAGGAATATAAAAGTTTGAATATTTTTTTTAGTATCAAAATATACATTTAAGTTTTAGAAAGCCTTATCCATTACAAATATTGAAAACCTAATGTAATTATATTATTTTTAAGTTTGAGTGACAGTTTTTAAAGATGGTTCTTATTTTTTATAATTATTTCCAGTGACACCCAGCGGCGATAAAAAAATATAGTTAAAATAATATTTTTTTCTTTGTTCAAGGTTAACGCCGTCTGTATGTTCTTTAGTCTATGCCCTGACATGCGCTCTACTCTACGCTCCCGCCACAGGGTCGCATGCGTTCAGTTAAATCCGCACATATCGACAGAAGCCTTACAAAGAGTCAAGGCCTTGTAGTGGATCGAAAACGGTGCCTTGCAACAATCTCGGCTAATCGTATTAACTTAATAGACTGTCACATCAGCCATTGAGGTTAAATAATGACGTATTTTATTACACCATAGAGAAAGTAAGGTAACAGAAGGGTTATTGTGTTTCAAACTTGGATAGTAGACTACTGAACTTAGAAATTACCACCATTACCTAATATGAATCACCTAAATTTCCAATAACAAAACACAGAAAAACAAACATACTGTCATGAATAGCTAAAATCATAACCGTCCTTTTAACATCGCCTTTAATTTAAAATACAATTCCAGCCTCCGTAATGATAATTTACTTATTACAGAAAAGCTGATGTAATTTACTTCTAAAAATACTTGCTAAATAAACCTCAAATTGTTTTCAAAAAGGATAAATTACAAAGCCCAAACAAACCGCCCGATATTGTTTAAGACTTACATTAAATTTCCATTCCTTTATCAAAGGGAAATCTAGGCGGAAAAGGAATAACGCTGGTTTAGAGACCAGATTGATTCAATTACGACGACGGTTCTGAAGGGAAATGTTTCAGACGAAATTGACTATAGCGAGAATAGGATTATGGTCCGATAGCCTGAGGTTAAACGGATTTGTGCCGTATGGTTCATCAAATTCGTGGAATTATTCTCGTAGGCAAGAAGAAGAAGGTAATTTTTCATAAGAATCACAGATGGGTATATACATATGGCATGGGAATTAAACTGATTTTTATATCTTTAATTTGATATAGGGTTTTGGGTATGTGATTGTGGTGGCGACGAGATAGCCATTTGTCGCTAATTTTTCACACGTTTCCATCTAGAAAAAAAAATTAGTCACCAACCCAGCCCAGTTTTATTGTTGACTAAATGTGGTTAAAGGGGCCTACTGCCCCTTTGACTCTGTTTACCTCTTCGGGGATTATGGGCGTGATGTTATGTGTGTATGTGTGTGTAATTTGATGGTTTTGAGCATGGTTTTGAGATAAAATCGAATATGACTTAGAGTGTTCTTAAGATAGAATACACAAAGCTTGTAACTTCGTAAGCTTATTATAATGTTAAGATACAGATTCTTTAAATGAAAATATTTGACCCGTGTTTCGGTTTCCTTAATAATATATGAGCTAAGGTGATCACTTACCATCAGGTGACCCTTATGCTCGTTTGCCTCCTCTTGTATGCTTATAATATACTTATAATAAATCTGTAGAGTCAATTCTGTACATGAAATATATTTTTAAAATAACTATCAGGTGGTGATTAGTGATCGATACTGATGCCCAAAATGCAATCAGTAAAATTTTTGTCTGTCTGTCTGTCTGTATGTTCCTTATAGAAACAAAAACTACTCGACGGATTTTAACGAAACTTGGTACAATTATTCTTCATACTCCTGGGCAGGTTATAGTATACTTTTCATCACGCTACAATCAATAGGAGCAGAGTAGTGAAGGGAAATGTTGGGAAAATGGGAGAAGTTACTCCATTTTTTAAGCTTCCGTCGCGTGTGCAGCCTTAATGGTTAAAGTTACATAGAAATCATGTATGACGGAAATAGTCTTTATATTGACTGGCCCGTTGGTCGAGTGGTCAGAAACCCTGGCCACGAAACCAAGGGTCGCGGGTTCGAATCCCGCTAGGGGCAAATATTTCGTGTGATGAACATGGACATTTGTACTCGAGTCATGGATGTTTATAAACGTATTTAAGTATGTCTATCCGTCCGCCTAGTATCCATAGTACAAGCATAAGCTTAGTTTGGAACTAGGGAATTGGTGTGTCAGTCTGGAGAATTTATTTTATTTATTTATTTATATTAACTATAAACGCGGGTGACACCGCTGGCACAGCTAGTATTAAATAACCTTGTATAGACGTTAAACGCTCCAAAAGATATTCAACTACTGATGACAGTTAATTACTGTATAATAAAGTTATTACTTTCCATCCCATGCCCAAGCGCACTCTGCGGCTAAAGCAACATAAAAAGTAGCGTGAATATTTATACCAAAAAGTTTCAAAAAATTGGCTGAGGCCCAGCTTTGTGTCGGCTCCTTTTTATTTACCAAATGCACACTCCTGAAGGACGTGAAACATTGCATTTGAGTTCAAACAGTTCACGCAAGCGTTTCTCATTTGGTAACAACAGATAGGTGGTAGTTAAATGGATAGACTCATTAAATGAATTGTCGGTTCAAAGCCGAGCATGTATATCTACATCATCATTTTCCTAGCGTTATGACCCGTGCTTAGACGAGGTCCGACACCATGATCCAAGATTTAGCGAGTCTCCCCGGTTATTCCCGCTGCTTCCCCTGTGGGGGGGTGCAAGTGGTGCCGGCCGGTCGCTGGAGGAGCCGTGGCTGTAATGGCTATGCCAATACCCACAGCTCCTCCGATCAGCGATGCGGGGTGTCGCGGTTTTTTAGTGGTATTGGCCGGAGTAGGGGACCCTTGCTCAAGGTCTCCAGGGAGCCCCACACACCAGCCTGCCCCCCCGGGCAGGGTGACGGTGCGTAATGCATTTCACCGCGTCAAAAAAAAAAGGATTAAGCGAGTCTGGAATTAACATTTCCCTATTAATTGATAGGCCGCGTGATCATTGACGAAGCCGCAGGCAAAAGCTTATTTTAATAACGTGCTTAAATTTGGATACTTATCTGCACTGGAATTTCTAATTAATATAAAAATAAACTATTTAATATCAGTAATACCTCCCTTTGAAGAAGAGAAATCTCATAATCAAACTATATATAGACTAGGCCGCTCTAGCGCCCGGCGCCACGGATCTAAGTTTAGCCTATTTGATCGAACCGCCGGTTATTTCGAGCTGTATTCAGTTCAACGATTTACTAAGTTAGTTTAGGTATAAGTAGACGTATGCGATGATCTAATGTATAGTTGTAAAATTTTATATCAGTATTAGAAAAAAAAAGGATTTTTTTTTATTAGTTAATTACTCATTTAAGAAAGTAGAATAAACGCGGTCGAGATGTGTGCGCTGCGGAAAATCTGCGGTGTATCGCTCACAGATTGCGTTCGGAATGATGATGTAAGAAAGAGAGTCGGTCTGAAAGACAGCGTCGGAGTCAAGGTAAGAAGAGACATGCTCCGGTGGTTAGGACATGTGGAAAGAAAGGATGACGAAAGATTGACTAAACATATATGCGAAAGTGGAAGGATTTAGGAGCCGCTGAAGGCACCGGCCTACCACGACCAGATTAACAAAAGGTGATGTTAGGAGTCATAAAAACCCTAGAGCTTGTATGGAGGCGAGTGAGGTGTGTAAGGATCGTGACATATGGCGTTCGGTTCTCTCTAGGACCCCGCTAGGTAAGTTGCGTGAAGGTTAGTTAGTTAATTACTTACTCAATTGAGAAAACATTGAATTAAATTTCGAATTTGAAGTAAATGAGAGTATGTTAAATAAAATTTATGTAGGCATGATGAGAAGATAAAAGAAAGAAGAAAATAGAGGTCTGAAGTGTGATTTTCCAAGAGTTTAGGAAATAAAAGAAATAGAGCGGTGCTAGCTCAATGGTAAAGAAACGCGCCTCTTAACCGAGGAGTGCGGATTCACTGGCACGTACCTCTAGATTTTTAAAATCTGTGTACGTATTTATACCACTATCTCGACGGTGAAGGAAAACATCGTGATTAAACCTGCAAATTCAAACAACTTTGGATTTGTAACCATGATCCCAAAAAGTGTCTGGTTCCCCTATCTTAGGGTTACGAAGGTCAGATCGGCAGTCGCTTCAATGTAATTACCAGACTTGCTAAATCCTGGATCATGGTGTAAGCGGCCCCGTCTAAGCACGGGACATGACGCTAGGAAGATGATGATGATTAAGAAAATAAAGACTAGTAAATGTAAAACTACTATTATAGTATATTTGACTGCCTCGTTGGTCTAGTGGTAGCAAGTGCCGCCTTATGATCAAGAGATTTGAACCCGGGATTTGAACCCGGGACGGGTTCAAATCCCGGGTCGGACCAAGAATTTGTGGCTGGTTATTTCAATATTGAAATTACCCAGTAACAGTCCGGAGTCAGGAAGTTGGCGGTTTAATCACCCCCGTGGCTTGGATAGCACGTCAAGCCGTTGATCCTTCGCCGGACCTCGCTTCGGTCATGTCGAATTGCCGTCTCACCGGACTATTAAAGTAATAGAAAGTGCACCTGTGTTTGCGCACACACTTGTCCACTATAATATCTCCTGCGCAAATGGCTAATCCTCGTTGAAATTGGCCGCCGTGACCAATATCGGTTAGGAGGCCATTTTATTATTATACTTATGTATAGTATTGTATGTAAGGACGTAGGGTTTACATATAGACTGAATCAGATTTTTCGATTTCTAAATACAAGATGTTTATACTATTAACTTAAAGTTAGAAGTAATTTAGAATACACATTCAAATATCCGTAAATATGTAATCATTATTTCTGACGTTCCGCTTTAAATATTAAGATAGTAATTACAGTGGGTCCTGATATCCATATCAAGGATAATGAGAAAAGTGTATCCCAAATAGAACTATTTCTAATACGATCATGATACTTGAAGTATCTTTGCCTATGAAGTAAATACCTAGGTAACAAAAAACTAGAGCTAGAAGAAAGAAGATAACTGAATATTACTTTCTTTTTAAAACTACCAAATGGTATTTTTGTTTAAGTCCAGTCTATAATGTCTACTATATTCAATTCCAAGTAAAAGGCAATTAGATATAATGTATTTACGAGCTATAACAGAATATTCCATCGGTGTTATGTAAAACACATGTAAATAAGCCGGGTCGATAGAACTAAGTCTGACAGTTATTAATGGAAATAGTGCTGAAATTCTCACAATTTCTCCTCCAGTGTTATCGAATTAAGTTCTATCGTAGTCTATAAGCGTATCGCTTTGAATTTCTCTATGGAAAGACTGGGGAAATCGCTCGCGATTTTGCATGACTTAGTATTATAAGTACAGTTATCAATCATTGAACAAAGGTGGTAGTTTTGAACTAAAGGTCAATGGAGAGTGTATGGTGTGTCGGCCTCGACGAACCGCAGGCTAGACAATATAAATCTATTCGGGGGAGATAGCTCAGTCGATCGAACGGTGACACACACGCGAGGGGGCGCGGGTTCGTGTCCTAAAATATTGAAATTAAATGCACATTATAACATTTGAAAACAATGACTTATATGTGAAATATTTTAATGAACTAATGAATATGAAAATTATAAAACGATAAATTATGAGAATATGCGTTAAAGTCAAGGATTTTAATGATAAAATATATAAATGATAAATTAAAAACAAAATCACGATAATCTTTTCTCTCATATAATAAATCATAGAAACATTTGAAATCCTACAAAGTATCTATCTATCTATCTTTATATAAATCTAACTACTTCACAAGTCCAAAATATATTTTTTTGTGTGTTATATAACGCCGACAAGGGATATTTAATTTCCAAGAGCCTCCGCAAAAACTTCTCGACATATCTACACAACTCCCAGCTTATGTCGTATTATAGATAGTAATCCTTTTCTGTTCCACAGAGATAAGATAGATGACAGCTGCCTGTCTATTGTAAAGCTGATTTAATATTACGAAACCCTCTTTTGTAAGTACCTTTTATTGATTAAGACCAGAAGGATAAAAAGTTAAACCGGCAAATAAGAAATTATAGTCCTATATACTTAATTTATACATTAAAACTGAGTTTTATATGGTCGTATTTTAACACTATCTCTGAATGTAAATTAACATATATTTTATTCAAATATTCAACAGAACAGTTACTAAACAAATAAAATAAATAAATAAATTCTTCGAACTGAGACACCAATTCCCTAGTTCCAAACTAAGTTATAAGCTTGTCCTATGGATGGTGAACGGATAGACATACTTAAATACGTTTATAAACATTCATGTCTCGAATCCATGTCCATGTTCAACACACGAAATATTTGTCCCTAGCGGGATTCCAACCCGCGACGCTCGGTTTCGTGGCCAGGGTCTCTGACCACTCGACCAACGGGCCAGTCTGAAATAAGTAAATGGTGTATGCTCCTGCATAGATACAGCGTATATAAGTTGTACAAATAAATATGCTATATGTGTATATAATATAAATATAGTCCGTATTGATTTTCCTTCCAACGAGTCAGGTGCAAATCAGGTATAATAAGTCTCTACGAAAAACAACAGGCTTTTGCTAATTCCGGAACAGCCACCTTTGTTCTCAAACGCATTCAAATTTACACCAAAACTAGTACCCAGACATCCAGGTTATATAACAAGTCTATACGCGAAAGGGCACTGGCCTTGACACCGCCGTAAACCCGCGCCTGCCCGATGCGGCAAATGTAGACTTAGCCAGAACCTAGACTTATCACTCACCTGGTTAGGCGACGCCGTCTCCGTCGTCATGTCTTCGAAAGACGCTAGTCTACTCTTCTTCTTTCTCTGACATGAACAACAGCTTACAATATTGGTCAGCGTAGAAAAGTGACGATTTTAAAACAGTCTGAACATTATCGATTGGCCTTCTAGCCTACACTTCAGTCCTCTCCAACATTGTGAAGTTAACAAAAACCTTCCAAAATCTGTCCAACAGTCCGCGCCTCACACATCCGCCATTTTCCCGAACCGACTCTCACGGATATACACTTACGATATTAAACACTAAGCAACAAGAAAGCTGAAGCAATACACTGGCGTTTGCGTCAAAAAAAGGATTAATTATACAATTTCTACGATATTTTCGAAAGATTTCGACTAGTTGTTGCGTTTGGGACGACACCGCTGGGGTGTAGAAGAATTTGCCGGCTTCGTCGAGTGTAGGGTGGGGTGGCGGTGGTCTTCTGCGCTTGCGCGGGGGTGAACCTTTGTGTGTGTATTTCGCGTGTACCTTGGCAAATTGAGGGAGAGCTCTGCCCCCGCCTGCTGCGTGAGAATAAATGGGGTCGGGAGCCGGGCGGCTAGGTGTCTCAGGGGTCTCGCTGTGGTGGTCGGTGGGTATGTATTCACAAATACAATCGATAATGCAGAGTGTTCGGATGTTGGGTAATGTCAGACGCGGCGTCGGCTCGTGCCGGGTATGCTCGAGACGAGGTGACAATGGGACCCCTGCAATTGCTCAATTCCATGAACAAATGAGATAATTACGCGTAGTAATTAAAGTCTCGGTTTTCACACAACATTCTTTGATTCTATTTCTCAAAGCGTCAAGGTCTTTTAAGGGATTTTCCTGATCGTTCTTTGAACAGAAACTGAGGCTTGTTTTCTTTTCTTTTAATGGAATCCCTTTCAGAAATCACTTATAGTAATAATAAATAAATAAATAAACACACACGTATCATCAAATTAATCTAAAATTTTATTAATCTGGGGAAAAATATAAAATTTGCTTACTATAATAATATAATGGAATAGCCAAAAAACTCTTCAATGGCTAACCCTTTAATGGTACAGATTTGAGTTCATTTGATCTCTTTTAATGGGTTCTAAACCAGCGAGTATTTAATAGGGCGGTAAATTTAACGAACCGTATATAATAGTTACTGAAACAATCAAGAGCTGTTACTTACGTCCGCTTTACTTTAATTAAATCAAAGTTCATCGATAAACATCGTATCAACTTTGTATCGTATAGATAGAGAATAAAAGTGTCATACGATAAACTGGCTCGATGGCTGGATTGCCTGGCTCGATGGCGCATTCGGTAGTGACCCGCCCCATGCACCTAGAGTTGTGGGTTCGATCCCCACCCAGGACAAAACTTCGTGTGATGAACATCTATGTTTGTTCTGTGTTTGGGTGCTAATATCTAATATATAAACAAATATAAACCGTTGATTCTGAAATCCGTAACACAGGTGCTTTAGCTACTTAGTCAGTAGTCGTATATTTATTTATTTATTATTTATTTATAAATAACAACAACGAAAAAGATTTACTTATATCACTTCGGGTCCTCGAGACTGACCATTTCCTCATTAATCACAAATAACTTACACATAGGCTACATTTTATTTCGAAAAATTTATAGATTCCACAGGAAACACGACATATTTTCTGCCAATCCTAATTTGATGTTATTGCCACTAATATCGCGTTTAAATCTCGTGAAAGTTTAAAATCCTATATCTCGACATTACTTATACTTAATCAACTTTTACAAACAAGTGGTTAGACTACCATCTTGTAATTCCCATTATCAACGGTGTTAGCTATACAGGTATTGTCTACAAGACCCCATCAAGCGACAATCACCCATAACCGCAGAAAGCTTTCTCGTCGCCAATCTACAGAACGGATATTACGGAAGATGTTCCGCCACAGGGAAATAATAGAATAATCCCTGATCCTTTGTTGTAAGGTCTACAATTGCTCAGCAAAAGGGTTCCGTTGGGGAAAGCCCATTTCGTATAGTTCGGTTCTGTGGGTTGTGGTCATTATAATAGGTGAAGGATTAATCAGACGATTCGCTACTATAATATCGGAGTAGTTATACTTTAATATTAGTTTTTAAACAGGATCTACTTTTCTACTTATAGAAAAGAATTTTAATGTCCGGTTAGCAATGATTTGTGCAATTTGTCTTTAAAAATACAGTTCAAGAATCGTTAGCTTTTTCTTGGACCTGGATGGTTGCCCGATTTTTGTTCTAAAGTGATTTTGCTGACTAAAGAATTCATCTCGACAATAAAGTCTGATCTGTAAAATTGTCTACTTTATTCAGGAAAAAGGTCTAATTAAATTCAGAACAGGAAAAGCATAGAAACTTTCTACCCATCTTCTTAAATTCGACATACCTGATACACGCTGGTAATGTTACGTATACCCATTAATAGGAAAGTAGGTACATGACGTCAAATACATGTAATAAATAAATAAATATCCGACTACATCACAGACATTGATCTGACTCCGAAGTAAGTAGCTTAAGCACTTGTGTTACGGATATCAGATTCAACAGTGGTATTACAACTATACACTTAAATATTGGTTATTAACACCCAGACACAGAACAAACACAAGTATTCATCACACGAATATTTGTCCTGGGTGGGGATCGAACCCACAACTCTTGGCGCATGGGGCAGGGTCACTACTGAATGCGCCATCGAGCCAGTCAAACACATGTATTTGTTTATTTAAGTGCCAATACAGCACGTACTGCATGTAGGTAACATAACATAGATTAAGCATACACTTACAGATTAGCCATATATAAACTGTGAAGTGACGGTAATAAAGTCAGACATCCACCAACTATCATCTCATTCCACACCATCCCATTTTATAACATACATACATACATACATACATACATATCATCACGCCCGTAATCCCAACATTTAACTACATTCAGCCAAAAATTTATCTGGGCTGGGTTAGATGGAAATCTGTGAAAAAGTAGTGAAAAGTGGCTAGGTTGTCGCCTATATACCCAAAACCCGATATATAAGTCGCTTTTTACAACATGCTAAGCAATGAACACAGTTGGCACATTCGTCGTAAACCAACACGGGACATTTATTTATATGAAACAAGCTAACCCCTTATAATTTCTACCTAAACCTTTCTTCAGAATATACCAATTTTCCAAAAAAAACTTTAAAGTTAGTTTTTTTTTAAACAACCAAAAATTATTTTTTACTGTACTCGATTGGAATTCTTACCAAAAAACGACACCTCATTTTTCAAATATATATTTCGATACAGCTGACGTACAGGACTCTATGCGCGCAAGTCCCACTCGCACTTCTTTAGATTTTCTCACAGACAAAGATCCCCAGCCTAACAGTGGCTCAGCCCTTTGTGGCATGCTAAGTGCCTCCAAGTGGGGGGATCACGTGAAGTCGTCTGCAGCCGCGGCGGAGAGGTATACGTCACGTCTGTGTACGACTAGGCGCCAACTAGCTGGTGAAAGATACTTCACATATACCATCATGCCTGCAATAACCTAAAACCTAAAAGTAGTAAGATCCTTTAACCACTTTTAATCTATACTAATATTATAAAGAGAAAAGATTTGTATTTTTGTATTTGTGTGTGTGTATGTTTGTAATGAATAAACTCAAAAACTACTGAGCCGATTTCAAAAATTCTTTCACCATTGGAAAGCTGTATTATGCGGAAGTAACATAGGGTATATTTTATCCTCATATTCCTTCAGGAACGGGAACTATGCGGGTGAATCCGCGAGGCGCTACTAAAAAAAAAAAATTTAGTAGCGCCTAAAGTATATTTGAGTATATTTGAAAAAAAAATAGGGTTAGGTTGGATGGAAAATCTGAAACAGTAGTGATGCCAGTGATTTTACTAATGATAGTATTTTATTAGACGAAAAATAGATTATAAGAAAATAATAAAATATGTAACGGGCGAATGTTTCAAAAACAATTTTGAAAAAATCAGAACAGTACCTACTAGCTACCTATAAATTTTGAAAATCTATTTATAGATTACCACTAATAGAGAGAAAATTTACTGAGAAAACGTATGATTATCACATTTACAGAACTTTTTTTATAACATCACGCCGATAATCCCCGAAAAGGTAGGCAGAGTCAAAGGGGCAGCAAGCCCCTTTAACTACATTCAGACAAAAATAAACCTGATCTGGGATTTACCTAACTGTAGAGTGTAGGTATGTAACCATGATTAATGGACTAATGATACGGATGTCTAATGGCAGTCTTTTCAACCAAACATAGCATTATATTATTCTCGAACTTACATAAGTCTGCCAAAGTTGAGCTCAATCGGACGTCAGCAAGTGATTGAAAAATAGATTGAATATTTTAACGGCAACTGACATACATAGCAAGTTTAAAAGCTGAAGTCTACAACAAGCGATGAGATTAACATTGAAAATTCTTATACAAATCACTAATTTCAAGCTCAACTTATGAATCATCATTGGACCGGTAACGTTAGCTAATGAATGACTGACCTATTTCAGTGAACCATGCATGCTTTCATTCAGCACACCGTGTTCCGCGTTCCAAATCGTTTTAAAGAATAAGGCAATAGTGAAATGGACTATGAAATGGTGGTTCCGTATAGAAATCCAGATTATTTTTCAGTCACCCTTAATACGAGTATATACGTTTAATATATTTAAACCTGAAAATGAGCAATTATGATAAAAGCTGCTGAAGCGGCTGAGAATATAATCTATACGCCAATTATTTACGAGATATTTTAATAACTAACTAACTAAACTTTACGCCACTTCCCTAGCGGGGTAAGCAGAGAGATTATATTACTACATATTCTAAAATAAAGACCCCCGCAGAATCTCTCAAAACTATTCAAAGAATTTTCATACAGTTTTCATCAATAGTCGCAATGATTAATGAGGAAGATTTAAGCGTATATGCGCTGCTGCCAGTATGAAGCTAAGGCGAATCGCTAGTATAGAACAAATAAAGTATGCAAAGACACTATGTATACTTTTTTATGTTCATGGTATAGGTTCAGCAGCCTAAATAAACTTTATTGGGTATACCAATCAATCTCATCGAGAATTTTAGTCAAATAACTTCAAAGGAGAAGAAGACAGACGGACATACGAAGATAAGTCCGTCCTTACTTTTAGGCTAAATTTAAACGAGCAGTTAACGGCCATTAAAATTAACGTTCCAAGGATCCCTAAAACATCTGCACAGCGTTATCGGATGATGACTCTCGCCGCGGGCGCATCGATTACGAGCGAAATCGATTCGACCTAACGCTGCATCCGTTTAAAATTAGCCAGTCGAAATCGCGATGCCCGAGACACCTGTACGCTAATAGCGCTCCGTATGTTTACATTATTGGAGAAAACGATGTTTCTTCTCAACGTCTGTGTCGAGTTATTTTTATGAAATAAATACGCTAGTCGCTAGAGCGGTGGTGCCGTACGCGCGCTCCCCAACCATGCTTTCCGCGTTGATCTAACACGATGCGCTAACGTCGTACGATTTTCATCCGGTATTGTTAAGTGTTTGTTCTGTGGTGGTTAACTGTGCGTCTGTTTGTTTTAGTGCTTTATTGGATACGGTGCGGCGATAATCCAGTATAAAGGTACGTAAAAGTTTTTTTAAGTTTGTTGCTCGAACGTTTAAGTTTGAAAGTTATAAACTTGAAATTCTGCGGCTTACTTTGTATTATAAATCGTGGACGTGTGGAAAATACCCGCAATATTAAATCCTCAATTTCGATGCAGTTCATACATATTTCAAGAAAATGTTGTGTAAACTGTAACTTTGATCTTCGTGACGATATGCTACATTCTCCATCGGCTATATGTTGGAGATCAAAAGCTTGCGAGTCGGTCTTGACATATATTGAAACAAAATTTACTTTTTTCTGTAATAAAGTAAATATGACAGTTTTCATGGTACGTGCAAAGAGCTTTCTGTGACAAATCAGTTTTTATGCATGGCGACTAAACTATATTTGAAAGTACTTCGACGAAACCTACAGGATAGAAGTAGTATTAGCAAAAAACATTATGTTGATGACAGTTGAACAAACTTTTCTTGGAAAAAAAATTTCTGTACCTATTTGAATTGATATTGAGAACATGAATTTTCTTTGAACTGAGCTGTTTTTGGTTATTTATGACGAATCCCAAAAGCGTTTAGACAGAAATCTGATGTGAAAATCTACACGTGCAGATACATGATACGAACGTAGAAACATAATCCAATTCACATAGTCCATTGTCGAAGGGCGAAGGGGGAAAAGCGGATTCTTATCTATATTGATAAAGTGTACTTTTATTCTATTCAAATTCAATTTAAAAATCAAAATCTTTATTAATAAGTATAGGCTTCAAAAAGCACTTATAAATAGTCAATATGTACAGAAAAGAAAACATTACCACCGGTTCGGAAGGTGGACTCCATCGAGAAGAAACCAGCAAGAAACTCGATAGTTACTCTTTTAAATGGCAAAATTTACAATTTCGTAATTAATAATCTACTACATTGATAATGAAGAACGGAAGTTTTGCTTAATTGCTTAAGTCTGAACTTTAATAGTAGGCGCTCAAGTGTAGAATATCTTTCGAGACGGAAAAACCTTCTCCTTCCTAACATTAATAACCTGTTCTTATACCGACTTTAATGATAATAGATAAATAAATTATAAATTTACCAAACTGACACACCAATTCCCTAGTCCCATATTAAGCATATAAGCTTGTACTATGGATACTAGGTGAATGGATATACATACTTAAATACGTTTTATAAACATACATGACTCGAGTACAAAGATCCATGTTCATCACACGAAATATTTACCCCTAGCAGGATTCGAGTTTAGAGGTTTTTGACCACTCGACCAACGGGCCAGTTAATACTAGACTTATTAAATCTGTTCATTGACATTAATTTCTACTACGGCTTCTTGGACAGTGGATCCAGATAAATTTAGTCTTGGTTACATGTCTAAATGTACAGGTTTCTTCATTATATTATCCCTCACCAGCAAGCTAATGCCGTAACTATATATTTTTTCGAGAATCAAAGCCTAACACATACATTTATTCACATAATTAATCCTTGGATTCGTCTTTAAAACAGTTGTATCAATTTTCCGTGCCCCAACCACAACAACAGTTACAAACCTCGAGATTAAAAGACGCTTTTAAACCACGACCACATCAACAATTCTGGGACGTAAATCAATTTAACAATGGCACCTAGTGCCGTGGTTGAGGAAACATCGAGATTAAAGATTTTGCCGCGATATTCGCCTTCAAGAAAGTTTCCAGCGAAATCGCTTAGCGTTTGCGATTTTCGAATTCCGCGAATCAATTAGAGGAGAAGCGGTCAACCTTTGGCCTCTAAGAAAGCATATTTCTAGCACGATCTATTAAAACCCGTTTAAATGTTTTATAGACTTCTAACAAGGGTGTTGTTCTAACAACCTCTGGAAAACCTATGCATTTACTATAAATATAGCGATATAAATTTATAAGATCTCCGGTGAGACAAAAAAAGCTATGGCTTCTTTAGTTCATATTTTGTTTTAGAATCCCAAAACAAACATTTTAAGAATTCTGGTCTGTCTATTAAGAGTCTTGTGTAGCTCAGGCCTGTAACAGTCAAACCACTGGTTGACTACCTCTGAATTAGACAATTCTGCTACGTTGAAAGCTTTTAGCTTGCTCTCTTCTATGATAACACAGGATGTGTGTGAAGTGGGATTGTGTAAGCAGAGACAAATGAAAATACTCTTTCACGTTATTATTGTACATGAAAACTTGAACATACTTGATACCATTATGGACTGGCCCGTTGGTCTAGCGGTCAGAGACCCTGGTCTCTGACTGCTAGTCCACGAAACCAAGGGTCGTGGGTTTGAATCCCGTTAGGGGAAAATGTTTCGTATGATGAACATGGACATTTCTACTCGAGTCATGGATGTTTATAAACGTATTTAAGTATGTCTATCCGTTTGCCTAGTATCCATAGTACAAGCATAAGCTTAGTTTGGAACTAGGGAATTGGTGTGTCAGTCTGTTTCAATTTATTTTATTAGTAACCCATGGAAGCCCATAACACTTCCCATCGATAAATATTTACGAGATGAACCGAAACACCATTAATCAAACGTATTTGTTTGAGAAAGAAGTTTTCGGCAAATAAACTGCTACGATGTTTGAGAAGTTACGTATCCCGCCCACTGGCGAAATATTCCGATCAAATAAGAGTATATTGATATGTTACTACGCAGTTATTGTTATTTAAAAGATTAATTTTTAACCTCCAACACTTCACATTGCGGCAACCCGACTCATAAATATTTATAGGTTCTTTAAAACTAACTAAACTTCACGCCTCAGATTCTTTTAATGAAGTTAAAAAGCTGAAAGAGAAAATAATGAAGAAACCTATTACATTATTTTTTACTATATATTTTTTTTTTTGTATCAGGAGGAGTACTACTGGTCCGATTTGAAAAAATATTTCAGTGTTAAGTAGCTAATTTATTGAGGAAGGCTATAGGCTATATAACATTACCCATAAACGCGGATGGAACCGCGGGCACAGCTTAATTCAAACTTAAAGCTCTTACTGAGTTACATATGATCCCAAATTGTATATGATCTATCAGTCTTATATACTCATATAACCTCATATAATTAAATTTACGAGAAATACGTGAGTATTGTCGAAACGCCACTAAAAGGGATCATTTCAACATAAAAGTTAGGGATTGTGCTTAAGTATGAATTTTACTGTAACACATACTAACACACACATAACATCACATCCATAATCCCCGAAGGGGTAGGCAGAGTCAAAGGGGCCTGCCCCTTTAACCACATTCAGCCAAAAATAAAACTGGGCTGGGTTAGATGGAAAATTGTGAAAAAGTAGTGACAAGTGGCTAGCTTGCCGCCCACACAATCACATACCCAAAACCCGATATACCATTAGTCGCCTTTTACGACATACTAGGTAAGAAACACAGTTGGCACATTATTTTTTAGTCCCCGGCCAATATGGGACTTTACTGTAACAAATCCTAATACATGTCCTAACATGTAGAACAGATTTGTAGACTATGCTAGGGCATAGTACTGAAATAAAACTTGCTTCGTTTGTCTTATTGCGTTGCTTCAATCTAACTTTAGCGGTTACAGACGAACAAACGACTATACTGTAACAATAGAAATATAATACAGATAGAGCTTGCTCGTAGTAAAATAACAGGCAAGTAGTCCATCATAATTAGAATCCTAGTAATAAGAAAACTAAAATGAATTTGATGTCTGACGTAATCAACAGATTGTCCTGTTTTGTATACACATTCTCAGGGCACACAGAAAAGGATACGGAATAACTTTAGATAGAAAAATATACATTAAAGCACAGAGATACTGTAATTTATTGTAATTTCAGACAGAACTTTCAGCGATCGACTGTAGAAAAATCAATCACAATTTTGTTGGAAGTTACATACATACAACATAAAATCTCGCCCACAATCCCCGAAGGGGTAGGCAGAGTCAAAGGGGCAGCAGGCACCCTTAACCATATTCAGCCAAAAATAAAACTGGGTTGGGTTAGATGGGAAATTGTGAAAAAGTAGTGACAAGTGGCTAGTATGTCGCCTAAACAATCACATACCCGAAACCGATATACCATTACTCGTCTTTTACGACATGCTAGGCAAGAACCACAGTTGGCAAATTATCATCTCAAAGTCCCAAACCAACATGGGTTCAAGGAACTTCCTCTTAGGAATAAGCCAAACTCCTCGGGAATTTTGGTCTTAATAGTACATACGTATTAATGTAAAATTAGGCATCTTTCCTACACTTCACTCATCTCTTAAGAAATACCAATTTTCCTAATGATATAATACTATTTACTTACCATACTCTCCTACTACTGACTTTCAAAAATTTTAGAAACATAAAATAAGATACTTTCCTAACCTACACTTTGTCTCCAGCACCAAGTATGTTGCTCGGTTGTTGCCCGCCACATCGCGTGTCGCAGCGTGTCAAGGGCGACGCGAATAGACGCACGTCTGTCGCGCGACGACTGTTGCCAACAAACTTTGCTTGGCAGTGACAAAATCAGACTGTACGTCTAGGATTAAACCAGTAAACCAAGAATAAGAAGTGCGTGACACCGAAATGCCAATTAAATTTATTTGACAGGACAATCTAACATACATGCGCCCGCAATCCCCAAAGGAGTAAGGCAGAGTTCAAGGATTAATAAGCTCCTTAATTCACATTCAGCCAAAAATGCAGTTGGATTAAGGTGGATGGAAATGGTTACCTATATATTTTGCTATGACTTACAGGAAATATTTAAACAAACAAACATAACATCACGCCCATAATCCCCGAAGTTCAGACGGAGTCAAAGGGGCAGCAGGCCCCTTTAACCACATTCAACCAAAAACAAAACTGGGCTGGGTTAGATGGAAAATTGTGAAAAAGTAGTGACAAGTGGCTAGCTCATCGCTCAGTCGCCTTTTACGACACGCTAGGGAAGAAAACAGTTGGCACATTCTTTATAAGTCCTAGACCAACATGGGACAATGAGCTGGGTTAGATGGAAAATTTAGCTTGGTAATATGGCACAAAAACAGATACCATGCGCCAAGAGTTGTGGGTTCAATCCCCACCTAGGACAAACATTCGTGTGATGAATACTTGTGTTTGTTCTGTGTCTGGGTGTTAATATCCAATATTTAAGTTTATATTTGCAACACCACTCATATTCGTAACTCAAGCGCTTAAGCTAGTTACCTGAGAGTCAGATCAATGTATGTGATGTAGTCTGCTATTTACCATCTTAGTCCAGTAATTTTCGTTATGGTAAGCAGAGACTAACCTTGATAAATGTTTACTAATGTTATAAAGAAAAAAATAAAATAACACAAATCTCTCCGATTTGTGTTGTTGTAACGAATAAACTTAAAAATACTGAAGGTTTCTGGATGAAACTAAGCACAGACATAGATTATAGACTGGGATTGCACATAAACTATGTTTTATCGGTGTACTAAGGAATCTACATACTTCAGTAATGAGGTACGGGAGGGCCGTCAGCCCGTCGAACTCCGCCTCGGCGTGAGCCTCCATTACTCGCATGATTTATTTGGGGGCACGAACCACTTCCCTCCGAGTGTCACCGGAAAGTGTACAGTCTGAGTGAAAATCAAGTAGACTAAGTCACATAGGTATGACCTTTTTTTCCTTGGTGATACTTGGTACCTTTCAGAAACGGAGATGGCAAGCAAGATCATTGCGACTGCGTTTGTTGCATTAGACTGGGTAAAAAGTCATCCATATTCCACGATACTAACAGGCCAATATATGTCATTACGGATAATTTAAAAACATTCATACTTGATATGTATCGGAGGAAAGGAAAATTCTATTTGGGTTGCTCAGCCAAGATACGTCATGCTTGGGAACAGGTGCCGCCTTTGGGGATTGGTCTGCTCTGGTCGGGTAAATTTTTTGGTATGTAATTTATATATTTTTATATAAAAAAAAATTATGATACTCTACAACAGGCCCACACTAGAACATGGTTCAAAGTTAATTATGATTCATACACCTTTGTACAAATTCTATTGAAAAGAGTAATTATCGAGTTTCTTGCCGGATTATTCCCGGTAGATACAACATTCCAAATCGGTGGTAGAATCATACAGCTTTGGCTTTACCTGTATTTGACGGTTTATATAAATAAAGAATATTTTGACTTGACTTGGTAGATAGATTCAAAAAATCTAGAGGTACGTACCCAGATTTGAACCCGCACGCCTCGGTAAGAGGCGCATATTCGTACCATTGAGCTTCCACCGCTCTTAAAGAACGTAATATATGTTATATTAATAACTACATACATATGTAATGAACGTAATACAAATGTGGTTATGCAATTTGAAATCGGCCTTAATATAATTGTATAAAGGCGGATTTTAAATTACATATTTATATTACATAATTATTTATAACCCAGTTATACAATTATACATATAATTTTGTTAAAAAACAGCCTCTCAAACCGAAGCCGATTGTACCTTTACATTTATTCTCTCAGCATACAGCTTGTTCGCAAGACGAGTTCATTTTTAATTTACCGGGAACGTGATGAAAAATGTAGGGATCTGCAAAGCATGGCACTTTGTACGGAACACCGGCAATGCAGCTGAACTAAGCTTTAAGCTTCGGGCTGCGGTCAGCCAAGACTGGCATGCCTTTGTCCCTGTGAACAGTGACGGGTTCGGGAATTTCGGTGGATGAGAGGCCGACATGCCAACTTTGTTACTTTTATTGCCTCTATACGAAAGTATTTTTAAGGAACTAGCTGTGCCAGCGGTGTCACCCGCGTTTATGGTTAATATTATAAAGACTATTTCCGTCATACATGATTTCTATGTAACTTTAACCATTAAGGCTGCACACGCGACGGAAGCTTAAAAAATGGAGTAACTTCTCCCGTTTTCCCAACATTTCCCTTCACTACTCTGCTCCTATTTATTAAAGCATGATGAAAAGTATACTATAACCTGCCCAGGAGTATGAAGAATAATTGAACCAATTTTCGTTAAAATCCGTCGAGTAGCTTTTGTTTCTATAAGGAACATACAGACAAACAGACATACAGACAAACAAAAAATTTACTGATTGCATTTTTGGCATCAGTATCGATCACTAATCACCCCCTGATAGTTATTTTGAAAATATATTTCATGTACAGAATTGACCTCTCTACAGATTTATTATAAGTATAGATGAATGTCTAAACGTGAGAGGGCATACAAAAAATATAAACAAACAAAACAATAAAATCTAAAATTGTTTATTCGTTCAAATTACATTTTGAACTAATAAACAATTTCACACACAATCATAATGCCCCGCACGGCAAATGCTTGGCGTTATGAAAGTTAAGGAGACGACATAGAGACATTTTAAAATACTTGCCTCAATTTTTAAGAAAAAACCACGACTGCGAGTTCAGGATAACAGAGAGATAACTAATTTAATTTGTAGTTATTCATCATCTTCCTAGCGTTATGTCCCGTGCTTAGACGGGGTCCGCTTAGACCATGATCCAGGATTTAGCGAGTCTGGTAATTACATTGAAGCGACTGCCGATCTGACCTTCGTAACCCTAAGATAAGGGAACCAGACAATTTTTGAATCATAGTTACAAATCCAAAGTTGTTTGAATTTGCAGGTTTCATCACGATGTTTTCTCTCACCGTCGAACTAGTGGTATGAATATGTACATAGATTTGAAAAATCCAGAGGTACGTGCCCGAGTTTGAACCGGCACTCCTCGGTTAAGAGGCGCGTGTCCTTACATTGAGCTTCCACTGTTCTCTCATTTAAATCTAATTTGTAGTTATTAATAGATATTATATACAGACAAACGAAATTAGTCATTGTGTAAAGGGGGGCGTCGGATGTGCTTTTTTTTATGAAGTTATCTAAAATGGTTCGAAACCTATGGGTTAGACGGAAAAGTGTGAAAGTAGTGTTACCACTTTGTGAAGTAGCTAGCTTGCCGCCAACATAATATCATTAGTAACCTTTTACAACGTAGAAGAACGAAGGGAACAAAGGAAAGAACACAGTAGGTAGGTACATTTTTTTCAGATCATAGACCACCATGAATGTTGAAGAAGCGAGTGAGGTGTGTAAGGATCGTGCCATATGGCGTTCGGTTCTCTCTGCCTACCCCGCTAGGGAAGTGGCGTGAAGTTTAGTTAGTTAGACCAACATGAAAACATTAAAAGCGTTCTTTTAGCCTTCGAAACTAAACGGATATGAAGACAAAACGCAACACTTGTCTAACAAAGAATTTGTTAAAAATAAAACGCACCGCACCGTAGGCCTTGTGTTACAATCGTTCCGTTTTTATTTCGATTTTACGGCTCAAATTATGATTTCACGACACGTCATACAATCATCGATGACGTAAAAGCAGACGCGGTTCTAAACAAGACGTCGTTTGTGACTTTGCTTGTGCTCTGAGGCATATTTAGGATTTGTTTTTATTATCATCATTTTCATCGACTTAGACCATAATGCTAGATTTGACTTTATCCTGGAACAATCCATCATGTTAACCCACAAAGGTTTTTACTCGATTCGATGGCGAAACCAAAAGATGGTTACATTTGTTAGGTAAGTAATGGTCGCTTACTGGTCCAAATTACCATAATTCGTTTAATTAATTTACTAATTTACTGTATTTCTAAAGGAGTATTCATTACAATATTAGGTTTCTGCACTCCTTTATACAAACTTCAACTGTGCCCAATCGCATACTCATTCGTCCGCGTATTTTTCGTAAAAAGGGGTAGGTTCAGACAAAGTTTTTACTGAACGTATTAATATATATATATAGTATGTATTACATATATATATATTTGCACTGACCCATATTTCTCCGTAGCGCCGTAACTAATCCGCTTCCGACAAATGAAGTATTGTTCGAAGCTTACCAATCGATTTTTGTGATTATGGTCCAAATAAGTACTGGATTAACTAACTCGCCATTATCCTAGCGAGGTACCTTTCAGACAGAATCGAGCGCGAAAAGAATAGCTCAGAGACGTTTTGCAATTTTTAGAGAGCAATTTTCTTATTTTTATTATTTTACTAGCAGCGCCCTGCGGTTTCACCCGCGTAGTTCCCGTTCCCGTAGGAATACGGGGATAAAATATAGCCTATGTTACTCGTTGATAAAGTAGCTTTCCATTAGTGAAATAATTTTTCAAATAGGTCCAGTAGTTTCGGAGACTATTCAATGCAAACAAATAAACAATCAGATCATTCCTTTTTATAATGTTAGTTAATTATCATGTTTCAAACTGACAAATCTCCACTTAGTAAAATTTCACTCTCTAAATAGGTTTAAAGCAACCATTCATAAGAAGCAGAATTTCCCCAAAACGGCGTCTAACAGACATCCGATTCGTTAATATTAAATATTGTCTGGTCTTATTCCCGTCTGCAAGGCGCTCTCGCCCACTTATTGCTCACAACTAGGGTTGCCAACTCTAGAATCTGGCTACCAGGACAACACGTGCAAACACTCTAGATTTTTGAGAACAGGATACAAAGACGTTGTCCTGTCTTTTTTTACTTAGTAAAAACTTACTCAGTATTTAAGTATGTCTATCCGTTACCTCGTACTTACAAAACAAGCATGCACGCTTAATTGGATGTGTAAAATTAGAATACTTATTTGTGATGATAATAATAATAATAATTTGTCTTTAAAGGGCCTCTTCGTGTTGGCTTCGGCCCCACGCACGCCTCCCAAAAGTCCGGGACTCTATAGTCCCGAGAAATAGCAAAGTCAGATAAAAATAATAATAATAATTGAGATATTGAAATGGCAGGCGACCGTTATCTTGCTCCAAAGCCCAGTTTTTCTTTCCACAAGAATCCATTGCAATAGCCCATAATTTTGTTACCACCTTATTGCAATAGTGATGCACTAGGTGTTACTACTGAGTGTATTATGTTGGTATACTCAGTAGTAAGATCCGACCGGTGTACTCCATCACACACTCATATTAAAACGTCTCAAGAGGCCTCTACATGTTGGGCCTGTGTCCCCATGCAAGCCTTCCAAAGGACTGGGAAGGTAACACTTCCCGTGATATCCAGAAGGAGACAACAAATAATAATTCAAATTGCCATAAATCAGCTTTTCGTCTAGACCCATGACTTAAGAAATCTAAACCCAAACTGTAAACGAATCCCCGCCAGGACAGACGTCTTTCAAACTAGAACAAATCCTGGGAAACTCGCATGGTAACCCTACGCTTAACTGATCCAATTGTTCAGCTGAACTTTGCTACTTCCAATGATATAACTCAATCATCTACACCCGACATCTTACATTGTCTTGATGTAAGTTCATTATATCATCAGTTCACTGGAAACCTTTAATAGCCTTGCATTGAAGAGTTATAACCGATATAACTTAGGAGACGGTCACAATTCATTAAGAATGTGATCATTAACAACTAGGATTAATATTTACCATCTAACCCAGCCCAGTTTTGTTTTTGTCTGAATGTGGTTAAAGGGGCGTATTGCCCCTTTGACTCTGCCTTCGGGGATTATGGGCGTGATGTTATGTTATGTTATGATTAATATAACTGACTAAATAGTATTCTGTACATTGAAGCGTAGATTAGATAGAGAGTATCTATGACGGACGAGCATGCCGGAAATGGCTATAATGAATGTAGAAGAAGCGAAAGGTATGGGCCAGGATTGTAGCAAATAAAAGGATGTGATCTCTGCCTTCCCCCATGGGAAAAAGCGGTACAGTATTTATGTGCAAATATGTTAAAGTCAAAGCATTCATTTTTTATTTTCTTTTTAAAGTCAAATAAGTTTAAGCTTTAAGAGAAACGGCTTTATTAGATGAATCGGTAGCTCTTTTGCATAATAAGTACATGAAACAATCTAATGTTGGCTGGAACAAATTTTTAGATACTAGCACAAAGGCGGGGTTTATAGTCGAATATGGTTATAGTAAATATATACATACAATAACGCCTGCATCTCGGAAATACAGGCGTAGAATCCAAGGGGCAATAAGCTCCTTGAATCACGTTTAATATAGTAAATACCCCCCACTGCCTCGTTGGTCTAGTGGTAGCTGCCTAAGGACCAAGAGGTTCCGGGTTCAAATCCCGGGTCGGACCAAGAATTTGTGGCTGGTTATTTCAATATTGAAATTACTCACTCAGTAACAACAGCCCGGAGTCAGGAAGTTGGCGGTATAATCACCCCCGTGCCTCGGAAAGCACGTTAAGCCGTTGGTCCTGCGCCTGACCTCTCTCCGGCCATGCCGGATTGCGGTCTCACCGGACTATGAGAATGAAGGAAAAGAGAGTGCACTTGTGTTTGCGCACACACTTGTGCCCTATAATATCTCCTGCGCAGATGGCTAATCCTCGTTGAGATTGGCCGCCGTGACCGATATCAGTTAGGAGGACATTATTATTATTATAATATACTTAGTAAATATTGTCTTTAAAATAAAGCAATAATAGACTACAATGTTGCTTTTGTTCCACGTCCCTTCCATTACCGAGCATAGTCGCGGAGATCCCTGCGGGTCACCGAGCTCGGTAAACAAGATTAAACTCTATTAAATTTCGGCATAAACATTGTTTGAATTTAATTATTGCGACGATCCCTTTGAATGTATCATTATTGTGTAACTTCGACAATACTCGGTTGTATACCTAACCAAGGTCGATGAAATATCCGAGCTATATTGTTTGTGATTTAAAGGGTGCGGTGGTAGCTCAATGGTAAGGACACGCGCCTCTTAACCGAGGAGTGCGGGTTCAAACCCGGGCACGTACCTCTGGATTTTTCAAGTCTATGTACGTATTTATACCACTAGCTCGACGGTGAAGGAAAACATCGTGATCCTGCAAATTCAAAACAACTTTGGATTTGTAACCATGATCCAAAAATTGTCTGGTTCCCCTATTTTAGGGTAACGAAGGTCAGATCGGCAGTCGCTTCAATGTAATTACCAGACTCGCTAAATCCTGGATCATGGTCTAAGCGGATCCTGTCTAAGCACGGAACATAACGCTAGAATGATGATGATTGTGGGTGCTTTAAAAATTTCTTCATACGTTTATTCTTTATTAGAACTAGAAGTCTGATTATTTTATTGACTACTCAATGCTATGCGTACACAAAACTTATTGAAATTGTGGCTACTATATGCATTTTTAAGTAGTGCAGAGCAAGGGGTGTGGGTTCAAACCCTGGATTTTTCAAATCCATGTTGGCATTTCATATCCCAGTTACTAGTATGCTAGACAATGAATATTCCTCGCCTACCCCGCTAGGGAAGTGGCAAGTTTAGTTAGTTAGTTTTAGTTAGTAAGTTGTATATCGTTAAACAACTTCTGCCCCGGCTTTATATAATGAATATAAAACAATATGAAACTCTACGTATAAAAAATCCTCTTGAATCGTTCTATCTACTCGTATAAGTAAAAACTGCATCAACATCTCTTGCGTTGTTTAAAAGATCTCATCGAACAGACATAAGCAGCAACTTTGTTCTATGTATATCTATAGATCCTACGAAATATATATACATATCTAAATTACATAGAATAATCAAAATAGAATTCCCATCAATTCATCAAAGACGGATACAGATTCCAAGTGAAAAGTTTTATCCAAGAAAATATTACGTCGATTTCCTGGCAACCGGACTACAAAGATTCAAAAACCCATGAAAATAGCTCAACAACTAACCACGTATAATCTTAAAACCATCAAATTACTTATCAAACCGCCGAAAGATCAGAGATTCGTATCAAGGTTAAAATGTTTTCCGTTGGTAATCGTGCGTAGCGTCTGCAGAGTCCTCACCTCGGTCGGTGTAAACAAAGCGAATAATTTATATATTTGCTCTGATGCAGCCAAGGTTGATAACCAGATATCGTATGATGTGAGGTTTATTTAATTTTTCTGCGTGGATCTTCCGACGTGGGATGGATGGAAGATTTCAGCGGTTTCAGGGATCCGGGGTTAAATGATTAACAACACTTTTCCTAGATTTTAGTGATCTCTATATCTGTGAAGGTAACATGCTAGCATATGTCACTAGTTTTTTTTTTCTGTCATTAAAGGGGCAGAAAACCAATTTAACTACATTTAGCCAATAATAAAACTGGACTGGGTTAAACAATTTTTTTTTCAAAAAGTGTCTAGCTAGTCGCCTACACAATTACATACCCAAAACACGATATATTAGTCGCCTTATACGAAATTCTAGGCAAGGACCACAGTTGGCATATCCTTTTAAGTCCCAGACCAACTTGAGACCATTATCTATTTATCTGTCCACTATCTTAGTTACGGAACCAAAGATCCGTAAAGCTGATTCACGCTTGACGGCTTTTTATTAATGTCTGGACTGATATCTAAAGACGGCTATTTCCGTTTAAAAATACAAAACGCACTACACGTGATTGTAAATGTACTGGAAAGGAAAATATCTGGGCGTTTCTTTTTTTTCGCGTCTGACACAAAATAAAACATGGCGGGTGGAATTTGAGACATTCATGTTCTTGTTTTGGTTTTTTGTAACTTTAAATAAATGCACAGACTTTTATGTTGAAAACAGACGTCGAGTTTTTAAGATCTTTTCATCCGACTGCGGAAAATCTAAATGTATGACGCTTTTGTGGATCTTGTTTAAATATATGTGTAGGGTATAGGGGTTAAAAGAAAACTAATCTCTTCTCGGTGAATTTCTTGTATTGTTAAAATACTTTTACAAATAATTATTTAGAGCGACGTTCGAATTACGTCTTAATCCTTTCATCGTTTCTAGCAGACTCTTCGTCTCTCGCTCCTTCACTCATTCGTCGTATCTCACTCTTTTGTTCATTCTTCTCATTCATTCGCCTTACGTTCCATTTCTCTCAACACCCACATATGTAGGATTATATTTTGTATATGTTTTTATATACGTACATGTTTATGTAGTTTATATGTTACATAAGTTCTATAGCGTCTAAGCTTCTTATCCGATTTAAAGTAACGAGGTTATAATAGATTTGTATGGTCCGGGGAAAGAAAATGAGACACTTGTCAGAGCACATTATTTCTTTAAATTGTTATTTCGTAATCCAATTTTAGTTTTAAAATTTTACATTTTAGGCTTAATAATTTGGTATAATGCCTGTTGTAGGGTGCAAATCCCAGTTTCCGCTACAAATAATAATTAATGACGCAGATCAAGCTGACAAAAAATAACATTTTATTTACTATCTTGATCTTTGTAGTAGCAATGCTTGCGAAAGTTTTAAATAAAAAAACTCATCGTAAACTTTAATATCACAACCTCGCTGAAAGTCAACGTAATCTAAATAAAATATGAATTCAGCGATGACAATTCGCTCCATTACTGCATTGCTCATTTATATATGAGTCTGTCTGTCTGTACGTCATGAATAATGAACTGTTTCTCATGTGGTATGTTTTCTGTTTCAATCCGCATGTTGTCAATACGTCCACGACTGTTATTTATGAAGACAAAGTGAAACATTTTGTAAGCTTTGTGATTACCAGATCACCGTCCATGTGGTGATCACATCGTGTCAATAAATGTCTATTGAATAGAAACATGTCCAAGAATAAGATCGTATATAGTAGACACAAAAGCAATCAATAACGTACTTTTTATTAACTGTAAAATTAGCCCGTTGAGACTCGGGACGACAAAGCAGAAGGTATGAGGGCTCTATTAAAGATACAAATAGTGTTGGCCCGCATTGTAGAAGTTTCTAGAGAGAAGGAGAACTGTATAGCAATGCGATTCTTTACTTGGTCTTCTACCTGAAATTTCATGTTGGTCTGGGACTTAAAAAGAACGTGCCAACTGTGTTTCTTGCCTAACATGTTGTAAAAGGCTACTAATGGTATATCGGGTTTTGGGTATGTGATTGTGTAGGCGACGAGCTAGCCACTTGTCACTACTTTTTCACAATTTTCCATCTAACCCAGCTCATTGTCCAATGTTGGTCTGGGACTTAAAAAGAACATGCGAACTGTGGTTCTTGTCTAGCATGTCGTAAAGGACGACTACTGGTGTATCGGGTTTTGGGTATGATTGTGTGGACGACTGGCTAGCCACTTGTCACTACTATTTCACGATTTTCCATCTAACCCAGCCCAGTTTTGTTTTTGGCTGAGTGTGGTTAACCTGCCTGCCCCTTCGGGGATTGTATGATGTTATGAATGTTTTCTACCTGAATTTGACCATGAAAAAAATAGGCCAGAAAGGGAAGCTATTGATTAAATCCAGAGCATTTCATGGTGATTTTTAAAATCTATGCGCCTCATCTTATATCTACATACTTAATAATATTTAAAGCTGAAGAGTTTGTATAAATGAGCTTATCAAAGGAACTACCGCTCCGAATATAAAAATATTTTTGTGTTGTACAGTTCATTTATCGAGGAAGGCTATAGGCTATATAACGTTAACCATAAACGCGAGTGAAACCGCGGGCACAGCTAGTACACAATAAGGAAGTTTAAATTTCCTTAGATTGTATTTAATCTTAAAATATTGTCGGGTGGCAATCCCTCCGCATAATAAACCAACTCACGCTTAACATATATATTCGTACGCTTAGTAGCCAAATGAGACAAATAAATTACTGAAACCACTTACATTCGTGTTAATCACTGCAATTTATCTTTTACAAGTCCAGTCTTTTATCTGAGGGATTGGCCGGAGAACTGGGATTGGGTAGGCCTGGAGATACGAGTTGAAATACTTACACCAATTATCATATTTGTGTACAATTCGATATATATATCAATGGGAAAACGTTTCATATATTTGGTCTCTAGGAACATAAGTCATAAATTTCTAGTTACATACATACATACATTACACGCGCATAATCCCCGATAGGGTAGGCACAGTCAAAGGGGCAGCAGGCCAGATAAAACCGGGCTGGGTTAGATGGAACATTGTAACAAAATAGTGACAAGTTTCTGGCTCGTCGCCTACACAATAACATACCCAAAACCCCATATACCATTAGTCATCTTTTACGACTTACTTTATCGTCTTTTTTACTAGGCAAGAAACACAGTTGGCAGATTATTTTTAAGTCCCAGACCAACATGGGATAATGGGCTGGGTTAGATGGAAAATTGTGAAAAAGTAGTGACAAGTGGCTAGCTTGTCGCCTACACAATCACATACCCAAAACCTAATGTGTACATTTGGCAGATTCTTTTTAAGTCCCAGACCAACATGGAATAAATGTCAATCTAAAAGAAATAAATATTTGTTTATTAGATATATTTTTCTATAGTGTTGCCCTTTGGATACTTGGATAAAAATTTATCTCGTACCTTAAGATTAGTCAGTATTTATGGTATTGTACCCAAAAAATCCAAAATCCATGATCAGAATATTTAATTAAAAAAATCTCGCGTACCTACCTTTTCTTGATCATTTTATATTAGATACTCTTGTTATCCCGCAATTTATCCTATACAATACTATTATTAAACAAATACAATACAATAAATTATAATACACAATTTGCTTTGATGGAAATCTGTCAGTGAGAGCCATCGCTTAATTTATTATAAATAAAACCAAATTAAAAGTCATCCAAAAACTCGTTCATAAATACAACAATAAGTAATTCGTTCCGTGAATTTCTCTCGATTTTTTTTATTAGCACTCATTAAAATTTTACAGTTATGGTCTCTTCAGGGCTCCCCGCCCTGGGTCTAGGACAATATATGGTGAAATGGCTGAAGTCGGCCGGTGCATTCCGCTTCCGAGCGCACCGGAATAGATGCACGCGAGTGACCCCGCGCACGCGCATACTTCATAGCGTTGCGCAACGCACTTCACGATAAAGTCAAGTATTTACAATAAATATACATATAATATTGAAAAGGTACATATGATAAGAATTTAATATAAAAGTAATGTAGGCAGGAGAATCACAAATGCACGTCGCGTCGTAATGACAACTAATGGTAATTACTTTTTCAGAATTTAACACCTAGCCCAAACTAATTTTATTTTTAGGCAGAAGTAGTTAAAGCAGCCTGCTGCCCCTTTGACTCTGCCGACAACTGAAGACAAGTTGGTTTTACTTAATACTGCTGGACTTCGCATCGAACCCAGAGAGCGTAGTCGCAGGTTTTTATTGAATAATATTAAAAGTGACAAACAAGCATATGGCTTACCTGATTGTAAGCAATACGGTAACAGCATCCCACATATATATGTATAGATCTACATTCATAACCCACGATCAAAGGTATTCCATAAGCCTATTTTGTAAATCCGCATGCTGTAGGTAACTAGGTAATTTGAAGATCCTGGAAATTTCCCACTACAAAACTTGAACTTATGTGGAAAAAAATTGCAATGGCCATTATTAAAAGCCATTTCTATCTATATGCAACCGTTAACTATGTCAAGAACACATATCAGATGTTGTTATCGATGCCAAGCACCCATTTCGCTTCTGAACAGCCGGTCACACAGTGACAAAGATATGAACTTATTTTCATTGATGACAGTCATCATTGCGACATGTCGAGACGAATGTTTAACGATCGTCATCATTAAACATTCGACATTATGAGCACTAAAGAATGGAATTTGGCGGGGGCTGAAGATTCGAGAGCCCTGTAACTTTGGAGCCTAGGAAAAAATAAAATTTTATTTTTACCAGTGGCTATGTCCGCGTAGACATCGTCCACAATACCTACAAGTAAGAGTTACGTCTTTTGGAGGAAAAATATGATCAACACATTCAATATACATAAATGTGAATTAATTTAACTGGCCTGAGAAGTAATTTAAAGGTTACTAAGATCTGTTAGAATTAATGTAATAACCGTCATTATCTAGGACATTAGGAACGGGACAACACTAGGATCTTTTTTATTATCCAACTCGCTGTGCCAGCGGTGTCACCCGCGTTTATGGTTAATATTATATAGACTATTTCCGTCATACATGATTTCTATGTAACTTTAACCATTAAGGCGACGGAAGCTTAAAAAATGGAGTAACTGCTCCCGTTTTCCCAACATTTCCCTTCAGTACTCTGCTCCTATTGATTGTAGCGTGATGAAAAGTATACTATAACCTGCCCAGGAGTATGAAGAATAATTGTACCAAGTTTCGTTAAAATCCGTCGAGTAGTTTTTGTTTCTATAAGGAACATACAGACAGACAGACAAAAATTTTACTGATTGCATTTTTGGCATCAGTACCGATCACTAATCACCCCCTGATAGTTATTTTGAAAATATATTTCATGTACAGAATTGACCTCTCTACAGATTTATTACAAGTATAGATTAAATAAAATAATAAATTCTCCAGACTGACACCCAATTCCCTAGTCCCAAACTAAGCTTGTGCTTGTGCTATACTATACTTAGTGAACGGATAGACATACTCAAATATGTTTATAAACATGCATGACTCGAGTACAAATGTCCATGTTCACACGAAACCATTGAACCCGCGGCCCTCGGTTTCGTGGCCAGGGTCTCTAACCACTCGACCAACGGGCCAGTCAAATTGGTGAGAGTCTCGCTGAATCTAACTCCGAATTTTATATCCACCCATCAAAACTTTCATACATTTATGTACCATTCTAAATCCTAGGTCCACTTGGACCTATAGCTTAGGTTTAACGATATTAGTAATTAATAAAGGGACTGGCAACCTACCTCCCAAATCCATAGACAGGGGACTGAGTAAATTGGATCATGATTACTCATCCCTGGGCAGGTTAAATTTCTCCTCTATTAATATAAACAAATACATACATACATAACATCACTCCCATCATCCCCGAAGGGCTAGGCAGAGTCAAACACATATGTTTAAAAAGACCTTAAGTACGTGTTCAGCATTGAACCAACACGCCTCGCATATGATTACCCACTCAGATACCACCCCTTCTGATGTACATACTTGAAATAAAACGATTACGAACCTCCCTTATTAAATTCGCGGTGGAATGCCATTCGACATTTACTTTCGGACTTCTGTCCCCAGACAAGTCCGCAATGCAGTCTGTCACAAAACGCTTACGCCCGCCTACAAGGCTCTGTCAAATCACTTAAATACAGTATGCAAACAAAGGAATCTCTGCTAATACTAGGATTCGAAGCCAGATAATACTGATGATAATGGCATTATAACTAGAGTAGTAATGCCAATCCCGCTAGGGAAGTGCCGTGAAATTTAGTTAGTTAAACAAAACATCACGCCCATAAAGGGTATGCAGAGTCAAAGGGACAGTAGGCCCCTTTAACCACATTCAGCCATACATAACATATTCATACATACATAACACGCCCATAATCCCCGAAGGGGTAGGCAGAGTCGAAGGGGCAGCAAGCCAGATAAAACTGGGCTGGGTTAGATGGAAAATTGTGAAAAAGTAGTGGCAAGTGGATAGTTTGTCGCATACACAATCACATACCCAAAACCCGATATACCATTAGTCGGCTTTCACGACATGCCAGGCAAGAAAGACAGTTGGCACATTCTTTTCAAGTCCCAGACCAACACGGGACAAATTTTAGTTAGTTAGTAGTAATGGGACTGAACGCAATTTACATTAGGTAGTACCTAATGTAAATTAGGTTAGGTTATAACGTTTCCGGAGGTGCAGTGGCTGTATATGCAATGCCACTGTTCATAGTACCTCTGATACGGCGATGAGGGGTACCGCGGTGTTTTAGTGAGTATACCCGGCCACTCATCCTGGCCGAAGCAGGGGCCCCCAGGAGTCCCACATACTACACCCCCCCCCCCCCCCGGGTAGGGTGACGGTACGTAACGCATTTCACCGAAAAGAAAAGGTAGTAGGTACCTACGTGAGCATTCAAAACTTTAAGCTGTTGAAACGAAAGCTGTTGAATTTTATTTAACTAAACGTTGACGTTTAATTAAATAAAATTCTTCGCGAAAATCTTTTTTTTTTCATAGCATATATGTAGTTAGCTGAGTGAACTAAAGATCTTCTAACAAGACAAGCTCGATGGCACATGCGGTAGTGACCCTGCCCCATGCGCCAAGAGTTGTGGGTTCGATCCCCACCCAGGACAAACATTCGTGTTATGAATACTTGTGTTTGTTCTGTGTCTGGGTGTTAATAACCAATATTTAAGTATATATTTGTAATACCACTGTTGATTCTGATATCCGTAACACAAGTGCTCAAGCTACTTACGTCGGAGTCAGATCAATGTATGTGATGTAGACGGATATTTATTTTATAAAAAAAATAAAAAACTACAAATTGTAAGTAGGTACATTGCCCGCCTAATGACTTCGAAGAGACAGATTCTTGATGAAAAAAAAATACAAAAAGACGACGACAGAAATCTTTGTTTTCCTAAGTCTCTTCCACAACAATATAGTAATTTGCCAACACACACATCAGTTAAACACATGTTCACTCCCACCCAATCTTTGAAATAGACACGTGCCAATAATAATATCGGCCCGTTACTGATTCGGTGACAACTGGCTAGATACCACACCAGTGACCGTTGGAAACGCCCCACTTGTCTATTTCTGTCACAGACACAAATACCGCGGGTTATTCTGATATTAACACAAATATAAACAACCTACTGAAAAAAATATGGAAAGTTTTCCAACAAACACGCACGGTTATGAGGACTGAATAAATATTAAAGATGATAATTCTGTTTCCATTCATACGACGGTTTTATGATGGAGTTTCGTGTTGAACATAAAACTTCAGCTGAATGTTGAATGTGTCTGAACAATTTAAAAGATGTATGATCCAATTTTTCATTTCATACTTTATATAATTTGATAGTCATCTGAATATTGTCTTGCAAACATAGAGTAGAGATACTTTTTCTCTGCTTCAAAAAATATCTTAGTAGACCGTGTTGGTCTGAGACTTAAAAAGAATGTGTCCACCGTTTTCCAAGTAAATTGTAAAAGGCGACTAATGGAGAGAGGCTTACATTTGAATGTGAAAAAAACAAAGATTATGGTATTTGAAAGAGATGAAACCAGAACGGATACAAGGATAACGGTTGATGATGTAGTGCTGGAACAGGTGAATGAAATTGTATATCTAGGATCTGCATTTAGTAGAGATGGAAGGTACTCCGCTGATATAGAAAGAAGAGTGGATACAGGGAATAGGGTGAATGGAGCGTTAAGAAAACTTCTAGGCAGTAAAGCCTTAAGCCAGAAGATCCAGCTCGCTATACACAATGCGGTGCTGATTCCTACGCTAACATATGGAAGCGAGAGTTGGGTATGGCAGAAAATGCATGAAAGTAAAATAAACGCGGTCGAGATGTGTGCGCTGCGTTAAATCTGCGGTGTATCGCTTACAGACTGCGTTCGGAATGATGATGTAAGAAAGAGAGTCGGTCTGAAAGACAGCGTCGGAGTCAAGGTAAGAAGAGGCATGCTCCGGTGGTTCGGACTTGTGGAAAGAATGGATGACGAAAGATTGACTAAACAAATATACAATGCGAAAGTGGAAGGATGTAAGAGCCGCGGAAGGCCCAAGCTCACCTTCCACGACCACATTGGTCGTGTATTAACAGATGGTGATGTTAAGAGTCATAAAAACCGTAGAGCTTGGATCATGAATGTTCAAGAGGTAAGGTGTGTAACGATCGTGCCATATGGCGTTCGGTTCTCTCTGCCTACCCCGCTAGGGAAGGGGCGTGAAGTTTAGTTAGTTAGTTAATGGTAAATTGGGTATTGGGTATCATCCGATGAATTTGCCACGGGCCTCGAACGGTATAGTTACGCCACTGCGACGGGCTGACCATTTGTCACTACTTTTTCAACATTTTCCATCTATTCTTAAACTTAAACAAATCAGAGGATATTTTAAAGATTACAGCTTAAAGTTAACACTAGCTTATACACACGTACTCACACATTCATACAAACACACACACACGCACATACACACACACATTCGAACTCCCACACACACAAACAAACTCACATCTTATTTGCGCATTACTTTTAAACCTACTTGTTATTAGATATCAATTTACCTTTCCCGAGTTTCTTTGTGTTTTTATTTTTGTAATTTTTATGTTTTTTTGTCTCTTTTATATGTAGACGACTATAAGCCGCATTATAATTGTTATCTTTAATGTAATGATTCCCACGATACAGGCCCAGCCTAGTGTGGGGGCCATAGAATTACACCTAAACTGGCTTCTTTCTGTGTTTTTGTCAAATAAACAATTTTAATTTTATTTATTTTTTTATTTATTTTGGCCAAAAGTGACTAAAGGCCTTTATGTTACGATACGATACGATACATTATGTTACGATAAGATAAGCAGATACGCAGAGTCGTGACTCTGCTTATCGGTTATAATCAGAGTCCTGACTCTGCTTATCCCTTTAAAGATTGCAGGTAGGATGTTAATGTGTTTCTTAAACGTCTGCTACTCAGTCAGCAAAAAAACATTTGTTGCATTCATTAAACACTACTAACTTTTCCATCAACTCACGTGCTAAATTCTGCAAAACAAAACTCATTCGTTTATCATTTACATAAACGTTTCAGAGCCAGTATTCTAACCACAACCCTATACCGTACATATCATATTATTACCCCCATTTATAAGCCCATAATACACCCCAAGACCACATGCGTCTTATGAATGAGCCAATTTATGCCCACTGAATACCAAAACAAGGGAAATCGATTACAAAACGATGTAATACATCAGACGAGTCGAGGAATTCTTGGAAACGTATGCCAAAATAAACTGTAATCCAAAGGTATAAGGTTCAGCTGAATTGGGACAAATGTGTGATATTTATCTACTTACGAAGATGTGTATTAATAAAAGTGATAGGGATTTCTGGAGAAGATAAAATGATTGGCTGTTGTGGACCAGTGAGGAATTTATTTTGGAGATAAGTAATAATGAAACGGTATTTCATTCTTGCTCGTGTGTATTATAAATCCGTCAGATTGTTGCTTTTTGACTTCTTAAGCACATAACCGAATGAGACAATTTAGTATGCTGACATTTTGAACCCAAAGAAATAACAAAGAATACTTTTTATTGCGAAAGAATTTGTTAATTCAATAATTTATTTAACAGACCAAATTCAATCCGAGCTACAAATACAAATAATCAATATTTATCAGACAACATCACACATCACATCAATTTCATTCCTGAGTACGCTTAAGGACTTATTTTGGAATTCCAACCAATGTAGGTAAGTACAACAAATACCCAGACCTGACTTATGTACCGAAACAAATAGTAATTTAATAATAATCTTGCTACGGGAACCAAACAGAGCCTCTTGCACTCTTCGCGAAGTCTGAAGTGCGACTTATTCAAGTCTTCACTGACTCACCAATTCACATCGATCGGTTTCTCAAACAAAGCCGGCTTTAAGGGCACGCTCTGGTCAACCCGGTAGCTAAATATACCTTTTGCCGGAGAACTAAATATGTTATAAAGATACCCCACATAACAGTATAAAACTATACAAAGAACCCTTCTCTTGGATCACTCTATCAATTAGTGAAAACCGCATTAACATCACTTGCGTTGTATAAAAGATCTAACCGAGCAGACAAAAGCGCGACTTTGTAACTATGTAAAGATATGCATTGTTAGGAGATTGAGAATCGGTGTGCTAGTCTCATGGACTAGTAAAAAAACATGGACTCCGCGCTGTCATACTACGGCGTTTAGTCAGTCTTATGCATGAATACCAGATATCATTTGGAGCGCTTTTGTCAATGTGTGAAGTAAGTTGGAGCTGTGCAGATATCTAAAGGTTCAGTTAGTGGCGTGGAGTCCTTCTTTTTTTACTAGTCCGTGTCTTGTCTGAGCATTTCTTTTTTTCCTATTGCATCCAAATACACACTCCTCTTAAAATCCGTGACTAATGCATTTCTTTTCGTGTTGAAATGTTGACATCTGTTTTTATTGCTGTTGTAATGTCGCCAAGTATTATTTATAGGTAATTTCGTGTCGCTCTCGTAAAATTTCAACTGAATGACTCCGATAACGTAAACACGAAATATCTGGTTTTAAATCGTAAATTGGGTCCTTGTTTTTTTAATTCTGTTAGTCATCTTCCAACGGGTATGTCCTATTTGATTGTTTGCTTGGACCATAATGCTGGACCTAAGTAGTTACCGGCTTAACATGGAAGCGGCTGCCATCTAGCTTGCATAAGCTTTAGGTATGGGAACTCAAATTGAATCATGGTTTCACATTAACTAACTTAACTTCACACCACTTTTCTAGCAGAGTAGGCAGAGAGATCCTTACACACCTCAGTCGCCTCTTCAACATTTAAGATTATTTTCATACAAGCTGTACGGTTTTTATGACTCCTAACATCACCTTCTTTACACATTAACAATGTAATAATAATTTGTGCGCCTAGTATAGAAGAACCAGATAGATTAGATCATTCGTACACATTCATAATGTTAATAGGGATGAATTTACACGCCGTAAAAGAAGTACTATAAATCCATACTTAAATTCCTAGAAAAACCTAGAAGTTCTGATATTTATACCATTCACATTAGACAAGTCTACCGTAGACCTACTGCTTACCTTTCCTTCAAAAATCCTTATGTAATACATTCACAAATTCAACGTTTCAATCAAAATATGGTTTCCGATTGTGAATATCTAACTGCAGTTCACAACTAGACTTCAAAACGAGTAAATCAAACATCCCCGCTTTGATATCTCGACTACGTTTGAAACACAAACATTTTTCTTGTACCATTAATTTGTTCGCATCTGTATGTGTTTCGTGAAGTTTTATTTTGCTAGTTACGTCCCTATGTATATTTTCATAAACCTCATATTCCGTTTCGTATGGTAGTGTTGGGAGTTTAGGGATGAGTTTCATATCGATTAATGTTTCTTTTTCGTCAACCTATATTCTCTTTATAATTTTATTATGCGATCGAAAATGTACTATTAAGATAGCAACTATCACATCTGTTATCAAACTCAGCATATTTTCGGACATCTTTATATCACAGAAGAATTAAAAATATTGTAATACATTTTGAATTACTCTCAATTGTTACACTTAAACATGTAGTATATATATGAAACCATATCTTAAAAGACAAATTTGACCTAGATCTCATTGTCAAAGTCCTAGTCTAAACCATTTATTACCTTTTATTGATAATGATACTATAATTAAAAGTAAGTAAAATAATCTCTGCTCAACAATGAACCAACAAAGAAAATGAGTCATAAAAAATTCAGTATTTTTTTTTGCGTGGGCTAGATGTCCTATAACCAAATTTACAGTGCTTTGAATCTATGAGCCATCAATGCAGACTACGTGTCATTACAATAATAGGCGCTGTCTCAAATGCATCTTTTATCATGAGTCTTAATGTTCAATTAATAAGCCCTGTCGTTTCGATTAAAAATATTGTCTGGTTGTGTCATCCCGATAGCAACACATTTATTCGATAGCATCGCCAATGATGCCAGAAAGTGCACAGTGGAATTCCATGATGGCATCTAATATACCTACCTCACTAGTTTTACCGTCATGCGTAGGTATGCTGAGACAAAGATAGATATGGATGAGCAGGCAGATGTAGACAGACAGAGACACCCAGTGACAGACAGAGACAGACAGGGTTGGACAGAGATGGACAGAGACAGACAAAGACAGAAAGACACGTATGGAGATAGACAGAAACAAACAGAAAAAGCCAAAGATAAATAGATATAGGTATAGATAGACATACAAAGTTACTTTCACATGTATTAAAGATTATCTAAATTCAATTAGGTACACATCGATGGTCCCGGATGGTGTACATCACTAGGTGTTTGTAAACAGAGCCGCGTTATGAGCATCGTATGGGAGCAAGGCCGCTGTCCGTATTTACGGGCCGCCATGTTGCAACGGCGACGGGTCAAGTTTGTGGAAACGTTACGAACGATCTGTCCCATGTTGGTCCGCGACTTCAAAATAATGAGACAAATGTCCCTTGAGTGGAAATGATACGGATAATATGTTCTATGTTGGTCTGATGAATCGAGATTTAGAAAGAATGTGCCCACTGTGTTCTTTGACTCGTCGTAAAGGGCAAATAAAGTGTATTGGGTTTTGGATATGTAATTGTGTAGGCGACAAGATAGCTTGTCGCTATCAAAATTGCACATGGAAAGGCCACAGATTACTGAATAGTTACTACGTAAAGGCCCACTCCCACAGTTAACGTAAATAGAACTTTATTACTTAATAAATGGGTACAAAATACCCTGTGGGGTTGTTGTAAACGAATACCATGGCACGCAAGGCCGCTTGTCGGTCTGCATGTTTACCCAAACACCATGTTGGGGTGGACGTTTCGTGAAGTCAACTTTGTACAGAAAGCCAAACGATATATATTTTATTGATCCACCTTGAAGGTAAGATTCATGAGGATTTCAACATTAATCCCAACGTCTTATGTTGATGCACAGTTCAACATGGGACGTTAAAATGAAATGAGTCCTTGAAAATCAAAAATCAAATACCTAATAAGAAATGCAATCTTGTGATGATGGGACGGATCACAGGATTGTAATCCTGAGAAATCACATTGTGGCAGGTTATCGCAACCAAAAGATGTAACCAGTGGCGGATTTACAATCTTGGCCGCCCTAGGCCCTAGGGCATAATTCTCAGAACTAAAGCATTGTCACTTAATTTTTATTACGATTGGCCGCCTCTAATGTCTGGCCGCCCTAGGCCCGGGTCCGCTGGGCCTTAGGGTAAATCTGAGAGTGGATGTAACCAATAAATTGATAGTTTAATCGACAAAAAAAAACGACAAGCATTTCCGCGTATCAATGCTCGTGGAATTCGGTCAAAGAGACTTTATCACGATGCATCCAGCGTATTTATAAAGTTCAAATTCTAGGCGTGCCAAATTTCATCGCAATCGTTCGGTTAGGTCTAAACTTCAGTATTTTAGACCTAACGACGTGACAGACTCAATTACTTTCACATTCATAATATCTTTTAGAAATCATCGAAACACGATCCATCAAAACCCTAACCGATATCTCAGCAAGTGATATCGTAAACAGCACAGTTGGCAAGACACAGCATCTCGTGAAAAGTAAGATAACTCAGCATCACTTGAAACGCCGCCAAAGAGCGTAGAACAATCGCGTATCAATGGAGCTGGCGTAGGAAAATAAACGGCAGCAAGCTGTTAGCACGTCTCAGATTTAGAAGCTGGTTTGTTGTTTAACCGACAGAAGAGAGTGCCATCTTGTATTGGGACTTAAAAATAATGTGCCAACAATCCTTGACTAGCATGTCGTAAAAACGACTAATAGTATATCGGGTTTTAGGTGTGTGATTGTGTAGGCGACTTGTCACTTTTCCTACTTAAGTAACTAACTAAATTTCACGCCAGCGGGGTAGGCATAGAGAACGCCATATGGCACGATCTTTACTCACCTCACTCGCCTCTTCAACATTCATAATCCTTTTCATACAAGCTCTACTAGTTTTTATGACTCCTAACATCACCCTCTGTTACCTGTCACCTACCACCTACCACGACCAATCTGGTTGTGGTAGGTGGTAGGAGCCTGGGCCTTCCACGGCTCCTACATCTTTCCGCTTTCGCATTGTAAGTATATCTTGACTTTGCCTATACCCCTTGGGGGATTGCGAGTGTGATGTTATGTTTTATTTGTTTGTTTATAAGTAATACTAGCTGATCTTGTAATACATGATATAATCGTAAAACCTTGGGTTCAGTACTTCAGTGGCGGATTGAAATGCATAAGCGGTGTTTAATATCCAGTACCTACGTCATGTTTATATATGATAGAAAGAAGGTGAGTGACCTTATACACCGTAAAGTGCATTGATCGTTCGGAAAACCGCAATGTGGTGCATTCGATTCCGAGAATATCGCGATATGTCGATTGCTTTAGCGGAGGCGCCGACAGTCAAATGCGGTTCGGGAGAAGCGGCTGTTGAATGGGAAATGAGGAATGTTCAATTTCAGACGTCTCGTAACGATACCTATACCCAGTGGCGGACTAAACGGGGGGCGGAAGGGGCGGTCCGCCCCGGGCCTTAGGCGGTGAGAGAGGTAGAGGAGCGAAGAGGTAGAGGAGCGAAGAGGTAGGCGAGTCCGAGGAGCAATAAAGCTCCTAATGAAATGTGTACTCACCCAGTTCTCACAAAGGGTAAGCCGTATCAACCACATTAACCCAAAAATTTAAATTCAGTTGGGTTAGTTGGAAAATTGTGAAAAGTTGTGAAACTATTTACTTTACATACTCTTTATCATTCACTACTATACTACACTATCTTGTGATCTTGTGATCTTGCTACAACCAGCTCAGTTTACAGATCTCGGAACCATTCGATCGTGTTTAATTGACGCGCTATTAATGAAACTTCCTGCGGCGAATGTGTGCGCCTACACATGTTTTCACATCGCTATAGCATTCACAGCGTAGTATAGCAACGTGTGTACTGAGAATGGAATAAGTAGATATGAGGCGGCTAAGCCCATCAGACCCGTCAGAGGCCCCAGTCTGTATCGGGGCCTCATATAATTTTCATTCGAGCTATGAGAAAAGTTACTAGTGATGTTGCCCACCCGAAATTTAAAATTACAGGGAGTACTAATCAGGTGTATTTCGGGGGCCTCCTAGAATCAGAGGCCAGGGACTACCCGCCCTTTTTACCTCCCAGTTAGTCTACCCCTAAAGTAGACACAGTACAAAAGAGAGTGTAGATGAGCAATGAGTCCCTTAAACGGTATTTATCCAAAAATAAAATTGAATTGTATAAGGCGGAAAAAGCGACGAGCTACCCACTTATGTACGACGTTTACATACTTAGTTACCACGGGCTAGTAAAAAAAGAAGGACTCCACGCTATCATACTATAGCGTGAAGCCACGTTTATGCATGTGTGTGTGAGATACTTATGGATACCAGATATCGGATATCCGTCATTTGGAGCACTTATTATGTCAATGTGTAACGTAAGTTGCGTGTCAAGTTAGAGCACCTGAGGAGCTTCAACGTCTAGTTAGTGGCGCGGAGTCCTTCTTTTTTTACTAGTCCGTGTTAGTTACAAACCCAATACCTAGTACGCCATTCATCGCCTTTTACGATGAGTTAGACAAATAACACAGTAGGTACATTATTTTTGATTCTGACCAACACGGGCCAAAACATACTTACCGTTGTACTCGTATATGCATCCCAATCAATCTGGCACGTTGCAAATCGCATTAAAATTGTTTGTTGTCCGTAAGTACGCGGATAATCGCGAAAACAGACGCGCTGACGTAATTGTTTAGCAATAAAAGCGGGAACGGGGCGCATTTTAATCATCCCGACGTCTCCAGTACGCAAAACCGGACCTCTTAACTATATTAATGGATATAATCGATGAATTTTACTATCCTCGTAACGAGCCGCTGCGCGCAGCGAAGATGTAAGTGAAACTAATATCTTTTTACTACTTACATTCTCCATATTACGCGTTCGTTTCGGAAACTCTTAACCCTCAGCGCAAAAGTGGGAGAGTTTTTCTAATTCGGTTTGCGAATGTTATTTGTAATACAAGTTTTTGTGGGACTATTGTATGAGCTTATACAAATAAAACGGTGATTTGGAGGTGGGGACTTCTAATCATGATGTAAGTAATATTTTTTTAACCGTTCAGCTATTTTTTAAAGTACAACTTTTAAGAATGCAGATTTTGTTACACTGAGAGTTGATATATTTATGGTTAAAAGTAGTGTTGCCGCTCGATAGGTCAATATCGATAGTTGTAGAAAATCAGTAGTATCGATAGTCTATCGATACTGCAATACTATCGGTGAACAGCAATACTACCGGTAGTATCGATAGTTTCGAGCACTGCCAACCAATAAATTATCGATAGTATCGATACTATCATTAATTAAGTTCATAGGTTGGCAGCAATCTAAACAATCGATGCTATCGATAGTATTGCTGTTTACCGATTGTATTGCACTAACAGAGACATAGATACTATCAATTGTCCTCTCGATCGTATAGATGATTTTAGCGTTTACTATCGATTGCAAAACTATAGATTATTCGGCAACACTAGTTAACAGTAATTATACAGGTAACTATCCTTCGGGGACATGTATTTGTTCTGGGTGACATAGCTTCATGACCGGTTCAGTTGTTCCTTAAGTTATGAAAACGTAAGAAAAATACTTTCATCAGGATTTAGCGTGTTTGGTAATTACACGCGACTGCCGCTCTGACCTTCGTAACCCTAAGATAGCGGAACCAGACAATTTTTGGATCATGGATACAAATTCAAAGTAGTTCGAATTTGCAGGTTTCATCACGATGTTTTCCCTCACTGGCGAGCTAGTGGTATAAATACGTACATAGATTTAAAAAATCTAGAGATACGTGCTCGGGTTTGCACCCGTACTCCTCGGTTAAGAGGCGCGTGTCCTTACCATTGAGCTACCATCGCTCTAACTTTCGCATTTATATTAGTGAATACTCCCACCAGTACGTCACAGTCCCATACCAGTTAATGCAATAACCAGAATCGCTAAATCTAGCACCAACATCAAAGTGAACTCCGACTTAAAACCGGATATACTAAGCAGAAGTAATGAGAAGTACCACGGTGTCCCATTCTGGCCGCCACAACACTCACAAACAGTTCTGGTTTTAAAGACCTCTCTAATGGTGTCGTAAAGAGGTATACGTCTGAATGGCGTACGGCTGTTTGGTAACGTCATTGCAATAGAGCAGTGGTCACCAACCTTTGTTCTGGTCTTTATCTTGTGGCCTATACTACAATGTTAAATACTTGTTGTGATATTAGGGGTAAAAAGATCAGCTTCCTGATGTTCAAATGTCCAAAGGCTACGGCAAATATTTACCATCAGACAATCGTTCCTATGGTTGTTTGCCATATGCCTTATACATCTTATTTATTGATTTTTTTTTCCTGATGAGATTACGTTTTCATGCATGCTCCAAAGTACTGTCGATTGAGGGTACTTCTGAGCTCACTGTCATTTCACGCGGAAATGGCATGCGCAAGTTCAGAAAACAATTGTTGTCTTTCGTATTATTTATAAATACTAGGCACCTAGCCTAGATAACTCTAATTCATACAAATATTCAAATTTACAGTCCAAATTTGTTAAATTACAACTATGACAATTATACATATCCTGTGCAATACCTCTGAGTGTCAATATATTTTAATTCTACATATTATGTAAAATCCGTAATTTGCTTTATAATTAGTAATGTCTCATTTGTAAATTGATTTAAAGAGCTGTGGATTTTGAGTAAATAATAAAATTAAATTATTAAAATACAGTAAAAGGTTACCAACCACTGTTCAAAACATTAAGCGCCATCCTACGCCATATTTTATCGTGTTGCATTCATTCACAACATTAGTGTATTGATTCATACTTCAAGAATTCATAAATAAATCATGCATCAAATATTTCTGCAAACGTAGATTCAGTCTACCAGTGTTATTTACATAATTATATAAAACTTTTCTTGTTTTTTCTAACATTTTTTTTTTCTTTAGTGTTGGTATTTTTAATTTTTGGTTAATGGCAACACAACTTATTTGAGGTTTGTTCATCAGTTAAAGTTTCATCATAGAGAGTTTCATCAGTTAAACACGAAAGTTAACAGTTTTATTGTTTTTTTTTTGTACATTCTTTGGAGACTAACTCTTCAAGCAAGTTCGTGAGATTAACTCCTTAACAACTACCTAGCTATCATCTTCCTAGCGTTATATCCAGTGCTTAGTAGGAGTCCGGTTGGAATTGTTGGAAACCAGACTATTTGGATTATGGATACACATCCATAGATATGTGAATGTGCAAATTTCAACACGATGTTGCCCTCACTGCCGAGTTAGAAGTATAAATACGTACATAGATCTGAAAAATCCAAAGGTACGTGACACGTGCCAGGTTTGTAACTCACGCCCCTTGGATATGAGACGCGAGTCCTTACCATTGAGCTACCACCGCTGCACCGCTCGTACCTAATAGTTATACTACTACTAAAATCATAACCCTATCTTTTTGCTTCGCAGTCGGGTAATTAAGAACCCTTTGTAAACCGCTTAAAATTAACAAGACCTAATGTTTAATGGACGACCTAAATACAGACATTTTCGGCTTATTACATCATTATCGGCTGTTGTGACTTGACCCACGCCGGCCGTGTTATTGTTTATAAGCCGGTCTCAAAATACGCTGGTTCATAATTAGCTCGGCCCCACCCTAACACCTCTTGGGCTAATTGATATCACGTTTTGGTTAACGATTTCGTAGTATTACAGAACAAGAGTACTATAAGAGCGGTGATAGATCAATGGTGAGGACACGCGTCTCATATCCGAGGTGTGCGGATTCCTCTAAGTATTAAAACTTCTGAGTACTGAAACTAATGGAGACGACCTAATAATCTATACGAACACTCTGCTACACAAATATAATTCATATCGATATTGTATTCATAAACCTCTATCTATCTCTTTTTACCAAATCTACAATACTGCACGTAAAAAGAGACAACAATATATTTGACTTAACTATTTTCGGTAACATCATCAAGTGACGTCATAGAAATGCCTAATTGAAGCCGCCTTACCATTATGGTTTCTCGCTTGAAGTTGTCAATGTCAGTGGAATTTGCAGTGTATTGTGCCAATATTGATAAAATTTGTGATTATAACTTAATCTAACTTGTGACATTCAGAAACATCGTTCTAAATAAGTTGTTCAGAGATATTATAGTATGTAAATAAGTAAAGTGGAATGACACTACGCAAAGGCGCCATTTTTGTTTCTCATTAAAATTGGGCTTAAATTTTTCGTAGGTATGGCATCTCCATTGGTTTCAGTACTCAGAGGCGGATTCAGACCCGGGCATGTATTATTACTGGCTCGGCGGCAGTTAATGGCGTACCTAAGGAAAAAATGGTCCTGGGGCACGAAAAATACAGATTCCCATGGGCGTACACAGATTTTTGTACAATGGGGCAATTAAATTTTTCTTTCTTTAGACAAAGTCAAATAGTAACAGAGGTTATAATCAGGTTTTTGGATTTTCCTCTTGCACTGTGTCAATCAGCTTAATTATATTAGACATTTGTTTCGCTGGTTCATTATCTTCTTAATTTTCTGTTCTTATAACTGGACCATAAACTATGGCTTATATTTATTAGCTTAGAAATAAGATGTTTAGGTAAATTAATTGAAAGAGTATGTTGAATAATGGATACTTGTATTTCGTATTTTTATTAATTGTACGAAACGGCAGTTAAAATTATCAATGAAAATTATACTTGCATAAAAAAGGATTACATATCATCATGTAATATTAAGTTAACCGTATAATATTCACTACACAATTTGGAATGATCAAATATTAATTTAGATACGGTAATAACCACCGAATGTTAAAAACCTTTAAGGGCAGATTTTTCAACAATCAAATAAAAGATAACAGTCGAATAGATTACGATCCAGATGATTTTAAAATATCATTGCCTCTTTTCTAAGTATAATACAGTATGACATCCGCAGATTGGTGATTTTATACTTTATCACTCGGTTAATTATTATCTTTCCATCTAACCCACCCTATTGTCCCATGTTGGTCTGGGACTTAAAAAGAATGTGCCAACTGCGATTTTTACCTAGCATGTCGTAAAAAGCGACTAATAGTATATTGGGTTTTGGGTATGTGATTGTGTAGGCGACAAGCTAGCCACTTGTCACTACTTTTTCACACTTTTCTGCCCAGCCCAAATTTATTTTTGGCTGAGTGTGATTAAAGGGGCCTGCTGTCCCTTTGACTCTTCCTACTCCTTTGGAGATTATGTGCGTGATGTTATGTATGTACCTAATTCTTATCTGAACATTATACAATCGGCCCTTAATGTCACAAATTTTTAAATATTGAGTTAACATAGTTGAATAAGTTTACAATACACTTTCATACCTTTTTATTGTTGTTTGCGTGTTATTTATAACTAATTATTGAATGATATAAAAATATATATACTGTCTGTGCAACATTGATTATATCTAGGTACTACAAACTCATATATGTCCTTCGTTCCCGTTGTCCCCGTAAGCCATATCCCCGTCACGGGGACAGCGGGACGTGATTAATTTATTTCTTCATGTAGTCTCATGCCTTATGGCAATGGCGTAGTTAGGCAAGGGGGGCGGGCGGTCCGCCCCGGGCGGGCACTTTTTTTGGGGGCGGCAAAATTTAAATAAATGTTCAACTTTTAAAGATTTATTTAGTAAATCGGCTCTGGGTTACAATGTGGGTTACGGTGGAGCAGCATAAAACCGAGTATTTGAAACCCGGGGTATTTGATTATCTCGGGGCGGTAAACGTTGAGACTCGCCCAGGAATACAGAAACTCACGCTACGCCACTGCCTTATGGTATATAAAATACATATTATTTTTTTTGAATATACATTTAATGACTTATGTATTTAAAAACACTGGCTGTATTTAAAAACACCATGAAAATAACTAAAATATAAATAAAAGTTAATAGAATCCAATACATTTAATCAAGACTCCTGTTTTGTAACAACATTATTTATTTCTAGCGTATGGTTGATTCTGTCCAAATATTTGTACTTACACGAATGTATTCTATCAGTCTAAAATGTAAATTTAAAGCCAGGTATATAACAACAATAAATTGCCTTTTACTCTTGTGAGACGATATTTGTGCAAATATTTAAGTATTAATCACGTTTTCTGTAGCAATGATATATTTTATTTATAAAATATCTGTGGTTGAACTATGTACTAACCGAGTTTCGTACCGTTTTTTTTTTATTGAATCATCTTTCTGGTAACGGCAAATTATACATTGTTTAATTTTTTTTTTAAGTTGACCATTTTCAGGCCTACATGAATACAAACTTTTTGAAATTTGTTTCTTATTTTCATTTTAGTGTTGACGTCATTTCGCCGTAGTATTCCCACGTCATTCACGTGTTAACGTAAAGTTTACATAATTAAAACTTTGCAAATCGTTTCATTTACGCACGAAACGTTTCAACATGTCTTCAACAAGAGATCATTTAACTCAACGCCCGTATTTTCGCGAAACGGATTTATGCAAATATTTATTGAAGGCAAACCGTTTGTTTTACGTACTCCCGCGTTGAGTCATACTCACTACATTCCCGTTTTATAATCCAAGCAACCCGTTTCCTGGATTTGTTGAAAAACTCTAGTGCTGTAATATGTTACGGTTAAAGTTGTAATCTGTTCAATGTTTAATAATACCTCCGTTTATACATTTATGGATACAATTGTAGCACTTATCAGTTTGAATGTGATGAAATGTTTAACTAAAATAAATATCATAATAATTATCTGCAAAATGCCAGGAGTCAGGAACACCAAATGTGAACGTCCTGAGCAGTCAGATAAATAAGACAAAATTAGATACTTGCTAATAGTACTAGTAAAATATAACAACAAGGCCTTAATAATTGTCATTACTGTTATCGAGATAGCAAATATACATTTTAAATTATAATTTTATTTAAATGACAAGGTTTTACAAGTTATTCTGAGATCGTCAAACTTTAAGATCAGAAATGACGCTTAATTATATAACATCCTTTGAGAAAATGAATCCATGCAAAATATACATAGTACATAACATGTTCCTAATCAAATTGTTAATTTAAAATACTCGTTTAAAAGACAACCTTCCAGTGACAGATACTTACAAAAAAAAAACCTTTCTGGCTTCTGAGTACTATTGTTACATAAATTATCACATCAAATGTTTTCGGTTTAAGATGAAATTTGATGAAACTTTTCATTCTTCCTCGTATCTGTTTTTTTACCATATTTTATTTACGATATAACCCCGAAAAAAGTTTATTAACACTTCAATCTCTATGATGACTGATATTATGTTCAAAATGGGAATTAATATAGCCCAAGACTTTACCGTCGTGACTAAATAAATCAAATCAGCAAGGCGTGGGCTCACTGTAAACCGTGTTGTACACTAGCTCCTGAATTTTCATTCTCAACATCAGTTTCTTAGCCGGCCCCAACTTCTTCACATGTGGCAGTAAACTGCTGAAGAAGCCTACATCTTCGTCTTTACTGGAATCGCAAATTTCATTTGCATTTTCTGTGCTTTTCTGTGCTTCGTCATCGTCGTCATAGAAATCCGTCTCCATGATGATAGGTTTGGTGTCAAATTCGTCGAAGTCATCATCTTTGACGCTGACGTCTGGTGGTTCGGGGTTGGAAAGGTCGCCGACGTTGTTAGAAGCGTTGGAATGTGGGGTGGTATCAACAGGGCCTATGTAATAACTGGTGCTCTGGTCAGCATCAAAATCATGGTCGTGGGAGTAGCTGTCGTCTCCTTGGACCTCGTTGCCATCGTAATCGTTGAACTGGTTTGTGAGGAACTGCAGCTTCGGAAGGTACTCCCACTCGGAGTCCTGCTTTCTGACCTCTTTCCTTGCTTGGTCCCGGATGTATTTCCATTTTAGTCTCGCTTCGTCGCCTGGAATGAGATATTTTATGGTATTAATCACAAATGTATTTAGTTAACTTGGCGAATTCGAATTACTTTTAGACAAGTTTACCAAATCGAGAAGTTATCTACTGGTTAGGGCAAGTTTTGTATAAAAAGAAATTATGTCAGTTTTAGTTTTTGCACAATAATCTTTACCAAGTGTGTTTTAGGTCGATGTTATTGTATTTTTTACGTTTAATTATTTATTATATATTATATTATATATATTTATATTCATATAAAGATACTGCTGCCCCTAAGCTATCACATTTTTGTCATTTTTTTCTAATTAGAATTTAGAATCGGACGTCAGCTACTTCAGTTACAAATAGATAGCAAATGTTGAAACAAATAACTTGTAAAAATCATATACTCACGTGTGACACCTAACTCCAGCGCAATCTCTTTCCAACTCTCGTCCAATTTGTACCAATTGTGATGTCCTTTCAACTGCCTATTCCATATGATGTCTCTTGACTTCACCAGATCTATGAGTTTGTTCAAATCTACGTCTATCGTGCGTCTTTTGTTCATTAACAACTTCTTCCTCATCGTGTACCCAAGCTTCGGAGTCTTGATCGAATCGTCTAACGAGTTGAAAACCTCGTCAGTGGTGTCATCATCACCGTCCTCGTCTTCTGTCAAGAACTGGTTGTGAATGAACTTTAGTTTGTTGAAGTGAGGCCATTCGGATTCGTTCGGATTCTTCTTCATCTCCTTCCTGCATTGGTCTTTTAGATTCTTCCATCTCTTTCTGCAATTCAGACCTGAAATAGAAGTGTGTGACTGTTTTAGAACATTAACAGTTTTAACAACTAAACTTAATGATTTCTATCGTCGTCGAAATTGATGAATGAAATTAGTATTACAGTTTATCGAAATACTACATATTTTTACTTGACAAAAATACCGAAGGCGAGTATAATAATTATGTAAAGAATGTACAACTGTTAATACCTATTACAATTATCGAATACCTACTTTATAAGACTGCTATTTTTAGCCGACAACGTAAGGATGCTAGTAATGTGCGTTTATAATGACTGCAAGACTATTAATATACCTAGTCATTATTGCGTCTATTGCGCTAATAAAATAACACTGATCTTAAGAAAAAACTAGTCGTACATAATTGAATATTATATCTTTAGTAGACTATCAAACATTTTGTAATAATAGTTGTAAAAGTCAAGTTTTAATTAGAATTTGTAGTCTAGCAAATTAAATGCAAGATAATTGTCGGTGCGTTAAAGAACGATAAGCAAATCAAATCCAATTAGACTCAGTATAAATGAAACGAAATAATATCAATAATAGATTCATAGTTAATATGTCTTTGAGCTAGCTATACTATTAACCTAATTATTACTTACTTGCTTCAAGAATAACAAACAAGTTTTACCAGTAAACGCATTCGCTTGCAACTCGAATGTTGACTAAAAATATCTAAAAGCGGATTTAACTTAGACTTATACCGCATTAAAATGTAAACAAGCGACTGTTATCATACTAGTGTTATATTTACGTCTTAAACGCTTGCACTACGCTTGATAGCGTTTACCGAATCATTTCATTGCCTCAAAGAAATAAGCGGAAACGGACTCGCTGACGATTGTCAGCATACACGCCTACACGTTTGTAACACTGCGCTTTTAACGCACACTAACTCATTTCACTACTCTGGATGCATCAACTCACTGCGTAATGCGCTGACTCGCTGCAGAGTGCCCGATGTTCTATTGTCGCATGGCGCAATATTGAGTTAACTCACCAGTGTAGTGACTAGTGTGCTACGCTAAGCGTCACCCGCATGTATACACAGCGCTCAGAGCAACGCCGGTCCCCCAACATGGCGGTCGCTTCACGCACCGCGACGCAAACAATACTCACTCGTCGTTCCCACCTCCGCGGCCACCTCGTTCCAATACCGCTCCAGTTTAAACCTATTCCTATGTCCCCGGTAGCTCTTATCCCACAAACACTCGCGGACTTGCACAGCCGCTATAAGTTTATCCATGTTTTTGGACCGCATGCCTTTCACTTTGGACTTCATAGTAGCGGGGGCGCGAGCGACAGCGGGTACTGCCAGCGACGCTTGGCGGTGAACTGACCGCGGCCGCTCAGCGCGACTCTCGCTCCCGCTCTCGCGCTCGCTACCCAATATCGCTGTCTTCTTCGCTCGGCGGCCCGCTCCCCTCTTCGCGACACTCGCCGGTGGTGGTAATCCGCCTTTGCTACTTTCTCGGCCGCTTCGATCGCTCGCCGTACATTGCCGATTCGTAATAGGCGGTTAGGTTGTATGTAGCGGAAGAGCGATCGATGGGCAGCGCGTTTATCGATGAGGCGTTGGATGTTTCGAGGCGTGGCGGCAGAGCAGGCGAGTTGGGTAGCAACAATGGTCCTGGATGTAGCGATTTCGGTGTGGGCCGCGGTGCCTCTATACAAAGCGTTAGCTAGCGACATTGATTTAACGCCTAGGATTAGATACGCGTCGTTTCTTAAGTACATAGATACTTAAGTTTCTTAAGTATCTATGTACTTCATATTTAATTCATTATGAATACAATACTTACCTTGTACATTTCAGTCGGATGTATATAGCTGGTAACAATATCACACGCGACCCAATAATTTTAAAACGCAGAAAATTAACACGCGCGTATTATTTAATTTCAATAAACTTTCGTGCAGCATTATACTTAAAAAAATTATAAACGCGTTATGTATTATTCATTTTATCACTATTTTCCCAGTACTATAGATAGTATTATTTCCAAATATCCGTATTATTTTATTATAATCTTAGCGGAAGGTTGTGTAGAATGAGTATTAATCCACATTCTACGTTATTCATATGATAGATTATTTTTTTCTAGCGTATAATTTAATTAAAATAAAAAACACATATATTATATCGTCAGCATAGGACTTTGAATGATGGATCCTTACCAATGTTGATAGGGGAAGACCATAGATTCTATGAAAGCCCTAATTAACCAAACTATACCACTTCGTGAAAATAGGGCAGTTGACAGTTTGACACCACCAATCTTCGACATACTGTTTACCTATAAACTGACATAGCGTCTTATTGTCAACGCTTTCTAGTTAATGATTTCGTATGGTATTAGGCTATTAGCAAGTAATGATGTCAATGCGTGTAAGTGACCGAATCGTCATCAAAAAAATTTATTAATATCAAAAATGTCGATCCGTACAGTGTCCGAATATTTTGTGTTCGTCAGCAAGCCTTAGACTCAACTGATTTCAAAACAAGCTTAAAAAATCAATGAATGTCCAATCCAGTTGTAATAAGGGTTATTTATAATATAATATATTTGTACTAAGCTTTCCCCGCGACTTCGTCCGCGTGGAATTTGTAATTTGGGTGGTTTATTTCTATTGAAATAAAAACTATTCTATACCAATGCCCATCACTGAACTTATCTCCATACCAAATTTCATCTAAATCAATAATTGCTGTAACAGCGGTTATTGATTTTTCATTCAAACTTCCAAGGCATCAGTTCAGCTGACAGACATTCAGACATACTTTCTCATGTATAATATTAGTATAATTTGTTTATAAAGACGTGTAAAACCAACCAGCGTATAAGAGTCAGCCACTTACCCTGTGCGGCCTGAAGCCACTGTATCTCGACAGTAGAAGACCAGCTGATATCAGCATCCTAGCTTATTGTTTAATTAGCACTGCACTTGTCTCACTGCACTTGTCTCACTGTCCATGAGTCTTGTATTGCAAGAATGCAATTAATTTTAAACAGCACGGCACTTTTCACTTTCGGTACATAAAGAATTAAATTTAGTATTTTTTATATTATAATCTGTTTTCACTTAGACTCTTGGAGAAAAAAATTTAGCTTTTATTCATAAAATGGAGATTAATAGACTTAATAATTATTAAAGATTATAAGCCCTAATCATTGATAAATTATTTTGTAAGTGAACTATATTTTTTACCGATAAAAAAATCTGCTCAGTCCAAAAGGACCTCGCACACTAATTAGAGATTTACATTTTACTAATTATGTAAATAATTATTTTTACATTACATAACATTTTCAACATGTTGACCAGACTCACTATTGGTAGATTCATATCATTAGTTGATTTTCTCGTTGAATTGACGATTTATAAGCGTTTGTTTCAAACCTATATAAATAAAGAGTATTTTGACTCTGATTTTGACTATTTGAAGGGTCTTGGTCCGTAAAAAAAGCGGACCATCAAAAGAAAACATACTTTTAAAGAAGAAGGCCGTTAGAAAATGACTAGTTTTACAATCCATCAACAGCAAATAAGCCCACACAGGTATCAAGGAGCTAGGTTATGCGTTTTATCGATTGTTTATAGCGCATAAACTTGTTTTATGCGCTCTAACGCGCAAGAAACGAGGTTAAAACTGTTAGGAGATAGGTCGCTGAAAGGACTACTAAATGACTTTCGAATGGCCGTGTATTTCGGTGTAACTACATGCCTAATAGGCACTGATCCAGTCTACAATAATATTGTGGACAAATGTACATATTAACTATCACGCTCACTATCCCCAAAGGGGTTAACAGAGTCCTAGAAGCAGTAAGCTCCTCCAACGACTTTTAACCAGAAATAAAATTGACCTAGAGGAGATGAAAAATTCTGAAAAGGGACTTGTAGCCGATACAATAGGGTATATCCTCAAAATATTTTTTTAATCCGTAAGTTAGATTATCAAAAAATATTGAATCTGAATTTTTTTCTTTTTAACTCGAAAAATTACAGAGATACAGCGCTTCAAAGATCTGAAATTTAGCGCTTTACGTCACTTGGACGGTACAATTTTACACACCTAGTGACGTCACGCGGTACTTGTACGCGCTGTATGTTCATCATCTTTAGTTTGTTGAACAAAAGAAAAAATACCTAAGCAATATTTTTTTGTAATCACAAATAGTAGACTAAAAAAATTTTTTAAGGGAAAATAGCCTATTACACACCCAACACGGAATACACTATTTGTCGCCTTTTACAATACGCAAGACAAGGAACACAGTTAACATATTCTTAGACTAATAGGAACCAATCATCCATAAACAGTGGCTTCCCGTTAACGTGTTTTAAAAACTTTTTTCAGTGCTCACTTATATACAACTTATGACTGACTTATAACAAACAAACTTAATCACATTATCACTATTAGTTAAATGCTAGATGGTTACAGTCATAGTATAGAAAAAAGTTATAAATTTCAGACATTCACTCACATGTATAGTTCTTATAGACCGAAAATAGTGGGACAACACATACAGTGCATGCCAGGTCACCCGACGCAGTACTGGGCTGCACTACCTTGCACTTTGACATCACTCCTTGCACTCTCAATTCTTTGTAGGGTGAACACACTATCGGCCATATCACAAAAGTTGGTTCTAGATTTAAACTTGTCCCATGTTGGTCTGGGACTTGGCCCATGTTGATCTGGGACAAAAAAAAAGAATGTGCCAACTGGGGTTCTTGGCTAGCATGTCGAAAAAGGCGACTAATGGTTTACGGGCTTTTGGGTATGTGTCTGAGTAGGCGACGAGCTAGCCACTTGTCACTCCTTTTTGACAGCTTTCTATCCAACCCAGCCCACTGTCCTGTGTTGGTCTGGGACTTAAAAAGACTAGGCCAACTGTGGTTCTTGCCTAGCATGTCGTAAAAGGCGACTAATGGTATATCGGGTTTTGGGTGTGTGATTGTGTAGGCGACAGGTTAGCCGCTTGTCACTGCTTTTTCACAATTTTCAATCTTACCCAGCCCGGCTTTATTTTTATGGGCGTAATGTTATGTATGTATGTATGTGTGTAGATTAAAACTACATACCCAACTACAATAGTAACCTACAAGTTATAGTTAACTAACTAACTAAAACTTCACGCCGCTTCTCTAGCGGGGTAGGCAGAGAGAACCGAACGCCATATGGCACGATCCTTACACACCTCACTCGCCTCTTCAACAATCATGATCCTTTTCATACAAGCTCTACCTTTTGGTAATTCACGACCAATCTGGTCGTGGTAGGTGAGCCTGGGCCTCCGGCTCCTACATCCTTCCACTTCCACAGGTTTTAAACATGTTTCTAATCTAACAAGATTTCTTTCTTCTTGTTATTGTGTCTCATTGCTGATTGGCTGCACTATGACCATGCATTTACGTTTAGCAAGTCAAGAGGAATATAAGAAGACTGTTAATTAAGCGAATACTGTCTCAAAGAAATAAATTAGATTTCATTTAAACGTCCATAGTTATTTTTTATTTTTATAAACTTATTAAAGGGTCTATCGGCATTTGGTAAGCATCTGCTATACTAAGCATGATCACATGGATATCACTATTCTTGAAGATCTGCAGCAATGCAACCAGCAGTACTATACCTGCGTAAACGCATAAAAATGAGGTACTTTACCCACGTGTCCACATTTGAGACAGCACATGTGTTTGTAAGGATCGCAAATTTAGGGATGCCATTAAAACTCTACTTTGTAAGTAAATGTAGATTTGTCGGAGAAGGCACAGCCGGTTAGCTATTTTCTGCAACAAGCCACTCCATCGCAAGGGACCGCGACAGTTTCTAGAGGTTCACAGCCTGAGAGCGTTAAACCAAAAGTTAGCTCCCTCTCGCTGCCTGCTCTGTCGTAGACTCTGCTGAGCATCGCTAGGCAACGCTGGCGTTCCGCTTACTCCTCTGTCAATAAAGATGGCGCTGGTATCGCGGTGATTCCGACAGACTTAAAAATGGGGGATTGTTGTGGATCGGTTAGGAAAGAATTTGCACCCACTTTGTTAAGGGGTAAAGGTGAAAGTCAGGGGGCACTAAACAAGGGTCAAATAATATAAAGAGTGTAGTACGTCTACGGTTCATCACTCGGTAAATGAAGGCATAACTTGTCTAGTCTCATCTAGTGTAAAAAAAAAATTAACTGTGTATCTTAATTGCATCATCATCATCATCAGGTACTATGCTTGTCTCCACTGTAGGAGCACGACCCTTTCTAATCTACCAAAGGTAGATAGAGGATTTGGCTTACTCTCTCCACGCTGGCCAGTCGGGTTGGGGAGGCCTGAATGATAAACACAGTTGGCAAATTCTTTATAAGTCCCAGACCAACACGGGACTAACAGATATAAAAAAATATTTATAATATATCAATATTGCTCGACATTGCTTAGTCACTCTGTTCACACATGCTAGTGGAGTTACAACCTACATTTATGTATCATAGCATGTAGTATCATTCTTACTATCTCTGTATTGTGTGATAAATAAATAAAAATAAATTTAAAAAAGTACAGAATATTAAATATTTTTTTGGTAAGTTTCGGACAAAGCCAGCGGCAGCGAGCTGGTCAGAGTCGCTGGTCACTCTATGCCGTTGGGTGATGATCGCCTCCCCCTCGTGGTCTCAGGTCCATACCAGAATATACTTATGCAATACAAATTCTGGTATAGTAGGAAATCCATACAAATATTGTTCCAGATGAATAATCATCTACTTAAATAATAAACGCAAATCTTTTTACAATTTACTTTTACGTCCTTAAAATTACAAAATACCTACTTGTCCTTAAAATTTGAGAGTGCGTTTGAAAGGCGTGGTCACCCTATCGGCCCTTATTGCATTAAAGGATAATGTTTGTCCTCACGAGGTGTAAAGACGTATTACGCAAATAGCCTTCCACGTAATACCCAATAAGTGCACGGGACTGACGACATCGCGTATTTATAACTTAATGTATAGAGAACTTGCTGGTAGCTCAATGGTAAGGACATGTGCTTAATTTGTGGGGGTGCTGGTTCAAACTGGTTGGGAAAAGGCAACCTTTCCCCAATCAGCCGAAATGCTGGTTGAGGAAATACCTCCTGATATTTTAAATCTAACTGATTCACATTACTCATATGCTTACATTTTAAAATTCTTGTATATTATTATTGATGTATATTTGAATAGGCAAGATGACTAAAAATTCTGTTTAGCCCGTCAGTAAGATTATAAAAAATATTGAACACGTATTTTTTTATTTATTTGTTACATAAACATTGACGAAGATACAATGCATTCAAGTTGCGTGTGACGTCACGCTTTCGTAAAATTTTTACTAAATAGTGACGTCGCAAGCCCCCACTCCAAAACTTGGATGCTCTTTATCTTCATGATTTTTTTGTTAATTTGATAAAGCGAAAAATATGTGTCTAGTATTTTTGTATAATCTAACTGACGCACTAAATAGAATTATAGGTTTTTTAATGCAGTCATCATCCCTAATAAACTTACCTACTAGTCTGAATTGGTGTAATAAGACTGACTTTGTCATCGATTATGTAAGGTTTAAAGTATAAGTAGGTACAATATATCGTTAAAGTTCATATTTCAGCAGTCAAGTAAATGACAAATCCTTAAAATACATTTTTACTTTTATACTGAAAATAATGTTATTTATAAATGCGTCATCTCCTCGTCTCTTCGACTGCGCATGAGTGAAGTGAAGAGGCTCTGCTCTAGTACCACGCCGGTAGCGCCTGCGGTAATCTAATTAGCAACGTGGCGCTGATAGCCGTCTTAGGATTATCCGCTCCAGGCGCCGGCAGTATCATAATTTGTGTCACATAGTAATACTGGTCGTTAATCGAGTTTTATTTGTTGTTTAAAAAGTGAGTGAGTAGTTTTATGTTGAGTGAATAAAAAGCAATAAGTAAGTGTTTTCTTGAATATTTGTAGAGATTAAAAAATAGAATAGAATAGAGCAGATTATGTTATTTGGTCAATATCAAATAAAACGATATCAATTTTGGATTTTTTTTATTCAAAAGTAAATAACTTTAACTGTATAATTTACATAGAACCCAAATTTGGGTATGTATTAGAAAAACATACAAAATTAGCCTGGATTCAATTTAGGCTATTTTTACTCGACTACCCAAGAAAGGAGGATAGTGTTTCTAGTTTTTTGTACCGAGAACGGTTCGGCACGGAGATAAGCGGGACAGCTAGTAAGGTAATAAACCTACAATATCAAAATGTAGCGACATCGCCACTTAGTATTTTATATGTAGATATATTTACAATGATAATATTTGAAACAGGGCAATTTGTACATGTCTTTTAATACTTAATCAATATCCATTAGCATATTCCAATGAATAAGCAAGCACTCAAGTCTGCTACCATTACAGGCATTTATTGGGTCGATTACCATTTCATAGTTAAGGTTCTTAAATTGGTTTGCACGTCGGCCAATATTTTTTTTAAGTATGTAATTTATAAGTAAGTATGTTAAGTATAAGTAAGTGCAAAGTTATTTAAAATGCACAAGACCCAATTCCCACCAAAGATTATTCGTTGCAGAACGACCCCTCCAAACGTGCTGATTAATATTTAATACCTACCCTACAGAAGCCTCTCCAAACAGCCCTTAAGTAAGCACTTTGTAGACCTATATCTACACCCCCACTTGTAATCTAGGGCAGCCTCCTAACAAGGACGAGTACAGCCCTTATCTACTCGTATTATGCAGGGGCGATAAGTATGACAATCCTCTTAAGTAGAGTTGAAAGTTGTCAAGCGATCCAGGGGAAGAGATTATCTTCCATGTTCGGATACATCCTTGACATCGTTTCTTTGAATTAAAATAGGTGGTTTTTTAATGACTTATTTATATCATCTTCCTAGCGTTATGTCCCGTGCTTAGGCGGGGTCCGCTTAGACCATGATCCAGGATTTTGCCAGTCTGTTAATTACATTGTAGCGACTGCCGATCTTTCCTTCATAACCCGAAGATAGGGGCACCAGACAATTTTCGGATCATGATTACAAAAACAAAGTTGTTTGAATTTGCAGGTTTCATCACGATGTTTTCCCTTACCGCTGAGCTAGTGGTATGAATACGTACATAGATTTGAAAAATCCAGAGGTACCCCTCGGTTAAGAGGCGCGTGTCGTTACCATTGAGCTACCACCACTCTAATGAATTATTTATATCTTTCATTAATTGCACATCTTTAATGATTTGTAATTTTTTTTACTGCCTTGGATTCATTGACTTTTAAGCCCTTTCAATTTGTGTTAGCCATAACCAACCTCAACCGTCCTAGGTTTTCAGCATATCAGAAAGAAAAAAAGAAAAATGTTTATTAGGTAACATACACACAAAACTAATATTTAAAATTGCAGACTAACATAATTTAAAAGGAGTTCAATATGTAGTACTTACCTAAAAGGTAAAAAACGAGTAGGTATATTAATCTATTAGTAACTAGCTGTGCCAGCGGTGTCACCCGCGTTTATGGTTAATATTATAAAGACTATTTCCGTCATACATGATTTCTATGTAACTTTAACCATTAAGGCTGCACACGCGACGGAAGCTTAAAAAATGGACTAACTTCTCCCGTTTTCCCAACATTTCCCTTCACTACTCTGCTCCTATTGATTGTAGCGTGATGAAAAGTATACTATAACCTGCCCAGGAGTATGAAGAATAATTGTGCCAAGTTTCGTTAAAATCCGTCGAGTAGTTTTTGTTTCTATAAGGAACATACAGACAGACAGACAGACAAAAATTTTACTGATTGCATTTTTGGCATCAGTATCGATCACTAATCACCCCCTGATAGTTATTTTGAAAATATATTTCATGTACAGAATTGACCTCTCTACAGATTTATTATAAGTATAGATTAGTAGGTTAAGTCTCTTGGTTATCAAGCAATCATAGTAAAATCCTAATCTCACTATAATTTTGGCAATTTTTCATTTCGAGAAATCTTACTCACTAGGGAAGTGGCGTGAAGTTTAGTTAGTTAGTTAGTTTTTACTCGGAACTCTAGTTATAGGTACTGCGAACAATGTTCTTAATTGTATGTTCAGTGACTCACGTACTATAAGTATTATTAACACATCTGACGTAGTATTTACTCTTATTTATCTTTCCAGGTGTTCCCCTTCGCATGGCCAACGGACACAAGCGGCAGGATGTCGGGGATGACCGGAGCGAGTATGTTGCGCACGCGCCGCAAAGACGTCAACGTCAAGCCCAATCGCAAGTAAATACGCGGGCAGGCCGCGGCGCATGGCCCTGTCGCCCTTCTGCCGCTCTCAGTGGCGTAGTATAGGGGGAAAGGGGGGATCCACTTATGGGGATGGCACGCCCATCGTGCCAACATCGAGGGCTGGCTTAAGTGCGCCGGAGCACTAAAACCAGCTCTCGTTGTGGCATTTTTATGGGTTACACTCCCCAATTCGCAAATCACAAATTAAACCCCCTCATAATCCATCAACATGAACTGGCATATGTAAGGCTTACCCTGGCTGATATTTATAGCGCTTGACTAGACATAACGTATGAGTTCTAAACACCTCTTCCTTGCGGTCTAGCGCCTCATGACATCTGGTGCCTTGGGCGACCGCCGCGATCCAGTCGCTCCCTAATAAAGATCCTACCTAAAAAATACATTGCTCACTGGGGAGTGGACAGTGCCGGCTTTAACGGTAGGAGGGTACAGGGTGAATCCCGTTCAGAGGTAACACCCAAATAATATGTGATAATACACAATGTTGAAATTATAAATATCAAAGAGGAATTAATACACAAATGCGTGGTGAGATGGGGCCCAAGTAACACAGATAGCAGTATAAGGTCTTAGTAACAGCAAACCCGGGAGCGATAAGCTTAAAAAGCTGTTGATTAATGTCTGAGTAAACGTGTACTCAGCTCTTATTCAAGCAAATTGGGCACACTTTTAAATGCTTTAATTTGAATAATAGCAATATAAAATCTGAGTAGTAGCAATGTAATTGTCCAAATAGCTTAATAACGTCTGAAAAACGGCAGTCGTTACTTATACACAGATGTTTTATCATGTTTATTCAGATAAATATTTGTGGCTGTGATATTCAAAAACTACTCAGCTATAAGCACATTTGTACCACACTATTTCAAACAAAATGTGTGTTTCCTTCAAGAAATTGTTGACATCATTAATATTTATTAAGATATTAATGTGGACGGAATGAATACTTGGAATTGTTAAGTAATTTTTAAAAATACGAGTTTTAGCTATTATACAAGTGAAATAATATTGCGCAAGTAATTTTGTCGTCAATAACGTATGTCCTGTAACTATTGGTTTTACGCGCCGCTTTAATATCGAAGTTTAATGATAGAAATAAGTTAATGTACAAGACAGAAATAAGGCAAAAAAAAACTTTTAGCGTAATTCCTTATTTTAGTGTTTTAAAATTAATAATTAGTTTATGTATAATACTCGAATTTGTATCTGAATTAATAAAACACAGCATTTGATAGCAAAAACAATTCCAAAAACATTTTTTTTTGAGGTTATAATGGCGATTCCTATAAATCTGATTATTAGCTGCTCACGGAGCTGTTTTACCGAGCTGCTGCTGAATAATAGTTTTGACTCGTCACATATTAAGCCTTTATTTGGCAAAGCGAGGTATGGCGGAATAATTTCTGAATAACAGTTGAGTATTTGTTCACATGTTTTATTAAACAGCTTATTAGGGTTCAAAACAGAACAATCAAAAACTAGAATTTCGTGGAAAAATGATTAGGTGATCGATCGAACTTTATTATTTAACTATTATATAATGCAATCATTTCACTTAAATAAAAAAAAAAAAATTAAGCAAATGAATTAAAGCTATTTAGGTATACCAATCTAACGTAAAAAGGATGTAAAATATTTTTTTATTTTGTTTTATTTAGAAAAAAAGCTGTGGTAATCATTTTTTTTTTTTTTCAACTTACGTACCTATGTCTAGTTTGAGTTAAGTACTCGTATGTACTGCATACCTTATTAAAATGCTAAAAAGGGAAAAGAAACGAGGTCTCTTTTGGTTCCCCATCTATTCTAATGATAATGTAGCAGTTTTTCATTGTCTGAAAACAAACGGATATTATACCTACACTAGCTGTGCCAGCGGTGTCACCCGCGTTTATGGTTAATATTATATAGACTATTTCCGTCATACATGATTTCTATGTAACTTTAACCATTAAGGCTGCACACGCGACGGAAGCTTAAAAATGGAGTGACTTCTCCCGTTTACCCAACATTTCCCGTCACTACTCTGCTCCTATTGATTGTAGCGTGATGAAAAGTATACTATCTGCCCAGGAGTATGAAGAATAATTGTACCAAGTTTCGTTAAAATTCGTCGAGTAGTCTTTGTTTCTAAAAGGAACATACGGACATACAGACAGACAGACAGACAAAAATTTTACTGATTGCATTTTTGGCATCAGTATCGATCACTAATCACCCCCTGATAGCTAGTTATTTTGAAAATATTTTTCATGTACAGAATTGACCTCTCTACAGATTTATTATAAGTATAGATAAACGGAAACCTAAAACAAAATTAAACCTAGCTAGATAGATTAATTGCCCCCGAAACCCCCTACATACAAAATTTTATGAAAATTCTTGGAGCCGTTTTCGACATTCAGATTACAATATAGATAGGTATACAATAGTTTTTTTATTTAAAGATACGTATTAATAATATCATAATGACACATCATTTGAGTATACTATACAAATTCAAAACCTCGGACACAACAAAAGGTAGATTTATACTACCGCATTGAATGTACTACAAATACAAAACGCTAGAATAAAATGATTCGGACCGCGCGTATTTTTGAATTCGTTAATATTCTCATCTGATTCATCTCCATTAGATGTGTAATCATCGTCACCCACACAGTCTGTATATGAAATTGCGGGTACGGAACACTCTTCTATGTACGATCGCACTTGACTGTTAAGGTTAGCTTGACCGCTTTCTTCCACAGCTAGTTTACTAAACACTATGCTGCCTACGCCCAACTTACAACAACTAACGTTTAATAAATATCTACAAATAAAGCAATATTCAGCATTCTTCTGTGTAAATACTGTTTAACTAACTTTAAAACTGCTAGTTTCGGTATAAGAATAGAAGTATGTGTAAGAGAGTTATAAACTATGTCTACATTTCTTTTATACCAATATAAGCTTAATTAGAACCCAGAAAATACTTTTTATCAGCAGCTGAATAATTCGCAAAATAAAGAACCTTATAAGATTTCAAAATAATATTAAAGCTGTTATTTAGATACAAGCATTTTAAAACCGAATTTTAACACTATTATTCAGCATCTAGTTGCTGAGGGTACTTTATACAGAATATAGCATTTTTAACAGCAATAAGCTTAATAATGTTTGTATAATAGTATTGTACATTACGTTTATTCAGCTTGTTATCTTTTAGCTTACTGTTATGCAAATTAGAGCTATGTGAAACTCTGTAAGCTTAGAAACGTTTGTGTAATATTGAGAATAAAAGTTATTACTAAGCCTTAAGAAAGAAGCCGAAATTATACAAATTTTACTAAGCTTAAAAAATTATAATAGCCGTAATACAACGTTAGTCAGAATTTAGCTATTTCCTTAACTGTAACACAAATGTTACGTAACTATTAACTGTGTTATGAGTCGCATTAGTACTGTTATCATGCTTGTGTGTTACTTGGGGGGGGTGACTATCACGGGGGGAGACTACGCCACTGTTCGTCCGTCCAGTTCCAGTAGTTGTCGTAGTAAATTCGTGTAGTTGGGTGTTATTACTAATATTATATATATAACACAAAACTAAAGGGGGATATAGGATCATAATCCCCTATAACTGACAAACGAGAAAGATCTATTAAGTTTTGACGTCCGGTGTAGACGTCAAAACTTAACTAATGCCAAAAATAAATATAAATAATCATAGAAAATATGATTTCAATAGCATAACCAATTTAATTATTGAAATTAGAAACAAAGAAGAAACGCTTAAATCTAAAACACTTCAATGACATACAAACTTTCATTCCAACAGCTTTTGTATATGTATAGTCGATTCTAACACGAGCCTAGCAATCCGCAAATCGTTAATTATCGCCATCTTAATTACTAGCAATCATTCAGTGTTTCAAAACAGTCTAATCTTAGATCGAGAATACATCGTAGCATTGAAATATTAATGGGCGCAGCGTTGAAATCACTTCAACAGATTCATCGGACTTTACTTTTAACACATTTGCAATTATTAAATAACTAATGTCCACATACATTCGTCCGTAATATATAGGAACACTTGTTTTTAGAATTAAAATATGTAATGAAGATTCATTTGGGATTAGCAACTTTTATTAGACTCTTACCGAACAAGAGTACCTACTTTGCAATAAATCTAAGAGAAAAATGCAAATTGCCATCGTTTCTGGCCGTACCAATAACGAAGATCGAGGAGGAGGCTAGATAATCTTCAGTAAAAATCATTATCCAATAATTCAAGCAAACACCTTAATTCCAAACTTTAAAATTTTTCTTTATTAAAATTAGTAGAATTCTTGCAACCCTTAAACTATTAAAAGTTGGTTCCTGTAAAGATACTTCTTGCGAGTATCGGATGTACTTGTAGTATCCCCAATTTTCTTCTTAATTGACAACAGCTTTAGGTAAATCTGAGTGATGCACTTAGGAAATTCAATAATAACAATCCTTGCCCTTGCTACTTAAAAGTAAGTACCTTGTATGACGTCAAGCTACTCACGCATCGACTCATACGCATTACTGAATTGCGATGTATCGATATCCGTTTGTTTTCCAGTTATCATCTATTCGTACTATGAGGAAGTTGAGAGCCAAAGCAAGCGCGATGATAATATTAACGGAAAAACGGTTTTTCGATTGCAAATGTGTAAAGGGAAGGCCTGGTGGAAGTTACAGTGTACTGTGGAGGTCTAAAAGCACTTCGGTTGGCAGGTTGGACCGCAAGTCCTCGCGGGGCATGCTATACGAGAACGAGGAGCTGCGTCTGCGCACGATCAACATTAACGCTGAGGTTGAAAGAGGTATGATTTAGTATGGTCTTCTTTGTAATGTCCTACTCCTACAGATCAACGAGTCTTATTGTTTTCTTAAAACTTGATTTACTTAGTGATGTGATGCTAAATAAAATACTTTTTTATTATTATTTCATTTAACGGTAAACATGAGTTTGTTTTAGAAATCCGGTATATATTCTTCTTAACGCTTTTAGATCGAATAAGATTTAAAGCCACTATCGACAACAATCCTCCCTTACAATGAAAGTGGGTTAACTCAAAAATTCCTTTACAATTTTTTTTTTACTGACACTCCAATTCCCTAGTTCAAAACTAAGCTTATAAGCTTGTGCTATGAATACTAGGTGAACCGATAGACATATATAAATATATGACTCGGGTACAAATGTCCATGTTTATCACACGAAACTTTGCCCCTAGCTGGATTTGAATCCGCGACCCTTGGTTTCGTGGCCAGGGTCTCTGACCAATCGACCAACGTACCTGTCATTTTAAGAATTTCTTTGCCTATTCTCCACAAAGTGCACATTTGGAGTTAGGTCACTATCATTTTATGTTAGTACATGTTACAATTTAGGAAAACTAATATTATTTTAAACACAGTAGCAGAATTTTTTTTAGAAACCTACAGTTGTCAGTCAACCAACACTGCTTTCCACATAAGAGCTTGCACACATCCTCCTGTTTTCTTCGTAACTTCACCTATTCTTTCTACAGGTCAATCAGACATAAAGAAACTGAAGCGAGAGAACGAACAGCTGAAGCGGGAGATATCGGCGCTTCGCTACGAGTACGACCGGCTGGACAGCATGCTGCGCGAGAGACGCTCCTCGCCTGAACACTCGGACGTGCGTACAGGACTAACAAATAACATGATAATGATTATAGCAGCGCCCCGCGGTTTCACCCGCGTAATTCCTGTTCTCGTGGGAATACGGGGATAAATGTAGCCTATGTTACTAGCTACTAAAGTAGCTTCATATTAATGAAAGAATTTTTTAAATCGGTCTATTAGTTTCGCAACCTATTCAATTCAAACAAACAAACAATCAAATCATTGCCTCTTTATAATATTAGTATGACAAACATTACTTCCCATATTGTGACAAGATTAATCTATATTGTCTGTTTGACGAGAAATAAAGATACATTATTATACTGCACCGACCCCCGATCACCTGGGACAGGGCCATGACATGATGATGATAAATAAAATGATTGAAATGCAAAACGGATTAACGCAACAAATGCGCTAGTTGCGATATTTTCACTTGAATCACTGAACTCTTGAGAGCGGTGATTGGAAAAGCAATGAGTGAAGCTGACCTTACGGTCTGCTATTTATTTATTTATTTATTTATTAGAAAACCAACAGCGTTACAGAAAAGAAATTACAGTAGAACTTATTGTCTAGTATGGCGAATAACAGGTTTCCCTATATTTACTTAATGTATAATACAACGCGAGGTAATTCAGAATAAACACAAACTTTGCTCATTAAATCAACTAAAGCCTAAATTAAACACCTTAATGTTAAGTCTTAATATTATCACAACTTATTAAAGGATATATTGATCGATCTATACCTATTTATGTGTGAAAATGTAACACCTGAACATTCCTTAAAAAGATGCAACTACTACAACCAAGCTACAACCAATATACCTCAAAGCCAAGGGTGTTTCGTCACATAGGGGTATAATGTTGCCGACTTATCAAAACCCAGTTAGCAAAACAGCAGAAAAGTACTTTTAGATTACAAATAAGGTACACGAATTATTTTTAAGCTAGATATAAGTAAAACAAATCTGATCGTCTGTTGCTACAGGATAAAATACAACCAAGAGACAATAGATTAAGAGTCTCCAAACATATTATTTGTAATTCAGAGCTGCATTTAGACTTATACGTTGTTTTAATGCAATCACTCTCCACTTTGTCCACTTAGACTGCTCTTCATGTTTAAGGTGTTATGGGTTGGAAACTGCCCCATGAGAATACATACTGAAAATTAAACATAATTAACTCTCTATTTTGTATCAGAATGCACCAAACCCAGCCTCTGCAGAAGCTTCACTCCATAAATCTTTACAGTCGCATAAAAAGGAACGGTCTTCAGACGAATGTTCACAATCACCCGCCGTTCCAAATTGCACCCTATTACGCGGAGATAAGGACTGGTGTGTGTCGGCAGGACAGCGCGTCGGTGTGCAGCGCGTGCCCGGAGTGCGCGAGCGCAGACGGTTCCACGCGTGTCGCGTTTCATGACCTCAGCGTCGTGCCTGAGGAGACGGAGCAGGAGGGGAACAAGGTGGGATACATCATACATACATATCATCACGCCCGTAATCCCCGAAGGGGTAGGCAGAGCCAAAGGAGCAGCTAGCCCGTTTAACCAAATTCAGCCAAAAAGAAAACTGAGCTGGGTTAGACGGAAAATTGTGAAAAAGTAGTGACAAGTGGCTAGCTCGTTGGCTTAATATGTTTAAGGGAGCTTATTGCTTAGGGACCCTGCCTATTTCCCTCCCCTTCGGGGATTGCAGAAATTAAGAACATATGTTATCTAGATCGTTATTCAGATCATCATTAATCTCAGGTAATTTAGTATTTTGACAAAAGTGGCAAGGCACTGGCTGTTAACACAGAAAAAACGCAATTTCTAATTATAGGCTGACAACGGCCTTAAACACTTAAATACACTCATTTCAGATATAATGCATGTACATCTTCTAACACATCTAATCAAATTATACAAACATAAAAAAACAATCCGCCCTTCCTCGTTCGCACTTCATTTCGTCCTAATTGCAGTTATTTATAGCAACAAAATGTTACTCTCCAAGCCTAATTCATTACTTAACCTGAATTACGGGACTTGTTTTTCTAACTAAAATGAAGCTCTGTTCCCACTCGAAGCATCTGAGTTTCATCTGCTTTCGTGTTTCTCAATTGAGACGAGTGCATGTTTTCCCGCAGTCAAGCCAGCTTATTTTTGAGCTCTCGCTCTGATGGATCGTTTGACGTACAATCAGAGCGTCTGCCAGAAATAGCCTGACGGAACCAAACGTATTGAGGATTGCAGGGCTGCTACAGTTCTGGGTTCAGTCCGAAGGAAAGTTATTGCTTGTTATTGAAGATGGGATGGAAATATCGGGAAATCTGTTTTTTTTTATATTTATATTCCATTCCAATGACAACACCGGCGCATGAGTCCGCTCCAGAAAGCTGTTAGAGCTGTGTTTTCAGTGTTCTATACATGTCTCACTTCATGATCAACACGGACTCTAACTACTACTATGGAATATAACACTTGATAGTAGAAAAAGCAACTACTTACATAAAATTATTGTCAATCAATAATTGTTACCTATTATTGTCTAATAATTATTAGACAATAATAGGTAACATATATCTGCCTTACAAATAGCCTAAAACTTGTTAGGATCGAAGGGCATTATTTTATTTAGAAATAGCATTATTCCCTACCCAGATTTTGAGCTTCGAATGCGACTGCATCTGACTTATCTCTTAAATAAAAGTACCAGGCAAATTTGATTATAATTATTTGAATATGCAGGCTTCCCTATGTTTACCCTCGCAGCCTAGATAGAGATAGTGGTTAAAAACCGCACTGAGAATAAAAAATCCAGAGGTACGAGCGGCCAACACTCCTCGCATCACACTGCTGGCATTTTCCAAAAGTTAAGGCATAATTCTGTCTTCGTCACGCACGGTAACCCTGCAGGTCCAAGGTACATCGAAGAAAGATGAATAGACGAATACTCCAGTCTCGATTTGGTTGTAAATGAGTCAAGGGCGGGCATGCCGGCTCCGTTAGAAAATATTGTAACACCTAATGTCGTGTTTATAAATAAATTCAGTAGCGACTCGTGCGCCGTGCGGAGGACGTGAGCGGCGCGCAATTTTTGGAAATCGTGACGTTTGTGCGCTTTTGTGAATTTCGAGTGTCCGGTCTCTTACTTTAGCCGTGTGATTGAGAGTTAAACAGGTACATAACATGCTTAATTGTACTTTATTTTCTATTGTTAATTATAAGTAATTAACAGTCGCATTGTACGTAATAGATATTTAAAGTCTGCTCGCAAGAAGTGCAAAAGTAGGACAGAGAGCAAATAAATCAAATTTTAATGTGATTTTCGTTGGAAATTAATAATTTTAGCATCGCGTGAGTTATAGTGAAATTAGATGGGTTTTAAGTATTGAAGCGTAAAAACCGTATGATTTTGTGAATACAAGATTCGGCATTTGACCCAATAAAAGGAAAAGTCTGCGAAAGCTTACGTTTTATAAAGGAAACAATTAATTAAATATTAATGTTTGAGAATATGGGCAATATTCTGAAAACATTCACTTACCAAAAGCTATACGGATAAACATCTCATAAAAACAGAATGAACTGCAGATTATTCCGTGATGGACAATTGAAAACGGCTAGTTTCTACACCAATCGGGCATAACGCTTCATTCATACAATTATTTATAACCACCGGAAGACATAAACTTGCAAGCCCATGCCAAATCCGTTTATTCCATTCAACAGAATTCGAATCACTTCCAATACCAATCAGTTAAATGCGCGTGTGGTCGCAAAATGTTCTCATATTCTATGCGAGACTCTAAATATTTGCATTATGCAAAGCGCTCAGCATGTCCGGTCGTTTAAACCTCAGCATTAACTACGTGACAAAACTGGTGATGACGTGCGTTATATTTCTGACACGCCAGATGGGCAGCTGCAGACCTCGATGTTGAGGCTCAGGGTTAACCCATGTGGAAAAGACTTACGATATTACTTATAAAATGTTTGGTGGATAATAATTGGTCTATGAACCAATGCGAAGAATGAAGAAGAGAAAATCTACAAAAAAGGATTTGGACATGTATGTTATACATATTGTGTATACCCATCCGAAATCTCAAAAATATATGAGAAAACAAACACAATAAACTCAGTCGATCCATCTTTATCGTCAAAAATTAAAAATTATTTTGCCAATGCTTTGGTTGCCAAGGATGTTCTTTGATCCTGTAACTTATAGCTGCTGATATTTTTTTTATTATATCTCTCTACTCCCATCCCTCATCTTACTTACTCCAGATAACAATCCAATTCTAAATGTTAGCTCAATCACCTCATAAATTTATACTACCTACTACTAGTCAATCCAAGAGATCAAACTAGTAAGGAATATAAAAGCGGTAATAAAATGGCTATTTAACACTGAGGCAAAGTTAATATAGAACTCAACATAACTGCCTCCACAAACAAAAGAGTCATCATCGACCCCACTATAAATATTATTTCACTGATTCATAACACCCAAATGAGCTGTTCCACAACATTCCAAAAATATCGCGCAAACGTCAAATAAACATTGAAATTCCTTTTTCAGAGCGGCGTCGAATCCCCGTGCACCTGTGATGAGTGTCAGGAGGAAGACAATAGGGACCACCACCAAATGAGCAATAACAATGCGCACGCGTCTCCTAAAAAGGCGGACAGGGCGCCAGAAAGGACAGTGGACGTACTCGTCCACGATGCCCCTCCTGATATGCCTCGGTTCTTCGAATCGGTGACCTCACCGCCTTATCACGTCGTCTCACCTCCACCGCCGGGTTTTGTCGTCGCCCCGTACCAACCCCCGCGCTTCCACACGGGAGGAAACGTTGAAGACCTCCTTGGAGACGTTCAGGCATCGCCAACGATACAAACAACCTTCATACAACAGAACTCCGTCTTCATGTGCAACACCAAACGAATACAGAGGCAATGCTGCTGCCAGAAACCAGAACCAACGCCTGTACCTATAATTCAACATAATGGAGAACCTTCACAACCCAAATCATACGTCACAGAGAAAAACATTGAACTGACTTACGACTATCCGAAATCAACACCAGTTAACAACAGTCCAAGTCCTAAATCTGGAGAGGAACTGACGACTACAACAGAAGTGGCGAGTACTGTCGTCTTTGTCGAAAGACGAATTCCAGTAAAGCCTAGAAAATTCGATTTCTTCTTCAGATCTAGATCAGCGCCCGTGGGAGATAACGAAGAACCACTATATGCTACAGTGAACAAACTACCTAAACGATTAAGAAGAATGGAGCTGGCTAATTTAGAGAAAGAAGTCGCTTACAAAGCTGGTGAGCCAGATTCTTCAACTAGAACAGAGATGACTTTGAAAACGGATTCTGAATCACAAGTCCCGCCTCCAGATGACGACACGAGCAGATCCGAAAGAGAAAAGTCAACGATACCTCAAAGACCAGAGACGCCAAAAACGAAGAAGCGGAAACGATTCTCTCTCACTTTCAAGAAGCGAGAAAGAAAAAGGAGAGAAAAGAAAAAGGAACCGAAGAACGGCGTGCCGAAGAATGGAGTGGCGCACGCCGAGACTGAGAACGAGAGGCTGATTGAGGAGGTGGTTGAAGTGAAGCCGAAGCACTGCAGCAGGCACCGGCCGAGGAACACGATGTCGTCTTCCAGCTCGGGCCCGCGGTACAAGCGGGACAGTTATCAGGTAATATTTCGTTCTCTTCCTTTATTCAACGCTATTTTAACAATTTATGCGTAAAAGTAATAAAGTACATGTCCTGAAGAGATCTACTTATTGCTTTTAATAAAAAAATATGTAACATCAGGACTTTTAAAAATATCTAATTACTAGATATTTCCATTTTGAGTTATGTTAATATTCTATGAATATATTTCTGACTGAAAACTATAATTATATTTAGTCCGTCAGTTTGATTATACAAAAATACTAGACACATATTTTTCGCTTTATAAAATTAACAAAAAATCACAAAGATAAAGAAGATGAAACTTTTGGAGTGGGGGCTTGCGACGTCACTACTTAGTAAACATTTTACGAAAGTGTGACGTCACGCGCAACTTCAATGCATTGTATTTTCTTCAATGTTTGTTTGAAAAATAAATAAAAATACGTGTTCAATATTTTTTTATAATATATCTGACGGACTAAACATATTTTTTTACTCATCTTGCCTATTATCCACAAAAGAAATTATAACTTTGACCCGCTGGTCAATCTGAATTAAAACAATTTCTTTATAATTTCAGGAGATGACGACTTCTCATTCGGAGCACGAACGGACGAACAGCATGTGTTCATCTGTGAACTCCCTGGCCTCTGCGTGTACGCACAAGTCGCGGAAGCTCTCAGAGCCCACCAACGATGGGTCTATCCCGTGGTGTGGGTGCTGGGGTGCCGGCTGCGTCTAAAAAAGAGGTTCCATAACCTGAAAGGCACGCACCACTTTCAAAATATAATAAAGCAATATACTCCAAACTAAAATTGTAGTGAAATAAACCATATATTCAAAAACACTTCATTTACCACCACACTTGTTGTTCTTAACGTGAACGCCTTGTCAACGACCTGTCAAGGAGCCATAAATCCCCTGGTTGAAAAAACTTTAGATCTAGACAGCCCACTTTTTATTAGCATTAGTCCATCTTCTGGTCGGGTCTACAATTGCCTTACCATCTTAATGATCAGATAAGGGTACCAAACAATTTGGATTATTGCACATCCATAGCTGTTTAAATGATTCTGTCATCTGATATTTTCTCTCACCGCCGCCGGTATACGTACTTAGATATAAAGAAAAACAGATTCCAAACTGATCGCATAAAAAGCGCGTGCCCTTACCATTGAGCTATCAACACTCATGTTTGTACATTATATACTTTAAGCATAAGCATTTAGCTCACTGTATTTGATAGTTGTGGAATAATCAGAAGATGTATTGGACCTGGCGGAGTTAATATTAAACGTTAAGTTCAATTTCCCTTTTTCAGAAACATAGTTATCGTTCTAAATATAAAGTGAATAAACTAATTACAGCAAACTAGAATTGACCCTAGATTTGTACAATGAGGGTTTTTAAAAATACAAAATCCGCAAGGTGGCACGAAGTAGTCTCGTGGTCTTATCACTGTCACTATTGGCTCATTGTTTACAGCATGTCAGTTTAGTCTAACAACTAACCAATGAGGAGGTTGACAAAACCGCACGTCACAGTTACGCCATCTTTTGGATGTTTTAATTCAAAAAAACCCTCATTGGAAACTAGATTTATACAACTGGAATGCATTTTAAAATGTAGACTACAAATTGTAGCGTGTTAACAAGTATATTTGCTACCGGTATTTAACATTGTACCGGTTTTTTACTGTAATCACTCACTCAATTCCTGTGATTTATGTATTTTATTTACGACTTATTTTTTTGTAAAAATAATTTCCCCGATGTTATATAAATGTGGTGAATAATGGATATTTGTGTAAATAATTAATGTAAGTAAATATCAAGGTAGAATCTATCAAGCATTAACGAGTATTTTCATAGTTCATGCATAATAAACTGTATATAAGGTAATATTAAAATATAGTTGCATTATAATGTTACCTCTATATAAAATTGTAAATAACAAGGATAATCTGTGATTCGGTACGCGCTATGGTGAAATGTCTATGTTGTTGAATGATAAATAAAAATAAATTATACTATTTGTAAATAAGAGCTTTTATTTCTTGTCTTCGAATTTAGGATTCGACCGATATTCAAGTTAAAATTAAATCCCAAATGAATAGCTTCTAAACTCCTAAATTTTATAAAGTGTATAAGTACTCAATTATATAGCTATTTTTGTATACCTATAAGACGTTAAATTAGGATAGTTATTATATGCAAAATAACATCAGTCGATCATGACACGACGATCATGACATAAATTGAAGACCTACAGTCTAGCGAGAACCTATGCAACTAACACATTTAACAAACATGTTTACCCATATACAATTTTTAGACGTCCTCAATTCAGAAACCATTTGACAGAACTTTAAAATCATACCTACGACACATTTACAGATTTAGCCGAGTTTAAAAGTAAAGGAAACAGGCATTTATTTAAACAAGCGTAAATAAAACACATAGTCATTACATAGATGGTTATTTATTATAAAATATGACACATTCGTTTGAACTGGGTTTTACAGTAATTGAGACGCACATAGCAAAATTGATGAGCCGGCCGTGCGCCGGCGCCTGCGCGCACGCGATAATATCACAACATTGATCACACTCTACTTTACAATATAGGAAAAATACGGCCGCAGCTTGTGCGAGAGAGAGATGGTTGAATGGTTCTATTTCACTCACGCTCTTTAACTGTAGTCGTGTCATTTAGCCTTGTAATGTTTAAATAATAAACCAAAGTCTGTATTATTTTAGATTAAAAGTGGTTAAAAGAGCTAGCTTCTCATTAACTCTGGCTATAGAGTATTTTGCCTTCTCCTCAGGGTATTACAGGTATGTAATACCCTGTAGTATGTATCAGGGCTTTTCTATAATTTTTAAGTTATATTCGGATAAATAAAAATCATATAAGAAGTCTCAGTTAGAATATGTATTAAAAAAATACATCATTTCGTACATAACTTTAAGATTAGATCAATGATTTGTCATCCGAATGACAAGACTTTGATTTTACAAACACGACTGTTTTTTATTAAATACTGACGACAATCTTATAATATCTATACCTAGTGCAAAATTTATTAATGATTCTAGGTCAGCAAGCGCGTGCTAATTTGGACCGTATATATTTGACCTAAAGTCGATAATGGTTCAAACCATCCACTATTTATGTAAACGTCAGATACAAGTTCTCCCTTCTCTTTCTCACACACGCGCGCCTAAGAATAATCCTACTACTTACTCCCTCCCACAAATCCTCACTAACGACCAAGGCAATATCTTCACTCCCCACCCACGCCCCAATCCTAAACCTATACAAGCGACTCTCACCTTTCCCACAACGCTAACTAGCGACTTTAAAACTCAAAATCGCGCAACACGCGCCGGCTCACACCCGGCCAAGCGTACATTGATTCTACTTTAGAACATTCGAGAACCTACAGGAAAGAATTTCGGACAAAAAACGCAATAACTCCGAAAGGACAATATAAATTTTAGGAATCACCGAAATCACCATACGTTTTTTAAAATAAATGGCACGTATTTTAGAAGACAACAGAAACGTGTGCACGAAAATCAATATAAAATAAGAATATAGAAAGAACACAAATGTATCGTATAAAGTAACAAAACATATGGCTTTAAAACTCTTTCATCAATAAAAAAAAACTCAATAAATAAATTATGCAAAAATAAATGAATGAATGTACAATATTTACATCGAATATTTATATAAATTGCATTTTTAAAAATCATTAGGGGAAGTCTCGAAAAACAACAAATGTCACTTCTCCACTTGAGATCTAAGAAAAGCGAAAATTTCTAGAAAAATAAAATTTAAACACAGGTAGGCTCTATGTCTTTTCGATTCATAGTAAAATATAAAAAATTCCCTCACATCATTCCCCTAATGGACATGATATTTTCTGTCTCACTCTCTCACACGCTTTACAACCTCGATTTGTATAGGAGAGCGGGTGAAAGAGTGGGACAGTGATATAATGACATTATTATATCGATAAAAACTTACGTAAATACACCTTAACTATGCTTAATGGAGACATCTAATATATATTAAATATACTTATAAATACATTTCATTTTTTGGGTTAAACTAACACAAATCAGTTGAAAAATTGCATTACGTTGTAACATACCAAAAAGCCACGCAATACATTCTAATATATAATGAAAATGAATTGCACTTTTAATGAGTAAAGCATCGTTCACACGACAGTTGGATAATAATACGATATTGCAAAATTACACAACAATAACAATCCCATTCACCGTAAAATGTACTCTATAAGTACGAAATTAAGCTTTCGATTAGCATGACGGAGAACGGACATTTCCATATACTTAACGTGAGATGATAATAATTAAATTACTAAGTGGCATATTCGTAATAAACTGTAAAAGCCTTATAACTATTGGCATTGGAAAACGGCGAATACAAACACATTTATTACTGTTTCAATACTAATCAAAATATCAAGATTAATGTCGGAACTTCTGCAAGAGGACACCCAAAAATACCATGTTATAAAATAGTTACAAGTGACGGACTCTCTTGTCATCACATAACTGACAGAATGGACCAATGACTGGATAAAATTCTCTAACACAACAGTGAAAACTAAATGACCCAAGATTAAGAGTCTCCTACATCTCCGCTTTCGTTATAATTAATAGTTCAGTCATATAAACCGTTGACATCATCCATCACTTATTTGACAACCCATCCCGGAATTATAACATAACACATATTAGCAGTCAACTGTATAGTATATAAACGATCTTTGAGATGCATACGTAATACAAAAATAAATCCACTATAAAAAAAAGTATAAAAAAAAGAGATAATTTCAACTGCCGTTCACAAGTTTAAACCTCTTTACAATATATCGTTATGAGGTTAATTTATAGTGTTATCTCGAGTGCTTGGCTACATACTCAGGTAATTTGCTAAGGCATTCCTTAAAAAAAATCCATAAAAATCGTGACATCTCATTTATTTAAAAAAAAAAAACTTAAAAAGCTGCAACTGATTTCTATAGATAGATAAAAGAATTCTCTGAGGTTTAAATAATATAATGGTTAGTAGCTTTCATTTCCATTTCGCAACTTTGAAAATAAAAATACAATTTTATACGGCAGGAAAATTAAAATACTCTAGGTACACAGTTCTATTAAACGCTGAAATACAATATAGGCCTTTCATATGGCAAGAATACAACAAGAATTAGTTCTTATGAGTACAGTTACACGCTGCATTAACAATGTTATAGCAATATATAAAATTACTTAGCGATTTGTGCCTTCCTGATCGGAGTCCGCCAGATATACTATAATCTTTATATACGGTACAAATTGACCACTTGTCACTACTTTTTCACAACTTTTCATCTAACCTGGGTGTTAATATCCAATATTTAAGTATGTATTTTTAATACCACTGTTATTTCTGATATCCGTAATACAAGTGCTTAAGCTACTTATCTCGGAGAAAAAAAAATCTAGCCCAGTTTTATTTTTGGCTGAATGTGTTTAAAAGGGCCTGCTGCCACTTTCACTCTGCCTACCACCTTGGGGATAATGGGCGTATGTTATGTGTGTATGTTGTATGAACAAATTGAACCATGTTCATAAAAACTAATTTTTTGCTCACATGTTCAAATATATAAAAGTACGTAAATATACATATAAAAAGGAATACAAAGCTGTGGAAGTGCCTTCAGTCTCAAAAGAAAATATAAGGAAGCTGCCTTTTAAAGACCAATACAGTTCCGTCTTTATATTTAAGAAGATCTCAAAGGAGACTATCAAAATGTTATAACAAGTCTGCGCCAGAAGATACAGCGTATTATACCGAAAACGGTAATACATAATTATGCTAGCTTGAAAGCTAATTTTTAGGTACATAAAGTGCTGTGGAAGCAATAATGTACTCTAATACAAGACTGTTACGGTCGCTTTTTATTTAAGTAAGAACTTTTGTTCTATAATTACCCGTAACCATTGCAGTCACCGTATATCAGTGTTTTCAACCTGTGGGTCGTGACCCCAAGGGGGGTCGCTGAGCCATACTCGGAGGGTCGCCGCCAAAAAAAAAAACAGGAAAGTTCTAAACACTATTAGTGAGAAACTGTTTTCTGTCTACGACCCAGGGGGTCGCGAAAATTTTTAAAACATGTTATGGGGTCGCGTCAAAAAGGTTGAAAAACACTGCCATATATAAAAAGGAGGGAGAGGGGTTATTAATGCTCTATAAAGCTTTCTAGCGCAGTCTTCAATCAATAATATACTTTGATAAAAATAAGGATACAAACTTAGTAACCCATCGAGATCATTACAAATGGAATACCGGGTGTCAATACAATCTAAGTTAATAAATAAATGCGATAAAAAGTAAATGACGCGATACAGAATGTGATGTGAGTAGTAAACGTTTTATACACGAAATGACTAATATTACGTGGCCTAAATTATAACGGTCACCTTTAGAAATATAACTGTCTCGTGTCAGCGACATGAACGCGTCGCTCGTGTGAAAGAGATAGGTATAGGACTCGTTTTCATTGGTAACTAATGCAAGCTGCTGAACGTATTAAGGTATCTCCACAGACAATATTTGCATTTGCAAACAAAGATAACGTCGATCTAGCTCTGTATACGGCGCCTGCGCAAGTGACTTACTATTTAAATATTAGAATTAGTATTGAGTATGACGCATGTCATAGTTCTACCATAGACTACTATAACAGCTGACGGATATAAATTAGGTTTCATCTTACACATCTATTTTTAATGAAAAGTAAAATATAAAACATTACAAGACAAACATGTCCAAATATTACCTGAGTGAGTAAAGAACTTATACTTCAGTATTATTAGTTAACAACTCTAGTCCATCGCAATAAGGATAAAAATCCCATGAGCATTCCAATCACGCTAAACAATTTCTATATTCAGCACTAACCTATCCGCACAACAATGAAACGCAACTGACTCACATATAGCTATCTCCCTCACACACTTAAGAAACAACGTTAAACAAAAACAGTACACAAGCCTCTCGTATCGACTTACAAACAATTACAAAGTTACGCGAATATCACTATCAATATTCATAATTAACAATTTAGTCCATAATTACTTTTCGATTGAACGGAATGTGCTTATTACGTGGTGTTGCCATTATACAAATATAAACGTTACACATTACCCAATAATACTTATACTTTAAAAACATTTTATTTATTTTGTCCCGTTAAATACTTTTGTGCACAAATCCCTTAATCTAATCATGATGCAGATATAATAACACCTAGTCTTTAAAATACTGATTTTAAGACTCTTCAAATATGAGTGGTCTAACATGGCGGTATATACTAAAATTTCATTGATCTATGATTGCCCAATGACAAAGTTATCGCGTTCTGTATAACACGCACAGTAAAAGTTACTTTAATAATGTATTGGTATTGCATGGCTATACGGTTTAATTTTTCCATCGATTATTTGGTAAGTATCTGATATTCTGTAGTGGAAAAGTGAGGCTTTGGCCTTTGGAAAGCACCAAAGGAATGAAAAATACGTATATGACCACGAATAAGTTTTCTGTATATAAGAAATGTTGTCCACGTTCAAATAGTGACAAGTATATTTTTTGGTTTAACCGAAAATCAGAGGCAATTTCAATGGAAAAATCTTAAATTACGTCACTTTTTCGTTGACACGAAATCTACGGCATTACACCATCATTGATTTTGAGTAACAAACATCACCTCAGACCACTTATAAATACGGAGCCAATACATAATCGGCGTTATAAAAATTCGCATTAAAAAAAAAGGAAAAAATGCAAGCAATTTTCATTCTTCGCGGTAACACTAAGCGTTTATGATATGAGAATATTTTTTAACAAAACAATTTTTTTTCTTTCAACTACCGCCGATTTTGGCGGTGCAAAGATCACACTGCCTCTATTTCAGAAATAGGAACACGTGACGTCATGTAAAATTCCACTTTATTGCTAAGACTCCAAGACATGTTTTCGTATGACAGAGTTATAGCAATAACAATGCCTATGTGATATACTTCAAAAACCTATAAAGATTTATAAGTGGACACTTTTTTAGTAGTAGAATAAAATACTTTCGTACTATATTCCTTCGACACATACAAGACTCGTATTTCAATAAAAAAAAAATTCCATGACAACAAACGATTCCTTTGCTAAGAAACAAACCATCTTCAAGATTGAAACTTCTCCACTAGAGGCCCAAACATGATCCTTGCACCCCCACACAGAAAACTACGAACAACACAGCTTGCCGTTTCAACAAAACACTCATTAACATACCGCATTAGACGAAGCACACGTTCCTCCCACCGTATACTTAGCGATTACTACAGAACAACCGAGGGCCGAGCGCTCGCAACACTAAGCCGTATTGCCGGGCGGCAGGGGCGAGAACCGCACGCCAACTTACACTAAACGCGAACACCTCACTGTCGGTCCCGCGTAACGTACGCCATTTTAGTTTTCACTCGATGACGTTATCGCTTCGCTGACGTCAGACGTCGTCCATCACGAATGCAACATGCATTGTGGGTTCCTGAAATTATTTATTTAATCATACATTTTCTTCATCTTACAATTTTATCTTATCACAATTTTTCTTTACAAAAGAAGATCACAACTGTGGAAAATATATTTAATAATACCTATTCCTACCCACCACAATTTATAATCCTTGCTATATGTAAGCTATTTCTAAACTCTAAACTTTTCAAACTATATTCTTTTTAATCACATTTCTTAGTTGCGCTATGTAAAGGCTTAGTCGAGGCCCGCTTAGACTAAGATCCAGGATTTAGCGAGTTTGCTTCAACGTTGAAGCGATTGTTAATCTCACCTTCGGAACTTTTATACAGAGAAACCAAGAACATTACCCATTCATAGGTGTTCGATAATGCAGGGTGCGCTTTGATGCCACTAAACCCGACAATCTAAAGGTAGGTAGACTTTTTAGTGACGTCACGCAAAATATTAACATATCTCACAGATAACCTCCAATAGATACCATACGTTCACCATTTTGTTCTAGGTTCAAGTCACAATTTTAGGAGGTAGGAACGGGGTGCGGGGGACGTAACACTCATTTATCTAGTGATGTCCATCTATGTATTGTGCAATGTCTATAGTTTTATCGATAAATTTATAATTATTTATATTTTTTTAGTAGATATAAATAAATTAAATTTTTTAGGTACCGTACCTCAAAACCGTAACAGACCGTACCAAAAAAAAACAAATGTTATTGTTTGGTGGTTAGTGTTAATGATATTTTATTCTATAGAATACTAGAATAGAATAAAGAAAACTATAGAATATTGTATGGAATGCCTGGATTATACACATTGCCGGCAACACATACATACCAAAATTGGTAAATATAAAGTAGGTACAGCTGTTTCCATTACTCGTCTTCTATCCTTCATATAGTGAAAACTATCCTTTGTGAAATGTCTCGAACAAATGACGGTGTTTTTGCTCGGGAACGATCTATAACCACGATATGTGGCATCGATCCATTTAGACTTTCTTTCAGGACCCTTTGGAAATCTAAAGCAAATTGAGTTAGGACAATCTCTATTTTTTATCGACAATGTCGATTCGATATACTGAAACGTACACAGTTACAACCCTCTTGTTATGCATGTCTATGCCAGAACGGGATAAAAATAGTGAAATGGGTAATGAAAGAAAGGGGTAGTGACAAAAGACATCAACGCGAGCTGACACTTGTCAAACTTTTTTTGACAACTTTCAAAATTCGTCCGTCGTAACTTGAGCTCCGTCTAGGTATTTATTTTACTTACCGATGAAAAGTTATGCCATCTCTTTTTAAATTTTGATGTCCTGGAATTCTTCTTACACCATTTTACGGAACAGAAGGCCATTTTAATGTTTATTTATGCATAAATACTTATTAAATATAAATAAAAGTGTCTCCGTAAAGGCTAGCGCGCAGATCTGTCTCTTAGTCGGCACTGAAGATGCGCGTGTATGGCAACTACTTATTTATGTAATAGCATAGATGCATGGGCGCACGTCAATCCTCTTAATGTGGTATCTATTTGGAGGTTATCTGTGACATATCTTCGTAATATTTTGTGTGCGGGACAAAACGCTTGGTTTGCCGAGACTCTGCCCACCCCTTCCAGCATTTTAGGCACGAGGGCATATACACCATACTCACACACTGTCCTCACACCATGACGAACGCCTCCTTCCCGCGGAACAGGAACGGGTGCTGGTCGATCATCGTCTGCACGATGTCCTCGAGGTACGGGCGCGTCATCTCGAAGCGGCCCATGTCCGAGAAGTGGACGGGGAGCAGCGTCGGCCACCAGCATATCGCCAGGTTCTTGCTGTCCATCGAGTTCAGTTTCGAGTTGTCCGCCACCCTGCGCCGACAAAATACATGGAAATTATAAATATATCTATATTCTATTGGATGGATACACCTGATCCAAACGGCCCCTATCTCTATCATCATTTTCCACCATTATTACCATCCACCTTCCTAGGGTTATGTCCCGTGCTTAGACGGGGTTTGAACTCGCCTCTCGGCTAAGAGGCACGTGTCTTAACTATTGAGCTACCATCGCTTCTCGGCCTCCATCTCCATCTCGCCCAGTCTTCACAGCTTATTGCCCGGAGGAGGGAGTAGTAACAGCGCAGCGCCAGTGACTTTGGTAGTGTCAGTCAGTATGTGGTAGCTAAGAGGAAGTATCTCTTCAGTCACATAAGTCACCAGCTGGTAATAATGTGTAGGTATTCGGTCGAGGTGCGCCCGCGCCGCCGCACTGACCTCGCGAAGTGCTCCAGCACGTAGTCGAGGGTGGCCCGGGCGAGCGGCGTCAGCGCGGTGTTGAGCAGCGTGCGCAGCGCCAGCAGCCGCCAGCTGCGGTCTTTCAGCTCCACGCCACCCGCCATACAGCCTCGCATTGCTGTGACAAATAGTACCAATAAGATAAAACGATAGATGCTCTTCGTTGCGACGAAAAACAATTACAGAACTTGGCCTGATTTGCGTAACCTTGCGAAATAGTAGGAGACTCAGAGGTCGACAACCTTTTGAGACGGAAGAACAAAAAGCTTCAACTTATACAATTTCCAAAAAAAGCCAAAGGTGATAGTTTCTTAGAGATAGCACTCACACGCATGCGTTAGTCGCATCCCAAAGGCGTTAGTCGCATTTTCCTCATCCAGCTACAACATTTACAAATAATACTTTTGTACCAATTAGGCACGTACGTACCGCGAAATTTCGCGATTGACGTAATCGTATCAACCGTTACGTAAAAGCTGTAGAACTCACCCGCAATGTCCTCGAGCTGGGTCATGCTGGCCTCGTCCAGCAGCGGGGGCAGCCTCTTCGAGAAGAAGTCCTTGAGCGCGGTCGCCACCGCGTTCACCGGGATATCCAGTGAGTCCATGTCTACGTTCGGGTCTGTAATTCGATTACACGAATCATATATATGTAAAAAAAACCTCTTTACTCTTGTTTAGCTTTTCTTGAATTGAATTTGACTTGTCTATTAATGTCAACACTGACATACATATTTAAGTAACATTTTTTTCAATTTAAATTATATCGTTTATCGTTTTGTTGTATTTCCTAAAGTTATAAATAGAGGCTTTAAATCTTGTTTCTTTTGCAAGTATGCAAATATTTTGTCAATTCAATAAATTTATTTATAAAATGTAGTAGTGTAGATTTATTGTAAAGAAATTATTTTCTTTTGCAGATAAACGCAATTTCGTCTTAATTTTAAACAATATTACAAGAATAGAATTACAGTTACTATTATATATGTATGTCGTTAGAAGTTTGGAGCAGGTTTCCTCACGATGTTTTCTGTCAACGTCGAGCAAGTGGTACATATTCAAGTGTACGTGAACCGATTGAAACTAACTCCCTTTTCATATGGGGCGTATTTCCATTAGCTACCGCTATTTTACTCAGTTAATTTACAAATACTGAAATGGATTGATTTGAAAGCATCTAGTAACCAATTTAAGTTCTCCCATGTTGGTCTGGGACTGAAAAAAAATGAATATGCCAACTGTGTTTTTTGCAACTAATGGAAAATGGGGTTTTGGGTATGTGATTGTGTAGGCGACGATCTAGCCACTTGTCACTACTTTTCTACAATTTTCCATCTAACCCAGCCAATTCAAATTTATAGGTAGGTAGGTAGAGTCAAAGGGGCCGGCTGTCCCTTTGACTCTGCCTACCCTTTCGGGGATTATGGGCGTTATGTTATGTTAAAGTTCTCGTTATCTCATCTACTGACCAGTAAAAGCTAACTGCAATAACGTGACTTACACTTGGTAATTATCATGGAAGAGTCAAAAAGAAGGACTCCGCATTGTGTCATACTATAACGTAAGCCACCGCTTTATACGTGTGTGAGTGAGATTTTTGTTCTAAGTTCTGATATAGTCAGTTTACATCAACCAATAATATAGGGTTACTGGTGTGGTGCGGGGGTGTTACCTTCGTAAAACTTGTTGAACAGCATATCGACGTGCGCGCGGTTACCGGGCACCCGGTACAGGCCCTCGGACGCGAGCCCCTCGCGCTCGATAAACTCCACGCACTTCTCCACGAACAGCGGCACCCCGTGCGGACCCTGACGATATCGGATACCAGTCAGTTACGGCACACTTGAAGACATGGGTACCAGTCACAGCGTTACTGGATATTCAAGACAATAACGGATACCGATCAATTACGTCACACTTGGATATATGTGGTACCCACTGTCAGAGTTAAGTCAAGACAAACCCTGTATTGTCAGTAACGTCAGACTTGTTAATATGTGGGTACCAGTCACTATGTTACTCCGATATAATATTTATATTTTGACATACATACCTGAGGACCCCAATTCTGCTGTAACGTCGCATTTGGCATTTGCGATGAGTTCTTCTTGTCTTTGCTCTTAGAAAATTCCTGAAATATGAAATATCACGTCATATTTTTGGAAAGCATTCACCTCCATCATACCAATCATTATTACTTACATAGTCTGGTCCATAATGAGATTTTGTCAGTAATAACCCGTTCCATGAGGTTGCGCTCTTTTCCTCTTGAGATAAAGTCGAAAATGTAATGTCGTTTACCTTATGTCTCCGGTCATGTTTGGAGAAGGGATGTGGGCGGCGGCGAGAATCGGCAGCGCTTGAAGAAGAGTTCTCTTGCGCTGAGGACGGGTACTCTCCACCCAGCATCTGTTGGAGATTATTGCACATTTATCTAACTGAGTATAAATTGACCATCTCTACAGTAAGTAACGCTAAATATAACAAATTTTAAGTTATTGTTGACAGGATTCATTCCTTAAAAAACGGGGCAGTTAATAATATTTAAAAAAAAAAACATCTTTTTAATGATTAAATATTCTTAAATAAGTAGTATCAATATCTAGATGAAATGATGAATGATGCAAATGAGACTACCTTATTTACATCAGGACCTCAGAATGAAGATCTCCCGAATGAGTGATTATAGTAATGACATCGACAAAATAGATACTTTCCAATCTTTCCAATTATATTAACATATGCACTATATCCCAATACTAGGATCCGAAAGTCATATAAAATGAAAGGGTTTCCGGTACTCTAAGGTACCCATGTAAACTAATCTGGTAATTCCTGCACTAAAAGACCACAGACCTTATGCGTGGGCTCATGATGTGGCGGAACTGGCAGAGGCCTGGGCCTTCTCGTCTCACCGTCGGAGCTGCCTTCACTGGACTCGCTGGCTGCTGTAATATAAAAAAATTACATCAAATAAATATAAATAAATATCCCACAACACCACATTCATTGATCTGACTCCTAGCTAAGTAGCTTAAGTACTTGTGTTATGGATACCAGAAACAACAGTGGTATTACGAATATAAGATAAATATTAGATATAACACCCAGACACAGAACAAACATATTCATCACACGAATGTTTGTCCTGGGTGGGGATCGAAACCACAACCCTTGGCGCATAGGGCAGGGTCACTACCAAATGCGCCATCGAGCCAGTCATTACTAACTTAGTTTTAGTAGAATACTATACTAAGAGTACATTTTGGATATTAATTTACTTAAAAATGTAATTTGATAAAGTTACTTTGTAACAATGTTTAATCCTTTTACCTAAGGAGATACAATAAGTAATCGCTTTTGGTAACTGAAGCTGCAATAAGTAATGAAGCGTGCGTCACCCTTATCTTCGTGCGGGCGCGCCCTGTAGCCGGTGGGCAGCTCGGGCGGGCCCACGAACATGCCCAGCTTGGGCACCCGGGGGCTCTGCACCGCCACCAGGTTGCCTAGAGACCTGGTGCATTGAACAATAACAACTGTTAACACTTGCATCGAATTAGGGAAATTATCAACAACATCGACGCTACCTAATTACGGTATAAATGTTTGTATTCATTGTTTATTATTTTTTTAAGCATAAGCAATAGTCTGCTTTAAAAAAGTCTTTAAAAAACGAATGTAAGAGTTCGGCATTGTTATTAAGCAGGGGTTCAGTTTTTAAAATTGACCCATTTACATTATTTGTCAAGATAAACATATATATTTTTTAATTTGAAGTAAAGTATACGTTTTAAAGGTTAATTTAAGAAAGCAAAAGAAAAGAGTAGGAATAATTTAGTGAAAAGGTGAAATATGGAAGGTGGAAGGTGGAAGGAGGAAGGAGGAAGGCAGAAGACGGAAGATGGAAGGTGATAAGCAGTAGGTGGCAGGTAGAAGACAAGCTCAAGGTGGAGGAGCAAAGGCCCATGTCGGAGAAAGAAAGACGTAAGTCGGAGAGCTGTTAGCACAGGACGAAAGGCATCTAGGTAGTGTTTCGGTACCGCTTCTTGTAGTGCTTGGGCGCGTGGTGCGCGTGGTGCGCGTGGTGCCGGCGGCGCGCGTGCAGGCGCGCGGCGCCGCCCGACGCCTCCGACGAGCCCGACGAGTCCGTCTCCGAGAACGCTAGCGGGACACATTTTAGTTAATAAGGTGCGTGCGTGGTTCTTGCACCTCACACTCGAGACTACTTTATAGACTATGTACACGACGACTATTCCGGTAACAGTTAATACTCATACACTACTTAACCTATAGACTAGTTACCAGACCATTATTCAAACTCGTCGAATCTTACAAACTTTCACGTTAATATTAGTGAGATACACGTATATAAAGTACTTACAAGGCTGATGCAGAGGTGTCTTCTCGTGCCTCCGATGCCTCCTCAGTCTCAGCATTGAGGGGGCCTCCATGTACTCATTCGGTTCTTTTATCTATAAAATATAATAGTAAAAAAACTTTATTAGGAAAACATTTAATTATATAATACAAACGCATATACTCAAAAAAGTGGCTCCCAACCTTTTTGCAACCGACGACCCCTTTAATTGTATTATTAATTATACAATACTAGCTAGAGAAATCAGAAAAATTAGACTGTCATAATTACACATCCATATAGTATATCCAATATTCGTTACAATGTGTTTGTATAAATACATACATAGATTTGAAATATATAGAGATACGTATGCGGGTTTGAAATCTTACTCCTTGCATATGAGGCGTACCTCACCACTGAGCCACCACTGCATGCAGCTGCTGCTAAGCTAATCTAATGATTACCTGTGCGTACTGCGCGTCGAGCTCTGTCTCGGAGCTGACGCCGGACGGGTGGTGGTGCCCGCCCTGCTGGCTGCTGGAGTGCGACCAGCCGGACCGCTGCGACTGCAAACAAAATAGCACTTGAGCAAGCAAGCAGGGAAGTTGCGACCAAAAAGTATTGATGTAACTGTCGACTCGGGAAGGGTATAAGCACAGAGTAATAATATACTACGTACAACAGAGGGTCACTGCCCATACTTGAAAAGTTACTGCTATAACTCGCGCAAGAACAGCGACAGTGGTGAGTAATTGGAACTACAGCGAAGTTTAGTCAGTTTGTCAGGAATAATACAAAATGCCGCTACAAGCACAGGTTAGTTATTTCTTAGTAATAATACGCCATTTGTGTAAAATTCACGGTTTTAAAAATAAAAATATTGTTTTGGTTTGCTTCTGGAGAAAATATTTTATATTCATGTTTTTCACCTAAATTCAATAAATTATCTAAGAAATTACGTAAATATTTTATTTTATGAACAAAGCATTTTTTAAAGTGAAATAATAACGTTTTTATTCGGTTTTATCTCTCAATCGGTCTAAATGATGCCTGTAGCGACATCTGTCTGTGTCAAGTCTATACAAAATCTAAAATGTACATGTGACTGACCAGGCATTGTATAGGGCAAGGAACCACTATACAGCAAAAGCATTTACTGTATAGTGATTGCTGCTGTGACTCAATCCGCGTGAAGTTTAGTTAGATGCTTATGAGGGTACCGAATTACTTTTCTAAAAATGCACTAGTGTGCCTATAACACGAGCTATCTCGAAGAGCGAATGGAATTTCCGTCAACATCGGCCTAGTCGGTTCAGAAATAAGGCGGCATTTATTGAAAAAATATTTTTGTACTAAATAGTGTTTTTAAATGCACTTAATATAAAGTTGTTTTTTCGTCATCAGAAACAAACCTTTAATATTACGTACTATTATCTATTAATTATATACTAGTGATCGCCCAGTGGTCGAAATTAGACCATAATTACATAAAAAAAATTTATGAATTTCTATCGCAATATTTATATAAATATTTGCTTTCTACACTCCTTCTCTATATAAACCATAAGTGTGCGAAATCTCATACTCTTCCGTTCGCGCAATTTCCGTAAAAAGGGGTACAAAATTTTTGCTTCACGAATATAATCCCACATGCGTGATGTTCTACAAATTATTGAAAAATGTTACCATTAACCAGCCATACCTTTCTTTCTCTGGAGTGAGGCGGTCCAATCGTGATGTGTTGTAGAGCATCGCTCACCATCGTATAATTGTTCATATCCAATTTGCCCGGTTGCTGCAACAAATATCAGATAATAAACGCACGATCAAGGTTTTATACCTTAACGGAAGACATCAGGGATAGAAATGAACAACATTTTTTCACAAACACCCACACACACAGTGGTAAATGCCACTTGCTCATCCATTATAACAATAACAATTCATTGTAGAACCGAATGCCTTTATTTAAAATAGAACTTGCTATTAAAGACATTAGGGATACTCTATTCCCTGCATCAAAACATTATGAATATCTGGATGCAATGACATACTGCACATCCAGAACAGGAACATGTATTCGAGTGGCTCGATGGCGCATTCGGTAGGGACCCTGCCCCATGCATCAAGAGTTGTGGGTTCGATCCCCACCCAAGACAAACAAACATATTTGTGATGAATACCTGTGTCCGGGTGTTAATATTTATTATATAAGTATATATTTGTAATACCACTGTTGATTACTAGCTACTTACCTCAGAATCAGATCAATGCATGTGATGTAGTCGGACAATTATTATTTATTTATTAACTAAGGAAAGTCATCTTGGTAACCTTACCTTGAGTGTCTGAGAATGCCTGACCCTCTGCGGCGGAGGGTGAGGGCGCGTGCGACCCGTAGTGAACGCGCGGTGGCCGTAGCTAGGCGGCTGCCACAGACCTCCACCATCTATTTGTATGAAACAGACACAATTAGCGCTGGAACACGTTAAATGTTTCAACTAGTGATCGTACCACAGCTACCGCATTCTTATAATAAAAGTGACCCAACTCGAAATGTAATTAGACCCCGAGCACACAACATGTACTTATATCGGCGGAAGTACTTCCACTTTTATGCTGTGGCTACGTTAACGTGCTTGTAGAGCAAGAAAGTAACACCACAGAGTAATAATAAACTTCGTACAACAGAGGGTCACTGCCCCTATACTTGGAAAGTTACTGCTATAACTCGCGCAAGAACAGCGACAGTGGTGAGTAATTGGAACTACAGCAAAGTTTAGTTTGTTTGTCAGGAATAATACAAGATGCCGCTACAAGCTCAGGTTAGTTGTTTCTTAGTAATAATACGCCATCTGTGTAAAATTCATGGTTTTAAAAGATTATTTTGGTTTGCTTCTGAAGAAAATATTTTATATTCATGTTTTTCACTTAAATTTAATAAATTATCTAAGAAATGACGTAAATAAATTATTTTATGAGAAAAGCGTTTTTTAAAAGTGAAATAATAACGTCTTTATTCGGTTTTATCTCTCAATCAGTCTAAATGATGCCTGTAGCGACATCTGTCTGTGTCAAGTCTATACGAAATCTAAAGTGTATGTGACTGACCAGACATGGTAACACGAATATTCGCCTTAGCCCGCTAGTATAGCCCCAGCATTAGTGCAAGCTTGTATATCCAACAGTGAAATATTTGACAAATGAACTCAAAAATATTTGAAGATATATTCTTAAGTTCTATATACAGTATTTTTTTTTTTAATTTTTGAGTTACATCACTTTTATGCTAAGGTTGCTAATATATGTGAACAAATTTCTACCAGCGACTCGAAGCGTTGATATTTACATGTGTATTTTGTCTTTTTTGTGAGTGCAATCTGATAGAATAGACTTGATGTGCGGTACATACATACGAAACTAAATAGGTAAAACAGAAATGTTGCGAAACCCCTCCATAATGAAGCGTGTATACAAACTGTTACTACTCTAAATCATTGTTTACCGAACAGATGGATTGAATAACATAATCAAAAAAAGTATCATGTCAACTATCTAATCTTCTACCAAACAAATAAACGGAAAACAAATTGTATTAATACCTGTAACTTAATTTATTACTTTAATAATAAAAATAAATCTCTGGACTGACACACCAATTCCCTAGTTCCAAACTAAGCTATAAGCTTGTCCTATGGATACTAGGTGAACGGATAGACATACTTAAACACGTTTATAAACATCCATGACTCGAGAAAAAATGTCCATGTTCATCATACGAAACATTTGCCCCTAGCGGTTTCGTGGCCAGGGTCTCTGACCACCCGACCAAAGGGCCTGTCGAATGAACTTAAATGTATAAAAATCTTATATGACAGGATAAAAATAATAAATAAAAACGACTCTATTGCACTGTTGTTAACTCTAACATGCAATATTCTATTCTAAAAATAAACATAACATAAAAACTCCTATATCTCCCCATGCACCTTATTGCAAAATCGAAAAACCCCTTTATAGAAAAAAAAACGGCACAACTTAACATAAAAAAAATCAATCTACACCTACCCTTCATGCAAAATTAAAAACAAAGTAACGTATAAAACACTTTACGCTATATTTCGATGGAGTGAACCAAACTCTTGGCACGCTCTATCGAGTCTATTCATCTACACACAAAACTGATCCCTCATCCGTGTAAAATACGGCTCGAATTCGCTCATCATGCAATCACCTGACTCGTGGGTGCTCAGCGAATCCTCCGAACAGTTGAGGTCGGCTGCGTTTACGTAAAATTACATTTATTTTTAAAGTATTTAACTTAAGTACAATAGTTCGTAAATAGTACAGTATTGAAGTACATACTAAATAGTAAAGAATTAGTAATTTGTAGTTAGTACGGTATGCGATAAGCCGGAAGTGAGTGGATTTTTTTTCAACTGTTTTTGACTATTTATAAGTGTTTCTTTGAAACCTATATAAATAAAGAATATTTTGACTTTGACTTTGACTTGACTTTGACTTTGAATTATTCGTGATAACTATCACTCGTTTTCTTTATGTTGCGGTACTATACAAATCCTACTAATATTATAAATGCGAAAGTTTGTTTCGGTGTTTGTTACTCCTTCGCGCAAACTACTGAATGGATTTTAATGAAACTTTAAGAATAATGTAGTTTATACACCCGAATAACATATAGGCTATGTTTTATCGACGTACCACGCGAGCAAAACCGCGGGCAGAAGCTAGTATACTAAATAAGAGTAACGTACAAGTATGATTTGTAACAAATGACCAACCTAATACAAGTCCTTATTAAATATCTGTATAAACAAGTAATTTACATTACTAAATACACTATATCTCGAGATTGTAGCCTCGCCATTACAGGTAATCTTGGATCCAATGCAACAGGATCATATTTTGTCTAATCAAAAGGCGACATCATCGTTCTGGCTACAGCAAGTATATGAAGATTGAACACTTTCAACTATACGAATACTGCCACAATGCGGTCCTCGTCCTTTCAAAAAGTATGTGCATTTGAATTTGATTGGCCAATGTCCTAATCGTTGAATATAACGATAGATTTTCACGATGTTTTCGTCTATAATATGTATTTAATATTTGTAAAATTTAACTTACGTGATAAATCGTGCATCCTGTGATCTGGAGGGGCGGGCTCCGGCGGAGTGCTCGGCGGCGGGTATACGCTAAAGCCTGAACAAGGTATTATGTCTATAATATACAGATTTTACCAGTACGATTATGATCTTTATTCAATTGCAACAAGGGCTAATAGACCAACGAAAATAGTCCACATGTATAGAGGTTTGCTTTTGAAATGTCAGTCCAGACTAAGTAATCGTAGACCAGGTTTAAACTCTGCATATAGAATATTCGAACAATTTGTATGCAATTTTAGATAACGATGTTTAAAAACGTGTTACAGTAAGATAGAAAATTTTATGATAGATTTTAGTGGAAGCATTTAAAAGTTGATATTTCTTCATTAGATACTTTACATCCTTACAATAAGGTTGAAATTCCAGTATTTTTCTAATGTTGAGTTAAGTGTACCTTTCAAAAAGCCCCTATTCTTGTTATTCATGGTGTCGCTATATTCGGAATCGATGTCGGCGCGCGAGTCGGGCCCGATGAGTAAGTCCAGAGAGTTGGTCAACTTGTGCTCCATCCTGGTAAAAATTGCATGGTATAATTTTTTACCTTAAAAACAGACAAAAATCGTTCAATCCGAAAAGGAGTATTGACCATATCCGCATTGCTCGACACAATGAGGGTGAACACGGCAAAAAAATCTGAAAATCCAGTCAAATGTCCCAATTCTATTTGGTTCTTTGTCCAAAGGTAACTGGATTTGTTTTTGACCGGTGGTGGACCGGTTTTTGATATCTGAAGCGCAATGCACACCAAACCCGCTGACCTACGTCGGCGGGTTATTCGGCGACTTCAGTTATTGCAGGTCGAGTGGCCCGCGCTCGAGACGCTGCAGGTGCAGGTGCAGGTGCAGGTGCAGGTGGCGGCGGCACGTACTTGTGGTCGGCGTGGTAGGAGTGGTTGCGCGGCGGCGGCTGCGGGCGCGCGGCGGCCACGTCGGGCAGGTTGTGCGCGTGCTTCAGCGGCTGCTCCATGCGGAACGCGCGCTCGATCTCGCCTTTGCGCTCCCACACCTCCTTGAAGAACGGCGTGTAGAACGCCGCTGGAGGAACATAAAAACGTCAACGTCAACTGTGGAGTATAATTTAGGAAGTAGTCGAAAAAAAATTGTCTAATCACATTTCAAACAAACAGACAGTTACACTCACACTTACTCTTTGCAGTGCAGTCTATGTGTAATTAGCCTACTAAATCACATAGACTTTAAACACTCACACTTGTTTTCCATACCGGTTGTAGGTCGGGGATAGTGCAAAATCATAGACGGGCCCTAGTAAAAGTTATTTGAATCAATGTGCGTTATATTGCATTATCCTCGACGTTATAGATTATTGCACTATGTAATCGAGCAGTATTGCAATACAATAGTGGCGGAGGCAGCGGGATCGCTGTCGCACAGGCACGAGACTCACACTTGGTCTCCGCGCTGGAGGTGTAGGTGGCGAAGTGCGCCTGCAGGCGGTCGGCGGTGGCGTTCCCGTCGGTGATGAGCGCGTGCCCGACGTCGGTGCCGAAGAACGCGTGCGCCGCCGACCCGCCGCCGTCCGTCACCGCCACCATTTGGATCGGCAGGTTCGGGATGTTCATCGAGAACGCGCTGCGACAAGTTCAAACGTGAATATTGATGTCAGAGGCCAGAGCGCTCACACTGATTCATTTATTTAAAGCGCCATTCAATCGTTACGAATAAAGGGGAAAGTGGGGTATTGAATATTTTTGCATGTACATATTTTGAAGAGGATGGTAAATGGAGTAGTTAGGATCTTAAGGGGGGTTTAAACATGTCTGCACGCTATCTGATCCAAGCTGGGTGGAATTGTACATTTATACTTATTACGTATATTGGGCTTTGGGTGTGTAGGTAGTGTAGGCGACAGGTATTTTTAGCTGAATGTGTTTGAAGGGACATGCTGCCCCATTGACACTGCCAACCCCTTTGGGGATTATGGGCGTGATGTTATGTTATGTTATAAACTTACTTTAACGTAGCTAAACTGGCTTTCCTCTTGGCGGAGTAGATGAGTATAAAACCATGTATCAGTTCTTCTCTAAACTGGGTTGCGCCGTGAAAACTAGATATTATGACCTGTAACAGAAATGTACGAATTAATAACGACCAGACTTAGACTAAACCCAAATATTTGACAACAACTTAAGAAACATTGGGGGCCATCTATAAAGTACGTCACACGTAAAGGGGGACGAAGGGGGTCTACGATATGTGACATGGTATGACAAGGGGTGTGAGGGGTCCTAAGTTTCGTCACATCTCAAAATCTAATATATCATAATAATTTGCAATTTCTGGATGTAAAATTGCAAAACATGTGATGTCACACTAGGGAGGGGAGAGTCTCACAAATGTGACCAGCTGTGACAAGGACGGGGGGGGGGGGGGGATAAAAAAATCATGAAATTCGTGTGACGTACTTTATGGATGGCCCCTTAGGGGACTTTTAACCACACCCGCTCTAAATGATATCTCATACATGGCTAATTTGATAAACCGTTTCGAATTAAAACCTTTCTTCCTATATCATTCTAAACAATAGATTAAGGATTTTTAAGATTCAGAAATAACAATACAATTAATTGCCCAGATTACCTTATAGCAACGACAACGCAATATGACCCAATTGTTCAAAATACTAAAACTATTCTTACATTGCTTTAATTTTAAAAGACTCTTTAATTCAATATTAATCTTACTAATACAAATAAAAGTTTATCATTACGAGAATATTTTCCCACTGGCTCCAGTTGTACCTAGTAGCATGTCTGGTCAGTCGCATACATTTTAGATTTCGTATAGACTTGACACAGACAGATGTCGCTACAGGCATCATTTAGACTGATTGAGAGATAAAACCGAATAAAAACGTTATTTTTTCACTTAAAAAAATGCTTTTTTCATAAAATAAGTTATTTACGTCATTTCTTAGATAAGTTATTAAATTTAGGTGAAAAACATGTTTATAAAATATTTTCTTCAGAAGCAAACCAAAATAATCTTTGTTTTAAAACCATGAATTTTACACAAATGACGTATTATTACTAAGAAACAACTAACCTGTGCCTATTATTCCTGACAAACAGACTAAACTTTCCTGTAGTCCCAATTACTCACCACTGTCGCTGCTCTTGCGCGAGTTATAGCAGTAACTTTTCAAGTATGGGCAGTGACCCTCTGTTGTACATAGTATATTATTACTCTGTGCTAGTAGTTATCAATAATTCGCTACATTTTACGTAGACTTACCTCGACCTTCCTCTTCGAGTCTCCAAGGAAGGTTTCAATGACAATAGACCGGTCACCGGTGAGGAAGCATGCCTTATGCAGCAGTAGCGGGCTCAGCACCCGCTCGGGGGAGTACGGATCGTCGCAGAACATGCACACCATTATTCTGGAATAGAGTATTATCATGTTAAAATTCATCGCTCAAATGTCTTTGTAACTATTGTATGTAACTATTTGTAACGTCATATGGCACGATCCTTACACACCTCACTCGCCTCTTCAACATTCATAATCCTTTTCATACAAGCTCTACGGTTTTTATGACTCCTAACATCACCTTCTTTTTAATAAACGACCAATCTTAAATATCTTTGTGCAATATAAAACTTATGTACTGTCAACATCAGGTCAAGTTACCCACTTGCAGTTCAATATGAGCGCTTATGCCTTCGACATAAGAGCGGTACAAGGTCCGAAGTGGATAGTCTGATGTGCTGTTGTCTGTGCTTTCAGTATATTACCAACTGGTATCTATATACGCAGTTCATAGAGGTTACTACATACTAATGTCCTCTTAACCGATATCGGTTACGGAGGCTAATCTCAACGAGGATCAGCCATCTGCGCAGGAGATATTATAATGCACAAGTGTATGCGCAAACACAAGTGCACTCTCTGTTGCTTCACTCTCATAGTCCGGAGAGATGACAATTCGACATGACCGGAAAGAGGTCAAACATAATATACTACATACATAGAGGTGTTTACAGACGCTTACACATAATCGGAGGACGACCTCGACGACCCACCTTCGATGGTGGAGGCGTTCATGTACTCTAAGCAACTCCTGATCTTCTGGACGGAGCTCAAATGGTTTGATTGTTCATCGTAATCTCCCAATTATCACGTACGCACAATGACCTATGAGGCTAAGTGCGGAAAACACGCACCCAACTTACAACTATGTAGCAAGCCCGTTGGTCGAGTGGTCAGAGACCCTGGCCACGAAACCGAGGGTCGTGGGTTCGAATCCCGCTAGGAGCAAATGTTTCATGTGATGAACATGGAAATTTGTACTCGAGTCATGGATGTTTATAAACGTGTTTAAGTATGTCTATCCGTTCGCCTAGTATCCATAGGACAAGCTTATAGCTTAGTTTGGAACTAGGGAATTGGTGTGTCAGACCGGAGAATTTAATTTAATTGATGCAATGCTGAATACAACAATCCAGCTGAGCCCAGTACAATTTCAGCTGTTCCAGTAAGATTTCAGCGACATGTGCAGATTCTATGCAGCTGGATTTCAATCGCAGGATTGGAATGCTAAATCAAGCAATCCACCTGGGTCCAGCACAATTTCAGTTCTGCTGGAACCAGTGTCATGTCTGTGCCTATTACTAACTAACTGGAGACCACCTACCGTATATCTGAGTCGAAGCATACAATCAGGTCTCTATACAGATGCGCATAGCTCGCTTTCTCCCTGTTCGCTCGTATCAGCTCTTGAATCGCGTCTGACGTCAGCGCTTCGGTGCCCAGTTCGTTCACAGACGCCTCCATGTAGGAGCAGTGGAGACTGGAAGGGAATGCATGTATGATGGTCATGTATATGGTCGCAAAGAGACATGAGTTTTTGTATAATTAGAAGATATATTTCTACCAAACTAGAAGAGGAGGAGTTGGTTTAAACTTATAGAACTCGCCGCAATGGTTTAAACAAAAACTAAAACTAACTAACTAATTAAACTTCACGCCACTTCCCTAGCGGGGTAAGCAGAAATAATATGAATGGAAAATAATTGCCATCGAATAAAAACTAAGAGACGAGATTTCGTTAACTTCTTTACACTTTATAATAAGATTTATATAATAATAAAAAAAGCTGATAATTTAGGGACGCATATAAAAATATATATGTATTTAACACGGACTAGTAAAAAAAGAAGGACTCCGCGCCACTAACTAGACGTTGAAGCTCCTCATGTGCTCCAACTTGACACAAACTTACGTGACTAAATGACAGATATTCGATATCTGGTATATCCACAGGTATCTCACTTACACATGCATAAACGTGGCTTCACGCTATAGCATGACAGCGTGGAGTCCTTCTTTTTTTACTAGTCTTTGGTATTTACCTAACTTTTTGCTGATATTATAGACTAATAGAACTAACACATAATAAAACTTGAATGGATTGGTAACTTACTTATCGGCAAGATTCTGTCCCTCCTCCTGCAATCTAGCAAACTCCTTCTTCTCCATTCCTTCGTCTTGCACAAACATTACTACCAAAGGCAAACCCTGAAACAAAATATAAATTTTAAGTATCATACAAATGCACAATACACTATTATAATGTTATAATAAGAGAGAGGTTCTCTACTATAGGCATTGATTTACTTTTAAAAAAAGAGGGCCTCAAATTACACTGTAAAACTATCTTTTTGTAAACGAAATAAAAACCTTTTTTATTTTCATTTTTATTTTAAGTTTTCAATGTTACTGATGTCTATCAGTAACAATTTTTATTAACAAACCAGATAGATCACCAGGCACTCTGAAAAATCCGCTTTATTTTGTACATCTTAAAAACTGCTTTCTTATTTTTGCTTATCACTAAAAAAATATCGTACATATAAGTTATGTACATACCTGGAATGGTAACTTGTCTTCTTGCTCCAGACTAGAGAGCAATGTCTTCTCAGCGCACCCCCTGATGTATTCAAACGACTCTTGATCTTGGAACACGCAGAAATAGCCTACAAAAAAAATAGGTATTATTAATGGCAACTTTTTAAGTTTTTTTGAACAAAGTTATGTGGCACTTATGTAGCAATTGATTATGAAATTAGGGGTGAGAGATTCCCGCTCCCCCGCCAGTCCGGTAGGTAGTAAAGGCCGCCTACGGCCAATAACCGATAGTCCTCTCGAAGAAAAAAATTATTATGAAATAACTTGTACTGATCTTTCGAGACATACAATACTACATAAAGCACAGTTTTAAAAAAACAGTTATAAATATGATAATTTGTATTTATGAAAGTACTAGCTTCTCCCGCAGCGTTACTCGCGTGGTACATCGATGAAATATAGCTTATGTGTTATTCTAACATAAAAGCTATACTATTACTAAGTTTAATTTAAATCTATGCAATACTTTTTGCGTAAAAGAGTAACAAATATCTACACTTCCATCCATCCATACAAACTTTCGCGTTTATAATATTAGGAAGATTTTATTCTACATAGAATTCCACATTCTTGAAAATAATGTATTAAGAGCGTTCATTGCCTAGCATGTCGTAAAAGGCGGCTTTTAGTGTAATGGGTATTGTGTTGCCACTTGCAGTCTGCTCACCCCTTTAGGGGTTGCGGGCGGCATATGTATAAATAAATAATAAATAAATTCTCCAAACTAACACACCAATCCCCTAGTTCCAAATTAAGCTTATAACCTTGTGCTATGGCTACTAGGTGAACGGATAGACATACTTAAATACGTTTATAAACATCCATGACTCGAGTACAAATGTCCATAATCATCACACGAAACATTTTCCCCCTAACGGGATCCGAACCCGCGACCCCTGGATTCGTGGGCTCTCTGCCCACTGGAGCAACGGGCCAGTCAAGCGAGTGAGCACGTACCGTTGGGCGCGAACTCGTCGATGGCCGTGGTCTCGGCGGAGAAGTCGTCGGTCCGGACGCGCTGCTCCACGCGCCACGTCTGCCCCTGCACGCCCACGCGCCGCTCCGAGTCGCACCCGGCCAGCAGCCGCTTGCCGAACTCGCCTGCTATGCCTTCCACCTGGGACAATAAATAAATAAATAAATATCCGACGACATCACATACATTGATCTGACTCCGAGGTAAGTAGCTTAAGCACTTGTGTTAAGGATATCAGAAACAACAGTGGTATTACAAATATATACTTAAATATTGGATATTAACAGACACAGAACAAACACAAGTATTCATCATACGAATATTTGTCCTGGGTGGGGATCGAACCCACAACTCTTGGCGCATGGGGCAGGGTCACTACCGAATGTGCCATCGAACTTGTCATACAATACATGTGCAATATTAATGGGTTGGTGTCAAAAGTATCATATATCATCGTCTTCCTAGCGTAATGTCCCGTGCTTCGACCGGGTCCGCTTAGACCATGATCCAGGATTTAGCGAGTCTAGTAATTACATTGAAGCGACTGCCGATCTTACATTCGAAACCCTAAGATAGGGGAACCAGACAATTTTTTGGATCATGGTTACAAATCCAATCTTATTTAATTTGCAGGTTTCATCACGATGATTTCCCTTACCGTCGAGCTAGTGGTATAAATACGTACATAGATTTGAAAAATCCAGAGGTACGTGCCCAGGTATGAACCCGCACTCCTCGGTTAAGAGGCCGTGTCCTTACCATTGAGCTACCACCGCTTTTATCTGAGTAATAATTTATTTATATTTAAAAGTATCATATTTATACTAATCAATAGCTGATCCGACAAACGTTGCCATTAAAGAATGGGGGGTGGGTGAAGAATACTTTACGACCTATTCTCATACCTACCAAATACACAAAAACAAAACAATAAAATCGGTCGAGCCGTTTCGCAGTAGTATGACTACGTACACCGAAAAAGGAAATTTTAAATATAAAAAGAAACAAGATCTAAAGAAGTCTTGTAGACTTCATTTCTTCAAGACTTACGCGTCATTTAAGATGTAAAAACAAAAATTCGCGAAAATACAAAAAAAATACGTATTGGCCTTATGGCGTAGATAGAATCTATAATTATAAAATACAGCAGACGCGGAATATTATTAGGTATTGCGACGACGTATAAAATAAAACGTAGGTCAATCTGAAGTCAACTAATACTAATAAAACTTACCCCCAATATAATGACATTGATTTGATTCGAATCTGTGGTGAGAGCCCAAGGGGCGGCGGGCGGTCCCGCGTGACACTGCGACTCTCCGGTCGATGTCAATGACCTGGAAGAGAAAGGTTTATTAAAGATTTGAAGAAGCAATCGTGAATTTAACAATAGGGGACAATACTGGGTCAAAAAACTATCATTCTATTTAGTCCGTCGGTTAGATTATACAAAAATACAAGACATTTTTTTTTGCTTTATCAAGATAACAAAAAATTACAAAAGCATCAAAGTTTTGGAGCGGGAGTTTGCGATGTCACTTGTAAGTAAAAATTGTACCTACGTGTGACGCCACGTGCAACTTTGCATCCGCTGTATCTTCTATAATAGAAAAAATATGTGCCAAATATTTTTTTATAATCCAACTACATAGCATCACGCCCATAATCCCCGAAAGGGTAGGCAGAGTCAAAGGGGCAGCAGGCCCCTTTAACCACATACAGCTAAAAACAAAACTGGGCTGGGTTAGATAAAAATTGTAAAAATGAGTGACAAGTGGCTAGCTCGTCGCCTACACAATCACATACCCAAAACCCCATATACCATTTGTCGCCTTTTACGACATGCTAGGCAAGAAACACAGTTGGCACATTCTTTTTTAAGTCCCAGACTAACATCGGACAAATATAATCTAACTGAAGGACTAAATATAATTGTTTAGTCCGCTCCCCTATTTTCCATGTAAACCTAAGTGGTTAAAGAAGTTTACTGCTCCTTTGACTTTGCCTACGCCTTTGAAAGAAGAAGAAAAAAAGAAAGAAATAACATTTATTGGACGCACAATTGTTAATACATACACAGGAAAACGAAATTTTTAACAGGACAAAATAGTACAAAAAAAAAGGAAAATCAGTAAAAAAAAAGAAACCCTTTGGGCATGATAGTATTAAAGCTTTTGTGAACACAATTTGTGCGAACAATATATCAAATGATTATTGAAATGCAAACCTATTATATCGCCAGTTAATCTATCGAATGACTTAAATCGATTCATAACGCTAGGAACGATCGATAAGTTAATGTGATCAGGTCAAGTTTATTTAGAACTAGATTCTGTTATATTACAGAACATAGAGCATCATATCATAAGATGTATAACTCAATTCCTCTATCGACACTTACCCAACCCTCGTGTTGAGTATAACAGGCAGCGTTATGTCCAAGCAGTTGTCTCCAGCAGGACAGTGCTCCCTCATAGGGCAGTGCACGAAGCCGAGGTGCTGGAATAGCATTAGCTTGCGGTCTTGCTCCATGCGGTCCAGCATCTTGTATCTAGAGAGGAGGAAGTGATATTAAAAATGATCTGGCTCGAAGGACCAGGTCTTGGATACTCTTTAATAGAATAAAATGACTGGGATAGTTAACAATGAGTTGTATTTAAAGGAGTTATATTATAAATGAATATCTGGCTCAAAGGACCAGATCTAATGTAGCATTTATGTAGAATGAAATCATAGGATTTTCAAATAAATAGAAGTATGTTCCCATATAGATAAATAAATACTACCTCTACCTTATATCTAATTAATTGAGCAAAGCTTTATAGAGCAATTTTTACTTTATATTTGGGCATTTCATAGAAGATCTCAATACCTGGAGTCATCCTGCAATACGTCAGTAATCTCCTTGATGTCTTCCTGGGTGATCGTCCCAGTGGGCGATATGCTCTTGAAGTGATAGAATAGATCAGCGTGCTCCAATAGCAGTTCCTGAAATATAATTAGTGTAAATGACACTGTTAATAAATATAACATACATAAACGAATTGGACCAGAGTTAATATAAATAAAACTCATTCTTCCCCCATAAGGGGGAGGTGGCACGGCTGGCTAATGAGTCAGCTTATAAGCTGGCATATTACAACCTTTGTGGTGTCTTGCTATTAATGCGGACTTAATAAAGCCGCTTAAGCCTTATAAATGTCACTTGAAAGTTAAAAGCCGCTAGAAGAACTTGCTAGAAGTGCTGGTTCAAATATGGGCACGTATCTCCAGATTTTTTAAATTTAAATACTGATTCATTCCACCTGTTAAGCGGTGAGGAAACCACTGTGTTTCACCTGACATCCTCCATATACACAAACTATGCTAGTGTTACCATTATCGAATGTGTGGTTTTTAGGGCTGATTAGACAGATGGACGTCGCTTTAGTGTACTGAATCAAAGGGAAACCTCGGCAAGACGATGAAAGCGTTCTAAGTGAGGATTGCAATCCAGCGTCATGTGCTAGATCCAGTAAAACTGATATTGTGCTGGACCCAGTTAGATTGCTTGATCCAGCTTGCAATCCCTAGTAGGAATTGCAATCGATCGGCATGCAACCAGCATAAGTCGCTGGAACCAGCACAGCTAAAATTGTGCTAGACTTAGCCGGATTGCTTGATCCAGCATTGCAATCCCTAGTTCCAAGTCACTACAGTACCCTGTCAAAAAATTCCTACCCACCTGAAGGTTATGCTTCGCCCGTCGCTGTATCTCCCTCTGGTGCTGATCGTAGACTCGTTGCTGTTGTTCCTCCGTCAGCGCCTCGTAGCACTCCCTGCCCATGAGGAGCACTCGCACTTCTGAAAGCTGCTTCCCGGGAGTCACGTAGCCGGTCTCCTCTAGGAGACGTTTGAACTGCTGGCACCACCTGTTAAGATGTTAATAATGTATTGTTGAAGAGCTAAAGTCCTAAATAGCAGATTATATCAAGCTCAATTCAAAAATTATTTATCTATACTAATATTATAAAGAGGAAAGATTTGTATTTTTGTGTGTGTGTGTGTATGTTTGTAATGAATAAACTCAAAAACTACTGGACCAATTTGAAAAATTCTTTCACTTATAAAAAGCTACTTTATCAAGAAGTAACATAGGCTATATTTTATCCTCATATTCCCACGGGAACTACGCGGGTGAAACCGCGGGGCGCTGCTAGTTGCTATGAAAGTACGGGCGCAGACGCGCAGACTACGCTGATTGGCCTATTACAGATCAGCTGTCATAAGAGATCATTGATGGCTGACCGGTTATAGTAACGGACCATTAGACGCATTTGGTTCGTCGGTAATTTTTGCACCAAAGCGGCTATCATGTAAACCACACAATCAGATAGCAATTAAAATTAAAATTCCTTTAAATGATATGGTCTGAAGTAAATTACTCACTCGTAATTCCTCTGCTCCTCTTGGGCTTCGTGCAAGAAGGTTTTGAAAACGGCAGCCGCTTCGTTAGTTTCCAGTATTTCGTACGGGATCTTTTGCGATTGGCCCAAAGTCTGTGAACAAAAAATTATAAGTTAGAATTTTTTACAAACCTTTAGGGAACACCTATAGAATAATAATAGGATATTATTATTAACCTAATTTAACATAACCGATTTCGGTCACGGCGGCTTATCTAAACGCGGATAAGTCAACTAGATTTAAACATTGCACAAGTGTCTGCGCAAACACAGGTGCACTCTCTATTATTTCACTCTCATAGTTTGGCTAATAACCTATAGATTAGACAAGAGACATAGATGCTGGTGTAAGAACTTGCTGAAGTCAGATTTTGTAAAGTAAAGCCACGTTCGACGCAGTCAGAATCTCGATGGGTAACCAAAATGCAAAGGCCACGTGTCGGGCAGTACCTGGTAGCGGGCGGCGCGCTCGCCGACGCGCAGCGTGGTGTCGGCGGCGAGCGGACTCTCCAGGTCGGACGCGCTGTCGGACGGCGACGCGGCCGCGCGCGCCGCGCTGAAGTACACCGAGAAGTCGCGGTGCGCGCGCAGCTGCCGGACCACCATCGGCCAGTCGCTGGGGGGACATTGAAACAACGTTAGCTAATTACAAATACCTAACAGACATTACACATGCATCATATTTACCCGTATTGGGGTCGTATTGGGGTAGACAACGACCCAGTTACAAACGTAAAACCTTATAAATAAATTTATAAATTTCCGACTACATCACATACATCTGACTCCGAGGTAAGTAGCTTAAGCACTTGTGTTACGGATATCAGAATCAACAGTGGTATTACAAATATATACTTAAATATTTGATATAAACACCCAGACACTGAACAAACGCAAATATCCATCATACGAATGTTTGTCCTGGGTGGGAATCGAACCCACAACTCTTGGCGCATGGGGCAGGGTCACTACCGAATGCGCCATCGAGCCAGTCATATATTATGGTATAGCAAATAGAAAACGAGGTCAAAATGAGCGCAAAGATCACAGAGATCTAGCGCGAGCGTAGCGTTGCGCGAGCGCAACTAACACGCGTCATATGAACATCATCTTCGACGTCGTATCGATATTATTTATGGTTCTCACTGCGTTTAGGCGCGCCTTATTCCTGTGATAAGGCCCTTAGCCCACCAAATATTACGGGTAGCAAGGCTTATTTCAGCTAAATTCAAAACTAAAAATCACAAAATCACTATGCTTTAGAACAGAACTAGCAACGAGGCTATAGAACTCTAGACTAGAACTCACTTTTCCTGCAAATCTTCAGTAGGAAGCTGCATCCGCGACAGAACTTGAGGCAGCTTGGCCAACTGTTTGCGAAGTTTCTTGGCTGAACGCTCCTCCTTCAGTCTTCTTATGTGGCGTCGATACACCACCTGAGACAACAATTTATAGATATATATATATTACTATTATCTCAAATAGTTTCCTTTTGAATAACCTACTACAATTATGGTTCAATGGGAGCCCCAATCTGTACTAATATGAAAAATAGTGAAACAGTGTATTACAAAGACATAACATTAACTGTCACAAGGGCACTTGTGACTAAGGCCGTTGCAACACGGCCGAAACATCAAGCTGTAAGTTCTCATGTACTACATAATGCGTTTAGTCCCGATATTATTCATTTCTATTCAAAGCAATGAGAAAGTTTAAAATCAAAAGCGTCAAATTGTCATAAAACAAATATATTCCACATCTTACCTGAGTTCCGTCATTTCCGAACTGTTGCACAAACTTGATCCACTCAGCATAGTGACACAATCTCTTGCTGGCAGCAGACCACATCTCTCTGAAAACACAAAAATTAAACATTGTATATTATTTACTTGTTATCTAATTAAATTATTCCTACCTAGGTTATCCCAGTTGGTCATATCGGGACCTCCCAATTATTAGGAGTCAGGTGATTAATCCTCGATTGGATCATCAACTGTCCCAATTTATCACATATATTCTTGTCTTTATTTTGTACGATAATTTTGACAAGAAATTAATTTCCTTTGGTTTCATTTTTAGTTATTAGTGTTGCATACCCAAAAGGTAAAAACTGTTGAAATTTTCACAAATGACGTATTTCTGTTGCTCCTATAACAACAAATACTAAAATCAGAATAAAATAAATATTGATCGGGGGCTCCCTGATTGACGGTGATTTTAATGACGTTTTTTGCTCGATATTGGTACGGAACCCTTCGTGCGCGAGTCCGACTCGCACTTAGCCTGTGTTTTTAGGACTCCCGATTAGTTTTACCATTTGTCCCGAGATTACCCAATGGACCTAGTACATACCTACCTGCCAACTAGTAAACAGTATGGTTGGTTTATTTGGAAACTTTTTGTGCAAACGAAACAGTTTCATTACTTGATGTTCAACTAACATTAAAGAGTTCAATTTCGACTTACTTATGATCCTGAACATGTATTCGTATCAGCTGCGTGAACGCCTCTGTCACGAAGTCCAGGGTTTCTCTCCTTATCCGTAGCGCTTCGGCGTAATTAGCTACCTGTTGACGAAAAAAGTTCAAGATTATAGCGGTGGTAGCTCAATGGTAAGGACACGCGCCTCTTAACCGAGGAGTGCGGGTTCAAACCCGGGCATGTACCTCTAGATTTTTCAAGTTTATGTACGTATTTATACCACTAACTCGACGGTGAAGGAAAACATCGTGATGAAATCTGCAAATTCAAACAACTTTGGATTTGTAACCATGATTTAAAAATTGTCTGGTTCCCCTATCTTAGGGTTACGAAGGTCAGATCGGCAGTCGCTTCAATGTAATTACCAGACTTGCTAAATCCTGGATCATGGTCTAAGCGGACCCCGTCTAAGCACGGGACATAACGCTAGGAAGATGATGATGACGAAATAAGTTCAAGATGAACAAATGCTAGTTAATCCTCAATAGTTGCAATGTGTCCGTGTCAGTTTAAAAATGACTGCTTTATGAATGAAAGGGTATCTGTACATAATATTTTATTTAGCACATATTGCAATACATACACACCAAATATTATTTAAGAAAAAAAAAACGAATTTATGGTAACACTGTTTATGTTAAATACACAGTTATTTCACTTTAATATTCCATATTTATGTAGAAATTCACTAATTTAACCTCAAAAATGACGGATGCAGCTTCAAGGAGATCTTTGGTTAGCCTCAGATATCTAAATGATTTGATATGATTAGAGACCCGAGTGCGCATCCTTATATATATCCGTACCTCTGACTGACTGACTGCCTCGTTGGTCTAGTGGTACCATGCGCCGCCTAAGGACCAAGAGGTCCCGGGTTCAAATCCCGGGTCGGGCCAAAAATTTGTGGCTGGGTATTTCAATACTGAAATCACTTAGTAACAGCCCGGAGTCAGGAAGTTGGCGGTTTAATCACCCCCGTGCCTCGGAAAGCACGTTAAGCCGTTGGTCCTGCGCCTGACCTCACTCCGGTCATGTCGAATTGCCGTATCACCGAACTATGAGAGTGAAGGAACAGAGAGTGGACCTGTGTTTGCGCACACACTTGTGCACTATAATATCTCCTGCGCAGTTGGCTAATCCTTGTTGAGATTGGCCGCCGTGACCGATATCGGTTAGGAGGACATTATATATCCGTTCGTACACATATCCGTTTACGTATACGGATGCGAATACCCAGAACCTTACTAGTTGTTAACTTCTATGTTCTATGTTAACGGGGATGGTTTCCGCACTTAGTCCCTAGAGTGGACCAGTTGTTACCTTAAACATCAGCTCACCTTGATCCTAGCTTTGGACTTGTCCACCATCTGCGCAAGTAACACGAACGCCTGGTCCACATTCACGTTATCATGGCTGGACGTCTCCACAATAGGTATGCTGCCCTTAAACTCCTTGCGTTGGACCAGCCGCTCCGCCTCCCGGACGCCCTGTTCGCACGCTTCATCGTTCTTGGACGTCACGAGAACGACTGGCTTCTTCAGCTTGATTATGTTTTGGAGAATCGCTGCGAGTGTTTCGTTCTGTGGAGACAGTTGTATGTTTATTTCCTTGCATTCAATCACTGAGAATAAATAAATATCCCACGACATCACATACATTGATCTGACTCCGAGGTAAGTAGCTTAAGCACTTGTGTTACGGATATCAAAAACAACAGTGGTGTTACAAATATATACTTAAATATTGGATATTAACACCCAGACACAGAACAAACACAAGTATTCATCATACGAATATTTGTCCTGGAAGAATAGGTCACCTTTGGGGTTTGGTCTGGTAAGGGTACTCTGATTACCCTTTCATTTTGAATAGATTTTAGGATAGAAAATGTGTACGAGAACTTAATAAAAATGTACAATTTAATATATTTAGTACTAGCTGTCCCGGCGAACTTCGTATCGCCCAGTAAATGGAAATCGACATTGATTTGTCGATTGACATTTAACATTGACAGATACGAATCCCACCGTTTTATATGAGAAAATACTTTTGCTTTTATTTTGTTTTATCGTCAATTTTTCAATGTTTTTATTCTGTTATTCTGGACGAAGACAAATCCAACAAATCAAAAACAACGTAAATCGGTTCAGCCGTTCTCGACTTATAAGTGGTGTAACAAACACGACTTTGTTTTATTTATATAGAAGTAAAAAAGTCTGAAAAGAATAAGTTGTCCCGTGTTGGTCTGGCTGATACCTTGGTAAGCATGTCGCGAAAGATGGCTGATAATACTTAGTACAAGTTTATGGTGTTTTAAGGCGATTTAGCCGATCTAGTTAGCCATCATACTACTTTTTCCCAATTTTCCATCGAACCCGACTCAATTTTATTTTTAGCTAGAATATAGTTATTATAGGATCTTATAGCACCTTGGAAGGTGCTTTAAGATGAATAAGGTGCTATAATACATATTACCAAGGCTCTCCCCTTCGAACCTTGATAAATGTATGTAAACAAAATCTCCCACTACTATACTAATATTCCAATCATCTATCTACCGCACCTGTTTCTCCCAGCTCCTCCCCGGCACCAAGCTGACGTCGTACACGCACAGGAACCCGTCCACGCTCAGCTTCCCGTCCGGTATCGTCTTCTGCTCGTACTCCTTCTCGATGCCCAGCTGGTTCTTGCACACGTACATCAGCTTCTCAGCCGACTGCAGCTTCGTCGCGACGCATCGCTTCACGTACGCCTCCGTCTTGCCTACTGTAAATTATTACGTCATTAGACTTGTGACGTCACACGTTACTAGGTATAGAGGACGCTAATATTACTACTACTATTCCGTTGGCTGGACGTTAATGACATGGTATATTTTAAAACTAGGTTGGTGTAATGTCATGTATGTATGTACAGATATACATATGTACATACATACATAACTGAACTGAAATGATTACTACAAATAAGATTTACTTTTACATGTGTAAAAGTATCTCAAAGGGAAGCTTAGGAGATCCATTTGCTTTTTAGAATTAAAGATCTAGCATGGATAATTTTCCATCAACTAAGTTATATTATGCTACTCTCTGCCTACCCCGCTAGGGGAGTGGCGTGAAGTTTAGTTAGTTAGTTATAAAATACATTCATATGATATTTTTAATAATTACCCTTAAATTGTATGTTACCTTAAAATTTCATGTAACCTTTAAATAGGGATGACGACTGCATTAAAAATCTATAATTCTATTTAGTCCGTCAGTTAGTATATACATAAATACTACTTACATATTTTTCGCCTTATCAAAATAACAAAAAATCACAAAGATAAAGAGCATCGAAGTTTTGGCTTGCGACGTCACTATTTACTAAAAATGTACGCAAGTGTGACGTCACGCGCAACTTGAATGCATTGTAACTTCGTTCGTTAATGTTTGTTTGACAAATAAAAAAAAATGTTCAATATTATTTTATAATCTAACTGACGGACTAAAAAGACTTTTTAGACACTGCCCATTATATGTTACCTTTAAACGGCTGGAAGCACGCGTCGTCGACGAACTCTGTCTGCTCGACGATCTCGAACCTGTACTCCTGGTCGTCGTTCTCCTTCTGCACGCTGCCCCAGTACAGGAAGTGGTCGTTGTTCACCACGCGCCCGCTGAAGTCCGACTGGAAGACACATTCACACATGAAACACCAAACGAAAATAATATAGACTGGTGGTCGGCCAGTAGCCGAAATTCGACCATAATTCCAAATATGTTTCCAATTGTTAGTGCAATACTATCGGTAAACAGCAATACTATCGATAGTTTCGATCGCTGCCAACCAATGAACTATCGATAGTATCGATACTATCGATAGTATTGCTCTTCAACACCGAATACACTATCGATATTACAAAACTATCAATAGCATCGATACTATCGATTTTCTTCAACAATCGATAGGCTATCGATAGACAATCGATATTGGCCTATCAAGCGGCAACACTAGTAGAAGTATAGATATTTATGAAAATGTGACAATGTATACATAATTATTACCATTTTGGTCTGAGACTTATGTAATGTATTTATGTATATATGTATGTATGCTTCATGCCCATTCGTATCTATGTGTGTGTAATGTTTAAACCATTCATCTGATTTTTATGATTGAGATATCCATATATGTATTATTTTACAACAGTCCAGATGGTATAAGCTTAGTATTCAACATTGAGTATTTGTTTTTCTCTTTTCAGTTACTTATTCTGTAGCATTCGAGGTTTTTGTGTTAATTTGTGTATTCACTTGATTACGAAAAATAAATTGCGTTATAACACAGTTCAAAAACGTGATACAATATTAATTTATAAGTTCAAGTTTTTAAAATAGTTCTACCTAATTAGTCGACGTAAGCAATTGTTTATTAAATATTAAGTAATTGTTTTTGAAGCAATTACATGAGCGACATTACCCACGAGAGAAATCATATGTTCTAATTCCGATTAGGAATCGATCACAGAGTTAATGTATATTCTTTGCTAGTTTAATGCCGCTGTATTTATTCCCTACTAGAGATTGAAATGCTGGATCAAGCAACCTAGCTGGATCCAGGGGCGTAGCTACCTTCGTATCTGCCGTATCAATTATACGGGGGCCCCGAGCCACGGGAGCCCCCGAAGTGCATAAGAAAAATTAGGAAAAACTTCAAAATTAATAAATCAGTTTGCCGAAAAAAAAGGCAAGGAGTGTATATATTTAATTTGAATTTGAATTGTTTGTTAAACATTTTAAAAAAAGTGACATAGATAATTATGACGAAAAAATATTTCTATTGATTTTATGCAAACATTTTTTTTCTTTTGTGAGAAATCTTTACCCTTCATAAGGGCCCCCAAAAAAATTTTATACGGTGCCCCGCCAAGGCACGCTACGCCACTGGCTGGATCCATTTTAGCTCTGCTAGATCCAGCCTAATGTGCTGGATTCAGCAAAAAATGCTGCTGAATTATCTCTGGTTATTACATACATACGTAGTATTACGTACATACATACATAACATCACGCCCATAACCCCCGAAGGGATAGCCAGAGTCAAAGGGGCAGCAACCCTCTTTACCACATTCAGCCAAAAATAAAACCGGGCTGGGTCAGATGCAAAATTGTGAAATAGTAGTGACAAGTGGCTAACTCGTCGCCTACACAATCACATACCCAAAACCCGATATACCATTTGTCGCCTTTTACGACATGCTAGGCAAGAAACACAGTTGGCACATTCTTTTAAAGTCCCAGACCAACATGGGACAATGGGCTGGGTTAGATGGAAAATTGTGAAAATGTAGTGACAAGTGGCTAGCTCGTCGCCTACACAATCACATACCAAAAACCCCATATACCTTTAGTCGACTTTTACGACATGCTAGGCAAGAAACACAGTTGGCGCATACTTTTCGAGTCTCAGACCAACATGAGAAAACTTAGTAGTATTAAAAAATAATAAACACCATCCTATTTTAATATTATAAATGGGAACTGACACACACGTAATATATGTATTTTACCACATGGAGTTTATTTTATTTTTGTGTTCCTGTGGGATAATATTCCTCTTTGGCTTAATTGTGCCAAATCGCAAACTCCTTCGTCGGCGTAATTTTTAAGGTTTTTGCTTCACGTTTTAATTTAAGGTTAAGGTTAAGGTTAAGGTATTCCGATAGGCCGGTTGGTCGAATCAGAGACCCCTGCTAGGGACAAATGTTTCATGTGATGATCACGGTCATTTGTACTGGAGTTATGGATGTATTTAAGTACATCCTCCTATCCGTTACACAGTGTCCATAGCTCGAACAAACAATAAATATTCCTCTTTGGCTTAATTTTGAAGTCTAGGCGGAGAAAAAGACGCGTGATCATTCTAATTTGTATTTTGTATTAATGTTAAGTATTCTTGTATTGTTCCTGTCTTTGTTTATTAAGGTATCAGGTAGCGCGTGAGAGACGCTTAGGGTCCTAAGGTATATCAGGGAAGAGGGGTGAACCTATTTGGCTTTTGCGCGTGAGTGATTTAATTATTCAGTCATCTTGCCCGTTGATCGCGCTCGGACGTCTTCGCCTCTCCACCGTTGCTACCATATCGCACGAAATTCGAGTTTCTTTTGTCTGGCGATTGACACAATCGCTTTTAAATTGATGTATAATTTTCTCGCACCCCGGGAATGTGGTAAAAACCGTCGTAGCATGTTTTTATCCGATCGCTCCTTAGACAGACATGTGCGTCATTCCACTGCACCGGACGTGTCGACTCACTTCCTTAAATGTGTTGTCTGACCACAGCACTGATAAATTAGATACATTACATGCTTGTTATCAGCTCTGGTAATTTCACGGCAATTTGGAAGATTTGGAAAGAAGACACGGAAATTATAAAGTGTAGCGCTTTGTACAGCTGCCGTTTTGCTGCGCCATGATAAAATAGGGATGTTGACACCGTTTATATTTAATTTTGTAATATCAATTCTGTAAAAGAAAGTAACGAAAGTAATATGTTGTAAAACCTTATTGATTTTGAATTATATTGAGTCTACGATTTAAAATTTTACAAAAACTGCTTAATATTTATTCAGCTGACTATACGAACTAGTGACAATAGTGACTTCATAAACTTACAAGCCCATACAAAATCGATAAAGCGATTGCGTTTTAACAGCTTTTAAAAAGTATCTCAATTAACTTGCCAGTCAATATACTTTGAGTTAAATCAAAGAGCCTACGTGATGATCTGCGCCTGAGTCACAATTACTTACATCATACACTTGAAGTATAGATCAAACAGTAATTATAATACAATCATTAAGACATAATCTGCAGAATACCACAGGTGATGTCGTTATCATAAAATAAAGAATGATCTCAGTACAATAAACGTCCATTCATCCTATAAACAGTCACGCGAGGAGATGTACGTAATTATAGTCCTTATTGCCTTGACATAGTAATAAATATTGCGTTGTAGCTTGTTAAGTTGTGAATGATACTAGCTCAACAGATCACATTTAACTGTCGTTCACAATACGCAATCAACATAATGAACAACTAACTATCAGGTTCAGCCAATTTAGCCGACATTACTATATATATATATATATATATATATATATATATATATGTATTGTGAACGACAGTTAAATGTGATCTGTTGAGCTAGTATCATTCACAACTTAACAAGCTACTATAAACTATAAATATATATAACTTATATATATTGTGTTCCTTTTGTCTCCTATCTCATTATTCGATAACACTAGATATTAATATCAAGTAAAAAAACGGTAGCTCAATGGTAAGGACACCCGCCTCTTAACCGAGGGATGCGGTTCGAATCCTGGCACGTACATCTGGATTTTTCAGATCTATGTACGTATTTATATCATTAGCTCGGCGGTGAGGGAAAACATCGTGATGAGACATGCACATTGAACAGCTATGGATGTGTATCTATGATCCAAAAATTGTCTGGTTCCCCTATCTAAGGCTTACGAAGGTCAGTTCGGCAGTCGCTTCAACGTAATTACCATTATTGCTACGAAAAGCACGTTAAGTCATTGTTTCTGCGCTTGACCTCTCTCCGGTCATGTCGGTGCCGTCTCACCGGACTAATGAAGAAAGAGTGAAGGAACAGAGAGTGCACCTATATTTGCGCACTATAACATCTCCTGCGTGGTTGACTGAATCGTCGTTCTGATGGGTCGCGAACACCGAAATCGGTTTGGAGGATATTATATTTATACACGGATACCTTGCACATTCAAAACACCTATCAATCATAACATACGATTATTGATTCAAAAGATTAATAAGATATTTTCCTCAAAAAAATTAATAGTCCACTATTGAGATTACAAAAAAATATTGCATACGTATTTTTTCTTACGTCAAAGCGTGACGTCACTAGGCGTGTAAAATTTAACCGTCCAAGTGACGTAAAGCGCTAAATTACAGATCTTTGAAGCGCTATATCTTTGTCATTTTACGAGTATCAAATAAAGCAAAAAATACATATTCAATATTTTTTGATTATCTAACTTACGGACTAAAAAAACGTTTTGAGGATAATAGCCTGTTAGCGTTAAATCAGTTGACTAGCGACCTCAGAAGTGACGTCATAAGTCGCTAGACTTAGAAAATGTTTCAGCGAAGAACGTATGTTAGCTCCGTTGCTTGGTTAATTAATTAAAGCTTCAATTAATTTGCTTTGAGAACCACGGTTGCGTGTTTTTAAAGCAAACCTGCTTTTCCTAGTAGGTGATTAGGCCAAGAGTACTAAAAAAAACAAAAGTTAATAGTAAATGCAGTTATATCTGTTGACGTCATCACATTTGTCAATTAATTGTAGATTAGCTAATTACATAGAATGGCAATAGGCAATATATTTTCTTACTAAAGTCCGTAAACCTACTAATCCTACTCCTACTAATATTATAAACGCGAAAGTTTGTATGGATGGACGGATGTATGGATGGTTGCTGCCCTTTCACGCACTACTGAATGAAACTTTAGAACTACTAACTTTAGCTCATACGCCCGAGTAACATTTAAGCTATATGTTGTATCGATGTGCCACGCGAACAAAGCCGCAGGCAGAAGATATTATAGAATAAATTTGAGAGCCAGGATAGCAGCAAATGGAAGGATGTGATCTCTACTAGTGATGTTCCGGTTATCCTTATCCGCGGATATCCGCGGTAGAAGAAAGGTCCGAATCCGTCCGTTACTTTTCTTGCGGATCTTTTACTTTGACTCTGCCAACCCCTTTGCGCATTACGGGCGTGATGTTGTTATTCACCATCAATGATGGTACAGCAGGTTTGATATACACATCCAAAGCTGCGACTGCGGTAACAACCTGGACCACTAGACCATAGTGACTCACCTGACTCAACACAGAGATGTGATCCACGTTGTAGTCGTCTGCATGGGTACGAACAAATCTGTTGCATAGACATGACTTGCCCACACCCAGCTGCCCCTTCTCCTTCTCTGTGCCTGAAAACAACATATGCTTCATTAGCATTCTGCAGCATATACAACCTATTATAACATAAACCAAGTTTTTTTAACGACATTAGCAGTCAGATTTTTTTTTTTTCTGTTCTTAATCAACTGCAATCAGTCGCCAAACTATAATAAGATGTGTTGGGTGTTTATTTGTTGCTTAAAGAGCAGCTGGCATTTGCCATGCTGTCCTCCTAAATCACGTGGGTTCTTTTTAACCTTCTAACCACGTTGTCGTTCTTCAGTAATCCATAAGTAAGTGGATTGGGGTGATGGGTAAGACGTTTGACGTATTGTTTCTTGTAGCGCTCTATTTCTGAGGCCACCGTTGCTATGTTCAAGTACTCATGTATTTCAGCATTTCTCGTGAACCATGGGGCATTCACGATGTTCCTCAATATGTTATTTTGTACCCTTTGCAGGCACGCAATATTACTCTTGCAAGCAACTCCCCACAACTGAATACCATATGTCCATATGGGTTTCAGGACGGAATTATAAATTAGGAGTTTATTGTCTAGGGAGAGAATTGAATTTCTGCCCATCATCCAATAAAGATTTCTAAATTTGTGGTTAGTTTGGTCTCTTTTGATTTTCATGTGGTCCTTCCATGTCAGGCGTCTATCCAAACGGAAGCAGTCAGATTTGCAGCTAATTCTTGGAGCTTAATACACCATCTTGCAAGATTAAACCAAGGTTTGGAATGGAACAAGTGTGAGTGAGTGAGTTTGACTAGCTCGATGGCGCATTTGGTAGTGACCCTGCCCTATGCGCCAAGAGTTGTGGGTTTGATTCTCACCCAGGACAAACATTCGTGTGATGAATACTTGTGTATGTTCTGTGTCTGGGTGTTAATATTTTATATATAAGTATATATTTGTAATACCACTGTTGATTCTGATATCCATAACACAAGTGCTTAAGCTACTGAGGTTGGAGTCAGATCAATGAATGTGATGTTGTGGGATATTTATATTTATTTATTTATAAGTGTCAGTGATGTTTTAAGCTAATAGATCTTTGTTATTGGAGCTTCCTTATATAGTAAAACCTAGTCTAGTGGACATATGTGAGGTAAAGGAACTGCGATCCGCTCTGGCTATAGCCATCAAACAATTTGACTTGCGTAATGAGGCCACCTATGGAAAAGCAAAAGCTCTTCTCAGAACTTCAAAGCGACAGACAGTGTCGTCCTATTATGAGAAAACCTATTTAAGCTCAAACAATATTGCTCCCATACTCAGTTAGTGGGTTGATAACTGACAGCCTAGATTAGTAAACAATGTTTACTGCCCAACTAACTTTTTTACACACAGAAAGAGTTTATAGTTAAGATATCATTAAGCCTTTTAAGTGCAAATTGAAGTTGTTAGAAATAATGCCTTGTAATAAAGTATGCAGTACAGCCCTATCAAATGTTTTTATTCATTATTTTGGACAATTCTAATTTATTCTCTGTCTCCAATAAAAAATGACTCCTGTATAGACAGATGAATCAGACAAAAATGTGTCTAGACAGATATATAATGGTACCATCAAACATGCCTGTAAAATATATTTAAACCAGAGTACGCACTTTTTCTCCGCAAGTCATGTAGATTGCATTGAGAGGTTGACTCACCATCCTGCCTATTTATAGGACTCCGGACAAAACAGGCATTACTGACACATCTGAATTGTCCCACTTGTTGTGCAATCCAAAACCACAATTGCTTTGTGGTTAAAGTGGTAAAAAATCCTTCTATATCATATCTTCTCTAAATCTTTATTTGCCATGTTTACAAAAATTATACAGCTAATCTTTGTATGTAACTAATGTGTTGAAAATAATAATTAGTCAGATACAAAATAAACCAACTAAAAACACCAACACATAATTACTTAAAGTGATTTAAATTACTCTGTATATTATTATGAATGTATCAAAAGATTCTGAAAGAAATTGCATCAACAAATTATATTGCACAGTTAATTATCCAATAACAACTAAAGGAAATCTGTTCTAATCAGACCTCATTAGATATGCATAAATAAAACATATGCCCACACAAATTGAATACTTCACATACTTTCAATCCCCTTATCATACATTGCAGTACACCACAACACCGAAGCTAGTATTATTCACATTACATAACCCAATTTACGGCCAAGCTGTCATTTAGCGGCTTTCTAAAGCGTTACAATTGAACGCTGTCACTAATTGAATCAGAGGAAGCATGCAGTCTATCAGGCCGTCTCAATTGTGAATGGAACGCTATTGTTGTTGCATTGTTATCTATACTATTTCCTGTTTTCTTGTGTAGGTGTTAATGTTGTCTATAGTAGGAAAGTAGATAGCTTTTTTTGGTCAAGGAGATTGTTGACACTTGTTTGTTTGAGTTTTAATTACCTATCTGACTCTTTGACCCTGACATTTGATTTGTTTTGTAAGTAGTTGGAGTTTGGACAAGGTTTAAGTAAATAAGTGCTTATTTTGGTTTTTGTGGGAAATAGGTGATTTATTTGGTATATCCACTCAATTGGATCTGTTAGGAAAATTAGTAGGCACTAATTTTCTTGTAAAAATTAGAATTAGTTTTTGATTGATTTTTTAGAGTTCAATCAACTGCTTTAATATTATCAAATAATTTTATAATAGACTTATATACCTAATTATAAATAAAATAAAACATTTAGGAATTATTAACAATTATTGGAAATGTAAACAAACAGGTTTTAGGTCTCATTGATAACAACTTGCACACATGTAATGTATGTGAGTATGATGAAATGGCAAAACATTATCATGTTTCTTTTGTAAGAGATCTAATGTTTTTTTTTGTGAAAGTGGTCAATACTGTTATTGACCACTTTATACTAAAGTTCCACTTTATACTAATACTATAATATACTTACACAAATCACAAAATTAATGTGATTAAATAAAATCTTCATTGCATTAATTTTGTGGATGTTATTTCATTTTAACCTAATTACTTAGAAAAATATAATTTCAATTCCAATTTCTTATGTTCCCAAAATCCAGATAAAATTCTATAAATGCTAATGGGAATGCCAAATCTATTTTCTGCATATATATATTAACATTTTAAGCTTTATCTTAGTTCTTCACTTATTTGTATGTAAATAAACTAGTTACTGATTAATATTCTACTTAGTAAATATAAGTTCACACTTCTTGATAGTTCAGTCTTTTTAATTAAAAAATAAATTAATAATTTAATAAAATATTTTTTTGATGAGGGATCCCTATATTTCAGTGACTAAAATGTTCCTACTGCTGTAACTTTACTTTTACGACATTTATAATTATAAATGTATTATGTATGTAATGTGTTTAGATTTTTTATTATAAATGTACCTAATGTAATAATAAAACCTCTTACCAGACAAACCAACGACGGATACTGTGACCAGCTTACCGCCGGTATTTTCGGATTTCTTAGCCATTTTCAAAACTTATCACTCTAAAGGCGTACAGTGAAGGAAAACTGCAAAATCACTTGTTAAACTCATCACAACACCACGCCACCGTTCACTATGTTACGAAGACGCAAACACGAAAATGAAAAACCTATAGGACCATGAGATTCTGTAAATATCGTGTTTCTAGCAGGCGACATGAGAAATTGTGTCAGATTTAGTTCTAGCTGAATAATAAATAGAAAGCAAGATTGTTGAGACGGTATAACTGTTTGAGAATGCTTCTAAACTGTAACCGTAAGATTGTAGTAGGTGATACAGCACGAAAACGTACGCCAGATGTGCCGACAATCAAGCCATGCCACACCTTCCTTGGGGTTATTTGACTACAAAATACGATTCCCAAGTCAATTACATCGGTAAAATGATAAGAATAAGACAGAACACATTATCAATTAAAGAATAAAAGGCAATAATTTATTGTCTCTTCTAGAGCCCAACACTTTGACACACCAAATTCTTAAAGCCACTAGATGACAGAATCAAATAAATCCTAACTCCACTTTATTCACCTAGTTATTTTACATTCTTTTGATGGTTTCATTTACATTTTATTACACTTTGATGAGAATAATTTACGAAGAAAAAGCAATAATTCTTGACACAAGTCGCTTTTGCTTTGTACTGAAAGCAATGCAGCCAACATTACAAATCAAAATGCCATAAAGTCCATAGACGCAGGTATTTATTAAAAAAATAAAAACTGGCGATACCGGTTTATTATCGGTAAGAGAAAGTTCGGTGTATCCGAGCATATTTTTTTTTATAGTTGGTTTATAGTTGGACATTTATTTATCGGGTTCCGTAAAATTATTGTTTAAATACCAATTTCATTCACATGCACGCTGATAGCTAACATACATAATGTACTTTGAGTTAGTATTTTCAGATTATAATTATTCTGAAAATTACTAACTTTGAAAGCAATCTGGGCATTAAAAACAATTAGTTTATTAACACTGAACTGTTAATATTAATTTTATTTTAATATGTCATATGCGCGTTAATAGCTGACATACTTAGGTACTTTTTTTATATTAAGTTGCAAGTTAGTACATAATTTTAAGATTAATTAAATTATCTGGGAACTTAATAAAATCAATTTTATTAGTTTAATAAAAATTAACTGTATATTTTACATAGTGTGTAAGTTTAATAAATAATCCTAACTTCAGATCCCAATTCGGAAAAAGAATTATTCAAAAACATTGTTTCAGCATGGAAGTAAATAATTTAGTATTAACGATGGCGTCAATGTTATTCAGGATACTTTTTATAAGTACATCTATGGACTATAATGTATTTAGATTATATATTGGTTCTATTGGGGGCCATGTCATTCTGTCAAATACATAAATGTAATTAATTGCGTTAATTAATACACAATACTTTTAGAATAAATGCTATAAATCTCTCTTTATAAAGGATAACATACACATAATGTTAACGAAATTGTCTTAAAAAGCATTTAAATGCATACTTTAGTTTTTGATTTTGTATTTCACCAGAATTATTTTTAGTTTTTAATAGTGCAACACTTACTTTGACAGCACCATTACGAAAACACAAGCGCATAAATGTCTCCCCGCGATATTTTCTTGAGAAATGACTTCTACAAATGATGGAAAAGACGTGAAAAGTAATCAATCAAGTGGCCAAAAAGGCAAAACATATTATATTGAACTTTACAAGGTAAGTTTTGTGTTCGATATCGTTTTGTAAGTCATTTATCATGAGACGCCGTTGTACTTCTGGATGTCCACTATGGCGGCCATATTTGTCTTCTTCGACTCTTGTTTTCCTGCTTTTCCGTTTATTTCTTGGTTTTTCCCATGAAATAATACAACAATTGATAAAGGAAAATGTTACTGTGACTTTTATGTCACTTTTACCAGTGATACTGACCTAAACAGATGGTGATGTTAGGATTATTTGCTCATCGGAATTCCCCAAATTTTGATGTAATTATTTCGGTAACTTTTCTATATTGTGTGGTTGTGAGAGAGTGAAGTGTTGATGTGCAGTTCTCAAGTGGTGTTGTTGGAGTTAGTGAATAAATTGAGATGTTTGCACAGTGCAGTGACCATGTGTGATGTTGGTATGACAGCCATACTTCAGTGTTCCGAAGTCACGTACATACGTCTTATTTACCTATACCTTACAGGAGTCTTATTGCACTTAAGCGTGTGAATACAAGTATCAGATTATGTCTCAATGTATCTTGACATAATCACCTATAAGTAGTGCACAGTAAAGTGTAATTTGAATTGCAACTGGGAATAGACTATTTATGTATTTAACATTATAAATATAATGTTGGTACGAAAGCCAATTGCAGTATTAATGAGACATAAGTAGTATAATTATGATACTCTTATTATCCATTGTGTATCATTAATATAACAAATTGTGGTATAACATTTTTTTAAATACGCTTAAACCTGCCTGTAAGAGCTAATGCAAAATATACCTTTAACTTAAGAATATATGAATACATTTGTCAAAAATCCCTATATATACAATTTGCAATCATCGGAGAAAAGTATTATTTACCACTATTTATTTTGTCAACATATAACCTTTACATAACATATAGTTCTATTAACTATTCACATACAATTCCACAATAATTCATGTAACAACAGGTTACAAAATATTTAATATAAGACAATTATTGTTTGACCTAATATCTAAGTAATCAAATTTTTTTTATATATTCTACCATTTCAATATACTATATAAATATTTTATAATTCTATTCAGTCTTGTGATTTTGAGGTTGCACTGTATTTAAAATATGTATTTATTTGAAGTTGAGAGCTATGATTCACAGCTTCTAATAATAATGAGTTAATAATAATAATGCAACCGATAACAGATCTCAAAACACAATGCAGCTTAAAGTGATTTAAACATTTACTTGATTGTTATTGGCCAATTTAACTTCCATATACAGATTGTGTTATCATTTATTTGAGCTACTATAAATATCAAAGACTTGTCAGGACAGGTCTCTCCAAAATAACAAACTGGTCAGTTACCTATAGTTTTCAAAGTCTATTGTTCATTTAATCTTTATTGACTTATTAACTGTCCATGTGCAGATGGTGTTATCTCACATACTTAATTAAGTTGTTAATGAAACCCAAATACTTAAAACAATTAGGAAGTTGATGCTTTAATTTGTGTGGTTTTCCCTATCCTAAGCTACTAAGGTCTGAGCAATTGGTTCACTGTAATAATCAGACTTGCTAAATACTGGATAGACTAACTAACTGACTAAACTTCACGCCATTTCCCTAGCGGGGTAGGCAGAGAGAACCGAACGCCATATGGCCCAATTCTTACACACCTCACTCGCCTCTTCAACATTGCTGCTAAATACTGGATCATGGTCAAAAACTCTTAAACAGTCCTGACTTAGCACGGGACATAACGCTAGGGAGGTGATGTATATCTAGTGTTTAAATCTTTTTTATGGTGCATTTCTATGAAAGAGAAATCTTTGCAGTAGCTGGCAATTGTTGAATTTGTCTTCAGAAACAATACTAGGGAAATCGTTCTGGCTAATAAGTTTTTAAAAGTAGACAATCAATTAATCAAATCTTTTTATTGTTTTGGTATGTTTTAAATTCAGCATTGAGGACTATTTTTATATAACTATTTTTGGTCTAGGACTTGTGAGAATGTACCAAGTTATATACTATCTTGCCCAGCTGGATGTCATGAAATGTGACTAATGGTATATCGGGTATTGAGTTTGTGATGAGTGATGAGTTAGCTATTTCTGACAAATTGCTATTAAAAGGATTTTCTCCTTATACTATCTACCTCTTTGGAGATGGCTGATGTGGATCTAAGTATAAAAGTGTTTTTTACTTAGTTCATTGGTATTATTGATTAGACCAACGAAGTAAATATTAATAACAACTGTTCCTACATTGTTTGTTATTAATTAGTGAGTGAGTTAAAGTACATAACATAGAAATGAGTATAATGACTATAATGTCCACTATCGCCCCCAGTCCCTCGATGCCCGGCTGAGCGGCGAGTGCGACCTGCGCGCGCGCACGCAGCACTTGTGCGAGGCGTGGCGCCGCGTGCACGCGCTGTGCCTGCAGGCGCTGCCCGCCACGCACCCGCATTTGCTCAGCTGGCTTCAGAAGCACACTGCCAGGACTATACTACAGGTAATGTTGACTTAACATGTTCACTGCAACTACGATTTTGAAATATACATAATTATCTCTTTACATATAAAAATCTATTATATAAATTATATATAAAAAGCGTCGGCGTCAAGGTAGGAAAAGAAGGGGAAGAAGAGGCATGATCGGTGGTTAGGATTATTTGCTCATGTGGAAAGAATAAATGACGAAAGATTGACTAAACAGATATACAATGCGAAAGTGGAAGGATATAGGATTCGCGGGAGGCCCAGGCTCACCTACCACGACCAGGTTGGTCGTGTGTTAACAGAAGGTGATGCCATAAAAACTGTAGAGCTTGTATGAAAAGGATTAGGAATGTTAAAGAAGCGAGGGAGGTGTGTAAGGATCGTGCCATATGGCGTTAGGTTCTCATTGCCTACACCGCTAGGGAAGTGGTGTGAAGTTAGTATGTTTTTTTTATAAAAATCTTGAATGTGTTGGTGTTTTTCAACGAACTCCTCCGGAACGGCTCGACCAATTTTAATGATTTTTTTATGGTTATTTGGTAGGTATTAGAATAGGTCGTAAATTTTTACGCGTTAGGAAGTTCGCCGGGTCAGATATTAGTTTAAATAAAGAAAAAGGTTGTTTCAGTTATACTTAATGATAATAATGACCTAATCTGTTCAGTTAGTTTTTTCATTTCATTTAATTAGACATATACTTAACAATTGACCTTACAAATATTTTCTCAATACAGACGGAATGGCAATCACCAAAGAGCAAGAATGAACAGACGAGCCTCGAGGAGGCGATAGATGCCTTTGTGGCTGAGTGCAAGACAGGCGTAGCGTGCAAGGATGGCGTCCGGCCGCCGTGGGAGAGCCAGCTGCAGCAGCGCGGCGAGTGGTTCAAGCGGATCCTGGCCAACCCGTGGGGGCATCCGGTCCTCAGGGCGCTGCTGGATCCTCAGGGGTCAAAGCCCAGTGATGAGGAAAGTGAGTATATTACTGAAATCGTTCATACATGTTCCACGTTGGTCTGGGACTAAAAAAATTTCCAACTGTGTTCCTTGCCTAGCGTGTTGTTAAAGATGGCTAATGGTGTATTGGGTTGTGATCATGTCATGTCGTGACCTAGAACACTTTGTCATAAATTTCTCATAATTTTCCACTTCACCCAATTTATTCACGTCTACTTTTGACATACCCCTTTAGGAATTGCAGTTGTGATGGTATGAATGTATCTCAGCTTCGATTGATTGAGGGTGTACTAATGAAGGTTTTAAAAAATAAAAAACCGCCAGATGGCACGAGGGACAGCATGTCAGTTTGTTCTGAAAACTTACCAATGAGGAAGGTGACAAGACCGTACGTCATAGTTGCGCCATCTAACTGATGTTTTAATTAAAAAAACCCTTATCGGAGAGTAAAGATGGCGACCATTGGATTTATGCGATTATGTACCCTAGAAAAGGGAAGTTAGAGCTAAAAAATTTTAATTAAGGCATGTTCTAGGTGAGTCATAAGTATTAAGATCCCTTTTTCCGTTCAAATATGCTTCAACATTTATCGATTTCAGTTCTAGAATGGCTGAAGGAGGAGCGCGGCGTGATGTTCGTGACGCGCCTGCGGCAGCTCGCCGCGTCCAAGTGCGACGACCTCGCCATGGCGCTGGTGACCGCCGTCATGGACCGGGTGCGCGCGACCGCCGCCCTCGTGCCCGACAGCGACCAGGCCGACGAGCCCAAGGGTGAGTGCCAGTGGCTGAACGAGCGCGAGTGTACCAGGGGGTCACTGCCACCTGTTATAGCTGGCCTGCTTACCAGCTGCGTGATTTATTCATACTAAATGAGATATATATTCATACATAGCATCACGCCCATAAATCCCGAAGGGGTGGGCTGAGTCAAAGGGGCAGCAGGCCCCCTTGACCACATTAGATGAAAAATTGTGAAAAAAAGAAATCTATCTAACCCAGCTCAGTTTTATTTTTTGCTGAATGTGGTTAAAGGAGGCTGCTGCCCCTTTGATTCTGCCTAACCCTGTTGTGAAAAAATATATTCAATAGGGATAAACCGCGCAGTTGTTAAGAAGCCCTGCTGTAATAGGTGAAAGTAACCCCTTCAGTAAATGCTCTTTGAGTGTAGCATATAGCATATTAACACCCCCAACTTATTCATTGACTCATAATTATTATCTTTCTCACAGATAAACCCAATCCGCCGAGTGACCGGCCGACGTTCGAGCACGTGCTGAAGACCGAAGCCGGGTTCACTTTGGACGTTTGGGAACTACTCACGGACATTGAATTTGTTCTCCTCCACAAGGGGGATAGGCACTCTAAATGTATTGAGCTGGTATGTTGATTGGTTTATCTTTGTCCTATCATAAAACCATATTATAGTGTTAGGCGCGCCCAATACTATCCCACTAATTTTAAAGCTAAGGTTATCGCAGTATGACTCTTCTTTGGGCAGAAAAGTATGAGTGGCCAACTCAGCGATTACATAATCATAAGCTCATTACACCATCGTTGTCTTTAACGCCATACTAAGCAAGGAACACAGTTGGCGTATTTTTTTTTTAATTCAGACCAACATGGGGTTTAAGTAATCCCACTTATATTGAAAATTTAAAAACTAACTAACTAATGACGGTATGGATGCACTATTAAAATCATTTTGGCGTTGGAATTGGCTCCATATTTAGCGAGATCCTTGCTCATCCTCTTTGAAGGAACCTGATAGAAATATTTAACAAATGGTTTAATTGTATCATTTGCCACAGGCGAAACAGACTCCGCTCCGCAATGGCTACCTGCTGGTGGATAGGCTGCAGAGCCGGCTGGGGGCCTCGCCTCGGGAGAGGAAACTGTGGAAAAATGCCAAAGAAGTCGCCACGCTTGTTGCGCAGGTACGACCGTTGTAGTTATTGCTATTTGCAAAACTGGAAGTGGATATTTAAACCATGTGGCATCTAAATCACAGACTGTTTTTATTTAAGAGAAAGCTATGAATCGAATTGGAAATCGTTTACAAGGTCAGATCTGAAATAAATTAACAGTCTTATGTGTGAAAGATTTCAGACGTATCGAAGAAGCGAGCGTTGAGAGCTAAGATCTAGTAACTACTAGGTACCGTTTTGGTATACCCTTTATAAACACTACTATAGTCCGTGCCAGATAACGGTGCAATAAAGTCCATTGACCCGGCTGTACCAATGCACTCCATATTAGCTAACAACACAACCAAAATGTAGGGGTCCTATCGTAAACCGGACTAATTCAGCGTATCGTGGTACAAGGCTTCTTTGACGTCTGAACTTGGCATATGTTATAAACGGAGGTCGGAATTAGGCAGAGTTATTTATGTACTTACACTCATTTCATACAGCAAAAGAATAAAGTGGGGATATGCCTCAAATCGGGAGATAAATTTTAAAGAGCAGACAAAGTCCCGTGATTTATTAAATAAAAAAGTTATTTACTATTACTCAATTTTAACCACTGCATGCGTGATGTTGCCAAACTTACATCATCGGATGTCCGAGGTTTATGTCTCTTTCTACCTCATTCAAACTATCTATTAGCAATAAATCAGTTAACTCATTCACACAGCTCATAAGCAAAACGTCATGAGTCTAGGCTAAAAGCAAAAGTATTTGCTCATATTTATATAAAAGGCAAAGTATAAGTATGAGAATTTGCTTAAGACTGTATGAATAATTTGTATTGTGAATTAATGTAAGTGTTAAAAAAAAATGTTTGATTATAATTATAATTTATTTGTAATTTTGTTGGCCACACGGGATTGTCCATTAAAAATCCTGGGAAGATACATATTAATATCAACATATTTATACAAGTACATAAATTACTCTACCTAATTCCGACCTCTGGTTATAAACCTTTTTGCTATTGTACCCGTATATTGTGGACGATCCGATCCGACGATACGATCAAAAAATATTTTAAGAATAAATTTTTAGATAAAATTTATAATTCTCATTTCTTATTCCGTCTTAAAAGACGCAATTAACACTAGTTTTTCATTGTACTCAACTATGTATGTATATTGTGCAACAGTATGTATTTCTGGTTGAAGCTTTCGTTATGTCAGTTTTATTTTCATTCCTCTAAGCGACCGGAGAGATCCGGTCGTTAATATTTCTACCTAAAAGAACATTATTAATAAAAACCTCTAAAAATAAGTATTAGTAAAAAAAAATGGAGGATTGGGGATAGGGTGGGAGGGGTCTGGCGAGGCGGTAACCACAGATAATGCACCTCTGGCTCGCGTGACGTCATTTCCTCAAATAGTTCATTAGATATGCGAGGCAGTAACTTACTTTTGAGTACGAAATTTCAAATTATTTACCATTGACTATTTGTTTTGTCTTGAAGTATTAAATCTGTTAATTCAACGGCCTGGTTTGACGTTTTATTGAACAATAAACTAAAATAAGTGGAAAAAAATTAAAGAATAAAAGATATGAAGTAAATATATTTTTCAAGTTACAATATCACATTTAACTAAGTTAAGTAAGACAATAAAAAAGTAACTTTAAAATACAGTCAATATTCATGCCCATTTTGCGGAAGACCCAGGCTCACCTACCAGGGCCAGATTGGTCGTGTATTAACAGAAGGTGATGTTAGGAATCATAAAAACCGTAGAGCTTGTATGAAAAGGATCATGAATGTTAAAGAGGCGAGTGAGGTGTGTAAGGATCGTGCCATATGGCGTTCGGTTCTCTCTGCCTATCCCGCTAGGGAAGTGGCGTGAAGTTTAGTTTAGTTTAGTTTTAGTTTTATTTTGATATATTTCATAAGTTTACTGTTTTTTTCTGTTGTTTATTTGAGTGATGTCAACGGCATTATGAAGCCGCGTCGGAGACACTTTAGCGACAATTTTGTATGAGTATTTAGCTACTGTTTTATATATTGAAGAGTCTTGGTACGGAAGTGTATAATGACCTTTATTGCACGTTTATTTGGCACAGACTATATCAATGGCGACGGTTTAAGTAGCCAGTAGTCAATTGGCCAGTTTAGTATAACCAATCTAATGAGCCTGTGGCGACCACGCCACAAGATAGTCAAGATTATTGCTACAATCATATGTAAACAGATGACGTCAATCGAACATGCAGAAACGCTATACATTCCTGCATCGCGCTGACGAAGTTATTCTCGCCACTAAGTATAAATACAATAAACCGAGACGGTTAGTCGGACCTAGGTTCCCTAGCAAGCTACACCTATTTCGGCAAAAGTTCTTCTACTTTTAGTGCGAGCGCGTATGTTCGCAAGTCGTTTACAAATGGGCAGTGATGTTTGAAATTCCTTGGATGTACGGTCAACGAGATTGCACGTTTATTAACGTGATCCACGTTACAGATGCTAGTGTGTAGCGAGCAGTAATATTTGTTATAGATTCTCATTGTGATTTAATCATATCCAGGTGATAATCGCGCGGTGCATGGTCGTCCCGGTGTGCGCACACGTGACCCGCACCGCGCTGATCTGCTGCACGCGGTCGCTCGTGCGCCTCCTGCCAGCAGCCAAGCTGCCGGCCGCCGCCGCCGCTCTGGCCGCGCCCGCCGTCACCGCCAGGCACCTGCACACTCTGGCGCAGGCGGTCGACACGCAGCTGCACCAGTCTAGGGTACGATAGCTACTGTGCTGCTGCACGCGGTCGCTCGTGCGCCTCCTGCCAGCAGCCAAGCTAAATTGGTCATCCTAACATCAGAAAACATTGTAGAATACTATGCGTCAAACACAACTGTTGACGTTTATCCGAAAAAATGACAAGCGGCGATTGATACCTCCCGGCGCGTTCCATTTCGAATAGCCTGAGTTTCTACTGTGTTAGCGCAAAGTCCTGTTCGGTTAGCCGCGTCGTGTTCCATTTCGCTGATATACTGTGAGGATTGATTAATAATTGTTTATTTTTTCTTTCCAGTGTACGGACATGAAACCGTTTGTGTGCGAATTGTACGTGCGCGCCATCACGGCGGGCATGAATGAATTGGAGAGGCACAAATTGAAGACTGAAAAGGTATAAGATTCTACAGCACTAGTAAATAATACATAAAGTAGATAAATTGTATAATAGCGGTCTGCCGAAGCATTTGGGCAGTAGCTTTAATTTGATATCTTGGTTCATGGTCAAAGTAATGCTCTTAGTAGAGTAGAAAGAACGTAAGATTCAGCACCATTTGAACTAAGTTCGTTGGTTGTTGGTCCTCAGGAGTCGGAGGCGCGTCTCCTGGAGCAGACGCTGTCGGCGTGGTTCATGCAGCTGGGCGTGCTGTTATCAGCGAGTGCGCGCGTGCAGTGCGAGTGCACGCTGACGGCGTTCTCGGTGCACCCCGCGCCCGACATGTACGACAAGATCCGCGCCGCGCCGCCGCTGCCGCCCGTCGCGCTGGTGAGTGCTGTGTGCTGCAGACGCTTGTGAGGCCTCGCTCCTCGCGCGCAGTGCGAGTGCACGCTGACGGCGTTCTCGGTGCACCCCGCGCCCGACATGTACGACAAGATCCGCGCCGCGCCGCCGCTGCCGCCCGTCGCGCTGGTGAGTGCTGTGTGCTGCAGACGCTTGTGAGGCCTCGCTCCTCGCGCGCAGTGCGAGTGCACGCTGACGGCGTTCTCGGTGCACCCCGCGCCCGACATGTACGACAAGATCCGCGCCGCGCCGCCGCTGCCGCCCGTCGCGCTGGTGAGTGCTGTGTGCTGCAGACGCTTGTGAGGCCTCGCTCCTCGCGCGCAGTGCGAGTGCACGCTGACGGCGTTCTCTGCAGTACTCGCTGGTACTGGAGAGTGCCTGTGTGCTGAAATGCAGTCGAGGGAATGTAAGTCACTCTCGTAGGGCCTGGGCTGGCCTGTTCAATCTTTTTGCATAGTCGTGGGGTCTCAGATTTGACATAAGTAGTAGCCTCTGAACTACAATTGATCACCTACAACATTTAGGTCCTGATATTGTCATCAGTATTGTGAGGACTTATAACGCTGTTTATTGCAAGCAAGAAACGAAGAAAGAAGAAAAAAGTTATTTTGCTTGCAAAATGTCTATTTTTTTCTAAACAACTTTTGACATGACCTCAATCAAACATTCCAGGATACCCTAGACACACAGGAGGAGACCACATCAGAATTCGGCAGTTGGACGACCGACAGCCGGACGCAGTCCAACCTGGTGAAGACTTCAGAGACGCTGAACATCAAGCACACTCGAAACAGAGCGAATGTGATGTCCACCGCGATACTGACGGAGGGCGAGGCGATCGGGCTCAGTCCGGAGTTGTGTCAGGACTTGGCGGTGCTGCTGTCTGGCCCCAGGGTGAAGACGCTGTCGTGGGACATGGACAGGTATGGGGTGTCGTGGTGTGTAAGCGCTGACAGGCAGGATTGGGTGGATGACAATAGTGCTTTGGGTTGAGTGGGAATATAGGACTTCTTTCTGCTGCTGGGGTATAATTGAGAGCCTTGTCATGTGGTGAACAGGCATAACTCTAATCTTATGTGTTTTATCCGACGGTATGGCTACAACGACATGGCGTTGCATATGATGTTGTCCATTTGTTGTAATCATCCATGCAGTAAAAGTGATTATTTAATAGGTATGTATGGTCTATTCCAAAACGGATAAAATTTTCAGTATTGACACTTTTGTAGGTGACTTTGGACGCGTAATTTAGAAATGACATATTTTTAAGGCTCAATATTAGATTGCGTTGTCAAATAGTGTACTCTATCAAGAACCATATGAAACAGGAGCGTTAGTGAATGTCCCGCGGACAAGTGACCGCTCGCTGGCCCGCAGGGAGGCGCTGGTGGAGCACTGCCGCGCGCACATGGAGCGCACGCGCGGCGGCACGCGCGCGCTCACCACCGAGCTCAAGTACCTCAACCTGGACCCCGCCAGCTACAGCCACCTGCCCGAGGAGGACGACGACGAGAACAACCTCTACTACGGCATCGAGAAAGGTATGCCGGTAGCTTGTGCAGTCTTAAGTCTGCCTTGCTCCGTGCCTGCTGCGTGCCTGCTCCGTGCCTGCTCCGTGCCTGCTCCGCGGGGGCTTTTATAGATATATAGTTGGCAATGAAACGTGGTTGGGGTTGGGGGTATGGGAAGAAAAAAGGGGTATTCAAGGACTCTGGGCATTCAAGGATTCTCCATCTTGGGAGTTTCGAAAGTGGGTCTACTAAAAAAATTATAAAGATAAAGTTTGAATAATAATAAAAAATAAGCTTGGAAAAATTAAGTTTTCGACTGCGAGACTTCATTAGATGCTGCTGCCAATAAACTTGAAGAATTTTAATAATCCAAAAAAAAAATTTTAAATTGTTGGTCTGTAAAAACAAGACTAATAGTAATCTCTAAAATTTATTTCCATGTCAGGGTTTGTCGTAATTATTATTGATTCGATTTTAAGTAGACTATTGAACAATACAATTTGTTATACTCAAAAGTGCTTTTCTTTTAAAAACTTCAGGATACGAACATCTAGTCGAAATCCCAGATCCAGAGGACGTCTGGCAGGATTCATACGACGCAGAGCGGACTGAGAGCGCTTGCTCAAGCAGCATGGAGATGGAAACTGCCACTATGAGGCGAAAGAAGAAGACCAAGCGGATGTCCATGTCCTCCGGGGAGGACTCAGACCCTCTCAGCCTCATAGCCGAAGTGAAGAGGGGCGAGAAGAAAAAGGAGCGACCTCACAGCAAAGAGAGAAGTAACAAACAAGGCAGCAAAGAGCGAAAGAAGAAGACGAAGTCCAAAGAGAACTCGGAGAACAAAGAAGGTAGCAGAGAGAGACGGAAAGAGAATCCAGAAGATAAAGACAAGAAGAAGGAGAAGAAACAGAGAAAGAAAAAGACGAAGCCAGATCAGCAAGCTGTGCAGCCGGGTGACGCGAAACCCGGTTCGTTGTCTAGCCTGATCGGAATGAAAGTGGCAAAGATTAAGATACCAGAAGGCAAATACAAAAATACCAATGTTGATACTAAAGGGCCAATTTGTATTACGGACAGTGATTACGACAGCCAAGGCAAGTCGTCTTTAGCGTCGATGAACTCTGAAGGGAATGACCCTGACGTACTCTTTGACGGGATTTTCTCTATGGAGGATTACAAATCTCCTGAAAATGATCCCTTGGCGGATAGGAACACTTTATCTAACAGTGAACTCTGTGTCGCTGACGGTAAAGTCTCAATTAACTCGGCGAGGACACTACAAACTGATAAGATGGAATCTTCAATTAATCAACATATAAAAAATAGCCATACTAAACCCGTGTCCACACCAAATAATATGAATGCGCAGAATGTAGATCTCAACACGCCTAAAAATGTAAATGCGGTAAAGGAAGAAATCAAGAAAAATATATCCAGGTTAATTGAGTTCCGACGGCAGAAATCTATCATTGAGGAATCTAAAAGGAAAATTATGCCATCGCCTGGGTCCTCGGGCAGTCCGCGTGTCATCGGCAGCACTGGTCCTACGCCGATATACAAATCACCCAATGCCATCAAACGAGACTTCCCAGAACAGCCGCTTATCACTAGCCCTAAGGCGCTAGTAGTCCCCGAAATACCTAAAACGTACATCAATAAAGTACAAGTTGACCACATACCTGAAGTCAAGCAAGAATTCGACTCTTCATACTCCGCTAATTATTCAAGGCCCGTTATACAATACGCTAACAAATATAATCCGCCGGCGAGCTACGGCGATGCGTACGCGCAGTCAGTGCTACATCAGGACAGACCCGAACCTGCGAGACATTCGCACCAGCCGTCAACCCACTCCCCGTCGGTTACTACAGACGCGATAATGCAAAAGACTTTTCAAGATTTTCTCAAAGAACTGCAAGAGTCGATAAACGCCGGTACCGGTGTTAATAAAGTAGTAAGTGCGAAGCATCCGCAACAGCCGAAGAAGGAAGTTAGACCTATTAGTAGGGTCCCGCCTGTAATCCCTAAAAATAAAATCGTCAAGTTGGAACCAGGAACGTCTTCTCAATGTGCCAAATCAATACAGACAACAAAGAAAGTAGACAATCAGTTGAACACGTTTTCCCGGCTCAGCTATATGCATAAGACTAAACAAAACGATTGCAAAATAAACAGAACGACTGTGGACGCGTTAATGAACTACAAAGATCAGGCCTTAGCTAAGGCTATAGAGGATCAAAAGGCAGCTAAACTTAAATTACTTCAATTTAAAGGTGATGTGGTTATATCCAGAGTAGGTCAGACTGCACAAAACTTTTCGATGAAGGACGATGCGAAAGGGCTCATACGTAAAGTCGAAAAACCAACTACGAATACTGCAAAAGAACATCCGATGCTATCGGACATTCTATTCAGTACATCGCATGGTGCTGTACCTAAGAACGTACCAAGACAAGATAATCAAATGAGATCTAATTATCATCAAATAGAGAAAGCTAGGACTCAAACGCCGAGGGTAATAGCCCCAGCATCTGTTAAAGAATCAGCATTGTCCGAGAAAGATCAGAATGATTTACTACTTTTGCTTCGGCAGCAGAATAAATTGAATAGTCCAACGTCGTACCTGAATACAGACGCGCATAAAATTGCCAATAATATGGCGAATAATATACATTACTCCAATCCAATGCCAAGTAACGTAACACCTAACTATAACCAAATGGCTGCTGCAAACAGAACTGTGATTAAGAATTACCCAACGGAAATTAAAAACAATAATACTCATCACGAAACGTTTAACAAAAGTAAGGCAATACATGAGGCTAATCAGAACATACACTCCAGGCCGTCTGATAGTAAATCAGTAAAAATAAGTAAATCCGTCACGTCAAAAAAGGCGAACGTACCGCAAAATAAAGTTATGAATGTTACACCAAATAACCCAGATATACCATCAAGTGTGAGTCATGGGACGAAGAGTACCGTTACTCAGCCTTCCGAGAAGCGACAGGAATGGGAAAATGTCATGGATGACATTTTGAAACACAAGACGCCCAGCCGAGGCCCGAATGCCCTCGAATTGGCGTTGAAGAAAGACAGCTATATGAACAGCAATTTGCGAAATCAAAGGATTACGAGAACGAATCTCGTTCTTGATGCTGAAACTAAGGTTGAGAAGAGCGAACCGCAGAAACCAGTTGTTGCCAAACATGTTATGCCTTCCGTGATTCAGAGAAAGATGAATTCTGTGTCCCCTGTGATTGAAGGATACTCAAAGCCAAACCCGCAATATCAATCCGTGGTTATCAAAAGTCCGATGCAGCCGAGTGTAATTGAGGCAAGTTTTAAGAAGCAAAGACCGGCCCATATTCAGGCTGAGGTCATCAAAAGCCAGATGCAGAATCCGATCCAACCAGTTAAAACTCAAGCACCGGTAGTCGGACTGCAAAAAAGACAAATTGAAGTCCCGAGGAAAGTTCAAACTACAGATATTGTAAAGGAAAAGGAAGTAACAGGGATACCAAATTCTGACTACGACTTACTGGATGAATTGATGGATGATGAGTTGAGACAGGAGATCGGCGAGCTTTCCTCGGACGAGGAGTCGTATCGGACGCCTGCTGTTAACTTCGCACAAGCTAAAACAGCCTCTAGCAAATACACGAATTTGATCAAAAACCCTACGCCGCAGCAAGATAAATTCCACGCGATTGATTTGCGATGTGGCGTCAAACCCGCAGATATTCGAATTCAGACTAATAAACAACCCGTTAAGTGTCAAAATGCGCCTAAGTCTGTCATTGACTATAGGCCGCATCAAATCCCGATGACTACAACTGAAAATCCTAAAGCTGAACAAATTTTATCTAATGTCCCAGTAAGCACATCGGTGCATACGAATGTGATACAACCAAATATGACTGTGAATAATCAGATTAATGAGCATCCAGCTTATAACGTTTGCCAAAACATTAATTCAGGACATATCAATGTTGTCGATCCAAGGAATGTGATAATCACCGTTCCACAGCCAGTGATGCCTAATGTTGTTCTCATGGGCCCCGAATTAGTCTACGATCCATACACAGTGTCGGCTCAAATGCAACCAGGCTTGTGCAATGTGAACCAAACTCCGTTTGTAGTTAAGACTGCGCCGAATATAACTTTGTATCAAAGCACTCAGTATGCCGCTCCTGTTATGAATGAGATGATTATTGGAAACGCCATGATGATGCCCATGCCTATGTCTACTAACCAATCACAACAGACGACTGTACAAAACTTAACGCATTCTACCAACATAATACATGATAGTCCTAATGATTTGTTAGAGAATAAACAGATCAACATAGACAACACGCCTTTAGAAACAAAAATTGAAAACCCTGTTTTCGACTCGCGACCGAATAGAGATGCGAATCTAGATATTAATTCTAACAAAAACTGCGAGAGGAAAGTTTTGTCTGAAGTGCAAGAGAATCAAACAGTCAACGTTACTGAAAAGGTTGAGCACAAAATCAATAAAAATGAAAAAATACCCGAGATTGAGAAAGACGAGGAAAAGTTTCATGCTGAAGTAAAAGCTGAAAAGGAGTTAGAGGTACAAGTAGAGCATGTTCCGAAGAGAAATATCAAAGACCAAGACAGAATAAGGGAGAAGCGATTAGCCATATTAAATAGAGAATTAAACCATCGGTCCGGTGCACCCGCTATACCTTTGGGCTATGTACCGCTTATAAAGGAAACGCCTATGATATATAAACCAAAGCAACAGAACAAACTCGACAATCAATCAAATGCCAATATCGAAAGTTCCAATCCAGTACATAATAACGCCAAAGTAGACAAGTCATCCAACGAAGAACAAGAAGCTGATAATAGCAAAGAAAATGAAGAAAAGACTGCTCCCTTTCGCCGTATATTACTACGGTCGTCCAATGATTTGAAAGCTATGTCTGTTTCGAATCCACAAGATCAGAGAAACCCAGTTGGCCGAAAAACTAAAGTCAGACTCAAAGACGCTGAAGCGGAACCCACAGATACGAATATACAACAGAAAAGTCCTCTCAATAATGTTGTAAAAAATAATGAGGAACAAGATTCGACAAAACGTGTGTCAAAGAGAATACTGAAGAAACAAGCCGAAAAGAATAATACGCAAACTAATATTGTCAACGAACCAATGGCTGCAACAGTCATTATACAACCTCTACAGAAGAAAACGAATAATAAAAAACAAAAAGTACCTCTTAATGAGTCGAAAAATGATGAAATCGTTGAAAACAAACAAGTTACAGATAAAGTAAACAAAAAGGAAGTTGTTGATAATACAGGCACTGTTATTGTTAATCTTGATGTTAACAAGAAAGTCGAGACTAAACCTCTTGTTACGCCTGACATATCTGACTTTGCGGTGATCGACATAGAAGATGCGTTATTAGGCTCTAAAATACCAAAGATAGCTCTTATAACTGAAAGTGAAAAAAAAGAGGATTCAAAAAACGATGAAATAATAGTTACCCGCAATAAATCAAACGCCCCAAAGAAAACTGTCAGAAAGAGGAGATCATCAAATAAGGCTCAAGCTACTGAAAGCAATAATGAAGTTCCTGATACAAATTCTTCCACAAATAGTGAATCGAGCACTGCGGCAAAGAAATCAGTAAAGAAGAATAAAACGGTAGTTACCAGACAAGACAAGCCATTTTCAGATACTACATTTACAACAAATACATCGATTGGTGAATTAAATAAAACACCAATGACTTTGGAGTCTAATAGACCTGTAAATTCCATACAAGTATCATCAGACAGCTTTACAACTCTAGGAACTGAATCTTCAACAGAAATCAAATTTGTTGTAAACAAAGCTACCAAGACCGTCGAGACCACAACTAAGACTATAACTGTAACGCCTTCAACGAAAACAGGCTTAGATAATTCTGCACAGATAGAATCAAAACCATCGACAACTGCAGATATTATTAGTAGCGAGACCAAAGATAAAACATCGGATACATCAAATAAAATAACTACTGCACTAGCTGAAAATAATAAAATCATAAATGAGAAGTCTCCATCTAATGAAAAGCCAAATACTGATGTTGTTAAAAAAACTGTAAAGAATGCAGATACATCGAATAATACTATAGAGCCAGTTCAATCAAATCAAGATAGTACTGTATTGGATACAATATCCGCGGATAACGCAAACGAAACAAGAAAAGTTGATGCTAAAATAATAGAGCCGAAAGATTCCCCTAAGCGTATTACTCGGTCGACCTCTAGAAGTAGTTTGAGCAGTGACAATGATAAAGTAGACGAGTCCAAATTGGTCAAAAATAAAACCACTGAACTAGAGACTTCACCCGTAACAAAAACCAAGAATGGGAAAATTAAAGAAAACATAATTTCGACATCAGACAATAACTCTAACCTTACAGAAGACCAGCTTCCTTCAAAAGCTAATGACATGAATACATCAAATGATATGAATTCGGAAAATAATACAGAAAGTAACGATATTACTGGTGTAATTTCTAAAGAACCCAATATCAATGTCCAAAGTAACACAGAAACCAATTCAAATACTAGAAAACCAACTTCGAAGAATGCTTTTGATCATACAAAACATTCATCTCAAATTAGTCAATCAGCACTCGAATCTTTAAAGGATATTTCTATTGAAGAATTGCCACGAATTCCGGGTAGCGAAGACAGGAAATGCGTTTGTATCAAATTGCCGAATGGTAAGACATTCAGGGCCACTGTATTCGGTAAGATGCATGTCAGCTTTGAGTCTCTCCTGGCAGATCCGGCAATTAGGGCTGCATTGTTGAATAACATTCATGATACTAAACGCTACACCGTCAACATTAAACAAATTACTACAATGCCAAAGAATGATCCTACTAAAATCGTCGAGACTCGAATTGAAGAGGTAAACGTTCAGACGCAACAAAGTAAACCCGTTGAGACTGTTAACTTACTGAGTGACGATGAAGATGAATCTCAATCAAATCAAGATATCTGCAAGAGCCATGTATTGAAGACGGAATTCGGAGAGTTTAAAATTTCACAAATAGACGAAAGTTGTTTCAGTAAGCACCAGGAGAAATTACTTCAAAAGAGTTTTGTTAAATTAACAAGTATTAAAGCCAGTGTCAGTAAACAAACGCAGTCTGATTCGATTGCAAACGATCATAAACATGCAATTGCAAAAAATGTTCAGGCTTTAAAATCGACGAATGAAATAAGCATTACGAACAATACTCCATTAAATGCACTATCTGCTTCAATAAAAGCTGAAAATAATGACACCTTTAAGAAAACTTTAGCTCCTGACATAGTTGCACCAGCGCTAAAAATTGATGACGAAATCATAGAAATAGATGACGACTCTTCGGAAGATAGCGTCGATTTTAGACAAACTTCTGCAAATAAAGCTAAACCGTGTGATGAATTTACCCCTAAAGAGAATATACTTGAAGGTTTGTCAATACCGCAAAAAGAAGTAGAACCTGTAAAAAAGCCAGAGAACGATATAGATGAATTGAAACATTTATTATTAAAAGATCTTGGAGTTGCTCTTGGGGATGCTGGTAAAAGTTATAAAGACGACTCTAGTAATACCGATCTTCCGACAGATACTCGCGTAAAGTTAAAAGAGTGCTTTGTAAAGCTTCAGAAGTGTGATGACCTGATTGAAAAATACGAACAGATTAGCATTATAAATCAAAAATGTACCGTTGACTTAATAAGATGTGACGCTAATATAAATACTGAGCAATGCGTCATTTCAAATGAGGATGACGTTCTAGATCTTCCCAGTGACTTCATAGAATCCGATGCGGACGCAACAGAGTCAAGATCAACTAGAAGCGGCTCGTTTTCACTATTAGACGGTGTTACTGTTTATGAAGGGAAATCAGATCAAAAATCGCCTAAAAAAGGAGAGTGTCGAGGTTCACCAGTTAAGCAGGCTGATACCGAGATATCGAGTCTTAGGAAATCCATTCAGGCTGAAGAATCCCTTACTGTGATGGAAGCTTTCGACCTTATAGCATCTCTTCGTAAATCAACATTGGCTGAGATAGAAGTTTTAGTCGATTTCGAATGCTTTTGCGATTGGCATGCGACTAAACATGAACTTCACGTGTTAAGTAAAATGGAATTATTGGAAACGCAATCGAATATAAACGACATTCCGCTCTTTTATGAGTCTACCTTTAACAGTTCCGCTGATGAACTTAGCGCTGTTCCTACATTGAAAACCATTACAGCAAAATGGTTTCAAGAGCACGATATTTTGAACCAATTTCGTCCTTATTTGTTCGGCGGAGAGCCGATACATACACTTAAGAGGAAATTGCGCAACGGTGAAGACGCGAGTGTAGCTAATAAACTGTTAAAGGGTATTGGAACACAGACTTGTGACAGGAAGATCGAAAAGAAAATGTGTGTTGAAGTGAGTGATCCGATTAAACTTCAAAATGAGCCGTATGGCCGAAGTGAGACTGCAAATACTAATGTGATTCATAAATGTACGGATTTAAATGTACTTAAGGATATTATAACAAATGAGACTGAAAATAATATCAATGTCATCCAGACAAACCAAAAAATAGAGATAGCATATACCGACTCGTCTGCACAACTAGATGAGATACCGAGTCAAGGTCAGAATCCAAGTCAAGATATTTCTAAATTAGGTGATTTGGAACAAGTCATTAACAGTGAAAATGAACAGAAAAACGCCCACAAATCTAAAGATGTAGATTCTATTGTAACTGATGGGACACCTGAAACAATAACAACTCGAGCAATTCCTGCCGGTTGTGAAGGAATCCAACATTCGAAAGGTGTAAATACACAGGAAACCGCTAAACAAACTCATAATGATTCCTCTGAACATGCTAATACTCTTGATCGAGTCGACGATACAAATACTGACTTCGTCGATATTGATTCAAACTCTTTTGAAAATACTGTCATTACAAATCTTGATAATTCTATTGAACATTCAACTGGAGATCAAGTTAGCAATAGAAATTCTCAAGAAAATACCAGCGTATTGAAGTTAGATAAATTAGAAGATGAAAATCAAAGTCGTGCAGATATAGACAGTAAAAGTGAAGTGATTTCTAAAGCAGTGGTGCATGAAGAGAATGAATGTGTGACATCGAACAATCGGCGTGATGTAGATAATATTGAAAATAATAGCTGTGATAATCAGGTAGCCGAAAATAAACTGAATACAGGTGAAGAGTTCAAAGAAGTAATTTCAGATTGTACAGGTGTTAACTTTGAAAAACAAACTGAGACTGAACGTAATGCTAGTCACTTGAGCAAGAAAATTTTTGGGCAAGAGAAGTTAACCCATGATAGTGTAGTCGAAAAAGCTATAGTGAATAGTGCCTCGGAAAGTATGATTGAAACCGGATATATGAGTGGCAGTGTTTTGACTGTAGAAAAAAATAAAGGAAATTGTAATGAAGAGAATGCTCAGTCTGATAATTCTACGGATCTCAATTTACCAGAATTAAGACTGAATGAGAATAGTGGAGATAAAACCGACGTTCAAAAGCAGGTGAACAATTCAGAGAGCGGACTTTTGAACAAAAATAAAGTCGAATTTAGCGTTTCTATGAAACAGGAAGATTACCATACGGTGAATTATTCTGAAGCAATACGTACCAATCATTCGGATATAGAACTATTGACTGAAATTAAAGTAGAGGCTGACTATGATAGCACTCTGGACAGTTCCTTAGATGGCAGTGAAAATCTGACCGAAACTGAAAATACAAGATTGAGTGATAAAGAATCTGAAAAGAAAGGTGCTTTGGACAACTCTAAAGAAAATAAGACAGAAAAGCAAGCTAGTACGTTGACTCACAATACGGTTAATGCAGCATCTTTTGAAAATGTACTTCTTAAAAACAATAACGAAACAATTAAATCCGTAAATGAAAATATTGATTTTGTAGCTAAAGATATAGTGATAGGTAATGAATCTGCCTTAAGTGATGACTCGCTTGGTGTTAAACAAATTGCTGAAGAGCTCATCACAGCGACATCCACAACAGACAATTCTGCAGCAGAAATAGAATCAGCAGAAAATTATCTAGAAAAAGAAACCATTAACAAACAATATAAAAAACAACCACTCTTAGCTCACGTGTTTGATCACGAATATGCTGTAAAAGATTTTCTATCTGCACCTAAAAACACAGAATTTATCGACCCCAGTAATCTGAAATTAAAATCGAGGGTTGGAAATGATTTTGTTTTAAACGGCATTGAATATGAAGACCCTGTAGATGGCACCTGTTTCATGTTCCCAATAGCAGAAACAAATTCCTTATCTTGCGAAAACGACAACTTATTTGCTGAACCTGAAGAAATAATTCAAGTTACACAAGAAATTGGTGAAGATGGTACCGTTGGAAATGTTACATTGGAGACCAAAGAAGTATACCCTGAAGATACCTATTTGAAACTAATATTACCCAAACTGACTTACTCCAGAAATACAAGCAAATATGGGAAAAACAAACGCTTGCTCAAACGCAAGATCGATATGAGCGACATTAGGATCAGTGAGAAAAAATATAGAAAGAGCAAAAATATTGATTATCCAAAAGTCAAGTCCAATTCAATATCCGATTGTGCTTACCATAAAGAATTCAAGAGTGTTATCGATTACTGCAGCACATTAAAGTTTTCTTATTCGCAACCATTTCATAAAGATTATATAGATGTCGACGATATTATAAGAAATTGGCCAATAGTGACAGTACCTTGCTGTAACGATTTCCAAAGTGACTTAGGTGACGGGATTTTGTTCTGTGATTTGGATAACATCGATCGAAGTGAAGTGTTCAATCCTGCGGACCTATCGTTAGCCGATGAAATAAGTGTTCAATACAGTGAATCCGATTTGTCTTCTAGTAATGTCGCCGAAACAAATTTCAATATGGGTTTTGGTGAGGGGTCCGACAGAGTCATACAAAATTTGGAAGATGTAGGTGACGATTCAAAATTTTCGGCTGCGACTCTGTCGGACGTAAAACAACCTCAGCCGTTTTTAATGTCCGAGGATAAAAGTTACATTAAAACTGATCAGGAAGTGCACAGCGATAAGATGCGGGACGATCAGATTAAGCAATTGAAACGCTATCTCACATACATTCAAATGCGTGATAAAGTGCGGTCGTTCTTCAAGAAGACCTCAGTGGAATTGAAATACGAATGGATAAAGCAGGACAAAGAGCATAATAGGTGCGATTTGATGAACTTTCCGTTTGACTTGTATAATACGACGGATTTTATAGAACCTCCATCGACCAATGTCGTTGTGAAAGTGGTACAAGTTGGTCAGTTACCGGTTAGTGCTGCAGCGCAGAACCCAGTCACTTGTGACCCACGGGTGACGCAAGTATCAGATGCAAGCCCTTCACAGTGCTCTGTAGAAAATAGTCCACAAGACGACTCACAGCCCACCATCAAAACGGAGTATACGGAACTGACTACAGCTGACTTGAGCGTGCCTCTGATGCAGGAATATGCCCAACATAATCAAATGTTACCAATGGAATCTCAAGAACAACCAAATATGCCTATGACTGACGAGAATATTCCCATCGAAACAGAAATAAAATCTGTCGTGAAAATAGAGTTAATGGAAGAGCCAGAAGAGAAAGAGGAACCGCCAGATACATACGAAAATTGTGAACCGCAAGATCTAGAAAATAAACACGTGAATAACATGGATTATCCATTTGATACGAATTCTGACAATGCAACACCAGCCATGGAGCCCGAACCAGACTATCAAGCCATTTATAATGCAGTTGAGAAGCAAGATATTGCCGAGCCGTATCCATCACCGCCGGAACAGAAGGTTAATGGTGTGCCAGAGAAGACTGACCAGATAGCGCATGCGATGAATGCTGCTGGTATCACGACGACCTCCGAAACTATAGCAAATACAAGAGCACACGCTTTAGTCAACATCCTTTCTCAAAAGCTACGCCAAGGCTCTGTAGGAACATCACCAACGGCGACAAACAGCTACCCTAAAACTACTGCAATAAATGCGATGGCTTTGCAACAAGCTTTAGCCCAAATTTTACCACCGCCATTGAATCAGACTAATGCGCCTGAGAATAACCAGCAAGGTCAAAATCAGGTGACCCCGCAACTTTTGCATATTGTGCAAGGCAAGAATGCATCTGGGAGCCAAATCACGTTAGTTGACAATTCACAGCAGTCTGTAATCAACGCTCCTAATGCTACCCCAGTGCTGCATATCGTTCAAAACAAATCTGGCTCAGCTAACGCCACTTCCAACGGTGGGGCACCACAACAAACTAATTCTTTTGGTGGTTTGTCACTGGTAGATGCCGGCTTACAACAAGGCGGTAATCAACTTCTGCATATAGTAAACACTGGCAATCAAAAGAACAATAACGCCGCTGGTCAACTGTTGAAAAGAGTCAACCTATTAACCAATTTGACTAATGTCCAGGGTTCTAATGAGCAGAAAATGGTGCAGTTTGTATGTAAATCTGCGGACGGTAAGTCTATCCAACTGAACGCTCCGCATCAACGTAGCATGGTGTTGAGGCTGCAACCTATAGAAACGCCGAACGTGCAAACGCCGCCGAAACCTGAGGGTCAAGATCTCAGCCCCGCATCGAGCGCAGCCAACTCTATACCTGGCAAAGACAGCGCCAGTCAGCAAGAAATCAAATCACGATCAGTATATGAGGAGAACTACGCCAAATTCATACAAAATTCTTCTAGTAAGACTGGTTCAGAAAAATCGACGAGTCTGCCAAAATTTAACCAGGCTTTCGGCAAGCCTGTCTTTCAAGAAGGCAACCAGAATCAGAATGACATGAATGGTAATAACTCACATTTATCGGTTACAACGAAGACTGAGCCAAGCGAATGTCAGGCGACTGATAATGCCATTAATCTTGATCATATAGGACAGATTAGCAGCCCGCCGCTTTTGCTGAGGAAATCGCCTGCGCAGACTTCACAGCCCCAAGCAAATCTAGTTCAGCAACTAAAACAGACGATCACTCCAATGAATATACAGACAATGCATGGAGGCGTCATATACACACGGCAGATACCAGTCAACATCGGCGGAGGGCAGACGATAAACCTAATAACTGTGCCTAGTACTGAGCTCGTAGATGAATCCGGTCAAAAACAGCAGCCAGTTGGAAATCAAAACGAAATGGAGCCGTCGATAATCAAAATTGTACCACAGAACCAGACGGCTTCTAATAATGAAATGTCTTCCGAAGATGGTAGTACGCCTATGAATGTGTCGAATGAGGCCAACCAAAATCCACAGCCCCAGCCTGTGTTAACGCAGATGCGGATAAAACTGCCTATGTTGAGTAAAGCTCCTCAAATGGTGTCTGGAGCGAGAGTCGTCAGGCCGTCGTTCTTTCAAATTCAGAGAAATGTCATAGGAGGCACGAATCAGCCTGTATACCAACAACTAGTTTTGACGGCTGCCCCTCCGTTAGGTCAGCAAACTATCCGGCTTCCGCAAACAAGCAGGCAAATCAAAGTCCCCACTGATCAGTCATCAGCAGAATCACAGATGAGTTCATCGACCTTGGAACAGCTGAGAGAATTCGATATGGTCTTAGAGCAAGTTAAGGAGCGAAGCAGTGTGCCTCCTAATTCAAGTTCTAGCAGCTTTCCTAAATTACATACACCTTCCACTGACACTACAGATGGTTCATCGGCCAGTTCCACTTCAACAGAAAGTACTCAACAAGTACTTTATTCGATAGGTAACAACCATCAACCTCTGAATGTCGCCTACGTTAACAGAAAGGCTACGGTCGCAACACCAATGACATCAACCTTTGTAAGGTCGCCCGACTCTTCAGGAATCGTGGATTCACCCACATCATCTACACACGTCCAAATACCTCACACAGTCACAACAGAGACTACTCACAACGATCCTCCCCCGCAACCAAAGCCTAAAGTCAGTTCAAAGTCTAAATCGAGACCCAAATCTTCACATCCTCCAAATAGTTTAAAACTCAACACTGTACCTCCGAAGACGTCAGCTCAAAAGCCGTTGGAAGATGAACAGACGACGCAAAGAATACTCTACATTTTAGCCGAATACAAAGAGCAAGTAGAGAATTCCCCGGATAAGGATAAGCCGGCGCCGCGTAGGCGATCCAATCCACCATCGAATCCGTCTGGACATTCGAAGCGGAAGAAGAGTTCTAGTGGGTCGAGGCGGCACGGCCGCGATATGAGCCCGATCCATGGTGAAGATACTTGTCGAACTATGGGCTCGGAAGACAGCAGCTGCGGTACATCTCAGGGTGACTGCAACGAGAGCTGCCTTGAAAGCCATTCACCTCAGGATAGCCCTCGGAAAGTCGTCAGGAAGCTTACGTTTGAGCAAGAGACCCCTGCACCTACGCCGCGGCCGCAGCCTCAGCGGAATGTCATTGTCGCTGACGGTCAAACGATCACAGTGGCTCGGGGCACAGCAGGCAAGCCGGCGACGGCTGTGCTAATGCCAGCGAATTACATTCTACCGGTTTCGATGGTGAAAGGAGGACAGCAGATCGCTATAGTGACCAACCGTGGACCGAAACTGTTGACTGTCGGCGGGGGCGAGGGCGGCGCGACGAATGCGCTGTTATTACAACGTCTGATCGGGCCGGCCGGTTTAAAGCCGGTGTTGGCTCGGCCGGGCGTCCGTCATGTGCGTCTCCCGACGGCGGCGTTGCATAACCTGCAAGCTTTCAACTTGGCTACCGCGACTACCGTTCAGCCGCCTGATAGTACGGCGTCCCCAGCGCCTGCGCCTACTCCTCCCGAGTTAGTGGATACCAGGGCGACCAGTTCACCCTGGACGGACCGGGACTGCCACGACGTGAAGCCTGAGCGAGGCTCCAGCCCTGAGGGTTCTGAACCCTGGAACCTTCCTTCATCGGGCGACCCACACGACTACTCCTACGAAGAGACGGTTCGGGCTGACCACTTGGACCGGACTGTGCTTGTAAGTATTTTATCTATTGCATTGCTTTTGTGTATAAATCTCAATTGAACCATCAATTGTAAATCAAAAGTCTTTAAAATTCGCCGAAGTAAAACAATGGCGGTTTCATACTGTAATGTATTTTTACGGCAATGGTGTTTACCTGCATTATTTGTACATTATACATTTTAAACTGCTATTGTGAATTTTTGATATTCCAAATTGTTAATTAATAATAGAGAAATTATAGTTCATTTATTAAATCGTATAATACTTTGATGGTTGCCAATAACATGGTTCTCTGACCCGTTTTGATACTTCAGGACGCGATCCCAGATCGATACAGTCCCGATATGGAGGCGCAAAGGATATTTGATAAGATGTTCGACGTTGAGTCGAGAAAATCTTACATGGGCGATTCGCCGCGTTGCGCTTACGATATAGATGCGTCTGATTGCGACGATAAGCCCTACCATCAGGTGATCATATCGTAGAGCTGACGCTGGGCGTTCAGATTTAGTATGCCTCTTAGTAGAACATGCACGCCTCTTATTTTGTCCGCTGATCGTTCGATGGCCTCCTTCACGTTGTTTAGACGCGACATTCGGTTAGGTGACGGCGAAGATTCGAGCTTTTCCTAATTGGGATGTTGACACTATTTATATTTAATTTTAAATATCAATTCTGAAAAAGAAAGTATCATAGTATGCTGTTAAGCATTATTAATTTTCAATCATATTGAGTCTAAGATTTTTAATTTTACAAAAACTGCTTAATATTAAGTCAGTTGACTATACAAACTAGTGACGTCACACGTTGACAAGCTCATACAAAATCTATAAAGTGATTTCGTTTTGACAGCTTTTAAAAAGTATCTCAATTGACTAGCCAGTCAACATCCCTATTCTATAAAAAGCTATACAGAGAGGAATCGTGAAAACTGTCAAAGCATAATTTATGATAGATATATTTTAATCAATTTGTTTTAACATCGGTTTATCAAATATCAGTTTTTCTCAGTGGTCAAATGATGATGATGTCAATACTTTCCATTAAATCTGTGCAGGGGCTTTGATGTAATTTAATGAATGAAATTTAAGTTACGGTTTAAAAACCACATAATGACTATTCTATTAGAAGTGCTTTGTGTTGTTGCATTGTTTAAGTTAAAAACTTACAAATAGTTTTGTGAAATAGTTAATTGTTTATCTGATGTTTTATTTGCTACAAATCATAATAAATGTCTGTAAGAATATGCAGTGTTCTATTTTAATTATTATTTGTCCGTATATCTTGCTCATACTGTAACGTCAATTGCAACACAAGTGCTTACAGCTTCCGGTCCTCAGTCGTATCGCGCTTTGCGAAGCTACACAATGTCGCATCTAGACTCAGCCTAGGCACACACGAACGAAAACCGGACGTTATATTAGGTCTTACTTATATTACCGCCTCCCTTCTTCATTTTGAGTCTTTGTATTATCATTTTTTGATTTCTCATCACTTCCAGTTATTCGGGAGCGTTTTCTTTCTAATCATTGTCTAGTTTCGATTAGTTCTAATTTGTGCATGAAGAAAATTATGCCCCGTCATTGTCAAGTAACTCCTGCATTTCCGTGCATGTCCCTTCCATCTGAATCTCATTGTTCTAAAATAGTAATCTTCATTAGTTGATGTTCTTAAACTATTTATAATAAATTTGTTACAGTCTAAAATAAATGTTAAATATGGTGAAATTAAGTCGCTTTTGCAGTAATTGTTCACAGTTTGCTGTTAAACAAATCATTATAGGCTTTCATTATAAATCATCAAAATGGCTTAACGCTTGCCATAAGTGTTTTAAATTAACTATTGAGTCAAGTACCAGTTGGTAAAATCTCTAATCGTCTATCTTAAAAATATTTACTTACTCATACAAATTATTAACAGTTTATAGTAGCTATCAATGGAATCTTATGTTACACAAAAAAGAGATATGATAAAGGATGTATTTTATTTTATTTATACATAATATACTCCAGTCTATATGCAGATCTTCATACAGTTTGTTTAATATCGATTGATCAATGACTCGATTATCGATTTTGACAGTTCTAAAAGTCTATCAGAATTTAAAATAGTGTTTCAAGTATGACTTATTTATTTTTAAAGTCATTTACTTCAAATAATACTCTATGAAACCTTATATATAATATTTAACAATATAAGGACCTATTTCCAACAGTTTACGTCTTGCTAATAATAATTATACTGATGATGATAAAAATAGATATTGCTATAAAACGTTTACACTTTCTATGCGTAAGAGGCACACCATTTAATGTTTTCGTGAAAGATTAATCGTTCTATGTGCGCTTAGGTCGTGCAGAAGAAGGATGGGTCGTCGCACCGACAGCACCGGCTGACGCATGTGTCCGCTGCCGCCCTAAGGCACAAGTACGCCATACTGGAACATGAACTGAGGCTGCAGGTAATTGGGGTGACGACTGCATTAAAAAACTATGATTCCGTCCGTTTAGTCCGTCAGTTAGAAAAAATTTTTTATTTTATTAGTTTCTATATTAATTGCCTATTATGAACACAATAAAAGATGAGCATAACATATTAATAAAATATGTAATACATACATATATCATTGACAAATGATCAGTTATGTACTGCATGTTGGATAAACATTTCTAATGACCTTCCTCCAACAACAGTATTCCATAGTTCTCTTAGTGAAATCGCAAAACTAGTTATCTTACGTAAAGATTGAAAGATAGCATAGTTACTTGTTTACAGATTGAAAGTTGATTGAGAAAGAGTGTGATGCTCTTTTCCTAAATCCCAGTATGATATTGATTGAATTCTCATTGTTGTCCCAGAAATCTCTGTCGGAGGAGTGCGAGGACCTCGGTGTGGACTCGCCGTCGGCGTCCGAGCTGTTCCCGGAGGCCGAGCTGCTGTTCGCCACGTCGCCCGCGCACGACCACACGCAGGACCAGGGACACCACTCGCATACTCGTGAGTTTTACACCCTAGGTGTATAGGCGATACTAGGGATTGCAATGCTGGATCCAGCAATCTATCTAGACCAAGCGCAGTGTTAGCTGTGCTGGATTCAGCGACATGTGCTGGTTCAATGCTGCTGGACTTCAATCCCTACTAGAGATTGTCATGTTGGATCAAGCAATCCAGCACAATTTTAGCTCTGCTGGATACGGCATTTTTGCCGGATTGCGGATTTTGATTGGATTGCAATCCCTAGGCGATACCTACGGTTGTTAGACCTTCAAACAGAAAACTAGGGCAGACTAGTCGATTAAATTGTTACTTTTAGATAAAAGGCCGGACACCTTTTTTTTTTTACATTACTGCGATTTTTTTCCTTTAATTCCGTTTATTATGCGAAACGTTTGTTATCCCGCACCAAAATTAATTTAACATAGCACACCTAAATGTACTGATGACGTTTCCATAGAAGACTCTTTAGGAATCGACCCTCTCTCTTTAGGACTGACATGATTCTAGATATACTATCAGATTTACAAGTGATTTCCATCTTTATAACTCTTTTAGGGAAATGTTCCTTAACATAGGCCTGATATTGATAATTCGGAACGTTTCCATTAAATGTGTGACGTTTTCCCATATTGTTGAGCCAGTAATGTTATATTGCATGTGATAGTTTTTTTATATCCGCACCCTTCGCGTCGCTCCAAAATCGGCCTCATCTTTATAATTATAACCCTCATTTCAGCTCAACCAACCCTCCTGAACCAAAGCGGTATCCCGCAACCGGACATGGACGATCAGATTGCTACTGACCAACTGCTGCAACGGGGAGACATGCATGAAGACCACCAGGACCTGAATCTGGGGCTCGAGGACGTGGGCATAGTGACTGTCAGCGAGGACGGCATGCAGGCAACCATCGCGCTCGACCAGGAGGAGTTCGCGAGGTCCCACCCGAACACGACCTTCCATAGCGAGCCTGATGAAGGAGAGGTTTGTATCAATAATTGTATATTATTCATATCTTGAAGTATATTAATCATCAGCCTCATATAGTTGTGGTTGACTCTTTACGTATTTACAGGTATGCAGTATTTCGCACGGGGTGACATATTAGTAACCTAACATTTTAATTCTGGGGCCATATAGTATGCCTAATATAATCGTGGCTACGATGTTATAAATACGTTTATAAACTTCCATGACTCGAGTACAAATGTTCATCATACGAAACATTTACCCCTAGAGGGATTCGAACCTGCAACTCTTGGTTTCGTGGCCAGGGTCTCTGACACTCGACCAACGGAACTTTGGAGGGTACATTGACCTGGTATCTTGAGAGAGAGGAAAACGGATCTAATCGCGTTTATATTTTTCCAGGTACAACCATTCACCATAGCCGGGCTGAAAGGACGTCACATTACATCTACCATTTTCCACTCCAACCGTGCGCCGGCCACGGTCCTGATGACCGCTCCGCAGACCACGGTTATCTCACAGGCCACTGCCGACCACCACCACCATCATCAGCCCAATGCCGTCAAGTATGATATCGACAACATGATCAACTCCCTACCCTCACACAACGGTAATAACATCAATCTGTCTTCAGTACTAGTCAAGGATGAGGGTCTGACACGGTTCGATAGCATACTCAGTGATTCCAGAGAGCTTCACCTGTCGAATACCGCGTCGGCTATAGTCCACTCCGCCGGCAACGCCACGCAGGTCATAAGACGAGTATGCTACGAGGACGATAAGAGAGACAACCGGTTTCTAATGGACGAGCCGGATGCATTAATAGCCGGAGACGACGCCAAAATGATCGCCGAGGACAGCTCGAGAGACGCGACGCTCGAGTCGATGGCGGGCGACGTGGACGACGACCGCTCCTCCCCGGAGCGGCACGCAGAGCTCTTCTGGGAGTCCAATTCCGCGTCGGAGCGGTCCGAGAGCCGGCGGCCGCTCGACTTCAGCAGCGACAGCGAGAAGTGCTGCAAGAGCCCCTCGTACGACGAGACCAACTCGACCGACTCGAGCGGCGTCGGCGCGCACATGCGGCTCGACTCGGTGATCAAGGAGGCGCGCGGCGCGCGCGGCGGGCGCGGCCGGCGCGGCGGCCGCAGCGGCAGCGCGGACGGCTCGTCGGCGGACGACGCGCTGCCCCCGCTGCGCACGTACCCGCCCAAGCGGCCCTACCACCCGCTGGACGACGAGCGCAGCCTCTCGGGCAAGACGCGCGCCGGCGAGCGCTCGCCCGACCCGGCGCGGCGGCGCGCGTCCGGCCGCGGCGTCGTCAAGCGCGGCTGCCACTGCTGCAACGGCGACCCGGCGCCGCCGCGCGCCAAGAAGCCGCGCGCGCGCCGCCTCGCCATGGACTTCGCCGCCAACTAGCCGCTCCCGATCGACTCGCGACCGTCCCTATGTTACGTCGCCCGTTACGCTTCGTGACGTCACATGCCTCTAAAGTTTGTATTCATAATGTAAACTTCAATTGTAAGCGACACTTTTAAAGTAATCATTGAGTGTGACGTCACATAAATGAGCGAGGGTACTGAAATGTTGAATCGCGTGTGACGTAACTTTGTAGACGGTTTTATGCTGATGAGGTTTTCACTTCTTTAGGAGTAATGTAAAAAAAAAATTGTTGAAATTGTTTTGTATATAATTTGATAAGTGAACGACCGGTAGCTAAGTTCGCGTCAGATACTATAAAGTGATGTATTTTGTTAAAGTTTACTTACAGTTTGTGTTTAGTAGTTCCTTTTAGGTGTTATTCGTATTCGCTAAGTTGTATCAAACGTGTCACCTATGAGTTCAAATTTGTTTCATGTCTGACCGAGATAGTTTCTTTTTTTATTAATGATTGTTGAAACTTAACTTCTTGTAATATATCCATATACATATTATATTGATATGTAACTGTGTATAAAATGTATTTCTAAATAGGTTACCTCTATTATAGAGTAAGTGTTTCCGTTAGTGATTACAGGCCATACTCAAATGTGAATTTAATCGTCTCTTAGCAGTATAGGTAATATATTTAGTTCGAATCGTAGCCCTTCATATAAATGATGCTAGACTGATGTTATTTATTTGTTTAGCGTGTCGCCATTTATAATTCGGGAGCTAATGTTTTATACTTATTTCATTTCGGGTACTCTTAATACTAATATAATGCGCTTAGCTTTAGTTGTTGATTAACTTCCACGAGAACTGCACAAAAATGTTTGGAGACGTCGGGAGCTTTAAGGTACGCGTTATTTTTGAGATTTCCTTTTTGGTATTGTGGTAATTCCGTGCCAATGTATCGTTCTCTGCGCTTGTATGTCTTCAAAGGGCGTCGCTGTATTAATATATAAATTATTAAACATTTTATAGTAGCGATGTGTTAAGATAGGGTGAATTTGATATCCGTGTAAATATACTTTTGTCCCCGTATGTTCAGGGGCTGTCTAGTCAACTATAGTACCGATATGATGACATTTATCGTCTTGGTAGTATCCGGGGGGTCGATACCACCCGGTTTACTGTTAGGCTTTGAGCCATTATACAATATTAATTTGATGCAGTATTTTATCGCTTATGTAAATAAAATGCCCGTATATATCGATGGTTCGTGTCGTAACAATTTATCAGCGAGAATGTAACGAATTTTCGCATTTAGCGGTGAGGACTCATTCCGAATTGTATATAGAAAGTGGGGGTGTTTAAAATTAGTGAATTTAGTGAGCGGACGTATTATAGTTAAAATTGTAACTGAAATTGAGCACTTGATGAGTCGGCGATAACGATAGTTCAGAAAATTCATGTAGGGTAAGATAGGAATATTAGGTAATGAAGATTAACTCAAATGAACATGCGCCCGCCGTGGTTACGCTATATAACGGCGAGGCGCGGTATTATATACCCAGTGTAACAATTTATTGTATTTTATCCGACAGTTTTTTGACAATTCGATGTACATTTTGATTTTTGGATAGTAAACCAATTTTCTGCCATCTTGTAAACGTAAGATTCCAATTTTTTATATAATCCAGTACGATGTTGTTATTGTTCAAACATTGTAGGTGAATGTACCTCCGATATTAATATCAGACATACAGTATTGCATATGCGTTTTTGTTAAATTTTTCACTTAGACGTTTAAATTTATTAGCTGTAAAAACTAATTAATATTTAGGAGTTTCATTATTTTTTTAATTCGAACTATTGTGTTTTTGTGATTATGTAAAAATTATTTTTTAAACTGCTACAGAAGAAATGATCATTAAACTTATCTATTAAAGATGAATGTTTTTATTTACGTATGCGTCATGCAGTTTATTTCCTTGTATTACCAGGCTATGATGTCAGGATTTTCTTGTTGGTTTTTGCGGGTAGTTATAATATTCTTGTAAATATACACACTTGTAGTTTAAATATTGAATTTAAAAATTGTATGAGAAACACGTGATGTTCTGGATAATAAATAATACAAGAATATAAATAAATCACTTTGTTTTAGATTTATTATTCCTATCCAATAATAACTCAGTTTTTGTCCCCACAAAGAGTTCACTATTTGCTTAACAGTCACAGCAAAACTTAGAGAAATGGTCACACATAAGCGTCACTTCAAAGTTTGTCGAAAGTCACTCACGAATCTTCAGTCATATTCCATTTCCTATTTTCCTTTATCCTTTTCATAATGCCTAGGACTTCTATCCTGAACTCCAACCTTTCATCTTCGTTATACTTCACAACTGTTGGCAACAAAGAGGCGAAAAACGCTTCGTCCTCATTCATTAGTCTTTGGTCGCCACTTTCTTCGACTTCAACGAAATCGATATCGGTAGCACTAAAGTCGTACACTTGAGTTTTAACTGGAGTTTCTGGAGTTGAATCCACTTTTTTAGAACGCTTCTTAGAGGTTAAACTACTAGATTCTTCTTTAGGAACGTATGAGTCATCGCTGTTTTCGACTCTTTTGGACCTCTTTCGTGGAGCGACTGGTGGGCTCGGACTGACCTCATCGCTTTCATGTTCCTCTTTCAAATATGACACGTTGACCTCTTCGTAGTCCGGTTCTTCTCCGTTGATGTCGTTGATAAGGAACTTCATTTGGTCGTAGAGCATGTATTTGCGTTTCGGTTTGCCCATTTTCGTTTTGAGCGATTTGACGAATGTGTCCCGTATGTTAGTCCATTTGTTTAAGATGTGTTCGCCTGTTAATAAAAAGAACACGTGAATATATCTATTTACTATAGAGGGAAGTCCCTGAAAGCCATGTAATTTACTTTTTCACTATTTTCCATCTAACCCAGACCAGTTTTATTTTTGGCTAAATGTTGTTAAAGGGGCTTGTTGCCCCTTTGATCCTGACTACCCCACCCCTTCGCGGATTGCGGGCGTGATGTTTGTTTGTTTCTTTAAAGAGAGATTTAAACAATTTACATGCATATTAATTATACAGATCGAAATTATTAAATAAATAAAATTTTATTTAACACATCTGGCGCAGTGAAGCGAGTGAGTTAGCGCAATTACGCAGCGCAGCGTTATACGACATGTATTGTATAGGAAGATAAGTATTTGATCTTCGTCAAATAAATTATAACTCGTGCAATTACTTGAAAAATGTCTTTAAAAAACATTTTTTCGTCATTCTTTTATGTAGGTACCTACTGTATTAGCAAAATTATCGATAATCGAAAAACAGCGCAAAAGCAACAACAACGTGCCGTGACGTTGAAACGAAAACTCGTCACGTATCAAAATGGATATTTGCCTTTACGCGATTAATAGTTCGTTTCTTTATCGCTGGACACTGTTTTCATTACAACCTGTTAGCCGTCGCTCCTCCGGAGGTAATAACTCGTATCGCTGATCCAATATGTTGAATATCTCCTCCCAAGCGTTACGTCTCTCTAAACGATCTTTATACACTTCCAAGCTCTTATTCCACAAACAAGGACGGTCCCTCACACCCTGAATCAGCAATTTAACGTCGTATTTAAACTCTTTCATCATTGCAATCGTCTTAAAACTTCTTCGTTGTAAATAAGAAAATAATTTCACACTGTTTACACTCCCATGTTTGCACGTCACTGGGCGACTGGCGTTGTCGGACCGGATAAGATGGTGCCGTCTCTGTCTAATCGTATTGCGAGGATAGGGATAGAAAAACGTACGAGGTCACCGACATTTTAGCGTCTCGGATGACGCTTGTCGTATGTCCAGTTTAACTTGAGCTCTGGGCTTGTGTATTTACAACAAATTTGGAGGTCTTGAAATTTGCACAGTTTGTTAGTATGGAATTCGGATCGGAGTTGATGATGTATACTTTCAATTTTGATCTGTTTTTTAAAGTGAAGAAGTATTTAAGGTACTTTATATAATTTTTGGGATGGATAGCCAGCAAATTACATTTCTCGTAGTTAAATTAGGATGACTTTTATGATATAAGTTATCTTACTTACTTTCTATAACGAAGCGCCTGTTAAGACACGTAAGACAATGACGTAAAATTACGTTATAAACGGCATAAGATTATGATGCGTTTTTTTACTTAGCTTTATTAACTTATTTCTACAATTCTTACCTTATTTAAGTAGTAGGTACACTTAAAGTGGATAGATGGCATTACAAGATTATTGTTTGTTTCCTTTAATAGGTTGACAATTATTGTAATATAAATAAAAGTAAGTAAGTGGTACCTTTAATATTTGATTTTAATTTCTAGGTAGTAGATAGATAAGTTGTAATACATATTCAGAATGGTTTAGTTAGGGACCTAAGTCGAACAACTAGCGTAACAACACAGAGGAAAGGATACCAAAAACGTTTTTATTATTTTATTTATATATAGCGACTGGCTCGATGGCGCATTCGGTAGTGACCCTGCCCCATGCGCCAAGAGTTGTGGGTTCGATCCCCAACCAGGACAATAATTTGTGTGATCAATACTTGTGTTTGTTCTGTGTCTGGGTGATAATATCCAATATTTAAATATATATTTGTAATACCACTGTTGATTCAGATATCCGTAACACAAGTGCTTAAAACCTCGGAGTCAGATCAATGTGTGTGATGTCGTCGGATATTTATTATTTATTATTATATAGTCACCACAGACCACAGAAATACTAATAGACACCTTGTAGTGACGGCTAAGGTGGAATGGTTTTCCTAGATATATTTATACAATTGATTAATTTAACTACCTTAAAAGCCTATTGTTAATCTTCTTTTAGCCTCAAATAGGTAGGTTCAGGGCAGTCTAACCTAATGGAGGCCCTGGGCACATTAGTAAATTAATATGTTTGTGGGTAACAAATGTTGATGATCCATTGGTAATCTAGAATTAGGGGGGGCCCTAGATCGTGGGGGCCCTAGGCACGTGGTTAAAGTTACGTTAATTTAATTTGCAAACTTTTGAAAGCACAGCACTAAATGTACTGTAAAACTTGAAAGCCTTATTTGCAAAAATACCTCTAAGATTACTTTTAAGCATGTGACTTAACAGTAACACTTATATAATATTCCGAAATCATACCACTAACTTATTCCTAGCTAAGCTACATCTAGCAGATCTAGCTCTTTACCGTTTACTACCTACAACCAATGCTGCTAGGTACCTACTTCGATATTTTTATATGTAAGCAAGACTTTATAGACCAAGCCTTATTTTTGCAAACCGATGTCTTCTACTCTCATATCAAGTTTCAAGGTCTATATATATTTCAAGGGACTATTCTTAGCTTTTAGGTTCGTTAGACACAAGTGAACCTAAAACACCATGGATGGACACTGCGCTTTACGTTTATATTGATCCTATTGCGCGCGCATCCTCCAACTGTCACATATTTTGTGAGCAAGAATTTCACATTGACACACATTTCTAGGTTACTTTATCAGTTTTTATAATAATTATTATAAATCTTTTCATTTAGTTGATATATTTATAATAGTTTTTTCAGTTCATATTCGTTCGTTGTGATTTTTCGACGAAAACAGTGTCATGTTTCTGTGATTCTTGGTTCAGGGGTTACCGGTTTGAATACGCAAAGGTAATGTTAAAATTGTTTTAAACCATCTGTTACTACGGTATACATATGTAACTTAATGTTATTTTATCACTTGTATCCGCGAGGTAAGAGAGTATGCGTAGTCGTAGATAATCTATTAATAGCACTACATAGAAACTGTACAACATCTCGTATCTTTTATAAAACAGTGTAATCAAACAGCCTTTTATAATATTTTCAGATAAATACACACAGATGATTACCATTCATAATTATGGCGAAAACATAACGCCTGTTAAATTTTATCAGGCAAAGATTTTCTCTAAATCTTTGCGCATGAGCTCTGAAAATCATTTCTACGAGTCTTCCAGATGATTAACTCCAAATTTTAACGCAAATAAATGCAGCATAGCATAATAGCAGATGGTATCAGACGAGTATAAACATAATAGTCTTGTCAATAACTTGTTAGATCTTTTAAAGTAACCAAACGGCAGAAGTAAAAAGTATTTTTTTTATTAGCCATGCTGATTATTTGATCTGGTTTTCTTTTATTCTTTTAAAAAGAATTAACCAATAAGTAAGTTTTCCTATAATAATTCTTCTTGCCCTAATGTACAATTCAGTCTCAATAGTTCAACATTGACTAAATATGTCAATACCTACCTCATATATTGCAGATGTTCTGTAAAAGACAGTTCGATTTTCTTATAATTAAAATCAAACGGAGATTTCACTTCGTAGATAAGTAGTTTTCGTTCCTCTAAATAGGTACACCGGTACAAATAGCCCCACTCTTTAATAAAATTGAAAAAATCGACACTATATCTATTTAGATTAGGTAGGTATTCGATTACCTGACATTGTATAAACAAAAGTAGGTAGGTACCTATAGTATCGATTGGATTTCCCTACCCTTGACATTGGCTATAATTAGCTAGATAATCTATAGAGCTGCTGTTATGTCATGAATTAATTCTTTATCTCGGCCATGACGTCATGTGCTAGCTTCTGGTAGAATTCCATGAGGTCCATGTTTCCATGAGTAATGTCCGTGTGAAATGATTGAAATGTTGTTTTAATCTCATTGAAGGGGATACATTTGCCCGTGTTAGTGTTTGTGTTCATGGAACTGTAAAGGTTAATCATCTGTCTCGACATCCAATGTAATGTTTGAATTAAACATTTAAAAATGGCCGGCAGCTTAATTTTGTGTATAATTCATATTCTTACTATACTGCCCTTTTATATCAACATCAGTGCTTTTGGATTCATCAGCAGACAGTACCGTTTTCAAGTCTCACGTCCTTTTAAAGTACCTTTATATAGATAAACTAGCAGCGCCCCGCGGTTTTACCCGCATAGTTCCTGTTCCTGTAGGAATATGAGGATAAAATATAGCCTATACTACTGACGGATAATGTAGCTTTCTAATGGTGAAAGATTTTTTTAAAACGGCACCGTAGTTTTTGAGTTTATTCATTACAAACATACACACACAAAAATACAAATCTTTCCTCTTTATAATACATATCAGTAAAGATATAGGATATAGATCCCACCTTCATAATACTATTAAGTACCTCTAAGCTCATTGAAGACATCCCCCCCCCCCCACAATTAAATCTTGGAATCTTTGGTCAGCAACTGCCTATCTAAAATAAATGTCCGTATCAAAGTGATATCCTTATCTACATACACGGAGTTTGAGACATTGCAAAAATCAGCCTTAGCATGCATTGATACAAAAATTGTTTATCTGTAACAATTTTATTAACGCGCATATTTTATACTCCTAAAGGTGACACACAAACATCCAGCTTAATTCACGGACTAGTAAAAAAAGAAGGATTTCGCGCCACTAACTAAACATTGAAGCTCCTCAGGTGTTCCACCTTGACACGCAACTTACGGCACACATTGACATAATAAGTGCTCCAAATGACAGGTATTCATAAGTATCTCACTCACACGTGCATAAACGTGGCTTCATGCTATAGTATGATAACGTCCTTCTTTTTTTACTAGTCCGTGGCTTAATGGTAAGTGGTCACCATACCATAAACACATTTAAAAGACCAGAGCTATCGTAAGTGCGTAGCTTATCCTGCACTCATTTGAATACCTCTCACAACTCTTAAATATTGCTCTTTAGCACTGAATTGGATAACTTACCAAAACAATTTCAAAATAACAAGTATTGTTTATCTCTCATACTCGTGAGTACTAATTTTAGATGATGGTTTTGTTTACCCCACTTGAAAGGCCGCAGACGCAAGTTGCTTGTAACTACTTAGGTAATAACTAAATTAAGAATAAATATCACACTACATCACATACATTGATCTGACTCCGAGGAAAGTAGCTTAAATCAGAATCAAAAGTGGTATGACAAATATATACTTAAATATTCAATATTAACACCCAGACACAGAACAAACACAAGTATTCACCATACGATTGTTTGTCCTGGGTGGGGATGGAACCCACGACTCTTGGCGCATAGGGCAGGGTCACTACCGAATGAGCCATTGAGCCAGTCATGCCAGGCAAGTAGGTATTACCTGTTTGTTGACTGCATGCGGCTACCACGTGTTAAAACACGCCGTCACGCTAGCAAGACTTGCGTTACTGAGTATTAACAAACAAATGTAGTATCCAGCTCAACAATTTGCCTAGTAGAAGTCATCCAGTCGTTTGTAACCTGAACAGTCGTGTACTACACCTGTGAATTTGTTCCCTACAGTGGAATTATAGTGAGAGTATCCGGCTTGTTCTTAAAACTTGACGTTTTGCCTATGACGTCACTACGTATCATAATATCTACCTAAGTTTCGACAGGATTGCTAAAATATAGGTACGTATTAGAGCCGTCGACCATCCTTCTAGGTTTTTCTTCAAGCCAAATGAATCAAACTTTGCTTCTTCTTCAGTCCTGTGACTCTAGTATCCTCGTTTTACCAATATTTACTGCCTTTTCCAGGCAGCATGTGGACGATAAGCGAGCCAGGATAGTGCGGCCGCGTTTACTTCAACCTTGCCTTCGCCTTCTACCCCTCTCCACGTAAGGCACGCGGGCATTAAAATGGAATAGAAAATGTTTCAGGGCCTCAGGCTTCTATGGAACTACAGAAAATGTCCCATGACCCCGGGCCACCCGAGATCTTCTAGCCCAATCCACTCTGAGTCAAACTCCAGTTCACCAGTGCTTACTGATCTTTCCAGGCATGTGGACCATGTGCGTGCCGGGCTGGGGAGCCGCGGTGGCCGCAGGCGCGTTGCTGCTGTACGGCACTGTGGACGTAGCGTACTTCGCCAGGATGATGTATACTGTTGCCAAAGCGCGGTACTTCAGGAAGAAGGCTTGTATACTGGACACTACGGAGGTTCATTGTGAGTATTGGTGTGAAATGGACTGCTTATACTAAAGGTCAAGGTTAACCACTTTTTTTCAAAATAAAAATTCGGTTGGGTTAGATGCAAAATTGTGAAAAAGTAGCGATAAATGGCCAGCTCATCGTTTGCACCACATATCATACAGTCTACGCCATTAATTGCTTTTAACGATACACCAGACAAGGTACACAGTTGGAACATTATTTTTAAGTCCCAGACCAACATGGGGCAATAATCTTCATTAAAGTAACACGGATAACTGCCGATTTGCCGGTTTAAATCGCTCATAGTATGGTGATTATGACAGATGCTCATCATTATAACTGAAACGAGGGTAATGTTATGCGGACAATAACTAAAACGTATTGTTTTTGGGGTAATGGCTGGCCCAATTGACGAATTACCGCCGGCCGTGTCAAGGATGTATTTGTCTTTGGTACTCCTAACATAAATGACAGTTAAAGTGTATAGACTTATCTACTTCTGAATCACACTAATATTATAAAGGCGAAAGTTTGTAAGTGTGTGTGTGAATGTTTGTTACTTCTGCTACTGCTACTGCTACTGCTACACACAAAAACTGCTGAACGGATATGGATGAAATTTGGCAGAGATAGATTACAGTCTGGAATAACATATAGGCAACTGTTATCCCGGAAAAATGCACAGTTTTTGTAGGATACAGAAATAATAGTCTACGCAGGCGAAGTCGCGGGAAACAGCTAGTAATATTAGAATCGCGAAAATTTGTAAGGATCGCAGTTACTTTTTCACACAATAACTACATAATACCACGCCTGTAATCCCCGAAGGGGTAGGCAGAGTCAAAAGGAAAGCATACCCCTTTAACCACATTCGGCCAAAAATAATACTGGGTTCATAGGAGTCATTGTTTTACGCCGAGTTTAATTAGGTAAATTGGTTTCTTGCAACAAATATTAAAAAGTCATATAATTACCAATAATCATGTTTAGTTTTCGTTAATTAAAGTTAATTTCGGGATTTACCTGTAACAGTGTTAAGTGTTGGTAACACATTGATTGACGTCAGACGCCGATACAAAAGTCTTAAGAGGATAATTTCTGCATTTCTGAGAAGAAATTATTAGTGGATTAGCTCTTTAGGAGCTTATTTCAGACGCTTGAACTAAAAACGGGTTTTTACCTACTAACTTCGGTTCTCTCTGCCTACCCCGCTAGGGAAGTGGCGTGAAGTTTAGTTAGTTAGTTAGTCACTAACTATTTAAAGATGTGTGTTTAGTTTATAGATGTTTTTCTACTGCTCTGTTCAATAAATGACTTTGTATTCTTGTTTCAAAATCTCACTTATTCTTAGCTGGAATTTTTGTAATTAAAATTTAAGTACAAAAGTATATGGAGTTCATTCAAATAAATATAGATGGGCAACCATGATCCGATTTGTCTAGTTAGGAGAACTAGACAAATCGGATTTGGGTTACGAAGGTAAAATAAGCAATTTATTCAATGTAATCACCAAACTGGTTAAATTCTGGATCATGGTCTATGTGGACCCCGACTAAGAACGGGACCAGGATGATGATTCAGGACTGAGCTCTTAAATAAAATCTGACTCGCTGGGACTATTCGTATTTAGCTCAATTGAGTAGGTCCCATGTTGGTCTGGGACTAATAAAGTATGTGCCAACTGTGTTTCTTGTCTAGCATGTCGTAAAAGTCGATTAATGGTATATGGGGTTTTGGGTATGTGATTATGTAGGCGACGAGCTAGCCACTTGTCACTACTATTTCACAATTTTCCATCTAACCCAGCCCATTGTCTCATGTTGGTCTGGGACTTAAAAAGAGTGTGTGGTTCTTGCCTAACATAGTTAAAGACGACTAATGGTGTAACAGGTTTTGGGTATGTGATTGTGTAGGCGACGAGCTCGCCACTTGTCCCTACTTTTCAAAATTTTCCATCTAGCCCAGTTTTGTTTCACTTTGCCCCTTTGACTCTGCCTACCCCTTTGGGGATTATGGGCGTGATGTTATGTTATGTAGGTAACGAGATTTTTAATCACCAAATCATATATGTATGTATAACATATATATTCCAGCATGGTGTCTCCTCAACGACATAGACACGTTACTGTACCACATGAACAACGCGAGGTACCTCAGGGAGCTGGACTTCGCCCGGGCTGACTTCTACGAGCGCACAGGCCTGTACGCCAACATCAAGGCGGCTGGCGGCGCGGTGGTGCAGGCGGCGGCTACCATCAGGTACCGCCGGTATCTGAAGCCGTTCACCAGGTTCACCATCACTTCGAAGGTTAGTGGAGACTAATGACTACTTTCTACTGACTTTTAGCATATTGGAAGTGTTTCATTTTGACGGTCCACTATGGAATATTTTCGAAGGCACTGGACAACCCAGTATACATTGGAGATGCCAATACTCCATTTCCCCTGTGTCTCAGAATGTAACTGACTAATTGATAGGCCCGTTGGTCGAGTGGCCAGAGACCCTGGTCACGAAAACCGAGGGTCACGGGTTCGAATCTCGCTAGGGGCAAATGTTTCGTGTGATGAACATGGACATTTATAGGTACTAGAGTCGTGATGTTTATAAACGTATGTCGTTCACCTTATATCCATAGGACAAGCTTATAGCTTAGTTTGGAACTAGGGAATTAGTGTCAGTCTTTAAAAAAAAATTGTCGAGAAGAGAAAATAAAGTATCTAAACAAGAGTCTAGTACGATTTTGAAGAAATTGATATGTCCAAAAATGCTGTTGGTATTTTGGTTGGCCGTCTATGGCTATCTATCTAAGTTGCCCCACTAACCAACTTCATGGCTTGGCATATTTTTAAACACACCATTAGTAGCTAGTTCTCCTCATAATGTTCCGATAAAATTGTTTTGTTTGTGTATTTGTCACTTCGTAAACCACGAATTCATTATCGTCGTCTGCCTTCTGTCTGTGGCATGATAGATAAAGTGCTACGTACGTACGAATGATATCAACATTTAAGTGTCGTGTATTCTTGATAACAAGATGGCCGAATTTTGCATGAGTTTTTTTACGTAATGGGGTGGAGATTAGAGGCGATAACATTATGACAGTGTTAGTCACTTGTGGGACACGCACGCACGCACCCGGCGACCGCGTGTACAGATAGCGCGCGAGTTGAATGCAGTCGGGGCCTGAGACGAGACATACATGAGCTCTGCATTCAACTCGCGCGCTATCTGTAGATAGTAAAGCGTATCTTTGAGGTTTGAAATAACGAGGCAAAATGTAAAGGCCTAGAACAGACGAGAGTATACAGACGAGACACTAAGGAATATTTTAACGATAAGGTTTACTTGACGTTAACAAATATCTACATATTTGAAATGATGATCTTCATTAAGCGAAATGCCGACAGCTTTTAAAGTAAATCTTCTGTTTCTATTATAATATATAAATAACGTATGTGTTCCTAGGTCTCTCAACTATATTATGTATTGTAAGAGTGTATTGTAAGATTGAGCCCAAAAGGTGGTTAGTAAAAAACGTGTTTTATAATTTAAACTAGCTGTGCCAGCGGTGTCACCCGCGTTTATGGTTAATATTATAAAGACTATTTCCGTCATATATGATTTCTATGTAACTTTAACCATTAATGCTGCACACGCGACGGAAGCTTAAAAAATGGAGTAACTGCTCCCGTTTTCCCAACATTTCCCTTCACTACTCTGCTCCTATTGATTGTAACGTGATGAAAAGTATACTATAACCTGCCCAGGAGTATGAAGAATAATTGTACCAAGTTTCGTTAAAATCCGTCGAGTAGTTTTTGTTTCTATAAGGAACATACAGACAAACAGACAGACAGACAGACAAAAATTTTACTGATTGCATTTTTGGCATCAGTATCGATCACTAATCACCCCCTGATAGTTATTTTGTAAATGTATTTCATGTACAGAATTGACCTCTCTACAGATTTATTATAAGTAATAGATGAATATTTTGGTACGAAACACGATTTAGTAGTTTCAATGAAACTTTTTAATATTGCATGCCCGGGAGGGGTAACTGTTGAAACCCATTTTGTATTATCACCTGCAACATCTAACACAGTTTTAGCAATAAATGCTATTCTATTCTATTCTATTCTAACAGGGATGGCTAGCCTATTGGGGTGGTGGCGCTATGTGATCGTTACATTCCCTAAAATATGGTTGAGTGAAGCGATGGCTGACACATACGTCATACTTGGGAACAGGTGCCACCTTGGGGGACTGGTCTGCTGTGGTCTGGTTAAAATATCTTTATTCTATATTTTGGTGTCTGACAAGCCGACTTCGTGACATGGTTCAAAAGCAAATATGATTTATACAAAGTACCATTGGCAAGCGTGCCATAGATGGTACGTAATACAAATAGTTGGGCACGAATTTTCTTTGAGATAACAGATTTGTCAACAACGATTGACTATAACATTTACTTAAATTGTCCCCCCAGGCACTTAAGGATATAGTTCAATTGAAATTTCTGATATTTTGGTACGTCTGTTTAAAAAGACCAAATCAAAATACTCTTTATTTATATAGGTTTGAAACAAATACTTATAAAACGTCAACTCATCAAGAAAATCAACTAATAATATGAATCTACCACCGGTTCGGAGTGTTGCTTCTACCAAGAAGACGTTGCTTCTACCGTCGCCTACACAATCACATACTCAAAACCCGATATACTTACCATTAGTTGCGCTTTACGACATGCTAGGGAAGAAACACAGTTGGCACTTTCTTTTTAAGTCCACGGCTGGGTTAGATGGAAAATTGTGAAAAAAAAATCTGCGAAAAATGCTGTTTTGTCGCCAGGCGATATTCTGGGACGACAAGACGGTGTTCATGGAACACGAGTTCATCGGCCCCGGCGGGTTCGTGCACGCGGTGGCGGTGTGCCGGCAGCGGGTCATCGACACCTCGGCTGCCGCGATAGCCGAACTGCTGCTGCAGCTGCACTGCGCCGGCGGCTGCAGGGCGCAGCCGGGAAAGATGCCGCCTGAGGTGAGGGCGAGCTGTGTGCGGCAAGACCGCGTGGGGCACGGGTACAGCGAGCGAGCTGTGTGATATACATACATACATACATAACAACACGCCCTTGATCCCCGAAGCCGAAGGGGTAGGCAGAATCAAAGGGACATCAAGCCCCTTTAACCTGTTGTTTATGATAGTCACAAAAATAGCAACTGCATTGTGCAGCAGGCGAAGATGCCGCCCGAGGTCAGTGCGAGCTGGTCTGGGACTTAATCTGGTCAAACTTCAAATAATTAAACATATGTTTTTTTTCAGTTGGAACTCTGGGTGCAAAGCAATGAACTCAGTTCAGCCAAGCTCCGGGCATCGAACGCCCCACTGCCCATCCTCGAAGCCCACCCCCTCAGCTGCGGCGAGATTATGCCAGCCACCGAGTGAAGTCTTCCTCACTGCCCGAGCGATCTGCGGTCCCGCTCTCGCGCCACTAATATATGAGGTGCGACTGAGACCGAACGAGGGGGTACCTGCTCGGACAGTGAGTTTTAGTCAGACGATGCTCAGACGTCGAAGGGAACGGACGTGCTCGGTAATATATTTAAAGCTATTGCAAGTTTCTTTTGAGAAATATAGCGAAATGTATCCTTTATTCGTGTTGCTTAAGTTCAGAGTATTTGGCATACAAGGCTATGTCGAAAAGTACAAAGAAGCTAAATAAACGTCTGTGTAAGTACGAAAAGTAATTTATTACTTAATAATATCATTGAGCAAATATAAATATTTATTGAATAATGATATGTCATAATTAAATAGGAATCAGTTCGTCTCTCTTTTGTCCATATGAAATAATCATGTTAATTTTTATGACATCACAACCTATTATTCCAATGTGCCTATACTGTGACATCCTATTAATTAATGTCTATGTCATATACCTACTTATCTATGTTTCATGTATTTCTATTTTATAGTTGTTTTATTTTGTATCTTAGATTATTTTTTAAGATTTCGTATCTAATATTTCCCATGTAATTTATATCATTGCGTTATTGGATTGAATTTGCACAATAGAAAATAGTATAACTTCATTGTTATTATGTACGAGTGTAATATCATGACATTAGTTTAATAACAATTATAATTATTTAACAATATAATGTAATAATTCTTTTAGATGATGATGAAATCACAGTGTATCTTCATGTGTCTTTCGATGTCATACATACATAACATCACGCCCATAATCCCCTAAGGGGTAGGCAGAGTCTAAGGGGCAGCAGGACCCTTTAATTCTTTTCGATGTCAAAAAGCGTAAAAAGTTATACTATGTGTGGGCAAAGTGATATTTAGCTAAGCTGATAAATTATTTAACGATGTACCTACTTAATCGATTGTAAATTATAATGAGTGAATGAAACTATAATTGTAATTCTACCTGCTATGGTGGGCTCATTGACTATGCTCACAGCCTCTACGCGGCTCTGAATTCATGTGAATATTTTAATCTTTTGACAGCTCCGCTGGTCGAGTGGTCAGAGACCCTGGCCACGAAACCAAGGGTCGCGGGTGCGAATCCCGCTAGGGGCAATGTTTCGTGTGATGGACATTTGTTCTCGAGTCATTGTGTTTATTAACTTATTTGAGTGAGTCTATCCGTTCACCTAGTATCCATAGCACAAGGTTTAAGCTAAGTTTGGAACTAGGAAATTGGTGTGTCAGTCTGGAGATTTTTTTTTTGTACTGCAAAATTTCCTAATCCGGAGTAATTAATACATAATTAAATCTCGTTCATGTCCCCTTTGTACTTAGTGTCAATTGTGATTGAGCCTGTCAAACATGCAGATTTACGGATGGACATGACCAGATCCTTATGTGAGGACTAGATTCATATTTAAATTCTAACGTCTAGGATGTTGCACAATAAATCATTTGTCTAACTAGATTTTATTTATAACTTCCATCTGATCGCCTTGTCATCTTTCATTGATACCGATAGCTGAATTTACATATAAAAAACATCGCGCAGTGCACTATGCATTAACACATTTTTAACTGAATTCAAAAAAAAGGAGGAGGTTCTCAAATCGGCTAAATTTTTTTTTTAAAGAAGTAACTTGATAATTCTGGCCCATTGAATGAGTGGGAATTTTATATATTTTATACATATTTACTTCTCAACATCGTTTCCGTTTTTATTTTTTGGTTTAGAAATAATTAAGGACAATACATTTCACTCAACTAACACGTTGACCAAGTTCTGAGTGTATTTTTAAAGAACATAGCTAAAATAGAATTCCTATAGATAGTCCGTGTCCGAATTAACAATATTGCTTTCTATTTTAAGTTTTTTTAGTAATTTGTATTTATCATAGGGGTAGGGCAAGAGACGTAGTTAGCCCGCCAGAGGCGCGGGCTGGAAGTCGGCCCTTCTGCCCCATAGACGTTCTAAAACTGCAATACTATTTGCTCCTTTAAGTTTTTATTATATAATGTTCCATATTGATAATACTCGTAGGATAACGAAGATACTTATCCTATTTTGTTTATGGTCCGAGAGCTGGCACCAATTTTTGGGTAGGTATTTGAGGCAAGCTGAAAACTTGTTTCATACTTCTCTTATTATACCCTGACGCGGAACTGCAGACCTGGCTGTTGAGTAGCTGGGCTAAATCAATCCCTAAGTTTTTTTTTCCCAATAATATGTTGTAGGCAATATGTAATGTTTGTGTTTATTTTTTATAGTTTATTATTTAAAGATTATAAAAAATAAGCCAGATGAATTAGTCGGCGTTTCATCATTGCTAGACGCGTGCAAATATATTTGGCAAAAAAATATAAAAATATATTTGAGGCCAGTGAAAATTTAAATAGGGTATTATTTTATAAATATTAAATTCTGAAAAAGACACATAATTTTAGTGGGACTTTCTACCTGTCAGGTGATCTAACATTCTATCTATCTTGTTTTAATAGAACCAGCCAGGTCTGCAGTTTCGTGTTGGGATATAATAGGAGAGGTATGAAACAAGATTTCAGCTTGCCTCAAATACCTACCCAAAAATTGGAGCCAGCTCTCTCACTATAATATCCAACGAGTACCCAACTGTCTTCATTGACTGGGCTTTGAAATGTTATTACTTTCAAAAACTATATTAGAAGTTCACTGACTATATGTGACCTATAAAGTACGGTTATTTTAAAATTATCTCGAATGATAATATGTACCTAGATATAAAATAAGCGAATTCCGATGAGGTGCAACAAAAATTTCCGGTCATTGTCAAACTACAAATGACTCACAGCTCTGAGTTTTTGGCACGGTTAAAATAAAATTGTTTGCCAACTATCATTACATTTCATCATCGGTGAGCATTTTGAATATGTACTAATCTGTGCGTAATATTCTAATTTTGAATTACTTAGAGGTACAGCGATGAGTCAAACTATTCGCGATTGAGTTAGTTTTAATGAGTGATCTTGCGTAAATTGTGATGATGGGTATGACAAGAAATGTATATAATTTATTAATGTGTAACATTGTACTTATTTATTAAATACAATAAAGTTTAAAGAAGTTATGATAGTGTTTTATTTAGAGTTAGTTATTCTCATTTGTGGCTTAGTGTTAATATTGTACATACGAAATATTATACCTGAATTCCTTGAAGAGATAGACAGATGCCAATAAGATCTTCTTGTGTTTCGCAAGGTCTTAGCCAAAAATAATATTTAGTTAGGAAAGATGGAAAATTGTGAAAAAGTAGTGACTAATAGCTAGATCGTCGCCTGCCCAATCACAAATAAAACATCAATACCGTTAGTCACCGTTTACAATATACTAGGCAAGGAACTCAGATGATAAACTATTTATGTCCCAGGCTAACATGAAATCAGGCTCAAACTATTATTAATATAGGAAGCTAAATATCTATCTATATGATCTATACACTTTTAAAAGATGTTGTTAAAAAGGGTAACTACCGAGTTTCTTCTCGGTAGAACATTCCGAACCGGTAGTAGATTGATATTATTAGTTTATTTTGTTGAATTGACGATTTTTAGGTGTTTGTTTCAAACCTTTATAAATAAAGAGTATTTTGACTTTGATTTAAAACCGGACTTTAGTGGGACATTTATTAAAATAACTAAAATTTTTCGCTTATTTGATGACGTTTAAGTTTTAGGGACATACCACACCATCATACTCGTATTTAATTTTGAAATATCAATTTTGTAAAAGAAAGTATCGTAGTATATTGTAAAACCTTATTGACTTTGAATTATATTGAGTCGACGATTTTAAATTTTACAAAAACTGCTTAATATTTTGTCAGTTGACTATACAAACTAGTGACGTCATAAGTTGACAAGTCCATACAAAATCTATGAAGTGATTGCGTTTTGACAGCTTTTAAAAAGTATCTCTATTGACTTGCCATTCAACACCCCTATCCCCAGGATAGGCGTCCAATAAGCTTAACAAAACTAACACCCCACCATCACGCCCGTAATCCCCTAAGGGGTGGGCTGCGTCCAAAGAGCGTTAACTTAAACCACATTCACCCAAAAAACTTAACTAAACATAATCCACATTTGTGTATTAGGTACCTACACCGACCGTTGTTTTTTCACTTGTCGGTAACGGCAGTCTGATAACACCGGATGCCAGCCAATTGTTCGTCGTGACGGACGGGGCAGGTAAACGCATTGCGTCTATTTCCGTCGTGACCCGGTTACGGCTGTCCGTCAAGTTATTTTGGCCCAGGAATCCTAGCCACTTCATTGTTCAGCGAATAGTTCGCGATGTAATTATGTAAGAAGAGATTTTCGCAGCTAATAGTTTGTGGAATTAGAACATAGGTTTTCAACGTAGGCGAAACGGCACATGTTTGGTGCTTCCAGGAGGCAGAAGAAGACATAGAGAAAATTAGGATATATAGACTTATCATAACGCCCGTAATCTCCAAAGCAGTGGCGTAGCTAGGTGACAAAGGACCCTAGGGCAATAAAGAAACTAGGGCCCATGGGCTAACGCAGCTTTGGGTCCAGGCCCCCCCTACTGCAGGGAGGGCACTTACATTTTTCTTCCTACGTTAGACAGAGTCAATTGAAACTCAAATGAAGAGGTGTTCTTATCAGGTTTTAGCCCCCCCCCCCAAGCTTAGGGGCCCGGGGCATTGCCCCCGCCTTGCCCCTGGGTAGCTACGCCACTGCTCCAAAGGTATATTCAGAGTACAAGAAGCTGCAAGCTCCAAAATGATGTTTAGACAAAAATAAAGTCTAGCTCGCTTAGGTGGAAAATTAGGGGTTTAAGTCATTAGGGCGTTTATGGTGGTTTAGCGTTACGTGATCGCGAGGGCGCGTTATATATAGGCGTAGTCGGTACATCCCAAGGGTTTAGTAGGTATACCCCGCCCGCCACCAGCTTGGGCGGAGCAGGGTCCTCTTAACATCCAGAGGGCCCCGGGGGTCCGACACACCTCGCTGATTCCCCCCGGTTTCAGCGGGACGGTGCGTTGCGCTTTTACCTGGGTTAAGAATAAAAGAATGGGGTTTAAGTCATTAACAATACTCCTCAATATAAATAAGCATTCGTTAAACTCTTCTCATTTTAATGTAATCTTCTTAAATAATTGTTCTTTGAGTTTGCTTTAATATTATCAAGGTGGGCGGTGGACAAATTAAGGTCAAGGAAGGATTAAAATAATCTTATCAATTTTCAATATGTGACGCGTAACTGGCATTAGGGGACGTATCAAAATACTAATCACAATAACACAAGTGTATTCTGAAACTAAATGAATAGCTATAGATTTATTTTAAGCACTGAACAATTATGTTTAGTTCAGTACCGAACCAACTTTAAGTCCGTTTTAGGCATCGCAATGCTGGATTAGGCAGTCCATTTGGGCTCTGCACAATTGTATGCTGGATCTAGTGACATGAGCTGCAATGTCGCTGGTTTTCGATGCCTACTAGAAATTAGAATGCATCCATCAATCCAGCTGAGTACAGCACGATTTTAGCTCTGTTGGATTAAGAGTCATGTGCTTGGACCAGCAATAATTGCCACAGTAATATTGCCACTGGATTGCAATCCCTAGTCAACTAATATACAGTCAGCTCTTTACTTAAGTTTAGGCATACTTACTATGTAACCGACGGTTAAGTGTTAGTCAAGTATGTGTAATTTAACAGATTTAAAAAAATATATATTATTGTAATTTATAAATTTTTATTTGTAAGTGTGAATGTCTATATGTTATCTCTGGGACTTTTTATTATTTAGTAGGTATATAGTTAAGTATTAGCTCATATGTATAGGCTTATTAGATATTACTCATGTATCCTTGAATCACTCAATCATTTTTTCACAGATATTGCGCCATTCATATGCTATTTCATAATACTTATTGGATCACATGATTCATTCTATAATATTTTTTCGATATGATAACAATTTTGATAAGCATATTTTGGAACCATGCTATGATTTATCAATCTTTACTTGTCAATTATTATTATTATTAACTAAAATTCAGTATTTTAGCAAAATGTAATATTATATCTTCAAGGGATGTATCAACTGTGTTACTTACCTAGCAAGTCGTTTAAGACCATTAATGGTCTATCGGGCCTTGCTCTTAGGTCTATGAATGCGTGGTCGACGAGCTAGTTCCTTTTTTTTTTTGCAAACAAAGTATACTAGCTATTTAAGGTACGAAAAAAGTAAATTCTGTACGATTTATTTTACTTTGTCGTTTTGCTTAAAAATATTTGTTGCATTACTTTAAGCAACTTTTAACTTGTAACAGTGTAGAGACTGTGAACTGCCTCGTTGGTCTAGTGGTAGCATGCGCTGCCTAAGAACCAAGACGTCCCGGGTCGGGCCAAAAATTTGCGGATTGGCATTTCAATATTGAAATTACTCAGTAACAGCCCGGAGTCAGGAAGTTGGCGGGTTAACACCCCCGTGCCTCGGAAAGCACGTCAAGCCGTTGGTCCTGCGCCTGACCTCTCTCCAGTCATGTCGAATTGCCGTCTCACCGGACTATGAGAGTGAAGGAACAGAGAGTGCACCTGTGTTTGCGCACACACTTGTGCACTATAATATCTCCTGCCATTATTATTATTATTACATACAAAATATCACGCCCCTAATCCCCTAAAGGGTAGTCAAAGGGGCGGCTAGCCTCCTTGAACACATTCATCCAAAAATAAAGCTGGGCTGGGTTAGTCTAACCAATTTACATCGTCCTAGCGTTTTATCCAGATTTTAGTAGTCTGCTTCGACCATGAGGCTAGATTACTGTTTATACAATTACAGGTTTCCTCTCAAGGCTTTCCCCCATCGCTGAGCTATCTAGTAGGTAACAGTAATGTGACAATTTAAACCAATATCACTCGGAAATGAGAAACACCTCCTGTGTTTTTCTCATTGGCGTCATCATATCATTGATGAGATCAATTAGTAGACAAGAACTTTTTTTTCTTTCATAGTAGTCGCAGGGATCGAACCCACGATTTCTTGTTATCAAGACCAAATCATAAATATTAATAATAAATTATCCAGACTGATGCACCAATTCCTAAACTAAGCTTATGCTTGTGCTATGGATACTAGGTGAACGGGTATACATACTTAAATACGTTTGTAAACATATATGACTCGAGTACAAATGTCCATGTTTATCACACGAAATATTTGCTGGCGGGATTCGAACCCGCGGCCCTTGGTTTCGTGTCCAGGGTCTCTAACCACGACCAACGGGCCAGTCGATATTTCAATTATTATTCATTGTCCATTCGAAATTAAATAATTTGGCTCTTAATCCTTGTCATCTTCTCAATATTTATTACTTCAAGATTATAAAAAGTTGGGATTTTAATTTGTTTTCATTCTCCAGAATGGAATCGCTCTTTATATTTACATTTCTTATCAAATGACGTGATTAACTTATTTGTTTTGAGTTATATAACATCAGAAATGTTACGTTTCTTTCTTTATAATTCGAACAATCTTGCTCGTATAATAAATTTATTATGTCTTGCTTGTTGTAGATTCTTCAACGTTATAGTTTATGTAATAGATGTAGATGTATATAGATATCTAGTTGATGTAATTTTATTGAATTCAATATGTCGTTAAGGTGATGTAATATCTCCTAGATCATAAATATCTATCTATATGACTAAATAAGAATTACATAACTCAGAAAAGGATCAGGAATATTAGCGTTAAAATAAATTCACTTTTTCTAATTTTCAGTGGATCGATCTTAAGGAAAGGCGGGTAAAATGAAATTCATTGTTAATTGTAATGTACACAATTTATTTATATCGTATAGTGTTTTCTTATACAAAGATAATAAATTGTAAAATCCTCATTCTCGGTCCGAATAATAAATAAATACTTAGTTTAACTCCCTTCAGTCCTATCACATGCCCTAGGCGTGTCAGGAGAGTCTTACTCAAATACTTCCGAACTAGCCTTCTTAGGATTCAATACATTAAACGCCCTCTGGTGGGAGGGAACGGACTCACTGCGTTCTGCTCACTCACAGTGACTCATTCGCTATGCGCGTAACTCATAGTTACTCCCCACGGGCGCAGTGAGTGCCGCCCACAAACACCACAAGCTGACTTATTTACATGGTATCCATTGAATGAAATCGCCATCTTTTATAATAAATGTACAAAAATATCCCTTATGGAAGCTATTTATAGGTAGGTATGTATTGTCAAAGGCACTGGTATCTTATCCTGATTAGGTATTCAATAATATCTGCTTTAAACTTAGTTGCGATTTCAAGTTTAAGAGGACCTATCCAATATTTTTTTTTGGTTTGGAACTTAACGGGCAATCTGATTGAGAAATACTATACATTTAATTTTATAAATAATTCTATGTTGGACTTAATTTTACTTACATCGACACTTAATCTACAACTTATAAGAACGTAGTCTTTAGCCATCGATTTTCACTAACGAGTCTTCGAATAGATGAAACAGATCTACTTCGCTTACTTATTATACATATACATACATAGCTCATCACTAAAAATGCATTTTATTAAATCTATCACTGAGTAGACAAGTTTTATCTGCTCGAAAAGTCTTTCAACTGAACGATTAGTCTCATACAGGGTTCCTTCGCGTCGCCTGCGACGGCCATCTCCCCCTACACACGACAGACCACGGATACAACTACTAGGAAGGATTACGATTAGGCGTTGCGGCTTAGCCGCTTACAGCTGCACAATATGATACAATATATCTCTCTTTACAACGTGGTAACTTCTACGGGAGGGGCGGGAGACGTTTGTACGACCGGGTCGGCGGCGTCGCGTCGCTGCGCGGTCCACGCGCAGGCAGCTCTCTCCGGGGCGCGCGGGCGCCGCTCAGTGGTCGTGCGCGCGCGCCTTGTTCTGGTGCATCATGTTCTTGAGCGTGGCCACCTCGGTCGCGAGCCGCGCCAGCTCCGCCTTCAGATGCGCGTCATCCTCCTCCACCATGCGGTCTTCGACACGCTGCGGCCGGTACTCGGCGCCCAGCGATATGCCCGAGTCCCGCTCGTCGCTGGAGCCCTCGCCGTCCCACGAGGGCGACGACCGCGGCCCCGGCTCCTGCTTGATGTGCTGCAGCGAGAGCAGTGCGCTCGCGACGTCTTTGTCGCCGAGGTGGGACTTGTGGCGCAGTTTGAGAGGCAGCCCGTTGTTCTCGGGCGCGTACTGCTCGGCGGTCTCGTCCCCGGAGCCGGAGAGCGAGGACAGCTCGTAGGGGGAGGGCGCGCGGCGAGATCTGGACAAGTTGAGGACCGAGCCGGGCGGCTCGTAGTGGGCCGGGTGTGGGTAGTACGCCTCGGGTGCGGGGAGCCGCTCGGGGTACGGCTCGGGGGCCCGCTGCGGCGGCGGCGAGGGAGGGGACGCCGGCGGCGGGGGAGGCGGTGGCGGCGCGGGCGGGTATAGAGCCCCGCTGGATAGTTTACTTCGCTTGGTGACGCAAAGCACTTGATCGCAGGTCGGCAGCGTGGCCAGAACCTGGTCGATGCTGATGAGAGCCTCGCCGCAGATCCCGTACTTCTCCTTTATCGCGTCCAGCTGCGCTTTGAGGACGTGGTTCTCCTTGGAGAGCTCGACGACCCTCTGCTCCAGAACCATGTCGTTGAAGCGACGCTTTTCGCGGGAGCGCTTGGCGGCCTCGTTATTCCTCCGCCGGCGGTCCCAGTAGCCGTCGTCCTTCTTACTGTCAGGGATGAACTCGCGCTGCTTGCGCTGTCCGAAGAACTCCTTGCGTTTGAAGTCGAAGTTAGGGTAGTCGAGAGGATCGGCGTTGGGCGGCGGCGGCTGGTCCATGGGGAAGTGCGGGGAGACGGAGAGGCGCGGGCGGGGCGGGGGCGGCGCGCGCGTGGGGGTGGGCGGCGCTAGCGGCACTCCAGCGCCCCCCAGCAGCTGTTGCTGGCTCAAGATAAACTCGGCGACCATGTTTCGGCGGACAGCTCCTGGTCCGCACGAGTCTTCACCGTGGTTCTGTAACAAAGAAACGTAACATTAGCGTGTTACAGAAAACGCGAACGGTTGCACTTGTCTAAATGATGTCGCGATTACAAAACGATACGGTTGCAAAAATGCTGGCGCAACATCCCGCGCTGCAACGCGTGGATCACCTTTGTGAAACCATATTGCCTCATTTAACGCTTTTTACTCCCTTCATGTTAGCCAAACTCATTAATAAATCGTATTTCCTAACCTTAGTTACACAAAGCTAATTTTAAGGTTACACCGGATTTCTTCCGTTACAAAAGTCACTTCCTGGGTATTAGTTAAGTTTACGCTCCACTGGTTACTTAAATAATTATTAGCAATAGAAGGATGTACTACAAAATCATTTAATTGTGTAACTGTAAGTTCGCTATTTCGACTGGTCGAGGAATTTGTAAATACTGAACTATGTTCTAGTTAATCAACAAAGTTTCAGAACAAAGCTGTTTCGCAACTAACGCACGTGGACTCTAACGTGGGCCTGACGCGTTTGATTCCCGGAGTGACGCCAGCAATTTTATTATTTCGATGATTCCAATCGACAATCGATACATTTGTGTCGTTCACCTCACAAGTTACGTAAGCTATCATAATTAATTAGCGAACACAACTTATGTAAACGGTTATGATTAATTCTGTCCGCGATCGCAGGTTGCGCCAAACAACGGCAGGAAGTTGGGAAAAAAATGCGCCGAAATCACCTCATTATCCGAGAAAAACAATGAAAGAATCACCATTAAAGTGCCCATTGTTGAACCGATAAACGATTCGAATACTTTTTTTCTTAAATTTTTGTTTTTTAAACAACACCCGCACAGGCCAGTGGCTAGTGCATAGAAAAAAGAATTAGCCGGTCACGTTCCTTTACACGCGGAACACATGAGGGCAACGTGAGAGTTCTTTCTAAATTTGAAATTATACTTTTCCGACGCCATTTGCATATGTTTTTTGTGGTTAAACAGCGACTCGACACACGTGATACGACGAATTATACAAGATTATTCACAAATTGCCCGATATGAAATTCGAAAAGATCTTTAAATCGCCACTAAAGATTTTTAAAAAGCTTAGGTCGCTTGAAATCGAAAATATTTGCGTTCATAGTTCCTATTTCCGATTTAAATTTGTGCTAATTTGTGTCTCAGTGGCGATTCACTTTTTTCGTCTAATATTATGAATAAATGTAGTTGCTTGGTATGTTGTTTAAAACTATATACGTCAAATATTTTTTTCTTTTCTGAATGGCTACATTCTATTGACACTTCTTCACAATTAAATTATCAGACATTCCTAGAAAGGCCCCAGTTCCCCTAGTTGTAGCATCCGCGTCACCATGGCCTCTAAACATTTAATTGAAGGCCCACTGACATTTCGCGGCGCGCAATTAACCGATCGCTGAACAGTTAGCGTAACGGGTGCGCCCGCGCCGGCCCACTGACACCGATGCCGAGATCGCGTACCGCTAGCACTCACTTTGTTTGGTAATAAGGCTGCGTCCAGGAACTGGCTTGCCCTTCCCTCATTTCAGTGTCTAGATTAAGGGCTCTAGGCTGTATAATGCAATCTGATCTTGAGATCTTAGAGTCGGCTATCTGATCCAGTATATACTCTAGCATATAAAATCTATTGAAGATCGTTTTTTGATGTAACTATCCAAATCCTCCTGCGTATCTAATTAGATAATGATATAGTAGGTATACGTCGATATTCTAATTAATTCTTTCAACTTCGCATTAAAAATGTATTTCTATGGTTTCTATAATATAATCGTAGTTTTCGTTACAAGGTAAAAATCCGTCAATCATTTACATAGACGACCTATATCAGTTATTTCACAACCAAATTCGAGTGATAGCAAGCTCTCTCCGTATAACTTATCAATTTTAATATTGGTGTCACCGCATTCTCAGGAATCATGTTAAAACGTGTTGTAGTGAAGTGCGTCACAGTTAGAGATGATTTATTTTACAAACAAACGTCCGTTACTTTGGTATTACCGAATACAGTTAGTCGTTTACAACTCTTCAAATATGCTTTTTATGCCATCTTTGGTCGATAGATTGCGTTAATATATTTGATGATACGTTGATGGAAATATAAAATGTTTCCATGCCTCATTGGGACACTATTGAGGCTTTTTTTAACTAAAAGTTTGATTGTATTTGATTTTAATTTAAGTTTACTTTAAATGTTATAAAAATAAATAATACATTAGCAGTTTTTATGTTGACTTATTTTAATTTTAATTTTTAATATGGAACAATCACAATACTGATCGAGACTGCTGATATCTAATATTTTTCAACAAAAAACCAACAGTTCAATTACAAATCCGGCAAGTACAGTAAACAATGTTTGCAGTCCATTAAAAAACGTTCCGCCCGTTAGCGCGCCGCTCGGCGGAGCAACAGTTAAACACCGGTTAAACCGAACGGTTGCCATTAGCGATAACCATAGACAATCAACCAGGTGCTTCTTTTTTATCACCTTTTATGACCAAGGAAATTTTAACTATTTAATCTGTGTATTTTTTTAAAATAATGTCTTTAGCATTCTTTTACTATCATCAGTATCATCTGTCATACTGTCATCTCTACAGAAATTATTATAAGGACCAGAGATGTTTGAAAGATGTATGAACTTATTATATTTATAGTAAACTCCCAAAAGGTAATAGAATAAACTTGAAATGTTGTGCAGCATAATATTAATCTACTTTATTTTATAAAACTTCATTTAAAGATATCTTAAAATAGACATTAATTCTCGAAGTCGCTTAATAATCGTTCTAAAAGTAAATAAGAATGAAATTTGATTTCCAAACAGCGGAATTCTTGACCTGCTACCTGACCCGCAATGCCAATGCCAGCCTCCGATAGCTAACGGTTACACAACGACTGACAATCGACAGTTATCACTAATCATCGTAGATACTCGCGGAGACCGTTACCCGAAAAACTGGGACCGTACGGTATCAGAAAAACCGTTTTTTACCGACTTCTCTAGGGTCGCCACCGGAAGAGAAAGTTCGAAAAAAGAACGGATTTTTTTTTATTTGAGATAACATTCAAATTTTTGTACATGAATAGAACCTATAAATATTTATTTTCTTTTAAATTATAGAATATTTTTAATGAGAAACTAAATTATAAGTCGCTTTAAAAACGATATTTATAAAGTGACTTAACAGTCCGTCAATCAGTACCAGTAACATTAACAATTTTGAATTGTTTTGATTTGAGAAAGGCATTAAAAATGTAATAGTTCCCGAGTAAAAGTTTAGTGGACAGCCCTACTCATCGCGGGTGTCCAAACTCGTAATACTGTTATGAAACAGCTATTAGTGTTTCGTCACCGTTTTAGCTTTTGGTTATTTGCTGTATTCAAGGTTAAGATGTGTAATCTCTATAATGGACTAACAGGTTTAGGCTCTGTTTGCTTTCGAATCGATTGCTATTTGTTTAATCATGTTAACAGTACTTTACAAACGTTAAGTCATTGTTGCAGGACATTAATCAAGAAGTGTGACGACATTGTAATCATCAGTATAAAATAAGGATTTCCTTTCTCTGAAGACCTTTACTGCAGAAGGTCGGCTGTATGATAATTGTGATTCATGTATTTGTCATTGTGACTAATAAAAAAACACTAATCAGTTAGTGCATACATCATTTAATTGGCTTTTGGAATTCTAAATAAAGTGATGAGATGCTAAACCAATAAAAAAATATCTTAATTACAATTAGACTGATCCAAATTGGGCCGTATTTGTGAACTAATGTTTATCAGTTGTCATAACAAGATTTAATTTTGTTATGACTTTATAATAAACTGATTGTTAATGTTAAAGATTATCATGTAAATTAAAACTTGTTTGAAATTAACCTAGGTCGGTCAATATATAACAATAGACAAATTCAAACTTTGAATGTAAAATTTGATGTTAGATTAAATCAGTTTACACGTGAAAGGTAGCGTGTCCGTTCAAAAGGATAATGTCAAATATCGTATTCGTTCTAGAATCCAAATGAAAACAATATCTCGGTGCATAAACAAGTGCTGTCCTCACATGCGACGCTATGTATTTATGTATAAATGCGCCCCACACGTGACTCTCGCCGCGTGTTGTCCATCCCACGTGGCATTATCCGCACTATAATTAGATGTAATACATTTTACAATTTGAGACGCCACGTGACTCGCCTACGAAGCCTCAGAAGCCTTCAGACGAAATTATTTCACGCTTTTCACTCTCGGACTTTTTTAAACGTTCGTCGTGCTAAAATTTCTTGACTATCCGACTCTCTGCTCAAACGTGACTCTGACAATAGAATCAAATTCCTTATTCGAATCGTTGATAATTATTTATTTGATGATGTTAGTTATCTGCAAGGCGTTTATAAAATAGGTCTGTGAATTACGTGTGCCTTGTTATCAGCGTCTACCATTGACTCATTCGTTCTAACTGATAAAGCCGTGTGTACACAACATACTTGCTGTATTACGAAATACCGAAGAAATACCAACGATTAATAATGTCATTGGAACTGTTATAAAAACTACATGACACAGTAGATAACTCTATTTAGTATGCTACAAATATTGAGTTTGCAGTCATAATTAACTGCTTGATTTAACCTTGACACTTATTATGTTTTCTTTATTTGTATATTTATTCATCTAACTGATAAAGGAATATCAGAACAATGAAGTAAGAACAATAGTTACAGTATATTCTAATTTCATGTTCCTCATTCTCTATTAAGACTATTTTGGAAATCTTAACAGCTACTATAAACTATCAGATATATAAGTAATAAAATAAAGAGTAGCCAACAGTTAGATGATCAAATCTAATGTTTGGCGGAGATTTCACTGAAATCCCTAGCCGATCCACCAGTCTCCCGACACTGGCAATGACCCGGGTTCAGGCCTACCCCAGACCGTGACCTTCCACCACGTGCGGGCGTCACGCGGCTCAGCACACGTGTGTCGGCTCACGTTGCCCTTGCGTAACATCGGAGGAGCACGTTCCTCCCGCTGCGTTATATAAACTGCAACGTGACTTAAAACGTGAAACCTAATTGATAATCAACGGTAATCGGTGCGCCCTTGACCGATCATTGTCTTGGCTATTTTTAATCGGATCATCATTAGCATCTCGTTCAACGTCTCTAAATATAGCAGTCGACCTATGCTCGTGAGATGTTAATTAATAAAATTGGGCTGATTCATAAATGCAACAGTCAAGTCTCTTTTAATTTTATCTTCATCATTGTCTATATTACTTTTGTTTATGGTTTCTTGTAGTAATTTTATAATTCATGTAAATACACTAGTTCTCCTTTATTTAGTTCTTCAACGGAAATATAATTTTCATCAGTATATAATACTTTTTAGGCAATGTGTATGCACCAACGGAGATTATAGCAGATTTATATGTATGAGAAGTTCCTGAGCGGTCAGATTAGGTCATAAGTTTGGTTCATAGTCTAAAAATACATGTTTTTCTACCGCTAAGACGGTCGAGAATTATAAACGGAAATGTTTTGAATAGACCGCTCTGTTTAGCATTCGGTGCCCAAATTATTAGCTGTTGAATTTTAAATCGATGACAGATGAATGAAAATGTTAGTTGTTAAATCATTTATGCTCATTTCAATGCAGAACTGCAGTGGTCTTGACCTTTCTATAAATAATAATGGATAAGCCGCCGCCATGTTGGAAAAAGTAGAGAAAGTAGTTCAGCAGTAACTTTCCACGCGTACGGCGTTTATTCTACGGGAAAAGTAGGCCGGGCGCCATCTTTGATTTGACATTTTGCCACCAATGGCGTCCCAAGCAAACGCTAGCCATTCATCTCATTAAAACACGCGCAACGATGCGTGGATTGCCATAACAAGTTGGCCGCTTTGTCACTCTTTAGCTCATGCAGGTTGGCGCCAAAAGGCATTGTCATTGTCTACGGATTATGTCAAGATGCTAATGTTTTCAAAACTTCGGTCGCGCCAGCAGTTGTTTTGTCTTAGCGCGCCGAGTTCCTTCCTTGTGTTATATTTTGTCTCGGAAGGTTCTCTGGTGAGGTCGCGTATTCTGGAAGCGTTTCAAGCGTTTCCGTAGTAAATGTCTTGTATACTTGACCGATTTTTCGCATTCGTATCGAGCGTAAGACCTAATTAAACAAGCGGGGATCTGGTTATTTCGGGGCGGCCTCTATCGGTCGGCGCGATAATGGTTTGGTGTCAAGGTTCCCGTTTCGTAACTCTGGGTTTGAACAGTAAACGTGTCAAGGTCCTTCCTCTTTCTCGTGGCTATTCCGTTTTCTCCGATAGCGACTCATGAGTCTAACAGACGGTACTTCAACCTTGCTCCATACCTGCTAATTGCTACTTTATTAAGAAACACTTAACCCATTTTGCTGTTCTAGTTCCAACTAATTTATTGTTACGTGTTAATGCTACTGTTTGTCTCTAAGAAGTGTTTTCGAAATTGGTCCTTCAGTATTCTTGAATACTTGCCCATTTATCTTTGGAAAATATGTCATTGTTTTCAAATGTATTACTAATTGGAAATGCCCGGTCCTGTTAACGTTATCAACAAGAATAACCACCAGTATTCCAGTGAATGCGCTGTTACATTTCACAATGAAATAACCCGTCCGCTCTTGATAATTCCAGATAGCGGGCGCTGTTGCGTCACAATTCGGGTGGTTATCAATCACTCTTTGTAGGGCCCCAAAACCTGGGAGACGTCACCCGCTCCACTTCAACGCAATTGGTCGGTCGGCCTAACGTGTCGTAAGTAGGTTACAGTTACGCGGGCGAGATAAAAAAATAGGTCAAGTTATCTTTACTTGTCCTCGATGGAAGCGTATTGCGCGTAAAAAATTACGTAACACACACACTTGTGCTGTACAAAGGATTGTGCCGTATCTTTTATAGCTGTGCTTGATATTTTTATCAGTCTCAAATGTTAATTAGGAAATTAACCGGATTAGAGCGACTGTTGAATGTATTGACTGACTGTTTACTTTCGCATGTCTAATGGTTCTGTTGAAGTATTTCGTTGCGGTAACCTCGAGACAATACATGGTTGTGGCTTTACAAATGACACATTACTCATCGTTTCAAGATCGCATGACAGTTGAGGATGGCTGATGCTTTCCAAATAGCAAATGGCTCATCGCTGAAGTCTTCAGACAATGTTAAGTAATAAACAGGTGGATTACGTTAGATGAGCATGATTTCATCTTCGTGATTGAAGCTGCGTGCGGCTCAAATATGAATCAGGGTCGAATCTTATTCTGCGAGGATTAAGTCCATACTAGTCATGAATGATTAACAAAATGCATACGCTGACCTTATGGGCGCTCATACCTTCCGGACAGCCTTGCGCCGTAGTTCCTGTATTACATCATTGTACTTTAATGCATTTAGTTGCTGTTAAAATATTCTCTACGCTCTTTGTGTTCTTAAATTTAGATTCCGGAACTAGCGGCGGCCTTGCGGTACTCTTGTCTAATCTTTAGATAAGCCAAAGGCGACTTGTGTAATTATACGGTTGACAATTGAAATTAATGATGAGGTCACTCAACTCAACTTAATTGATGTATTTGTAACAGCGCTTTGCATTTGGTTCAATATTAAAAAAAAAGAAGATAAAAAAGTTGGAATCGAGTTCGAAATTTGAATGTTTCAGTCGGTCGAAATAGGTTTTAGATATGAATCGATTTTCGAACTGTTTGTACTGACCTTGGCGGATAATCCGCCGATAAGGGCCCAATTATACTCGTACGTGATTTGAGTTGCAGCGTATTGCGCAACAGCCCTGTACGGGCGTTGCGTCACACGTTGACATAGAGCAAACTGACCTTTACACAGCTATCGATCGTACTGCACAGCCGCCTACCATTTGTTTTGTATACACGCGATGCGTTAAGAGCGAAAGAGCATATCTCCAAGTTCTACAAGTGTTCATGCTAACTTCGCTGTGATCTGAACGGTTAAACAGTAACGTTATAATGGAATGTGGAATTAGGAGATAATTAAACCTGTATTAGAATGTGATCGATGAAAGTTGTTAGTGACATTTTACTTAAACGCATTATTCTCGAGTAATTGATTAAAAAATGCGTTTTAACGGTGTATTAACGGTAATAATTTGGGATTCTCGTCTACGATTCGAATTCTACCTTTGATCATTATGAACTATTAGATGTTTTTGCCTCAATCGTAGACTGGTTTTTACAGTTAGGCTTCTTTGATTAGCGTTATTTTAATATCAATTCATTTGATACTCGTCTTCTGAGAAACAGTAGTATGCAATAACGAGCTAAATGGTATCAGTTACAATTATGTCATTGCTGAATGCGTATTTTTTCTCAGATAACCTTTTGCGTCACTTGATTCAGAAGTCAGTTCGTTCAACTTGTATATTTAAGGAATTACTATCTGTACAGTATTTTTTGTTCATTTACACATATCTGTCTTATTCATGATTATTTGCAGTACCTACATGAGTTTATAGCATTTTTATAGTCATTAAATTACTTAATGAGTTTATACATAAAGCATATTTTAAAAGTTGTTTAAAAAATTATGAGGTGTGAAATACTGCAATCGAATAGTCTGCAAAATTAAACTTGCGTGTTGCACCGCATTGTATTGAAAAGCATAGTTTCCGTACATCCGCGGGCGAATGCACGCCGGAATGGAACCTTGAACCAGTTGTGTAACCACGATTGTTTGCGACAGAGCCGTGCCAGGCGCAGCTTACGACACGCCAGTCTAGAGCGCAACACACCAATTACAACGGCCGAATACACTGCGTTGCTAACTTATCTGTAGCGGGTGGCGGCGTTTACTAGTGACATTTTTGAATTTCGTAACATCTATGCGACTGGGCGAAATATAAGCATTTTTTTGAATTTCAGAGCATCTATGTTTCTGGACGAAACTTAAGAATGTGTCAAAGTTTAAAATGTCTAAAATTTAAATTCGAATTTGATAGACGAAAATCCAGTACTTAAATGTTTATTTCTTAGGATTTATTCTTAATTTTTATTAAAGCCGCTTCAATAAAATTTTTTGACCAAGAAATGCAGATTTTAAACATCAATAATTTTTTTCCTTGGAATTTCAAAGCGTTGTTTCAACTGGCCGAAATTAATAAATATTTTATTTTCTAGTAGTTTAAATATTGCAATTCAAATTTGGAAGAAGAAAGTTCACATATTGACTTGTGAATACCAAAACAGCCGTAGAAATTTTTTTAATTCGATTAATCGACATGTGAAAGGTGTTTTGAATTTCTATCGCCCATTTCTGGAGCGTTTATAAATATATTTTTTAATGGTTACACACTTGTAAATCTGTGTAATAAAATCCACTTTTAAAACTCTTTATCGTATAATGACTGTCTAGCCGAAAATAAAAATGTAATCATGAACCATAACTGTACAACGATAAAGTCGACGGAACTTATCTGATATCCAAAACATAACTGCCTTTGTCATTAAAGATAACAAAAAATAACCACTATCCTTAGTATTAAAATTATTCAATCTGAACACATGTAAAACAATTACATAAGACGGTACAGCAAAATTTCAACAATTGTGAAAATTTATAAAAAAATTGCGAAGTTAACAAAAGAATCGTGAACAAGGAAATCTCCGTTTCTGGATGCAACGTGAAAATTCATGAGAGTTTCCCACAAATAAAATTATTATAGCGTTAACGTTTTTGGCACGAGTTCCAAAGGCATGAGTAAACAAAATTTGACGAAAGAAGTCAATGACATGAGTGTAGCGAAAAAACAATTCGGTGAACTGTACAAAGATAGTTCATGATAGGTCGACTGATTCAACCAAATTAGTTAGCTCATTGAAATTTATATCAGCCTGTTTACGAATTAGGTACATTTTAAATTTGGAAAAGGAATTAAGTAAACATTCTTAAGTTTTGATTTAAATTTTTAAAATGCTTGTGGCTGTCCTGGAATGCTGTTTAATATTTTTAAATTGTTGATTTTTATTTATGCAACTGTTTTGGTTAACTTTGAAACTTTTTGCAATCGTCCGTTTTGTTTTTAAATAAATTTTTTTTTGCAAAATTAAAATTAAACATGTTTATAAAATTCCAAATCAAAGAAAAATAATTATAAAATACTTACGAAAATATTTGCGGTGTTTATGCACTCCTTATCCGGAATTATCCAAATAGTGGGTACAATGTCATAATCACAATAATAAGCGAAAATCACAAACTGTTCCACGTAGTAGTTCACAGTAGTTCAAGAATAAATAAAATAATAGTTTCACTCCCACTTTTCACGTCCTGAAATGTTTCACTATCACAATGTTGTTATGACGAAATATCCAATGCGAATGGCGTTGCGTTGTAGCACAGTGTTGGACGCGTCTGGCGTCTGTCAAAGCTAGCTTGCGACTAAAATTTGTAGTGGGGTCGAGCGAGTCGCGGATCGCCCTGCAGTGCGCACACAGACGTAAGCGTTACGCGCGTGTGGGTGCCGGCAACTGTGTGAGTGGCTGGCCTGGTGTGAGTAATATATTTACGTAACTTACCCTGACTCGGTGTAATCACAAGAGCTATTCAATGTGGTGCCCGATTTTTTAGCTAATTCGCGATTGAGTCATATGTTTACCGCTTTTGTGTTCCCCGAAATCGGTAATCGAATGATAACAGTCTTTTTTGATGGCGCAGTCGTATAAATGCTATTGTTTTGGAATGTCGGTAGTTAGCTTCTTTTTATTTTAATATCGATCATAATACTTCATATGGTACAAATTACTAGTAAGTTAGATTTTAAATAATGAATAGTACGAGATTCAATTAAAAAATAATGCAAAGACTGTATTTCGTACATCAACCTCCTTTGTACTTTGGATCATAAAAGAGGTTTGTAGACATTTACATTACAAATGCAGGCGTTGACATCGTGTTTTTTTTTTCACAGGTTACAGCCTCTGCGTTTCGCATGGCCGTTTTTTATTAGAATGAGGTCGTGGCGTGTTGTGTGTGAGATTGGGTTGAGCAAATTTTGGAAATTCGTAAGATATCTCTTGAAATGCAGCGACCGCATTGCGTATTAGGTTATTGTAATAGATACTTGTTCCTGCGCAAGAGTTACATTATTGGGCTATTAATTTCTGAACGGTATCGCAATATTTTTTGTTGTTTCATAGATTGCGATTTTATTGCTTTTTGAATTACAAAAGGTTGACTTATTTTTTTTCGTTTTAGGTAACGCGATTACTGAGGCAAACATTATGAGCGAGGTAATTATTGTAATTTCCCACCTAAATCGTGTGTTTTAACGGAAATTGTAAAAAGAACTTTTTTGTTTGTTTATATTTAATGTGCTATAATTAAATCGGTTGGAAATATTTTATATACGCAGTAACAGGTATTAAAGTAAATTATGCACTTTCCTATCTTTATTACCTTTTCATTGAATTGTTAGATAATAAAGTCTTTTTTGTGTGAAAGGGATTTTATTTTGTTGGGATTCTTCATAAAGACTATTCAAAACACCACTGGGCAATTGTTTCCCGTTGTCTATATATTTTTTTGTAAACTTGTTTAAATATTGCGTTAGTAAAAAAAAAAAATACAAAAAATAATAAAGTACGCTAAATAAAAATATATTTAAGAAATTCGTTAAGTCGATGGCACCGACCTAATATAAACGAGACCTCTTTTTGGGAGCTAATATCTACATATTACATGAACAAAATATATAACTTGATATGTCTTAACAGTAATTATCATCATATTTAAAACGTCATACTGTAATTCTCGCTAAACTTTACATGGCATCAATGCGGTAATGCCAAAATATGAATTCCAAAGGATACAAGGATGTCCGCTTATAACATGGGGTAATTCCTGTTCCCACTTTTGTACCGTTAGATTTCTGGTACAAAGTCTCAATTGGTATTGTAATTTCGTAACGAAACATGAGTCAATAAGAGATATTATTAAGATAATTTGAGTGACCTTGGTACTTTAAATCTATAAATGAGTCATTCGCTGAGTTTGTTTTGTACCGATTACGTTTTTCGTACAAAGTCTATTACTGATTACCATTTTCTGAGTCAATATTATTTGATTCTTTGAAATATTGTATCCGGTCTTTAATATCCATATATCTGGGAGGTTTTTTGTTTAATTGTTTTTTTTTTTGCAAAAAATATGGAAGACGCTTAAAATTGAGTTCAAAAATATTTTTTTAGTAATTTCAGTTTTGGACAAGTCCTGATAAAATAAATATTTGTTGTAGGTATATTATAATTTTTTTTTACGAAATATATAAATTTATTGTATAATATAAGTTATTACATCGTCAGCAAAAGCTGCTCTCTCGAAATATTATACATTGTAATAAGGTACAATAAGTCACATTCAATTATATTATTTTGACTACAAATCGGTTTAAGCAGATAGAGTCACCTCTATCATAACAATTAAAACGTGTATTCATCCACTGACAAGACTTACAAATATACTAACGGCAAAATAATAATTAAATAAGTTATCATCATACAAATAATACCGTATATAGTAATTAAACTGCGTATATATTAACTAACTATTTCCAACAAGTTTTGGCTCTACACATCTCGTAGACTCGTAGAAAGTGTGTTGGGCATAGTGCCCGATAGATGGCGCTACGCGTACACAGACTCGCTACGGACGGTAGAGCTCGGTAGAGTTCCCCAACTATATTGTGATTTGTAATGTAGAGCTCTAGTTTTGTTTATTTATTTTAACGTTGTGCTAATGAAGTTTATTTTAAAAGTAGTCATAAATATAGCCGTCATTAAAAGATAAGTCGTGTTTATTTAACAAATAAAAAAGAGGATTCAGTAGATGATATTTTTATTTTTTTATTTTTATATTTATTTTATTTTTTTGGTATATATCGGCATAATAATCGAGTGATCCTTTCTTTGTTTCACATTCATCAAATATTATAATAATACTTAAGCAAGAAAAACTCTCTTGAAGATTAAATTTGTCATGTAGTCTTAATATGAGTATCATAAGGCTCTCAATGCCCCGAATGCTGAATTTGACCTTACAGAGGCTCTACTCCAGCGGGACCTAATTAATATCCAGGATAAAATGAATTTAGTGTCCTATTTAAAAGATGATTGGCGCACCTAATTTCATCACAATCGATTAAGCGGTTAGGTGTGAAACGTAACAGACAGACAGAGTTTAATTAGGACTGGTCGGTCGTATTCATATTCATATCGTGAATCGAAAAAACAAAATCATAATTCGCCGGTTCGATTCCCGGTACCAGCAAACGTTCGTGTAGATGATTAGTACGCGAGATAATAGAGTTGACTGGCTCGATGGCTCATTCGGTAGTGCCTCTGCTTTATGTGCCAAGAGTTGTGGGTTCGATCTTCCACCCAGGACAAACATTCGTGTGATGAATACTAATTTGTTATGTGTCTGGGTGTTAATATTGAATATTTAACTATATATTTCTAATACCCCTGTTGAATCTGATATCCGTAACACAAGTGCTTAAGCTACTTACCTCGGAGTCAGATCAATGTATGTGAAGTAGTCTTTTATTTATTATGTGCTTCTTCCAACAATTACAACAATTAATATCACACATATATTTTCACAAACCTACTACTTCCTTAAGCATGCCGTTTTAAGATCTATTTACATCCAAACATATTATATAAGGCGAGTTAAACATTAATTAATATGGGTAATTAATTTAAACGAGAAACGTGCTGATTGTGCTATGTTTTTGTAAGTAGTAGTCACGTTTTGGAAGTCACTTATTCGGCCTTGGATGCCTGTGCCTAACTATTTGAATGTCTCTGAACAATGCCTATAATGTCATCATCATCTTCTAAGGTTAAGTGTAGTTTGTGGTACTGCGGTAGTCTAAGGCTTTGCTGGATTCCCGAGGTTTTAGTGGGAATACCCCAGCTTTCCCTTCTAGCCGAAGCAGGAGCCACTGACTCGGAGACTGCTGGGAGTCCTACACACCATGCCACTTCCCCATGACAAGCTCGATGGCGCATTCGGTAGTGACTCTGCCCCATGCGCCAAGAGTTGTGGGTTCGATCCCCACCCAGGACAAACATTCGTGTGATGAATACTTGTGTTTGTTCTGTGTCTGGGTGTTAATATCCCATATTTAAGTATATATTTGTAATACCACTGTTGTTTCTGATATCCGTAACACAAGTGCTTAAGCTACTTACTTCGGAGTCAGATTAATGTATGTGATGTCGTTGAATATTTATTATTTACTAGCTGTGCCAGCGGTGTCACCCACGTTTATGGTTAATATTATAAAGACTATTTCCGTCATACATGATTTCTATGTAACTTTAACCATTAAGGCTGCACACGCGACGGAAGCTTAAAAAATGGAGTAACTTTTCCCGTTTTCCCAACATTTCCCTTCACTACTCTGCTGCTATTGATTGTAGCGCGATGAAAAGTAGTGTTGCCCAAAGCAAGACTCTTGCGGCGGTCTTGCACGTCGTCATCTTGCGGATTTAGTATTGTTCTTGCTTAAATGTTGCTTGTTGCTTGGTCTTAACACAGGACCAAGCAACAAGCAACATTTGATCAAGAACAAGATTGAGTCTGCAAGATAACGGCATGCAAGACCGCCGCAAGAGTCTTGCTTTGGGCAACACTAATGAAAAGTATACTATAACCTGCCCAGGAGTATGAAGAATAATTGTACTAAGTTTCGTTAAAATCCGTCGAGTAGTTTTTGTTTCTATAAGGAACATACAGACAGACAGACAGACAGACAGACAGACAGACAGGCATCAGTATCGATCACTAATAACCCCCTGATAGTTATTTTGAAAATATATTTCATGTACAGAATTGACCTCTCTACAGATTTATTATAAGTATAGATTAATTATTATTATTATTATGGACGGCGTGACGGTGCATAATGCATTCCCCGCGTGAAAAAAAAAACAAAAAAAGGTTAAGTGTAGTGTTGAGGGGTTATTAAGGCTTGGCCAATGTTCCTGGACTTAACGAGACTGGTGGTTAAATGAACTGCATGTATAATTGCATAACCCTTAGATAGAGAAGAAAAGGGTCTAAGCCATAGATTCCCAACGGGGGCCGCCCCCTAGTGGGCGCTGAGAATTTTCAAGGGGGCGATAGCAGGCCCAAAAGGAAAATAGGGGCATAATGACAGTTAAGGGGACGGTCGGAACGTACTACCTAATTAGAAATTTATTTCCCTCAGCCAGGACCACGAATAGGTATGATGACTGCATTAAAGAACTATGATTCTATTAAGTCCGTCAGTTAGATTATACATCAATACTAGACACATATTTTTCGATTTATTAAATGAACAAAAAATCACAAAGATAAAGAGCATCAAAGATTTGCGACGTCACTATTTTGTAAAAATTGTACGAAAGCGTGACGTCACGCGCAACCTGAATGCATTGTATCTTCGTCAATGTTTGTTTAACAAATAAATAAAAACATACGTGTTCAATATTTTTTTATAATCTAACTGACAGACCAAACAGATTTTTTAGTCATCTAGCCTATTGCATGATTACAGAAAGATAACTAATTAAATTTGTAATTATTAGGTAATGTATGGTCTAAACGGACACAGACTAAGCAAGGGAACTAATTTTAGGAACATGACGATGATGCAGGAAATATAAATAGGATCAAGGCCATATTTATTTGGAAGTGCAGGTTTCCTTATGATGGTTTCTGCGGGGAAACTACTTAATTAAATTATGAAATTCGGCACATTTGAATCCTAAGAAAATACATAGAGCTGTGTAGAGTCATGTGCAAAAGTTAGTCTTAAGTATATTAACATAATTATTAGATCTAGAGTTGCATCATAAGGAGCTAGCCACTTTTCACTTACAACAATTTTCCATTTTGATAAGCTTGATGGCGCGTTCGATAGTGACCCTACCCCAAGCGCCAAGAGTTGTGGGTTCGATCCCCACCCAGGACAAACATTCGGTGATGAATACTTGTGTTTGTTCTGGGTCTGGGTGTTAATATCCAATATTTCAGTATATATTTGTAATACCACTGCTGTTTCTGATATCCGTAACACAAGTGCTTAAGCTACTTACCTCGGAGTCAGATCAATTTATGTGATGTAGTCTGATATTTATTTATTTTATTTATTATTTATCTAAATAATTCTAGGTATATCTAATCTAATTGAATAATAATACTAGGTATATAAAGGTGTTTACCGTTCCTTGGACTCTACCTATACCTTCGGGGACGCGATTCTAAATGAGACGTGTATAAATATCTATACTAATAATATAAAGCTGAAGAGTTTGTTTGATTGTTTACTTGCTTTAATGCGCTGAATCTCAATAGCTACTGGTCCGATTTAAAAAAAAATCTTTCAGTGTTAGATAGCCCATTTATCGAGGAAGGCTGGCTATATAACATTTACCATAAACGCGGGTGAAACCGCGAGCACAGCTAGTCTATTTAATTGTATTGAAAAGTTAGTCAATCATGGATTCCTGATACACATTTTTGATATAGCTTTAAAAACTAATTTTATTATCTAAATACAATCCAAGAATGTTAAACGATTTAAAATATGCGATATTAGAAAGTATACCTATACCCGAATACAACTAAAAATTTCACTGTTATTTAGAAAATTGTAACAAAAAGAATGACAAGCACTTTTAAATCCATACATTAGCATACATACATACACTAAATAACCGCAGACAAACAATTTTTTCCCGGCACAACGAATATCGAATTTTAATTGATACATTTAATACGGTTAACATCAACATTTTAAACCTATTGTATTAGATATATGGACACGTGATATTTAATGAGAGTAGCCATTAGAAGCACGTGAAGAGAACAGGTATTATGACGTAATCACCCGTTAAATGGTAGCTGGTGTTATATAACCGAATGAAAAAGCAAGGACATTATAACCAATGGATGCAAAAGGTCATATTTTTCGACTAGACGCTTTAGCATGGTTAGTTTTTTGGCTGAATAGTTTCAATGCAATTAGCATTTTTAGTAGTTATTCTAAAATTATCTAGCAACGTAAAAAAAACTGGCGTTAGTAATATACTCTGAACATAATGCTTTTTCTTTTTTCATCATGTGATCTTCATTATCTATACCAAAGTACGTGTAATATTAGATAGATACATCTGTTCTTTCCATGTTGGTCATGGAGTCCCATGTTGGTCTGGGACTTAAAAAGAATGTACCAACTGTGTTCCTTGCCTAGCATGTCGTAAAGGCGACTAATGGTACATATGGTTTTGCTTGTGTGGTGTAGGTGACGAGCTAGTCACTTGTCAACTATTTCACAATTTTCCATCTAACCCAGCCCAGTGTTATTTTTTGCCTGAATGTGGTTAAGGGGGCTAGGTGCCCCTTTGACTCTGCCTAACCCTTCGGTGATTATGGGCGTGATGTATGTGTAAGTAAGACAAATGTTACGTATAGACGCTTGATTGTACGTCAGTTAATAATTTTGTGTTATTTCCATTAGCTATAACATCCGTGGTAAAGGTCATTCGGAGATCGAGTAAGCTAGCCGAACTTGTTTGTAAATGATAGGAAGTCGTAACTTGAACTTGAAGGTCGCAAGTTTTTGCCAAAATCGCACAAGTTCGTATTTCTGAAAGAGGGCGTGGATATTTTTGTGTTGATTATCGAGATTACACGACTGAGCAGTGGTAGTCTAGTAATCGGCAGGCGGCTTACCTGCGAGGAGTTTTGGTTCAAAACTGTGCACGTACTTGTAAATTTTTTTCAAATTTGTGTTTGGATTTATATCACTTGTTTGGCTGTGAGGGAGAACAACGGGAAACCTGCACATTTAATTAATCAACTATTTATGGATGTGTAACCATGACCCATTTTTATACCCGATTGCCAGAAAGGTCAGATGTCAGTCGCCTCAATGTAATAGTCAGGTTCGCTAAATCTAGGATCATACCCTACTAAAAACAAGATATAACGGCAGAAAGATGATGGTAGCATAAGTTTGATAGCTGATTTCAAATGTAAGGATTTTTTACGAATGGAATATAGCCCTAGATACATATCTTATAAGGAATTTTATCCATATATTCAATTTATTTTCATAGTTCTTACTACGAATGGAAACAGTATAGTTTACTAGAGCATGTTACATCAAGTAGACTGTTACAGAGCTTGGATAACCCTTCAGTACTAGGGCTTATACAATAGGGCTCCGACCTAGTAGTAACTACATACAATGCAACAAGACTAGATGTTGCTAGGGCTGGCAACATGCAAATTAGTATCGGAGAAACGCGTGGTGGCACCGCCATCCGCATTGTACGCGTCTCCGCCGCTGCCGGACGGGATTGGTACGGTACCCCCTACTATTCCCGTCGCCCCCCCGTCCTGGGGGAGGGGGGGAGGTAACTACTCTAGGTACTCTTTATCATTTTCTGTAGTCTTAACAATGTGGTGCAATATTTTCATGATGTTTGCATCAACATTACCAAATAAACAAAAACCTTTTTACTCGTTCTTAATAAAAATCACACGGATGTATAATTAAGTAGCATGTATAATATATAAATGTTATACTTTTTGGATTTTGTGGTCAAACTGATGAAAATAATTGTGGTCAAATTTCTACCTGAATGATCAGCTAACTAGCTTGAGCAGAGAGAACAGAACGCCAGATGTCACGGCACGGTCATAAATACAAGTTTATTTTCTTTCTTTCTTTCTTTCTTTACCGAGTTTCTTGCCGGTTACTTCTCGGTAGAATTAAAATTAGTAATTTCAATATTGAAATACTCAGCCACAAATTTTTGGCCCCACCCGGGATTTGAACCCGGGACCTCTTGGTCCTTAAGCGGCGCATGCTACCACTAGACCAACGAGGCAGTAAAAGAATTTGAATTACGTGAGATAGCAGTCAAATGCAAGCCTATCCAAAAATAAAAAAGAAACGAATTTAGTACTGAGTGACCTATATTGACTTGCTCCATCAACTAGCCGGCAACCCTGCGCGCAACAATGACACAATGTTGTTTGTTAGGTCAACAGCTATAGGTGAATAGACAAAGACGTGATTTAGTAAACAGTCTAATTGTTGTTGTTTGCGCATGCCTCGCACCAGGAATGTTATTTGTTCCACTGTCTACTGACATTAGATAGTTAATGTTATGCGCTGGAATGTGCTTCGTCATCTAACGCTAATAATGGAAGCTGTACAATCAGTGGCGTAGCGCGGGTTAACTTTTCCGCCCCGAGGGGTCGGAAAAGCCTCCCCCCGGTTCATACTTAGTTATTCCGCTGCTGGGTAACAACCCAGCAGAAACCAAAAACAGACGTTGTAATGTCTGTGGACATGGCACCCAGCCGCGATATAGAGGACCGACATAGAAAATAAATTTTGAAAATTTGCCGCCAAAATAAAGTGCCGCCCGAGGCGGACCCCCCTTGTCCCCACCACGCTACGTCACTGTGTACAATGATTTTTTATAAGAATAAATCCTCTTAATTTTGGCTACGGCGCCTGATCTCTACGAGTATTAGCCAACTAAGCAGGAGATGTTGAAGTGCACAAGTATCTGCGCAGACACGGATGCACTCTTTGTTCCTTCACTCGCGTATTCACGACGGCAACTTGATAGGTCTAGAGAGAGGTCAGGCGCAGAAAAGCCGCCAACTTCATGAGTTCATTTTCTAACCTAACCTATTTTTTTTATATTTTACAGCCTATGTTAATCAGGGATAATGTAGCATTCTAATGGTGAAAGAATGTTTAAAATCACTCCACAAGTTTTTGAATTTATTCGTTACATACACACAAATCCTCTTTATAATAATAGTGTAAATGTAGATAAATGTGAAAGTGTGTTTGTTCTTCATCGTGTAATGGAGAAAGAGAGACGGGTTAATGTGATTTGCGTTCGAAGAGAAGTGCCGACAGGAATCATATATATAGAAGCTATAAGAATATAGATTGAAGAAATATATAAAAAGGATAATATAGGCTACTGTACATGTCAACTTCACAGGAAATGACATAAGCCGCAGGTATTAAATGATGTTATATATATTAATACCTAGCGTGATTGATAAGTATTGGCGTGCCCAATCTATTTTCGTGTATGTCATACTTGATGTCAATTGTTTTGCGAATCCAATTCCACACCTGTTGATAACACGGTCATAATTTGTTTTTCCATGTTATTATAATATATTTAGGTAATAACTACTGTGTAGGTAATAAAACCGTGTTTTCCCGATTTAGGTATACTTATCGTATTAAATATGTTGTAATTTCACAACATGACATCACGCCCGCAATCCGTAGGGGTAGCCAAAGTCAAAGGGGCAGCAGGCGGTGGCGGACTAAACGGGGGGCGGAAGGGGCGGTCCGCACCGGGCCGCTGGTCCTGGGGGACCTCATATTATCTCCAAGTTTCTGTAATCATTTTATATCAAACAATGGAGCCACCCTCCCCCCAATTTCGGTCAAGCAACACTGCTCGTATCCCTACTACTGACCTCGTACAGCTCTTTGCCGACCCAGGCCTAAAACAGGCTTAGTCCGCCACTGACAGCAAGCCCCTTAACCACATTCAGCCAGAAATAAAACTGAGCTGGGTTAGATGGAAAATTAGTGACATGTGGCTAGCTTGTCGCTTACATACACCCAAAACCCGATATACCTTTAGTCGCCTTTTACGACATGCTAGGCAAGAAACACAGTTGGCACATTCTGTTTAAGTCCCAGACCAATATGGGACAATAGGCTGGGTAAAATGGAAAATTGTGTAAAAAGTAGTGATATCTCGTCACCTACACAATCACATACCCAAAACCCCATATACTATTAGTCGCCTTTTACGACATGCTAGGCATGAAACATAATATATATAAACATAATACATATACATATAATATGTTACATTAGCTTAACTTAACTTCGCTCGGAATAATCTGGATTTTTCACGAAGAAATTTTTCGTGAGACTGTGTTTTCCCATATCGGTGTGAGACTTAAACAGAATGTGCCAACTGTTTCTCGTCTCGGGTTAAGCCTATGTCGTAAAAGTCAATGAATGGTGTATCAGGCATTAAGTGTATAATTTTTCAGGCGACAAGAAAGCCAGTGACGTACTTAACTATATCGTTTGAGGTTCGTAGATTTTTTTTCGGATGAAGAACGAGAATATGGATTATTGTAATTAAACGATCATCCGAAAATTCAATTCAATCTTAATGCGAAAGCCATTAGAGGGGCCCTCCGTGCTCACAGGCGTCTAAGGCCTTCCTAACCGGCCCGTGGCATTTTGTCAGTCCTGCCAACCTAAAGTTACGCCGCTGGAGTTAGCCATGTGTCACTACTTGTCCATCTAAGTTACCCAAGTTCTATGTTTGTCTTAAAGTGGCTGCTGCTCCTTTGACTCAGCCCAGAGCGGTGGTAGCTCAATGGACACGCGCGTCATAACCGAGTGCGGCTTCAAACCCGGGCACGCATCGTTGGATATTTCAAATCTATATACGTCTTTATACTACCAGCTCGGCCGTAAGAGAAAAAATCGTGATGAAATCTGCAAATATGTAACCATGATCAAAAACTTGTCTGGTTCCCCTATCTTAGAGTTACGAAGATCGGCAGTCGCTACAATGTATTACTACCCTATACGCCAAGAGTTGTGGGTTTGATCCCCAAGACAAACACTCGTGTGATGAATACTTGTTTGTTCTGTGTCTGGGTGTTAGTATCCAATATTTAAGTATATATTTGTAATACCACTGTTGTTTCTGATATCCGTAACACAAGTGCTTAAGCTCCTCGATCGTGCTCGACCTCCGAGTCAGATGTATGTTATGTAGTCTGATATTTATTTATTTATTTAATTACCAGACTTGCTAAATCCTGGATCATGGTCTAACCGGACCCCGTCTAAGCACGGGACTTAACGCTAGGAAGAAGATGATGCTCCTAGACTCCAAATTTTTTTGGGGATTGCATGCAAGATTATATGTATGTAACAAAAATGTTTTCAAAACCCTCAACAATAACCTGTATATCTTCTGGTATCAGTCACAAATAATCTTGAGCGAAGGCACTTCCGTCCAGTTGTTTTCCAGCGATTGCTTACATTTTATGCGCACAACCGAACTAGACGGATAAACAAGATAACAAGGTTTTATAACGATGGCGCAATGTACAGTGTTATTGTGGTAGGTAAGTAATTCACAGAAAGGTAGGTGTTGTTATTCTTTTCTGTACGGTTGCACTGGGACGGATAGTTTTATTGAACGATATTAGAACGCACGCGTAGTCATATGTTGCTGTGGGACTTATAATTTATGTCAACAGTGTGCCTTGCTAGCTAGTTGTCAACAGTGTGCCTTGCTAGCTAATGGTATATCGGGTTTGGGTGCGTCATTATCTAGGCGAAGAACTAGCCTTTTTCACTACTTTTTTACAGTTTTTTTTTTGGCTAAATGAAGTAGTTTAGGGGAATAGGTGACCCTTTGACTCGGCCTACCTTTCAGGGATGACGGGTTGATATGTATGTATGTAGAACGCACGTGGATATGGTCTATGCGAGTATACATGTGCCAAATTTAACAAATGAACACTACACACGTGGGACAATGTTTTTCTTAGATCTTTGAGAAATGAATAGTTTAGCACATGAACGACCAGGCCGGCTAATTGGCCACCTTCGTGGCATAAAAAAAACTACACAGATTCACGGACTAGTAAAAAAAGGAGGACTCCGCGCCACTTACTACACATTGAAGCTCTTCAGGTGCTCCAGCACCTGAGGAGCTTCAATTCTACAAGCCTTGTCACGCAACTTACGTCACATATTGACATAATAAGTGCTCCAAATGACATATATCCGATATCTGGTATCCATAAGTATTTCACTCACACATTCATAAACGTCATAGTATGACAGCGTGGAGACCTTCTTTTTTTACTAGTCCGTGAATAGATTAAAAAACCAACATTCTGATTCACTAGGCAACTCCATTTCATTCACCATTCTTGACCATTCTTAAAATAATTTGATAATATAATATTTATTCTAAATATCGACGTACAAGTGTAATTCTAAACGTTATTTGAAGACAAGCGGCTATCCGGGTAATGTTCGCGCAGATAATTAGGTATGCCTAAAACTTTCCCCTATAAATGGGATATCTAATCTAAAAAATATATCTAATTAGATTTATTAAGTCTAACTGGTACTTCCTGTGATTAGCGTGTTTGAACAAACAAAATCTTGCCCTAATATTACTGCTATTATACTACTAACTAAACTTCACGCCACTTCCCTAACGAGGTAGGCAGAGAGAACAGAGTTAGTTAGTTACTATGCTACTATACTATATAAGTATATAGATATTGATGCAAAGACTTGAATCCGAAGGCATTTACCGTCATTGGGTTATCTTTATATAAGTCTGATTTAAATAATCTGCTCTTAGCTGTTCTCAGACAGGTTCGCAACTATAGGTATTTAATTCCGTTTTATGTAAGCCTATGAAGTCCAAATCAAAGCGTGATATCTGCCTACCCCTATGGGAAAAGGCGTGACATTATGTATGTATGTATGTCTTCATCATCTTCCTAGCTTTATGGCCGTTTTTTAACGGGGTCCGCTTAGACCATGATCCAGGATTTACCGAATCTGGTAATTACATTGAAGAGACTGCCGATCTGACCTTCGTAACCCTAAGATAGGGGAACCAGACAATTTTTGGATCATGGTTACAAATACAAAGTTGTTTGAATTTGCAGGTTTCATTACGATGTTTTCCCTCACCGCCGAGCTAGTGGTATAAATACGTACATAGATTTGAAAAATCCAGAGGTACGTGCCGGGTTTGAACCCGCACTCCTCGGTTAAGAGGCGCTTGTCCTTACCATTGAGCTGCCACCGCTCTATGTATGTATGTATGACGTCAAAAACGGCGAGTGGTAATTTTGTGATATTTTTCTTATTAATTCAACGTCGCATTTTGTTTTTACAACAAATTTTTATGTAGGCTACATTATCCTCGTTTGAAACAAAACAATTTGATAAGCTGTTTATGTATGTAGGCGTATTGGAGATAACAACTGTTTGCATTTATTCTACTTTTTCCTTTTGTTTCGAGACTGTTTTTATTATTATCTAAATGTCGATATTATAACACAGCTATTATTGAACTTAAAAAAAATGTGGGATATTTCTTTAATATTCCACGCAGACAATAAAACTGTAGAAGGTCGAAAATCATTTACAAAACGGAAAATCTCTCCCGCCAGATATATGCTAAGATTTTATCATGATTGGATATCTATCTTGGTGAAAACTTATTCTGGAAATGTATTTAAAAAAAATACAAAAAATAGAATTTGTACTCATTTAAGAAACAAAGTAATAATTAAAATACCTATGTTGTATGTAACAGTTTTGAATAATAATATTGTCCACCTAACCGATATCGGTCACGGCGGCCAATCTCAACGAAGATTAGTCAACTGCGCAGGAGATATTATAGTGCACAAGTGTGTGCGCAAACACAGGAGCACTCTCTGTTCCTTCACCCTCATAGTCCGGTGAGATGGCAATTCGACATGACTGGAGAGAGGTAACGCTTAACGTGCTTTCCGAGGCACGGGGGTAAACATGTCTGTTGTATCGGAGCCCCCTGTTATATGTATTTTATTCTGTTTTTTAGTATTTATTGTTATACAACAGATAAACATTATCTGTGAAAATTTCAACTGTCTAACTATCACAGTTCATGAGATACAGCCTGGTGACAGACAGACAGACAGATGGACGGACAGCGGAGTCTTAGTCCTATTTTACCCTTTAAGTACGGAACCCTAAAAATGAAATAGAAAGTAAAATATAAGTTAAAAATAAAATATAGAACTGCTATAAATTATATCAAATAAATGCAGTGTTCTGTTATATAAAAGGAGTCATGTCAAATTTATACATAGTTAAGTCACACTTATGAGTCACTTTTTTGTAAACAGTATTAAATCATTATATATACTGAAATATTTTATATATTTTTGGTATCAAACACTGACTTACTTCACGCACTTTATCGTGCTAATTTTCTTGCAGGGCAGGCAGAGAGAAACGAGCGCCTTATGACGCGGTCCACACACACCGTAGTTCTTAAATTTATTAATTAATCAACCGATTTAAAAAAACGAGGAGGTTCTCAATTTGACTGATTTGTTTTATATTCATAATTATTTTGATACAAACTACGGTTATTATTGCTCCTAACATCACCATTTGTTGAGACGACCAATATGTTTGTGGTAGTTGACCGGAACTTCTGCGATACCTGTAGTATCCTCCCTTCTACTTTCGCATTAGATAGATAGATAGATATTCTTTATAGCACGAAAAACAAATACAAAATTAATGATACAGAAAAATACAATACAATTTAGGCGGTCTTAACACTAAAAGCAATCTCTTCCAGACTCAGAAATCGCATTGTATCTTCTTAGTCAATCTTTCATCTTTCCACTTTTCCTAATTATGTAGTTATAATAAAAAGGGAAATCACCTAATTCATAGTCACAAGCATTGTTTTTATAAATAGGTAAGTTACGTAAAAGGTTAACAATTTAATCTTTGAGATATCGATTTCGTTTGTACTGATAACGGTATGATGAATAATATTATTGTTATTTGTAAACACTAAGGGCCGAATTTCAATGTTTCATTAAAGGCCGGACACATCAGAATTTATTTGTTTACGCGGACTAAAAAAAAAAGAAGGACTCCGCGCTGTCGTAATATAGCGCGAAGCCACCCGTGTGCATGCGTGAGTGAGAGTTACGGATACCAGATAACGGAAATTTGGAGCTCCGCATATGCCTCAACGTGTAGTTAGTGGCGCGGAGTCCTTCCTTTTTTGCTAGTCCGTGTTTGTTTAATATTATGTTCTATTGGGGTCTGCCTGGACCATGATCCTAGATTTAGCGAGACTGGTTATATTGAAGTAACTGCTATTTGACTTACTCTCTCTTAATTCTTTTATAGGGGAAAACAGGCATATTGGAGGCAAATTGGAATTTAATCAAGGTGGCACATCCGTAGTTATTTGAATGTTCTAGTTTCCTTACGATGTTTTCCACCTGTGTTAGTGCCAATAGTAGATATACGTACATAGTTTTATAAAATCAGAAGTATGTGCCCAGGTACGATTCAATACTCCTTGTATGAGAGACGCGTGTCCTTACTATCAAGCTAAGCATTAAGATTATAATTACAATTAAAAGCCAACATTGATAAAATCACGATCGCGCTCGAAGCGGACCTAGACTAGGGAATGCAATCTCAAAGCGAGATCGCAAACTCGGAATCTCGCGAGATTAGAAATTTGAATCTCGTGAGATCTCGGCATTTTCGAGATTTTCGGGTGAAATTCATAAAAATATTGTATTACCTAAGTAATTAAAACACAATGAAAACAGATTAGTTGTGGTGTGATTGTTATGAGTGTAAGGTGCAACACCACAAAATCCTTATTTTTTATAATTATTAATTATTATTTACTAATTAAGCCATTTGAACCCACAAATCACAATAACCCGTAATTTTAACGTTGTTTTATAAACTAAAATTAACACAGACTTTATATATGTAGGTAATTATGTAGTGATATAGAAATGTATATTTCCTACGTATACATATTTTAACAATAATAGGATATACTTTATTGCACAATAAGCAGTTATTTTTCTTTCATTTAAGATCTTATTGATGTAGTAACCAGTTGCAGTAAAGATAATAAAACAAGTAATTCTAAAAAAGATTTTGGAAATAGCTCCCTAAAAAACAAAGAGTGATTATAGTACGTGTCAGTTAGTATGTGCCCACGAGTCGCGCGAGCGAACACATGCGTTAATTGCGTGACGGGTCCCTGACTACCGCCGTTCAGTTTCGCCAATCTCACCCGAGATCTCGTATTTTTATGCTACGGGATTAATCTCGTAAAATGAGACGAGATCTCGCGAGATCGAGATTGCATTCCATAATCTAGACTAAGAACGAGACATAACGCTAGAGAGATATATAACTAACTAACTAACTAAACTCCACGCCACTTCCCTAGCGGGGTAGGCAGAGAGAACCGAACGCCATAAGGCACGATCCTTACACACCAAACTCGCCTCTTCAACATTCATAATCCTTTTCATACAAGCTCTACGGTTTTTAAGATATATAACGAAAGAATATATTCATGTTGTCTATTAATCAATATGAATACCTATATTAATGTTGTTTATAGACAGAGGGTCCGTTAAATATCGGTCATTTGTAGATTGTTGTCAACTTATTCAGTCCGATCCAGTATTTTAAAATGTTAGATAGAAGAGTTAATTCTAAGTTGAATCGTACCAAATGGAGCGTGATTTCTGCCGATACTGACGGGAAGAAGCGGTAACGTAGGTAATATATATATGTTAAGCAAGAACTGCAAATAGTTGCAAGTCATTATGTTTATCCAGGACATTCCATCTGATGTAATAGTGACGTCGAGTTAGTGTTGTATGATGTCATAATTTTGTTATTTAATCACCGACTGAATATTTATTACTTTTAGCGGAATTCACTTATTTTTTTTAATATGCGTATACGTAAACGGCTTTATGTGGTTTTTGATCTTCGTCATTGACATTGACCATTAAAAAAGTAAAAAACAAAAATGGCGCGACCGCGTTTGGCGCCAAACGGGTGATTCATCGGAATTAACAAGAAACGGAAGCAAATTCGGTGTGAATCAATACGTTGTGAGTGTGTTTTGTGTGATTCGATGAAAATAGTGTCTTTATTTTATGAGTCAGGACTTTCTTATGCAGAGGATAAGAGATCGATTTAATACGAGACATGAGTCACCTAAAGTGTTTATGCCAAAAAAAAGTAGAAAAGAAAAAAATAACAGAACTCCTTGTTATTTTTCCTTGACCTACCTGAATTTGTATTCATGGACATGGCATGTCTGCATAAAATCTACAATAATATTTGACAACAAGCTGCTTATACCTATTTGATTTTTCAAACCAAAATGGGATTTACTGAAAAAAAAACGATTTAAATTCAACCTGATTTCTATGAAACTGCGCAATGTTCAGATAACAAATATATTTTTCTAGGGATTATTCCATGTCTTGTCAGTCTGACAAAACAGGTAGGTAAATTAAAAAAAAAATGCAGAAATTTAACTTTAAGAATAGGCAAATTTCTTTTCAAATCTCTTAAAAAGCGACTAATAGTATTTTTGGGTATCGGATTTATGATTTTGTCGGTGATGTGATAGTCAATTATCGCTACTTTTCTAAAATTTTTCTTCTTTTTTTTTCTGCCGAGGGAATTCCTTATGGATATGTCGCAGGAAAATTTGTATGATTTCACCGTTTACATACGGCGTCGTCAGTGTAAAAACGCTCGCAGTTATGTATTATGCCGAAGGCAAAATGTATATTGCGGTCATTATATAGTATGCTGCAAGTATTTAGTTTAGGTTAGGTTTGGTTTAAAATAATAGGTACGACGTCGATCGAAGCGAGGAGGAGTGTTAGGTACAACTGCGACCCTACAGCCAGAACCGAAGAAGAACAACCAACGTCGAAATTATAACAATTGGGCGAGTTATATATAGCCTCCGGCATAATACATAACTGCGAGCGTTTTTAAACTGAGGACGCCGTATGTAAACGGCGGAATCATACAAATTGCATGCGACAGATACACACCTCGCCAGGGAGTGAGGTATTTTATGCCAGACTCCTACCGGCTAAAACCCCCGGGTCTTCCATCTATGCCGCTGAAGGTGTGAAGGGCGACAGAGGTACGCTTGCGCAGTCTTCTCTATCGCCCCGCGGCTCGGCCCGCACCTAGCGCTGGTACAGGCCCCAGCAGCAATTTACCATCTAACCCAACTTAATTGTAATCTTAGCTGAAAGTGGTTAAAGGAGCATACGTCTTTAGGGATAATGATGTTGAGCCTCATAGTAAATAAACCCAAAAGTATTAACAAAACCTAAACTTATGTAAGTATTCAGATTATATATTTACTCCTGTATCCATTCGTAGGAAATCGAATCTGAAAATCAAATAAAAAACGAACAGTTTACAAACTTCAACTAACATCGACTAAAACTTAAACAAAAAAAAAGACGTGTTAATATATAAATAATACGTATATCATATGACCCGAAGATGCCTGTAACAACTAAAGTGGACTGGCTCTATGGCGCATTCGGTAGTGACCCTGCCCCATGAGCCAAGAGTTGTGGGTTCGATTCCCACCCAGGACAAACATTAGTATGATGAATACTTGTGTTTGTTCTGTGCCTGGGTGTAGCGAGGGGAAGTTCATACTCGGCTTTTTCGTATTTTCCGCTGGCCTTGCAGAAATTGTAACCCAACACAAATTTACTAAATAAATAAATCTTTAAAAGTTGAACAGTTATGTCAAATTTTCCGTTTCCACCAAGTGCCCCAAGCGTGCACAATAATTAAAACAGACACCACATACCTTTCTGCAAGAAATATACCTGATAAGTATATTTTTCGACCTTACTATGTTGCGATGACTAATGGCCTGATAAACAATGTTTTTATCAACCTGTAACCGATAACAGATTTCGTAACAATGTTTAGTTAAATTTTCTTTGTTGTTCGAAAGTGATGAATATAATAAATATGTATTCTACTTCTGCCATGATATGTATAATTCAATTGCACATAAAAACACTAAAACTTTGTTAAAAGCTATAAATATAATGCTATATTTTTGACATGATATTGAAATCTGTTTTGAGGTTTTAGATTAACATTTTTTTTTTAGATACTAAGATTTAGATTTTTTCTTTGTACTTTCTCGGTGGAATATCGGCACAATATAATACGAGAAGTGTTTTAATATATTTAATATAATAATAATGGTTTATTGCACAAAAAAATACGAAAAATAAGTTACAACAGAAACAAATTGCAGGAATTGAATTGTGCATCGGGAGAAGAGCACTTGCATTAGCGTGGACTTTCTAGATGTAAGCGAATTTCGATTTGTGGGCCTTTTCACACTTATCTATTCTTAAAGCTTCCTTAAACAGACTTATGATGAGGCAGTGGGGTAATGTGGGTTCTCAGTAAAATTCTAATTTTTTCCGCCAATACTCGATTTTCCTCCGCCCCACACATTGTAACCCAGGACCGATTTATTAAATTAATCTTTAAAAGGAGACCAGTTATTTCAAATTTGCCGCCCCCAACAAGTGCCGTCCGGGGCGGTCCGCCCCCCATGCCCCCACCGCGCTACACCCCTGTGGTGAGGCCCCTGGGAGTGTAAAGTTGTGAGCTTCATATGCAGTAAATAAAAGATGTATGTATAAATAGAATAAAAATATAGAATAGGAATAATTTTAAGATGTAAAACATATTATAAAGAGAAAGACGTGTTGCAACCAGTCATTTCCCCCTAAAATAAGATTTATAATAAAGATAATAGATAGATAGATAGAATTAATAAAAATAAATAAATAAATAAAATGAGTGAAAGAAAGATCATGTAGTATGATAGAAATACAAGTACGAGAGGCATAAAAGCGAGAACTGGTATGAAAGAGCAAATTCGCAAAAACAGGCTCCAATTACGTTAGAGCAATAATGCAAAAAAAAAGAAGTTGTGAGCTTGAGCCCTAGCTTAGCCCCTGTATGACACAAGATAAAAAGTACCTAGTTGTCTTCCATTACACAATAATAACTTGTTACCCGCTGAATAAATAATTTGTTCATTCAAACATTTTCCAGTGTCTAAACGTTCGCCTTGAATCGTGAAGGTCGAATATAGATTTGTTATGAAAAATCGTTACATATCCGCGCTTATGAATGGCGTAAGTCTTCAGGCAAGGTCTTTTCGGTGACATGATTTAAATTGAAAATATAACTGGATGTATATTTGTACAAGGCCACGTTAGTACTGTGGGATTTTCCATGCTTTGGAGAAATAAATCAAATGCATTTATATACAAAACAGCCGCGACTCTTATATAATATCTGCGGCTTGGCGTCATGAAGTTTGGTTTGTGATTTATGTTCACAACGGAATTGAATTTATAGAGGATTCTTGTACTATGTGCTAAATGAAGTTAGTTATACTATGTAATATAAATAAATAAATTCTCCAGACTGACACACCAATTCCCTAGTCCCAAACTAAGCTTATAAGCTTGTGCTATGGATACTAGGTGAACGGATAGACATACTTAAATACTTTTATAAACATCCATGACTCGAGTACAGATATTCGTGTTCATCACACGAAACATTTGCCTCTAGCGGGATTCGAACCAGCGACACTGGGTTTCGTGGCCAGGGTCTCTGACCATTAGTATAACGTTATATCTATCGTACTATGCTCGAGGATCAGGCTACAGAGAAGAATTGTAAGAAGAATAGTGTGTCCGGTGGGACTTATAATTTTGTTTGGGTTAAGAGCAAGTAAGTCTATGTTAAGGCTGTTATTGTGTCCCCTAGGTACTAAGCTTCCCTGGTACAGGTTGCGTGGAACACCCTGTACATCATCATCTATCTAACGTTATGTCCCGTGCTTAGACGGGGTCCACTTAGACCATGATCCAGGATTTACCAAATCTGGTAATTACATTGAAACGACTGCCGATCTGATCTTCGTAACCCTAAGATAGGGGAACCAGACAATTTTTGGATCATGGTTCCAAATCCAAAGTTGTTTGAATTTGCAGGTTTCATCACGTTTGCCCTCACCGCCGAGCTATTAGTACGTACATAGCTTTGAAAAATCCAGAGGTACGCTCGGGTTTGAACCCGCACCTCTCGATTATGAGGTGCGTGTCTTTACCATTGAGCTACCACCGCTCTCTCCTCGCTCCAGACTATATATGTGTCAAATCCCAATTATATAGATCAGTTCAGCCGTGTTGGCGTGGTTGAGGAACATGTATCAATCCATCAAAATGTTCATATTTACAAAAAAAACAAGATTATAATCTGATTACTGGTCGACCATTCTTAAGTCACGAGCAGGAAAGTTAACTGTAAATAAGCGGTACGTTGTTTTTACAAGTACTTATACGCTATAGATAATATTTTTGTATAAAAACAAGTGTTTCCTTTTAATGATACAGAAATAATACGAGCCATTTGATAAATAAAAGCCATTCATGTGAAGACATGATTTAATTGTACCTAATAGCGATTAGTTACATAAGACATTTATAGATTATGTATATCTGTCTCAATTATATGTATTTACGATAACCTAAGTCGCAATTAAATTGAATATTGCCTTTTATATATAATAAGTTAGCCCATATTGGTTTGGGACTTTAAAAAAATGTGCCAACTGTGTTTTTTGCCTAGCATGTTGTAAAAGGCGACTAATGCCACTTGTCACTACTTTTTCACAATTTTCCATCTAACCCAGCCCAGTTAAATTTTTTTGATGACTTCTTCATGATGATATGTAATATGTATGTATGTATATTAGGCCAAAAATATATAACGGAATTATATTTCGTCTTAATTCTAAAATCTACGCCGACAAAAACGCGGGCAGCACCTAGCTTTGCGATAAAAATTAAATTTTAACACTACATCCAAGAAGCACTATGTAATTTTCCTAGAAAACTTTATCTAGCAATCTAGATACGAAAGCTAAATAACAATCGCGTACTTTACACCCTAACAAGCTTTATTGTGTAAGTAGTAAGATTGAAATTGCAGTGCCGTTATTAATGCGCATATGCAATAAAAATATTGCGACATTATTTATTTTGGTCCGATCGTTGGTACCACGTGATATCGGATTAATCTGGGTAGTTTCATAAACAGATTATGAATTCAGTTGTGCTCTTCAGGGACAGTAAGGCTTATCAGAATTAGGATAATGTTCACAAAGACTCCGTTTCTTTTATAGTAGGGGAAGCCCCTAATGTTGATATGTAGGTATAGCTTCTTAGTAAATTCTTAGTAAATCAATCAATATTTGTTTCTGTGAAAGAACTAGATAGGTAACTTTTTTATCGTTCGTAAACCCGGTTGGTCTTAGTATTTTGGCAAGTAATACATGCTTACTATATTTAGGTTGACTCTGCCAGGGTAGGACTAAGGGGTAGAAATTTGGTTTGCATATTGTGTTAGTGGTGGTAATGACGAATTTATATAAGCCGGGTGGTGAGGGAAAACATCGCGGGAGAAACTTGTACATTATAGTTACCTGTACCAGACCAAGTGCGAGTCGGACCCGGTCACGAAGGGTTCCGTACCATTACCCATAAAAACGGCATAAAAATCATGTCTGTTGTATGGGAGTCCCTTAAATATTAATTTTATTTTGTTTTTTAGTATATGTTGTTATAGAGGCAACAGAAATAAATCAACTGTAAAATTGATTGATTTGATTGAGATGTTACTATTCGAACATTATAAACACACATTTTAGCGTTCTACACCTATGTATAGATTTACTTATTAGTAATCAGCGTTTGATAGCTTAATACGGAAATACGAACCAACAAGTCTGAACTATTGGTTATGTTTCAATACATTGGCTTCATATTTGACTGGCCCGTTGGTCGAGTGGTCAACCTGGCCATGAAACCAAGGGTCGCGGGTTCGAATCCCGCTAGGGGCAAATGTTTCGTGTGATGAACATGGACATTTGTACTCAAGTCATGGATGTTTATAAACGTATTTAAGTATGTCTATCCGTTCGCCTAGTATCCATAGTACAAGCATAAGCTTAGTTTGGAACTAGGGAATTGGTGTCAGTCTGGAGAATTTATTTATTTATTTATTTATTTATATCTGAGGTATATTCTGCAGGGTCAAGGCGTAAGCTGCTGTCTTACATTATGCATCTGAATTGATAGGTACAGCTTTGTTTTTCTTGATATTTGTTACATGACGAAGAAATATGACTTCATTCATATGAAAAAAATATGTTATGTAGGTTCATATTTATTTACATTTTGTCACAGTATAGTTGATTTCGCGTTATATAATAGTTGTAAATAGTCAAAACATAACTTGAGTTGTAGGTATATTGTAATAAACAAATACTGAGTATTTTGGATATCATTACCCATAATAGCTCTTGTTTTGTTTATCTTTCGATGACATTTTTTTTTCAATTAAATTATCTGTGGGTTGTCAACTGTAGATTGAATACTAAAGATATTATTTGTACTAATATATATTGACGGGTGCAAAGTAAATAATGTTAATTACTAAATAACGATTTTCTTTTTATTAATTTATCGTTCTAATCAAACTTGAGTCCACAATATATTTTGCAGATAATTTCTTTTTTGTATACTTATTTAACATTTTTTTATGAATTTTTATGCGTATAAAAGCCATCTACGTACGTATTCTCAAATGGTAGAATGAAATGACCAAGTGCCGTTGGTCGCATTCACGCGGGGCGACAATAATTTAGCTAAATCAACATAATGTAAAGATAATAAACAGTTGAAATACTCAATGATATTTTTATTAGAAAATATGACTAATTCATTAAAAACGTAACCCACTTTTTCAATCTTTTTGCTCCCTTGTAAAGTTGGGATTTTGCAGATAACTCTTTGAAGATCAAGAGGCGAGTGAGGTGTGTGTGATCGTGCCATATGGCGTTCGGTTCTCTCTGCTTACCCCGCTAGGGAAGTGGCGCGAAGTTTAGTTAGTTAGTTTGCACCCGTCGATATATATATTAGTTCAAATAATCTCTCTAGTATTCAATCTATAGTTGACAATCTACAGTGAATTTAATTAAATCACCTTAAAATCACGAATGATAAAATAAAAATGCAACAAGAAAAGTAAAATATTCTTTCAAAAAGTTGACTGAAAAAAAAACATTAATTATTTGAATTCGAGTCACAAAAGTTGGCAAACGTTTTTGATATCTGCAAATTGAGTATCTACAGTAAAGCACACACAATTAAAATTTACCAAATTGTTCCGATACTGATCATACCGATTTTCTTCGCAAGCAGGAAGCTGACGTCACAAAACAGCCAATTGTTATTTACTGTGGCTTTCCGCGTGAACTTGAAAACAAAGTGCTCATAAACAGCTCCTATGTATAAAGATCTAGAGACTAGACTGGGCGGTTACGTAAGGCGACCTTGTTGCGTAACTATCACGTGCGCGCGCGCACGTGGCCGCCGCACGCGACGCCATGTTTGTTTGTCTGTTCTTGCTTGATGCCTCCTTTATTAGGTATCTATTTATTGTTGATTGGATTCCATATTTTTAGGTAAGAAATTTTTAGTTTGCTATATAACTAAAATCTTAGCGATGGCAGCTCAATGGTAAGAACTGGCCTCTCATTTCCTAGGGGTGTGGGATCAAATCCAAGCACCTCAGGATTTTTCAAATCTATGTACGTATTTATACTACTAGCTCGGCGGTGAGGGAAAATATCATGATGAAACCTGCACATTTAAACAACTATGGATGTGTAAGCATGATCTAAAAATTGTCAGGTTCCCTTATCGAAGGGTTACGACGGTCAGATTGGCAGTTAGGTTATAGCCACTGGGATGCCACGTATAGACAAACTAATTAAAAAAAAACTGAAACACATTACAACCCTATTGGCAATACCTTTATAATTAACTAGCAGCGCCTCGCGGTTTCACCCGCGGAGTTCCCCTTCCCGTGGGAATGCGGGGATAAGATGTTGCCTATGTTACTTGCCGATCAAGTAGTTTTCCATTAGTTAAAGAATTATTGGAATTGGTTCAGTAGTTTCAGAGCCAATTTTTTCTTTTTTATTTACTATATATTAGTTTGATATAATACTTCAGTATGGGTCAACAACCCTCGAGCACTATCTTATAAAACTACCCCAGAACTTGAGGAAGGAGCCCTGTTGAACTTGTCCAAGAAATAAAATAAAAGCTAAGTTTAACTTTGCGACGTCTCATTAAAATTAATTACAACTTGGTTATCTTGCGCTACTCTTTAAAACTTTTTCCTGCTTAAACTTAGGAAATAGCTATATGTAAAAAGATTGCCAGCCTTATACAAAGAAATGATGTGTGCTATATGTTTTATTTCGTTTAAAGCTGTTTATTTTATACTTAACAAATGTTCTCCTGTCTGTTCTAATATTATAAAGAGAAAAGTTTTGATTGTTTGTTTGTTTGTATTGAATAAGCTCCTAAGATACGTAACCGATTGAAACAATTCTTTTACCAATTGAAAGCTACTTTATCAGCGAGTATCATAGGCTATATTATATCCCCCTATTTCCACGGGAAAGGTAACTACGCGGGTGAAAACGTGGGGTGCAGCTGGTAAAAAAAAAAACATTCGAATTGAGTACCTCCTCCTTTTTTTTGAAGTCGGTTAAAAAAGTTGTTCGTTCGTTGAGTTTTATGATTTTTTTTTTAATTTTACTTAATTTTTCTCCGAAAGATCTTTCTGCATAGCCTTAGAAAATTTAAAAACATTAGGAAATTCGGTAGACGTTCTCAAGTTAAAAATTCTGTCTAATTCAGTATACCAATTATGCAAGAAACTGTAAAAGAAGCAAGAAAAAATATTCTTCACATCCAAATATACTTATACTTATCTTCATTTACGTCCGATTAAAAATAATATTTCCTTACTTATCTATAATATAAAAATGAATCGCTGAATGTGTTGCTTAGCGCAAATCTCGAGAACAGCTGAACCGATTTTACTAATTCTTTTTTAGTTGTGTTTGTTATTATGAGGTGAAGGTTCAAGAAAGAAAAAAAATTAAAAAGTTGCATGCAAAAACAAAAGTATTGAAAATCCGAGAACGGTGCGTTACGAAGTGCCCCGGGTCAGCTAGTTTATGTTATAATAAGCAACTTTTAATTAATTTATTAGCATAGATAACGGGGAAAAGGGGTGTAATGCATTCCACATATAGGAAGTCACGGGAAGCTGATAATTAAAACACATACAAATTAATAGCGCATTATTATAAAAAATATCTAATAATTAATATTTAATTCTTCGGTTATCGCATTAAAAATATATATTAATTAATATTTATTTATTCGCTTATCTCACTGGCGCCATACCATGGCTGTTAAATATTATTCCATAAATAAATCGGGTATTGTCAACAATTTTGTTCTATCCATCTCTTTTATGTACAATTTTCTTTTCCAACTGCAATAAAAAAATGGTGGTAGTTTGATGGTGAGAATGCCTCAAATGCCAGGGTGTGGTTTATCAAATCTGGTGACTAAGTACTTACTCCTGGAGATGAGGGCATACGTCGTGAGGAATCATACAAACCTGCAAATTCAAATAACTATGTACATATCTATAATATATTTGTCCCATGGTCGGGGACTAAAAAAGAATGTGCCAACTGTGTCTCTTGCTTAGCATGTCGTAAAAGGCGACTAATGGTATACGGGGTTTTGGGTATGTGATTTTGTAGGCGATGAGCTAGCCACTTGTCACTACTTTTTCACAATTTTCCATCTAACTCAGCCCATTGTCCCATGTTGGTCTGGGACATAAAAAGAATGTGCCAACTGTAGTTCTTGCCTAGCATGTCGTAAAATACGACTTATGGAATATCGGGTTTTGGGTATATGATTGTGTAGGTGACAAGCTAGCCTCTTGTCACAACTTTTTTACAATTTTCCATCTAACCCAGACCAGTTTTGTTTTTGGCTGAATGTGGTTTAATGGGCATGCTGCCCCTTTGACTCTGCCTACCCCTTCGGGGATTATGGACGTGATATTATGTGTGTGTGTGTATGTACATGTATGCAACAGCGATTAAATATGTCTAATCTCACATCTACGGGTTACGCAGGAAGCTTCAAGCTATGAAGAGATTCTTATTCCTGCATCACACTAAGAAGATGACGAGAAACTCCTTAATTAAACTTCAAAATGATTTTCCTTAAAAGTTTACCGTCTTCTTACCCCCCTCTTATGATCTCTTCACCCCAAACTCACCCACAGATTGCGAAATAAAGTACATACATAAATTGAATACGTCCGTTTTTAATTTAACATTTTCCTGTAGTTACATGCGTTTGGAGTTCCTATTTTGCGCCTAAGTATTGCTACATCCTTTACACAACCGAGCCTTATATAAGCTCGACGGTCAATTTTAACCTGAAAAACTTTCAAACGTGTTTTACTCTTATTACTTGGTGATTTTAGAGGTTTCACCGCTCTTTTACTGACACGTGACTTGTCGGGAATCACTTTTTGTACTTGCAATCACTATTTATGCACGTATATAAACATTTATAACTAAATAGTTGAAAATAACTGTATTTGAAATGGTTTGTAAATAAAAGCCATATTCGATAAATACTTTACAAAATAAAAAGTAATAGTGTGTCTTAATTCGAAGTCATCGTCCAATTTTATTCGATTATTGCGAGCTTAAACTTACAAAGGCTTATTACGAAATAATGAAAAACGTTAACAACAGTTTTTAATCTAATATAACTAGATTCTCCAAATTAATTATGGTTGCAGCAGACTCCGACTAAAAACGGGACCGTGTTATATATATACTATCTAATAAAAATATTACAAAGCCGAAACAACATAAACAGTTTGTTTGTTGGACCGCGCTAATCAGAGAAACTACTGATCCGATTTGAAAAAAAAAATTTAGTGTTACATAGCCCATTTATCGAGGAAAGCATTTGTAACATTAACTATAAACGCGGGTAAAACCGCTAGCACAGCTTGTTATACTAAAGTATATAAGAAGTAAAAGACTAGTGGGGTTTTGTGGCGGCAGTTGAGCCATACAAGACATCATAGTATTGGTCGTGGTACCAACTACTTTCTGCTTAATTTTTTTGTTTTTAATTTTCCATGTAACCCCATTTTGTTTTTGGCTTAAGGCCATTAGAGGCTGTCTGCGCCTTTGAATCTGCCTACCCTTTCGAGGATTGTGGGCGTGCCGGTACGTGTAATAGTTCTGGATAAGGAAAGCTGATGTTTTGATAAAGGTTACATAATTATCTGAATGCGTAGGCTTACTGCGAATCATGATATTTTCTCTAACCACTGAGATATTTCAGCAATGATGTTTTCAAATTCTTATAAACAGTCAGCCTTGAATAATTCCATTTTTATTTTTACAATCTTAATATCTTTATAAAAGTGAACTATGTGACTGTGAGTCATATACTCTTAGGGTTAGATTAATATTTATCTATCGATTAAAATTATATGTGGTTTGATAAAAAAATACTTGTTTCTATGCAAGCGGGCTGTTGAAGATTGTAATGTTTGATTTCTGTATTGATAAATAAGCAAAATAACGACTGTAAAATACAGACAATTTATTTTGAGCTGAAACGCACGTTGTCAATTGGATTTTGATTGATTGCGGAATTGTTTTTTGTGCAACTGGTTAAATCGATCTAAAAAGAAGAATGTTTTCAATTTGATTTATATTAATTATATAGAGGCACGTGGATTTTATGATGGCTGCATTCAGTTTTCGTATTCTCATTTCAGGAATTTCTGGCGATGGAACAAGAGAGATACCATTAAATTCGTTTTTTTTTCAATCAATATCTGTTTTGTTAGGTCAAAATTTACAACGACATAATGACTGACTCCGAGACATGCCTACAATGAAATATCCTAGTCCTTTTAATATTATTACTAAAGTTACTCTGTAGTTGCTTAAGCAAGCAGACAACTGCTTGTCTTTCGTTTACGCCTAAATTACTAGGCCGAATAAGATGAATTTTGGTACGAAAAAGTTTAAGCCGTAAGAAAATACACAGGATACTTTTTATTCAGGATTGATCTTGCATGCACTATAATGGTAATACATATAACAGACCGAATCCCACATGGGAATAATCATCATTTTCAACATCCTAGCGTAGGGATCCGCTTAGACCATGAACCAGGATTTAGCGAGTCTGGTAATAACATTGAAGCGACTGCCGATCTGACCTTCGTAACTCTAAGATAAGGGAACCAGACAATTTTTGGGTCATGAATATGTTTATGGACACGAGCCATCAGTTCACTACCCCTGCGGCGCCGCAGTAAGCAACATTGTAACAAGTAAATCGATTAACAAGGGATATCCGTACTGCGCGTGATTGCACAACGCTATCGCGGATCACAGTATCACAGTACGATACTCGACGACAAGATTACTCACAGCGCCACGCGATTCGCTGAGACCGCGGGCGTGAGTATGGCGTGAATATTATGTAATAGGCTGTATTTAAAAGATAAACGTTTGAAAGGTTATTTTAAGATATATATATATCTGTAGAATGATTTTGGATATCGTACAATCGAAAGACGGGTTAGTTACGTATATACAATGTATAATATTGTATATACAGAGGACAGCATGTGTGTACAAATAAAAATGAAATAGTTCGTAATGTATAATAATGTAGTCTAAAATATAATTCCGTTAATAGTATTATTTACTACATATTACACATTATAAACAAATTGGTAGGTAATAAAAAATATATGCAAGAAGCTGATGTAAAATTCACACAAGGTAAAATGTATGAAATAGTTTTTCATACATTTTCCCTTCGCTTTTTTTAAATACGGGTTTTTAACAGGAATTTACCAGGGTCAATACTGTTAGTAATAACATTATTAATTCTGATTCTGATGTCCATAATACATGTTCTGATGATATTTGCTTTGGGATTCCATCATTATGTTGTCTGATATTTAATTATTAAACTCAGACTTGGATAAGTACATATGCCTGTATGTTATGTTTCATTAATTGTTTATCTCGTTATCATTAAGTTGTCTACATATATATCAAAGATATAATAAAATTATATTGTATACACAATATATTATTTAAATACATACATATATTTGTATAAAATTTTATATACATATATAAAATGCATTGTCCTGAATGACTGACGGATTAGCGCACAGCCTAAACCGCTAATCGAAGAAACCTGAAACTTGAAGGGGGTGTTCTTTGTATGACGTAGGCATTCGATAAGAAAGGATTTTCAGAAATTATACTCCAAAGGGGGGAAAGTATATATTGGACAACGTGATTCCTTGGTCCAATCTAGTTAAAATTTTAAATAATCATTCGTCGCAGGCATAACCTACTTTATTATAATTATATTCCAAGTGAGTAGCAACTAGTTTACTACAATGTCAGGAAATGTTACAATAGCCTATATTTTCTATAAATTAAGTACAATGGCGATACAATAGTATAATATATTGATTATATAATAGAAATACTCTGTTTATTGATTAAAATACAATAGCCTACCATAGGCTATTGTATGCATTTGTTACCATGTTCTTGGAGGCATCGAAGGTCGATTGGAATAAATAAATATAATAATACATTTCGCAGTAAATTACTCAAGATAAACGATAATATTGGCTTACCGCTAATACACAAGGAGTAGGTAAGTGTTACTTAACATTGAGTGGTTCGATGGCGCATTCGGTAGTGACCCTGCCTCATGCGCCAAGAGATGTGGGTTCGATCCCCACCCAGGACAAACATTCGTATGATGAATACTTGTGTTTGTTCCGTGTCTGGGTGTTAATATGCAATATTTTAGTATATATTTGTAATACCACTGTTGTTTCTGATATCCGTAACACAAGTGCTTAAGCTACTTACCTCGTAATCAGATCAATGTATGTGATGTAGTCTGATATATTTATGGTAACCCTATTATGATCTTCCTTGCGATACGTCGACGGGGTCCGCTTGGATAATGGTCCTGTGTTTATCAAGTATATGTATTTATAACACGCGATTAATTTGACCCTCAAAACCCTAAGAGAACTAGACAAATTGAATCATGGTGACACATTCATAGTTAACCAATACCTGAAGCATGAGGCATTAGATCAATAGTTAGGACACGCAACTTATGTGCTAGAATGAGATATTTTAGATCTCGGTTCAATTCTGACCATGGTCCATTAGTATTTTCTTTTATAATACGCATGTATACCACTTGGTCAACATTCAGGGGTAACATTGTGAAGAAACTTGCACATTTTAACAACTATGAATGTGTATCGAGAGGAAGGACACGTGACAAAGAGAGTGATGAGGATGGAGAGGAAGAGGAAGGCCAAATAAGAGATGGATGGATTGTATGAAAGATGATAGTCTGAATTTAAGCTTGATGACGGCTGACCGATACGTATGGAAGAGGAAGACATGCTGCGCCGACCCCAGATGAACTGGGAGAAGGGCAACAGGATGATGATGAATGTGTAATGTTTTCTCCTAGAGTTACTAAGGTCAGGTGGGCATCGCTTCAATGTAACAACCAGATTCGCTAAATCAAGGTCTATGTAAACGGAATAAGCACGGAATACATATAATGTTAAGATGACCCCGCTATGCAAAGAATATCTATGATGCTAGAAAGATGAACGAGCCCGCTGGCGGCTACTAATATGTCTAAGGCCCCTATCACACGGCGTATTTAAAACGCGCAGACGACGCGCGTTTCAGGAACGCGTATCGTCTGCGCCGTAGATGCCAATTTTTGCGTTTGTATAGATTTAAAAACGCGTATTCCGGTTTAAAATGGAACCTTTTGACACCAACCGTTTTATAACTAAATAAACAATCGTCCAGTTACATGGAATTCATTACTGCCGGAATATTCAAACAAAGTTTTCAGAAGAAATGCTTGGGATGAAGTGTGCTGAATTATTTATAACAATTATTTTTTTTTTATTATAAGCTACGAGCGACTACAGCGCTTCTGTATCGCTGTATCTGTGAATATACGCGCAGTAGACGCGCGTTTCACGATCAGCTTGTGTGCTTAGGTTACAAGGTTGCGTTCGAATCTCGTTTGAAGCGCGTATACGCGTGTCATCTGCGCGTCCACCTCGCGTTTAAAATACGCCGTGTGCTAGGGGTCTCAGAGACATGTGTCGTTTGTAGCATCCCCGTTGCGCAACAGTCACGTGCGGGTTGCCACGCGACGCGCGTCACGTTGCTCGCGATTGTTGCTCAATTAACAATACACAATCCGAAAAAGTTCCGCGCCCTTTTTGTTACGCAGAACAAAAGTTTGACCGAAATCTTGCGTTCGTTTAACAAGTGCGTCTTACGTTGGTCTGTTAACCCTTACTTGGGTATGGGGTCTGACAGACCTATTGTGATGGTTTGGAAATATTTTTCTTCATTTGATTCTTATATTGGTTAGTAACCAGCGGTAATTCAGTTCATAAAAATTACAAAGGTGTCAACTCTTAACCTTTTTTCGCGGCTGGGGTCAAACAGACCGAATATTTGTCTTCATCGGATTTTTTTAAACGTGAGTAAGTAAGCGTGGTTTAGTGGTAGAATTTTTTATGCTATGAGTGTAGGTTCAAATTCCAATATGTACCTGTGGCTAGAATTTCAAGGCTTTATCCAATTTTTTACATGTACACCTCGGCGATGAGGAAAATATTGTTAGGAAACCTACTCATTTGATATGATTGTGTAACCAAATCACCCAAGGGTAACAAAGGTCAAAGACACTCGCTTCATTGTAAAGTCTAGGCACGCTAAATCCAGTACTAAGAATAGAACTATTTACTACAAAGAATAAACCTTACCAATCAAATGTACCTATTACAGAACAGAAAAAACTATTAGAAGTGGCATGTCATAAAATTAGTATGAGAACCGATGAAGCCAAACTCACACAAATACGCCACTAATCACATACTACCCTACAGATAAGCAATAAGCAGGATTGGCCATTCTTATTTTAGTCAAAAATAGTTTATCTCATCAGAAAACATACCTTATTTTCTTTTGAAAAGCGGTTTAATTTACTATACCTCTAAAATTTTTTCTAGTTGTCAATAGGAGGCATCGTAATTTTTTTAAGCAATTATAACCCTTATACTAGCAGGAATAACGTGTAAATTTAGACCCATACCGTCTACGCGTGGTCTTGCATTACTACGCAAGATTGTGGCTGCATTGCCACGCCCACACTTACACTTCACATTTTTTATCTATGATATTTTAAAATACTTCATGAAATCTGTTTGTATTGGTAAATACCTAGATATTGCTATTCAAATATGTATGTTGTATTCAATCAAAACCAGGACTTAATGTAAGCATATGTTTCATACACAAAATATGGAAACTCCCAATTGGGTATAATATACGTACATACATTATCTTATACATGTACGACTGACAATTCGGATTCACGTGCCGATCTTCCAATTATAGTACAGGAGGTGTTATAAAAATGTATGCTCTTTATCAAAATGGAATTCGTCATTACAGCTGTGTGGTAGTGTCATTGGAAGCTCGCTAGATAGCTAGTTATTAATTGTGTTGCTATAAACCTGGGAAAATGCCCCAGTTTTAAAAATTATAGGTAAAATTAAAACGGTTAATTGGACCTTGGGTAAATAATATCTAAATCTTAATTCTGATATGAAAATCTATGTATTTATAAACATTGTTGGACGTGTGAAATGCGTTACGCGCCATCACTCCGCCCGGGGACGGAATTCCCAGGGCCTCGGAGTCGGAGGCCCTCTATATACCTAGTGGTATATCGGTATTGAGTCTATACCATTCGAAAATGGAGTTATTTACCCATTCGTTAGTAAATAAGGATGTGATTGTGTAGGCGACGAGCTAGCCAATTGTCCTTGCTTTTTCACAGTTTTACATCTGACCCAGCTTAGTAGTGTTTTTGGCTGAATGTGGTTAGGGGGGTAGCTGCCCCTTTGACTCTGCCCCTTCGGGATTGGCGTGATGTTATGTATCTATGTCGTTAGTTTTATATGGGCTCCCGTGCTATAGTAAAATAATACAATGACTGTAAAAAGGCTAGTTATGTGCATATCAAGAATTGTTTTCACGTGATCTCCACGAAGTTTTTGTTTTGTTTCTTCTGAATCCAATTAATGTAGGATAGACAGGTCTCGTGTTTTTGTGCGATAATTTCAGTTAGGTATTAAGTCTATTGTAATAAATAAATTCTTACTTATTAATTATATAGGCACATTATTAAAGGGGCACAAAAAATTGTGCCCCTTTAATAATGTCCTTCAGGGTTTTTCGAGCGAAAGAAAGCCCTGAAAGCCTAGAAAAGCTGATGGTAGTTGGTGCGGACCGCATTTCCCCGCGTCAAAAAAAAAATGTCGATGGAAGAAGGCCACGCGGTCGTTCACCCACCTGGTAAGACCTGGTAAAATTCCTTTCCGGCCTACCAATAATAAAGCGATAAAGACCGCATCAACACTTCAAGTAGACACGACCTTCAGCAATGAAGACAGACTAAGGAGAAGAACAATAAAGTCCTCCTAACCGATATCTTTCGCGGCGGCCAATCTTTGGAGGATGAGCCAGCAGGAGATATTATAGTGCACAAGTGTGTGCGCAAACACATAAGCTCTCTCTATTCCTTCACTCTCATAGTCCGGTCAAGACATGACATAAACTCTGCGAACAGAAGGTGCGTACCACAATTTTAGTGATAAACCTAACTTACTTCCATCGCGTCCTTGACCAAGAACGACACAGAAACGAAAAATCTACGTTGTTATCGAAAACAATTAATTAACAAAATCACGAACACAATAATTGCCGCCTCGAAACGTGACCGGTCTCGCGACAGGAACGTTTTGTACCGTTGGCGTTATTTGTATTGTATTATTGTGTTAATGATACATTGTTTATACATTGTTTTGTTTCCTCTAAGACGTAGTGGCACGTGAAAGTTTGTTTACGTTCGATTGGTAGCGGTCATGGGCGTACACAAGGGGGGGGGGGGCTAAGAGTTGCCACCCCGCCCCCCATGAAAAACGTCGACCTAGAAACGTCCTCCTAGACCTCGACGATGTAATCACGCTAGCCATGACGTCGGCTCAGCAGCTCGCGACACAGGCCAACACTTAGGCTAGGTCCTTATTCGCGTAACCGGCCCGGCCCGGTCGCTTCTATCCCCAAACCTATGTGCGTCTGCCTTCTCCCAGCAACGTCCTGAGCCGAGGTTCGAGCCCTGTAGGGGGCGCCAACAGGCTGTTGCCTAAATTTTTAGGGGTGAGAGCTTCCCGCACCCTCGTCAGCCCGGTAGGTAGTAAAGGCCGCCTTCGGCCAAATACCAATAGCACTCTCAAAAAAAAAATATAGAAACCCTCCCCTGGACCAAAAGTTGCGTACGCCCATAGGATAGGCAGAGAACCGAACGCCATATGGCATGATTGGCACGGTCATTACACCATCACTGTTTTTTTTAAATCATAATTCATACAAGCTTCATAGTGACATACTTAGATAATATATGGAATTTTAGAGCTTGAATTACAGCCACTGATTTATGAGTTTCTGATTGCGTAGGCGACGATCTAGCTAGATCTTCAATTTTCAATTCATCTCAATACTTTCACTTTTCCATCTAGCGTCACTTAATTTTATTTCTATCTAAAAGTGGTTTAAGGGGTTTGCTGCTCGAACTCTGCCTACTTCCAAGGATTGTAGGCGAGTTTGTATGTACTTACATACGTATGTAATGAAAACTTAGTGTACATTTCACAGCCTGACTGTACTTTCAATTACCAGCCCAGACTAAGCAGATTACCGCACTAGTCACGTGACTGTGAACACGTGCCGCCCTTGACCGTCACGTTTCCACGAGGGCTAGCTTCGGAATGTCCCCTCTATTTGTCGCGTTCTTGTTACACTGATTGGGGAGAATGGGATGGAATAGAAACATGGTTTGTGACACTGCTTGTTAATAGATTTGGATGGAATATTTACGAGCTGTTGAAAGGCCTTTCATAGATTCTGGATGTTATAGCATATAACGTGACCATACGTCCCGCTTTATAGTTGACTGACCCGTTATCCCTAGTAAGAGCAAAAATGTCCTGCTTTTGTAAACAGGCCCAACAGATTTATCTATTTAGCTACTTCTAGCATTATTAACAACCGCAACTTTGGGGAATTTCGAAAATCACCAGGTACTTGGGCGCCTTGGACCCCCCCCCCCCCCAGGGATTTATTTAATTTTATGAACGAAATTTTGAGAGCGTCCCGTTCTGACTCAAACTTAAAAATAAACGGTCAAGTTAAGCATACTATGTATAGCATACTTAATGAATAATTAGATAACAATTAAAATATAGAATGTATGTTACTTATGCTATTATTATCATATTTTGCATGCACATTGTTAGGGGTGCAGAAAAGAATGTAGGATCATCTTTATCCTAAAAAAAAAGATAAAAAGGAAGAAAATAATGAAGGATAGAAAATAATGTTAGTCGACTAAATAACTTTATAATAACCCGTATTGATAATAAAAAAAATAAACATTGATGCGAGCCAAGTCGTAGGCAGAAACTAGTGATAAAACGAGACCACGTTTACCCAATACTATGTTTTTCATATATTAAGAGATATCACAGTTTCCGTCAACAGATTATAAAATGATTTGCAACGAATGTGAATGAAATGCAACAATTAATTACACGTACAAAGTCAGTTTATTACAAAAACGTACAATTATTATCTAAGTTCCTATGTATGGACTACTTTGTACAAGTTTGTGTTAGTAAGAACCGCGTATTCTCTATTTGTATACATTATATACATAGACGGCTAAAATCATATGTACCCCTTCTTTTCTACCTGTTTATTTCTCTTTAAAGAATAATTTAAATATAACAAGCCAAAGAGGGTTAAAAAACTATACAAAATATAAAAACAAGAACGTATCCATATCTGAAATTAACTAACTTAACAGACTAGACAAGCTCGATGGCGCATTCGGAAGTGACCCTGCCCCATGGGCTAAGAGTTGTGGGTTCCATCCCCACCCAGGACAAATATTCGTATGATGACTACTTTTGTTTGTTCTGTGTCTGGGTGTTAATATTCAATATTTAAGTATATATTTGTGTTACCACTGTTGTTTCTGATATCCGTAACACAAGTGCTTAAGCTACTTACCTCGGCGTCAATGTTTGTGATGTAGTCTGATATTATATTATAACTAACTATTTAATTAAAATGTGAAATTAATTGTCCATTAAATAAACAACTTATGTCTAATACAAATTAATTATTATATATTTTAATCAAAGCATAGTAATTGTGATGTTATAGCCTCGTATGTTTCTCTGTTCGCACCCAAAGGACCCGATCAATCTATATTACAACGAATATCGATTGACATTGACTTTGTGACCAATTAGTGTCGCAGAGCGGTGCGATTAGTCGCCGACGGTCACGTGACCGGCGCACGCGGCGGCCTTGACCGTCAATGTCACGTTCCCGCGCCGATTGCAGAAAACTATTTCTCTATTAATAGCTAAGTGTGACTATGGGTTAAGTTATATGAAGGATTTTACTTTATGAGGTAGTTTTATCACGTCGTTATCTTGTAATCCTAGTATAAATTAATGAATACAAGCACAGATGGAACATTCCTGTGGTTTAGTCGATTTAATATTAGTTAATCTTAGTACTGAATAGACTATTATTTTGGGGGAAAAAGGGTAGGTACTCAAATCGTCTCGAGGTTTCCTGAAGTCAGACACAACCCGCTGATTTTCCTAGTTTCAGCGGGACGGTGTGTAACGCATTCCCCTGGGTTAACAATAAAGGTTATAAGTGGGATAGGTCTTGAAATTCCGAAAAATCATATCTTATACTTACTTACTATACCAATATACCTATAAATCTGAAGAGTTCGTTTGTTTGCTTGAACCCGCTAATCTCCGGAACTACTGGTCCGTTTTTTTTTTTTGACAGTTCATTTATCGAGTAAGGAGTATCGCTATAGGTTATAAATAACATTAACCATAAACGCGGGTGAAACCACGGGCACAGCTAGTTAACTTATATGGTAGTTCAGGAGTAGGTATCAAAATGTATGGATATTTTGATACTCCTGAACTACCATGGGGTTAAGTCAGATCTTTGCTTTTAACACTAAAGTTGCGCTATAAAAATATAATGATTATTTCCTTGTTGAGTGTGCAAATGATGAGTCCTTCCTTTTTAATATGTAGCGTCAGTTGCCTGAAATATAATGATAAATTGATTGACCCCTCATTTATCAAAATCCGCTTAGTAGTTTAGGTACTACAGTAAAACATAATTATACTTGTATAGACTGCTAAATTCAAATCCAATCAGAAGAATCGTTCATTGGCGCTATCGTGAATAATAAGTACGTTTAAATTACTTCCAAGACACGATTACATAGTCACAAATGAGTCTAATAAGAGCGTGTTAAAAAACCATTCAGTTAGCTCGTGCAGGCAACACGTGCTCCATAAACTGATAAGCAGAATGCAGTTAGAAATATGCTTCAGCGATTCACGGTATGAACGACCCCACGCGTTCGCCGTTCCGCCTCCGCCCCGTACCGTTTAAGGGTTAAAAATACGTACTGTTAAGAAAACACCGCCGGTCTGAAATCGGAGGAGCCATTGTATTGACACGTGACGCTCTTTACGTAAGGTTTGGCCAACGTGACCGTTTATACAATCCTCTGTCGTCATTGTAAGGTTTGATTATAAAAATATAATGTAAGAATTCTTAAATAACATTTAGGTTGAATTCAGTTTAAAAAGATTTTAACGTTGAAACACGTGTATTCTGGATGCCTTTTGTGTGTTTGTACGAATTCTGCAATGTTGCATTACAATGCAAATAATGGTGTGTATTATTACAATGATAAGCGATAAAATACAATTAATGTGTCGGTATGAGTCGTGATAGTTCAATGGCAAGGACACATGCCTCAAATTCCAGACACGTATATTTATTTAAATATATATATATATATATATATATATATATATATATATATATATCTACATAATAATAATTTGTCCAATGTTGGTCTGGGACTTGGCCCATATTGATCTGGGACAAAAAAAAATGTGCCAACTGTGGTTCTTGCCTAGCATGTCGTAAAAGGCGACTAATGGTTTTCGGGCTTTTGGGTATGTGTCCGAGTAGGCGACGAGCTAGCCACTTGTCAATACTAATTCAGAATTTTCCATCTAACCCAGCCTACCAGCCTTTTGTTTTTGGCTAAATGTGATTGAAGGGGCTTGCTACCCCTTTACTCTGCCTATTCCTTCGGGGATTATGTTATGTATGTATGTATGTAATTACTGATACATATATGTCTCATGTAGGTCAACACAGTTGGCACATTTTTTTAAGACCCAGACAAACATGGGATTTACGTAATTTTCTTCTCTAAATTTAGACTCGTTAAACCCTAGATCACGGTCTAAGTCATAATAGTCTAATCGTATGTTACACCTAAACAAATTCTTTAAATATTTGTAAATAAAGAAAAAATACAAACTCATGATGATATAATAAATATGAGAATGTTCATCATGACTCTTAATTATTATTTGGTAGGAACGAAGACATGTGGCTTATATAACAATAAATATTAAAATCGTGACATTATTGGAACATTGTAAAGTGTTGTCATTTTATCACGCTTAGATATAATAGTGTTACTTATAAATAGTTACATGTAGGTATATAAGCTTATTTAGACTAAGTAAATATAAAATATAAATAAATATCAGACAACATCACATACATTGATCTGACTCCGAGGTAAGTAGCTTAAGCACTTGTGTTACGGATATCAGAATCAATAGTGGTATTGCAAATGTGTACTTAAATATCAGATATTAACACCCAGACACAGAACAAATTCAAGTATTTATCACACGAATGGTTGTCCTGGGTGGGGATCGAACTCACAACGCTTGGCGCATGGGGCAGGGTCACTACCGAATGAGCCATTGAGCTAGTCAAAAGATAATTTTATCTTACTAATATTACCTATAAACGCGAAAGTTTCTATGGATGGATGGATGTGCGGATGTTTGTTACTCTTTCACGCAAAAAGTATTGCATAGATTTTAATGAAACTTTACAATGGTATAGCTTATACATTGAATAACACATAGGCTATGTTTCATCGATGTACCACGCGAGCAACGCCGCGGGCAGAAGCTAGAATGTTATAATTCGACATGTAAGTAATGTACGGATATAAGTAATCAACATTATTTTTTGGATTCTGTTGGTTTTGATAACCCAATCTTGATGCTCTCTTTGATGTAATATAACTTCTAAAAACGTGTTTGATTTTATTAGTTTCACTCGTCGAAAGCCGTCTGGAGTCTATTCTCTGAAGTCCATCCCCTGCCGTCATATCAATGGAGTCTATCTCTGAGTCCATCTCCTGGAGTCCATAGTCTGGGGAACATCCCCTGGCGTTACAGTTACTTTCCTAAAAGAGGCCGAAGTCAAATTGCCATAAATAAAAGGTAGATAAGTAGATCACACCGTTGAAGTCTACCTCATTAAGTTCATCCAGGGCCAGTCCAACTGTTGGAGTCTTAAGAGTCTTAATATCATATCGCCTATACCCTGTACTGCCAATTGACAGAAGTCGAGTCTGTCCTAAGCCAGATTGCCACAATCACCATAGGTGAGTGCTATCACCGACGCCAGCCCGGCTCACGTGCCGGGCCTCGAACGTGACCCCCCCGCCACCGGTCTCGTGTCGTTAATTGTCTGGGCTATAGATAGCACACGTTTCTGAATACAGTTGGCGGTTAGAATGTGATTACCTAACTGTTTACAGTCGAATTGAAGGCACTACCTATCTATATGGTAGCTAATGGAACATAGTTCCTAGATTATAGAAAATTGAGCATATTGTGGCTTAGTAGCTTAATGATATTATAAATAAATAACATCCAGATGTGCCTTAAGTGTTCACATTCGAATTCTCGAATTCTCGTCTTTTTTTTAAAGTCAGTAAACCTGTCAAATCTTGTGAACCAGTCACCATAGTAACTGTAATTTAACGTAGTATAAATACGTACTTATTCTTATTTTTTTTTTAATTTCAAGATGTACATTATGTACGTTCTTGCGTTAACAAATACCGGTCTGTATTTTAATTCAGTAAATAAAGTACGCTACGATTAAAATCTAGAAACAGAATTTAAAACGAAACGTGCTTTCCATCATAATGATATCAATAAATCCACATAATATCATGTAAGTGATATTATGATTGCCTTTTACACTTCAACCAGCCCGAGAACGCATTTACACGCACGGCAGTGTGCCCGCCTAAGTTCAAAGATAAAAATCTTTGAACTTAAGCGGGTGCACTCATAAAAAACACTTTTTGGTTCTCGACTACTTTGGGCTTTAAAAGTTCACTTTGTAAATGTTTTTATGGCACGTTAAAAAAAAATTTAAAGTTTCCTTAAAAATATATAAAACGTACCTAACTGAAATTCTTCTATGAGAGTTTCATTTTACCACTAGAACGTGATTATAGATGATTTATATTTTATATTGTGAATTGTCTTGTCTAATAAAAATAACCCTAAAATACTAACACATGTCAATAACAGGCTAAGTTGATCAATGTTGTTGTTGCGACCTAAAATCCATTATTATAACATTACATCACGCGCGTAATAAACAAAGGGGTAGGCAGAGTCAAATGGCAGCAAATCCCACATTCAGCCAAAAATAACTGCAAAACCCTTTAACTACGTTCAGCCAAAAATAAAACTGGGCCGAGTTATATGGAAAATTGTAAAAAAGTAGTGACAAGTGATTAGCTCATCACCTACATAATCACATACCCAAAACCCGATATACCATTAGTCGTCTTTCACGACGTGCTAGGCAAGGAACACAGTTAGCACATTTTTTCATAGTCCCAGACCAACATGGGACAATCTATTATTGTAATTACACAGAAATCTATAAACTGGTAAACTTAGATCGATTTAGAACGTGAATTTGTTTCACGGCTTGGCCTTTTTTTACAGTAATTTTCCTGGAGACATACTTACGTGAATTATCTCTAACTATAATGTAGGTTATAACATAATCGTTGATAACACGTTCACTGAAATGAACAATTATGTTAGCAACGTGAGTTTTGTAATCGTGAGATAACTAAATCAATACGTGACATTCTCTTTGATGCGATTAAAGGTGAAATGTAGGCCTTTAAGATAAATTTATTAGAATTCAATACAGTAACTAACTAACTAACTAACTAACTAACTTCCCTAGCGGGGTAGGCAGAGAGAACCGAACGCCATATGGCACGATCCTTACACACCACACTCGCCTCTTCAACATTCATAAATCCTTTTCATCCTTTCAATACAGTAAAAAAATAATAATTTAATCATAATTTTCCATCTAAGTGAGCTTAATTTTATTTTTGACTAGCTGACCCGGCGCAACGCCCGTAACGCCCCGTTCTCGGATTTTATTACCTATTTATATTTCGCGCCACTTTTTTTTTTCTTATATAAGAACCTGAATATAATCTCCACCTGATAATAACGAACACAACTAAAAAATAATTAGGGAAATCGGTTCAGCTGTTCTCGAGGTTTGCGCTTAGCAACACATTCGGCGATGCATTTTTATATTATAGATTAAAATTGGTTATAGGCGCTTATCCTCTTTGGACTCGGCATACCTTTTTTGGGGATTGAAAGCGTAATGGTGTGTATGTATGAAAACAAACAATCAAAAGTCAGGGGCGGACTGCGAACCTTGTGTGTTATAGATTGTCTTTACTTCGGACAGTATAGCAATGAATCCATTAACATCCCTTTCATAAATCTGATAATTAATTTAGGCAATAAAATTGAACATATCTAAATACAAACATAGATAATATCTACATAAACTGCTAAAATATAACCTTTGTCCCATGTTTTAGTAAATAAAATAAAAATAAAAAAAAGAAAAAAAAATACTCTAAAATTTTTAGCGAATAATTGTGTCATTCAAGTCTACTTATTTAAATTTTCAGTAAAAACATAATGATCGTCATTTTAGTTCAACCGCTTAAGCAAAATAGTAACTATTATTATAGAATAAACATAACAGACAATACCGCCTGTGTCATACATGCGGTATTGTCTGTTATGTTAATTATAATTAATGAAATGTATTTCTAATGTACATTATATAATATTGGCGTACTGCAATCCCTTCTGTAATCAACCCAGTCTTATATTTAAATTACCATCCATAAAATTACAATCGCGCCTGAATTACTGGCAGAGATACGCAGAGTCGAAGGCCCAATATGACAAGTAACTAACTTCTCGCCTACAAAATCAAAAACCCCCTACCCATAACCCATGCTAGGTAAGGAACACAGTTGGAAAAAATGTACATACGGCAGCACATCAAGCTATACATTTTTGTTGCGAAATTACAACGGAATAAGACTCCACAGTGTTTAGCCAAAAGTGCTGTTGTATGTAATTTTTTTCTGAATCCCAGACCAACAAGAAAGCCCTGAACATTATATTATATCATGTCAATACATTTACACAGTAAGCCAAAACACTTTTTTACTTATTTATCCAATTACAATCTTTACTTTTCTCAGACCAAGGTCAGGCGGATAAATAATTTTATTGTGACGTAAATCGGTAACTATAGAGACGATTAATATTCAAAAGCGTGGCTTGCTATCTTTATTAATGCAGACCTCTACATACCACAATAGGTTATTATCCTCAAAATTGTTTAGTCCGTAAGTTAGATGATAAGAAAATATTGAATACGTATTTTTTGCTTTATCTGATACTCGAAAAATTACAAAGATAGAGTGCTACAAAGATCTGAAATTTTGCGCTTTACGTCACTTGGACGTTAAAATTTTACACACCTAGTGACGTCAAGCGGTACTTTAAGAAGTGACCAGTGGATAGGTTGTTGCCCACACAATCACAAACCCAATACAACACGCAAAACAATTAGTCGTCAACACTATCTACACTATTATTATAAAGAGGAAAGATTTGAATGTATGTAGCGAATAAACTCAAAATCTACAGAACCGATTTAAAAAATTCTTTCACCATTAGAATAGTACATTATCCCTGATTAACATAGGCCATAGAATATTATTTAAAGTTAGGTAATGTTAGAAAATAAATGTCCACCCGTGCGAAGACGGGGCGGCCCGCTAGTCTTTTATAACTGGTTAAACGAGGAACACAATTGAAATATTTTTTAAGGCCCAGGCCAACATGGAACATTTAAACAGAAAAATTAAACACTTTACGGATAAGTCTAGAATCACCTTCGTTGCGACCTTCCATCTTTCTCTTTCCTTACAATCCAGCCTGGCATAAAACAGTCCACGAATTAAATTAATTACAAGTGTTACAACAATCCAGCAATCAAAATGAGGAAAACTATTCAATGCTATTACAATATGGATCGCGCTTCCTCGTAGCCTGTAATTCTATTGAAATGTGAACCGCTTGTCGCCAGATATCGCTAGTGTGGTGATCAGCGGTGATGTAGTAATTCGCACTTTATCGCAGTTGCATAACAATTGATCATGATAATGTATCTGTGGAATGTACAAATGTTGTATCTACGAGAAAATTATGATGCAGATATTAAACATCAAGAGCGATAATCTACTTAAACCACGTTTAGCTAAATATAAAATGTAAAATATTCAAGTTGATTTCTTACTTAAGAAATTTTTTTTTAGATTCCTCATACAAACTTCCATCCCTCTCTTAGATTAATTAGTTTAGCAGTTTAAGTGTAAAGAGGTAATACACTGACAGGCAGTACTTTCGCAATTATAATATTAGTTTGGATATTATATTTCTGCAAACGAATTTAATCCCGTTTTTATATTCCCGTATGATAATTTATCTTTGGCTTAAATATAAGCCAAATAAAGAGCAAAGCTGACTTTTATCTTTCGTCCCATGAAATTTACTGATTTTTCCGAAACAGGCAGACAGAATTACTTCCTCGTTTATAACACAAAATTTATTTTTCATAGAATTATGAAGGATTACAGTTTAAAAAGTTACAGCGCTATGATTAATAGTGTTTACTTCATTCTAGATCAAAACATGCAGCATAATATTCGCCTGTTTTGAACCCACATGTGTTACAACACCGTTGAATTTATTATTATTGCTTATTATCCTCCTAATTCGCCTTCAAAAGAACCAAAACAAATCCAAAGTTCTTCAAACCCGCGTAGGTGGGTGCCTACGTCAATGGAATTACGCTCGGAAAATCCCCACGATAAGGATGTAATCCTTGTAGTCCTGCCCCCTTGCACGGCATAATGGTGACGTCAAAGTTACATTAACTTTATGATGTCATAAATATTCCAACCAACCAGTAATTTATAAAAGTATTGCGTTATATGTTCTCGTTCGAATCGCGTTAGTTGAAGTAGCTTAGCGTGATTTGTGGGTGTTTGTGTCTAGTAGATGTACAGGCTATGAAAATGTTTTGAGTTCCGATTCCGTTAGCGGCAGATGTTTGTTGCTATAATAGTTTAGGTATACTCGAATCTTGGATGTTTAAAAAAGTGTTATTAATAATTTTCACGCATATTCCCTATTAAGTGAACCATAATTAACTCTGAATAGCCATTGTTTAAGCTTGCTATTACCATTGGAAATACCCCACGATAAGGATAAAGTCCATATTGTGGTCCTGCACCTCAGAGTCAGCAGGGCGAGATGATGACGACATTACATGAACCATCATCATACGACTTAACGAATCGATGACTTGCATAAATTTGAAAATGACTAGTATATCTGGAATATTACAATATATTCGTATTCTTAATGACGTCATAGTTTGTAAAAAGAGTAAAAGAAAATACAAATAAGTTGGGACATTACATTACATTCCAGAAACCTTTTTAAATCCAGACACAAAATCAAACTGGAGTAAGAAAATTTCCATTAAAAAAAAATACTATTTGGAATTAATAACATAGTATTATAGCATGGGTGTCCTGGGATGACGTTCCGAATTTAATTTATAACCAAAAAATGATTACGTTATGGGTAAGTTACCTACTTAAAGCAAGATTAGAATGAAAACTAATCGAAATGCGAAAAAGTTACAAAAAAAAATCAGGCTGATTTATTTTAGTAACTTCAAGCGTAACTCCAAATTAAATAATAAACGGAATTAAATTTAAACGGAATAAGGATTGATGCCAGACGGGGAGGATTATCAAAATAATACAGCGGAGACCACGGCGTACCATTAGAAATGTAATTTTGTAATATAAACTTTTTTTACAATACTTATGACTTACGCTATGACATCAACGCCTATACAGCCTTGCTGTGAACATTTTATTATGCATTCCAAATATTATACCGTGTCTGGCAATAAACAAAAAGAGGTTTTACTTATTTTACAATAATGCTTTTACTTGACTTATTTTATAACTGAACAGGAATCTTAAAAAAAATAATAATTGAAGTTTTCCCTTTACAGGCGTTCACAAAATGTTGTTAGTAGGTAATACCCACGGTACAATACCTATAACGGAACATGCTGATAATTAAACTGAAATTAAATCCTCTTTTAATATGAAGAAGTCAGTGTTTCATTGTTCATACATCATATAATACTGACTGTGTTCGTCATGAAAGTGTGGTGAGTAGGCGTAACAGGTGACGTCTAATATTGACCACTTCATTTTAATTTCTGGCGTAGATTCCCAGGACATTTTGAGGATAAAATGCCCGTTTCCTTCGATAGAAAATACCACATTGATGACAGTGTTTAAAACGGTCTCGTGATTCATTTTTGTAATGAATCGAAAGTATGAGACATCTATTTTGTGTATAATGAAGAGTTCAACATTGGGATATAAGGATATATTGACGTCGACAAATTTAATTAACAATATAGTCGACAAAGAAAATAGCACATTAGAAAATGAATTCTTCCTTACTTGTAGAAGGGGGGGGGGGGGGGGGGGGTGTTTGGATAAATGTCCATGTTCATCAATTTGCCCTAGCGGGATTCGAACCTGCGACCCTTGGTTCCGTGGCCAAGGTCTCTGACCAGTCGACCAACGGGCCAGTTAATATCTATTTTCGTGGTATAAATAATATTGCGTATCAATCATACTTATTTGTAAGTATTATGCATGTTTCAGCGTATGGACGTCCCTAGTGCAATACAATATAGGTATCTATTTCAGGCCATCTTGGCACATGGCCGGCTCACGTGCAAGAACTGATTATAACGCAATTACAAAACGTTTCAGTGTGTCTATTACTCATGTAAACAAACAAATTGCAATGATTAATATCGATGATGAAATAATATGTCAAACGTTACATAAAATTTTTGCTGCCTAATTTTTGTTTGAAATCAGGGCAGAATTGTAGCACATTGAAACACACGTCAAGAATTTCTGTATATAATGATTGGCACTAGTGGTAGGTGGTAGCTCAATGGTAAGGACACGCGCCTCTTAACCGAGGAGTGCGGGTTCAAACCCCGGCATGTACCTCTAGATTTTAAAAAATCTATGTACATATTTATACCACTAGCTCGACGGTGAGGGAAAACATCGTGATGAAACCTACAAATTCAAACAACTTTGAATTTGTAACCATGATCCAAAAATTGTCTGGTTCCCCTATCTTAGGGTTACGAAGGTCAGATCGGCAGTCGCTTCAATGTAATTACCAGACTTGCTAAATCCTAGATCATGGTCTAAGCAGACCCTGTCTAAGCACGGGACATAACGCTAGGAAGATGACTATTTCCATTCACTTTGAATACATGTTTATCTGGAATCCTATTTCCTATTGATATTAAAAATGTATTAGTTTGTTCGCATGTGTTATTTATTAATTGGAAAGCGAAATTTATTGCCTTTTTGCAGTCAATTTCTCAAACGAACATTGTAAAAAAAATATACACAGTCAGAAGTACAAAAAAGGTAAGGGGTATTTCTCACAAAAAGTACCCGCAGGATACATTATTAACTTATAGATGAGTATAAAAACTCTTAAATAACTAAACTTCACGCCACTTCCCTAGCGGGTAGGCAGAGAGAACCGAACGCCATATGGCACGATCCTTATACCACAGTAAATACAGAAGAAGAAAGAAAGAAAGAAAGAAAAAAATGTTTATTCAGTACATGTAAATAGATACATTTCAAACAAACAAAGGAATTGTCATATACATGCTGAAAAGGCCACCACTCAGCTTATGTCGTGACATCAGGGATGCCATGACGCTGGTATTATTCTGTGGCACCAGTGTGAGAGAGACGCGGCAGAAGAAGTATTTACTGTGCTTATACCCCTCACTCGCCTCTTAAACAAATAAAAACTCGAATTGATAAATTCCACATGTACATTCATGCAGTAAAGCCTCTTGTAAAATCTCGTGATGTCTAAATTAAAATTCACCTGGATAATTGTAAAATTATGGTAATAAAGGCCGCATTGTAGCCTAGCATTGGTGACAACATGGATGAGCCAGCCCAAACTGATGAACTGGTACAGAAGGTCAACGTAAAGTCTCAGTGTTTTAATTATTATTAATTAAAACAATGACACTATTATTACTAACTTACCGAACAAAATATAGTACGACTACTATATTTTGTTCGGTAAGTTAGTAATTTCGATGTCCAACCAACCGCAAGGTTCGGAACACGCTCCTATTACCTCAAGTGTTCCTGATCTATCAAGACATCCGCAGAAAACCAGCGTCGTGGTACGCCCAGCGCCACCGCGACATATACTAAGCGGAGACAGTGGCGTAGCTAGGTGACAAAGGGCCCTGGGGAAAAAAAGAAACTAGGGCCCATGGGGTACGCAGCTTTGGGTACAGGCCCCCCCTACTGCAAGGAGGGTACTAACCTTTTTCTTCTTACGTTAGACAGATTCAAATCAACCTCAAATGAAGAGGTGTGCTTATCAGGTTTTAGCCCCCCCCCCCCCCCCCCCAAGCTAAGGGCCCCGGGACACTGCCGCGCCTTGCCCCTGGGTAGCTACGCCACTGAAATCTTTTAGTTACCACATAGTTTTTACTTTTTTTACAATGTTATGTATTATGCATGTAAGTACCTAATGAACATTTTTCTTAATTTCTTTTTCTTTTGGTGTTTCAAACTACTATAGGCTATCTGCTTGCCTTGACTGTACCATCAGGCTTAATTAATAGCAGCAGTAATATGTATAAATAAATATAAATATAAATATCAGACGACATCACATACATTGATCTGACTCTGAGGTAAGTAGCTTAAGCACTTGTGTTACGGATATCAGAAACAACAGTGGCATTACAAATATATATTTAAATATTGGAAATTAACACCCAGACACAGAACAAATACAAGCATTCATCACATGAATGTTTGCCCTGGGTGGGGATGGAACCCACAACTCTTGGCGCATGGGACAGGGTCACTACCGAATGCGCCCTTCGACAGTCTAAATCAGACAAGTGACATTATAAGACTATAGACTTCGTACAATAAATGACCAACGTATGAAGGAGCTTGTATCATCGCACTATATAATATACGACATCAAGATTCAGCATTATACTGTGCTATACTCCGTATCAACGTCAAAGTTACTAAACCACTCCACTTACAATCAGCAGCATGAATATTAACGCTATTAACAAAACAATCGTTTGACGCAAAACGGATCGTCAGATGGCGATTATCTAATTGCAATGTCAACTCGTTGCATAAAGTGTCAGGGCTGACAGATGGAGAAAAGACATGTCAGAAGGACCATGTTCGCATGCGACTTAAAGTAACAATTGCATGTCGTAAAAGGCGACTAATCGTATATTCGATATTGGATTAGTTATCTGTTCTCTCTGCCTACCCCGTTAGGGAAGTGTCGAAGTTTTGCAAGTAGAGTTATGAAGGCGACGGGATAGGCACTTTAGTCTTCTTATACAGAACATGTAATTCTTTTTTATAAATTATGGAAAAAAAATTAGGCTGATAGCTATTCAATTCAATTCAGTTCAATTCAATTCAAAACTTCTTTATTTATATTCAAAAAACAATTATAAATAGTATAAATAGTATTGGAGCGGTGGTAGCTCAATGGTAAGGACACGCGCCTCTTAACCGAGGAGTGCGGGTTCAAACCCGGGCACGTACCTCTGGATTTTTCAAGTCTATGTACGTATTTATACCACTAGCTCGACGGTGAGGGAAAACATCGTGATGAAACCTACAAATTTAAACAACTTTGGATTTGTAACCATGATCCAAAAATTGTCTGGTTCCCCTATCTTAGGGTTACGAAGGTCAGACCGGCAGTCGCTTCAATGTAATAACCAGACTCGCTAAATCCTGGATCATGGTCTAAGCGGACCCCGTCTAAACACGGGACATAACGCTAGGAAGATGATGAAATAGTATAAATAGTATAGTAGTAGTCAATATAAATGTACAGAAAAAAAAATTACCACCCGTTTGGAAGGTAGACTCTATCGAGAAGAAACCGGCAAGATTATCGCTAGTATCCAAGAAGATTCTACTTAATATACATCACTATTTAACCAACCAAAAAATGTAATTTTCATTTGTATAAGTAGATCTAGATCACCTAAATCTATTGACAAGTTAAAAGCTTACTATGATATAAAATGAATAGGTCTGCCGAGCTCTGGCAAGTTTCATTTTATAACAAAAACACGCATGCACTTTTTAAATTCACACTAACACACTAATTTGCCAATTTGAAACTAAGCATATGTGCCGGTGCTATGGATGTAAGACAACGGATCGACATACTTAAATAACTTTATTAATTGAGACTCGGATTTAAATGTTCGAGTCTGTTATTTTTTTGGATTTAGCTAAATTCAAACCTGCGATCTTTATTTTTGTGCAGCGTCTTTAACAAGTAGCGCGGCTCGTATTAAAATAACGAATTTAATAAACTTCTATTTTAACTAATTATCAAACTAAACTCTTTCAAGACTTTGACTTTTAATTAGGTGAATTTTCTTTATTCTTCTTATTTTTTCATTCAATCATTCACGAGTTACTTTTCTTTTATTATTTTTTATTTATTTATATATATACTTTCACCGATGTACTGTACCTTTGACTACCCCTTTGGGGATTGCGGGCGTGATGATAATTATGTATTGTATGTATGTAGTCACGCGAAAGGGAATTAACTTTTTATACTTTTTAAACAATGTCATGTATATGTGTATGTCACAGCCCTACTGAGTGCACGGGCCGCGCATGAGCACGTGTCGGATCACGTTGCCGGTCTCGTGGCTGCGCGGGCGCACGCCGCAGGGCTGCAAACAACCGCTGTTTACTGGAACCTTTTGTAAACTGCATGCTTTGTTGCCTAACGGTTTATGAGTGTTTCATTGGCTGAGTGATGATAGTGATTGGAATTGCACGTGGTACTGTATGTTAGAGGTGGTAGCTCAGTGCTAAGGATACGCCTCAGATGCGACGGGGTGCGGGTTCAAACTCAGCTCGTACCTATGGAATTTTCAAATCTACGTATGTATTTTATTTTTATTATACCACTTTCTCGGCGGTGAAGGAAAAAATTGTGATGAAATCTGCACATTTAAACATGTATGCATCTAGATCCTGGATCATGGTCTAGGGTGACCCCGACTAAGCACGGGATAACGCTAGAAAGATGATGATACTGCCAGTATACTGAGTACGGTTGAAATCGAAAGCAAGCTGCAATTTATCATACGATACTGAATTTAAAAATTAAGTATGATTAGTGAAATATTTTAAATTGATAGATGTTTTTTTATCGATCTAATTATTACGAATTTGCAGCTTAATCATGAGGGATTCAATTAGGGTGTGTGTTAATTTTTAGGGTGTGTTTCTCCGACATTATTTTATTTCATAAGTTAATAGTATTTTTATGTAAATTTCACATTTTTAGGATATATTTTCTTTATAATATTGTAAATGTTTTAGTTATACTAAGTTGTGCATACCTATAATTTAATATATATAATACCTCTCTCCTAAAATGTTGTAGCAAAAACCACTTTATGTATTTAGTTGGCAAGCTTTATTAAATAATAAATAAATTAGTCTGGTTTTGTCTGTTTAAGATATGAAAATTATAATTGGCTGTTGCTTCAAGGAAATAACTTGATAATCCTAGGAATATGGATATAGAACATAGAACATTGTACCTATAGTCCTTATAGTAGTACCTACACCCAAATAAAGAACATAAATATTATTATTATTATTATGTCTCTCGGCACAATCACGGGACAAGCCCGGGCCTTTGAGGCTTGCATGGGGACATGGGTCCAACATGTAGAGGCCTTTTGAGAGTTCGATCTAAATGTGTGATGGAACACCGGCCGGGTGTTGCCCTTAGTTGCAGTATAAAACATACACTCAAAGGCGACATCCGGCTGATGCAGGACTATTGCGAAAAAGGGAAACTAAAAACCGGGGCTATGGAGGGAGGTTCTACTATGGACAGGAAATTGGGCTATGGAGTGAGATACCGGACATCTGCCTCGAAAATTTCTCACAAATATATTAAGTTGGCAGACGGTGACTCGCCGCTTGTTAATCCAAATTGTGGGCCCCCCAACTAGCTGCCATACGGGCGGCAAGGGGGCAACACTAGAAAGCAGCTAAGGTTGTGGAGAGGTGAGACTGCGGGGCGCAAGATCCTTATACAGTCAAGTGCCCCCGGCGTTATGACATTTTACACTTCCAACCTGGAGCATAGGTTCCGCTCTTGCGAATCCACTCTGGCCGGCCGGTCAAGTCAAGCGCAGAGGCGGGGGGTGTGTAACTGTCTGTTAATGTGTGTATCGCGCATGTCTGTATGGTCCCCCTGGAGGTAGGGTCCGTGGTGTCGCCACCCACCAACGGCTCGCCACAAGCCGCCCTGCGGAGACTGACTGCACTGACGGGAGTTGTTGCTCTTCATGGTGCGAAGCTCACCAACTCTCGCCAGCGGGCGATGGGGGCGTCACGTCCCTACGCCTTTATTATTATTATAACATAACATCACGCCCATAATCCCCGAAGTAGACAGAGTCTAAGAGGCAGTTTTATAATATTGGCATAGTTATAGACATACATATAATCGCACCCAGCTTTTTAGTGACAAACCTTTGGTCATAATTATCATTTACACATTTATAAACATCCTTTATTTGTCCCATGTTGCTCTGGGACTTAATAAGAATGTGCCAACTGTGGCTCTTGCCTAACATGTCGTAGAAGACGACTAATGGTGTATCGGGTTTTGGTTATGTGATTGTGTGGGCGACAGGCCAGCCACTTGTAACCGCTTTTTCACAATTTTCCATCTGACCCAGCGCAGTTTTATTTTTGGCTCAATGTGGTTAAAGGGGCCTGTTGCCCCTTTGACTCTGCCTACCCCTTCGGGTATTATCGACTGGCCCGTTGGTCGAGTGGTCAGAGACCCTGGCCACGAAACCAAGGGTCGCGGGTTCGAATCCCGCTAGGGGCAAATGTTTCGTGTGATGAACATGGACATTTGTACTAGAGTCATGGATGTTTATAAACGTATTTAAGTATGTCTATCCGTTCACCTAGTATCCATAGCACAAGCATCAGCTTAGTTTGGAACTAGGGAATTGGTGTGTCAGTCTGAAAGATTTATTTAATTATTTATGTTATGTTATTACTCTATATATAGGCTATTTAACATTAACCATAAACGCGGGTGAAACCACGGTCGCAGCTAGTATTTAATCAAGTTGTCATGGCACCGTGTGTGGTTTCACTCCGCCGAAATATATGAAGTAAATTTATTCGAAGTAGGTAAACATTAAAATAACAATTACTTTAATTACTTTGTTATTTAAAAGTTAGCATGAATTTGTAATGACGTCTTTGTTATGTCATTCAAACAACTTATAAATGATGGGTTAGTTTTAAATCTATACCTAGTATACGCTACGCGAGCCTTCCCATTGAGAAGTCATCTTATGTATTAACTAGCTTAAGCCCGCGGCTTTGCTCGCGTGGTACGTCTATAAAACATAGCCTATATGTTATTCGGGTGTATAAGCTATATATATATATTATTGTAAAGTTTTATTAAAATCCATTCAGTAGTTTTTGCGTGAGATAGTAACAAACATACTTACAAACTTTCGCGTTTATAATATTAGTAGGGATGTTGAATTGTGAATTTGTGAATTTGTTGCCTGCTTGGTATTCGATCTGTCACAGATATGTTATCATGGGTCTAACTGGATTTTTCAATTTTTTATTGGAATGTGTAATGATGTCAAATGTCTATGTTATTCCAGATATTAATATGTGTATTATTTAGATCTATTTAATTGTTCTGGCCGGATTGAGTACTCGACTCTAAAATTCGCATTTAGTAGTAAGAAACTTTAATAATTAGCTGAAAGCATAGGTTCCCAACCTTTTGGATTACCGCCCTTATAAGAAGAAACATCCAACGCATCCCTTTATTTTATATCTGTATATTATTACTATCAAATAGAGGAACGTATTTTATTACGTTAAATTACTAATTAGGTAGTACATCGCGATCGTTCCCTTTACTGTCATAATGCCCAAATTTGCCTTTTGTGCCGGCTATCGCCCCCTCTAAAATCTCCAGTGCCGGGTAGTAGCGCCCCGTTGGGCGGTACCGTCCCCTTTGGGAACCTATGGCTTAAAGTATGATAATTTGTTAAGTTTCTGTGGATGTAAAATTATATCATCTTCCTAGCGTTATGTCCCGTGTTTAGACGAGGTCCGCTGAGACCATGATCCAGGATTTAGCGAGTCCGGTAATTAAATTGAAGCGACTGCCGGTCTGACCTTCGTAACCCTAAGATAGGGGAACCAGACAATTTTTGGATCATGGTTACAAATCCAAAGTTATTTGTATTTGCAGGTTTCATCACAATGTTTTCCTTCACCGTCGAGCTAGTGGTATAAATACGTACATAGACTTGATAAATCTAGAGTTACGTGTCCGGGTTTGAACCCGCACTCCTCGGTTAAGAGGCGCGGGTCCTTACCATTGAGCTACCACCGCACCGTGGATGTAAAATAATAAATTAATTAAATTCTACTAAAGGATTGTAGGAAAGAACTTAAAAGTCTTTAAAATAATTTCATATTGAATACTTTTTTGGATATTAATATTACATTACAATTGACAATAAATAAAAAAAGCCGTTTCAAACAAGAAGTGTGAATTGTCTTAACAGGTTTATTTTTGGCTAAAATTAGTAAAAGGAGCTTGCTGCTTTTGAACTCTTTCTACTCAGTGGCGGATTTACGGTCTTGGCCGCCCTAGGCCCCAGGCCATATAGTAAATACCAGCCGCCTCTTCTCAGTACTAAAGCATCATCAGTTATTTTTTTATCACGATTGGCCGCCTCTAATATCTGGCCACCCTAGGCCCGGGCCTACTGGGCCTTGGCGTAAATCCGCCACTGTTTCTATTCCTTAGGGGTTGCGCATAATATAATGCATGCATCAATTTTTTGGTCACCTGCCTTCATCTCTCATTCAAATTCATGCTCATCCTCGTAGTCACGTGTCTTATCTAGAAAATCTAACATAGTTTCAGTATATCTTAATACTAACTATTACAGTAGAAACCTCGCATGTATTCAATGCCAATGTTGTGGATTAATTACGTAGTTGAAACGATCAGTGCCAACGCCGAACACGGGCGTTGCATAATGCCTAATTAGTTGGCTATCATTAGGCGACTTAAATAGATTAACACGTGTGTATCATCGTAGATGTAGAATTGTTTGTTAATATTTGTATATATTAGAATGATTACAGGCGAGTCGGAAATTGTGATGAAAGATACATTCATTTTCATTTGATGCATATATACAATTGATTTGATTGCAATATATACTACAATATATTATTCTAGTATTCATAAAGATTCTTCATTACATGTTCTGTTCTTAGTCCGGGGTATACATAGACCGCGATCTTCAATTTAGCCAGTTTGGATATTATATTGGAATGATTTTAGATAAACCACCCAAATTTTATTAAAGTTACACGTTCATAGTTAATTAAATGTGCAAATTTCGTCTTCATTTTCAATTGAGGTCTAGCAAAGGAACAGAGTAATTAATTTTATTTTTGGCTTTGACTCTGCCTACCTCTCCGGGGACTACGGGCGTGATGTATTTTTGTATAATTATATGTAATTGCATCCTCTATCTATTGCGAAGTCATATTCTTGCCAACCTTTAATATCCTGATGATGCGAGTTCCGTTTGTTTCATAAAGTTATTCATCTTGCCCGACATTACGTCATCAACCCACATCACAGGTTGACAACCAGCACTTCTTTTATTCATGCATTTTGCAAATGTTATTTAACTGTAAACGTTTATATATACGGTGATTCGGACATGTGGTGAGAACGGATGACGAGATTGACTAAATAGATATACAATGCAAAAGTGGAAGGATGTAGGAGCCGCGGAAGGCCCAGGCTCACCTACCACGATTTACCTTTTAAGATCCTAGGAAACCTTGGCAGTATTCCAATTCTTAACCACAAAACTGAAACTGACAGTGACATAGATCGATATATCTACAATTACATTAGTAGTTGAACTACATTAGTAATTGTAGATATATTAAGTAAGTAATATTAATATATTAAGTGGCAATTTGTATGTTTTTGTATGTTTGTAACAAATAAACTTAAAAACTACTGAAGGCTTCTGGATGAAATTAGGCACAGATATCAATTATACACTGGAATAGCACATAGGCTATGTTTTATTGATGTACCACGCGAGCGAAGCTGGGGGCAGTATCTAGTCTATGATTATCACATATTACTTATCCCACATACATTATTTAGTCGGCTCACGATCGAATCTGATGTCACGATATTATTGACGATTCATTAAGTTGTATTTAACGCACTTCCGATACTTTTAAGGGCATCTGTTATGTGCGCTAACTTCTAAGCGCAGAGGAAAATGGTCACGGTCGCTCTCATGGGGAGGTCACAGTATGACCTGCATTGCGATGTGAGGTGATTCCTCTTGGTGACAGTATGACGAGAGTAGAGGTAATGTTTATACACACACACACACACACATAACATCGCCTATAATCCCCGAAGGGGTGGGCAGAGTCAAAGGGATAGCAGGCCCCTTTAACCACATTCAGACAAAAATAAAACTGGGCTGGGTTAGAAGGAAAACTGTGAAAAAGTAGTGAGAAGTGGCTCGCTTGTCGCCTACACAATCACATACCCAAAACCCGATATACCATTAGTCGCCTTTTACGACATGCTAGGCAAGAAATACAGTTGGCAAATTCTTTTTAAGTACCAGACCAACACGGGACAGAATGTTTGTAATATTTATAGTATAAGTATATCAATGGTTTCTGGCGCTATGGCATTAATGTCAGCAATCCCTGAAGGGTAAGCAGTGTCCAAGTTAATTCAACCAATTTTCGGCATTAAAAGAATTTGATTTGGCAGACAAGTATCGAAAATAAGTGACAAGTAGCTAGCTCATCGTCCACACCATCAAAGTCAAAGTCAAAGTCAAAGTCAACGTCAAAGTCAAAGTCAAAGTCTTTATTTATATAGGTTTGAAACAAATGTTTTTGAAACAAACCCTTATAAATCGTCACTGGCCAAGACCAACATGTTGAACCACGCTGAATTGTTCAGACCTAAAAAAATCCTAGCTCAAAGTATGTAGAACTAAAAAAAAATTAAGGTAATTTATTGAATACATTCTAATTCTGTGTCCATTATTAGTATTTACTCATAAATGAGATAAATGTTGGAAATATTTGTAAAATACAAATAAATATTTCTTTACGTCAACCATGGACGATTTACAGAACATTGGGTCTTCAGTCAGGTTCTTCAGCTCTAACTCTAGTCTCTATGCAGAAGCTGTTCAGAGCCACTAAAACTTAATAGTGACCTAAGATTTGCAGCTTGTATGGTCTAGAACAAAATAATCGGACTGCATTAATCCGAACCGCGGCCAAATGCCACATTATAAGGTCACGGTGACCAGCCGAACTTGAGCTTATTGCATAATGGCCGATTGATTGGCACGCGTAAACTACACACGTGTTCATACCAGAATGTGAGATGGGGAATGCTAACTGTTTTATTTATTCGTGTTCAACGAAACTTGATATCGCACGTGGCTGAATGGGATGGGAATGGCGAATAATATTGTTTTTAAGTAAATGTAGGTCTTACAGTAATTCTAGTATTTTCTTTGTGGAATTTGCGATCGAGTAGTTTGATATCGTGTTCGTACACTTAACATTTAGTAGGTTAAGTTTGAGTTAACCAAACCAAAACAAAATAAGATGGACATTTTTGAAAAAGTTGTGACAAGTGGCTCGTCGCATAAACTATAAAAATGTTTCTTAAATCATACATTTTTATACTCACTTATGTCAACGGATCCACCCGCGTGGAATTGGTACTATTAGAGAAAGATATCGTGTCTCATTGGATCTGTCATCTATACTTATAATAAATCTGTAGAGAGGTCAATTCTGTACATGAAATATATTTTCAAAATAACTATCAGGGGGTGATTAGTGATCGATACTGATGTCAAAAATTCAATCAGTAAAAATTTTGTCTGTCTGTCTGTCTGTATGTTCCTTATAGAAACAAAAACTACTCGACGGATTTTAACGAAACTTGGTACAATTATTCTTTATACTCCTGGACAGGTTATAGTATACTTTTTATCACGCTACAATCAATAGGAGCAGAGTAGTGAAGGGAAATGTTGGGAAAACGGGAGAAGTTAGTCCATTTTTTAAGCTTCCGTCGCGTGTGCAGCCTTAATGGTTAAAGTTACATAGAAATCATGTATGACGGAAATAGTCTTTATAATATGAATCATAAACGCGGGTGACACCGCTGGCACAGCTAGTTTCTAATATTAATGTAGTAAGTAGTTTAGGTACGAAATATAACAGACAGTCGAACTTACTACCGCGTTTATAATATTAATAAGAATAGCAGATCTTGGTAACAATTGCATTTACCTAATCCCGTTTAAACTGTATTACGTATTGTCTGTATAAGCTCTAACCTTTGACCTCAAGCCTCACTTGTGAGGCAGCAGGCGCGAGCTCCAAGGTCTATTCAGCTCACAGCTCCGGAAGAGTGCGAAGGTCGCTCGGAATGTCAGACGTTTCGACGTCGCTTTTACCTGGTTTCGCTTGATGGGACTATATCGATAACAGGTAGTAGGCGCGTTTGACTTTCATAGAATAATAATGTGACTTAACAACGTTGCAGCCCTGGCTTCGCTCGTTTTAAATTCAGTTGACCTATACAAGCTCGATGCCCCATGCGCCAAGAGTTGTGGGTTCGATCCCCACCCAGGAGAAACATTCGTGTGAAGAATACTTGTGTTTGTTCTGTGTGGTGTTAATATCTAATATTTAAGTATATATTTGCAATACCACTGCTGTTTCTGATATCCGTAACACAAGTGCTTAAGCTACTTACTTCGGAGTCAGATCAATGTATGTGACGTCGTTGAATATTTATTTAGTTATTTATATATCTGTCTACCCGTCTATCTATGTCTATCCGTTCACCTAGTATCTATAGCACAAGCATGCCTAATTTGGAACTAGGGAATTTTACTATAGGTATTTTAACACAAACATAACATCACGCCCATTATCCCCGACGGGGTAGGCAGAGTCGAAGGGGCAGCAAGCCCCTTCAACCACATTCAGCCAAAAATAAAGCCAGGCTGGGTCAGATGGACAATTGTGAAAAAGCAGTGACAAGCGGCTAACCTGTCGCCTACACAATCACAAACCCAAAACCCGATATACCATTAGTCGCCTTTTACGACTTGCTAGGCAAGAACCACAGTTGGCATATTCTTTTTAAGTCCCAGACCAACATGGGACAGTGGGCTGGGTTGGATGGAAAGCTGTGAAAAAGAGTGACAAGTGGCTAGCTCGTCGCCTACTCAGTCACATACCCAAAAGCCCGTAAACCATTAGTCGCCTCTTACGACATGCTAGGCAAGAACCACAGTTTCAGAATGGGCCAAGTCCCAGACCAACATGGGACGAAGGTATTTTATTCATCCTATATATTTGGGATTTTAGTTTGTTACAGAGATTTTCATACGTTTCTCTTGATCTGTAACCCTCTCTTATTTCCTTCAGGTTACCTATATCTCATGAATCTCAACACCAAGTACTTACTCAGATACTTTATTATTGCATTTAAAATGAAACAAATAATTTATGAGCTCATGACTATTATTTTTAGGGTTATGATTTTACCAGTTTATATGTCAATTAATTCGTTGTTAAGGTTTAAGTTACATCAAGGTTACTTATCTGACTTTAGGATAAAAGCAGCCAATTTCCACAACGCGATCTTATCAAGTAAGCAAGTGTTAGTTTTGAAATCTATGCACAAAATAACAATTGAGTTTATTTGTAGATTCTATTCAGGTTTGCTACATTTCTGAGGCTTCCAAATTATGCTTAACAGATAAATTGGATTAGGGTTTTAAATATTACGTTGTTGATGTGTTATGCAACACATTTACCAGCAGAATTTTTGCTTGAAAAACAAACATTGGTATTCTATTACACTTATCGTTCATTAATGTGTTTACGTTAAATTTAGTAAGATCGAAAACAACTTAATGTTTGTCTATAATTGTTAGAAAAAATTGGATGTGACAATTCGTGACGTAAATAGCAAAGAAATGACTTTTGAATGTAAGGTAGGTCGTTCACCGCAATAATCGGGGCCGGACTGTGAGTTTAGGGGCCCTGGGCTAATACTACTTAGGGGCCCACCTAATTACTCAAAGTATAAGACGTAAACTTGAATTAGGTAAATTAATTGAATAGGTTTGATTAATCGTAGGATTCGCAGGGCTGCAAACAGTCCGATCTGTTTAATTTAATAAAATTATGGATTTTTTCGCATTATCGTCTATTTTTGACTTTGACTTGACTTAGCTGGGGGCCCTTGAATCCACGGGGCCCTGGGCTGAAGCCCAAAAGCCATATGGTAGATCCGGCTCTGGCAATAATAATGCAGACGAAAAGCCACTGCAGTCGCGGCGATAACTTACCACTGCGGTGTCCTTGTTTTTTTATCTTTTTACGTCCAAGTAAACCTAGGTTCGGCCTCAAGGGTGTGTCGGGCTCAGAGATGTCTGGGAAAAACACTCCACTACCGACCAAACCTCACGGTGGTCATTCTTCGGGCGTGACGCAGATTCCGGGCTCCCTACTACGGGACTCTTCGCGAAAACGGTGTCCTTGCCTGCTCCAAGTGTGACGCGCATTTCTCGCCAAGATTGGCTACGCTAGCCACTTACGAGAACACGAAAGGGCTGGCGAATGAAGAGTCCAAAAAGTGGTGGCAATTACTGAAACCGTTTGGGAACTAAACTATTATTATATAATGTAGAAGGCAGTTAACGATTATACAAGGTTATTTTTAGTAGCGGAACCTCTTACCTACTCTTACTCTTATATAAGTAATTATTCTAAGGAACAAATTTAAATAAGCACAAAAACTTTGACTTTTTATGCAATCAGCTGAACAATTTGTGTAAGGAAAGTAAAAAAAAAATGCAACTTTTACATACATACATACATAACATCACGCTCATAATCCCCGAAGGGGTAGGCAGAGTCAAAGGCCCCTTTAACCACATTCAGCCAAAAACAAAACTGGGCTAGATTAGATAAATTGTGAAAAAGTTGTAACAAGTGGCTAGCTCGTCGCCTACACAAACACATACCCACAACCCCATATACAATTAGTCGTCTTTTACGACATGCTAGGCAATAAACACAATTGGCATATTCTTTTTAAGTCCCAGACCAACATGGGACCACCTTTTGTATATAAAATCCATTAAAATTGTTTCTCAGAATAATGACTTATGTAAGTAGGTTTCGCACAAACTAAAAATAACTTTGTTTATACAGTTTCGTTAAAATATCAAGTTATACACTAAAATTGTATACATCCACAATAAGTTTCACATTTAAAACAATTAGCATCAACCGACCAAACTAAACGAGGCTCCAGATGTCATAAGTCCTCGTGACGTAAAGGCCTATTCTACCCGTCTCGTGCTGCCCCCTGTGGGTGGGGGGGTAACTACACGTGAGGGTCTCGTGGCCGGTCCGCGTGGGTGCCTTGCGCAAGAGTCCTAACTTCACCCACAGATAATTGTTTCGGTAACGCTTTTACGAAATCAAATTACCACTCGAGTTTTGCGTTGCGAAATCCCGAGTGGGATTAATGTAAAAATAAATTGGTGGCGGTGTAAGCTTGTATTATTTTCTACCCCCTTTAAGGTGGTACGGCGACATTTAAATTAAGGGTTGTGATTTTTACATTGTTTGTGTGTGTGTGTGAGTCGCTGAAAAGAAAACTTTGGATTTAAATTAACTGTTAGCACATGATATGACAGCAAAAAACTTCAAGCCAATTATGAAAATATTTTACGATGTCCTTATTGTATTATTTGTTTGTCGATGGTTCGAACTTTGTACTAAAAGCATAGGCGGCTTCGATCCTCACACCGCCGGAAGAAAAAGCTGTTGATCAAACTTATATTTGTCGCTGGTCTGGGTATAATGATGACTGGCTCGATGGCGCATTCCGTAGTGACCTTGCTCATGCGCCAAGAATTGTGGGTTCGATTCCCTCCCAGGATAAACATTCGTATGTTGAATACTTGTGTTTGTTCTGTGTCTGTGTGTTAATATCCGATATTTAAGTATATATTTGTAATAACACTGTTGATTCTGATATCCGTAACACAAGTGCTTAAGCTACTTACCTCGAAGTCAGATCAATGTATGTGATGTAGTCGGATATTTATTTATTTATTTAAGTAATGTTTATAGAAACGTTGGAGTAATGCACTTCCCGCTCGCATGTTGCGCCCACATTGTGAAGCACGTGTTTCGATTAGGATATCAAACCATTAATACTTATTACGAGCTAATATCTTGTCTATTTGTTGTGTAACGACGTGTTAATCATTGTATGTGGTTGTGGGAACGTGAGTTAGGTAATTAACTTGTGAGCTATATTATTGAGAAGTGACCCAACTTGGTTTAGCACGGATGGGGTTTATTGAAAATAAATTTATTTCAGGTTTTTTATATAAATTCTCTTGTTATTAAATCTATGTAGCGATTCCTTTTGGCTTATTTTCCAGCGTTCGTTACGTAACACAAAAGATCTATATTTATATAAATAAATAGTGGCCGTCCAACTAGAATGATTGTAAAAAAACACAACGCTTTTATTTATTTAGCCATTTAAATCCCACTGCTGAGCAAAGCCTCGCCCTGTGGCCGCCTTCCTAGAAATAATTAATATTTAATATATGTAGTTGTTTATTTTTTTTTATCTTTCGACGGGAAATTAGTAAAATTTGTTATTCTTTTCCAATCATCAGATTAATAATTAACCTACAGATAGCGCGCGAGTTGAATGCAGTCGGGGCCTGAGACGAGACATACATAAGCTCTGCATTCAACTCACGCGCTATCTGTACTAAGCATATTATAGTTATGACGCCACAGCTTACCTTCGCCATACAAGATTAAATAAAATTAACATTTCACATTTTATATAATGTATGTCACCTCATCGGTGATGCTAACTACCCTTGTAAGTTAGGGGTGAGTTGGGGTAAGCCTTGAGCGGGTGACGCAGGGCGCACGTGAGCGCTGCCGGGCCGCGTGCGAACTTACATAAGGGTAAGAATCGCCACTATACGACAGTGTGTACTACACTTACAATTTTATTACGAACGCGAACAAATAGTTTGTAAAATATTAAAAATGTGCTTTTATTAGTTGATAATAATATCAGAATATATCCGACTACATCACATACATTGATCTGACTCAGAGGTAAATAGCTTAAGCATATGTGTTACGGATATCAAAATCAACAGTGGTATTACAAATATATACTTAAATATTGGATGTTAACAACCAGACACAGAACAAATACAAGTGTTCATCACACGAATGTTTGTCCTGGGTGGGGATCGAACGCACTACTCTTGATGCGCGGGGCAGGATCACTACCGAATGCGCTATCAAGCCAGTCTACAATAAACAGATAGATAGACATAGGAACCTCGAAGTGACATTATGAACCTTTGCAAGCTTTATTTGGTTCAAGGGTTCATTTTTACATAGGAAACTATGAAAAAGTTCTTATGGCCCGTCTCCATCATCAGATTTGATGGTAATTTATTATTGCATTGTCATCGAACTTACTTATGCATGTTGAATTCACTTAATAAGCGTAATTGGACGTCAGCAATTTTTGAAAATTTTATAATAGATAAATTACATATAAATATTGTGATTTGATAATATCATGAAACGTTAATCCAAAATACTACGACAGTGAAATACCATACCAGGTATTTTTAATGAAGACGTAAAGTACAAAAAAAAGTAATATTCCAAAAAGAAAAAAAATAAGTAAAATTAAAAAAAAACAAAGTTTTTTTCTTTATTTCATGTAATCTCTAGCCGAAGAACGATGATATATTGCGATTTTCAGTATATTTGAATTCTACTGACGGTTTCACATAAACACTACATACAAAGTCTTTACAACAAAGTAGCATGCTAATAAATAATTATGTTCAATTCTAATATATAAATAATATGTAACTTAGTATTATACATACATTATTTTAAGTTCCAAACTATATACTACCTAGTACCTTGAAAGTAAAAAAATACCTACATATCACATCAAAATAGGAGAAAAAGAAACGTACTGCGTACATTCAGAACCCATGTATTGAACCACAAAAAAATTACCTTCACCAATTAACAAACATGTTATTCAAAGTACTAACCGATTCTGTACGACATACATTAGTTACATCACCTCTGTAGTTTCTGAAACATAGAAGACATACAAATTACTTACGCTCTACCATAGCGGCTGTCTCTACAAAACGTGATAGTTACGTAAACGTAATAGTCGTTGGGCCTTGAAATTAGCGGGGTAACAAGCGGAGCGGGGATGGGGACACGTGAGCTTGTTTGTACATGCAATCTGGTGTTTTTTGGTTGTGTTGAAATGTGTCATGTAGCTTAAACGGGAATATTATGGATTTTGGGTGTGTGATTGTGTAGGCGACAGGTTAGCCGCTTGTCACTGCTTTTTCACAATTTTCCATCTCACCCAGCCCGACATTATTATTGGCTGAATGTGGTTGAAGAGTCCCTTTAACTCTGCCAACCCCTTCGGGGATTATGGGTGTGATGTTATGTATACATAAATAATAAATAATAAATTCTCCAGACTGACACACCAATTCCCTAGTTCCAAACTAAGCTTATGCTTGTACTATGGATACTAGGCGAACGGATAGACATACTTAAATACGTTTATAAACATCCATGACTCGAGTACAAATGTCCATGTTCATCACACGAAACATTTGCCCCTAGCGGGATTGGAACCCGCGACCCTTGGTTTCGTGGCCAGGGTCTCTGACCACTCGGCCAACGGGCCAGTCAAGGCGTCCATAATACATGTATGTATTATGGACATAATCAATAGTTGACAAAAGAATGACGAATTGCATCAACATTACTTGTTGTAGGATTGTAATTATAAAGAAATTAAAGGGATGGAATTAAGACAAGATGATGGGAGGACTTAATTGAATACAAGAGGGATAACAAAGAATCTTCTTCAATTTGTTGCAATTTCTTTTACGAGTATAGTGTAGTAGTAAGAATGTGATCTCTGCCTACCCCCATTAGTAAAAGGCGCGATATTATGTATGTATGTACATCTTTAAGATTTTACGTTATGATTCAGTTTTTTGTTTTGAGTCCAAGGCAATTTTTTAGGTTTTGAATTTTAGATTATACAAACCGACATTTCCTTGTTTCCTACCTTACCTTATTGCTTTTCAAATACAAATTTGTTTGTTTTTGAAAAGCAATATTTTTTATTTGTCTATATTATTTGCTATAAAAGGCAATTTAGATATTGCACGTTATCCAGTTATCGCGATCACGTTTCGCCTCGCCGCGTGCCCGCTGACTTCATGGCCCCACACTGAAACACGTGTGTAGTTGCAGATGTCTCGTTCACGTGAAATCTTTTATTACAGGTTAGAAATACTTATCGTACTTACCTATAAGACACCTGGAATACTTATAGAACCACATTAAACCAGTTTTGAGCAAAAACCCCATTATCGCATAGGTATGTATAAGTTTTATTGCGGTGGCAGCTCAATGGTAAGGACACGCGCCTCAACCGAGGGGTGCGGGTTCAAACCCGAGCATGTACCTATAGGTTTTTCAAATCCATGCACGTATTTATACTACCAGTTCGGCGGTGAGGGAAAACATCGTGATGAAACCTGCAAATTGAAAAACTTTGGATTTGTAACCATAATCCAATATTTGTCTGGTTCCCTTATCTTAGGGTTACAAAGGTAAAAGGCTAAATCCTGGATCATGGTCTAAGCGGACTCTGTCTAAGCACGGGACATAACGCTAGGAAGATGATGAAGTATAAGTTTAATTATATTATGTGGCGCCAAATATGTGTAAACGGATATATTAACACATATTTGGACGAGCTAGCCACTGGAATACTGTGAAAAAGTTCGCAGTAGGTACTGTTTCGTAGTATTCCATCTAACCCAGCCCAGTTTTATTTTTTGCTACTCTGCCTACCCCTTCGGGGATTATGTATGTACGTAAACATTATAACAATTAAGTTTTTTGTTTATAGCTCTGCTAGTAATTGTAATTAACATAACATGTAATGAACATGGACATTTATACTCGAGTCATGGATGTTTATAAACGTATTTAATTGTGTCTATCCGTTAACCTAGTATAGCATAAGCTTAGTTTGGAACTGGGGAATAGATGTCAGTCTGGAGAAATTCTTTATTTACTTTACCAAGTTTGACATCTGCTGAGATCATGATATTTTATAGGTAAGTGGCTGACGCGTTACCTCTTTCGTTGAACAATTTGATATAAAATTCACGTTTTCAGTCAAAAAACATGTTAAACAAATATTTGTTCTGTTCGTTAAAATGTATGGTGGTAGCTCAATGGTAAGGACACGCGCCTCTTAACCGAGGAGTGCGGGTTCAAACCCGGGCATGTACCTCTAGATTATAAAAAATCTATGTACATATTTATACCACTAGCTCGACGGTGAGGGAAAACATCGTGATGAAACCTACAAATTCAAACAACTTTGAATTTGTAACCATGATCCAAAAATTGTCTGGTTCCCCTATCTTAGGGTTACGAAGGTCAGATCGGCAGTCGCTTCAATGTAATTACCAGACTCGCTAAATCCTGGATCATGGTCTAAGCGGACCCTGTCTAAGCACGGGACATAACGCTAGGAGGATGATGATGTTCGTTAAAATGTATTTCGAAGAACAATGCTAATAATTGGTGTTGGTAGACGTCAGTCGTCTGCGCAGTCTACACGTGAGCTCGGCATAACTCAAAATGTTAATTTGCGAATAATCGTGATTATCCACACACGTGACCGGTCGTCTGTTCGGTGTTTATATGGTACTATTTTGGTCTTTTGAAACGATAGCGAAATTTTCTTTTAACTAATTGAGTCAGCTATTCTCAACCTGCGGACCGTGGACCGCATGTGGCCTGCCGAGCCATCTGAAGTTACAAATTCATTGTAAACCATTTTTTTTATTGAATTACGTTTTAATTGAGACGTAACTGACTGTCTCGATGGCGCATTTTGTAGTAAGCCTGCCCTATGCGCCAAGACTTGTGGGTTCGATCCCCACGTAGGACAAACATTCGTGTGATAAATACTTGTATTTGTTCTGTGTCTGGGTGTTAATATCTAATATTTAAGTATATATTTGTAATACCACTGTTGATTCTGATATCCGTAATACAAGTGCTTAAGCTACTTAGCTCGGAGTCAGATCAATGTAATGTGATTACTGATACCTATTTATTTATTAAATAATTTTTGCTTGCGGCCCTCGACACTATGACTGAAACGTGTTTGTAGCCTGTAAAAAAAGGTTAAGTATGGCTTTGAACGATGAATCGTGTCTACGCGATGCGCTTGCATTGCTTACGCCGGTAGTAAGGTGCTGGTGTTCTTGTCTTAAAGTTAATGTGTCTGTGTGCCGGTGTTCTTTTTTTATTTTTAACCGACTTCAAAAAAAAGGAGGAGGTTCTTAATTCGACTGAATGTTTTTTTTTTTATTTTTTTTTTATTTGGATGTGTGGCTATAATTCAGTCTGTCTAGGTCACCTGTCTATGGGTTGCTAAGATCAGCTAAGCTTCAATAGCAGACTCGACTCAAGATAATCTCATTAGCGGTTCTCCATAATGCTATAAAGATGACGCTCGGGTTTGCACCCGCCTCCCTCGGTTATGAGGCGTGTGTCCTTACGATTGAGCTACCACCAATCCGAGTAGAACGATACCTGTAAATATATAAAAACATCAATCGTCTGCAAACCGCACCATGTAAACGCCAAACTGTTGTTTCAGAAACTTGAGCAGATGAGGTAACTGTTAAAATATGTTAAACAGTATTACATTGGCGGCCACACTTGATACAATAATTATATTTACTTTAACATTATATAAGCCGTTTAAGGCTAGTAGTAAAAGAACTGCCTAGTAGCGGGTTGCCCTAACTGATAAGATAAGATAAGATATATTTCTTCATTACAATAGGACTTATATCCAAGTTAAAACTAAAAATTATTTTATGCGTCTAAAAATTTCCTAGTGTAAGAGACTGGCTGAAAACATCGTGATGAAACCTGCAAATTCAAATAACTTTGGATTTGTAACCATGATCCAAAAATTGTCTGATTCCCCTAACTTAGGGTTACGAAGGTCAGATCAGCAGTCGCTTCAATGTAATTACCAGACTCGCTAAGTACTGGATCATGGTCTAAGTGGATCCCGTCTAAGCACGGGACATAACGCTGGGAAGATGATGAACAAATATACAAAAAATTGTGAAAATTTGTGACTAGTCTTGACGCCTACACCATCTACAATCATGTCCTAAGCGGACCCTGTCTAGGAATGAAAATGTAATTCTAGGTAAGGATTGTCGTTATCTATGCTCTAAAAGAATTTAAGTATAACATAAGCATAAATAAAATCAACATAAATGAAAAATAACCTATTTCAAATTTACATTTATATTACTTACTTACTTACTATTTTTTTATCATTATTTATAATCATGTGTATAAGAAATGCAGGCAAATATTCTTATTTTTTCGATAGCTAACAATATGGACGTTCTTATTATTCAAGCAGCAGGATTAGAACCTGCGACCCTTCGTTTCGTGGCCTGGATATCTAACCACTAGACAAAGTGGCCCATCAAATTTACTTAGCATACTATCACGCCAGCGATCCCCGAAGGGGTAGGCAGCAAGCACGCTCCTGAAACTGCATTTAGTCAAAAGGATTGTGCCATATGGCGTTCGGTTCTCTCTGCCTACCCCGCTAGGGAAGTGGCGTGAAGTTTAGTTAGCTAGTTAGTTTTGTGTAATATCTAATTTGCGTTGTAACTATACATCAATTGGAGTCTGACAATAACAAATACATATATCAAATATCATCAACATATTTCCAACTAGAAGAAACGCTCTACGCACGGTATCCTAATTTTTTTTTAAAAATAAAGCAGCTAAGTAATAATAGTGTTATTAGATATTTGCCAGTTTACCGTCAATATCAGTTCAGCCATTTAAGAGATTACCTATAACAAAAAATCAAACCCTTTAAAATGGTTTTATTTTTGTTTTAATTTAAATTCAAATTAATTAATTAATTTAAATTCTACATAACAGCCAGCCATTTAAATTGTATGTTCATCTTTTGGTATAGATGCTGAAAATGTTTTTCTTTTCAATAAATCCGTTCAGCGCGAACACTTCAATTCCGACGCAAATCAATCTTCACAACCCTATTCAGAATCTATTATTGCTTTTTCAAAACACTTAACGGTATTCATCCGATTGCGACGAATCGAATCCATTAAATCTGTCCTTGATCATTTCTCTCTCTAGTTCACGTTTCACCATCGATACTGTAATATCGAGTCGAAATATCGATTCGAAATCTACCCATCAGAGTAAGACGACCCACAATTTATGCAATTTAAGCTTCAATATGTTGAGCTTAAAGTTGAATTCGGTTTGTGAGGTGAGGCAGTAAAAATGTCAGTAATGCAACGAATGTTGATCATTGTTGTAAAATAGCTATTGAATGTTTTGAAATGTTTATTTGGAGTTAGACGGCAATTGTTGGTAATGACTCAAGTGAAGTATTTTGGATTTATTGTAATGTTTACGATTGATTGCGTAAGGAGACTGCTGTAGTGTGTTGTCAATATTTAGACAAGGCTAAAGAGCATCGGACTATTTCGTTCGGAAGTTATGGTAAGAAGTTTTAGAATTACGAATTTCATCTAGGTACATAAAATTATATTGTCATGTTTCCTAAAATAAATAAAATTAGTTAAAAGCAAGTTATTAATACAAGTTTGTTAACGGCAGAAAATGCGAATATTGTATGCAACGATCAAAAAATTTTCTTTGTATTTGTTTTTTTTTTTTTATTTCTCTATAATACGAAATGAAGAAACTGTTTAAGTACAGCACAATTGGCGCATTATTTCTTCAGTCCCAACATGTGTTAATGTCTCAGTTGAAGTCCTCACACGACCCCCCAGTACATAAGTTCGGGTACGAGTTAGCTAAGCCCGGGTTACCCAAGCCTTATAAAACTGCAGTCACTCGCTAATGAGCGTGGCGCAACGCGGTGCAAGGTTGCGCTGACGACATTGCAGTTTGCGAATGCATTCGGGGACCGTTCACACTGCGCCAGCAATATTATGTTTAAGGATTGCAATCCAGCGGCATTTTTTGCTGGTTACAGCCAGTGGCGTAGCTAGGTGACAAAGGGCCCTGGGGCAATAAAGAAACTAGGGCCCATGGGCTAACGCAGCTTTGGGTCCAGGCCCCCCCTACTGCAGGGAGAGCACTAACATTTTTCTTCCTACGTTAGACAGAGTCAAATCAACCTCAAATGAAGAGGTGTGCTTATCAGGTTGTTGAACCCCCCCCCCCCCCCCCCAAGCTTAGGGCCCCGGGGCACTACCCCGCCTTGCCCCTGGGTAGCTTCGTCAGTGGTTACAGCACATGACGCTGGAGTGCTAAAATTGTGCTCAACCTAGCTAGATTTCTTGATCCAGCATTCCAATCCCAGACAGGGATTGAAATCCAGCGGTATTGCCAGCACATGGTTTGTTTTTTTTTCATTTCTCTATAATACGAAATGAAGAAACTGTTTAAGTACAGCACAATTGGCGCATTATTTCTTCAGTCCCAACATGTGTTAATGTCTCAGTTGAAGTCCTCACACGACCCCCCAGTACATAAGTTCGGGTACGAGTTAGCTAAGCCCGGGTTACCCAAGCCTTATAAAACTGCAGTCACTCGCTAATGAGCGTGGCGCAACGCGGTGCAAGGTTGCGCTGACGACATTGCAGTTTGCGAATGCATTCGGGGACCGTTCACACTGCGCCAGCAATATTATGTTTAAGGATTGCAATCCAGCGGCATTTTTTGCTGGTTACAGCCAGTGGCGTAGCTAGGTGACAAAGGGCCCTGGGGCAATAAAGAAACTAGGGCCCATGGGCTAACGCAGCTTTGGGTCCAGGCCCCCCCTACTGCAGGGAGAGCACTAACATTTTTCTTCCTACGTTAGACAGAGTCAAATCAACCTCAAATGAAGAGGTGTGCTTATCAGGTTGTTGCCCCCCCCCCCCCCCCAAGCTTAGGGCCCCGGGGCACTACCCCGCCTTGCCCCTGGGTAGCTTCGTCAGTGGTTACAGCACATGACGCTGGAGTGCTAAAATTGTGCTCGACCTAGCTAGATTTCTTGATCCAGCATTCCAATCCCAGACAGGGATTGAAATCCAGCGGTATTGCCAGCACATGGTTTGTTTTTTTTTCATTTCTCTATAATACGAAATGAAGAAACTGTTTAAGTACAGCGGTATCGCCAGCACATGTTGCTGCATCCAGCTGAATTGCTTGGTCCAGTATTGCAATCCTTAATTATGTTTTCTTCTTGGTAATGCCCGCGTCATAGCTTCTTAGACGTCGTGGCTTATGCTAGGTGAAAGAAAGAAAAAAAGTAACATTTATTTAACACAAAAAACAAGTATTTGACAATTGGCAATTATAATAGTACTACTACTATAATAGTACTAATTATAATAGTATCCTAAAATAGATTAATGTATTTACATTTAAGAATTAGTACTAGGCAGACATAGAATATCTAAGCCTCGGCTAATGAACAAGCCGCTTTACATTGCAACAAATATAAAGTTGCAAACTGTGAATCGGCAAATGTTACCAAAATGTGTCGCAATACGGTTCAAATTGAAGTGCGCTGGACAGAGGTAGTTGCGGAACGAACGGCTTGCTGCCTTCGATCACGTATATCGAACCAGAGTGAGGGTGCATTTAGATAAGGGGCCTGGTTAATTATTTTAAGTAAAAGGTGCTTAGTCGTGTACGAAAGTGTGGCTTAAAGGCGATTAAGATTCCTTGGACTCTGCCTATCTTTCGGGAATTGCAAAATTAAATGTCGTGATATGTAGAATATAGAAAGTGTTGCTTTTGCAGATCTTTATTTAAAAATGCTATGATGTCCTTGTTCAGTGATTCCGATGTTCATACTGGGTACACTGGACATTATAGCCAAGCCAGAGTCAGGATTGAGAGGCAGAACTGTTTAGTTTGATTTCGGCACTTTATTGGATATCAATTGACATTTTGTTTGTGACAAATCACTGAAGCATTACGGATTTTTTGCTTATTTTACTTTATATTTAGTTTACTATTTTTATGTAATATGTGATTTAGTCACATCTAAACATAGTTATGAACTTAAAGTCAGTAATTCATTTAACGTTATTATTATCAGGCAAGCAGCGCAGGACCGGTCGTTTTGGCGATCTTTGAAGGAGGCCTATGTCCTGCAGTGGACGTCTTTCGGCTGAGATGATGATTATCTTCTAATATATAAAATACTCGTGTCGCGGTGTTTGTTACCAAACGCCTCCGAAACGTCTTGACCGATTTTTATGAAATTTTATATGTATATTTGGTAGGTCTGAGAGTCGGTCCTAATCTATTTTTAATACCCCTAAGTGATAAGGGTGGTCCACCCCAAAGCTATAACTTAAGAACGGCTTTACCGATTTCGCTAATTCTTTTTTAGTTGTGTTTGTTATTGTCAAATGAAGGTTCTTATGAAAGAAAAAAATAAAAAAGTTGCGCGGAAAATAAAAAAATGGGTATTCATAATCCGAGAGCGGGGCGTTACGAAGTACGCCGGGTCAACTAGTAATATTATACAAATGGACAATAAAATCTATATTTAATGTACTTGGTCGAGTAGTCATGATCGAAGGTGGCAAGCCTGAACCAAGTCGTACATTCGGAGATTACGATAGATAGGGTATGAGATTTGGCCTGAATTTGGCTTATGAATAAAGTATGCCTTCTTACGTAATGGAAACATTAATGGAGCTGATTGAATAGTTGCCGATATCGCTAATAGATTGAAAGTCGCCTTTTGGACCAGTGACATAATTAGCAGATACTTTTAATGGTACAATTACGACTTTAATTCCATTTCGTTCGGTTCTCTCTGCCTACCCTGCTAGGGAAGTGACGTGAAGTTTAGTTAGTTAATTTCCATTTGAGGAGGGGATCTCGGTAGCTCAATGATAAAGACACGCGCCTCTTAATCGAAAAGTGCGGGTTCAAACCAATGTACTTATTCATACCACTAGCTCAGCGGTGAGGGAAAAAGATTGTGATGAAACCTGCACATTCAAACAATGGATGTGTAACCATGATCCAAAATGGTCCCCAGTAGGGCTACGAAGGTCAATTGGCAGTCGCTTCAATTTAATTACCAGACTCGCTAAATCCTGGAATATGGTCTGAGCGGATCCCGACTTAGCACGGGACATAACGCTAGGATGATGATGTCCTATTTGTGCAGTAATTTTTAGATTAAAGACTTCGAATGGTTCAACTGACACTAATTTTTAGGTCTCTTACAAATAGGAACCTAATGATTCCGTTCTGCCTGATAGAATGAAAATGATTGTTAGATCATTTAATAGGTATTGTATTAGGCTAGTCCAGTATTATTGGTCTAGGAATTAAAAAGAATGCACCAACTGTTTTCCTTGCCTAGCATGTCATAAAAGGCGAAGGCGGGTGGTTTTGGGTGTGTGATTGTGTAGGCCAGCTAACCACTTGTCACTACTTTTCCACAACTTTCCATCTAACTCAACCCAGTTTTATATTTTGGCTGAATGTGGTTTAGAGGGCTAGCGGCCCCTTTAACTCTGCCTTCTTTGGGGATTACGGGAGTGATGATATGTATGTATGTATGTATTTGTTTTATTCACGTTAAAAGCCAAGTCAAAAGCAAATAGTATAATGCCTATTCTAATACTTTGTATAGTACACGACATCTCATCATCTTCCTAGCGTTATATCCCATGCTTAGACGGGGTCCGCTTAGACCATGATCCAGGATTTAGCGAGTCTGGTAATTACATTGAAGCGACTGCCGATCTGACCTTCGTAACCCTAAGACAGGGGAACCAGACAATTTTTGGATCATGGTTACAAATTCAAAGTTGTTTGAATTTGCAGGTTTCATCATTATCCCCATTGAATAGAATAGAATAGAATAAATGTTTTTTGGTATATTAAAAAATTTGCTTACAAAGTAAAACTATAACTAGATTAAAATATATGTGGCCAAATAGGCCTCCGCTCAGCTGTTGTCGAGACACAGTGTGCCACGACGCTGGTTTTTGACTGCAATTGTACTTTTGTTTAAAGGACGAATGATGTTAACAGTTTGTTTAAGAAATATCTTATCTTAAGAGATGTTGTATTGAGTGTACGTACAATCAGTGTTAACAAAAGAAGGGCAAAAATACAAATAAAAGGCAAATAAGTCACAATTTACACTAATGAAATCACATCAGTGCAGAAATTAAGATCTATATTGTGATTTTTTGAGTATTGCATCTCTCTGGTAAGAGATCTTTTGACTGGCTTGATGGCGCATTCGGTAGTGAACCTGACCATGGGTCAAAAGTTGTCGGTTCGATCCCCACCCTGGACAAACATTCGTATGATGAATACTTTGTGTTTGTTCTGTGCCTGGGTGTCATCGCCATCAGTTAAGTCAGTTGGATAATACAAAAATACTACACACATATTTTCCGCTTTATGGAAGTACTTAACAAAAAATCACAAAAATAAAGAGCATCAACGTTTTGGAGTGGGGGCTTGCGACGTCACTATTTAGTAAAAAATTTACGAATGTGTGACGTCACGCACAACTTGAATGCATTGTGTCTTGGTCAATGTTTGTTTGACAACAAAATAAAAAAATACGTGTTCAAAATTTTTTATAATATGATGGATGGACGGATGGACTTTCAGAATTTTGTAGTCATCTTGCCTACTAGTCTGACAAATTTGCATTTGCAGTTATAATATTAGTAAGTATATTACTTATCAGATTTAAGTAAAATGCTTAAAAAAAAATTAATGTAAAACATAAAAAAATACGTCAATTTGATGCTATTTAAGCTTTGAACACCCATCCGATAATAAGTCATAGCGAACGTAGCTTACCTGATAGTAAGTTTAGAGCGCTCCTCAACGATTGTAAGACAAGGACACAATATTTTGTAACATCCACACCAAAACAAGAAATATATACTCGTATGTGTAAATAAACATAATTAAGCACCAAGCTAAGTTAACTTTAAGCAAACCTGCCAGGCATTTCGTAAGACTTAGGCCCTAACTAAGTAACGGAGGTAATACTTGGTACTTAATTGATTTTCTTGTCGTACTAACTTATTTCGGATGCCATTATGATTTATGAAATATCTAGTAAGTAAGTAAATGATAATACTTAGATGTTGGTTACTATTTTTTTTATTAAGCTTAGCTTTAAAATATACATAGGAGCGGTGCTTAATATGCTTAATGCCAGGGGTGTCAATTCAAACTCTAACACTTTTGGTAGATTAAAAATTTAACTAATTAACTAAACTTCAAGCCACTTCCGTAGGCATAATGAAACGCCATATGGCACGGTCCTTACACATAAAAAATCTATGTACATTGTAAGTATCTATATTGTCCCATTTTGGTCTGGCACTAAAAAAATGTACCTTGCCTAACGTGTCGTAGAAGGGGACTAATGGCGTTGTACGTACACATACAAATTATTGTGCTATCATGAGCGTGGTTACAATGTTACATTATTAAACAAATAAAAAAAAACAACATATAAAAAAAATATATATGCATAGAGAGAAGAAGACTATTATTACATATGTAGCTGTGCCCGCGGTTTCACCTACATTTATGGGTAATGTTATATAGCCTAAAGCCTTCCTCGATAAATGGGCTATCTAACACTGAAATAATTTTTCAAATCGGACCAGTAGTACCTGAGATTAGCGCGTTCAAGCAAACAAACAAACTCTTTAGCTTTATAATATTAGTATAGTTATAATCATTCATGAAACTATTAAATGGAATTTGGCATTTAAAATAGACTGGCGAGAGGTAAAATGTAATACATTATTCTAGTTGAGTTTCGCGAAACCCTGGGGTACCTCGAAGCCTTTCTGGGGTTCCACGAAAATATATACATAGGTACATACATAACATCACGCCCATAATCCCCAAAGGGGTAGGCAGAGTCAAAGGGGCAGCATGCTCCTTCCACATTCAGCCCAAAATAAAAACGGACTGGGTTAGATGGAAAATTGTGAAAAAGCAGTGACAAGCGGCTAACCTGTCGCCTACACAATGACACACCCAAAACCCGATATACCATTAGTCGCCTTTTACGACATGCTAGGCAAGAACCACAGTTGGCATATACTTTTTAAGTCCCAGACCAACATGGAACAGTGGGCTGGGTTGGATGAAAAGCTGTGAAAAAAGAGCGACAAGGGGCTAGCTCATCGCCTACTCAGTCAAATACCCAAAAGCCCGTAAACCATTAATCGCCTTTTACGACATGCTAGGCAAGAACCACAGTTGACCCTTTTTTTTTTTTTTGTCTCAGATTAACATGGGCCAAGTCCCAGACCAACATGGGTCTACTATACGTTCTGGCTTTATATAATATATGTATAACACTCACTTTTTACTGCGGTTTCGGTTTCGTTAACGTTGATATTACTATTCCTATACTACATATATTACTATTACTTTTTCGTTATGGGGTTTTGGGTAAATGATTGTGTAGGCGACGAGCTAGCCACTTCTCACTTCTTTTCCACAATTTTCCATCAATTTTCCCCCATGGCTGAATGTGGTTAAAGGGACCCGCTGCTCCTTTGAATCTGCCTAACCCTTCAGGGATTATGGGCGTGATTTTATGTATATATGTATGATATTACAATTCCTCAGGCACAAGAACCATACATACATATAAATAAATAATATATGTATGTATGTATGTATATATGTAAATAGTATGTATGTAAGAACCATGTTTTGATTAAGATCACTCCATATCCAATGATATACCTACATGAATGAAGTAAGTACTTAACTAGGAATGCAGTCACTTTCGCATTTGTAATATTACATAGGATTGCGCATGCGTTTATTAGGTTGTGGCATGTGCTATCGATCGTCAGGACAAGGCAAGGTAAGCACATTAAACTATTTTCAGCCCAAAATAGAATTGGGTAGGGTTACATGGAATAAAATCGTGTTAGATTTCATAGAAAATGTATAGTAAAAATTAATAAAATCTTATATATACAGCTGAAGAGTTTGTTTGTTTGCTTGTACGCGCAAATCTCAGAAACTACTGGTCCGATTTTAAAAATTCTTTCAGTGTAAGATAGCCCATTTATCGAGGAAGGCTATAGGCTATATAAAATTAACCATAAACGCAGGTGAAACCGCGGGCACAACTAGTTAATAATAATCATTTATTTCATAAAATCCCATAACATACAAGGACTTAGTTACTTATTTATATACTTCATATCGCACCATAATTCTCCGAACAAGCCGGCCCTCTAGTTATTTCGACATCATCTAACCTGTAACATTTCTACCGTGTGGGCGGCAATCATGACCCAAGTCGTTTTGGCAATGATTAATGCACCACCATTAGTTACTTAAGGCTGGTCCAACATTAGAGATAAGCTTGATGGAAGATCATTCGCTTGTCGATGCGTTTGATAATCTTATCTTATATCTCAAAGTTTAATGATATTACAAATATACCGAGTAAAGATAACATCAAATTTCCATTCGCACTTGCCGGTGTGAGGCCATTTTATTCAGGTACTATGTTGGTCTGGGACTTACCATATAAAAATAACTCGCTGTACCCGCGGTTTCATCCGCATTTATGGATAATGTTATATAGTTTATAGCCTTCCTCGATAAATGAGCTATCTAACACTGAAAGATTTTTTCAAATCGGACAAGTAGTTCCTGAGATTAGCGCGTTCAAGTAAACAAACAAAAAACTCTTCGGCTTTATAATATTAGTATAGATGTGCCAACTGTGTTGCCTAGTCGTAAAATGCGACTAACGGTAGGTATATTGGGTTTTGGGTATGTGATTGTGTAGGCGACGAGCTAGCCACTTGTCACTACTTTTTCACAGATTTCCGTCTAACCCAGCCCAGACTTATTTTGTTGCTGAACGTGGTTATGAGGGCTAGCTTCCCTTTGTCTTCTGCCTGCGCCTTCGGGGATTACGGGCGTGATATGTATGCATTAACTTTAAAGATATGAGGTATTTAAAGAAGCACATACTATACAAATATCTTCGTATCGCAAGGCAACCTGTATAGTCGTAGTGTAATAATACCTTAATGCTTGATTTACCCAAAAACATGCATTAGGTTTTGGACTGCATCGACGCAATGACAAAATTATACACAGGTACAAGCCATTATTTTGTGGTCGACGTATAGATATTATTACTTTTTATGGATTATGCGCGTGTATTAATGAGCTTGTTGGATATATCTACATGTATCGGTCATTTTATTGATAATTCTGGCTCGATCACTTTTGAATTAATTTGACATGCACATAATTGGATTTGAAATTTACATTCGTCATCCATTTTTGAATGGCTCGATGGCGCATTCGGTAGTGACCCTGCCCCATGCGTCAGGAGTTGTGAGTTCGATCCCCACCCAGAACAAACATTCGTGTAATGAGTACTTGTGTTTGTTCTGTGAATATTTTAGCATGTATTTGTAATACCACTGTTGATTATGATACCCGTAACATAAGTACTTAAGCTACTTACCATAGAGTCAGATCAATGTTTGTGATGTCGTCTGATATATATTTAATTATTCGACTTAGATTCTATTACAAAGCAAATGTCTATTATAATATTTTTTCTTAGTAACAGATGTACGGTGTATATTTTACATGTGTGATCTATGCTTTAAAAAAATAAAGGGATTTTGTTATACATCCTTATCCTAAGTCCTTATATTATAAATGCGAAAGTTTGTATGTATGGATGGATGTTTGTTACTCTTTCACAAAGAAGCTACGGAATTGATTTTAATGAAACTTTAGAATAATATAGCTCAAACACCCGAATAACATTATAGGCTATGTTTCATCGATGTACCACGCGAGCGAAACCGCGGGCAGAAGCTAGTACATAATACATTCTATGTGTTGATTTAGATACCCTGCAGTGTAACAGTCAAGTTCGGAAAAGGAGTCGCCCCAGCAGTGTTCAGACACAAATAATTTGACAATTTACCTCCAATATTCCCCAACAAAATAAGCGTACACATTTGAAATAAATATGTCTATAAAGGAAAATACGAATATATATAAATACATGACATCATGCCCGCAATACCCAAAGAGGTAAACAGAGTCAAAAGGGACAGCAACCCCTTTTGATCGCATTCAGCAAAAAATAAAACTATGCTGGGTTAGGTGGAAACTTGTGAAAACAAGAAAGTATTTCTTGACATATAAAATACAAAACAGTGGAAATATTGCAGAATTAATTAGCTACTCGTATGGACTTTTATTATAGTTTAAATCTTAAATCAATATATCAGCGACGCCAACTACTTCAAATCTATATTGAACTTGGCCCTTTTTTACATTAATGCAATTTCCATGAACAGCCATTTGCGTGCTAAAGATTTGTGCAATTTTAACCCTCAAATGCTGCAGTTTAGTAACCCGCTCGCTAGCTGCATAAGCATATATTACGGTGTCGCAAGACGTTTCGACATAGGTACCCTAGGTGTACAAGCGTGTCATATCATGTCTCAATTTACGAATCAACGGTCTGTGTCGCCAGGCGACATTACTGACATTACAGTGAGAAACTTATCTTGTCAACGTCTTTGCAAATTGGTCTTTTTGATCCGACCCCGTAAGAAACTAATTTTGCTTGCGACATCACGCTGAAATTTGCTTCGGTACATTTTTATTTAATCCTTAGGTTATGTTACGACGTCCAGGCTTAATATTTATAAATTTTTAAAAACTTACAGTTAAAAATACTTTTGTGGACGGATACTGCACAAAAATCAAGATGCCATTTTTCGTTTTCATCATTAAACAAGCTCGATGATACTTTTGAATTGTCGTCAAAATTGTAATACAAATATACTATAACGCCACTGTAGGGGTACCGCTTGTCCTCCTTGGACTCTGTGTACACATACATCTGATAGACATAACCACTTTAAATCCCGGATTGTGATTATTTGTCTTGGGAAATACGTGTGGCCGCTGGGCTCAGGAGTAGAGCAGGATATACCTCATTTGCACCGACTTGATAGACCCGGGACGCTTACACATTTTTTTAGAGTCTTTTATAAAAAAATATAGGCCTGGTATTTTTTCTTTCGTTCAGCAAACCAATAATGATGAAGATATAGCGCGTTAAAGTACCGCGTGACGTCATTAAGTCCGTAAAATTTTGCCGTCCAAGTGACGTAAAGTGCCCCATTTCAGATCTTTAAAACGCTGTATCTTTGTAATTTTTCGAGTATTAAGCAAAAAATACGTGTTCAATATTTTTTTATAATCTAACTATTGAGAAAAACTAGCCTATTCGCCCAGTAGTACAAATGTCCAAGAGGTCCGTCAATTTTAAACATCAGATTGTAGTCTAGGATCAGTAAATCATACTATGTGAAATCATAATGCGATTTGCGTATTTTGCAAACGAAAATCCCATCGCAGCTTGGACTAGGGACTAGGAGGAAGACAAAGACGTCTGGTTGTCTCAACCAAAACAGCCAAATTTTGAAAGGCTCTTAAAATGGTGCGGTTGCACCGAAGAGGCGTGGCGGGCCTTGACACGTTACATCAGAGCCAAGGTGAAGAGCGCATTATGTAACCGTTGTGTAACTTCGGCTCGAAGCCGATCCGCTGCATTCAGAGACCTGGTTTTGGTCAACTGACCGAGTGAGAATAAGTACAATATTTAAGGTAAATGTGCTTTTTGAGGCTAGTAATCGAGATACATACGTATCTACAGTCATATTCTTTTTTCTGAAGAGGTAGGCAGAAGTCCAGTGACGTTTGTACCATTTGGAGGCCCCTAGCAATTTCATGGTTGAGGTTCTCGCCCATTGACACTATCCGATTTAAATGGTAGAGCATAGATTTAGAATCATTCTCATATTTCCCCAAATCCGGTGGCGTATTTATATTATTTGGAGGCCTCTGGCAATTTTATGGTGGAATTTCTCGCCTGTTGACACTTTTTGAGTTCAATGCTAGAGCATATGGATGTTCCCTAAGACCACAGGCCTTCAGGGTCCTCTTCCGAGCGGAGGCCCGAGGCATATTGGCAGTTCTGATACCCTACAGCTATACCACTGTAGAAGTCAAGAAGCAATTCCTTTAATCACTTTTGGTCAAAATTACAATTGAGTTAGATATAAAATTGTAAAATAAATCAACCACGCCCCCGAAGGGGTAGTAACAGGAGCAGCAAACCTCTTTAAACACAATTGGCCAAAAACAAGCAGTTGGGTTAGAGAAAGCAGTGCCAAGTGGCTAACCCATCGCTTCAACAATCAAATCATTCGTAATTGCTTTTTAATGAAATAAATATCCCACAACATCACATTCATTAATCTGACTTCTAGCTAAGTACCTTAAGCACTTGTGTTACGGATATCAGAAACAACAGTGGTATTACAAATACATACTTAAATATTGGATATTAACACCCAGACAAGGAACAAACACAAGTATTCATTCATCATACGAATATTTGTCCTGAGTGGGATCGAACCCACAACTCCTGGCGCACGGGGCTACTACTAACCCCCCACCCTATCTACCCCCCCACGCTATCAATACACTAAATACGTGGTGGGTTAACTCATCGGACCTTGACATACATGTCACTTCAGCGGCGACGGGTTACATTATGTAACGGTTTTGTAATGCACATTTTTGAAACTGCACTTATACAAACTGCGGCCTGATTTTAAACAATGGCGGCGATTATGGTGTACTTAAAACACTCGAGTTTCGGGTTGTGTCAACTAAAAATGGGCCATGACCGTAAATTGAATAATAGTTACCTCATATCTTCTAGCTAAATCATGCAATGGATGACTTGAAAAGGCAAGCTACACTTGCCACAGTCGAGATTTGGATGGGTGTGCAATAGTTTACATTTCCTTTTTAGGTGTTTCGAAGTCACTGGCCTAGAACACGAATGAAAAGCACTGTCATATCATTTTCAAATAAAAGCCACGTTCGAAGTTTAAAGCCTCTGATGAGGCTTTTCATTGAGCAGTATGTCTCTATACTGAGATACTAGTTTAATGAAAAGATGAAATATCCTCTCCTGTATTGTTTTGGGTTACTTAGAAAAATTCGTGACTAGCAGGTATATGTAGTTTCATAATATTGTATTAGAAGTATGTTTCATAACTATAAGATAGAGATATAGATAGATTGATAGATAGATAATAATGTAAGTAACAAACTACGAAGTAAAGTCTGAATAAAAATATACTTACCTGGAAGATGTTGACTGGCCCGTTGGTCGAGTCTCAGAGACTCTGGCCACGAAACCGAGGGTCGCGGGTTCGAATCCCGCTAGGGGCAAATGTTTCGTGTGATGAACATGGACATTTGTACTCGAGTCATGGATGTTTATAAATATATTTAAGTAGGTCTATCCGTTCACCTAGTATCCATAGCACAAGCACAAGCTTAGTTTGGGACTAGGGAATTGGTGTGTCAGTCTGGAGAATTTATTTATGTTATCCGTTTTATGTTATTAGGATGTTAGGGGATTCCTCGAAAACATTTGGCGATGTTTAAATCTGTTGCTTAATCTGATCTAAGTACATACTCGGATAAGTTAACAAACTTTACAGAATGTCGCGGATAGGGCGACCAATTTTAACTTGGGAATGTCTCGACAAATCTAGATGTATTGTTGAACTTTTTTGTAATAAAATAATTTTGAAAAAACTAAGTAAACTTCACGCCACTTTCCTAGTAGGGAAGCAGAGAGAGTTCCAACATTTATATGATGATCAAATCAAATTAGGAAATCTACATATTTAGGTATGTTTAGCGTATATATTTAGTGTTTTTCGCGTCTTTTATTTCACAATAAGTAGAATATACTTATAATATCAAGTAGCAATACCTAGTCGGCACATCTAGGTATATGAGAGATTTCCGGAGACGCATCATTTGTTTGATCATGTCAATGACAATGTCTTCAAAAGACTCAACCCAAAATGTTAATTGTACTAAAATAAAATATCTGAACTGAGTAAAAAAAAAAAACTGGTCATCTGTGTGTGTTATGACTAATACAAAATCAATATTAATATTAACATTATATTAAAAAATAAATAGATAATATCTTTGTCCAACGATGGGCTAACGTCCTTGACACGTTACGTCAGCTGCAAGGTGAAGAGCGGCCAGCGTTGGCAACTTCTGCGCAAGCGCAGTTAGGCAACGCTTGTACCGTTGCACTCACTTGCGCTGAGCACTCCGCAGTAATTGTCTTTAAAAGATGCGCTTCATGCATTTTAAGAGTAACTATTTAAAATTAGTATCATTTTTAGAAGTCAATAGTTTGTTTGAAATCTTGCTTTGCGCATAGTATGAGCTACTATCTACGTTAGTTATTTAAATGATATTTATTTAAAATCATTAGTTTTAAGGAATCACTAGTTGTATTGTGGTCTTCATTAGGTTTAATAAGTAAGATATCGGATTGGTTACTATATTTCTAAAAAAGTTTCTCATTCAAAAGACATTTTAAAGACAGCTATTTATTATACTGCTTATAAAATTACAGACTGCTTTTTCAGGTAGATTATATATTAGGTTTGTTAATAGAATATTCAATTTTCAATCAGGGATTAAAATATGGTATCAAATCCTGACATTTTCGAAATAGACTGTCTTAATTTTCAAATGCGAACTTGCTCGAAACAATATGAAACATATCCCTACATATTAAAAATCTCCTCTTTTCTTTAAAATTTAACAATATTGAACGTATCAGAACTAACTTAAACTAGCTAACTAAACTTAGAGACGAAGAGGTGAGTAAGGATCGTGCCATATGGCGTTCGGTTCTCTCTGCCTACCCCGGTGTGGCGTGAACGTATTAGCACGTATAAAAATGCTGCGATGATAGATATTCTAAAAAATTTGAACCATCATCATGGTAACCCTACCCACTAGCGAGAGATAGTACAGTCAGCGACATGATGTAACTCCAGTAATATATGCCAAGGTTGCTCGGTTGCAACGCACACGATATGGATTTAAACGGTATGAGATATTACAAAACTATTACTCGGCGGATAATGGCGTTATTATGGTTGCATTTGCTGCACCACTATTTTTGTACTTGGTTGAGACATTGTTGTCCTAAGTTTGTCTAAGACTTGAAAAAAAAAGTGGGGATTATGAGCGTAGGTACAGGCAGATTTTGATTCAAGATGGGTAATTTTTTTTTTACGGTTGGGTAGAGATTTGCTTATCAGGTTTTAGTTGGATGTTGTGTTTGTGATTGTGGCGGTGACAAGCTATCATAACTATTTCATATATATGTAAATATACCTAATAAATAATAATTTACTATCTGAACTTCACGCCACTTCCCTAGCGGGGTAGGCAGAGAGAACCGAACGCCATATGGCACCATCCTTACACACCTCACTCGCCTCTTCAACATTCATAGTCCTTTTCATAAGTGGCGTAAAGTTTAGTCAGTTAGTTACTATCTGAAATGTCACCATATTTTAGATTGTTCTAGTTTAATCGGAAATTAAATCCAATCATAAGTTGTTTGAAATAATTTTGTAATAATACTGTGCATTCTTCTCACATCTTTTGTTTTTGCAAATATATTTCTAGCTACATTATAAAATACAAACAAACGTGAAACTAAGTTTACTTTCAAGGAAAGGAAAGATATTGATATTCCAGACGGATCCCCCAGTGCCCAAATTCATTTCGACCTTCAACAGAATTAAAAAACCGCTATTGAACATCTTCTAAGATCAACCGTTGCAAAACATCTTGCAAACACTTCGTGGCTAATTGAAGAACCAATTACCTAATTGAAATAAAAACAAGCAGCGTCGAAATTGAATAAATGTTTCGTCACTCAGTGGAAACAGACATCCCCCCTTTCATCCGTCATCTTCCTAGCGTTATGTCCCGGGATTAGTTGGGGTCCACACTTACCAATATCCAGGATTTAGCGAATATGGTAACACTGTAGCGACTGCCAACCTGACCTTATACATATTATTATACTTACCTAGCATATTAGCCTTTTTATCTTTCTGTATGGTAAGGATTAGCAATATTTTCGTATATAATACTACTACATATTATTATAAAGAGAAAATATTTGATTGTTTGTTTGTTTGTATTCAATAGGCTCCGAAATTACTGGACCGATTTGAAAAATTCTTTAACCAATAGAAAGCTACTTTATCAGCGAGTAACATAGGCTATATTTTATCCTCGTATTCCCACGGGAACGGAAGCTACGCGGGTGAGACCGGGGCGCTACTAGTTAATATAATATACGTAATCAATATCGTCATAAAAACAGGTTTAAATATACTGAAAAAATATAGAGATTGTTTCATAAAATGATATTATTAAAATTTTCAATCATTCCCCTGAACTTTTCAAATATTTTTCTTCATGCAAAACCACGGACGAGAAAAAATGAAAAACTCTACCCCTTTAACTAGACATTGTGCCTTGCCGATGCTCCTCATTACATTTCACCTACAGCACACATATACACGACACGACACTAATGTCGTCGTCGTTGTCCGTGTGCAAAACTATATTATCATTTACAACAAAATATAATTATCGAATATGGTGTAGTTGTTCGGATGTTATTCGACACATTTTGACGATTATTTTTATTTATATAGATATACATTAAGCTGATGTCTAAGCTACAAATGCATCCCATGAAAGCTAAAGAGATATTTGTCACTCTAAGAATCTCGCGAAAAGGGTTTAACATTTTCCCCCATTTCCATACCTCCACAAAAAACCGCGAACGTTTATACATCATAATCTATCACCCACTCGATAGGCACTCATACATTCGCTTAATAGAAATGCATGAGGTAATAGATACTGTCAGATAACTGGTGATTACAAGAATACTGGTCAAGGTTTCACTTTTGTAACGAGTAACGCAACACATTACATTATACCTAAGCGATTAATTAACAGTAGTAATATGTATTTTGTTACAAGCGTCATCTCGAGTGTGTTGTCTCAAGGTTAAGACTGGCGTTGGAGCGGTTTTGCAAGTCTCACGACTGGTTTGACAATGGGTTAAGAAAGAGTTGAGAGAGTAAGAAAGTGTTTATGGTGATTACAGCGATTCAGAACATCATATACATATATAGATATTATCACGCCCTTAACCTCCGAAGGGGTAGGCAGAGCGAAATACTCAGGTAAGCCCCTCAACAAAATTCAGTCAAAAAATAAAACTGAGCTGGGTTAGATGAAAAAAATTGTGGAAAAGTACTGACAAGTGGCTAGCTCGTTGTCTACATTATCACATACCCAAAACCCCTTACCATTAGTCGCTTTTTACAACATACTAGGCAAGAAGTTACAGTTGGCACATTCTTTTTTAGTCCCATACCAACATGGGACATCATATAGTTTAGTGAAAATAAATACCATATAATATGATGTTGATGACGTAAAATAATCATTATAGATGAATGCCACAACCCTGACAGTGCAGAAAACAGATACTTGTACATAAATGCCTATCTGTTGTCTGTATCACACACAATAAAATAATCACATATATTCCTCTATCTACGGACTACGGAGGTCAGTTGACTTGTGCATTACAATTTGCCTGCATTGCCTATGGACTTGTCTGGTGCAGAATCAACAGCTAACATTAATCATCGTTCCTTGAAGTACTGAAATAAGCTTAACTTTTCCCAAACACCTACAAACAAAAAAATCGACATTACGCACACCATTGTTTTGCTCGACAGTATACACGCGTCATTTCCTTACCCTAAGCACGAATGACGTCACCAATCAACCATCCAATCACAAGCTGACCTGATCTGGAAACCTTGACGCTGCAACCAGGCCGCTGATGCAACCACTTGCGTCAGACCCGAAACGCGACCCAGATAGCCTTTGAAATAGCCGCCATTATTAACAACATGCTGAACAATGCGAGATTAAGCGATAGCATTGACTCATGATGCACCGTTAGCCAGCCCAATTCTTAGGACTAACGGTCTAGATAGTCTCAGCTGAGTTTTAGGTCGAATGGATTCATTTTCACAATTGTCTGTCTAATCCAGCACAGTTTTATATTTTGGGGTGAATGTGGTTGAAGGGGCTTGCTACCCTTTGACTCTGCCTCTACCTTCGATTGCGGGTGAGATGTTATTTATGTTGGTATGTATAGATTAATTTGCAGGCAGCTGGAGAGCGGTGGTAGCTCAATGGTAAGGACACGCGCCTCTTAACCGAGGAGTGCGGGTTCAAACCCGGGCACGTACCTCTGGATTTTTCAAGTCGATGTACGTATTTATACCACTATCTCGACGGTGAAGGAAAACATCTTGATGAAACCTGCAAATTCAAACAACTTTGGTTTTGTAACCATGATCCAAAAATTGTCTGGTTCCCCTATCTTAGGGTTACGAAGGTCAGATCGGCAGTCGTTTCAATTTAATTACCAGACTCGCTAAATCCTGGATCATGGTCTAAGCGGACCCCGTCTAAACACTTGACATAACGGTAGGAAGATAATGACAGATGGGCAGCTGGTCTGGTGAGAAAAGGGCACGCTTTTTTGGTTTATTTGTTTACCCAGGGGAATGCGTTACGCATCGTCCCGCTGAGACCGGCGGGAATCAGCAGGGTGTTTCGGCCTCCCGGGGCCCTCTAGCTAGATGATAGGAGGACCCTGCTCCGACAAAAGGTAGTAGCGGGCGGGGTATACCGACTAAACCCCTGTGATGTACCTCTACGCCTTTATGTAAGGTGCCCTTGGTATCGCGCAGCGCTAAACCACCGTGCAATGCACAAGCCTCGCTAAGGACAAATCGCCTTAAACCCTCAAGGGTCATCCGCAAATGACAATTCCTTACACCCTTGCCATAAGAGACTATAAGTTCGCCTATGATAAGAGGTTTCTCAGTTTGATTCATTAATATTTTGTTTATACTGCTTTCTTTTAGCGAAAGGAATGCATTAACCACCTTCCATCAGCGACTAGGTGGAATCGGCGGGATGTGGAAGACTAAACTGATTAAAAATTTCTGCCATTAATTCTGCTCAAATGTCTATTTGGCTATACTTTACATGAGCTATTTATTTATTATATTTTCCTGAAATATGTATAACAGAAAAGCTAGTTGCTAGTCTTATAAGTTTTAGTCCCGTTTTAAGTCCCATGTTGGTGTGGGACTTAAAACGAATGTGTCAGCTGTGTTCCTTGCCTAGCATATCGTAAAAGGCAACTAATGGTATGTCGAGTTTTGGGTATGTGATTGTGTAGGCGACGAGCTAGCCACTTTTCACTACTTTTTAACAATTTTCCCTCGGACACCTGCCCAGTTTTATTTTTAACTAAATGTTGTTAAAGGGGCTTGCTGCTCGTTTCACTATGCCTACCCCTTCGGGGATTACGGGCGTGATGTTATGTATGTTACATACGTACAGTATGTATGAATGTATTCTTAATCCTGATTATAGGATAGCCAAACGCTTGATAATTGTATGACAAAACAATTATGGGATCACACACATTATTATGTATGCTGGGTTTTAGCCTTGGCACATTATTTGTAATCGGGCTGACAAAATACCAGAAATAAAAAATAATCATTTAGTTTTAAGTACGAATAAGTAGTTTTTAGGTATTTGATTCAAATTAGTTAACGTAATATCAGGTGTACAAATAGTTTTACCAATTAATCATTGCTTAACTCGTCGTAATAATACATATAGGAATAACTTAAGTTAATACTTAATTAAATTAATATTTATTACATCTACACTTAAATAAGACCATGAGAATCATCAGAACCTATCAATTATATTTACATAGCATTGTCCTGCAGACTCGCTCGCGTTAATGTATATTCTGTATTCTTATGATGATCTTTTGTGTAGATCAGGGGATCCTAAACTTTAAAGATAATGGCACACTAACCAATTACCTTTTATTGTATGGACACCCCATATCAAATGTTTACAAATTAATACTGAAATATAAGAACAATTTTTTTTCTAAGATTTTGACGGAACCCCCATTGCTATTCTATGGAACCCCTTGGTTCCGCGGAACTCACTTTGGGAATTCGTGGTGTAGATAATACATCATGGAAGTAACAAACAAATAAACTTACATTCGCATATACATACATACATAACATCACGCCCATAATCCCCGGAGGGGTAGGCAGAGTCAAAGGGGCAGCATGCCCCTTCAACCACATTCAGCCGATAACAAAACCGGGCTGCGTTAAATGGGAAATTGTGAAAAAGCAGTGACAAGCGGTTAACCTGTTGCTTACACAATCACACAACCAAAACCCGATATACCAAATTCGCATATATAATTTAAGGTAACAATAGAATCATGTACCAAGTTGAATCCTAAGCTTCTAATCCCATTTGTCATCAAATGCAACCCGCTAAGTCCTGATACACCAAATAATACGCTTAACATTTCAAAAGTTACCATACATTACCCAACAGAAATCATACACCCTCCCAGCATAACTTGATCCGCCCCGCCCCTCCTCTTTCAAGCAAACAGCACGAAAGCGGACTATTTCAATGCAATCCTAGAGGTCTCACTATTCTGGTCGTTCGCTCAGCATAAATGTTATGCAACTTGTGACCTTAAAATCTTACGTAACACAAGACCAAATCTATGACTGTACACGCGAATTGAAACTGTATTATATCGAGATAGAGTTGATGTTTGCGTGTGGGTGTAGTGAGATAGAGAGAATTAGGTTACTCAAATGTACCGTTTCGTTTGCGGCGGGCTACGGACAGACATACTGTTTTTTACTACGATGAATTTGAATGGTGTGTGTTGAATAGTAAATTGAATAGTCCCATGGGATGAATTTTATTTTTTTATTTTAATTATGGATTTTTTTGGTTGGATTAATGTCTGAACGCGTTAAATTTGTTTCTGAATATGTGGTATTGGGTTCTATAATATTTAAGGCGATAAAAAATTTAAATGTAGGTATTTTTTATTCATGTATGTAGCGGTGGTAGCTCAATGGTAAGAACACGCGCTTTTTAACCGAGGAATGCGGGTTCAAACCCGGGCACGTACCTCTGGATTTTTCAAATCTATGTACGTATTTATTTATACCACTAGCTCGACGGTGAGGGAAAATATCTTGATGAAACCTGCAAATTCAAACAACTTTGGATTTGTAACCATGATCCAAAAATTGTCTGGTTCCCCTATCTTAAATCACCTTTGGACTTTCCCACGGCAAAAATACTTCTGCAATGGGAACAAATCCAGGTGCAGCCACGGGATAACACTAGTACGTTGATCTTTTGCTATGTCCTAATGAACTTGCTAACTCCTCACCAACAATGTCAGACAATGAAGCCAATGCTACCGCTAGCAAGCGTAAAAAGCGCACTTCTTTCAAATGCGATTTTGAACCTTACTGCGTGGATTTAAGGCTAGTGTTGAGGTCGGGAGGGCCGGCCTCTCCTCCGCAAACAATGCATGCCTGCAGCTCCCATAGTTAGCTCTCGTTACACGTGACATAATCCGCTTACCCAGTAACAGCCGGATGCGGGCCAGGGCTGGCGCCGAGGGAATGTTAAAAATTGAGGAGCATCTATGTACGTACATACTATTTATGTAGCATAATATGCTTGTGTACTAGTAAAAAAGGACTCCACGCTGTCATCATCATGAAGCGTGAACGTTTATGCATGTGTGAGTGAGACACCTATGGATACCAGATATTGGATATCCGTCATTTGGAGCGCTTATTATGTGAATGTGTGACGTAAGTTACGTGTCAAGTTGGAGCACCCGAGGAGCTAGTCCGTGTTGTGTCTATGGTATTTATTTTTATCTATATACATAATGTCCTCCTAGCCGATATCGGTTACGGCGGCTAATCTTAACGAGGATTAGCCAACTGCGCAGGAGATATTATAGTGCATAAGTGTGTGCGCAAACACAGGTGCACTCTTTAATCCATTACTCTCATAGTCCGGTGAAACGGCAATTCGACATGACCGGAGAGAGATCAGGCGCAGGACCAAAGGCTTAACGTGCTTTCCGAGGCACGGGGGTGATTAAACCGCTAACTTGCTGACTCCGGGCTGTAACTGAGTAATTTCAATATTAAAATACCACCACACCACAAATTTTGCCACAAATTTTGACCCGACCCGGGATTTAAACCCGGGACCTCTTGGTCCTTTGGCGGCGCAAGCCACCACTAGACCAACGAGGCAGCAATATACATATTTAGCAGATGTCCATTGGCGGCGGTAATTACTTACTATGGGTGACGAGCCAGTCAGCCATTTTTTATTTTGCAGTCTTTGCGGTCCCAATGTAAATTAGCTCACATATAAGATATATCAGAATTAATCAGAATATTCGCTCGATATATATTATTTGAGATTAATTAAATAATAAATAAAAAAATCTCCAGACTGACACACTAATTTCCTAGTCCCAAACTAAGCTTGTGCTTGTGCTATGGATACTAGGTGAACGGATAGATATACTTAAATGTAGTACGAGTACAAATGGCCATGTTCATCACACGAAACAGTTGCCTCTAGCGGGATTCGAACCCGCAAACCTCGGTTTCGAGGACAGGATCACTGACCACTCGACCAACGGGCCAGTCAAACATATAAATTAATTAATATCATCACGCCCGCATTTCACAAACGGGTAAACAGAGCCCAACAATAAATAAGCTCTCCAAAACACGTTCAGCCATTATCTGCTCTTATTATTAGATAATTACGTATCGTTACGCTCGTAATCCCCAAAGGGGTAGGTAGAGTCAAACGGGCTGATAGGCCCTTTAACCACTTTAAGTTAAAAATAAAACTGTAACATGTGGCTAGCTCGTCACCTACACAATCACCCAAAACCCGAATACCATTAGTCACCTTTTGTGACATGCTAGGCAAAGAACACATTCGTTTTAAGTACCAGACCAACATGGGACAAATTATAATTAGTTGATAATTAAATATCTAATTAGATAGTATTTGGCACAGCCCTACACGTGCAGCATCTCAGGGATGTGCCGGGACGCTAACCTACTGCTTCGTAGCGGGACTCGGCGGATAGTGTGGACACGTCTCGAGTGAGCTTTCTAACTGCCCACTTAACGTGAGAGCTGAAACTAACAGACAACTATTAGAAGTCTGGTTTTCGTTTCAAGCAGTATATATAAATAATAAATATCAGACTATCACATACCTTGAACTAACTCCTAGGTAAGTAGCTTAAGCACTTGTGTTACGGATATCAGAAACAACAGTGGTATTATTACAAATATACATATGCTTTGTTCGGAGTATGCCGAAACTAAATGTTAAATAAATGATAAAAGTTGATTATGGTAAAACTGACGTATATTTGGACACAAAACTTGATGTAAAACTTATGATAATGAATGAGTACGCGCATCGCTCTTGATGGCTAAATGCGAACTGATTGATATATTTTTAAATGAGGTCAAAGTGTTAAAATGCTAACTAAACTAAAATGTACGTTGCTTGCTCGTACATCCTTTAATATCAACAACTGTTTGTAAATGCTCACATACCTGAAATGAATAAACATTTTTTTTTTTTATATTGGATATTAACATCCAGACTCAGAATAAACACAAGTGTTCATCATACGAATGTTTGTCCTGGGTGGGGATCGAAGACACAACTCTTGGCGCATATGGCAGCGGTGCAGTATCTACTGTTTGTGGCATGTGGCAATATGTGGTTAGTGCCCTCGATCCGACAGAATTACCCCGCGGGCCCCTTCTGGTCGGGGGCCGAGGCATAGTTTCTACTCCTGCCACCCTATAGTGGTTGGCAGATTTAAAGGTATTAAATCTGCCAACGGTAAGGATTATTATGGTACATTACTATGCGACATTTGTTTGTGTACAGCGACAGATTGAAATTTTGTCTGTTACAGATATTAGTGTGCCCCCTGAGATGTATTTGTATTTTAAAAATAAAATAACAAATCAAAACTGCGTCTGAAATATTCACAGAATTAATATTGTAGCACCTTATGTATTCGACTCATTTGAATTATTAAAAAACACGCAAAAAATCAGCAGTAAGTTTTTTTTTAATTTTAATGAAATTTTTATGGCGCGATGATAATAGATTGTTTCAACAATTTCCAAGGATAATAGACTATTGATACATTAGACTATTTCAAACTTATATTAATAAACCTTTGCTTTATATGTATTAACAGAACTATGATATCATTCATTTTTCAATTTTAAATGTTTGCAGAGTATGTAGTAAATCATAAATTTATGTTTTTTTTTTAATAAAAAACCATTATAATACGGGAATTACCCGTTGCTTCTGTTAACAAAATTCACGGAAATTGGTTGCTACTCGTAGCTTAACATTTGGTTCTCTCCTTTAAATGTAGTAAAGTCGAAGCAAACTTATTGGTATAGTTTGGATGAATATTTATTAATCCCATTTATTATGATATCATTAATATAAATAATTACTGACAATATAATTCGATTTATTTATATACTAATATCGATGAATCGAATCAGAGTTATCGAGTCTAATTCTGATTTGAACTAGACTACTTATTAGACTGTGCATGTATAATTGAATTTTTACAATGAATTGCACACATTAGATAAGATCTTAACCAATAAAAAATCAAACTCTACATTTCCTATCATGTCGTATCCACACTAAGCAATCGCAACGGCACAGTTTGTCGCGTGGCACACTGCTCTACATACGGCGTGTATCGATAAAGAACACAGATAGCGCTCGACAACCAATACCGACTCTATCGCAAATGCAGTAAGGTGCAAATTTAGGTCATCAGTTTTGTTAATGTACGTAACCGAGTTATTTATGCTGTTTTATGTAAAGTTATTTAATTTTTATTGGCGCCAAATCTGTAAAACTTGAACTTCGGTTTCGATTTGTGTTGATATGGCGGTAAAAGTTTTTATGATATCGTTTTTATAAGAACGGCACCTTTGACTGGTTAATTTGGATGATCCTCTAAACTTATCCTCCGGCATAGGGGCCATATTATGCAGCCTACACAGCATTAGAACATGACTCACGAATATAAAGGATTCCACGCATTATAGAGCCAGGTCAATAATTGTGTTAACTTAAAAAAAACACTTTAATAAATTTTATATGTTATTTAAATAAACATTAATAAAAATAACATACATACTTGAAGAAATCCAGACATATTGATCTCAGTGTAGTCCAACAAGTCGACAGGGGTTCCAAAAACGATGTCATCATTATCTACTGTATGAGAAAAAGTTAACATTTTTTTTCGATATTGTATTAAATATTTTTATATAATCTTTGTCCCCTTATGACGTGGATATAAAATCACAACAATCAGTTAACAAATTAAGATACATAAGTTTTAAAGTTTTAACCGCCGCGATATATTGTGCAGATAGTAAAACCTCATACTTTTATTTTTATATGATTTATTTAAGTACCTACCACCGATTTGTTACAATTTCCGCTCTTTTTTACAACTTTTTTCTATCTTTATTATTTTTTTAATAATATTATGCCATAATTTCGGCCAGCACTTATTACGAAAAGGTTACATGTCATCATGAACATAAGCGTAACAAATAAACAACAAATTTTGACTTTCGTATTTTTATAATACAAGTTTAAATAGGTACATCCAAAATTATAGGTAACACAAAAATCATGTTACAACATCGTCATATCAGCGAAAAGTCAAGAAAACCCGCGTTGAAATCTTCGCGCCGGTGTATAATATAGATAAGGACCTAATAAGGGCAATGTGTTTGTAATTAACGAAAATAATCATTAGGTTCCGACGAAATACGTGACATCGTTTCACAATTAAAATTTTTGGAACTGCAGATATGTTTTGTAGGCACTGCAATTGATAAAAGTTTAATATAAATACTTATTATGCTGCATTCGTAATTAAGTAGGTGGTTATACTTTGACGCGAAAATGATCATTTCTTTGGTTCTCTTTACTGTGTGCTTTGTGAGTATGTATTATACTTTTTAGGGTTGCGTACCCAAAGGGTTAAAAAATCAGTCTTAATAATAAGGCCCCGCCCTATTATTAAGACTAAGCTGTCCGTCTGTCTGTCACCAGGCTGTATCTCATGAGCCGTGATAGCTAGACACTTGATTTTTTTACAAATGATGTATTTCTGTTGCTGCCTCAACAACAAATACTAAAAACAGGATCAAATAAATATTTGTTGGATGGGGGGGGGGGGGGGGGGCTCCCATATAACAAACATGTTTTTTTTTGTCGTTTTAAAGATCAGGGTACGGAACCCTTCGTGTGCGAGTCCGGCTCGCACTTGGTCATTTTTTTATATTTAAGGAAATTTTTTTTATATTTAATTTAATGGAATATAACCATCACTTACTGATACTACTGCTCTGGTAAGGACATGCACATCTGATGTGAAGGATACTTGTGCAAACGTAACTCCACATGTTTTTGATGTGACGTGTTATCGAGTCATGGATATAAACGTATTTAAGTATGTCTATCCGTTCGCTTAATATCCATAGTACAAGCATAAGCTTAGTTTGGAACTAGGGGAATTGGTGTCTTAACTGATAGCTGAAAGAAAATTCTGCTTCTAAGATCATTCTAAGGTCAGGTAGACAGGGTATATCGACAAAATTTTTGAGTTTTCTTTCTACGGATTTGTTTAGATCGGGTCTTGTAAAAAACATTCAATTGGTCTGTACGATGAAAATAACTTATAATAAATATTTAATTAAAAAAAATTTTGACTAATTAATTATCAAGCTGGTTATTAAGAAATAAGTTTTATATATTATAGATACTAAGAAAACTGATAATATTTATTTTTCAGATATCATCCATCCAAGCATGTATAGACAAATCAACAATATTCCAAATCCAAACGTTTGAAGGATCTCCGAGCCTCAGTGCACCGTCTTACAGCACTTCAAATCATCGAAACCCTCAAGACATTTCCGAAACGGAGTGTTATTGCGTTTCAAAAACTAAACCGAACGTCCAAAATTCTCCGACTTGTCCGGTGCTACAAACTGCGAATTGCGTTCCAATATCAAAACCGTCAACGGCGAATTGTGTTCCAACACAATGTTCCGCTCCTGTCTATGTTCCGACTCCCCAGTCGGAACATATTCCGACTCCCCATTATCCAACGTCACATGTTCCAATGTCACAACTGTCACCAATCACTCCAGTTGTTTATACAGAAAACATTTTATGCTCCATTGACACAGCTCTGTCCAGTTTGTTACATTGTAGAAATGTTCCAATATTTTAAGCTTGTTTTGGCAACATTCCGTTTACCGCACAGCAATTACGAAAACCTAAACAGACAGTATGATAATGATTATTCCGCTTTTTGTTGTAATGCAAGCAATTTATCTGTAACGAGGTATTTATTTTTATATTTGCATTCGAATGGTGATGCTAGAATAATCGAAATTGTTAGTTACATCATGCAAAATTTAAATACATGAAATTCAAAAACGTTTTTAAGTGTTTTCTTTTAGGCATTTTCAAACCCATATATACCTAATATTTATTCTGAAATAAATGGAAAACATCGAAATTAACAAATCTAACGTGACTCAGTCACGTTTCACGCTAACTGTCAAGTCTTTCTTTCTGGGGTTATGCACCGTGCTTTCATGAGGTCTTAGACCATAATTCTGGAATTTCTGGATAAATTAATAATAAATATCACACTACATCACATACATTGATCTGACTCCGAGGTAAGTAGCTTAAGCACTTGTGTTACGAATATCAGAAACCACAGTGGTATTACAAATATATACTTAAAAATTGGATATTATCACCCAGACACAGAACAAACACAAGTATTCATCATACGAATATTTGTCCTGGGTGGGGATCAAACCCATAACTCTTGGAGCATGGGGCAGTGTAACTTACCGAATGCGCCATCAAGCTTGTCAATGTCAATTAAATGTCAAATGGATGTATCTAGTCTCGTTATTACAATAAAGCGACTGCTAATCTGACTATTGTAACTTCATAAGGGAACCAAACGAATTGAATATGGTTATATATCCTGTATAGTTCTAAGCGGTCACCGTAGCCCATAGATATTTAAAACATTTATACATATATACATACATAACAACACGCCCATAATCCCCGAAGGGGCAGAGTCAACGAGCAGCAAGCCCCCTTAACCACATTCAGCCAAAAAATAAAACCGGGCTGGGTCTGATGGAAAATTGTGAAAAAGTAGTGACAAGTGGCTAGTTTGTCGAACATTTAAACTTATTTATGTATGTCTATCCGTTCACCTAGTATCCATAGCACAAGCTTATAAGCTTAGTTTGGAACTAGGGAATTGATTTGTCAGTCTGGAGAATTTATTTATTTTTTTATTATTTATATTAGATAGAGAAAAATAGAGTAGTAACGGTTCTTCAAACAGAAACCACAAGCATGGCATTGAGGAAGCCGGCATATTCCCATTATCAGTCTAACATATGCCACTCTGATTCAAATAGTCTAGTTACTAAATCAAGGAACATGTTATTTATATTAGGACGAATAAATCTGCTCTACCTCAGTAATCCAATCAGCAAAAAACAATAATTACCGTTTCTCCACTACTTCGTAATTCCAACGTAAAAAAAAGCAATCTATTTCCATAACACTCAAGCATAACATTAGTTATTTTAGCAGAATAACGTTAAACTAATCACAATTTAGTCCGGTGCAATATCTAGAGTGTTAAGCAAGCGAAATTACTATATCCAGTGCGCGCAAATGAAACGTTGCTTTGCAAAACTTGCCTTGCGCCATGCGACGGACGACGTCTTGCTGTTTTTTTTTCGTTATTTTTGTGCAATTTTCCTAAAGACACTTAGGTAATGTCGTTACTAAAGCTTGTCCAAATTGTGGGTGTTATCGGCTGATTATAAACAATTGAGAGTCGTGCGTTGAGAATTTGTCAATTTGATTGTTTTGGCTATTGAAATAGCGATTGTTTTATTAATTGATTAAGAATTAGCTAGCTATTCAGTTGACTCGTGTGCAATCCAAACTGTATAAGATTAAGGGCCGATTTTTTAAAGTATAAAGTCACCAATTTGCGGATGTCATACGGTATTTTACTTAGGAAACAGGCAATGACATTTTACAATCATCTGGATTGTGATTTATTCGATTGTTATCTTTTATCTATACACTTTTCTTTCGGAAGTATGAATATTAGATGTAAAAAAAATTTTCTATGCTTTTCATGAATAAAAAATATTGTTTGTGCTGATCAGGTAAATTCGTAAGTATTTCATAAGAATTCATCGACAATTGTTTGCGGGAAAATGTACATAACTAAAAATTTGTTATCATGAGACAAGTAATTATCGTTAATTAGTAAATTATGCTAACTTACTAGAGTGAGCTCTAAACGGCTAATAAATAAATACATAGATGTTTAATTAAAAATGCTACCTTATTCGGAATATTAGTATAAGCTTTATATAAGTATCTAAAAAAATCAAATTTATAGAAATAAATATCTTAAACAGGTCTCAGAACCAAGTTTAAATTTACATCTTCAATATGGCTTAAATTAAGTCACACATGTTTTATCAACAATGAATCATTTCTTCAATTTAAACATGTTAACACACTGTTAGAAGAAAACAGATAGTTGAATAATCGATTATCTCTTTTCCGCGGCGCGCGCGCAGTGACGAAACACCCTGTAACCGCAGCCCGTCGAATCGCAAGGACAAGAGGTCGTTCCACTAGCGCCATCTACGCCGCCAACCGGCGCGTTACGCAACACGCCAAGGATACCGAGTAGGGGTGTCGATTGTGATCGGTTTAATCGATTCCTCGAATTTAGTAGTAAAAGTGTCTAAAGATCGATCTTCAACAGATAATCGATAAGTACGTTGAATCGATCTGCGGTGGTAGATTAAACATTGTCTGTTTTCTATTACTTCATGATTTATAAGTGCTTTTTAAGGCCTATACATAAATAAAGATATTTTGATTTTACTTTGACTTTGAATACTTCAAATCGGTTTTTGTAGCAACTTGTCAAATCGCAAAGATAAGAGGTCTTTGGTAGGTGCAATATAAGTGGAGTTGTGAAGTGAAAGAAGAGAAGTTGAGAAATATGTGCTTGGATGGTTCCTCTTCAAGGTATCGTCTTAACGTCAGAAACTGAGTGGATAGCTTAAGGAAAATCTACAAAAAAGAAATAAAAAATACAAAATAGGATCTGAAGCAGTTCCATAGAAGGTCATAAATAAAATAATATTAAATGTTTAACATAAATCAAATGATTTGAAAAATCAAATCAAAATAACTCGGTTTCGCGAAATTAAAGTAGAACAAGTCTTGTAGTTCCGATTTAAATCGATTGACAGCTCGATATATGGATAAGAATCGCCATCCCTGAGTAGTTGCGCGCGCGCAGAACTTGCTTAGGAAAGGGACGTGTCAAGGCGCCGTGGAAATTCGCTCCTTTCCTCTCTTGGGCAACCACCAAATGCCACAAGCCTAAAGGGCATTTTGTACCGAGTTTCGCTCGTTTTGAACGTTTTGCTGCGAAATTTTACTATTATATACAGCAAATAATACTTTTTTGATATAGCTATGAAACTAATGTTATTATGTTGACTGGCTCGATGGTGCATTTGATAGTGACCCTACCCTATGCGCCAAGAGTTGTGGGTTCGATCTCCACCCAGGACAAACATTCATGTGATGAATACTTGTGTTTATTCTGTCTCTTAGGTGTCTAATATTTAAGTATATATTTGTAAAATACCACTGTTGATTCTGATATCCGTAACACAAGTGCTTAAGCTACTTATCTCGGAGTCAGATTAATGTTGTGATGTGGTCGGATATTTATTTATTTATTTTATTGCTTAATATTGCCAGGCCAGCAATGGGCTTGTGACACCTTTAATAATACAAATGACCATAAGATAGTACTATACAAAATATTTGTATGGAACTAGCTGACCCGGCAAACTCTGTTCTGCCATTAAAAATGGGGGGTATGAGTAGGAGAATGAAAAATACTTCACGACGTATTCCCATATGTTATCTACCAAATACACAAAAAAATCATTCAAATCGGTCAAGCCGTTTCGGAGGAGCTTAACTATAAACACTGTGGCACGAGATTTTTATAAAGTAGCTAAAATTATTTTCGTGCATTATCTATATTATTGTATTAGCCCATATGGGTCTGGGACTTAAACATATTGAGTTTATTGTGTTCCTTATCTAACTCACTGTAAAAGGCGACTAATTGTGCATTAGGTTTTGGGTTTGTGATAGTGTAAGTGTCGAGCCACTTGTCACTACTTTTCACAATTTTCCAGATCAATTTTGTTATTGGTCTAGTAGTTGAAGTTTTACTGTTCTTTACTTGAACTGTCTACTAGCGGTGGTAGCTCAATGGTTAGGACACGCGCCTCTTAACCAAGTAGTGCGGGTTCAAACCCGGGCACGTACCTCTGGATTTTTCAAATCTATGTACGTATTTATACCACTAGCTCGACGGTGAAGGAAAACATCGTGATGAAACCTGCAAATTCAAACAACTTTGGATTTGTAACCATGATCCAAAAATTGTCTGGTTCCCCTATCTTAGGGTTACGAAGGTCAGATCGGCAGTCGCTTCAATGTAATTACCAGACTCGCTAAATCCTGGATCATGGTCTAAGCGGACCCCGTCTAAGCACGGGACATAACGCTAGGAAGATGATGATGACTTGAACTGTCTACTATTTTACTGGGATAAAAAGTAAACATCTTTCATCAGTTGGTAAGATTTTAAAATGTTATAGACACAGGACACGGGTACAGAATCTCCCGATCATAATATTATCAAGGACAAATATTATTCTGAGAATTTTAAAATGTCCATGTACCAGTACAAATAATATGTCTCGAAATATCTCTTACACCACAGACGTTTTCAACTAAATATAGGTAGACTTAATTACTAAGCAGGAAGTTTCAACTTAACCTTGTCTCTAGTATTGTCTAAGTGACGTCTGAACAAAGCCTTAGTAATGTCTACAAGAGTTACAAATGTTAAGAGAAATGACGTGTACTGTAATTTTTATAATTACAGGTAACACACAAGTATAATGCTTGTCTAATAGTAGGCATAACTTTAGATTGTGGACAATTGCAATCAAAACTAGAAATATCAGATTCAAAGAAATCGTAGTACTACTTATTATTTTCTGTTTAGAAAAACATATTATCACGCAATTAATATTAGTTCCGTGTTGGTCTGGGACTTACTTGTCACTACTTTTTCACTATTTTCCATCTAACTTACTAACTAACTAAACTTCACGCAACTTCCCAAGCGGGGTAGGCAGAGAGAACCGAACGCCATATGGCATCTAACCCAGCTCATTGTCCCGTGTTGGTCTGGGACTTAAAAAGAATGTGTCAACTGTGTTTCTTACCTAGCATGTCGTAAAAGGCGACTAATGGTATTTCAGGTTTTGGGGATGTGATTGTGTAGGCGACAAGCTAGCAACTTGTCACTATTTTTTCACAATGTTCCATCCAACCTAGCCCAGTATTATTTTTGGCTGAATGTGGTTAAAAGGTTCCTGCTGTCCCTTTGACTCTGCCTATCCCTTCGGGGATTATGGGCGTGATGTTATGTATGTAGGTATGTATTAAAAATTATATAAGAAATAGCAGACTAATTTTTGAACGTCTTTTAGTAATATAAATTGCTAGTTCGCTGGAGCTGCGGATCTATTTAAACGCGGAGTTTACCATCTCTGGAGTTTTTAAATCTGAGTCCGTATTCATACCACTTGGCTGCGAGGGTTATCATCGTGACGAAACTTGTACATTCAATCAGCTATGTATCTCCTTTATCCAGGATCATAGTCGTAAAAGGCGAGTAATGGTGTATGGGGTTGCAGGTATGTGATTGTGTAGGCGACGAGCTGGCCACTTGTCGCTACTTTTTCACAATTTTCCATCTAACCCAGCCCAGTTTTGTTTTAAGCTGAACGTGGTTAAAGGGGCCTGCTGCCCCTTTGACTCTGCTTACCCCTTCGGGGATTATGGGTGTGATGTTATGTGTGTGTTAGTCCCGGGAGATATTGAGTAAAACAGGGCATAAGGTAGAGGAAGAAGAAGGTATTTAGACTTTTAACAATCAGTGTGTGCCCAGATCCGAATCAACACACCTCGCATTTGAGACGTGTGTCCTTACTATTGAGCTAGTGTTCAAAACAAAAACATTGTGCAGTTTATGTAATACTTACGCGAGGTCACATACCCAATGTCAATGCTTAGGAAGTAGAAGCTTATATTATATTAGCATAATATTACTTCCTATAACAGACTTTATGTGATAGTATACTATCATATACTCACAGGGAAAATGCAATAAAATTTGCAATGATAATTTTAAGGTCAATATCAGCTGCGTTGGAAAGAATTATGAATCCTAATACATTCGTTATATGATTGATAGTTCGGTGGAGGTAGTTATAATTGCTAATTTACTAGAAGGAAGTAGTTATGTTTTGTTGTGAGAAAGAAATATTTAAGGTGTATAACTATTTTTTTACTACGAATGTGGCCAAAAGGCGGCTGGCCGGGTAATCCCCGAATTGCTGTCTTTTTGATTCTGCCTGGGAGGGCATATTCAAAAAGACAGCAAGCCCCTTTAACCACATTCAGCTAAAAATACAAATGGGCTGGGTTAGATGAAAAATTGTGAAAAATAATAAATAAATTCTTCAGACTGACACACCAATTCCCTAGTCCCAAACAAAGCTTATGCTTGTGCTATGGATACTAGGTGAACGGATAGACATACTTAAATACGTTTATAAAAATCAATGAGTCGAGTACAAATGTCCATGTTCATCACACGAAACATTTGCCTGTAGCGGGATTCGAACCCGCGACCCTTGGTTTCGTAGCCAGGGTCTCTGACCACTCGACTCGAATGGCTAGCTCGTCGCCTACACAATCACACACCCAAAACCCGATATACAATTAGTCGCCTTTTCAACATGCTAGGCAAGAAACACAGTTGGCACATTCTTTTTAAGTCCCAGACCAACATGGGACACCAGGAAAATTGGACCAAACAAATACCATATTAGGTAGTACGACCTAAATCAAATACTAGTATTCAAAACGTTCTTATTAGGCAAACAACAATGCACATATGCAAATGCAGTCTGTCTGAGAACAATGATCTATGTCAAAGATCAATAAATCATAGTTAGGATCGAGCGAGTGTGCAATAGCGTGTGCCCTTGGCGCATGCGCTATAGCGACTGCCGGGTTGAAATCGATATGAGATTTTATTTTTTGTTCGAGATGCTTCTTAACGTTCCAATATTGTTATCTGTGTGTATTATAAATATATATATTTTTTTATATACCTACATAATTGGAAATTAATATATTAAGACATGAATATGGATTTGAATGGATGACGTGATGATGATGATGATGATATGTATTTTTAACGTATAACGTGAGCAATTATAATAGAAGGTATTATATTTAGTATTATTATACGTTACGTATTATTATTTAGTTTAAGGAAGTCGAAGAATGAAGAGGTAGTACTAACTTGTTAAAACTTGCCAGATGAAATCAAAAAATATAGTCTGTTTTCTGTCTGTCGTTTTAAACAAAACAGATATAGAGATCTAAATTGCAAGTGAACATTTAATCAGATATTAGTAGAAAATATTTGGGAATCGAATGTAATTTGCGCTGTACTGGGAAAACAATGAAACATTTACTATTATTTCTAGGCGTTAAAAAATTAATAAATGAACTCTTATAGTTTTGAAGCTTATTTTATTATCTCTACTCATAAATATTCTTTTGAAAAATTTACTAAAAGATAAATTTGGTCATTATCATAAAATAACCATACCTACCTATATATTATCATATCCTTTTTCCCCTGACGCGTACTGTAAGTTTCAACCACATCCCACATTACGTAATGTTCAATCTCGTATCGTTTCAATCTCGCCAACCAACATAACCACCAGGACATCCTTCGTAGTTTCATAATAAACAAGCGCAGATTGCGGCTTGCACCGCTGTTACGACACACGGGAGATGACGCCGTAGCTGACACACACACATACATATATACATATATATGTGTATTACGGATAGCAACATACGTCCATACGTGAGCGGTGGTAGCTCAATGGTAAGGACACGCGCCTCTTAACCGAGGAGTGCGGGTTCAAACCCCAGCATGTACCTCTAGATTTTAAAAAATCTATGTACATATTTATACCACTAGCTCGACGGTGGGGGAAAACATCGTGATGAAACCTACAAATTCAAACAACTTTGAATTTGTAACCATGATCCAAAAATTGTCTGGTTCCCCTATCTTAGGGTTACGAAGGTCAGATCGGCAGTCGCTTCAATGTAATTACCAGACTCGCTAAATCCTGGATCATGGTCTAAGCGGACCCCGTCTAAGCACGGGACATAACGCTAGGAAGATGATGAACATACGTCCATACGTATATACAAATGAATAGAATTAAATGTCAAAATGTGTTTGTTAAATAAATAATAATAAATTCTCCAGACTGACACACCAATTCCCTAGTTCCAAACTAAGCTTATGCTTGTACTATGGATACTAGGCGAACGGATAGACATACTTAAATACGTTTATAAACATCCATGACTCGAGTACAAATGTCCATGTTCATCACACGAAACATTTGCCCCTAGCGGGATTCGAACCCGCGACCCTTGGTTTCGTGGCCAGAGTCTCTGACCACTCGACCAACGGGCCAGTCAGTTACGAAAACTATAGGTATATAACATAATGATGTTGTATTAAATTATGTCTAGATATTGGAATGGATCCAGTAGTCTAGCTGGGCCTAGCACAATTTAGCTGTGCTGATCCAGCAACATGTGCTAGGACAATGTCGATGGATTGCATAATATAAATAATAAATATCTGACGACATCACATACATTGATCTGACTCCGAGGTAAGTAGCTTAAGCACTTGTGTTACGGATATCAGAATCAACAGTGGTATTACAAATATATACTTAAATATTGGATATTAACACCCAGACACAGAACAAACACAAGTATTCATCACACGAATGTTTGTCCTGGGTGGGGATCGAACTCACAACTCTTGGCGCATGGGGCAGGGTCACTACCGCATGCGCCATCGAGCTTGTCAAACATCGCGCCCATAATCCCCGAAGGGGTAGGCAGAGTCAAAGGGGTGGCATGCCCCTTCAATCACATTCAGCCAAAAATAAAGGCGGGCTGGGTAAGATGGCAAATTGTGAAAAATTTGTGACAAATGGCTAACCTGTCGCCTACACAATCACATACCCAAAACCCGATATACCACTAGTCGCCTTTTACGACATGCTAGGCAAGAAACACAGTACATGGATAAAACATAACCTATATGTTATTCGGGTATATAAGCTATATTTTTCAAAATTTTCATTTAAATAAATTCAGTAGTTTTTGCGTGAAAGAGTAACAAACATTCATACATCCATCCAAACTTTCGCGTTTATAATATTAGTAGGATTAAGTTCGTGATTGTGTAGGCGACGAGATAGCCACTTGTCTCTAATTTCTCACAATTTTAACATTGAACTTAACTGAATTATATTTCCGTCTGTGGTTTCAGAATCTTATCACTTTTGGACTTTACTGTGATGGAATGTTTCTATGTATGTAAAAACAATGTACCTATTTCCTTATAACCCAATTTATCTTCTACCAAAACGAACGTTGGAATGCGGTAAAATCCATATTTTAATAATCCGTACCTTGCATGTTCATACTTCAATGCGGCAATCTTCTGATCTCCCAAATTGATCCTTAAAGTATGCTGTTAAGATCGAACATCGCGAAACATACTTTTATACAGGGCTGTGGTTTTTGGCGCTATGAGAACGTCACTGAAGAAAGATGGCCGGTGCGTTTTCAGAATGGTAATCTTTATATTTGTATACAAGGTATTTGGGAAAAGCTTGCTGTGTGTATTTTAGCAATATTTTTGTATTTTTTTATTTTATCTTATCTAGTATTTGGTTGGTCGAGTAGTCAAGGACCCTGGCCACGAAACCAAGAGTCAGGGGTTCGAATCCCGATAGGGAAAAATGTTTCGTGTGATGAACATTGACATTTGTACTCGAGTCATGGATGTTAATGAACGTATTTAAGTATGTCTACCGATCAACAAGTACCTATACCACAAGCATAAGCTTAGTTTGGACCTTAATTTGTGAAATATTACTTGTGAAATAAAAAATTCTTAATTTTTATTTCTGTAAGAATTATGCAAAAAAAATGGAATATTTCGATAACCTTACGGCTATTTCAACTAGAGAGACTACAAATGAGAAACTAGCGTACGGCATACCTGATAGAAATGATTTCAAGCATTTTTTAACATTAATTTTTAAATTTTTAGCGACTTTTTCTTATTTAACATAATATCCTAACTTATCTTTACAATACGAATGCGAGTTTGTTTGTTTGTTACGCTGTCACGCCTAAACCATTCAACCAATTTCAAAAATTATTTCACCAATGGAAAGCTACGTAATCAGCGAGTACCATAGGCTATATTTTACCCCCGTGTTCCCACGGGAACGGGAACTACGTGGGTAAAACCGCGCGGCGCTGTTAGTAGTAACATATTGCGTGTTATGCAAGCGATTACGCAATCCTATATTTATCTTCGTTAAGTATTTCGACATGGCGACTCGAGATAGCAGTATTTGAACGGCTGCCTATTCACTGTTGACGTATATTCAAATATATGTATTGTGATAAGGATAAGGATAACTATGATCCAAAAAATCAGGTTCCCCTATCTTAGGGTTATGAAGGTCAGATGGGCAGTCGCTTCAACGTAATTACCAGACTTGCTAAATCCTGGATCATGGTTTAAGCGGACCCCGACTTAGCACGGGAAATACGCTAGGAGGATGATGATGTATTGTGATAAGGAAATTATATGTTGGGTTTTGAGAAGTCAGTTAATTATATAGACTAGTAGCGCCTTGCAGTTTTACCTGCGTAGCTCCCGTTTCCGTGGGAATACGGGGATAAATATAGCCTATGTTACTCGCTGATAATATAGCTTGCTATTGGTTAAAGAATTTTTAAAATCGGTATAGTAGTTAAGACGTGAAAGCGTAACAAACTCACATTCGCATTTATAATATTAATTAAGATGACCCAAAAATTATAAACGAGAAAAAAAATCCAGCAATAAGTATCAGTGAACTGGCACATACATACATACAGAACATCTCGCCCTTAAGGGGTACAGTAAACTGGTAATTTCCATAAAACCAAAGCATAACCTGTTATAATTTTGACTAACTAAGTAAACTTTATGCCACTTCTTTAGCGGGGTAGGCAGAGCCAACCGAACGCCATATGGCGCGATCCTTACACACCTCACTCGCCTCTTCAACATTCATGATCCTTTTCATACAAGCTCTACGGTTTAGGGACTCCTAACATTTATATAAGTATAGGTATTATAATTATAATTTTGAAATATTAATTATTTTATGTTTACCGTATTAATAGAGGCAAACCTTAATAAGTTAATCTGTCATCGTGGTTCCCAGGGGAAAAACCACATGAAAATCCTGCAGCAGATTGTTAGTTTTGCTTTGAGAATTACTATTTAATGACAGATTAAAAACGGGTTTACTTTAAGGAAACCCCTGAGTACATTTCCCATACCTAAAGCTATAAATAAGCTAATTAATAAACTTGGAATAATTAATATAAGTCGGTTTAATGTCGGTGAAAATGTAATGTAAATATAGTGCATTCAAAACTGTTTGTTTTCATGCATAAACTATCATAATCTTAGGAGAAGACAAAGGCTTCTTCTATCTCAATTATCATATCGATATTCCCTATTCATACACTCGATAGAGTTTCTATAACATCAAAATGACAAGTGGCTGGTTTGTCGCCTACACAATCACATACCTAAAACACGATATACCATTAGTCGCCTTTTACGACATGCTATTATGACTATGCTATTATGCTGTAATAATCGACTTTTAACGGTTTTTCCCCCAGGAGTTATGATATTTATGATCAGTACCAATTTTCGTGGAACCCCCAGAAAGGCCTCACGGAACCCCAGGGGTCCGCGGATAATACATTGAGTATAGCTGTTCTAACACATCAACTGCACATTACGTTAGTATTCACATGTGCAGTATATACGCAGGTGTACAAAAATAGACTTGATAACCCAAAATAAAACAGATAAGCTAAAATATACCGATAACGTTCCAAGATATGTCACGCGTTACTCATTGTTATCTAAATAATAATGCGTAGGTACCTAACTATGTACATAATGACTGTTTCCTATTAACAGTGGAACATATATAAAGATTTAGACATGCCATCACCCCCGAAGGGGCAGGCAAAGCCAAAGGAACAACAAGCCCTTGAAACCACATCATCTTCCTAACGTTATGTCCCGTGCTTAGACGGGGTCCGCTTAGACCATGATCCAGGATTTAGCGAGTCTGGTATTACGTATAATCGAAAAAAAAAAGGTTAGATGATTAAGAGTTGTGGGTTCGATACCCACCCAGGACAAACATTCGTGTGATGAATTTGTGTTTGTTCTGTGTCTGGATGTTATTATGTAATATATTTGTAGTACCACTGTTGATTCTGATATCTGTAACACAGGTGCTTAAGCTACTTACCTCGGAGTCAGATTAATGTATGTGATGTAGTCTGATATTTATATAATTGTGATAGGTGACTAGCTTTTCGCCTACATAATGACAAGTAGGTATGGTGTATTGGGTATTGACCCAATACCCGACCACAAATATAGTTAGTACATTATTTTTAGAGTATCTGACTAAAATGAAAGTTGGTATGTTTTTTCCCTTTCCATTATCAGGATATACACTTAAACACTGTGACAACTTGTTGGTTAAACTACATTGGTTTCAGCAGCCATAACTTTCCTTATATATTTATTTCCTTAATTAGTTTCATAGTACCATAGAGGTTAAATTTAGATCGACCTACTTTAAAGTTAAAACTATTTTCTAATGTATAAAAATTTTTCTTCAAACCAGTCCAGTTTTATTTTTGGTTTAATATGGTTAAAGGGGTTAACTGCCCTTTTGACTCAGCCTACCTCTTCGGGGATTACAGGGGTGATGATATGTATGTATACACTGTTGTCATGAGATATCCTACTAATATTATAAATGCGAAAGTTTGTATGTATGGATGGATGTTTGTTACTCTTTCACAAAGAAACTACTAAATGGATTTTAATAAAACTTTAGAATAATATACCTTATACACCTGAATAACATATAGGCTATGTTTTATCGATGTACCACGCGAGCGAAGCCGCGGGCATAAATATATAAATAGAAATCAGACATAACATAACATAACATAATGTGACATGATGTAAGCGCTAACTGTGAGTTTTCTGCTACAGAATAATTGTATTACTTAGTTTTTATTAGAAAACCTTGCACAAATCGCATCATAGTAATTTTTACGTAACCGTCGCTAACCTTAGATAGACATTTATGACTCAACTCAGCTCGGCTTATAATTAGTACAAGTATAAAAATAGACTCACTTAATGCTGTAGCCACATCGTGATAAGCGGCGCTATGGTTGACGCAACAATTACATTTCAGGAAACGCGACGAATACTTGACATAACTTATGTATGGTGCATTAGATGCGAATGAAGTACAGTTTGCGGTTTACATAATTACAAACAGCTTGGTTTAGTGGTTAAACTTTGGAGAAGATACCATTCGAATCCCGCTAGAAGCAACTGTTCGTTTGATGAACTGATCATTTGTACTCGAGCTATGGATGCTTATAGTAGGTAATGGAAGTGAACATTTTGGAAACAATGAATTATAGAGGATTGAGTTTTGAGTACATACATACATACATAACATCATGCCCATAAACCCCGCCGGGGTAGGCAGAGTCAAAGGGGCAGCATGCCCCTTTAACCACATTCAGCCAAAAATAAAGCTAGGCTGGGGTAGATGGAAAATTGTGAAAAAGCAGTGACAAGCAAGCAAATTTGAAATAACTGTTAAACTTTTAAAGATTTATTTATTTATTTTGTAAAACGGTCCTGGGTTACAATGTCTGTGGGGCGGTGGAAAGCCGAGTATGAATAAAAAAAATTTAGACTTACCCCGGGGAATGGAACCCACACTACGCCATTGTATAGTAGATGTCAACACAAAAGGAACATAAAACACCTTAGGTATTGCAAATTTGAGGTGATGACACGGACGAAGTCGGAAGCTGATACTAGTTCACAATGATTCTTCATCGATCTGCTCTCAGCTTAACTGCGACCCGCGCGTAAGGCCAGCCGGAACAGCCGGCGCGCGCGCAGGAAGCGCTGTTCTCCAAGGCGCATTCTTGCAGTGCAAGCGTGATGTAACTCAAGGCTCGCGTCGACATAATTGTCGCTAGGAATGCATTGGTGCATTCTAACGTGAGTATTAATTGTGTAGATGAAAGGTGGATTTTTAGATTTCTCCGTCGTAAATTGACTGGCTCGATGGCGCATTCGGTAGTGGCCCTGCCCCATACGCCAAGAGTCGTGGGTTCGATCCTCACCCAGGACAAACATTCGTCAACAAGGGGGACCATTTTCATTAGGGTTAAGCATTATTTGCCTTGTGGGCTAACTCATGTGTGTAATTCGGAAATTGTCTTGTGTCAATTAAAATAAAGACCTGACGCATGAGTTAATATATTGACGCAAAGATTTTTTGCTGACGTGTCCAATAATAATACGACAAGCTTGTCTAGTAGTGTCGCCGAAAAATCGATAGTTTTGCAATCGATAGTTGAACGCTAATATCATCTATACGATCGATATGACAATCGATAGTATCATTAGTATCGAAGTCTCTGTTTGCGCAATACTATCGGTAAACAACAGCACTCTCGATAGTATTAATAGTTTCGATCGCTGCCAACCAATCAACTATCGTTAGTATCGATACTATCGATAGTATTTTTCTTCAATATTTTCTGTTCAGTATTGCTGTTTACTGATAGTATTGCAGTATCGATAGACTATCGATACTATCGATGTCCTTTAACTATCGATAGGTTATCGATAGAAAATCGATATTGGCCTGTCGAGCGGCAACACTAACTGTCTAGTATTAATCGGATAAGGTTACTCTTAGCACGCTATTAATCTTGATTCAGTGGCGTATCTACCCAGGGGTAAGATGGGACGATGCCCCAAGGCCTACAAGCTCTGGGACCCCCAAAATCTAAGAATCCTCTTCGAAGGAAAAATATTGATTTGCCCCCTGGTCAAAAGCTGTTCACGCCTACGTATATTGATGTAACCTTAACAGAGGGACAGATTTTGCTCCAGGGCCCGTGCTACGCCACTGTCTCGATTATGCAGACGTTGTCAAAATTTTAATAAGGCTTTCACACTTTAAGACCGTTCATAAGTAATAAATAATACATTTCCAATCAAAAACATTTTAAATGGTATGAATAAACAGATATACAAAAGATGTTGGAGCCGCCGAAAGCCCTAGCTTACCCACCACTACCAGATTGGGTCGTGTATTAACAGAAGGTGATGTTAGGAGTCATAAAAACCGTAGAGCTTGTATGAAAAGGATCGTGAATGTTGAAGAGGCGAGTGAGGTGTGTAAGGTTCGTGCCATATGGCGTTCGGTTCTCTCTGCCTACCCTGCTAGGGATGTGGCGTGAAGATGAGTTAGTTAAGTAAGATTTTAAATGGTTATAGTACCGTGATGATATGTATGTATTGTACCTACATGAGGCATAGCGGCATATTATTCCTGACCTCACATTGGCAGTTAATTTATTTACTTAATCCGAACAGCTTTTATTATGAAACTTATAACATGACCTGAATGATATATGTCGCTAGAACAAATATATGCATAACCTAGATACTAATTTATCCTTAGTTTTTGCTGACAATTGCTACACCAATATCAGGTGGTCACACGGTTTTCCTTATGTTATTAATAACACCACGCTCTGTATAGGTAACTATTACCTGATAGGTACTGAGCTCCTCAATATTGCAAATGCATGCACGTTTAAAACTATATTAGGTAAACGAGGCCGATGCTCGAAACATTCTACGTGGAAATGTAACATCACGCCCATAATCCCCGACAGGGTAGGCAGAGACAAAGGGGCAGCATGCCCCTTCCACTACATTTAGCCAAAAATAAAGCCGGGCTGGGTTAGATGGAAAATTGTGAAAAAGCAGTGACAAGCGGTTAACCTGTCGCCCACACAATCACACACCCAAAAGCCCGTAAACCATTAGTCGCCTTTTACGACATGCTGGGTAAGAACCACAGTTGGCACATTCTTTTTTTTTGTCCCAGATCAACATGGGCCAAGTCCCAGACCAACATGGGACACTACGTTTCTACGTGGAAATTACGAGTAAAGTTTTTTTTTATCGTAATTTACAATTTATTCTGTATAAAAGTGATCATCACTCCTTGCACACCAGCTAGGCACTAGTACACGTACCCAATACCCGATTTACCATTTGTCGTCTTTCCCGACATGCTATGCAAGGGACACATTCTTTTAAGTCTCAGAACAGACATGAGATTATAAAATAGGTGTAAATAAGACTATAAACTTCTTCTTGCTTTTTTATTCTTATAGTATGCCCTCGACTACTTAGATATCCTGTTATAGACTTGAGAATCAAGTGTCAACCGACCTGCAATATTATTTGACACTTGATTCTGAAGATTCAGAGTCCCATAGAGAGAAGTCCCAGATATAATTCCACAGGAACACAAAAGGAAACAAATAAATATACTCAAGTTAATAAAACACTCAGTTCCTTTAACGAAATTTTTTAATTAACTAATGTTCTCTTTTACACATAACAACTAACATTTAATCTCATGTTGTCAAAAAATGTGTCATGAAATGTATTTTACATATTTTTTTCTTACCCTTAAGGACGCATATATGCTACTTTGGGAAACAATGACCTAAAGTAAACCCACAATAGTATCGAAATAGTCCACCGGTTATGCAAGGAGTATCGGTATGGCGCAAGCGGCTTAGATACGGGGAACTGGGCCACGCCCGGGCTTGCTGCGGCGAATTGCAGATTATGATGTTCGCTTGTGTTTTAGGAATTTCGTGTTCGACAAATATACGAACAATACTTATGTATACGTTAGCCATTATATAAAATATGAGAATATATAGATATTCATTTATTCTTCTAAGCGTATCTCTACTAAGCTTGTTTGAAATGTATTATTCGTTCCTGATATTTAATCCAATATTGAATACCAAATCCTGACTTTATGGTATGGTATTCTACGTCTTTTTTTTTTGTTTTAGAACCTGAGAACTAGTTAACGTACCCGATGAATCTGATTGTAAGTAACACCGCCGCCCATGGACTGCAACACCAGAAGAATTGTTGATTCATTGCCGGTCTAAAGAAGTGGAGCCTTCGGCATTTTCAATCAACAAAGGAAATACGGCAGCACAGATGCTACTTCATCGCCGCTTTTCAGTGAGAAAGACAAATTCGATTAGGTAATAAATCCATACCTTGATTAAGCTATTGTATGTATCTTTAACAAGGTATAAAACAAAGTCGCCGCTTCTGTCTGTTTGCTTAGATATTTTAAGCTACACAAGCGATGTTGAGCGGTTTTCACCAATAGATATAGTGATTCAAACAATTGCATTTGTTTTGTATTCATTGTGCGAAGCCGGGGCAGGTTGCTAGTTAAAAAAAACATGACTTATATTTAGGCACACTTTATTATATATTAACCAATCATACTATTTAAATAACAATATTAAATCAAAATTGATTGTAATCCTGTTCTGATTAGTGCTATAGAATAACATGTATTCGTGTTGACGATAGATCTTATCTGATTACATTAATTTCAGATATAGATCTAACATTTGTCAATTGTTTGAGACATATTAATAAACAATTTGTTATTTGGTTTTTTATTTACATCACGTTAGCTTTATACAACACATTCAAATTACAATTTATTTTTAAAACGTATAAGCTTAACAAAATGTTGTATATTTGAAAATTGATTTGTTACGGAGACTATCTTGTGTCCTGTAAGATCTATATATTTATATATATATCTTTACAGAATCAAAATTTGTTTAAGTCCGCGAAAGTAACTTTTTTTGTTTGTCTGTCTGTCTGAACACGACAAAACTTTAAAGTCTGGGACCTTTCTTGGGTTCCAAATTTCATAGCAATCAGTTAGGTAGTTTAGGCATGAAGACTGATAACAGACAGACAGACAAATAGAGTAACTTTGGCATCCATAATATTAGTAAGGATAGAATATTAAAAGTAAAGAGAATACGTGCGGCTTGCCTACGACGAACTTAGAAAATTTGTTCTAGAACTCTAATGAAAGAATATTATGTAAGTTGTTCAAGATGTCCTTGTATGTTATTAGATAAACAAAGTACACAGATTGGTTCACTGTTACAACGCATTATCTCTGTTTGCGTATAAAAAAATAGCAGTGCCCCGCGGTTTTACCCGCGTAGTTCCCGTTCCCGGAGGAATACGGGGATAAAATATAGCCAATGTTACTCGCTGATAAAGTAGCTTTCCATTGGTGAAAGAATTATTCAAATCGGTCCTGTAGTTTCGGAGCCTATTCGATGCAAGCAAACAAACAAACAATCAAATCTAATATTAGTATAGATAATATGTAGAAAATGTGGAAAAATCTTAGTAGTAATTTGTTGTTATCTTGTACACAAAAATTACATGTGTATCAAAATAAATAATAAATATCCGACTACATCACATACATTGATCTGACTCCGAGGTAAGTAGGTAAAGCACTTGTGTTACGGATATCAGAAACAACAGTGGTATTACAAATATATACTTATATATTGGATATTAACACCCAGACAAGGAACAAACACAAGTATTCATCACACGAATGTTTGTCCTGGGTGGGGATCGAACCCACAACTCTTGGCGCATGGGGCAGGGTCACTACCGAATGCGCCATCGAGCTTGTCAGACAAAAAAGGTGGAAAGAAAAGGGGTCAAGAATAAAAATGAATACAAATTTGTGAATTTATACAATTATGTATTCAGGATGACATGACACATACCTATGGACTTATTATAATAATAATAATTGGCTATAAAATACCCAAACAGTTTTTTTTCCTTAAAATCCATACTTCTAATGTATAAAATTTTCGTGTCGCGGTATTTGTTACCAAACTTCTCCGAAACGGCTTGACCGATTTTTATGAAATTTTATATGTATATTCGGTAGGTCTGGAAAAGGTCGTAATCAATTTTTCATACCCCTAAGTGATAAGAGTGGTCCACCCTGAAGCTATAACTTGAGAACGGCTTTACCCATTTCGCTAATTCTTTTTAGTTGTGTTTGTTATTGTCAGGTGAAGGTTCTTATGAAAGAAAAAAATTAAAAAGTTGCGTGGTAAATAAAAAAATGGGTATTGAAAATCCGAGAACGGGGCGTTACGAAGTGCGCCGGGTCAGATGGTAATAGTATAAAGCTGAAGAGTTTGTTTGTTTGCTTAATTGAACGCGCGAATCTCAGGAACTACTGGTCCGATTTGAAAAATTCTTTCAGTGTTAGATAGCCCATTTATTGAGGAAAGCTATAAGCTATATAATAAAACAAAAAAAATATCGTTTATATTATAATTTCAGGGGTATAGATTTAAATATATTTTGTGGCGAAATACATTAAATAAACCGTTTAATAAGATTATTGCTGCTTGGACCCTGCTCTCCCTTGGGATGGTATGTACATGATTATTTAAACAATCCATTCCGATTGATCACTCATTCGATATTATTTAACTAACCCTTTCCTAGCCGGCGTCCGTTTAAACCAAAAACCTCAAAATTAGTATTGTTACTTCATCAAACCCTAATATCTACCATCTGACAAGTAAACTAGACACACCAAATCTTGCTTACACATCCATCGTTCTCGAAGGAGCCCGAAATGGGCTCATGACTTTTCCCCTCAATCCAGATATACGTGCCCGGCTTTAAACCATCACACCACGCATTTGAGGCCCGTATCCATTAAGCTACAGTTCTCACAACTGCCATCTCGTGAACGTCGAACGTAATTCAATGAGCGTCAATTTAAAAATGGGTCAGATTTGATTCACGCATTATCATTTGACACAAATAATGTACGCAGCGTTACGACATACGCCGATTACGGAATTAGGTGTCCGGAGTAGGGCTGGCGATGCCTTCTGTATCTTTTGTATCATTTATTTACGCAAACGGCAAAGAAAATATGATGCCTGACGGAGATTTGCCTTGAAACATAATGACTATGGCTAATGGTTTACTATACATTCACCGAGTAGAAAATAAATCCGAAGTGTTGGACCCCAGGGCTTCGCAAAATGGACCCGTATTCGATTAAGATGGAGTGGCCAGAATACACCAAATGACTAACTAAGTGGTATCCTAAGGGGTAAACTAAGGGGTATCCCGTCCTGGGTCCTAGGGGCCTCCAAACTCCTCTTAGCACTGCCTCTTTACTAGGGAGCCTCATTCAGCTCCAGGTCTCTGCCGAGCTTAGTGTGCCTGGGTATACACACGAAACCGGTTCACATCATTGTTAGATGATGTTGGTTAGTTCATGGAACATGGTCAAGTGTTAGGCAAAAGCAAAGCTTGTGGTTTCAACCCCTTCAGTTGAACCCACAGTGAGGGGTTTTACCCCAACCAGTTCTCGAGTCATTGATCTTGTTACCGATTGCCAATTGAAATCTTAGGGGACAATCATTGAACTATTATTACTAGCGTATGGAACCGAAGCAGCGAACAAGTTTTTTGCGCCGTGCGTTGTTGCCGATCGGCAACAACTGGTTTAGTGACGTTACGTTCACGCGTAAGCGCCATGAAATTCACGGCGTTTACGACGTTTTGGTCGCGAGAAAAATGTACTCTATGAGCAATCTAGCGCTGCGTGTTTTAATAGCTTAATTAGACGACAATTATTAGTTTTAACGCTGCAAATGCTGAAACACGCTCAGTCCATGCTTCGTGATAATATTTTTGTTTGACATAGCTTCTCTATACGTAGTAATAATTGCTCAATGGGGACAATGCATTTTCTCAACTAATAAAAAGGATGTAGTAATGAAATGACGTAACTACTATTCCATACTAGTCGTTGAATATTTTCAACAACTTATCGTTTTAAAAGTTGATCTTATTTTTCAATAAAAAAATTTGTTAAATTGGATTAAATTTATTATGCAAAGGTAGTGATGACCCTAGTAATATTATATTATACTCGTATATATTTTATAGAAATACGTAATTGTTCTTTACAGTTCTGTAACAATTGTTTCTAATCGCAATAGTTGATTGTTTTGTCTCTTTTAATTACTCAACGGCTAAGTAGGTAATTGGTGCAGGTCATTGTAATTAAAATAAACCAGTGTTCTGATGACCAATACCAGGTACAAGGAGCAGCTATCAGAAATTTAAGATTATGAACTAATTTAAGAAGAGCGGTGGTAGCTTAATGGTAAGGACACGCGCCTCATAACCGAGGAGTGCTGGTTCAAACCAGAGCACGTACCTCTGGATTTTTCAAACCTATTTACGTATTTATATCACTAGCTCGGCGGTGAGGGAAAACATCGTGATAAAACCTGAAAATTCGAACAACTTTGGATTTGTAATCATGATCCTAAAAATCTATGGTTCCCCATCTTAGGGTTAGGAAGGTCAGATCGGCAGTCACATCAATGTAATTACCAGACTCGCTAAATCTCGGATCATGGTCTAAGCGGACCCAGTCTTCGCACGGGACATAACGCTAGGAAGATGATGATGAATTAACTAACTTCACGCCAATTTCCCAGTGTCCTATATGACAGAGTCCTTATCACAATCGCTTAATTTATAAAACGCCAAAATGTGGTTTTGTCTATTAATAACTTATCATAACATCACACTTATAATCCCTGAAGGGGTAGGCAGAGACAAAAGACAGCAGGCCCCTTTAACCACATTCAGCCCAAGAACAAAACTGGGCTGGGTTAGATGGAAAATTGTGAAAAAGTAGTGAGAAGTGGCTAGCTCGTCGCCTACACAATCACGTACTCAGTTGGCACATTCCTTTTAAGTCCCCGACCAACATGGAACTGATCTATTATTAATCATAAGTAGTTTTATTCTACGGGTGGTTGAAATTTCCTATAATGAATGAATAATAAAAAAAATATGTATGTATGTATGTATGTGTCCTTATGACCAGTCGACTCGACTGAGAGTCGAACCCGACCTCTCCAGAGGTCAACAAACTCCATCCGCAGTAACTTATCATCTGCATTAGCACTTACGTAATGCGCGCATATGCGCCGAGCCTGCATTTGCAATCGATAATTGTGCCTGTACTGTGTAATTCATCTGTTTGCAGATTTTGTGAGTCACTTATAAATCCGGCAAATTGATATTTATTATAATGTCTACTAGGTTTTGGCCTGCGGCTCCGCTCGCTTAGATTGGAGTTTGTTACAAAGGGATCGTGTTATATACAAGATTACCCTACTTGGTTAACATCCCTCGAGCCAAGCGCTTTTCTTCTTCCTTTGTGACGCGCACTGCCAAGGAATGGAACATCCTGCCTGCGTCTGTTTTCCCGCATGACTACAATCCTAAAATGTTTAAAGCTGGAGTGAATAGACTGCTTATGGGTAAGCTCGCTCCATCGTAGGCTTCTTCTTAATCTATGGTTCAGTGTGAAGCCGAGACCAAACCCATATTACCATAAAAAAAAGATAAAATAAAACCACACTCGAAATTTTAATATAGCAATTGTTAGGAAAATCTACGATAAACATGTTATTTCTTTTAATGTCACCTAGTACAACAATATTGAGTTATGTCATCACAAAGATTTAACCCAATAAAAACAAACAAGTTTTCCATTCAGTAAATGATTTGGTTTAGAGCGGTGGTAGCTCAATGTTAAGGACACGCGCCGCTTAACCGAGGAATGCGGGTTCCAACCTAGTCATATACCGCTGGATGTTTCAGATCTATGTACGTATTTATACCACTAGCTCAACGGTGATGAATAACGTGACGAAACCAGCAAATTCAAACCACTTTGGATTTGTAACCATGATCCAAAAATTGTCTGGTTTCGCTATCTTAGAGTTACGAAGGTCGGATCGGCAGTCGCTTCAATGTTATTACCATACTCGCTCAATCCTGGATCATGGTCTAAGTGGACTCTAAGCACGGGACATAACGCTAGGAAAATGATGAACGTGAGATGATTTGGTTTAACCAAAACGTTTACACAAAATCTATTAAGCAACCATGTTTCGTCAGCTGTTCAAAGTATCTCAACGCGACACGTGTGTTACCATGCACTTGTCTCACTCGATTTACTTAGTAAGGCCTCGAACTTGTTTAGATCATAACAATTCCACACAACTAAGCATTAATGATTACATATTAACTAGTTACGTACTAAATATTGCTGATGCTGTCCTATTTTTCACTTTCAAGTATTAAGGTGGTGTACAGCTGATTCAAAAGGTGAGTCAAATGTAGGGTTGCCACCATCTTTTGTGCAAATAAAGTATGTTGGTTATGAAAGGTAAAAGAGCGGTGGCAGCTCAATGGTAAGGACACGCGCCTCTTAACCGAGAAGTGCGGGTTCAAACCCGGGCACGTACCTCTGGATTTTTCAAATCTATGTACGTATTTATACCACTAGCTCGACGGTGAAGGAAAACATCGTGATGAAACCTGAAAATTCAAACAACATTGGATTTGTAACCATGATCCAAAAATTGTCTGGTTCCCCTATCTTAGGGTTACGAAGGTCAGACTGGCAGTCGCTTCAATGTAATTACCAGATTCGCTAAATCCTGGATCATGGGCTAAGTGGACCCCGTCTAAACACGGGACATAACGCTAAGACGATGATGGTTATGAAAGGTAATAAAAAAGTACATTCTGTCTAATTCTGTTGGCAACACGAAAGTTGGCAACTTTTGTTTGGTGAAGACTCGCCTTAAATTGAGTACGATTTATTTTTCTTTTAGCAACTTTTTTCTAGTAATTATTACAACTAATCAAACACACTAACTATCGTTCTATTTTACACAAGAAATCTTAAAACCACCTTTTTTGTATATCTGTTATACGTTAAATCAAATCGTGTGAAATAAAATATTTTCACGTACTTTTTTCTTTATAAAGTACAGTTATTAACTAACTAACTAAACTTCACGCCACTTCCCTAGCGGGGTAGGCAGAGAGAACCGAACGCAATATGGCACGATCCTTACACACCTCACTCGCCTCTTCAACTCTACAGTAATAATTGCCCTAAATAACGTAGACACAATTTTTTATAATAAAATATGGGTAGCAACCCTAGTCAACTCAATCACGCCATTTTTACAAGTTCATTGAAATATATTGATGTTTCATTAAGTAAGTAAACATACTTTTTGTTTACGTGTCTATTCGTAGTTGGATTCTAATCTAGGATTCTATCCTAAATTTAGCGAGTCTGGTTATTAGATTTTAGCGATTAACATCTGATCGTCGTAATTCTTATTGTTTATTTGCTAATAGATGATCATGATTATATAATACATATATATCTGAATGCTCAAATTTTCGTCCAATGTTCTTTAGATTGTGGCTACCCCATCAGGGATTGCGGAGTGATGGTATGTATGTATGTATGTATGTATAAATAAAACATGTATGAGTCAAGTATAACCCGCCCTCGCGTCTCGACGTGCGCCGGCGCAGGACGCAGCTTTTGTCGCACTTTTGTGTCTGCCAGACACTGAGTCATTTTCAGCTTGTTTTTTGTTTTAAGTTTCAAGTTAGCTTTAAAGATGGCGACTGATGTGGCGTTAAACAGGGCATTTGTTTGCTCTTTATGGTTTATTTGTTTGATGGGAAGTTTTTTTTATCGACTTTTGAGGATATTCTGAACTTTTGCTAAAGTTGGCTAAAGTTTGTGAAGATGTATGATGATTTCACGCAAATACGATTGAGCGGGTACAGATAAAACGTTGGAAGCTGATCGAAATTGCGTTTAATTATGTCCCGGTATTAATGGATAATCCTCGAAGAATGCAATAATCATATGTTGTTGTTTAATATTTTAAAGGAACGAAGCCACGGTTATTTGTTTGTTGGAAATAGATTAAAAACCTAGACATAAAATGTAAACTTTCTATTTAAAATTATCATTTTTAAGCAGACCTTAAAAGAGTACTAAGCCATTAAGTTTACAAAAATCTTAAAAGCAACGTGAATCTACCACCGCTTCGTAATGCCGATACTACCGCCAAAAGAGTCGGTGGTTATTTTTTTCAGCATCAAAACTATAGAAACATAAGTATATTATAAATTACATATTATTATTATACATTTTTATAAATATCTCAATGGAACATACAACTATTTACACAAGCGATATCTTGAAATCTAAGTACACTATCAATTTGTATTAAAATCAAATCACGAAATTCTATTATCATCCTCTTATTTTATAAATTCAGGATATGATATACTCGTAGATTACCCAAGCATTTAACAACTTAAGCACCCTTACAAATGCTATTTTCCGCTCCTGATAACTTGTTTAATTTGTTTGCATAGAACATTTTAAAGCTTCTAGACTCATGACTGCACTTTATGACCGTTATCAGACGTCTGGGCTGACACAACTACTATAATACGGGAGTATCTAATAATGTTTCAAGCTTTGAAATCTGTAAACTGTCTGGGTCTTTAGCATCTATTGATGTAAAAGATGGGGATGAAAGTATTTTGGAAGAGGGCGTATTGGATACCATGGTGTCGTTATTGTTTGTTTTTTTTGGGGCTGTTTTAGGAGCCTTATTCATGGTAAAATAGCCGCTTGTAACCTTTATTGTTTGGAACTGTTTATTTTAATTTGCAACGTTTTTTAAGCACAATAAACTTGTTAAAGCTTTTCTGAACTTATGGCGCTTATATATAGGCATTAGTTCCTCTGTGAAATTGTCAGACTACTAGACCGATAAGAAATCTATTTCTTTATCACACGAACATTTTTGATTCTTAGTTTTGTGTTTGTCCTGACTGATTTATAATGTCCTCCTAACCAATATCGGTCACGGCGGCCAATCTCAACGAGCATTAGCCATCTGCGCAGGAGATATTATAGTGCACAAGTGTGTGCGCAAACACAGATGCACTCTCTATTCCTTCATTCTCATAGTCCGGTGAGACGACAATCCGACATGACCGGAGAGAGGTCAGGCGCAGGACCAACGGCTTAACGTGCTTTCCGAAGCACGGGGGTAATTATACCGCCAACTTCCTGACTCCGGACTGTTACTGAGTAATTTCAATATTGAAATAACCAGCCACAAATTCTTGGTCCGACCCGGGATATATACAAGTGTATAAAAAAGTAAAAAAATATTTTCCTCTATCTCGAATTACAGCTACTTATATAATGTGCAAAGCAGATTTCTTCCCCGATAAAATAATTACCGGCCATTTTGTTGTAATCAAAAAAATCAACCTATGACATCATTAGCCATACAAAGACCAGACGGTTGCATAACCCGTGAGTCATGTCAATAACATTGAGTCAAAGAGGGCCCAGACTGAGGGGGGAGGGGGGTGGCGTCGCGACGCACGTGAATCACTCTTCCAGGAACGTTGCACATAGCAGTTTTCATTTTGTTTAGTTACTTGAGTAGTTTTAAGGATAACGCCAGACTTGGTTGAAGTAAAGATGTGATTGCACTTGGCGAATCATAATAGGTAACTTTGTATGGGAAAATGTTGTGATAATGGATGGATAATTTGGCGTATGGACTCCATGAGCGTAAAGTCCTGTTAGCTTAACATAACATATACCGATAAGCTAAACCTAAGTATCTACTTAATTTAGGTTAGGTTCTCTACTAAGTTAGCGCATCGACCCAAAGTGAGTCTAAGCTCGAAGATAGTATGTAAAACCATATTTGTATTAGTTTCATAGATAAATTATATTATGAATAACAAATAATTCCTCTGGGCCCACAATGTTGAGACTTAAAATACTAATAGTATTTTAAGTGTACTAATATACATGTACTAATTGTATTTCTTGTCGATATTGTCATAAAAAGCGACTAATGGCGTATTAGGCTTATTGTTTTGTTGACCAGGCAGCCAATTGTCACTACTTTTCTACAATTTTATTTTATCCAAAAGTGTCTAACACATTGGTTTCTCAAGATACAGGCATAGCCTAGTTTGGCAACCCCTATAAACATAGCGATACATTTTTATTTTCTTGAATGTTTTATTTTTTGCTGTATATTTCCTTTGTGCTGGCAATAAAATATTTTTTTATTTATTTTTCAACTTTTTGTTCCATTGACTCTACCTGCCTTCGAAGATTTCAGACGTGATAGCCTGTTTGTATGTATTAATTAGGGATTGCAATGCTGGACCCACCAATCCAAGGGGCCCAGCTCGATTCTAGCTGTGCTGGATACAGGGACATGTGCCGGTTTAATGCCGCTGGGTTTTAATCCTTACTAGAGATTGGATTGCTGGATCAAGCAAAGCAGAAGATTGCAGCTGGATCAGGTAAAAATTCCGCTGGAATGCAATCCATAGTATTAATATATCATACATATATACATAACATCACGCCCATAATCCCCGAAGGGGTAGGCAGAGTCAAAGAGGCAGCAGGCCCCTTTAACCACATTCAGCCAGAAACAAAACTGGGCTGGGAAAAAGTGGTGACAAGTGGCTTGCCTGTCGCCCACACAATCACGCACACAAATCGTGATACACCATTAGTCGTCTTCTACGACATGCTAGGCAAGAAACACAATTGGCACATTCTTTTTAAGTCCCCGACCAACATGGGAAAAATTTATATATTAGTATTCGTAAATGAGGAAGTTACCAAAGACAAGACAAGTCGATGCCCTGGGGAGGTCATCAACAATATTGAAGGGCGCAAGGGCAACGTTTTAAAGACGAATAGTGTCAATACAGCTTGAATCATCTGCACTCGAGTACAATGTAAACTTATCTTATTAACAGGAGGATGTTGATTCGTCATGTCACATAAATCAAGTTCAAGTGCGTTTGAGGTCATTGTACAAATAATACATACACCCTGTTCAATATTTACTTTAATTGTCACCCTCAACACAGACATATTCTGAGTTTTAAAATCTTGAATGCGCGCGAGAGTGACATTTATGTAGGATATGGGATTAGAAGAAAACTGATCTCTTCTCGATGATAATCTTGTGTATTCATGTAATACCTTTTAAAATAAAATTATTTACAAAGCGTCGTTCGTCTTACGTCTTATTCGTTTTGTCATTTCTAGCAGACTCTGGTCTCCCGCTCCTTCACTCATTCGTCGTATCTCATTCTTTCGTTCATTCGTATCATTCATTCGCCTTACGTTCCATTTCTCTCAACACCCACATTAATGATGTACGTCCATTTTGTCCATTATATAGTCAAACCCGAAATTTTTGTGGTATGTATTTTGTATGTATGTGTTTTCACGCGAAAACGGCTGAATTTCAATTAATTCATCTTCCTAGCGTTATGTTCCGTGTTTAGACAGGGTCCGCTTAGACCATGATCCAGGATTTAGCAAGTCTGGTAATTACATTGAAGCGATTGCCGGTCTTACCTTCGTAACCCTAAGATGGGGGAACCAGACAATTTTTGGATCATGGTAATAAATCCAGATTTGAATATGCAGGTTTCATCACGATGTTTTCCTCCAACGTCGAGCTAGTGGTATAAATACGTACATAGATTTGAAAAATCCAGAGGTAGGTACGTGCCCGGGTTTGAACCCGCGCTCCTCGGTTAAGAGGCGCGTAGTCTTACTCTTGAGCTACCACAGCTCTAAATTTCAATTAATTGCTGAATATCATTAGATTAGACCTCAAACAAGGACATAAGTTACTTTTCGTTGCGAAAGGAAACTTGGAGGGACTGAAATAGTGAATAACTTAAAGTTCATGAGATAATGTTCTTTCCCGCGTAGACGAATTAGCAAACAATAGCTTGTAATTATATAAAACATTATATATAGTTAATTAACTTATTAAATCTCTAGATTGACACACCAATTCCCTAGTCCCAAACTAAGCTTATGCTTGTGCTATGGATACTAGGTGAACGGATAGACATACTTAAATACGTCCATGACTCGAGTACAAATGTCCATGTTCATCACACGAAATATTTGCCTCTAGCGGGATTCGAACCCGCGACCCTCGGTTTCGTGGCCAGGGTCTTTAACCACTCGACCAACGGACCAGTCACAGTCAGTCAGTCAGTCAGTATATAATAACCATCATTAGTATAGATATCCTATGCAGTGGTATTTCAGTCCTTTAAGTAGACATATTTGCTCACAAATTATCGATAATTCTCCGAGTAAACCGGCATTTTACTTTGTGATGTCATCACGTAGGAGTTTGTACACAAAACACCTTGACGTCACCGTTGGGGTGACGTCGAGGAGGTTTGTGAAACATTACCAAGTCACGTGAACCATTACTTCATTGACATTTTGGAACATTCCGGTTGCAATTTTCCTCCGAAAGCGCGTCACGTCTTCTTTCATAAAGTCGAACAATCGCGTCGCAACTTTCGCGGATTTTATAAGGATGCACCGAACAGTGTACAGTATTGTACTTTCGGTTCGTTGTTCAAACTTTTGCCCATTCTGCCATCTTTCGTAAAGTTTGTGAAACAAATTGTTGTAATAACAAAAACGGACTATTTTAATGATGACTGAAAGGGGAACAAGTATTGCAATGTTCAATATTCGAGACAGCAATCAAATAAACATTATGATGTAAATTGAATATTGTCGTGGTGATAAACGTATTTTGTGTGATTTTATTTCTATATTAATATACTAGCAGTGCCCTGCGGTTTCACCCGTGTAGTTCCCGTTCCCATAGGAATACGGGGATAAAATATAGCCTATGTTACTTGCTATAAAAGTAGCATTCCATAGGTGAAAGAATAATTGAAATCAGTCCAGTTGTTTCGGAGCCTATTCGATACATACAAACGAATCTTTCCTATTTATGATATGTGCTAAAAGGTTTGACCTATGTTGGTCCGGGACTTAAAAGAATGTGCCAATTTTGTTTCTTGCCTAGCATGACGTTAAAGACTATTGGTGTATGTGACTGTGTAAACGACGAGATAGCCACTTTTCACTGTGGTACTTTTTCACAATTGTCCATCTAACCCAGCCTAGTTTTACTTTTGACTGAATGATGTTAAAGGGGCTTTCTGTCACTTTGACTCTGCCTACCCCTGCTGTGTTTACGATGACGTTATGCATGTAAGTAGAAACTTGGAGTATAAAAATAAAAGGATTGGAAATTCAAATAAGTTAGACCTCAACGACGGAACATACACAATTAAAGCTTACGTCGAGTAGAAATTGGCTTTTTACCAACAGCCTCGGTTGTTTAACAATATCTCCTCACGTGTTTCGAAAACAATTCGTTCCTGAATAGACGAATGGCCGGTTCCAGCAAAGCGAAGCCAGTGTGTTCGTCACGTTTCTTTATTGAAAGTTTGCGAATTCAGTTTAACCTATATTTACGAAAGGTCGGTCCCTATTGTACCTTTTTAACTGGGAACCCTTTGAAGGTTCCTGGATAGAATGGAGCGGTGGGTGCTCAAAGGACACGGGCCTCCTGTACGAAGAGGTTCAAGTCCGGACCTTTGAAGGTTTATTCTTGGATGGAAAGGAGCGCTGCTAGATGAGGTCATTCGTTATTCAAAGAAAGGATTCAAACCCACGTACGTTCCATTAAATTTTTACTAGAAATCTAGAGAAAATATTTCATTAAGAGATTTTATTATTTAATAACTAATGGAAGCGGCTGCCGTCTGACCTTCGTAACCCTTAAATAGAGGAATCAGACTATTTTGGATATATATGGACTATTTCGGATCACCACTGAGCTAGTGGTATAAATACGTACATAGCTTTAAAAAAGGCAGAGGTTCATGCCCGGGTTCGAACCCGCACCCCTCGGATATAAGCGCGTGTCCTTGCTATTAAGCTACTACTGCACAATGATTACACTTTTATACCTAAACATTTGCTATAATAGTTATAAAATTGCTCATCCTTGAAGCGTCGGCCAGAACAAAATGTTTCTGTTCTGAATCATGACAACCTAAATCGTAATCTTCTGACGAATTGTAGTTATTAAGGAGTTAGACAACAGCAATCCATTAATCAACCAAACAATTAATTTTCCCACGGACACTAAGGTAAAAATAAAAAGAGTATACAAAAATCATGATTAGGTAGTCAGTTGAATATTTAGTACTAGCAGCGTCCCGCGGTTTCACCCGGGTAGTTCCCGTTCCCGTAGGAACACGGGGATAAAATATAGCCTATGTTACTTGCTGATAAAGTAACTTTCCAATGGTGAAAGAATTTTTAAAATCAGCACTGTAGTTTTTGAGTTTATTCATTACAAACATACACACACACAAAAATTCAAAAATATATTTCCTCTTTATAATACTAGTATAGATAAATAAAATAATAAATAAATAAATATCAGACTACATCACATACATTTATCTGACTCCGAGGTTAAGCAAGAATTTTGTGTTACGAATATCAGAAACAAATATATACTTAAATATTGGATATTAACACCCAGACACAGAACAAACACAAGTATTCATCACACGAATGTTTGTCCTGGGTGGGGATCGAACTCACAACTCTTGGCGCATACCGAATGCGTCATCGAGCCGGTCAATTAATTAAAATTTAAGGAGACTTAAGAAGTTCTACATCTAATTTGTCTGCTTAAAGGTGTCTGATTTGTCTGACCTGCTTAAAGGTCGACTTACAAAGGTCACTAAATCGAGGATCGTGTTCTAAGTAGGCCGATTGGTCAGGAACGGGACCTAACTGTAGGTAGGATGATGATAATAATTATTAACTTAATATTTGTCTACCCGTCAATAAATATTAAAATAATTTATAGCAAAACTTTACTACTATCTAGTGTTTAGAAAAAAACGTTTTTGTTGTATGAATAAAACCATTTTAAAAGTTTCAAAACAGTTTACGTAAAAGTGAAAATTGTGTCAAAATGATAAGCCAATCTTTCCATAAAACGATAAGTGAGTAATTAGTGACGGGCATTGTGGTTTATAAATATTTGCAACACCTTTTGTTATAAATAAATTAAATGTTAAGCATTTGCAACCTTAGCAACAGAGCTACAATTTGTAACCGACATAGTTTTAATTGAATTCGTCGTAAATGTATATCTAACTAACTAACTAACTTTGTCCGATGTTGGTCTGGGACTTAAACAAGACTGTGCCAACTGTGTTTATTACCTAGCATGTCGTAAAAGGCGACTGATGGTATATGGGGTTTTGGGTGTGTGATTGTGTAGGCGACAGGTTATCTGTGGAGACGAGCTAGCCACTTGTAACTACTTATTCACAATTGTCCATCTAACCCAGCCTATTGTCCCATGTTGGTCTGGGACTTGGAAAGAATGTGCCAACTGTGTTTCTTGCCTAGCATGTCGTAAAGGGTGACTAATGGTATATGGGGTTTTGGGTATGTGTTTGTGTAGGCGACGAGCTAGCCACTTATCACTACTTTTTCACAATTTTCCATCTAACCCAACCCAGTTTTGTTTTTGGCTGAATGTGGTTTTTTAAACATGGTGGCCACTTTGACTCTGCCTACCCCTTTGGGGATTATGGGCGTGATGTTATATTGAACTAACTAACTAAACTTCACTAAATGTATATCGATTATGCATTTAAAACGAATTTAATTAAAACTATACCGGTTAACTTCGAAATAAGGAAATCGTGTATAACAGGGCGTGGGGTCAAACATGTTTGTGTTGTATTAACAAATATATCTTGTTAACGTAATTATGTTAGTTTCAATAAATCGTAAAACACCTATAGGTGATTGCGGTTTAATGAAATACTATATTTAGAGATATCTGAATAGTGCTGAAGGTAACGAATAATAATTCGGCTTTAAATACGTACATAAATAAATCTATGTATGTAAATATATGAATAGTTGAAAAATATTTTAAATGACTGTCCAGGTCAAGACAAGCTCGATTGCACATTCGGTAGTGACCCTGCCCCATGCGCTAAGAGTTGTAGGTTCGATCCCCACCCAGGACAAATATTCGTATGATGAATACTTGTGTTTTTTCTGTGTCTGGGTGTTAATATCCAATATTTAAGAATATATTTGTATTACCACTGTTGTTTCTGATATCCGTAACACAAGTGCTTAAGCTACTTACCTCGGAGTCAGATCAATGTATGTGATGTAGTCTGATATTTATATTTTATTTATTTATTTAATGTTTTGTGTCAAAGAAGATGCTTGGATGTATTCACGGATTTGAAAATGTATTATATATAACTGAGCCTGCGATTTCACTCGCGTTTATGGTTAATGCTATATATATAGCCTATCTCGATTTATTAAGTATACAATACAATTTTTTTTAAATTCCGACTGAAAAAATAAATATCAGGCTACATCAAAATAGCTTAAGCTCTTGTGTTATAGGTATCAAAATCAACAGTGGTATTACAAATACTTAAATATTGGATATACCTTGACACAGAACAAACACAAGTATTCATCACATGAATGTTTGTCCTGAGTGGAGATTGAACCCACAACACTTGGCGCACGGGGCAGGGTCACTACTGAATGCGCCATCGAGCCCGTCAAATAAGTATAGATTATATGTCATAACAGTACAAATTTCTTCAAACACATAATATGACATCAGCGTTATATTATAATAGTATTTAAATTCTACCCAATTCCCAGGCCGATTTCATGGAACATATAATTAACTAACTGATTACTGCCATGTTTACCTCATGCCGCAACGCGTAATCTATACTATACTAATATTATAAAGCGGATAGATTTGATTGTTTGTTTGTATTGAATAAGCTTCGAAACTACTAAATCGATTTCAAAAAATCTTTCATTTATGGAAAGCTATTTTATCAGCGAGTAACATAGGCTATATTTTATTCCCGTATTCCCACAGGAACGGAAACTACGTGGGTGAAACCGGGAGACGCTGCTAGTCAATTATATTCAGTCCAGTTAAAATATGAGGTGAGTCATAATCATCCTTGATTCGACTTTGGGGAATTGAATGTGGTTTTTGAGCTATGATTTTTGGGCTAGCGTGTCGGTATTATAGCTACGGGCATAGACCAGCATTCCATTTACTATACTGGTTTAATTTCGTGGCTTTACTCGAATGGGTCTTGGTAAATTTGATACGGGGACGTTTCCTGATGATGTAAAAAAAAATTACAATTGATCCGTCAGATTATAAAAACTTAATCGTTTTTATAATCTATTTGTTTATAATTGTATTTAAACGTTTGTTTATAATTATACGTATCTTCAAAAAAACATGTTGATTATTTGATAATAATCTGCATATTTTTTCGTTCACTGGACCAAACAGAAGATACATATACAATATTTTTTCAAAGTAACTAACGGAAAAAATAACTCTTTTAGTCAACTAATCTATTTTAAAAAAAACATCAAGGAACACTCCTTGCCATAAATAACATCTAACTATTTCTTTTATATAAAAAGTTAAGTAAATAATCTTAGGGTTGCAACTTTTTATATACATCATTTCATAACAATCGGCTTAGTAACACATATAACATATGTAGTAACATACAAAAATAAGTAAAATTCTTGAAAAAAAAATTTAATTGTTTCACCACAGTGTAACTAATTTTTAAGTAAGAATTAATGTCATTTTCTCTGAATACTGATAAATAAATAAATAGTTTTTTAGGCGCGAAAACGTGACGGACATACAGACAGTCCAATTTTCAATCACATTCATAATATTAGTATAAACTAATAACATTGCGTCATATTTACAGTATTCTTTCACGTCGACCATAGAATTAGCTTCAAAATATTTTAACCGCCAAACCTGTACTCTCCCTGTGTGCAGTTGTATACCACACCCATTCACATAATTTGGTACCCCAGTCTAGACAGCTAACTGCATTTATAAGCAATACTTGGGGTAGCGACACCTAGCGAGAGACTGCTTTTTGAATGCATTTTGGGGGTCCGTTTTCGGGGTGCAAGTGGGACCTTGTTGCTATGCCGTGTGCATGACAGTCACTATAGCACACGTAAATCTCAGCAATTCATGTAACCAAAATATTGTTTACTAGCAGCGCCCCGCGGTTTTACCCTGTAATTCCCGTTCCTGGGGGACTATGGATAAAAATTATAGCCTATGTTAATTGGTGATAATGTAGCTGCCCATTAGTGAAAGAATTTTCAAAATGGGTTCAGCAGTTTAGGCGTGAAAGTGTTACAAACAAACTCAAATTCGCATTTATAATACTAGCTTCTGTCCGCAGCTTTGCTCGTGGTACATCGATGAAACATAGCTTATGTGTTAATCTAATGTATAAACTATACTATTGTAAAGTTTCAATAAAATCTATACAGTACTTTTTGTGTGAAAGTGTAACAAACATCCACACGAACTTTCGCATTTATAATATTAGTAAGATGTATTACCTAGTTAGGATCTTAAAAAAAACATTTAAGAATCTTTATCTAAATAGTATAGTTTCTGTTAAGATAAACATTCTTAAATTTTTTTTTTTAATAGTAATTTTTTATCCAACTGAAATATATCCATACCTTTTTTTTTTACTCCTGTCAATGCGTATGAAAAAAAATCATGAAGACCATCAAAACTAACTTTTAAACAAACACACTTTCACATTAAGTAGTAACATGAGTTAGTACCTATATGATCACCAGTTTCGTGAAAGTGTTACCACAGCACACGTCCCGACTCGCACTTGACCAAATTCGGCAAGGGGCCCGGTCTGGCCTGGGTCAACGCACTGCAAGGTGACCGTTGTGTCATTACGACCTACCCTAACAGTCCTTGGTTCGATTCCTAGAAAGGCACAATAGTCTGGATGCGTCCGGTTTTCGCGACAAAAAAAAAATGCATAATGAGCACACATTATGTTTTGGTTACGTAAAATGCTTCGGTACAAATGCGAGGGAAGCTGATGCTTAAAAGAGGGGATGTCAGTAATAATAGTTTGTCTGCGAAACGAGATTTAACCCTGACCTTGAGATACAATGCGCATTTGATCCGAGGCGAACGGTAGCTCAGTGGTAACGCGTCTCATAAGCGCGGGGTTCTGCAAACCTCGGTCTGTGCATTTTTATCTCTAGTTAAACGTCCTCTGGATTATTCAAATCAAATTACTGATAAATTTTTCGACGGTGAGAGACCACTGCCACAATTTTAAAAGTCAATATTAAATGCTAGTAGTGCCCCGCAGTTTTACCCGTATAGTTCGCGTTCACGTGGGAATATGGGGATAAAATATAGCCTATGTTACTTGCTGATAAAGTAGCTTTCCATTGGTGAAAGAATTATTTAAATTGGTTCAGTAGTTTCGAAGCCTATTCGATACAAACAAACAAAGAAACAATAAAAAATTTCCTCTTTTTATTAGTAGTATGACATACCCAGCTACTTATGAGGAGTTCAATGACATATACAAGTACGGAAGAATCTTTTATATACAAAAAAACAATTACATTTGTTAAGATAAACATAAAATTCTACTTATAACAATCGGTCTGTTTCGGCTTTATTTATTTATAAGCGATTCTTGTTTTCAGACCGTTTAAATAAAATGTTGTTTTTAAATATATGTTTACTACGAATATAAATTGTGCATTTATATTAAAATATACGTAATTATCACGCATCCTTACGTTGTATATAATTTGGGCTATTAATTCAAGTTAATTAAGTGCCCAGTACACACAAATAACAAATGTTTATACCTAACAACACTGGATATGACGTAATATTGAATTATTTGCGACTAGATGTTTCACGCGAAATTCGACCTTCTAAATGGTCACCTTCACAACAATATATAGATGAACACAGTGATGTAACTGTACAAGTCTATATATTGGAATAAATATCATTGTTTTATCAGCGATCAAAGATTAATTAATGTCAGATACTTTAATAAATGTCAGATATCACATAGATTTAGTTTGGCAGCCGGAGTTTTAAGGTAAGAAGCAATCACTTGTGTTGTGGACGTCGGAATATGCAATAAAATAGTGGATCTACAACATACGTATGTTTAATATGAAACGCTGACCTATGTAACTTCATAGATAAGTAAAAAAGATGATATGAAGTCATTATTGCTTGAAATGTAGGAACTCTATGAGAGAAAATGTTTTGTGGAAGCCTACATCAATTACATCATAACGTGTTAAAATTCCAATTTATATCTTTCTGGCTATATACCATAAAATTATGCCCGCTTACTTTATAGTCATGCCCAAGTTAACATTATAAGATCGAAACATAAACGCTAGACTAGAAAGATAAAGTGCCTGAACAGGGAGCACTACCTACTATGTCTATGTTGACTAACTAGCTGTTTCCGCGGTTTCACCCGCGTTTATGATTAATGTTATATAGCCTATAGCCTTCCTCGATAAATGGGCTATCTAACACTGAAAGAATTTTTCTAATCGGACCAGTAGTTCCTGAGATTAGCGCGTTCAAGCAAACAAACAAACTCTTCAGCTTTATAATATTTCAGTATAGATAGGTATTACAAAATAATTCAAGTGCATTATTGTGTAATACTGGTCAGGCATTTGTTATTGTACAATCGTTTGTTATTAATTAAGTTACTTGTTATATAGGTATCAAGTTCGGGGTAAAAGGTTAAGAACAGATAATCTAACTAAGTAATAGACAGGGCCGTCTTTAACTTATTGGGGGCCCTGGGCATATTAGGGAATTAATTGTTCTAGAACAGTTCCTAATGTGCCCAGGCACAACGTTACGCTAGGGGGCCCGTTACGACTGTGGGCCCCTGGACACGAGCCCAGTGTCCAGAGGGAAAGAGAGACTTGGTAATAGAAGTCTTCTATTCGAGACGTTTAAAGTATCTTGTTAATTTGAGAAGTCCCGGACATTAAATTTAATCATCATCTCTTTAGCCTTATATTGCCAGTCAGGGTCTAAATCATTGAATTATGAGGACTTTCACAAACTTCAGACAAGAGAACCTGATAAATTTGACCATGATTGCACTTCTATAGTTTTATATATACAAGTTTATTCATACATAGGTAGAGTACAAGGAGCAATGAACTCTTTGAAATTTTAGCCAAAAGACATACATACAGCACGCCCACAATCCCCGAAGGGGTAGGCAGAGTTAAAGGGGCAGCAGGCCCTTATTAACCAGCTTCAGCCAAAAATTAAACTGGGCTGGATTAGATGGAAAATTGTGAAAAAATAGTGACAAGTGGCCAGCTTGTCGCTTACACAATCACATATCCAAAACTCCATATACCATTAGTCGCCTTTTACGATATGCTAGGCAAGAAACACAGTTGGCACATTATTTTTAAGTGCCAGACCAGCATGGGACAAATTTTGCCAAAAATCGAGTTCGATTAGGTGGATAAATTGAAGCACATCGCACCCGTGCGAAGCCAGGGCAAGCTGTTAGCATAAGTATAAGTTCGTAATACTACTGTCTCTGATATCCGTAACACAAGTGCTTAAGCTACTTACCACGGAGTCAGATCAATGTATGTGATGTTGTCTGGTGTACACTATTATTATTTCATCATGGAGTTTGTTTCTTATCCATACTGTCACATGTCCAATCATACTTCGGAGTCATTGAGCTCATGTTTACGGCCTTTCAAAAGAACGTTCCACGTAACACACACGTAATCGCGGTTTGTTCAGCCTGCCTGCAAAATATTTTGAGCAAACATGCTTGTTTACTAAAGAGTCGAGTGCACTGCCCTGGCAGATTAGTATACCTAGGTTTTTTTACAGTCATGTGCATCATAAAAAGAACACAAATATTTGTCACGTTTTATACGGGCCATTTGTTTTGTTTACAGTGTTTTTGTATAATGGACGTTACTCTTACTGATGTCGGTTTGGCATGCCTGTTATTGTAAGATCGGTGACAACGCAATTATCTTTTATAATTCTATCGAACTGGGTGATGATGGAGACAATAGGAGGTCATAGTCTTCTTTTGTATTTTTTTTTGTGCCGTATTTAATTACGATCCGTATATAGATAGAAGATAGAATAAAAGCCTATTTTGGGTTTAGCTATAATATTTATTATTATTTATTATCACTAACTTTTATAAAATATGTATTTAAAAGTAAAGCCTAAATATAAGAAAGAAAAAAAGCTGTGTAAATATATACATGTATTTACGAAAGAGAGGATTTGTGCCCCACGCCGATTAAGGTGATTAGAATACTGGCCGAATCAGTAACTATATTTCTCATCCATATACATATATAGATATATGTTTAATAACATGCTTTTGTATCATCATCTTCCTAGCGTTATGTCCCGTGCTTAGACGGGGTCCGCTTAGACCATGACCCAGGAGTCTGGACATTAAAGCGACTGCCGATCTGACCTTCGTAACCCTAAGATAGGGGAACCAGACATTTTTTGGATCATGGTTACAAATCCAAAGTTGTTTGAATTTGCAGGTTTCATCACGATGTTTTCCTTCACCGTCGAGCTAGTGGTATAAATACGTACATAGACTTGAAAAATTCAGAGGTACGTGCCCGGGTTTGAACCCGCACTCTTCGGTTAAGAGGCGCGTGTCCTTACCATTGAGCTGCCATCGTATATGTAGAATATATTTTTTCAATGAGTTTTAATGTCTTCATGAACGAAATCGCGGGCATAATCTAGTTAGTAAAATGTGCGTCAGAAAGCACATTAAGCGATTAGTCTCGGTTATAAACAGGCGATAAGTCTCACCAGTCTTTAAAAGCAGACTATTGTAGTGGTAATTTAAATAATATTATTACCATTTTAAATAGACTGTTAACATAATCGTTACTTCAACAATAAAACAATAATTAATAATAACACATTACCTTCGCAGCTGTCATCGTAATAACATATTACAGATGTAATTTTCAAGAGTTTTGTAGCCTAATCGCCGTAGCTGAGATCGGAAAGCATGATGATGATGATGATATTACATACATTTTACCACGTGATGCCTAATCCCTGAAGTGGTAGACAGAGTCAAGAACGAAGATTTAAGATATTAACCTATATAAACCACAAACACACCTAAATTCCCTTAATTGGCTGATTGCTCGTTCGGTAGTGACCCTGCCCCATGCGCCAAGAGTTGTGGGTTCCCATCCAGGAAGTTTGCGTAGTTTACCTAAAAGAGCGCTCTTTCGAACTAGTTTGTTCGCGAACTACACAAGCCTAATCACTGGAGCTGGAACATTCGAACCCATAATTATTACGAGTCCAAGATCTCTAACTACTAAGCCAAGCAGTCTTATTAGTAACAAGTGCAGCTACATTTTACTGGCCCGTTGGTCGAGTCAGAGCCTGGCCACGAAACCAAGAGTCGCGGATTCGAACCCCGCTAGGATGTTTCATGTGATGAACATGGACATTTGTACTCGAATCATGGATTATAAAGGTATTTAAGTATGTCTATTCGTCTACCTAGTATCCATAGCACAAGCATAAGCTTAGTTTGGGATTAGGGAATTGGTGTGTCAGTCTGAAGAATTTATTTATTTGTTATTTATATAAGCTTGTATGAAAAGAATTATGAATGTTGAAGAGGCGAGTGAGGTGTGTAAGGATCGTGCCATATGGCGTTCGGTTCTCTCTGCCTACCCCGCCAGGGAAGTGGCGTGAAGTTTAGTTAGTTAATTAGTTATATAAACGTTTTTTTTTGCAGTGTCACTAACTTACGTATTGATAATGTTCTGACTTAACTTTATGATATTAACTGAGCCAATTAATTACATCACAAGTTCCACATCGCGGCTCACAAACAAACATGGGGACAAAACGGTCACCTTGCGGTCTTTATACTCGAGCGATATTTTTTACTCGTCTGTCTCAGACCTCCGGCATTCGAATTTGGGTCGGGCCACTTCTAACTCGTGAATCGGGTTCATCCTCGAAAGGTCTAAGGGACCTTCGTTTTAGTTTTATAAGCAACATAACGTCTTAACTAATAATATAAATTCGAAGTTGAGTTTGTTTGTTACCGCTTGTACGTCTACAGCAATAAGCTAGTTTTTTCGCCAATGGAAATCTACATTATCAGCGAGTAACATAGGTTATAGTTTATCGCCGTATTCTCACGAAAATAAGAACTGAGGGTGATGCCGCGGGGCGCTGCTAGTACTTAATAAGTCTAACTCATTCTCTAGAATTAAGTTGTTCCTCTAAAGATTTAAGGATACCTTATTTTTAGTTTAATACGACGACATAACATAAATATACGAGTGTTCTGATTAGAACATTCTAGCTTATTTAAGAATGTACTATTTTTGACTGGCTCGATAGCCCATTCGGTAGTGACCCTGCCCCATGCGCCAAGAGTCATGGGTTCAATCCCTACCCAGGACAAACATTCGTATGATGAATACTTGTGTTTGTTCTGTGTCTGGGTGTTAATATTGAATATTTAAGTATATATTTGTAATACCACTGTTGTTTCTGGTATCCGTAACGCAAGTGCTTAAACTACTTACTTCGAAGTCAGATCAATGTATGTGATGTAGTCTGATATTTATTTATTTATTACTATAAGATAATACTAGATAACGAATGGACCCCATTTGTCTAGTATCAAGATACCTAAATAGGTTTATAGATATCCATGACTCCAATACATTTGCTCCTAGCGGGATTGGAACTTGTACGACGAGCCAAACCAATGCTTTTGTTGTCGTTTTTAAATAATTACACAAATATTTTCATCTCGCTATCCAGCCGATACATATAATTCATAAAACCTTGATTACATTTGTGAGTCCCTCTAAATAAACGCCTGTTGGAAATACTTCAATTAACTTACAGAAAATATAATGTAATTTAAATTTAAATTGATTTTTATTAGTAAAAAAATAAAAATCACGCCAAATTTTCCACCCAGCCGTTCAAAACATGGAACAACAATACGTTGTACATATTACGTATTAAGATGCCGTAAATATTACCAGACAAAGTCGTCCCTGATTCATGCAGAGCATTGTCATACAAATCAGCTGCCAAACGGAATTATGCTAATTCCTTTATGTCTGCTCACTCGAAAACATGAGTTAAAGGTACCCGAAAATATGAATGCAGATTTTAAAATATGAATACTCATCTCACTTCCTGGGATTAGATGATTTTGTGAGGGGGCGGTGAGAGCTTAAAAGATGAAGAAACCCACTTCAAAATTATATTTTTTAACCGATATTATCCTTTTAACCTATTTCGGTTACGGTGGCCAATCTCAATAAGGATTAGCTACGCAGAAAATACATTGCACAAGTGTCTACGCAAGCACTGGTGCGCTCTCAGACAGTGGTCGATTTACAGTCTTGGCCGCTCTAGGCTCCAGGCCATAATTCTCAGTACTAAAGCGTCATCACTTAAGTTTTGTTACGATTAGCCGCCTTTAATATATGGCCGCCCTAGGCCCGGGCCTACTGGGCCTTAGGGTAAATCCGCCACTGCTCTCAGTTCCTTCACTCTCATAGTTCGTTGAGACAGCAATTTGACATGAACGGTCAGAATCGGCTGCAGGATCCTTAATGTGCTTACTGAGGCTCGAAAGTGAGATGTCGCAATCTCCCTCCCAACCTGGTCTGGAGTAATTTCAATGTTGGCACACCCAGCCATCAATTTTTAGCCCGTCCTTGGATTTGAACCCAGGATCTCTTGGTCTTTAGGCGGCGCATACTATAAATAGACCAACTATGCAGTCATATAACCTATACCCATTCATAGGGTTAACTTTATACCAAATTTCATAACTGTTTAAGTGGTTTAGAAATAAAAATCTAACAGATAAAGTAACTTTCCCATTTATCATACAAAGTGTAGATTTAACTACACTGGTATCGCCATTTTCCCTCTACACTCATTAGCGAAACCACAATCTTATCTCGAAAATTCCATCAAAAACAGACTTTGAAAAACACTCCATTGTGTAGATACCTAACGAATCCTTCCTTCTGTTTGTTTTTTGTCCTTGCCTGCCCTGTAGGGCTGGGTCACCTTGCGGTCGTTGACCCCTTGCGTAAGGTTGCGTCATCAGGCAGAAATGTCGGGCCGCAGTATGCACTTTTTGTTAAATAATGCAGTACGATTTATGCGGTTGAAAAATGCATTTTGGAATAACGTTCGGCAGCCATTTTGATACGATCATGTAGGGGACAGTTGTTGAGTTAATTATGGCTTTTGTAACAATTGCGGCATAAGTTTAACAGTTTATGCAACTTTAACGGCTGTCATTTACAAAGTTTACAACTGTTAAATCGAAGGGTACAGTTAAAGTTGAGATGCAAATTGATATTGTTTCATAGAAGCAATCTGAAGACGTCATACCATACTACTAGCTGGGCCGCGGTTCCACCCGCGTTCATGGTTATTACATATCCTTCAACACAAAAATAATTTTAAAATTCGGACCAGTAGTTCCTTATTTTAGCGTGTTTAAGCAAACTCTTTAGCTTTATACACCTATTAGTATAGATTATAGATACATTAGAGATAGTATGTCATAGTGTATAAAGGTTTTATCTATATTAATTGCAAATAGGTAGGTAGTTATGGGCAGACATTTTAATTTTGCATACAGCGTATAAGTAAATAATTATCAGACAACTTTGCACCTGTAAACACCTAGTCCCAAGAGCAATTTCTTCAACAACTAAGTATTTACCCCGGTTCAGATGTAAATAGGCACCCCTCACTTTCAATAGGAAGTCTGAGCCAGTGCACTAACGGGAATGTCTAACGACATCGAATTCTATCAAAACTATGCAAATATGGTATATAGAATAACGTGATATAAACACATGATTATGTCATAAATAGGTACTATTAGTTTCTTTTCCCATTCATCCCATGTTGGTCTGGCACTTAAAAATAATGAGCCAACTGTTTTCCTTACCTAGCATGTCGTAAAAGGCGACTAATGGTATATCGGGTTGGGTATGTGATGGTGTAGGCGGCGAGCTTACCACTTGTCACTACTTTTTCACAATTGAGAATTGTCCATCTAACCCAGCCCAGTCTAATTTGGCTGAAAGTGGTTAAAAGGGCTAGCTGTCCCTTTAACTCTGCCTACCCCTTCGGGGATTAGGGGCGTGAAGGTACAATAGTTTCTTAAGGTTGGCAGCTTGGTATGTAGCTCAACATATCAATTTGTACGTAGTTTAAATTTGTTGACCTCAGTATCTATATGCTCATGTAATTTCTACATGAGATCTTTGATTCTAGACACAAATTGTATAGGTACTCGACCCCGAGTCACACAAAAATAATCTAATTTTATCTTTCACAGCCACACTGATGCAGTACATGTATTCAGTCATTTATTTATGCGCTGCGTCGGCCATCTTAGCTAGACCCCTCTTGAATCCCCACGCTTTGAAATGCGTTAAGATTTAGGGTTCTTCAATGTGAGAAAAGGGGTCCTTTGTGTCTGGTCGATGTGTTTACGCCTTGTATAGACGTGAAGGCAGTGATCCTTTTGCACATTTCTGTAACAAAATGAAAAGTTCATAAAAATATACCCAATTTTCTTCCAACTGTAACTTTTTCTGGGAGAAAGTTGTTTCTTTCTATACAAGACTATTGGTATTTACGCTTCCCTAGCTTACATAAAAAATAATATAATTTTGTCTTTGATAAGAAAATTAACATAACATCACGCCCATAATCCCCGAAAGGGTGGACATAGGGGCAGCCCCCTTAACGATATTCAGCTAAATAAAACTGGGCTGGGCTAAATGGAAAATTGTGGAAAAGTAGTGACCAGTAGCTAGCTCATCGCCTACACAATCACTTACCCAAAACCCCATATACCATGAGACGCCTTTTACGACATGCTAGGCATGAAACACAGTTGGCATATTATTTTTTTAGTTTCAGACCAACGTGGGTCATGTTATGTTTTTAAGAAAATTCTCATTGTTTTATCAAAAACAAAATTTAGTCTTGTATTCAAACTGCATCAGACTGCACTCAACCTACTTGCATCAGCTGCACTGTGCCGCACACACACGACTGCACAGTGCACACAGCCGGCGTGAGCGACCTTGAGCGGGTTCGGTGCCCAGACGGCACCAAGGGCGACGCGATGGGAAGTGTTTATGTAATTTCGCTTTTGTTCGTTGCTATAACGGTCTTATGTACTTTTGATTGCGTTTCGGGTGTGCCAATGCGCAGACGTGGTTGTGTTCACATTGTTTTTATGATGTAGACATGCATTACAAACATTTCCAAGACCATGCTAAATTAAAACTAACTTTTATATGCGGCTATACCGAAGTATTATTAGCTTATGTTTTTTTTTTAAATTCTTTTACGAGTACCATGGGATCTATGAATTGCCCCGGAATAAAATGTATATGGTATCACAGACTATAAACCATATTTTCGAAATATCGTCCAGATCTGTTAAGAAGTTCTAGTGTGATTGAGTATAATAGCTATACTAAGCTTTTTTGGCACGTTTATCGATCATTTCAAATTGGGATGTTGACACCATTTATATTTAATTTTTAAATATCAATTCTGAAAAAGAAAGTATCGTAGTATGCTGTTAAGCCTTATTGATTTTGTATAATATTGAGTCTAAGATTTTTAATTTTACAAAAACTGCTTAATATTATATCAGTTGACTATACAAACTAGTGACGTCACACGTTGACAAGCCCCTACAAAATCTATGAAGTGATTTCGTATTGACAGCTTTTAAAAAGTATCTCAATTGACTAACTAGTCAACATCCCAATTATATGTCTAGTTCCATTATTTATATTAATTATATATTTTGGCTCACGCTCATCACGCCGATGCCATTCAAAATCAATGTATAATAAAATAACTATTGAATTTTGACGTAAGGGATATGATTATGGCGGACATGTATAATTGTTGTTGCTAATATATTATATAGCAGCAGCATATATTAACAGATAACACATAGCAGGTAATTCGAAGATATTGTTATACGATTTACCTGTGCTCATTAGCAATTATTTATTAAATATAATTAGTACCTAAAAGAGCAAGTATAATATCTAGGCAATTTGTAAGAAAAAAAATGTCTAAAATTGTTTAGTCATTATAAAATATTAGCAGCATCCCGTGGTTTTACCCAGGTAATTCCCGTTCCCGTGGAAATACGAGGATAAAATATAGCCTATGTTACTTGCTGATAAAGTAACTTTTCATTGGTGAAAGAATTTTTCAAATCGGTCCAGTAGTTTCGGAGCCTATTCGATACAAACAAACAAATATTTCCTCTTCATAATATTAGCACAGATTAAACGCGACAATACGCTTTTAATGAACACATTAACTTTGTAGCATAATATTTTGTGACTTTATTTTATTTAATGTAATAAACAAAGTGTCATGTAAATTAATTGGTAAATAATTTATTACGCAATAAAAATATCGTAAAACTAGACGTTTAACATAAGCAATTTCCATATTGTTATCTAATTCTATACACATACCTCTTACGTTTGCAGAATTTCCTTATAATAAATATAAAATAATATTGAATAATTTAAAATTTTCGCTTTGTAATATCGTAATCGCAATTATTAGGCATTAGTAGCCACGTAAATTCCCCACGCAGATCCCGTTGACGGGGATTAGGAAAATAAAATACAGCCTATGTTACTCGCTAGATAAATACCTTTCCATTAATGCATGGATTATTCGTTTAGTTGTGAAAGCGTAAGAAAGAAACATTCGCATTTATAATTATAATTAGGATCGGTTACATAAATTCCAATAAAAACAAAATGATTCCTTATTCACAATACCTATTGAAACAGTTAAATAAATATGTCAAGCCTAATGTTAAAAAAAAAAATCAGTCGAATTGAGAAACTCCTCCTTTTTTTTTGAAGTCGGTTAAAAATATCCAAATAAGCTTTTTTTTTATTTTAATATAATTACCTAGATCCAATTCTCGGAACTCGATAGTATTATTTTAATATACATAGTAAAAAAAAACCTCTACAATTTTATAATCAGTTAAAAATCAAACCATTGCTATAAATGATTAACTCAAATACCTGCAACGTACCCGATTCCTAGATAAAACACAAATATAAATATCTTTACTCACAGCCAGCTATTAGTACCGGTAATCAGTGATGAAATACGTCCATTCGTCCACAGCGCTTAATGGGCGAAGGTTCTGTCTTGCACAATAAGGCAGGTGTTCAGACATACCTAGACAAGGGATGCGCGGTTTATGCGACACGATGCGACTGCGACTTTGTCTTAAGATTGTTGTTGGTTGAAGAGTTCAGCGGACAAGTAGAATATAACTAACTAACTAAACTTCACGCCACTTCCCTAGCGGGGTAGGCAGAGAGAACCGAACGCCATATGGCACGATCCTTACACACCTCACTCGCCTCTTCAACATTCATAATCCTTTTCAAACAAGCTCTACGGTTTTTATGACTCCTAACATCACCTTCTGTTAATACACGACCAATCTGGTCGTGGTAGATATAACTACTACTCTTCTTATATTCAACTTCACGCCACTTCTCTACCGGGGGAGGAAGTGAGAATAAATAATAATAAATAAATAAATAAATTCTCCACACCGAAACACCAACTCTCTAGTTCCAAACTAAGCTTTAAGCTTGTCTTATATTAAGTGAACGGATAGACTTACTTAAATACGTTTATAAACATTCATGACTCGAGTACAAATGTCCATGTTCATAACTAAATTTGAACCCGCGGCCCCCGGTTTCGTGGCCAGGGTCTCTGACCACTCGACCAACGTATAATATAATTAATAAGTAAAATCTGATATGCTAGGCAAAGAAAACAGTTGGCACATGTTTTTCATCTTAAGCCTAAAACGTTCTCATTTCATACAATATCACGCCGTGTGAAGCGTCCCTGCCACAGATTATTAACAGGCCGCATAACGGTTCTGCCAGGTGCAATGCGGGCGCAATTAAAAATAGAAAAGTCGCCCTTTCAGCCCGGCGGCGTGCAAGACTACCAGAAAAGGGTGCTTTTTGATTTTTTTTACTTGTCTCTCCATTTCTAGCTGTGTATTAAAGTAATTGCTGGTAAACGATTAGTCTGGAATTGTGTTGCAGAGTTATGGTTATGACAAGTATTCAATACTGTTTTTTTTATTTTTAGAGGCTATATCGAGAGTTTAATTTTTTTAAATATCGGTTGATTTATTGATACATTTTTAGTAATTAAATATATTAGTGTAATATATCTAAGCTCTAGCTTAGATTGTCCTATCACCACGCTAATATATTCATGCATCAAAAAGTCTACTTTTGATAAAAAGTAGACTTTTTGATGCATGATGAGTACTCCTAATCGTAATATTAGAATAATGGAGCAAAGAGAGTTTAAAAAAAAAACCGCCAGGTGGCGCGAGGAAGTCTCGTGGTCTTATCACTGTCACTATTGGCTCTTTGTCGACAGCACCCTTCATAATGTGACATGTATGTCAGTTTGTTCTGACAACTAACCAATGAGGAGGGTGACAAGACCGCACGTCACAGTTACCCCATCTATTGGATGTTTTAATTAAAAAAAACCCTCATTGTGTCTATTATCTACGATTTTGTATGTATATCGTATGACGACTTAGTTATTTTTACCAATTTTCCATATAACCTCACTCATCGTCTGTACTCCTTCAAGGATTGTCGTACGTATGTATAACTTCCTTGGTTACCCAGTTTCAAGACACCATTCAATGCAGATAGTCCTAGCAACAAGAGGATAGCCACTTAAGAGGCGACCTAAAATTACTTATTTCAATAATTGTTACTTACTTCACTTTGCACAAGTTTGAAACAAAAGTAACATCAGCTTCGTGAAATAGCAACAACTAAGCTGTAACCACTTTTTCTTACTTAATAATAAGTAAACCATTAATATTTTTTTCTATGATAATCGTAGTAATTTATTATTAAAATTATGTATAGACAGCTTCAACTTGTCTTCGGTGTAACTTGTCTGTAATACTGCTCCATAAACTAGTGGGTACTAGTTAATAACTAGTTCAATGGAACAAGTTATGACAGATGTTAGTTCATCCGGTAAACTACATTGCACCAGCGTCACAATGCAATAACTGACAGTATTGTAACATCACTCAGATTTTCACTCTTAAAAACGGCACAATAAGTAGGTACGTGATTTTATACTATGTCCCTAAAAACCAAACCAGTTTTTTCACCAAAGGAATCATTTATTGTTTAGGAGAAAGCAACTATTGTCAGTAACCTAAATGTTAGCAAACATATTGTTTTTAACCAATTGTAGCGGTTTGGATTTTTATGATTAAAAATATGATTATGTATTTTTTGTATTTCATCAATTGAGTCGATCATTGTTAGGACTTGTCAATTAAAATGATTTAATGTTTTTGTTGTAATGTTATATAACTTCACGCCCGTAATCCCCGAAGGGATAGGCAGAGTTAAAGGGACAGCAAGTCCCTTTATTCACATTGTTACATCTTGTGATGATAAAGGAATTATAAATTAAAAATATATATATTTAATGTAAAAAGAAAAAAAAAGAAAAAAAAATTTAAGATTTTTATAAGAGCATTCTCAAAATGCACAATGAATGGATTTAAAAAAAGCAGAATCAGTACCCATATTTGAAGGCGCGTATGAGGCGCTGCCAACTCTCCTGCTGTTACTATCTCTATATTGTACCTTTACCGAAGGATGTAACTTTGGCAAGATGCCTCATTGCATTTTTATGCATAATTCTCTTGCATAATTGCACTTAATAAGGTCTCTAGTTATACAAACACCAGTTTAATATCTTATGGTAAGGTGTTAAAACTCATAATGGTTTGGCTTGCTTAATGTAGTGGGATAGAACAGGGTTGTATCTATACGATCGTTGATTAATCGTTGATTAAAATTCTAATATTAATACATTTTCCATCAATCACTTGATGACAACCAATATAAATGTTTTATCTTAGCAGATATCGAGCTAGGATAGTGTGTTTCTGACATGCACTAGTTCTAGGGGCGAGTATAAATATTGTGAACAAAAATGCGCGTCCTGTTAATAATTTATCAAAATATCAGACTACATCACATACATTGATCTGACTCCGAGTTAAGTACCTTAAGCACTTGTGTTACGGATATCAGAATCAACAGTGGTATTACAAATATGTAATTAAATATTAAATAATAACACCAAGACACACAACAAACACAAGTAGGTATTCATCATACGATTTTTTGTCCTGGGTGGGGATCGAACCCACAACTCTTGGCACCTGGGGTATGCTCATTACCGAAGGAGCCATCGAGCCAGTCATAGAACAATGGATATGTGAATATATAACAATGGATTATGATCCAAATTGTCTGTGTTTCAATATCGAAATTACTTACTCAATACTACCCTGGAGTCAGAAAGCTGCCGGTTTTTCACCACCGTGTCTTGAAAAGCTCGTTAAGTTGACCCTGCGCTAGACTTATCTCCGGTAAATATGTCATATTGGCTTGTCATCTCATTGGACTTTGAAAGAGAAGGAACAGAGAGTGTACCTGTGTTTGCTCAGGCATTGGGGCACTATAATGTCTCCTGCCTAGTTGGCTAATCCTAATTGAGATTATCCGCGGTGACCGAATCGGTTAGAAGAATGTTTTCGTTTATTCTGTGCGTAAATTGTCGAAAGCACAGTTCAGATGTTCACAACTAAGGATGCAATCCTAGATCCAGCAATGCAGCTGGTTCCAGCAGAATTTTAGCTGCTGATGCCAGCAACATATGCCGCTTACATGCCGCTGGATTCCAATCCCTACTAGGGATTACAATGCTGGACCAAGCAACGCAGCTGGGTACAGCCCAATTCTGTAGCCACTGGATCGTAATCCCTACTCACATCATATGCCTTATACTCGGGACGCGTTGATCTCACACGATGCACTTGTATGCGCATGTGCAGCCCTGATGCGCAAGATTGCGCGGGGACCGGTCCGCCAGCTGTCAACTACAGTTACCCTGCAATCCTACTAACACACTAATGCGACCCACCTGGGGTGAAGTGCATTCAATGCATGTGCAGGCGAGTACTAACTAGGAATCTTGCGTTTACCGGTTAACTTTGTATTAAGTAGCAAATGCACATAGAAAAATATTCTATAGTTAAGTCATACGCTTACATTTCAAACGAAAAAAACGTTACATCAAATGAGAATGAAAAAGACAGCTAGACACTAACACATAATGAGTTCATACGCTTTATGTGGTAGACATTACAAATGACAAAAGAGGTCCCGATTATTTTAAGATCTCCAAATATCGCGCGCTTATGACGTATCTGCATATAATTTATATGTAATATCATTCGACTGACTCGGTGGCGCATTCAGTAGTGACCCTGCCCTATGCGCCAAGAGTTGTGGGTTCGATCTACATCCTGGAGATATTATAGTGCACAAGTGTGTGCGCAAATACACCTTCACTCTCATAATCCGGTGAGACATTGATCTGACTCCGAGGTAAGTAGCTTAAGCACTTGTGTTACGGATATCAGAATCAACAGTGGTATTACAAATGTATACTTAAATATTTGATATTAACATCCAGACACAGAACAAACGCAAGTATTCATCATACGAATGTTTCTCGTGGGTGGCCATCGAACCCACAACTCTTGGCGCATGGGCAGGGTCACTACTGAATGCGCCATCGAGCCAGTTACTATTGGGCTAACACTGCTCTTTAATTTGTTTTAAGTAATACATTAATGAAATTTTTCATACGGGAGGGAGCGGTGGTAGCTCAATGGTAAGTACACGCGCCTCTTAACCGAGGAGTGCGGGTTCAAACCCGGGCATGTACCTCTAGACTTTTCAAATGTATGTACATATTTATACCACTAGCTCGACGGTGAGGGAAAACATCGGGATGAAACCTGCAAATTCAAACAACTTTGATTTTGTAACCATAATCCCAAAATTGTCTGGTTCCCCTATCTTAGGGTTACGAAGGTCAGATCGGCAGTCGCTTCAATGTAATTACCAGACTCGCTAAATCCTGGATCATGGTCTAAGCGGACCTCGTCTAAACACGGGACATAACGTTAGGAAGATGAAATATTTATTTCGGACGTGGTCCATAGTGTTAGTATTAAAGGTACAAGAAATTGACTGCACAATATATAAAAAAATACACAATATTTTATCCTATATTCTTAACCTAACTAACTAGCTAAACTTCACGCCACTTCCCTAGCGGGGTAGACAGAGAGAACCGAACGCCATATGGCACGATCCTTACACACCTCACTCGCCTCTTCAACAACTTGTTAACTTAATATTTGACAAAATGCGTTTTATGGAGTTTATTGCTCCTTGGAGTCCACCCACTTTTGGGATACCTGACATGATGGTATGTATGTGAACCGTCGCTAGTTGAGAATTCCTGAAAAATCTCTTGTCACAAACGACCCCGAAAAAATATTTTAAGTAGGCGCCGCCCCTCACGTCAGGACAGAACGCGTCTCACGGGACGACACGTGTGCGGCAACGTGACGAGGCCGTTGTTGTCTCACAGTTACCTCACCGGACACACAGCTCCGCAGTTCGGCGAGTATCGCTACGGTATCCTCGAGTCAAATCAAATCAAATCAAATCAAAAATTTATTTGCTTACTAAGTGTACATACAGTATCCACGTATCGAGTATTCCTGTTAAAAAGTATTCGAAATAGAGGTGAAAAACTTGTAATATGTAATCTTTCCCATGTCGGTCAGTGACTCGAAAATCAATATTTTCGAATATAAAGAAAAAATTATAAATGTTTTTGATAAAATTATCAATAACTTTCTTAATTTATTATTTCAGGTTTATCTTTTGGATTATGTTCCGTGCTTGGTCGGGGTTTGCTTAGACCATGATATAATTCTAGATGTAATCCGGTAATTACATTGAAGAGAGACTGCTTATCTGTCCTTCATATCCTTATAGCTTTCAAATAGGGGCACCAGACATCATGGATCATAGTTATTTTGGATGTACGAGAATTTAGATAAGATGTTCAGGTTTTTTTACGACGTTTTCCCGCCAGGTTAAGAGGTATATACGTAATACATTATGTGCGTATTGATTTGAAAAAAGACAGAGGTACATACTCGGGTTCGAACCCGCACTCATCAGATATAAGGCCCGAGTTCTTACCATTAAGCTACCATCTGCATCGTTCCAATTAAATGCGTTATACAGATACTACACACTAAGACGACACCTATTTAATTTTTCAGTGACAATATGGACTTAAATAAGAATCTCATTACCATTCGATTGAAAAATCTTTGAATAAGGCATATAATGCTTGCTGAATAACTTGTCTGTGCACACGCAACAAGCTAGATCATTATGCCTTATTTATAAGGGGTAATTGTACCATATGACCGGATGACATAGAATTGTAAATAGCAGCTATGGTTTTACAACCGTGGATTGAATTAGAATCGCAACACATGACGAAGACACGCCTCCTGACTGTCGTCCTATCGCCAAGACATTTAATATTTAGAGATGCTGCTTTAGGATTCAATGATCTGTAGATTGGGAAAAACCTTGGATTTTCTAATATCCGACTACATCACATACTTTGATCTGACTTCGAGGTTAGTAGCTTAAGCACTTGTGTTACGGATATCAGAAACAACAGTGGTATTACAAATATATACTTAAATATTGGATATTAACACCTAGACACAGAACAAACGCAAGTATTCATCACACGAATGTTTGTCCTGGGTGGGGATCGAACCCACAACTCTTGGTGCATGGGACAGGGTCATCGTATGCGCCATCCTAGGCGAGGAACACAGTTGGTACAATATTTTTGAGTCTCAGGCAAACATGGGACAATAATGCCTTATGCTTTGATGATCGAAAATTGCAATTGATTGTATTTTATTAAACTAAACTAAACTTCACGCCATTTCTCCAGCAATGTAGACAGAAAACCGAACACCATATGACACGATCCTTACCTCACTTCCTTCTTCAATATTAAATGGACAAATTCAAACAAAATCAGTCCAATGAAGATCAATACGCCACGAGATATGCAGCATCACCTTCCCAGCTATCGCAATGAGAACGACACACGTAACACTTAGCTAACTACAGTTAATAGTATGTAGATCGAGGCATAGTAACGTAGTTATCATAAGCTTATTCATTACCTTGGATAAGGCACCGTAACGGTAACCGTTACTTGTGGCCGGCGCACGCGCACACGACCCCACATGACTTGAAACATAGATGCGAATATGACCGCACTCTTGTTTGAATATAGTGTATAGAAAAATTTCGAAAAAAGTTAAGTGTGACTTCGATTGTACACCGTTCCGTATATAGTTATTCATTACGGGAATAAAATCACTGAATATTTAATACAGCATTACTCTTGAAACAACGTTTATGAGCTCTTACCTAAGAACAGTGTTTATTTTGACAATGATAATTATTATTAAGTACACCCGTTTCCCAATCTATCATATCATCATAACATCACGCCCACAATCCCCGAAGGGGTAGGCAGAGTCAAAGGGGCAGCATGCCCCTTCAACCACATTCAGCCAAAAATAAAGTCGGGCTGGGTTAGATGGAGAATTGTGAAAAAGCAGTGACAAGCGGCTAACCTGTTGCCTACACAATCACACACCCAAAATCCGATATACCATTAGTCGCCTTTTACGACATGCTAAGCAAGAACCACAGTTGGCATATTCTTTTTAAGTCCCAGACCAACATGGGACAGTGGGCTGGGTTGGATGGAAAGCTGTGAGAAAGGAGTGACAAGTGGCTAGCTCGTCGCCTACTCAGTCACATACCCAAAAGCCCGTAAACCATTAGTCGCCTTTTACGACATGCTAGGCAAGAACCACAGTTGGCACATTCTTTTTTTTTTGTCCCAGATCAACATGGGCCAAGTCCCAGACCAACATGGGACTGATGTTTCCCAATCTAAACGTAATTAATAGTTAAAATGAAAACCAAAATATTACAATAACAATATTATTAAATAAGGACAAGTGGAAGTGTCCCAAAAACGCACTATTATTTAGTCTAGGTCTAGTCTTAAATTTCAGTAATATAGCAAATATTAAATTGTAAATGTTGGAGCGGTGGTAGCTCAATGGTAAAGACACGCGCCTCTTAACCGAGGAGTGCGGATTCAAACCCGGGTACATACCTCTAGATTTTTCAAGTCTATGTACGTATTTATACCACTAGCTCGACGGTGAAGGAAAACATCGTGATGAAACCTGCAAATTCAAACAACTTTGGATTTGTAACCATAATCCAAAAATTGGCTGGTTCCCCTATCTTAGGGTTACGAAGGTCAGATCGGCAGTCGCTTCAATGTAATTAACAGACTCGCTAATTCTTGGATCATGGTCTAAGCGGACCCCGTCGATACACGGGACATAACGCTAGGAAGATGACAAATTGTAAATGTTATTTAGCCAGTCATATCTATTCATGTATTGAGATATAAAAAGCCTTAAATACATGTGTGTATATGTGTATGGACACATATTACAGGTTGTATCAGACATTGTTATGCCATATTGTTGCGTCGTGTGAGACCGGCTTAAGACTGGTTACTTAGTCAGCACACCCACAAGGCAAAACTAATCAGATTCGTCTGGTTTGATAAAGAGTGTCAATTGTAAAAGAGCTTACGTTTGCAAAGTGCAAGGTGATTGCGTAAGGAAGTGCATTTGATGAATGTTAAATGATGTTTGAATATTGGTGTTGTCTATTAATCAATTAACTAGTTTATTATCGACACAAATAAATTAAATATAAGTGCTGGTTTATTCAAGAAATTATTTGAGTTTTACTAATGCATAACGATAATGTAAGAGCCATGGCAGCTCAATGGTGCCTCTTAACGGAGGAGAATTTTCTCCTAGGGTCGTCCCGTGCTTAGACGGGGTCCGCTTAGACCATGATGTAGGATTTAGCAAGTCTGGTAATTACATTGAAGCGACTGCCGATCTAACCTTCGTAACCCTTATACAGGGGAACCAGACAAATTTAGAACGTGTTTATACATCCATAGTTGGTTGAATGTGTAGGTTTCATCATGTGTTTTTTCTCACCGCTTAGCTGGTGTTATAAATACATACATAACATAACATCACGCCCATGATCCCCGAAGAGGTAGGCAGAGTCGAAGGGGCAGCAAGCCCCTTCAACCACATTCAGCCAAAAATAAAGCCGGGCTGGGTCAGATGGACAATTGTGAAAAAGCAGTGACAAGCGGCTAACCTGTCGCCTACACAATCACACACCCAAAACCCGATATACCATTAGTCGCCTTTTACAACATGCTAGGCAAGAACCACAGTTGGCATATTCTTTTTAAGTCCCAGACCAACATGGGACAGTGGGCTGGGTTGGATGGAAAGCTGTGAAAAAGGCTATCCTATGATAGAAGGTGTTATAAATACATACATAGATTTGAAATATCAATAGGCACGTAGCTGGGTTTCATCCCGCACTGCTTGCATATGAGGCGTATTTCCTTACCATTAAGCTACAGCTCCCAGTAGTTGCACCTAATTCAGGCATCGCTCGTAATTGTCGCCGGTCGATAAGCGCGCTTCGGACTGTCTCGTCGCCGCGACGTGTGATTTACCCGCCTTTGTTGTCTGGCCAGCGCCGTTTTTTGCGCCAAAATAAAGCAATCGTTTAGATAATTATATTAATTTAAACGGGATTATGGTTGCAGGGGACTAACTTTTGTGCCACCTTTGGTAACTAAGCGATGATCTGATGTGGGAAAAGTATTTAGTGAGATACAGATTGGGTAATAAGTCCAGGTAATATATTTGCTAGGCCCGTTGGTCGAGGTCCGAATCTCTGGCCACGAAACCGAGGGTCGCGGGTTCAAATCCCGCTAGGGGCGGGATTTTTTGTGTGATGAACATGGACATTTGTACTCGAGTCATGAATGTTTATAAACGTATTTAAGTACGTCTATCCGTTCACGTATTTATAGCATAAGCATAAGCTTAGTTTGGAACTAGGGAATTGGTGTGTCACTCTGGAGAATTAATTATTATTATTTTAATTTATTTTATAAATGTTCTTTTTAATACAAAAAGTTCATTTACATCCGATAAATCATTTCTAAGATTAACGCGTCTAAAATAACATATCCTGTAACTCTATTATCTATATGAGTGTACATCTTTACATAGTACGAAACAAAGTCCTCGCTTCTGTTTGTACACTTATATATTTTAAACTAGGCAAGGGATGCTGATAGCTGATAGTTTTCATCAATAGATAGATGGATTGAATGAAATGAAATAATTTATTCTGCAAGTGCATTCATAACAAATTATTTTGCACGTCAAAGATTTTTTTGCCCTACCAGCACCTCGAAGTGAATGGCCTGGAGAGAGAAGAGGTGCCGCAAGAAACTCAACTTATATAAACTTATATATAATTTATATATATATCTAATTTAGTGACATCATAAATTAAAATATATAAATTTTACTGTGCATGCGAGCAGACTATCTAGTCCAAAGTTTATACCATTTTAATAATCTTTTACTCTTGAACTAGTAATCCTTTATCATTAAACATGATTAAATAAAAATCATAAACTTATTTATGGGTAATTCAATTTTATTCAAGAGTACGATTTATTTGTGTAGACACATATTATTTTGTGATTCTCAGAAGCGTTGGGCGTTAATACTATATTGATAGGGCCACAGAGTATTTAACAATAATTTCTTGATTTAAAGTGTTATTTTAACAAAAAAAAAATAGTTTTAACTAAAAAATGTCCCATGTTGGTTTGGGACTTGGCCCATGTTGATCTGGGACAAAAAAAAATATGCCAATTGTGGTTCTTGCCTAGCATGTCGTAAAAGGTGACTAATGGTTTACGGGCTTTTGGGTATGACTGAGTAGGCGACGAGCTAGCCACTTGTCACTCCTTTTTCATAGCTTTCCATCCATCCCAACCCACTGTCCCATGTTGGTCTGGGACTTAAAATGAATATGCCAACTGTGGTTCTTGCCTAGCATGTCGTAAAAGGCGACTAATCGTATATCGGGTTTTGGGTGTGTGATTGTGTGGGCGAGAGGTTAGCCGCTTGTCACTGCTTTTTCACAATTTTCCATCTAACCCAGCCCGGCTTTATTTTTGGCTAAATGTGGTTAAAGAGGAATGCTGCCTCTTTGACTCTGCCTACCCCTTCGGGGATTATAGGCGTGATGTTATGTATGTATGTACTATATTTAAGCTCTTCGCTAAAAAGCTTTACTGCAAAAAACGAAACTAAGGTCAGTATCCAACTAAGTCATCTTGTGATTAATACTCCTTGTATCTGTTCATTGAATATTTCACTGACCAACACAGATACCCAACGTAATTTACCAACCACGTGCCATAGTAACGTTTTATATCTTCATAATTGCGCAAACATAGTAACAGTAAATTAAAACTGTGCATAATCAGGCTATCGCGGGGTCAACGCCCGATAACGGTGAAATTAATAATTTTAAATGTTTAATTCATCCGCGATAACGTTTTCATCATATGATGTCACTAACTGTGTGACCGAGTTTCTTAACAGTTTTATGGACGGAAGCGATAAGAGTAACCATAATATAACATTTTTATTGTCAAACGAAATTCAAATAATAATAGATAGTGTTTTAAGTAATAATTAGGGTAATATCCAGCCGGTTCGTTCTATCATATATTTAGAACAAACTATCAACTGGCCCGTTGGTCGATTGGTCACGAAACCAAGGGTCGCGGGTTCGAATCCCGGGGGCAAATGTTGTGATGAACATGGACATTTGTACTTGAGTCATGAATGTTTATAAACGTATTGAAGTATAAGTTCGCCTAGTATCCATAATACAAGCATAAACTTAGTTTGGAACTAGGGAATTGGTGTGTCAGTGTAGACATTTTATTTATTATTTATTATTATTAACAGAAAAGAAGTCATAAAAACCGTAGAACTTGTATGAAAAGGATCATGAATGTTGAAGAGGCGAGTGAGGTGTGTAAGGATCGTGCCATATGGCGTTCGGTTCTCTCTGCCTACCCCGCTAGGGAAGTGGCGTGAAGTTTAGTTTAGTTTATTATTAACAGAAGGCTATTGTTAAACCCGTTATTTATCCAGAAGATATAAATAAATTATACAAACTGGTACACAAGTTACCCTGCTCTTGATTAAACATATGGTCGTATGCTTATGTAATGGATACTAGGCTGAGGATAGACATACTTTAATGCATACTAATGTAGCCCTTTAATACATAACAATGTATTGATCCCATGTTGATCTGGGACTTAAAAAGAATATGCCAATTGTGGTTCTTGCCTAGCATGCCGTAAAAGGCGACTAATGGTATATCGGGTTTTGGGTGTGTGATTGTGTAGGCGACAGGTTAGCCGCTTGTCACTACTTTTTCACAATTTTCCATCTAACCCAGCCCGGCTTTATATTTTTGGCTGAATGTGGGTGAAGAGGCATCCTGCCCCTTCGACTCTGTCTACCCCTTCGGAGACTATGGGCGTGATGTTATGTAGCCCTTTAACTTATCTTTAAATTGTCTTAGATTAGTACTGTTTATTACACTGAAACCAACGCCTCTTCAAAACAATAAAATGAGTTCAAACTCGCGAATTAAATCTCACTACTTAAGTACAACTCAAAGTAAGTAACATCACAAATCCGCCCAACATCCCAATTATCAAAAAGGCCTGAGTAGATGATTTCACGAATGTTTATTGACCCCGAAATAGGCTTACGACCCCCAAATTGCGTAACGCTAGGCCCGCTACGAGGTCGTCGCCCGTAGCGAGCTATCTCGTAGCGTTATCGCTACGGGCGACGACCCCTCGTAGCGCCGACCTACTACGACGACCGTAACCTTTGCTTCAACTCGAGTTTTATTACTCGTATTAGGAATCTTTTGGAGTTTTATTGGATGCTGCTTTAGCTTGGAGCGTGGTGCGATATGGTTTATTCGTAATGCCTATGGGTTTGATAAGCGATTGTTGGTAGACATGTTTTTATTTATTACTAGCTGTGCCAGCGGTGTCACCCGCGTTTATGGTTAATATTATATAGACTATTTCCGTCATACATGATTTATATGTAACTTTAACCATTAAGGCTGCACACGCGACGGAAGCTTAAAAATGGAGTAACTTCTCCCGTTTTCCCAACATTTCCCTTCACTACTCTGCTCCTATTGATTGTAGCGTGATGAAAAGTATACTATAACCTGTCCAGGAGTATGAAGAATAATTGTACCAAGTTTCGTTAAAATCCGTCGAGTAGTTTTTGTTTCTATAAGGAACATACAGACAGACAGACAGACAGACAGACAGACAGACAGACAGACAGACAGACAGACAGACAGACAGACAGACAGACAGACAGACAGACAGACAGACAGACAGACAGACGGACGGACAGACAGAAAAAAATTTTACTGATTGCATTTTTGGCATCAGTATCGATCACTAATCACCCCCTGATAGTTATTTTGAAAATATATTTCATGTACAGAATTGACCTCTGTACAGATTTATTATAAGTATTGATTATTTTTATGTTTGACTCTACCTACCCCTTCGGGGATTATGGGTGTGATGTTATGTATGTATGTTATTTTGTATTTTTTTCCCACTAACATATTTGATTCGTAATGTATCGTATTCTCTGTAAACTATTTAAGGTTTGTATTTTGAATACTAGACTTGAAATTGAATGGGAAAATAGTAGATGTAGAGTCACTATGGCATTTTAGGATTTTAGCATCACAGCATACCAAGAAAATATACATACATGTAGGTACTATGACGACAGCATTTTCCGGACTTTACCTAACTGCTAGAAACCAAAGAGCATTAAGCTCTAGTGACTATTCTAAACTTTTAAATTTGAATTTTCAAAAAACTGAAATAACGCATGGCTATACAATCTCCAACGCAAATCACCATTAGTCGCCTTTTATAACAAGCTAGTCAAGGAACACAGTTGGCACATTCGTTTCAAGTCCATTGCAACAGGAGACACATGATTACAAATACTAATGTGTGCAGTCTGAAGGAGTGCCCTAACCCTCCCGCCACGTAATGGGAGGTGTCTGCGGCGCGTGTAAGAGGTCGTGCCCCGTCTGTACCGGCTCGACCCGGGGCGATGCGATCAGCCGTGACTCTCCCATGTATGGTAGCTCCATGTCATATCAATGAGCATCAGTGACTACATTACTGACAGGCTCTTTGTTCGAGTGGTCAGAAACCCCAGTTAGGAATCAAACAGTCACGGGTTTGAATCCCGGCGGAAAATGTTTTATGTGATGAACATGGATATTTTTGCTCGATTCAACGCATTCTAATTGTGAGAGTTTTTGAAATCGGTCCAGTAGTTTTTGAGTTTATCCGTTGCATACATACAAATTTTATCCTTCCTAATAATAGTGTAAATAAATAAATAAATAAATACATATCTGACTACATCACATACATTGATCTGATTCCGAGGTAAATAGCTTAAACACTTGTGTTACGGATATCAGAAACAACAGTGGTATTACAAATATATACTTAAATAAATATAAATATTGGATATTAACACTCGGACATAGAACAAACACAAGTATTCATCATACGAATATTTGTCCTAGGTGGGAATCGAACCCACAACTCTTGGCGCATGAGGCAGAGTCACTACCGAATGCGCCATCCAGCTTGCAATAAATCCTCAGTGTTGATTTACTACTCAATTATTAATTTACCGCGGGTTGAGCCATGTTTATAATATTTGTGTGTAATGTAAATGTAATGTCAAATATGTGTGTTTGTTGTTTTAAAGAATAAACATCTATCTATCTATCTATCTATCCATGTCGTTGGTTATCATAATCTATGGCTTTAATAATTTGAAAGACAATGTTATGGACTTCAAGCGCGTGTTACTAAGCTCATTAAGAGCGTCAAAAAGGTCCCTAAAGGTGCACTCACCTGACTCAGATATACCGCTCGTGAACTTAGGGCATCTAACTTGGCACCTGAACTTTCCGACTGTTTACGCAGTACTTTTGTGAATGGTTCGAGAAAATTGGACGATTGCAAAAATCTTTAAAAAGTAAGAGTCTGATTTGAAGAATTTTTACAATTTAATTTATTATAATATGGTATTTATAGCTTTCCATCCAACTCAGCCCACTGTCCCATGTTGGTCTGGGACTTAAAAAGAATATGCCAACTGTGGTTCTTCCCTAGCATGTCGTAAAAGGCGACTAATTGTATATCGGGTTTTGGGTGTGTGATTGTGTAGGCGACAGGTTAGCCGCTTGTCATTGCTTTTTCACAATTTTCCATCTGACCCAGCCCGGCTTTATTTTTTTTTTGGCTGAATGTGGTTGAAGGGGCTTGCTGCCCCTTCGACTCTGCCTACCCCTTCGGGGATCGTGGGCGTGATGTTATGTATAATATGGTACTAAGAACGTCAACTCCCTAATCTACACTATTATTATAAAGAGGAAATATTTGTATGTATGTAACAAATAAACTCAAAAACTACTTGAGCGATTATAAAAACCTCTTTTACTATTAGAATGCTACATTATTCTTGATTAACATAGGCTATAGAATATTTTGAAAAAGTTAGGTTAAGTTAGAAAATAAATGTCCACCCGTACGAAGCCGGGGTGGGCCGCTAGTAAATTACAATTAAAGGTAGTATAAAGTCTTTTGTTGTTAATTTATTAATGTCATAATTTTTAGTAAACATCCAATTAATTTTAACTTGTTGAACTTCGCCTACCCCATGGTCCCAGATTCAGTACACCTTCTTATTATATTCAAGCACTGCTTTTCAACTTTATACAAGAACCAGTTAGACTAAATCCTGGAAATCTTAAATTCCTTGAACCCTTTTCAAAACTTCTGTGTAAAAAGAACTGAGACAGACGCCCTAGGGGAACGGCCGCGCGCGGATCTGAGACAGATAGGGTTGCTAACCGGACTATGTTATTTAACATCCAAAGAAGATAAATACATGAGAATTTTTGTATATTTTGATCTTTATTACTCAAAAATGCAAAACAAAATTGCCCAAATTCTGTACATATATAATTATATTGTAATAAAAAACAACGCGTTTCTGCCCATTGAAAATATACTTATGTTTTACTTAATATATATACAATACAGACGTTTAAAGTTGGAGTTATTAAAACCATAGAGCTTGTACGAAAAGGATCATGAATGTTAAAGAAGCAATTAAGGTGTGTAAGAATCGTGCCATATGGCGTTCGGTTCTCTCTGCCTACCCCGCTTAAGTAGTTAGTTAGTTCTGTTTACAGTAAATAATTAAAATACTCCATTTGAATCTTGACTCCAAGGTTATGTTTCCTATAGAAAGTTTATCTTTAACCCAAATATTTAATAAATATCCCACAATATCACATTCGTTGATCTGACTCCGAGCTAAGTAGCTTAAGCACTTGTGTTACGGATATCAGATTCAACAGTGGTATTATAAATATATACTTAAATATTAGATATTAACATCCAAACACATACGCAAATGTGTGTCCTGGGTAAGGATTGACCCCACAACTCTTGGCGCATAGGGCAGGGTCACTGGCAAATGCGCCATTGAATCAGTCAATATGCCATATTTCAAAAATACATTAAGTGTTATTGTACGCATATTTATGTTTCCTTTAAAAAGTTCTACAAAATTTACCTGGAAAAGAGCTTGACAACCCTAGATACAGGTAAATGCACCCCATAGGACCTGAAACTGCCTTACTTACTTCACGTCTATAGCCTTAATAATCCTTACAGCATTTACATGAAACAGTATAGCCTGACCTGTGCAGGAGCGGTGGTAGCTCAATGGTAAGGACACGCGCCTCTTAACCGAGGAGTGCGGGTTCAAACCCGGACCTCTGGATTTTTCAAGTCTACGTACGTATTTATACTACTAGTTCGACGGTGAAGGAAAACATCGTGATGAAACCTGCAAATTCAAACCACTTAGGATTTGTAACCATGATCCAAAAAATTGTCTGGTTCCCCTATATTAGGGTTACAAGGGTCAGATCGGCAGTCGCTAAGTAATTACCAGACTCGATAAATCCTGGATCATGGTCTAAGCGGACCCCGTCTAAGCACGGGACATAACGCTAGGAAGATGAGTATAGCCTGACCTGTGCAACACAAAATAGGGGTTGCTTCTTTACTTACATAATTTTTTTACCGGACTTTCGACTAAGGGATAAAATATTCATGAAACTAGAGCCGATTGTATATTCTACTAATATTATAAATGCGAATGTTTGTATGTGTGTATGGATGTTTGTTACTCTTTAACAAAAAAACTAGTGAATGGATTTTAATAAAACTTTAGTACAATATAGCTCATACACCCGAATAACATATAAGCTATGTTTGTTTTATCGATGTACCACGCGAGCGAAGCCGCGGGCAGAAGCTAGTCGTATATAATATCTTAATCCGTTTTCTATCAAACTATGAATTTACTTGATACTATCTGTAACTTACTTATAACTGCTCTAACATGTTTCTGTGCTGTTAATAGACAACAAATGATTAATTTATCTATTAAATAAATAAATTCTTCAGTCTGACCCACCAATTCCCTAGTCCCAAACTAAGCTTATAAGCTTGTGCTATGGATACTAGGTGAACGGATAGACATATTTAAATACGTTTATAAACATCCATGACTCGAGTGCAAATATCCATATTCATCACACGAAATATTTGCCTCTAGCGGGATTCGAACCCGCGACCCTTGGTTTCGTGGCCAGGGTCTCTGACCACTCGACCAACGGGCCAGTCGATATTATTCCTATTATTTATCTTACAAGTGCATGTGTCTTACTATTAAAGCCCTTTTTGGCAGCTTTCCAAATCTCTCGTACCCCCTTAAAAGTCTAAGATGCAGGCACCAAGCTAGACACCCTAGGTCTGCGAATCTGCGCCAGGTGAACGTACTCTTTGGGAAGCTGAATTTTATTTCAGACACCGACCGGCCCTCGAAGTAAACGAACTTTCCCTTTCTATAGTACAGGGGTGGATTCAGGGGTGGGATTCGTAAACGAATTCTAATTTGGCTGGTATATACACCGTCCGCGGCTCCGGCCGTATCTAAGCCAGAGGGTAAAATAGAGATTAGTGCATGTCTACGGAAACTCTCCCTAACCTCGTAAAAAGAATTGTCTTCAAAACCATCAAAGTTTAATTGAATCCGTTAATTATTTTCATTATGTTCGGTATTGTTTATGGGGAACAGTAAGAATTCCTCCATCTTTGCAAATTTTTGTGTCTATGGTAATCGTAAAACCTGAGAACGCTTGTCGTTACAAATTATTAAAGTTCGTTAAAGTTAGGAAGTATTTATATAAATATTTTTTTGGACAATCTGAGATTTTTACCCGATCGACACTGCAATAATAATCTAATATATAAAATTTCCATGTCACAATGTTACTTACCGTACTCCTCCGAAAGGGCTTTACCGATTTTTACCAAATTTTATATGCGTATTCAGTAGGTCTGAGAATCGGCCAACATCTATTTTTTATACCCCTAAATGTTAAGGGTGGTCCACCCCAAAGCTATAACTTGGCCTCACTGATTTCGCTGATTGTTTTTTAGTTATGTTTTTTATTATCATGTGAAGGCTCTTATGAAAGAAAAACATTAAAAAGTTGCGCGGTAAATTAATAAAAAATGGGTATTGAAAATCTGAGAATGGGGCGTTACGAAGTGCGCCGCGTCAACTAGTATTAAATAAAAATATTTTTACACTGGCACGCCAATTCCCCACATCATAAACATATACCTACTCGTATACAAGTCCTATGGATAGTAGACACACTTTAAAATATTCACACAAATACCAAAGATTCCATTTAACTACTGCAATTGCGCTGGTATTTATTATAGGTTAAAATAATAAATTAATAAATTCTTTAGACTGACACACCAATTCCCTAGTTCCAAACTAAGCTTATGTATGCTTATGTTATGGATACTAAGTGAACGGATAGACATACTTAAATACGTTTATAAACATCCATGACTCGAGTACAAATGTCCATGTTCATCACACGAAACATTTGCCCCTAGCGGGATTCAAACCCGCGACCCTTGGTTTCGTGGCCAGGGTCTCTAACCACTCGACCGACGGGCCAGTCAACAAAAACAATTGATTTTAAAACAATGTTATAAAATCAACAAATTCAATTCGTCCTCAACTTCGAAAGCCGCACATCGCTCCAAATGCGTGCCCGGTTACACTTCCAAGGCCCAAACAGCATCCTAATCGATCGGTCAGTGACCCCGTCGCGTCTACCCTAAGCAATAATATATTATGTACGTACACGCGTTTATTTGTATATAAACGGGGCTTCGACCCGATGACGCCATGGGCTGTGACGGCGAAATTACTAAATTAGAGGACGGATGGTTATTTGAGGATGATTTGTGGATTAAGGATTGAGTTTAAGGATTTTAACGGTTAGCTGACATTTTAAGTTTGGTTTAGGCAAATTGCTGAGGTGAAGGGACCTGATTCGATTCCTGAAGCAGAGCGATTGCCACTACTTTTTTTATTATTTTTAGTCTAACTTAACTAATTTTATTGTTAGTTAAAAATTGTTAATTGGGCAGACCATTACAATGTACTAGCTTCTGCCCGCGGCTTCGGGTTATTCGGGTGTATGAGCTATATTATTCTAAAGTTTCATTGAAATCCATTCAGTCTTTTTTTTTTGTGAAAGTGTAGAAAACATACATCCATACATAACAACTTTTCAAACTCAAACTCAAAATATCTTTATTTACGTAGGCCTTAAAAAATCACTTGTAAATCGTCAAATAATAGATACAAAATATAACAATTTGAATCCACCACCGGTTCGGAATGTAGCATTTACCGAGAAGAAACAGATTGAATAACGAATTAAAATTTACAGGTTAAATTAATTTTTATACCAAGTCATACAGTTAATGTTCGTTAAAGATTCAGCCGAGTATTATTATAAGTAGTAGGATGGAGACATAAAGTTTTGACTCTGCCTACCCCTTCATGATGCCATGTGAATGCGTGTTCAGATTAAATATTTAACACTTAAATTTTATATATTATAGACATGTCAATACTATAAAAATAACATAAAAAATATTTTACAATAGATAACCTAGTCAATTTAGTAGGCGCTCGGGGAAGGTCACAGGTTCGTAGCCCTGCGGGGTCGTAGACTCGAGTGTAGTAACCCTTAGTAATATATCTGTTTTGATTAGTTCGTGTACCTTCGTTAAGGGATTGAGTTTGTTTTAGGGGTTCGTTACTTCGAAATGGACAGATACCAAAGTTGTTGTTCAATGAAGTACTAACAGTGCTTGCAATATACTTTGATTGAAGTTGCGGGATGATTATTTATCAAACAAAGGTGTTTTTTATTTTACTAAGTCAGTTCATATATTAAACTATTAATCAAAGACTTTAGACTTAAGGATAAAATTCAATCTGTGAAAGGAACCCAAAATGTGGGTCAAATTGCATCTAAACGTTCAAATGATTTCGTTTGACTGGCTCGATGGCGCATTTGGTAGTGACCCTATGCGCCAAGAGTTGTGTGTTCGATCCCCACCCAGGACAAACATTCGTGTGATGAATACTTGTGTTTGTTCTGTGTCTGGGTGTTAATATCCAATATTTAAGTATATATTTGTAATACCACTTTTGTTTCTGATATCCGTAACACAAGTGCTTAAGCTACATACTTCGGAGTCAGATCAATGTATGTGATGTAGTGTGATATTTATATTTAACTAAGTATTGATGCGTAATAAATATGTTAAATTAGTACAAACTTCCACATTCCAAATAATATTAGGATATTACGCTAAGTTTCATTTGCAAACCAAGTGGTTATCAACTTAACGATATTTCTGAACTTACGAATACGAACTTATGTACTATTTTATTGTTCTAATGTAAAGCTGGATTCTAAACACTTTAATATGCTCTAACTAATGTATTCAAGTGTTTTGAAGGCATAACAAAAGAAATAAATGTAATAAATAATAAAATACCCTTAGCGAACACTGAAGGGCGATTTCTATAGAACTAGTGATCGTCCACTGGTTTCGACTGTTATTAATTTGTTTTTTTCTTAATTATTTATTGAAATATTAGCTTTCTGCACTCCTTCTCCATATAAAATTTAACTGTGCCAAATCTCATACTCCTCCGTTCGCGTAATAAGGATATTGACACCATTTATATTTAATCTTGTAATATCAATTCAATTAACGAAAGTATCGTAGTATGTTGTAAAACCTTATTGATTTTAAATTATATTGAGTGCATTTAAAATTTTACAAATACTGCTTAATATTTAGTCAATTGACTATACGAACTAATGATGTCATTAGTGTCATTAGGTTCTTTAACATGATTTAAAAAAAACCTTACCTAACCTAACCTATAATATAACCTAATCTTAGTTAGGTTTGGTTAGGTACAATTTTCCAAGTAAAGAATCCTAAGATTTACTAAGTAAATGGTGGTAAAAGTTCGAATTGTACACCTGTTCGGAATTTTACCGTTAATAGTTGGTAAATCTTAGGTTTTACTGGAAAATATTAGAATTTACCATAGTTCGAGCTATTACAGAAACATATAGATCTCTCCAGGGTGAACGCTGTCTTTCATCAGGGCTATAAAGTGGTGTATGCAAACGTGTCATGTCCAATTAGGTGTACGTAGGGTTGATCCTTGGTTAGTCCATTTATTACGTTATTAAGTATATAATCTTATTAGTATACTCCGTTCTTAATCAGGATCCACGGACGTTGTATATTGTTTTGTCTTAGGCTTGTACTATGGATACTAGGTGAACGGATAGACATATTTAAATACGTATACAAACATCCATGACTCGAGTACAAATGTCCATATTCATCACACGAAACAATTGTCTCTAGCGGGATTCGAACCCGCGACGTATCTCTAGGGGTCACTCTTTCGCAATTTCCAACTAACACAACTCAACTTAATTTTTTAGCTAAACGCGGTTTAAGGGATTTAATTGCTTGGACTACGCCTACCCCTTCAGGGATTACGGACGTAGCTACATATGCCAGCCAGAAGTAGAGTATATTAAGCCAGACATAAAGAATTGCCAACCCTAAGTATAAGTATAATACTTGCGCTAGCGCCGCCGTTTGACGCTACAGATCGCACCAAAAGCGTTTTGCTCTTATTCTAGTATTCTGAAACGTTCGCAAGGAAATGACGGATTGAGATATTTGCAGCACATTAAATCGCCCATAGGACTATGCTGGGACAGTGGGTGGGCCGGCCATGTGATTTATAAGCCATAATTCATATTAATAAACAAGACATGACCACTCTTCAGAACTAAAACTTTAGTCATTCACTTAGATGTCCTCCGAAAATAAGTATAATAAATATGACAACAGCTCCTCTGAGACAGGTGTTGTACCTAAAAACAGTATCAGTACAAAAAATATGTCACCGCATTACCAAATTGATTTATTTAATTAGATCCGTTACCCAAATGTCACAGACGCTCACTCGATGGCAATTTAGAGATGCTATGAAGACATCCTCATTTACCACAGCAATTAAGTAATTACTCCATCGATATCCCCTTTCGTTACCCAATTTCTCGTAAATCACGCAATAACCGACTCTCTAAATTAGTCTCAATAGTTTAATTGAGAGCGCGCCGGCACAGGAGTCGCTGTCGGCCCGGCGCGAGTCGGGGCGGCGCGAGTCGGCGCGTCTGCGGAGCAATGGCCGGCCGCCCTTGCGTGACCCTCCGCGCTGCTACAGCGACAAGCGAGCGCGGTTCCATCGACTTATTTTTGCTTACATGGTATCTGATATATTTGTGTATGCTATTACAGTTTAGATATAAAACGAGCTTTTTGCTGGTAGTGTATTTGGATATACTTTTTCGTTAAAGTCAGACACAATCAATTACAGAGAGTAGCTTTATAACTCAACTCTGGCATATAATTGAAGTTCATCAAATTGCGTGGGTATAATAGTAATAAGCATTACTGTAGCTGTCACTAAATCTTCTCAAATACAGGAAGATGCTATAATACCACACATCCAACAATTTAATTATGAGCGCACTGGCGCGGGCGGCGCGGCGCGAGTCGGACGGCGCGAGTCGGCGCGTCTGCCAGCCGCCGGAGCAATGGCCGGCCGCCCTTGCGCGACCCGCCGCGCTGCTGCGGCAAGCGAGCACAGCTCCATAGCCGCACTGCCAAAATGAAGTAATAAAGGGTTAAATAAAATAACGCTTTTTAACCAGGACATATTTTATTTGAATTTGGATAAGAAAAAACTATTTTCCAAGAGATTTAGGTTGACGTTCCCATTGATGTGCAATGTGCATCCTTAAAAAGATGGAAATTGTATAATATCATTTCGGCAGTTCGGTTCTTTTTCCGGGCTATCGTACGTGGTACGTATCGTTGTTACCATGGTACGTGATATTATGTTGAATTTATTATGAAACGTTGTGCCATCCGAAATGCGTCAAACTTTTTATTATTCAAAAATAAACTATAATTAATGAAATGTTTATTTATTTTAAGGCGATTGGTAACCACGTATACTGACTAAATAATAACAATTAGTGAGTCGGTATACCGCCTAGGTATGCCGACTTACCAACTGTAACCCAACGCTTCCACCCAACCACCACGATGTCAGACAACGGACACGCGCCACGGCTCTGGAGTTCGTCAGATCACCGCCGATTTTATCTCATTACGTATGCAAATAAAAAGTAAATGCGGCTCGCATGCATTACGGGCATCAAATGCACCGCACGCCTTCGTGCATCGATTTGCATGCATTTGAATGATGGATTTAGGAAATAGATTCTTTGAACGGATGTTGCAACTTTATAGGTGATTGTTTTATTAAGAACAAGTCATCGCCAGTGGATGATGATACAGCTGAACACGCGAGGCGTGTTGATCTACAGCCGTAAATGTTATCATATTTTCAGCTTATTACCAGGTCATCAGCTTGCCATCCAACCCAGCACACTGTCCCATGTTGGTCTGGGACTTAAAAAGAATATGCCAACTGTGGTGCTTGCCTAGCATGTCGTAAAAGGCGAATAATGGTATATCGGGTTTTGGGTGTGTGATTATGTAGGCGACAGGTTAGCCGCTTGTCACTGCTTTTTCACAATTTTCCATCTAACCCAGCCCGGCTTTATTTTTGGCTGAATGTGGTTGAAGGGACTTGCTGCCCCTTCGACTCTGCCTACCCCTTCGAGGATTATGGACGTGATGTTATGTATGTATGTATGTACCAGGTCATCTTTGGTCAGCGATATTTTTCTCTTCCTATACCTCTGGGTTTTCAATAATCTAATGGCTACTAAACACTAGCTTGATGAAGAGGAAAATTAGCGCATATGTACACGTTTAGATTCAAATTATCAACCACACATTACATTCAACAATGATTGTATTTATTATCTAATAATTAGTCTGGTTTCCAAACAACAGAATAGTTACCGCTTCGATTTACTACAGTTGACAAGAGCTAGGATTTTGATCGAATTGGGCTACTAGGACCACAACTTAATGGATTAATCCGAAAATAGGATAAACCAAATACGTATGCCTAGATTATTATTTGGACTTTTCATGAGCTTAGACTATTTGAGTTCTATATTGTCTGGGTTTTGTTCGACATTCTTTGTTGATTTTTCAATTTCGTTGTTTTGGCAATTAAAAATACAATAATTATTTGCCAAATTGGTAGGTGCAATTGCTTTGAAAATAGTTGTACTTCATCTTGATTCAGGTAGAAGAAGAAAATTAACCACGTTAGAAGATCCCTAATCAAATCAGTATCATCTTCCTACCGTTATGTCCCGCGCTTAGACGGAGTCCGCTTAGACCACGATCCAAGAATTAGCGAATCTGGTAATTACATTAAAGCGACTGCCGATCTGACCTTTGTAACCCAAAAAGAACGGGGAAACAGACAATTTTTGGAAGATCCCTGGTCAAATTCTATTTAAAATATATTTTATTAAAAAGTACCTAACATATTAAATATTACATCAAAGCATAATAATCGAGACCACATAACATTAGTAATAGGTCGAAGCATCGTACATTAAATGTCTTAACCGACGAGGAAAACCACAGCTCGAGTGTCATAAAGGAATACTAAAAAAGCTATCAGAATGTTTCTGGAATGGACTGTTAAAGAAAACACAGACAGGTAAATGAAATGTATATGGGTTGAGTAAGTTAAGCAATGGATTACAACAACAGATTACTTCTCAGTGACGTTTTTTGCAATAAAGTAATTATTTCGGTGTCGGGTTTTGGGTGTGTAATTGTGTAGGCGACGAGCTAGCCACTTGTCACTACTTTTTCACAATTTTCCATCTAACCCAGTCCAGCCCAGTTTTGTTTCTGGCTGAATGTGGTTAAAGGGGCCTGCTTCCCCTTTGACTCTGCCTATCCCTTCGAGGATTATGGGCGTGATGTTATGTTATAAATGTATTTTTTTTTATAAATGTTCTTATCATACGTATTTCCAATTATTGAACATTAGACAATAGTTGAAATTTAGTTGTTCCGGAATATGCCCAATCTACGCCTTTTTTTTTTTTTTTTAGTTGGGGAAACTCCCACGAGCCGTCACCCTCTGCTCGGGGAAGCAGAGGGCGGTGTGTCGGACTCGAACCGACTAAAACCCCAACGTGGCCTCCAGCGGCGCAGTTCCGGAGGAGCCTGTATCCCCACTGTCGGGACTATACGACTGCTCCTCCGGTGATGCGCGTGCCGCGCTACGCGGCCCGCCTCGCGCGGCGGTGGTCGATGCTGTGCAGCCCACGACAACAGTCGTCGGATGCACAGCACCGAGCACGCGCGCGCGTCGAGACATGCCAGGCCACCCAGCATGTCTCAACCACTCCGCCCAGGATTCAGACGCCGATCATCCCCGTGACCGGCGTCGTGGGCCCACTCTCGCACTGTGCCCTCTGCTAAGCCAGAGGGGCACGCGGAGAGCGCCTCGTCGAAGGGGCCGCCTTCCGCCCGGCGACCCAGATTGAGGGCTTAGCCCTGTCGTCGCAGAGGGAGAGCATCGAGACGCTCAATCCCTCTGCGACCCACCTCAGCGCGACCCAGCGCGCCCCTGTCGGGTTGCCGAGGATAGGGAGGCGAGCAACGACACACTCAGCTTCTCCTCTTCCTCGGCAATCCTAGTCCGGCCGCAGGGGGCTGCGGCCGGTGCCGCAACTGCTCGGTGGGAAATGCCGAGCAGTCGCAGCTCACCTCGGGGTCTCTCTTAGCTTCGGCCCTGTCCTGCACCAGGGCCTACTAAGCCCCCCCGGTACGCCAAACCGAAGACCCCAGCGGGGGGGGGGCCCAATCTTCGCCTCGATTTTCTCATATTAACTCCCTATAGAAGTATATTCGATGCTTTACTCTAAGAAACAACTTTTCAACTCACGACTATTAATTATTATTTTTATTAATATAATGCTATTCGCTCTTATCAACATTGCTACACTATCGGGGCCCATGTAAATGCTTATCAAATTTATTGTAATATATCCTTATGAATAAATAAACTAGTATTTAATACCTATTCAATTAAAGAAATCTAATTTACCAAATGTCTCTTAATAAAATCGTCTCATAATTTACGTTAAAGTCATTGACATTTGCATTTGCAAACTTATGGAATGCATATTCGAGATGTGTTTATCGAAAGTTTATTGAACCCAATTAACGTCTGAGCTTAGGCATACATAATGAGATTAGATGATTTAGTGTTTCATGTGTAAATGGCCTTATCATAATGATAACTTGTTATTAGCCTAGGCACTGCTACACAGAAAAGCTTTAAAATCGTAGCTTGAAATAACTTTTTTATATGCCATTAAGTAATGATTTGTTAATATACTTGAATTTAATTAAATATTACTGACAAAGTTGTAGAAAATAGTTAAATAAAAGGCTTACCTACTCCATGGCGCATTCGGTAACGACCCTGCCCCATGCGCTAAGCGTTGTGGGTTCGTCCCCACTTAGAACAACGTTCTGTGATGAATACTTGTGTTTGTTCTGTGTCTGGGTGTTGATATCCTATATTGAAGTAGGTATATATTTGTAATACCACTGTTGATTCTGATATCCGTAACACAAGTGCTTATGCTACTTACCTCGGAGTCAGATCAATGTATGTTATGTTGTCTGATATTTATTTAATTTATGTTGTGTTTTTTCAATATTTAAAATAGATTGGACCAAGGAATCACATCGTCTCATACAATCTTTGCCCTCCTTTTTCACTCTCTTAGGGATATAATTTCTGTAAATCCTTTCTTATCGGATGCCTTCGTCATACAAAGAAGAACACCTTCCAAGTTTCAGGTCTGTACAATCATTCGGATCGGTTTAGGCTTTGCGTTGATCCCTTAAGTCAGTCCTTCATGACAGAACATTTCATATAAATAATAAAAAAATATATATATCCGACGACATCACATACATTGATCTGACTCCGAGGTAAGTAGCTTAAGCACTTGTGTTACGGATATAAGAATCAACAGTGGTATTACAAATATATATTTAAATATTGTATATTAACACCCAGACACAGAACAAACACAAGTATTCATCACACAAATGTTTGTCCTGGGTGGGGATTGAACCCACAACTCTTGGGCAGGGTCACTACCGAATGCACCATCGAGCCCGTCAAAAGTAGCAATTCATATGTATAGATATATGTACATTAATACTTTAAGCCGATTGTTTATTCTCTCCAATCTCCACGCCTCATCACGCAACGAATTCACACCGAAAAAATATTTTTCCCAAAGTTTACCGACCTTCAGGGCAGAAAGGGCTGCGACCCTTCGCTTTGGCATAGATAACCTTCACAGGGTTCAATGCTCGGCGGAGGCAATTTGCGAATATCCAGCTAAATTATTAGGCAACATTTATTTTGTAGAAGGGAATAGCGAATTAGTTTGCTGTTCGAATTTGCGGAGTCGGCGCTTGGAAACCGTTGTTGATTAATCGGCTTTTTAAGTGTTGTGCATATTGGAAAATAGGAAAAAGGTTTTTATTAAATTTAAAAGAAATACAGGCCCGTTGGTCAAGTGGTCAAAGATCCTGGAAATTAAGGGTCGCGGCTTCAAATCCCGCTAGGGGCAAATGATTCGTGTGATAAACATAGGCGTTTGTACTTGAGTCATGGATGTTTATAAACGTATTTAAGTATGTCTATCCGCTCACTTAGTAAACATAGCACAAGCTTATTAGCTTAGTTTGGAACTACAGAGATAGTTGATGTGTCTAGATAATTTATATAAATATTCATAAAAGAAAGATATTATAGTAGCATTTCTTTTTTTTTTTCGGCGATGTCTAATCGTTATGCTTTTGCTGCTGAAAGTGTTCACGTAGAGTTCAAACTTACGCCAAAAATTTACACAATTTCCTGAAAACGAACATTTATAGATTAATAGCTTCTGCATGCGACTTTGCTCGCGTGGTACATCGAATAATGTGTTAAATGTGTTTGTTTAAGCTTACAATAGTATATATTGTGAAGTTTCATTAAAGGCTATGCAGTACTTTTTGCGTTAAATAGTAACAAACATTCATATAAACTTTCGCGTTTATAATATTAGTACGATACGTATTCACAGCTTTCCATCCAACCCACTGTCCCCTGTTGGTCTGGGACTAAAAAAGAATATGCCAACTGTGGTTCTTGCCTAGCATAGCGTAAAAGGCGACTAATGGTATATCGGGTTTTGGGTGTCTGATTGTGTAGGCGACAGGTTAGCCGCTTGTCACTGCTTTTTCACAATTTTCCATCTAACCCAGCCCGGCTTTATTTTTAGCTGAATGTGGTTGACGGGGTATGCTACCTCTTTGGCTCTGCCTACCCCTTCGGGGATTATGCATGTTATGTATGGTAGATAATCTATGGAAATTCCTACCTGTTAAGATAAATCAATATCTACATGTCTAACAAATAACAAATCCATCTAACCCAGCCCAGTTTTATCGGTTGAGTGTGGTTAAAGGGGCCTGCTGCCCTTTTGATCCTTCCTACCCCATTCAGCTAGTAAACTGAACGTGTTTTTATGAAAAAAAAAATATCCTTACATTGTTAAAATTCTTGTATTTTAAATTTAAATATGATCATTATATTCGAATGCCGAAGCCGAATTTCGAAAAATTAGTTATTACGTAAATGATTTTCAATATCGACTCGGCTCTAGATATTTTGGGAATCATTTTATAAAGGTATTCATAGTCTAATGACCAGAGCTGATATAAGCCCAATGTTAGGCAGAAACCGTTTTAATTACTATATTATAGGTAATCAATTGTATTAAAATCTATTTATATTAAATATTACCTGGTAAAATCCAGGTCTGTGACAAACTGATTAATATATGAATTTTCCGGTAAATAATAATTATTATGTATGTAATTACAACTATAATCACACATATGTACGCTAAATTATACAACACTAGCAAATATAATTAATGCAGAAGTCTGTTTGTTGATCCTAACTTTTTGGCTAATCAATTTACTATCGTGAAATTTTGTAAACATGTCAGAATCTTAAACTTTTATAGCAATTCTGAGTTGTTTTCAGATATAATAGAATTTGCGTATATTACCAAACTTAATTTGTAATTGAAATCTTTATTAATTAATAAAAAAATCTTTAAGTACATAGTATTAAACAAAGTCGCCGCTTCTGTTTGTTCGTTTAGACATCTTGCACTACGCTAGGATGTGATAAAGTGATTCAAGAGGAAGATTTATATGTATATTTTCATATTGTTTTTGCTCATTGCACCATGCGCAGTCGGGCGGGTCGCTAGTATATAATAAATGCTAAAGTAACTGTCTGCCTATCTGTTTAATTGTTATGTTACATACATAACATCACGCCCATAATCCCCGAAGGTCAAAGGAGCAGCTGACCCTTAATGTTATTTAACTAATTGTGATAAAAATTTAGCGTATTTAAAGTTTGAACCTTCAAAAAGGACATGGACCATAAAAGTATTGTTTTATTACAGCATAAAGTATTCGTTCCAGAGGACGCACGATCTCTCTGTAATATATCGAATGCGCGGACGTACGGAGTGAATGCGCGGAGTGACCCTGCCCCATGCGCCAAGAGTTGTGGGTTCGATCTCCACCCAGGACAAACATTCGTGTGATGAATACTTGTGATTGCGCTGTGTCTGGGTGTCAATATCCAATATTTAAGTATATTGATTCTGATATCCGTAAGACAAGTGCTTAAGCTACTTACTCCTGAATAGATCAATGTATGTGATGGAGTCTGATATTTATTCATTTATTTACTAATATAAAAATATATAAAGAGTTTGTCTCAATAAACTCCCCTATCTTTAGAAACATAGGACAAATTAGACTACATATCTATAATATAGGTATATCTAAGCGGACGAATCCACAGGCAGCCGCTAGTTTATGTACGAACAATAACAGGTTATTTATAAATATCATGGTGCTGATTTCAAACTAATTCGTTAAATGTACAGTTAAAATCATTTAAACATATAACAGTACAGATATCCTTATAAATGTCACCTACAAACAATTAATCAAATGACACAACATTAATAGTCACGTTGTGTTAAACCATATTTTACCTGTGATAATTTATTTTATAGGGAAACAAACACTGTAACATAATTATTTAATAACAAACAAAACACAAATATTGTAAAAATCAGTTGAGTATTGATGAGTCCTAACTATTATTATAAACAGAAATACAAGTAATTATACCCTTTTATAATGCAACTATATGAAAAAAATAAAATTACATGATAAAACACCGCTAAAACTAGGTAATTGTACTTATTATTTGTTACAAAGAATAACATTACAAGTCAGTTTAACAAATTCTGATAATTGTGAAATAAATAAAAACAATAAAATCGCCTTTTTAAACAAAGGACTAGCCACACTAACAGGTTAATCATATTCGTTGTAAATAAACTTGAAATAAGTCCTACACAATTACAAAACATTGTTTTGAACAAACAATATAACTACTTATTTTAATACCTCGTTACATCACACATATGTAAAATATATCCTAACAGGACACTGTATACACACATGTGTGTACATCGTTAATACACACATGTTGTGTGTTTTCCCTGAAACACAGCATGTGTGTATTCTTGCTTGTGTTACGCCAGACCGTGTTATACACTGCGTCTGGCTTGAGTGTGTGTTAAGTAGTTGCATTTTGTAACTCAATTTGAATAACACGATATTTTTACTATAGGTTTTAAAACATTTGCTTTACATTAAACATATGTCAAATTATTTTATGTATAGACTATTTTTAGTTTAAATTAGTGGTAAAATTGTGTGCGCTAATATGAATAAATTCTAAAGGTATTTACGTGTTTTAATAAATTAGCACTCTCTGATCTCACGTGTGAATGTGCTTTGCATCCTCACAAAGCTGCATCTGTGTGAGTCCAGACTGCATTCAGTCATACTGTCTACACAGCCAAGTGTGAGTGCACCCTTCGAAGTCTCGATATAGCTTTTACTTTCAAACCAACTTTAACTCAAAGTGGTAGGATCGGAATTCCAGCAGCAGGATTGTAGTTGTGTGGTACGGGATATTATTTCGAGCGTGGCTATGTGTGAGTTCACCTTGAAAAGTGCCAGTTCTTTGTGCAATGGGTTATTCGGTTAATGGCATCAAGAAAGTCAATGGCGCGAATGCTTCGTGTACCGATAGCAACGCAACGTCTACTAGACTTAATTAATATTTGTATTTGTCATATCGGACATGTGTTATCTGTGGGATTTGAAGGCATTGTTTGAGAGAACCCGTATCCATGTTTATATAAATGGACTAATGTTTGCTAAGGATGAGAGGATGAACAGTTCATTAGCTTAGATCTTGTACAATATGTTATCATAAAGTACTGCGATGACAAGCTTACACGGAATCCGGATGGGTAACCGCCTTGCACTTAAATTTTTTTTACGACCACTTTAAAACGGGCGGGACAGAAGAATATTTTTTTGTAATTTCATAACACTACTTAAGGATTACATTTTGAAGAATTACATTGTAAATTAACTGTATGTTTTTATGAGAATAAATGTCTTTAAACCTAAGAATTATTGATCGAATTGAATGAGATGTATTAATTACAAATTTCAGTTATTTAAAAAAAAAGTTTCAAAAATCTGTTTCGTTTTAAATATATATTTTTATATTTAAAACTAAACAGTTATCTTTAAGTCGCTACAGGACAATATACTGCACTATCGTTTTACTATGATAACTAAATAAAATACAAAAATATTTCATACAAAAATATTTATTTCAGATAACAGGTTTAAGGGTACAATAAAAATGAATTGCCTGTGTTGGGGGAAACCAGCTTTTCCGCCAAATGTGTATTAGTTATGGAATGAAATAATTGTAGGCAGCAGTTTTTGAAAAGATTTGAGCCACATGTTGAAGAGTCAGTCAGTGAGTCAGTTTCTATACATACCTACGTAAGTAGGTAAATTATTATTATGTAACTATTTTGTAATGAATCAAACATTAATTATTCGTGCTTTGGCTTATTTTTGTAATATCAATTGTTATTTCTTGCTAAATAATCTCCTCTGAATCTAATAACAAAAACTTTTGTTGTTTTTTTTTTTCGAATAGGCTGAACCGACATTGAAGAAAACTTATCCGGGAGATAGTTATGTCATATAAAAATAATTAAGTGTCCGCACAAAAACGTCCTACGGGCAACAGCTATAGGTAGCCCGATAAAAAAATAACATCTTTGTCATTAGTTATTTATTTAATTTTTTTTTTTATTTGCAAAACAACGACCACAGAGTTCACATAACGCTGTCAAAATAAAACACTAAAATAAAATAAAAAAAAACACATCCAAAAGTTAAATATTATTTGTCGACCATGACAAAAGCGAATCGCTCGCCGTTGATTGCACCTCCAATCTAATCGGATAACATTGATTATATATAGATCTTAATCTTATTTACAAGACTGACATTGGTATAATGACGGCGCATTAACCCTTTGAATCAATGTTGTGTCGCACAACACCGCATCAGACATGCTAACTCTGATAGTAAACAAGTTTATGAGCGCTAAGCTTGGATTTTATTATCTGTACAATTTAAATTAATTATGAGGCAAAGAGGGTTAGATTAATCTTTTATGCATACATACATGCATAAAATCACGCCCATAATCCCAGAATGCTAGGCAAGAACCACAGTTGGCACATTATTTTTTAATTCCAAAACAACATGGGACAATGGGCTGGGTTAGATGGAAAATTGTAAAAAAGTAGTGACAAGTGGCTAGCTTGTCGCCTACACAATCACACTCCCAAAACCCGACACACCATTAGTCGCCTTTTACGACATGCTAGGCAAGAACCACAGTTGGCACATTATTTTTAAGTCCCAGACCAACATGGGACAATAATATTTTTATATTATTGTTTAAAAGATTATGAATATATTTATCGTTCCTGTTCAAGGACTCCGCTTAATACCCCGACGGTACGTGACGTCTCAAAATACCCGCGCGTCCTGTCCACACATGCGCGCGCGCACACACGCGCTTCGTTGAGGCAGGTCGCTTACCGTTCGGACACTGGTTTTTGTCTATGGATTTGTTTCCAATTTATGGTCTGGTTTTGTGGGATTAGCATGCCTATGATAGATTGTGGTTTCTTTGGTTATTTTGTGGTATTTTACTGGCATTTGGAACATGTGTTTTACGTGGTATAGTTTTTTTAAGTCATTTTATTTGTCATTTAACCCTTCTATAAATATCAGTTTTGTGATGTAAAACATATTTAGATTAGTGTTGCCCAAAGCAAGACTCTTGCGGCGGTCTTGCATGCCGTTATCTTGCAGACTCAATATTGTTCTTGATCAAATGTTGCTTGTTGCTTGGTCCTAGGTTAAGACCAAGCAACAAGCAACATTTAAGCAAGAACAAGACTAAATCCGCAAGATGACGACATGCAAGACCGCCGCAAGAGTCTTGCTTTGGGCAACACTAATTTAGATATCCTCCCTACAAAATATTTACAATTGCGAAACATTATAGTGTATTGTTTAAATTTTGACTAGACGTTCGACTTGATCATACGCCAAATGAGGCTGTCAAAAAGTAGATGCAAAAGCTTTGAGTATTGAATATGTGTCTGTGAAAATAGATGATATTTAACACTCCGTTTCACCTGAAGAGATATAATATAATTATTAACATAATCAAAAAAATATGCCAAGTCTTTGTAACATGCAGGGCCGATCTACTATATGGCATTTTGGGCTTCAGCCCAGGGCCCCGTGGATTCAAAGGGCCCCCAGCTAAGTCATGTCAAAGTCAAAAATAGACGATTATGCGAAAAAGTCCATAATTTTATGAAATTAAACTTATTCAATTCATTTACCTAATTCACGTCTACGTCTTATACTTTGAGTAATTAGGTGGGCCCCTAAGTAGTATTAGCCCCCTAAACTCACGGTCCGGCCCTGGTAATGTCGTAGGCAAGAAACATTACAACACGGCAGTTGATACATTTATTTTCGTGTCCCACCCATTATAATATTGATTGATGCAATTTAATTTGAAAACAAAAATAGTATTTGTGACTTTTGACGAACTCTGTAAAACTATTTGACGTTTCAAATAGTACAGTCTATGTCCTATGTTGGTCTGGTACATAAAAAGAATGTGCCAACTGTGGTTCTTGCCTAGCATGTCGTAAAAGGCGACTAATGGTATATCGGGTTTTGGGTGAGTGATTGTGTAGTTGACAAGGTCACAGCTGTGTAGTTGTGTAGTTGACAGCCACCTGTCACAAATTTTTACAATTTCTCATAAAACCCAGCTCAGTTTAATTTTTGGCTGAACGTGGTTAAAGGGGCTGGCTACCCCTTTGGGGATTATGGGCGTGATTTTATGTGTGTGTTTATACATACACACATACAATGACGCCTATAAATCGGAGTCCATAAGAATCTATTCAGAAAGATCAGTCTCAATTTTTATTTATATGTAAATATATGGAAGCTCGCACGTTATTTTGTCTAGACTATAATTATATGGTCCGAATTCGCTGGAATATCCGCCTGGGGCCTATTAGAGCAGGTCAGTTATCGAACGGGCTTTTGTTCATAAATATGATATCGGTATCATGTTTACGAACAAAAACGCGTCTGTTCGTCCAAAATAGTGTATAATGCAGTTTGGATCAGTGGCGGATGTATAAATGAGATTTGGTCGGTTTGAATCCTAGTTTTTGTTTAGAGTGAATTGAATTTAATATATAGAGTATTATGAAAGTTAGAAATCTTTAAGTTTCATTTTTAATTTTTTTATTTTTAATATTATGTTACACATACTATTTGATCTTATTCGACTACATCACATAAATTGATCTGACTCCGTCTAGGTAAGTAGCTTAAGCACTTGTGTTACGGATATCAGAATCAACAGTGATATTACAATAAACTTAAATATTAAGTAGATATTATCACCCAGACACAGAACAAACACAAGTATTCATAACACGAATGTTTGTCCTGGCTGGGGATCAAACCCACAACTCTTGGCGCATTAGGCAGGGTCACCTCACTACCGAATGCACCATCGAGCTAAGTTTTTTTAAGTTCCTAAATTTATTGTGCATCACGGATTATTTAAAAAGGAAGGGCTCCGCGCTGTCATACTACAGCGTGAAGCCAACCTTATGCATATGTAAGTGAGAGTTAGCGATACTAGATATCGGAAATTTGGAGCTCTTGTGCTGTAATTTGCGTGTCAAGTTGGAGCTCCGCAGATGTCTAAACGTCTAGTTAGTGGCGCGGAGTTCTTTCTTTTTTACTAGTCCCTATTGTACATAGGATGTCCAGATAAAGACACTGTTAATAAGGGAGCTAGGGGGCTGACTCCACAGTCCCGACCACTACCGCAAAAACAATCCTAGTTTGAATTTATATTGATCTATCACTAAAAGTACACTACGAAGAGAATTCAAAAATCATGCTTTACATAGAAGTAAGTGTTGATTAAAACTGAAGAACGAAGGTAATTCTAGATTTATAAAAATCTACGCTCTATATAAGCTAAATTAAATTTACTAAATTACAGATCGGATACACTAATAGTACTTAGAGTGAGGCAAAACAATTTTCACAAATCCTTACCTCATTAATGCAAAGTTTATACATCTACATTGCCTATGTATTTAGATATACAGGTAGATACTTTAATAATTATAACCAACTAGCTGACCCGGCGCACTTCGTAACGCCCCGTTCTCGAATTTTCAATACTTTTTTTTTTGCATGCAACTTTTTTACTTTTTTCTTTCTTGAACCTTCACCTCATAATAAAAAACACAACTAAAAAAGAATTAGCGAAATCGGTTCAGCTGTTCTCGAGATTTCCGCTTAGCAACACATTCAGCGATTCATTTTTATAGGACTAACTAAACTTCACGCCACTTCCCTAGCGGGGTAGGCAGAGAGAACCGAACGCCATATGGCACGATCCTAACACACCTCACTTGCTTCTTCAACATTCATGATCCTCTTCATATATAATTATGAGGTAACTAATCTAAAATTTCACAGTTGGTACCTACACAGGAAAAGTTCTAACTGAAATAAAATCAGCAATTGAAAATCATACATTGAAAAATACAATATTTAACCGCAAGCTAACATAAACAATGAACATTGGCATTTATTCTTTATCAATTCCCTTATATAGTACCAGGTAAAAAATATACTGAGCAATATGTCTCACGGGAAGTTTCATGATATTGTAAATATTTGTCCTATACTAGCAGCGCCCCTTTATTTTACCCGCATATGAAATGAAATGAAATGAAATAATTTATGAAATGAAATGAAGTAAAATAATTTATTCTGCAAGTGGATTTATAACAAATTCTTCTGCACGTCAAACATTTTTTTTGCCCTTCCAGCACCTCGACGTGAATGGCCTGCTGAGAAGAGGTGCCGCAAGAAACTCAACAGATGGCCTTTTTTTTTAAATACGTTCATATATACCTACTTATATATCTAATTTAGTGACATTATAAATTAAAAATATAAATTTCACTGTGCATGCGAGCAGACTATCTTGTCCAAATATTTTTGTCATTTAAATAGTCTTCTACTTTGTAGTAACCCTTTATCATTAAACGTGATTTAATAAAAATCTTAAACTTATTTATAGGTAATTCAATTACATTTTGTGGCAATTTATTAAATATTTTTATGCTTAGGCCCACAAATGAGCTACTTATCTTACCAAGTCTGAGTTTTGGGTCGGCAAGTTTGTGTTTATTTCGTGTATTAAGACTATGAATATCCGATTTTTTATGAAATTCATCTATGTTACTACGCACATAGATGATGCAATCGAGAATGAATTGAGAAGCTATGGTGAATATATTTATTTCTTTAAATAACGCCTTGAGTGAGTCACGATCCTGTTCCCGAAAGAATACGATGATAAAATATAGCCTATGTTATTCGCTGATCAAGTAGCTTTCTATTGCTGGAAGAATTTAAGTAGGTATAATTATCACCCATAATATAGCCCATACAATATATGTACATACATACATATCACGCCCGTAATCCCCGAAGAGGAAGGCAGAGTCAAACGAGGAGCTAGAGTACTTAAACACATTCAGCCAAAAATAAAAACTTAGTTGGATTAGATGGAAAATTGCAAAAAAGTAGTGACTAGCTCGTCGCCTACACAAACAGACACCCAAAACCCGATGTACCATTAGTCGCCTTTTACGACATGCTAGGCAAGAAACACAGTTGGCACATTCTTTTTAAGTCTCAGGCCAACGTAAGACCCATTCTCTAGACTGTATATATTTATACCACTATCATACTCCTGTTTGGTTTAAATTATCAGATCAGTTTATGGCATATTTTTTTACGTTTATTTCGTAATTAAAATACCAAATGACTACTATGAATTTAGATTAAAATTTTCACTTTATCGTTGTGTTAACTCTTATCAGGCTTTTATAAATTAAATAATCAAATTGTGTGTTAGTTTGTAATGAATAAACTCAAATACTACTGTGCCGATTTCAAAAATTATTTCACCATTGGAAAGCTACATTATCCGGAAGTAACATAGGCTATATTTTATCCCCATATTCCCACAGGAACGGGAACTACGCGGGTGAAACCGCAGGGCGCTGCTAGTTTTAAATAAAATCACGTAAAAATACATAAACCTGCCAAGAAGTTTCCAAAACACGCACATATGGAAGACGAACATTTTTTTTTTTTACATTTAAAACGCACTAGTACCAGTGTTGCTAGTAGAAAAATGTAATTTGCATGAACCTTAGATAGTGCATGCTAACCGAGTGTTAGCTCTGTACGTGTATTGAATTTAGAAAAACATCTTCATGAATAGTTTACCTTTCTAAGGAAAAAAATAGTCAACTATACGAATACTGACGTGTGTTGAAAACCACAAATGTCTGTAACCTACGTTTTTTTAGTATTTTAATAATTAGTAATGTAATAATCACCGTTCCCCTTAAAGTATTATGACAGAAGTTTTAAGTCCAAGCACAGGCGCACACACTAAATACACTGACTATATTGCGTATAGCCTATAGAACGTAACCTAATTTCATTAATGTCAACATAAACAAGAGTGTCGAACCTACCTAAACTAAGAATTATTTTAACTGTCACGTAATTATATGTGTTTGCTGGTCTATGTTTTTTTTTTTTAATTTTTTACAAGTATTTAGTCAAAAATTTGATTAAATTCGGTTTGCTAGAAAATATTAAAAAAAGTGATAAGTGGCTAGTTCATACCCCACGATCTATTCCAATATAACAAAGAGGACAGATTTGATTGTTTGTTTGAATTGAATAGGCTCCGAAACTACTGTACCGATTAGAAAATTTCTTTCATCAATGAAAAGCTACTTCATCAGCAGTAACATAGGCCATATTTAACCCTGTATTCCCACAGGAATGGGAAAAACGCGGGTGAAACCGCAGAACGCTGCTAGTCATAGATAAACCCAAGCCAACGTTTACTGTAAATGTGCAGAAACTTTTTAAAAGCCATATAAATGACAAAATTTTCCAAACAATTACATCAAGCAATAAGTTATCAAAGATTTTAAATATAGTTAAAGTTATTACTATTGATAAAATTATAATTTGTCACATGTTGGTCTAGAACTCAAAAATATGTCCTATCTATGTTCTTGTCTAGCATTTCGTAAGGTGTCTAATAGTGTACTGAGAATTGAGTAGGTGAAGTCACTACTTTGTAACTTGAAACATCAATCTAACCCATCTCGATTTTATTTACGGCTAAATATAGCTGCCCCTTAGGAGATTGTAGGTGGTGGTATGTATGTATGTGAAAAAATTATCTTTGGTCTCGGCTGAATGTCAATGTACAATCGGTTATTGATCAGGACAAGTATTTATCTATGTAAAGATAGCGATATTGATGTAGTATCTATTAGGCGACAAACTATATAATATACATAACAAACCTAAGTACATAAGTTTCTTTGTCTCCTTGCTCTAGTTTTTCTTTCGTAAGAAAGATTATACAGTACAGTCAACTTCAAAAAAAATACTCTATATCACTTTTATCATTTAATATTTGTATTTTATCTTTATCTATTTTATTTATGTAATATTTCCAACAGTATTTTATAGGAAAATGCACAGTAGGTGTAGTTGGCTACGCCGGCGCAAGTCATCAGAGGACCCGGCACTTCCTGCTAGGTGTAGAGGACGACCACCGGGGGGGTTTTAGTGAATAAAAATTTCACATAACCCGTCTTCTTCCCCTTACAAGAAGTCGGGTATCTTCTAAAGATTTCCCCCTCGACAACAAAAAAAAAAAAAAGGTGTAGTTGGCTACACCTACTTGGGGATTGGTCCCCTGAAGGTGTTAGCTACGACGATATAGTATTAACACTGTCGTCGAACAACGACATACCTACTTAGTATTAAAGGAACAAAAGATGTAGGTATATTTCCTAAGCAGAGTTAAGTTAATAAAGCAAAGTCATGCAAAGCAATAATGAGTAATTAACGTTACATAAATAACTAATATAAGTTAATATTTAGGTACTTATTCATAAGTTTATAGAGTAATTGTATACTAAATACCAAATATATTCTATCTACCTACAATTTCATACATTCACTTGTTTTTTAGGTACTTTATTGAAATTAATGTCTCCTGGTTTCTATTTAAAGAGTGTTTGTGTTGTGAATATGAATAAAGTCTTAAGTGCGCTATGTAATTCTCATTACATATGTTTAGTTTATAATGTAAGTATTGCATGTTGGTGAATTTGTAATTCTTTAGATAATTAATATATTCATCATCCTCTTGCCCTTCTCCCAGTTCATCGGCGCAGCATGTCTTCCTTTTCCATACGTCCCAGTCAGCCGTCATCAAGCTATCCACTCCCATTTCTAATTAAAATATTGTTTATCCATAATTTATTCATCGATAAAAAAAATCGTAGTTGACTGTACTAAGAATATTTCGCAAACATTCTTTATCATTGTTTACTGACCATATAATTATAGGGAAGATAAATATGTTATAAAAATATAACTTCTTTCCATTATTATGAGCTTCACTTTGCGCAATGTTTAACAGTTAAGTTTGATCACGTTATTTCTTTGTTGTACTTACTGTGAAGCAAAGGATTATTAGCATGTGCGTATGTGGAAACATGTGTGATTTAACACATAAAACATTTGCATATCAAATAAAAATCGTAGTCATATGGTAGTGGGACTCGAAAATAATGTGCCAACTGTGTTCCTTGCCTAGCATGTCGTAAAAGGGGACCGATGGTGTATCAGTTTTCTGATTATGTAGCAAACGAGCCAGTCACTTGTCAATTTTTTTTTAATTTTTTTCCATCTAAATAGGCAATCTAATCTATATATATATAAATCTAACCCTAAAAGTATTTTTTTTTTCTATAAATGGTTATAGAGGCATTTTGTTGTTTTGACTCTGCCTATCGCTACGACAATATACTTACATGTATGTATGTATGTATGTATTAAATATAACCCGGAATTGCACCTCCTTGTTTGTTTGTAACTATTATTCGTTTTCTTTTTATTTTGACACTAGCTTCTGCCCGCGGCTTTGCTCGCGTGGTACGTCGATAAAACATAGCCTTTATGTTATTCGGGTGTATAAGCTACATTATTCTAAAGTTTCATTAAAATCCATTCAGTAGTTTTTGCGTGAGAGAGTAACAACCATCCATACAAACTTTCGCATTTATAATATACTAGCTGTGCCAGCGGTGTCACCCGCGTTTATGGTTAATATTATAAAGACTGTTTCCGTCATACATGATTTATATGTAACTTTAACCATTAAGGCTGCACACGCGACGGAACCTTAAAAAATGGAGTAACTTCTCCCGTTTTCCCAACATTTCCCTTCACTACTCTGCTCCTATTGATTGTAGCGTGATGAAAAGTATACTATAACCTGCCCAGGAGTATGAAGAATAATTGTACCAAGTTTCGTTAAAATCCGTCGAGTAGTTTTTGTTTCTATAAGGAACATACAGACAGACAGACAGACAGATTTTTGGCATCAGTATCGATCACTAATCACCTCCTGATAGTTATTTTGAAAATATATTTCATGTACAGATGACCTCTCTACAGATTTATTATAAGTATATATTAGTAAGATGTGTCATTCTACTGTTTTCAATGTCACTTGGTTTTATATTGTAATTAAATTAAATATGTGTTTATTCCACCGGCGTTTTATTCATTAAAATAATCTAAAAAGTATTGCTTAGCATAGTTTTCGGTCTATATCAATATAAAAAGGCACCTTAACATTTAACGTTATATAGCAACAAAAAACAATATCTCAAATATATATAAAATGTCATGTGTAAATTGATATAATAATAATGCATTTGATATTTGTTTTGATGTTTTGGCAAAGCGCGACGTTTTTACGAGATACATTGACAGCTCAATGCGTTTCTTAAAACTGGAGACCACACACATGTGAATGAAATGATGAGGCTCTTTTTTTGTTCCAAACTCCTGGATGCTTAGCCAAATGCGCGCCAGCGATTCCATAACGAACTTCGCTACCGCTCGTATCGCGAGACATAACGCTAAGAAGATGATGATGAATTTTCTAATTACCACCTCATCTTCCTAGCGTTATGTCCCTTGCTTAGACGGGGTCCACTTAGACCATGATCCAGGATTTAGCGAGTCTGGTAATTACATTGAAGCGACTGCAGATCTGACCTTCGTAACCCTAAGATAGGGGAACCAGAATTTCTGGATCTGAATTTCTAATTACTATCTGTTTTAATTTATTAAAATAATAGAACAATATATTATTTTAATAAATTAAAACAGATAGTAATTACAAACAGAAACGTATTTTATCTCCATGAATTTATTTCTAATATGTATACTTTATAATTATGCTAAGTGCAGACTCTGTTAAATATTATAACATTTTTCTGCAAAAAAAGGTGGCAATGCCCCAAAAAGCTGCATTGTTTACAAATGGGGACCCCCCTTATCAACTGATTTAAAATAATAATTCATGTCAAACTGAGTCACAACAACATTTGGCAGGATTTAGCAAGTCAAACATAATATAACATGTAAATATACCATTCCAAAAACATCAACATGACACAAAAGGTATATATGTGTAGGTCTTGTATATTTATCCGCCAATAAGTCATTGTATATGCATGATCAGAGTTAATAAATTGCATTCAAAGCAAAACTCAACCTCAGGTATTTGTTTTGTCGTTTTGGCGGAGCAGTGGAAGCTCAATGGTAACGACACGCGCCTCTTAACCGAGGAGTGCGGTTCAAACCGGGGCACGTACCTCTGGATTTTTCAAGTCCATGTACGTATTTATACCACTAGCTCGACAGTATAGGAAAACTTCGTGATTAAATCTGCAAATTCAAACAACTTTGGATTTGTAACCATGATCCAAAAAATGTCTGGTTCCCCTATCTTAGGGTTTTATCTAAGATTAAATCGGCAGTCGTTTCAATGTTCTATTACTAGACTCGCTAAATCCTGGATCATGGTCTAAGCGGACCCCGTCTAAACACGGGACATAACGCTAGGAAGAAAGAAGTGCAATTATACGGTAATAAATCTCTATAGTGTTTGTATCAATCTTACTAAGATTATAAACGTTTGTATGGATGGATGGATGTGTGAATGTTTATACCGGATGCATAAAAACCGTAGAGCTTGTATGAAAAGGATCATGAATGTTAAAGAGGCGAGTGAGGTGTGTAAGGATCGTGCCATATGGCGTTCGGTTCTCTCTGCCTACCCGCTAGGGAAGTGGCGTGAAGTTGAGTTACTATATATACTTTACTGGTTGTTGGTCTGGGACTTGGCCCATGTTGATCTGGGACAAAAAAAAAGAATGTGCCAACTGTGGTTCTTGCCTAGCATGTCGTAAAAGGCGAATACTGGTTTACGGGCTTTTGGGTATGTGACTGAGTAGGCGACGAGCTAGCCACTTGTCACTCCTTCTTCACAGCTTTCCATCTAACCCAGCCCACTGTCCCATGTTGGTCTAGGACTTAAAAGGAATGTGCCACCTGTGGTTCTTACCTGGCATGTCGTAAAAGGCGACTAGTAGTATATGTGTGGGCGATAGGTTAGCCGCTTGTCACTGCTTTTTCACAATTTTCCATCTAACCCAGCCCGGCTTCATTTTTGGCTGAATGTGGTTGAAGGGGCATGCTGCCCCTTTGACTCTGCCTACCCCTTCGGAGATTATGGGCGTGATGTTATGTATGTATGTATGTATGTATGTATGTATGTATGTACTATACCCGTGTGATGGGAGTGTATTACTATGCAAAGCATACTGATTAGTTCTGAAAGAATTGGTGTATAATACTGAAGAATTCATTAATATTTTCTAAGATATAATTTGATTGTTAACTGTCATCGCCGAAGTGGATATCACCTCCTCGTGATGTTATTGAAACAATTGATTTATTAGCTGTCATTATAAGATAGCGTTATTGTATTCCTGACCTTGCTCACTGGACTGTGGCACGCAATAAATCATGTTATCTGTAGTGATGCAACAGTTACAAACGGACATTAATACTGTTTTTATATTTAATTGATGCGTTGAAGGAACTTGACATATTGATAAAGCAGTCTTATTATATCCTTGCATTGAAGAGTGGTAAAGGTTCGATTGCTAACTAACTAAACTTCACGCCACTTCCTTAACGAGGTAGGCAGAGCGAACCGAACGCCGTATAGCACGATCATTACACACCTCACTCGCCTCTTCAACATTCATGATCCTCATACAAGCTCTACGGTTTTTATGACTCCTAACATCACCTTCTGTTAACACACGACCAATCTGGTCGTGGTAGGTTTCGATAAATTACTAACGTTATTAATAAGAAAATGTTATTAGTATAACACTGTCTCTCTGTGTGTTTTCTATCTCTAAAAAATATAACTTTAAGAACCTTTAAGAAATTAAACTTTAAGAAAACACATCAGCTTCTATTCATCCCGAAATAAAAGACACAACCTCCAAAATTTAGACAAGCTCAATGGCGCATTCGGTAGTGACCCTGCCTCATGCGCCAATAGTTGTGGGTTCGATCCCCACCCAGGACAAATATTCGTATGATGAATACTTGTGTTTGTTCTGTGTTAATATCCAACATTTAAGTATATATTTGTAATATTACTGTTGATTCTGATATCCGTAACACAAGTGCTTAAGCTACTTACCTCGTAGTCAGATCAATGTATGTGATGTACAGATCCAGTAGCGGTCAAAAGCTAATCAAAAATTTATCAAAAATGTTGACTTTTGATTTTTGGATGAAATGATTTTTTTTAAAAACAAGCATGTTACATAAGTGGTGAGCTTTTGAATGGGTATCCAAGATATTATTACCTTTTTCATGCTTTTGTCAATAAGGGGAAATAAATGTAAATCTATAAAAATGAAATTAACTGAAATTATAATTTTTCATGCACCAAATTTACTCCAAGTTGGTCTCGTTTACGCGTGAAGAAACAGACAGAGTGACTTTCGCATTAACAATTGTATAGTAATGATTGCAAAAACAATTTGTCACCATTGTGAAACATTTCCTTTGTACAAGCTCAAAAGATTAAGCCAGGCCGTTTTCTAAGTAAAGTCGGAAAACATTTTTTTATGTTTTTCTACGAGACAATGTCTGCTTCTGATAAGATTCAAGGTAATCATTTGCTTACGGTCGTGTAAATAAGGAATTGTGTACGCAAGGACATCGGCATGTCACTGTGATTGTGTAAGGCTAAAATTAGAAATGACAACAAGTAGGTATGGATATTACATTACGTAATTTTTTGCCAGAATTTGGATGAGACACCGCTAAAGCAATGCAGAAGTACCTACAAGTTAGAAGCAATCTCAAAATATCATATCAATATTGCCAATTGCCAAGTAGCTTTGCTTAGAAATTCATGTATCCTAATTTAAAAATCTGATGTAGGTAAGCAGCCACGATACTTAATAACTTAGAACTTGGCCACGAAACAAAAAGAGGTTTGAATTTCAACATTCTTATGATGAAACAGTAATTTTTAAACAACATTATTCTTGCCAGAAAGATATAATGGTTAGTTTGAAGCTAAAGATTTGACGTGCTTATTTCAATAAAAAATATTTATTAATAGTTTTCATTGTTATCTACGGTAATCCTTACCCTAGATAGAAAAGAGACATCCCGTGCCTCAGAAAGCACGTTAAGCCGTTGGTCCTGCGCCTGACCTCTCTCCGCTCATGGCGATTTGCTGTCTCACCGGACTATGAGAGTGGAGGAATAGAGAGGGCACCTGTGTTTGCGCACACACTTGTACTCTATAATATCCCTGCGCAGTTGGCTAATCCTCGTTGAGATTGGCCGCCGTGACCGATATCGGTTAGGAGGACATTAAAAAGAGAAAGGGTTACCTTTATTAGATCCCCTAAGGGATAGAACTACATAGCTTCTATTAAGATAACCAGATTAAATATTAAGTAAGTACCCATAAGTACTATTCATTCAATAGTCGAGGACCAAATGTCACATTCAAAATGTAAATAAAATAACATAAACTTAACATAACATCACGCCCGTAATCCCCGAAGGGGTAGGCAGAGTCGAAGGGGTAGCAGTCCCCTTTAACCACATTTAGCCAAAAATAAAACTGGGCTGGGTTCGATGAAAAATTGTGAAAAAGTAGTGACAACTGGCTAGCTTGTCGCCTACACAATCACATACCCAAAACCCGATATACCATTAGTTGTCTTTTACGACATGCTAGGCAAGAAACACAGTTGGCAAATTCTTTTATAGTCCCAGACTAACACGGGACATTAAATAAAATAAATAAGTAAAATTATCCAGACTGACACATCAATTCCCTAGTCCCAAACTAAGCTTGTGCTTGTGCTAAGGATACTAGGTGAACGGATAAAGATACTTAAATATGTTTATACACATCCATGACTCTAGTACAAATGTCCATGTTCATCACACTAAACATTTGCCCCTAGCGGGATTCGAACCCGCGACCCTCTGTTTCGTGACCAGGGTCTCTGACCACTCGACCAACGGGCCAGTCAAAAATAATTAGGTAAGTGACCCTAGATGATGCATCACGATATGGACTAATCAGAAAGTTAATCGTTATTATAAAGTCATCGTTAATTTGCGTGTAAACAGAATTTTGGACCTACGGCTTGTCAACGCTTTTTTGAAGACAGATACATACAAGGAATTGTGTCTATCTGTCTAAAAGAAAGCCTTCGGTCTAAGACGAATTAAGAGCCTTAATATATAATAATGGTAGTAGCTTAATAGTTAATATACAAGCGTGATGTTAGAAGGGTGTTGGTTTAAATCTAGACTAGTACACATTTATTTTCACGTATATTTTTCTATGTAGCACTTGACAATTATTTGCGTGTAATAATAAATAATTAAATAAATAATAAATGTCAGACTACATCACATCACATACATTGACCTGACTCCGAGGTAAGTAGCTTAAGCATTTGTGTTACGGATATCAGAAACAACAGTGATATTACAAATATATACTTAAATTGGATATTAACACCCAGACACAGAACAAACACAATTATTATTTACACGAATGTTTGTCCTGAGTGGGATCGAAACCACAACTCTTGACGCATAGGGTAGGATGACTTTCTTGACTTTGAGCCAGTCAAGTAATGTAAACACAAGCCTCGTCAAATTGCTAACTTTACTAATTACTTTTACTTCAGTAATGGCTAAAAACAAATATTTTAATAAACTTCTATGTAAAACGCTACAGAAACTAAATGTAGACAATGTATGCCCAGAAATGATAATACATATTATGTCTCCTACGTGGAGACATAATATGCATTATCATTTCTATCTATTCTCTTATCTATGGAGACAAAAATCAAAACCTAATACTAGATTTTTTATGTGAAAAAAGTGATAGCCCTAAAAAATCTGACGACGCACTCGCCATATCAAACACAAGTATGTTACGTAAAAACTGCCGAATGAGACCGAGGTCGCGTTATCGCGTAGGTGATACGCGAAATGGGTCAATGTGTTAAGGATAGCTTTGTTTACCGATGCGCTGGCGCAGCCGACCGAGTTTTTATCGGCCGAAGTGATTTTCTTTGTAATTAACTGAGGATTTGATTAACACACATTGCACTTGTAGTACTATAGCGACATTTGTTAGTGTACTATGGGGTTAAACAAACAATAGATTATATTTGTATATAACTAACAATATACTTTTTTAGATTACGGAATATTAGCGAATCTCCGGCTTTGCTAGGAAATTATACATACATACATTATTATAAACTGTAGCATACATACAGTCCGAAATAGGCATAGTCCTAGCAAAAAGCCCCTTTAACCACATTTAACCCAAAATAAAACTGATTCGGTTAGATGGAACATATATAGATATGTACATGTCTTAACGCCCTTAATCCTCGAAGGGGTAAGCAGAGCCAAAGGGTAAGCAAGTCCCATTAACCGGATTTGCCCAAAAATTTAACTGGGTGGGGTTAGATGATAAATTGTAAAAAAGTAATGACTAGCTGTTGCTACTTTTGTGACAAATTGCTGGCTACACAAGCACATACCCAATACGCGATAAACCATTGATCCTAGGCAAGGAACGCATTTGGCACGTTAATTTTAAGTCCCAAACCAACATGGGAATAGTGTATGTAATCTCTTGTAACGACACAGAAATGTGACGTTAGATCGCAGTATTATTACTATATACCATAATATAATAAACTAATATATAATAATAAAATTCTCCAGACTGACACACCAATTCCCTAGTCCCAATCTAAGCTTGTGATTGTGCTATATATTATAAACAGCCATGACTCGAGTACAAATGTACATCACACGAAACATTTGCCTCTAGCGGGATTAGAACCCGCGACCCTCGGTTTCGTGGCCAGGGTCTCTGACCACTCGACCAACGGGCCAGTTCAAATATGTGGTAGGTTCGAACAAAAAAATAAAACATTATGTTATCAAGTGCATTACAATTACCGCTCGCATTAAAAATAATTTAAACGGAATTATATCAGCAGGTGACACACGAAATGGGTCAATGTGTTAACGGTGGCAATGGCAGTGTTGACATGCGCGCGCGCACCGACCGCCTTTTATCATTTTTTCTCAGTTAAACACTCATCTTTGTTTGGAATGTGATAGGAAGTGCTTTTGTTTTATTGCCTTAATATCGTCGCCATTTTCTTTTGAATAGAATATGAGTGCGGTATCGACACGGCACTTAGAAGGAAATTGTTGTTTCAAAATGTCCCGTTTCTAACGATTTGTCCCATTATAAACAAGCTTCACACTGGTGGTAGATTCATATTATTAGTTGATTTTCCTATTGAATTGACGATTTATAAGTGTTTTTTTCAAACCTATATAAATAAAGAGTAGTTTGACTTTGACTTTGACTTTTGACTATTTCCCTAGCGTGTTACGCAAAGAGAAACATCCCATTTTAGCTGTTATAAAATATATTCTATGAAAATGAGACACTTAACATCACGTTTTGGAAATTTTTGAGTGTGTATCATTTTCTTTATAGCTTTTCACGTTCCTAGTCAGAGTACGCTAAGACCATGTTCCTAGAATTAGCGATTCTGGTTTACATTACATTGACTCAATTGCCATCTGCCATTGATAACCTTTGGACAGAGGAACTAGACATATTGAATCATGATTACACGTCCGTATATATTTGAAAGTGCAGGTTTACTGATGATACAGGAGCGGTGGTAGCTCAATGGTAAGGACACGCGCCCCTTACCCGAGGAGTGCGGGTTCAAACCCGGGCACGTACCTCTGGATTTTTCAAATCTATGTACGTATTTATACCACTAGCTCGACGGTGAAGGAAAACATCGTGATGAAACCTGCAAATTCAAACAACTTTGGATTTGTAACCATAATCCAATAATTGTCTGGTTCCCCTATCTTAGGCTTACGAAGGTCAGATCGGCAGTCGCTTCAATGTAATTCCAGACCAGACTCGCTATATCCTGGATCATGGTCTAAGCAGACCCCGTCTGAACACAGGACATAACGCTAGGATGAAGAAGAGGTTTACTGATGATGTTTTCCGCGACGTTCAGTTACCTGCATAGATTTGAAAGATCTAGAGCTGCGTTACCTAGTGGTTACGCAGGGGTAAGAGAGAGAACAGAGAATAGAATAAAGACAAGTGTCCTTACCATTAAGCTTAACATCGGTCTAACCTAGATATTTAGTGCCCTAAGACAGATAATTACTATAATTACTAATTATACTCTGCCTACCCCTTCGGGGATTATGGGCGTGATATCATGTATGTATGTAAGACAGATAATCTGCAAGAAAGGTTAATTCAATAAAAAATCCTATTAAATATTTCGACACAGTTTACTGTTTACCAACAAACGCGTAGGCGTCGCATTTTCCGCTGTTCCCAAACAAAACCCGAGATAGCGTCCATTATTTTCCTGCATAACATAATATTATCAGCTGCGTATCGATCTGCCGATACTGCGGAGTGAGTGGACCGACGCCCTTTGCGGCGTAGGTCGCAGCGCGTTCACCCGGCCGTAATGTTTTTGATGCCGGCCGCAACGATATCTGGAATGAAGGGATTTAATTGTAACATAATAATTTGATGCATCCATAACAAAATAACTGATAACATCGCTATGAAACCTCAACATTCAAAACAACTATGGTGTAACCATGATCCGAAGTCTGGTTTCCCCATATAATAAGGGTTACGAAGTTCAGATTGAGTCGCTTCATTGTAATAACCAGACTCGTTAAATCCTGGATCATGTTCTAAGAGTAATCTGTATTAGCACGGAATATAATTCTAGGTACTTCATGATGTAGATAAATTTGATGCATCATCCAGAAGGTGGCTATCCTAAAATACCTGTCCCATAGTTAGACAATTGCTGGATGCAATAAACATTGCGTAGAAAAATATAATTACTTAAAATAAATAGATATGGTAATTCGGCTTTAATTTTATTTCATATCCAGTGTCATTAAATCAACTGCTTGACCTTTGTAACCCTTTAAACAGACGTCAGACAGTCTCCTGTCTAAGACAGGGGACGGACAAATTGAAACCAAATTGTAGCATATGCATGTTTGTATGTTTATAATGTTTTTCCTAAACATGCTCATGGTGTATTGAACCAACAACCGCTTTTATATACACCGCGCATCCTTAGCTATCCACTAAGCTATCGCTTCACACAAAAATAGTGACTTTACCATAATAAATGATTGAATTATGAATAAATAAATGTACACGCAATTTAAAAATTTTCAAGATATAATATCTGAAAACCTATTTACTAACTTTCAATTACGTCGAAATGTGCTATAACAAAAAATGCGACCCAAATAAACAAGATTTGACGTAAGCTACATAGAAACCCACTTTAAATTCCTTGGTAATTGAGCTACCTTCAGAAATAGGATTCAAATTATACGATTATCCTATTGCGATCTGTTTTTGTAAAATAAATATATATTACTTTAAATGGTACAAATAATATTACGTAATAATATTACATAATACGAGTATTACGTAATATAAAAAAATAATATGTCATATATTAGCAGTACGTTTTAATATTAGGAATAAGAACGTTACATAATATTACGAAATATAATAAATTCTCTAGACTGACCCACCAATTCCCTGGTTCCAAACTAAGCTTATGCTTGTACTATGGATACTAGGTGAACGGATAGACATACTTAAATACGTTTATAAACATCCATGACTCGAGTACAAATGTCCATGTCCATGGGATTCGAACCCACGACCCTTGGTTTCATGGGCATGGTCTCTGGCCACTCAACCAACGGGCCTGTCATATTTTATGGGATTTATTAAAATAATAAATGCCCTGAAAATGCACACCAGCGATGAGTGATTTCCGTATTAGTGTACCTAATCTTAAACTAGTTCCTGTCATAAAACAAAAATATAATCTGAAAAAAACAAATTGCAAGTTTTTTTTTTTCTTATTGAAAACCGATGGTGCCCAATACCTAAGTTAATACTATTTAAATAACAAATAAAAAAATAATAAGATAAACCTATTAACCGAAGACAAAATAAGTTTTAATCGCGCATTCTGTGACAATTCATCATATTTCAAAATAGCGAATAACAAACGTTATTTTGACAGGTAATATCTTAAAAACATAATAATTTATAACTTTATAATTATATTGTCCGCACTTGAACAACAACAAAATGTTTTGTTATTTATTTTCAGCGATATGTCGGCTACGGGCCATCCACCCGGCCTATTAAATCAGCACATTCCATAATCGTCGCCTATTGTTATTAACGATAACATTATAATAAATTAAAATATATGAAGGTTACTTTACGTTCCTGCAAAATATCGTAAACAATATATTAATATGTTTATTTTTTTTGTTATTGACAGCATTGAAATATCGTGTAGGAATGTATATTTTGTCGGCATTCAGTTTCTTGTTTCCAATGATTGTTTAAAATAAGTCAACTCTATTTAACTTATCTCAGAACTAGCGACCCACCCCGGCTTTGCACGTTGAGCATAAAACAATATGAAATTATACATATACATATACCTTCCTCTTGAATCACCTCTTGAATCTATTGGTGAAAACCGCATCAACATTCCTTGCGTAGTTCAAGAAATCTGAGCGAATGGAGTCTATTCGCTCAGGGATGACAAACCATTGGCAGGTGTGCCATAGGTGGCACGTTATACAAAATGGTCGGCACGTATTTATTTGAGATTACAAATTTATCAACAATGATTGAAAATAACACTATCATTAATCACTCCCTGGGCACTTGAAGAACCAATTATATTGACATTTTCGAAACATTAGCACGTTTGTATAAAAAGGTTCGCCATCCCTGGATAGACAGAAGCGGTGACTTTGTTATAAACATCTAAAGATAAATCAACATTCCAAGATTATAAAAAGACTGTTTAATGCACTTTCAGTACAAATTATAAAAATATAACCTTCCCCTAGATTCTAATAATTAACAAACAAACAACATTTTTTTTAATTGATAATATAAATAAATAATAAATAAAATAAACCACCACTAGCTGTTATATAGCCTATAGCCTTCATCGATATATGGGCTATCTAACACTGAAATATTATTACGAATCGGACCAGTAGTTTCTGAGATTAGCGCGTTCAAGCAAATAAACAAGCTCCTCAGCTTTATAATATTAGTAGGTATAGATTTCATTCACTACCTACATATAAATAAATTTAGACATTAACCTTTAACAAGAACCAGCATTTTTGTTATTAAAACGTTGGAATATGTACATGAAAACACTAATTACATCCCGTAATACAACAAAATGGCCGCTTAATTATTGCACTTACCTAATAAACTCATAATTTCAACATCATAACTGTAATCCTCTATCACTCTCTCTCACACGTCAAAATACTCTAGAGCGAAAGAGAAAACATACACATTCACACCGCTTTAACGATTTAACTTGAAAAACAAACATTTTAAAACGCACTACTCCTATAAACTTTCAATAAAACCGCATCTTGAAAACAATTAATCTTTTACATTAACGCGTTTTGACATTAACTGTTAAATTTACCAAAAACAAACATTAATTGCGCAAATAAATCACTTTACAACTGAGAAATGATATTTTTCTCTCGATTTCAGCGAAACTGGAATAAATACAATTTCGTAATGAGCAACTGAGAATCCTAATAAAAATGTCGCATTAATTTGAGACGAAATTTATGGGTGCAAGGATCCTATTATACGTACGACGCAGCGAGGTCATTGTTCACAGGAGCTTTTCAAGGATAAGGGCGAACGAACTGGCGACTCACTGGGAGATGCGACGGAGCTATAATATGTTCGGCTTGCATCAGAATGTTGAAATATGTTCTGTTTATATTAAAACATTGACATCGTTTAGTTTATATTAAAATATTGCCACTTTACACAAAAGTTTTCATGACGTCTTATTGAAAAAAAAAACAAAATGTAACCCAAATATTAATTATTAGTTGTTTTTTATACTTGTAAAAATTTGTTTCTTAAAAAATTCAGTCGAATTGAGAACCTCCTCCTTTTTTTTGAAGTCGGTTAATGATTTGTAATTCTTAGTGATAATATTAGATACTGATATTTCGAAAGTAACTCTGTCTGTCTGTTACGTTGCCACGCTTTATTTAGCCAATTTATTGGCTGGGAATGCTGTGATGATTTCATCACATCATTCCCAGCCAATAAATTGGTTCACTCTTCATCGGTCAAATCACATTTCATCGGTTGTACCCATTTGGGTACAACCGTACAACTGTAGGAAGGACTTACGATGCTTTTCATCCCGAGAATATTAAGAAGAAAATTATGATTATTTCTTATCAGCTCATTCATAAAGTTTTTATAATACGTCAGTGATTAGTGATGTCAACTAGCCTATTAGCACTCTGTGACGTCACAACGTCACTATACATGAAATCATCTTCGCATTCGATACGCTCGCGCATGTCATAGGAAATATACTTATTACGTTTGAAGAGTTTACAAACAATACGTCAAAGATTTGTCAACTAGGCTTTTGTGAAAACCGGAGTCTGAAACATTCACCAGCTGTATTGTCTATAGGTACTATCTATATTAATATAATCATGTCCCATGTTGGTCTGGGACTTGGCCCATGTTGATCTGGGACAAAAAAAAAAGAATATGCCAACTGTGGTTCTTGCCTAGCATGTCGTAAAAGGCGACTAATGGTATATCGGGTTTTGGGTGTGTGATTGTGTAGGCGACAGGTTAGCTGCTTGTCACTGCTTTTTCACAATTTTCCATCTAACCCAGCCCGGCTTTATTTTTGGCTGAATGTGGTTGAAGGGGCATACTACTCCTTTGACTCTGCCTACCCCTTCGGGGATTATGGGCGTGATGTTGTGTATGTATGTATATATGTAATATTATAAAGAGGAAACATTTGATTGTTTTGTTTGAATTGAATAGGCTCCGAAACTACTGGACCCGATTTGAAAAATTCTTTCACCAATAGAAAGCTACTTTATCAGCGAGTAACCTCGGTTATAATCTATCCCCGCATTACCACGTTTGTATTTATGTTTGTATATATAAGTATAATTATTTAAGTATTGTATCATCCTTTCTTTTGTATCCCTTTTTTTTATTATTGAAGTAATATGTTTTACTGCACGACCCTACCCCTCGCTTTTCAGTAACTTTTTTTTTTCCTCTACTTGAAGGTTGTCTGGAAGAGATTGCTTCTAGCGATAAGACCGCCTAAATTGTATTGTGTTTGTTTGTATCTGTTTTCCTTGCAATAAAGAATATATCTATCTATCTACTACGGGAATGGAAACTACGCGGGTGAAACCGCAAGGTTCTGCTAGTCTGTAAAGAATCTGAACACCGCGGTCCCTCGCATATCTCCCACTGGCCCTCCGTCCCTCCCTCCCAAGGTCGAGCACTCCGGACAACGACCCTGGTGCGTTCACAATATTATCTGCACAAATCTAGGGACACCAGCGACATGTAAACACGATCAGTGATCTACAGTGTTGACTGAGGAGTTCCAGTTCCATTCTTCGATGGCGTTTGAAGAGGGTAATTGTTCTTAGAAGTGCTAACTTAAGATGAGCTTTAATCTATGTGAGACTATGATTTCTTAGAAATTGCAACAAAAAGCAGGTGCATTTTTTAATGTTATTTTGAACTTGAAGTGATGTGGGTTAAAATAACAAAAAATAAACAAATCATCTACTTGTCCGATATTGCGCTTAGGATATTCGCAATAAGCGCGAATTTTCAAATTCTATGAATGTAAAATTTCTATCCAAAAAAAGATTAAAACTCTTCCTTTGACTCTGTTTACCTCTCTGAGGATTACGGGCGTATCATATGTATAACGTCAAATGTTGTCTAATATGTGACTCTGTTCATGATAATATAAAAATGATGCAATAGCAAAAAAAATATTTTTTCGCAAAAAATGTAGGTACCCAAGTGGAGTGTCATATATTATGAAATTAATATTGTGTAATCCAACTAAACATCACTTAATTAATTAATTAATAACGTCACCTAATTAAATACCTCTTTTTAAAAAAAAAAAAGCTATGTTCTATGATTATAAGTGAGATACCACAAATTTGCGTCAAAACGCCTCTCATATCTTTCCTCTTACTAACTCATATGAGGTTTTTTCCTTAATTTTTAATGAGCTGGAAAGACCCATAATCACCATACCGAACAATGCACAGTCAGTCAAATACCTTAGTTGGAAACAGTAGCACGCGCCTACGACAAACCAAAGCTTTAGAACCGTTTCGAACTATCAGCCCATATAAGGTTATATAAAACATTAATAAATTCTACGCCAGACGACTTCAAATGCATTGATAAAGTTTAATTCTAGTTAACATATAATGCATGCTGCCCCGTTGACTCTGCTTACCCCTTCGGGGATTACGGGCGTGATGTTATATTGGTCCGAGAGCTGGCACCAAATTTTGGGTAGGTATTTGAGGCAAGCTGAAAACGTGTCACATACCTCTCTTATTTATACCCCAACACGAAACTGCAGACCTGGCTGGTGAGTAGCGGGGCTTTTTTTTTTTATTTTTTTTTTGCACAAATATGTTTGATATATGCAATTTTAAAAATTTTACATGGCGTAGTGTATGTTTAAAGCATTAAAAACAAAATAAGCCAGACGATTTAGTCGTGGTTTCAACATTTTCAAACGCGTGCTAAAGTAATATATTTTGCAAAAACATATAAAAAAAAGTATTTGAGGCAACTTGAAATGTTAATAGGGTATTATTTATAACAAAAATATAGGATTCTAAAAAGACAAGTTATTTTGGTGGGGCTTTCTACCTTGGCAGGTGATCTAACAATCTATCTATCTTGATTTAGCCCCGCTACTCACCAGCCAGGTCTGCAGTGTCAGGTTGGGGTATAATAGGAAAGGAATGGGACAAGTTTTCAGCTTGCCTCAAATACCTACCCAAAAATTGGTGCCAGCTCTCCTACTATATGTGTGTATGTATGTTTGTATGTAAATGCGAAAAAGAGTTTGTTCTCTTGTTACTCTCTTATATATTAACTCTTTCATATATTATATATATTAACTATGCAATCACACAGGAGCACAGAGAAGAATATAGGCTACATTTTATTTAGAAACCAGAAGTGTACCCGCGAGTTAGAAAAATGAATTAATGCGAGCTTGTATGAAAAGGATTATGAATGTTGAAGAGGCGAGTGAGGTGTGTAAGGATCGTGCCATATGGCGTTCGGTTCTCTCTGCCTACCCCGCTAGGGAAGTGGCGTGAAGTTTAGTTAGTTTAGTTAGTTAGTAATTAATGCGAGAAATTTCTTAGATAAAATAAATTAAGTCGTTTTTTTTTTTATTGGCCCTTATATTTTAACTTTCAGAGTTCTAGAAGTTGTAGAAAGAATTTATCTTAATATTTATTGCTGTTATGGTAAAATCATGTAACCAAGTTGTTACTACCTAACTAAACTTCACGCCACTTCCCTAGCGCGGTAGGCAGAGAGAACCGAACGCCATATGGCACGGTCCTTACACACCTCACTCGCCCCTTCAACATTCATGATCCTTTTCATGCAAGCTCTACGGTTTTTATGAATCCTAACATCACTTTCTGTTAAGTTATTGTTTTGTAATAATATCTATCTACATATGATTTTGAATCAAACTCCGACTTTATTGATAAAACTAAATACATAAGTATTAAATTACTCGCTCGGTGGTGACAGAAATTTCGTCAGTAAACATTCACATTCAAAAATCTAGATTTGTAATTACGATCCAGTTTATGCAGCTCCCCTATCTTAGGGTTACAAAGTTCAAGTGATCATGCATCTTGGGATCTCTCACTTAAAGAGTATAAGAGTACCAAACTCATCCTACCTCCGGTCCCCGACTGAATCCCTTTTACCCCTCTCTCCCCTAAGCAGCGCCATGGTGCATAACGTGTCTTACTAGCCCTAGACTAAGATTAACTAAGATATGGACTGGACTAACATCGACAAACACATTGGAAAACCCCAGAACCTCATCAACACAAAGCATTATAAATAAATAAATATTCGACGACATCACATACATTGATCCGACTCCGAAGTAAGTAGCTTCAGCACTTGTGTTACGGCTATCAGAATCAACAGTGGTATTATAACAAATATATATTTAAGTTTTGGATAATAATACCCAGACACAGAACAAACACAAGTATTCATCACACGAATGTTTGTCCTGGGTGTGGATAGAACCCACAACTCTTGACGCATGGGGCAGGGTCACTACCGAATGCGCCATTACTGCCGTCCCATCCCGTATTTAAGAAAATATCGTGAAAGAACATTCATTTATATATTAATGTGTAAGTATGATCCAATTGTCCGGCTGCCCTATCTAATAGTTACGAAGATCACATGTTATCAGTCAAAATCATACATGGTCTTGGGGTCTCCATTTCACAGGCCCTGGGAGCCGTATACACCAGGCTTCCGATTCAATCCCACAGCCCCTTCCCTCTAGATGACCTGTTGGTGTATAACACACTCTCCGCATAATGAATGGATCGTGGTCTTGCCGGACACTGACACAGAACGGGACATAATATCTACATAAATACATAACATCACGCCCGTAGTACCCGAAGGCAGGCAGAGTCAAAGGGGCAGCTGTAAAACTGGGCTGGGTTAGATGGAAAATTGTGAAAAAGTAGTGACAAGTGACTAGTTCGTTGCCTACACAATCACAGATCCAAACCCCGATATTCATTAGGCGCCTTTTACGACATGCTGGGCAAGGAACACATTTGTCACATTCTATTTAAGCCCCAGACCAACATGGGACATAATGCATGTCCTTTGTATAAGCTGATGACAACACACTGAAATCCCTAGGCACTCTTTAACACAAGGCATTATAAAACAGATTACTTTACCATCCCGTAACCGGCGACGCGCATGATTCACCCACACGCGATTTCCGCCGCGCGCGCCGTTCTAAATTTAAAATGCCGCCCCTTTACGAAAATGGAATAAAATCCTGCGCGCGCGCGCCCGGCCGTCTTTTATTATTTTAGGATGGGGCACATCCGACAATGGCCGCTAATCGTGGTCCTGGAACGGAAGCTGGGATGGTAAATAAATAATTGAAGCGTTTTTGAGAGAGGAAGATCAATTGAAGAATGCGTGGAAGTTGAACCATCTTGAGTGCTCCATTAGCGTAGTTACTTATGTTTATTAATGAGGTAACAATTACTACTTTACATAATCCTTATTCTCGCTAATATTATAAATGACATGCAATTCTGTCTGTCACATTATCACTACCATCATAACTGAATGGCTACTTTTATACCGGGAAAATGAAAAGATCCCGCAAAATACGAGATAGCGTTTTTGTGACAGACTGAATTCTTCGTCGCTAAACAAATAGCTGGTTTTACATATTAATAGCCAGAGAACAGTGGAGGCTACATGGTAAGGACACGCACTTCACATCACACAAGAGTATCCAGAATTGTTTTAAATTGTGGATTAATCAAGTATAAGAACCTACGTATTTACCACTATGGTGAGGAGTCACCATGAATCAACATTCAAATAACAATGAAAATGTCACCATGATTCAATTTGTCGGATTCCCCTATCTAAGAGATAGTAATGACAGATGTTTTTGCTTAAGGGACATAGAATATACAAAATACATACATACAGAACATCACACCCATAATCCCCGAAGGGGTAGGCAGAGTCAAAGGGGCAGCCCTTTTAACCACATTCGGTCAAAAATAAAACTGGGCTGGGTTAGATGGAAAATTGTGAAAAAGTAGTGACAAGTCGCCTACACAATCACACACCCAAAACCCCATATACCATAAGTCGCCTTTTACGACCTAGGCAAGAAACACAGTTGGCACATTATTTTTGGGTCCCAGAACAACATGGGACAATATAAATTATTTTTAGTTTATGCGAAACCACTTTCCCACTTATTTAACTTATTATTTTAAGGAACCAATTTAAAGGATTAAGGAAAATGAGCAAAAATTTTCTTGACTTTTGATTGGCTACTACAAGGACAAGGTGTATGCAAAGTGTTTTAACTAAAACTAACTAACTAAACTTCACGACACTTCCCAAGCGGGGTAGACAGAGAGAACCGAACGCCATATGGCACGATCCTTACACACCTCACTCGCCTCTTCAACAGGTGTTATATTGTTCGAGTAAGTTGTTGTCAAAACATGATATCATAACAAACCTATTATTGCATATAAATGTAATACCTGCTTACCTATTGAGATAAAAAACAACCAACAAATAATTTTATTCATTTTTAAAGCGTCTTGAGCAGCACAATGCAATTTATAGCATAATACATATCGCACGTATAATTTATTATTGCATTAACGTATTATATGTAAAGTTACATACAATAAACAATCTAATTTGAATTTAAAGACGCACTTAGGGCTTCAAGCAATCTCCTTCAGACAACCTTCAGAAATCGCTGGCAGAAGGCTACGATGAGCGAATACCTTCACAATGGTAGTTTTGTTGCCAATAAAAACAAATAAAAAAAACATTGTGCATTATCCACAGTCAAGCATTAAATCGCCTCATATCCATGCTTTTTAAGGATTCATGCATAAAATACTCAACGCGCCCATGTCGAATAATAAAGAACGAACAATGCAATTTTAGGGTTCCGCATCGAAATATTGAGAGCGGTGGTAGTTCTATACATAATAAGGGCTCACTTACGAGAGTTGTAGTCCTTTTTTTTCACGCGGGGAATACTTTATGCACCGTCACGCAGTCCGAATGGAAGCGACGTGGTATGTGGGACTTCCAGAAGCCTCCGAGTCAGAGGCTCCCTCTCCGGCTAGAAGGGAAAGCCGGGTGGAAGGTATAGCCACTAAACCCACGGCGTTCCTATCTCGCCTTAGTGAGAGGGTTGTAACCCTGAAGCACGCAGCTCAGAATCATCTAAAAACGAAACACTTAAAAATGTATACAATAACAGACGCGTAGATCGATATAACACAAGTTGGGTCATGGTCGACATTCAAGTCTTTTAGTGGGCCAGCGGGTGTCGGAGTGGGTGACTGAGACACTCGCATTGCACGAGCCCAACCTTCCGAGGATGCCTAGTACTTCTGTAAGCATTCCTTCCCGTGCTAGGGCCTGTACCAGCGCTAGGTACGGGCCGAGCCGCGGGGCGATAGAGAAGACTGCGCAAGCGTGCCTCTGTCGCCCTTCACACCTTCAGGGACATAGTTGGAAGAGCCGGGGGTTTTAGCCGGTAAGAGCCCGGCATAACACACCTTTCTCCCAGGCGAGGTGTGTATCCATGAGGATTTCTGGCGGGAGAAAAAAAAAGATTGTCATTCAAGTCTATTCCATGAATAATTTACTGTCCCTTCTGTGTAATACAATCGCCATTTGCTTCCTACATAAAGTCTGAACCAGTAACACTGAAATTTTTAAGCGATGAGTTTGCCACTTGTTCACTTTTTTACTATGTTCCTTCTAACCCAACTCGACTTGGTTTTTGTTAAGTGTCCTTGTGTGACCTTGGCCTTTGTGGACAGTTATGTATTGGGGGGAGGGGGGTCTATTTACTATTAGCCTATCAAGAATATTGTATTGATTAAAAGCTGCGTACGCCATGCAAACTCTGCAAATTTTCTGTACGGAGCCCTAGATGCACAATACCGATTCGCGCTTGACCATATGGTGCAATAAACACTCAGGCGGCCCTGAGATGCGCTGACGCAAGTAGGAAGCGGCTGCTTTATGGGCACCCTCGCATTTCCTCGTCCAGCCATCGGTGAGCTGTCTTTCTTAAAAATGCGATGATTGGTGACCCAAAGTCGATGAGTCAAAAATCCCTTAAGTCATTTATACAAAAAAACACAAAAGTGGTCCGCATTCAAATTCAAATTGAAATTTCTTTTAAATTGGTCCATGGTTAGTACAGTGAATTAAAAAAAATATATATGAAACCAAATTCGAATCAGAATTTTAAATTTTTAGCTACAATCAATTTATGCTACGTCATAATTAAGTGATTAGCAAGTACACTAAATCTGTAGTACACATTCTTGTTAGAAAATAGTTTAGGAAATCATTGGAAGTATTGGATAATTTAACGCATTATCAAATAAGCTATCAAAAAAAAAACAAAAAAAAATGGAAATACAGTAGGTACTACACAAATCATAATACGCTCTTGACTTTGCAAATATTAATAAAGCAGTGAAGTGACCACTTGCCTGCTTGTTAGCTATCTTTAGCAACATAAAAAAATATTTATTTATATATTTCGGTTTTCTTTATATATAAACAGCCTTTTCCATGCGTTATTCTGCCTTTGATCCACATTTTGACAACGCCACATCTTTGTGTCCAATTAACAACGTTAAAGCTTTATAACTTAGTCTGAAAATAAGCGAGCGATGGTAGCTGAATGGTAAGGACACGCGCCTCTTAACCGAGGAGTGCGGGTTCAAACTCGGCACGTACCTCTGGATTATTCAAATCTATGTATTTATACCACTAGCTCGACAGTGAGGGAAAACATCGTGGTGAAACCTGCAAATTCAAATAACTTTGGATTTGTAACCATGATCCAAAAATTGTCTGGTTCCCCTATCTTAGGGTTACGAAAGTCAGATCGGCAGTCGCTTCAATGTAATTACCAGATTCACTAAATCCTGGATCATGGTCTAAGCGGACCCCGTCTAAACACGGGACATAACGCTAGGAAGATGATGATGAAACTAAAAACCATTTGAAGAAGAAACCATGACATGCGCTTTGCAGCCCAAATATATCCCCCTAAGACAACCTAATTGCAGAACATACGAAAAGCGTCGTATTTTTAAGACAGTTCATTTAGCCTCCTTGAGGAGTCGGAGAGAAACAAAAAAACTGAGTCACAAAAAGATTTCGTACGCATAGAGTGCAGGCGCTCACTCGGTATATCTGCGGTGACCTTCGTACTGCTTCATCTTCTTACTCATGATGGTGAGCAGACGGCTGTACAGAAGGGCGGAGTAGGTAGGATAACCATCGTGACCCTAGAAGAAGACTCTAGACGCTTATCAAAATCATTAGATACGTGCTAGAATTCTATTGCATAGATTGATATTCTTTACCATTTAGTATATTTATACCAATATATCACAAGTGTGTTGCTCTGCTTGCAGTTGCCTACTAAATACTTTTGGCACGTGACTGAAATAATCTCTGCAAAAAGCATATTGCAAATTATAAATAAATTCTCTAGACTGACATACCAATTAATAGTTCCAAACTAAGCTTATAAGCTTGTGCTATGGATACTAGGTGAACGGATAGACATACTTCAATACGTTTATAAACATCCATGACTTGAGTACAAATGTCCATGTTCATCACACGAAACAGTTGCCCCTAGCGGGATTCGAACTCACGACCCTTGGTTTCGTGGCCAGGGTCTCGGACCACGACCAACGGGCCTACCACCAATTAAACCAACCTTAAATCCAAATGAACACACTTTTGCTCGTCTTTGTGATTCTGTAAGCGACGCCATTTGTCAATACTTTTTCACACTTTTCCATTTAATCCAGCTCAATGTTATTTTTGGTTAGAAGTGATTGAAGGAGCGTGCTGCTCCTGACAACCTTTCCTGCCCAACTGCCTATCTCCTCTGGGATTGTGAGCGTAATGGTATGTATTATATATGTGATGATCACTCGCTGAAAAACAGTGCAATGTATACGTTAAAGTTTCTCACATGTATCATGTCATGAGCCACATATTGTACTCACAATTATGGGATACAAGCTCATCCCTATAATACCCTTCTGTACAATTAATCTTTGGTCACGCACCGGATGACGCGCGTGTAAATTTAGCGGCGGACAGGTTCACGGACGGTGTGCAGACGCCGTCCTTTTGTGCGGTGCAGCCAGTGAGTATGTCGACAAATGTCACTTGTCACGACGCCGCGTGTAGGTACAAAATGGGCGGACTTTTGTTTCGGCTGTCGCGTCTGGTTGCGTTTTGTTTTCTTTGTCATAAATGTTTCTTAAAATTGTGCTTTCTGAGGTGGGAACCTAGTTGTATCTCTCTTTGCCAGTTGCATTTGCAGTAATAATTCCTTTCGGCTAGTCCAAAGAAAGTTTAAAATAGAAGTATGTAATACTAGCTTCTACCCGCGGCTTCACTCGCGTGGTACATCGATGAAACATAGCCTATATGTTATTCGGGTGTATGAGCTATATTATTCTAAAGTTTCATTAAAATTCATTCAGTAGTTTTTTTGTTAAAGAGTATCAAACATCCATCAATGCATACTAGCTTTCGCATTTATAATATTAGTAGGATAAATACAATAGTAACCTGTCTGTCTGTTACGTTTTAACGCCTAACCCTAAGTGCTTTGTCCCACCCGATTACGGTGAAATCTGGCACCAAATGGCTTAGCTCCGAGAATGTTCACAGGCTACTTATATTCCGGAATTAATCATAAATCCAGTCGCCCTTTAGACTCTATCACTCTTTAATACTTTATAACGTACTAGCTGTGCCAGCGGTGTCACCCGCGTTTATGGGTAATTATAAAGACTATTTCCGTCATACATGATTCCTATGTAACTTTAACCATTAAGGCTGCACACGCAACGGAAGCTTAAAAAATGGAGTAACTTCTCCCGTTTTCCCAACATTTCCCTTCACTACTCTGCTCCTATTGATTGTACCGTGATGAAAAGTATACTATAACCTGCCCAGGAGTATGAAGAATAATTGTACCAAGTTTCGTTAAAATCCGTCGAGTAGTTTTTGTTTCTATAAGGAACATACAGACAGACAGACAGACAGACAGACAAAAATTTTACTGATTGCATTTTTGGCATCAGTATCGATCACTAATCACCCCCTGATAGTTATTTTGAAAATATATTTCAAGTGAAACCACGAACAATAACATTAATTGTAACGTATATATATATGTATATCTAAATACATACATACATATCATCACCCGTAATCCCCGAAGGAGTAGGCAGAGTCAAAGCCAGAAATTTCTGCAAACGTGGTAAACAAGTGACTAGCTCGTAGCCTACACAATCATATACCCAAAACCCATAATCACATACCCAAACCATTAATCGCCTTTAACGACATGCTAAGCAAGGAACACAGTTGGCGCATTCTTTTTATGTCCCAGACCAGCGTTTCTCAAAGGGGGGTACGCGAACCCCTAGAGGTTTTCCCATTCGATCATAGGGGGTTAGGACTCACCCGTGCGACACGCTTGTCGGCGGGCGCGCTGCTGAACGTACTGTCTGATCTGAACCTACTCTTAGGGGTGAGTCTAGGGGTTCGCTATCCTCTGGAAACTTTAAAGGGGTACGTGGAGCCATAAGTTTGAGAAGCCCTGTCAACAGAAAAAATCTGTTTCAACAACACTTATTTGTGAACTGAACGAAGTTCGAATACCAACGGTTTTCTCTTTACTAAATATTATTATACTATTTAAGTCACTTCAAAGGTATGAAAACCCTGTTAATTAAGCCATATCTATAATTAATTAAAGAACTTTAAAATAAACCCTGCGAACTTAAGAAGTTGTTCTACATTTAAGTCGCGAAACACCTTTTAAATAAGAGGGTGGCTAAAGACATAGCTTTATATTTCATCCCTCTCAAGGTTTTTAATAAAATATTTTAATTAGAATTGCACACAACTCGAATATGTAGACAATAGAATTTTTCATAAAATGTACATTTGTATTGCTGCTATACTATATTTATATTTTTTTATTATATTTATATTACAATACACAATGTCCAACAACCAATTTGTGAAATAATACCAAATTCCAGTATTGCACTATCAGCCCAAAAGTCAGTGTTATCAAGCGTTGGGCTAAGCCCGCAATTACTGGGCCCTTCATACAGCATTCCAACGGTTGGCAAAGATTGAGTTAGCGTTGCATACTTCGAGATAAACTGCGTTGCGACACTGCTGATGCAATGCCACTCTTCGGCAGGTGGGATAGGGTTGAAACTCGCTTGTTTTTAATATGAAGTAACAAAAATATTGGTTTTGTACTATACAAACATACTGTCACGCCTTTTTTCTATCGGTAAACAGAGATCGCATGTTTTTGTATCTTCTGGTTTAAAACGGAAGCAAAAAATAGACTTCCTTTTTATTTAAATAACATTTCCATTTGGGACAGAAAAAAAAACAATTTAGTAAAAATAATACGGCTTAAATATATAAAAAAAAAATTGAAATCTTAAACGGAATATTATTTTTCCTTTAAAATTAATAATACAATAAAAATAAGAAAAAGGATATAAATATTTTATCGCTTTACATATTGTTGTCCATAAACTAGCTTGTTGCATAAAGCGATTGAAATTGTATCTCTGGTAGCATAGTAATAAAACTATTACCTGCTTTTTGAAAACATGCTGAAAATAAAAGAGACAGGCATGAATGACGAAAACATATTTGCTAAAAAGTATACTGATAATTGGAAAAATTACACATACTTACCTATTTTAAAATTAAAAATACTTTATCTCCTGAGAACGTTCATAATAAAAAAAAGTAATTAATGTCAAAACTAGTTCTTGTTTAAATTGCCACACCCTTTTTACAGCACTCTACTTTATTTAAACGAATATTTAACAGATCGCCAATACAATCTCATGATTACCAATAAAAACTACATGCCAACATATCTCATTCCTTTTTCCCAGCCCTACAGAGTTTAACGAAATAATGAACATCTCGCTTTAAAAGGCCAACAATTATACATAACAACACAGTGCACTGCAGACCAGGATCCAACTGGGTAACATTGAAGGTTCATTGGTATTACGATGCACTTCCTGGCTCGCCGAGGCCGCTGCGGCGCCGGCCATCTTGCATTTTTTGACGTTTATTTTTGGCGGGATTTTTTTTCTTTTTCACACGCTTATATGTACATGAGGCGTAATAATCTTATGCGGCCATGATGATTTTCTTCTTCTTCCTTTAAAGGAAATGGTGACATTTTTATTTTCCGACCGCAAAACAGTGTGCTAAACTTGAAATTCTAAGTCGCTGGAAAAATTTATCCAAAATCGAAAATTAATTTATGTAACCGTGTAAATTTTCCAATATTAAATTTTAAATACTAAACTATTTACAAGAATACATAATACAAAGTTTAATATACGTATATTATTTGTCATATTGCAAATTAGGATATTATTTTTGAAATCTGTAAAACTTCTTTTTTAAATAATAGAGAAATGCGTAAAGGATGAATCTTTAAAATGTCTATGCCTAAAAAGACCATGGAGTACAAATTATACATAACATACTCTACATTACATATAACAAGGCTGTTGAGTATTTTTTGTTGATGAAGGTTTGACAAAAAAAACATAGAAACGTGTTCTATCACACAACACACACAAAATATAAACATGACAAAACATTAATTGCGATGTTTTCCTGAAAAATCTACTACGCAAATGTCTTCTATAAATGGACTGTCATAAATTTAAAAAAAGTAAAATATGCCTGCATATAAATCTTGTAATTTAATACATGTAAGTACTATTCATACATAAAGATACTTGCAATATATCTATATTTACTAATGTTAAAAAGTTGAAGAGTTTGTTTGTTTATTTGTTAGTTTGCTTGAACGCGCTAATTTCAAGAACTACTGGGCCGAAGTCAAAAGTTATTTCAGTGCTAGAAAGCCCATTTATCGAGGAAGGCTAAAGGCTATATAACATTAACCATAAACGCGGGTAAAACCGTGGGCATAGCTAGTCCTTTATAAGAAGAAATAATGTGAAAGATGTTTTTTACTTCGAAAATATATTTTTTTCTTAAGAAAATGGACGTGAATGTCAAGGCTGGTCAAAGCTAGTTCGTACTCGCAAAATACTTAAAATCGTATGCGTCGGACGCGACAAATACACAATATGTGTACTCATTTACAGCGCAATATTAATAACAATATAGTGTTTATTTATTCAGTTGTTTAACTTTAGAAATGATGTCATAGGGAATTCAATAACATTATCTGCGTAGATAATGCGCTATATAGATTTAGAAAGATAAACGAATTAATAGCGTTTGTAGATAAAGAACCATTTGTATACAACTCAATGACTCTGCATGAAATTAAGTGGAGGATGCTATTCTGAGCTCGAAGCATATTCTTTCTAAGTTAGGAAATTAAAAAAATAATTTGACAAGCTCGATGGCGCATTCAGTAGTGACCCTGCCTCATGCGCCAAGGGTTGTGGGTTCGATCCCCACCCAGGACATTCGTATGATGAATACTTGTGCTTGTTTGTGTCTGGGTGTTAATATCCAATATTTAAGTATATATTTGTATTACCACTGTTTTTTCTGATATCCGTAACACAAGTGCTTAAGCTACTTACCTCGGAGTCAGATCAATGTATATGATGTAGTCTCATATTCTTACCTACTAATATATAGAGCTGAAGAGTGTTTGTTTGCTTGAACGCGTTAAACGCAGGAACTACTTGTCCGAATAGAAAAAGTATTTTTGTGTTGTATAGTTAATTTTTTGAGGAAGGCTATATGCTATATAACATTAACCATAAACGCGGGTGAAACCGCCGGCGCATCTTGTTTAAATATATTCCTCAAGCAGTAGGTAATTTGTTTGTGTTCATATGAGGATATCCTCCGAATCTGTCAGATGACCAAGCAATACCTAAAATTTTTCCTCAAGCTGCAAGTACTAAGTTGAACCCGTAAAATCCGACCTACAACATCAAGTGAGAAAGTGAAAATTGTCCGTCTGTCTGGGCGTCCAGCGTCCACGTTGGTCGGAGCCCAGAGGCGTCGGACGAACGTCCGGCCTTGACGTGCGATTCGTGAGCCGATTGGTATGCCCCGCTCGTCCGAACAGGGGAGGGAATGGAGACTGCTACTGGTTGATATTGTTGCTTTACTTTGTTTTGATACAGAGTATCTAACTAACAAACCAACCATTTTACTTTGTCACGTACTTACATAGACACAAATCTACAAACCAACACGGACTAGTAAAAAAAGAAGAACTCCTCGCTGTCATACTATAGCGTGAAGCCACGTTTATGCATGTGTGAGTGAGATACGTATGGATACCAGATATCGGATATCTGTTATTTGGAGCACTTATTATGTCCACGTGTGACGTAAGTTGCGTGTTAAGTTGGAGCACTTAAGAAGCTTCAACGTCTAGTTAGTAGCGCGGAGTCCCTCTTTTTTTACTAGTCTGTGCAAACCAACTACGAATTTGCATTCGCTTTACCACTACTTTTGAGAATCACTTAATCTCTGATGCCATGATAATCATTAACTTAATTATCATTACCCTAACTTTGTCTTTTACGCAGACACAAAGGATCAAATAAACAAACTATGAACTTGTATTTGGTATACCACTTCCCTTTGTGAATCACTTTATCTCTGATACATCTCTGGTACATACCTTCATGCCTGCAATCCCAGAAGAGATGGGCAGACTCCAAGTAGAGATAAAATCCTTAGATCTTTTATCTATTATATTTAATTATTGCATTGATACTCTAATGAAGATTAGTAAAATTATCCCTCTATTTAAATCAGGTAACAAAAATGACCCATCTAATTTCAGGCCCATTTCAATATTATCAGCGCTTAGTAAGATTTTTGAAAAAGTCTTACTTAATCAAATAGTTATTTACTTTGAAATTAATAATTTATTGCACAATAATCAGTTTGGATTTATTAAAGGAAAATCTACTACTGATGCGGGTGTAGCTCTTATCAAAAATGTGTTTGATGCATGGATGAAAAAGCAGGATGCGATAGGACAGATCACATGAGTTGGGTTAAATAAAAATAAATAAATATAAAATGGACCGAAGGGATAGAGAGAGCCAAGAGACCGGTAAGCTTCTTAAACTACATATAGCCAAAAATAACATTTAGCGATTGAAAAGGTAGTGACCACTGGGTAGCTCGTCGCCTGCATAGTCACAAACTAGTGTTGCCGAATAACTAGTGTTGTCTATAGTTTTGCAATCGATAGCTGGACACTAAAATCATCTATACGATCGATAGGACAAATAATACATAAATTCTCCAGACTGAGACACCAATTCCCTAGTTCCAAACTAAGCTTATGCTTGTACTATGGATACGAGGCGAACGGATAGACATACTTAAATACGTTTATATACATCCATGACTCGAGTACAAATGTCCGTGTTCATCACACGAAACATTTGTCCCTAGCAGGATTCGAACCCGCGACCCTTGGTTTCGTGGCCAGGGACCACTCAACCTAAATAGCGATACAATCGATAGTATCGATAGTTTCGATCGCTGCCAACCAATGAACTATCGATAGTATCGATAAATTAATAGTTTTGGTATATCGATAGTCTATTTGGTATTGAAGGTTCCGTGAAACATTGTGGATTTAGCCATCCTTTTAGTTCAAGTCTTCATAAATACGTAAGTACTCTGGATTTTTGAAAAATGGGCTGTCTGGACAGCCCATTTTCGGAACGTAATTGGTACACACATCAATTCACAATTTGTGACCCCTCAATTATATATTCCAGATTGCCACAGCTTGACAATATTTTAAGAATTAGATTGAAGTTACTTATCAAGAACACTTAGAAAAATAACTTAACAGGGTAATCCGACAAAATTCATAATAGTTGTCCATATTTAAATCCTTACATACAAACATACATAACATGACGCCCATAATCCCCGAAGGGGTAGCCAGAGTCGAAAGGGCAGCAAGCTCCTTCAACCACGTTTAGCCAAAAATAAAGCCGGGCTGGGTTAGATGGAAAATTGTAAAAAAGCGGCTAACCTGTCGCCTACACAATCACATACCACTAACCATTAGTCGCCTCTTACAACATGCTAGGCAAGAACCACAGTTGGCACACTCTTTTTTTTTTGTCCCAGATCAACATGGGCCAAGTCCCAGACCAACATGGGCCAAGTCCCAGACCAACATTGGCCAAGTCCCAGACCAACATGGGCCAATCTAAATCTAAATCTTTAAATCCTTAAATATTTATATGAATGTGCAGCCATCTATACGAATGGTTCTGAAAAGAGTTAATAGCATTATTAAATTACGCGCCATCTCTTGACACCACTATTACAACCATAAAAATTGTGCGCAATATCGACTCCAGCGCACGTTCGTCCCGCCCTTGAGCGCGGGCGCGTTGCGGCAGGTCGCGCGTTACAGTTATAGCTGCGCCTGCGCAAGCCGCAAGCAACCACCAATCAGAGCCCTGCGCAAACATTTGACGGGAATGGGGGATGCGTTAAGGATTGCATCGGATACGCCGTTATGTTGGTATTGGCTATTGCATTATCGTGCCGTAATGTTATTCAGGGATTCATTGTGGCATAGATTTGAGATTGGGTATGGGAAGATGATACCTAATCGTCGTATATACAACACTACCCCGTAAATAGCATTTGCTATAAGGTCTAATTGTGATTTAAATAACATTGAAAAATGGTTATGATAAAGTGTAGTTACAAGGTATTGTTAGATAAGCGTCGTAATATTTGATGATAACTATCAAGATCAATTACTCTGATGACGGAGCCAAGAGGAAAACATACAAGAACGTTAAACATTGCCAATCATTTGTAAAGTTGATTTAATTAAGGTTTCTAATACTTTGTAAAAGGTTACTTACTAAAAGAAAAATATGCTGCAAACAAAGTAAAATTCCAGATAACTCAACGACGGAAACTTTAAATTTTGCAGGTTTGACAGTTCATACATTTTAAAAATCGAATGTTTGACAGATCACAGCTTGATATTTTGAGCGTTTGACAGTTCGCGCGAAGTTTAAATACACGTAGCTAAAACAACACAACGTCTATCGGATCAGCCAGTACCTATAAGTTTATAAAAAGAAAACAGATGAAGACGATTCCACCAAGGGCCGACAATCGAGGGCCGAGTTGAACAACCCACAAATCCGATTCGTTAGAAACGTCAACAGTGATCGGGAATCGAAAACAAATCTGCGGAACGCGAGTTATTCGTAAAGAGCAAATGACTCACAGACAGTAATTTCTCCATTTGTCGGGACTATATCTTACTGAGACGCTTAAATGGGCAATTATCATTAACATCCCATGTCGATCTGACACTGTGTTTCTTGCCTAGCATAAGCATAAGTCATAAAATGCAACTAATAGTGTACTCACTATTAGGTTTGTGATTATGTAGGCAATTAGCTAGCTAGCTCCTTCTAAGCTCTGGTCGGGTCGAGTTTTTAGTTTGTAACTATCGGGTTTTAGGTATGTGATTGTGTAGGCGACAAGCTAGCCACTTGTCACTACTTTTCACAATTTTCCATCTAACCCAGTCCAGCCCAGTTTTGTTTTTGGCTGAATGTGGTTAAAGGGTCCTGCAGCCTCTTTGACTCTGCTTACCCCTTCGGGGATTATGGGCGTGATGTTATGTATGTATGTATATTTGAAAAAATCCAGCAGTTCGTGTCCTGGTTTGATCCAGCATCCCTGACATATTACATAAGGTACAACAGGTCTAAACCGCTCTTGTCTGTGATCGTTTTACTTATTGCGAACTGTAAGTACCACATGCGCGCATTAAAATGCAATTTATTGCGCTTTCAAGGACCCGCTCCCACTTCATTTAAAATCGGACTGCATATAAGCGTAGCAGTATAAAAAAGATCTGTTGAATTGAGAACCTCCTCCTTTTTTTGAAGTCGGTTAAAAATAGGTCTGCTTTTTTATTAAGGTCAAGTTATAATGATAAAAAAAACACGTGATAAGAATGGTCCATTCCGTTGGTCTGCCACTTAAAAATACTCTAAGTGTGTTTCTTACCTAGCATGTCGTAAAAGGCGACTAATGGTGTAATGGGTATTGGGTTTAAAATTTAGGCGACGAGCTTATCACTTGTACTACTTCATAATTATTTTCCATCTAACTCAGTGGTTTCCAACCAGTGGTCCGCAAGACTTTTCATTTGGTCCGCGAAAGACCTAAAATTAAGAATTTAGATCAAAAAGGTTATTTTAGAATTAACATTGTTCATTTTCGACCTAGTCCCTGATAACTAGGGTTGCCATCCGTCCGGGTTTCCCCGGATTTGTCCTAGTTTAGAGGGCATCCGGGGAGCGTCCGGGCGGGGCTCATTTGTAGTCCGGGTTTAAAAATGTAAAGACTTGGGCCACCCCGACACAATCACTGTGCCCGCACGCCGCAATCAACCGACTAACCGACCCGCTAAATTCATCATCATTTTCAACTGTATTTTATCACACTGACTATGTTTAAAAAAATCTGTTGATATGTCCGGGTTCTGGCCTCTAAAATCCGGGGTTTTCACGCGTTTTGTCCTGGTTGCCAAATTTTGGAGATGGCAACCCTACTGCTAACCATCATAAATCAATGTGTTCCTCAGTCACTAAAGGTTGGGAACCCCTGATCTAACTCAACTTTTTTTTGAGGCTAAATGTGGTTTAAGTAGCTTATTTTCCTTTGAACTAAGTAGATATGACTATTCCTTCGTAGATCTCAGACGTGCGTGATTTTATCTATGTATAATAATGATTAGTTTCTCCCAAATCTCTGTCAATGTTGTATAAGTACCTAATTATTCTATTTTTGAACGTGGCATATTTTATTCGTAACACATTTTTCTGGAATAGGTTACTGATAATTTCAAATTTGGAATCGATTAACGATTAATGTGTTCCGTTCTGCAAATAAGATGTTATTTATCATAGTTGTGCAAAAACGTAGTTTTTGCAATAAAAACTCGGTCTTAGTAGAAAAAAAAAAAAGATTTATATTTAGATCTTTGCGGTATTGTTGATACTTGTTATTTTTCTTACTCGACAGTTTCAGGGCCGTATTTGACGCCGGGTGTTTCAGGCGGCGGGGTCAATGGCCATTTTCAGCGGCTAGGTGCGCGGGGGCGACGACCAGCCAAATGGGGCGCAGGGTTACGCACCTCGGCCTTCCGGGGTGGCCGCGTTGCCATGCCGACGCACACCCATCACCTAGTTTTTTGGTCCCGGAACTTTTTATGGGGAAATCTCGCCGCCTACTTAACGCGAATAAGAAGCATGTAAATATATCGCGCTGTATGAAGTAGGTATATAATTTATACGTCTTTTGGGTCATGGGATGTTTGCTTTTTATGATAGGTATACTAAATTCTCCTCCTGACTTCGTCTGCGTTGGTTTCAGCATTAATCGAAAGAAAAGAAATGTGTAATCATTAATAAATCTTACGGGAATAAGTAGGTATTATGCGTCAGCCTAGATTTAGCCTTTCAAAGCATATGCCAAATTTTAACTATTTTTTATCAGACGATAAATCATGAACTAAATGAAGCATACAAATAACTTTAATTTCTTGTATAACTGTTTGATGCAATTGATTTAATTAATCACTGAGTTCAAACAACTGTATTTTTAAACATCAAAACGTTTGTAATTCCTATAAAATTCAATTTAATCAATTTTTTTTTTTGTTAACATAAAAAGGTATTTAATATATTTATATAAATAACTTATAAATACCATTTTTTTTTCTGCTAGCAAGTAACTCTTAATTTGAATTAAATATTTGACAAATATATTATTTACTAGGAATTAAGTAGATATTAGTTTTATTACATTAAAAAAGAACATCAGCAAAAATATAATTTAAATAATTTGCAGAAAGGAACACATTTATAACACAATCTCTAATCGATTCCAAATTTAAAACTGGCACTCACTCCAGAAAATGTGTAGTGAAAAAAGAATTCCCACGTTTGAAAATGGAATCGGTTAGATAACGCGATGACGTCACGCGGCTAGTTCCTCGCTTTCCACGTTTCCGGCCGCTTTCCCGGGGGCGGCGACCGCGCGCCGCTGGCGAATGTGCGCGCGTCAAAACTGCGAATGTGCGATAGATCTATTTTTTAGCGCGAGTAGAAACGATTTGTCTATTTCTGTTTTGTTTACGATACGCTATGGTATTTTGATTTGGACGGGGGTCTTTGCCCTGCCGTGAGATAATTACTCATTGAAAGCTAGATTTAGTCAATAAAAAAAAAACTTGATGAGCATTCATCCATAATAGACTGGCTACCTAAACGAATTATGTAGTTTATAAACATCTATGACTTAAGTACGAATGACTATATTCATCACACAAACATACCCTACGGCATTCTAGTCTTTATCTTCGGGGCCAGGGTCTCTGACCACAGATATCTTTTTATTATTGTAGAAATTCTTAATGACATTTGCCATTTGGACCCTCCGATCTTATCCCAGACAAATCATCAGTCAGGGTCCGCTCCGACCATGAACCTGGATATGGCAGTCTGGTTACCATGGAAGCAACCGCTCATCTTCCCTCAACCTTCATAACCCTTAGATAGAGGAATCAGATAAGTTGGATCATGATTACAGATCTATGGCTATTCGAATGTATAGTTTTAAAAAAATCCCTCAGTAGTACATGCTCGGGTTTGAATCAGCACCCCTCTCATACAAGGCATTTCCTTACCATTGGGCATCCACTATTCTATAATTTATATTTCAAAGAAAACACCATAAACCTACACGCTACTTACTTCCTCATACCAAAGGTCAATGGCTACCATCAGAAAATCTAGCCCAACCAAACACGTAATAGATTAATTACACTCCCATGGGTTACTCGAGGCCATGGCGTGCGCGCTGTATCTAGATCATTTGCACAGGAAGCTTTTAACTGTTAGAAGCGAAATGAAGATGACGGATTACAAAAATAAATATTTTTTATGCCAATTATTGCGATATCAATAGCCAGCCTATGTATAATCCATTTTGCCCCAAATAGGAGCCGTTTTTACAAATTTTACTTAATCGTAAAACACACTTGAATAACGAGTTTTAGAAACAGAATATCCAATAGTTGGCGTTAGGTCTAGATTGTTTGCCCGATCTAGCAGAGCTAGAATTGTGCTGGAACCAGCTGGATAACATTTTGAGGACCCCATCAAAAATACTAGTCTAACAAACCAAATACAGTTTAAGATTACAATTTTCAAACAGTAAATATGAAAAATCGATTTTTTTTTTTAATAAAAAAAAGATGCCCGTAATTTTATTTATTTATATTTTAAACAATCATTGCAGCGAATATTGTACCTGGTCAAACAGTGCCACTTAAACTTAATATTATAATTTATTACTATGATTTAATAGGATCCTAATGTACACTATTACTTTGTATTAATCTATAAGTTCTATCAATAAAGAAATTTACAACAAAAACTTAAACTTAATATAGAAACGACTATAAGTGGTTCCATAAACGGAACCCTTGTTATTTCGCGTCCAACGGATACATGCTCCCTGTTTTAATATCTAAAACGTGGTCTAGTTCGTTTGGATGACTGTGACTATTAAACCAATTGAAGTTTGTTGCGACGATTAACAAGCTTTTAAATTATTAGTGCCCAAAATTGCGATTATACATGTGTTGTTCTTAATTGGGACAACGAGATCTGATATAATTTGAAAGAGTTCAGCATGGCAATGTAAATATGACTATTACTAAAACAGAAAGAAGAAAGAAAGAAAAAAATTTTTCTTTAGTACATGTAGATAGATACATTTCAAATAAACAAAGGAATTGTCACATACATGCTGAGATGGTCACCACTCGGCTTACGTCGTGACATCAGGGATGCCATGACGCAAATACTTAGGCACTAATATTGACTGCCTCGTTGGTCTAGTGGTAGTATGCGCCGCTTAAAGACCAAGAGGTCCCGGGTTCAAATCCTGGGTCGGGCCAAAAATTTGTGGCTGGGTATTTCAATATTGAAATTACTCAGTAACAGCCCGGAGTCAGGAAGTTGGTGGTTTAATCACCCCCGTGCCTCGGAAAGCACGTTAAGCCGTTGGTCCTGCGCCTGACCTCTCTCCGGTCATGTCGAATTGGCGTCTCACCGGACTATGAGAGTGAAGGAATAGAGAGTGCACTTACGTTTGCGCATACACTTGTGCACTATAATATCTCCTGCGCAGTTGGCTAATCTTGTTGAGATTGGCCGCCGTGACCGATATCGGTTAGGAGGACATTATTATTATTAATGCGAAAGTATCTCTGTCTTGTTATGTTATCACGACTAAACCACTAACGATTTTGATAAAACTTAATAAACTAAAATTTTAAACCCTAAGATAGGCTTACGATCGCCAAAATACCCATAAAAAATTGTATAAATTTAAAAAATATTCTTCCTACTTTTTACTTCTGTAAAATAATTACTTATTCTGCGGAATTCATATTAATGTCTTTGTAATATCCACACCCACGGGAACGAATGCGCGGAAATAATCTAATTAGTTTATTAGAATGAGCATCTCAACGAACATATTTTTTTTCCAATAAATAAATAAATTCTTCAAACAGACACACCAATTCTCTAATCTCAAACTGAGCTTATAAGCTTGTGCTTTGGTTACTAGGTGAACGGATAGACTTAAATAATACGTTTATAAACATCCACGACTCGAGTACAAATATCCATGTTCATCACACAAAATATTTGCCCCTAGCGGAATTCGAACCCGCGACCCTTGATTTCGTGGCCACGGTCTCTGACCACTCGACCATCGGGCCAGTCACCATCACGCCTGTAATCCCATCAGAGATAAGTATCCAAGATGGAGCAACAATCTGCCTTAACTTATACCCAAAAAATAACACTAAGTTGGGCCAGACCGAAAGTTATAAAGAAGTAGTGACAAGTGGCTAGCTCATTCCCAATACCTACTCAGTCACATCCGATATACCATTCGCATTACACGACATGCTAGGCAATTAACACAGTTGGTACATTCATTTTTCTATAAATAAATATCAGATGTTAGTCTGAGACTTAGCCCATGCTGATCTGGGACAAATAAAAGAATGTGCCAACTGTGGTTCTTGCCTAGCATGGCGTAAAAGGCGACTAATGGTTTACGGCCTTTTGGGTATTTGACTGAGTAGGCGACGAGCTAGCCACTTGTCACTCCTTGTTCACAGCTTTCCATCCAACCCAGCCCACTGTCCCATGTTGGTCTGGGACTTAAAAAGAATACCTATGCCAACTGTGGTTCTTGCCTAGCATGGCGTAAAAGGCGACTAATAGTATATCGGGTATTGGGTGTGTGATTGTGTAGGCGACAGGTTAGCCGCTTGTCACTGCTTTTTCACAATTTTCCATCTAACCCAGCCCGGCTTTATTTTTGGTTGAAGTGGTATTCTGCCTATTTGACTCTGCCTATCCCTTCGGGGATTATGGGCGTGATGTTATGTATGTAAATATCAGATTATATCACATACATTGATCTGACTCTGAGGTAAGTAGCTTAAGAACTTGTGTTACGGATATCAGAAACAACAGTGGTATTACAAATATATACTTAAATATTGGATGTTAACACCCTAACAAAGAACAAACACAAGTATTCATCATACGAATTTTTGTGGGTGGGGATCGTACCCACAACTATTAACGCAAGAAGCAAGATCACTACCGAATGCGCCATCGAGTCATTCGAGTAATTTTTCAACTATCTAACATTGGTTTCTCAGTAACACATTATCTTAACCTCCTTATAAACAGACATCTCAAATGTTTCCACCGTCATAAATTTAGCGTAAGCACATCGCTAATATGGCGCTAACGAAAACTAGGGCCACGCACGTTCCGGGTTCAATCCCCGGCGGATACATTTCCAAAGGTCACTGCCCGCTGGAAAACTCGGTGTTGGAAAATAAATCTTTTTAATTGTCCGAGCCTATTTTAGTCGTAGGTTTGTTAGAGATGCGAAGCAATAAGGACCACGTTTTATACAGTTTTAGCAAATAAACTATGTTTTATCTACGCTATTATTAAAGAGGATAGACTTGTGTATGTATGTAACGTATAAACTCAAAAATTAATGGACTGATTTCAAAAATTCTTTTACTATTAGAATGATACATTATTCCTGATTAACATAGGCTATATATTTTTTTTTTAAAGTTTGTTTAGGCTAGAAAATAAATGTCCACCCGTGCGATGCCGGGGCAGGCCGCTAGTGTGTTATAAGTCAAATTAAAAAACTCTTATTTTTAATTTAGTGCACTATTGTGACATAAGTACTTATGTACCTAAGTTTTAATGAATACTGATAAAATATTATACCTACCTAATTTGTACTAGAGTCTGATACTATGAATCACTGGATACCACTGTTGTTTCTGATATACGTAACACAAGTGCTTAAGCTAATTACCTCGGAGTCAGATCAATGTATGTGATGTAGTCTTATATTTATTTATTATTATTTACTTTCAAAACTGAAATCTACGCAATCTTCGTATAATTTCCTCAAAGTTTCAACAATCATAACCCTTTAACGTAAATACCAGGTCGTATAACAGTCTGCGTCACAGCCCCTGCAGACCAACACCCGAGGCGTTGCCGTTTGGTTCCCGATTTAGACACTCGCTAAATGATTGACGTATCACCATTTCGAGTTTATACGTTCCCGTAAAATCGAATTAGATGAAGTTTACGCGTAAATGTTATAAATGTGAGAAAACAGCCGTGCTGTGTAGTGAGAACGTAAATTCAATCGATATTATTTCGATTTCGTGATATATTTACATGGATTGCGATTTTAGTCGATTTGAAGTCTAGATGAGCCATATCAACCACTAGCTGTGCCCGCGGTTTTACCCGCGTAAATGGTTAATGTTATATAGCCTACAGCCTTCCTCGATAAATGTGCTATCTAACACTGAAATAAATTTTCAAATCGGTCCGGTAGTTCCTGAGATTAGCGCGTTCAAGCAAACAAACAAACTCTTCAGCTTTATAATATTAGAATTAGTATATAGTTAGACCCGTTTTTTTGATATGAATATCAACGGTGGTAATACTTTTTTCTGTTTAAATTGACTATTTATAAGTGCTTTTTTGAAGCCTATATAAATAAAGAGATTTATAATTTGAATTTAAATTTGAAAGAAACGGGTGACGTGTGTTAGGACCGCGTTCTATGGTGCTCGGTTCTCTCTGCCTACTAAGCCATGGAATTAGCATGAAGTTAGTTCAGTTTTTGTATTCTAGTCATGGGTGTTTATAAATTATGCAGGAACTAAGTGTTACTATGTTAGTATCAGACTACATTACATACATTGATCTGACTCCGAGGTAAGTAGCATAAGAACTTGTGTTGGATATCAGAAACAACAGGGTTATTCCAAATATATACTTAAATATTAGATATTAACACCAGATACTGAACACAAGTATTCTTCACACGAATGTTTGTCCTGGGTGGGGATCGAACTCCCAAACTCTAGGCGCATAGAGTAGGGTCATTACCAAATGCGTTATCAAGCCAGTCGAATAAGACTTAGAAGAATGTTCAATACCATTTCTGAAACAGCTAAATACCTGTTCCAGAGATTACCCGTCTTACTTAAACAAGCTTCCAAAATCCACTTTGTATCTCTTCATAATACCAATTAGTATACAATAATCTATCATAATATTCAGACGACCCCATCACGAAGGGATGAAAATAGTATAAGGTTACTTAACAACCCCTAATTGCGTAATTAACTTACTCGGTAAACAAATACGTGTCAGGTTCCTACTTATAAAGTAGGCTTCGGATTATTATGAAGATAAACGCCTCAATACTGTGATAATGACGTCACGGTGCCTATTTTGGAGGTCACTGACACCGCTACACAATGACTTAGGTACAATACGTTTTACTGAATTAACTACATGCATGAGAACGATCTTGAAGAAATAATATAAATAATATATGTACATGCCTAGTATAAAACACTTTTTTAGTACATGCTCTAATAACATACGAACATATTTGACTACGAGAGACATAGGTACGTAAATTTTTCACAATGAAGGTTTTTTGACTTAAAACATCCAAAAGATGGCGTAACTGTGACTTGCGGTCTTGTCACCCTCCTCATTGGTTAGTTGTCAGACCAAACTGACATGCTGTCAACAAGGAGCCAATAGTGACAGTGATAAGACCACGAGACTCCCTCGTGCCATCTGGCGGTTTTTTGTACTTTTGAAAACCCTCATTGTCCATTCTTACAGCTACAATGGTTGGAAGAGCTTGCTAAAACTGCCTACCCCTTTGGGGATTACGGTCGTAATGCGTTTCTAGATCACGTAAGTACATATGATACGTCTAACATATCGTAAAAGGCGACTAACGTTATATCGGGTTTGATTATGTGATTGTGTAGGCGACGAGCTAGCCACTTGTCACTTTTTCACAAATTTCCATCTAACCCAGCTCAGTATTATTTTTGGCTGAATGTGGTTAAAGGGGGTTACTGCCACTGTGATTCTGGCTACCCCTTCGGGAATTGTGACCGTGATGTTATGTATGTAACATCAACAAAATAATCTTGACATTAAATTTTAAAGAAGTGTACAAATCAATAGTGTAGACTGGCCCGTTGGTCGAGTGGTCAGAAACCCTGGCCACGAAACCGAGAGTCGCGGGTTCGAATCCTGCTAGGGGCAAATGTTTCATGTGATGAACATGGACATTTGTACTCGAGTCATGGATGTTTACAAACACATTTAAGTATGTCTATCCGTTTACCTAGTATCCATAGCACAAGTACAAGCTTATTTTGGGACTAGGGAATTGGTGTGTCAGTCTGGAGAATTTAAATATACAAGTGGCTAGCTGGTCGCCTGCGCAATCGCAAATCGTATACGCAATACTAATTTTACGACATGAGCAAGAAAAACAGTTGGTACATTCTTTTTAAGCCCCAAACCTAAATGCAGTTGAGATATACCATAAGAAAAAAATACCTTCATGTTTTTACGTACTATCAATGATTACCTACAATCTCTATAAACATTACTTCTCGGTATTCGGTAATCACAATTAACCGACACTGTTAAATACAATTAACCCACTTTAAAACAACTTGTGTCAACTGACTAATAACAAAGTCTCGAAAATTACGAATCATCATGTAATCTAGAATTCTAGATTGATGCCTTATTCTATACAGTGCCGGCTTTAGGGGTTACCGCCCCAGCCACTCAGCGCGCCAGATGTTATGGGACGCCAGATCTCAAAGAAGAGGCGTCAAATAACGTTAAACGCTATAAATACTAGGGTATGACATCACTTCATCGGCATGTTAGTCATAGGTGGCGCTGAATCTGTGAGGGGTATAAAATAAATGGGCGCCATTTTAATCTACTTTTCACAATATTCCATTTAACCCAGTGTGGTCAAATGAGCTTATAATTCCTAAATGAAATGAAATGAAATGAAATGAAATAATCTTTATTTACGTAGGCTCAAATAAGCACTTATAAATCGTCAGTACATACAAATGAAAATAAAAATTTACCACCGGATTCGGAAAGTAGCTTCTACCGAGAAGAACCGGCAAGAAACTCGATAGTTACTCTTTTCATCGCCAAATTTACAATAAGTATCGATAACAATTATCATAGGACTCTGCCTACCACTCAGAAGATTGCAGGCGTGTCAGTATATATATCCTGCGTTCAAGGCGCCAGTATCGCTAAATCCGGCCCTGGTTCCACCAAGTTCACCGACATCACGGCACAATTACATAGCAACATACATAGCAACATTTCCATACTGATCCAAACGGTTAGCCAAATAAAAATAGATGATACAGTAACGTTGTTATTTTTGGCAGTTCGGTAACATCAGCGCCCACCTGAATGTATAAATTTGTTTTGAGTAATTTGAGAAGAAAGTATCCATTGTGTTTATTGCCTAGCATGTCGTAAATTGCGACTCATGGTGGTAATTATTGCATACGTACATACATGACGTCACGCCCGTAATTCCTAAAGGGGTAGTCAGAGTCAAAGGGCAGCAAGCCACTTTAACCACATTCAGCCATGTCAATTTATAACACATTGAAATTGCAGCCCAGTAAGTTAGATTATTAAAAACTAATTGAATACGTATTTTTTGCTTTATATGATACTCGAAAAATTACAAAGATAATAGCGGTTCAAAGATCTGAAATGGGGCGCTTTACGTCACATGATCGGTAAAATTTTACGCACCCAGTGACATCACGCGGTACTTTAAGGCGCCATATCTTTATTACTTTTAGTTCGCAGAACAAAAGAAAAAATACATATGCAATATTTTTTTGTAAACTCAACAATTGTTTAAAAAAAAAATCAGTTAAATAGCATATTTGCATAAAACTCCGTTGCATTTTCAAATAGTTAATGGACGCCACCACAATATAGCCTATAACATCAGTTATATCTTTATCAATTTTTTTCCACAGTACAATTTAATTTCAATAAATTCTTCTAGCTAGGTTAGTTAGCAAAGCTACTAGACTATCTAGTAGCTTTGCTTTTTTATTGTTATTTTCAGGTAATTTTTACGTTAATTCAGGCAAGATTTTTTATTAATATTTTCTTTAGTGCCTATTCCATCATTTGTTATAAGACGTTGTAGCTTAGTTGATATCAGATTCGTCTCACTTAGGCTACTGGTTTATATTTCGGCTCGTACCATTGGGTTAAAACGGATAAAAAATCACGTCATTTAATCTCATCAATAATGATTATCCAGTTTGTCTAGTTTCCTCTATAATCATACGAAAAATCATGATGGACAATTACTTAAACCGATTTATAGTTTTTGTCCATGATTGTTTGTATTCAAAAGTCATAAGGCACCCATTTCTTTTTATAATATCATAATCATCATCCATTAACAGAAAAACTAAAACAAATAAAACTCGCATTGTAACAATTCAGCGCTCTTCAATAACAATGACATTAATGCAATATAACACTAGTTAGCACACAATAAGGTTGAAAATTGATAACCGTTTTGTCTTGTCCTACTTTCTTCCCTGATACATGATAGTATAAAGATTTCAACAAAAGCTCATTTAATAGCGCAAAAGATTTACACGAACTGAGAGATAGGATTAATAGAGCCAGTGAAAACATTAGGAAAGTTTTGTTCCCTCTTGACGTACCTCTGGCACTGGTTCAAATGAATGTAGACTTAAGCGCAATACACACTAATGTCTACCCGCCTACACAGGGCCGGACCGTGAGTTTAAGGGGCCCTGGGCTAATACTACTTAGGGGCCCACCTAATTACTCAAAGTATAAGACGTAGACTTGAATTAGATAAATTTATTGAATAGGTTGGATTAATCGCAGGATTCGCAGGGCTGCAAACCATACGAACTGTTTAATTTAATGTAATTATGAATTTTTTCGCATTATCTATCTATATATGTGTATTTTTGGCTTTGACTTGAGGGCCCCTTGAATGCACAGGGCCCTGGGCTGAAGCCCAAAAAGCCATTAGGTAGATCCGGCCCTGCGCCTACACAACACGGCGGCCTACACGAAAATAATCATGTCGGCAACATGAGTCCGCGCGACAAGTTAGCGGCATGTCGGCGGCTTGCGTACACTCGAGCTGTAATGAATGAAGCCGAAGACTAGCCCGCCGACAAAAAGTCGCCGACACAAATCGGCGGGCAGCTTTGGTGTGTATTGAGCTTAACATTGGCTGTGGTCAAAATTTGCTCACTGAACGATATTCTGACGTTTCCTTGTGAATTTTGAGACGATAATTGATGCTTCTTCTTCCATTTTGGAGATAATTGATCGCTTAAAAAGAGATCCGGAAACAAATAATTGATTATGTGGTTAAGCCATGTGAAATATGTTTATAATTATAAAGTATGTATGTTTTCTTGAAATATATATTACTCACGGTAATTATTTGAAGTCGAAATAAGCATTGCCTACCAAAAAAATGTTTAAAATGTGTTTGGTATATATATTTTACGCACAAGCGATGTTCAAAATATAAGAAGGTACTTTTATCACGAAAATTAATAGGTAGTTATGTAGACTTGCGACTTTGTTTCTAGGCTTTAGAGATATTTTTTATGGAACGAATCTTTATAGAATGCGTATTAATAGAAATTATATGATATAGCCTTCCTCGATCAATGGGCTATCTAACACTAAAATAAATTTTCAAATCGGTCCGGTAGTTCCTGAGATTAGCGCGTTTAAACAAACAAACAAAGTTTTCAGCTTTATAAAATTAGTATTAGTATAGATAATAAATAATAAATAAATTCTTCAGACTGGCACACCAATTCCCTAGTCCCAAACTAAGCTTATAAGCTTGTGCTATGGATACTAGGTGAACAGATAGACATACTTAAATACGTTTATAAACATCCATGACGCGAGTACAAATATCCATGTTCATCACACGAAATATTTGCCCCTAGCGGGTTTCGAACCCGCGACCCTTGGTTTTGTGGCCAGGGTCTCTGACCACTCGACCAACCACTCGGCCAGTCATAAAGATAGACTGAGTATGAAAATAATTAATAGTTATGAATATCAAAGAAGCGAGTGGGATGTGTTAGGACCGTGTCATATGGTGCTCTGTTCTCTCTGCCTACTAAGCCATGGAATAAGCATGAACTTAGTTCAGTTTTTGTATCCTAGTCATGGGTGTCTATAAATTATTCAAGAACTAAGTGTTACTATGTTGATATCAGACTACATCACATACATTGATCTGACTCCGAGGTAAGTAGCATAAGAACTTGTGTTACGGATATCAGAAACAACAGTGGTATTGCAAATATATACTTAAATATTAGATACTAGTAGCTGTGCCAGCGGTGTCACCCGCGTTTATGGTTAATATTATAAAGACTATTACACGATTCGTCATACATGATTATGTATTAAGGCTGCACACGCGACGGAAGCTTAAAAAATGGAGTAACTTCTCCCGTTTTCCCAACATTTCCCTTCACTACTCTGCTCCTATTGATTGTAGCGTGATGAAAAGTATACTATAACCTGCCCAGGAGTATGAAGAATAATTATACCAAGTTACGTTAAAATCCGTCGAGTAGTTTTTGTTTCTATAAGGAACATACAGACAGACAGACAAAAATTTTACTGATTGCATTTTTGGCATCAGTATCGATCACTAATCACCACCTGATAGTTATTTTGAAAATATATTTCATGTACAGAATTGACCTCTCTACAGATTTATTATAAGTATAGATTAACACCACACAGAACAAACACAAGTATTCATCATACGAATAGTCCTAAGTGGAGATCGAACCCACAAATCATGGCGCATGGGGCAGGATCACTACCGAATGCGACATCGAACTTGTCGACTAATAGGTTTGTAATGAGAAAAGGACGACCACCGGGGGGGTTTTAGTGAATAAAAATTTCACATAACCTGTCTTCTTCCCCTTATAAAAAGTCAGGTACCTTTAGAAGATTTCCCCCTCGACAACAAAAAAAAATCATAAAAAAAAAACAGTCGAATTGAGAACCTCCTCCTTTTTTTTTGAAGTCGGTTAAACAAGGTCCGTGGTGGCATCACCACGGCTCCTGGTTATCGCAAACGTGACGTAGCCTGTCAGATACAGTTAAGGTGATGTATACTGTTGACATAACGCATGGAACTAAATTTCCATGAGCGTGTCGCGTGGGCGTGTGTCGTCGACCTTCACGACCTTGCCCGTAGGCCGATGACTTCAGGTATTTTGGGCCAACACCCGCAAGAGGCCTGTGATTGCAATGACCTACGTTGTTTAATGTTTAAGGGAAATGCCTAACTCACGTAAGGTAAGGGTAACTTATCCATGACCTGTGAAGTGCTTGTGTCATAAACCTAGATGGAATTTTGGGGAGGCCCTGGCTGCCCGATTGGAACTGATGTGTTATATTAAGTACTTTTAGATCGTGAGCACAGTGTATATTTATGGCGACAAATTTCTATTGACAGTGACTTTCGTGACATTTCATTTTGACGTCTGCGGCCTGATATATCCTGGACATGTTAGTAGAAACGCCACCATGACGACTGCTGAGCCAGGTCAGCAGTCCTTAGCAAAACGAAAGCCATCTTTTTAAACTCAGTTTGTACTAATTATCTTTTGTGAGCTAATGTTACCCCGGGATCCCTGTAAACTTTTTTTAGTCTTTTATCAAATTTAAAGTGTTTTGATTAATTCCTGTTTTTAAAAACACGATCGAGAACTTCCGTATAAGATACCGATCCAAATCGATTGTATGTTAGTCCGCATAGCACCATGGATTTATATTATTGAGAGCAACATGGCTACGCTGTCTGAATACGAGTAGTTGTCTTGTCTTATAATCAGACATAAAGAACTTCTAGGTATACTGTGTCGATGTAAATAGAACTGTAAGTAAACCATGGGCCAATTTCCTGATTTGCCTGTTTGACGATCATGAAAAATATATTTTACCTACGTACGGATTTCTGCCACTAGTTGGATAGTGAGACATTCACTGTGAGGTGATCATCACATTTAGATAAGTATAAATGTTTAGCCATCGCTTAATTATCTGATTAAACTGTTTGACGATTATAAAACAATAACGTTCACAGTCGCTTCAATGTATTAACGAGATTCGAATATAAGAATTCCAGAATTATGTCCCAGCGGACCCCATCTAGTAACGGAATAAAACGCTAAAAAGATCATAGTGATATGTAACTAAAAATACTTTTAACTACAAATGATCGAAAACAATACATCTCTTATCTAATGGTGTTCTGTAGATAGAACAAATGGGAAATCATACCTTTATAACATATAGACTAACTATTCTCTAATCTTAATTTATATTTTTTTTCAATGAGTCTGGCCCGTTGGTCGAGTGGTCAGACCCTGGCCACGAAACCAATGGTCGCAGTCGAATCCCGCTAGGGGCAAATGTTTCGTGTGATGAACATGGATATTCGTACTCGAGTCATGGATGTTTATAAACATATTTAAGTATGTTTATCCGTTCGCCTAGTATCCATGGTAAAAGCATAAGCTTAGTTTGGAACTAAGGATTTGGTGTGTCAGTCTGGACAATTAATTAATTTATTTATTTCTGCATATCAGGTTTACGTTGTTAATGCAAGTGTTCTTATACGTTTGTGAAAATACAAAGAATTGCATAAATATGTTGTCATTGGACTTACCTTGATTCCGCGTGTTATTGCACTTATAAATAATATGACGCTCGGCAACTGCATTCAGAATTGAACATACAAAACATTTATTTTTAATATCGTTTTTGATTTGCAAGTTTATGTGGCAGGTGTTTTAAATAATAATTCCAAAGTTTGATAAAATCTTGTTTTAAATACTATAATATCCTATCTATATTTAAAGATACCGCACTTTTAGTACTGTAAGCATAAAATACCGCCCATAGATCTAGATCCCTACATTCCAGCTAGACGGTAAAAGAGACTCAAATATCGTTAATTAGTTACCGAATTATTTATTGTCCTTTTTCTCTCTGTCAGCGCTAACTAGTAGGGAATTTAATGTGATGCCTTTAGCTTTTAATAAACCTAATTGTGTCACCTGATTTTTACTTGAACCCTTAATACTAAGGGTACGTATGAATATAAAAATAAAAGCTAATTGACAAACCCGGAAAACAATTTACTTGTTTTTTTTTTTTACAAACTTCTTAATTCTGCGGCTATTTTCGCAGAATTACGCGCCGTTAATAAGCGACAATATTATATGTATCACAAACCACAAAAACGTACCCTACCTACCTGTATTTACCTACGTTAAACTTCGACAAGTCCCCACGACCTTGCCAAAAGGACCCGAAACGCATTCACAAAAAAGTTTTTCGCCTCGAGACACCGAACCAAAACATCGTCATTTGTTAACCGCGTGGTTAATCCTCAAAACAATCGAGTCGATGACTTAATCATCCTTTGGCTAGTAGGTCACTGTAGGCCATTCCTTGCTCCGCCCGGCCGAGGCGTCGACCCCACGACCTTGCTTGTAGGCCGATGACACCAGAGTATTTTCGGCTATTTTTTGTAAGGAAAATTCGCGGCGACCAGCACACGAGACCTCCCACCCCCGTCCGTCCCGAAACTAATTCCCGAAATAGAAAGGCGAGGAAAAACAAGCACAGGGACCAAGGTTGCTGGACAACACTGGGGGCAATGGTTTACACATTTCATCCACTCCACGCCCACACCAATTTGTTCAAACGTTTCTAGACGATTCTTGCCGCGTTATTCGATTGCTCGATATGTTTGACCGTAATCGATTAAATTTATAGTCGCCACTTCATTTGTTTTCCAATTCGCTGAAATGAAAACTTGCAATTATGTGACGCATATCAAAATAAAAACGTTATAAAAATGACATGCTGTTTGGCACCAAACGAATGCTCTCAAATTAGAGAGCCGATGATGTGCTGTGAGGTGTTTTCTCACAACATTTGAATGGGATGAAGTCTTGGAACTTTTAATGAATGCTGTTTTGGGTGCCAAATTGACGTAATTATTTCTTAAAATCTGTGAACTGTGTAAACAGCTGTCGTCAGTGACTTTTACGTCAATTGTATCGTTGACATGTATATTTTTACTAATAACATCAATACATCAACAAGAACACATAGGTAAACATAAAAGTAGGTATGATTTGAATGAAGTGCACTTTAGTATTCCAATGAATTTCTGGGAATCTTTCAAGAATCGCAAAAGAGTCAAACTGAATCTCGTACGTTCACGTCATTATCAATGGGAGCTTTAAAAACAATAGTAAATACAATTAATTAAATGCACAAAATTCATCCATAGTAGTAAAATAAAGAGTAATCATTACTGACTTCCATTACCATACAAAAGGAATAAAATATTCGCCGAACACATTTACAAATACTGTCAATTGCTACAGTTTAACTTGCATCTTGCAACTTTATTCAAGAAATTTCTAATCTTAATAAATTATCAATAAATAAATTCTCCGGACTGACACACCAATTCCCTAGTTCCAAACTAAGTTATAAGCTTGTGCTATAGATACTAGGTGAACGGATATAACATACTTAAATACGTTTATAAACATCCATGTCTCAAGTACAAATGTCCATGTTCATCACACGAAACATTTGCCTCTAGCGGGATTCGAACCGCGACCCTCGGTTTCGTGGCTAGGGTCTCTAACCACTCGACCAACGGGCCTGTCATCACTGAGATTGGTGTTTTAATGTCGCCATTTACTGCGTTATGTCTACTGAATTGAGTAATTCATCTTTGGACATCGAAACCTTGATCCTAATTAAAAAAGGTCTTTTTTCTTACAAAAAAGCATTTCACTTAAAACTACAACCAAACTAAGCTACACAACACAACCCACCCCACAACTTAACTAATATTATCCAACACATTACATGGTTTCCCACGAGCATCCCATGCCCAAAAGGTTTCGTCAGCGGCGCCCGCGCAGCAAATTGCCAGTTTGACGCAACACGTTGCGCCGCCATTTGCGAAACGCTAACACAGTGTTGCCTAAGGGACCTTGACTTGAGACTGTCACTTCGGAAACTGGATTATGACCCGCTGTCACGACGCAGGTATGAATGCGACTTTAAAGTATTACAGGTACGGCCATTTTTAACCAACTGGTGGCCCTGGACACATTAAGAGAATTGATCTGGTTGTCGGTTATAAATATCGGTGATCAATTATAATATATTTATCTAAGAATCACTGTTTGTTTATAGCTAGCTTGATTATAGGAACTTAAAGGTAATATGAGGCCCTCATGACCAGAGATCCGGTGCGGACCGCCCCTTCCGCCTCCTGGTTAGGCAGCCACTGCCTTAGAGCTTCATTGTATCTTGCATGTGAAGCACATATCTTCACCATTGAGCCACCATCGCTCCCATACCTTTTTTTTTTTTTTTTTAGTTGGGGAAACTCCCACGAGCCGTCACCTTCTACTCGGAGAAGCAGAGGGCGGTGTGTCGGACTCGAACCGACTAAAACCCCAACGTGGCCTCCAGCGGCGCAGTTCCGGAGGAGCCTGTATCCCCACTGTCGGGACTATACGACTGCTCCTCCGGTGATGCGCGTGCCGCGCTACGCGGCCCACCTCGCGCGGCGGTGGTCGATGCTGTGCAGCCCACGACAACAGTCGTCGGATGCACAGCACCGAGCACGCGCGCGGCGTCGAGACATGCCAGGCCACCCAGCATGTCTCAACCACTCCGCCCAGGATTCAGACGCCGATCATCCCCGTGACCGGCGTCGTGGGCCCACTCTCGCGCTGTGCCCTCTGCTAAGCCAGAGGGGCACGCGGAGAGCGCCTCGTCGAAGGGGCCGCCTTCCGCCCGGCGACCCAGATTGAGGGCTTAACCCTGTCGTCGCAGAGGGAGAGCATCGAGACGCTCAATCCCTCTGCGACCCACCACAGCGCGACCCAGCGCGCCCCTGTCGGGTTGCCGAGGATAGGGAGGCGAGCAACGACAACACTCAGCTCCTCCTCTTCCTCGGCAACCCTGGTCCGGCCGCAGTGGGTCTACAGCCGGACCGCCGCAACTGCCCGGTAGCAAGTCGTGCAGTTGCGGCTCACCTCGGGGTCCTTCTTCGCTTCAGCCCTGCCATGTCAGGGCCTACTAAGCCCCCCCGGTACGACAAACCGAGGACCCCGGCGGGGGGGGATCGCTCCCATACCTAGAATCCATTGATTATCTTACAGCAAGTTATATTTTCTCTATGTTCGATACTACGAGCGCAAGCTAGTACAGACAGGTATAAAACTACTTGCTTACCAAACGCCCTGTCTCGTGAGCGCCGACCTTTATCGCCGAGCACTACGCAAGAGATTCTCGTTCAGGTAATAGGCAAAATTTAACAAATGCTATTCTTTTATTTATCGCCACATTATTTCGAAAGATATCAAATTGAGTGCTAAAATATGTTTACTTAATAATCCGCGACCTTCAAAATCAATTTTATGATTTGTGAAATACTTTTATTCGTATTTTCTATTGCACATTTAAGATAGGTATGTTATATAGCCATATATTTCTGTACAGGCTTTATTTATAAAAAAATTAAGCCATTAACAGGTAATTTAATATTAATTTTTTTTTTTAAGAAAATACAACAGACATTACACAATAGATAGCACAACTGACTGGCAGATCTTGTCAACATTGTGGTTGGGTCTTCTTGTCGTAATCCCGAAAATATCCAGTGTTTCTAACGGCAAACTATCACCTAACCTGTTGCCTACGCAATTACACACCCAAAACCCGATATACCATTAGTTACCTTTTACGATATGCTAGGCAAGAGGCACAGTTGGCATATTCTTTATAAGTCCCAGACCAACATGGGACAGTGAGCTGGGTTGGATGGAAAGCTGTGAAAAAGGAGTGACAAGTGGCTAGCTCGTCGCCTACTCAGTCACATACCCAAAAGCCCGTAAACCATTAATCGCCTCTTACGACATGCTAGGCCAGTACCACAGTTGGCACATTCTTTTTTTGTCCTAGATCAACATGGGCCAAGTCCCAGACCAACATAGGAATATACCTAGTCTATTTTTTTCAAAAACATCTCATTATACATGATGTCATTGTTGTGTCAACTTAAAATAGACATATCATCATCGTCACGTTAGCTTTTTAATATCCCTATTTTTAACTTGCGTGATATATATAGAATATAACAGATAAAATGTTATCGTATTTTACAGACAAGTCTGAATAATTTCTTCCGGAAAACACAATAACACCTTATAGTAATCAACAGCTAAATTTACAATGTTTTTGTTACATGTATATTTACATACATTGAACTAAGTCGAGTTTGTTTTGCGAGTTTATTTATAGATCTACCAACATTTGTCTACACTTGTACATCAATAGTTATAATATATGACATACAAACATACAGAACATAACATCACGTCCATAATTCCCGAAGGGGTAGGCAGAGTCAAGGGCAGCAGGCGCCTTTAACCGATCTGACCTTCGTAACCCTAAGATAGGGGAACCAGACAATTTTTGGATCATGGTTACAAATCCAAAGCTGTTTGAATTTGCAGGTTAAATCACGATGTTTTCCCTCACCGTCGAGCTAGTGGTATAAATACGTACATAGATTTGTAAAATCCAGAGGTACGTGCCTGGGTTTGTACCCGTACTCCTCGGTTAAGAGGCGCGTGTTCTTACCATTGAGCTACCACCGCTTCTTATATACCTAACAAACAATTATATTTAATTAAACAGGTAAAATATACAGCTTAGTCAAGTAATGCTTTAAGAAAAAACAATTTAAAGTAAACAAGAAAAACTGTGCAAAACAAATCAGTAATACCTACTATTATTTCTTATCTTTTTTGTATATTGAGTATTCATAAGTTTTTGAAGCCCATATAAATAAAGATATTTTTAAATTTGAATTTGAAAACAATAACTGCCACTAAGAGAGTCAAAACATTTAATTATTAAAACTTTAATTAACAAAAAGAAAATAGGCAGGGAGTCCTACAAATTAAATTTATTCTATTCACTTATAAACTTAGCTATAGTAGATCGAAGCTTGTTTGGTGATTCAGTATGAATACCCAGGAGATCACTATACCGATCTATCAACTTTCTAAGTCTGTTAAAAATGGCATATCATAATAGTAAAACAGATATACTCTGTTAATCTTTGCTAATCCGGTAATCTCTAATCTACATACGTATATCAATAAACAAAACAATTGTTATTTAGACAGTATGCACAAAAATTTTAAAGGTCTTTCTGCTTAATTGTACCTGTACAAACCCGGTATCTAATACAACTATAGATTTTTTTTTTCCGGATGAAATCGCAACTGGGTTTCAAATTAATTTTTCGGGTGAAATCGCAACTGGGGAATAACGCAACTGACCCAACAATTCAAACACACTTTGTTTAAAATAACACCTTATTTTAAACGGTCATACTAGGATGGAATTTTTGAAGGATCCAGCAGTTCTAGCACTTGGCGCTCGATCCAATAGAGCTAAGATTGTGCTGGACCTAGCTGGGTTGCTTGACCCAGCATTCCAATCAGTGTCATAGCGTGCCTTGGCGGGCCCCGTATGAAACATTTTTGGGGGCCCTTAAGAAGGGTAAATATTTCTCACAAAAGAAAAAAAAATGGTTGGCTTAAAATTAATAGAAATATTTATTCATCATAATTATCTATCTGTCACTTTTTTCAAAATGTTTAAAAATTCAAATTCAAATTAAATATACACTCACCTTGCCTTTTTTTCGGCAAAATGATTTAAATTTGATTAAATTTTGAAGTTTTTATTAATTTTTGCACTTCGGGAGCCCCCGTGGCCAGGAGGCTTAATTGATACAGCAGATACGGCGGTAGCTACGCCCCTGATTCCAATCTTAAGTAGGAATTGCAATCCAGCTGCATTAAACCAGTACATGTCGGATCCAGCACATCTAAAATTGTGCTGAGCCCAGGTTGCTAGATCTAGCATTGCAATCTGTACGTCGTATATTGTTCAGTTTCGTTTTTAAGCCCATTTTTTTATTGTTTTAAAACAATAACTCAGTCAGTCAGTAAAATATGGCAAGACCTGACGTCATCACGTCAATGTCGTATGACATTTATGGAACTATTACGTTTCGACGGTAGTTAAAGTACGTCCACTATTACAAATGTCTTTAACTCTTTTGAAATTAGACTAAAATATAATTATGAGCGCCAATTTATTTCAATGTTTGTCGCAGAAAAAAGCTATCGATCCTTATTGGATTTGACCTTTCGAAGTCACGTGAGGCCGTACTAAGGGACGTTCGTTCACCTTCCCGCGAAAAAATGGCGCGCACATACTGTTTAATTGTGCAATACCTAAGTCCATACCCGAAAATTCGCAGGTCACCAACCTCCGCTATTCTCACGCACACATACACAGCGTCGCGACGCGCCGACGTATTCTTACACAGTTCACACAGACGCACAGTATCCTATCGGGTCGTTCGGTTGTGTGTGTGCAGCGTTATTCGGATACTTGTACTCGAATGAGGACAAATTGGAGTTTTTAATTTGCGCCTTTTTTTATCTAACGCTGTTTATTCTGCCCCATTAGCGGCATGGCCTTGCCCAAATAGATGTTAAGGACGTTGACCTATAGGCTTATAAAATATTGGGTATCTTTAGGGCACGCCCTTTGTTTTAGAAGCTTAGATAAACTTCATCTTCAATTATTTATGACTTAAATTCCTATACAAGCATGTTCAGTAAAATGTTTAAGGAATCATTTTAGTCCGCATATAACGAAGTCCCGACCCGAACAGTCCCGTCGATGTAACAGTTTATATAAGAATCACAATTTTAATGTTAAGATATTCTCCATATTGTATAAATATTAGACACATTTTCAACCCCGGTGATTCTTGTAAAGATTTTCTTTCATAAAACCCTTTTTATACCAATCAGCTGAAAGGCATACCTACGTACTTAGGCATATCTAAATCATCACATTAGATAAATTTATATAACATTTTTTTTGTGTTCTAGTAGGATAATATCTATTGGGGATATTAATATTTTGCTTAATTAGGAAAACAGCGCGGAAGAAATTGAAGGTTGTTTATTTTGGCAATTGTTAACTTGGACTTTAGCATACATATTTATATAAATACATACATATGTGTAGGTTCAATTCTCTTTAATTTAATGAGTTATTTAAACAATTTTCCTTAAAAACAAGGAAAATTTACAACTGATTCTTATATTGTAATACATTTTGTTCTTTACTATGATGAAATATTGGTAGTGAACTTGCAATGTTTCAAACCTTCGAATCTAGAAGAATTACTAACTAACTAAACTTCACGCCACTTTCCTAGCGGGGTAGGCAGAGAACCGAACGCCATTTGGCACGATCCTTACACACCTCACTCGCCTCTTCAACATTCATAATCCTGTTCATACAAGCTCTACGGTTTTTTGGCTCCTTAACAAAAACAATGTTTACAAACATGTCCACTCAATAACATTGAATAACATTAAACAATAGTAAGGCCTTACAATAATTGACTGCGAAAGCGACTGAATGAATGAATGAAATGAATGATCAGTACCAATTTTCGTGGATCCCAGGTTTCGCGAAACACACATTGAGGTCTAAGCGGACCCCGTCTAAGCACGAGACATAACGCTAGGAAGATATACATAAGTCCTTATAACCAACTATACAACACTTACAATAGAACTATACCTGTATCTAAAACAATGAACTTTATGTCCAAGGTATACGATTCAAAATGTAATATAGTTACAAGTTTGACACAACAGGTATTGTGACTGTCAACCTAATTTGTTCATTGCGTTCACATTACATTACAGTTGTATTGTTAAACAATTACATATTACGGCTCTTTATTTAATTGTTAAAGTTGTAATGGAAAATGAACATATACATAATTTTTAATTTGTTGTAACATTTACACATTAAAGCGATGTTATCTTTCCATTCTACACTAATACTAAATAGTGGCTCGATGGCGCATTCGGTAGTGATCTTGCTTCATGCGCCAAGAGTTGTGGGTTCGATCCCCACCCAGGACAAACATTCGCGTGATGAATACTTGTGTTTGTCACTGTTGATTCTGATATCCGTAACACAAGTGCTTTAGCTACTTACCTCGGAGTCAGATTAATGTATGTGATGGAGTGTGATATTTATTTATTTAATATTTGAAAGATAAATTATTTATGTTTTTGTATGTTTGTACCGTATGAACTACTTAAAGGTACTGGATGAAATAAGGCATATACACAGGCTGGATTAGCACATAGAGTGTGTTTTATCGATGTACCATGCGAGCATAGCCGCGGGCTGAAGCTAGTAAATTTATAAGTTACCTCAAAAGGAAATGGAAAAAAAAATTATAGAGTCACTCCGCTACACAGATTTAAATCCTTGATTAAAATAGATAAAGATATTAATTAAACTTAAACTATTAAACACTATCTGCTTGTGCTCGGCGTTGCTCGGATAAACGCGCATTATCCTAGTACTGAATACCTCGGATATATATATATATTCCTCTTATATATATACTATTTATAATGTATTCCACTAATACTAGACATTAACGTACTTTATCAGCACTTTACGTTTCCTATTTATTAAAATAAAATATTTTTATTAACACCATTATATGTATTTTAAAACACTTTTTTACTTACGGAGGATTTTAAAGTTTAGTAAAAAAACATGAAAAACCCACACATTTTACAAAATACTGTTATTATAATGTTATTTTAGTAAGAAATCGTAATTATCCTTTTTACGATCAAAATATTATCTACGTAATTAACATTCCGAGCAAATACATAGCAAGGTCAATAGTCCCAAACAAATGTTCGCCCAGAGACAAATCTGTCGACGGTACACTGACCATAGACATGAAGTCATCGACACCAACATTGGCACAGAGACAATGGATTGTTGCGTAAGTAATTGCTTTATTTTGATGCGAGTTCAATGCCCGGTGATCTGATCTTATGTAAAGATGAACGACCTGGGCTCTGTGATGTGGGAAATCTAGGTTTTGTGACGTCACAGTCTGCAAACAGAATGTTTAATGATTCGATGTTTAATGGCGTTTAATTTGGGAGACTAAGTCTTCAAGAGTTGTTCCATTAATAAATGCATCCTATCAAATCAGTGTCAATTAGTAGGTATAATGGGAAAGTCTCTCAAAACACCCAGGGGCTAAAATAATTCTCCCGTGATATTGGAACATTATTTAATACCTGTGAACTTTTAATAAGGCGGATGCGCAAATTTTAATACATTATACTTCCAACCTTTCTTTAAAAAGGTTGGTGCATTTAAAAAAAGCATGGGTGGGTATTAAATTAAAATAAAACACTTTAACGAATTAATTTAGAAAATCTAAATATTATTACAGCTTCAAGTACTTGATATTAATATGAACTATTTTATTTTTGGCTCAATATAAATAAATATCCAATAACATTACATTCATTGATCTAGGTTGACTTCGACCTAAGTAGCATAGGCACTGTGTTACGGATATCAGATTCAACAGTGGTATTACAAATATATACTTAAATATTAGATATTAACAACCAGACACAGAACAAACACAAGTATTCATCACACGAATGTTTGTTCTGGGTGGGAATTGAACCCACAACTCTTGGCGCATAGGGCAGGGTCACTACCAAATGCGCCATGGAGCCAGTCAAGTTTAAGGAGCTTATCTTTTTTGTAATCTGCCTACCATTTCAGGGATTATAGGTTTAATAGTATGTATGTACGAACTTAAACCCTTCACGCGTTCCTGCGAACGCTTCTTGACAAACAGACAGGTGATCAATACAGACATTTTTCCTTTTCACAAACGGAAACCTAAATTTTTCCAAACTTACTAAACTTCACGCTTCTTCCCTAGCGAGTAGGCACAGACAACCGAAATCCACATGACACGATCCTCACACACGACTAATCTGGTCGTGGTAGGTGAGCCTGGGCCTTCCGCGGCTCCTACACCCTTCCACTTTAGCATTGTATAGGTATCTGTTTAGTCAATATTTCGTCATCCATTCTTTCCACATGTCCGAACCACCGAGCATGCCTCTTCTTATCTTAACTATAAAATTTTCCTTTATTACCAATCTATAGTTCATGTGTTCGATCCTCCATAAAATTATTTTCCGTGACGTCATGGGTCAGCAACACCGTACATTGACTCCAGTAAGCAGGTCAACCGTCCTCTCCGAATCACCTAATTCTGACTCAATCTTCTTACTCATTACTTGATGACGTCAAATGGCTTGTATTGTGTGTGGTGACCTTCTTTTCCATACCTTCTATTAGGCTCAAAGTAAACACGGATTAGTCAATTCACTCTAACTTTGTCTGTGATGCGGTTAGGCCCCATTGCAATTGCGAAGGTTGAGTCAAACGTGGAAAGTTCCGGGTTCAACTCCATGGCCTCAAATAATTTTAATTTGTCTCATTCTAATGAAAAGTCAGTAGTGAATATGCAAAGCAATGATAATGACACATGTAATTACAATGATTTCATATATTTTTTTTAAAAGCCCGCTCCACTCTTCCCTATAACGCAAAATAGTTTTGGAATAAAACAGATGCTTTCGATTATAAATTAAACAATGTTGCATACATTATTTATTAATATTGTATCAGCAACAGCCTAATTGCTTACAATACAGAATTAAGAATCAACAAATATACCGCAAACGCCCAAAAGCGAAACCTGTTGATGACGACAACTGGTTACAGCTTTGAGGAGATGAAATGCGCCCCTTGCATCTGGTATCAAGTCACCATGATATGCTAATAGAGCTCGACTCAGCTGGATTACTTGATCTCTAGAAAAGAATCAAATACAGTGAGTTTAAACCAGCATATGTCACTGGAATCAGCACAGCTTAAATTGTGCTGGGACAGCTGGATTGCAGGATACAGCATTATAAATAAATAAATAAATTATCCAGACTGTCACCAATTCCCTAGTTCCAAACTAAGCTTATGCTTGTACTATGGATACTAGGCGAACGGATAGACATACTTAAATACGTTTATAAACATCCATGACTCGAATACAAATGTCCATGTTCATAACACGAAACATTTGCCCCTAGCTGGATTCGAACCCGCGACCCCTGGTTTCGTGGCCAGGGTCTCTAACCACTGAACCAACGGGCCCGTCATTGCAATGTCTAATAGCCACAGATATATGGGGACTACGTGGTTGTATTACAATTAAACTTGTCATAAACCAAAGTTAAGCAAGTCATTATTCCACAGAAACGCATACAATTCGATACTGCGCAAATCGTACGTTGTATGAACAATTTATTGTAACATACATTCAAAACTGAATTTCCTTATTATTTTATGGTGGTTTTCCGTGAGAAATTATATTTTCAGTGAATCGGTGAATCAGATATATTATTCCATTATATGAATGCTTTTGTATGTATGGAATAAAACGTATTAAACTAACTACACTTCACACCACTTCCCTAGCGGGGTGAGCGGAGGGAGCCGAACGCCATATGGCACGATCCTTACACACCTCACTCGCCTCTTCAATATTCATGATGGGGTGATCCTTTTCATGCAAGCTCTACGGTTTTTATGACTCCTAACATCACCTTCTGTTAATACACGACCAATCTGGTCGTGGTAGGTGAGCCTGGGCCTTCCGCGGCTTCTACATCCTTCCACTTTCGCATTGTATATCTGTTTAGTCAATCTTTCATCATCCATTCTTTCCACATGTCTGAACCACCGGAGCATGCCTCTTCTTACCTTGTCTCCGACGCTGTCTTTCAGACCGACTCTCTTTCTTACATCATCATTCCGAACGCAGTCTGTGAGCGATACACCACAGATTTTTCGCAGTGCACGTTAAAACAATTTATTTATCTTTTAATACATTTAAATAAATTGTTTTTGCAATACCCCTGGTATGATAATTGTAAAGACACGTGCCTTAAGTGGAAACTGGCGTTTTGTTCAAACCTGTGCAGATTTGTTTTTATACAAAATACAATCAAACATATAAAGTACGAATTTTTACTACCAGGGAGGCAGTTAGAAAAAGTATTGAGAAAAACTGCACATTCAAATAACTATGTAATAATGTAATAGTAAGTTGGAACTAAACTATCCCTTCTTTTATTTGGAACTAGTTGACCCGGCACACTACGTAATGCCCCTTTCTTGGATTTTCAATAACCATTTTTATTTATTTTTTTCATTTTTTTTTACTTGATAATAACAAACACAAATAACGAAATCGGTTCAGCTGTTCTCGAGATTTGCGCTTAGCAACGCATTCAACGATTCATTTTAATATTACAGATTACGAAGGTCAGCAGATATGGCAGTCGAGTCAATGATTGCATTGATTTGTGGTTGTTAAACCAGATTCGCTAATCATGATTTTGGTCGTAGCAGATCCTGTGTAAGGGCGGTTTATAAAGATAGAAGGACAAACATTCTCTTAAAATTTATAAATTTTTGTCGTAAAAGGCGACTAATGGTATATCGCGTTTTGGGTGTGTGATTGTGTAGGCGACAGGTTAGCCGCTTGTCACTGCTTTTTTCACAATTTTCCATCTAACCCAGCCCGGCTTTATTTCTGGCTGAATGTGGTTGAAGGGACATGCTGCCCCTTTGACTCTGCCTACCCCTACGGGGATTATGGGCGTGATGTTATGTATGTATGTATGTTATATTTTTTTTACTTAAATTACAACTTTCTAGGTCACCCAAAAAGACTTGACACCCTAGACTAGTACAATCTCTTTCTTTTTAGCTATATCATAGTTTGATAAGAATAGATATATCATGCTTTTCATTACAAACATCCAACAATCCGACGCAGCTTTAGGTTAAAAAATCATTATTAATATAACCTTCAAAGAATGAATAAGGTATTACAAAATCGGAACATGATTAATAAACAATATAAATATAACATTTCTGAAGTGCACCGTATCCCAATATTTATCCGCCAAATTGTTGTACAGGTATTCCCGACCGCAAGAGGATAAATTAGATCTCATCCATATTAAACGACTATTACAAATGTCAATTCCAAATAATATTACTAAAGTTAGCTTCATTAGGTTCGTCGGCGCCTGCGCCGGATCACGTAGGTGCCACTTCATCATAATAACATATGATGTTAATAAACGATGTGCGTCGTTAAATATTCATCGTCAACAAACCCGCTTACTTCTATATTGACTTAAAAGGAGGAAATTTTTAAATTGTAGGTACATTCTGCTTTGTTTATTTTATTTATTTATTTATTTATTATTCATACATGTATACCGTCAAGCCCATAATCCTCGAAGGGGTAGGCAGATTCTAAGGGCCAGTCCTCTTTTCTCAGCTACAAATAAGACGGGGCTGGGTTTGATGGACAATTGTGAATAAGCAGTGAGAACTGGGTAGCTGGTCGCCTACACATTCACATACCTAAAACTCGATATACCATTAGTCGCCTTTTACGACATTCTAGGCAAGGAGCACAGTTGGCATATTCTGATTGTCTCGATGGCTCATTCGGTAGTGACTGCCCCATGCGCCAAGATTTGTGGATTCGATCCCCACCTAGGACAAACATTCGTATGATGAATACTTGTGTTTGTTCTGTGTCTGGGTGTTAATATCCAATATTATATCCAATATCACTGTAATTTGTTTCTGTAACACAAGTGCTTAAGCTACTTACCTCGGAGTTAGATCAAAGTATGTGACGTAGTCTGATATTTGATATTTCTTCTAATATTAATCGTAGAGCTTGTATGAAAAGGATTATGAATGTTGAAGAGGCGAGTGAGGTGTGTAAGGATCGTGCCATATGGCGTTCGGTTCTCTCTGCCTACCCCGTTAGGGAAGTGGCGTGAAGTTTAGTTAGTTAGTTTATTAAATTACTTGCACATTTTATATAAGTTATCAATATTTCATCCAAAGTGTCATATATATGATCCAAATAATTACTGTCTTTCAAAGTACACATCATGTCCGCAACCCGGTATATGTAGAGGACAAAGCTTTTTCAACCACATTTATAGTTTAAGACGTTTTTTTTCTCATAAAGAATAACAATTCACTTACATGAGAAATTTAACAAAAATACAACACAAATTACACGACGTACAAACTATCGCAGAGAAAAACAACAACCACTAATCATCATCTCCCTAGCGTTATGTCCCGTGCTTAGACGGGGTCCGCTTAGACCATGATCCAGGATCTAGCGAGTCTGGTAATTAAATTGAAGCGACTGCCGATCCGACCTTCGTAACCCTAAGATAGGGGAACCAGACAATTTTTGGATCATGGTTACAAATCCAAAGTTGTTTGCATTTGCAGGTTTCATCATGATGTTTTCCCTCACCGTCGAGCTAGTGGTATAAATACGTACATAGATTTGAAAAATCCAGAGGTACGTGCCCGAGTTTGAACCCGCACTCCTCGGTTAAGAGGCGCGTGTCCTTACCATTGAGCTACCACCGCGCCGCGAACAACAACCACAAATATACCGAATAAAGTAGGTAGGTAGATTCACATAAAATGGGCTCGACCTAGTGCTGGAGCTAGCCGGTGCAGGGCCTGTAGCAAGTGCTTACCAAAAGGCTCTTGCATACAAAAAAAAATCATTTGGATCTTTGTTCAATGGGGTATCCGATTACATGTAAGGCGGGGCCGCCCAAAGCGCGGGGCTGCTATATGGCTAATCCGGCACTTGCTCGACCGCTAGCAAAGTACCGTCTTACATATTCAGTTTAACATTCAGCCAAAAGTAAATTCGAGCTGGACTGCAACTGTGTTTCTTGTCCAGCACCTCGTATAGGGCGACTGATGGTGTACTGGTTAATGGATTATTGATTAGGTAACGAGCTGGCCACTTGTCACAACGTTTTCACAATTTTCATCCAAGCCACAATCAAATTGTTGACTAAAAATGTTTCAATTATCTTATTGTTCCTTGGGCTCTGCCTACCCCTTTGGCGATTACGGGCATTATAGTATGTTGTTGTTTATATAATGCTAGCAATGCCCCAAGGTTTCACCCGCGTAGTTCCCGTTTCCGTGGGAATATGAGGATAAAATATAGCCTATGTTACTCCTTGATAGAGTAGCTTTCTATTGGTGAAATAATTTTTCAAATCGGTCCAATAGTTTCTGAGTATATTTATTATACAAATGTTTCCTCTTTATAATTTTAGTATAGATAGATTTATCTGTTTACTTAACAATTAGCGACAACAAGCCAAAAACCTTATGGTAACCGTTTATAGCTCAGCCCATGTACAAGAGCAACACGGGACAAATAAAAAATACACCATCATCTAAATTTTTCACATGTTCCTACATGACTTCATACAATAGTCCAAAAGTAACGTTAATATCGACAGACAGACAACGTGTTCATCTTTTTGTATGTACTTATTGTATCGGTAAACATTCGCCATAATAACGGTGAGCGATGAAACGTTGTAACTGTATTTGAAATGCCGTAACTATTTTATTTTGGTTGCAGTACGTCATGGAATTATACTCAGTACTACTCATGTAATACGTATAATGATTTGTATGATTTTTATTATGGTTTTAGCAAGGATATTTTAGTCATTAATCTAACTATAACATACTATTACTCGCCTTTTACGACGTGCTTCGCAAAAAACCATTGGACAATTCTTTTCAGAACCAGACCTACATTTCTTGCTAAAACCATGCTTAATGGCATACGACCCATTGATTCACAGTTGTGTACTTGTGTAGGCGATGAGCTAGGTAGCCTGTCACTATTTTTTTAAGATTTCCCGCTTAGCTCAACACATTCTTTCTTGGGCTTAATATCTTGGTTTTACATATGCTCACGCCCGTAATCCCCGAAGTAGTAGGCCGAGTCAAAGGAGCAATAAAGCCCTTTAAGTTACTTTTTATCCGATTTCAAATAAAAGGAGGAGGTTCTCAATTCGACTGTTTTTTTTTTTGTTTTTTTTTATTGTGTTACTCGATATTTCTGAGAATAGTTAATCGATTTTTGAAAATTCTTTTTCAACTAAAAAGCATGGGTAAGGATGGGAAATTGTTAAAAAGTACTGATAAGTGGGCTCATCGCTATATCATTTATTATTATTATTATTTATTTTATGACATGTCAAAAAAGAAACACAGGTGATTCATTCTTTATAAGTACATACAACATAATATCTTATTAAAACTACTTTAAAAGACCTTGTCGTTTAAAAGATCGTGCCATATGGCGTTCGGTTCTCTCTGCCTACCCTGCTAGGGAAGTGGCGTGAAGTTTAGTTAGTTAGTTAGTTGTTGTTTTTAGACTACCTAATCCTTTCAGCTTGCGTACGTGACAAAATAAATGTATGTAGATTTCCTTAATAGGTAATAGAAGAACACTCATGATTGTTGACATACACAGTAACTTTTACATTTAAAATATGAGTCTAGTATTATATGTTAATGAACTGTTTGATAAGTAGTAAATTGTTACAAAATATGTCATAATAATTTATATGTAGTGTGATTGTTAGTAATGTTTAATTTGAACTTAGATTCTATTTGTTCGTTATAGTTTTGCATGCCAAAAACTGGTGAAAAGTGTGATCTAAATTATAATTTTCCATCTTTGTACCACTTTTCGAGCAAAATAAACTGATTTGATTTGATTTGAATTTGATATAATTGGCGCTGCATAATAATAGAAACACCGCCGCGAATAACGACGCAGTCAAATGACGTCACGGTCTTAATGTGATTATCACCTGCAAAAAACATCATGTGATATGTAACATTGAACACACGAGGCTATCACATCATAACCTGATGATCTTAATGTATTTGTGAACTTGCAGGTATTGTGGTTGCGTGATCCGAGCCGGCATAATATTTGTGTCGGATTGCAAATGAGTCAAAAACATGTTGTGTTCAGTTTGTTGTGTTTTTGGATTAAGGACTAATGTGGATAAGACCGTGGTTAATACATACATACATACATAACATTACGCCCATAATCCCTGAAGGGGTAGAACCAAGCCCAGTTTTATTTTTGGCTGAATGTGGTTAAAGGGGCCTGCTGTTTCTTTGACTCTGCCTAGCGTGCTTAGTTGGACCTCGTATGATCTTAACTTCTAATTGTAGAAATTGTTGTAAAATTTGTCAGCCCACGTATAAATATGGACAGAATATATTTCTATTGAACTACATATTTCAATAATATAAACAACTGAATAAGCAACTGTAATAAACAATTCGAAAGTCATTTGATTTTACAATTGTAATGCTATATGCCGTTAAATCTTTAAAATACCTACACTTTTAGCAAAAAATACATACTTTGTATTGACTTTGAATACTAGTTGTTGAGTCTCACCTATTTTGAAGTTTAATCGTTTTTATTATCACTCAGTTTCTTGTAGCTCTGATCCCTTTTTCTATACTTCGGCTGTGTTTATTTTGAATCTTATATTTTCCTGTAGTCATCTTTCATTCTTTCTCAATACCTACCTCTATTGTGCTAAATTACTGACTATGTAGCTTCACGCCATTCCCTGGAAGAAGCGTTGCCAGGCGTCCGGATAAAGCCGGACATAGTTAGGCTTTTTGATTGCGTGTCCGGCCAAAATAATCAGGCTTGTCCGGCTTTTGTTAGGCCTCATACATTTCGCAAATGAGCGAGCGCCGAGCGTGGCCGAGCGCAGGCGATTCGACTATCGGTCGCTCCCGCAGTCCGTCAATAATGTGGGTGTCCGGCCTTTTTACCCAAATGTCCGGTCAAACTGGCTGGTCTGTCCGGCTATTAGGTTGGCGACCTGGCAACCCTACCTGGAAGGGTAGGCAGAGAAAATCGAGCGCCATACGACATTACACAACTCATTCGCTTGTTTAACATTCATAACCCTTTTAATTTTTTATTTATTTATTGGGTTTATCAACTGTTGTTACAATGATTGTTACTATAGTATCATGCGGAACTTAGATTATTGTACAACAGATTTACTGATAAACTCGTCACGATTCTCTTCTCTTAATTAACGATCTACGCTATTTTTTTCATTTGTTTTTGATTTGACTATTGCATCTCAACAATTTAACTCCAACTCCTTCACCGATGGCAGCCAAACAAATTGTGACTGCGATAACATGAGTCAGTGTTACGCAACGAGTCAAAGACCGGCCGACCTTCGCGGCCACGTGCGCGATCGAGTGACGCCACGATACGCTATCGCGATAGCCGGAATGTTGTGGACAGTTTGGGAGTGCGTTCCGCTCGAAATTGTTGAAGGTTATGGCACCTCGAAATATGGAGGTGACGTGAATTTGATACCGTCAGGGATTATCCTAGGGATTTTTTATTACAATTAGGGAATGACACCGAGGCAAATTCAAAACGTCACGGGATTTTTTTAATTGCAGTTTGGTAATTAAAACTAAAATGACTACCATTAAATAAATTTAAAAAAATATTTCATCAATGGAATGCTACATTATCAACGAGAAACAGGCTTTATTTTATCCCCGTATTCTGACAAGAACTACACGGGTAAAACCGCGGGGCGCTGCTAGTAAATAATATAGCAATGTATGCTAGCGTTAACCTAAGTCCTATTTTTAGGTGCCCAAAATAAATCACGAGAATGGAATACATTATTTGTAATTCTTGCGCAATCACTTAAAATACTAGGTGAAGTGAAGGACGCGGCCGAAACTGATTAATGCAACGTGTAATCTGATAGCCAAGTGAAGCAGCACAAGCCGCGGTCAAATGATGATGGGTGACCGATAAGGGTACCAAAGTCGAAAACACAAGAGGTCATTGAACTGTACTTTTCCATACCAATAAGGAAGCTGAATTGATATCCACAAGGTGACATAACTGTGTCGTGAGGTTTGTCACCATAATAATTGATCAAATTGATGACGTTTTAATGTATAATTATTATACATATGTAGGTAATTTTACAAAAAAAAAATCTTCCTAGCGTTATATCCCGTGTTTAGACAGGGTCCGCTTAGACCATGATCCAGGATTTAGCGAGTCTGGTTATTACATTGAAGCGACTGCCGGTCTGACCTTCGTAACCCTAAGATAGGGGAACCAGACAATTTTTGAGTCATGGTTACAAATCCAAAGTTTGAATTTGCAGGTTTCATGACGATGTTTTCCTTCACCGTCGAGCTAGTGGTATAAATACGTACATAGACTTGAAAAATCCAGAGGTACGTGCCCGGATTTAAACCCGCACTTCTCGGTTAAGAGGCGCGTGTCTCTTTATATGTAGGTATTTTTACATTAGTATTGAAATTGGCCCATTTTGATCTGGGACAAAAAAAAAGAATGTGCCAACTGTAGTTCCTAACATGTCGTAAGAGGCGACTAATGGTTTACGGGCTTTTGGGTATGTGACTGAGTAGGCGACGAGCTAGCCACTTGTCTCTCCTTTTTCACAGCTTTCCATCCAACCCAGCCAACCCCACAGCCAACAGACCCATGTTGGTTTAGGACTAAAAATGAATATGCCAACAGTGGTTCTTGCCTAGCATGTCGTAAAAGACGACTAATGGTATATCGGATTTTGGGTGTGTGATTGTATAGACACAATTTTCCATCTAACCCAGCCCGGCTTTATTTTTAGCTGAATGTGGTTGAAGGGGCTTGCTACCCTTTCGACTAAGTCTACCTCTTCGGGGATTATGGGCGTGACTTAAAAAAAGGAGTCAATACATATAATTGACACTTTTTTTGAATTTTAGTACCCAATCATGAAAAAAAAATTAGTTATTTTGTAAAACTGTCTTTAATTATGACGAGATATTACACAGGTACATATACACATATCATCGCGCCTGTAATCCCCGAAGGGGTGGGCAGAGTCAAGGGGGCATTGGACTCAGGACTACCCCGCTAGGGAAGTGGCGTGAAGTTTAGTTAGTTAGTTAGTTAATTTCAGGATATTATCTACCGAATAGAGACTACTGAGATATTCATCAAGGCACCTAAGGATTAAAACAATATTGTACTGTCCTAGACGGCATGATAAAATAAATAAATAAATTAATTAAATAAATTTCAGACTACATCACATACGTTGGTCTGACTCCGAGCTAAGTAGCTTAAGCTTTAAGGTATCACAAACGTATACTTAAATATTAGATAATAACACCCAGAGTCCAGACTCTGAACAAACACAAGTATTCATCACACGAATGTTTGTCCAGGGTAGGGATCGGACCCACCACTCTTGGCGCATGTGGCAGGGTCACTACCGGATGCGCTATCGAGCCAGTCAATGATAAAATAAATGTTTGCAATTTAATATAAATAAAAAATATATGCCTGACTTTAATTGACCCCGGAAAATCAAGCTTCGATTAAACATATTTTACAACAACACAATCTTGATTGTTTTGTCTATATGACAATCTAAACAACAGTGGCGATAGTTATTTTCATTAAATAAATTAATGTCTACGTCCAAGATTGGCAGACTCTGGCGACCAATCGAGTGCTGTGGAAAAAAATAGGGGAGGCCTTTGCCCTACAGTGGGACAACACAGGCTAAATAAAAAAAATTGCAGACAGACATTGTGCAGTAACTTCTACCATTCTAGAAATACGTGACAAACAATTTCTCCTAAATCACCTAACCATCAAACAGGAGTGGTAGAAGTTTTTAAAAATGTGACAATGTATCCCTAAAATATGGTTGAGTGAAGCGATGGCTGACACATACGTCATGCTTGGGAACAGGTGCCGCCCTTGGGCATTGGTCTGCTCTGGTCGGGTCAAGTTTTTGGTTGTAATTTATATAATTTTATTTTGATACTCTACAACAGGCCCACACTAAAACGTGGTTCAAAGTTAATTATGATTCGTACACCTTGTATAAATTGTATTGAAAAGAGTAACTACCGAGTTTCTTGCCGGATTCTTCTCGGTTGATACAACATTCCGAACCGGTGGTAGAATCATATAGCTGTGGCTTTACCTGTATTTGACGATTTATAAGTGTTTCCTTGAAACCTATATAAATAAAGAATATTTAGACTTTGACTTTGTCTTTGACTTTGATATAATTACTCGTGAATACACCTAGGCTTGCCAACCGTACTCTAAAATAAAGTACATATTGTACTCTATATCATGTAGGTGTACTCTATAATTTATAACACTAATGAGTACGCTAAAATACTATTTTACACAATGTTTACATTACTGGCCAGTAATGTTATATGATGCAACCATGAACTATTGTTGTGAAATTTTACTTTTTTTAATAAATATACTCATTTTTGTAAATCCATACTCTGCATTCACCTCCTTTCAAATTAGATATATGTACTCTATTTCTTCAAATAATAGTAGGCATTCCTATTTACACCATGTCTCAATATATACTACTAATACTATAGAGCTGAACAGTTAGTTTGTTTGCTTGAGCGCGCTAATCTCAGGAACTACTGGTCCGATTTGAAAAATTATTTCAGTGTTAGATAGCCCATTTATCGAGAAAGGCTTATAACATTAACCATAACGCGGGTGACACCACGGACACAGCTGGTATCTTATACCAAAATAATCCATCTAATCCATCACACATAATATGATTGCAATATAGGAAGTAAGTTAATTAAGTACCTATAACTTTATTTTTATAAAAAAACTAGAGGCCCGCCCCGACTTCGCACAGGCATTTATTTTCTAACTTAACCTAACTTTTTTTCAAAATATTTTATAGCCTATACTTATCAGGGATAATGCATAATGTTGCATTCTATTAGTGAAAGAATTTTTTAAATCGGTCCAGTAGTTTTTTAGTATATTCGTTACATACATAGGTACATATAAATCTTTCCTCTCTAAAATATTAATAAGGTGTAGATTAATCAGCCGATGCAATGATTTACATTCCCGCTATTTTTAACACATTTGACAATTAATGTCATTTCTAAAAATTGTGTTCTCATTCATAAAAAAAGAAAACATTTTTTTCCGGCCAGCTTGACCAAAAAGGCTTTATTTATATCATCATAAACAGTGTTATATAATTATCTACCAAACTCCATTAATAATACTATTCTTGACATTGAGGAACATTGAGGAACACCCAACGGGCCTCAGATCAAAACTCAAGGCTAGGCCTTTGAACCTAGCTCACAGTGACACTAAGTGATTGTTAGCATTCTGGCTACAAGCGCACGTGTACCATGTATTGTTGTACATGTTTGTATATCTGTCTATCTATCTATCTATATATAGATCATCACCTTCTTGCTCTGCTTTCAAGGTGACTTGGAAGAGGTTGCAATGTTTGTTTCCATTATCACAAAGGTGCCAAAAAGAAAAGTGGTGGTAGCTCAGTGGTAAGAACATGCGCCTCGTATCCGACGGCTGCTGGTTCAAACCCGAGCACGCACCTCCATATTATTCAAATCTATGTTTGGATATAACTACTTATTTGACGATGAGAGATAACATCATAATGTAAAACTGCACCCCGAAAATAACTATGGATATGTAATATCTATGCCCTCAAAAGGTTACGAAGGCCAGATAGGCGACTGCCTATCTGGCCTTCGTAACCTTTGCGGGTTTGGTAATTACATTGAGGCGACTGCCTCAATGTAATTACCAAACCCGCTAAACACTGATGAAGATGCCAAATAAAAGAACGAGCAGCTTGTCGCATGTACTGTAACATAAAGACAGTTGAATTTCACACAAAATATGCAATCGTATTGTAAATGTCATGTAAAAAAGAATGTGACAACTGTCTCTTGCCTAGCATGTCATAAAAGGCGACTAATGGTATATAGGGTTTTGGGTATGTGGTTGTGTAGGCGACGAGCTAGCCACTTGTCACTACCTTTTCACAATTTTCCATCTATCCCAGCCTACTTTTGTTTTTGGCTGAATGTGTTTAAAGGGGCCTGCTGCCCCATTAACTCTGCCCACCCCTTCGGGGATTATGGGCGTGATGTTATGTATGTATGTATTATAAATGTAGTACAGAGAGCGTTCTGCTCTTTGGAGACTGCGTACCCTATCGGGGATTGCATGTAAAAGTTTCAAGAAAGAATAATCAGAAACGCATCTGAAAAAACATTACTTAGAGGATGGTTTTTTGGACTCCGCCTACTCCTTTGGGGATTGTGGGCGTAGTATGTGTATATACCCTTACGATGATGCAAGACATCGCAATAAGAGACGTTCTAGGAAACCGAATGACGCAACAGATCAAAAATCGCCCTTGAGAAGCGCCGCGGTCAAATTATTTGCTATTGCGCAGTAATGGCCCAATTGCAGGTTTTTGCGCATTTTCTACGAACTTTGGCGCAATATGAGCAATTCGGGAAAACTCCGCACTAAGGAGGAAAACGGGACAGTAGCCAATTTTTCCTGGAATATTTATTAATAGCATCGGCTGTAAAATCGTGGGAAAATCTGAATGTTATAGACGAGTATGGGTGAGCAAATATGATGCATTTTGTCTAACAGTCATCTAATTACTGCACTATCAGTAGCGTAGCGTGGGTTCCTGTCGCCCAGTACTAGGGACACGAAAAAAGTATCGATACTTTGTGGTATCGAGTACATTTCCATTTGATACCAATACTTTTGTACTCGATACTTTGTATCCAATACTTTTACTCATTGAATACTTTTTGACAGGTAACGTATCGAAATAATCTTAGACATTATAGGTCCTAAAATTACATAAGGATCAGCTAAAAAAAAAACATCGCATTTGTATTAGGTTATAAAAGTTTTCGATACTTTTCAGACAGTATCGATACTTTTGTTTCGATACTACTTATGAGTACAGTATCAATACATTCTATTTGATGCCGAGTTAAAAGTGGGTCAAAGGAAAAAAAATACGCCGCATTGGGATTACGTCCTAAAAGTACTCAATACTCCAAAGTATCGATACCTTTGCTTCGATACTATTGTGAGTACGATACTTTTTATTTGATACTACTCATGATTACAGTATCGATACTTTCTATTCGATTACGTGTCCCTACCCAGTACAGGTCTAAATTTTGAAGAGGGTGTATATAATAATATGTAATACTTAGTTTTCCGCCGCCCCACCGACATTGTAACCCAGGGCCGATTTACTAAATAAATCTTTAAAAGTTGATCAGTTATTTCAAAATTACCGTCCCCAAAAAAGGCCCACAGCCGGGGCGGACCATAACTGCGTACATTTTGTCATTCTCCTTCTAGCAAACGGTACGAGAGGCTTACTTATGGTTAAAAAAAAAGGCATTAGTTTTAATAACGAAAATAGCAAAATTATAGATTAAGCTTTTAAATGGTTAAGTGCATCACACTTATTATTAACATTTATAAATTCTTATATTAGGGTTAAAAAAACTTTAATAGACTATCTGATCTTATCAAATCATTTAAGGAATATTTATGGTTTACTAAAATGTCCAAACAACCTTAAATAAATACTTGTATAATAATTCGCATGTATCGTATATTTGTCTCATTGCATTTACCTGTTTCAATTATACATAATTCGGTATTAAACATTACCAAAGACATCTATAAATAGGTCCTGTACAAAAACCCCCTTTTCCGATGGTATCTCAATACCGCGGGATTAATGACGTCACAAGTGGCGCGACTCGATTCGCAGAATGCGGTAGTGATGACGTCATTGTGGGAATGAATGTTTAGACTCTTAACTTTAGAGCAATTATAATAAATTAAATATGTTTTATATCATGGAGCGGTGGTAGCTCAATTGTAACGACACGCGCCTCTTAACCGAGGAATGCGGGTTCAAACCCGGGCACGTACCTCTGGATTTTTCAAATTTATGTACGTATTTATACCACTAGCTCGACGGTGAGGGAAAACATCGTGATGAAACCTGCAAATTCAAACAGCTTTGGATTTGTAACCATGATCCAAAAATTGTCTTGGTTCCCCTATCTTAGAGTTACGCAGGTCAGATCGGCAGTCGCTTCAATGTAATTACCAGACTCGCTAAATCATGGATCATGGTCTAAGCGGACCCCGTCTAAGCACGGGACATAACGCTAGGAAGGAAGGAAATATGTTTTATATCATAGAGGCATACTTATTTAGTTAGGTAGTTAGTTAGTAAATATCACGCCCGTAATCCCCTAAGGGGTAGGCTCAAAGGGAATATATTTTTAAAATATAAAAATATATTTTCCTTATAATTTTGCGAAATTCTAGCTAGCCTTGCTTTACAATTTTAGTTAAAACGATTAACACATGGTACTATAATTGGTATGTCCCCATGTCGGTCTAGGACTCAAAAATAAGGAACCGTCTGTATTCCACACCAAGAATAGAACAGAATAAAATATAATGTTTTATTGCCAAAAACTGTTACCAAAAGTGGTGACGTGCTTAAAACGCGACTGATGGTGTAATGGGGTGGGTGGGTCGACCAGCTGGCTTTATCACAATTTTCCTTCTACTAACCCAACTCAACTTTATCTTTGGCTAAATCTATTCTAATCTAATATTATATAAAGCTAAAAAGTTTGTTTGTTTGCTTGAACTACTCTCAAGAACTACTGGTCCGATCTGAAAAATTCTTTCATTGTTAGATAGCCTATTTGTCGAGGAAGGTTATAGGCTATATGACAATAACCATGAAAGCGAGTAAAACCGCGGACACGGCTAGTACGGTATAAAAAGCTTAATTGTCCCTTAAACTCTCCTTACCAATTCGGGCGTGATAATGTCAGTACGTATTATTATGGTTGTAAGTTTGTTTAACACCATTTAAAGTGACAACCCATCTGATCTTCATAATTCTTAGACAGGAAATCAAGCCAAATTGGATCATAACTTTATAACCATATTTTTTTAAACATGAAGGTTTCTTCACGATATTGAACCTCGCTGCCAAAGTACTGATATTTATTCTAAATTTAAAAGCACATAATAATATGTGCTTTTAAATTTAGAATAACTACTACTATTGATAAGTTATTCTAAATTTAAAAGCACATAATATTATGTGCTTTTAAATTCAGAATAACTTTCTAATAACTTACCAAAAAGTCTTAATAACGTATTAAAAGGAAAATGTTTATCAAGTCTCTTTCTACTAGCTATCATTGCCATTATGACTCACAAGTTGTGTAACTGCCTTATCAAACATCTGATTATTATCGCGAGTTTAACGCTTAAGGGTGGGGTGACTCACTCCCTGGTAAACATTGTGACGCATACTTTCTCTGTGACGTTTGCTGAATGAGTGAGTCATGGGTAGACCCTCGTTCACTCATCTGGGTTTGTTTGTCGATGCTTTCTCTAATGGCGTATTTGACAGCCCGGTAAATTGATTAGGTTTTTAAGAACTGTTAAACGTTCCATTTTAATATAAAATGTATTGTATATTTTATGTAGAAGTCAAAATATAAAATATATTGTTATAATTTTGACGTTAGAAATATGATTGTTATTAAAATTTAACAAGACTATTTAACAAGGTAGTCTTCAATAGCAAAAATATTTCTAATTGTTTCAGTAATACTTATTGGGTATTAATATATAGCGAAAATAACTTTGTCAATAAATTTCTTTTCTTGTCAAATAATTAGATTGAGAGTATAAGACAGTCTTTAATCTAGAGGCTGCTTCATTACGAATAAGATATACCATGTTACTTAATTACATTATTATACATAATGGTATTTCTACATTCAATTTCTATCACATCATCCTCTTCTATTCTTTGACTGGCTCGATGGCGCATTTGGTAGAGAAAGGCCCTACCCTATTTGCCAAGAGTTGTGGGTCCGATCCGCACCCAGGACAAACATTCGTGTGATGAATACCTACTTGTGTTTGTTCTGTGTCTGGGTGTTAATATTGAATATTTTTATTTAAGTATATATTTGTAATACCACTGTTGTTTGTGATATCCGTAAACAAGTGCTTAAGCTACTGACCTCGGAGTCAGATCAATGTATGTGATGTAGTCTGATATTTATTCATCACAACTTATTATTGCCTGCTGTTACGAAATAATACGTCTTATTATATTATACCCCAGATAATTATTTAGGTATTCTAGACAGATAATTACTATTTAGGTAATAAACCACGTTACTAACATGATGGGCTAGTTATTTCACATAAACTACTTCTGCCGATTACTCAACAAAAATGCATGTTTTTTTGCGTAGAATCCCAAATACATAATATAAGTAGCTTTACCTATTCCTTATAACTTATAACAGACGAAAGAAAGTTTATTTAAAATCGGTTCAGTCGTTGCTAAAACCAGAACAAAAATAATAATAATTTGTAGTACCTTAAATACTTTAATAGCATTAGTAATACGTAAGCAGTTATTTTGACATCAATGAAACACTTATAACATAAGGGTTGATAATAAATTTTCCTCTGACTAACCCCCAAATGTGACGCATACAATCAGATTAGGAGGCACGCAACAGTGACGTCACTGTGTGACGTCACGAGCGGTGTTTCCCTCGGCGTCATGAAGGCAATGCGCATGCGCTGAAGCCTTACCGATGACTCACCACGTGGAAGCTTTTGGAAATGTTTATACCAATAGTCATAACACCTTTCCGATATTCGTTTGCTGCCCCATGTTTTATTTATTTTCTGTTCGATTAACCGATCGTTCGATTAAATATAAGGTGGCTAATTCGTGTATCTTATTCGGTATTTCTGTCCTATATTGGGACTCAATAAGAATGTGCCAACTGTGTTTCTTGCCTAGCATGACATAAAAGGCGAATGGTATATCGGGTTTGGGTGTGTGATTGTATAAGTGACGAGCTAGCCACTTGTCACTAATTTTTCACAATTTCCCATCAAACCCAGCCCAGTTTTATTTTTGTCTGAATGAGGTTGAAGGTGCCTGTTGCCCATTTGACTCTGCCTACCCCTTCGGGGATCGCAGGTGTGATGTTATTTATGAAAAGGATCATGAATGTTGAAGAAGCAAGTGTGGTGTAATGATCGTGCCATATGGCGTTCGGTTCTCTCTGCCTGCCTCGCTAGGGAAGTGGCGTGAAGTTAGTTAGTTGGAGTTATGTTATGTATGCAATCGGTCAAATATATGTCCTACTATCTATATATTAATACGTGAAGCAAAAACTTTGTACCCCTTTTTATGAGAATTACTCGGACGGAGGAGTATGAGATTTAATACAGCTAAAGTTTAGGTATATGGAAAAGGAGTGCAGAATGATAATATTTATTTTTAAATTATGCCTTATTCTTCTTCTTTGTCCCATGTTGGTCTGGGACTTGGCCCATGTTTGTCTGGGACTTAAAAAGAATATTGGCATATTCTTGTTCTTGCCCAGCATGTCGTAAAAGGCGACTTATGGTATATCGGGTTAGCCGCTTGTCACTGCTTTTTCACAATTTTCCATCTAACCTAGCCCTGCTTTATTTTTGGCTGAAAGTGGTTGAAGGGCCTGCTGCCCCTTTGACTCTGCCTACCCCTTCGGGGATTATGGGCGTGTTGTTATGTATGTATGTAAATTATGCATATAAAATTGTATTAAAAAAAAATCAAATGATGGTCGAATTTCGATCACTGGACGACCACCGTATGTATCAATCACCTAGTTGTCTATGTATGAGTGTCATACACTAACGACATGTGCTAATGATACCGTGCGCGCGTGGCGTGCCAGCGGCCGGTAGCGGGTTCGCTTCCTGCCTGCTTCCGAGGTTCAAGGCTCGGTAATATCGCGTTACGCAACGTTTCCTAGCTGTTTAGCGAACTAATTGATACTGCGTTCGTTGCGTAATGTATACAGGGTTACTTAGCAGTAGAGGTAGAATGTATCTTCCTAGAGTTCTGTTCCTGGTTTGGTTAAGGTTTGATTTGGTGAGGTGAGAGGTCTTGGATTTAGCGGGTCTGTTTAGTAAACATAAATGACAGCTATCTGACTTTGGTATCCTTTAGATAGGATAATTGTCTGGTCAAGTTGAATCATGGTTAAAATGTATGAGTTATTTGAATGTGTTTTATCAGTTTTGAACATTAATATTTACTTCATAAAATAAAAAATAACTAGTATTGTTATTTATATTTAAGACAATTTTATATTATTTCAATTGTTACAATATTTTATTAGTACTTATAGCCAAATAAATCTCAATTTTGCATACTATTTAATTTTAATCGGATAATGTCGACCAATCAATATCTAATATATAAAAATGAATTGCTGTTCGTTAGTCTCGCTAAAACTGGAGAACGGCTGGACCGATTTGGCTGATTTTGGTTTCAAAATATTGGTAATCTTCTAGGGAAGGTTTGTACGGTAAGAAAATATGGAAACATTTCTAGGAAAATAATAAAAGAAAATCCGAGAACGGGGACTTACGAAGTGCGCCGGGACAGCTAGTTTTATATATATAAAAATAACCCTGTATAATATATTTATCACACCAACAGACTAGTGTTACAAAAACTTGCAATAACATTTCACAAAACCAATACGGATATAGGTAATATAAAATAAACCGCACATAATAAAAATATTATTAATTTATGTATAAAAATTAATATATATTTTTCTAACTGCTTTCATTCTGTCTGACTCGATGGCGCATTCGGTAGTGCCCTGCCCTATGCGCCAAGCGTTGAGGGTTCGCACTCAGGACAAACATTCGTGTGATGAATACTTGTGTTTGATATGTGTCTGGGTGTTATTATTCAATATTTAAGTACTAATATATAATACCACTACTGATTCTGATACCGTAACACAAGTGCTTAACCTACTTACCTCGGAGTCAGATCAATGTATGTGATGTAGTCTGATATTTATTATTTATTGTATTTCGTACGGCCAACAAAAGCGTTGCTTTTTCACAAAAATCTAGCCAAGGGCCAATAGGTTTAGTACACTGTAGGTTCCAATATAGGCCAAGCAAGTTACATTAGACATAAAAAGTTTAGTATTAACTTGCGATTCATTTAAAAGGTAAGAAACTACTGTGTATTTAAGAAATATGGTGTATAATTACGGTTTGCAATCCGGTGTCATTTTCAATCCACCTATATCCAGTTGGGTTTTCATCGGTCCGATCGAATCCGGTCGGAGCGAACATGATGATCCGCCGAATTACCGGATCCAGTTTTCCGGATTGCAATTGCTTTATATCGATCAACAACATTATATCGATCCAAAACAGAATTCTTTGCAGTCCCAACAGTATCCTAAGGGTGCTGGCGGGAAGGTTGGACAGTCCGCTGAGGCGGCACTGGATCACGGCCCTAATAAACCAGAAGGCAGAACAAATCCATTACATTAATTGAAAACTTTAATTTTAAGTTTTGTTACTAACACACGGATCCTATAGTTATCTGAAATAAATATAATTTAATTTAATTTAATTGTAGCAATAGCGCTGTTATTCTTGCCAAAAAACCTTTCATCGGATCCGGTATACGTTAAATGACGCTGGATTACCGGATCCGGTTTTACGGATTGCAATCCCTATCTAATACGTACATATCACCACAGCCTTAGTCCCCGAAGGGGTAGGCAGAGTCCAAGGGTCATAAAGCTCCTCAAATCACATTTAGCCAAAATAACGGCGAGTTGGATTAAATGGAAAATTGTGAAAAGTGGCTAACTCGTTCCATACATAGTCACTAACCCAATAAACCATTAGCTATCTATCATCTAGGCATAGAACACAGTTGGAAATTAATGGCATTAATTAAATAGCAAGTGATGGCAAGAGAAAAAAAATTGTCATTAATATTTGCCGCCCCAGACTCGAACTTACTCAATCTGTTGATAAATCCGCTACTGAGCTGGACTGAGCAGGGTGCCTACTCCTGGCTAGAAAGAGATAGAAACACAAGTTCTCCTTTACACAGCCAACACGTCTCCCTGTTATCTATGCAGCGCGCGCACCACTTTCGCGCCTGCGCATTTCGCATGCGACACGCGCGCCATCTGTTTGGAGAAACGCGCGCGCACTTTCGCACCGGATGCGGATGCTCTCCGCGTTAGATAAGAGGGCGGTGACCTCAAGGTCACCAATCATGGGCGTTCGCCAGGGGGGCAGGTGGGGGGCAGATGCTCTACCTGGAACTCGTGCCAAGGTATCCGCTGGTCTATTTACTATACCCCTGACGTCACCATCGTGGCGTCTAGGGGGTCTTCATTTCTGAGTCCCCTGGAAATCCCACATAACCACCTTTCTCTCTAAGTAGAGGTACCCCTAAAACGGTACTTGACCCCATCTAGAAGATCAACGACCTCTAAAATATTCTACATAACATTAATCGTCACTTGTTTTACCCATACACATAATTGCATAGACATTGCATTGCATAGACATTCAATGCTAAACGCTTTTCTCGAATGTAGCATAACACACCTACTCACCTTTCTTAGAGCAGGTTTGAGGTTGAACTCATCACAATCAGCAAAAATTTTTGAATTGCGTTATATTACAAGAAATGCATTGCATTTCTAGCATTGGGTTTACATTCAACTAATTATTACGTTTATTTTGTTTATTCGATGTTAACCTTTGAATGAGTAAAACACTTTGTAAAATATCTTCATAATACTTAAATGAGGAGTTAAGTTATGGGAGAGAACTACTTGGTGCGTAGATCGCAACCCTGCCAACCCTCATCAGCTCCTACATCACCACGATCTTTACATTATTAAGCCGTGACATGTAAGAGAAGATGAGATGAGGAAGTAACGTAGCCTTAATCCCTAAGGCTACATCCAGTCCTGGGGATGTTTTAGACTACACATACATTGTTTTGACTCCGAGGAAAGTAGCTTAAGCGCTTGTGTTACGAATATTAGAATCAACAATGGTATTACAAATATATACTTAAATATTGGATATTAACACCCAGACACGGAACAAACACAAGTATTCATCAAACTAATCTTTGTCCTGGGTGGGGATCGAACCCACAACTCTTGGCGCATGGGGCAGGGTTCCTACCGAATGCGCCATCGAGCTTGTCAAAATAAGTGATGATGATAACATCCTCATCGGGCAGGTGGCAAAGTAAAATTTTCTTAGGTGTTCCTCGTACTCATTTTCATAACACATTCGTAGAAAGAAGAGCATGGCAAACACACAGACACAAAACAAACACAAGTCTTCATCACACGAATATTCATTCTGTGTAAGAATGGAATGGAACCCACAACTCTTGGCCCATAGGACAGGGTCACTACCGAATGCGCCATCGATACCAAATGCATTGACATTGGAATTTCTTCCTTTTTAAGAAGGTATGAGTAAACAAATTCCGCGCGTCGCCAGCGTCACTGACACCGCGATTAGTGCGCGGGCGCAGGACGGCGCATGCTAAGCTCGGTCGACGACCGGCTGACGTAACCGCGCTTTTATGCGCGCCTCACTTTCTTCAGAAGTACCGCTTGCCACTCATCAGGAATGCAAACTTGCAGAGTAGATTGGTTTTTTATGTCAGAGTAGACACGTAGACTGCATTTACAGTTTCAGAGTTAGAATTGACTCTCTGGCAAATAGTTGGGTTCGATTCTGTATATTTAAAATCGGTAAAACAACTTTAGCAGTAACAGCAGCCTATTAACATCTGCAACAATTCTGGTACCTTAAAAGCGGCTTGTACAGGTCATTATTTTTTTTTTATTGATTCTGTTTTATCTCAGTCTTCTAACATCTTGGTTGGGGGGATAAAACCCTCCAACAACTATTGGTATTTGGTGCGTTAAAGTATCAGTAGAATTTAATTTAATTTAATATGATGTGTAAAGAAAGTATTTATGGTTTACGGCTGGGTTCGACACTTTTTTTGGATTGAAATGTTAGCGTATGACATAAAATAAAAAATCATTGAGTCAGTATAATTATAATCATCACCAATACAATACCGTGTGCAAATCCAGCGGCAGCAAGGTTACCGCGGAGCCGGGCGTCGACCTGCGCTGACGCAAGAAGAAAGCTTTACGTAACCGGGCCTTGAACCGCGGTTACTTGGCCAGCGTCTGATGCGTATCGCCGTTATGCCATTCGGTGTTTAATACGTACTTGCAAAATTTCGGTGGGAGTGGTGGTGGGTGGGTTCATATGCGAGGAGTGTTGGTTCGAACCCGAGGATGTACTTCCGATCTTCTTCATTTACTCTGGAGAACGATCTAAGTGCGAATTATACTAATAGTTTGGTGGGAAAAACATACTCATTCAGATTTCTGAGGGTATGTAAACATGATCATCCAATCAATCTGGTTTCTCTGACAAAAATCACGTTACTGGTGTTTGTCACAATCCAAGCTCGAGGGTCAAGACATCAAGAGTCTACAGATGTACACATAGGCGTGCGCAGCTTTTGGTCCAATGGGGAACAATTCAATTTTCTTCCTACTGGGGGGGGGGGGGGGGGGGGGGTTAAATTTTTAAACAGTCACATAGAATTAAGTCCAATCATATGCCATGACGTGTTATATGATATTTTTTAATGTCTTGAGGAACATTTCTTATGATACTCCTTATTAGAGATTAATGTACATGGATATGGATATTATATAAGATTTTTATCCAATACACCCCTGCCAACAGGTGGTCGGTTGTACACAGGTGCAAAAGTCTTCAAAATTTAGCAGGAAACTCCAAATTTTATATTTTATTTTCAAAAACACTCTCTGAAGAACTGAAACTGTATACCTATACCTACATATTTAAATATTAAATAAATTAAATAAAATTAAATATAAGATTACATCACATACATTGATCTGACTCCGAGGTAAGTAGCTTAAGCACTTGTGTTACGGATATCAGAAACAACAGTAGTATTATTTTATTTATTACAAATATATACTTAAATAATGGATATTAACACCCAGACACAGAACAAACGCAAGTATTCATCATATGAATATTTGTCCTGGGTGGGGATCGAACCCACAACTCTTGGCGCATGGGGCAGGGTCACTACTTAATGCGCCATCGAGCTTGTCAAATGCACAAACGTGAATGTAAATACTCATCATTCTTAAAAAAACCACGATAAAAAAGAAGCATCATAACCGATACCAGAGGTCATCGCACCCGGTGCGCAGAAGTGGTGACGTAAGGTGAAAATGCGAGGAAGTGTTTACGCAAACGGGCCTTGAACCTGCGCAAGCGCTGCAGGAACCGCTGACATACGCAATTATCGCATAGGAAATTATGAAACGCCGGAAACTTTCCTGCCTGCGTTGGGCGGGGATGTATCGTAATAATAGGGTGGATGTGATAGGGTGATTGAACTTTGTTAGAACGGTGGTTGTAGGTTTGGCTATAGTTGTAAATTAGGATCCCAAGATATAGATTCATATATCCATATAAACCCGTAGATTTCTAGTGTATCAAGCTAAGGGCTTTTGTTGAGGAATCCAACTAACTACTTTTAGTTTTAAAAAAATATTCTCGGTGTATCTATGGCGATTGATTTTTATAGCGCGAAGGTGGCATATGACATATTATTATAGTTAATTAGTTACTGTAGCCTAGGTCTAGGTCTAGGTTCTTGCAATAAAATGGCACATTTTTTAAAGTTATGACATGAGTGAAATGGGAGTGGATAGTGATGACGGCTGACCGGGACGTATGGAAGAAGTAAAAACATGCTGCGCCGACCCCAGATGAACTGGGAGAAGGGCAAGAGGATGATGATGATTTTTGATCGTTATAAGGTTTTTTGGTCTGGATTACTCTGGATCATGGTCTAAGCGGGACCCGTCGAAGCACGGGGCATAACGCTAGGAAGATGATGATTTATTTATTTATTTATTAGGACAGCCAGAGAAAATTACATTAAATCTTACTTAGAAATAGTTTGTACAGTGGTGACACATCGCCATGACACAATATGTAAAATTCTATTGAAGGCGGCCATATCTTGCTTTAACAGTACCGACGGATATAAATAAGAATAAATAAAACTAAAATTCTTGGTATAATATAACATTTAAAAGAAAAAAAAATAACAATAAAATATAAAACAAAATTAAAACACTTTTAGGCACTGTTAGGAGTGACTAGAAGATCATCTAGATTCTAGATGAAGACTGTTCTTCCCTTAATAATTGATGATAAGATTCACTGTACAGCTCTAAGCAAGAAGACAGTTAAAGCGGGGCCAGCACCTTAGGTCTCACATTGTCGGTCAGTGGTCACTCACACTGGAGTGGTCCATCAGGGATCTGTATTTCAAAAAAGTGAAAAACTCCACTTTATAAGGGATAACTTCTGCCCGCGGCTTTGCTCGCGTGGTACATCAATAAAACATACATAGCCTATATCCTATTGGGGTGTATAAGCTACATTATTCTAAAGTTTCATTAAAATTCATTCAGTAGTTTTTGCGTGAAAGAGTAACTAACATCCAAACAAACTTTCGCATTTATAATATTAGTAGGATAACGTATTGGTGGAGATGGAGGCTTATTGGAGAACCAAGTTATCTCTTATTATTATTTCCCCGCTAGGGAAGTGGCGTGAAGTTTAGTTAGTTAGTTAGTTAAGTTATCTCAAACATACTTACTTACTTACTTATAATGTTTCTAATGATTTTAAAGCAAAGTTCCTCAAAGTAGACGAAACTATACGAGTTTTTAGGAATTACAAGTAACCAAATTTCTAAATACACGGACTTTGAGTCTAGGGTGTTTTTAAATTAATGAGATATTCCTTCAAGACAATGAAATAACTTTATTTTGTTTTGTTTTATTTATTTATTTAGGTACAGTTGCCATAAGCGTCGATACGGTTGACAAAAATAGTCATCTCCTGTAAAGAATTATGTATTCACTATAAATCTCGGTATTAAACCAAAACAGTCATATTGGAACCACTTCGAATACGCTTACCACCCTTTGACGTTAACAAGTCATACAAAAGTAAAAAATAATTAGTCACTTATACAATCATACGCGGATGTCAGATAGCTGGGTTTTTCTTCTCATTATATCCATTCAAACAGTATATCGAGTTATATAAGTTTCATTTGCGGTTGGCCACGTAAATTATGTGTCACGACGACCGTTTATTGTCTATGCCTGGTCGAGTGACGGTGGAGACTTAAGGTCAGGGCGGGTGTGGCCCAATTAGTAAGACTTGGAAAACCTCAGCATCTTTTTATGGGCGATATGTCACACTGTGAGGTCCGCTTAGACCATGATTATTAGGGAACTTCCATATTAATGATAACCTTTTTGCAACACAAACTGATTGGTGTAAAAAGAAATGAATGGAATAAATTCAAAATTCAAATTAAACGATAGATTCGCCCACGAAGCCATATAGGCTTTGGATCTATAAACTAAGTTACTATTATGTATGGATCAATAATATTGATTTATTATAATAAATAGTTAGTTAGTTAGTTAGTTCAGCTCAACAGTCCAAAAGGTCACCCTCAAGAATGAGGCTAGATTTAGGAAGTCTGTTATTACGTTAAAGTGAACCCAGATTTATCAGATCATGCTTCCACATTAATTTATTTCAATAAATAAAGTATACATAGCAGTGAAATCTCAAGGATACGGCCTTTATCCTAGGGGTGCGGGATCAAACCCATACACGTACATTTGAATTTTCAAATCTATGTATGTGATTATACTGCTATGGCTGGTTTTGACATGTGCAACTGGTGCCAATGTCTTTTGGTTTAGATCGATGATGTAATTCAGCGAGTGTGCGCCTCATATATAACAGTTGCTGGTTCAAAAATCTGATCACGAACTTTAAATTACACGTAGCTTTGCAGCAAGAGTGGACAAGTAAGGAAATCAGTACATTTAAATCACGAACTAGTAAAAAAAGAAACATTCAGTCGAATTGAGAACCTCCTCCTTTTTTTTGAATTCGGTTAAAAAAAGAAGGACCACACGCTGTCATACTATAGCGTGAAGCCACGTTTATGCATGTGTGAGTGAGTTACTTATGGATACCAGATATCAAATATATCTGTCATTCGGAGCATTTATTATGTGTGATGTAAGTTGTGTGTCAAGGTGGAGCACCTGAGGAGCTTCAATGTTTAGTTAGTGGCGTGGAGTCCTTCTTTTTTTACTAGTCCGTGATTTAAATGTAATAATTTGACAGGCGCATTTGAAGAAAGGCGTTTGACTTGGTGTCAAACGCTAGAAGCGGGGGCGCCATCACTGACATAAACACTTGTTGATGAAACAAGTGTTCGTCTCGGCTCTAGGTGTTTGTGGTGCCTTCGTTGATTCTAAAATCCATAGCAAAGACGCTTAAGGTACTTTTAAATATCTGATATTTATTGATTTAACTATAGTATGTCTAATGAAACTTTATACTTTTACTGCCATTGTCTAAGGGCTACATCGTATTAACGACAATCAATTCATTGCTATTACCAAATTTTCAAAATCTCTAAAGATAAATCAACGCTAGGAACATGAATCACGAAATCAAACCTAATGGATTGCAAAATCTATCCTCTAAAGAAACTTGACTAACTAACTAAACTTCACGCCACTTCCCTAGCGGGGTAGGCAGAGAGAACCGAACGCCATATGGCACGATCCTTACACACCTCACTCGCCTCAACATTCATAATCCTTTTCATATAAGCTCTACGGTTTTTATGACTCCTAACATCACCTTCTTTTAATACACGACCAATCTGATCGTGGTAGGTGAGCCTGGGCCTTCCGCGGCTCCACTTTCGCATTGTATATCGTATTCCTAACTACTAATTTAAGTAACCAACAGTGAACACCCATTTCTAGGTCGACAAATCTAAGCCAACACGCCTACGCGTAACGGTGCGCGGGCGCAGTGACGTCACCATCCGCGTTGCGCAACAGGAAGGGGGTCCGGAGAAAGTGGGGTCGATGCACCCTGCGAATGTCAATGCGAGCGTACGGGAATTGGGTTACGCAACGAGAGTGAATGGGTAGTTCTAGTGGGGATGCGCAGACAGACAGATGCGTTAAACGCATCGGTGCGGCAAAGCGGTAGCTTGGTGGGTAGCCGTCATATGTGTGAAGTGTGCTGGTTTATACCCGGATGGTCCTATTGTATTTTTAAGAATGTACATTACTAATACGGCGCGGGCTGGGACTGCAGTGCTGAATCCAGCGACATTGGTTGGTTCAATGGCGCTTGATTTCAATCATTAATCCGGCCTGATAGTAAGAGATAGCTTGGACCTATGCAAGGTTATTGTTATGAGGAACGTTATTGTTAGTATATGCGAATCCTTTTACCTACTTAACTCATTATTCTTAGGAAATAATAGCAAAAAATATATTTTACATACATACATAACATCACGCCCATAATCCTCGAAGGGGTAGACAGAGTCGAAGGGGCAGCAAGCTCCTTCAGCCACATTCAGCCAAAAATAAAGCCTTTTAGTTAGATGGAAAATTGTGAAAAAGCAGTGACAAGCGGCGAACCTGTCGCCTACACAATCACACACCCAAAACCCGATATACCTACCATTAGTCGCCTTTTACGACATGCTAGGCAAGAACCACAGTTGGCATATCTTTTTAAGTCCCATACCAACATGGGACAGTGGGTAATATATTTTTTTCAATTAAAATAACCAATCAGCTGATCCTGAACTTTTGTTTGGAAAGTAAAAAAATTCTTGCTCACTTTATTTAATCCTTTAAATTACTTCCTTAACATAATGAGTCTGTAAGTAAGTAAGTAAGTAAGTGGTTTCGCATAAAATAACCTTGTAGACCGTTACAGCACCAGAGATACCAGTCGCAAGTCAACATTAAGTAATTATTTTGGTGAGTGACTTTCCTGTAGCTGCGTTTTAGATTTTTAACCTATTTCTTAACAAACGAAACGTTTTTTACGCAGTTATTTAGCTATTAATTACGTGGGCTGCGGTTTAGAGCGAATGATTTATCGTTCTAAGTAATAGCTTGAATAGTCATTTTGACGATATAGGTACCTACTTACCTAAATAACAAAAGGCGTATTTCTTAAAGACCAAAAGTTCTCGAAAAATCTTATGAGTTATGCCTAAGACTATCCTTAATCGTATTTATACTGCTTGGAAGTAAGGAGACTATTGCTCATTTATTCCATCACTACTAGCGCCCCGCGGTTTTATCTGCGTAGCTCCCGTTCCCAAGAAAATATGGGGATAAAATATAGCCTATGTTGCTTGCTAATAATGTAGCTTTCCATTGGTAAAATAATTTTTCATATCGGTTCAGTAGTTACGGAACCTATTTAATACAAACAAACAATAAAATATTTTTTCTTTATAATATTAGTGCTGATGAGAAATGCTGTTTATATTGGTAGCAAAAACCACCTAAAGATCAAGCGGTCCCGGGTTCAAATCATGCTTCGAGTCAAAAATGGTGGCTGGGTGTTCCTCACTAAATTACTCAGCCAGGCCGAAGCCAACAAGTTGGCGGTTTTGCGCGCCCATGCTTCAGAAAAAACTTCAAGCCGTCGGTCCTGCGACTGACCTCTCTCCAGATTGCCTCTCACCTATATATGTGACGAAAGTGAAGAAACATAGGATGCACCTGGATATGCGCAGACACTTGTGCACTGTTATATGTCCTGCATAGATGGCTTATCCTCGTTTGAGATAACTGAAATCGGTTAGGAAAATATTATTACTATTATATCTCCACTCATAACTAGGTATGGCCCGGGGCGAACCGCTCCTCCGCCCGCGGTTAGTCCGCCACTGCATCCAGCATTGTCTCTTGCCTACCACATTCCTTACCATTTCTCTTACCATGAATCGTTTGCCCCACAAACTGGCCGAAACCTTTCTTCGTCCTTGATAAGTTGGCGATAAGGCGAGAAAGCGGTGTCAATCACCTTGGTACGAGCGGCGCGTACGCATCGCGAATAGGATTATGCAACTCGGATAAATGGAAATAGAAGGTTTAATGAGACTCCAGAGAATGGATAAAAGCGTTAGTTTCTACATGGTTGTGTTGTAAATAAGGATACTTTTAAATACGTACTAATAGTATGACGGCAACTTTGTCTGTCTGTTACGTTTACACGTATTACTTACATACTGAATCTTTTTATTTACATCACTCAAATTTACATTGAAAATGTGAAATATTAAAAAAATGTATTAAAAAGAAATAACTATATACATATTTACGAAAAAGGGTAGTTGTCCGCCTCGCCGATCAAGGTACCCAGAATACTGGCAGCGTTGCTCCTTTGAATTGCCAGGCTGAGGCGTTGGCCGAGGAAGCTTCCAGCATTCAAGTCGCCAGAAACTTGAATAAGCCGGGCGGACAGCTCCTGGAAAAGTTTGCGGGCCTCTGGACCCCACGGTCCAAGAGTTTCCACGCCAAATGGAACGAACCGGTAGCAGCTGCCAAGAGCAGAATACTTGGAGAGCTTTCGAGCTTCTGCTGATGCTGCTGCTGCCCCCGCGCACTCAGAAGTGGTGTGGATATGGGAGGGTGCCAAAGTATCAACGCAGGTCGCATCCCAGACCAAAGCTTTGCCTTTACTCCACGGGATGAGCGTCATCCCGTCGGGCCTTTTTCCGTCATTGCGGTATAGGCCCTGGGGTTCCAGGACAGCTGGTGTCCTGGTTGAAGTAAAGGCTCGGCGCAAGATGTCATTTAAACTGGCGTGACGAGGGATGCGCCCTGCGCTTTGGGCACAAGATAGGCCGTGGTGACCAAGAGGCCCAACAAACTCACCGCAGCGACAGACATGTGCATGGCAGATCCTTAGGCCAAGGCGGAGGGAGACCGAGATGGATAGAGTAACACTGTCCAAAAGGGTTCCTACGTTAGCCGAAGGTAAAGCATGCAGCCAGAAACCGGACTCTCTTTCTGCGATCGCGAGGAGACGAGCCCGCTCCGAATCGCCAGCTGACGAACCTAACAGGCTGTCGAATGCGATTTTACAGAGGGGTTCGTCCCAATGCCTCTGTAAGTGCTGAAATGAGGGTGTTGTATTGGGGCAGGCGTTAGACCAAGCATTTCTTGCTTCCGAAAGGCACGAAATCTCCGCATCGCCAAGCGACGGGTTAATAATAGAATGAAAGAGATTTATCGTGCTGTAAGCGGAAGAGAGAAAAGCTGGCAGAGCAATGCTGGACGTTTTGCGAGTGCCTAGCCCCCCGAAACGGATAGGCAAGGACGCCTGCCTCCAAGAACGATCGTCCAACGGGCAATTTAGAATTTCGCATAATTTATCGCGTAAGAGGTTGTCCAAAGAATTCAGAAGGTTTTCAAATTTCCAAAGTTGTGAGCAACGCAAGAAATAGGTAAATTTGGGTACAAACGTGCAGAACCGAATGATCGTGAGAGCCATATGTGGGTTAATTTTGAGAAGACTACGGGAACACTGATCAAATTTAGACATTTTTCCGGAAATGAAGTTTGGAATGGATTCATCAAAAATTGGGGCTCCTAGAAGGTGGAGAGATTGTTTATTCAGGATAATGATTCCGGGGGCAATATGGGTGAACTGTGATGCAATTTCTTCTTTGTTGGTCATGTGGTCCGCTATAAATATTTCGCATTTTGAGAAATTTAGTTCAAGGCCTATTGTTTTAAATTCCTTAATGAGAGTTTTTAGGTCATTTAGGACTGAATAAACGTCTCCACCAATAGTGCCGTCATCTAGATACCATAGATTTAATTTAGAATTTAGAGCTGAAATTAAAGGATGGATCGCGAGACTGAACAAGGCCGGGCCGAGGGGGTCGCCTTGCTGACAGCCAACGGAAGAGGAAAGTAAGTGGGTTTTGTAGACTAATTTGGAAGGTTTACTGTAGCATTGCCAAATGTATTTAAAGAGAGGGCCGGTTTTATTTTTGACCTGAGTCAGCAGGGCGCCCCGGTCGACAGAATTGAAAGCATTTTTGACATCCACCTTCAGAAGAACCTCGCCGCCATTGTTCAGAAGGTAAGTGCGAACAGAATGCACGGCTGCCTCGCAGCCTCCTCGAGTTCCAAAGCCGAGCTGGATGGGCTGAAAGTAGATGGGAATATCTGGGATTATGAGTCTGACACAAAGTTTTGAAGCCAGACGGCGGATAGTAGAGCCAATAGCAATAGGCCTAATTCCGCCGTCTTTTTTTTTTAGAGCGATCAAGTTGGCCCCATAGAGGATGTCAGTGATGGATTCGATGACGTTGCCGGAGAGCATTAGGTTTATTAATGAGGTGAGATGGGCGAGTAAGGTATTGCCGATGTTTCCAGAATCCTCTGCGATTAGGTCCTTGAGGTGCTGGGGTGTAAGTCCGTCAAGGCCACCGGCAGAACCATTTTTGAATGAAAGGAGAGCGGCGCGGACGTCATTAGGTGACACATGAGGTGAATGATCGGTTGGAAGCGGAGGATCTGGAAGGCGGAGGGTCGAAGCTGGAGGTGGATGTTTATCCCGGAGCGCAGAGAGGGTTTCCGGACAATCCTGGGCGACAACGTCATTGGAGAAAAGCAAACGCGCGGCTCCCTTTAAATCGCCATCACTAATTTTATTTTCTATAAGTCTGTAGTTTTGGGGTTTGTTTCTAAATGAATGGGGTTGGTAAATATCTGTTACGTTTAAAGGGCAGGGATTAGAACAGTTGAGTTTAATTTTTTGGGTAAGGGAGCCGGCGTTGCGCTCTCTGGGGTCGACATAGAGCTTTGAATAAGCAAAAGTAAGTAGATCTTCCCAGCCTTCGGTATTGTTTAAGGAAGTGACTTTTTGAATGCATTCGCTGAGCGCTTGAGCGACTGAGAAGCGTGCCCCTCTAGGTATTCTTTTTATAAGCGGACGATTGTGTTTAAGGAAGGTAAGTTTTTGCCAGAGGGGATTAGAATTGGGTGCAGAAGTGGTGTTTAGGGAAGTTACGGAGGCCGGGGTATTAGGTGGTCTATGGATGCGGTTAGTGTGGATTTTAAGACCCCTTTGGCCTTTAAAAAAACGAGGCTGGGAACATAACTCACATTGTATTAAAATGGATTCGTTGTCGCCCTGGTTTCTGTCTGCGGCCAATGTCTGCAACTGCGACATTCAGCAAAAACTTAAATATTTTAATACTTACGTGCTATTTAGAAATAATAAAAACATTCATAAAAAAACATAACTATTTACACTAAAACTAAATTGACAGGCAGCTGACGGTTGCTATGCAGCACAAAAGACAATGTCTGTGAGCCCGTTGACGATTGGCTCTTAGTAGATCGCACTTTTAAGGGAAGCAGTGGATCGGCGTAAGACGGGCTAGTCGTCGGAGCTCCATGGCAACTTGAGTTGACGGGTTTGGTGTCACAGCTGTCACTTCAGGAATGGCAGTAGAAAAATCAATAATTTGGGCCGGACTTGCACGGTGACGGCAACCTACACTTACACAGGCCCCTCTCGAGGCCCGGGTCGCCTGGGTCACCAAAAAGAGGGGTCTTTCGCGAAAAATGAAGATTGAACTGGAATTATATTAGATGGACGTCATTTAGCGTGACGTGACGTGACATTATTTTCACGATTTCATACTTAAAAACATACATAACTAAGTTCACTCCCGCAATCTCCAAAAAGATAAGCAGAATCAAAGAAGTACCTACAGACATCTATCAGAATATACTAGTTAAGTTGCGACTGGCCCGTTAGTCGAGTGGTCAGAGACCCTGACCACAAAAACCAAGAGCAAATATTTCGTGTGACTACCATGAATATTTGTACTAGAGTCATGGATGTTTATAAACGTATTTAAGTATGTCTATCCGTTCACCTAAAATCAATAGCACAAGCTTATAGGCTTAGTTTATTTTATTACTAGGGAATTAGTGTGTCAGACTGAAGAATTTACTATTTATTAATCCTGAAAGTAGATACCTGTATTCATTTGTTGATCATCATTGCTTACCTCGTATAACTTCAGAAGACATAGTGAGAAATTCTATTAAGTTTCTGATATATTGTTGTAATATATGTTTATTAAAATTATATCATATTTAAACCAATCATTACAATGACTTCAGCACGTTTTTCGCTTACTATCAAGGTGAAATCATGACGCCGCATGGGCACAACAAATTGTCGGTCAGAACACTGCCAAATTAGGTGATGAATGTAGATGTCAGCCTTTCTTCGTCCTTGATACTGAGTGATATGACGGGAAAGTGAGGTCACTGACATCGGCAATGCGTGCGCGCAGCGATATGGATTACGCAACGTTTGCGTGTAGATAGTAGATACCCTTGCCGTTAACTGGGTATGACAATATAAATAAGCTAGCGGCGTCTGCGACTTCTTAGGACTTAACCTTCAACGCCCATTTCAGCTGTGCCAGCGGTGTCACCCGCGTTTATGGTTAATATTAAAAAGACTATTTCCGTCATACATGATTTCTATGTAACTTTAACCATTAAGGCTGCACACGCGACGGAAGCTTAAAAAATGGAGTAACTTCTCCCGTTTTCCCAACATTTCCCTTCACTACTCTGCTCCTATTGATTGTAGCGTGATGAAAAGTATACTATAACCTGCCCAGGAGTATGAAGAATAATTGTACCAAGTTTCGTTAAAATCCGTCAAGTAGTTTTTGTTTCTATAAGGAACATACAGACAGACAGACAAAATTTTTACTGATTGCATTTTTGGCATCAGTATCGATCACTAATCACCCCCTGACAGTTATTTTGAAAATATATTTCATGTACAGAATCGACCTCTCTACAGATTTATTATAAGTATAGATATGAAATGGTTTGTTAACGAATCAACATTTTTGATTTTTATTTTGATTTTGACACTCGTCTTGTATAATATGCGTGAATAACAACACAACACAGCAACAGTATAATTGTAAGTCAAAATCAGAAAGATGTTAACGGATAAACAAACCTAAACACGTTTTTATAACCATCCGTGCGACTCGAAAACAGACGTCTCGTCCTCGCACAGACATTTGCCCCCAGCAAAATCGAACCGGCGACTTGTGGTTTTGGTCAGGATCTTTAACCATTACACTTAGCCACCCGAAGACTCAACAATAACGCTCATTCGTGTGTTTATTACGTATTTATTTAATTGCACAAAGGGTAAAGCCACGGGACATTGCTTTTGATACGATCATTAAAGTATACGTCGTATATATGACGCAGGCAATTTGTATGATTCGGCATTTTACAAACGGCGTCGTCCGTTTAAAAACGCTTGCTGTTTTGAAATATGCCGAAGGCAAATTGGCGACTCATTCAATCAGTTGTTATAATTTTGACATTGGTTGTTCTTCGGTTCTGGCCGTAGGGTGGCAGTTGTACCTAACACTCCTCCTCGCTTCGCTCGTCGTCGTACCTAATTTTTTAACTACTACCTAACCTGACCTAAACTAAATACTTGCGGCATACTATATAATGACCGCAAAATAATTTTTTCCTTCGGCATACTTCAAAACAGCGAGCGTTGTTAAATGGACGACGCCGTTTGTAAAATGCCGAATCAAACAAATTGCCTGCGATATATACAATCATATTATCACGGTCACGATCTCCGAAGGGGTAAATATATTAAAAAGCAACTTTTACGACTTTTAGCCAAAACTAATTTACTTGAGTTAGATAGAAATGTGTTTAAAGTAGCAACAAGCGGCTAGCTCTTCGCCTTGATAATCACAAACCTAATAGACAATTAATCGCGATGATAGCTCAATGGTAAGGACACGCGGCTCATAACCGAGCGGGTTCAAACCCGAGCACGTACCTATGGATTTTTCAAATCTATGTACGTACCACCACTAGCTCGGCGGTAAGGGAAAACATCTTGATGAAACCTGCAAATTCAGTCGCTCCAATGTAATTACTAGACTCGCTAAGTCCTGGATCATGATCTAAGCGGATCCCGTCTAAAGATGGACATAACGCTAGGAAGATGATGAATTAATCGCCTCCGACAAGCCAGACAAGAAACAAGGTTAGTAACTACATTTCAAGTCTCAGACAAACTAAAATGAAGCGTTACATGAAAGATACCGCAGACCAAGCATTGTTATTTATGGTGTATCCAGCCCGCAGTCACTTTTTGTACACCTGTTATTAAGCTACGTATTTATAATAAACTTTTGTTGAGCAACTGTTGTTCAACATTGTTGTTCAAACAGCTACAAAGTTGCGGGAAACTTTGCTTGAATTCATATTTCCCAGTAGTGATCGACTCTGCAACACGCAGTGTTGACAGCAAGTCAGCAACAAGTTGCTTCAACTTTGTTGCTCAACAAAAGTTTACAATCAATACGTAGCTTGACTCAAGCCTACTTGCCCCTCTCAGTCTGCGCGCATGCGCGAGGGGCGAGGCGTGGGGCCGGTCAGTCGACTCGCGTCATTCACAGACGTAATACGTATTATCTTATCTCGCCGATCGAAAGAAATTGTGCTCATGTTACCATGACTTTCCAATGGTCCAACGAAGAAGTATTTAAAGTATTAGACATGTTCGAAAAGAAAGAATTCTTATGGAACACTTCGTTAGAAGACTACAGAGATCGTATTAAGAAACATGAAGCCTGGTGCGAAATAGCGAATGCCTTTAAAGTGGATAGGATAATTGTTGAGAAAAAAATGAAATCCCTCATTGGTCAATTTCAAAGAGAATTGAAGAAGGACAAATCTGGATCTGGATGCGATGAGATATCCAACTGGTTTGCGTTTAAGAGAATGATGTTTTTGAGGAATCGGAGTAATCGTGATACGAGTACAAAGGTATGTGATTTGTATTGATTTTTTCATATAAAATTCGCTTTGTATTCTGCTGATTACACTTTCATATTGCTGGTTAGCTTAACGTAAGAAAATAATTATGAAATAGCTGTTTTATGGCGCGCTTACACGGGCAATTTTTTAATTATTTCTCGGCAATATTAATGCATTAGTAAAATTTTCACATAGTATAGCTTTTCGTTGCTATTTTCTATCTCTTTCGTGCTTATAACCGTCTTGCTTTCGCGTGTGTGGATTGAATTGCCAGTACCAATGTGTTGTTGCCCCATATCAAGACATATGTTGTCTGATGTGACGCAATAATGTTGCTCCAACATTCATAAATATATAAATAAATAATTACTCAGACTAACGCACCAATTCTCTACATCCAAACTGAGCGTGTACCTTATGGATTACGTATGCCAGTGCTATGAATAAATACAAGCACAAATGCTTACTTTAGGACTAGAGAATTGAAGTGTAAGCCTGTCAAAACTCAAAGTTAACTTTTGATATACATAATTATATCTAATAATAAATATTTATTATGTTTGCTTAATATCAAACCGAATTCGTTCGCATTTCTCTAAAACCATCGTCAACTAAACACTATTTCTTTGTATTACAGGAAAAAAGTGATAATAGTGAAAATAAGAAAGAAACTCCAACAGTAAAACATTTAGCCCTTCCGAAAAACTACACAAATAGAAAAAGACCTGGTGCACACGAAGAGAACATGACGGAAGAAGCTTTGAGCATTTTAATACAAATACACAGATCACGTCAGTCAAGAGACGAGTTTGATGTATTTGGGGAACACGTTGCTATTAAACTGAGACAATTAAACAATCCTCGAGCTAAGAACACAGCTCAATATTATATTAATAAGATTTTATATAGAGCCGCTATGGGAGAATACGATTGGCCTACATTTAATAGTCCTAGCCATCATGCAACGTCCAGAATAGTTGGATACAGTCAATCAGCGACTTCTGAACCATATACCATTTCACATGGATCTCCCCTTTCAGAGTCAAGCGACACACCTGGCCCATCAGTACTGCAGTCAAACGCAGACGATGACACACAGTCCTTCGAAGATATACTAAACGACATTCGGAAAGGAGGATAGCTTAGGAATAAAATTTATTTATGTAACGACTTGATCTTTTGTTTAAAGAAATATAAGAAATTATTATATCAACTTATCTGTATTTTTCTTTTAAAGCTTAAATAATAAATACATTTTCCAGACTTACACCAATTCCTTCGTTCCAAACTAAGCGTAAGCTTGTGCTATGGATACTAGGCGAACGGAGAGAAATACTTAAATAAATACGTTTAAAAACATCCATGACTGGAGTAAAAACGTCCATGTTCATCACACGAAACATTTGCCCCTAGCGGATATGAAGCCGCGACCTTTGGTTTGATGACCAGGGTCTCTGACCACTCGACGAACGGGCCTGTCCTGTTTGATTTCTGGAATTATTAACGAATTAATTAAAAATTAGGGTAGTGGTGATATTTGGCAAGAGAATCACATAGTTTATAACCACGAAAAGACCCCTGTATACTATACACTACCACTATAGTGTTTATTGTAAATAAACACTTTAGTTGTTATGATAAATAAGCGGAGCGGTGGTAGCTCAATGGTAAGGACACGCGCCTTTTAACCGAGAAGTGCGGGTTCAAACCCGGGCACGTACCTCAACGGATTTTTCAAGTCTATGTACGTATTTATACTACTAGCTCGACGGTGAAGGAAAATCGTGATGAAACCTGCAAATTCAAACAACTTTGGATTTGTAACCATGATCCAAAAATTGTCTGGTTCCCCTATATTTGGGTTACGAAGGTCAGATCGGCAGTCGCTTCAATGTAATTACCAGACTCGCTAAATCCTGGATCATGGTCTAAGCGGACCCCGTCTAAGCACGGGACATGACGCTAGGAAGATGATGAGTTGTTATGATAAATATTTATTTTATAAATTATATATAATTTATATGTACTTGATAAAACCTCAGCTATATTGGTAAAAGTCGCACGTAGATTTTTAAGTACGTACCCAGATTTGAACCAACACCATACCCTAGGCATATAGTGTACATTTATGACCAAGAAAATGTAAGCCAGAGAGAATACAAGACGGCAGTCACTTTGGTTAAAAAAGGACCAAACAATGATAAAACATATTTATTACTAGCAACGACCCGCAGTTTCACTCGCGCAGTTCCCGTTCCCGTGGGAATACGGGGATTAAATATAGCCTATGTTACTTGCTGATAAAGTAGCTTTCTATTGGTGAAAGAATTATTAAAATCAGTCCAGTAGGTTTGGAGCCTATTAAATACAAACAATCAAATCTTTCTTCTTTATAATATTAGTATAGAAGTAGGTATAAATAAATTCGAAAATAGAGTTACTCATTCTACTAGTAAATACATGTACTTATCCTAAAGTGTGCAATAAGCGCTCTTAAATTGCTATGCCCTTACAGGGCGTCACATGTACACCTAGTATGTAATGTACTCACTGACCATCTTTTGTACTTTATGCAATGTGACATGCAATAAACATTTGAATTTGAATTTGAATTTGAAATAAGTCTGTTTCGTCTTCCCGCCGATTGCGATAAAATATGGCACTTCTAAAGTTAAACCTTGAAAAGGATATAGGATATAGCACAAAATATATTTATCGGCCCTCCTGAAAAGTTCACCGATTCGAGTTACGCGGTGTTAAAACAACCGACGATATTTAGGTCAAAACAAAATTCAGCGGTCAAGTGCGATAAGGGGTGAAAGTGGGGTCGTCGCCCGCGCGAATGTCAATGCGACGCCGCGCAGGAAGCGTTGCGCAATAGTGGAAGCGCCGCTGCCGGCGCCCGCGCACGCCGCCATGTTTGGTGCGCACGCGCCGGTAGACCCCACTCGCGTGTTTACAGCCCAGAAGTATTGATGACATGGGGTGCTGATTAGGGATTGCAGCGGCATTTTGCTGGATCAAGCAGAGCTAAGGTTGTGCTAGACCCAGCTGGATTCCTTGACCCAATTCCTATCTCTAGTAGGGATTAAGTTCAGGAGATGTCTTGTGGGGTTCTGCGGCCAATATACAAACTATTTTTGTATTGCAGAAAAGGGCAGTCAGAGCGATATACGGCCTCAGACCACGTGACTCTCTTAGAGAAAAGTTTAAAGAATTAAAAATTCTAACCATAGCATCACAATTCATTTTGGATTGTATTATGTATATATTCAAAAATATTGAATCATTTCCTAAAAAGTCAAATACTCATAGTTTTAATATGAGAAATAAACACAAACTTGCTGTTCCAAATCATAGACTCAAAAAAAGTGGTAATTCATTTATTGGTCTAAGTATTAAAATGTTCAATAAACTACCACAAAGTATTATAACATTACCCTTACATAGATTCAAATTATGCATTAAATCATTTTTAATGAGTAAGGGCTATTACAAGATCGAAGAATTCCTCAATGACAAAGATTTATGGTTAACTTCATAATGAATTGTTCATCTGCAGTGATATCTAGTCTTAAGTGTAGATTAATTAAGTTTACAAAATTGTATAATTGGCATTTAAAAGAGTAACTATCGAGTTTCTTGCCGGTTTCTTCTCGATAGATTCTACCTTCCGAACCGGTGGTAGTATTATTTGTTCTTTTTTTTTGTATATTGACTATTTATAAGTGCTTTCTTGAAGCCTATATAAATAAAGATATTTTGAATTTGAATTTGAAATTTGATTGAAATCCAGCACAGCTAACATTTTTTGGGCCAGACTGAATTACTAGATCCAGCATTGCAAAGTGCTGACAGCAGGGGCTAAAACAAAATAATACCATGAGTGGAATTAAGCAAAGTCTAACTATGTAGGGCCGTCTTAAACCTATTGGCGTTACTGGTCACATTAGGAAAGTACATAATAGATTTGTCCCATGTTGGTCTGGGACTTGGCCCATGTTAATCTGGGACAAAACTGGGGCTGGGTTAGATGGAAAATTGTGAAAAAATTAAGAAGTAGAAGACTTTGTCGCTTATTCATTATACAATGATGGCCAACTAGATGTGGATTTTATTTTTAGAAGTTATGACAAATCACAGAAAGACAGGAAAATAAATTTTAGGCATAGTTTTGACAAATAATAATGTGATTTAGGTATAGGTATTTTGCAAATTATTTACATGGCGCAATTTACGCACATCAAATAGGTAATGATTTGTTTCCTGTAACAAACTGAGTTTTAAAGGGGAAAATAAAGCCATTCCACTGTTAAATAATAACATATACCTAACACAATCAAAAGCAATCTGTTTAGATTTGATTGAATTAGTTGAGTCAGATTATTCTGGAGAAAATCTAATGCGCGGAGTAAAAATCATCATACTATTTGACATAAGAACATCATACATACATCACGCCCATAATCCCCGAGTAGGCAGAGTCAAAGAGGCAGCAAGCAACCACATTCAGCAATAAATAAAACTGAGCTGGCTATGATGGAAAATTGTGCAAAAGTAGTGATAAGTGGCTAGTTCGTCGCCTACACAATCACATACCCAAAATCCGATATATCATTAGTCGCATTTTACGACATACTAGGCAAGAAACACATTTTTTTTTTACACAAGAGGCACATTATTTTTAAGTCCCAGACCAACGTGGGACAAGATAAGAAAATCAGAGAATATTTTTTTCTGCATAATCAAATACAAGTACCTAAGTATTGCTTATACGTACGTAAGTTTTCATTAAATTAAACGAAATATATAGCATAAATTCTTGTACTGCTCTAAATGTATATACTAGACAACAGATAAATATATAAGTAACACACATAGTCCACATTCATCATACAAATATCTGCCCTTAGCCGGATTCGAACCCTTTTCCACAAAATCATCAAAAAACATTTTGTCAACTGTAAAAAAACTGTTACCGCTCAATAGAGCAATAACAGTTTTTTTACAGTTTCATTACATGGCAAAGGCAATCGCATCATACAGCCTCACCCACGGCCAGAATAACTTTTTTAATTGCCACACACGGCAGACGCGGTACCGTTATACAGCCTATGCGCTCTATGGCCGCTCTATGGCCTATTCAGGTCACTTTCGAGTTTCTCCCATATCGCGGTCACCGGGTTTTGACGTAAACGCCGCCATTCATACCATTGGACCCGAGTGGGAATTTTCCCGTGGTTTTTGATAAAGCGACGGCTAATTAATTGATAAGTATAAGTATGACTGTTGTTAAATTCATTGTTTTCGTTTCAAAAATTAAATGGGCAGGTTAAATTTCTGTGATTACATTGACATAAGTAAAGGAAAGGTATGTATTCATTTAAATACATACTTTTGTTTGTAATGAACTCAATTTTGCAATTATCACTATTGTTATAAATGCAAAGTCCGTCTGGTTTTACTTTTCACACCTAACCAAATAACCGACAAAAAGTAGGCCAAAAGTTTTGCACACAGGGCATTAAGTTTGATAGATCCATATTCATGCCTCCCGCGATCCATCAATTTACAAAATTTATCATATCTCATCTCCTTTATTAGAATTCACACCTTAGTGTAAACCTGCTTTTCGTAACCATCGGTCAGGGGGCTTAGTCGTGAATGAGTAACAGACAGATCGAAGAATGACTTTATCATATTTGTAACTTGTAATATTATTACAGGTTATATTACAATTACAAATATTAAAATTAAAAATGGTGGATTGCAATCCTGAATAACCTTATACAACAAATAACTTATGACTGTATTTATGCCCCATGTTGGTCTGGGTCTAAAAAAAAATGTGCCAACTGTGTTTCTTGCCTAGCATGTCGTAAAAGGCGACTAATGGTATATGGGGTTGTATGTGATTGTTTAGGCGACGAGCTAGTCAGCTGGACGATCCCGCCCGACGTCGTAGGCGAGGCCGCCGTGGCGATGGTGTCTAGCCCGGCGGCGCCCTGCAGGGGGGGCTCCGAATACTCCTGAGGTATCCCTGCCTGTCGTAGGAGGCGACTAAAAGGGCCTTTGGGGTCGTGGGGAATAGGGGAGGTGGTCCTCTAGCCCTCAATCGTCCCCGGAGAAGCCGACTGCAGGTGTTACACCCGGTCCGTCAGGATAGGGTACACAGCTGTCTATGTGATCGTGAAACACCACCCTAGGTGTTCTGGGGGAGAATACCACTCCCTCGAGATGGGCCGCCAGGCGGCAGCGCGCGCTGCGTAGACTTTACGAGATGAATCCCGACAGTGGGGATCCCGTTGGTTTTGCGTTAACGCCCGAAGAACGACAGCCTTGAGGTTTAGTCGGTAGGGTCTCCGGAGTTTGCTACCGGTTTCGAGCCCGACTCACCCTTATGGGTCCACCCAGGATTCTATTTGGATGGTGCGTAAATGCATTCCTCAAGTAAAAAAAAATAAATAAAAAGGCGACGAGCTAGCCACTTGTCACTACTTTTTTCACAATTTTCCATCTAACCCAGCTCAGTTGTATTTCCGGCTGAGTGTGGTTAAAGGGGCTTGTTGTCCCTTTGATTCTGCCTACCTTTGGCGATTACTAGCGTGATGCTATATATGTATTTCTATAATTAGTTCCGCTACTCGTCATAACAGCGCCACTAATATTGACATAAAAACCGCTTGTATGAAAAGGATCATGAATGTTGAAAAGGCGAGTGAGGTGTGTAAGGATCGTGCCTTATGGCGTTCGGATCTCTCTGATTACCCCGCTAGGGATGTGGCGTGAAGTTTAGTTAGTTAGTTAGTTAATATTGTAGGTACCTACAGTAATTCTCGATCCGAATAACCCCTCGATTCTAGAAATTAAACATGTTAAGCCTACTAACAACTTGATTCATTAATGTACAAAAGAGTATAATCTAACAAACAACTGCACTTATTTCTACCCCGACAGGTATTATGTTAATGCCAGTCTGTTCTCACGAAACTAATGGTTAACAACACATTCTAATACGAAAATGAACGTGTCTGTCGTTATGTATATCATTTTCCAATCGGCCGTAACACAAAGAGAGCTATGAAAGTGCGTGCTTGAGGAAAAGTGGTGAAAATTATGGAATACTTCCCGCGCGTGCCTTCTCACGATGCGGTGGAGGTGGCGAACACACTGACAGACAAGATATTTTGTGCTATACGAAGCTATTATTGGCTCTATGTACACACACAACAAGGTTAGCAACGCACTCGTGATCTTGCTATTATGATAAACGCAAAAAATTATATGGGTAGATGGATGTGTAGATGTTTGTTACTCTTTCACGCAAAAAGTACTGCATGGATTTTAATAAAACTTCACCATAGTATAGCCTAGACTAACATATAAACTATGTTCTTCTAGGGGTTCGCCGTCCTCTGGAGACTTTAAAAGGGGTACGTGGAGCCGTAAGTTTAAGAAACCCAGCCGTAGACTATTAGTTTAACTCCCGCTGCATGTAGAGATATCAGACTATATCAGACTACATTAATCTGACTCCGAGGTAAGTAGCTTAAGCACTTGTGTTACGGATATCAGAAATAACAGTGCTATTACAAATATATACTTAAATATTGAAATACACATACACAGAAGAAACACAAGTATTCATCATACGAATATTTGTCCTGGGTGGGGATCTAACGCACAACGCTTGGTGCATGGGGCAGGGTCACTACCGAATGCGCTATCGAGTTTGTTGAGATCTATTACATATTATTTACATAATATACATAAAACAAAGCCGCCACTTTTGTCTGTTCGCTTAGATCTTTTAAACTACGCAAGGGATGTTGATGTGATTTTCACCAATAGATATAACGATTCAAAATTAGTTTTTGCTTACAATGGTTATAAGAGCTTACTGCTCAATTGAGACTACTTTTCCCTTTGCGGTTACTGAATGAATAAACAAATAATAGCTCTAGAACATTCTCCCCGCATAGCTTATCTCCCACTGGAGCGAATCCCTTTAAACTCATCAGTATTCAACCGGCTGCCTCTTAATTTAATAATCACATTGGACAATGCTCGCCGACAGCGTGCTTATCAAAACATCATAAGTGCCACTATCGCTTGCACTCTCCGTGTAGCGATTACGCGTGATTTATGAACCTTTAACTCAGATTTACCGACGAAGCTGAGTATATCGTCCGTAACGCTGGTTTCCGAATTCGGTAAACAGAATGCATTTCTTTTTTCTAGTGTCATTTCGCAATGATTTGCTGCTAATTGGATTGCGGGGAAAGAGGACAATGTCAGATTAATTATGATGCGCAACTGAGCAAGATGGCGGCAGAGAATGAGTTCTTTTTTTTAACGTATGTCTATGATCGGGGCCACGGGGTAATTTTTATTCAGCCTTTGCCAGCGTATCCTATTTTATTTCTTTAGATTTTTTTATAGTTAACCAAATGGATTTTGGACTGAGTCTAAAAAATGTTATTTAAACAATGTTCTTAAAAAATAAAACTCTTCACATTCCTTTAAGTTAGGAAACTCTTCCTACCTTTAAACTAGGAATTTATGCTTGTCCTAATGTAACAAATATACATACTTAAATTCCTTTATAAACTGTGGAGTTTTACTAACTGCAGTACAAATGACCGAATCATCGGACTAACATTTGCCCCTATAGGAGGTCATGACCAGCCAGGGCTTCTCACTACTTGACGAGACGACCTGTTAAAAATGGGACTCATTTCGACATTCTCAAAATGGGACTAACCATATAGGGACAGTTTTGACATCGCCCTTTTCTGGCCAAAATTTACTTACTTCCACAGATGTCCATATAACATCTGACGTCTGCGCGTGCGCTATAACGCAGTGGCTTATGCCGTATGTGGGTCACACCGGAGAAAGTCCGGCGAAAGGTGGCCCAACCAGGTCAGAGTTACTCGCGTTACGTCTGTTGTGACACTTTCGTTAATTGACGCCCGCCATCTTGGTTTAACGGTTAGTTTTTAATTGGCCGGCGAAATGGTCAATTTGGATGTTTAGGATTAGTGTTGGATGTCGTTGGGTAATCGGCGTTAATGGATGAGATAATTAGTTTTAAGGATTTTGTGGATTTTTCACTTTTTAGCAGAATAGTGCTGTACTGTCGTTGTCCCGTATGAACAGAGCGAATATTATATAAATTGAGACTATTATATATATTTTACTAGAATATTAGTATAGAGAATATTATATATATTTTACTAAAATAGTAAAAAAGTTTGTGACTAAATTGACTAATCTTAAATCTTAAATATTTTTCCACAATTAACAGATTTTGTGCTAGGTTGGTATCAAAGTAAACAATTATTAGTTATGATTGATGTTGTCGGCTTATCTATTACTTCACTCCTGACAGGCATTGAAAAAATAATGATAAATAAACATGAAATTACAGTCTCCAAAAACAAGTCCTAATTAAGTCTTAAAATGACACAGCATCTTGCCATGTAAACATTCATCAGCATATTATTTCATAGCCAAAATATGGGTATTTGACATTGAAAGTCATGACTCGTCGCTATTTGAATGCATAATACATAATATGTAAATATAGTCGTAGGTAGGTATCAGTGTGTTAATCTGTCTTAATACATTTTAAACTACCGTAATCAAGTCAACGAGAGCACATAAATCATCATATTTTAATAAATGGCTCTGTAATTAAGCCAAATAGATGACAAATAGCCGAACCGGCTCAACAGATAATAATCTAATTAATCACCGGTGAAATTGTATTATTAGATATGTGCACTCCGCGCCAGTCGTGGGGAAATGCAATTTTCTTATGCAACGCACTCTAATGCGATGCAACGCTGTATAAGACGACGTTTCTAATATTACACACATGCATTTCAGCTTTCTTTGACATACTCTTGAGTAAAATGGTCGCCGGTAAAAAAACTGTGCTTTCTTTTTCGATGTCGCGTCGCGAGCAAGACAATACATGCAATACAAGGGTTAGAATGAGACGTCTCTATTATGCTATTTCGCGTAAGCCATTCGAAATTCAAACCGGTGCATACGTCAAAACGCGTGCCAAACGACTTTGACAACTACGCGCTTAGTACAAGATTTGAAAATGGAACGTAGTGCCGCGCTCGACGATTCGCGTGCAGTGAAATGTGGGACAATCGAAAGCCTTTCTCCGCTTGGCGGTTAGGTATTTTATTCCGTTAGTTTTTTTGTGGCCGCCATTACACCAGTGGCGGGTGGCATCATTTTTTCGCTTTGTCACGTTAGATCATTCTTGTTAGACGCTGTTCGAAAGCTGCGTTCTGCTTCTTGGAATCGGAGTCGCATAACTGTACAAGGCGAGGAGAAATGATGTAATTGTAATAGACGTTCTCCTTTTAGCTTGATTTTGCGTTGCGGTTACATTGTTTTTGGCATGGTGGTATGATACATGGTTATAGTTGTTAATTGACAAACGTTTATAGTAATGGAGTTATATTAATTTAAAATTACTATATTTGTCGCTGGTTCGGCATTGATAAATTAATGTATCATTGAAAACTTAAATATTTAATTATGGATCCGTTTTAAATTATGCAAGTAAATTAAATAGGTTTGGCATTTATGAAATTTGCATTCAATTATATTTTTCAGATGTTGATAGCGAATTTTATATTTTTTTAGAAACTTAAACTATAAATGGGATAATTTATATACTACAATGTGCATTTTAAGTTATAAGTTTATAAGTTTACAATAATGTTGATATGTATACTGTTGGTGTACCTTTCTAAATAAATAAATAAATTTTACAAAGGTATGTGCTTAAAATGTAAATGTTAATGTACTGTGATTATGACAGTGGCGGACTAAGCCTTTTTAGGCCTCGGGCGGCAAAGAGTTGTACGAGGTCCCAGTAGGGATACGAGCGGTGTTGTTGGACCGAAATTGGGGGTGGGGGTCCCACTGTTTGTTATATGATAATTGCAAAACCCAGAACCAGAGGCCCGGGGCGGACCGCCCCTTCCGCCCCTCGGTTAGTCCGCCACTGGATTATGAGCACACAAAAAAATGGTACAAGCTAGCTATGCGTATGGAATGTGAAATATTAGGATTAGGTGTGTGGTGATAGTGGTGACCATAACCATGACATGTCGTAGAAAGTGAACATCAAACAGGAAAACAAAGTCGTAAGGACGTTGAAATATGCAGGCGGTGTCGAGGTCAATGATCGTGATCGATCAGTGACTTTAAAATGTACCCGCATAGAAATAAAGTAGGCTTCGTTCAATAATAAGTGGATTGTGTTTTCTCTTATTTGTATTTATATTTTGTCGTAGAAATATTTTACTACTTTCTTTTGTAGACTTATTTATTTACGCATTAACTGTAAATAGTTGTGGAAAACAACTTACGAATGGAATAAATGTTTTATTAACGTAGATTCTCAATGGGGATAGTCGAAAGAACGATGCGATTTTCCCGGGTTAAACGGTAATCGTATAAAAAAAGTCTACAATAACAGAAATTATCCACTGGTTGAAATGTTACTTTTGAAATTCGTATAATTAATTTTAGTTAGAGACGCATCAAAATCTTTCACCCTTTTACCGATGAAAACATCAAATTCAGTCTAGCTTAGATAAGCATCTAAGCTAGACTGAATTTGATGTTTATCAATGTTTGATAAATTAAGTGATGGATGTGTCTTAAATCATTTATTACATTGATTATTATCCAACAAAAAATTAAAACCCTGTTACTATTTTATTCAGTTATTTTTTATGTACATTTCAAACAAATAATTCGAACCGTTGCGCAACATACATCAACATTACAAACGCCGACACAATTATGTCAAAGAGAAAATTTTCCAACCGGCGCGGGAAACTCGTCCCAGTGGCGCCCTCGCCGGCCGCTCGGAAACATAATTGCATAATTTGCATAGGCGGTGCAGCGCATGGCGGCCACTTTCTCCCGCTAACGGGACGCCGATCTGGGACATCCGCTGCCCCGCACTGTTGCCGATGATGTTATACTTTTTAATTTTTTCCTCTTTCACGCAATGGAATTGTCTGCGGTCTAAATAGGTTTTATTGCGGGTGATTTGGATAATGAGGTATTTTACTTAATCTATAAACAGTTACTTTAGAAAAAATAACATCTTGTTGTATACCTCTAGGTATACAGTATGATCTATAATACTTAAAGCAATTTTAATAAGATAATACAATGAATAATAACCAATTGCTATTAAAAAACAACGTACTTAAGGATGTTATTTGGTAACATTATTAACGATAATATGGTTACATAATGTAATATTTAAATCAGCCGTATTATTAGACTGCTATTTAGATTTTATCGATGACGCTCAATATTTATTAGAGTAACCTATGTTCACTATGATTGTAGCAGTTCTATGAAATAGAACCAAAAACTATGCATCATCGAATATTGATACACTATTATAATAGTCAACTCCAATCTCTTGGAACTCAAAACCCTAATCGTACATGCGCAAATTATTAGGTAGGTACCATTAAATCTCAATCTGTGCTCTCACACAATAACCAAATTTGAACTACTGACCCAAATGTCAGAAGTTCGCCATATCAATTTCATGCGCATCACTCTACAACTAATTTCAAGCGTAGTACCGTTACACGCGATTGGGTAACATCCTAACCTTGTTACGTAGGATTTGGCGCGCGTCGCCATGGCAACGGCAATATGGCCGCCGAGGCGCGTGCGCTGTCTTTCTCCACACCAAATCGACAATAAACAAGCTAATTCAGTGTTGCTAGCTTCGCAATTTTAACACGAAATTTAGTAGTTTTGTATCTAACAAGCGCATTTTTTTACTAAGTACATAGAATATACTTTAACTATTTGTCAAAGTGTAGTTAGAAGTATGATCTTTCTAACTCACTACATTTCGGTTATTCTATAATTTAGACATTTATAATTTTTTTATACATGTGTTTTAAACCAGTTCATATGGAAAGCATATCAATTTTGTGTTTAATCGACCAAACATTATTAAAAAGTAGATAGCTTTAATACACAAATACGTATCACCACGCTCGTAACCCCTGAAGGGGTGCAGAGTCAAAGGGGCAGCCAACCCCCTCATCGACAGATAGCTATAATAATATTTTATAACAACAGTCATCTGCATTGAATGTTGGAATCACTTATTTATCATAATTTCTTATGAAAGCCAAACAATTTAATATATTCCCCTGTTTCAAATATTAGATACTTACACTGAAATTTGAATGAATAAACACATTTCGGAGTCCAAAGCAACAATGTCGATTGGCAATGGTTGTGCTACCTTTGAGTGTTGCAAATGTCCTTAAGCTAAGGTGACAGGTTCATCAGACAGGCTATAGGAATACTCGTTTGCCGCATTGAACTGTTCAAACAAAATCTGGGCCGGTAGTGGTTTAAAAACAATTATTGGCACAATTTTAGTAACCGCTGGCGACACTGAACTAGTGAGAAGCGGCGCGTAGGAAATTCAGATCTTTCTCTTTGTGCTTTTGACGGAACTGTTACAAGTTCATTGCCAATGTTACTTCGCGGTTTGCGTCTGAGAAAATACCGTCGCTTGTTTTTAATATTATAAAGAGGAGATATTACTCTGATTCTTACAATAACTTTAAGAGTATTTAATGTAATTTAATAATGCTTTCGACATTTGTATGTATTTTGATTTTTAAAATTATATCAAATCAGCTTTTTAGACATTAGATATTCGTCAGAAGTGCTTCATTAGACTTTCATGGAAATTAGTGATAAGAGAAGCTCTTATGTCGACCTGACTTAAAAGTCAGGATATACTTTCACCATGATCCTAAAAGCTAATAAGTGACTTCTCCGTATAAATAAATAAATCCCTTATATAATGCAGAAAAATTAAACTAATTGGATCGTGATCTGATCACAGTTTACCATAGTTGTCTAAATGTCTAGGTTTATTTGGAAGAATAAATATATAATAAATATCAGACTACATCATATACATTGATCTGACTCCGAGATAAGCAGCTTAAGCACTTGTGTTACGGATATTACAATGTAACAGTGGTATGACAAATATATACTTAAATGTTGGATATTAACACCCAGACACAGAACAAACACAAGTATTCATAACACGAATGTTTGTCCTGAATGGGGATCGAACGCACAACTCTTGGCGCATGGGGCAGGGTCACTACCGAATGCGCCATCGAGTCAGTCAAACTTGAGCTGGCAGGATTTAAAAATCTATTTAAACTGGAGTTACTATATCAAGTCAATCCATTTATGCTTTGATAGTCTTATTCTGATCTAGATTTTTCAATCTTTTCATGATCCAAGAGTGGGACCATTTGGCTTAGCGTACAAAACTATTTTTTTTTAGGTTAAAGAAATTATTCTCAAAGACAATTCTCTCGCTTACATGAGAACATATTTAAATTAAATAACACAGTTTATACATCGTTCAAACGTTTTGGTTCTATTAATTAAAAACGAATTCAGTACTGTAGCTAGGCCTATTTAGCACATTATTATTCTAATCGGTTTTAGTAACGTCTTGTGCAAGTTTAGTTTTAAATGCACTAAATGAGCCTACATTCCTTAAATTTGTGGGTAATCTATTGTACAGCTGCGCTCCCTCGAAGGTGATAATTTTTAACCGACTTCAAAAAAAGGAGGTTCTCAATTCGACTAAATTTTTTTTACTCGATATCTCTGAGAATTTTAAACCGATTTTCAAATATATTTTTTTTTGCCTTAATTTGTTCTTACTTTGGATAATACGAGAAAACCTTCCCGGCGGATGCTTCGCGTAGTATGATGTTTGCGTGCGCCTAGGGTTATCTAGTATGGAAAGAGCACTTTAAAATCTTTCTAATTAGTATGCATTTATTGTAGATATAAAGTTGTTTGATATTCATTAATTTAGTCTCTGTGTATATTTCTGACGTAGGTGTTAAGTAGTGATATTGAAATAGAGTTTTATAGTTCTGTTTTGGGAAATTTGAAGTTTAGTTAGTTTTGTTTTGCCAGCACTTCCCCAAATCTCCAATAAAGTAAGTGTGGTTTACAAGGGAATTGTATACGGTGTAACGTAGACGATGGGGTATACACCGGGAGACTTGATTTAATGAACCAACCAGACACATAAGCTTACTTCGGACATGTTCAATTTGTGCAGTCCACTTTAAACCGCTATCAATCCTAAGGCCGAGGTATTTTTTGCAACTTTTCTCTTTCAATATAATGTTGTTGATTTTTAATGGTTCAAATGGTTTAATTACTTTTTTTTTTTAAATAGTACAAAGCAGGTCTTAGACGCATTTATTGTAAGAAGATTGTATTGAAACCACGAATATTATTTAAATCATCTTGTGCCCTTGAAATTATGTCATTTATGTCCGATCCAAAATAAAACAAACAGGTATCATAGACATACAATGTTATTTGGCCATGTAAGTCTAGTTTATTTATATTATTAATGTAGATTGTGAAGAGCAGAGGTCCCAAAATCGACCCCTGAGGAATACCACACGTTGTATGAAGTTTTTCACTCTGACTTAAACACATTGTGGGCATTATCTTCAGACTAACCATTACAGTTAGACATTACACTTACATGCAGAAAGAAATAAGGTTGCAACATCCGTGGAGGACGCCGCGACATCTGTCAGCCGCCATCTTGCCGGCAACTGGATCAAGTTTCGAGGCCGCGCCACACTTACCGCGAAGAAAGTAGCGTTTGGGCCGGTCAAGTTCACAGTTACGTTCAATCGCCGAAATACGGGGTCAAGTCGACTTGCACGCGTCAAGGCAAGAAAGGTGAATATGGCGACGGCCAAGGAAGGCGAGATCTCGTTTACTGGATTACGGATGTGGTAATCTGTTTCGGTTTAGACATAAAACAGGAAATACATGAAAATTACCCTAATACAATGTAAATTATCTACTTTTTATGTGTAATCAAATAAACATGGCTCGGTGTTAGGAACTCGTACGGTAAGAACCACACGTACTAGGTCTAATGGTTAAGAACCTAAAATCCAAAAAGTCCCAACGTTAAAAATCTAAGTATAATTACTTATTATTTGCCAGCACAATGGCCCAGTTGTTGCACTTCACGTCGGACGCAAGGGGCGCGGGTTCGATCCCCGCACCGAGAAATCTGTATTTGTTGACGATACAAGTATTTGTCCTGGCTCTGGGTGGCTGTGGTGCCTTCGTTATTTTTTTTCTTTAATACAAGTGAATAAACACTTAATTTTGATTCAGAGCAATCTAGGTGTGATGCTGTCTGATCTATTTATGTATGTGTTTTGGGATTCTCATGCTGGTTTGGTCCCTTGCTTAACAATAATACCAAATTTTACGATATGTAAAATTTGGTATTGGGTTTTTGAACGAACTAGCCACTTTTAACAAGCTCGATGGCGCATTCGGTAGTGACTCTGCCACATGCGCAAAGAGTTGAAGTTCGATCCCAACATAGGACAAACATTCGTGTGATGAATACTTGTGTTTGATCTGTGTCTGGGTGTAATATTGGATGTTTTTATATTTGTAATACCACTGTTGTTTCTGATATCCGTAACACAAGTGCTTAGTCAACTTACCTCGGAGTCAGACTAATGTATGTGATGTAGTCTGATATTTATTTATTTACTTGTCACTACTTATTTACCTACCCGATCCAACTCATTGTCATTTTTAGCTAAGAGTTATAGGAGCTAGGACTCCGCCTACCCCTTCGGGGATTGCGGGCGATATATCAGTGACGGGTGAAGTGGGTGGGTCTAATAGCCTTATACAGTTGAAACATGTATGTAGCCCAAAGATAAAGGTTTACCATGTAGTCCTAGACTGCCCTGGCTGTCCCCACGCCATTGTTCTGATGATGTACGGTGCGCCCGCGCATATTACCATACAGTGTTGAGTCACGAGCATCATGTTGTGCCCATTTGTGCTCTAACTGTATTTTGGCGGATTGAGGTGATAATAGGGTTGCCAGCTGAACTTTCAAATTAACTGCTGGTAGGTCAATGTATCTGAACCTACTAATTTTATAGAGAAAAAAATATTTTAATTATTTAGGTTGAATAGGCTTCAAAACTACTGGACCGATTTTAAAAATTCTTTTACCAATGGAGAGCTACTTTATCAGCGAGTAACATAGGCTATAATTTATCCGAAATTCTAACGGGAACGTGAACTACGCGTGAGAAACCGCGGGGCGCTACTAGGGCTATATGTGAGAGTTCGGTTAAAAGTACTTTTGGATTCGAAGAAATCCAAAACGCTAAGGGAACTTGCACTTTTCACATAACTTTTTTTTTTTATATCAAACTAGATCACATACATTGATCTGACTCCGAGGTAAGTAGCTTAACCACTTATGTTACGGATATCAGAATCAACAGTGGTGTTACAAATATATACTTAAATATTGGATATTAACACCCAGACACAGAACAAACACAAGAATTCATCATACGAATGTTTGTCCTCGGTGGGGATCGAACCCACAACTCTTAACGCATGGGGCAGGGTCACTACCGAATAAGCCATCAAACCAAGACGTGTTTTGTATTATTTTAGATCCGGGATTTAGAAATTATATTCGGACCTACGTAGCCTTTAACTAGGGATACCAGACAAATTAGATCACGGTTACAGATTTATAGTTGTCTCATTGAGCAGGTTCATCGTCGAGTAAGTGGTATAATTTTGTACAAAGGTTTGAACAATCTAGAGGTACATCTCTTGCATGCGAGAAGTGTATCCTTACCATTAAGCTACCATCTCTCTTTATCTTCTTCACACAAGTATATAGAATGAAACTGCAGTAAAACTACATAGTGTACATTTTGACAGGCCCATTGGTCGAGTGGACAGAAACCCTGGCCACGAAAGCAAGGGGCAAGTGTTTCGTGTGATGAACATGGACATTTGTACTCGAATCATAGATGTTTGTAACTAGGAACTAGGGAATTGGTGTGTCAGTCTGCAGAAATTTATTTATTTATTATTTATACTACTATTTTGGCTAAAATTATTAGGAGGCTTACTGCTTATTGGACTCTGCTTATAGCGTAATAATAAATGTATGTAGGATTAATGACTTAAAGAAGGCTGCCATCATACACACACAAGATAGCTAGGGATCTATTGCCGAAGGATCTATAATCTCTCATCCTTTACAGAAATCCAAGAAACCCCTCGCAAAATCAGGCAATCAGGTATCGAAATGTTATCTTCGAACCCCGACCTTCCACCATCACGACGTGCCCCGACAACCCTGCCCATATTACTGTTTACATTTGGACCTCAGTTGTTAGCTGTTGTATTACCGGATTGGTATTGATGTCATATCTGTTCGTACGTCTGTACGTCCGTAATGGCGCGATCGCTAAGCGTAATGTAAGTATTACAGCGGCCCTGATTGTGATGAGTAATGTTAAGTAGATTTAACTGTAAACCCGTGGGTGAGGGTTTACGGGAAATTTTGGATGGATACCTATTCTGACGTTTGACGTCTATGGTAATGTCATCTATTTGTCAGTGAAATTGTGACGTCATGATGTCTTGTATCTACGTTTAATAGGGATGTGTGAATAAACATGTTGGTACTAGTTGGCATGACTGAGACACATTGCCTGGTTACTATAATTATTGGTTTCGTTACATCAATGCTCTATCCAAAAAAATAATCTACAATACCTGTCTGTTACATTTTCATGCCCACACCATTTAGCAGATTGTAATGAAATTTGATAGACCAAAGGTTGAATCTAAGTAGTAACAGATCAAATGATAAATGTAAGCGAAACCACGGGAAAAATCTAGTCTTCTATGTTTTCTTTCTTTACCTATATTTGATGCCAAATCTACAAATGCCTTCTCTAATCCATAGCCAAGCCATGTCGTAATTGTCTTCTTTTTTTGTAGGGCATGTGTCGTAAGTATTAATCAAATTTGTTATTTGTTATAAACTTTATCGCATGTAATTATAACACCTTATAAATAAATATTAAACACCGCAATCGGAATTATACTGAATAAACACTTACGGGACTCAAATTTGATCTTAATCAATAATGAAAAAAACGGGACAATGCTTAAATGCAGGCTAAATTACAGAATAATAATTAAACAATGTCATGTCATCATTGTTTTATTCGAATCATTAGTGACAACATTTCACAAATTAACAGTTATTCTTTGAACTGAACTAAGTCCAATTAACTTTTTTTATTATAAAACTAATTTTGTATTTGACAGCTCATTTCAGGTAAGCGGTAAATGGTGAGCTAGATTTACAGATTTTTTATTTCTTACTTTATCTAATAGTTCAATGTAGTTCATTTAAATGACTAAGGTTTGTACGCCACTAATACAAAGCCAATAACATTATTGGCTTTATGGCCATTATATTTAAATAATATATATTAAACTCTGTGATCTGGTGACAACCGCTACTAACATTTTAAATAAATAAAAATGAATTTGAAAAGTTCAAAACGTGTTTATTTCGTAGTCAGTTTTAAGTTTATAAATTTTTTATGATTTATCTGTAGGTATTAATGGTGACAGGCTTATAATTTTCTCTAAGACAGTATTTTGAAATTTATTCAAATATGGCATTGGTTCTGCATTGACGTTGACGACATCTATAAATAACATTAAATTAAATTTAAAACATATTTAATTTCCATATTTAATTAAGACGCCACAAAAGCTATAAAACGTTCCACATTCCAATTTTAACTATCGGCCACAAAACGAACTAGAGTTTCCAAAGCCTTAATTTAGTTAATGTCAATTTCATGCCCCATTTGTACGACAAACTCAATAGCGCAAATAAAACTACATAATAAATAATTGTTACATCCGACGTAACAGCCGATAAATAGACGTGACTCCGGTCCGAGATAATTTCTCGACTCAAAATCAGAAAGCGCGCAAACTTACACCAGCCATATTACCTTCACCACAAAAACAATTACTTTACTAGAAATAACGCTAAAACTCCATTTCCATTGCGCATTTCAAACTAATGTATAAAAGAAAGTCGGAATAACGCCAGCGATGGATGTGATTTTTAGCGATAGCCACAATAAGGTTACTAACATGAAAGTGCACGTAGTGTCGGCAAAAAGGTTGTCGACTCAATGTAGGTCACTGCCGCGCGTATAACGGCCTGCGCTCGATGTCCGCCCGCGTAACGTTACGTGTGGGAAATTATTTGAATTTGGAACAACGCTTTTTTTTCTCCACTTTTATCGGGCTGCCAGTTGCCATTGTTCTTTTGCATTTATTGTTCTGTTGTGAACCAGTTCTATTGCATTGGTGGTGTCAAATAAATAGTTACCGTTAACTTTTTTTTATGGTAAATTCTTTTCATAGTTGCCAGTATGATTTCATAGACACAAAATGACACCAGAGAATCTATTAGGCACACTATTATGTAGCTCATTTATTTTTTAATACATACATACCACAATGGCCGTATATACATTACCTTTAATTGAAAAAGCCATAACAAAATCTTACATCAGCCCAGTAAGGTACGGAAATTATAATTTGATGTATTATTTGCGTTGCCTACATAACCGGCGGCATCAAGCGGCATCTACAACTTTCTTTTTTACAGTACTCTTGTCGTAACATTTCCAATGCCGCTCTTGTTGTAAACTAGAAAAATCTCGAATGACTCATTTTGTATGTTTAGGAAGGTTATAGGGGTCGTTGAACGTGGAACTACGTAGGCACTTCTATAGGAAAAAGGAAGAGATTCTTCTTATCTTAGGTATTTTTTAATACTTTTTCCAAATACAAAAAAAAATTAAGAATAAAACTACTTTACTATTTAGTATGTAGTTTTACTAATTGTTTTTAAATGATTGAAAGAGACTTTTTTTTTATATTGTAGGTATGGCATGGTATATGACATGGTTCCAGGTGCTTTCACAAGGTCCCAAAATAAGCCATATTTGGCTTCTTCAGGACCGTCTTCAATATGATGGAAGCCGGGTACCTACATACATTAGGAACTAAATATGTTTATAATAATCGCTGATCCATTGTTGATGATTACCAGTGGACAATGGGGCTCCTCCGAATGCAGTGCCCTGGACATGTTTCCTGAGTGCCCAGGGAAAAAGAGGACTACCTATCTTTAATAATTAAAACAAAAACCCAAGTCCGTAATCTCAGTGTACAACTAAAAACCACACACAAACTGTTTTCGCCACTAATAAGCCCACAGACGAAACTTTATTACCTATATACATTAGATTTAAATTTTACAAGCAAACGATGCTAGCAAGGGCTGGCTTGTAAAATACACTCATTATAAAGTGAAACCTGTAGGTACCAAATAGAAGGGTCTTATTTTATGACGTCATAAACCGAGCGCAAATCCATCATGGCGGAGCGCATAGACAAGCTTAACGGTAAAGCGCCCACAAGCGGCACTTTCTCTGCTCTTAGATCTCGCGGATCGTGTGTCTATGGCACCTAAAAAGACTTGATACTTAGGTATCAAGAATCGTTTTACTTAATTATGGCTAAGTTTTCTCTGCAACAAAATGGTTTTTAAGCTAAATAAAATATTTTTGTCTGTTCAAAAAATGAGAACTCCAATTCTCAATGTTTACGTTCTAATTTTGCGCATTATGACAATTAGTAAGTCATTATTACATTATAGTTCTAAACTAAGCTTATAAGCTTGTACAACATACTAGGCAACGGATAGACTTACTTAAATACGTTTTATAAACAGTTCAAGAATTTGTGGCTGGTTATTTCAATATTGAAATTACTGAGTAACAGACCAGAGTCGGGAAGTTGCCGGTTTTATTACCCCCGTGCCTCAGAAAGCACGTAAAGCTGTTGGTCCTGCGCCTGACCTCTCACCGGTCATGTCGAATTGCAGTCTCAACGGACTATAAAATAAAATAAAATTCATCATGAGAGTGAAGGAACAGAGAGTGGATTTGTGTTTGCGCGCACACTTGTGCACTATAATATCTCCTGCGCAGATGGCTAATCCTCGTTGAGATTGGCCGCCGTGACCGATATCGGTTATGAGGCATTACAAACATCCATGAGTCGAGTACAAAATGTCCACGTCCATAAAAAAAAATATAAAAAGAGTCCAAAAGGTTAACTCGTCTTCTGCACAATCACAAACCAACATGCACCATTACATATTAAGGACATACGCAATGAACACATTTGGTATACCTATTTTTAAATCCCAGACTAACATAGGAACCGATTTAATATTTATTAGACCAATGCCTGTTTCACTACAACTTTTTTAAACCATGTTTATCATTATAAAATATGTATGATTTCCATAAAAATAAACAAATGCTCAAAAATATTTATTTAAGTATCAAGACCGGTCAAGCATGCTACTTGCATGCAATGCACCGCGCTCGTTGCAGCTTTCCCTGCGGTGCCGCAGCCTGCGTCTAGCCTAGAACTTAGCCTATTTAGATCTTGGTTATTTCAAAGTCAAAGTCACCGTGGGGACGATTTACAGTGGCCTTTCAAAAGGACCACTAAAATTTTGTTTTTATACATATAATTAAAAAGCATTAGAATCGGTTGAACTACTTTTGTGTGAGGTACAGAAATCTTTTATAAGATTACATATATTTTAAATGCAAAGTTACATAATTCTGTTTAGTTTTTACGTCTAAACAACGATTACGATAAAATATTGCCGTAAGTATATTGATAAAATATTAAAATAAATTAATAGTTTAATTATTTAAAGTTTGATTCCTAATACCTATATGTGTTTAAATAAATAGGGTAAGGATTAGTTTTTATCACAGAAAAAATTATAGATCTCGCGAGTCGTAGACGTAGCTTGTAAAATAATCATGACAGAGACATGATCAAAAGCTATATCGTAATTAAAACAAATCCCATGCGTTTCTTTGTATTACAGTTTTATCAAAATTAACGTAACGTTTATAACATAGTGAGGTCAGCAGTTCTCAATTTTTTAGGCTATGGAACCCTTTTGGGAAGCGAAGTATTTTACGGAACCCCAGAATATATAACGGTATCGAACCCGCGTAGTCGTAGATATGTAATATTAAACTTTTGACGGATTTTTCCCTTGGAGCCTTATAGTACCTCTTTAGTTTTTTATTAATTATGGTCAAGACATATTTTCGTGGTCCCCCCAGAAGGGCTTAGTGGAGCCCTAGGCTCCGCAGAACACACTTTGAGTATAGCTGAGTTAGATAAGTGGTTTGTTACAGTCCATTAAATAATGAATTGCATTAAAAGTTTTATATTTAATGCTTATGATAATTAGTGATTAAATGATGAGGAAATTACTTATAATTCTAGGTAATACTAGCAGCTATTACAATAGGAAATATAATAATATATTTCCTATTGTAATAGCTGCTCTATACACGTACATGTTACTAAGTAATAACATTATCTGTCTATTCATAAGTTAACTATTTAATATTGTACGGATGTGGTTAAAGATTCATTAATTGAATCTACTCGTTGCATGACCCCATATTGCATCCCATGAAAATTTATTTATTGATATAAATTTATCTACTTATTCTGTGTTCACCATATTTTATACCATTAAGCTACTATAATATATAAATAAATATCAGACTACATTACATACATTGATTTGAATCCGAGGTAAGTAGCTTAAGCATTGTGTTACAGATATCAGAATTAACAGTGGTATTACAAATATATACTTAATTATTAAATATGAACACCCAGACACAGAAGAAACACAAGTATTAATTACACGAATATTTGTCTTGGCTGGGGATCGAATCCACTACTCACTAGCGAACGCGCTATCGAGCCAGTCAAACTATTTAATACTATTCATAATTTTTTTATAAGTAAATCTTAAATAAAATACTGAGTTTTTGTTTTTCCATTGAAGGTGAGTTGTCATTCAATCATATCACTATAACCTGTAAACATTTGATAGAGGTATCGATATCAAAAGTGCGTTTGCAACATTATTAATAATTATTTAAAAACTAGTGTACTAAATATAATAAATGCCAATATTTAAATATTGTCTCATGATGATCTGGGACTTAAAAATAATGCGCCAACTGTTTTCCATGTCTAACATGTCGTCTAAATATAATAAATGCCAATATTTAAATATTGTCCCATGATGATCTGGGACTTAAAAATAATGCGCCAACTGTTTTCCATGTCTAACATGTCGTAAAAGGTGACTATATCGGGTTTTGGGTGTGTGATTGTGTAGGCGACGAGCTAGCCACTTGTCACTACTTTTTCACAATTTTCCATTTAACCCAGCTCAGGTTTATTTTTGGCTGAATGTGGTTAAAGGGGTTTACTGCCCCTTTGACTCTGCCTACCCCTTCGTAAACTGCCGGCGTCTAGTTATGTATATATATGTATTTAAATATTAAAAGCCAGCCCTTAAACCATCAACAAAGAGATGTGACGCCAAAATGCCGGTTCAGACATAAAAAAAAACCAACAACGAACAGAGGGGCGTCACACTTTCCCGCCATTTTCCGCCGTGTGCGTCTATGGCCATCCGTGTCTGTCACGATATTGTATTCGTACAGTATTCGTTTCTGTGTGCGAGTTGCGTATAAGCACGCAATGCCAATGCCAGTTACGAGGGAAGTGTTCTCTGTAACATTACAAGACCGGAAAATTTCCTGCATTATATAGGAAATGATTGGTTTTTTACTTATTGGCCAGTTGTTTTTTTATGTAAACGACAAATGGATGAGCGTGTTGCGTGCGGTGTTTTCTGTTTTTTTTTTTTCGCAAATGGTCTGTGGAAGTGATGCTTATGTAGAGTCATCCTGTTGCCCTTAATATATCCGTAATACTGATACATGATAGATTTTGAAATATAATATTTTTGATAGCTTACGGCTAGAATATACGGCTTTAATCAAAGCTTACACTTCTAATAAATGTAGGTAGTTTTAGGTAGGTAGGTAATAACATTTAAAATAGATAGATAAATACCAAAGTGGACTTCTCACGGGGCCATTAACAAAATAACGTGTAAATCGTTATGTTCATTTTAGTCTTGTAAAATTTTGGCATCAAAAATCATATAAGCGCTCCAAAATCTTTAAACTTAATGGAAAAAAGTGTTTTGAGAGAGAGCTGTGAAAAAGTAACTCTCTAGTCTTCTTACCCCTAAATAGTCCAAAAGTCATGTAAAGACCAATTAATCCAATATGAACCTGCATTAGAAGACCCCAAAACTTATCACCCATTATACTATCAGGCGCTCCAATTAAACGCGAGAAAAATTACATAACATCGACAACTACATATTTATCTCTACTCTGTGGTCAGCTTCACACACACGCCAATCAAAGACAAGCGCTGTCAACACACACCGCGTCTGTGCGCGTGAAGAAAGGTGGCTAACTAGGTGAAATGGGCACAGTCTCGGCCGCTATTAAACATACGATTAACGTCATTCGCCGTAGTGTTTATCGGTAAAGGATGCAATTAACCGATTTGTCCCGTCGTTAATTGCGTCGGTGTCACGTTTTCACATTTTTTTGTCTTTTAGACTTTATCTATTTTGCGTTGAATGGGACGTTAAGTGTCCTGGGTGTCAGATCTTTTGTTGAGTCGCCTAGTACCGAGATTCCTGTAGCACCCAACACTCATTCAAGCAGTATCTCGGGGCTTGGTGGTGTATCTCGGCCATCCGCCATCTTCTGGTGGAGTAGGGTCTTCCGACTCAATAGACCCTGGCTAATGCGAAAAAAAAACCACCGCAGGACCAACGACGGAGCAAAAGGCCTTTGTAATAAATTTTAACAAAAATAAAAACCGACTTCAAAAAACCCCGCAAAAAATGTTTATAAAAAAACACAAGTAAAAACTGCCTTAATAGCTATTTAAATGTCCAAACACTAAAAAGTATAAAATAAATTCTATCGACTGTTTCGATGAAAGTATTAATCTTTAACACGTATTTAAATATTTACAATAATCAGTTAGTTTTGGAGTCGGTGCCAGCGCGCGTAATTATATTATCATTTCGGAATTTGCAATTATTTGGTTCCTTGGTGAAGGGTGGTAAAATAGGTTTTGAATATACAAAATCAATAGTAAGTTAATACTCATATTTTAACTAATTTGTTTCATATTGTTATTAGTAAGGTAATTTGTTATTAAGTGTCTACTTTTTTTTTAGTTTGGCTGGCACCGACTCCAAAACTAACTGATTATTGTAAATATTTAAATACGTGTTAAAGATTAATACTTTCATCGAAGCAGTCGATAGAATTTATTTTATACTTTTTAGTGTTTGGACATTTAAATAGCTATTAAGGCAGTTTTTACTTGTGTTTTTTTATAAACATTTTTTGCGGGGTTTTTTGAAGTCGGTTTTTATTTTTGTTAAAATTTAACTTATTGGTTACTTTTTAGTGAAATTTATTAATAGGTAGGTAGACCAAATCAAAACGAGCTGCTTTAATGAGACAGTGCCGGTCTTATGAGACTAAAGACGAAAAGGTATAAGGAGCCTTTAATATTTAAAGAATTACTTAAAACTACTAATCTTCAAAGAGTTATACCTTTCATCATCAGCTAAGCAACATAACATGATGAGTACGAGATGCAAATACTGGAATCGTTTTAGAAACAATAAATAAAACACTTAACATGTCGTTAAAATTTAAGAGTGGCCCTCGTTTTCATGGAACCCCATCACTAGACCAAGACTTGGTGAAATTGAGACTATCTCGAGAATAACATTCAATATGGCCCTGTAATATTGAAAGAATTATCCACGAACTCCTAATCGTTAAGGAGTTGCACCTTCCATCATCAGCTCAGCAACATGAGATTATGAATACCAGACGTAAATACTTGAATTGTTTTAGAAAATAACTAAAATAGATTGTACGCGCCTATAATACTTGAGGGTTTCCCTCGATTTGCCTAAGATTCCTTCATCAGATCCAGATGTGGTACCAATAGGACCAACTCCAGGATATACCTTTTTGAATAAAAAAAAGAACTCTAAAAATCGTCTTACAATTCTCGAAGATATCAATATTTAAAGAATCATAAACTAATTCCTAATCGTTAAGGATTTGTACCTTCCATCATCAGCTCACCATCATAAGTTGATAAGTACCATACGTAAATACTTGAAAAATCTTAGAAAATGTCTAAAACACATTGTACGTGCCGATAAAGTTTGAGGGTTGCCCTCGATTTTCCTGGGATCCCTTCATCAGATCCTGACTTGGTGGCAATGGGACCAATTCGGGAGTAAACCCTTTCGATTAAAAAAAAAATTTTGGAAATCGGTTAACAATTCTCAGAGATATCAAGTAACATACATACAAAAAAAAAAAAAAAAATTCAGTTGAATTGAGAATCTCCTCCTTTTTTTTGAAGTCGGTTAAAAATGAATAACATTGGTTTGATTTGCGTTTTGGTATAGGGGGTCCTTTACAAAAGTGACGCAGACCTCCAAAGTTCGAAGCCGTAGAATTGACTGTTCCTCCTGTATGGTTAATCCACCAGAAGCCCTAAGAATCCCATACTCCACATCGTCTCCTTATGCTGAGTGACGGTGCGTAACATACCCGCGTCAAGGGACCTCATGACTATAGAAATAAATAAAGAAAACTTAGTGCATAAAACTTTACCTAAAACGAATTACAGTTTACTTACATACCAAATTTAAATGATCAGTTGGACAGTTAAGACGCGAAAGCATAACAAACAGCCATACTTATAACACCCCAGGATTAAAATCTGCATTTGTTATTGAAACAGTTTTAAGCGAATGCATTTCCAATGCATTTGCTATAACAATCCGCTGATGCGATCTGCAAGCAGTCCCAGTTTCGCCGTTTCACTTTGTGAAAGGGCTGCGCGTGCGCACTAGAACGTTCCACGGCTATGCTATACCTAGGTAGGGTCTGGTAACCTGCGGCGTGGTTTGTGTCTGAGATAAATGTGTAAGCAGTAAAGGTGTAAGCTAATGATAGGACCGGCAGATACGGCCTTATAGTTGTCAGATGTACTTTAGACCACCATATTCTTGGCCTTGTGTCCCATATTTAGTCGGGATTCGCTTTGACCATCCTGGCTTATTACATTGAAACGATTCCTGATCTTTAAATCGGACATTGACAATCCTATTTTCGGATAACAAAGATTATGAAAATTATCTTATTTACCCATTCATAATTAGATATGAGAAGTTGCAATTTTTTAAGGTGTTTTTGAACTATATTTCCAATTCGATGATCGTCCTGAACAACCGATAGTTATGCGAAAGTGAAGGATTAACTTCAACGCTAAGCAAGTGGCATACATCGGAGTGTACTCGTATTAACATAAAATTAAAAAATTCTGCTGTACGTGCTCAGTATGAACCAACACCCCTCGTTTAAGAAGCATGTATATCTATGCTGTTCCACCAATACCACTTTCCAAATATCTTTAATCTTGCCATGAAATGACTAATGAATGAGGACCGTAGCAAATCCTAAGATGAGATTTCCGTCTGAGATACCAAGTATTAGGATGAATGAAAGACCTAAGTTTTCTCTCCGTCCAATTGTGCATGATCTCAATACTGCTTTCATTGCTCACCTCATTATTAATTGCATTGGGGGACCGGTCCTTAAGTGACAGGTAAACTACCTCACTAATTTAAATTTCTCATACACAGCAACGTCAAACCGATTTTCGTAGCATATTCGAAGGCTTATCTATCTACGAAGCAAATATAACTAACAAAGTCGGCGTTAGTGGCTCTACGTGGCTCGCATGTGAAGGATGCTGATTCAAAATCATGAGAAGAGTCGCTGCAATGCAATGATGTGATTCATCATTCAAATTGGTTCCAGACTCGCTAAATCCAGGATCACAGTTTAACATGAGACATAGCACTAGGAAAATGACGACGAAATAACCCACAATCTCCCACGAAACGCAGTGAAACCCGCGTGGCAAACATAACCGCGACCGAATCGTAAACAAAACACCATCGCCATCAATCACCCGTCCCAATCCGGCGTCATCAAAAAAACCGCCGCAAGAACAAACGTAAACACGCTTACGTAAATGCTCGTGACCCAGAACTTGAGAGAAAGGTCTAGTGCACCCCCCCTCCTCCCCACTGCACCGGCAGACTTGGTCTTGCAGCCGCTTTGCATCTCAATTTTATGACACTGCGCATGTTGGCGGACTTATATGGAGTTGTTATAACCGCCTTTATCAGTTTAAAGATTTTAACTTTTTTATTATATTCAAATGTAGTGACGGAAGACAGACTGTTTTGTAAACATTGTTTTGGAGCGTTAATCTTAAAGAACTGCCTAAGACTTATAACGTATTATTTATATCTATATATGTAAGTAAACCTTAGTTATTTTCTAGTTAGGGCACAAGATGCCCCTAAAAGGACAAAGAAAACTCCCAAAGGAAAAGGATTTTTCTGGTTTCCCTGTCAAATAATAAGGTGAGATCAATCCGAGAAACAAACAAGAACTTCGATTCGAACCAGACTCGCTAAATTCAGAAACATGATACAAGTGTACTCCGACTAGAGACGGGACGCATACTAAAATAATTTCAAATGCTTTTATCTAATATAATATTTGTACGTAATACGTATATTATTACTCTGTGATAATATTAATCGAAATAATTTCGTCGTCGTCCGGGTTCTTCACTCCTGTTTGGGGGCGGTGCAGACCTCGAGCGACTCGAGTTCTTTGCCCGAGCGTCTTTTTCCGTTCCGTATCTTTATACCGTTTCCGTATTTTTATTAGTTCCGGCGTATCCTCGGACCCACCAGATGGAAACCGTTCGGGAAGCCCACAATTTTCCATCTAACCCAGCCCACTTTTATTTTTGGCTGAATGTGGTTAAAGGAGCCAGCTTTACCTTTAACTCTGCCTACCCCTTCGGGGATTATGGGCGTGATGTTTGACTTCTTCATCTTATGTCTTTTTGCCCTTATGCCTTTCTTTTTTGTTGACCCAAGGGAAAGCGTTACGCACCGCCGAGACCGGGGGGGATCCAGCGGGGTGTGTCGGATTCCTGGGGCCCTCTAGATGATAGGAGGACACTGCTCTGCCCAAGGTGGTAGTGGGCAGGGTATACCACAAAAAGTACATTATACAGGTAACATGTCTGCGGATCTCCACACTAGGCTAAGTCCCCTGAACGAGTAACGATTTTCTAAAACAGCGTAAGCCTAGGTAATGGCGCTAGTACAAACTAATTTGTGAATTAATATAATAACATATTTAAAAACCACTTACAATATCCTAACAAGTTACGGTCACATAATTAACTTAATGTAAGTGTGTATGAGTTTGATGGGGTGACACTGTGGTCTGTGCCGTCGTAAGCACCTGCGAGGTGTGCTGGGGGCGAGGTTGCCTCACCCTCGAGATGGGCCGCATGGATCAGCTGCGGCGTAACGAAGATTTCGCGATGAGTCCCGCAGTGGAGAGCCTGAAATCTGCGCCACGCCTGAAGAATGACCACCGTGAGGTTAAGTCGGTAGTGGAGTGTTTTTTCCAGACAGCTCTGAGCCCGACACATCCTTGTAGGCCATACCTAGGTTTACTTGGACGGTGAAATGCGTAAATGCATTCCTTACGTTAAAAAAAAAAAGGGTGTCTGTCGTTTGACGTCTTTCTATCGTGGGCTGGGTATCAATAGGTTTTAATTTTTTTTTAATAATTTCAGGTGATTCCTTTGAGTGTCACACCGTTCCCTCGTCTGTCACAGTCACCCCCCGCGTGAAAGCGGCCCTTCGCTTTCGCTTCACGGCCCGCTTGCGGTGCACGCGCGCGACTCGTGCGCAGACCCACTCCAGCGCTCCCAATTCCGAACTCAAGTCTCCCGGCACAGTTTCGCAGTACCTCTACTCTTACATACATATCATCACAACAACAGAGTCCAAGAAACTATGAGCTCCTTAAACCAAATTTTGCCAAAAATCGAGTTCGGTTAGATGGAAAATTGTGGAAGTCAGTGACAATACATCATTAGTTGTTTTTACGACATGTTAAGCAAGGAACACAGTTGGTCCATTGTCTTTAAATCCCAGACCAACATGGGACTAATCTAATCTAACGCTCCTTATCGCAAGCCTCTCTTGAGCAAGCAAGATTGACTCTCGGTAGCGCCTGTGTGCCAAACATATGAAACGCTATGTCACACAAAAAGTAGTTTCAATAATTCGCTGGCATGTTATCCGCCCTCCGTGATGGGGCAGCGGTGGCCGCCCTGTAGGGCAGGTCGGTCGCTGGAGGGCGTTGTAGTAGAAAGGTTGTGGTATGTTATCCAGCGCTCTTACGCTCTATGCCCTGGTGCCTATGCGCGCGGCACACTTCACACATAAGCGCAGCGAAGCCCTTTGCGCAATTCTCCAAAACTCCTTATTCCAATTGCAAGCTCCCAAAGCAAGGCTCTTGGATTTGGCCTATGAATTTATTTAGATGCTATTTAAGTATGATTTCAAATTTTATACTGATGGGTGTAAATGTGAATATTTGAATGCTGTCCCTTCTTAAGTTCATACACCGGCACAATACAAGTAGATAGTGGTATCTTGTAAGCCATGTGCCTTGTATCTTGTAAAAAATTTGGTAAGATCCGACTATGATCGATACTTACCACGACATAGTTTTTATGATTTAAGCAAAAACGCGTAAGTATTGGATTTTTTGTTTTCATGAAACAGCCAAAATACTGAACAATACACCAATTTCCATAATCCTGCATCTTTATTTAGCGAAAGATTGCATTCCATGAGCTTGAGCAATACCTAACGACTAATCCCTAATAAACCTAATTTCAATGCCTGTTTATGAAAATCATTATTGCTATAATCACAAAACACTAAAAGCTTCTGTGTCATGTGAAGTGGCTAATTAAAAGCCCTTACTTGTTAATTATGCCAAAACCTTATTCAATCGTTGGACATATGCTTTTTCACGACAAGTAGAAATCTTATATTTCTACTTGTTGTGAATTAGTTACATAAATTAATATAGGTACATGTACAATTTGCAATGACAAGTTACTTAAATACAATTGCAATGCACTTACTTGCTACCCTCTGGGCTCTGACCGATCTAAAGAATCCTTTAGTTTATTCCAACAAGACTTGTTTTAAGAAAGATTTCCCTTATCTTAATTTTTTGAGTTTTGTCTAAAATTTACATTTTATTGTCGATAGCATCTTGTTAAAAAGCGTGACTTCTAAAAGGACTATCTACTCGCAAATCGCGCGAAAATCTCGGCTAACCTTGACACAATTTTTGCAAATCTGCTAATTCCGTCAAATTAGATACTTAATCGCAAAAGCGCCACCCTGTGATTCTGTTGCGAACTTTATGACAAAACTATGCAGCTTTCTCTGGTGTTACCGCCCTTTCATAATGCAGATAGAACATTTTGAAAAAGTGAGAAAACTTCATGTCTGCGCAATTATATACAGTGTTATTTGTTTTAATATTCATACTATATGCAATCCATAAAATATTATTATTTACGATACAATAAAATGTTACGAAATTCACGTCACAGGGCCCTAATTTTACAGCTTGCAACACAAACTAGGTCAAGGAAGTGCAGAAAAACTGCTCGCTAAAAATATTTTTTTGTTATTTTTAACAAATGCAATTATGTAAAACGTTTATTGTTGTTTCTCCAAGATGATAGTGAGATAATTCATTTCCTCCGATATGCTAGAAATAAGTGTGGGTGTGATCGACAGGACAGAAATGATCTAGGTGGTGTGACAGAATACCGCATAGAGAATTTATGCTGGAAATTAATTAAATTTGATCTGATTTTGCGGTTTGGTTTCCAATTATGGCTTTCTACGTCATAACTGAGGTAATTTTTTACGGTGTATCGACTATTTTCATTAAAAATAATCGTCATAACATTTGACCCAGATACGTACGGTGTCGTGTGCGTTGACCTATGGGCATGAATGCGGACTAAAGCACGATGTTATTTTTAGGATATACAGCTTTGCAGATAATTAAATATTTATAAATGCCGTTATGGTGCCGGATTGCGAAATAAACTACAGACTAACGCTTCTGTGAGCTATTGCTTGGATTATGGTGAGTTCTTTGTTTGAATTTTGTAATGTTTTGCGAAAATGCGAGATACTTGACCATTTGTGCAACATTATTCTATTTTCAAAAAAAATATTGTCTCCATTCTTTTGTTTTTATTTTCAGGTCAGCTAAAACTGGATTTAGATATCTACATAATATTTGAAAACATTAACATGGGTGGATTATATTTAAAATCCACAAATGTTATAGATACCAAATCAAACCCACTATTTGGCAGACACTGTATCTAGAATATGACTTCCTTTCTGGGGATCAATTTATGGATAGAATTTCATTTATAAAAAACACTTTCTATGTTATTTCCCATAGTGAAAAGAAAACAAATAGAGGACAGATGTGATTTTATAATGGATTACAAAATACCAGACTAAGGAAATGAAATAAAAATTCTAAATTAAAAAAAAAGCAACAGGATTGCATATCATCTTTAGTAGCTAACCTGACCATAGAGGCTTTATATGTCAGACCTTAAAAAAAAAGTCAAAATGAATATAGAACTTGAATTTTTGTGAACATCATTCTACAGTAGTTGAAATGGTGACTTAGCACCGTAAGAATTATTATCAACGTAAGACAATATGATGTTTACTGACTGATTGACACAATAAGGGTGGGATTTGTACGGGCCTTCAGCCCCGAGGGCCGGGTAGCACTCGGCAGTGATGAAGAAGCAAAATGTCCGCACTCTATCGTTAATTGTGTGCACATTTACATACTTACTGGTGGGTGCCGCTGTGTTTGACGCGTTAGAATCTACTACTGAGAGGCACAGATTTGAGGTACTACAAGGTAAGTGTTATACTTTTTATAAGTTGTATTAGTAAATAAACATTCCAATATACATCAATTAAAATTTTACCGTAAAATATATTTATAATTACATGGTAGCAAAAAGTATAATAATATACATACATATTTAAAATTAGGTTTTACTTACAAAAAGTTATATTGTTTGATATTATTGTATATTAACAAAACTATTTTAGCCACTAAAACAAGCTAAAAAAAATATGCTACATTCACAGTGAAGTTTTTAAATAGTATCTGTAACTTGACAGTAATTAGTGAGTGATCACACTAAGAAACATACTTTTTTGTTGATTACAAATGTATTAATTAATAAGTTCTGTTATGAGTTATGGAAGAGAAAAACTACTGTACATACCCTAGATAGCCAGGCATAAGGGCAACTAGCGGACCACGCGGGTGACGGCGAAGGGCCCCCCGCCCGCATTACACGGCTCCACCTGTCTAGGATACGATTTCCGTGTCCCGGATCGTCCCCCTAGGTGCGGGAGGCCCAGCTAGAGCAGGGCCGACGCTGGGGTGCTCACGGTGGTTTAGCGTTGTGCGATCCCGTTGGCATCTTACATAAAGGCGTAGAGGTACATCCCAGAGGTTTAGTCGGTATACCCCGCCCACTTCCACCTTGGGCGGAGCAGGGTCCTCCTATCATCTAGATGGCCCCAGGAGTCCGTCACACCTCGCTGAATCCCTCCTGGTCTCGGCGGTGCGTAACGCTTTCCCCTGGGTCAACAAAAAGAAAGGCATAAGGGCGAAAAAACATAAGATGAAGAAGTCAAACATCACGCCCATTATCCTCGAAGGGGTAGGCAGAGTCAAAGAGGCAGGAGGCCCCTTTAACCACATTCAGCCAAAAACAAAACTGGGCTGGGTTAGATAGAAAATTGTGAAAAAGTAGTGACAAGTGGCTAGCGCGTCGCTCTTACAATCACAGATGAAAAAGTCCTCTTAATAATATCTTTTATCATCTATTCCAGCGATCGAAGGTATTATAATCCGCAAGTACAACATCACAGAGGAAGATTTCCGGGTTATGGAAACAGTGGTACTCAAATCAGAGCCCCATAAGGCCGGTCAGCAATGGAAGTTCACCGGAGCCTTCTATTATGCCACCACTGTGCTCACAACGATTGGTAAGTGTTTGCAATCCCAGAAATTATTGATTGGCTAAAAAAGGGATGAGACATATTTAATTGTGCCATGTTGGTCTGGGACTTAAAAAGAATATGCCAACAATCTTCCTTGCCTAGCATGTCGTAAAAGGTGACTAGAAAGTGCAAGAAACACAGTTGGGACTTGGGACATAATTTTTAAACCGTTGATTAACAAAGTACCATCAATAGGGAATGGGGTATTTTACTTTAAAAAAATTATAGGTTGTCCGTAAGTTAGATCATCAAAACATATTAAATACATATTGTTTACTTTATCTAATACGTACTCGAAAAATAACAAAGATACAGCGCTTCAAAGATCTGAAATGGTCACTTGGTCGTAAAATTTTACGCACTTTGTGACGTCACTTGTCGTCAACGCGCTGTATTTTCGTCATTTTTAGTTTGCTGAAAAAAGAAAAAATACTTAAGCAATATTTTTTTGTAATAATAATGAAGTATAAAAACTTTTTGAGTAAAATAGTCTATTGTGAGTTAGTTACTTTACAATGAAGACGTCTGCTGTACTTTCTATCAAAAAAAACGTAACATACATGTGTTGTGTCCAGGCTACGGCCACTCGACGCCCGCTACGATCGGCGGGAAGCTCTTCACGATGTTCTACGCGATCGTGGGCATCCCGCTCGGGCTCATCATGTTCCAGAGCATCGGAGAAAGGGTCAACAGGCTAAGCAGGTCCGTACAACTCAAAACAATACAGTACTTCTATTACATAGATGGCCAAAGTATACTTTGAACTACAATGACAAGCTCGATGGCGCATTCGGTAGTGACCCTGCCCCATGCGACAAGAGTTGTGGGTTCGATTCCCACCCAGGACAAACATTTGTATGATGAATACTTGTGTTTGTTCTGTGTCTGGATGTTAATATCCAATATTTAAGCATATATTTGTAATACCACTGTTGATTCCGTAACACAAGTGCTTAAGCTACTTACCTCGGTGTCAGATCAATGTATGTGATGTAGTCGATTTATTATTATTATTATTAACTACAATCAGTGTATGTACGTGGAAGTTGAATCGAATGGTTCAGATGTCACATGAAACTGTTGAAACATATTTATCTAGGGTCTGGGTATTTTGATAACTACTTAAGATAGTTAAGTTTTCGCGCCTAAACCATTTGACCCACTGTGTTAAAGTTAAAATAGGTTAAAGTTAAAAGATCATCTTCCTAGCGTTATGTCCCGTGCTTAGACGGGGTCCGCTTAGACCATGATCCAGGATTTAGCGAGTCTGGTAATTACATTGAAGCGACTGCCGATTTGACCTTCGTAACCCTAAGATAGGGGAACCAGACAATTTTTGGATCATGGTTACAAATCCAAAGTTGTTTGAATTTGCAGGTTTCATCACGATGTTTTCTCTTACCGTCGAGCTAGTGGTATAAATACGTACATAGATTAAAAAAAAACAGAGGTACGGGTTTGAACCCGCACTCCTCGGTTAAGAGGCGCGTGTCCTTACCATTGAGCTACCACCGCTCCCGTTAAAGTTAAAAGATAAAGGCACTTTTTTGCTTTGGGAAAAACTGATAGATCCTGCTGGACACAAGATAACTTCTCTGTAATATAATTCTACAAGGGCAGAACTGCAAAAGTGAGTTTCAAATATCTATGTCTCTTCTTTATAGTGTCATAATAAAATCCATCAAGAGAGCGATGAACTGCGAACAAATAAACGCCTCGGAGGTGGACCTCATCTGCGTGGTGACCACGCTCTCCTCGCTGACCATCGCGGGCGGCGCCGCGGCCTTCTCCAAGTTCGAGGGCTGGAGCTACTTCGACAGCGTTTACTACTGCTTTATCACGCTGACCACAATTGGTAAGTGAGAACAATAGTACAATAGAACTGTGTGCCCCAAATTAGCTTTCGTATCACAATGATGGCAAATCTTAGTCACTATAATTTATCCGGCTCGAAGGACCAGACGATAAACGGACTTTGAAACTTGCACGCGTTATATTTATAAAAAAAAATGCATAAGTAGTTAGTATTAAGAACAGTAAAAGCATGGTTGCTCCAAAATTAAAGCTGGATCGGCCTAGGGACGTAGCTTGGTGACCTAGGGCCCAGGGGCAAAATAATTTGGGTGCCTTTGCCATGGTTAAAGTAGTGTTGCAACATAATTTATTTAAATTCCGAAGGAATCAGAAGGAAAATTTTCGCTAGTTCAAAAAAAGATTGCTAATCAGATCTTGGGGCCCCCCGAGCCTTGGTCTGGACCCCGGGTACTGCCACACCTAACCCCTTGATGGCTAGTTCACTGCTTGTACTGCTAAAACTATCCTCGTTACCGAATTCGATAAAGGCAGCCGTTTTCAACGAGGATTACCCAACTATTCAGGAGATAATATTATATTTCACGAGTGTCTGCGCACACACAGGTGTCTCTTCTGTGAGACGGGCAATCCGACATGCCCAGAGAGAGTTCAGGCGCTGGCCCAACGGCAAACTTCCTGACCCTGAGCTGTTACTGAGCAACTTCAATATTGAAATACCCAAATTTTTGGCCCCACCGGAAATTGAATTCGGGACTTCTTAGTCCTTAGGCGGCGCATGCTATCACTAGATCAACGAGGCAGTTCACACTAAAACTATACCGGTTACATTTTCTACCAGGCTTCGGAGACATGGTGGCCCTCCAGCGCGACAACGCGCTGAACCGCAAGCCGTCGTACGTGATGTTCGCGCTGATCTTCATCCTGTTCGGGCTTGCCATCGTGGCGGCTTGCCTCAACTTGCTGGTGCTGCGCTTCGTCACCATGAACACGGAGGACGAGAAGCGGGATCAGCAGCAGGCCGAACAGGTACAACGTGCTACAAAACGGAACGGTCTGAGGGACCATGTGGCTTTTTGAAGGATCACAAGAAGTTTATTAAAACGTACATATTTATATATTGCTATAGCTGACCGGGCGAACTTCGTTTCGCCTAACAGTCAATGACACATAATTGGGTTAAATAAATTGAGATGTAAGCTATCCTATCTTTTAAGTTGTATCAAACTGCACACGGTGTGCAAAGTTGATTAAAATCGGCTAAGTAGTTTCGGAGTCTATCGCGGACAAACAACGTGACGCGTAATTTATATATATTAAGATTAAGATAAACGTAATGCTGGGTCTGAGAAACCATATTGGTTCTTTTAAGGTTTGTTAAAACAACTATATTATAATGTATTAAAACAGATCTACCATATATGTATTCTATCTAGTGTGGATATTTGCGTTATTTAAATTTTAATTGTTTTAAAGAAAGTACATACTGTGGACGGATGTAGATATAAACTTATTGAAATATGTACTTCGCTTTTAGAACCTGAATCATGCTATAAGCGACTTGTCCTGCGTAAATGACACCATTAAAGCCGGCCCATGCACGCTTCGCGTAAAATAGTGTTAATGTAATGACGGCATTAAATAGGCACTATTTTACCCGACTGCGCGAAGTAAAGAAAGCTAATATCAGTCTAAACCTACGTATGTTTGTTTATTTTTGAAAGATATAAAACTTGTATTTGTACAAGCCAAACATCACTTACACATTCACAACACTCCTAGCGTGTTCTTTACGTAGTAAATATTCGGATGACACGCTAGGCGTGTCAGTAGCATTGTAAGCGTTAACACGTTTTATGTGTGCGCAGGCGCAGCAAGTGGCGGTGCGGCTGGAGGGCGACGTGATCACGGCCGACGGCGCCGTGCTGCGCGGCGTGTCGCGCGGCACCCGCCTGCCCGCCGACCCGCGCCGCCGACCCGACGGTGAGCGACAAACGACACTTAAACGACACGCTACGCATACACGTCACAACACTGACAGCAAAAATAATAAGACAATATTAAATAAATAAATATCCGACTACATCATAGACATTGATCTGACTCCGAGGTAAGTAGCTAAGCACTTGTGTTACGGATATCAGAATCAACAGTGTTATTTACAAATTAAATATTAGATATTAACACCCAGACCCAGAACAAACACATAATCATACGAATGTTTCTCCTCGGTGGGGATCATACCCACAACTCTTGGCGCATGGGGCATGGCCACTATCGAATGCACCAATCCAATCCAATCCAAATCGGTCCAGCCGTTCTGCAGTTTTAACGAGACTAACGAACAGCAATTAATTTTTATACATAAGAAGATACATCCTAGTTATCTATCACGAGACCACAAACAGCGTGTGACGCAACGCCCCACATTTCAACAAGAGCGGCTTTATACTTTACTTACCAGGTCAACTCTAGTGTCGCACCCAGATTGACTAATACTAAACTTAAACGGTACGAGTCGCAAAATTCTTTAACAGATTTTCCAAATCTTAACACTACACATTGACTGCCCCTTTACCAGGACCGGACCGTGTGTTTAAGGGGCCCTGGGCTAATACTACTTAGGAGCCCACCTAATTACTCAAAGTATAAGACGTAGACTTGAATTAGGTAAATTAATTGAATAGGTTTGATTAATCGCAGGATTCGCAGGGCTGCAAACCGTACGATCTGTTTAATTTAGTCAAAGTCAAAGTCAAAATATTCTTTATTTATATAGGTTTCAAAGAAACTTATAAATCGTCAAAAACAGTTGAAAGAGATATGATTCTACCACCGGTTCGGAATGTTGCATCTACCGAGAAGAATCCGGCAAGAAACTCGGTAGTTACTTTTTTCAACAACAGTATTAACAAAGTTATAAGAATCATATTTAACTTTGAACCATGTTTCAAAGTGGGCCTGGTGTGAAATAAGATAATAAAAATTTATAATAACTAAGAAAAAATAAAAATATGACCCGACCAGAGCAGACCAGTCCCCAAAGGCGGCACCTGTTCCCAAGCATGACGTATGTGTCAGCCATCGCTTCACTCAACCATATTTTAGGGAATGTAACGACCCGCCACATAGCGCCACCACCCCAGCGACATTTTAGTGAGCATGACTACTCGGGTTGGTCAGAGAAAAATGGAAAATTTAAAATAATAATAACAAGCCAACTAAAGAACACAGCTCAAAGCTTTTTAGTCAATGTCATATAATAAAAATTCATTGAATTATTACATAAAATTGTGATGTCATGATTAATTTCACAAAATAGGCGAATTTAATTTATACATAGATAGTTAAAACTATTATTAGTGACTAATTAATCACTCGTAGACCATCGGTTTTTGTCATTTAAGAAATCTTCAACTTTATAATAACCTTTATGCATAAGATTTTTTTTTATGTATATCTTAAACTTGTGCATAGGTCGGTTTATAACCTCTTGTGGCAGCAGATTGAACATTTTTATACTTTGACCAACAAAAGAATTACTAACCCTACTTAGTCTGAGATTTGGGATAGCTAGCTTATGCTTGTTTCTAGTATTAATGCTATGACTATCCGATTTTTTGGGAAGAGAATGCAAGTTTTTATACACATACATTAAACAATCGAGAATGTATTGGGACGCCACAGTGAGAATGTTGATTTTCTAAAATAACTCTTTTAAGGAGTCGCGGGGTCCAAGTCGGTATATAGCCCTAATTGCCCTCTTTTGTAATACAAAAATAGTTTGGATATCCGCTGCGGATCCCCATAAAAGTAAGCCATAGGACATGATACTATGAAAGTAGCTGAAATAAACTAATCTAGCCGTTTCGATGTCAGTGAGATTCCTTATCTTCCTAACTGCATAGGCAGCTGAGCTTAGTCTTCTTGCCAGAGTGGAAATCTGGGGAGACCATTGTAATTTTGAGTCTAAAGTGATGCCAAGAAATGTTGTTTGATTAGTGACATCAATAGACTCATTGTTCATTGTAACTTTACCATTAACTTGCCTAACATTTGGCATTGAGAACTTTACACATTTAGTTTTCTTTGAATTGAGTAATAAATTGTTGGTTGAGAACCAATGTAGGACTTGATCAAGAGCATTATTTACGTCGTCAAAATTATTTTGATGTCTGTCGATTTTAAAAATCAGGGATGTGTCATCAGCAAATAACACGATCTCGCACAAGTCCCTAGTAAAGAAGGGGAGGTCATTAATATAAATTAAAAAGAGCAAGGGTCCCAATATCGAACCTTGGGGTACTCCCATTAGTAAAGGTACGCCTATGGAGGTTGTACCATTGACATGTACTTTTTGAGTTCTGTCAGATAAAAATGACATTATTAAACTGAGTGAATTGTCCGAGAGACCATAATGTCGTAGTTTCATCAATAAGGTTTGATGATCAACACAATCAAACGCTTTTGACAAATCGCAAAAGACACCTATTGCATCCTGCTTTTTCTCCCATGCATCAAAGACATGTTTCATAAGAGCGACACCCGCATCAGTAGTGGATCTGCCTTTAGTAAAACCGAACTGATTACTGTGCAATAAATTATTAATTTTTTTTTTTTTTTTTTTTTTTTTTAATAAAATTATGGATTTTTTCGCATTATCGTCTATTTTTTACTTTAACTTGACTTAGCCCCTTGAATCCACGGGGCCCTGGGCTGAAGTCCAAAAAGCCATATGGTAGATCCGGCCCTGCAGTTTATAATAACCCCCGTTTACTTACACACCGTATGTGTTGCAGACGCGTCGCTAATGCAGCTGTACATAGACGAAGAGTACGCGCCTAGCGTGTGCAGCTGCTCCTGCAACTGCTTCGGACACGGCAAGTGAGTATACTCATCATCATCTTCCTAGCGTTATGTCCCGTGCTTAGACGGGGTCCGCTTAGACCATGATCCAGGATTTAGCGAGTCTGGTAATTACATTGAAGCGACTACCGATCTGTCCTTCGTAACCCTAAGATAGGGGAACCAGACAATTTTTGGATCATGGTTACAAATCCAAAGTTGTTTGAATTTGCAGGTTTCATCACGATGTTTTCCTTCACCGTAGAGCTAGTGGTATAAATACGTACATAGACTTGAAAAATCTAGAGGTACGTGCCCGGGTTTGAACCCGCACTCCTCGGTTAAGAGGCGCGTGTCCTTACCATTGAGCACGCGGCAAGTGAGTATACTCGCAGTACTTTATCGACTTTACTGTGTGTTTTCTCCTTTCTTTCTCATGTTTATAAGATACATGCAGCATTATATGGCCCTACCTTTCGCAGTCGTTTAAAGGTGGTAAAAGACTTAGTTATTACGCGACCATAGATATTCAATAGGAGTTTAAAGGTGTTAACTAATGAGAGCGGGTGGTGTGTACGGAACCCCTGTCCAGCTTCCACGCAGCACCGTCACTGCCGGAAGAGAATGACTCGGCTCTCCCGTCACCGTTCCCGTGGTGAGAGGGTCGGTCTTAGTGAGGCTGTGGATGTTAGCTCGGTACCCATATTCTTATGCTCAAAGTCAAAGTCAGTGTCAAAATAGTCTTTATTTATATAGGTTTGAAACAAACACTTATAGATCGTCAATTCAACAAGAAACTAATAATATGAATCTACCACCGATGAATCTACAATCCGATGGACTAATAGGGTAAAAGAGCTTTGCGGAGTTTTCGATACTATAGTCTATTCACCATCTTTAGCCTGAGACAGGCCCAGAGGCCACCTCCTATAACTAACATAGCTAAAAGCCCTGATTTGCCTCTCAAAGTCGTCCATCAATAGGCTATTTTCTTCAAAAAAAAATTTTAAGTCCAGTATTGAGATAAGATAACAAAAAAATATTGCTTAAGTATTTTTTATTTTGTGCAACAAACTAAAAATAATGAAGATACAGCGCGTTAAAGCACCGCGTGACGTCACTAGGTCTGTAAAATTTTACCGTCCAAGTGACGTAAAGCGCAAAATTCCAGATCTTTGAAGCGCTGTATCTTTCGTAATTTTTCGAGTATCAGATAAAGCAAAAGATACGTTTGCGGGTAACTCAAAATTCTATTGGGATGAAATGATGACTTGTCTTACTAGAAGGACGACCTCTGCCAATTCTCCGACTTTTTTGATCCTCTCTTAATACCTGTGGTCCGTCAGGCACTCGTCGACGTACCGCGACCCTCTGTCACCAGTGCCGCCCACTAACATCAAGCACATCAAGTCGAAGCAGTACCGGGGCCTGGGGGGACGCGCGCGCTCGCAGTCGCTGCGCCTCAACAGCGCCTCCGGCTACCTGTACATGAACGCGCGCAACGACTTCCAGCTCGAGCCCGACGACTTCAGGTGAGCGCCGCGCCGCGAGTGTGTAACACTGCGCTAGTGCGCTGCGCCTCAACTACCTGTACATGAACGCGCGCAACGACTTCCAGCTCGAGCCCGACGACTTCAGGTGAGCGCCGCGCCGCGAGTGTGTAACACTGCGCTAACACTGCGCTAGTGCGCTGCGCCTCAACTACCTGTACATGAACGCGCGCAACGACTTCCAGCTCGAGCCCGACGACTTCAGGTGAGCGCCGCGCCGCGAGTGTGTAACACTGCGCTAACACTGCGCTAGTGCGCTGCGCCTCAACTACCTGTACATGAACGCGCGCAACGACTTCCAGCTCGAGCCCGACGACTTCAGGTGAGCGCCGCGCCGCGAGTGTGTAACACTGCGCTAACACTGCGCTAGTGCGCTGCGCCTCAACTACCTGTACATGAACGCGCGCAACGACTTCCAGCTCGAGCCCGACGACTTCAGGTGAGCGCCGCGCCGCGAGTGTGTAACACTGCGCTAACACTGCGCTAGTGCGCTGCGCCTCAACTACCTGTACATGAACGCGCGCAACGACTTCCAGCTCGAGCCCGACGACTTCAGGTGAGCGCCGCGCCGCGAGTGTGTAACACTGCGCTAACACTGCGCTAGTGCGCTGCGCCTCAACTACCTGTACATGAACGCGCGCAACGACTTCCAGCTCGAGCCCGACGACTTCAGGTGAGCGCCGCGCCGCGAGTGTGTAACACTGCGCTAACACTGCGCTAGTGCGCTGCGCCTCAACTACCTGTACATGAACGCGCGCAACGACTTCCAGCTCGAGCCCGACGACTTCAGGTGAGCGCCGCGCCGCGAGTGTGTAACACTGCGCTAACACTGCGCTAGTGCGCTGCGCCTCAACTACCTGTACATGAACGCGCGCAACGACTTCCAGCTCGAGCCCGACGACTTCAGGTGAGCGCCGCGCCGCGAGTGTGTAACACTGCGCTAACACTGCGCTAGTGCGCTGCGCCTCAACTACCTGTACATGAACGCGCGCAACGACTTCCAGCTCGAGCCCGACGACTTCAGGTGAGCGCCGCGCCGCGAGTGTGTAACACTGCGCTAACACTGCGCTAGTGCGCTGCGCCTCAACTACCTGTACATGAACGCGCGCAACGACTTCCAGCTCGAGCCCGACGACTTCAGGTGAGCGCCGCGCCGCGAGTGTGTAACACTGCGCTAACACTGCGCTAGTGCGCTGCGCCTCAACTACCTGTACATGAACGCGCGCAACGACTTCCAGCTCGAGCCCGACGACTTCAGGTGAGCGCCGCGCCGCGAGTGTGTAACACTGCGCTAACACTGCGCTAGTGCGCTGCGCCTCAACTACCTGTACATGAACGCGCGCAACGACTTCCAGCTCAATCCAAAAAAACGCTTGTCTTATACCGTTCTCATAGTAAATGGCATCGGCAGTTTTGAGTCTGCGATGTCGGAGTGTTTGCCGTCAGCTGTTACCAAGCGTGCCTTCGCCGCCACACTGTGGTGGAAGAATAACACCTCAGGAAATAAACGGGAACCGATACTATGTCCACTGAAAGATTGGTGTGATGAGGAAGTCACCCACATCATAGTTGGGAGAAAGAGGGACAGGAAACCGCAGCCGTAACCATCACAACACCGCACCGGTCAGGCCGAACCAACGCGTCCTGAAATACGCTCGGTGGAGCTGTATGTGACCCGAGTGTAGGTCCAGAGGCCAAGATCTCGTGTACTATGTGGGCTACGTTGGGTTGGAACCTCTACAAAGTGAGCTTCAATGCATTCGTGGTGAGAGCGTCCATGAAAAAACTTCGCGACTTTCACGAAAGAGGACCTCTGGCAGGGAGTCGTGTTTTGGAAGTTCCTTACGAAAGAAAGTACTATTCACGAGCAATCATGGGCTTCCGCGACAGTGACCACCCTCGCTGAATTTTGGTTGCAGGGAGTCGTATTTCAGAAGTACGGAAGAAGGTACTAACCACAAGCAGTCATGACTTCCGCCACAGTGACTGCTAACCCCTCGCAAACGAAGCAAATTCTTACTACTGAGTCACCACCATTCAATACTGACCACGACCACTCGCCATGTTCCAGGGAGATGGTGGCGAAGCGTCGGTCGCAGCTGCGGCGCGGCATGGAGCAGCCAGCGCGCGCGCGGGACTCGCCGCCCTCCTCCTCGTTGTACTCCATGAACCTGAGGTGAGGTATCCCCCACATACACACAGCTAGAGTGCTCAGTTCCCAGGCACCCAGACCCATTTACGGTCCATGCATTCCCATTTAGGATACTGACATATGGCTTTTAAATTTAACGATGGCCCAGGAGATATGTTCATATATCCTGGTAAGATTCATAGATTCCTGGAACAAAAAGTATTCTGTGTCAGCATACCCAATTTTAATATAATGACGTGAAAAAAAATGTTAATGAAAAAACACAAATAACCTTCCTAAATAGCTAGTTAAATATCTAAACACTAAAAAGTATAAAATAAATTCTTCCGACTGCTTATATGAAAGTATTAAACTTTAACATGCATTTAAATATTTACAATAATCAGTTAGTTTTAGAGTCGTCAGTCGGTTAAAAAGTAACACGAACTTGCTTTTTATTTTCTTTTGGAATAGGTACTCATTTATGCATTCATCTTATTTGATTATATGACAAAGGTTACTCTCATCATCAGGTCGGAAAACCGCAGCAACGACCCGCTAGTCGACGACTACGACTCGGAGAAGTCGAGCTACGCGAAGAAGAAGCTGATGAAGAACATCGCGCGCAACACCGCCGCCGGCCGCGTGGAGAACTATTTCTACGACGACGCGGTGCTTCACTTCGACGACGAGTACGCCTTCGACGGGTCCATCCTCTTCGCCAAGCGGAGAAAATCGCTCGAGCGCTGGGACGAGCAGGCCTGCCGCCTGCCCGGCGCCGACCAGCTCTCCAACGACGGCAGCTACGGGTACTACCTGCCCGACGACGAGCAGGAGCAGTACTTCGTCAACGACACGCTCACCTTCAACATGCCACCACACCGAGCGAGCATATAGTGAATGTGATGTGAAGTGACAGTGAACAGTGCCAACTTAACCTAGTGTTAGTAACAAACTTAAAATAAATGGGCCAATTAATTAAATTAGACTTTTACAATTTTGCGTAGTCTCGAGTTCGAAGTTATAGCTTTTACACGTAGGTTGTTAGTGGTCGCGTTTTTTATTATATTCTATGAATACTGTCGTGCGCGCTGGGAAAGGTTAGTGCCGAATGCAAAATGACATGTTCAAATTTACAGAATCCACTGTGGGGATGTTGATTCTCTAGTCCAGTCATACTCAACCTTTTTTTTTATAGGGGCTACAAATATGTTCCAGTCATGGTGTCGAGGGCCGCAAGCAAAATTATTTACGTGTTAATGAATACGGAATTCCATAAAAAATGGTTTAAAATAAATTTGTAACTTCAGATGGGCCAATAACAAAGACTCGGCGGACCGCACGCGGCCTGCGGGCCGCGGGTTGAGTATATCTGCTCTACGTCAGTTATAATGTTTTGTTTGATTAAAAACTAATTGAAATATTCTATTTAACTAATATCATGACACTTCAAAGTAGCCATGAGTCGATATCAATACAAATTTGTTAATGTAGTCTAGTGTCTAGATGCCAAATCTAGCCTATACTAGGTCAGAACAATAAAAGACTGCATACCCATCAATTTCAAATACTGCTAGTTCTTGCCTTCTTATTAAATTGGGGGACATTCTGCAAATATATTTGTTTTTATTACACGAAAACTACAATAACTTATAACACATAGTTAATTGACTTCCTTTTTGTGAATGGTTAAAATTCCATATACAATGTAATCAAGTATTTTTTTTCTGAAGTCAAAACACTAATTACACTTTAAAATTTTATTTAAATTAAAATACGAGACAAACAAAATGTGAACTGGCTATCAATAATATGAAAATATTCCAATTTACTCTGTGAATGTAGTGCCAAATACCCATTTATGGCATAATGGCATAACATAAGTTATCTATAAGGTTACCTCTGTCATTTTGCACTCGGCCACAATCGAGTGAGGCCTAGCGACACGGCCAAACTGAGCTTGGCTTCACTGTAGATATTGTAACATAGATCGAGTCAGCTTCCGCGTCCTGCCGGCCCGGTCCGGCTGTAGATAGGTAACGTTACAATTCGAGTACGGAGCGACAGACAAACTCATAACATACTTGTGGGTAGCTTTGTAACATGTAATTTAAAATTTAATCTCAAATATTTATTTGTGCCAATTTATGTGAATATATTTATATGTTATAAGTATTAGTCTTCCTTGCATATAGTCATTTTTTGGCATGCATGCAATTGAATTGAGGGATTAATATAGAGACAACATTCAGTACACTATTTGAAACGCGTAATACAAGTTACAATACAAGTGTTTCTAAGTAAAAATGTCTTCCAGACTTATATACCTTTCAAAGTGGTTGTGCCAAAAACCTGATCCTAATAAACATGTAGAGGTCAATTCTCCAAAGTCTATATGTGGTGCCGAAAGTCTTATGAAATGAATTAAGAGAGAGAGAATGTCACATGCAAGTTTATGGTCTGAGCCTACATTATTATGTATCTTGTTTGTATTCCTATATTAAATCAAGCAAGGAATATTTCTCATAAAAAAATTACACATCTAGATGTTTAAAATTATAATTAATCTTAAATTACATGTTACAAATTGTATACCTATCATAGTAGTATTGTATTAAAGGCAAACATTTTTGATTTGCTTAAGCTGACATTTGCACTTTTAATATTCGAATATAAGGTCACATTTATTTAAATCGGATAAAATATGAATCATTAGGCTTTTTCGAGAAATAATGATTTCACTACTATGTGATTTCTGGATTCTAACTTGTTTTGCCAAAAATAGTTGATAATTAAATTTAATACAAATGAAACAAGAAAGTTAACGAGTCTTTTTGTGCCAAAGTGGATAATTGTTTTTCTTAAAGATTAATAAATTGTTTGGCCCAGCCATAAAAATGTTTTAAACTTACTTAAACAATGACAAGAAAATTAATGAAAATGTATTTAAAAAGTTTGTTTTAAAATTTGGTCTAACCACAAAGTTTATTGATGGAATCTTAAAATTTTGCGCTAAAAGCTGACAGTAAAACTGGTATAGTCAAAAATTAACAAAATCATGTTTAAAACTTTGTTGATTTGGCCATACTTTTGTATGAGCCTTTTTATTATAAGCTCACTGTATTAAATTATGTTAATGCTTTAAACTAGTCACTATTATTTAACAATACAGGGACATACTAAGGGCGAATAATGAATTTTGAGAGGTCTAAAGTATTAATGGGGTTTTATCGTGGTAAAATGATATAATTCTCTTATTAATTTATAGAAGCCCTTATTTGGTCCCTGTACATTCCTTTGCTGGAAAATGATCTCAAACTGATATTGCAAGTAAGTGATACCTATGTATAATGTGAGATAGATTTAAGCGATGTTCATTATTACGAGTAAAGCTCTTTCCTTTAGTATGTCAAGAGGAGAGAGGTTTGGCAACAGCTGTGTATATGACTCAATATTTATAAGCAATCTTAGTTCTTGTAACTGGTTACGAAATACTAAGTTGAACCATGCTAATTAATACTAGGGAATCATATGACAAGAGATCTATCTGCAATGATATGTCATAGATCAATCACAAACAAATTTTTTTTTTTTAATCTATAAATTTGTTGAGCAGTAGTAATAACACTCTAGTACTCTTTTATACATTTCTTGAAGAATATGTGTTTCTAAGAATATCTTTAGTATTTGACAATAATAAATACATAGCTATCCTCATTGAGGGACTCACTTGACCCGAGAAAATCACTTTCCCTCAAACTATCTGATTATAGTAGCATCCTACTGATTGCATACTACGGAAAAAACTTATGGGGATGACAAATAGGAGGCAAAGTTGATACTATTCAAATTGCGTTAGTTTTTTTAACTATTTGAATGCAAAGTATTGAATAATCAACAAGAATCCGTGTGAAGGGCTTAACTTCTTTCTAAATCTAATCTTGTAGTGTTTATTACACCACAAGAAAGATCTTTAAAATACTTAATTCCTGATTAATGAATATGCTACTTGTTTTATAGGGAGAAGTAACATTCGTTTACGGTCTCGGTGACCGTTGCCAAACCTCTTACCTCGAGTACTCTTTAAGGCTTGTGATTTGAGTTTGACTGAGTCACCGGTCACTCGTTATTTGCATCAAGTGCGTATGTCCTACTATTGTAGTGTTTCATTGTTAATAGTCTCCTAAGTCTTCCTCTGGTATGATTTGTTGAATGCTAAGACGGTTGTATGATTTTGAGGACAAAAATTTGTTAACAACCTTTATTGGATAAGCAATTACCACTGAACTGCTCCTGTTGTTTTTAAATGAATATTTGTCAGATCCAATTTCAATATATTCGTAAATTTGTCCAATATTTTTTGAACTCAATTGTTTTAAAACAATTATCATTATGTGCAGTGTAACATAGAGACGATTTTGAAATTGTCGGATAAAAATGAATACACCGCTAAACTATGAATGTCATTCAATGTGTGATATTTATAGGGACTGGTTAAACAACACTATATTTACTGGTTTTTTTTTTATTTGACAATTCAGAATTCAACTCGTAAACTTATTAGAAATGTGTGAAGTCCAGATCTTGATCTTTAAATTATTATTATAATTATTAACCGACTTCAAAAAAAAGGAGAAGGTTCTCAATTCGAATGAATTTTTTTTTTTTAAATGCCAAGTGTGAAATTGTTGCCAATTTTTTTTTCTGTTAAAAGTATAGTATTAGAAAACATTGTGCCATTTAAACATGCCAAAAAGGACAAAAAGTCAGATTTTGTATTTAATCATGGTGACTAGTTGCCCGCCGACCATATATCCTTTCATAAAGCGGTATTGGTAAGGCAGCAATTATAAAATATAATGTTAGTTCCATAGACAAGTTGAAATGCGTTTTTGTCTTCAAAAACATGTTTACTTCCCAAGTCTTATCCTCAATGGGCGGTTCAAAGAACCCAGGTCTTTCCAAGACAGAATTTAGAATCTATAAAAAATACTCAGGTTACATTAGCATTTGATTTATATGTATATTAATGAAAAAGACAACACATTGTCATAATCTCAACTCAAATTTTTATTATATGTATTTGGATAATTTTTCTTGTTCGTTTTCAAGTTCGACTTGAGTTTTCATTTCCATTAATTAAGGTACAATATTTAATCTGTCATAAGTCCCTGACTATACAATTTGGTTTTGGACCAACAGATACACAGTCATTTGTACGTCTATCCGTTGTCTAGTATCCATAGCACAAGCTTAAACTTAGTTTGGAAATGAAAAATAATATACTAGCCATCATCATCACTATTGGAACTTCCTACCGTTATGTCCCGTGCTTCCCAACCTTTTTTGGATTACCACCCTCTTAGGAAAAATAATTTCAACGCCCCCCTTTTCATAAGACATGAAATGCCCCCATTTATCTTTTGGGCCCACTAAAAAATCAGTAGCGTCCACTAGGGGGCGGTGCCGCCCCCGTTGGAAACCTATGGCTTGAACCATGGACCAGGATTTACAGAGTCTGGTCATTGTAGCGACTGCCTAGAGAATTAATGTGCAACAAACAATTTATCGACTGGCCCGTTGGACGAGTGGTCAGAACCCTGGCCACAAAACCAAGGGTCTCGGGGTTCGAATCCCGCTAGGGGCAAATGTTTCGTGTGATGAACATTGACATTTGTACTCGAGTCATGGATATTAATTTATAAACGTATTTAAGTATATCTATCCGTTCACCTAGTATCCATAGCACAAGCATAAGCTTAGTTTGGGACTAGGGAATTGGTGTGTCAGTCTGAAGAATTTATTTATTTATTATTTATTCCTAGCATTTCGAAACCGTCCCAATGAGGAAAGAGTCCCACAATCCACTCGTTCAGTATTATTTTGCTCTGTGATATCGGTACTGTTGTAATTATCAATACTTGTAATATAGTCCGTATCCACGCGGCCCGGTCGTGGGAACTGAGTATAGTAAGGTGTAGTCGCGTAATGTTAATGAGACGACGTGCTGTGCGCGGCGTAGTGTAAGTCGTTTTGTGTTACAATCAACGGGTACTTGGATCGTCGCATTTTTGTTTGTGTTTTGCTTCGATCGGGAACGGTGGTGCCAAATGATGTGAGATCGCTGGTTTATACAAACATACATACATGCATAACATATGCAAAGTCAAAGGGGCAGCAGGCTCCTTTAAACACGTTCAGCCATAAATAAAACTGGGCTGAGTTAGATGGAAATTGTGAAAAAGTGACAAGCGGCTAGCTCGTCGCCTACACAATCACACACCCAAAACCCGTTAAGGTTGTAGGGTTTTGGGATATTTTAATTATAGTATGAGATCCCTATTTTATGTTTTAATATTTCATCACAATATAAAGGGCCTTAAAATTCATTTAGATCAAGTATAGTACAATATTCGACACTTGACAATACTATCACGCCTGCAATCCCTGAAGGAGGCACAGTCTAATGAGCAATAAACTCCTTACTCCCACATTCAGTCAAAAATGAATTTTAGGTTAGATGAAATGTGAAAAAGAAAGAAAGAAACGAAACGAAAACAGAAAAGAAAGAAAGAAAAATGTTTATTAGATAACACACATACACACATGATAAATATATAAAATATATTTTAAATATTTAAAAGTAGTGACAAGTGGCTAGCTTGTTGCACAATGTGCCCAATACTTTACCCATACCCATTAGTCGTCTTTAACGACATGCTAGGCAAGAAACACTGTTGGTATATTCTCTTTGACTCAGACCAACATAAGCAAGAATTATTATCATCATCATCATCATCATCACCATCATCCTCTTGCCCTTCTCCCAGTTCATCTGGGATCGGCGCAGCATGTCTTCTTCTTCCATACGTCCCGGTCAGCCCTCGTCAAGTGGATAGCTTGATAAGCAAGAATTATTATAATACCTTATTTTCATTGCAAAACTGATCAGCGGTCTCACGTTACTTGGCGCGAGCGAATCGACGAACCTGCGTTTTTCACTGATGTTCTTAATGTAAAGTTGTTCAATTCGATGATTCTGATTATTAAGAGTGGTGTCGACCACGTCGTACTGTGTGGCGCCCTGTCTGAATGTGACGTTGTACAAACTGTACTTTTCCGCCAGAAAGAGTAGGTACTTACTTTTTTTAATGATTAATTTCTGTGCGACGTATGTGAATTGTTTAGTACGACAGGGTATCTTGAATTAACGATTTACTTGTAAAATTGTAGGAGTTACGCAATAGCCATGTTAAATTCAAGATAAGGGCTCTATTAATGTACTTAACTAATAACTTAACATGTCTGTAAGTAGCTCGTTCTACAATGATATTATTGAAAAGGATGCCTTCCTTATGTAACGTTCTTCTGTATTTTGTTAATGTTGCTGAAGCAATTTGTCCACATTTGAGATGTCATGTTCAGAGACGGTGCGTGCACATTATAAATCGAATTAATTCAGTGCGATTGTAAACTACTATGTAATTTATTGTATATTAAAATTCGTTAAAATTTGCGTTGCGTTGCACCTTCGTGTTGCGATATTATTATTATAAAATAAAAGTAAGGTTGTGCCAAATGTTTGGGTGACTATTCGACCAAAACATAATATTACAAATGAGTAAACCATTTTTCTGTAACCATTGTAAATATAACTGTTCAGTTTGGTGGTTGCCTTTGTTCTAGCTAGAAGATTAACACGAATATCAACAAATAAAAACGTTATTCTAAATGTATTATAATACAATGTTATGAGCAATAAAATTGAAAAAAAAAATCAGTGATAATCCAATTCAAGTCAAAAGTTTTCTGCTGTATCGTTATTATGACGATATTTTGTATGTTGTAGGTATAAACATACAAAATATCGTCATAATTTCATTTAGAGTAACCGACGTTTCTGGCTCTAGCTATTCTCATAATACAAATATAGTCATAATATAACGATAGTATTCCTTTTTTCCGTTACTTAAACCTATGTATAAAAATACCACCTACTTTTGTAATGTTCATACATCAAAATGAACTCAAGAATTGCATCAACAGAAAATTGCCCAACCTGTTGTTAACATGCCTGTAATTGTAATATTTCACTTGAGAGCACCCAAAGTCATGCCAACATCTAATTTTACCGGATTATATATATCACGTATATTAATTTTTATAATGAATTGCACTATAATGCAATGGGTTAAAGTCTAAAATGCAAGATGCAGGTGCAACGCGGCGCTTCGGACGCGCGGAGTTCTAGATACACGCGACGCGAGAGCGAACTGTAATTTTAAATGAAACTGTAATATAAATCGGATTTCATTAAAAAATACATACGAGCGATTTCTGTTTTTCATTTACAAAGTATTTTGAAACTAACTCTACTTAAAAAGAGACGTCTGTGTAAATTATCATCATCATCCTCTTACCCTTCTCCCAGGACATCTGGGGTCGGCGCAGCATGTTTTCCTCTTCCATACGTCCCGGTCAGCCAACATCGAGCTATCCACTCATATCATCTTTCACACAATCCATCCATCACTTATTTGGCCTTCTTACTCCATCCACTAACATACTCATCACTCTCTTTGCCACAAGTCTGTGTAAATTATATTATTAACAAATTATTCTGCATACAGAAAATAATTAATTGTTAGACTGGACGTCTGTGCTTCAGCACAAATAATATTAATACTTTTACATACTTAAGGCATACCCTCTAACTACAGAAGTACCACCGTTTGACGGGTTATTACTACAATATACCCTATAAAAAAAGTATTCAAAAAATTTGTAAATACCATACAAGTAAAACAACAAATAAAAGAAACATACATATTTCATAATCAACGTTTATTATTTCTTACATTTTTCAGTCAACATTAAACACTATTTTGACTTTATAAAAGTCGTAATATCACTTGGCCGTTTAATATCCTACATAGTTACTTCAAATCAGCAATTCTTTTCAGTTTGGTCCACTTCATTATACAGTATTGCAAGTTAGGTTCTCAAAACGCCCATATATTACAGTTAAAAAGACAACCAAGACGTCTTGACTATGTTAATAGGCACCATACTAAGTATTATAACAGTTATACATATCTAATATTAGGGTTACCATTCGTTCGGGTTTTCCAGCATTTGTCCTAGTTTAGAGGGCGTCCGGGCGGGGCTTCATTGTAGTCTGGGTTTAAAAATTTAAAATCTTGGGCCGCCCGCGACACGCACATTGCCGACGAACCGACTCGCTAAATTCACCATAATTTTCAACTGCTTTTTATTACACTCATCTCATCATCTTCCTAGCGTTATGTCCCACGCTTAGACGGGATCCACTTAGACCATGATCCAGGATTTCGCGAGTCTGGTAATTACATTGAAGCGACTGCCGATCTGACCTTCTTCACCCTAAGAAAGGGGAACTTGACAATTTTTGGATCATGGTTATTTATTACACTATGTTTAAAAAAACCTGTCGACTCGTCCGGGTTCTGGGTTCTTATATCCAGGATTTTCACGCGTCTGAAATCATCTTGGAGATGGCAACCCTATCCAAGAAAATAATATTAATAGGTTTTATTCATACTTACAATAAATCATATAATAAAAATCATCAAACATGGTGTATTCAGATTTACTTTGAATTAGTCTAAATGCTTATGATTTTTCAATAATAATTATTATTGATTATAATCTTTTTCACAATTTTTCATCTTACCCAGCCCAGTTTTATTTTCGGCTGAATGTGGTCAAGAGAACTAGATGGCTCTTTGGCACTGCTTACCCCTTCGGGGATTATGGACGTGATGTTATATATGTATGTATGTCATTATTATTGATTATAATCAATATAATATTATGAACTACAAATTGCTTCGGGCATTATGGGCGTGATGTTATGTATGTAATAATGATATACAGATAGTTTAAACCACACTAGCGATATATAAACGCCATATGCATTACTGAGTACACAAGTATCTACATGCAGTTTCAACAACCATTTTGTAACGGCCTGAGGGCTGGATTTTTCAATAGCCAGATATAAAACTCCAAATATAAATAATAAGGTTGACTTTAGAATGCATCATAGCACATTGTGATTTTATTAAATTTATTTTCATATGAAACAAGTGATTTTTTACTTAATTAATCTGTAAATCTTTATTTGTCATTAAAAATATTCCAAATGTGAATGTGTTCATTTTAAAATAAATTGGTCGAGAGTTTTCAACATATAGACTACTTAATTTATGTGAGAAATTAAATACGAGAATGAGACAGATATTATTAGTTCTGCCTACCCCGCTACGGAAGTGGTGTTAAGTTTAGTTAGTTAGTTTGAAATATACATTGTATCGCATGGTAAAAGGGCTGTATACACAAATACTGCACAGTCCCCTAAGCAAAATGTAGACGATGACCTATGCATTGTAAAAAGAATAAACAATTTGCATGTATAGTACACAGACTAGTAAAAAAAGAAGGACTCCGCGCTGTCTTGCTATAGCGTGAAGCCACGTTTATGCATGTGTGAGTGAGATACTTATAGATACCAGATATCAGAAAACTGTCATTTGGAGCGCTTATTATGTTAATGTGTGACTTAAGTTGCTTGTAAAGTTGGAGCACCTGAGGAGCGTCAATGTTTAGTTAGTGGCGCGGAGTGCTTCTTTTTTACTAGTCCGTGGTAAACAAATTATTGAACAAGCTTCTATCCTTTTAACTGCCAAGTCTCCACCTGAAACAAACGAAAACACTACTTAGTAATACTTAATTGATTACTTATTTAAACAAATTGGGTCACGCACTTTATTTTCACATTTTAAATCAAAATTTACCACAAACATACACACAAACCGTCGATGTCATTATTGTTTCCTCTTAACCCTAACCGGCATCTATCACGTGAGAGGTGCGTGCCCTTACCATTGAGGTACCACGACTCCTCGCCATTTATAACATACTAGGCAAGAAACACAGTTGGCACATTCTTTTTAAGTCCCAGACCAAAATGGGACAAATATTATTATAATAACATGTAATATATACCTTTATTAATTATTTGACCTTTAATCGGTGGTAGTTCCGTCGTTGTTCGTTGGTCGCGCCTTGCCGGGCGGCGCTATGTGCGCGCGCTTGCGGGCGGCGCCGACCTCGAACTCGATATCTTCCGGTTCCCTCTTAATAGCCACTTGTAGCATATCTTCCTGTAACCGTATAACAGAAATATTATATTTAAAAGTAGTACTAACATTCAATCTAACCCAGCAGCTTCTTGGATTTTGCTTACCCCTTCGGGGATTGCGGGCGGGGTGGTATGTAGTTTTAATACATCCAACGCCCGCCCGCCTGTACATAATATACCAATCTCATTTGTATGTGTTATCTATTAATAATTATAAATTAAATTTGTTATTTCTCTGTGCAGCTCGCGGTCGTATCTGATGGATAAACATCTAAGACGGCTAGATACGATGTTCTTTCATAAAAATAGGGGCAAGTATTTTATTATGTTCATTGGGTAGTACGCCGCGACCGTCCCCTTAACTGTCATAATGCCTCCCAACATCAAAAACAACAACATAACATCACGTCCATGATTCCCGAAGGGATAGGTAGAGTCAAAGGGACAGCAGGCCCTCTTAACTTATAATTACCCACCCTCTCGAAAATCTCCAGTGCCCAAGGGGCGACGCCGCCCCTGTTGGGAACCTATGATCTAACCGATGCCATTGATGGAACGAAGTGTTTCTTCAAGACAACAAAGGGATCCCGAATTTCAAATTATTATAGACGAGTCGTGGGCCAATCTTGGAAACCGTCAATCTAAATGTAACAATTTTAAAATGGGCCCAGTATCATAGTGAGGTTTTTACCGGAAGCAGTGGAAGTCTGCGAGGTTTCATCCACAGAACAGAGAAAACTAGTAGAAATGACATGTCACGAAATTGAGAAATAAGAACCGTTGAAGCCAAACTCACATACACCACTAATCACATACTACACTACAGATAAGCAATGAGCTGGATTGCCCGTTCTTATTTTAGTTAGTAACAACTTATCTCATTAGTCCTACAACAGACAACATATAACATTTCATCCTTTTGAATAACAGTTTAATTTTCACCACTGGGGGAGCACACACCCCCAGCCTTTTTAAACTTCAACAGCCTAAGAACAGCTCTAGCGGGACTCTTACCTCGAACTAACGACTTGATATCGATATAAATGTCTGGTAGAATATACTATCACGTACTTTGGACGGAAAGTTGCGTCCATTTTTATAATACGAAAAATATCTTCAGATGGAACAATTGATAAGGGCTACATTTGTCTCTAACCCAGCCCATCGTCCCATGTTGGTCTGCGACTTAAAAATAATGTGCCATCTGTGGTTCTTCCCTAGCATGTCGTAGAAGACGACTAATTGTGTATCGGGATTTGGGTATGTGATTGTGTGGGCGATAGGCTAGCCACTTGTCACCACTTTTTCACAATTTGCCATCTAACCCAGCCCAGTTTTGTTTCTGGCTGAATGTGGTTAAAGGGGCCTGCTGCCTCTTTGACACTGCTTACCCCTTCGGGGATTATGGGCGTGATGTTATGTATGTATGTATGTATGTACATTTGTAACTTACGTGCGAATGAGTGTGAGATGTAGACGGGGCGGGCGGGGACCACTCGCGCTTGACGGCGAGCGCGGTCGGGGCGCCGAACGGGTCGTGCTCCTCCTCATAGAATTCCATCTTCACTCTGTAATACAGAACATGCTTGTAAAAGATTTTATGAACTGGGATTCCCGCAAGAACTAAGTTTTTTATTAAATATGCCTCATTAACAAAGTCGTAAATAGTGATTGCTATCCGGAAATCCTAATCCAGTACCAATATACCGGACCGGGCCCCCCGGTGAAATAATTGGCATAAATAACAGCGATGTTGCTGCAGAGTTTTCTAAAATACAAAAACCGCCAAATGGCGCGAGGAAGTCTCGAGGTCTTATCACTGTCACTATTGCCTCCTTGTTGACAGCATGTCAGTTTGGTCTGACAACTAACCAATAAGGAGGGTGACAAGACCGCAAGTCACAGTTACGCCATCTTTTGGATGTTTTAATTCAAAAAAAACCCTCATTGCAATCCGGAAATACGGATCCTGTAATCCGGCGGATCCGGCATTATTTTCAGTCCGACCGAAACCTTTTTAGATTCTGCCGGATCGGAAACGACCCCAGATTGTCCCTAACACAAAAACAAAACAAAATCAATGTATCAAACATACTCCACTGTCTGCTCGGCGGCGTCGTCCGCGGCGTCGGCGTCGTCGGCATCGTCTGCGTCTGTCTCGGTGTCGGACTCGTCGGACGCCCAATCTGCCATGTCCGATTTCTTCTTAGCGCGCGGGGACGGCTTGAAGACGACCAATTCGAGTGCCGAGCGAACTTTGTCCAGAATCAATTCAACCTCGCTCTGGAAACAGACAAAAATGAATAAATATTATGGCATATAAAACATCGGGGATTATGGGCGTGATGTTATGTATATAGTGACGACGCAAGCCCCCTCTCCAAAACTTCGATGCTCTTTATCTTAATGATATTTTGTTTTTTTGATAAAGCGAAAAATATGTGTCTAATATTTATGTCAAAGTAAGAAGAGGAATGCTCCGGTGGTTCGGACATGTGGAAAGAACGGATTACGAAAGATTGACTAAACATATATACAATGCGAAAGTGGAAGTATGTAGGAGCCGCGGAAGGCCCAGGCTCACCCACCACGACCAGATTGGTCGTGTGTTAACAGAAGGTGATGTTAGAAGTCGTAAAAACCGTAGAGAATGTTGAAGAAGCAAGATTTGGCGTTCGGTTCTCTCTGCTACCCCGCTAAGAAAGTGGTGTGAAGTTTAGTTAGTTAATTAGTTAATATTTGTGTTTTGTTTTTTAATGCAGTCATCATCCCTATTGATGGAAGTACCCTAATAAGGATAATAAAGATAACTAAAGCTGTAACAGTTGGCAGTCACCCTGGGGCTGCGCGCGGGCACCCTCAGCACGTAGTGGCGGCCGTGCGCGCCCGCCGCGCCGCACGCGCCGCACACCCGCTGCGGGCACTGCACGCACTCGTACACAAACCTGGAACGTGTCCCGTACATCATATATTAGACAACATCACATACATTGATCTGATTCCTCTGTTTAGTCAATAAGCAAAAAAAAAAAACCTAGAAAATAACTTCATAGTACCATAATTGCTCACGATATATACAGATGCATGCAAAATTTCGGGTCAATCGGTAACAAGGAAGTGCATCAAATTTAACTTGCAAGATTTAATTACAGACAGACACCGGGACAGGTCAAACTTAAACTAAATATTAATTAACCGACTTCAAAAAAAAGGAGGAGGTTCTCAATTTGACTGAATTTTTTTTGTAATGTGAACAGAGCCTCGGATAGGTAAAACGGCTATGGAGCAGTGGCGTAGCTACCCAGGGACAAGGCGGGGCAGTGCCCCGGGGCCCTCAGCTTGGGAGGGAGCCTAATAAGCACACCTCTTAATTTGAGTTTCAATTGACTCTGTATAACGTAGGACGAAAAATGTAAGTGCCCTCCCTGCGGTAGGGGGGGCCTGGACCCGAAGCTGCGTTAGCCCATGGGCCTTAGTTTCTTTTTTGCCCCAGGGCCCTTTGTCACCTAGCTACGCCACTGCTATGGAGACATATGAAATTGATATAAACTTTATACTTTAACATTGCAAATCCAACACTGATTCTGCCACATCGCCTGAACTCACCCAGCTAAAGTATTGGTGCAGGAACTGCAGGCTTCCGGTTCCGGTTCGGCCTTTTCTTCTTTTGGCTCTAGAAACGGTGCACCTGACAAAACAGCTGCAAAAAAAGAAAAAACATTTTACAACGACATGGTAATTAGTTCCCAACGTAGAATACACGTAGTATGTGATCTCTTCCTACCCCCATGGGAAAAAGGCGTGACATTATGTATGTATGTAGAATACCTACACATAATTTAAACTATAGTTGAGCCCATAAATATATTGTGTATTGCCGCAGTGGAAAAAGTTAGAATTTCATACTTTGAGTTTAGTTTAGTGTATGACGTCTTGTCACAGAGGAGAGAAACGGAACAGAGAAAGCTTTTAAAGAGCGCGCAATTTAATACTTATTTTAATAGGGTTGGTACAGAAAATTAAATTAAATTAAAAAAAAATTTTTCAGCACTTTTTTGTACTTATGGTAGAATATCTTTTAAATCTTTATTGAAAAAACAAACAATAATACCCCGGCTAGAGGCAAATGTTTCGTGTGATGAACATGGACATTTCTACTTGGGTCATGTTTATTTATAAACGTATTTAAGTATTTCTATCCGTTTGCCTAGTATCCATAGCACAAGCTTACGCTTAGTTTGGAACTAGGGAATTGGTGTTTCAGTCTGGAAAATTTATTCATATATTTCTCCTCTTAAGTTACACTATCTTAATCATATTTCTTATGTGTTTTTGCTCCTCGAAGTTCAAGCGATAATTTCTTCTTTCTTGGAGTGTTCGCTCAAAGGTGAAGAGCCATTTGCGCAGATCTACGCTCACCAGTGTTTTTATCAGGATCCGTCTGAAGGCTTTGAGATATTTGATCTTCTAAAATTTGATTATTTGAACTTGAAGATATCTCAGTAGTCGGTGTAAATTGAATGTTCTGGTTTTCTAGTTTAAATACAATCTCACATCGGGTCGAACTCACACATGCATCATAATTTTCCGGCAACTTAAGTGTTGGAAAGGCATGGTCAAATAAATATTTTACATTTCTATTTTTAGAAAACTTAATACAGGATTTTTCAAAGTGATCCTCACAGATTCTGTATTGTTGCCTTACTTTGTCAACAATAAGTTTCGAAAGGAGATCTTCTCTGCCAACAGTTCTCAACCACACCTGTCGTCTGAAACAGTAAAGAAAAAACTAATTTCAAAATCATAGTTGAAAAATCTAGATATTTAAAAAAAAATTGATGTTGTTTGGTGTGAGAGAATGTTTGTCACGGACGGGAATCAAATCTGTGACCCCGGAAAGAGTAACGATTCTGTGAACTTACCTACTAAAAAACACTCAATACCTATTGGATCCTTGGGGATACATAATTTAAAAATATATATTTTTATTTTATTCTTATCATGTTAATATTATTTATACTGTACAGTTAACCATTTTTACACTTTTCAAATTAGAATACTTTATTTAATATAACAGATTATTATACTTACCTAGTATTATAACTCAGTGTTATTGAAAAAATCAACTAATGAAATAATTTATAAAATAGGTCTGGTACCTACATAGTGATTAACTACATAACAATAATTAACGAACAAAACTCAAATATTTACTCTTTATGAGGTAAAGAATATACGTAATTACTAATACACATATATGTTAATCTCAAACTTCACCGAAACCATCCGAAATTAAATCAGGTACATAGTTTAGGTTAGATACATAATAACATACTTAGGTACATAAGTTATGGTACCTAAATTAGGTTTGCCAACGTTTTTTTGTTACGAATAAAGTGAATTGGTTATTAAAGGCAGGAAAATAAAGTAAATCATATATATATAAAGCACGATTCCTTTGTTATTTAGCATATACCTATTGCATTGCTTTTAGAAACTTTTAACAACCCCGTTTAATGAGTGTTCTATACGTTTAGTTATAAAAGAACAGTGTTATTAAAAAAAAAAGGATTATACAATAAAATAAAGGTACCTACTTACTTAAAAAAGTAATAATCAATTTTTACTTACCTATAGTGCTCCTTGGGATAATTAAAGTATGATACATTTTTATTTTGTCTAGTATTATTCAAACACACAGTACAATAAAGAACCATTATTTATAATGAAACACCAAGTTTTTACATTAAAATAACAAAACAAACAACGTGAGTGTGTCGCACTGACCCTGAGATTGTCAACCACAGACGAGCAATGTTGTCAACTGGCTGTGCTAGGGCAGCGTAAACATTGAGTTATTATTACTACGTATAGAGAAGCTATGTCAAACAAAAATATTATCACGAAGCATGGACTGAGCGTGTTTCAGCTTTTGCAGCGCTATAAGTAACAATTGTCGTCTCATTAAGCTATTAAAACACGCAGCGCTAGATCGCTCATTGAGTAAATTTTTCTCGCGACCAAAACGTCGTAAACGCCGAGAATTTCATGGCGCTTACGCGTTTCGTTCAACGTAGTGTTGATTACTTGCTATTCTCATAGATTAAAACCACAGAAGTGACACGCCTTTTATTTGTATCCTTCATGGGATTGAGTTTATACATTATTAAATTATAGTTAGATTAAAAAAAAGTTCTTTTTCATTTTTTTTATAAATGATTTATGCAACTCTTTATGACCTAATGCATGAAGTTCAGCTTTATGCATTAGGTCATTTTCCGTTTGGGCATCAAATCCAAACTTACTTTTCATATCTTTGACCATCAATTTATAAGATTCGCATTTTTTTTTAAGTATCTGTTTTGACGCTGTGTCTTCTTAAATTTATCTGCAAGTACTTTTTTAGCTGTAATTTCTTTTAACAATTTCTTTTTTAGTATTATCTTTCGAGGTGTATCATGTGATTTAATTTTATTGATTCCTAATCGCTTACTAGTTCAGACATAGGTTCCACCAATTTTGAAGTACCTGGATTTGAATCACTAATGTCGAATGGTACTGCACATTTCTTGAGATAAACTCGACCTGTTTTTGTAAAACATTTATCTTCTTTTTTGAAGTGATCTGAACATATAAGTGTGTGGCCGCTGGGTAGCCAAGCCTCTTCGTTGCGATTTTTTTGCACAAATTTTATCCATGCTTCTCTTTGTTCACGATCAGGGCGAGGAAACCTAAAACAAACATTTACCGTTACATCATCTTCTTTTTAGCTAAATTTCTAAACACAAACCTCCGCGTTTCCGTCACGTTGAAATGCAGTCCAAGTCCACTACTAACTGTGCCACGATGTAGGAGGGAGGTAGTCATATTATAGTCCACCCAACATGAGTACCTACGTGACCTGTCTGTACGGGTCACTTTTTCATAATCTATGATTCTCATACAAAATGTCGGCATGTAGAAAATAATTAGGTATCAAAATTAGTTTTGGTTGGTTTTAGTTAATATTTTGTTAACTTACCGATGATAAGTCACACCACACTCCTTTTTTATTGCAGTGGATTGATTTTTACACGTTTTTAACACGCAAGACGGCATTTTTGCTGTGTTGTTGTCACGTAAGCACGCGTGTGAACGCCGTGAACGTAGGCGAGTGACTAAACGAGTTGTTGCCGAATGCCGATCGGCAACAACGCACGGCGCAAAAAACTTGTTCGCTGCGTCAGTTCTAGTGATGCCGATCGATAGTCGACTATCGATAGTCTATCGATAGTTGACGTCCTACCTATAGTATCGATAGCTTAGATCCAGGCAATAACTATTGCATGAAAGCAATACTATCGCTACTATCAATAGTATTGTTGGTCACGAAGAATAAACTATCGATAGTATCGATACTATCGATAGTATTGTTCCTCGTAAATAAAAAACTATCGATACTATCAATAGTCGTTTTATTTTCGATACTATTGTTTAGAAATTATTGGTATAATGGTCACTAGTACGTGTAGGTTTTTTTTACGGTAATTAATTACTAAGACTTCATTACTTCTCTAGCGGTAATGCTGTATAATTTAGTTTAACCTAAAACTCTAAGAAATACTATCGAAAATTAAGGAACTATCGATAGCTTAAAACTATCGATAGTATCGATACTATCGATATTTTACTCGCCATGAACAATAATATTATCGATAGTATCGATACTATCGATCTATCAACTATCAACCAAAGTATCAATAGCGATACTATCGATAGTATTGCAAGTCATCAATAGTATTACCCCAATTTGGGCTATCGATAGTATCGATATTCCTATCGATATTCTAACTGATTTTCTAGGTCAACTATCGATAGTTTGGCATCACTATCCGACCATACGCTAGTAATAATAGTTAAATGAGCGTAAACCGGTTTTTTCCAGACTCGCCGCGTACGCGACAAGCAGCCAGCGGTCACGCACACATCTGCCCCGGGCGCTTGGTGTACGTGCAACTGATTCGCGCGGTTTTATGAAGCTTAATCTGAGATTAAGCTTCATAAAACCGCGAATAATCTCTATACCTAACCTAAGTGTGAGTTAAAAAATAGTGATGTCAAAGACGCATTTTTACATTATCGACTAATTCAGTTATAGATTCTTTTGTAAATCTTGGCTCGCAATCTTTCAAAATCAATTAACATGTGGTAAACATATATAAAATTTATCTCTAATGTAAACATAGCTCCCCGGTCTGTAAAAATATTTGTAGTTAAACCCAATTTCTTAAGCTCTTTGTCGTACTAAGTGCTCTCCTGTGGCTCTTCTTCCATTCACCATATTTAATAGTAATTTTTGCAGTAAATTGTTCCGACATGCGACCTCAACATCATTGCGATTATTTTCAAGCCCTGGTCTATCCTAATTGCGACGTAAAACAGACTGGTTACCTACGCTATGGCCTCTTACTCGCGAAAACAATGACATATCGGTAGGTACTTCATTCACTCTCTTTCTCTCAGGAGGATTAAACTTCAGCATGATTTCTCGCTCCCACGCTTTGTGTATCTTGTGTATATTATATGTCTATGATCTTTTGCGTAGCCAAAACAAACGTAAATCTATGGTTTCAGGTTTCTCGCCGCAGTCGCACACGTCACGGAGGCCACGTTACACGTGTCAAAGAGGCGTCAAACCTGATCACTAAAATGCCGTATTGGCTGTAAGAATAAAGCTGGTTTGTAATTTCTTAAGTACTAACCCAAAATACCATGTTTTTTTTATTTGATCATGAGAAAATAAGACGGTGGACCAATAGGACGGTGTTGCCATAGCTAGTTATAATTTCGTATACATTTTTGTACTGTTTTTGTAAAAATCTAATTAGTCGGTGCGCACATTTAATTAATAGGAAATTTTATAGCTAAACGAAATATTCGAGTGTCAATAGATAAAACAACTATTATTAATATTGCTTATGTTCAGGACACGTAATGAATACTTATTTTTGGTACAGACTTCATTATTTTCCCTATGGTGGCAGCTCTACACACACTACATCGTGTCGCGTCGCCGTGGCGCGGTAGCGGTCGCGCCAAAACCAAAGATTAAGTACATAGTTACAAATTCTGGCTCAAGGTATACCATAACATGATCCAAAAATTTGAGAAGAAGCGGACCCTAACTAAGACCTAATGCTAGGAGGATGGTGATGTCGAAATAAAAAGAATAGTAATGAAACATGTTTTTATTTCTCTGCCCGATAGGTGATGGGCATTATGTACAATGGCCGGATAATGTGATTATTTGAATAGTCATTACACAGGCCAACAAAATAACATTTTTTGTTTGGTGCCGAAATCATTAATATTTTTTTTTAACTGATCAGTACCAGCCTAATACAATTTCTGTTATAAACATTTTTTCATCACGTCAGATTTTTTAGGAATTTTACTACAAACTTTAAAAAATAAGCTATTTTAATGATTTTTGTCGATTTATTTAACAGCATAGAAATTATTGATGTTTAAAATTAAGGATATTATGCAAATTTGGATAATTTTATCTGGGTCAACTGTTACTGATTTATCAAAAAAGCAGTGAGTTGATTCTACACCAAAAACACTGTTGACCTGTGTTATCAAATTGCCCACTCCTATTGGTAATTTTTTATAATGCGCGGAAATTATGTATAATGACTAATTTATCCCTTGGTTCATAACTTAAATTACAAATTTATAAGACTGATTTGTTATTAAGTCCTAAATCAAACATAGGCATGTTTTTATAATTAAATTTACTAATCAAAAAACAACAGGAATTTATTGAACACTTCTTCTTCTTCACTTCACATAGTTGAAAATGTTATTTGTTTTAATAAAAAAATATAATATGTACAATCACAAAATACATTTACAAAACTAGACAGAAACTCAAAAGTAAGCAGATGTAGTTAAAATACTGTAGGTGGTAGTAGCCCTATCGCGTATTTACATACTGCGCGGCTATAGGCATTTATTTCAAAGATAGGGCCAAGTTACAAAACTGATAGATAGTATTACAGTTGTGTAGGTAAACTCGTCGGAGGTCACGCCATAGATATAGAATGTACAAGATACACGATGACGGTTCGGAGACGTGACACATGAGTAAATAAATGGAACAGAGACAAAGCTTCCTAAGAATGTGCAAAGTTTTACCCATTTTGGTGGAGTATTTTAATGTTTTGTTAAATTATAAACTATTTAAGAAAATTTGCTAAATAGAGGTTCTATTTAACAAATTTTCTTAAATAGTTTTATTATTCAGTATGATGGTCTTCTGTTTTATAACAGCATTTTATACCTACTAATTCTAGCTGACCCGACGAACTTCGTTCCGCCTAACAGTCAATGACACATAATCGGGTTTGTTCCTACAAAAATTTTTTTTTGATGAACACTTATAATTTTTTAATACTTATCATCCGTTCTTGTGCTCGTGCTGTAGCCATGTTTTGTTCTTGTGCCGCTCTTGTTCTCGTAATAATCTGCCACAGACGTTTGTCACGCTGTTCTTGAGATAGTTGTGCACGACCCTCTGCTGTCCTGATTCTTTGAGCTGCATTTCATGTTGCGATTTGTTCTGCCGACTGATGAGCTCTTTCGACACGTTTGCGTCGCGCCTCTCTGCTCCGTGCGTTGTTGAGGTTAGATTTTTTCAGTGGCATTCGACTGAAAAAAATAATTGAAACATTTAAATATTTAAAAAAAAATGAAAAGCATGCTATTTTAGCACATTGAAAAGAGGAGGGCAAAATATATTTAATAGAGGTTAAATAAAAATAATACTTACATCTATATAATAATTAAAAAGCAGAAATAATTTCACTGTATTATCTTCGCAATAATATGAATTTAATTTATACTTCAAAGTAACATGTGGCCGGCTATGATAACACCATAGTTAATTGAAGAAGTAAGAACAATTGAATTTCACTGTATTGAGTTTACTACAAAATAAATTTAACTTATATACGTTAGCCACAACACGGGTGGTTAAGCTATTAAATTGTAGCTTTTAAGAAACATTTGTACTTTTAACATAGCGCCATCTATGGAATACTTACTCAATCCAGTCAACAGATATCGCCATTTGTTAGAATCGCTTGGAGCTAGAAGTTTAGCTTGCTAGCTTGGAGAGTTTAGAAATATAGCTACTTGTTCCCTGAACTGTTATATCTTAGGTACATACTTGAAGTAATATTAGAAGTATCTTTGTGAGATGTACTGGGTATAGAACTTGCGTCATATTCTCTAAGGCACTCTGCAATGGTCATCATTCTTTGTTTCTTCAAAACGTATGGCCGTTCAGTGGTGCTGCTTGTATCTAAGTATTTCGTGGTTATAATATACTAACAACGTACTGGAAATTCATCATTATTTTAAATACTTACATCAAAATGATCTTCACAAAAGTACATTCTTGAATCTAAAGACAAACTATGCGCATCATCTCTCCGTGCAAGTTTCAACCACTTTCTCCGTATTTGTTCATTGTTTGGAACTCTTACAAACAATTTACTTGGTGTCATTATACTTGTGCTTTTACACTTAGGCACTATACAATACTTATAAAACGTAGAATCCATTTTTAAGTTATAAAAAGCAAAGAATAGTATCAATTGCTGTTCACGGTGCGTTTTGTATTGCACTGTGTGACGTCATTCATACGCCATGACAGGTTTAGAGCGTTTTCGCGGCAAATTCGCACAAGTTTATAAAAAACATAAAATAATAATGTTACTGATCGATTTTTTAAGAAAAAATCTGTTATTTCTGTTAAATATCTAATAAAGAAAAGAATTAATCGATAATTAAATTTTTGGATAACATAACAAGTCTACAATACTGCACATAAAGAGAGACAACTTCATTGACATAACTATTTATGGTAAAATCATCAAGTGACGTCTATATACCTAAGTGAAACCGGCTTACCATTTTGGTTTCTCGCTTTAAGTTGTCAATGTCAGTGGAATTTGTAATGTATTGTGCCAATATTGATAAAATTTGTGATTTTAACATAATCTAACTTGTAAAATTCAAAAACATCGTCATAAATAAATTGTTCAGACATAAAGTATGTAAATAAGTAAAGTGGAATGACAATACACAAAGGCGCCATATTTGTTTCTCACTCAAAATTGGGCTTCACTTTTTCGTAGTTATGCCATCCCATCTCCATTATTTTCAGTACTCAGAGGTTTGTACAAAGTTGTTTTTGTTTAAAAAATGTGAAATATCAAACGGTACTTCTTAGATTTGATTGACTTTATGTTATGAAGAAGATAGTATTATAACTAAAATTAAATCTGTAGGGTCGTTTCTATGGTCAGGCTTTAATGAATATTTATTTTAAAATTATAAACAAAGTTATTAATTTCTAGTACTTACTAAATTACAATATGTTTGTAATTGTAAACATCACGCCCATAATCCCCGAAGGGGTAGGCAGAGTCAGAGGCAGCATGCCCCTTTAACCATATTCAGCCGAAAATAAAGTCGGGCTGTGTTAGATGGAAAATTGTAAACAACCAGTGACAAGCGGCTTACCTGTCGCCTACACAGTCACACACCCAAAACCCGATATACCCTTAGTCGCTTTTTACGACATGCTAGGCAAGAACCACAGTTGGCATATTATTTTTAAGTCCCAGACCAACATGGGACAGTGGGCTGGGTTGGATGGAAAGCTTTGAAAAAGGAGTGACAAGTGGCTAGCTCGTCGCCTGCTCAGTCACATACCCAAAAGCCCGTAAACGATTAGTCGCCTTTTACGACAAGCTAGGCAAGAACCACAGTTGGCACATTCTTTTTTTTTGTCCCAGATCAACATGGGCCAAGTCCCAGACCAACATGGGACAAAATTAAAATAATAATAAATCGTAGAGCTTGTATGAAAAGGATTATGAACGTTGAAGAGGCGAGTGAGGTGTGTAAGGATCGTGCCATATGGCGTTCGGTTCTCTCTGCCTACCCCGCTAGGGAAGTGGCGTGAAGTTTAGTTAGTTAGTTAATAAAATACTTAGTTTAGTAATATAATACTAATGCAACACCTTACGAGGTATCTAATGATAAATGCTTAATATAACGAGATAAAAACACCGTGTAGTAACTGTACTACACATAATTATGGTGATATATATAAGAAGAGTGCTTCTTATTAAAAAAAAAGGATCATACAATTATATAAAGATAATTAGATACTTGAAAAAGTAATAATCAAATATGTACTTACCTATGGAGGAGCACCCTTGGGATAGTTAAAGTATGATACATTTTTATTTTGTCTAGTATTATTCAAACACACAGTACAATAAAGAACCATTATTTATAATGAAATAAGTACATACCACATTTTTAAATTAAAATATTAAAACTTGTAACTAACAAAACAAACAACGTGAGTGTGTCGCACTGACCCTGAGATTGTCAACCACAGACGAGCAATGTTGTCAACTGGCTATCCCAGGGCAGCGAAAACCGTTTTTTCCAGTCTCGCGACAAGCGGCTAGCGGTCACGCACACATGCCCCGCGCGCTTGGTGTACGTGCAACTGATTCGCGCGGTTGTATCAAGCATTAATCTCTGTACCCTTACTCCTCTGTGGACGTGACCAAAATAAATTTAAACATGTGTTGGTTGACGTCTATGTGTGAGTTAAAAATAGTGATCCAAAATACCATGGTTTCTAATTGATTAAGAAAAATTTTGATAAACGAAACCGTAATCCAATAGGACGGTGTTGCCATAGCTATTTATAATTTCGCATACATTTTTGTACTGTTTTTGTAAAAATTTAATTAGTCGGTGCGCACCTTTAATTAATAGAAAAATTTATACCTTAACGAAATATTCGAGTATCAATAGATAAAACAACTATTATTAATTATAGGAATATTAGGACTAGGTACTTATTTTTGGTACAGACTGTACGGTTTTTTTAACATCACTTAGACAACTTCTGGTTCAAGGCAAGGTAGACCATAATCCAAGAATTAGAGGAAGCGGACCCTGACTTGGACATAATGCTAGGAGGATGATGATGTCAAAATAAAAAGAATAGTACATAATGAAACATGTTTTTATTACTCTGCCCGATAGGTGATGGGCATTATGTACAATGCCCGGACAATGTGATTATTTTAATAGTCATTATCAAATTGCCCTCACCTATTGATCATTTTTCATAATGCCATTACATATAATGACCAATTTATCACTTCACTAAACATATATATCCGATATATATGTTGATATCGTATATGATATATGATGTAGACGGGGTCCGCTTATACCATGATCGCTAAATCCTGGATCATGGTATAAGCGGACCCCGTCTAAGCACGGGACATAACGCTAGGAAGATGATGATCGTATATGATGTACACATATTTTGTATTTAAACAATATCTTCATGAGATGTTGTCCAGCTGTTTTTTGGTTAATTCCTTACAAACATACAAATCTCTCCTTAATGTTGGTATACAAGATGTATGTAATGTATGTGTATTAACAGTTATTATATAGTTCTGTGGTATGAGTGATGCAAAGTGTACTTCAACACGCATCTTGGCTAAACAACTTTTGTAAGTACGCCGAATAGTCGTAAAACACTTTTTAATTGCGATAAACACGTTACGTACACTATGACGACCACAAAAATAACAAAACAAAGAATTTACCCTTACGTATTGCCAGTGAACTCGCGTGGCGAGTCGATTCAATTTATATTGCAGTGCCGGCGACTCGCCTGGCGAGTCCACCGTAAAATGTAGGCGGCATCCTAGTAGACATCATGAAAATCGTACTGGTAATGAACGTGTTAAGCATCCATCAATACTTTAAATTTGTCATATTTTCCCTCGGCCGCGTCCCAATTATAGATATAACATAACTGTTCGGTCAATGCTAATGACGATAAAAATACCCTTTATGCTACACTAAAATAATAGGTTAATAAGAATTTTTTTATATTTACCTGCCCGACAACTTCCGATAAACATCAACCCTGGTGGCTCAGGGGACTTGTTCTTACTTCTTACGACACGTGTCTGACTTCCTTCTCGATTTTCATCATCAGGTATGACCCCGTCTGATAAAGACTTGTACAGTTCTCGAAAGACAATAAAACCCGGCATTCGCTTGCTGACGCCTGTGTCAGGCTGTTCCTCGATATGTTTGCGGTAGAGATTCGCGGCTTTGAGAGCGTTGCCGTGCACCATGCCATAGTAGTATATCATTGTGGCATATTGACGCGGGGTACAAGGCGAGCCAGCTAATCTACATATCTGAGTTGTTATAGAAGTCTGATGCATCTTTTCTGTATCTGTGTCTTCTTGCTCGTATTCTCGAATAAGAGTGTCAGGTATTACTCCATCTGATAAAGAGTTGCGCAGTTCTTGAAAGACGGGCAAACCCGGCATTCGCTTGCTGATGCCTGTGTCAGGCTGTGCATCAATATGCTTACGGTAGAGATTCGCGGCTTTGACAGCATTGCCGTGTGTCATGCCATAGTAGTATATCATTGTGGCATATTGGCGCGGGGTGCAACGCGAACAGGTAGACTTACGCATATTCCTTTTCATATTGTTGCGGGAAACTGAAACAAACGATTTAAATGGCCATGTTGATTGTTAAGAACACGTTTTTTGGGAGTCCGAATGGGGTAAGCGTAATGTTAAAAAGAATTAATGTACAAATCCAATAAGTACCATTTTACTGAGGACAGCCAAAAATAAGGATCATGTTTTATTGGAAGCAGACGGCAGACTTATGATGGTAGTCATAAGTCTGCCGTCTGCTTCCAATACTAGAAAGATGCTGGTTTGATGTCTGAAGTTTTGAAGGTTTGAGGTTTGAAGTTAAATATAAATTTTATAATAATAATGTTACTATATAAACTATATTTAAAAAATACAGGCCGAGTTAACTGATGTTTTATTAGTCTACCATCATAAGTCTGCCGTCTGCTTCCAATACTAGAAAGATGCTGGTTTGAAGTCTGAAGTTTTGAAGGTTTGAGGTTTGAAGTTAAATATAAATTTTATAATAAAAACTAACTAACTAAACTTCACGCCACTTCCCTAGCGGGGTAGTAGTAATAAAAATGTTACTTGTATAAACTATATTTAAAAAATACAGGCCGAGTTAACCGATTCCGTGCGGATGGCGCCGCTAAAGGTGCCTGGTGATTAGATAACTTAACCGATATTGTATTTTTGGAAGTCCATTTTTACAATTAAGAATCACAATATGCTAAAACAGCATTGACAGAATATTTTAACCCTTAAACAAACGCGGCACAATAGAAGATTTATTGAAGATGTAAAAACGGATTTACCTTACATTTAAGTATACTTTTAAGATTAATATAACGAAAAATAAAAAAAACAGGCCTAATGTAGTTTTTTTTTGGTGGGAATATATTTCCCTATGTCTGTTTAGGTTTTATTTTATTTTAATGGTGGGAAATTATTTCCCTATATTCTATGTTGCAATGCTTGCCTGACTAGTTGTTGCCGCCGGCTCTACTTGTAATTTACGAATAATGAATATATGTCTTCAACGTCTTGAATAATGGAAATAAAAATCAGAGCTAATGGAATCAGATGTTTATTGTTATGAAAAATTGACACATATTTATAAAGAACAGTTGCCTTAATTCAAAAAGACAACGCGTAATTTTTATACATATGGATTAAATAACTAACGCTAACTGGGTATAGGGAATTATTTTCCCACTTAGTAATTACCCAAACGGACATAGGGAAAATACTTCCCACATAATTTGAACGTCCAAAACTACCACAAATTTTGGTTTCGCAAACTTTTCATTCTGTTATTATACTAGAAATATAGTCTACTAATAGAAAAATAGCCAGTCATTAACTTATAAGAATTTTGCTGGTCGTCAGACGAAAAACACCTCACAACAATATGAATTTAGCGCCGAAACCGCTAAAATATGAACTTTGTCAACTGTCGTTGACGTTTTCCGTATGACGTTTGGAAAAAAAAGTGTTACCATTTATAAAAAAGTATTTTAGATACCTCATGATACGGTAAAATAATTTGAAGTATCAAGTAACGTTCAGAAAGAATAAACCGATTTTTATACTAGGGTCAGGTGGGAAATAATTCCCCTATGTTTGATTAAGGGTTAACCAATAGTTTAAGGGGAAGGCATGATAAATACAAAAGGTATGCCTTATAAAAATAAATTACTTCAAATATTAATGGATTAAGTATATCCGAGTCCAAATTAAACAGAAATAGAATAAAATAAACACATTAGATGTTGTAAGAGAACTTAAGAATCAATTTATCAAAAATCAGTCCTCTTTAAACTTATGTGTGGTCATACATAAAAAATATATGCGTTAAATTGATAACCTCCTCCGTTTTTTTCGTCGGTTAAAAAGAAATGTACATTATATCATATAAGACAACTTAAGGGGTGTTGGGTATCGAGTTTGTGATAGTGTAAGAAAGAAGAAAGGCACTTGCCATTGCATCATTAAATCAAAATTTTTAAGATTTATATTGTTTATAATTTTTAATTTATTATAAATTAATAATAATTAAATAATTTTTTTTTTTATTTAACCCAACTCCCGATTCATTCTTGTCTAAAAATTGTTAAAGGGGTTTGCAGCTCCTCTCATTCTGCCTACCCGTTAAAAAGCTGGCGTGGTGGTAAGTACATAAATATCAAAAACGCCTAAAACTATAAAGATAGCTAATCTTTCTAACTCTATTAATAAGGGTGTATTAGGTTTAATTTTCATTTTTAAGGTTCTTACTCTTGGAAATGAAATCTTCAAAGAACAAACAAATAACAAGAAAAATACATAACAAGAACAAGCGTCACTCAACGTCCAACTAGTTAGCGGATTGTAACATAGCCCTTTGAACAGAGCGGACCAACAGAACCAGATTACTGCGACATATATAGATATTGCGACTTCCCTGAAAATCAAATTGCTACCAGAAACGATATGCTACCAGACAAGTAGGTTAGGTTAGGTTAGAACTGTGACCCCCCCCGCCGGGGTCCTCGGTTTGTCGTACCGGGGGGGCTCAGTAGGCCCTGCCATGGCAGGGCTGAAGCGAAGAGGGACCCCGAGGTGAGCCGCGACTGCACAAATGGCATACGGGCAGTTGCGGCGGTCCGGCTGTAACCTCCGCAGCCGGACCAGGGTTGCCGAGGAAGAGGAGGAGCGGAGTGTTTTCGTTGCTCGCCTCCCTATCCTCGGCAACCCGACAGGGGCGCGCTGGGTCGCGTCGTGGTGGGTCGCGGAGGGATTGAGCGTCTCGATGCTCTCCCTCCGCGACGACAGGGCTCTGCCCTCAATTTGGGTCGCCGGGTGGAAGGCGGCCCCCTCTGGCGAGACGCTCTCCGCGTGCCCTCTGACTTAGCAGAGGGCACAGCGCGAGAGTGGGCCCACGACGCCGGTCTCGGGGACGATCGGCGTCTGAATCCTGGGCGGAGTAGTTGAGACATGCTGGGTGGCCTGGCATGTCTCGACGCGCGCGCGTGCTCGGTGCTGTGCATCCGACGACTGATGGCGTGGGCTGCACAGCATCGACCACCGCCGCGCGAGGTGAGCCGCGCAGCGCGGCACGCGCACTACCGGAGGAGTTGTTGTATAGTCCCGACAGTGGGGATACCGGCTCCTCCGGAACTGCGCCGATGGAGGCCACCTTGGGGTTTAGTCGGTTCGAGTCCGACACACCGCCCTCTGGATCCCCGTCCGGAGGGTGACGGCTCGTGGGAGTTCCCCAAGTAAAAAAAAAAAAAAAAAAAAAAAAGGTTAGAACTGTGACCCCAACAACGCGCGTTTATTGAATGAATTCAATTCAATTAAAAGTCGTCATTCAATGAACGCGCTAGTCAATTAATAAAAAGCAGATTCAACCAGATGACTGCAACATATATACCGAATTAGAACTCCTTTGTAATGATCTTTGGGTACCAGTATCATCTTCGGTGAATAACAGTTGCGTTTCGTTGTCATCCATATCCGTTGTTAATTCGTAGGCTCTTTCATAAACATTGAAAATCTTGAACACAAATGTGCCCCGGTGTTAGTAACCAGGTTACGTTTAATTTCCAGTCGATAGTATCGAAAATATGTCGATTGTAATACAAAACTATCGATACTATTGATACGCGTCGATATATCATAGATAGTTTGATAGTATCGACTACTTTTACGTAATACTATCGATTTTATCGATACGATTCGATAGATCGACAAAATTCAATATTATCGCTTAATTTTTACTATCGATACTATCGATCGTACTACAGCATGTCGATATTTTCGATACAATATTCGCGCTATCGACTGTTTTATATGAACACTATAAAGAATAAAAATTTCTCCGAAAATAGTTAAATCAAATAAATATTGTTGTCTCTTTTTACGTGCAGTATCGTAGACTTGTTAAAAAGAGATATATAGAGGTTTATGAATACAATATCGATATTAATCATATTTGCATAGCAGACTGTTCGTATAGAACATTAGGTCGTCTCCATAGGTTACATTACTCGTCTGTGCATAGGTTTCAGTACTCTGAGGTTTCAGTAGGTAAGTACTCAGAGGAAGAGCATGAAAAAAGCCGTCTGACGTGACATTTTTTTTTTATTGAGATTTCATAGTGATTCAACTTCGAGTGCAACAGAATCGATAATCAAATAAGACTACTGAATAAATAATGTTATTTTTTCTCGTTGCAAAAAGTATAACTCATCGGAGCGGTAGTAGATGACCCTGGATCATAGTCAAAGCGGATCCCGTCTAAGCACAGGACATAGCGCTAGCGAGTTGAAGGATAATGTTGCAAAAAGTATAACACATCGTATTTCGACGATTTTGACTATTTTTTTTTCTCACCAGTTCAAGTGAAACCAAGGCAATCTATTGTAACTTTTAAGATCAAAAGTCTGACTCGTAGTCTGACGTGTTTTCAATGCCAAAGCCTTAATAAATAAATAAAAAGTCTTAATAAATAAATAAAAAGTCTGTAGTAGAAGTCTGTCAGAAAGAAGAATTATAAAATTGACACAGATGATAACCTCAATTGATAATCGAATATGATGTGTATATCAATACATTTTAAGATCAAAAGAGGCCTGACGTGTTTTCAATGCCAAAGCCTTAATAAATATATAAAAAGTGTGTGAAATGTTATAAAATTGATAATCGAATAAGATGTGTGAATCAATACTTATCTTGTTGATGATTTTTCTCGTTGTAATAAAAAGTTTTACTCGTTGTATTCGGAAGCATTCGACTTTTAAAGTATCGGCACTATTTAAGTTCAGGTTAAATATCAGTAAAACGCTTTTAATTAATTAATTGTTTTACGAAAGTTTTAAGAGAATAATAAACATGTACTTAATAATGAATTAGTTAATATATGAACGTTACGAGCTAGTAAGAAACATTTATACATGTTATAAGCAGTTGTTCACCTATTTCCTTTACTTACTTGTGAAATGTGATTCCAAAATCTTTTTTATAGGTACCACACTTCACAATATACGGACACTCTTATGTTAGTAAAATGAACACAATCGCCTCAAAACATGTCATTTGTTGTAGTACACTGGTAAATAACTGGTTATCAATTCAACGCCACGGACTGGTAAAAAAGAAGAACCCCGTGCCACTAACTAGACGTTAAAGCTCCTCAGTTGCTGCAACTTGACACGCAACAGTCACCATAAGTATCTCACTCACACTTGCATAAACGTAGCTTCACGCTTTAGTATGAGAGCGTGGAGTCCATCTTTTTTTACTAGTCCGTGTTATTACATAAAATCACGCACTTTGACGATCATAAAAAGTTAACGATTAAAACACCGGAGACCGGATTTTATGTCAAATTCCTTAAATGCACTGTTGCCTTATAATAAATAGCTGACCCGGCGAACTTCGTTCCGCCTAACAGTCAATGACACATAATCGGGTTAAATAAATTGAGATGTAAGCTATCCTATCTTTCAAGTTGGATCAAACTGCAAACGGTGTGCAAATTTGATTAAAATCGGTAAAGTAGTTTCGGAGTCCATCGCAGACAAACAATGTGACGCGTAATTTATATATACTTATTACACTGTTCTTGAGATTCTTGTGCATGACCTTCTGGTGTCCTGATTCTTTGAGCTGGATTTCTTGATTCAATTTGTTCTGCCAACTGATGGGCTCTTTTAATACGTTTGCGTCGTGCCTCTCTGGTGCTCGCGTTGTTGAGGTTAGATTTTTTCCGTGGCATTGGACTGAAAATAATAAATTAATCGTTTAAATATGAGAAAAAAAAAATTGAAAATCATTCTAATTAAATTTTATAATTTTGTGATAATACTTACATACATATATTCAAATTAAATTATAAAGTTTTGATCAATGAAGCACAAATAAGTAAATAACAGGATTAATTTCACTGTATTATCTTCATTATAATATGAATTCAATTTACACTTCAGTCTAAGTAACACGTGGCCGGCTATGCTAACACCAAAAATTTAAAAAGTGGAAATAATTGAATTATACGGTATTTCGTTCACTACAAAATAAATTTAATTAATTTTATAGCGTCAACAACACGTGGTAATTATGCTGTTAAAATGTAGCTTATATGACACGTTCATAGATTTACCATAGCAGCGCCATCTATTGATTACTTACTCAACCCAGCCGAAAGGTATCGACATCTGTTAGAATCATTTGGAGTTAACAGATAATGTGGCCGGCTATGCTAACACCAAAAATTTAAAAAGTGGAAATAATTGAATTATACGGTATTTCGTTCAGTACAAAATAAATTTAATTAATTTTATAGCGTCAACAACACGTGGTAATTATGCTGTTAAAATGTAGCTTATATGATACGTTCGTAGATTTACCATAGCAGCGCCATCTATTGATTACTTACTCAACCCAGTCGAAAGGTATCGACATCTGTTAGAATCATTTGGAGTTAACAGATAATTGCGACTGTCAAATAATAACAGACAAATAATTAGCAATAAATTAAAATTGCGACTATAATTTGAGATTTAAACTATCCTATCTCTCAAGTTGGATCGAACTGCACATGGTGTGCGAATTTTATTATAATCGGTTAAGTGGTTTAGGAGTCCATTGAGGACAAACATTGTGACACGAGATTTATATATATTAAGAAGAAGAAGATATTCACGCGCGCAAACAAAGATATAAGCTAGCTTATAGCTATTAGAATAAATTTTTCTAACCTGTGCTTTCCTCCAACGTATTTATATCGTTGTCTGTGTGTTGCCGACTGGGCTGAGTTTCAGCTGAGAAAAAATTCAGAAAGTTGAGCAACAAATATTTATAAATAAAATATATTAAATTATTTAAGATAGCAGCGCCCCGCGGTTTCACGCGCGTAGTTCCCGTTCCCGTGGGAATATGGGGAAAAATATAGCCTATGTTACTCGCTGACAAAGTATCTTTCCATTGGTGAAAGAATTATTCAAATCGGTCTAGTAGTTTCGGAGCCTATTTGATACAAACAAACAAATATTTCCTCTTAATGACATAATTAGGTATAGATATGGTAAACACAAAAGGGACAAATTAATTCATCAGCAACAACCATTTTCAAAACTTTTACAGGAAATCCCAAAACGCAATTGTAAGCTTACATTACATATTTAATCTCATTCTATATAGGTATATGGTAAACTGGACACTGGCATGCCAGCAATCCTCAAAAAATTGGGAAAAATCCAAGCAGCAATAAGCTCTTTAGACCACACCAAAAATACATTTAAAATTGAGCTGAGTGAAAAGGTTGTGACAAAAATATTGTAGCAAAGGGAATGTATATAATGAAATAAAATTAGCGGTATTTTCATAGGACGCTATTGAAAAAAAACACAGTGGATGAAATTTAGATAATCACGAAACATCGAAATGTACTAATTGTAGCTCTAACCTCAGTATGCAACTGAGGTATAAACATAATCTAGTATTACCCTATAATACAAAAAAAAACATTAGATTTTACCATCACATAACGAAATTTTAATACTTTTTTTAATCGATTTGTATCTGATTACACTACTTTAGTTTAGTTGGCTTGAACCATAGAGTTAGTAACAGACAGAAATGGAATCCTTAGGAATAATGTTTAGAATCGTCATTGCATATAGAAAAATAATAATTTTTAATAGCTTTTAAAAACATACCAAACACTTTTTCTAAATCTTCTTCTGTCTCTAGTTTTCGAATAATATCAGTCGGGAAAAGTGAGGAATAAAGGCCTAGCAACGGTTTATGCCCAAATAAGGCTTTGTAGGGCGATTTGACGATAGTAAGGTGCTTGGACGAATTTTTCCGGAACTGCATATAATGACAACTAAAAGACCAGTTAGTTGAATTGTTGTCCCTCATCCACCCTCGCATCATATTCTCTACGTCTTCTTTGAAACGTACTGAACATATTTGCAAAGGTCGGGGTTGACCACTCAATATTTTACAACTAGGCCACAAAGCCATAACTTCTTTGATTACACTAGCGGTAAATTCCAGACCATTATCGCTCTGCAATATGTGAGGACATCCCACATCAAAGAATATTTTAAGCAGCTCCTTAGCTACATGAGACACACGATTAGACTTTAAAGGTCGCAGGAAACAAAACTTAGTGTAAATGTCTTGATAGCATAACAGCCACTTAAAATCATCATCGGGCGCCGACTGAAAATCGACAAGTTCCAATTGTCCCCTTCTGATAATATCGGTCATTTTTACAGGTTTAGAACCACGGAATAGATATTGAGACCTCGGAATAGATTTTTCTGTTCTGTGTTTAGAACGAATAAGATTGCCTGTTTTTGGCAGTTTTCTTTTCATGCAAATCTTGCACAAATTTAAGAACATCTTAACTGCAAACTGCGGCAGTACAAATTGATCTTTCAATGTCTGAATAATTTTATCTCGCCCCCCATGACCAGTAGAAACGTGAGTTTCTAACAAAATATCATAATAATTTTCACTAGGCAAAACGTGCTTTATCGATGACGTTGGAGATTTCCGCCTTACAATCAATATTTTTTTCGTCCCAACTTCCAAAACATCGTACTTCAACCCGTGGTGATATTGTTGACTAGTAGGTTTTTTCTTTAGATCTTTATTTATTTTGTACCCTTCCACATAATTTATAACTTGCTCTATACGGCTTTGTGACCATTCCGGTTTTCTACTTAAGTCAGACTGAGACTTGTAGTACTTTCGTAACTCTGTCTCGTACTCTTCTCGTGACACAATTTCAAACTCGCCATCAGATGTTGACGGATCCGGCGTTGGCAACACTTCCGATTGTGTAACATCACTCATTGTTCACAGATAGACACAAAACAAATAACTAAAAAACTAGGTGAGTCATATATAATACGGTCTTAACGTTTGAATTCTTGTACCAATTGTTGCAAATTACATAAGACACAAAACTACATTCGGAACGAGACGATCTACGAATAGTTATCACGACATAAAATATTTTAACGAATCACATTTAGAAAACAGCATGCCCCAATGTTTTACTTCAATTTCTATTTGCAAATGGCGACGGCCACAGCACATTGATTACCTACTGTCATTGGCATCGACCAATCAAAACACGCGACTGCTCCGACCGAGCTCTGTCGCGATTAGCTAGGTGATTCATAATGTCACTAATGTCACAGTGAAATTATAAAATAACTGATAAGTGTATAAGTCTGTGCGTGTTATTATGTAATGGTCATGGCAGCTATTATAGCTCTGTAATAATTATCAGTATGGTTGCGGATTAAGTATCTGCATGTGTAGTTTTGCTTAAATAATAAAATTGTGACAATTATAAATGTATTTCTTTTACTGGACCGATTTGAATAATTCTTTTACCAATGGAAAGTCCTACTCGAATAGTTGCGAGGAGTTTAATGCAGGTCGGAACAATTTTATTAGTTAAATAAAATTCTTCAATAATTCTGTGTAGGTACCTATAACACCTTGATCAAAATCATCCACGTTTAAATTTGTCTTCTTGTTACATGATCTTTTCCTGTTAGAAGGCGAACAAAGAGGCCCTTTTTTGGCTTCATTTTGAATTGCAGCCAATGATCTCTTCGAAAGTCCAGTGTAACGGCTTGCTCGATCGTAAGCGTTATTTAAAGTGAATGTCAAATTGTTGTTCTGCTTTTCTTCAATACACATGTCTAGAACATTTTTCGCCATTTCCCGTGCTTGGCGATGAATAAAAACTCGTTTTTTTTTAACAGAACTTGATGAACCCGGATCAGTCATTATTAAAAACGAAAATAACACGCGGCTGCAACTTGAATATTAACGCGATAACACAGTAAACGTATGATAGCTGTCAAGGACAGCACAGCACTACCTATAACACTGCAGCGTGCGTGCGAGACGCGGCGTGCGGACGGCAGGGGGAGATGCTTCCGCCCTACGTCTCAGGCCCCGACTGCATTCAACTCGCGCGCTATCTGTACGTATGCTATAATATATCCCCGTATTCCCACAGGAACGGCCACTACACGGGTGAAACCGCGGGGCGCTGCTTTTTTTAACAATATGTAGTGATTTTATTTTGTTACCTATTACAGATGTTTTAGGTTTGTTTTTTTTACATTTAAATTTGCGACTAGCCGACTGCGAAGAAAGAGGGTTATGTGTTATGGGTTATGTGTGTACGGGAACGGGAACTACGCGGGTAAAACCGCGGGGCGCTGCTGAAATCTATAAAGTAATCAATTTCAAATGCCAATTGCCAAGTCGATCCGCAATTCGGATCGCTTAAAAAAGATCGTATAGGATCGGCGCGTCGCTAGTGGGCCGCCGCGCTGCGTATAAAGTTTAAAATTCAATTTCTCAAAAACTATGGGAAATATTAAAAACAAAAATATACAGGATTTTATATTTTCAAAGTAGTTCATTATAAACGGTACATCCCAATAATATTAACAATGCTTAAGGTATTTTTGTTAATTTATGTGTTACTCACTTGTCTCACCAGCTGATTCCTCTATGAGGTTGTCTTCAGGAATATTATGGCTTTGAACTCCGATTTTAGGATCATACCCAAATAATGCGCGGTAAGGTGACCTTGCTATTGATTTATCATTTAATGTATTCTTTTGATATTGGACGAAGTAACATCCAAGAGACCAATTAGTCGAGTTATTTTCGCGCATCCAAGTTCGAAGCATATTATTTACATCCTGGCCACCTCGCTCAACATTACTTATTTGTACTTGCTTCGGAATTCCATTAATTATTTCGCATTCCGGCCATATTTTAGAAATTTCCTCGAGAATATTATTAGTGAAATCAGAGCCATTGTCGCTCTGCAGAACGCAGGGCGCACCGAAAGTTAAAAAGATCTTCACTAATTCGACAGCAATCTCAAGTGGTTGCTTAGTAACAAGCGGGCGCAATTGAACAAATTTAGTGACGTAGTCTTGATAACTCATTAAAAAACTGTAATGACCGTCTTTTGCAGACTGATAGTCTATAATATCAACTTGGCCGCGACTGTTGAGATCTCTCGGGACTATCGGCTTGGAGACGAAACACTTCTTCGGCAAACTACGCTTCGTCTCACATGTCGGACACATAGAGACGAAAATTTCTAAGGGCTTCCTTTGAATGTAATATTTATTTTTTATACATTTCGACATTTTGTCCCTTCCGCCGTGCCCGTTTTCTCTATGGATTTTCATTAATAAATCGAAATAATCTTCCATAGCAACTACGCGGATAGCGGGCTCGTTAGGTTTATTTTGCCTTAGTATTAAATATTCTTCATAGTCGGTTTTAAGTATATCGTATTTCGAGCACCAATAATATTGCATCGGTGTCCGGCGAACGCCGGAACCCGAGGCCGCCCTACTGTGTTTAATTAGTCCTATAACCTCCTTGATACGGGCTCTAGTCCACGGCTTTTTCAAATTCCCCGAATGGGCTTCACAGTAAACTGCTAATTGTCTATTGAATTTATTTTTAAAATCACTGTAATCGGACGCATTTTGAGAGTTTTCGTTCAGTTCTAATTCACTTTGTTCAAACTGAGTATTGCTACCCGACGCCATGTTTGGCATACGTCACGCGGCCGGCACGACTGACGGTCGATGGTTCGCTCACCAGGCGGCTAGTAAAATGGCGGCCGGCACATCATATGACGCGGGACGGCAATTGACTTGATGACGTCATTCAATTCTAATGAAGCAGTATGTACCATTCTACCTTTGATCTACGTCAGCGGTTCTGAAACTTTTTTGGCTGTGGAACCCTTTTGGGAAGCGGAGTATTTGACGGAACCCTAGAGTAATAAAACACCAATTTTTTTGTATGATTAAGTACTTATGATTAATTATGATTAATACCTATTTTCGTGGAGCCCCAGGGCTTCACGGAACACACTTTGAGTATAGCTGCCCTACGTTTTGGTTAGCCATGAAAATTCAGTAAGAATTTGCATTTTATGTAAAAGTTTACTTAATGCAGTGTAAATTTATTAAAGGAACTAGTTTTATTAATCGTACACCCACCTAAAAATAGTGCATCATTTGGTTATGTGGGAATGGGTACTTAACTGAATCTCATCACACAAAAATAATTATTTTGTGTAATGAGAATATTATTTTAAGTTTAATTTATTTAAGTATAACATTTTTGGCGTATGAGTGCCGCAAACAATAATTAATTTAACTGCTCTCATGGCCTGACGAGGTTGGTCCGGCCCTGCGCTTGGGAGCCAAAGTTACGGCAGTGACGAGTCACTCCGTCTTCACCACCTGTAGGAGACCTGCCTGGCTGCCTGCGGAGACGTTAGCGGCCTACCAGCGGCCTTTTACCTTCGTTGGACTGGATTACTTTGGACCGTTCTTTGTGACTATTGGCCCAAGACACGAGAAACGTGTTGCCCTGTTCACCTGTCTCACGATACTCGCTGTCTATTTGGAAGCGGTCGCCAGCCTGTCTACTGACTCTGCTATGATGGTGCTTCGTCATTTCATCGCTCGACGGGGAACTCCAAGGAAGGGCTGGGCCCCCATTACCTTGGCGCCTACCATAATAGCGGCCCCAGATAACATAACAGCGCCCATTATTGAAATAATTATTGGAGTATCATATGTTTAGCAGACAGGAGCTTTCGGGAGTCGGAGCGATCTTAGTGATGTAAGTAAATTACCCATATTGGTCTGGGGCTCAAAAAGAATACACGAATGTACTGCCTGCCTAGAACGTCGTAAAAAGCAACCACCAGTTGGGTATGGGTTTGTGATCATGTAGATGCCGAGTTAACTACTTGTAACTATTTTTACACAATTGTTTACCCAATCGTGGACCCAATTCACCCATTGTAAGGATCGTGTTCGGATCTGTCCACCCCGCAGTGTCGTAACTATGTCGTTTGAGGCCCGTGGCCAATGCCACGGGCCTCCAAATAATGTCATTTAGGGACAGCCTCAACCAATGTTGAGGCTGTCCCTAAATGACATTATTTGGTTTGAATCCTGTAGCATCCCTATGCTACAGGATTTAACATTACCGCATCGTCTCTCTGCAACAATGTGAAAATTGAGTCATTTTATCGTAATTACCTACTCCTAAATCTGGGATCTTTCTATTGGTTCAGGAATCTTAAGACTCCAAAAAGATAAAATGCCAAGGTATACAAAAACTATATTTGATTTAATGACAATATTGAAAGATTTAAATTGTTGATAAATTGCTGTGAACTAAGTAACATGTAATTTTATATAATTTAATTAATTAATCAAAGCTTTAAAATAAACCTCTACCTTAATGTCCTCCTAACCGATATTGGTCAAGGCGGCCAATCTCATCGAGAATTAGCCAACTGCGCAGAAGATATTATAGTGCGGACGTGCGTGCGCAAACACAGGTGCACTCTCTATTCCTTCACTGTCATAGTCGGGTAAGACGGCAATTCGGCATGACCAGTATGAGTTCAAGCGCAGGACCAACGGCTTTACGTGCTTTCCGAGGCACGGGGGTGCCGCCAACTTCCTCACTCCGGACTGTGGCTGAGTAATTTCAATATTGAAATGAAGCCACAAATTTTGGCCCGATCCGGGATTTGAACCCGGGACCTTTTGGTCCTTAGGAGGCGCATGCTACCACTAGACCAACGAGGCAGTCAATACCTCCACCTTTAAAGCATATCTAAATGATTTGACGTATGATGTTCCGATTAATCTGATATGTAGTATTTTCCAATCAACAGGTAGTCTTGTCCCATGTTGGTCTGGGACTCAAAAATAATGCGCCTACTGTGTTCCTAGTGATAATCATCTTCCTAGCGTTATGTCCCGTGCTTAGAAGGGGTTCGCTTAGACCATGATCCAGGATTTAGCGAGTCTGGTAATTCCATTGAAGCGACTGCCGATCTGACCTTCGTAACCCTAAGATAGGGGAACCAGACAATTTTTGGATCAAGGTTCCTAGTGATAATAAAGAATGTAAATAATTATTTATAGTTTTTATAGAAACTACCACTCTCTGTAAATCCTTATGATGTTTAAACCACAGCTAGTATAATCAATACTTACAAATTGTTTTGTTTTTTTATTAATACAACCCATGATACATTTTTTATGAACAATAGAAAGTATAAGAACATTATTTTTCATTCCTCTAGTTAGAAATATAGCCCATATAAAGCTCTTTCAGAAAAGCATTTCTATATAAACCAATATGTATAATAACAGATATCAGATATGCTTAAAAACTACAAAAGTACTAGCTTTTAAAGTCTGTAAATGGCTAGTCTGGGCAGGACTGGATCTACCATATGGCTTTTTGGGATTAAGCCTAGGGCCCCATAGATTCAAGAGGCCCCCAGCTAAGTCAAACTTATTCAATTCATTAACCTTATTCAAGGCCATGTCTTATACTTTGAGTAATTAGGTGGGCCCCTAAGTAGTTTTAGCCCAGGGCCCCCTAAACTCATGGCCCGGCCCTGAGTCTGAAAGTTCACTCTGCTACAAAATGGTCTCATGGTCTCGTGCAGACCATTACACAATTCATTGATAACAATATGTGCGGTCCAGTGAGTGTTCACCTTTCACACTGTCTATGCATAGACTCTTCTTTTTGGATGTAGTTATTAACGTTCAAACCTGGGCATGTACCTTTGTATTGTTCAAATACATTCTATGTACTTATTTATACCGCAGTAGCTTCAATGTTATTACCAGACTCGTAGGATATATCCTGGATGGTCATGGTCTTAGAGAATCCTGTATTAGTACCTACGGGTCATAACGTTAGGTAGATGATGCTGAATAGAGATCTTATGAGCATTTAAGTTGGTGATCTAGTGGTCTTCACACAAAATACAAAGATGATGAGGGTGAGACCTCATCCCTTCTCATAATTTTAGACCATTAGGTAATTACGCACTTCTGCATTTCGTGGGACAGTAAGGTACACTTTACTTGGTGCAAAAGTTAAAATAAAACACAATACTTTTTATTTTCTGGATTATTTGGTAGTTGCTTAACACCAGTGTGAACAAGCCCAGTAACTTTCTTGTCTCTCGCTTTTATGTTACTGTTTAAGATGATGCAGTTTAATATAAATTTATGGACCTAATCCAAACGTGTAAATACCTCACAAAGTTTTCCGTTTTAATTATTTTGACACGTACATAATAATTTAATTTATAAATATAATAAGCGCCATCTATTGCCTCCGTTTGAAAACTTGCTAATGCATGCTAAGTACTACGAAATAGAAATTATCATACTTTTTCCAAATAGCGCTATCTATGTCTACACGGATTAATAAAAGTATAGAAGCAATATAAGGAACAGCGCCATCTGCATATTATTGTTATAAACTAGTAATACTAACATAGATAGTATCAGTTGTCGTTGATAATATAAAGATGGCGCTGAATTAGCATCAGTCAGTATGTAGTGTTCCGTATTAGGGGTGATGACTGCATTGAAAAACTATAATCCTGTTTAGTCCGTCCAGTTAAATTATAAAAAATATTGATGTAATTAAAATGTGTACCTAGTGGTAAAAATAAAAACACACTTAACACACTATCACACCCGCAATGCTCGAAGGAGAAAGCAGATTCCAAAGAGCAGAGATCTCTTTTAACCACATCTGACAAAATATACCTATACGGTCGATTTGAGAACCTCCTCCTTTTGTTGAAGTCGGTTGAAAAATAACATTCAGTTCTGAAGCTCAGATTTAATACATACTTAGTACCTACATCATTAGTCGCCTTTTACATTTTGCCTTTGAAGAACATAAAGAAAATAAAAAAATGTTAAAACATAGAACAAATACATTTTTATTTATTAGCAAGTTGATTTACAAATAACACATAGGTACAAAGAACTTAAGTAAACGAAGGTCCATACTAAAATAATACTTTGAAAGGGGTCTCTCTTTGATAAGACAATAAAATAGCGATCATCATATCGACTTAAGTAGGACTAATAATAAGATATAACCCTTAACTACTATGACATTATCCTAACGGCTGTTAGCGTTATTTTAAGTTTCTTAATCGGACTTTGACAATGAATTTGAATTTATTGAGCCTTCTTAAGAAGAATATTGAAGCAAACGTTATCCTAACGTTATCGTAACGTTATCGTTAACGTGTATGGGAAGCATGCGTCCCTTTACTCGTTACGGTAGTTATTGTACTTAAGTAAGTAAGAATATATTATGTAACTTTAAAAAAAAATCTAACTTAAGTCTATTGCTACACCCTATCAAGGTCAATGTAACTGCATTCCAAATGTATTGTTATGTATGCAATTAGGTATAAATATATTAATAAACAATATTTGCCTTAAATTTGATTTTCGTCATCATAATGTTTAGTGGTTGAGATAAACACTAAATTTATATAAAGACTTTCCATTTAGTCCTGATTTTTGATGATTCTTTCTAATGTCTAAGCCTACACCTATTGACGCCTACTATGGTATAAGTAATTAAAAAGTGTCAGAACTGAACTACCTAAATCGTTAACAAACTAACTAACTAACTAAACTTCACGCCACTACCCTAGCGGGGTAGGCAGTAGAGAACCGAACGCCATATGGTACACAAACTAATTTTAAAAAAGGTTTTAAAATTACATTCCTTTAACCGCAGACGAAAAAAAATAATTCTGTGGACGTTTTTGCACTTTTTCCAATTCTTAGAAAACTTACAACTAAAAGCACATAATATGTTTTTATATTATCTATTAATTGTTTAAATGCGCTCAAGTTTTTAATACATTACTCGTACCTTGTAAACAGAGAACGAGACAAAGGCATCTTTGTAAAGGCGAGTGAAACACTTTTCTAGCAATTCATTCTGAATGCTGGATTTAATAAATGCTTAAGTGGAGAGTACACTGTTATTTCCTTTGAGACTGGCCAAAGAGAATACTGGAAGAAAAATGGGACCCCACTGGGGGGGTTGCCACCCAGGGAGGTATCGCTTTGAATAAAGAAAAGTTAAAATTTTCTTTAAACCTCCCTAAGAGGGTGGGCTCTATCTATCTTCGTTTAAGTATTGGCAAAAATGCCCCCACTCTTCCGTCCTTGTCGCACTCGGGATGTCATTCAATGCTTTTTATAACAGTTAAAATGGACGCCGTTGTTTGCTTGTTAACTTTCATTGTTTTACGGATTCTTGGCGGGACGGAAAAATTCGACTAGGATCGCACGTACCTAATAACACTATAATTATGTACCTATGAGTATATTATACTATGCAAATAATACATTTTTCGGTTACAAATTAGTTATCGGGGAATCGTATTAAAATATTGACTAACGTCGGAAAAGAAGGGGAAAGGGAAAATAATTATTTACGAATTATGTACATATATTATGTAAAACATTCGTGCATTTGGCACTTAAGATCTTGTATCAATTTTTTTTTATTTCGTGTTCTATATTTAAGTTCCGCGCGTCGATGATTTGTTGTAAATATTTTTTTTACTTTCTAACATAATATCTGGCGCTTATATTTTAGAAAAATAAAATTTCAACTCCTGATTATTGTAACACGACGGTAGATCAATGGTATGGTCACGCGCTTCTCATGCAAAGTGCGCTGATTTAAAACCGGGTACATACCTTATATTTTTTTAAATCTATGTTCGTATTTTCAGCACCAGCTTGATAGCGAGGGAAAACATTGTGATAATACATCTCATGAAGTGTAATCATGATAAAACTTCTACACCTATTTACCTGGTTAATGTCCTAATCTTGGCTATTTGTCAGACGGCAGTCGCTTCAAAGTAATAACCAGCATCGCTAAATCCAGGATCATGGTCTCAGCGGACTTCGAGTAGGGATATAATGTTGGGAAAGTGATGATGACACACGTAAATGACAAACAGCGAGTGAGCCGGGAATCGAACTCGCATCGTGTGGCGGTGAATCTCCGCTGACGGGAGGCACGTGTTGACAACAGGTGGTTACGTAAGAGGGACAGTGAGCAAAAAAATTAATCATAAAAAAAAATTGTGGAAGAAAATGTAGTGACTAAAATAAATAAAAAAGACATGCTTGGATGGTTGGCATGTTCAGAGGATAGATGAAAGAAGATTGACGAAAGAAATATGTTAGGCAAGTGAACAGTTGCCGTCGGGTCGAGAGTGTTAGACTTAGACAGACTGTCCATGACCAAATTAATAATAATAATAAATGATAAATAAATATCACACTGCATCACATACATTGATCTGACTCCGAGGTAAGTAGCTTAAGCACTTGTGTTACATATCAGAAACAACAGAGGTATTACAAATATATCTATATTTATTAAATATTCAATATTAACACCCAGACACAGAACAAACACAAGTAATCATCATACGAATGTTTTTCCTAAGTGGAGATCGAACCCACAACTCTTGGCGCATGGGGCAGTGTCACTACCGAATACGCCATCGAGCCAGTCAAATTGGAAAAGTATTTACAAAAGGTCAGGTTAAGAGTACCCCTAATCGACGAGCATGCATTAAATTACCAAAGAATGTAGAAGAAGCGAAAGGTTTGGCCAGGTCGTATCAAGTGGAAGAATGTGATATCTTCCTATCCCACATAGTAAAAAGGCGTAACAGTATATATTACTCATATTTGTTAATACGTAATAATTATGAAAATAATGTCCAATGTTGGTCTGGGACTTGAAAAAATGCACTAACTGTATTTCTTATCTAGCATGTCATCAAAGGCGACTAATGGTTTATCAGGTTTGGGTATGTAATTGTGAAAGCGACGAGGTAGCCACTTGTCACTACTTTTTCGTAATTTTCCATCTAACCCAGCCCAGTTTTATTACAGCTGAATGTTTATAGAGGCCTGCTGTCCCATTGACTCTGCCTACCCCTTCGGGGATTACGAGCGTGATGTTATGTATGTATGTCAACACAAATACTGTTAACATATGCATTTACCATTTGTTATTGGTGTATCAATATTGAAATTACTCCGTACCAGATCTGAGTCACGACGTGAGGGCTACAAATATCGCAAGCCTCCGTTGCTGTCGGTACTCTGTTAAGTTAGCCCGATTTAAGTTGGTGGAGTGAAAACTTGGGCGATTTCACTGCGAGCGGTTATCGCGGTGTATCGGTTGTTTAATGTCACTTAACCCTTAAGAGACGGTTAGCACTTTAAACTTAGTTAAAAAAATAACCGACTTTTAAGATATTTAACTTGTAACTAATAAATTAAGTTATTAATTAAGTAATTCTTACAATGGGACAACTATAAAGTTGATTTGGATATATATACTATGTAATTTAAAGCCCTCTACAATTAATAATTCCAGGTAATAACGAACTTACTAAACTTCACGCCACTTCCCTAGCGGGGTGGGCAGAGAGAACCGAACGCCATATGGTACGATCCTTACACACCTCACTCGCCTCTTCGACATTCATGATCCTTTTTATAAAAGCTCTACGGTTTTTATTACTCCTAACATCATCTTCTGTTTATATACGACCAATCTGGTCGTGGTAGGTGGGCCTGGGCCTGCCGCGGCTCCTACATCCTTCCACTTTTGCATTGTATATCTGTTTACTCAATCTTTCGTCATCCATTCTTTCCACATGTCCGAATCACCGGAGCATGCCTCTTCTTACCTTGACTCCGACGCTGTCTTTCAGACCGACTCTTTTTCTTACATCGTCATTCCGAACGCAGTCTGTGAGCGATACACCGCAGATTTTCCGCAGCGCACGCATCTCGACCGCGTTTATTCTACTTTTTATGCTCTTTCTGGCATTCCAGGTAATATGTTTGAAAATGCCATGTTTCCAATATTGTTAATTATTTGCAGTTACGATAACCTATATAGTTATGAGTTATATTTATGATATGACATTGCACAGTGTGTTTGTAAATAAAAGAATGGGGTCCCTTGCTTTTTTATACAACTTCTTTATTGATTAGAAATTGATCTACGCTTGTATGTAATTATTGATGATGAAGCTTCACAGTCAACGTAACAAAAAGACGATAAGTACATGAGGGTTGTAAATAAATCAAAGCTACTAAGTTAAAAGGTATAAAATATTTATCTACTTACATACATGTCTACACCCTGTATCTTTATCTTTACATTGTAGCATGAAATTTTCTAATAAGTCACATACTTAATGGAAGTAAACCTCACACAAAATATAACATCATTCTCCGACGTCATAGTTTCTTATATTATCTGTGAAACATTTGTGCCTTGTTGGCTTTTAAAAAAAAAAAAAAAGTTGAGATTTTTACTCAACTTCTAAAAGATTTTTTCTCTAAATACGTAACATTTACGCATGTGTTGACACAGAGCCGACTTTAACTTGCCATATCACGTGACGTCACGTTTTGATCATCTCTTCACTCCTTTAATGTGAAAAAATGTATGATCCCATTTCACATCTACTGTGAATATTAGTTTGGACGATAGCACGACATGTCGAATGTCCGTCTCACCGGACTATGAGAGTGAAGGAACAGAGAGTGCTCATGCGTTTGCGCACACACTTGTGCACTATAATATCTCCTGCGTAGATGGCCAATCCTCGATGAGATTAGCCGCCGTGACCGATATCGGTTAGAAAGACATCATATCTGACGGGGATGATTTCGCCATCATCTTCCTAGGGTTATGTACAATATAATAGGGTAATAAAAGCTGTCTAATGGGGGTATTCTGAATTTTTCTATTCGTTCTATCACTAATGGATTCATAATTTGGTCTTAAATTTGCTCTCCATGCTATTAGAACAAAAACAAATATGCCCGCACCCCACTCAATTTAAAACATTTCTTCCCGCCTTTTATTATTTGAGTAATACCGTAGGTTCGTCTCAATAGCAGACCAAACAGATCCGAAGTTTTCAGCGGGCCGTTTTTACCCGACTCTCGATTGATTTGTATTCGCTAAGATAAGTAATTACGCGCCCACTCTAGGGCAGATCCATAAATCCGCGAGGGGGGAGGCCACCCTTAAAAAAGGGGGTGTTCTTCTTATATTTAAATATCGAACCCCTTCCGGGTAGGTGCCACGGTTTTTCCAGTAAAAGGGGTAAGTGACAGAACCAGGGAATAGGGGATGCTGTGGAGAGGACGCAAGTCCTGTTCGAAGTAGAATTGGGGATTTCTAAAAATGTTTTCTACATCATTGTTTATAAGAAAAGTTTATAATTTGTCCCGTGTTGGTCTTGGACTTAAAAAGAATTTGCCAACTGTGTTCCTTGCCTAGCATGTCGTAAACGGCGACATATGGTATATGGGGTTTTGGGTATGTAATTGTGTAGGCGACAAACTAGCCACTTATCACTACTTTTTCACAATTATTCACCTAACCCAGCCCTTAGGTTTTATTTTTGGCTGAATGTGGTTAAAGGGGCCTGTTGTCCCTTTGACTCTGCCTGCCCCTCCGGGGATTATGGGCGTGACGTTATGTATGTATGTTTATAATTTGTATAAAAAAATAATTATGAATGTCCGTACCTAACGGTATTATCTTAAATTAAACCTCGTTATACCGAATTCAGAAAGGGCGAACGTAACACGGTTTAGTCAAAAAAGAAGGACTTCAAGGCACTAACTAGACGTTGAAGCTCCACAGTTGATCCAACTTGACACGCATCTTACGTCATATATTGACATAAACGCTCTAAATGACAGATTTCCGATATCTGGTATCCTTAAGAACCTCACTCACACATGCATAAACGTGGCTTCACGCTGTGGTATGACAGCGAGGAGTCCCCCTTTTTTTCTAGCCTAACTACCTACCTACTACCTAAATGAATTTTTTGTACATCACAATCGCTCGCAAATCTTCTCATTTTACGCTTGCACCAGAATCTTTGCCGTTCAGATACCTCATCTAAGATATCTTGTCGATTGCCATCAATGTAAGCTTACCTTTTCGCTTTTACGGATTCTATACCATTAAAACAACAGTAGGTATAAAAAAATGTGCACAAAAATCACCAGTCGACTCCACGCACGGCCCAGTTCTGTCTCGAGATGGACTTAAGAAGCAAAAAGGAAAGAGTGCGGGGGCCGCCCCCCGCCCAGCCCATTGGAATACAGAATAATAATCGCCAAAAGAACTGGAGGGAAAAATATAAATAGCTATCCTCGGCTTGGATATTAAAATTTATACAAGAAACCCGGCCTCTCGGACGAAATACGAAATTATATTCGTCGCCGCCCGCCTCTTTGTAACCAGTTTTTAGGTAATTTTGTTGAGGCGTTTGTTTATTATTTGTTAAGAATAATTATTGCGTTTAGTCGTTTTGTGTGTGTCAAAGCGCTTTTGAAGAACGTATTTCTTTGTTGGCAACGTTTTTGACTTCAAAAGATTGGTAATTCGTTTGAGGTCTTTTACATGAAAAAGACTTATTGATATAGTTGTACGTAACTTTAAAATATTAAATAAAACTTGGGGTGATAGAAGAGTGTTTAAACTATAATTGTGAAATGAACTATGGAAAAGATTATTGTACTGGCAACGATTAAGATACTTGGCTTTTGTAAAAGAATGCTAACACATTTATTATATTAATAACGATGGATTGCATTTTCATTTAGTTAGTCCGGTGTTAGTCTGGGACTTAAAAATAATGTGCCAATTGTGTTTCTTGCCTAGCATGTCGTAAAAAGTGATTAATGGTATATGGGGTTGTGGGTGGTGGGTATGTTATTGTGTAGGCGACAAGCTAGCCACTTGTCACTACTTCATAATTTTCCATCTAACCCAGCCCAGTTTTGTTTTTAGCTGAATGTGGTTAAAAGGGCCTGACCCTTTGACTCTGCCTACCTCTTCGGGGATTATGGGCGCGATGTTATATAAAATACTTAAATATCCATTTTGTTATTGTCGACTCATAATATCGATGATTTTATCGTCTGTCTATTAATTCTCGAAGATATTTCATAAGTGATTATGAAGCGGTATATGTTTTAAAATAGGTGCTATTTCTAAATTTTGAGACTAATGACGACCCACTACAGCTTTGTTTTGACTGTTCCAGAATTGTGTGAAGACAAACAATGTGAAATTTAAGTATTGTAGGTTGTAAGGAGCATGAGATATTATTAATAGAACATATTTTAGTGCAAGTATACCACCTACCGAGAAGAGGCTCTTAAGAAGAATGAGAATTAAAATAAAAACAACATTTGATTTGTGTAATGTATTACTACTTCATTGGAATCTGCATATCATTCTCATCTTCCTTTTTTAATAATACGACATATATTAAAACTCAACCACTACTTAAAAACTTGCAACATTCCGCCCCAAACGTGTACCATTTCATCATTTTCCATCAATTCGAACTAAAACTAAACTAAACTTCACGCCACTTCTCTAGCGGGGTAGGCAGAGAGAACCGAACGCCATATGGCACGGTCCTTACACACCTCACTCGCCTCTTCATCTTTCGAATATCGTATTTAATTATGATATTTAAAAATTGATTGGGCACATCTTTCCTGGACAGTTTTCATCATGACTTGTAGAAAGTAAAAAAAATACATTGAAACTTATGTAGAAAAATCGGAAGTACTACGGTATTTTTCGTAGCACACGTTGCTACGAAAAAATGCTACGGAGTGTAGAAGTAGGAGCGCGTAGCTGGTTTACAGGTGCGTAGCTTAATTGTTGGTGCATATTAGGACTATGCCTACTCCTTCGGGAATTACTGGTGTGATGTTATGTATGTATGTATATTTGTAACGATTATCACAAATGTGCTAAGCACTTATAAAGAAAGAAAGAAAGAAAGAAAAAGTATTTATTTGACACCACAATAAAATAAAAAATAAAAAAAATTATCAAATTAAACGTAACGAACAATCATAACAATTAATTGGGACCCTGTCCCAAATAAAACATAACCAAAAAAAAAACAGATCGGTGTCAAAATGGTCACCGCTCAGTATTAGGTGATGACAACAGAGAACGTCGTCACAACCACTGGTATTCTGCGGTTGTGACGACGTTCTCTGTAAGATCACTTCTCTGTCTATCTGTTCTATTAAATATTTCTATAGAGTATTTTGTATGCGATCTCGCTGTATTATGGATCTCTTTTAATAATAACTGAATCTATAAGTAAACATGAAAAGAGTAACTATCGAGTTTCTTGCCGGTTCTTCTCGGTAGAAGCTACTTTCCGAATCCGGTGGTAAATTTTTATTTTCATTTGTATGTACTGACGATTTATAAGTGCTTATTTGAGCCTACGTAAATAAAGATCATTTCATTTCATTTCATTTCATGTTAATTAGGGATTATGAAAGCAAAACAAATCCTTTTTGTATTTTTCTATATCTCTATTATTGTATAAAGTCACAAGTTTATCACATTCTGACACGCTCGATGGCGAATTCGGTAGTGTCTCTGCCCCATGCGCCAAGAGTTGTGGGTTCGATCCCCAGCCAGACAAACATTCGTGTGATGAATACTTGTGTTTGTTCTGTGTCTGGGTGTTAATATGCAATATATAAGTATATATTTGTAATACCACTGTTGATTCTGATATCCGTATCACAAGTGCTTAAGCTACTTACCTCAGATCAATGTATGTGATGTAGTCGCATATTGATTTATTTACACGTTCTTATGGTTATAAACACCAGTCGCTAAACCTAATTGGATTTCAAATTGCCCCCGGGACGAGTGGTCGTGTGGATATTTATATAACTATACGTTTTGAGGATAACGACTATCCTTAGAACTCAATCAAGAAAATAATAAAAAAAGTATAGATTGCATAGTTGTAAATACTGCGCAACTACTTTTTTGTTTAGCGTAAATATTTTATTCAAAACTGTCTGTGAATTAAAAGTGTATAGCATATTAACGAATGTTTTAATATGTTATTGAAAGTAATCTTAGCATTTTTAAACAATATTATTACGTTTGTACAGAATGTATCTTTAAAAATCTATTTCGCTATACTTGAATTTCACTTCAAACAACCGACATGCCTGGGTTTGAATAAACACCCTTATAACGTGAGCCTGCGATTTTAGTATTAAACTTATACCAATTCCATTACCTTACGTCTGAAGATCAATCATCATCATCATCCTCTTACCCTTCTCCCAGGTCATCACCAGCATGTCTTCCTCTTCACTACGTCCCAGTCAGCCAACATCAAGCTATCCACGCCCATTTCACTCATATCATCTTTCACACAATCCATCCATCTCTTATTTGGCCTTCCTCTTCCGCTCCATCCACTAACATTCATACTCATCACTCTTTTTGTCACATCATAAATCCTTCCTCTCATCTTATCTATCGCTGGTGCTAATTTCATACATCCCTTCATACGTCTGAATACCAATAACAAGTACAATACAACGCAAATAAGCCGATTCAAAACGTCTTAGACTATTATTAAGTTACATCATCAAGTGGTCTATGAAATAAAATAAGTGGCTTCATACTTCACTGCTCCAATTTTTATCTGACACCTGACTAATTGGTAGTCCCGAAGAGTCCCGTAGGACAAGGCATCCCTGTCTATATTTATTAAATGGTGAAACGAATGCTTCGTTTGAACTGGGGAGTTGGACTCACACTCCAACTCCCTAGTTCCAAACTAAGCATGCATGCTTGTGCTATGCATTCTAGGTAACAGTTAGTACTTAAGTATATACGTTGATAAACACTGACAACTCCCTGACTTGAGTACAAATTTCCATGTTCATTACAAGAAACATTTCCCCTAGTGGGACTCGCAACCACGACTTATAGTTTTGTGGCGCAGGCCTGACCACTCGATCAACGGCAGGTCCGTTGGTTGTCTATTTTTTTACAGACAATTAAAAAAAAAATATAGTGGCATCATACTACACTGCTCCAATTTTTATCTGACACCTGATAAATTGGCAGTCTCGAAGAGTCCCGCGGGCCAAGCCGTCACAGTCAATAGTTATCGAAAGGCGAATGTGGCTGTAGAGTGGCCAGGTCACGTTCCGCCGCCAGGGGCCTGGCAATTTCCCATCCGACTGACAATTTCCTTGGCTCGCCCGATTTTAATATAAAACGAGAAAAAACACCGCCCCGGCTTCTGTCATCGTTGCGTTGGTGTGGATAAGACGGGTTATTTGGCGTTAAAAATATAACCTTTGATTTACTTGATAGAATTCCATTATTGGAACCTTTCTGTTTCGGTACGGCACTTGTTTTAATTATGTGTGAACGTGTTTCTAAGAATAAACTTGTCGTAATATTAATTATTACGATTAGAAACTAATGGCTTTAAAATCTCGAATTAATTTGAAATTAATTTCGGTTCTCTCTGCCTACCCCGCTAGGAAAGTGGCGTGAAATTTAGTTAGTTAGTTAGTTGATTCGAAATTAACAATCTATATGTGCTCTACCACACTACTGTTTTATTAAAAACTATGTTATTTATCTTCGGACAGCAGTTTCTTAGATAACATAGCTATCAATTTTAAAATTGATAATTGTTTTGTTTTCAGATGTAACATTCCGGTAACATAAAATACTATGATACATATTGTGACTCAAGTCAACATTGGGTCTTCTCGTTAAAATTTTTCTTCTCTTCTCTACTTTTTTAGTTTATTTTCCAGCATGAGTTTTTTATAACAATAAATCCTAGGTATCCTAATAGGTGTATGTCAGGATCGTAGCAAATGGAAGTACGTGATCTCTGCCTACCCCCATGGGAAAAAGGCGTGACATTATGTATGTATGTATGTATCCTAAAATACGCCACGAATCATAATCTGAATTGAACAATATGCTAAAAACAAACAGTAAAAATCATTGTCGATTCCCAGCCAGTCTTATCCACACAAAACCAACGCTCCTTTCAAAATGGCTTTGGCGAGAGAAAGAAAAGTGGTCCTGGGTGGGGGTGGCGCCCCCCTATTTTATAAGATGTTATTTTATTTTCCCGGCATTGTGCTTGTCCAGCTATGGAGCCCCGGGTTACTGTTGTTGGCTCTCTTTGTGATTGAAAGTCTCCGAGATATTTTATTTTATTTATTTATTCTGCAGGTTTAATTGCAAAAGTTGCGGATATTAGAAATGGTGTTGAAAGGAGATTTGGTTCAAACTTGTCGATTGGTCTTTGAATATCGTTCTTAGGTTTCTCTTATATATTCATCATCCTTTTAACCTTGCGTGTCGTGTTTAGTCGGTGTCCGCAAATCAATCATGATTGGATCATTAATCGATTCTAGTAATTATATTACATTATAGTGATCAGACACAATTTCATGTGTTTTATACCATACTTGAGAATCGATGCTTTGAATCTGGTACTTGAGAATCCGCTTGGCTAGTGGTTTAACATTCTAGCTGCGAGACCAAAGGTTACGGGTTCGAATACCCCAGCCAGGGATGTTAATAAAAGTTTTTGGGTATGTCATACATAGCATACCGGAGCCACCTTATAGACGAAGTATGTGAATTATTCCGTAATTACGTAAGTAAATTTGTTTTATAATCAGACTACCTGTGCCGGCGGTTTCACCTGCCTAAATTACCTGTACAACATATTTTTTTAAAATTCGGAACAGTACTTTCTGAGATTCGCGCTTTCAAGCAAAAAAACAAACTCTTTAGCTATGCTATCTATGAGTATAAATAAAATAAAGGGAAATAAATAATGAAACTATGTCATTCACGTGTCTATATAAATAAAACAAAGTCGTGTTTGTTACACCACTTATAAGTCGAGAACGGCTGAACCGATTTACGTTGTTTTTGATTTGTTGGATTTGTCTTCGTCCAGAATAACAGAATAACTATTAAAAACATTGAAAAATTGACGATAAAACAAAATAAAAGCAAAAGTATTTTCTCATATAAAACGGTGGGATTCGTATCTGTCAATGTTAAATGTCAATTACTGGGCGATACGAAGTTCGCCGGGACAGCTAGTCTAAAATATATTTATTACATTAAAAGATCTGTGTATAGTGTCTCGCGGTTTGCTTGTTTTGTAATCTCGTTGACTTTCTGTAACAAACAAACAAATAAATAATGTATTGGGTGTTAACATGTAAAATATTGGCTACTATATCAAATATCCTATTTACAGTAAATGAAAACAAACTATGACATCAGTAGAGGTGTTTTATGTATTAAAATATGTTTTTTTTTTTAATTAAAATAAGGATTTAAGATTCTATTTAGGTCTTATGTTGGTCTGGGACTCGGAAATAATGTACCAATTGTGTTTCTAGTGGCGTATAAGATCGGTTGTGCGATTGTGTAGGCGACGAGCTAGCCACTTGTCACTACTTTTTCAAAATTTTTTATCTAACCCAATTCATTTTTTTTTTGGGTAAAATGGGGTATCGCCCCTTAACTCTGCCTATCCCTTTGGGCATTACAAGCGTGATGACATGTATGCTTGAATAAAATACCGGTTTCTACTGTGGGAAGAGAATGGGAAACTCGATGGGAAAAGTACCCTGAGTAAAGAGAAAAATATAGTTAAAAATTTTCAGTGACAATTAAATTCAAAGCGAGGCAATAACTTAACCGCCATTGTTTCTTACCGATTCATTTTTGCCGCGTAAATCTTCCACTAACATCCAACGCCATCTATATCTAAACCAGGCGTCCAGACCTCCAGACCTCTGGTTTTCCAACAAGCTTCCCTCTTTGGTCCATTTCGTTTGAGTCTGGAGGGGCGAGGGAGGTCAGGCTAGGGTGGGCAAGTATATATTTTATTTGGGAGCGTCATTTTTGCCACGTTTCCCCTTCGCGGGTCGTTTTTGTAGGGAGTCCGGCGAAGACGATGTTGCTCTCTAGTGGCCTGGAAATTAAAATTGTTGTTTATTTAACTTGGAATACTTATATATTGAATGCACACATGTATAACATACGTTTTTAGTTAGTATACAAATTGATTAAAGTTTTCAAGTTCTTGAATTAAAAAAAATATAAATTTGTTGACAAATTTGCATTAAAAGTCATATTTTATCATGCAAGCTACAAATAATAAGCCTTATTTAGTCAGAATTTTAAATAACATGTAGATGAGAAAAGGTATGTTATAAATCAATTGCACCATACAGACATCTCACGATACTGAAATATTTCTAATTTGGTGAACAAATTCTAACAAGAACCATGGTATCCTTATATTATCGTATGTGTGGATTCTAATAAGAATTATTGCTTTGAGTAGTAGAAATTGGGTGATAGAAAATGTATAAAAAGGAAAATAGAACACTACTAAGAACTTAAATTATTTATTTACTATTAGGAGATCATGCACGCATCAGCAATCACAGGTACTTATATATTAAATAGTAACACAGTAAATGTAATATCGAATAAGGCGACGGTCGCAGCCCGTCTTCGTCCAGCCTTCCTATCTTTTTGCGAGACTTTACTTTCTTCAAATAATTGTATAGATAACGCGGGACAAAGAAACGAACCCTCCCCACCCCCGGGGGGACATTTTTAGCGTCCTACCCTCTTTGATCAGACAACGTTTTGACGACGCCGTTTAATTATCGGGCGAAAAAACGATGCCTTTTTCTTGATGGGCCCGCCATCTTGGATAAGTAATGACAGTGTTTAGGTAAGTTTGTTCTCAGTAATTTTTAGTATCGGGAGGGAAATATTATTAATAGTCTGGGGAAAATATTTGAATATGTATTCATGTGAATAATATTCGTATAGTTCCTTCACTGTTTTAGTCCGAATGTGGATTGTCTGTTGGGAGCGTGCGTTAATCACCTGTTGATTTTTGGTTTAAAATGCCTACTTATTGATATGTGAATGGTAATAAAATCAGATTACATAGATATTAAATAGATAGTGTATTAAAGGCGGAATATTAATTTCATATCGTGTTATGTGTAAAGTAGCATGCCAAATTTTCGATAGTAGTGACCCTGCCCCATGCGCCATGAGTTGTGGGTTCGATCCCCACCCAGAACAAACATTCGTATGATGAATGCTTGTGTTTGTTCTGTGTCTGGGTGTTAATATCCGATATTTAAGTATAAATTTGGAAAATACCACTGTTGATTCTAATATCCGTAACACAAGTGCTTAAGCTACTTACCTCGGAGTCAGATCAATGTATGTGAAGTAGTGTGATATATCAAAAAAAAAAAAATACGCCATCTGTTACGTTATTTCTTAACAAGACACGCAATCATCTGCCTTTTACACACTTTCATACAAAATTATCGGGTTTGTGATTGAATTGGGACGAGCGTTTTGTCACTACATTTTCACAATTTTTCACCCAACCGAAATCAATTTTATTTTTGGGTAAATGTCGTTCAATTGTTGCTTATCCACTGCGCTAAGGTTGCTGTTTCGTGGACTCTGTCAATGCCTTCGGGGAATGCTGGCGTCAATAGATGAGCGTGGGCGCAGTGGGCCGCCCACCGTCTCGAACTGAAAGGGCCTCGCGACTCGCGAGTCACTTTGCAAGCATGTTTGGTAAGATTTATTGGGTAGACTAGCTTCTGCCCGCGGCTTTTCTCGCGTAGTACATGCTATTCGGGTGTATTAGCTATATTATTGTAAAGTTTCATTTAAATGAAAGAACAAACATCCATACATCCTCACAAGCTTTCCCGTTTATAATATTAGTAAGATCTTGGGAAGGAAGAATCCTCCCTGATGCGACTTCATCCACTTCTACATTAGTCTAAGCTACATCTCTGGGCGCGATGATATACTAACGTACATACATATTATTATACATTGCATACGTATGTATCTAAAAATATTTTCTATCTAAATTATATATTCGTTATACTAAACTGATACATTAGGATTTTGTTTATCAAATTTATATGTTTGTGTTAATCACGTTGTATATAGCAGTGTGGCTCAGTAGGTAAGAACGTTTCATATGCATGGGGTGCCCATTCTAATCCAAGCACGTATTTCTGAAATTTGGAAACCAAACTTGTACCACAAGTTTGTCGGCGAGGGCATGAGCATCTTGGGGAAATGTGAACAATTACGTATTTAATCTCGGTTATGTAAAACGATTAGGTACTAATACTATTGATTCAGGATCACTATCTAAGCTTACTTCTATTAGAAATAGGTCAAAGTAGTAAGTAGGTATTAAGTTCATTAATTGTACCGATTTCAAATTGGAAATAAAATATATATAATTAAGTAAAGCACACATTTTTTCAAAAATATGCTCAAATCAATAAGTTTCTCTCTTCACATCAATAAGTTTCTCTCTTAAAGAAAATAAGAATACGTTTAAACATCAGTTTGTTTTTGCAAATTAAATAACTTGAGAATCTTTCTGTTATTATAAATGTGAAAATTTGTGAAGATTAGTTTGTTACATACTAAAAATACCATTGAAATTATTAAATGGGTTATGTAATTATTATTATCCCGATATAACGGGCAAAGGGACGCGAATATGTAGTGAGCAAGGCTGTTTTTTTCATAAAGAATTATCAATTACATGTCAAGGACGCTAAATTATGGGTAAAGATTGATATTAAACAGATAAATTTCCAACATTGCTCAGAAAACTAGTTTCCTCAAATAGATGCAAAGAATACAATCTCCGTACAGCCAACGAGAAAAAAAACTTAAAACATCAAACTGTCACTGGCAGTCAGAGATCGCACCCCGCCGGTAATGGGGCACCAATCGCGCCCTTTTTTTACAGGCCAGAGAGAGACAGTGGCATACGTAAGCTTCGAGTGTGAGCGAGATAGAGCAATGACCGGTCTCGAATTTTAATTTTCTTACGATTTGAATCTTAATTTTTCGCGGGGTGGTAGTCTGCGCTGCTCTGACGTTTGAAGGGGCATTCTCCGTTTCTTTCTTTCGTTTTTTTCTGTGGGGTGAGAGGTGGGTGTCTATGCCCGGCCTTAATTTGTTTTCTTTTGATGCTGCGTAAGACGAAGACGTTTTAAATACTTCTTTTTTTTTAAAGAGAAAGGGTTGAAAATTTACATTATAATATTTAAATTTGTGTTTAAAGATAATAAGTTGTACTATGTATGTACTTTAATGAAACTATACAATAGTCAATCAATAATTATATATAAAAATCAATGCCACTTTTCGTTGCAATTTTATAACTCAAGAACGGGCTCACCTATCCAAACCAAATGTTTAGGCTTTGTTCGGATTATTTAGTAGATGGTTTATGTGAAGTACGTACCGGGCCGCTAGTAGCTTATAGATTAGAAGAACACATAAGCTATTTTTCATCTATGTACCACGCAAGCAAAACCACGATCGGTCTCATAAAGAAATTTATTGCTATCATTATATTTCCTAATCACTTCTGAAAAGATTTCATCACAGATGCTATACCTACATACTTGTATACACCGCACACTATATTCACACAAAACTTACGGGGCTGTATAAATTACGATTCCCTTACCATGTTAAAAAAAAAACAAAATCTTTTTAGCAAATTTCTATCTCGTAACGAGGTTCCTACCCAGTTATGACCAGTATCTAAGTCATCTATCCAGAGGCGGTGTTCAAATTGTCTTAATTTTTCATCTCACGACCGCCCCCACCGCCCACCCTCTCATAATTGTTTTTAATTTAACGGAGGGACTGGGAAGCGGTACAAGACTTGTTACAAGAAAAATAATGCTCATTTTGTAAAGGTGAATTTGTTAAAATTAAAATTATAATTCTCCGTCTGGTATTCCTGTCGTTTTGTTGCGCGGGGTTGGACGGGGATGTTTATGCGACTGTTATTTTGTTGAGATAAAAGTTTCATTGGGAACATTGGAGGTTTAGGTTAAAACGTTGGATTCAAAATACTTATGCCTGTCGATCAAAATAAAAGTATTCATATATTTACACAGTTGCACAAATATATAGTCGATAAAATTAAATAAACAATAATAATAATAAATATTAGACTATATCACATACATTGATCTGACTCCGAGGTACGTAGGTACGAGGTAAGTAGCTTAAGCACTTGTGTTACGGATATCAGAAACAACAGTAGAATTACCAATATACACTTAAACATTCCATATTAATACCCAGATTTGGATTCAAATTTTTCCTGGGTGGGGATCGAGCCCACAACTCTTGGCGCATAGGGCCATCGAGCCAGTGGAACGTAGTCGACAAGTGGCTAGTTCGTCAACTACTTATTCACAAACCTAATACCCAACACACCATCACTACTATCAACAGCTTCCGACATACTAGGCAAGAGACACGGTTGGTAGATACATTTTTTTAAGACCCAGACCAACATTGCGACAAAAAAATAAAAATTAAACATTCGCATTAAAACTAGAATTTTGTGTTGTCTTTTAAAAGCATTTCGACATGTACCACTATGATTTAAAATAAGGTTGTTTGTGTCTTAAGCAAATAGTTTTATTGTCGTTTGACAAAAAGCGAAACATTAAAAAGCAATTGGGGTATATTTCAGGGGTTGCGGGCCGGCGCGACGGACAGGCCGCTGGAAGCGCGCCAGGGTCATATTTGTGACTTCCAGTGCTTGGAACCGTCGATAATTTATGAGACAAACAGAAAAATCCAAATGTATAGAGTCGTTGGTGTGCATTAACAACATATTTATCATTGTGATCTAAAGATCGGTAACGTTTATAATACGATAATTTTTAGACTAGCAGAAATAAATCGCCTTTCTATTTTCAGTATTGTAGATCACTGATATAGTTATAGTAAAAAGAGTACCTACAACTGTAATATATACAAATGTAATATGCCATCAAAGGGTGATGGCAAAATGTATTTAGTTAGGTTTATGCAATTTAAATATCTTAGGGTTACGAAGGTCAGATCGGCAGTCGCTTCAATGTAATTACCAGACTCGCTAAGGTAAGGGTCTAAGCGGACCCCGTCTTAGCACGGGACATAACGCTAGGTAGTTGATGATGATGCAATTTAAATGATTATAGACAGACAGACACTGAGGTATTTTAAGGAAAAAGGAACACTTCTTTTTTTCTTTTGCGATATAATACCCTAAATAGGAATACATATTGAATTGCTCTTTTTAATATACTTACCGTTTATCTGAATATGAATTTCAAAGGTCAAAAATACATTACTACTTGCTATAATATCATTTATTGCAAATTTATCTAAATATGCGTGGCACAACATTGCTTATTAAGTGCACATATTTTTATACAAGTAAGATCGTCACTATGTATTCAACTTTCATCAAAATATACATAGCAAGACGTTTTTATAACCAGCTGTACATTAGTTTAAACAGATGCAGTTTTTCTATGCAATTTCCGGGCTCCCCATAGGCGGAGGGGCGCATTGTCGCGGCGTTTTTACGGGGGGCGAAGGACCCCGATTTATTTTTTATCTGTGCATAATTATTGTTAGTACGGCAACGAGAAAGTACCCGTTGAATCGATTTGAAACTTTTTCCTTCACTTCAAACTTCACGCCACTTCCCTAGCCGGGTAGGCAGAGAGAACCGAACGCCATTTATAAGTATTATAGACTGCACATATTTAGGTATGTGATAATAGCATTGTCATCCGATTTGCCCGCTCTGCCCCCGCAGCGGCGCGGCGTCCGCTGCGGTCAGACGCGGAGATGTTGCGGCTTCGCGCAGATATCTGCTAACCGTCTATCTGCACAGACGTACAGATACATTTTCTAATAAGATTTGACTTAACCTACCTAATTGTAAGTCTCAAATGGCTGTTAGGTTTTTTTGGTTAGACTTATTAGTCTGGGCGTTTGTGATCTTCGCTGTTTCTAGTTTTGATTAAAGAAGAATTTCCGAAATTACTCAATATTAAAATTTATAAAGGTTTTTTTCAAGAAGTAACTAAGAATGTAATTTGACTAAAGCAATCGTTTGGCTGCTGCTTGGTCTAGTGGTTAAAAATCCGGGCCACAAAACAAAGACGCGTTTGAATTCGGACAGTAGCAAATGTTCGTTAGGTGAACACGGTGATTTGTCCTGGGCAGGACATAATTAAACGTAGTTAAGTGTGTTTATTCGTCCATAGCACATTTAATTAGTTTTTAATTAGAGTGAATAGTCTATTGGAACATCTAATTAGATAAGTTTTATAAAATTGACTCGGCAATTTGAGTCTTTGACCATATGCTTAACCCATTACGTCAAATGCTATGACATAAAAAAAGAAGCAATACTTTTTAAATTGTCAAGTGACGTCATTAGTAATTTCTTCCTCCCTCACCGGCCACCCCAAGGTAGGTAACAAAACTTTCGTCTGTCCCCCTGAAGGGAGAAAAATAAATCTAAATTGGCCCAATCCTTTGAAATCCCCTACTTTTTCTGGCGCCATTTTCAAGAATAATTGCCACCGAGCAAGTTAAGAAACTTAATATTGGAGATGTGCTGTTGTTACAAAGTGAACTCTGTCGCATTGGAACAGGGTGGCTATTGGTTTGCTGTTGTGTATTTTAGTTAAAAATGTTAATTTCGCGCGATTAATTACCAGTTAGTTCGTTTATCGAGTAATTTATAAGCTTAAGCTTTATATAATGTTAATGCTGTTTTCGAAAATCGATGTCGATATGTTATTTTTAATACATAGATCATCATCTTCCTAGCGTTATATCCCGTGCTTAGACAGGATTTAGCGAGTCTGGTAATTACATTGAAGCGACTGCCGATCTGACCTTCGTAACCCTATGATAGGGGAACCAGACAATTTTTAGGATCATGGTTACAAATCTAAAGTTGTTTGAATTTGCAGGTTTCATCACGATGTTTTCCTTCACCGTCGAGCTAGTGGTATAAATACGTACATAGACTTGAAAAATCCAGAGGTACGTGCTCGGGTTTGAACCCGTACTACCACTGCTCCCTATTAGGTACGATTATAATACATAGATCAGATATATCAATTTTAATATGTGGTACCAAGTTTAGTTAGTTAGTTAATAAGTAATTGACGTAGTTTGTAAAAAATTTCGTCTCTTGCTGTCATTTTCAGATCCTAGTCTAGACTAGATTTAGCGAGTGTAGTTATCATATCGAAGCAACTGTCATCGGACCTTCTAATATAATAAAAAATTAAGGGAACTAAACAAATTGTTATACATTCAGTTGTGTTGGTGATGATGACGGTTTTTAGACCGTCCCGCTATTGGTGATAAATACGAACTTTAACTGTTTAGTTATTGAATTCAAATCCTTTTAGTGGCTTAAGAAAAATTGTTTAAAACTAAGTAGACAATTTTGCAAACATTCATCAATGTTCTCTTAATTAATAAGTATTGTTTTTGAAGTATTAGCGAATGGAATTTGATCTCCTTTTTATGAAGTTATGTAGGTATCTATTGGTTTGATAGATACAGGTTTAAGTATATTTTTACTATATTGCTTTATCTATACTTACTAATATTATAAACTGCAAAGTTTGTTTGTTTGCTTGAACGCGCTAATCTCAAGAACTACTGGTCCGATGGGAATAATTCTTTCCCTGTTAGATAGCTCATTTATTGAGGAAGGCTTATATAACATTAACCATAAACGCAACGGAAACCGCGAGCACAGCTAGTTTAACATACATACATAACATCGCGCCCATAATCCCTGAAGGGGTAGGCAGAGTCAAAGGGGCAGCATGCCCCTTCAACCACATTCATCCAAAAATAAATGGGTTAGATGGAAAATTGTGAAAAAGCAGTGACAAGCGGCTAACCTGTCGCCTACACAATCACACACCCAAAACCCGATATGCCATTAGTTGCCTTTTACGACATGCTAGGCAAGAACCACAGTTGGCATATTCTTTTTAAGTCCCAGACCAACACGGGACAGTGGGCTGGGTTGGATGGTAAGCTGTGAAAAAGGAGTGACAAGTGGCTAGCTCGTCGCCTACTCAGACACATACCCAAAAGCCCGTAAACCATTAGTCGCCTTTTACGACATGCTAGGCAAGAACCACAGTTGGCACATTCTTTTTTTTTGTCCCAGATCAACATGGGCCAAGTCCCAGACCAACATGGGACAAAGCAATAGTCTAGCTAGTTTAACATATAATTTTAAGTCCACGTCATTTAATACATTCCTAATATCAGTATCACTTTATTTATTCCTAATAAATAGCAATTTTCCTCACAGGTCCCGGTCACCAGGGTCTGATAGCGTAACAAAATTAAGAGAGTATTGAAAACTATGCGGCGGGTACATCCGGTCGGGCCGGAAGTCGGCCATTACGTCACTTCCGGGCGAACGAGAAACGCGGGAACTTCCAAATTAGGGTAATTTTTCACAAAATGGCGGAGGCACCCGACCCGCTTCGATCAGTAAAGAATTCTTCGATTGATTTTTAATTTTGTAATTAATTGTCTTGAATTTTTTACAGTTCGATTTTTTTGTTCATCAAGTATGGTTCCGTTGTTATTTATAGAAGAAACAATTATGCTTTACTAAATTGCAATATATATAGTTAAAGTTGGATAATTTTTAGTATAGTCTAATCCCTAGCGTACGAATCGTATTTGGCCACATTGCGGTAGAGTCCTTCGACCTATGTATTGACGTGTCCTGCGAGCCATGTGATAAATTAAAAGTTCATAAGTGTAAAATGTAAGTACAATTAATAAAATGACGTAGATAATTAAGAATATACCCATCCTATAAATCATCATCTTCCTAGCGTTATGTCCCGTGCTAAGACGGGGTCCGCTTAGACCATGATCCAGGATTTAGCGAGTCTAGTAATAACATTAAAGCGACTGCCGATCTGACCTTCGTAACCCTAGAGGGGAACCAGACAAAATTTGGATCATGGTTACAAATCCAAAGTTGTTTGAATTTGCAGGTTTCATCACGATGTTTTCCTTCACCGTCGAGCTAGTCGTATAAATACGTACATAGACTTGAAAAATCCAGAGGTACGTGCCCGGGTTTAAACCGGCACTCCTCGGTCGGCGCGTGTCCTTACCATTGAGCTACCACCGCTCTACCCATCCTATAAATACACGTGGTAAAATATTATGAGATTTTAGTTAATTTAAGGTTTGAGGGCATTAATTCTTATTATTTTTATATATTACAATCTAAACTTATGGTAAACAGATGCCGGGAAAAACCAAACGAAAATTATATCCACCCAAAAAACCGCGGAGTCACAGCGTGAAAATTAAAAAGTTAAGCGCTTAACCAAAATGGCACCGGAATAGTTCGAGTTGGAGGGAAAGTGTTTGTAACTTTTTAATTTGCGAGCGGCGCTCGTTCGAAAGTCGAATTTTTCATCGCACCAAAGTTCCTGCCAGTGGCGAGGTGCGAAGAGGTTTAATAGCTGGCAACTTCGCTTTTCGAAGTGGAATTTAAAAATAAAAAGGCGGAAGTTGTGATGGACTTCCGACGTTGACGTAGTTTGCGGACGCGGTTAAAAAGTGCTACCTACATAAATTGGGTAGCTCTCACCTTCTGCGATTAGTAGTAGGATTCTTTTTTTAAATAAAGCCACAGAATAACCATTATAAGATTGTCTTATATTTCTGCTTTTTAGTTTCTATAGTATAAGTATAAAAAATTGTTATTGCCTTTCGTTGCCAGCCTGTCCTTACTCACTTTTATACTACAAAAATAGGTTTTGTTTACGTACTTATTTCGAAATTACTTGCCTAAATACCCAGTTCGAGACAGTTGGGCGTTAAACTTCTAAAATGTTATTAATATGGGGGTTTTGTTCTATTAATATAGCTTAATAACTAATGAAATGAGTGACTGTAGATTTAGTCGATACTGAAACTGAAGTGAAGGCACATCCTTTTAAACATCAGACATACGTAACATTATGTTTGAAATCCAAGTTATACGATTTATACTACAAAATTTAAACAATTAGATCGCTATGTCTAGAAAATTCAATATTACTAGAAATAATGGTCCAAGCGGCTTCCCGCTAGTAACAGGACATAATGTCTTAGCTCTGAGTAAGATTCAGTTTGTCTCTGCAACCCTGGTCTTGTTGTTTCAAAAACTGGCTTTTTTTTACTGGCTCGATGGCGCATTCGGTAGTGATCCTGCCCCATGCGCCAAGAGTTGTGGGTTCGGTCCCACCCAGAACAAATATTCGTGAAATTAATGCTTGTGTTGGTTCTGTGTCTGGTTGTTAAAATTCATTATTTCAGTATATGTTTGTAATACCACTGTTGTTTCTGATATCCGTATCATAAGTACGTTAAGCACTTACCATGGAATCAGATCAATGTATGTGATGTCGTCGGATATATATTTATTTATTTAAACTCAACCTCAAAGTTGACAGCAAGTGTACACAACGTAAGAGCAACAAATAGTTTATTCAGAACAAATGCCAGAAGTTCCGGAGTTATCCGGGGATGTTTTTGACGGACAAATTGCGGCCATTAACGGCGGAATTGGCTTCGCAACTTGCGAGGCGGCGACTGAAAAATTCTGGAACATTTAAACTGATCGGAACAATCTTGATGATCAATCAGTTGGGTGATCTATCAGGGAAAGAAGACTATAATGATAGATAGACTTTTTAGTATTTCATGGTATAGGACTTGAGAAGAAGGTGCCAACTGTGTTCTTTGCCTAGCATGTCGTGAAAGGCAACTAATGGGGTATTGCGTGTTGCGTTTGTGATTGTGTAAGCTTCGAGCACGGACTAGTAAAAAAAGAAGGACTCCACGCTATCATACTATAGCGTGAAGACACGTTTATGCATGTGTGAGTGAGTTACTTATAGATAGATATCGGATATCTGTCATTTGGAGCGCTTATTATGTCAATGTGTGACGTAAGTTGCGTGTCAATGTAGAGCACCTAAGGAACTTCAATGTCTAGTTAGTCGCGCGGAGTCCTTCTTTTTTTACTAGTCCGTGGCGTCGAGTAAGCCATTTGTCATTTTTTTATCACAATTTTCCATCTGACTTATTTAGATTTCATTTTTGGCTAAAAGGCATTCTTGTCCTTCGACCCTGCCACGTCTTCGAGGATTGCGGGCAAGTTGGTAGGTGTGTATTTATTTAGTATTAAGTAATAAATTATTGTACTTTGTTTGGCTGTAAAGTTTATTTTTGTACTAATTTTGTTAATAAAAATTAAGTCTGTATTGTGATTTTTCGAATTTTTATCGGATTATTGAAAAATTATTTTTTGAAAGGAGTGAGACCAGTCTCTAGGTAGAGTAGTTAGAGACTTAAACTACGAAGCTAAGCGCAACCCGTAAGATTCCCGTTTGTGGATGTTCATAATTATATTTAGGTATAAATAAATAAATTCTCCGGACTAACACACCAATTCTCTAGTTCCAAACTAAGCCATAAGCTTGTTCTATGGATACTAGGTAAACGGATAGACATACTTAAATACGTTTATAAACATCCATGACTCGAGTACAAATGTCCATGTTCATCACACGAAACAATTGCCCCTAGCGGGATTCGAACGCGCGACTTTCGGTTTTGTGCCCAGGGTCTCTGACCACACGGTATGTCTATACGATAAATATAATTAATTGTAAAAGCATATCTATGTAAGTATATAACTTGTAAGTAATATTAGTGTGGTCATCAGTTACACACCATGGTGACATGCCAAGTGCTTAAGCTACTCACCTTGGAGTCAGATCAATGTATGTGATGTAGTGTGATATTATTTATTACTAGCTGTGCCAGCAGTGTCACCCGCGTTTATGGTTAACATTATAAAGACTATTTCCGTCATACATGATTTCTATGTAACTTTAACCATTAAGGCTGCACACGCGACGGAAGCTTAAAAAATGGAGTAACTTCTCCCGTTTTCCCAACATTTCCCTTCACTACTCTGCTCCTATTAATTGTAGCGTGATGAAAAGTATGCTATAACCTGCCCAGGAGTATGAAGAATAATTGTACCAAGTTTCGTTAAAATCCGTCGAGTAGTTTTTGTTTCTATAAGGAACATACAGACAGACAGACAGACAGACAAAAATTTTACTGATTGCATTTTTGGCATCAGTATCGATCACTAATCACCCCCTGATAGTTATTTTGAAAATATATTTCATGTACAGAATTGACCTCTCTACAGATTTATTATAAGTATAGATGTATTTGATACGTCAAGATAAAGACTGAAAACTCTAATAAGAAAAAGTCAAAAAATCCATTTGCCTATCTCAGTTGTTTGTTGTGTTACCCGCAGTATCCGCCGTCTCACTCATTACGAAGAGATAAAATTTAAATTGCAAAGCTACCCCCTTCGAAAAAAGGGCTAGTGGGTGCTAAAAAAGTACCTCACCGAGGGGGCGAGGGAGGAACCTCCGACCCTCTTGGAATTAATATTTTTACCTCCTTCTTGTTATCAGAAATTTCGGGCATTTTAATATTTCGCTAAGATTTGGTTGAGCGGTATTCTCTCGGTAAGTAATTACCGTTTACCGTTTTTTTTTGTAATTATTTTATTATTGTGTTTCATTTTGTATAATTGACTTGACATAGTAAAGTAAGTAGGTATACGTTATTATTAGTTGATTGCGGCTTCTTCCTTGTAGAGAAGAAAAAAAAATATCTGCCTATCATTGTAAATAGCATACATACATACATACATAGCATCACGCCCATAATCCCCGAAGGGGTAGGCAGAGTTAAAGGGGCAGCAGGCTCCTTTAACCACATTCAGCCAAAACAAAACTGTAAATAGCGTTGAGTCATATTTAGAAATTTAATCTCCTTAGTTTTTTTTATAAAGTGTTCCTCCAAATAATGTTTTTTTTTTATACTTTCTGTGAATTTCCCGTTTCAAAGATTGACTGTGTAACAGATAGATTTTTCTTTATGCATTATCATAATAAAAAGCTTGTATTCCTTACTATTCCCTAAAGAAACACTTAAATCCCAGATGTTATGAATGCTAGTGATTATGTTGATCGTTCAAAAACCCAAAATAGGAACATTCCAAAACTCAAATTGAATATTCAAAAACATGAAAACGCCTCGAAAGTCTAATTTTAAACCTAACGCCCAGCGCCCGCTCCAAAGACGCACATTTATCCGACATCAAAACAACACATTGATCCGCCCGCCATTTGTGGCAATTGAAACGGATTCTTCTTAATTCGCCATTCATTAGCCCGATTCAAAACGTACGGAATCATTTTCTTTCGCTTTGTTTGTTCGGGCAAAATATTTTGACGAAATATCGCTGAGAGGCTTGTCAAATTAGACGAATTGCCTGTTATTTGAGTTGTAAAAAGATTTTGTTGATTCCTTTTCGAGTTGTTGCTGGTAGATGGTAATTTTGGAACGATTTAATTGAATTTTTTATACGGTGCGTGATAATTTTTTTTCTTATAGCACACTCAATACAGATTTATTAATGCTATTTGTGCTAAAACATATATTAGATAGATAGATGTTTATTCTTTAAAACAACAAACACACATATTTGACATTACATTCACATTACACACAAAAATTATAAACAAAAACAAAAACCAATTAATACAAAAAAAAAAATAAGCAAACAAATTATTAATACATTAAAAAAAAAAAAAAAGATGCATGTCTGCTGCAGAAAGAATTAGGTCATGGCTCAGTGTAAGCATTCGCCAAAGGCGAAAACACTGGTTTTCAGCCGTCACCCAGAGGCTGCGCGGGTACACAAATAAAAAATTAAAATAAATGAAAGGAATCATCATATAGGCTGGTTAGTGTAAGAGTGGTTAAACTAAATAAATTTAGATAAATTAAATAAATTTAGTTAAATTTAGATACTTTTGTTATAAATTGTATAAAAAATTTCATTACCCCAATCCCAGTAAGATTTCCAAAATTAGGATACGACAATAGTGTAGTAAGTAATCTTTCCTCGTTTCTATAGAACAACTTTTAATTTTGTATGACAAGCTCATTGATACCATAATATCGCATTATCACCGGATTTCTAAAAGTAAATCAAATTTATATAAACAAAATATAATAAGTCAGACTTTAACCCGGTCCGGTTTAAATTTTTTAAATTGACAACTGGCTTAAAAACATTGCAAGTTGAATAAATACAATCTCTTATTTTAACACGCGATTACAAATCTCAGAATGCGTCAGGCAAAGACATTCAAAGGCCGCACCTCATTCGGCCCACCCGACGCGTCTCCAATCCTACAAAATTAAAAACAAAATCTCCTGTCACTCAGGAATTTTGGCGCGATTTGTTCGGATCACTTTTCTAAGATGGCTGCCGTCATTAAAATTTCCGGCGAAACTCGGGGGCCCCTTTAATTAAAAAATCGTGTCTACTCGCAAATAAAATCAATCCGCCCCCGTTTTGAGCCCTTTCCGAGTTTTCCGAGGAGTTTTTCTTGGCCCCTTCGTCCTAGCGAGGTCGTAATTATATTTGTGTAATGATCGCGAAGTTTTGATGGACTCGCTCTCCGCTTTTGTCTTGAAAAAAGTAAAAGCTTTTAAAATATTTCATTTAAATTGCAATGTTTGTATGTAGAACAATTAACATAATATAAAAATAATACTTATAATATAAAACATAATCAATTAAACTAAAAATATTTATCCGATTAAGCTGAAATGTAGCATACCTACACTATGAAAGTTTGGTGTCATTTCAATAATATGGTATCATAGAGCTGGTCTTGATGATGGAGACGGAAAGTGGTCGTACTTAGGAGAATCTTTTTTTTCAGTGCCTTAGGTACTCATCATATTATTTTCTTCAAACTTTACAAAATTAATTTCATTATTTTATTTTTATTTAAGGCAAGTTATATTAGTTTGGCCAGTCAACTAGATTTTGAAATAAGATAATTTGGCTTTATTGCAAATTCCAACGATTGTTTTGTAAAAAGTAATTTAAAGTTTTAAGATTGATACACTTAAAATTAGTAGACTTTTTTCATTACGAGTGCTAAAATGAATAATGGAGAAACTATTTAATTTATTTGGTCACTAAAAAACAGAAAATATGTGACTAATTAAGTTGATTAGGTATGTCATAATTTTTATCTAAATTAATTTTTTTCTATTAGGTAATTTTCAAATTAATCGATTGCCATAAAATAAATAATTTAGTAAATGTAATTTAAATATGTTTTTGGCAAATATAACTAGTAACGATTCGATATAAATAAAGTATTTGTTATATAGTGTTACTATATTATTTATCAAAGTGAAAAAGATAGCCCTAGTAATAAAAATAAAAGTCGCTACTTCAACTCTACTTAATCGATTTTGGCAAAACGCGAAATTTAAGAAACGCCATATTGGCCCACCCCCACCCCAAGACGCCTACAGAAAAAGCTTTTGAATTTCGAACAAAAATGCCCGCCCGTCCGCCAATCACGGCCCGGAGCGTTTAAAAATGGAATCGATAGAGCGGGGGTGGCGGATTTTTAAAAATGGGGCATAGACAATAGTTGGGGGAGTTTCAATAGTGCGCCAGCGGTGATAATAAAAATAAAAAGATATGGCGGACACATGTGACGTAATAATAAACTTTAATTATAATCCCATGGGTTTTACTTGTTTGTCTTTTTTATTAAGATTAGAACTTAATTTAAATACTTACTATAGGAACTCGATTTTTTTTACTAGTAGTGAGTTACTTAGTTTAAACGCTACTATGAAATTTCCATTCCCACAAAGAAAAAAATCTACCGCCTTCATTATAGGGTTAAATGACAAACTTCACTCACCTGAAGACCTCTAAAACTACTTCTAAACTGCACATATTGACACTAGCACATTGGCGGTCAGATCACAACTGACTTAACCCTTCACTGCCGCAGTGGGTCAAAGTTGTCTTACCGGTTATCTTCCCTAAGGCGAATACCGAGGGTGCCACTGGACATAATGGAATCACCTTTGATGAAAGGGCCGGGAAGTAATAATATGCATGCATTATAATATTTGGACCTATTTAAGTATCCAATGGGTGCTATTGTGTTTTGCGGAACTGACCTAACCGGTTTTTGGCAGTTGGAAGGGTTGGTTGTTCGTGTGATAGTTTGTTTATCGATGAGGTCCTTATAGTCGATAGTTTTAGTAAAGGATTAAGGGCATAAGGAATTCAATTATAATGATTATGAAATAATAATAATATGAAATAGTTTAGCCTTTAACTTCAGTAGTGTTCATTTGGAAATATATAAAAATTATTTTAGACAATCGTTTAAATGATTAGTGAGAACTCAAATAAAAAAAAAATAAGTTTTTTTAACTACTTAACACATATAGTTATATTTATTTAATATCTACATAATGAATCCAATAATTAATTTAGTTTAATATTTCGACTCTACAGGGTTCCAAGAGCGACACGTATTAATGTGAGAATAGAATTAAGCCTATAGACACAATTACTTAAAAAATTAAGTTACTCAAAAAGTGAAAATTACTCAAAAAGCATAGTTACTGAAAAAGGTAAAGATTATCGATAGCTCATCCCCATGCCTACAGGACAGCTCACCTCGCAGACGGAAGGATTGTCCGCGGACAATAGCACGCATTTGCATACCGGCCGGACCGGTTCTCACGCACCGGGCCTGCCCAGCTTGCCCACGGCCCATGGTGTTAGACACCATGGTGACATGCCACGTGGAGATATGCTAGTTGGGATCGCGGATTTGCTTGCATGGGATTACCCCTGCCCGAAAGGAATTTGAACAGTCAACGCTTGGCTAACGAAAGGAAATGGACTGTTATGGGAACATTCGTAATATAATAGTATAAGCATAAGTATTCGTCGTTTTTAAAGAGGATTTTATTTATTTGGATTGTTGTGTATATAATAGTGACCATTTAAACTTTTTGTAATTTATTAAGCCTACTGGAAGTAAATTAGTCAACATTTTTACAATGTTCAGGTGTAATCGCAAATTTTCTCGTTGTCGCTACGGACTAGTAAAAAAAAGGACTCCGCGCCACTAACTAGATGTTGAAGCTCCTCAGGTGCTCCAACTTGACACTTACATCACACTTTGACATAATAAGTGCTCCAAATTACAGATATTCCATATCTGGTATCCATAATATCTCACTCACACGCACATGCATAAACGTGGCTTCACGCCATAGTTGACAGCGTGGAGTCCTTCTTTTTCTTTTTCTTTTTTTTCTTTCACGGACTAGTAAAAAATTTTAAAATTTACCACTGTGAATTTTTAAAAAGTCCAATGTTGGCCCCATGTCTCCTACTGGTCGGGGGTCCTGTTTCATTGATAAGACGAGTGATATCTTGCTGTCAGTTAAAGTATGTATAAAATAAGTAAAATAAATGTTTAAATAATTACAGTTTCAAAACATTTTAAACACATCTTTGAACAAATAACGTAGCCTAAATCTGTAGTCGTCATCAAATGTATATTTATTTCCAGTCAGTTATCTTTAATTAAGTTACCTTGTGACAGTGTAACAAATCGCCGACAGCCGAGTTAACCCTCCGCTACCCCAAAGACAGCTCACGTCACAATCGCGCGAAGAATTGTCCATCGCACAATGGACACGATTTGCATACCGGGCAGACCGGTTCTCACGCACCGGGCCGCGACCCTTGGCTCTTGGCTCGTCACGTGACAACGGGATTGCAATTTTTTATTTGAATTAAAATTTCAAATGTCTTTATTTATGTAGGCTTCAAGAAAGCACTTACAAATCGTCATGTTTACAAAATTTAAAAGTAAAATTAATCCACCATTAAAACGATATGCTTCATTTACCAAACATGGTTGATAAAGCATAACGATTGTCTGATGGTAAATAAATAGTCGTGGCCTATGGACAATTTAACACTGTATTTATATAAAACATAAATATATAAGAATGCAATGTAATGATTCTTTGGTTGATATACGGATCACTTGAGAACGGCTAAATCGATTGCTTATGTAAAATGGTCACGTAAAATTGAAAAGAACAAATTAAAAATTTTGGTATTCTGAACAGGTTTCACCATCATTCGCATTTATTTAACAATGCACCTGTTTTATAATAATATCAACTTTGTTTCACTCAAATGTATTCAACTAAATCAAAACATTTCACTTTTGTTCATATAATATTCTCATTGAAGACATTTTTTTGGATTTAACTTTGATATTGCAGCTTAAGAAACATGTATTAACCGCTTTACAATATATCTCAAAAATATACAAGAGATTTAAAAAGCCCTCGACGTTTTTCAACAAAGCCTCATGAAACACAAAAGTCAAAAGATTCGTTCGCGATGACACGCACGACAATATGCGACCGTATCGGCAGGAAGCGGCGGTCACGCGTGTCCGACACAGCGTGTCTGACACGTCTTGTGACATGAACGCTACATGAGCAGATGAACACACAGATATTGTCTATTGTAATATATTTAAGTTTTTAATACAGAAAATAAATTAATAAATAACAGGCTATTTTCCTCAAAACATTTTTAGCCTATTAATGAGATTACAAAAAACATTGCTTGCGTAGTTTTCTTCTGTTCAACAAAATAAAAATAATGAAAATACAGCGCCCTAAATACCGCGTGACGTCACTAGGTGTGTAAAATTTTACCATCCAAGTGACGTAAAGAGCTAAATTTCAGATCTTTTAAGAGCTGTATCTTTGTAAGCAAAAAATACGTATTCAATATTTTTGGATAATTTAACTTACGGACTAAAAACATTTTTTCAGGATAATATCCCATCCCATTGTACTCGAATTTATAAGTCTATAGCTTCATTGTGAACCAAATAAAAAAAAAATACTATCTACTAATACATTACTTCTAGTTGGTGTAAAGATTTATTTATGGATGTGTCTTTTTAACAAAAACCCTGTTTAAATACATCTACTGATACTGCCTACAGTTATTTATTTAATTCATGAAATGACGCTTATACTTAAATGAAATAAATGAAGGTCGGCAGTGGGTGTATTTAAAGACGTTTTACATAACTAACTATGTACCTTTATAATGCGCCTTTCTTAGAACATCAAGATTTGGTCATTTAGACATTTACAGATAGTTCCTGTAAACATGTACTACGTCAATTATCTTAACAGCTGTTGTACTTACTTTATAATACCATTCGCATAAGTAACGGACGAACGTCTACTTATTAAAAGCACAGTAATTTTTTTTCTTCCTTTAATTACTTGTGCATCTGTCCTTTAACAATAATAGTTAACTTAACCCTTGGTCGTTCTCACGAGCTGCCCACTAGCCAAGACAAGACAAAGAGTTAACCCTAAGATGGGCTAAGAAAAACGCGGGTCAAACAGACCATGGGGTTGCTTTGTCATTCAAATTAATTGCCGTTATTATGACGCTCACGGTTAGAATAATGTTTGTCTTGTGCGATGAAGGGTTGGCTTATATGGGATGCTGTTTGGATGTTATAAGATAAGTATTGGTAATTATGGAAAAAAAATGTTGTAGTTATATTTTTTATATTTTATACCTATCTGAAAATTGTAACTGATTTAGGTACTTAAAAATCCAATTATCCTATATTTTGAAAAGTATTTCTGTGAATTTATATTAAGCTGACATTGAAGGCATTAGTTTACTAATTTTTCGAGTTAATCATCTCAATCTTAACAATCAAGCCCGGAATAAATAATTAATTATTTTTGGTTTTATATTTAAGATGTCATATTTTTGTTTTAGAATTAAATTACTGGATTTAGTGTGGATTAAATAAAATAATAAATAAATAGTTAAAAGAAGTTTTTCAAAATTATAAATTATACGCCTGCTTCAGTTACTGCTGAGAAGAGATTCAAATAAAATAAAACTACCTGAAATACGAAATCAATATCTAGAATACCTTTTAATCAACATTTACTCTTACTTCAATAATGGTACAACATAGCTAACAGTTTAACATTTTTAAATTGAAAAAATAATTATACAACTTAAATTGAAAAGTGAAATAAAAAAATCTACTTAGTCATAATAGACCAAAAATTATTCAAACTTCTTCTAAATTAAGGTAATCAGGCATTTTAATCATTTATAAAATGATGACTTGATCGTTTTTTTAATTTTTGTACATATTTAAATGCAACTAAATAAAAAACGATCAAGCACTAAATGTAACTAACTTATGTACTAAAAAGTAACATACTTATGATATACATTTTTATGGCGTATAAGCCATTTACAATTAACGACTATTTTTACGCCCTGTGTTACTTAACATAAATTATGGTCATTACATCATAACAAAACTACAAAAAAAAAAATTCGGCTTTTACATTGAAAATTTACCTTTTTTGAGAGGCTATGACCGAAAATTTCTGGGTCATTAACCATTTTTGTGCGAATTTCTGCATTTCGTATATACAGATCGATAGATAAAAAAATCTGAGAAAAATGGTATATATAACTCAATTTGGCCAAAATGGTATATACGACCTTTCTACCCAAAGGTATCGATATGATTGTCATTTTATGTGTTTGTATTGTAGCCATCTATTGACGAGTAGAGTAATTACAATTGAAGCAGCGCTATCTGTTGACGAAACGTTAAAATAAACAACGCCATCTAGTAACGTCTTACTTTACAAATCATTTTACCACCATCTATCGAGCAATAGTATGTAACAAAATAGCGCCCTCTAGGGATAAGTGGCTGAAACGTATTTCAACAATAAAGATGTACGGTCATAGAAATATGGATAAAAATATGATTTTCTACAAAAAATGTTGTAAAATATTAAAAATGTTCTAATAAAGTACAATAAATGTCTAAAACATGTAAAATAAATAAATTAAACTTTATTACTTCTTCTACTCGTCGCTAGATGGAAGTAGTAGTACTTATCAAAGGGTCGAATGGTATAGAATAGGGGAGTGTATTTTCATGTCTTTTATGTCTTTTCGAGAGAAACGTTCTCCCGTCTTCGATCGAAATAAAATGAAGTGGTATCATCGCACTGGGACAAGCCATTAACTAACTTGTCTTTTTTTTAGCATTGCAGAACATTTTAATTTTTCCGCAAGATTTTAAGGGTAAATTACTTAATTTATGTTTTAATGTATGTATATAAGTACGGATGTTACATGTTTGTTCACGTCAAAACGGCTGAAACGACTATAATGAATTTTAGCAGACAAATAGATTAGACCTTGTAGACGGGATACGATAGGATACGGAAGAAGTCGCAGGCACCTGGTACAAACAAAGTCTTCAGTTATATAATATTAGTATAGACACCTATATATATTCATTAAGCATACGTTCAAGTTAGTATGTCCATTTGTTAAGTGCCTTAATATATATGAATATCAAATAGATAATCTTTACTATTATAACTAAATGCAACAGTATATCTTGTCTGTAATGTTTTTCCATAGTAACCATTCAACCGATTCTGATGAAATTTGATGCGAAAGAAGTTTGAGCCCTTAGTTTTCCTGGGAAAAAAATATAGATGCCTTGACGCGTATATTAGATTCTGTAACAAATGGACAGGCAGAGCCACGGGCTAAGCTTGTATATTGAAGACGAATAAAGAACGCGAGGAAGGAAGATGATGACGTTTAGTCTGTCAGTTAGATTCTCAAAAAATATTTGTTTGCCTGATCAAATTCACGAAAATTTTCCATGATACAGCGCCTCTGTCCTTTGGAGCGCTTACGCATCTTATTAAGCGCTTAGGCGCAATATGTGAACGATTCAGTAATCGCGGTAATATGTTGCAGTAATCTGACCGACTAAAAATTTTTTTTGCCAACTAACCTTTTACCTTTGTCTTAGACCAGGTGCAATTTACCAAACCCTCAAATGTTGAGACAAGAGTATTTTCCCTCAGAAATCACACTATTCAGCGGTCACTCACCAGCCTTGCTGACGGACTAAAATTTTTTTTTTCTCAACTAGCATAATGACCTTATTAAACCAGGGTCAATTTATCAAACCCCCAAATGTTAGAAGAAGAGCGCTTTCCCTCAGTAATCACGCTGTTCAGCGGTCACTCGCTAACCTCCAATTAGCCAGCACAATCGCGGACAGATCATCGGCGTGGGGCATGGAAAAAACTCGCTAACGACCCCGGACAAGTGAATTAATCACTAGGACCTCGTATACACGGGACGACTGAGGCATGGCTGGACCGGAAATGGGAAATGAAATGAAATGAAATGAAAATGTAGTAAAGTAGATTTGTAACAAATTCTTTTGCACGTCACACTTTTTTACCCTACCAGCACCTCGACGTGAATGGCCTGATGAGAAGAGGTGCTGCAAGAAACTCAACAGATAGCCTTTTTTTAAAAACATGTTTTACATATCTCTAATATGTGGTACATTAAAATAACATGACTAAAAATTTCACTGTGCATGCGAGCAGATCATCTTGTCCAAACATTTTTATCATTTAAATAATCATCTATTTTGTAATAACCTTTTCTTATTAAACATGATTTAATATAAGACTTGTGAGACTGGGCTAATACGTCTAGAGAGCTTAAATATTTTACATAGATACATACATACATATATACATATGGGCTAAGCTGACTCCGAGTATGCACAGGACGGTTGGAGGATGATGATACATAAATATCATCACGCCCGTTATCCCCGAAGGGGTAGGCGTAGTCAAATGGGCAACTAGCACCCTTTACCCCATTCAGCCAAAATATGTAACATAGTATGTATGTAGGTTAGGTGAAAAATTTTGAAAAAGTAGTGACAAGTGCCTAGCTCGTCGCCTACACAATCACATACCCAAAACCAACCCAAGGCATCCATGTCTACACATAATTATTTCATAATAATAAACATGATATCCTCTAAACTTCGGTCATGGCGGCATCTCTATGAAGGTTAGTTAAAGCAAAAGATATTATAATGCACAAGTGTCTGCGCAAACACTGCTCTCTTTGTCCCTTCGTTCTGATCCTGCGGTGAGAGAGCAATGAGACGTTACCGTACAGAGATCAGGTGTTGGATGTGGCTCTATTCATATTGACTAACTAGCTGTGCCCGCGGTTTCACCCGCGTTTATGGTTAATGTTATATAGCCTTTAGCCTTCTTCGATAAATGGGCTATCTAACACTGAAAGAATTTTTCAAATCGGACTAGTAAATTAAAAAATCACGCTAATGCATTTTCTAAACAAACAAACAAACTCTTCGGCTTTATAATATTAGTATAGATAATATAGGACCTATAGATGGAGGTATTGGAGATTGTGGGGAAAATACACTAGCCACTTGTAACTGCTTTACCTAAATTTTCCATTTAACCCAGCAAATTTTTTAGCAACAGCCTGTCTGGATGGCAGGCAGTCACGGAAGTCTATGAATATTTGCAACATCAGAGATCGATGAGAGATGCGTGTAGCAATTTCAGCAACACATGCCGACCTTACGAAAACATGTACATATATACTATTTAAAAAAATAACCATAATTTGGTAGAAAACATATTTAATTTAGAAATAAAATTACAAGCCAGCTCTCGCCGTCTACCCGGCCCGTGTAAACGCCGCTCACCGGCCGGATATCCGGAAAAAAATGTCGGCCACTTAAAAAGCTATTTGTTATCCGGACGGCAAGGAGCCGGACACAACAGGTGGTCACCCTCGCCGCTGGAAAAATGCGGGATTTTTTTATTTTAACAAGCTTTTAATTGAGGTCCCCGCTGGGGCACTGAATGTGCTGTTGTTGGTAATGAATAACTTTACAAACGAGTTGTGAATTGATGAGCGTTTTTGATGAGATTCTGGAACAGACATATGATGGTAAAATAAACATATTAATTAACTAAATAAAAAAAAAACCTTTTTAGGGGTAGATATTCCACTCGGATTTGAATTCAAAAGGATTTCATAATTCCTCATTTTTTGTGTTACATTGTGATAAATGACGTATTAATGTTGTGTAAGAATAAAATTTTTTATTTTTTTTTTTCAGTGGCATTTTCTTTCGATGGTACCACGATGTCGCATCGTCACTGAACGTACACATGTACGTACCAAACAACTCCATCTGATGTCAGAAAGTGAAAGTAATTCATCAACTAAAAGCTTGATGAAATTTTATAAATATTTACAATTTCACAGCTTTTCATCCAGCCCACTGTCCCATGTTGGTCTGGGACTTAAGAAGAATATGCCAACTGTGGTTCTTGCCTAGCATGTCGTAGAAGGCGACAATGGTATATCGGGTTTTGGGTGTGTGACTGTGTAGGCGACAGGTTAGCTGCTTGTCACAGCTTTTTCACAATTTTTCATTTAACCCAGCCCGGCTTTATTCTTGGCTGAATGTGGTTGAAGGGGCTTGCTGCCCCTTCAACTCTGCCTACCCCTTCGGGGATTATGGGCGTAATGTTGTAGTGCAATAAAGAATATCTATCTATGTACATATGACTGGCCCGTTGGTCGAGTGGTCAGAGACCCTGGCCACGAAACCGAGGGTCGCGGCTTAGAATCCCGCCAGGGGCAATTGTTAATGTGATGAACATGGACATTTTATATTCGAGTCATGGATATTTAAAAACGAATTTAAGTATGTCTGTCCATTCACCTAGTATCCATAGGACAGGCTTAAAGCTTAGTTTGAAACTAAGGAATTGGTGTGTCAGTCTGGAGAATTTATTTATTTATATAAAGTTAAATTTGCGTTCTCAAGTCTACAGCGGGGCATGTCTCCACGAGTGGGACGTTTTTCTGTCTTTTGACCAGTCCATGGGGTGTACCTATATATAAGATGGTAACACACTGGACGCAACCAGCACTTATAAATGTTTTATTTGGTATCATGGTGTGAATAATATCCAAAAAATTTATTGATTTTGTAACAAAAGTCATTATGCTATTTTTTTTACGTAATTTCGAATAAGATTATATATAATCTATGCTAAATTCTAATAAGAATAATTCGTGTTTTAGTTTCTTGTAAGAACAAAGGATCTTAGGTTACTTTATCAATTCAGATGTGTCTAATAGGATTTCACACAATATTTAATTGGTATTTACTTACTAGACTACTAGACTGGCTCGATGGCTCATTCGGTAGTGACCCTGCCCCATGCGCCAAGAGTTGTGGGTTTGATTCCCACCCAGGATAAACATTCGTATGATGAATACTTGTGTTTGTTCTGTGTCTGGGTGTTGATTCTGATATCCGTAACACAAGTGCTTAAGCTACTTACCTCGGAGTCAGATCAATGTATGTGATGTCGACGGATATTTATTATTATTTATTTACTTGGTACTGTTCTCAATAATTATTATTTCTTCACTGAAATATGCGCATCACAGTTCGTTCAGACTCAACTTTAAATTAACTCGAAGAGTCACATAGTGTGCTGTACCCTACTTAGGTTCTAAGTTAACGCAACGATTTCAACTGAGCTACCCTCATCAGACCCATAGCTCCCAGTGCACCCCCCACCGTCCTCGTTAGCATTCATATCGGCCGCGTTTTTCCCGTTTACAGGCATTTTTCCCGTTCGCACGTGTTTTTCCCATTCGTCGGCGTTTTTCGCCGTTTACACTCGCTAACCGCTGTTTGTTATTCCGGTCGGGTGTTAATCCTCCGCCTTGGGACTGGTTTTATTTTTAAAACTTTTATGAGCTGCCGCGAGCAATGAACAGTTCCCGTTCCGGAATGGGATTTTTTTCGAGGGAAATTTACATGCGTTAAAAGCCAGATACAGGGTGCAAGGGAGTGGTGTCGTTGTCTTATGAATATTAATTATTTTGGACATGTGTATGTCACTCACTGAATTCCTCTTTAACGGCTGGGCTGTTTTGGTGATTTTTTGTGTACATTTAAGTGAACCGTGGGTGGTAGATTCAGTACTGGACTAGGTAAGCTTAAGTTGGTTTCTAAGTCTAAGATATATAACGTGTCCCGTGTTGGTCTGGGATCTAAAAAGAATGCGCCAACCGTGTTCCTTGTCTAGCATATCGTAAAAGGCGACTAAAGGTATATCAGGTTTTGGGTGTGTGATTGTGTAGGCGACGAGCTAGCCACTTTTTCACAATTTTCTATCTAACTCAACCCAGTATTATTTTTGGCTGAATGTGGTTACAGGGGCTTGCTGCCCCTTTGACTCTGCCTACCCCTTCGGGGATTATGGGCGTGATGTTATGTATGTATGTATGTATGTATGTATGTATGTACGTGTGTAGATATAAAACGAGAGAATCTTGGATTATGGTTACAGCTTATACTGATTAGGAACTCTATATATTCTTAATAAGACTTTTAGTACCTTGTTGGTCGGAGATTTGAAAAGTATAAGGGTATGACACAGACTAGTAAAGAAAGAAGGACTCCGCGCTGTCATACTATAGCGTGACGCCACGTTTATGCATGCGTGAGAGAGATACTTATGGTTACCAGATAAATAATAATAATACTTAATAAATAAATTCTCCAGACTGACACACCAATTTCCTAGTTTCAAACTAAGTTTATGCTTGTACTATGGATACTAGGTAAACGGATAGACATACTTAAATAAGTTTATAAACATCCATGAATCGAGTACAAATGTCCATGTTCATCACACGAAACATTTGCCCCTAGCGGGATTCGAACCCGCGACTCTTCGTTTCGTGGCCAGGGTCTTTGACCACTCGACTGACGGGCCAGTCAATATAGTCAATATCAGATACCTGTAATTTGGAACACTTATTGCGTCAATGTGTGACGTAAGTTGCGAGTCAAGTTAGAGCACCTGAGGAGCTTTAACGTCTAGTTAGTGGCGCGGAGTCCTTCTTTTTTTACTAGTCCATGGGGTATGAGTCCAGCATTGCCTAGCATAACCTGAAATGTCAATATTAGCAATATTTTCTGTATTGCGTTCCGCAAATTCTAAATCTGTGCACCAACGCGTCTGTTTAAAGTTGTTGTAAAAAATGATTGTATTGAGCTGAGAACTGAAACTGATAATTCTTTGAGGCGTTCTCAAAGAATTCTCAGTTTAGACACTAGTTGTTAGTATCTTCTTCGGGTACAAAGCTTCATAAATTACACCACAGCCCCGGGATGCTCATAACGCAACTCGCACACACTATTAGCTAATGAGAGTTGATGAAATGATACACGCAAGTGCGTCTTTAAGTTTAGATACATACATACATACATAACATCACGCCCATAATCCCCGAAGGGGTAGGCAGAGTCAAAGGGGCAGCATGCCCCTTCAACCACATTTAGCCAAAAATAAAGCCGGGCTGGTTTAGATGGAAAATTGTGGAAAAGCAGTGACAAGCGGCTAACCTGTCGCCTACACAATCACACCAAAACCCGATGTACCATTAGTCGCCTTTTACGACATGCTAGGCAAGAACCACAGTTGGCATATTATTTTTAAGTCCCAGACCAACATGGGACAGTGGGCTGGGTTGGATGGTAAGGTGTGAAAAAATGTAAGCTTAGATCTATCACCAAAAGGCTAGGCTCTATATATTTTTATTACAATCACCTCATGGTAAGTAAATACCGCCGCAACTCAATTATGGTGTTATGTATAGATTTTATGCTTAACCCCCCAAAATAATTACACACATACATTCAATCACGCTCGCCATCCCCGAAGGGGTAGGTAGGGTTCAAGAAGCAATATAATATATAAATAACTACTTCCTAGCGTTATATCCCGTGCTGGGTTCGCTTAGACCATGGTCCAGGATTTAGGGAGTATGGTAGTTCAGTACCAGACTTGCTAAATTTTGGATAAATGAAGCGGCTGGACTGAAATCATGGAATTTTAAGCGACTACCGATCTTCGTAACCCTAAGATAGGGGAACCTGAACATTTTTGGAGCATAGTTACAAATCCAAAGGTTTTGCAGGTTTCATCACGATGTTTTCCCTCACCGTCGAGCCAGTGGTATAAATACGTACATAGATTTGAAAAATCCAGAGGTACCCGTGTTTGAACCCGCACTCCTCGGTCAAGAGGGGCGTGTCCTTACCATTGAGCTACCATCACAAACAATATACTATATACGGCTCTGTAATCAGTTGCGGATGATATACCATCACTATGTTCCGAACTACATAGTGAGGAGAATAGTTGGTGTATCGGCGAGCATAAATTTTATTGGCTAATCTGCCAGCCGCAAGATTCACTGGCTTGAAATTTTAAGATATACGAATTTCTGTACCGTTGGCAAAATAGGCTGATGATTTGGTCTCGTTTGTACTAACATTTACATTTTTATTCTTGTCTATATAACTAACTAACTAACTATATAAATAAATATCCCGCTTCACCACATACATTGTTCTGACTCCGAGGTAAGTAGCTTAAGCACTTGTGTTACGGATATCAGAAACAACAGTGGTATTACAAATATATACTTGAATATTCAATATTAACACCCAGACACAGAACAAACACAAGTATTCATCATACGAATGTTTTTCCTGGGTGGGAATAGAACCCACAACTCTTGGCGCATGGGGCAGGGTCACTACCAAATGCGACATCGAGCCAGTAACATTTATATTGATTTTAACGACGAAGCCAAGATTGTTGAATTAGGATATAATTGAAGAAAGAAAGAAATTGTTTATTCAGAACATGTGGACTCATTGGATACGGTACAGAGTAAGAAAAAGGATGCATATAAGGTCAAGTAACAGTCATTACGATGTTACAAATAGGCTTTCGATTAGGAATAGGACACGTCAGAGGAACAATAAATTATATGGGAACAACTTCGGGGACTATTTCCAAAAAAAAAAAAAGAATTACCAAAATCGGACTACTCTGTACAAAGTTAGCGTGGTCATACTTAAAAAAAATATATACGCGTCCAGGAAAAAACGGAGGAGGTTCTCAAACTCCTTCGTTTTTTTACAATTGAGCTGGCTAAGACGGAAAATTGTAGATTATGCATAGATTTAGGATGTACATTTATTATTCTCGATTATAATCCAAGGTTTAATACATAAATGCACAAACTTCACTGCGACGTAGAATAGACCGGGACGCTAAGGCCTCTTACTCGCAAAAACATTGACATATAGGTACTTCATTCGCTGTCTCTTTTTCTCTCGGGCGGTTTGAATTTCAGCAGGATTTCTCGCTCCCACGCTTTATGTATCTTTTGCGTAGTCAAAAAATTCTAAATCTATGAGATTATGACATGTGGCTAGATCATCGCTTAATCACAAATCTAATAGGCACCATTAGTCGCCTTCCACGACAATCTAAGTAAAGAACAGTTGTTACATTATTTTAAGTTAGAGACCAACATCTGGCATGTTGTAAAAATTTTGGTTAATTAACACAACAGGACATCGTTATAGTTGCGGTTACAGAATGATACATACAAAAATATTTCAGGGAGTTCAATTATTTTGTATATATTAAAAAAATGTTTAAATAACATAATAATCTAATTAAATATTTTTTTAATATGTACAAAAAAATCTGTTCGAACTGTTTAAGGTATTTCAAGTGTAAGAAAAAAAATATATTTGTAAAATATTTTCATTACATTTCAATAAAAATTATGTTTTAGAATTTGGAGGCAAAATTGTCGTGATAAATACAGACAGACGGCCATGCCGACCGTACTTATTTTATTAGGTCAACTTCTAACAACGTCTTTGCGTTTAATCAAAGGAAATTTCCAATTAAATAGATTACGATCGGGCCCGGGCTCCGGGGGGATGGAGCCCGGATTTTTGGCCGACTTGCCAAACGGGAGGTTATGTTCAGCCATGGGGGTATTTGTGTTATAATAATGTTGTTTATGGCTAGCGAGATACAATGCTTTGGTCAGAAAGAGGTCTATGAAAAAAGTATAGCGACCTATAATCACACTAAATCAATATTATAAAGGCGAAAGTTTGTGAGTGTGTGTGTTTGTTACTTCTTCACGCAAAAACTGCTGAACTGATATAGATGAAATTTGGCACAGAGATAGATTATGGTCTGGAATATTATATAGGCTACTTTTTATCCCGGAAAAATGCACAGTTTCTACAGGATACAGAGATATTAGCTACGCGGGCGAAGTCGCGGGAAACAGCTGGTGATACGTATATTCCATCACGCCTGGAAGCCCCGAAAGGATAGATGACGCCCAAAGACTAATAAACTCTTTAAACTACATTAATCCAAAAATAAAATCGACTTGGGCTACATGGAAGATTTAAAAAGATTAAGCAAAATGTCATTTCTTCAAGTTAATTAATATAAACGCTATAAAAAGACCGACTTCAAAAACGAACCTAATAATAGTAAAAATTAAATTTACTTAGGCTAAAGTAATACGTATTTAAATACTTATAAATTTGAAGTCGGTGCCAACATCTTAAAATTTGAAATCTGTCTATAATTTACGGAAATATCGGTGAACATACATTAAAAAAACATATATATTATACATACAGACAAATTTTGAACCTCTTCCTTTTTTGAGGTCGGTTAAAAATAGAATAATATAAAAAAAATTACGTCACAACTAAGTATTTTCATTACCTAAATTCTACAGAGAACTAATGTGTTAACAGTTAACAGTTGGTTGTGTTCTATCCTCTGTGACAGTGCGAGATCCCGTCCAAGAAATATATACCTTCATCTGTTATTTACTTGTGATAACAAATATATGATACATATTATACTAATCGACAAATTGCAAATAGTTTGCCGAATTAAATTGCGCACCGATAATATTTTTTGTGGTTAAATTTAATTTGGCAATTGCGTCGATTAGCATGTTATCAATAATTTATTTAACTAACTAACTAAACTTCACGCCACTTCCCTAGCGGGGTAGGCAGAGAGAACCGAAAGCCATATGGCACGATCCTTACACACCTCACTCGCCTCTTCAACATTCATAATCCTTTTCATACAAGCTCTACGGTTTTTATGACTCCTAACATCACCTTCTGTTAATACACGACCAATCTGGTCGTGGTAGGTGAGCCTGGGCCTTCCGCGGCTTCTACATCCTTCCACTTTCGCATTGTATATCTGGTTATTTAATTCTTATCACAAATAAATAGCAGATGATATAGTGTATATATTTCTTAGACTGGATCTTAGGCGATTACTAATACAAACAAATTATTTCATGTCCCGTTAATTCAACAAGATTCTTTGACGTCTTAGAATATACCGGGTTGGTGATAATGTTATTAAATGCAGCAAATGTTATTTATTACGCCAACTACTGCAGCGCTTTGGCGCATTGCCAGCCATCTGGTAAGGTTTAGCTCGCGACTTTGCTTGCGTAGGCGAAATCTATTTTTAGAATTCCATAATCTGTGCATCTGTGTCGTGTTTCGAGGTCCGCTTAGACCATGGTCCAGGATTTAGCGAGTCTGGTAATGATATTGAAGCGACTGCCGATCTGACCTATTTTCAGAATTCCCTAAGTGTATTTTCCAAATCGTTTTTTTTTTTTTAATTTTTGTTTATTGAAAACTGAATCAGTGTCTAAATGCCTGATTTATATATGTTATTAAATAGCCAAGTTTGTGTTATATCATATCTTGAACAATAATAGGCAAGATGACAAACAATTCTGTTTAGTCCGTAAGTTAGATTATAAGAAAATATTGAACACGTATTTTTTTATTTATTTTTCAAACAAACATTGACGAAGATACAATGCATTCAAGTTGCGCGTGGCGTTACGCTTTCGTACAATTTTTACTAAATAACTTTGATGCTCTTTATCTTTGTGATTTTTTGGTAATTTGATAAAGCAAAAAATATGTGTCTAGTATTTGAGTATAATCTAACTGACGGAATAAATAGAATTATTGTTTTTTAATGCAGTCATCATCCCTATTATTATTGATTTTATTTTATTTTTATTTAAAATTGCGTGTCTGGATTTTTACCCGTTTATAATTTAGTTTGTATAAGTTTAAAATTTAAAACATGTCTCCAAGAAAATCGCACTTTTAAAAGTATCCTTTTTTCTCTTAAATTGACTTAAATATAACTTACGTTACTGGGATTGGAATAACAAATCGATAGGCTCCTCATTCATCAAAACCGGATTAGTTAAGATGGAACTGTCGTAAATAAAAATATACAATTGTACATAGAATGTTCAAATCATTACTCTTTTTGTCGTAGTCAAGTAAAACATGTTTCATAAGCACAAGCGAAGAGAATGTTCCCAATTTTACTTTGAGAGCTTTCCAACTACTACGCCATAGCGGTAACATTAACTTGTACTGACATTATCATTTACTGCCCATCAAAATCAACAAAGTCATCCACTATTCAATATCCAACATCAATCCCACATAAATGTCGAACATAAAACTGCTCAACATGCGCCGTATATCCAACATAGACACAACATAACATATCAACATAAAACTTCGTCATATAAGGCGCATCCCAAGACGATATTAATATTAAGATTACCTCCCCTTTTCCCCGGGTAAAGCTAGTAGGGGGAAGTAAATTGCAAACCGAATACGGACTTTAAAGTGAGGGGTGAGAGTTGGAGTTGGCGTGGGGGGGCGAGGAGGGGGCATCCGCGGTGGGGTGAGTATACTTGAGGGGTGAATGTAAAAACCACCCTACGATCGACTTATATGCTGTATCAAGACAGTCTCGCGTCGTGGCGAACTGGTGGTAGCTGAACATTTTGAGGAAGTACCTACGTACCTACTTGTGGGTGTGAATATTTTACGTTAAGATATTTGACACGGCTTTAAAGTAATACATTTAACTTTTAAGTCAACTTTCTCAGAAAATAGTCGCGTTACTTTTGAAAGAAAAACCCAAACGTGTTTTAGTGATGTTTTAACCAAATCTAAATGAATGTGATCAAAAACATTATCGAATTCGATTTACATACATACATACATAACATCACGCCCATAATCCCCGAAGGGGTAGGCAGAGTCAAAGGGGCAGCATGCCCCTTCAACCACATTCAGCCAAAAACAAAGTCGGGCTGGGTTAGATGGAAAATTGTGAAAAAGCAGTGACAAGCGGCTAACCTGTCGCCTGCATAATCACACACCCAAAACCCGATATACCATTAGTCGCCTTTTACGACATGCTAGGCAAGAACCACAGTTGGCATTTTATTTTTAAGTCCCAGACCAACATGGGACAGTGGGCTGGGTTGGATGGAAAGCTGTGAAAAAGGAGTGACAAGTGGCTAGCTCGTCGCCTACTTAATCACATACCCAAAAGCCCGTAAACCATTAGTCGCCTTTTACGACATGCTAGGCAAGACACAGTTGGTACATTCTTTTTTTTTGTCCCAGATTAACATGGGCCAAGTCCCAGACCAACATGGGACAGTTATCCAGTTGTTAGATTGTTTGTTGATCAATAGGTTGATACATTTATTGAAACAGCTCTATATATTCGTGTTGTTTATATGTAATGTAATGCTTATGGCGTTGAGTCAAACCAGCGTTAGTTAATGTGACTGTTCTTAACGTTGAATTTAGAATCAACTCAATATTAAGAACAGGCAGATTAGAGTTAGAATCAGAATAAGTCATTTAGAAAGCGAACTAAACTTAGACTAGGAAATGGGTATAACATTAGGAAGATACAATATAATAGACTGTCCTTTACCATCACTTAGGCCAAATATATATATATATATATATATATATATATATATATATATATATACCTATATCAGACTACATCACATACATTGATCTGACTCCGAGATAAGTAGCTTAAGCACTTGTGTTACGGATATCAGAAACAACAGTGGTATTACAAATATATACTTAAATATATTGGATATTAACACCCAGACACAGAACAAACACAAGTGTTCATCACACGAATATTTCAAATTCAAATTAAAAAAGTCAATTTAAACAGAAAAGAAAACATTACTACCGGTTCTGAAGGTAGACTCTATCGAGAAGAAACCGGCAAGAAACTCGATAGTTACTCTTTATTTGTCCTGAGTGGGGATCGAACCCATAACTCTTGGCGCATGGGGCAGGGACACGACCGAATGCGCCATCGAGCTTGTTGCTAAATGCTACTTACTTAAAGAATATCAGTTGAATAGTCACTTTATAATCTCACTTAAATCTGCGCTAATAGTATTGGCCAGTTCCGACTAGGAACAGAACTTAAGGAAGACGATAAATCGCGTGTGACTTAGTAATGTTCACTTACTCACTTTTCCCCCGCGAGCGCGACACCTCGCTCGGCGAGGGCTCCGAGGCGCTGTGCGCTGCGGAATGTACCCAGATTTGGGAAAAATGGCTTCCACCGTGATGCTGTTATATAACAATTGTATATTATATATAGCTAGTTTAAATTGCTTGAAGTATATATAATAGTACTGATTGAAGATGTTGTCGACTAGCTTGTTTGAAAAAATGCAATGTTAACGCTGATATTTAATGTAATTTGCCATCGCCTTCCTAGAGTAATATATTCTGTCCTTAGTCGGGTCTTTGGCAGGGAAGTGTTGGCCTATTTGCGGAAAAGAGTGATTGTGCGAATGAACGTCTGAATGAACGAAAATGAACGACTCGCTTATGAACCCTCAAAATAATTGTATGTTAACTAATCCGCGTGTCATTTATACAGCCCTACGTTACGTTAATATATTTTTTATTAATACTTGTATTATTGTAATTAGGTAGATTTGCTTAGTAATTTTACCCTGTGATCTGTTATATTGTAGTGATATTTTTAATTAAGTGTATTCATTAAATGTTTTTTTTTAGAATATTTGACACCCGGGAACGTCTTTGCCTAAGTATCTAAAATAATAGTACTATTTTTTTACAGAATTTCATATAAATGTTGCAACACAATTTAAATAAAGAAAAGAATTTAAGAAGGACGTTAAGATTTATCCATTTATAAATAATACTGATACTCTAAGTATATAAATTTTAATATACAGTAACGAATATGAAGCTTGTGCTTCTATAGAGTTTATGGCCGGAAACCACCTAAGGTAGTAGGTTCGATTTTATATATATATAGAAAACATGCAGCTTGATAAGCAATTATATTATCCACCTTTTATATTCAAATTAAGTTTAAAATTGAAATCCAAATTATTTATCATAAAGGAATCTTCGCGCTGTTGTAGAGAGATTGTGGGTAAGTGAAGGAGACCTCCTCCAAGGAGGTTTTGCCCTATTAAACATTAACATAGAAGCTTTGTGAGCTATTCTGGTTAGGTATATACTTAGTTACACGCATGTATTGCTATTTATAATTACAATGAAAATCTTTAGAAAACGAAAATGTAATGTTAGGGGTAATGTGAAGTTTTTCTATCGTGATTGTATCTTTATGTAAATGCCCTAACTTCATATAAGATCTTATAATTAGCCTTTTATATACTTTAAATTCAGAACGTTTTTGAAGCTTTAATTCGTCCTTAATTATTCAACCAATAATAACATTTCACTTTTACGAACAAATACCAATGGCCCCACATAATCCGTTATAAATATTATGGATTCCAGCGATTCTATTAAGAACTCCATTAACAAAACACCCCATCCCGACTTCTCGGCCAAAAATAATTCCCGCGCCATCTAAAAACGAAAACATCCACCATTTTACATTTTCCCGAATCCCGCCAAATTAAAACTAAATCGCGCGACCCGAATTCAAATTTGGAATCCCCACACTACTGCAAAAACACCAATGAGCGTCGCCCATTTGAATTTGGAACGCAACTATAAAAGCGGGCAGGTATCGCCAACCCTCCGTAAGAATTCAGTTTTGCAAAAATATACGAGTAGTTATAGCGGGGTGGGGTGGGCCCCGCGGGCCGCCTAGCAGGAAGTGGGGTTGAAGTAGCGGGGTGTTTCTGCGTCGGGCGGGGTGTCTCCTAAAAACGGTTAAGTAGCACCCCCTACCCTCTATAACTATTTTATGCGGTCCCCTTAGAAAGACAGCGTAGATGGGGCCCGCGATACGGCGGCTGAGGGGAAGATGAAATTTTAATACGTCTACTCCGTTAAGAATTCATGGTGGATTTATAATTAAATGCCTAATTAGGGTATTGCGTTGTTTTCGTGCGCGCGCTGAATTTTAATTTTTATTGCTTGTCGTTTTCGTGTTATGTTTTGTTATTAAATGGCGGCTTATGTTTTAATAATAAATTGGTATTTGCATAAAGTTTCATGATTTATAGTTACGGGTGTGTCTAAAGTAATGTAATAATTTGTATTATTGTAAATGCGAAGCAGTGTCAGGAGATAGTTAAGATTAATTCTACTGAACTTTACTAATATACATATTTAATTAAACGTAAGTCTTGGTTTAGGTTTTGTAACTAAAAATTAAATTTAAAAAAAAATTATAAAAAATATAGTATTTATCATGAAATTTACTGAGGGAGGCTTATATTCAGCAATGGATTTTTTTAGGCTTGGGTATATGATGACTTTGATAAAAAACTATATGGTTGTAAAGCCATATGATACAATTTATTAGTTATATTAGGCAGTGTGTCAAAATATAGCTAGTTTTAAAACGTTTGTGGTGGCATATACTTATTTACAGATAAATATTACGCAACGGTAATATAAAAAAAAAAACATTAATTACTCATCATCATCATCTTCCTAGCGTTATGTCCCGTGCTTAGACGCGGTCCGCTTAGACCATGATCCAGGATTTTGCGAGTCTAGTAATTACATTGAAGCGACTGCCGATCTGACCTTCGTAACACTAAGATAGGGGAACCAGAATTTTTTTTGGATATTGGTTACAAATCCAAAGTTGTTTGAATTTGCAGGTTTCATCACGATGTTTTCCCTCATCGTCGTGCTAGTGGTATAAATACGTATATAGACTAGAAAAATCCAGAGGTACGTGCCCGGGTTTGAACCCGCACTTCTCGGTTAAGAGCCGATTACGACGTTTGTAAGTGCACACTTCTTGTTCCAACTTGTCTAATAATAGCATTAACAATATACTTAATAAACCCTACAAAATATATGCCTAGAAGAAATCCACCCATCTTTAAAAACAAGTGAAATTTAAATTTTATTTTTGTTGAATGGACAAAATTTGACCTGTCTGTTGTTCTGGCTAATACGTAACGGCTTAACATTTACAGTACGAATCTTGACTAAACATTTGCTGGCAGTTACCTAATGTATGTAATGTAATGTAGCAAGAAGTAACACAGCCTACTTTATATTCGAAGAAGATAAAGGCAGTCGCGCAAAAATATGTTTTTTTTTTTAATTTCACGCAGAGGTCGCTAGCTATAGCTAGTCTATCTATAAAAGCAAAAATGAATCGTCAAATTATACCTCAATCTCTCAAATTATATCTTCAAGATGAGATTGGTACAAAAAAAATCATATGAAACAATCTTTATGTTATAAAAGTATGTTTGTATAAATAACCTTAATTTAGTAATTAATAAATACACAAAAAATATCCCCCGGGAAATAGTCCAAACATATTCTCCGTAAGCTAAGCCATCCCGTTAAAAAAGGCAGCTTACCGAACTCCAGACAGCCCTCGGTTCATTAAATTTGGCTTCGACGGAGCTTTTAAAGCATTAGTCTTCAGCCGCGCTCTTAAGTGGCTCGTGGACTTTTACAGTGCCTAACTTTATTACAAAAAAGTTGTTACTTGGTTAAAACCCAGTCTAGGGAATAGCTGGACAATTTAAAAGTTTTCGATGTCGTTTCGTTTATAATGTGTATTCGTTTTAAATCTGTATTTTTAATTGAGAGTTGCGAATCATGTTTATTTTTTTAAAATAATTTTTAGTATGTGTTTTTGCTGTAAAATTATTACCGTTATTAAAACGTTAAAGATAGTGAAATTAATTAGTGAATAGATATTTTCCATTTAACGGACAGTATTGTCTCAAAACCAAACCATCGAACTGGTAGATTCAAATTGTTCTATTTTGTACCTATTACTTGACGATTTACAAGTGATTTTTCGAGGCCTACGTAAATAAAGATATTTTGAGTTTGAGTTGCATCCAAATTATACATGCAATTTCTACGTAAATATTACATCATTAAATGTTGTAAAAATATAATTAATTTCATTGCGCTCAGCCTAACAAATATACTTCTAATAATAATATTTTAAAGGATCTAATGATTCAGACAAAAAACTTAGATACAATCATAGGAGTACATTGTTATGAATTGTCCTGAACGATGGTTGCTGTATGTAATGTATAAGGTAATTTTAATACGTATCAAAAAATTTAAATCATACTTTTTACTAAACTACATAATGCACTTTTATCCACTTTCACTATCTCTTTATAAAATTTTAGAAACCACACTTTCACTCAAAACTCACTTCATGATCCCAAGTCATCCCTAAGAAATGAAAAAGTCAACTGACCAAAAAATTCCTAGTGTAGTCCAAATTCACCTGTGTCCCATATACGGGACAGGTTACGGCCCCTTTCTTATTTCGTGACAACAATAGCGCAAGACACGCGACTTAGGACAAGTCCCGTTTGTGTCCGAGCTGTGTGGGAAATGTGTCTTTTATGGAACCTGTTTTATTTAGATAAGGGGTTGGAGTTGTGTAGGCGAAAATTTTGACAAAAATGGAACGCATTATATCGATTAAAACTCTATAATACCTACTTACTAAAAAATAAAGATTTTTTCTGATTATTTTATAAGCAGTGTGGCAAAACAAATACATTAGCATTGATTAATAATATTATTATGAAACTAGCTGTGCCTGCGGTTTCACCCGCGTTTATAGTTAATGTTATATGTTATATACCCTAAAGCCTTTCTACATAAATGGGCTATCTAAAAATGAAAGTTTATCAAATTGGACCAGTAGTTCCTGAGATTAGCGCGTTCAAGGATACCAACAAACAAATAAGCTTTTTAGCTATATAATATTAGTCAGTATAGATATTAATAGGCACTCTTAGATTAGAGATAATCTAACTAGGCACTTATGTAAGTGACTTTATTTTGTAGCGGCCTTTTAAAATTTAGATTTTAATTTTAATATTTATTTGTAGGTTATTCAAATAAGAGTAAACTTGGAAATTTATTCTCAAACTTTTATTAAATTAATAGATGGTGTTATTAATTATCTAATATTTTTCGATGAATTTAGTCGGCAGAATGTTTTAATTAAGTAACATAATATGTATGTATAGGTACAATTGAAACTACTGCTACTAAGAAAATCATTATTGGAACAAATTACCAAGAGACCATAACTTTAACCCCCCAAGGGTAAACGTAACAGATTTTCTCACAACCTTCAGGCATTCTCACGACCCCACAGGTTCAAACCACAAGTTGTATTAACACCGTCAACTCCAAAATCGTAAAATTGAATCACATTCAATTGTCCAGAACTCGTTTTTACGTAAAATAGATTCCTCCAACAATTTCTTCAAACAGGTTAGTCACTATTCAAAGAGCGAAAAATTAGAACTTGTACTCATTTTTGCGTTATCAATAGTAGTCATCCCATTCCCACAGTGACCAGTTTAAATCTTCAAGTAAACTAGATTCGTGTCACCCCAATTCCCTCAAAATCCAACTGGTTGGTCTAGAAAGGTGAAAAAGATCAAAATTGGTAGCTTCGTTGTTCCCACAGAACTGCTTCGGTGCGTTGTCGAAACCTGTCGCGAAGGGGACAGTTGGCGGACTTTATTACAAACGCAATAAGATCCGATTGTCCAGAACTGGTTTTGGACAGAAATGATAGATAACAGTGAAGTAAGGAGTTGATATTGTCAGTTCGTGAGTAATTGTGAGTGTAATTGAATGGGTTTTTTGAATTACTTGTGACATTTTTTTGTTGTATGTCGTTCTTTTTTATGACTAGAAGAGTGTTTTTGTGGATTTGGAACAGTAAGTGACATTTAATCAAATAATTTATGGGAATCAAAAACGACATATTTTTGGGAAAATCAGTTTTTCTGATTGCACATTTAAAAGTATTTTTTTTTTAAAATGAAACTGTTTCGATTTAATATTACTAATACTAACCGAACGTAAATCAGTAACTCTAAAACAACCAAAAAAGCCAACAATCTAATTATTTCTCATACCATCCGGCAGCCATTATAAATAAGCGCCCGTAAAATGATCACGCACACATTCACCCGAGCTTCCTCCTTGAACCGCGAGACGCGCCGTGTAAAAAGACCGTCTCGGCGAGGGTGGCGCCGGGCTAGTGTGAGTGAGCCGGGGCGACTTATATTTTTAATGCCTTATTTATCGTGGGGTAGTGCAATTTAAGCGGAATTAGGTTTAACTAGTGAGTAATATGATAGATGTATGAACCTTTTGGGTTCGTATTGGACTAGTGGGGCTTAGGACATTTATGATGTTGATTGTTATACTAATATTTTGTATGTGCGTTTTAAAATATATTTTTTTAACTGTATGTACTCGTATGTAGTTACTTTGTAATGTGGTGACTTACCCTAATTCACGTCTAAAATTTTTTCACATATTATATTTTAAGGCTTTTTAGCTGACTATACCAAAAAGCTTCAATAATTTAATGGTGTCCAAAACGTCAGTAAAAAAAATATTAATTTCAAAAGTGTCGAACTGGACAGAGTGTCCGAAAATTTTGAGTCCGAAACGTCAGCATGTCAATAGTTTTATTCTCTTAGTTATTTATTTTTTTTAAAATGAAATTTTAATTAAATATTAGTTAATATAATAGTAATGTATACCTTATCGGTTCGTACATTAGTACTAACAGTAGGTAGCTTAATTCTTTTCACATAGTCTCTTAGTTATTTTTTTGTAAATTATTATAGTGAGCTCAGAGACTAGTAAAAAAGAAGGAACCCGCGCCACTAACTAGACGTTGAAGCTCCACAGGAGCTCCAATTTGACACGCATCTTACGTCACACATGGACATAATAAGCGCTCCAAATGACAGATATCCGATATCTGGTATCTATAAGTATCTCACTCACACTTGCGAAACGTGGCTTCACGCTATAGTATGACATCGTGGAGTCCTTTTTCTTCACTATTCCGTGTGTGAGCTATTTCTATTTAAAGCTGCAGATTTAACTAGTGGGTAATGTGATGCTAGATGATGGGTATATTTTATTTAAATGATATGTTAACATCTAAAATTAGATGCCTGTAATTAACAGCATCTAAACATTTTTGGGGCATGGAATGTACGACAATATTTCAATAATTTCGATGTTATTATAAGTTACAATGAAAAAACAATTCAAATAAACATACATATATCGACTTACCGGATTCTAAAATGCACTATGTTTTTTTAAACAGCGTCCTGGAGCAGCTATTGGTACCATGACATAATGCTGAGTGGAACCCTTTTTAGCATACTTAATTTTTTTTTAATTCTTTTTGTTTGTAAGACGTCTGTAACTTTATTTTTCTTTGGAGTACTAAATAAATATGTTCTCTTTTATTTTCTTTCTAACGTACATATTCTAAATTGGAAAAAAGCTTTTAAAAACTCGTGTGACGTAAAGACCGACAGAACAAGGACTTCTTATGTAACCTTCCTGGACTGAAATAGCTAGTTATGCAAGGAAAGAGAAAGCTGCCTAATGGGGCGTAAGGCTAACTTAAATAGACTTTGTTGGTTCGTGGAAATCTCACACGCAAAACGCGACTTACACACATATATAATAAATAAATAAATAAATAAATATCCGACTACATCACATACATTGATCTGACTCCGAGGTAAGTAGCTTAAGCACTTGTGTTACGGATATCAGAATCAACAGTTGCATTACAAATATATACTTAAATATTGGATATTTACACCCAGACACAGAACAAACACAAGTATTTTTCATACGAATGTTTGTCCTGGGTGGGGATCGAACCCACAACTCTTGGCGCATGGGGCAGGGTCACTACCGAATGAGCCATCGAGCCAGTCAACATATATTTCCAACTAGCTTCTGCCCGCGGCTTCGCTCGCGTGGTATATCGATGAAACTTAGCCTATATGTTATTCGGGTGTATAAACTGTATTATTTTAAAGTTTCATTAAAATCCATTCAGTAGTTTTTTTGTGAAAGAGTAACAAACATACATTCATATATACAAACTTTAGCATTTATAATATTAGTAGGATTTAACAGATTTTTCCTTATTGCCATTTAACTATTGAGGTTATGTTAAAAAAAATCAGCAAAGTATGTGACTCTAATTATGCATTATGATAACATTATCCTCAAGTAGTATTTGCCATAAAAACAGCTAGTGTTGAGATTCATTCACAACCAAAAAAAATTTCACGCTAATTCTTCATACAACTTTCAGCAATAACAGTGTATTTTTTATTTCGTCTCATTAGATAAAGTAAAAATACACTGCTATTGCTGATATGATATATCATTATATCTCAATACATACACTAGATGTTTTTACTATGTACTCAATCCATCCATGATTAAAAATTCCACCACCATTCATTAAAATCTCTTTCGTTACCGGAGCACAGGTTGGCGACCCCTGCCAGCTTGTACATGTAAAAAGCCAACGTCTAAGGCGCGGGGCGGCGCGCGGGGGGCGGGAGGGCGGCGGGCCGGGGGGCGCTTGTGGAGCTGTGTGCGACTTATATTTTCATTTCAATAGTTTTTGCGCGGCCGCAAGCCTGTGTGCGTTAATGCCGTATTGATTTAGCCGCGTGGGTAGTTAGCAAGAAATTTATAATCTCCAAGATGTGTTCGTGAGGTGTATTGTTTATCGAATGCGAATGTAAGTAGCTACGGTGATTATTGTTACGTTGGTATGCTTGTTTGTCGCTTTAGTATTAGATTAGTGTTTAAGGATGCAATCCTGAAGTATAGACTATTGGTTTAAGTCGAATACGTACCTAGGTATATTGGATTTACAAAAATTAGAAGTAAAAGAGGTCAGAGAAAATGTTGTGAAATAAAACCGTTTAAAAAAGACAGTCTTGTTATAAGAATGAAACTAGGTTTTTGTGCAGTCTTGATTATAAATGACAATTTTAAAAAGTTTTCCAAATATAACATCACGTCCATAATTCCCAAAAGGGTAGGGAGAGTCAAACGGGCAGATAGCCCCTTTAACCACATTCAGCCAAAAATTAAAACTGGGATGGGTTAGATGGTAAATTGTGAAAAAGTAGTGACAAGTGGCTAGCTTGTCGCCTACAAAATCACATACCCGAAAACCCGATATACGATTAGTCGCCCTTTACGACATGCTAGGCAAGAACCACAGTTGGCCATTCTTTTTAAGTTCCAGACCAACATTGAATAATAGGCTGGATCAGGTGGAAACTAGGTCTAAACTGAGAATGAATCATATTTTTGCAATAAGGTAGTGTTGAAAAGATTGCTGAGTTAGCTTGTCTATATCTAGATAGATATCTATCCATCTATCATTAAACACTGTCTGGACTAACGCAGGATTGACGAGTAATTGCCCCTCGCGTATGTCGGCGTCGGCCGCAAATTGAATACTAAATACAAGACGAGCAGTCCACGCAGTCTAGACTAGATATGTTTAGGTGCCTTAAAAATTGTGATGTGCCAATTGTGATTCTTGCCTAGCATGTCGTAAAAGGCGACCAATGGTATATCGGGTTTTGGGTGTGTGATTGTGTAGACGACGGGTTGGCCGCTTGTCACTGCTTTTTCACAATTTTCCATCTAACCCAGTCCGGCTTTATTTTTGGCTGAATGTGGTTGAAGGGGCATGCTGCTCCTTTGACTCTGCCTACCCCTTCGGGGTTTATGGGCGTGATGTTATGTATGTATGTAAAAATGATTTTACATACGTATTATCACGTCTCCAATCTTTGAAGGGGTAAGCAAAGTTTAAGGAGCAATAAGCTATTTTAGATCCGTCAAGCTTAATTTAAAATTAAGTTGAGTTTGATGGAAAATTATGAAAAACCAAATGGCTAGTTCGTCGCTTATACAATTACTAATATTACAAAGAGGAATGATTTGTTTGTTTGTTTGTATCGAATAGGCTCCGAAACTACTTGACCGATTTGAATAATTCTTTCACCAATGAAAAGCTAATTTATCAGCAAGTAACATAGGTTATCTTTTATTTCTGTATTCCCACGGTAACGGGAACTTCGCGGTTTCCGCGGGGCGCTGCTAGTACAGTCATAAACTTAATACACTTTTAGCCACCTTTTAGGACATGTTAGGTAAGAAACATCTATGTTACATTATTTTTAAGTACCAAGCCTACATAGTATGTACTAATTTAAGGTCATTACAGTTCAGCGGTGGTAGATTTATAGATAATAGCAGCGCCCCGCGGTTTCACCCGCATAGTTCCCGTTCCTGTAGGAATATGGGGATAAAATATAGCCTATGTTACTTCTATAATAATGAGGCTTTCCAATGATGAATGAAATCGACACAGTAGTTGTCGAGTTTATTCATTACAAACATACACACACAAAAATACAAAAATACAAATCTTTCCTCTTTATAATATTAAGTATCGATAGAAGCAACAGGTATACCTATAAGAAGTAATTACACCCCACATTCTCCCACGGAAGCGCTCTCCCGGCGAAATGTTGGCAACCCCTGCGCGGTACGGCGGAGTTTGAAAAACCGAGCGTCTAAGGAGGCGAGGGGCGGGGGCCCTTATATTTTAAGATGGCTTCCGCGCGAATATCGACGCGCGCCCCCCGCCGCTACGCGGGCGAATTTTGTAGCTGTGATACCGGGAAATAGTGTAGGTAAGGCGCTGAGTGTTGGTTTGATTCGAGCGGTAGTTCGTGTTAAGACGGTCTTTTAATATGAGCTTTATAGACGCGAAAGTTTGTATGGATGGATGTGTGGATGTTTGTTAATCATTCACGCAAAAAGTACTGCATGGATTTTAATGAAACTTTACAATAGTATAGCTTATTTATTAGTATAATACATAAGCTATGTTTCATTGATGTACCATGCGAGCAAAGCCGCGGGCAGAAGCTAGCTTTTTATAAATAAGAAACGAAATAGCATTCAATATTTATTTCTAAAATAAACGCAACATCTTAAATAAGCCCTTAAATCAAATAACAAAGAACTATGAGTAAAATACATCTAAAGCTTTCTAACAAAATTATTCTAAACTTTAAACTCTTCTAAACTAAAACATGTTAAAAATTACAATGTACCTTGAAGGTTGTATGATTCAGTGTGACGTCATTTTAGGAAAGTCTACACAACCACACAAACATGTATCTAATATCAGTAGTAATAATTATTATGAGCGAGAGAGCTTTCCTCTATACACGTCACCATTTCATTATCTTGAGGCTTACAATATGACGTTACATGTAACTGAATTCTTATTATTGGGTAAGTCATCAAATTCTCATTAATAGAATAATCGGTATAGTTAGCGAATTCACTAATGATCATGTGTCCAGAACCGAATTAAACATCTCGAGGCCCCTAGGTAATACCCAAGGCATCATCAACGTCAGGCCCTTAAAGTATTTCAAATACCCTAATATATATGTGCTTGTGGAGTCTATTTTATGCTGGACCCTAGTAGCTACTCTGCCTAATGAAAAAATCGGCTCAGTAAGTAATAAACTTGACTTTACTTTGCACCCGGTTTCGCTCCAGGCTTCTTCTTATGTCCCGATGTCTTCCTCTGATGCAACGAAAGGTTTATATCCAGCATCCGATCGACGACTCCTAATTCCCTGCAGTGCACCGGGAGAAAATTCCCTTCAATAGACACGTTTACTAAACCCCTAGGCTTCCTATCCGCCTTCCTTTGATAAATAAGAACAGCTTCTAATTTCTTTACCGATACATAGCTTAAGTTGTTGTACGATAAGTTCAAGTAACATAACGCATTGTTCCCGTGACTGTAAACAATGCCATTCTCAACTAATGTATTAGGCTTGCTAAACGGATCTTTGAACTCTCCCAAGGTATTCTCAGCCATAATAGTAGCTTTTTCAAGAAACGCGAAATCCATGTTGGTAATGCTTTTCGATTCAGGCATAGATTTCAAAGATGGCTCCTTGTCCAATTTCGACTTCTTCGCCGAATTCGGGACCGGTTTGACAGATTTGCGTTTAATCGATCGTCTGTCGAAATCGCCAGCTCTCAAGTCCCGAGCGATTCGGACAACGAGGTCGTTCTTCTCCTTCAAATAGGTCATGTTCCTCGATCGAGAAGAAAGCAGCTCGTTGAAGGTCAACGGGAATTTGAGTAGTGTGTTCAGTAACTCTTCCGCACCGCAGTCAGTCACCATGTTGTCAGCCAAATTCAAATAGCTCAGTTGCCGATTCGACCTCAAAGATTCTGCGAAGTACTTAGCTCCAACGTCAGTGATTTTGTTCGTGGATAGATTCAGTATTGACAGCGATTTGGACGACGGTAAAGGGTAGGCCAGCAAGTCTGATATTGTTTTAGCCACTTCATCAGTGATGCTGCACCGGGCTAAGGAAAGATGTCTGATGAAGTTGGGATTTTCCAAAATGTGATGATAGTTAGCTTCTTTAAGGTATGTGTTGTCTAAAATCAAGTCAGTGATGTTGGAAGTGGGTAAGAATTTGCAGATTTCGTACAAAGTGTATTGGTCCATTCCCTTGTTGATAATGATGGTGTTCAAATTGAATTGGTAAGGAATGATGAGACCAATGATTTTGAGGATAATTCTTGGGATGTTGCGGTTCTTATCGAACTTCAACTGCACCAAATTCTCGTTGGAGTCGTACACTGCTAGGATATTGATGATGTTATCTTCTGAAGAGATAGAGGGAGAGAAGACGTCTTTGGCGTCTGTCTCTTGGTCCGAGCCAAGGTCCACGCGGGAGGGTGGCTTGGGTTTGCCTTTCTTGGCTTTGTTCTTATCCGACATGGCGCTAATGCTGACATATTCCTCTGGAAACAATAGGTATGTTTATTAATATTACAACTACATGCTAAGTGTGTTTCCTTGTCATTCTTTCGCTTAGCAATAGACGCATTTTGAAAATGTATTAATCGGTGAGGGAACACAATGAAGAAACCTGCTTATCAAAACAACTATATATACTTAATAACGATCCAATTTATATGATTCCTATTAGGATATGAAGGATTAGGTTCTCACTAAATCCATGGTTTTAACCATTGAACTATTATCACTAGCGTATGGAACCGACGCAGCGAACAAGTTTTTTGCGCCGTGCGTTGTTGCCGATCGGCAACAACTCGTTTAGTCACTCGCCTTCGTTCACGCGTAAGCGCCATGAAATTCACGGCGTTTACGACGTTGTGACGTTGGTCGCGAGAAAAATGTACTCTATGAGCGATCTAGCGCTGCGTGTTTTAATAGCTTAATTAGATGACAATTGTTAGTTTTAGCGCTGCAAATGCTGAAACACGCTCAGTCCATGCTTCGTGATAATGTTTTGTTTGACATCATTGAACTATTATTACTAGCGTATGGAACCGACGCAGCGAACAAGATTTTTGCGCCGTGCGTTGTTGCCGATCGGCAACAACTCGTTTAGTCACTCGCCTACGTTCACGGCGTTCACACGCGTGCTTACGTGACAACAACACAGCAAAATGCCCTCTTGCGTGTTAAAAACGTGTAAAAATCAATCCACTGCAATGAAAAAAGAGAGTGGTGTGACTTATCATCGGTAAGTTAACAAAATAATAACTAAAACCAACCAAAACTAATTTTGAAAATTATTTTCTACATGCCGACATTTTGTATGAAAATCATAGATTATGAAAAAGTGAGCCGTACTGACAGGTCACGTACGTTGAACGAAACGCGTAAGCGCCATGAAATTCACGGCGTTTACGACGTTTTGGTCGCGAGAAAAATGTACTCTATGAGCGATCTAGCGCTGCGTATTTTAATAGCTTAATTAGACGACAATTGTTTTAGCGCTGCAAATGCTGAAACACGCTCAGTCCATGCTTCGTGGTGATAATATTTTTGTTTGACATAGCTTCTCTATACATAGTAATAATAGCTCAATGTTTGACATAGCTTCTTTATACGTAGTATTAATAGCTCAATGGTTTTAACGGACTTTATGCTCGGAACGACGATTACGATAAGGATTTCAAATACCTATGGAAGATGAAATCGATACCACTCGAACGTGTTCTATCGTTGAGCTACAAAGCACTCACGCTGAAAAATCTTGGTTATAGAAACAACAGCTTCCACTTGCAGCTGGCTGCAGGCCCAGGGCAGGTACGTGTCGAAGTCTGCGGGACTGGGATGGTTGTCTTCTCGCTCGTTCTCTGTGTTGCTCGATTTGTTCTGATAATCCATTTGAGATTCGTATGTTGCAAAATTCAGAGTGCTAAATCCGTTGTAGAAAATGTGTCGGAAATTGTCAGATGATTATGTAAAAGGAAATGCTGTGACGTGTTCACGTCATTGCGGCAACAATGAGGTTTAGTTTTTGTGTTATTTATTTTCTTTTTGTATCGAAAATAAGTATTTTTGTATCGAGTTGATTTTAGATCAAATGAGGGATTAAAGCTAAAAGGGTAGTTAAAAAATTGTATTTAAATATTTTTTAGTATTCGTAATAAATAAATAATAAATAAAAAATAAATTCTCCAGACTGACACACCAATTCCCTATAATAGTTCCAAACTTAACTTAAAAGCGTGTGCTATGGATACTTAAACACGTTTATAATATCCATGACTCGAATACAAATGACCACGTTCATCACACGAAACATTTGTCTCTAGCGGGATTCGAACCCGCGACCCTTAGTTTCGTGGCCAGAGTCTCTGACCACTCGACCTTATATTCTTACTTATTTTATTCAAAATAATGTTGGTTACCAAGACTTACAGGCTCACAACCCAAATACAAACGCAACACTAAGCCTTTATTCTACTAAGGGTCAATTTTTTAATAGCCAGTTAAGAATTACCTGCCTAATAAAGTATAAAGTCACCAATTTGCGGATGTCACACGGTATTTTACATAGGAAACAGGCAATGACATTTTACAATCATCCGGATTGTGATTTATTCGATTGTTATCTTTTATCTGACTGTTGTCAAATCAGCCCTTAGTAACTAAACTTCACGCCACTTCCCTAGCGGGGTAGGGTAGGGCAGCCTTTATTCTAAAAAACCCTGAATCATGGTTTCAAAGCTTATCCGGGTGAGTTCAAGCGAGTTTGCTAGTTATTTTTGTTAATGTGCAAATCCTATCCTGAATACCATATTTCAGTTTTCTAGGATTTCAGAAAGTACCTTAGTTTTACATATTATTACTCTTTGGTTTTACTAGTTATTTCATGTAATTCTTATGTTCATACCAAGCTTATATGGTTTGTTCAAAATTATATCACAAAGGTACAAAACCAAATAATTTTCAAGGTAATTGAAAAGAACATAATGCCATTGTGAGAATTACTTTTTAATAACATTTAAAACAAAATACATTCAAAACCAGTACAAACGAGTTACAAATTAAACCCCTAAACTATTCTAAAAATAAAGTTAATTCTATAAAGTTAAACTCATCTGAAATTATCGTCCACCGCTAGCAATTTTTGATTGAATACGTTTCTTCGGCAGCGAGTATCGTTTGTTATGCAGCATCAGACCCATCTCCAAGAGATCATCGATTTGCAGCAGTTCCTTACACGCCATTGGCATTAGATTACCCTCTATAGAAACATTGATCAACCCTCTTGGTTTTCTCCCTGATTCTTTCTGATACATAAGTACCTTCAGCAACTTCTTGAGTGTAACATAGCTCAGGTTATTGTACGCTAAACTCAAGTAAGCCAAGGCATTGTTACCTTGACTATAAACTATACCATCAATTAAAACTGTGTTCTCCTTATCAAATGGATCTTTAAAGACTCCCAGAGTATTTTCTGCCATAGTTGTAGCTTTCTCAATAAATATCGATTCCACATTCGGTATGCTCTTCGATTCAGGCACGGATCTTAAGGAAGCTTCTTTTTCTAGGCCTTTCTTCTTTGGAGTTGATGTTGGTCTGCTTGCGCTTAAAGATTTCCGCTTAGCCGCTCTCCTTTCAAAGTCACCAGCACGGAGTTCCTTCACCATGCGGATGATCATCTCATTCTTTTGCTTCAGATATGACATGTGCCTTGACCGGGATGCTAAAAGTTCGCTAAACGAGAGTGGAAACTTCACCAATGTATTTAATAAGTCTAATGCTCCAGCATCCGTCAGCATATTACCAGAAAGATTCAAGTAGCTTAGTTGTCTGTTAGATCTCATTATTTCTGACAAATATTTAGCGCCTAAATCTGTTATTTTGTTACAAGCTAAGTTTAATATAGACAATGTTTTCGATGCAGGAAGAGGATAGGCAAGTGTTGCAGCTATCACTTCTACAACTGCATCGTTGATGCTACACCTAGCTAACGATAGATGCTTTAATAAATTAGCTTTCTCTAAAAGCAGGTGGTAATTGGCTTCTTCAATATACGAGTTGTCTAAACAAAGATCAGTTAGTCGGGAGAATGGTAGGAATTTGCTGATTTCGTACACGCAAGACTTGTTCAAACCCCCCTTGATGGAGAGGGTGTGCATGTAGCAATGGAAGTGAATGATGAGGCCGATGATCTTGAAGACCATTTGTGGAAGAGAGCGGTTCCTATCGAAATGGAGTTTGACCAAGTTCTCCATAGAATCGTAGAAGGCTAGAATCTGGATGCCTGGTTCGATGTCTGAGAGAATTGCTTTGGGGAGGGCGAAGCTCTCCTCCTTTTGGGATGGCGTTATGTCGACTTTCGAGAGCTTGCTTTTGGCTTTCTTCGATTTAGCACTGGATAGTCCGATGACGCTTATGTAGTCATCTGAAAATTTAACATAATATCTTAATAACAATCAATAGATTTGATCGTTGTTGGTGTTCGGTGGATGTAGAATATAATAATAATAATATGACTGGATCGATGGCGCATTCAGTAGTGACCCTGCCCCATGCGGCAAGAGTTGTGGGTTCGATCCCCACCCAGGTCAAACATTCGTGTGATGAATACTTGTGTTTGTTCTGGGTCTGGGTGTTAATATCCCATATTAAAGTATATATTTGTAATACTACTGTTGATTCTGATATCCTTAACACAAGTGCTTAAGCTACTTACCTTGGAGTCAGATCAATGTATGAGATGTAGTTTTAAATTTATTAATACTGTTTCAGGTGAAGTAACATAACTGTGAATACCAGTGGTGGCTACGTACCCAGGCAAAGTAGAAGTTCTGAGAGCTGGATATATTCATAATTTTAAAAAAGAATTCGCTTCGACAGAGCTTCCTATTCGTTATAGTTACATAATCATCATAACAATTCAGTCTAGATCTTCCCCTCCCATCATACATTTCTATAATATAATTCTTTGTCAATCTCCTTTCATACATCTTTTAAAACACCAAGTAAATCACATTTTTGCCAGTATAAAAAGGTACTCACTCTGAATGATCTTGGATATGACGAGGGGCTCCCTGACCTGCAGAGAGTTGCAGGCCCAGGCCAGGAACACGTCGAAGTCTGTGGGGCTAGGGCGGCCTCCGGACTTGCCTTCATCTTCAGTGTCAGTAGTGTCCATGCTTCAGCTCTGCACCGAGAGGAAATAACGTCGGTACATGGAAACTGACTTTGACTGGCCCGTTGGTCGAGTGGTCAGAGACCCTGGCCACGAAACCAAGAGTCGCGGGTTCGAATCCCGCTAGGGGCTAATATTTCGTGAGATTAACATGGACATTTGTACTCGAGTCATGGATGTTTATAAACGTATTTAAGTATGTCTATCCGTTCACCTAGTATCCATGGCACAAGCATAATCTAAATTTGGGACTAGGGAATTGGTGTGCAGTCTGAAGAATTTATTAATTATTATTATTATTAAATAACGCAGACAAACAAGACTACATTTTGTTTACAATACATCAGTAAATAGAATCTTACGAAGTTAAGTATATTTTGTCCGTCTGAGTAGTAAAATATATCATCCACCCGCAATCGCCGAAGGAGTATGCAGACTCCAAGAAGCGATGAGTTCCATATACCTTATTTAGCCAAAAATCTAGTTAGATGGAACATTTTGAATAGTATTGACAAGTGGCTAGCTCGCCGCCTAAATAAATACTACCCATTACATAGTACAAGATTACCTCAATGACAAGGATTCATGGTTAACTTCATAATGAAGTGTTCACCTGTAGTGATATCTACATAGTCATTACATTAAGTATATAATAATTAAGTTTACAAATTTGTAAAATTTGGCATTTAAAAGAGTAACTATCGAGTTTCTTGCCGGATTCTTCTCGATAGAGTCTACCTTCCGAACCGGTGGTAGTATTAGTTCTTATCCTTTTTTTATGTATATTGACTATTTATAAGTGCTTTCTTGAAGCCCATATAAATAAAGATATTTTGAATTTGAATTTGAACTTGAATTAGTCGTCATTTATGACATGCTAAGCTAAGCTTGGTACATTTCGAGTCCCATGTGGGTCTAGAACTCGAAAAAGAAAATAGTAGGTATTTAGTCCCATTTTGGTCTGGGATTCAGAAAGACTGAATGAATTGACTGTCCTTTGTCTAGTGTGTCGTAAAAGGTCTATTTGTGTGTTTGTTTGTTAATATATTGCTATGACTGGCTCGATGGCGCATTCGAAAGTGACCCTGCCCCATGCGCCAAGAGTTGTGAGTTCGATCCCCACCCTGGACAGACATTCGTGTGATGAATACTTGTGTTTCTTCTGTGTCTGGGTGTTAATATCCAATATTTAAGTATAGAAAGAAGAGGCATGCTCCGGTGGTTCGGAAATGTGGAAAGAATGGATGACGAAATATTGACTAAACAGATATACAATGCGAAAGTGGAAGGATGTAGGAGCCGCGGAAGGCCCAGGCTCACCTACCACGACCAGATTGGTCGTGTATTAAAATTATTAGAGCTTGTATGAAAAGGATTATGAATATTGAAGAGGCGAGTGAGGTGTGTAAGGATCGTGCCATATAGCGTTCGGTTCTCTCTGCCTACCCCACTAGGGAAGTGGCGTGAAGTTTAGTTAGTTAGTTATTTAAGTATATTTGTAATGCCACTGTCGATTCTGATATCCGTAACACAAGTGCTTTAGCTACTTATCTGACGGATATTTATTTATTAATTATTATTTATTTATATTGTATTCAACGAGCTAGCCACTTGTCAGTCAAGTCACGATATAATGTTCGTCAATGTAGATATTTGATAGGTAAATGAAGATGTTTACGTTACCTGATAATCTCAACCGAAAGCAGTCTGGTTCGTGTAATTAAAATAAGACGAGTAATGAACAATTATAAAAATAACATCATAAAAACTAATCGTGTATTGTAAAACGTCACAAAGAAATATAATGAAGCATAGTTGTTGGTATTTTTTTTTATTGAAGAAAAAGGTTGTTCTAAAGAGGATTTATCTAGTTCAGGATCCTACAAGGTCGGCAATGGAAACATATTCATGATAAGATACCTTTGGTGTTGTCTTCTTCCATAGGCTACGGCGACTGTTCAATAACAATGTTGACTAGCTCGATGGCGCATTCGGCCCATGCGCCAAGAGTTGTGGGTTCGATCCCCTTGTGTTTGTTCTGTGTCTGGGTGTTAATATACAATATTTAAGTATATATTTGTAATACCACTATTGATTCTGACATCTGTAACACAAGTGCTTAAGCTACTTACCTCGCAATCAGATCAATGTATGTGATGTAGTCTGATGTTTATATTCATTTATTAGTTTATAATAACAGAAAGGCTGTGTGTTTGATTACCTTAAATGGCATAAACAAAAATCCCTATTAAAAAATAACAAGACGATGATCTACCTTCAAGCGAAGAACAAAGGTTTTCAGGCGTTGTTTGCTGAATGTTATATAACAGTAAAAATAAGTGTGACCTAAATAAAAAATCGTACATATTCATCTCGTGTCTTACGATAAAGAATGGAAAATAAGCTTGAAAGTCTATTCGATTAGTCTTAATGAATTTCAAGCTAATTTTTCATAAATTGCAATTTCTGACTTACTTCACTTTCATCTTGAGGGCGCTATACGGCCTCCCCTTCTCCAAATTGAAATTCTCCTACATTTTGCCTGTACATACTTGCGAGTAAGTAATCTTGGCGATATTCTTATTCAAATTAAAGGCACGTAACGCTAGAGCGAGAATTATGTGTAATTATGTAAATAAGCAAACGATGAGGCGCCCCCCCAACCCCCCCCGCGAAAACTACTAGCGATATTATAACTTTGTGTACTTACGGCGCGGAGGTGTGGAGATGGACTTGGTAGACTTAATAAGAAAGTTGGTGTGAAGGCTGAATGAGGGTTTTCAAAAATACAAAAACCGCCAGATGGCACGACGGAGTCTCGCGGTCTTATCACTGTCACTATTGGCTCCTTGTTGACAGCATGTCAGTTTAGTCTGACAACTAACCAATGAGGAGGTTAACAAGACCGCAAGTCGTAGTTACGGCATCTTTTGGATGTTTTAAATCAAAAAACCCTCATTGATTGAAATGTCAGCTTGTCAGCTGAAAGTTAGAGAAAGACTGTACACTCTCGCAATAGATCTGCGGTGCTGTCCGAGCGTGTATAGCTGGCATTATATAGTCAGGTGATTGTCCCAACGGTTGATTTAAATCTTAACCGAGAAATTTCTGAGAAATACTTAGAAAAATAATTATCTTAGTGTTTCTAGTGAGTGATATTTCTTTATAGAAATTTCTTTATTTTGGGAGTTAATTTGTTTTTTTTCACTATATTTAAGCAATAATTAACGAAATTAATCAGTTTATCATGCTTCATCTCGTTAATTATTTTTATCCTCAATTCAAGTTTGTGTAATAAGCAATATATCGTAGGAATCTAGAAATATCATAAACCTGACTAAAGAAAACGAAATGGTGTAGTTAATAACTTAAGTATAAAAGTTAATAACTTAGTACTCAGACTCCAGTTCGTTTGTGAAGAAGGTGATTGCAATACAATCTAAAAGGCCTGTCTGATGTTAAACAGTAGCCTTCGGGCGTTTTTCAACAGAAGCAAATATCACAAATACTGCACTATGTAAACCCATATTCTATACATTATTATACACATTGCAGTCATTACCATTAGTATTACTTTATTATATTTTAAAAATTAATCATCCGACTACATCACATACATTGATCTGACTTCAAGGTAAGTAGCTTAAACACTTGTGTTACGGATATCAGAATCAACAGTAGTATTACAAATATATACTTAAATTAATATTGGATATTAAAACCCAGATACAGAACAAACACAAGTATTCATCACACGAATGTTAGTCCTGGGTGGGGATCGAACCTAAAACTCTTGGCGCATAGGGCAGGGTCACTACCAAATGAGCCATTGAGCCAGTTAATTACTTCCAAGTAACGCAAAAGCTATAAATATAATGGGTTCATGTCCTTACACATGTGGCGTGTTCGTCTGCACACACTCGCACTCCAGGCGTGTGCAAGTGACCAAGGTCATTGCTATACGCTGAAACCTCATCCTCTACCAATAGTCAAGCATAAGGCTTGCCTGGTGTTAAGCAATCACCGTAGCCTATGGATATTTTCATTACTAGAGACAGATATTACAAGTACGCAACTCTTCAGATATTCATATTCTATGCATCAATTATCACGTCTAGTGCTACTTTCAAAAATAGATCGACTCAAAGTGAAAATGACTTAATTTATTCACAGAAGCCGTCTCCACACCGATCACCGTACCGCTAAGAAGTGTTCACGCCGCCATCTTGAGTCTCATCTCGCCCGTTACGCGTGTAGCGTGTTCGCACACACGCGCACGCCAGGCGTGTGCTAGAGACGCGCAAGGTGCTTGCCGACACTGACAAAAGAAACTGACGGTTTGGTAGGGAGAAGATGATGAGCGTTTGTTGAATTCGCTTTTAGTTTTCGTTGTAGATACTACTGTAAGGCATAGAAAGGACGATTGTTCATGATATACAAAAAAAGAATCAGCAGATGAATAAGCACGTATAGATAGTAGTATAGTTTTATGAATTATCAAAAAAATTAATACAATAAGTTTATTTAAGACTACTAAAAAATATGTGTGTTTGACACTAGATATAAACCAAAGATTATATACCCCTTATCAGGATAATTAAGCAGTCTTCTTACTCATTACAAATAATAAATGAATTGGTCGTCTAAAGCAACACTATTTTAAATAAATTATATCTATGTATGTTTACATGTTTTATATGTATGTTAACAACCCATTTGATGATGAATGGAGACGGGACAAGGAAGTTGGTAAGAAGGTAGGAAGGTGGAAGCTAGATAGCAAGTAGAAAGAAGACTTAAGATTATTCTTACACTTCTCATAGTTAGCTATCATAAGATCGGGTTTAGTTTAAAGCACACCGTAGTTTTGATTTATTTGGAAAATTTTTTTGTTTGTATAAAATAGGCTCCGAAACTACTGGACCGATTTGAATAATTCTTACACCAATAGATAGCTACTTAATTAGCGAGTAACATAGCCTATATTTTATTCCCGTATTCCCACGGGAACGGGAACAAACGTACGTTTTAAACATTACGCGGGTGAAAACGCGGGGCGCTGCTATTAGAGATAAAATAGTAACTTTGAGAGAGGAAGATAAACTGAAACCTGAATAAACCTAATATTGGCTTTAAGTTAGCTACACTGAATATCTGCAGTCTAAATGTTAGATCTTAACTATTATTATCTATAAACGCCAAATTATTACGATTTCACATCGTAAGTACTGAACTGATCTCAAGTTTACATAATAATATACGTTATAAGGAGCATAGGAAATTCATATGCTCTTATGCTATATTTGGCCCTAACTATTGGGAAAAGTATTTTACCTTAAAAAAATGTGGGTAATGGTCGGTTCTCTCTGCCCACCCCGCTAAGGAAGTGGCGTGAAGTTTAGTTAGTTAGTTAGTTAGTTAGTAATGGTAATCTTATTACCAGGATAAGAACAAAAGCTTTGGATCAGTTGATCGCTTTTATAATTTGGATTTATAAATCTTTATTCATGATAGCGTAACCACAAGCTAGCTTAGTCATGAGCATTCCTATACTTACATTACATACATACATAACATCACGCCCATAATCCCGAGGGGATATCCAGAGTCAAAGGGGAAGCAGGCCCCTTTAACCACATATAGCCAAAAATTTAACTGGGCTGGGTTAGTTGGTAAAGTGAAAAATTTGTGACAAGTGTTAGCTTGTCGCCTGCACAGTCACATACCCAAAAAACCCGTTATACCATTAGTTGCCTTCTACGGCATGCTAGGCAAGAACTAAAGTTGGCACATTATTTTTGAGTCCCAGACCAACATGGGACAAACCATCACGCTTGAGTTCAAAGAGCAATAAGCTGCCTAACATTTCTGGATAAAAATATTCAAATATAAAGAAGAAGACTGAACTACAAGTAAACGATCACTATCGCGTATATTTCCGAAGTAAAGGCATTATCCAGGACGTATACCGGGTCTGCCGTCGCCCCGGCTCGAAATATGTACCGGGAAATTGGTTTCGCGCGCAGCGCCTACACGCGAGGCGCTTCCATTATTTGACTTATTATGACATTACTCTATCAAGTATTCGTGTGCTGAAATAAGATGCTTAAGCATAATTAATATATCAACTATATTTATCTATAAACGTATAAACTACATTATATAGGAATATATAAGAATTATAGATCCTGTGAGGAGTGGTATAGAGTATCGATAATAGACCAAATTCTGAAAAGCTAGTACCTACATTTATATTAGGTACCTTAACCCGACTATCCCTATTTAAGTAGAAAAGAAGTTTAGTTAGGGAATCGCTTCCTTGTACCCTGATTTGCTAAATTTAATCATGGCCGCTAAGGAGACTCAAAATAAATACAGGATATTACCCTAGAAGATGATGATGAAAAATCAACTCAATTCAAGTCCCGTCTCTACGAGTACACGCGAGGCGCGTACATAATTTATCCCGTCGCGCGTGTCTTCGCGAATGTTTCCACAGCTCGTAGTTTCAGATGGGATACTAGTGTGCGTTCGCGGTTTTGTTCGGAGGGGAGACTTGCCTACCTGATAGTAATCCACTTCGTATTATACTTATTCCGGAAGTATTTAGACATGGGTATGATCTGTCAAGGGGTGAGTAAATTACTGTTTAGTACATGACAAAAAGTACTTACTTGCCTCTTCGAACTGCAAATAATGTATTATCTAGCTGAAACATGGTTCAAAGTTAAATATGATTCTTACAACTTTGTTAGTAGGTACTGTTGTTGAAAAGAGTAACTACCGAGTTTTTTGCCGGATTCTTCTCGGTAGATGCAACATTCCGAACCGGTGGTAGAATCATATCTCTTTTAACTGTTTTTGACGATTTATAAGTGTTTCTTTTAAACCTATTATAATAAAGAATATTTTGACTTTGACTTTGACTTTGTATATATTAGTTGTGGAGTTAATGGAGTTTCTTGTCGGTGTCTTTTTGGTAGAATCGAAGTTTGGAACTGGAGGTATAATTTTCCTTTTGTACTGACAAATATCAAGTTCTTTTCGAAGCCCATTATTAAGCGTTAAAGATCATAAAAAATTACTTCATATAATGCTTTCAAAGTGCGTAAGTACATATTATAGAATACCTATCATGTTTGTAGTCAAGAGGTAGCAGACCCTTGGATAAGTTTTATCCAAAAATTAAATTGGGTTGAGTCAGAAGTAAAGCCGTGAAAAGTGGCTAGCTCGTCGCGAACACATTTACCTATTATTTGCAGTTACAACATTTAAGACAAGGAACTCAGTATATAATTTTTTAATCTTAGACTTAACTAATAACATGCGACACTTTCTTATAGATATAATGTACAAATTCAAATTCAAAATCTTTTTATTTATATAGGCTTCAAAAAAGCACTTATAAATAGTCAATTTAAACAGAAAAGAAAACATTACTACCGGTTCGGAAGGTAGACTCTATCGAGAAGAAACCGGCAAGCTCGATATTTATCTACTCTTTTAAATGCCAAAATTTACAATTTCGTAATTAATAATCTTCACTTACTAGGTAACACACTGCAGGTGAACACTTCATTATGAAGTTAAACATATATACTTACCATTTAAGAAGTCTTCAATCTTATAGAAGCCCTTAAAAACGCTTTAAAACACAACGGATAGCAAATCTATATCAATGGAATTTGTCTACGTCAATATCGAAGTACTTCAGGGCAAGGGTCATGTAAGAAGTCACGGCCCATCGGCTTACCTACAGACAGACCCAAGGCCACAAGTTACGTTGACCCTTCCGGCCAGCTTCGGGATCGCGACCTAATTCCAGTTGCGATAAATGAATCAATATGTTAGTTTAAAATTGTCATTGTGATCGAAGGGTAATATTACAATTCATACATACATACATACATACCTTACCTTATCTCACGCGTTTTTACCATGGAGGTAGGCAGATATCAAACCCTTCCATCCCCTAATCAAATTCAAATTATTTTTAGCCGACTTCAAAAAAGGAGGAGGTTCTCAAATCGACTGATTTTTTTATATATATAGGCTTTAAAAAGGCACTTATTTATATAAAGTCAATATACAAAAAACGAAAATAAATAATATCTACTACCATGAGTTCGGAAAGTATCGAGTCTGGAACCGGTAAGAAACTTGATAGAAGTGAAGTTTAGTTAGTTAGTTAGTAGACTTAAAAGGTTACTCTTTTAACTAACTAACTAACTTAACTTCACGCCACTTCCCTAGCGGGGTAGGCAGAGAGAACCGAACGCCATATGGCACGATCCTTACACACCGCACTCGCCTCTTCAGCATACTTGCTTACTCTTTTTAACCGACTTCAAAAAAAAGGAGGAGTTGTTATTAAGTGTCTACTTTTTTTTTAGTTTGGCTGGCACCGACTCCAAAACTAACTGATTATTGTAAATATTTAAATACGTGTTAAAGATTAATACTTTCATCGAAGTAGTCGAAAGAATTTATTTTATACTTTTTAGTGTTTACACATTTAAATAGCCATCAAAGCAGTTTTTACTTGTGTTTTTTATAAACATTTTTTGGGGGGTTTTTTGAAGTCGGTTTTTATTTTTTAAACGCCTTAAATCGTCGTTCGGCAGTAAAAACCTCGGAAGTCGCGTTTGCTTAACTTTATTTATTTGTTTTGTAAGTCACATCAGACTTATTTAGCCACGAGATATTGGAATCCTTACGATTATGTACCATTGATTACAATCATTTAAAAAAAATAACAATTAACAAAACTATTACGATTCAATAAATTTTATTTCAGGAGGCAGTTTTTTTTCCTTCTTTAAAATTTTGTCTAAAGCATTTACGACGAAATGTAGATTAGTGATAAGAAGATACGGAAACTTTTTATTATATATATTGCATACACACATACATTCGTGATTGTGTAGGCGACGAGCTAGCCACTTATCACTACTTTTTCACAATTTTCCATCTAACCCAGCCCATTGTCTCATATTGGTCTGGGACTTAAAAAGAATGTGCGATCTGTGCTTCTTGCCCAGCATGTCGTAGAAGAGGATTAATGGTGTATCGGGTTTTGGGTACGTGATTGTGTAGGCGACAGGCTAGCCACTTGTCACTACTTTTTAAAAAAATTCCATCTAATCCAGCCTAGTATTATTTCTGGCTGAATGTGGTCAAAGGGGCTTGCTGCCCCTTTGACTCTGCCTACCCCTTGGTGAATTATGGGCGTGATGTTCTGTATGTATGTTATGTACACAGATACCTACATATATACTATCGTCCGCAATTCCCGAAGGAGTAGGCAGTCTAAGTAACAATAAGCTTCTTAAAACAAATTTAGCGAAAAGTAAAATTGAGCTTGAGTTAGATGGAATATTGTGAAAAAGTAGTGACCATTAGGTAGCTCGTCGAACACATTTAACAAACGCAATACTCAGTACACCATTCTTCGCGTTTTACGACATGCTAATCGAGGAATACAGTTGGCACATTCTTTTCGAGTCCCAGACCAACATGGGACAATAGATAAGTGTTAACAGATTTTTGGTTAAGTTACTTAAGTCTATAATGTTGTATTGTACTGCGCAGCGTGTTGGAGCAATCAAAAACGCTTCGACGTCCAATATTGAGCGCGAGGGTGTTGGGGGGAGGCGGTTACTTACCCACTTCGTTCGCAATCTAACTTTGTTCCGCGCTGCGCTTTCTTGGAACGCAGGGCTGTGCGAACAGCGTTCTGGAACAAGATTAAAATGAATAATGACAATAACTATTGATAACTAAGCAGACGAGTTGTGTTATAGATTTACTTAAACGGCTTTATACTCAACCACGATTCCAGTACAATGTTTATTATATGTAAATTTGTCTCTAGGAGTAGAATAACATTCTACCAATATCTATAAATTGGTTTCTAAACTGACTTTTTTGATGAACTTGAGGTGATCTTATAAAATGATAATCTGTCCATGAAAATAAACCTTTAGGAATTTTGCATATGTATTCAAAGCAGAGCTTTAACTAGGGTGATGGCAGTGCCCTAGTACAGGAAACTAGCCCTGAATGGGTGCAAGAAAGACTAGACCATCATAATAGTGTAGATCATGCGTAAGCGCAGTTTTAGACGCTCGCATCAGACTTGCTATGACATAGAATGGATTACTTGCACATCCGGTAATAACTCTGACCCATACAACAAGAATTGTGGGTATGACTCCAGTTTAGAATATATTATATTGTTGTTTGTTTGGCTTAGTTTTCAGCCTGGGAATTGAGTGTTGCTTGTGCTCCAGAGGATTGACAAAATTGGCATTTCTCTGTGTTATTCTTTCGTGATCGTCGTCAGCCCTGGCTCTAGATTATAACCAAAGCAGGGCGGGGCGGCGCAAGTAATACGTGCGCGAGTCGCGACGCCACCGCGGGCTAATTTATTTGCGCTAATTTGCAAATGTATAGCGTTTGTTGCTCGGCAACATTAGCAGTGGAGACAAAAGATTTAGTTGCCAAGACTCTTTCGAAAGAGTAATGCGTGAAGTTGTTAATTGTACGGTCAAAGCCAAATTCAAATTTAACTAATTTATTTCCGTTTAAGTACTGCTTGTAATAAGGAATAGTTAATGCCAGTTTGATTAACAAAAATATGAGAACTGATTCCTGTACTTATTTATGTCCTACAAAGTAAAGATGTATGTATTTATGTCCTACAAAGTAAGAAAAAGTTATTATTTCGCTGCTTTATTTGATTTCTCGATTGGCAGGAGCTGAAGAAGCTGCGTCTATAGTTGTAAAACTAAAAAAAATGGGTGATTTTGTCTGCCAGGGGAATGTTTGGCGTTATGCTTAGTACCGATTTAAATAACTGGGTGCCAAATAAAAAGCCCGTTTTTTATTCTCCAGGGGAATGACAAAATTTGTCATTTCCCTGTCTAATCTTCGCGCTCGTCGTCAGCCCTGGCTCCAGTTCGCGCCCGGCGGGCGGGGCGACGTGCGCAAGGCGCCACCTCGCGTGATTTATTTGCGCGGCGCTAATGCGCAATGTATAGCGTTGTTGCGCGGCCACTTCGCTACTGATAACGACGTTGCCAACGCGCTAACCGAGTCAATTTAAGCTTTCTTAACTTAACTTGTCAAGTCAAAGTGAAAGTAAGGTTTTCTTGACGTAAGTTTCGAAATGAAACTGACATAGATATATCATGAATAACTTATACATTGTCGAATCCCGTAATCCTGTATCTCGAATCGAGAGACTCTCTTAAGAGTCCAAATAGATTCGACTTTAGTATTTGAGTTAGTCTTGACATGAAGTATCTACAACTTTAGTAATACATATATAAATGTTAATGCACCTTTATCTATCTGTTAAATTGTTACACATTGGTAAACTCCTTTTTCAATTATAAAGTATACTTTCTAAGATTTTTTTTTTTTCAAGACAAAATTTACAGCTTTCCTCACATACATGAACGTGTCTAAAACAGACTCATTACCTGCAAAAATTCGTAGGTTCTGAGTAATAGACGCAGTTGCCAAAAAATCCATATAAAATTGTAATATGAAGACTGAATTCAACACGATCAAAACTGTGTGCGAGAGTTAGTATTGTACACAAATAATAGAATAAGATAATCACTTAATGTTATTAAATTTGTTGGTATCTGGTCCATTATACTTTTAATTATAAATGTGTAGTTACTAGAAAGAGAGTTCTTTGTCTATTTTGCGATTGATGGAAAGGTTTGTCTACCTATTACTAACAAACAATCTGGCAGCTTAATTAATTAATTAACTGTTGAAATGCCATAACGTATTACCTCCAATATGATAGGTATATGAAGTTACTTTGTTTACATCATCATCTTCCTAGCGTTATGTCCCGTGCTTAGACGGGGTCCGCTTAGACCATGATCCAGGATTTAGCGAGTCTGGTTATTACATTGAAGCAACTGCCGGTCGTAACCAGATAATTTTTGGATCGTGGTTACAAATCAAAGTTGTTTGAATTTGCAGGTTTCATCACGATGTTTTCCTCACCGCTGAGCCAGTGGTATAAATACGTACATAGATTTGAAAAATCTAGAGGTACGTGCTCGGGTGTGAACCCTCGGTAATGAGGCGTGTCCTTACCATTGAGCTACCACCGCTCCATCAAGTTACTCTGTATACACATGTATATTCTAATTGTACAGTCACACTTTTATTGCATTTACCGATGAAAATAGAAATTTCCAATAAAAAAAATGATGGTATCCGGTAAATTACTTCGAGAATGCTCTACATTAGACTTTAAGACATAAACAACAAATTTCTACATACATACATTTTCTGCAAATAAAAGTCAAAGTCAAAGTCAAAATACTCTTTATTTTTATAGATTTAAAACAAACACTTATAAATCGTCAATTCAATAAGAAAATCAACTAACAATATGAATCTACCACCGGTTCGGAATGTTCCTTCTACCGAGAAGAAACCGTCAAGAAACTCGGAAAAAGAGACTAGGCTATTTTCTCAAACAGTCTTTGTTTCCAATGTAGCGATTACTCGTCTACAAAGTTCTAAGGCAACAATACAGAGCGCTAGCTAGACAGCTACAAACCATATCTCCGACGAGTCCCATCTTAAAATTTATCGCCCACAAGTTGTAAAACTAAAACTAATTAATTCGAAACTACATTCGCGTTACGTAAGCGAAATTTTGAACGGCGTCTTGAGGATGTCTCAGGTGGCTTACCCCCCTCCGAGGCCCCGCAAACCCCCTTCAACCCCCCCGCGAGCTCCTATTTTCGCGGCTCCCCTTGCGAATAAATAACAGTATATACTCAAGTATAACATTCTCGTATATGAGTTAAGATACATGTGTGTAAGAAACTTGTATTGATTTTCTTGGCGTTTCTACGTTTCGAGATAAGGGTGGGGTTTGAGGTAAGTAGCTATTTAATGTGGGGATGGAAAATGAATAATTGACTCGCGGCGGCTCGCGGTTTCGCTTGCTTAGTAATATGCACTATCTCGTTTGAGTGAATGGGGAAACTATAAATATTGTTAGAAACGTTTAAGGAGACTTTATATATCACACTACTAATATAAAGAGGAAAGATTTGTTTATTTGTTTGTTTGTATTGTATAGGCTCCGAAACTGCTGGACCGATTTGAAAAATGTTTTTACCAATAGAAAGCTACTTTATCAGCGAGTAATAAATGCTGTATTTTATCCCCGTATTCCCACGGGAACGGGAGTTACGCGGGTGAAACCGCGGGGCGCTGCTAGTTGAAGGAAAAAAAAATGTCCGTAAATCAATACAAGCGGTGGTAGCTCAATGGTAAGGCAATACGCCTCGCATACAAGAGATGTTGGTTCAAATCCCATGAACCTATGGATTTTCGTAACTTACCTAATAACGTATTATATCACTAGCTCGTCAATGAGAAAAAACATCGTGATCAAACCTGAACATACAAACTATATGTTGTTCCCCAAAACAACATATAATTCAGTAAGTATTGTAAAAAGGTCAGGAAGTATCCTAATAATTATAAACGCGAAAGATTGTGAGAGTGTATGGATATTTGTTACTCTGTCACGCAAAAACTACTAAATGGATTTTAATAAAACTTTACAATAATATAGCTTATACACCCGAATAACATATAGGCTATGTTTTATCGATGTACCACGCGCAAATCCGCGGGCAGAAGCTAGTCCTAAATAATATCGGAAAATGAACGAAAATCAGCTGGTAGTCATTTTAATAAACAATAACAGGACATCATGGTCCAAACGGAATTTAACTAGGAACGGGACATTATCATGGCACATAATTCGAAGACATACATAGGTTGCGTGATACCTTTAATTTGTCTAATTAGAACAATTAAAATTAGTTTTGGTTAATTAAACAAGTCTTGAAAGAATATTTATTAATTTGCTCATATTATTGATTAATATTAAATAATAACATTTACAAAATGTACCAATGAGTTTCTTAATAAAACTATGGAATGTTTATTAAAATAAATAAATCATTATAATTGCAACAATAGAATGTAGGCAACATTTACAAAAAGTAAATTATACAACCCTTGAGTTAATAAATAATAAATTATTCATCATATAATAATCGAATCGGGGATGTTGAATTAAAATTTAGAAACATTTATATTAGTCGTCAAGGCACTTTCTGGACTGAATAAAGCTTTCTTCAATATAACAATACCAGACTTTTCGACGACACATAATCGGAAAAATGTACCCTACACCGACGAACAAGGATGAAAAGACTTCTGAATGTAGAAGACGAAGAAAATAACAAATGTACGGATGTAAAGCCTATCCCAAAAATGAAAAAGCGAGACGTCATGTAATGTAAATTCTCTGGACTGACACACCAATTCCCTAGTTCCAAACTGAGCTTATAAGATTGTGCTATGGATACTAGGAGAGAGAGAGAGAGATATACTCAAATACGTTTATAAACATCCATGACCCGAGTACAAATGTCCATGTCCATCACACGAAACATAAGCTGACCAACGGGTCTGTCTATAAATAAATAAAAAAATATCCGACGACATCACATACATTGATCTGACTTCAAGGTAAGTAACTTAAGCACTTGTGTTACGGATATCAGAATCGGTAGTGGTATTACAAATATATACTTAAATATTGGTTATTATCACCCAACACAGAACAAACACAAGTATTCATCATACGAATGTTTGTCCTGAGTGGGGATCTAACCCACAACTCTTGGCGCATGGGGTACGGTCACTACCGAATGCGCTATCGAGCCAAAAATATTTATTTATTTCTTCAACATTAGCTATTTACATATGTACAATGGAAAACATTCATTCAAGGTGTTTGAGATTGCGTATCTGGCGATTGAGGCATTAGATTCGCAATCTAATCGGAAGTTTGTATCTCAGTACACCAGAACACTCCTCCCTGTAATGTATCTGTAATTAAAAACAATAATCACTAACCAATCACAGGGCAAATGCATATCGCTAACATTCCAACCGAAAAAAAGTGCCGAACCCAGCCGTCAACCATGAAAGCTTTTTTCGTTAATTATTATCCACAAACAATTAAACGTGCGTATGATGATTTAAGCAATGCATCAAAAAAATACGGCTTTAACACATCCTTGTGACGAGCGTCAAATTGACTGTTTAAAACAAAAAAAAAAAAGAGCCCAAACTGGGCTATTTTCGACAATTCAAATTTTGAACGCTTTTGACATATCTGCCTATTATTTATTTGTAATATCATCGTTTGTGTACGCCACTTTTAAGACAAAGAAAACTCACTTATCCAAGAGGCGTGTTGCCTCATAATAATTTTAATGGAATCTGGTTAATCCCGCCAGGGGTGGCAGGGCGTGGGGCGAGGGAGGCAGCGTATAAAATTACATAAACTATTCTATTATTATTACATTATTATACTCAAGACGTTTCAATTTAATTTAAATTGAATTAATGCTGCGTCTTGAGTCGCCCTGTCACGGGGAATTTGCTTGTAATGAATTAGTTCTGCGGCGGTAATAGTTATTGTTATGTGTGGTTGTGTTAAAAGAGCTGTGGCTTAATGGTTTGGACATGCTTCTCGATAGCGAGGAGCATTGGTTCGAACCTGAACGCTAGGCTATCGATATTCTGCAATCTTAGTACGGATGCAACTTGTATGGTGAGGTAAATCATTGACAGAAAACTTGGATATTCAATCAAACATGGATGTGTAATAATAATCCAATTGACCTCATTTCAGTGTAATTATTAGATCTGAACTGACTAACTAACTAACTGAACTTCACGCCGCTTCCCTAGCGGGGTAGGCAGAGAGAACCGAACGCCATATGGCACGATCCTTACACACCTCACTCGCCTCTTCATAATTTATGATCATTTTCATACAAGCTCTATGGTTTTTAAATATGGTGTCGTGTTAATGTGTGTGTAGTAATCAGATCCGCTAAATTCAGGAATGATCCTGAGAATCGATTATGAAGTCATCAAAGTAATCATCAATGATTACACAACTTCTTAAGAAAATAACTAACTGCATGTACATATTTAATAATTCGTACTGGGAAGGTGAGTGACGTTCGTAGCAAAATTTATCAATCCGTTGCTAGGCGTAATAAGAGACAGGTATATGTGAACTTAACTTAGAAATCTTAAAAGATACAAGCTTGCTGTTCCAAATCACGGACTTTATAAGAGTAGTAATTCCTTAATTCGGTTAAGTATAAAAATTTTCAATATGTTACCATAAAGTCTCATTGACTTACCTATACATAAGTTTAAATTACGTATAAAAAATTGTTTAAAAGCGGTGGTAGCTCAATGGTAAGGACACGCGCCTCTTAACCGAGGAGTGCGGGTTCAAACCCGGCCACATACCTCTAGATTTTTAAAATCTATGTACGTATTTATACAACTAGCTCGATGGTGAAGGAAAACATCGTGATGAAACCTGCAAATTCAAACAACTTTGGATTTGTAAAAATGATCCAAAAATTGTCTGGTTCCCCTATCTTAGGGTTATGAAGGTCAGATCGGCAGTCGCTTCAATGTAATTACCAGACTCGCTAAATCCTGGATCATGGTCTAAGCCGACACGGGACATAACGCGCATAATATATGTAAACATAACATAGAAATCTTAATGGACACAAGCTTGTTGTTCCAAATCACAGATTTTATAAGAGTGGTAATTCCTTCATTGGGTTAAGTATAAAAATATTCAATATGTTACCACAAAGTCTCATTGACTTACCTATACATAAGTTTAAATTACATATACAAAATTGTTTGATTAAAGGCCTACTACAAGGTAGGTGACTATTTAAATCATAAGAATAGCTGGTTGGCCTCATAATAGGCTGTTCACCTGCACTAATAGAATTAACTTGATTAAACAATTGTAACTATTAAATTATTAGTTATAAGACTTGGCATTTAAAAAGAGTAACTATCGAGTTTCTTGCCGGTTTCTTCTCGGTAGAAGCTACCTTTTGAACCGGTTGATATTGAATTTGTTTTGACGATATATAAGTGATTTGTTGAAGCCTATATAAATGTAGATCATTTCATTTCAGTTCAATCCTCGAAAATCTAACAAGATTTTCACTTAAATAACAAAAGTACAGTCTTGTGAAAAAATCACGATTCATTTATTACATCTGGATTTTATGTAATTTTATGTCATCATCCTAGCGTTATGTCCCGTGCTTAGACGGGGTCCGCTTAGAACATGATCCAGGATTTAGCGGGTCTGATAATTACATTGAAGCGACTGCCGATCTGACCTTCGTAACCCTAAGATAGGGGAACCAGACAATTTTTGGATCATGGTTATAAATTCAAAGTTGTTTGAATTTGCAGGTTTCATCACGATGTTTTCCCTCACCGTCGAGCTAGTGGTATAAATATGTACATAGATTTGAAAAATCTAGAGGTACATGCCTGGGTTTGAACCCGCACTCCTCGGTTAAGAGGCGCGTGTCCTTACCGTTGAGTTACCACCGCTACCTACCTATTTTATGTAATTTTATGCACAAAGCGCAATTAAATCAATGAATATGCTGTCTAATATTCATTCACTTACCCACATTAATCAACGTAGGGCAAAGTATTCAAAGTAGATCCGTCTCTACCGCCGTGATAATTGCGTCCCATGACTCTACTTACCATAGCCGACTCTACCTATATAAATTCTAGAGCAATCCCTTTGAAATTCCAACGAAGTGTAGAGACGATGGCGCTAGTTGCGTCGGGAGCTGCTGAGGAATTTTATAGAGCCACTTACATGATAGGGGCAATCGGGGTGGACACTGGTTCCCAAACCATTGGGGCTCTATGTATGAATAATGTCATCGTGAATGTGCAATAAGATATGTATCATCTTGTGCTTTTAAGACTCTATCGTATGGTTATGGGACCGGTATAATTTCAATTATACATACATACATACATAATGTCACGCCTTTTTCCTACAGGGGTAGGCAGAGATCACGTACTTCCATTTGCTACGATTATAATAATAAATAATAAAGTCTTCGGACTGACGCACCAATTCGCTAGTTCACAACTAAGCTTATAAGCTTGTGCTATGAATACCAGGTGAACGGATAGACACTTAAATACGTTTATAAACATCCATGACTCGAGTAAAAATGTCCATGTTCATCACACGAAACATAAGCCCCTAGGTTCCGTGGTCGTCTCTGACCACTCGACCAACGGGCCTGTCCTGGATTTGAAACCGATATCCTTGTTTTCGTGGCCAGGGTCTCTGACCAAGAATTGAATAGAATATCTACACATATTTCTGAGAAAAGATGCTTGATTTAACCAAGTATGGGACTGGGGTAATTGAGACAACAGTTGGTATAAACTCAACTGTTGTCTCAATCAACTAACCCATTACGTCGGGTTCGCCGCCAAATATCACGACTTATGCGACTGGTGTGGAATGAGAAGAATGTTGGTAGATGTCTTGTAGATGTCTGATTTATTTACCGCCGTATCACAGTTTATATATCACTCAATCTGTTAGTATATGCTTGATCATGTTATATCTCGTACGTGCGGTACGTGCTATATTTTACTACGTGCGGCAATGCGGCACACTTGACAAATAGGCGGACAGATTGATAACGAAGTGATTCTATATGGGTTGTGACTCTATACTTTCTTCCTTTTGAGACATGGAACCCGCGAATCTTCAAACTTGAATCCACTTACTAATAAGTTCGTGACATCGTAAGATACCTGTACATTATAATGACAATGGATGTGTAACTATGAACCTATTTAATTTCCTTTAGCTATGGTGAAAAAAAAAACAGATAGGCTGTCACTTAAATATAGAAAGAAAGAAGAAACATTAATCGACCACAAAACAGAACAAGACATAAAGTTACAAAATACTCATAAAATACACTCATAAATATACTTGTCCCATGTTGGTCTGGGACTTGGCCCATGTTGATCTGGGACAAAAAAAAAAGAATGTGCCAACTGAGGTTCTTGCCTAGCATGTCGTAAGAGGCGACTAATGGTTTACGGGCTTTTGGGTATGTGACTGAGTAGGCGACGAGCTAGCCACTTGTCACTCCTTTTTCACAGCTTTCCATCCAACCCAGCCCACTGTCCCATGTTGGTCTGGGACTTAAAAAGAATATGCCAACTGTGGTTCTTGCCTAGCATGTCGTAAAAGGCGACTAATGGTATATCGGGTTTTGGGTGTGTGATTGTGTAGGCGACAGGTTAGCCGCTTGTCACTGCTTTTTCACAATTGTCCATCTAACCCAGCCCGGCTTTCTTTTTGGCTGAATGTGGTTGAAGGGGCTTGCTGCCCCTTCGACTCTGCCTACCCCTTCGGGGATCATGGGCGTGATGTATGTATGTATGTATGTATACTCATAAAAATAATAACAATATAAAAAACCTACATGAAAATATAATACCAATAAAAATAATACACGAGCTCGTTTTGTGGTCAACAAGGTGCGACCTCAGCATGAGCTGCACCGACCCGATTAGATAATAATCAGATTGCTAAGTCTTGGAGAGCGGTGGTAGCTCAATGGTAAGGACTCGCGCCTCTAAACCGAGGAGTGCGGGTTCAAACCCTGGCACGTACTTCTGGAATTTTCAAATCTATGTACGTATTTATACCACTAGCTCGAAGGTGAGGGAAAATATCGTGATGAAACCTGCAAATTCAAACAACTTTGGATTTGTAATCATGATCCAATAATTGTCTGGTTCCCTATTTAAGGGTTACGAAGGTCAGATCGGCAGTCGCTCAATGTCAACCAGACTCGCTAAATCCTGGATTATGGTCTAAGTGGACCCCGTCTAAGCAACGGGATATAACGCTAGGATGATGATGATAGAATGTAGCTTAAGATGCTTATCATTCTTTAGACTCTGCCTGCCTCTTCAAAGATCACGGGCGTGATAGAATGATTTCCCTCACCGTCGAGCTAGTGGTATAAATACGTACATAGATTTAAAAAATTCAGATGTACGTGCCCGGGTTTGAACCCGCACTCCTCGGTTAAGAGGCGCGAGTCCTTACCATTGTGCTACCACCGCTCTAAGCCACATTCAATCAATTAAAAAAAATAAAAACCGACTTTCAAAAACGAACCTAATAAAAGTAAAAAATAAATTTACTTAGGCCAAAGTACTCGTATATACTTATAATTTTGAAGTCGGTGCCAAGTTAAACAATGACTTGGTACAATTAAATCGAATATTAGTAGGTAGTTATCACCGTAAATGTATCTGTTGAGTGTACCAATTTAAGCATTTACTACTTAGGCAGTTTAGTCATAAGCCATCTAGGTGTAAAGTTCTCATTAATACAAAGAATCAAGCCCAAACACAAGGTAACTGCTGTAAATCGTTGAGGAGTTCCCTCAACTGTCTTTCGACTTCATCATCAAATCGACTCCAGACCTTGATTTAATTGTAGTGCTTTAAAATTCTTAATGATAAAATTAACAAACGCATTAGTCGCCCCTACGATTTTCCAAGGTTCCCCTCGCTTTGTCTGGGAAGTCATCATCAGATCCTGGTTTTCTTGTCATGGTACTACCCTTGGAATATCTCCTTTCCAACAAAAAAAGAATCATCAAAATCGGTTAATAAATGACGTAGTTATCCGCGAACACATATGAAAAAAACTAAATATATATATATTTTTTAAATATAAGTATATTATATATATATATATATATATATATATATATATATATATATATATATATATATATATATATACGCTAATTGAGAACCTCCTCCTTATTTGAAGTCGGTTGTAAATTTAGTTTGTTTAAATGGAAAATTGTGAAAAAGATTGTCACTACAAGTGGCTAGCTCGTCGCCTACGTAATTACAAATCCAGAACTCCATATACCATTAGTTGCATTTTACGACATGCAAGGCAAGAAACACAGTTGGTACATTATTTTTGAGCCTTAAACCTACACGGGACTTATCATTACATATTATAAAACAAAGTCCTTCGCTGCGTCTGTCTGTCTGTCTGCAATAAACTCTAAAACTACTGGACGGATTTTCATGCGGGTTTCATCAAGGTTTACATATATAGTTTGTTAAGTTTTTGTGTACATTGGCTAAAATATAACGGTATTTGCAGTCGGAAGAAAATAAGCAGCTATGCGTGCGTAGCCGCAAGAAAAAGCTAGTTTTCAATATAAGCAAAGGCACCCCTTGTAGTTTGAGAACCGCAGCGTTTGGTAAGACGGGAGGCGGTGCGATCTTCGCTCTATAGTTAATTAACATTTTACTGGGGAACACGCCAGCTCCTTGTTACCAATAATAGATACATATTCCCTCAAACGCGTACATGTGTATGTGTCTGGGTAACGATTTGAGAGCTGTGAACAAAGTTGGATTTGACGCCATCATTTTAAAAAGGCGACGAGCTTTTCATTGTTTACTACGATCCTTATAACAGCTGCGCTTGCAGTTTCACCTGCGTTTATGGTTAATGTTATATAACCTATAGCCTTCCTCGATAAGTGGGCTATCTAACACTGAAAGAATTTTTCAAATCGGACCAGTAGTTCCTGAGATTAGCGCGTTCAAACAAACAAACAAACTCTTCAGCTTTATAATATTAGTATTAGTATACTTAGATTTAATTTAATTTATGACATAGATTAGCGTTAGTCTAGCGTATTAAATACGATATTTTTTGTGTAAGCGATAACTGATTGGTGTTTTATTTTTGTCACGTATTTCAATTTCATTTCAATGTGTATACATACATACATAACATCACGCCCTGATCCCCGAAGGGGTAGGCAGAGTCGAAAGGGCAGCAAGCCCCTTCAACCACATTCAGCCAAAAATAAAGCCGGGCTGGGTTAGATAGAAAATTGTGAAAATCAGTGATAAGCGACTAACCTGTCGCCTACACAATCACACACCCAAAAGCCCGTAAATCATTAGTCGCCTCTTACGACATGCTAGGCAAGAACCACAGTTGGCATATTCTTTTCAAGTCCCAGACCAACATGGGACAATGGGCTGGATTGGATGGAAAGCTGTAATAAAGGAGTGACAAATGGCTAGCTCGTCGCCTACTTAGTCACATACCCAAAAGCCCGTAAACCATTAGTCGCTTCTTACGACATGCTAGGTAAGAACCACAGTTGGCACATTCTTTTTTTGTGTTCCAGATAAACATGGGCCAAGTCCCAGACCAACATGGGACTACCAAAGTGTATAAAGTAAGGCAATGTTTTTATGCACCTGTTTGCAACCTGTTGTTTACGAGTGTAAAACGTTTGACAATAAAAAAAACGGAAGACAAATTACTGAGCTGTCAAATACAATACTGTCTAGTTTAATGCGTTCTATGTGGTTAATTATTCATGATCTTCATAGCGGAAAGTTTTATTTTTATTTAATCAGCTTATAACTAGATAAACTAGATCTTGAATTTAGCTAGTATAGTTTTGTATTGAACCCTTAGATTACCCGCAACTAAATAAATAAACTATATAAATGACCCACTTTTTTAAATCCCTAATTACCTATATGTTTTTACGAAAAGAATGGTCACTAACTACACGTTCGTAGGTTCGATCCCCACCCAGGACATTCGTGTGATGAATACTTACTTGTGTTTGTTCTGGGTCTGGGTGTTAATATCCAATATTGAAGAATATATTTGTATTTAATAGCGGTGGTAGCTCAATGGTAAGGACACGCACCTCTTAACCGAGGAGTGCGGGTTCAAACCCGGGCCTCTAGATTTTTCAAATCTATGTACGTATTTATACCACTAGCTCGACGGTGAGGGAAAACATCGTGATGAAACCTGCAAATTCAAACAACTGTGGATTTGTAACCATGATCCAAAAATTGTCTGGTATCTATCTTAGGGTTAAGAAGGTCAGATCGGCAGTCGCTTCAATGTAATTACCAGACTCGCTAAATCCTGGATCATGATCTAAGCGGACCCCGTTTAAGCACGGACATAACGCTAGGAAGATGACGATTGAAGAATATATTTGTTATACCACTGTTGATTCTGATATTCGTAACACAAGTGCTTAAGCTACTTACCTCGGAGTCAGATCAATGTATGTGATGTAGTCGGATATTTACTTATTTACACGTTTAGTCGCCTTATGACATACCTACTAGGAAATACAATAGATACATTCTTTGTAATTCCTAAACAACATGGAGTTAAATCCCATGTTGGTCTGCGATTTCTCTCCTTCCGAAAATAAACAAAGCAAGCAATTATTCCAAAAGCAATCTGCAAACGGAATGCGTGACACCACCGGAGTGCTATTTATCATAAATATTGGCTAAAACTATCGGACAGTAATTAATGAAGAGGCCGGGAGGAGGGTCGATACGGAAAATATTGCGAGTGAGGTTCTTTGTGAGGTTTGGAATGTTGCGCGTTTATGTTGGTGTTGTGAGGGAGATAGAAGATATCTGAGGGCTTTTATAATGCCAGTTAAAATCAAAGGTAGGTTGAAAGACAAACAGTTTGACACAATGGCTCAAATGGACTGTGGAAAAGAATCTGGACGGTTGTCATGGAATGATTTTAGTTTAGAGCAGGTATTTTTAATTCCCACTAATACCAGAGAGCAAGTAATAAATGGAATATTGTATTACTAGCTTCTGCCCGCGGCTTTGCTCGCGTAGTACATCGATGAAACATAGCTTATGTGTTATTCTAATGTATAAGCTATACTATTATAGAGTTTAATTAAAATCCGTGCCCGGAGCCTCCGAGTTGTGCTGGTGCTGCGCCCCGAGTATTTGGAGCCCCATTAGCCGCGGACTGCTGAGATTGGGTAAGCCGATTCTTTTTGTTGGCCTCATCGGACTTGAACCGGCGCTCCGCGTGTTTTCTGCGTGCCGACCTGCGTGTGTAGCCACTGAGCCAGCGATTCGCTGAGGCGCCGCGACGAAATTTGCAACCTGTATCGGACGAGAGACTTGCTACGACCGTGTGCTGTGCTACGACGGACTCATACGCTACGAAACGCTACGGCGCTGCAGGTCAAATTACTACGTGGTAAAACCTAATACTGTGACCACAGATTTTGAAATGCCTAAAACACAACGCTCCCCATTATTAAACAAATCTCATAGCGTCTCGGACTCAAATGTAGATAAGGTGGAAACATGCGACCTTACGTCGTCCACGTTTGCTAGCCAGCGTCAGAAAAGAACAAGAGACCAGGGATTTGAGGTTGAACTACAGGATTTTAAAACAGAAATTAAAAACACTATAACATCCCTAATGTCAGCACAAAAAGATGAATTGAAAAAAATAACCACAACTCAGCTAGAAATCAAAGAAACAAACAACAACATAGAAACCTGTCTTGCTTTCCTTACAGCACAGAATGAAGACCTAAGGAAAAAGCTAGAACAATTAGAAATTCAGTCAAAGAAAGACAAAGAATATATCGTAATACTCGAAGATAAGATTGAAGACTTACAGCGTAACAGTCGTAAGACTAATATTGAAATTAAAAATATGCCAAAGGTTCCCAAAGAATCAAAAGAAGATCTGATAAGAATGGTACTATGCTTGTCTAAAACCGTCAACTGTGAAGCAAAGAAAGAAGATATTAAGGACATTTATCGTGTGCAAGGAAAAAAAGGCTCTAATACTAATTCTCCTATAGTAGTTGAACTGTCTTCCACTATCCAGAAAACAGACATTCTGAAGGCATGCAAAATCTTTAACATTAGGCATAAAGAGAAACTATGTGCAAAACATTTGGGTGCAACCAAAAGCGAAGATACAGCTGTATTTATCACAGAACAGTTAACAGCCAAGGGTGCCAGACTACACTTCGTTGCCCGTGACCTTGCAAAATCGAAAGGGTACAAATTCTGCTGGACTGCTTTTGGTCGAGTGTACCTTCGGAAAGACGAAAACTCGCCGATTATTTTAATCAGAAACGAATCTCAGGTCCACAATTTAATGTCAGCATGACTAGATCTGGTAGCATTTGAGTTTATGATGATTTTAAATAGTTGTATCACTCCTTCCATTACTTTGATTTCATTCAAGAAGTGCAAAATTAATTGTATACTATACCAACACAAAAGCATGAAATTACACAATTACACACACACACATACTTTATAGATTTTCAGACACATTGCGCACACATAAATATAATATACATACATACTACAAAAATACTTTCAAAGTACATCACCATAGAGAGTCCTAAAGCGTTCAAAATAAATAATATGTTTTTATATGCCGATATGATCAATGTTGAAATAATACTCCGCTCTTATCATAACATTAATTATGGATAGTTCTGTTAAACAAGTAGAAGTAATAGACGAAATTCAAATTGCACAATCGAAAATAGACCAAATTCAAAATATTTCAAAAATACGGAACTACGTTAAACCCACAGACTTCACTATAATTGCACAAAACATTCGAAGTATATATAAAAACTTTGATAGTCTGTGTGTATCCTTGTCTAACTTTAACTTTGAGACCGATTTATTAGCGTTAAGCGAATGTAGGCTTGACAAAGATAAGCCAGTTCCTCATTTGACCAACTACACGTCGTATATAACTACGAATCATCTTAACCAATGTGATGGAGTAGTCGTTTATCTTAAAAGCTGCCATACAAGTAGTGTCAGGGAAATTCAATTAGCGGATGCGTCTTGCTTACAGGTAACTCTACCCCATTATACAATCCTTTGTATCTATCGCTCGCCATCGAATACGGATGCCGACAGATTTATAAATTCTTTGAGTGCTCTTATAGACCCTATAAAAAACCAGACAAATATTATCATTACCGGCGACATAAATATAAATATCAACATTACTGAAAAAAAGGATAAAGACAAACGGGAGCGTACGAATAGGCTATCATATCTGAATATGCTTGCGATGCACGGTCTCCTTCCTGGTCACGTTCTACCCACAAGAGAACAGAGTTGTTTAGATCATTTCATATTAAAACTTGATAGCAGGGTGTTTTCGGCATCTATCATTGTATTTGACACTACTATAACTGACCATAGAATGATATTTTTAAAATTAAACAGTAAAATTACTTGTAGGCAACATACAACGGAATATAGGACAGTCACAAACTATGAAAAAGCCTTACTGTGTCTAAAAGAAAGTAAACTGGACCTTCTTCTTTTTTATAATAACCCTGTAACGCTTACTAATGAATTAATAACTAAGATACAGCAGAGTCTTCTTGATAACACTGTCACTAAACGTGTATCATCTAGGGATCGTTTGATTAAGCCATGGATTACACCTGGTATTTTAAAGTGCATCCGAAATAGAAACGACATGCAGCGAAAGCTAAAAGCTGACCCGTTTAACGACATTTTAAAGATCGCATACAGAAGGTACCGTAATTTTTGTGTTAACCTTATTAGAAAATTAAAGATACAGTATGAAAGGGAACTCCTAGCAAAAAATAAAAAGAATCCAAAAACTTTGTGGCAAACAATAAATAATATAACTAGCCGTAACAGAAACAAAAGTAGTAACCTAGAGTTGCTGCATGCAAAAGATACCCCGCAATCATCCGTGGATCACGCAAATGTTTTCTTTTCAAACGTTGGCAGGACTTTGGCTGAACAAATTCCAGCGGTATCTTCTTTACAACAGCCTAATTATTGGAATCAGTCCCGCAGCTCACCAGTCAATTCGTTTGTATTTCTGGATACTGATCCTATAGAGGTATACAAGATTCTCATGACCCTAAAATCTGACAGCGCACCGGGCTGGGACAATGTGTCCACTCGGTTCTTGAAGCTGGCGAATGGACTGGTGGTTCCAGTGATCTCACATCTAGCTAATTTATGTTTTGAACATGGTGTTTTTCCAGCTGCATTAAAGAAGGCAATAATTACGCCCGTATATAAGAATGGTGACAAAAGTGATGTATCGAACTATAGGCCAATATCAGTCTTGACAGCAATATCAAAAATTGTAGAGAAATTAGTAAACAATAGATTGATAAAATATTTAAATAAAATTGACTTTCTATCAAAACATCAGTACGGTTTTCGACAAAATCTTTCGACTTTGGACGCAGTTAAAGCATTAACCTCACATATTGTGGAAAATGTAGACAGAGGACGGAAATGTATCGGGGTTTTTTTAGACATTAAAAAAGCCTTCGATACTGTATCGGTACCCATTCTTGTAAAAAGGTTGGAGGACATTGGCATTAGAGGAACCGCTCTGTCCCTGTTTGCAGACTACCTCAACGAGCGCACACAACAGGTAAAAATAGGGCGGTACATTAGTGATGAAAACAATGTGGCGTATGGTGTCCCACAGGGTAGTGTTCTGGGACCTACTTTGTTTTTGATATACATCAACAGTCTTTGTAACATGAATATCAATGCAGGACGTGTGTTTTCATACGCAGACGATACTTCTATTGTCTTTGTTGGCAATACATGGGATTCTGTACGTCGTGCTGCAGAAATTGGGCTTGCTGAGGTAGCTACTTGGTTAAAAGCTAATCTTCTGACCTTAAATACAGAGAAAACAAACTTTATAGCTTTCACAAATTATAATTCAACTCAACCCGAAAACTCTTTTAAAATTTATATTCATAATTGTTCCATTCGAAATTTGTCTTGCTCGTGTAATAACATAAACAAAGTTACTGAAACAAAATATTTGGGAATTGCGATTGACCAGAGGCTGTCTTGGCATGCCCAGATTGAGCTTATGATGGGGAGAACAAGAAAACTTATATGGATTTTTAAAAAGCTCCGACATATTGCCGATCAAAAGCTATTAAAACAATTATACGTCGCATTGGCTCAATCTATCCTTGTATATTGTATTCCTGTCTGGGGTGGTGCCAGTAGGGTAAGGTTCCTTGAACTAGAAAGAGCGCAAAGAGCATTACTAAAGGTGATGAATTTTAAAACCTACAGATTTCCGACAGCCGATCTATACAAAACAAGTGATACGTTAACGGTTCGGCAGCTCTATATTCTTAGCATATTCTTAAACGTTCACAGAACTTTGCCTTATGATTGTACTACATTATTCAGAAGGAGAAATTACAACGTGGTTCCAACCCCTAGATATAGAACCACATATGCTGAGAGACAGTTTAAGGCACGATCTGCAAAGATATATAATAAGATAAATAAAATTATGAACATCCATACAAGAAATAGCTACACTTGCAAAAAAAGTCTTACAGAAATGCTAAAAACATGGAGCTATGGTGAAACTGAGGCATTTATAGAACAAAACAAACTTTGATAAAATAATATAACCTATTATTACTATTGTTATAGTTTACTAAAATTATACAAAAACATTTAATTCTTCAGAATAATAAATAAAATCTTAAATATCTAAAACAGGTGTATTAAATGCAAACAAAATGCAAACATGCATACACACACACACTCACACACACACACACACACACACACACACACACACACACACACGCACACACACACACACACACACACACACACACACACACACACGCACCCACACACACACACACACACACACACACACACACATATTTAATTGTAGTAACTTAAGTTTGCACTTATTTTTGTTGATTCATTGTTAGTGTCATTAGCAAATTTTGTTAAAAATATAACATAATATTATGTATCATTATTTTTTTAAGTATATACTGTAATGGAGAGCGAGGATCTTCTAACACAAGTATTTATTTACTTAACAGAAATCCTCAATCGTACCGCAGAATTGTAACAATCCTGATACTGAATAAAAATATTTGTATTTGTATTTGTATTTGTATAATCCATGTAGTACTTTTTGCGTGAGAGAGTAACAAACATCCACACGTCCATCCATCCATACAATTTTGCGTTTATATTATTAGTAGGATGAGCTTTGTAAATAAATTTATATGCTCGAAGTTTTAAATAGTGCCAGTCATCATCTTCCTAGCGTTATGTCCCGTGCTTAGACGGGGTCCACTTAGACCATGATCCAGGATTTAGCGAGTCTGGTAATTACATTGACGCGACTGCCGATCTGACCTTCGTAACCAGGGCCGGATTTAAATTTGTGCCGCCCTGGGGCACTGAAGGAAATGCCACCCTATGAATTAAATTTTATTTTAATAGTTTTGATATCATATTTCTTAAAAATTAGAATAACTAATTACTATAACAAAAATATAACTTGAGACGTTGAGATAAACAGTCCGTATGTTTTGTCGCACGCCCCGACCGCCCGTCGCGGTGACGTAATCGAGCGTCCACTTTACATTTTTTTTTGTGTATGCGCGGAACTACTTCACCGGTTATATATTGTAAAAAAACTTTTTTCTCAGTTTCTAAATTTTGCCGCCCGGGCACTAGCCCCGACTGCCCCTAGTGTAAATCCACCACTGTTCGTAACCCTAAGATAGGGGAACCAGACAATTTTTGGATCATGGTTACAAATCCAAAGTTGTTTGAATTTGCAGGTTTCATCACGATGTTTTCCCTCACCGTCGAGCAACAAGCTAAACTACAAGCTTTATACCACATAAATACGTATATAGATTTGAAAAATCCAGAGGTACGTACCCGGGTTTAAACCCGCACTCCTCGGTTAAGAGGCGCGTGTCCTTGCCATCGAGCTCCCACCGCTCCCGCTTAAATAGTGCCAGTACATGGTGTAAAATTATTTTATGTCGCAAATGTATTAATATTTATTTTTTCAATTATATGTTCCAAATACCAAGTTGTGAAATAGTCCACCGAAGACTGTGAAGAACGTAAAAATGTAAAATAAATCACAAATCCTTTACAGGATACCGCAAGTAAATCGGTCAAACAATTTTACTGATAATATTAATAGAAATAAATAGCAATATTCCTATATACTTACATATACAAACAAACAACCAGACAAACAATTCATAACTCAAACGACTTTTTCTTTCTATCGTGGGTAAAAACTGAAAACTAATATTTTCTTTTAAGCTCATTCGGTTAAATGATTATTTTCCGAAAGCATAATCCAATTTGTTCATATCCATTTAAAAACACGTTTTGACACAATTTTTTTAACAAACGCAAGTTGCGTTTAACACGTTTTTTTTTTTTAAAAAACCTGTTTTTTTTTATTCCTCCGAAGACGTTTCGTTGTCAACCCTTTTAAAGATTAAAGAATAACATTTAAGCAAGTGTAGTAACTTGTTTTTCATTGTGATAAGGAGATCGTGCTACCGAACTAGTTTTTATTGAAAAGTGGAGCTAAGTTCTGTATTGTTGAAGTAAAATATTGTGTTCTGAGGTCGTGGGTACGACTCTTAGAGAACGTGAGATAGTTTCCTTTTTTAATAGTGGAATTAAACTCTATTTAAAAAAGGACAAGTTTTATTCTACTCTAGTATGTGCTGTGAAATATTTTTGTAAATTAATCCTTTATTATACTTACAAAATTTAATTTTGCTTAGAGAAATGTTAATTTTGATTTTGTTCGATCAACGAAATTGATGTTTCATTTCTATTTTTGTGAATCTTGTTCCTGGTATTCCATTTTATTAAGGTTCTTAGAATTCTTATTAATAGACGTCTATACATACATAACATCACACCTATAATCCCCGAAGGGGTAGGCAGAGTCGAAAGGGCAGCAAGCTCCTACAACCACATACTGCCAAAAATATAGCCGGGCTGGGTTAGATGGAAAATTATGAAAAAGCAGTGACAAGCGGCTAACCTGTCGCCTACACAATCACACACCCAAAACCCGTAATACCATTAGTCGCCTTTTAAGACATGCTAGGCTAAAACAACAGTTTCCATATTCTTTTTAAGTCCCAGACCAACATGGGACAGTGGGCTGGGTTGGATGACGTCTATATTTATTTTTTTACTTATTTTTTCTTCACTTTTTGTTAAATGTATTCGAAAGCTATGCAAATATAATAACTTATTTTTAGAAACTCAAGAGATTAATTTTAATATCTTTTTTTCTGCACTAACTAACTAATTTTTTTTTTTTTTCCTAGAGCTTGTAAATTCAAAAAAAGTTAGCTAATCTTCCTATTCAAACAATAAATAAATGATTTCCGTCCCTATTATGTTATTCGGTATCATATAAATCAAATAATTCAATCTTATATAAGATAAAAATACAATCAAGACTTTGTTAATCTTCTCCGAAATCCTCTGCAGTGCTCAGATGAAGAAGACATCACATATCCACAAGTAAATAAAGATTAACCCTGTAAGCTAATATGCCAGTCACGCCGCGTCTCCTCTCGCGCTTCTAGACACAAAGCCAACATCTTCACCCCAACGCCTAAATATTAATTCGTAATTAAATAAACAATTCCCCCACTTGTTATTTAAATCGCCCGAATAAATTATGTACAAACCCCAATCTACCTCGACATCTTTCACCCGTTTCCCTTTCAAGGCGCGGACAAAACGGCCCTATCTACTCCTTTGCTACGAAGGAAATTAACCTTAGATAAGAACTCTCATAGACGTCTGCAAGAGTAATGTTTCCCTATCTCCCCCTGGGTGAGGAGACGGGGGAAAGGGCTTATCGTCTACAAAAGGTATCGGAGAAATGCCCACTCCCCTCTTTATAGAATTTTCGGGCGGTGCGGGTGGGGCGGGACCCCTTTTTGCGACGTACATTTTCATTTCCTTCATCTTTCTCTGCTTGCGAGGCGGCCAGGGACGGACTGAGGTCTTGGTGTTGAGATTACAATTAATAGTAGTCATAGTAATGATTTATTACTTGTGACAGAATTGTGCTGCATAAGTTACTAAAATAACTATGAATCCTAAACAAAACTTTCAAAAGATTGTCGACCGGAAAATGACATTACTTGTGTTGCAAATGGCTACGATACCTGCTTATCGTCAAACATAACATCACGCCCGCAACTCCGAAGGGGTAGTCAGAGGCAAAGGGAAGCAGGCTCCTTTAACCAAATTCAGCTAAAAATAAAACTCGGCTGGGTCAGATGGAAAATTGTCATTAAGCCGTAAGATAATTTGCTACCCTCAATCTTCATGGTACAATCGATGTTGAGTTTGTTAAGTTTTTTGCGGTACCTCTTCTCAACAGGCCATTCAGGTCGACCGTGCTGTAAGGCTAAAAAAGTTTGACGTACAATAGAATCTGTTATGAATCTACATAGGTACTTCGTTTGACAGGCCCGTTGGTCGAGTGGTCAGAGACCCTGGCCACGAAACCAAGGGCCGCGGGTTCGAACACTGCTAGGGGCAAATGTTTCGTGTGATGAACATCGACATTTGTACTCGAGTCATGGATGTTTATAAACTTATTTAAGTAAGTATGTCTATCCGTTTACCTACTATCCATAGCACAAGCTTATAAGCTTAGTTTGGAACTAGGGAATTGGTGTGTAAGTCTGAAGAATTTATACTTGCATAAATAAATCATTACTTTAAGACCTGTACTGTAAATACAAGTTACTATGTACCTACTAAAATATCGAACAAAACAACAACGTCTTACCGCCCTGACTCCATCCCTGCACTCAATTCCCGTCTTACAGCCTCCCCGCCACCCCTTCTCAAACTTCCATACTTTGTAATATGCAAATGTGGGGGCCGCCAGGCGTCTTAAAATGAATTAATGACGCAGGTGACTCGAGCCGAGGTGGGGAAGGCTTTTAAAATCGATGGTGGAAGCGTTGGGTCTTAAGATTCTGGGAATATGCTCGGATGTATATAATGAGTCTTAGAAATTGTATTCATATGTAAAAGTTTGGTTGTTAGATGAGGATGCTGGATAAGGATCTTAAATTACGTAAATTATTCCAGTTTACGTTTGGGACTTAAGAAGAATGTGCCAAATGTTTTCATTGCCTATCATGTCGTAAAAGGCGACTAATAGTATATCGGGTTTGTGTGATTGTGTAGGCGACGAGCGAGCCATTTGTCACTATTTTTTTAAATTTTCTATCCTAAGTTTATGAAGCTTAACACTTAAAATGCTGGTTAACTTCATAATGAAGTATTCATGTACAGTGATAGCTAGTCTAAGTGTAGATTTAAAGTTAAAAAAGTTGTATAGTTGGCATTTAAAAGAGTAACTTTCGAGTTTCTTGCCGGTTTTTTCTCGATAGAGTCTACCTTCCGAACCGGTGGTAGAATTATTTGTTCTTTTTTGTTTTTGAATATTGACTATTTATTAGTGCTTTCTTGAAGCATATATTAATAAAGATATTTAGAATTTGAATTTGCTCCTTAAACTCGGGTACTTATAGAAATAAAGCTAGCGTTGATTTTTGTTACGTCTTAGAAATTGTATTGTTAAGTGAAAGTTTGGATGTTAGACAGAGGTATACGGAAGTTGTGTATCTTATAAGATTACTAGCTGTGCCGGCGGTTTTACCCGCGTTTATGGTTAATGTTATAAAGCTATAGCCTTCCTCGATAAATGCGCTATCTAACTCTGGAATAATTGATCAAATCGGACGGATTACTAGAACTAAATCCATTTAGGTAATATTATATTTTAAACCTATTTCTTGCAATAAAATTATTACACGAATTAATAATGTATCTTAGATGTTCGCGTTGTTTTCTTACAAATCCTAGTAATACGAGTTAACGATGTCAGACAGACAGACAGTGCTCATTTGCGTCAAAAATTTGTTCAGTCAAACATTCGCGTCGACGTTTTTTTAGTAAATTAAAAAAATTAACTAGATTTTGAAATTGTATTATCATAACCAGCTGTCAATGATTTTGGTAAAATTAATCATTTTTATCTGCTTTATCTATACTAATACATACATACATACATAATATCACGCCCATAATCCCCGAAGGTGTAGGCAGAGTCTGGGCTGGGTTAGATGGAAAATTGTGGAAAAGTAGTGGTATAAGTACTAATACCAATATTATAAAGCTGAACATTTTGTTTGTTTGCCTGAACGCGCTAATCTCAGGAACTACTGGTCCGATTTGAAAATTCTTTCAGTGTTAGATAGCCTATTTATGTAGGAAGGCTATAGGTTATATAACATTAACCATAAACGCGGTTGAAACCGCAAGCGCAGTTTTTTAACAATAACTACAAAATGTATGGTATAATTTCACTGGTTTCACAAGCACACGCTCCTAAAAATGGATAAATTTTTCGGGAAGGATTCAGTAGGTTTTGAAGTTAATACCTAATATTAGATCATAGATCCAAGTATTCTAGGTATACTTATCCTGAACTCTGGTGCTAATTGTTTTTTTTTTATCCTTATCTAGTAAATTATATGTCTCATCGATCAGTGTGCCTCTTGGCAAAGGCTTCCTTTAATGATTTCCTTTGTTTCCTGACTTTTGTAACTCTTCTCCCGTTGACTTGGTGTATGCTTCAGGTCATTCTCCCATCTTTTTTGTTGATGATCTGATGTTTATTATACTGTCTCTTGGATACCATGCTGTCAGATTTTAGATTTCTACCTACCTACCCCGATAGGGAAGTGGCGTGAAGTTTAGTTAGTTAGTTTAGTTAGATCTTTGATTTTTTGATTTAATCTAAGTGTCAGATCCAAGTATTCTGTAATCAGTAAAAATTATGTTCTTATCTGTATTTGAAGACAAATTCTAGAAATGCATTAAGTTCGACTTAATTTCTGGTCGGACGCGTATAGATTTAAAAAAAAAATCTCCCGGATTCGAATCAATACTCCTCGCGTGTGAGACGCGTGTCTCACCACTGATCTATCCCCGTTACCAGCTAACTATTGTTTATATGAGCAGACAAACAGATTAGCGTATTGTGTGTGACCGCGGTCCGGCGGCGGGACGGCTACTGACGTACTATCGGAACTCGAACTTTGATCACGTGTACAATTGTCACATATAATATAATCATCATCATCATCTTCCTAGCGTTATGACCCGTGCTTAGACGGGGTCCGCTTAGACCATGAACCAGGAATTAGGGAGTCTAAGTCATTTGAATTTGCAGGTTTCATCACGTTTTTTTTCCTTACCGCTGAGCTAGTGGTATAAATTTGAAAACGCAGAGGTAGGCAGGGTCAAGAGTGCAGTATCTAGGCTATTATAACTACTTTACAGCCAAAAGCAGAGAGTTAGGTTTAAATGAAAAATCTCTATGGTAATTGGTGATAATATAAAGGATAGCTCAATGGTAAGGACACGCGCCTCTTAACCGAGAAGTGCGGGTTCGAACCCGGGCACGTACCTCTGGATTTTTCAAATCTATTTACGTAATTATGCCACTAGCTCGACGGTGAGGGAAAACATCGTGATGAAACCTGCAAATTCCAACAACTTTGGATTTGTAACCATGATCCAAAAATTGTCTGGTTCCCCTATCTTAGGGTTACGAAGGTCAGATCGGCAGTCGCTTCAATGTAATTACCTGACTCGCTAAATCCTTGATCATGGTCTAAGCGGACCCCGTCTAAACACGGGACATAACGTTAGGAAGATGATGAATATTATTGATAGGTTTTTATAGTAAATAGACCTTGGCCCCCTTGGAACTACATGAGTTCCATGGGAGGCAGCTGCTTTCTCCTTATATATATTTAAATATATATATAATTGTATATAATAATGGCCATAATTCCAGAGTGCTTAGCCAAATGCGCTCAATACGCATTTAGCTCAATAGCGTTAGCGAAGTTCGTTATGGAATTGCTGGCACGCATTTGGCTAAGCACCCAGCAATCCCACAAGGGGCAGACAGATAAACTCAGCCTACCCCTTAGGGGGTTGCAGGGGTGATACCGTGTTCGTTTCAAGTGTGTCGCGGACCGATGGTAGGGGTGTCCGAGTAATGGTTTGTGGCGGTCCTGATGACCGGCCCACTGACCGACTGGCGGTCCGGACAGTATCGCACCCTACACGACAGTAACGCGACAATTAGGGATTGATGTTTTATTGCTACTAATAGTATAATTAGAGAGCTGTTTATTTGTGTTAAAAACCTTTGCACAATTCGTTTAAGGCTATTCTAGTCAAAAGTTTCTTCAGTAACAACTCCATTTTTCAATAACAACGCAATATAGTCTTATTCTAATCTAATGTACATATAGGCGCGTGGGGATTTACATCGGTTTCAGAGCCCATAATGTGGATGATCGAGCGATGTATCCCGAAAATAAAATCACATATGTGCACACACTAAACTTTTAATCAATATTTGCATTACTAATTGCACAATTAACTTAATTTGGCTTAGATGAACACAGATAAGGACGTAAGCGATCCGGCAAGGAGTCCGGCGGCTGTCACTGCTCGTTCAAAAGTGCCGAGTCGATATGGCCGCCCGACGACCGTGACGTTCCGCTAGAGTAGCGCCCTCTATGCTACTCTCGCCCTCATCAATTAATCGATACGATTTCCAAAAATCGATTATTTAATTAGGTGGCGCTGCAGACGCGCCTTCATACATATAAAATTTCCATGTCACAATGTTAGTTACCGTACTCCTCCGAAACGGCTTTACCGATTTTTACCAAATTTTATATGCGTATTCAGTAGGTCTGAGAATCGGCTACTATCTATTTTCCATACCCCTAATTGTTAAGGGTGGTTCTATGAATACTAGGTAAACGGATAGACATACTTAAATACGTTTATAAACATCCATGACTCGAGTACAAATGTCCAATGTTCATCACACGAAACATTTGCACCTAGCGGGATTCCAACCCGCGACTCTTGGTTTCGTGGCTAGGTCTCTAACCACTCGACCAACGGGCCAGTCATTAAAAGAGGTAGGTACCCAAATTCAAGGTAACTGAGATAAAGGTAAGTAATGTAAGGTAAATAAAATTAAATGTATGTAAATTGTAAACTGATCAATGTCCGAAGGGCGGTCGCCGCCCGCCCTTGACCGAGCCAGTAGTATTTCGGTGACTGCCCAGCGTATGTCCACCACCGATAATATAACCAATAGACTAGTAATGTGATGAAGTTAGTTTCAGAATCAAGTCGCGAAAACGACGTTGCTGTTGATAGCCTTAACACAGGCTCTGATAGCTAAATTTAAAAAGTTTAGGTATTAAATATGCTGATTGATTAAGGATTGTTGAATTTTATTTCGAACTAGTTGTGCCAGCGGTGTCACCCGCATTTATGGTTAATATTATATAGACTATTTCCGTCATACATGATTTATATGTAACTTTAACCATTAAGGCTGCACACGCGACCGAAGCTTAAAAATGGAGTAACTTCTCCCGTTTTCCCAACATTTCCCTTCACTACTCTGCTCCTATTGATTGTAGCGTGATGAAAAGTATACTATAACCTGCCCAGGAGTATGAAGAATAATTGTACCAAGTTTCGTTAAAATCCGTCGAGTAGTTTTTGTTTCTATAAGGAACATACAGACAGACAGACAGACAGACAAAAATTTTACTGATTCCATTTTTGGCATCAGTATCGATCACTAATCACCCCCTGATAGTTATTTTGTAAATATATTTCATGTACAGAATTGACCTCTCTACAGATTTATTATAAGTATAGATGGACGTCTGTTGACGTTTTATCAGTGTCAAATCACCGATGTGTACCGAAATTTCATTGCCCACAGCAGTGCCCGCGTTTATGGTTCATTTTATAAAGCCTTTCTCAACAAATAGGCTATCTAACACTAAAAGATTTTTTCAAATCGGACCAGTAATTCCTGAGATTAGCGCGTTCAAGCAAACAAACTAACTCTTCAGCTTTATAATATTTGTATAGATTAGTCAAAGTCAAAATGTTTTTTTTTTATGTAGGTATATAGATTCCAAGTAAAGTTTTTTGAAAGCGTCAAATTTAATAATAGGTAATTTGATTTTAAGTCTATAGGTTACATCATCATCTTCCTAGCGTTATGTCCCGTGCTTAGACGGGGTCCGCTTAGACCATGATCCAGGATTTAGCGAGTCTGGTAATTACATTGAAGCGACTGCCGATCTGACCTTCGTAACCCTAAGATAGGGATACCAGACAATTTTCGGATCATGGTTACAAATCCAAAGTTGTTTGAATTTGCAGGTTTCATCACGATGTTTTCCTTCACCGTCGAGCTGGTGGTATAAATACGTACATAGATTTGAAAAATCCAGAGGTACGTGCCCGGGTTTCAACCCGCACTACTACCATTGAGCTACCACCGCTCCGCAAGTCTATAGGTTACATGATCGGTGGTTATAACAGACCCAAGACTGGGTCCTATTGAAGTTCAAGTTTTCGTTCAATACAAAACAATCACTCCTTGTAAGTACAAAGAGTGATTGTAAGTAAGTACTTGAATATACAATCTGGAATCATCTCTACTAATATTATAAATGCGACAGTATGTGTGTCTGAGCTTCTTGTTTTGCATATCGACGGTGAAGTGACAATACCTCCTAACTGTAGATATGCTTATTTTACAGGAGAATGAAAAAACGACCAATTTTTTAGGTTTTTATCATTGGACTTTCATATAACTTTTACTGATTACTTTATTATTTGACTAGCTGTGCCAGCGCTGTCACCCGCGTTTATGGTTAATATTATAAAGACTATTTCCGTCATACATGATTTTTATGTAACTTTAACCATTAAGGCTGCACACGCGACGGAAGCTTAAAAAATGGAGTAACTTCTCCCGTTTTCCCAACATTTCCCTTCACTACTCTGCTCATATTGATTGTATCGTGATGAAAAGTATACTATAACCTGCCCAGGAGTATGAAAAATAATTGTACCAAGTTTCGTTAAAATCCGTCGAGTAGTTTTTGTTTCTATAAGGAACATACAGACAGACAGACCGACAGACAGACAGACAGACAGACAGACAGACAGACAGACAGACAGACAAAAATTTTACTGATTGCATTTTTGGCATCAGTATCGATCACTAACACCCCCTGATAGTTATTTTGAAAATATATTTCATGTACAGAATTGACCTCTCTACAGATTTATTATAAGTATAGATAACAGACGAGAAAAAAATCATAGTCCACGCGAAATTGAATTTTAAGGCTATTGCATTAAAAAATTATATTTCTTAAAAAATATTAGGTAAGTAATAAGTAAGTTAGGAGGTATTGTCACTTCATTGTCGATATGTATCGTTGAATAGCCCACTTGAAATAATTGTTATAGACTAGCTGACCTGGCGCATTTCGTAACATCCTTTTTTTTTTTATTTTGTTTTATTATTTTCCTCGCAATGTTTCCATATTTGCTTACCGTACAAACCTTCCCTGGAGGATTACATATATTATAAAACTAAAATCATCCAAATCGGTCCAGCCGTTTTAGCGAGACTAACGAACAGCAATTCATTTTTATATAAGTATAAAGATAAAGATAGAATTTAATTATACCTAAAATAATGATTTCAACTGGGCTATTCAACGATACTTAAGATCATAATTTGAAAAATATCTTATTTTAAGAAATCTGAGAAAATTATAATGTTGGAATAAATTATTTGCAGTTTTATTTCGGAAAAAAATTCGTTTCAAGGGGTATGAAAGATTAAATTGTTAATGATTTATTGTTATATTATAAGTATGACGGGCATATACTTTTGCTAAATCATGTACATACCTACTTTTAATAATAATACTTACTTAGTAATTTAGTTTGTAAATAATGGACAAAAATATAAAATACAAATGGATGTCTGTACTTTTTGACTAAAATAAGGTAGGTATTTTACGACCTTACCAATCTATTATTTAAAAAAAATATTTACTTTTCCATAAAATATGAATAATCTAATTCAAATGGGCCATTTTAAATCTTTCTACTGAGATCTAATCCTGTTTTAACCCTTCAACTTGTCTTTCTAGAAAAATACTTAAAGATGAGTTCAATACAAAGAATACCTGTTTCCACTAACAGGTTCTTAAAAAAATCTTTAAAACTTCAAAAGGGTGTCAAAAATATACAAAAGATGCTCTAATACTATTTCAATAAGGTTTAAATTGTCCCGTTGCTTTTTTGTAACAATCTTTTGAAAGGCAAAGAAAATGCCACTCTCACGATTCGAATTTGGAACACAAATCCGGTTATAGTCGGTGTAAACTGGATTTTTCTAGTTTCTCTTTGATGTTTTTGACGATAAAGAGTTGAAATTTGGACGCAGGGAGGTGTGCGGGGTCGTACAAGTCATGGGAATACGTTTTTTGATATTGTGTGACATTGTACCTACTTCTTCAGAAACGTTAGAACTAGTTTCATGGGATTTTGGGAATCGGATCGGTTTTTGAAATGTCCCCTGCAGTCAATATCTTTGTGTAGTGGATGTATGATGAAGTTCTGTGAAGTGGAAAATGTGTCTATCTAATAGATATTAGTGTAGAAAATTAAGGATATCCAGGTAATACAGAAGATTAAATGTGATTCTAATACAATTTTATACGTATGTACGTACATGTAAAAAAATTTAATTACCTATTTATAGGTATGTACGTTTAAATAAGAGTTATTTTATATATATTATATCTTAACGACAGAACTATCTTTAATAATAATTGTCTCGCGTAAAGTGTTAAAAGTAAATTGGACATTGGGGTGTAAGTAGGTAAGATACCCATTAAAATAATATGAATTATCTTAATAAGGAATAATTTTAACCAACAAATAAAATTGTTGTGTAAGTAAGTAAATCACAAAAATATTACAATTTAATTTCTTCTCTAACACTATTATTTAATTTGGCCTCTTATTACATTATACGTTATTTTTACATAATACTTAGTTAATTTCAGTTAAGTGGATTTAAAAGCAAAAAAACATTTGTTATTTAATATCTAAAAGTAAATATGTAAAAAAAAACGACTATTTGATTACTTATTCTCATCTTTTATGACTCCAACCTAAAAAATAACTAGTTTTCAGGTAAATAATAAGCATATTTATGTCTGTTGCAGAATATAATATCTAAAAAGCTTAGGCTAAGTATATATTTGACAAATTGTCCAGGAAAGGGTAGCTTTCTGTTACATTACGGAATAATTACCTCCTAGATGCCAAGAATTGCCGTTACAATTAGATATTTAATTGTAATATTACACCGTACATTCCTATTTCTTCCCAGCATAGTTCTAAATTAGTCCCAAATGCGAAGTTCAACGCTCTGTCTAGCTCATTTTAATAAAATCACTAATTTATAACCAAAAAACTATTTACACACGCCTCAACTTCAATTAAAACTAAAACCCTAACTCGCTCAGCTAAAAAATCAATCAGCGCTCTTATTAGACGCCAAAACTCCAAGTCCAATACAAATTCGAACTCAGCGCTTCAATCGCTTAGTTGTCAAGCGCCCCCTAGCTACATGTATACGTCACCCCACCTATTCCTCGGAGGAATTCAAATTCCGAACGCCTAGCACCGCCATCTTGTGCAAGACGTCGATAGAGAATAAACTAGTGCCGCGTATTTTTTCCTAGAACGTCTTAAGTTGGCCATTTTTACGCCACTATAGTCCTTACGGCGTCACCTTACGACGGCAAATCGCTCGCGTAAAAATGTTCCCCGATTCCGTCTTGGGTTTCATTTCGAAAGCATCTAAGTTGCCTTTGTAGTAGACGAATTTCGACATTCGCATTTAGGCAACAGGGTTGATATTACAATGGTAACCTATTTGTATTCTATCATTTGGGGTTCGAAATTCAAAACTATAATAACAATGCACGCGGTTGTAGTGTTGCCTTCTCGTTTTGGAAGGCAACTTAAGTGCATGTTAGAGCGAGAGGTGTATACGTTAGTGGGCTCGTCTAAATGGGCGTTCCGCGGATAGTGGATCAAGTTTGGAAGAAGTTGCGAGGTTTTATTGGATTTTAGTTCGGTTTCGTTGCGTTTCGTCCGTGGCGGGATGTTTGTCATTAGAATTTCAAGATGTCTGGGTTTTAATGAGAATTTCGCTGAGATTAGAAGCGGGCTCGAATAAAATAATTCGCTCCATTAGTTTTGTTGGCGTTATCCAATTAAAATTTAGTCATTTGAATTTTGAAACTATTTTATTACTTTCATAGATTCTGCCCGTCTAAATTAATATGATTGTACTAAAATGGCTGAATCAATGAGAGTAATAAATGTTTACTTAAACTACTTATATCTATGTAAATTTAATGTATGTATCATACAGAAATATTCACTGACAGGGCCATTTTAAAATCAAACCAAGAATCTCATGAAACTAGATCTAACATTTCTGACATTTAATGTAGAAATCATATTAATTTGAGGCTTATCTATTACTTAATTTAGTTCTCTACTTATTATTTAATTAGTTTTGCTCTGATATTTTGACCAGTAGGTAGATAGGTAATAATTATTAATAGGTTAAGGTAGATATGATCGATTTAATTACACCAATTAAAAGTAATACGTGAAATATTAAATTAACAGATTTATACATAACATATTTTTTTCCGACGACACCTCTAACAAATATCATTATATTTTAGCCTATGTACACAAAATCTTAACAAATTATATAACTTAAACTTCCTCAAGAATCACTCTATCTTTTGGTGAAAACCGAATTACAAACGGTGCAGTAGTTTTTGAGTTGATCGTGAACTGACAGACAGAGAGACAGACGCAGCGATGGACTTTGTTTTTAACCGACTTCAAAAAAAAAAGGAGGAGGTTCTCAATTCGACTGAATTTTTTTTTTATAGTTATTTATTTTTTTATAAGATGTAGTGATAGCAAAATTATTACAAAATCATTCTTTCACGTATTCCCGAATGGGTAGGAATACGGGGAGAAGCAGCCTTTTATGATTGTATAATTAAAAAAAAAGGGGAATTTTGGACGTGATGTTATGTATGTATGTATAGTATATATAGATAGTATATAACAATAACCTTGTATACCTAATTACGAAAACCGAAATAAGGGTTAAAAATTTTCATTTAGGTAAAGAATCGTTCTTATATATTTTTTTTTTCATCATCTTCCTAGCGTTATGTCCCGTGTTTAGACGGGGTCCGCTTAGACCATGATCCAGGATTTAGCGAGTCTGGTAATTACATTGAAGCGACTGCCGATCTGACCTTCGTAACCCTAAGATCGGGGAACCGGGAATTTTTGGATCATGGTTACAAATCCAAAGTTATTTGAATTTGCAGGTTTCATCACGATGTTTTCCTTCACCGTCGAGCTAGTGGTATAAATACGTACATAGACTTTAGTTAAAATTATATAGCCTGAAGCCTAAAGCCTTCCTCGATAAATAAGCTATCTAAAACTGAAATATTTTTTGAAATCGAACCAGTAGTTCCTGAGATTAGCGCGTTCAAGCAAACAAACAAACTCTTTAGCTTTATTATATTAAGTACTTAGTATAAGAAGATATAGAACAAACAGTTTTTGTTCAAACTAAAACTAAAAATCTATATCTAGAATCTAGATATAGATTTTAACTTGATATTAGATTTCTATACTTACATATTTTCTGATACGTAATTTTTATATAAGTACTTATATATTTTTGGTTTTGATTAAATATGGTCATTAAGGAATTAAAAATATCGTAACATATTACAATCCTTTTCCGATTTCCTGTTGTATTCTAGTCTCTATCTTTGTAGATACCAATAAAAAAATAAATTCTCCAGACTGACACACCAATTCCCTAGTTCCAAACTAATCTTATGCTTGTACTATGGATACTAGGCGAACGGATAGACATACTTAAATACGTTTATAAACATCCATGACTCGAGTAAAAATATCCATGTTCATCACACGAAACATTTGCCCCTAGCGGGATTCGAACCCGCGACCCTTGGTTTCGTGGCCAGGGTCTCTGACCACTCGACCAACGGGCCAGTCAACTTCCTTAACATTTTTCCAAATCATAACTTTGCTATAATGTAACCAACAGTGTAACCATAAATTTACTTTTACTTTAGATTGCTAAAAATCCCACGTTACTAGTTCTACTTATAACGTGTTTTAAGTATTATAATCCTACAAAAATATCTGACATCTTCTTCCCATGACTTACATGACCTTATCAACCCTCTAAGACCAACTTTCAACTCTACTCAAAGAAAATATCAAAAAAAAAACTAGAAAAATCCAGTTTATTCCAAATAAAACCGGATTTATGTTCCAAATTTGAATCGTGAGATTGAAAACTTCTTTGCCTTTCAAAAGAATTTCGGGTCAAAGAATTTGTAACGCAATTACAATAGACACACGGTCGCGTTTTGTACTTTATTTAGAAAGATTTTTTTAAGAACCAGTTACTTAGATTAACAAAAATAAAAACCGACTTCAAAAAACCCCGCAAAAAATGTTTATAAAAAACACAAGTAAAAACTGCCTTAATAGCTATTTAAATGTCTAAACACTAAAAAGTATAAAATAAATTCTTTCGACTGCTTCAATGAAAGTATTAATTTTTAACACGTATTTAAATATTTACAATAATCAGTTAGCTTTGGAGTCGGTGCCAGCCCGCGTAATTATATCATCATTTCGGAATTTGCCATTATTTGTTTCACAGATTCGGATTCCTGCTATTGGTGTAGTGATGTGTTACAACACTAGAGGATAATCATGTTTGAATTAAAGAGCTTTTCTTAAAACATTTATGTGTTTGACTGTACGCAGTACCTTGAACAATGGATATATATTAATAAGTTTTGGCCGGTTCCAGTCGCCGGAAGAAAAATATTGAAGTTATTGTATCCGTCAACTGGGTCTGGAACCGCGGTTCAAGTACATTGTGGTTCCAGTCGCCGGAAGCCTCTCATGAAGGAGGTACGTGTCCGACGATAGAGGCGAATTTGTCTGAGGGATCACTCAGCAGTTAATAGGTTAAATATTAGATATCAACACCCAGACACAGAACAAACACAAGTATTCATCAAACGAATGTTTTTCTTAGGTCGGGATCGAACACAACTCTTGGCGCAAGGGACAGGATCACTACCGAACTATACGAAAAATAGCAACACTAGATAAAATTGGTGTCTATTTGGACATTTTAATATTTTAATTTTGTTTTATGACACTGACTAAAACACAATACTTGACTTTTTCACAATTGTCCATCTAACCCAGCCCATTGTCCCGTGTTGGTCTGGGACTTAAAACGAATGTGCCAACTGTGGTTCTTGCCTAGCATGTCGTAAAAGGCGACTAATGATATATCGGGTTTTGGGTGTGTGATTGTGTAGGCGACGAGCTTTATAAAATTAGTTTTTCTTTGTCCATTAAATTTCTGCTACGTCATTCTTAGGCACCAAAAACACTTTTATGCTATACTTACATAATATATATAATATTTAACTAGCTTCTGCCCGCGGCTTCGCTCGCGTGGTACATCGATGAAACTTAGCCTATATGTTTTCGGGTGTATAAGCTGTATTATTCTAAAGTTTCACTAAAATCCATTTAGCAGTTTTTTTGTGAAAGAGTAACAAACATCCATCCATACATACAAACTTTCGCATTTATAATATTAGTAGGATTTCACGCTACGGAATCGTGATAATAATTTAAAAATGAATTGCTGTACGTTAATCTCGCTAAAACTGGAGAACGGCTGGACCGATTTGGATGATTTTGGTTTCAAAATATTGGTAATCGTCCAGTGAAGGTTTGTACGGTAAGAAAATATAGAACATTGCGAGGAAAATAATAAAAGAAAATCCGAGAACGGGGCGTTACGAAGTGCACCGGGACAGCTAGTATTACATACATACATATATACATAACATCACGCTCATAACCCCCGAAGGGGTCCCCGAAGGCAGAGTCAAAGGGGCAGCATGCGCCGTCAACCACATTCAGCCAAAAATAAAGCCGGGCTGGGTTAGATGGAAAATTGTGAAAAAGCAGTGACAAGCGGCTAACCTGTCGCCTACACAATGACACACCCAAAACCCGATATACCATTAGTCGCCTTTTACGACATGCTAGGCAAGAACCACAGTTGGCACATTCTTTTTTTTTATCCCAGATCAACATGCTAGTATTATTATAATATTAAACCAGGGGCTACTACTTTTTTATTATTGTTTTTTTTTTGGTAAACGTGGTATTAGAGGGGTTTATAACCCCTAGGATCTCACCTACCACTTCGTGGGATTGTGGGCGATGCTTTTCAGGGAGTTCGATCCCTACATTGCAATTGCAATTTACTATTTTGGTGAAAAGAACCAATAAGTATGTTTCTGATAGGTAAATATAGTTAAATAGTTTAATTATTTTATTATCTTATAGGAAATTGTAGCTTTTCTGTTTAAATACATTACAATACTTACATATTAAATAAGTATTACCTATTCTTATTGGAATGTAATCATTTGAAGTGTATACTTTGTACGGATTTTTCCAATATAACCAACTAACTAACTAAACTTCACGCCACTTCCCTAGCGGGGTAGGCAGAGAGAACCGAACGCCATATGCCACGATCCTTAGACACCTCACTCGCCTCTTCAACATTCATGATCCTTTTCATACAAGCTCTACGGTTTTTATGACTCCTATCAACACCTTCTGTTAACACACGACTAATCTGGTCGTGGTAGGTGAGCCTGGGCCTTCCGCGGCTCCTACATCCTTCCACATTCGCATTGTATATTTGTTTAGTTAATCTTTCGTCATGCATTCTTTCCACATGTCCGAACCACCGGAGCATGCCTCTTTTTACCTTGACTCTGACGCTGTCCTTTAGACCGACTCTCTTTCTTACATCATCAATCCGAGCGCAGTCTGTGAGCGATAGGTCACGCAAATCTATGTACGCATACCACTAGCTCAGCGGTGAGGGAAAACATCGTGATGAAACTTGCAAATTCAAATAACTTTTGATCTGTAACCATGATCCAATATTTGTCTGGTTCCTATCTTAGGGTTACGAAGGTCAGACCGGCAGTCGTTTCAACGTATTACTAGACTCGCTAAATCCTGGATCATGGTCTAAGCGGACCCCGTAATGCTAGGAAGATGATGAACAATTTTGGTTTAATTTTAATTTGACATAAATTTTAATATTTAACACATGTTTAATATTTACTTTATTGCCAACTTTACGTCATTTAACTAAGGAAGAAGGCGATAGTCATAATCGAATTTTGGAAACCATATTCGTTGACAAGCTCGATGGCGCCCCATGCGCCAAGAGTTGTGGGTTCGATCCCCACCCAGGACAAATATTCGTATAATGAATACTTGTGTTTGTTCTGTGTCTGGGTGTTAATATCTTATATTAAAGTACATATTTGTAACACCACTGTTGATTCTGATATCCGTAACACAAGTGCTTAAGCTACTTACCTCGGAGTCAGATCAACGTATGTGATGTTGTGTGATATTTATGTAGGTAATCAACTCTACTGTTATCTTATAACTGGTTGTTTAAAAATTCAGACTTTCTTACAATTTTCGTACAGAATAGGGATGATGACTGCATTAAAAAACTATAATTCTATTTAGTCTGTCAGTAAGATTGTACAAAAATACTAGACACATATTTTTCGCTTTACCAAATGAACAAAAAATCACAAAGATAAAGAGCATCAAAGTTTTGGAGTGGGGGCTTGCGACGTCACTATTTTCTAAATATTGTACGAAAGCGTGACGTCACGCGCAACTTAAATGCATTGTATCTTCGTCAATGTTTGTTTGACAAATAAATAAAAAAATACGTGTTCAATATTTTTTTATAATCTAACTGACGGACTAAAGATAATTTTTTAGTCATCTACCCTATTTTGATGACATAGATAATGCAGTTTCAAAACAAGTGTTTACTTAATTGCGCCTTTTTTATCGACTTCAAAAAAAGGAGGAGGTTCTCAATTCGATCTCTGAGAATTGTAAACCGATTTTCAAAATTCTTTTTTTATTCGAAAGGGTTTACTCCCGAGATCGTCCCATTGCCACCAGGTGAAGGGATCCCAGGAAAATCGAGGGAAACCCTCAAATTTTATAGGGACGTACATTGTTATCAGACTTTATATACACTTAGCAAGGCCTCTTTCGTCTCGATCTCTTGATCAGGGTCAGTCACTGGCACATTTATTTTTTGACAGGCCCGTTGTTCGAGTGGTCAGAGACCCTGGCCGCGAAAACAACGGTCGCGGGTTCAAATTCCGCTATGGTCAAATATTTCGTGTGATGAACATGGATATTTGTACTCGAGTCATGAATGTTTATAAACGTATTTAAGTACGTCTATCCGTTCACCTAGTATCCATAGCACAAGCTTATAAGCTTAGTTTAGGACTAGGGACTTGGTGTCAGTCTGAAGAATTTATTTATTTATTATTATTTATTTAATGTCGTCTAATAAAAAGTGTTAGTGTTATATTCGATTTTCTTTACTTACCAAATAGTACAGTATTTTTTTATCTGACTACCATTAATAAATAAGTCCCATATTGATTTGGGATTCAAAATGGACTACCTGTGTTGCTTATAATAAATAAATATCAGACTACATCACATACATTGATCTGACTCCGAGGTAAGTAGCTTAAGCACTTGTGTTACGGATATCAAAATTAACAGTGGTATTATAAATATATATGTCCTTAAATATTCAATATTAACACCCAGACACAGAACAAACACAAGTATTTGTCAAATGAATGTTTTTCTTGGGTGGGGTTCGAACCCACAACTCTTAGCGCATGGGGCAGGGTCACTACCGAATGCGCCATCGAGCCAGTCAAACCAATAGCACTATTGGTGGAATTTCCTAGGAAAAAAAGAAGTTTATACATATTTAATCCATCAGTTAAATGATCGAGCAATTTTTTTTTGCAATCTATACTAATATTGTAAAAATTTAAAGATTTGATTATTTGTTTGTATTGAATAAGCCGCGAAACTACTGGACCGATTTGGAAAATTCTTTCACCCTTGAAAAGCTACATTATCAGAACGTAACATAGGCTATATTTTATATATAATACGGGGGTATTCCCTCGGGAACGGGAACTACGCGGGTTAAACCCCGGGGCGTGGCTAGTATTTAAACAAAGATACAGCGCAAGAAAATTCTGTTTTGGTGCGTTTTGACGTCATTAGAGGCAATATATTAAATGTTTTTCCAACATTACGCTGGACTTTTATTTATTTTTTCAGACTACAAAACAATTAATTAAATATTAAACATGTTGTAACTTATTTTAATGCGATGTTTTTCGTCATAATACATACAAACATATCATCATGCCCACAATCCCCGAAGGGGTACGCAGAGTACAAGGAGCAGTACAATAAAAAAAATTACGATTTCATACATACTCGAAGGGGTAGGCAAAATCAAAGGGGCAGCAGGCCCCTTAAACCACATTCAGCCAAAAACAAAACTGAGCTGAGTTGCTGGCTGTCGCCTACACAATCATATACCCAAAGCCCAATATACCATTAGTCGTCTTTTACGACATGCTGGGCAAGAACCACAGTTGGCACATTCTTTATAAGTCCCAGACCAACATGGGACAATGGGCTGGGTTAGATCAAAAATTGTTACGATTTCATAACAAACATAAACAAACATAACATCACGCCCGTAATCCCCAAAGGGGTAGGCAGAGTCAAAATGACAGCATTCAGCCAAAAATAAAACTGGGCTGGGATAGATTTCATTTTGAAAGAAAAACAATAATCTCACTGACGGACTAAAAAATACTTTACTCAAGTACCCTACACTTTTCATACAAGATCTATCTCACTCATGAGCAAACAGGGTCTAATATAAACACCTACACACGTTCGCCACAGCCCGGGGTCGCCGGCCGGCTGACCGAATGTCCGGCGCGACATGCCCTGTCGCTTGTAAACAAACGTTTTTGTTGCCAACAAATGCTGACACGGAACTAAGGTATATAAACAAATAAAATTAAGGGCATATAGGTTATGTTTGTAATAGTCTAGCGCAATTTATATTTTTTGTCACGCGCCTCTTTACCGAGGAGTGCGGGTTCAAACCCGTGAATGTACCACTGGATTTTTCAAATCTATGTACGTATTTATACCACTAGCATGACGGTGTGGGAAAACATAGTGGTGATATCACGGACTAGTAAAAAAAGAAGGACTCTACGCTGTCATACTATAGGGTGAAGCCACGTTTATGAATGTGTGAGTGAGATACATATGGATACCAGATATCGGATATCTGTCATTTGGAGCACTTATTATATCAATGTGTGACGTAAGTTGAGTGTCAAGGTGGAGCACCTGAGGAGCTTCAACGTCTAGTTAGTGTCGCGGAGTCCTTCTTTTTTTACAAATCCGTGGGTGACACCTGCAAATTCAAACAATTTTGGATTTGTAACTATGATCCAAAAATTGTCTGTTATCTATCTTAGGGTTACGAAGGTCAGTTCGGCAGTCGCTTCAGTGTAATTACCAGACTCGCTAAATCCTGGATCATAGACTAAGCGGACCCCGTCTAACCATGGGACATAACGCTAGGTATATGATGGTATGGTATAATAATCTAAAAATCTCTAATCTTAGGAATTATCACCCGGATAAAACAATATCATTATGAACTACATCGCCTGCTTATAGAGATTTACACAGACGAAATCGAGGGTGGTGGCTAGTGTAGAAACATGAAAAGCTACGAGTATCTTAATGTAATAAATGTTAATGTTAATAATCATAACAATAAATCCGAGAAGAGTCTAATTGGACGATAATCTAATCTGATTTTAATATCTTGTTTGAAAATATTCAAATTTCACACAAAACTTTTTATATTTTTTTTCATATTTTGTAGGTAGTGCTGACAGGTCTTTTAAAGATATTTTTCTCGGGTTTGGATGTTCATGAAACATTCGAAATAAAAGTAGATACCTTAATATGGTCTAAGATAAGCTTAACAGATTTCACGAAAACGAACAAGAATATATGTTATTATTCCAGACTTTTTTGAAGCTGTATTAGGGCATATTTTAACTGTTGTAATAAAAACAAAAGGATGCTTCGACTCTAATATTAACAGTAAAATATTTTATACTTAATCAATAGACAAATCGTGAAATCAAATAATAAGTTATATCTTTCGATTTTCATACGTCTTTTTGCCAGGTGTAAAATGGTCTACACTTTGAGCTCTTTGCTGTACAATATAAGCTACCCTTCGCTAGATGGCGTTCTTAAACATAGTTCAAAGCCAATAGATGTCACTCAACAATGTTGGTTTATCTATTACACAATAGATGGCAGGACTTGTATATTTGAGTTTTTTTGGCTAAGCATTTTTTTATATAATAATTATGAGGACATGATTGGATATTTTTTTCATGATTAAGTGTTTGGTTTTGTTTTTTATATAAATCACCGTAGACAGTTGTGTTAATGATATTAGCTCATAGAGGGCGCTAGGTTTAGCATTTTAGTGTATTAGTAAGGTTGAATAAAAGTACCTTAGTACTTTTATTAAGAATCCACCCTGTTTTGTACCTAATATTACCATTAACAATTTATGGAGAATGGAAAAAACGATTTTTTCATGTTATTTATAGATTACCTACTCATAAAAAAGTAGCTTTCTAATTAAAAGGTCTAACAGTTAATGAGTACCTATCAGAAGAAAATACCTCAATGCCAATTAGTATCTAGTATTAGGTTTCACAGGTAAATTTATATCTTTAGAGAAATGGACAGTTCCCGTACAAAATTTTAACGAATGTGTATTACAAGCAAAACCACGTGCTAATAATATAACAATTAGTGATGCACCAAATCTATTGATCCATCTATTTTTAATATTATCACTTAAAAATAAACTAAGTAGCAATAATTTATTGTGAAGGTCCACATTTTAAATTCTGATCCTGATATGATAAGATCTCTTTTGTGTAGGTACCTGCCTACATATAATACTTACCTATATATTTGATATATACTCTCATTAAACAAGGGTAGTATATAAAGACGTATCGCCCTCTTAAAAGTAAGTGACGCTACTTATTTAACTAACTAAACTTCACGCCACTTCCCTAGCGGGGTAGGCAGAGAGAACCGAACGCCATATGGCATGAACCTTACATACCTCACTCGCCTTTTTAACTTATCTATTTAAAAATCCAAAACGTATTTTGAACTCAACATTATATATTTTAAGACTTTCCAATGAAATACCTTGATTTACCACTGTTGTTATATTTTGTTCTGAAATTACATTATTTTGTAAGCTTATTTAAAATTTTCACGATTCAGCCATAACCCAAAATCCAGCATATTGTCAAATTAAAGCAATGGAGTCTGGTCCGGTTTTGATGTAAAACGGGTTACGAAAAAGAAGAAAAAACACCAAAAAAGAAAAACTGTTTTGTAACTACTAACTTTCGTCCATTCTTTCGATATCTTTTCTGACATCTGTAATAAAATGGCCCATCTAGATACCGGTGGCAGTAAATTTTTCACACACTCGCGTTGATTACGTTCAAGATTCAACCCTCCCGGCGCCCAGTGTCCAGTATTGTCCGGCGGGGTGTTCGCGACCCCTTCTGCCCAAACAGGTTGGTAGACAAGACGCTACTAAGTCTTCGGTGTAAACTGGTTTGTTTTCTCACGATTTTTATCAAGTGTTACAATGGTCAGTACGTTTTAAAGGTGAACATAGAATTATTACAATTTTTTTAAGGTAGAGCTGTGATTTGTTGAAGTACAGTTGATATGATCTGTTGAATTGTCTATTATCAAAGTGGATTTTATAAAAAAAAAATCAGTCGAATTGAGAACCTCCTCCTTTTTTTTTAAATTGGTTAAAAAGACTGTGTGTTTAATAGTTTTCTACAATTGCTTACTATTAGAGATTGCTGAATATTAGAAAGGGCTATAGTAATATGTTGCTAGAAAGGGCTAAAGTAATATGTTGCTATTAAAATACATACATACTTAACATCACGAACATCACCATAATTCCCGAAGGGGTAGGCAGAGTTAAAGGGGCAGGAAGCTCAAAGGGGCTTGTGGTTAGAGAACCACATTCAATTAAAAATAAAACTGGACTGGGTTAGATGGAAAATTGTGAAAAAGTGGTGACAAGTGGTTAGCTTGTCGCCTACACAATTAAATGCCTACGACCCGATAAACCATTAGTCGCTTTTTACCACATGCTAGACAAGGAACACAGTTGGCACATTCTTTTCAAATCCCAGACCAACATGGGACATTGTCTAACAAACACAAAATAAATAAAGAAAGGGATTAATATAAACACTACTAAAAATCCATTTTAGCATTGCAAGTATGTATCTATCGTATCATAAACGAAATCAAGATTTTCAAAATCATGAAATCTTTTTTATTCTTCGCGGACCGCATCAACCCTTACTTTGACACGACTATTCTATTGTGTGAATTATTATGTTGGATGACCGACGTCAAAAATCCGTTTTATTTTTGCATCGTAAAACGAATTTAACATAAAAAGAAACATCTTTTCGGACCTCAAACCGGTTTAGCTTTACAGATTAACATAAATTGTATTACAATGTGTAAGTAACAGTCGTTGCATTACAAAATATGAATTCACATTTGTAAAAAAATATCTGATACAAAAAATGGCATTGATTGGCATTATAATTTATACTTATAATAAATCTGTAAAGAGGTCAATTCTGTACATGAAATATATTTTCAAAATAACTATCAGGGGGTGATTAGTGATCGATACTGATGCCAAAAATGCTATCAGTAAATTTTTTGTCTGTCTGTCTGTCTGTATGTTCCTTATAGAAACAAAAACTACTCTAGGGATTTTAACGAAACTTGGTACAATTATTCTTCATACAGCAGGTTATAGTATACTTTTCATCACGCTACAATCAATAGGAACAGAGTAGTGAAGGGAAATGTTGGGAAAACGGGAGAAGTTACTCCATTTTTTAAGCTTCCGTCGCGTGTGCAGCCTTAATGGTTAAACTTACATAGAAATCATGTATGACGGAAATAGTCTTTATAATATTAACCATAAACGCGGGTGACACCGCTGGCACAGCTAGTATTAAATATAAGGATAATTGAGCAAAAAGGTTAATTGAAAATTCAATGATATATTGGAAAGATAATCTATATTAACAGTAAATTATGTTTTTAAGACAAGGCTTCTTCATTTATGTCCTGTGAAAGCGCTACGCTTTTATTTGGCAAATTAAATTTGTGCTGAATGTTCATATAAAAAAATATGCAAAATATTTTTTTTTTATTAATAAATTAAAACAAAATATTTAAGAGCATATAAGCCAGTCTGATCTATAATCTACTTGTCCTATTACATATCATAAGTCAATCATTACTGTTATATTGGATGCAAAATCCATTCACCCACAACTTCAATCACAACCCAACAAACTTCAAAACAATCACATATCAATTGCAAACAACACAATATTGTCCCAACACCTCGACCCGACCCTTTCCCACGCTGCCCATCGTCCAGTGTCTCGGGCGATCGTAAGACCGGGTCAAGTTGACCCCGTCGCATCGAAAGGGTTAGTCCAAGAAAGTCTGAAACCAGTTTTCATTCTCACTGGACAGTGATTGTGTCATTTTTGTGGAAGTGTTCGGTGTGTTAACGTGATGTTTGAAGTGAGTTAGTGATATAGTGGAAATATTAAATACTATGTTAACAGAAGGTGATAAAAACCATAGAGCTTGTATGAAAAGGATCATGAATGTTGAAGAGGCGAGTGAGGTGTGTAAGGATCGCGCCATATAGCGTTCGGTTCTCTCTGCCTACCCTGCTAGGGAAGTGGCGTGAAGTTTAGTTATTCAGTTATAAAATATTACATTTCATGAGTAAAATATAATTTGGATTTCCGGCACAGTGCAGTGCTACAGTTGTCTAAGAACATGTTTCACATGAGAAACTTCGACGAGCTCATAACCCCCTGTTATGAAGAGACAGTCTCTTGGGCGACTCGGAAGAGACAAAACCGGCAGTCTTATTCCACTTAAAGAGGTCCAGGTTTAATAACCAACTGTGTAAAAGGTATGGCAACCATTATTTAATGTGGATTTCCAGTTCAAACTATTTGACCATTCTTTAGATGCGTTTGAGACCAGGCCCTGACTTTTTGTAACAATCCTGACAAGGTTCAAGGTTCATCATCTTCCTAGCGTTATGTCCCGTGCTAAGACGGGGTCCGATTAGACCATGATCCAGGATTTAGCGAGTCTGGTAATTACATTGAAGCGACTGCCGATCTGACCTTCGTAACCCTAAGATAGGGGAACCAGACAATTTTTAGAATATGGTTACAAATCCAAAGTTATTTGAATTTGCAGTAGTTTTAAATAGTGGTATAAATACGTACATAGATTTTGAAAAATCCATTGGTACGTGCCCGGGTTTGAATCCGCATTCTTAGGTTAAGAGGCGCGTGTCCTTACCATTGAGCTACCACCGCTCCCGCCGCTGACAAGGTTCAAGGTTACCGACAAATATACCGTAGTATCTTACCATCAGCATCAGTCTCCCAGATCGTATGGTCCAGAAGCAATGACTCTTGAAACGCAACTTGAACTTGATAATTCTACACCTGTTCAGACTATATTTGGTGACCACGGACTAGTAAAAAAAGAAGGACTCCACGCTACCATACTATAGCGTGAAGCTACGTTTATGCATGTGTGAGTGAGATACTTAAGGATACCAGATATCGGATATCTGGCATGTGGAACACTTAATTTGTCAATGTGTGACGTAAGTTGCGTGTCAAGTGGAGCACCTGAGGAGCTTCAATGTCTAGTTAGTGGCGCGGAGTCCTTCTTTTTTTACTAGTCCGTGTTGGTGACAATATTTACTAATAACTTTTAGTCAATCATAGTGTTTCTCGAATCTATCATTTATACGGGGACAAATGTAACGTAGGTATTGATAAATTACGTGTGAAACCTCTAGTAATGTCATAATTATACCAAATCGGGATGTAGAGTTCGCAAATCCAAGAAATTATTTATATATACTAGCTGACCCGACAGTCTTTGATCTGTCAATTTATAGTTACGTCAAATTTAGCAGTGAATTTTTTATATACTTATTCCTAATTTCGACCCTACCCGTGAATTTGATAGATGTTTTCCTTCATATAAAACTTCTTCAACAGAAACACAATAAAAATGATTCAACGTTACATTATTTAAAAATCGTTAAATTATATTTGAGCATCGTACCCCGTGATTTGATATCACGTAAATGCTACCAAATTTGGAACCAAATAGTTACGACTAACAGTTGATATAAAGGTACGTCCGGTTATATTCGATACGCAAACGGCATTCAAAACCCTTAAGCCCTCAAATCGTCGTCTTAAATCTAAACAATCAAATCGATGCCTTAATCGATTTAGCGGCAACCAAATCGATGCGATTTCATTACGGACGGAACGCAACGTTTTAAACGCGAGGTAGTTTTGCCGCGCGGCGGCAATTGCGCCTTAACTGAGTCATTTGGCGCGCGTCTTGAGGCCAGATGATTTGTAATTTGTTTTCTGGAGCTGGCGGCGCGGAGGGTGAGCTGAGGAAGGACGTAGCTGAATTTCCTTTTACATTTTACGGTTATACCTATCAGTGAGAGTAATTGAAACTTGATTGAAAGAGTGCTTAAGACGTTTAAACTGATTGAAGACATGACTCTTAATTCGTCTGAATTAACCTTATTAGCTGAATTTTCTTACAGTCTGCTTGTGAATTGAATTTTTTTTTAAGAATCTTCGAAATCGTTGCCTAATTACAAAAAAACTCGTATACTCAGTATAGTTGCGAAATTCGTTAAGTTAATACCGTTATTATTGTAACTGTGGAGGTAGTTTTGCCGCGCGGCGTTGCGGCAATTGCGCCTTAACAGAGTCATTTGGCGCGTGTCTTGAGGCCAGATGATTTGTAATTTGTTTTCTGGAGCTGGCGGCGGTGACTAGCTGGGGATGGGCGTAGCTGAAAATTTTGTAACCTTTAATATTTAACCTTTAATAGAGAATTGTCGCCAGACCTCAGATACTCGGAAAGATAAAAAGATAGTCCGATGTTGCTCTGGGATTTAAAAAAGAATGTGACAACTGTGTTTCTTGCCTAGAATGTTGTAAAAGACGACTAATAGTATATGGGGTTTTGGGTATGTGATTGTGTAGGCGACGAGTTAGCCACTTCGGGTATTGTCGGCGTGATGCTATGTAGATGCTAGTTACTAATCTAATGGCGGCCACCATGATAGCATAGTATAGAGTTACGCCATTTCCACCAGTGCCTAGTGACTGATGCCGCCGCCTCGAAAAAATTAACAACTTTAAATAAAATAAATTTCCTCCAAAAAGTCTTTAACACGTTCTCGAAAAATAAAAAAATAAGTTCTATATTTTTTTTTCTTTAGATGTACGACCAGCCAGTACTAGTCTAATGGCGATCACCATTGATCGCCACTAGCAAGCTATTAACGAATTCCGCTCCCAGTATTCAGTTACGCCATTCCCCGCAGCGCCTTGTGACTGATGCCGCCGCCTCGAGAAAATGCACGGCGTTTCATTACGTTTTCTCGTTTAGAAAGCCACGATTTATGGGTAAACACCTCCCGCCTACCTCGAATGAATACCTAGTGTTCGTTGCTGGATTTCCTTCTAATTTATCGCGGAACTAAGTTTGGGTTCGCTTTTTTAGGTTTTGCGGGGGTTAAGTGAGGTTAGTTTTTGTTGTGGCGAAATAGGGTTATGTTTAGGTATTCTTTTTTTTTTTAATTGCAATCGAGTAAGTATAATGACATATACGGACTTTTTTTATAAGCAATATCTTTATACATTTAACTAAGTATTGTACCTAAAAAATGTGTGAAGTCTCAAAATCGAATTACATCTTGTTTTTGTTAATAATTACAAATGCTAAAAAAAGCTATAAAACTGACAGAGATTTTAACGTTTAAAGATATTTTTGTACTTAATGTTTACGAGCTGGATAATTCAAACAATATCAGTAGATAGTTAGATGATATTAAATAACTTTGTTGTCGCTAAAGGAAGCTCCAATTATATTTTATGATAAAAAATTAACCAGAAAACTGATTTTTAAACGGTAAAAATGATCAACGGAAAAATCTCATCTTAATTAATTCTTTAACTTTTTATTATGATGCTAAGATCGTTTTTTATTGCATTGTATTCTCAACGTACTGACGAATTTACTATAAAATTAAAGAAACAATAACAAATACACACAATTTAAGCAATTCCCAACCCACCCCGTTTCAGTCGCGCAGTAACTCAACGCCTCCGATCCACGTCTTACTATTTCTTCGGGGTCATTAGTACAAACGGCACCCATTCCGAGGCCCATTTAGATAAAATGTCAGAGATTTGAACGAAGATTCGCCCCCACCCGGGGGGCGCGTAATGAGTCGCGAAGATTTTCGCAAGGGTGCAAATGTTTATATAGAGTGTGAATTTATGTTCGTTCGTGTTGCGGGCGTGGGGTTATGTATGGTGAGGTGAAAAATTGAGATGTTTTGGATTGCTTTTTGGGGGTGGATAGGAATTAATCTTTATTGTTGTAGAAATGTGGGTGACTCTTGGAATGTTGTTTGGTTTCTTAGGGCTGGTAGGTAAGTATAAACGAAAATCATCATATTTATTTGGTCTTATGTACTTTGCATTCTTAGTTGGAGTCCGCTTGGATAATGATTCTAGATTTAGCGGGGGCGGCTTTTATTCAGTTTAACGCGCAAGCTAATATATTATTTAAAAAAAAATATAAAAAAAATAAAAAAGTTTATTTAATTCGCTGTTTATTTACCCAACACCCTGTATCTGTTTCTTTCCGAGGGGCACTCATTCGGTTTATCTTTGCTCTAAGACTTGTAACCCCTACTTTTATAACGGGGGTGGGGTGTATGCGTTCGTCTGTGTACGCTCCTTACAATGCAAGCGGGGAAAAATGGGGGTGTCATCCCACTTGAGCTTAAGGAGGTTTACAAAAGGGGAAAACTTCATTTTGTACAGTTCAAATTTGAATGCGTTTGTTTTGGAATTGAGAGATTTTTTTTTTAAATTTTAATATAAGTATTTTAGAAACAAAATAATCAGGTTCACTTGTTTTAGTTTTATTTACAAGTCTAAGTATGGTTAAAAATGTGGTTTACAACCAATATGATCTACAAAGCAATTTGGTGTTGAAACAGTAATTTAAAAAGGCTGCCGGGAATGACAATGATAAATGTCGCCTCAAATAAACTAAACTAAACAGTTATTAAATACATTTTTATAAAAAGAATATAAGTTTTTATTTTAATATGTTATAAAAAAACTAGTTGACCCGGCGTATTTTGATCAATGTCCAATGAGGATATACAAAATCGGGCTTTAATCTTGATAATTTAAAACTGATATTTTTTTTATTAATGATTATCATATTTTAATACTTATTATCCTATTCCAGACAAATATAAATCCAAAAACACAAAAATCATAAAAACTGATCTACCGTTTTTAAGTTATAAATGGTGTAACTAACACGACTTTGTTTTAAATATATAATATACTAGCTTCTTATATATATATATATATATATATATATATATATATATATATATATATATATTTACAATTAGCTTATATATATATATATATACAAATATATATACGCGGCTTCGCTCGCCTGGTACATCGATGAAACTTAATCTATATGGTATTCAGGTGTATGAGCTATATTATTCTAAAGTTTCATTAAAATCCATTCAGTAGTTTTTTTGTGAAAGTATAACAAACATCCATCCATACAGACAAACTTTCGCATTTATAATATTAGTAGGATATTTGTCAATTAAATTTAAATATACCTATAGTTTAAAAACATTAAGAGTTTCTAGGGCCATCTTACATACCTATTCCCTTCACAGCAAGATAGGTTAAGGTACCTACCACTTGATAATTCATGTGGTATGTACCTCATTGTACCACATAATACCCGAACTTACTTATATATGATCAATCAATAGAAAGTAAAAAAAATCGAGCGGTGGTAGCTCAATGGTAAGGACACGCGCCTCTTAATCGAGGAGTGCGGGTTCAAACACGGGCACGTACCTCTGGATTTTTCAAATCTATGTACGTATTTATACCACTAGCTCGACGGTGAGGGAAAACATCGTGACGAAACCTGCAAATTCAAATAACTTTGGATTTGTAACCATGATCCAAAAATTCCCGGTTCCCCGATCTTAGGGTTACGAAGGTCAGATCGGCAGTCGCTTCAATGTATTTACCAGACTCGCTAAATCCTGGATCATGGTCTAAGCGGACCCCGTCCAAGCACGGGACATAACGCTAGGAAGATGATGAATAGAAAGTAAAAAATTGGTTGAACAATAAATTTGTAGTAAATTTTGTAACGAATAATTTACATATCGTAGTGAGCTTTTATGTGATTTCTATGTCTTACTTTCAAAATGAAGCCTGTACCATTTCGCATATTACCCATTTTTTAAACTTAGTTTTTTAAAAGCATTCATATTTCTTTGTCCTATAAAAATAAGCTGTTAGTTACATCATCATCTTCCTAGCGTTATGTCCCGTGCTTAGACGGGGTCCGCTTAGACCATGATCCAGGATGTAGCGAGTCTGGTAATTACATTGTAGCGACTGCCGATCTGACCTTCGTAACCCTAAGATAGGGGAACCAGACAATTTTTGTATCATGGTTACAAATCCAAAGTTATTTAAATTTGCAGGTTTCATCACGATGTTTTTCCTCACCGTCGAGCTAGTGGTATAAATACGTACGTAGATTTGAAAAATCCAGAGGTACGTGCCTGGATTTGAACCCGCACTCCTCGGTTAAGAGGCGCGTGTCCTTACCATTGAGCTACCACAGCTGCTATTAGTTACAGTACTAAGAAAAAACAATTTATAGAATAATTAGGGGCAAACTATATTTGCGAAATTCGCAAACGGAAGATCATTTACAAAAGCGTATACCAGCAAAAAGCAGTATATTCGCTATAAACAAAACAAAGAAAGCCCGCCCGCTATCGACCGAGGAAGCGACCGCATAGTTACGTTCAAAAACGCGACCCTTTTCAATTCGTTTAATAACTACACGCACACACGCGCACCGCCACCCCGCGCCTTGGGGCAATTCTTCAAAGGGTGAAAAAACCCCGCTTCCAACCCCCCCGCCCGGCGGGCGGGGCCTTAAAGCAATTCTTGGGTTAAAAAAGGGGTGGATACTTAGCAACGACAAGAATAGATGCAGGATTGATTTTTGCACCGCTCCAATTTGGTAGGTTCAGCCTGTTCGGGTGAGGATTTTTTATGTTGGTAGTTCTTTCGTGTTCGATTTTTGAATTCTAGCAGTTTGAAGTAGAGGTGTTGAATTTATAAATTGTTTTGATATTTAAATTTAGAAGCTGTTGGCTTGTTTCGAATTTGATGTTTTATTTTTTTTTACGCAAAACTAGTGAATTGATACTAAATTGTTTTTGTGGCGTTTGAATTTCGAAGTTATTTGAATCAGACCTAAACTGTTCAATTGATTATCTTATTATTGTGTTTCTGTAAGTATGGCTATCATTTTGCGAATGTTTCAGTAAAACATGTATGAATGATACATTCTACAGGCTTACCTAAGTGTACGTAAACTTCTATTTAATAATAAATTATTATTTATAAGTATGAATGAGTATCAATTAAGCAATTGATTATACTAGTAATCGCCCACAGTTTGAAATTCGACCATTATTAGTTTTTTTTTTTATTTATTCAAATATTAGCTCTCTGCACTCCTTCTCCATATAAACGTTGACTGTGCCAAATCTCATTCTCCGTCCGCGCAATTCTCATAAAAGGATTGAAAGTTTTTGTTCCACGTATTAATATTTAGATACTTAATTGGTGCTTTCGTTTATAACATTAACAATAAAACTGGCGTTAGCGCATATCTTTGCGTTGCGCATTCTCAAGTAGGTACTCCACCACAATTGTCCCACAATTGTCTTATTCCTGTACAAACATCAAGTAGCAAGCAAAAGTTCTTGCTATTTCGCTAGCATATTAAGTACCTCATTTCAGAAGCAATTGCAATCTTAACAACAATTCTGATCAACTTACTCTTAGCTGGAACCAATAACTGCCAAAAACAAACAATAAAAATGCATTTAAAAATTTAAATACAGTTAAAAAAACTCGAAACAATTAAAAAAACCTTCAGGTAATAAAAGCCACCCCGTTCGTTATAAAACCGTCTTTCCGAATATCAAATTCAACCCTCATCTAAAAAGCTTATCCGAAAGGCCACACTAGTGCACTAGACGCACACACCGCGCTGAACAGACGAACACACGCAAAAATGCCTTAACTACTGAACAGGGGTGGCACACGCCTGGCGTGTTTTTCTACTTTTTCAAATGGAGAAATGTAATTTTTTTTTTAAATTAAAACTATCGACTATTAATTAGCTAATTTCAAGGTTGGTTAATAGTTTCGATTTTATCAGCACATAGTGCACTAAACACGTAAAAGTTCTGTAACTATTGAACAGGACGTGTGAGGCGTGTTGTGCGGTTTTAACGCTTTGTGTTCTATTTAAAACAGTGATTAAGGCTTTTTTCTTAACATGAATCAAAATATACTTCAAGATTGCTTTTGATTTGACCAGAACATACTACATTCATCACTCGAAATCGCCTTAAATACGGCGTGTTAGACGCAGTAATTACTACTACTATAACCACTGTGCAGTGCAACACACGCCAGGCGTGTAGTGCCATTTTTGCGCTAAATGGGTACAGCACGGAAGGTTCTAAAATTATTTAATATACACACTTATGATCACTACTTATATTAAAACTAATACAAAAAATAGCAAAAAAGTAGTAACACGCCAACCCTGTTCCCACCCACCCCACCGGTGGGGGCGGGAGCCCTCATATCCTTGCAGAAAATTTGTTTACTTCTCTCTCGGCAAGGAGCCCCGGATCCGGGAAGCGACCCGTTTGAAATACGAACGCGGTGCCGCGCGAGACTGCCACTGGCTTTGTTCGATCGGCTGCCGGATAAAAACCTATTTGCATCTAAGTAGCTAATTCAAAAAAAATCTGTTTTTGTAATACAGATATAGTTTTTCATGACGTTTTTACCTGGCTGGAAACGTTATGAAAACAAATATCAAATTAGATAATGCAAAATATGTAATGTTTGAATTTCGAAGTTATCATTCGGTTATGTTCGATCGGCTGCCGGATAAACCTATTTATTTGTGTCTAAGTGGCTTATTTAAAAGAAAGTTGTTTACGGAATAAGTACAGGTAGATGTAATTTTTCATTACGTAAAATTATACAAGCTGGAAACGATTTCAAAACAAATAATAGTTAAACACTATATTTTGAATTTCGATTCTAGTTATCATTATTTGCATCTAAGTGGCTTATTTAAAAAAAGCTGGATTGGAATTTGAATGGCATTATGTTTGAGGTTGCTGGCTGAATTAATAATCGGAAAGAGTAGCTAATTACGTTTTTGAATTCCGAATTTAGTTATTGTGTTTAATATACTGGCTGGAAACAATGAAACAAATTAATAAGTAACAAATGGCAGTAGTTCTTTGTCTTGATATCTTTTTTGAATTTCGACTGTAGTTACCTCGACTTTGTTTTGCGCGTTGCCCAATAATACCTACTTATATGTTCTTATCTAAGCTTGTTTTGAAATCTGAATACGGTTGATAATGGATCGAATTACATTATGAGTCTAACATTGTTTAGTTTATCAAATTGACAACCAAGATAGCTGTTTATTTTATCCAAACTGAAACGTTTTTTTTTTATTATGTTATGTAAAATACCCGCTAGAAATACTTTTGAACGTATTCTCATATATCTTTTTGAAGCTGGAACGCAGAGTTAAGGGCTACTGAATTATTTGCTAAAATAATTGTCGCGTTAATCGAGAACTTGAAAATAATGTGTCTACCCATTCGGAATGCAAGCGTAATGGTGTGTTTGTATGATTATTTTTCTCTTGACGTATATACATACGTATATACATATCATCACGTCCGTAATACCCGGGTAGGCAGAGTCAAAGAGGTTACATTCAGCCAAAAATAAAACTGGGCTGGGTTAGATGGAAAAGTCGTGACAAGTGGCTAGATCGTCACGTACACAATTACATACCCAAAACCATTTATATGTATATTTCGTTATATAATATCTACATTTGTTTGAGCATCAGTTTGATGATGAGCTCGGCCCGCGACTGCACGCGCCGCCGCCATATTGTATTTAATTCCGGCTCAATTTTCAAACGCGCAAACTTGAACAGCGGCAAGTTTGGATTGAGCGGGTCGTATGCGCGGCACGGGCGGGATGACGTCACAGCGCGGTGATGTCTAATAAAAATTTCTTCATTAGATAGATAATGGTGTTCGATAGTTACGCGGGTGAGGTCACAATACGGTGACAATAAAAAAAATATGTAATTAATTATATATTAAGAAAAAAATCTCGGAAGGATACTCGGGTGATGTTGTCAAACAAAAATAGGTGACCACACATTCAAGAGTAACGCGGATGACGTCACGACATGGATATTGGAGAGGATGTATAAAAATATTTGTATTGCATTCACAAAGACATTAATGTCTCAAAAGGCTTCCATATATTACCCATATACCTATGCAAGCCTTAAACACACGGAGAGGACTAGCATAAATGTCTAACAAAAAAAAAAACTCGCAATAAATAAAAAAAGTTTATTTTTAAGAATCAGCGTCAAAGTCCAGCAAAGACATAATAAATACAAAATGCCACAGCCAATGCCACATTCGAAAAATGGCGCTCGCACCCCCTCACAGCCAAACTACCAGTTTTTGACAACAATCCGAGCTCACAATACCCGCGTCTATTATTTATGTCCCCTATTCCTTGCCGGGCAAGGCCAAACCGCTCCTCTCGAAAGAGTCGTAAGGCCCAACTTGGGCCGCACCTGTTCCTACGGAATTTTCATGTCCCAACTTACTTGAAATTAACAAAATACATTCAGAACTTGTAACTAGATTTAAATAGTAACGCCATTGGTGCGGGGTGGTAGGGAGGGCCAGAGGCAGGATGTCGATAGTTTGGTTATTTTTCTATAAGTGAAATAATTGATTTTTAGAAATATTAATCACTTTATTTATTTATAATAGCAGAAAACATCGTGATGAAACCTGCAAATTTAAACAACTTTGGATTTGTAACCATGATCCAAAAATTGTCTGGTTCCCCTATCTTAGGGTTACGAAGGTCAGATCGTGGATCATGGTCTAAGCGGACCCCGTCTAAACACGGGACATAACTCTTGGAAGATGATGATATTTGTATTTAGTTATTTGAATAGGTCGAAACCGGTAAAGTATCGCTTTCTCAAAAAAAATGAAATATAGTAGTTACTCATCTATTAACTTCTGTTTCGTAATTGATAATGCATAGAAGTAGCTTTTCTCCTGAATTTGACTGTTACGAATGTAGATTTTCCTGTACCTAACTCAGAAACATTCTATTTATTAGATGAAAAGTAATTTATACTTGGGAGTAGGTACTTTTTATACCACTGAAAGCGACCTGACGACCGGTTCGGAAGTCAAGACGTGTTGCAATGAAAAACCAACAACTTTATTATAATTTATATTATACTTAGTATTCTATACTTCAAATTAGTTGGTCTCATTGTTTGAAGTCAATTAAAGTGAAACCAATTTGATTTAAGGTAACTAACACAGGGCTTTACGTGGACACAGGACTGGAGCGGTGGTAGCTCAATGCTCAGGACATGCGCCTCTTAACCGAGGAGTGCGGGTTCAAACCCCGGGCACGTACCTCTGAATTTTTCTATGTACGTATTTATACCACTAGCTCGCCGGTGAAGGAAAACATCGTGATAAAACCTACAAATTCAAACAACTTTGGATTTGTAACCATGATCCAAAAATTGTCTGGTTCCCCTATCTTAGGGTTACGAAGGTCAGATTGGCAGTCGCTTCAATGTAATTACCAGACTCGCTAAATCCTGGATCATGGTCTAAGCGGACCCCGTCTAAGCACGGGACATAACGCTAGGAAGATGATGAACACAGGACTTTACGTCTTCATGTGTTAAAAAACCTGAATCAAAGCATTACTACGTCATCAATAAACAAATAACTATAAAAGTATCTATAAAATATCACCCTATCGACACCACCCCACCCCTAGAGGCACACAAAGAGACACTAAGAAATTATGTATTCCCCTTAGCGCAGTTTCGGGCGAACTTTATTGAATTTGTTCCGAAGTCGCTGTGGATGCAGCACTTTTGTCAGGTGCCGTGACTTGAATACCATGCACCCCAGCACCCCGGCACCTTAGTACCCCGGCACCCCAGACCCCTTCGTTAGTCGCCATCTTGCGCCGAGAAAGAGAATGGCCGAAGAAATGCTAATTGCCTACGCTCGAATGGCACTATTCCGTTTGACATTGCGTTGCTTTAAAAGCTGTTTCGACGGTTTAAGTAATCTGTTTTATGTTGGTCTGGGACTTAAAAAGAATGTACCAACTCTGTTCCTTGCCTAGTACACCGAAAAGGCGACTAATGGTGTATTGGTTTTGTGATTGTGATGACGAATTACCCATGTGTCACTAATTTTGCACATCCTTAAAACAGAACTGAACAATTAAATTTTTGGCTGAAAGTGGTTGAAGGCAAACACAAATAAAATTATTGAGCTAGATGTATCTTGGACTCGGCATGGCCCTTCGGAGATGCGGGCATGTTTTAAGTGATAAGTACGTTATATTATGTGATATGTTATAAAACATATCACATGGATAACAAAAAGCGTTTTTTTAAATAATCTTCCAAACCACTATTGTTATTAAAAGCCGGCATACCTACGTTAAAAAACAAAAATCTCGTTCCATTTTTGAATTTCACATGTCTCATAGAGCTATTAAAACCGTCGTGTCTTTTAAAACCATAACAACTATTAAACGCAAAACCGTTTGTTTTCGTTGTTCCATTTTTGAATGCCGAAATTATGTAGAACAAATTCGAACAAGCTACGGAAACTGCGTTCCGCCGGCATAGTTGTAGGTACCTAAGTACGTTCCAAGAACGCCTGCGCCCCACCCCTCGCCCGCGAAGGAAATTTAATTGTCGGATATTAATTCGACAGCTAATTTCTATAGTTCCCGCCCGATAAGAGTCCCGTTTTCTTGGTGGGGGCGATAAATTGAGCGATACGCGTGCCTCGGTAATTGGTATCGTGTTTTCGTTAGCAATTTTAAGGGTTTTGTGAGGAAAAATTGTTTCATTATGAAATAAAAAGCAAAGGAATCGTATACGGCCCAGGCAAGATTCTATTAAAATCACTCTCTAGAAAAAATGGCAGCGTTATGATTTAATTTGTTCGGCTGTAAACAAATGTTTTTTCACTTACACGAATTGATAAATAGCCAGGATTAAATATACTATTATTGACACTTATGATTAAATACAGAATATCACACCTTTGCTGCAAAAATGAATAAAATCCTTCTTGTTACTGCCGAGGCATCGGTGTTCATTCATCCTCTTATCTGAATCAATTAATTCCCAATTTTAATGCTTCAGAGTGGTCGAGGAAGAAGGCGTGGGCGTTTTTTATACAATCTCGTCCGGTATACGAATTGCTTAGCTCGCATTTTTATTCGTGTCGCTGAATAAAATTGAAGCCCTAACTTAGAAAGCTACAATTAAAAGGCGACTTTAATCGAAATTTGAGTCTCTTTGTATTTGACAACAAATATCATTAGGTAGTTTAATTTAAAAGTTGAAATTATCATCTTTGTAGCGTTATGTACCGTGCTAAGATGGAGTCCGCTCAGACCATGATCCAGGATTTGGCGAGTCTGGTAATTGCATTGAAGCGACTGCCGATCTGACCTTCGTAACCCTAAGATAGGGGAACCAGACGATTTTTGAATCATGATTACAAATTCAAAGTTGTTTGAATTTGGAGGTTTCATCACGATGTTTTCCCTCACCGCTGAGCTAGTGGTATAAATACGTAGATAGATTTGAAAAGTCCAGACGTGCTCCGTTTGACTTGACTGGCCCGATGGTCGAGTGGTCCCTGACCCTGGCTACGAGTCCGAGGGTTGCGGGTTCCATTCCACGGATTCATGAAATGCCATTATGAAATAAGAATAGTTAGTAATGCTAGAAGTACTATGTCCCATGCTGATCTGGGACTCAAAAATAATGTAGCAACTATGTTTCTTGCCTAGCACGTCGTAAAAGGCGACTAATGGTAGGTATATCGGGTTTTGGGTATGTGATTGTGTAGGCGACGAGCTAGCCACTTGTCACCACTTTTTTACAGCGTGATAACTGATAAAAATAAATAAAATAACTAACGCAATCGACGTTTAACTGTAAAAGTTAAGCACATCACTTTGCTGTCAATGGATGGGTGACCTAAGTCAAAAATCGCCATGCTAGCCAACCAATGTTAGGCATTCAATACGATTCGTAAATTTTTAAGCCCAATGGTAGTTATAATGAGAAAACAGATCTTCAAACTGTTCCGAACTCCCAATTTCAGCTCTCAGTTCCCAAAGCAATCTACACTCTACACTCCTCGACGGGAGAGCGAAATTATAATACCAGTAAAGAGTTAATTTGGTCGTCGTCCGTATTTGTGAGTCCGCACTAAAAACTACAACGACACATCGACGCCAAAAATTATACGGACAGACGGACAGCCCGGCCAGGGGTGTCTCTCAATTGTTAATTAACGATTTTAATATATACTAGCTGTGCCAGCGGTGTCACCCGCGTTTATGGTTAATATTATAAAGACTATTTCCGTCATACATGATTTCTATGTAAGTTTAACCATTAAGGCTGCACACGCGACGGAAGCTTAAAAAATGGAGTAACTTCTCCCGTTTACCCAACATTTCTCTTCACTACTCTGCTCCTATTAATTGTAGCATGATGAAAAGTATACTATAACCTGCCCAGGAGTATGAAGAATAATTGTACCAAGTTTCGTTAAAATCCGTCGAGTAGTTTTTGTTTCTATAAGGAACATACAGACAGACAGACAGACAGACAGACAAAAATTTTACTGATTGCATTTTTGGCATCAGTATCGATCACTAATCACCCCCTGATAGTTATTTTGTAAATATATTTCATGTACAGAATTGACCTCTCTACAGATTTATTATAAGTATAGATAGATTACACGTCACGTTGTTTGTCCGCGATAGACTCCGAAACTACTTAACCGATTTTAATCAAATTTGCACACCGTGTGCAGTTTGATACAACTTGAAAGATAGGATAGCTTACATCTTAATTTATTTAACCCGATTACGTGTCATTGACTGACTGTTAGGCGGAACGAAATTCACCAGGTCAGCTAGTATTATATAAAGTCGTTCTTGCTTCTTCACACATGTACAGTCACGAGCAATAATATATATACATTGTCACATTTTCTAATATATCTTAACTTGTACCAGTCTAGAAAGAAGTGAACGACAATTTGTTCTAAATTAACTAACCATTAAACAATGTCAAAATAAGGTATACGTTTATTCCATATTATTATAAATGAAACAAAATCATAAATAAATTCACACTTCGAATATCATTTTTAACTATACATGTAAATTTCTATAATATGTATACCAATGTACACATGTAATAGACATTGTCATGGATACATCAAAATGATATTGTATGTGTATACTTACTTTTGCCGTTTTCGTAACTTTACTCGTTATTTTAGTCGAATTCAGTGATCATGACAAATACAGTCATAGACAATTTAATTTTTTACTACTTTCATCATATTTTTCAGCCTTTGATTTACTACTGAAATAAAACGAGAGCTTTTATAATCAGTTCCTTGTAATTCGTTTTCCAATGTTATAATCATTTTTAAAGCGTATTAACTCATACTACCTTCAAAAATCGAATATTTATTGAAATAAAATAATTAAATTTTAATAACAAGTTATTAAAATATCTGTTATTCATTTTAAATCATAATGTAATCAAGTACAATTACCAATTTTAAAAATGAAGTATCTGTAACTAAATAAATTAAAATCTTGTGTAGCCACCTTCAGCGTTTATAACATCTTGCAACCTTTCCCGCATTAAAGAAACCATGTTATTACATATATCGCTGCCTCTAAAACTATCCCATATCTCGTAGACGTGACTGGTCAAGGTTTCTTTGGTTCTAGCTTGGTTGTTGTCCCGCTGTTGAACCATCAGCCCCCACAAAGTTTCAATCGGATTGAGATCTGGGCTTTTAGGCGGCCATGGTAACAAGTTCACCAAATTTTGGTTGCGATTGAACCAGGTTTGAGTAAATCGCGAATTATGGACCCCTGATTTGTCTTGCACAAAAATTATAGGCGTCAACCCGGAAAAGTATGCCTCTAAACTAGGCACTAGCCTAGCCTGCCTCTAAAATATCCGTATATTGTTGGCTATTCATTCGACCATTGACCTCGGTTAATTCACCAGGTCCACTGGCTGCCATCCTGCCCCAAACGCCGAAGCTTATCCGGCCACTTCTTCTAGATGGCAGTATGTTTCCAAATATCGAGTGTTATTAGGCCGCCATAAAGACAAACGTTCATCAGCAGATGAAACAAACACTTTTTCATCAGAAAAAATGGCCCTGCTAAAATCAGAGTTGAGATATTCTCGAGCAAATTGTAACTACTTATCCCTACTGCAATGATCCGCAGGAATCTAACAGCACGATTAGTTTTTGAGGACGGCGTATGGAAAAAAATTAGGACGAGCGAGCGGGCTGCGCGATGCCGCTCGCTGTTGTCGGTGCACCTACCCCCATAACTTCAAATATTATTCTTATTTTTGTAACATAACCTAACGACGTAATAACTGGAAAAATATAGAAATAAGTCTTTTTATTTATTTGTTTTGATGATTAATAAATATTTACTTGATTGTATGATACATTTTTGATTAATAATAATTGTTCACATATTTTTGAAAATGTACTGTGTACATATTTTAGATTTGCTTGGTGGGTACATAATTATGTTACTAAAAGTTAATATAACATTTTGATTACCTGTTGTTTACAATAATTTGATAGAAATGTGCAGTTTATTTTGACGTAATTTAGCGTTTACATAATTATAGGCCCGTAGTTTAGCATATTTATTTTTGCGATTTAATGTTGCTTACATACATTTGAATTTTAAGGATGTTTCTATGTTATTACTCATGACTGTACATACATACCTACGTACACACTATTGTGACTGCAACTCCTGGATTGTTTAAGGCACAGTCCGAAGAGCAAACATTTCAAACCAAAAATTTTAGATTGAAGAATTATGAAATAACTTAATCTGAAATTGACCGGCCCGTTGGTGGAGTGGTCAGAGACCCTGGCCACGAAACCAAGGGTCGCGGGTTCGTATGTGATGAACATGGACATTTGTGTTCGAGTCAAGGATGTTTAAACGTATTTAAGTATGTCTATTCGTTCACCTAGTATCCTTAGCACAAGCATAAGCTTAGTTTGGGACTAGGGAATTGGTGTGTCAGTCTGAAGAATTTATTCATTTATTAAAGCTTATATAATCTAGTTTAATGTTGTAAAATCCATTTTGTTATAAACTGTAATATCTTTCGTAAAACTCGGAAAATAATCACAAGCGCAATACCAAATACACTGTTAAGTCGCTTTTAAGATATAGGCAAGGACTATTTTTAAATCCTATGCCAGCATGGGACATTGGTGTACCAAATTTTAACCCAAAAGAAGTCACGGACAAATACTTGTTAGCAGTAACAGCCCGAAAAATTATTAGCATGCTCAACCCACAAACCCAAAAGTCTAATACGTTAACACAGACACATACTAATTTTAAAAAAATCTTAAAATTAATAGCGGACTAATTCCTGCAATTCCACAGGGCCAGCCCTACCCCCGAAGAGTTTCCGAACGCCCCCCATCCCTAACTAAAACTACCCAGTCCCGAAAGGCTAAAAAAGGTCCGCCTAACCAAACACCGACCCTTATAAAGCGGCCGAACTAAAAACACCCAAAAAGGCAGTAAAACTAAAGGAATTAGGGCAGCCGAACTACTTTTCAAAACACTGTTGGACCCCGGCCCTTCCAAATATATGAATCCCAATTTATATTTTCGAGGGTCTGAAAGGGCCGGATTGGGGTGGTGCAGTTATTTATTTTAATTTCAAACGATTTTTTTATGTCAAAAACGAATAAACTTTGACTTTTTATGTTAATGTCGTATATTGGATTTAGATATTTAAAGACCATAGAGGTATATTGGAATTTTCCACCATAAAATATAGTATTTAATTGCTATTTCATCGATTCTGAGAAGGTTACTCTTTCATGACATGATGCCTGCCACACTCAACTAAGTAATTATTTAATTATTTAAAAAACAAAATAGAAAATAACTAGTAATAATTGAACAGGTTAATGAATTTTATCATTTCTATTAGGTAGCCATTAAACGGCGTATATTATATGAGGTGTTATTTTAAATAGTTCTCATGTATTTTTTTCACAAAGTCCATGAATACTGATTGTTTGTTAAAAAAATATAAATTCAAGACTTCATTATTTATCAAAAGTCTTTTTACATCTATTTCTTTCTTTTTTTACAATAAAAAAATTAAGAAATCCCAACATTAAGATTTGTCGTACAATCACTATCAAATAATAACATCTACATGTCGCAAAAAAAAAAACATTTAAATCAGTTATTGCATACGATGTTATAACTATCAGCTTATTATCTACATGTCGCAAAAAAACATTGGGATCTGTTATTGCATACTGATTTAAATGTTTTTTTACAACACCCCTTAGTTCATCCCTGCAATGACACAGGGGCCGGCCGACATAAGTTCGCATCGAACGCGTTACGTTTCCGTTACCGTTTACACGCGTTACGCGTTACGTGTTACGCGTTACCGACCGCATGGGGGAAATAACGGTACAGTTTTAGGTGAATTTTTAGTGGAGACTTTTGGAATTATGCGGGATGAATAATTGACCTTGATTAATGTTAGATTTACGACACGACTTTTTCACAATTTTCATCTAACCCAGCCCAATTTTGATTTTGGCTGAATGTGGTTAAAGAGGCCTGTTGCCCCTTTGACTCTGCCTACCCCTTTGGGGATTATGAGCGTGATGTTATGTATGTATGTACATTTTAATTAATATGATTTATGTTACTGATTTACATAATAATTTTCCCGATATGTTTTTTTTTTAGAATTACCATTTTTTTCGGTTTGCACGAAACAAATACGGTTATTTTCAGATGCCCTAACTACCATCGTGAACAAACAATATACCATTATGATAATGTTAGAAAGAAACATCTATTCGATATTTCACCTCCATCAATGAGCCTTACATTTTCCAGAAGCGCATTATATTTAAAAGCAAAAAACAGGCAAAGGCATCGTCACACAGCCACTCTCCAACAATAATCCTTCCAACTAGGAGCCGAGTTGAAAAATTGATTAAAGCTTTCGCGGCCGCAGCCGGCGGAAGTTGTACAGCGGAAACGTCAAAGTTTCGGGGGGAGGGGGAAAAATGAGCGCGAAGACGGAGTGGGGAAGTTTAAATTTGGAATTCGGGATGTTGGATTATGCTTCTTCTGCGTGGATGGAGTGGGTCGACGACCTGAGGGTAATCGATGACATATCATAAAGAACACGTTTCAATATTTCCAATTCATGTTACATACCTATAGCATAATAATGGATCATAAGAATGTTTTTTCTTATTACGCAACAATATTTAAGTTTTACCAGTGAACTTAAAAGCTAATTAACAATGTGATAATACTAAAGGCGCGTATTTGCAATTTTGTCACGATTTATTATTCAGGTTTTAAATATTCCAGACAATTTTACCACTAATAATTTGCTTAATATGTCTTTTTCTTACTACAATAAACTAGTTTTAAGAATATGCCACTAGATTTCCTTAATCAAATTTATGGCAAATAAATATCCTTATTAAAAAAATATATTTTTGGACTGTTATATCTTTCAAAAGATGGCTTATGCCTTATATTGATGCAACTATTCTCCACGATGATTAACGAAAATCATTTCATTTTTATTCTACAGAGATGTCTATAGGCAGATCTCTACAGGCAGATCAGGCGAACAGTAATTTTCCCGGCAAAGGAACGCTCGCATGCAGCCACAGATATCACATCTTCATTTGAATGTGGACTAAGAACAAGATGGCGCGCATCCGCCGCGCCCGCTCCAGCGGATATTAATCTTATAGCGCGCGCGATTGGAATGGGCTTTTTAAACTACTTTCGTAAATCGAACGCGGTGAAATGAGGTTTTACTGCTTTGAGAAAATAAATGTTACTGCTTAGAGAAAATAAATGTAGGTACCTACGACTGAAATAGGTTATGTTTGAAGTTAAATTATAATTTTGAATACCTACTATTTTACCTACTACAATTTTCCATCTTACCCAGCCCGGCTTTATTTTTATCTGAATGTGGTTGAAGGGGCATGCTGCCTCTTCGACTCTGCCTACCCCTTCGGGGATTATGGGCGTGATGTTATGTATGTATGTACTTTGTAGATTAACTGAATATAATAGTCAGTCAGTTAGTGTAGGGTTGTTCTACAGTAGGTGTTTTTAAAAGTAATGATTACTTAGATATTTTTTGAACATCTTTCCGAACATAAAAAAAAACTTTAAATTTAAAATCTCAAGTTGCCTATCTATGATCATAGAAATAACAAACTACTAATTATAGGCTTATTTGAAGCTTAGTTTAGATTTATGTCCGAAAACAAATCACGACAACTTCGCCGAATACAAAAACGAAGTTTCACCGGTCTCAATTCCTTCCCGCCCACAGAACGCAAGACGCTTCTTCGAAGCACCTTCACCCGACTTGCCAAAGACAGAAACTATGTAATTGAATAACAAAAACCAATAGCGAGCGGGAGGACGGTATTAGCATATCAAACACGCGAAACTTGCCGTCTTGAAATAAAGGAGACTTGCGTTGTCAAACAGCCCCGACGACTGGCTTGCGCCGAGAGACCAGCTGCGAAGATTATACGCGGTTGGGGAATGCGTCTAATATACGCTTACGTGGTCAGTATTAAAGTTACGCAGTCGAGATATACGTCTAATATACGCTTACGTGAACAATACAAAAGCTACGGTTTTGTAAGACACTTGCATTGTCAATCAGCCCCGACGACTGGTTTACGCCAGAAACTCGCTGCGAAGATTATACGCGGTCAGATAAGGGTCATCATCATTGTATGTCATCTCATCAGTAGACGAATAGAGCCTGATGTTAGCATGGTCTACTTCCTACTGGGCATAGATCTGTACAACTTGAAAATGTCAGACGTAAAAAGGCCAGTATGTCGTTGTAAGACCAGTTTGCCATAGATTGTCCAGTGTGACATAGAAAAGCCACTATGAGATTTGAAACTCAGAACTCACTAAGACTCAATAGTCAATATGTTATAGTCATTTAAGCCAGGCCCTTACCAGAATCACTTAGAAAGCCTAGTTACACGTAGAAAGGTGATTCTCCTCCCCTGTTCTCCAAGATACGGCCATCTAATACTTCCTTATTATTCCCATATCGGACAAACACTTATACCACAGTCTTTTACACCAGTAACTTGCCAGTCATAGATTTAACAGGTTGATGTCTCATGTTCCATGTAGACAAGTTAAATAATTGCCCAAAATGTGGGGGTTATGGGTTATGGCGCTGCTTGCTGTAACACAGGCTTCACAGCCTAGCTCAGCAGCAGAGGATCATGATCTACTTTTCTGACTCATGTACCTAGTCTAAGTAAATTGTAAACTTGTTACCATTTAAATATTGCAAATAACAACCTTTCACATTTTTTCATCTAACCCAGACCATTGTACCTTGTTGGTCTGGAACTTAAAAAGAATGTGCCATCTGTGGTTCTTGCCTAGCATGTCATAGAAGACGACTAATGGTGTATCGGGTTTTGGGTATGTGATTGTGTGGGCGACTAGCTAGCCACTTGTCACCACATTTTCACAATTTTGTATTTAATCCAGACCAGTTTTGTTTCTGGCTGAATGTGGTTAAAGGGGGTTTGACTCTGCCTACCCCTTCGGGGATTATGGGTGTGATGTTGTGTGTATGTATTGCAAATAAATTATTATTTATTTATTATTTAGTATGATGCAGACAGGATACTGGCCTTTCTAGTCGCAATACAGTACGCACTATGATGTATCAACCGTGCACCCCATCTCTTGGTACACTAGCTCAGCCGCGCCGCAGCTCGTTCGGCGCAAGTTTTGATAGAATTTTCAATTACCCTCCTTTGTTTCGAGAGTTTTCAGCGTCTGGGGGTGGCTTGGAGACATCGCAGCACCGCGACCCTTTTGGAAATATGAAAAAAAATAGATAAGTTAAAATTTACATGCTTAAAAAGTTTTTTTTAATATTTCGTATGCTAGTGATGTCGTATGCTATCCATATATGCAATATATGTTACTGCTTTGCTCATTGTGTAATAAATGTAAAAAAAATATACTTATTTACTCCTTTACGAGGTTTACTCAGAGACTGTTGGACGCCACAACACTCGTCCACTTAGATTGCTTGGCCCATGATCTGAATCATTTAAGTGAAGCGGGGTGACAAGAGGTATCTATGACCAAAATTTAAATTTAAAATATTAAATTAAAAATACGCGGCTCGGATTTGAACCAGCCCCCTCGCGCGTATTTTTTCTAAACTGTAACATTATTGTCTCCTCAGATAAATGTAGACTAGTACCATGACGATGTCAAATTTTTTGGTTATCTAGCCTTAAACCAGGGCAATTAAATAAATAAATATTCGACTACATCACATACATTGATCTGACACCGAGGTAAGTAGCTTAAGCACTTGTGGTATTATAACATTGTGGTATTATACAACAGTGGTATTACAAATATATACTTAAATATTGGATATTAACACCCAGACACAGAACAAACACAAATATTCATCATACGAATGTTTGTCCTGGGTGGGAATCAAACCCACAACTCTTGGCGCATTAGGCAGGGTCACTACCGAATGCGCCATCGAGCTTGTCATATCTTGCTTGCAATTGTCATTCAAGACACATTAAAAACCGTTCCACCACATAAACACATCTCGTTCATAAGACATCGCACTTATAAAGACATCCAGCCACATCGCAACAGCTCAGCGCAATCAGCGCGCGTCAAGGCGCAGTCGAACTCGCAGCCAATTTAAATTTCTATTAAAACTTGCCGCCAGCGCGCTGTCAGACGCAAGCGCGGCATTCAAATGTTTTATGTGTACAATAGTGCTTCAGAGAAATGGAGACATTGAAAAATACCTACATGGCATACCGTGTTTTCTCTTTCCTTAGGACCAAATGTTGTAGACCGAAAACGATGCTCAGCAATACTTTTTAGGATATTTATTAATTTAAAGAACAAAACGCCGGTGGAACATAGACGAATTTTATCACAACCAAACATAACATCACGCCCAAAATCCCCTAAGGGGTAGACAGAGTCAAAGGAGCAGCATGCCCCTTCAACCACATTCAGCCAAAAAAAGCGGGGCTGGGTTAGATAAAAAAATTTGAAAAAGTAGTGACAAGCGGATAACCTGTCGCCTACACAATCACACAACCAAAACTATTATTACATATTACAACCAAAAACAGCATAATAGTGACATAATGTCAAATTAAAAAGCAAAAACTATTTAAAATTACAATTATATTCAAATTCAAATTCAAAATTTCTTTATTCATGTAGGCCTTAAAAAAGCACTTATAAATCGTCAATTTTACAAAATCTTTAGAGCAATGTGAATCTACCACCGGTTCGGAATGCTGATTCTACCGAGAAGAAACCGGCAAGAAACTCGGTAGTTACTCTTTTCAGCGTCAAAATATACATGAGTAATATACAGTTTTCTTTTAAATGTTTTAAACCAAATCATACAATCAATGACTGCGGGAGATGACATAATATGATTACTTACAATAAAAGTGTAAGATTAACCAGAGCAGACAAGGAGGTCCCATTCCGGGACACCACCTATTATACCAACGACTCAGAGCAATTGAGATATTCCTACGCTACATTTGAATGTTATCTTTTTTTGATTGGATAGTTTCGTTCGAGTCCGTTTTATTTTTTCTTTATTAGGTCTGAGGTGAAAACCACAGAACATAAAAAAGGTGAAAAATCTATGTTCTTTGGTGATAACGCATACCGACACCACACACGTCTTATGGTTTTGTATTTGTCTTCTAATTATCTAGTGACCATCGTATACCACCACGTGCGAGAAATAAGACATTAAAAAGTACCTTATTTCGTGTGTGAAAAAAAAAAGTTACGGATCATTTTCTTTTTTTTTTCTCAGAAGAGCGGTGATATCGTTTACTTACTCATAATACATTTTAAACTTTTTTTTGTTTTAAATGTGGAGAAGGAATTATGCGTTCTAAAATCTAGAGGTTTTTTTTAGGTTCCTTTGAACGGAGTTCGATATCACGTTTCCGTAATAACCTGCCTCGATTAATATAGGTAGTGTGATTTTGTTGGCGACAAGCCCAGTTTTATTTTTGACTGAATGTGGTTAAAGAGGCCTGCTGCCCCTTTGACTCTGCCTACCCCTTCGGGGGCTATGGACGTGATGTTATGTGCATGTGTGTGTGATGAATATAGGACCAGGATCCAAATAAACCCCGATTACGATAGGGTCATAAGAGTTAATTTATTATCGCACGTATTTATCTAAGTATTTTACAAAAATATATAATATATTTACAGTCTTAGATAAAAACACATTTCATCTACATAGCACTGCAAAGCACTCCATTCCACCCCAATCAATACCACTCCAACAGATCTAAAACTCCAAATTAACAGAAAGGGTTGTACATAAACTAAATTTTAATTAAAACCGCGTCGAACTTGGAAATTTTCAAGTGTATTTACTTAAAGAAACCTATTAAAACTAAAATTTGCGCCGACTCGAGGCGTTTCAACTTCGAGAAAATTCAATTAAGGTTTTAATTCGGCGTTTGGAAAGCTATTTGAGCGAGAATTGTTTGAAGTTTGCGTTGAAGACAAGAAAACTTTATTTTTATAAATACTAATTTATATAATTATAAATGAGAAACTCTGTCTTATTGATGAAATCAAAAATCTGTTTATACACTTTAAAGCATTGACTGATTATGGTAAATTTTCGTAGATGATGCAGTTTTATTTTAAGCAGTTGCTAATAATCACCACTATCAGCTTATTAGCTAAATAGCATCATGCCTGCAACCCCAGAAGTCAGACAGAAAAAAAAAAACTCGGCTAACATGGAATAGTAGTGATACACCGCTAGTTCGTTCCTACATAACCAAAAACCCACCTCCCGCTCTATACGACATGCTAGGCAAGGGACACGTTGGTACATTTGTTGAGTCCAACATGGGACAAGATGATGAGTATATTGACAAAGACATAGGTGAAGATATGTAAGCGTAATTCGGAGTCATATAAAATCTAAGATTCGTACTCGGTCAATTAGGATAGTCATAAGTCGAACTAAACAAACGAAGTTCAACAAATAATCGCTGTTTTCAATAACCACGAGTCATCGTAATCAGTTTCTTTGAAACAACCCCTCAAAGTGAACCCGACCTCAAACGCTAATTCAACGCAAGACAACCGACAAAACACGAAATATTCACAACAAAACACTACAAAGGCGACTCCTAATCTCTCCTAAAATCAATACCTTTTTACCTCTAACCCCCGAAAATTTTCCAAACTACCCCCCGCCCCCCCAAATTTCAATTTAAACGACAAAGTATTATTTAATTTCGACCGTCTTTTCTCCATTGTAAGGCAGCGAGGGAAGGAGAGGTGCCTCTTTCTTTCGCTCCAAGACGTAGTCCCTTCTCTTTCCCGCGTGGGAGAGGAGCGAAAAAAGAACGGGTGCGAGCGAGATAGGTGTACGTAAGACGGGCGTCTTCGTTTTCTTAATGACGTCATATAGATTTATAGATGTGCCGTACCGCCCCGCCCCATGTGGGGAAACTTTTTACGACCCTTTATGAATGTTTTAGAGGGTGCTTTTTTGTTTAGTTTTTTGTTGAGCCTCGGGTTGGGTTTATACAGTCACTTTTATCTATACTAGTTTCTGCGTAATGGCATTTAGTTTGTAATTAATAACTTTATCTTAATTGCAGAAAAACGTGTTAAAGGTAATTAGGTTTAGGTTTAAATCATAATAATATGAGATAGGTACCTACATAGACAATTTCTATATATCATGTTTCATAAACATTGTCAACAATTTTACTGGCAACCTATAAACTTAAGGCACGATTTTATTATTAGTAAAACCAACAACAATGTTAGCTTTCCAGATTGTGGAATTTGAAATTAGTATCTTACTATCTATACAGGCATAAAATAAAAAAACAACAAACAAATCCGATAGTTCCATAATCAAAACAAACTAGCAATTACCAGAACCCCCAAAGCATTAATTAAAAAGAAAACGAGCCACGTTCCAAATTTAAATCAAAACGGCGCGTATTACCCGGGCTTAATCCATTTAAATTCAGAGGCGCGTTCTGAAGCCTCGCTGGAAGGCATAAAACGCGAAGGCGTGCTTCGAAATACGAAAAAGCCGTTGTAAATCGCCTAATCTTGAGACCTCCGCTCATGACGTATGTGAGGCACGTCGAGACCGCGCCGAGTTCAAATTTGGAACGCGCGCCATCTTGGACCAACCATAGACTAAACGAGTCAATTTAAACTACGTTCCGTAGCACGAGGTTTCGCTTTGACAAATAGGTAGGGTGAGGTATAATGCTTTTTACGTGGAAATAAGTAGGTATGTTGGGATCTAACCTGTTTAATTGATAAGAATGAGATGTTGTGACGTTGCTAGAATAAGACAAATGGGTCTGCAGGAAGGAAGTATTTGGTCTTTGAAACCTTCGCTGTATCGCCAACTATTAAGTATCGTGTAGATATCGATCGATAATATAGTTATTGTGATCTAGTAGTTTCTTATTAGGGTAATGAAGATTGGATATTGGATATTGGATATTAACACCCAGACACAGAACAAACACAAGTAATTTCTTCACACGAATGTTTGTCCTTGGTGGGAATCGCACCCACAACTCTTGGCACATGGGACAGGGTCACTACCGAATGCGCCATCGAGCTTGTCAAAGATTATTATGTTGTTACGGAAAAAATCATAAGTGTTCTGGACTTTCATTTTTTATTATACCACATTAGAATAACGATGGGTAACTATTAAACTAAAGGATTTAGATTGGCAAATTAGCAAATGTGTAGGTACAATACTTATCCAATACCCAAGTTAATGTACCTATTATTCTTTTAATGTTCTGTATTTATTTTTGTAAATAGCAATTCCATAACTTTTTTCCTATTCAAATCTCAGGACTTATTAAGAAGAGGCACTTCTAAGACCCGACTCTTAGAGGAAATTTTACAATTCAGGGCTCCTGAAAGATTGTTTGTACAATCGTTATTGCTCTGTGTTAATCGCAGCAGTTCAGTGCGAACGCTCAGAAGCAAAAAACAATCTTAATCGATCTTTTAAATTGAGGCCCATGCAAGACCGGGGCCCTTCCTGATCGTACTTTCGTTTTTGCTCTGTGCCAACCCCAGTAGCTCAGTGCGAACGCTCAGAAGCAAACAGGAATCTTGGGCGGTCTAATCCACCAATTACGCATTTTAATGGCCGTTCGTTCGTCGCACGCTCGCTTTTAATATTCTGTTCCGTGTTTTACTGCGGCTTAGTTCGTCTCAGCCCTTTGATATTAATGTATTTGCTGGTTTTAATTGTGATTCTAGATTACCTTTCTCGTACGTGTCTGGTGAGCGTACGCGAGGTGTGTGAGAAAGTAACGGAGGCTCGTGTTTTATGTGGGAGTTGGGTTAAATATTATATTTTGTGGCGGAGCGGTGGTAGTGAAATGGTAAGGCCTCATATGCGAGGGGAGCTGGTTTGAATCCAGATATGAGCCCCTGCATTTTTAAATATATGCGCGTATTTATAACACGTTGGCAGAAAGAGAAGAAGTCGTAGGAAATCTGCGCATTTAGAACACTGGTGTTTAATGGTCGAATGTATCTGGTCTCACTATCTAAGTATTCATAATACAGATTATCATTTCATCCCCGAAAGGGTAGACAGAGTCAAAGGGGCAAGCCACTTTAACCACATTCAATCAAAAATAAAACTGGGTTAGATGGAAAATTGTGAAAAAGTAGTGACAAGTGGCTAGCTCGTCGCCCACATAATCACATACCCAAAACGCGATACACCGTTAGTCGCCTTTTACGACATACTAGGTAAGTAACACAGTTGGCGCATTCTTAAAAGTCCCAGACCAACATGGGTTTTAATAGTTTTGAAAACATTTATTTTACTAAGTCGTTACGTCACACTAGTATTTCTCTACAAAAAAAAATAAAAGCATGACTTTTTGAAAGTTCATATAAAGCGTGTCAAATTGGTAATGACATGTCACCCACTGTATTCATAGACAACATAAATCTAATAAGCATTGTTTATAACACAAAAGATCTCATACAGCCACATAAACTATACCGAACGAGAGCCTGCATCGCGAACAAAAGACAAACGGCGGCCATATTTAAAGTTACTTTGTAAAATATGAACGGCTTACACAAAACAGGCTGTCCGGGTGTAATCCGCTGGTATAAACAGCCGGGACTCAAGACGGCGAACCACCTTTGATGTTTGGAAATTTCACACTACCGTTGGTGTGAAAGCGTTGGATGTATTCGGATAAAGTCTGGATGTGTTGGGTTGGACGTGATCAGTTGGATGTGTTAGCTAGATAAAAATGGTTGGATGTTTCTAATCTTAGGTATTTATAATGAAATGAGGTTTGATTGCATTAATTTAGTGAATTTATGGTATTTGATATTTTATAGTTAAGTGAGAGAGTGAAGAGTGTAGGTTCAAACCTAAGCACAAACTTATAGGTTAAATAAGATCTAAGTACATATTTAAATACTTATTGGCTTTAAATAAAAACTTGAGGAAACATGCCACATCAGATAACTATAAGCATGTGTAAACATTTTCCAATTCATCTGGTTTTACTTAGAGTAACAAATATCAGGTATCGTGTTTTAATATAATAAACAGACTCGTTATTCAAGATCATGATGTAAATGGAGCTCAGTTAGGAATCAGTCAGTGTTAGGAAGATGTTGACTACACTATCTTGATCTGAAAACACAACCTTTGTTGAAACCTTTGGAATCTAGAAAGTATCCCAGCTTAATCTAAGTCTCCGTCCCAAATCCACTGTACAAAGAATGCTACTAAATATTAAACCGGAATAAACAGCCATTCCACGGACAAAATCCGCCATTTTCCCACCGCCAAGCCACCCTACCAGCGCAACTTTTCATCCCCACGCGAAGACGTGGAAAATTTACATAAATTTACGAATTTCGCTGCGAAATAAAGTAGAGCATAGTTCGCGCGGGTTCCCCCTGCCCCCTAGTTAGGGGTGGGTTGGGGGTAGACCGTTTTTCATGTTTAATTTTAACTTCGCAAAACTGGCGTTTTAATAAATGCTGGTACGTCTTTCGTGTTCACAATTTTATGCTTCGCTAGAGCCTTGCCGTTTGAAATGTGTATAGTTAACGTTGCTGGGAGACGGACGGACGGACTAGTATTGTGTATAATTAGTTTTTGTTGCGATATTTTCGCGTTCAGGGAATTTTTGGGGGCTATGACTCTGAGGAGTGCGAAAATGATCAGTTTGAAGAAAGAATTAAAATTGATACTAAATATGAGTTGTATCTGCTGTAGAGAGCGGTGGTAGCTCAATGGTAAGGACACGCGTCTCTTAACCGAGGAGTGCGGGTTCAAACCCGGGCATGTACCTCTAGATTTAAAAAAAATCTATGTACATATTTATACCACTAGCTCGACGATGAGGGAAAACATCGTGATGAAACCTGCAAATTCAAACAACTTTGGATTTGTAACCATGATCCAAAAATTGTCTGGTTCCCCTATCTTAGGGTTACGAAGGTCAGATCGGCAGTCGCTTCACTGTAATTACCAGAATCGCTAAATCCTGGATCATTGTCTAAGCGGACCCCGTCTAAGCACGGGACATAACGCTAGGAAGATGATGATGAGTTGTATCTGCTATCCTTATAGTTAAATCATACTTCATATAAGGATACTCAAGTTTATTGTAGGTACTATATATTAATTAAGCACAGAGGATAGAGAATACAATAAAGGACAGTCTATACGATTCAATATATTTGACATCAGTTTCAGGTAGAAGTCTCAATATTAATTTAGACTTTTAATGAAATATGTACCTACCAACTTCCTTATCTAGTGATGATAAGAAGCAGTCAGTTTGATAAATGACCTAAAAAATAATCATTAAATACATGAACTGCAATACGAACTTCAAGTAAGTACTTATACTTGACGGACGCAATGTTTCTAACAAACATTGCCTATGTAAAAAAAGCTTATATAACTTAATACAATGGTTCAATTATTGCTAAAAGAGTACCTACTCGCGGCGTTCTAGACGGTTCAGAGCGAATTGAGTTGAAATATATTATTAATTATGATTATGTCCCGTGTTGGTATGGGACTTAAAAAAATTTGCTAACTGTGTTTCTTGCCTAGCACGTCGTAAAAAGCGACTAATGGTATATGTGATTGTGTAGGCGACGAGCTAGCCACTTGTCACTACTTTTTCACAATTTTCCATCTAACCTAGTCCATTGTCCCGTGTTGGTCTGGGACTTATAAAGAATGTGCCAACTGTGTTTCTTGCCTAGCATGTCGTAAAAGAAGGCTGATGGTATATCGGGTTTTGGGTATGTGATTGTGTAGGTGACGAGCTAGCCACTTGTCACTACTTTTTCACAATTTTCTATCTAACACAGTCCAGTTTTATTTGTGGCTCAATGTGGCTAAAAAAGCCTGTTGTCTCTTTTACTCTGCCTACCGCTTCGGGGATTATGGGCGTGATGTTATGCATGTATGTATGTAGTATTAATGATTATGGTTAAATGAGTATGGTAATAGCTCATCTGGTCAACGTAATTTTTTTTTTTCAACACTAACTGTTATTTTTGCAGGTCTTTAATACAATAGGGTAATTACTTAACTAATTATTTGTAAATGATGTCAACTAAAACGTAAGAAGCAAACTTATCTCAAATCATTATGCACTTCTTGATTGCACCAGATTTATTCCAGCTCCGGCCATCTTAATCTTATTTCCGACATTAAATGTTATCTCGAATAGGAGTGGGGGCCGCCCCCCCACCCGAAACGGCTGAAATATGCTGCGGGGGCCGCAAGCGACTGCTATGGCTGACTTTTTGCAAACCTGCAACTTTGCTTGCAGTTTTTGAGTTTTAATTAAATTCTGAATGTCGGAGTACGTACGGAATAATAAATAGGCGCGCTCGGTTTTGTGATTGCGTTTTTTGTGTATAGTCGTAAGTACGTGTTATTATGGATAATAATCACATATGTAATTATGGACGTATTTAAATGGGGTTATTGTACATTCGCCACAATGTAAAACATTCCATACATTGAAAGTTAATTCGTCACAAGTACCTACACGGTATTGTAAATTCGCCACAATTCTAAAGACGAGTGCGGTAAATTTACTACACAAAAATAGAATTATGACGAATTTACACTTGCATTTGTTTGTGACGAATTAACTTTGTGGCAAATGTACAATAACCCTTTAAATGTATTTAAGTATGTCTATTTGTCCCATGTTGGTGTGGGACTTAAAAAATAATGTGCCAACTGTGTTTATTGTCTGGCATGTCGTAAAAGGCGGCTAATGGTATATCGAGTTTTGGGTATTTGATTGTGTAGGCAACAAGCCACTTGTCACTACCCAATAACATTGAAACTAAGACCGCAATTTTGACGCGAATCCACTTTTCCTGTAACTCGATAACAAACCAGTTTCGACGTCGGAATAAGATTCTAAATAGCGCATTAAAATTAATACAAAATTAGGGCGTAAAGCGTTTCAGTCGGAAGATGCGGGGTAAGACAGGGCCGTGTGGTCCCGCGGGGCCGTCTGGGGTGGACTGGGGAGAAGTAGGATAAAAAATGGGATTAAAATGTTATTCATTTCGATCTTTCTAATAAACGTCATTAACCAAAGAAACGTAGTGAAAAAAAAAAAAAACTTTCATTCGAAAATAATATTTTATAAAAAATAAAAGGATTAATCAAAAAAATATAGTAGGAAAGTAAAAAACAAATGTTTTCTTAAATATAGTTAACACACATATCAACAGGCCCGTAATCCTCGAAGGCGTAGGCAGTCATAGGGGCGTTTAGCACACTTAACCACATACAGACCAAAAAAAAAATTAAGCTTGAACTGGGCTGGGTTAGATGTCAAATTGCGAAAAAGTACACAGTGACAAGTGGCTAGCTCGTCGCCTACACAATCACACACCTAAAACTCGATATACCATTAGTCGCCTTTTATGACATGATAGGCAAGAAACACAGTTGGCACATTCTTTTTAAGTCCCAGACCGACATGGGACAAATAAAATTTATTGAAAGTATGTTGAATCGTCTTAACAAGGAAGGAAATCTTTCCTTCAATAAAATGAGAAATAATTTAAACCTCTTACAAACATAAACATGTAAAAATTTAAATTACAGAACAAAACGGCTTAACGCACATTATAAAGCTTATAGTATGACAAATGGCTTTATACATTATTCAAGAATGATAATAGTACTCGCTAGCAGAAGCACAATTAAATATGTTAAATTTAATTTAATTAAGTACATACTTAACTATAAATAAGACAATGCGATATAAGAAGTTAGAACATTGTACTATTTGCAGACTGTTAAACTCTACAAAATCTTCGCTTTGTTGCATTCACCCCAGACACAGGGCCGGACTTTGCTTGAAGCCCGGGTGGCAATACGATTTAAAATAAATAAAATATTAACGTCAAGTTTAAGGGGACCTCATATTGGCCCGGATAGCACTTACCTTGATTCTACAGCCAGGCCGACTATGGGTAGAACTTCTAGAATTTTCGATTGTCTTTGATAGAATCTTCCGTCTTATTTGTATGCTTTTGTTGCGTTTTTATAAGCTTCGATCCATTACATTCACGTATATTGCATCTATTTTAAAACGTTCTTCTATTGATTTACTTATAGTGATCAATGGTTATGTCGCAATTCTTAGTAAGAAACATTTATGTCATTTTAAAGTGGTTCTCAAACGTGCTTCGATTGTTAAGCGCCTTGCCGCGACCAGCACTTGCTATAAATAGCGACATACGTCTTGTATTGCTGCGGGAGTAGTGGTCTCTACGGATTACTTGAAACAACAATACAACAGTGTTTAATTGGGAAAATACACACGAACGGTATTGACAGAAATAAACGCCACAGAGAGATTTGCTTTGATTACATTGATAAAAAACCTTTTATTTACCTAATAGTTCTACGATACATACATACATAACATCACGCCCACGATCCCCGAAGGGGTAGGCAGAGTCGAAGGGGCAGCAAGCCCCTTCAACCTAGTTCTACGATGCCTACATATATAAATGAGGATATTTATATTTCTAAGGATTTGTTCAAAATTATGCAATACATTATTATTAAATGTTACTCAACACATCATTATGACCAATGGCATTAATAAAGTTGGGCAATGTTAAACACGGAAACATTATACATAATGTACTGGCAACCAAATACTTTATTTATCATATGTAAGCAACTTATGATAAATAAAGTTTTTGACACTTAGACGCTTTAACGGTAAAGTTTTTGACAGTTAAACTGACACTTGAAATCCTAAAAAGTAACTGTTATTGTGGATGAACCAACAAAACATTGGCGATAACAAAGTCTGAGTCGCCTTCCCGAGTGGAAGACAAGAAATCCCTTGAGCTCGCCTGAGCGTCGAATATCCGAACGAGTTTCTGTGTTCGTTTAAGATAATTTAGAAACAAAAGAATGGAGAAAACGTAGAAGAATACATTTTTAATTTTAGAATTTTAAACTAACTCATATGGAATTGCAATTTTGTACGTCGAATTTGTATTTTTTTGTTACGTTATGTCTCCAGACTCGTAACGATTTCTTTGTAATGGCCTATGGTGTCTTCCTTAGTAATATTCTTGCCTTATTTCCAGTTTATCTGGGCGACAACTCCAGATGTTTGTTTTTCTCTCATGTCGTTGGAGTTTTTTGTTATTTATTTAGAAAACCAAGAGTTATTCCCATAAATTTTTTTTTGAGGAGATAATAACTGTCGTTTAGAGAATTTTCATCTGAGTGTTATTGTAATTAAGTTTTGATGATAATGGATGGATTATTAGAAATTTTGATAAAACTATATGTTGCTATGACCTTCAGATACTAAATAATAATCATTCCAATTGGTCTAACACAAAAAACATTCTGGCAAGTTGACAAAAACTATTCTGAAACCTTCTAAAAACCTATTCATTCTATTCCAAAATCAAATCACGAGAACGAGAACGTTCCAAAACTAAAAACATAAGCAAAGACGGCGGGTATTTAAACGTGACCGTTATCATTCTTCGGTCGAATAAAATTGACAACAAACGGGTGAAGTCACCCCCCACAAAGGCCCGGCAAATAAGCCATTAAAAGCGTTGTGACGGTACTGAGCTATAAAATCTCTGCTTCTTGCCCCCCCACCCCATCCCATTACCCCCTCCTTCGCGATAAACTGCTTTTATACCGTTCCGTACTATAATTAAAATGGCTTGACGTTTTCTGCCGAGTACACGATAAAAGACCTAAGATGGCGGGTGATTTTGAATTTCGAACGGTCTATTGTTTAGGGTGGCGACCTCAAGGGTATGGGTGATTTTGTTGATTACATTTTAGTGAGCGTATTTGAAGATTGTATAGTAGTTATATTTTTAAGTACCTTCTAACATTTTCAGGTTTATAGTGTTCCGTAACAAATCTACGTAGGTACGTAGATTTGTTACGGAACACTACCCTACACTAAGGTTAGTGAAGTACTAGCTGATGCGTAGGGTTACTTGAACAAAATTGATATGTATGTTGTGTAGTCTTCATTCTGGTCATAATCAATTTAAACAAGTACTCTTACTAGCAATGTGAAAAAAAAAATCTGAAAGATCATTAGCCTTACAACATGAAATATTTCTGTAAATAGTGTAAATAACTTAAAGTATAAAATAACATCGGACATGAAAAGAAATAAAGAATAAAATACTCTGTCAGATTTTATCCAAAGCTTTTGAAAATTCTGGTTTTAAACAGCTACATTCAACAAAAAACTAAAAAACAGGATTGGTCAATTGCCATTGTAAAAGAAATCAATAGTTCCAAATTCGAAAACTGGTTCTCATTCTCGCTCCGAACAGTAAAATGCGGTGGAACTAGATAACTTTGTCGCGCTGGCCTGAAGGGTTGGGGCCGGTTTATATAAAAAGGTATTCATTCCAAATTCGAATTAGTTCGAAGACTGGATTTTGAATATCGAGTCGTTTGAATTTGGAATTTGTCGGACACGTGTGGACACGTGTGTCGAATAGTTGTGTAACTGGAAAACCTGCTTTTAATAATAAATACTATAAGGGCTGATATGTTAATGGCCAGATAAAATATATCCATCCAATAAAATTACAATATGGGTAATTTTGAAATGTTAGTAGCTTATTTATTAGGTAAAATCTGAAATATTTTTTTTTAATTCAGTTAACTTGTATCCGACTATCAAGTATAATAATAATAAATTCTCCAGACTGACACACTAATTTCCTAGTTCCAAACTAAGCTTATGCTTGTGCTATGGATACGAAGTGAACGGATACATACTTAAATAAGTTCATAAACATCCATGACTCGATTACAAATGTCCATGTACATCACACAAAACATTTGTCTCTAGAGGGATTCGAACCCGCGACTCTCGGTTTCGTGGCCAGGGTCTCTGACCACTCGACCATCGGACCTGTCAAATATCCGGTCTTAAAAATGCTTGCAGTACATGTAGCAAAGTTGTATCTATAAATATTTTTTTGTTGTTTCAGAAACAATGACACCGATATAAAAGACGACCAGAATAGAGGAGTTTACTGATGATGAAGACTGGAGAAAAATTATGAATAGGAGTATTTTATCGACTGTAACTACTTATTAATGAAAATAAAATATACTACACTTTTATGATTATATTTATTATATTTCCATCGAAGTACTAATTGTATTTAGTATTTTTATTGTTAACTTTATGTAACTAACACTTAGTCGTGTGTGTTAGATCCTGTATCAAGTCATAAAAGCACACCAACTCTACATACACTATTCTTCACTATGAGAAGAAGCCGTGCCTTATGTAAAATCTGATTGTACGTAAATTAAAATAGCATGATAATTAACAACGATCTAGTAAAAATAATTCGCCGTACCGCAGCGCGAGGTGGTAGGCGCTGGGCGTTAATTAATGCCATGATCAAAGAAGAGCGCCGCTATTGTGCTGACTTCCTGCTGCGCTGCAGGGTGAGAATGGGGTAGCTGAAAGTTTTGTTGCGTTTTCGGAACACTAGCAAATTGCGATAATTCACTGAGACAGTTGTGTCAGCTCACTGCGTCAGTTGTGTCAATCCACTGCGATAGTTGTGTCGACCTACTACGACTGTTGTGTCAATTCACTGCGGTAGCTGTGTTGACTCAATGTGTCAGTTGTGTTGGTACACTTCTTTAAAATCTGTTGTCGGGAGATGCAATATCTAGCACCTTAGGGTTTATTCGATTTGTGTTTTTTTGCTACGCCATAATAATGTTTTACAAATATTCAGATAAAGATTACAAATTATCCAAACTGTTACACCATTTCCCTAGTTCCAAATTAAGCTGGTATGCTTGTGCTATGGATACCAGTTAAGAGATGACTCGAGTACTAGTGTTCATGTTGATTACACAAACATTCGTGCGGATTTGAACCCGCTACCTTTGGTTTTGGGGTTAAAATATCGCATTACTTGACCGGTCAAATCCTACATTATCAAACAGTTACGGACCGGACATTGTATCAAAAATTAAAGATAATTCTCCCCACACACTTAATACCTACAAATTCTCAGTTACGCCCTCGCCCGGCGGGCCGCCGCCATCTTGAAGGAAAACACAAAGATGCTGAATAGAGAAATTTTCTCATGTAATTTTCGCGCTTTTCCGGTCCCCGCGCCACCCGGGGCAATTTACCCAGCCAGAACGTCTAGACCCCTCCTACCCCAACGCCCCCCACCGTCTCAACGGCTCCGTGTAGGTGGGGCGGGTCAACTTAAACTGGTTTCTTCTAACTATGGAGTCTGGTTTTAATTTAGCTCCAGAGAAGTGTAAGTTTTTAATTGATTCAAATTTAATTAACGTTAACAATTTTCGGGTAAATAAGAATTGATGTATTGTAAGTTTATAATAGATAAACATTAACTAAAAGCAAGTACATGTACAATTACCTTATTTAATTATGATTTAAACAGGTCATTATAATTACTTATAGTGGGACCATTTAAGTACGAGGTCATATCTTTGAGCCCTAAGTTTTGTTATACTGATTATATTATCATAATATTAAGATATATAATTAAAGATTGTTGTAAAATAAAAGTAATATATACTAATATTATAAAGCTAAAGAGTTTGTTTGTTTGCTTACTTGAACGCGCTAATCTCAGGAACTACTGGTTCGATTAAAAAAATTCTTAAGTGTTAGATAGCCCATTTATTGAGGGAGGCTATAAGCTATATAACATTAACCATAAACGCGGGGGGAACCGCGGGCACAGCTAGTATCTAACATCCAGCACCGTTAAAAATGCGCAGAAAATGGATGGGTTACCAGTGTCCGATTCATCTCTCTGAATCGAAGGATTATATTGGTTTTGATTATGAAAACGGCAGAGAAAACTTCCGCCCAAGGTTAGAATACTAGAATATTTAAGTAGACTAAGTTTGGTACTGAACTGGGTCTAGGTGACTAGGTCACATTGATAGATGATCGTTATTAGCCTAGATGTTTAGTGTGGTAACTAGACTGAATTCAAGCGTAATCCTTAGACAGGGGAATCAGACGAATTGGATCTAGGTATAACCTGGATTCCAGGTATAATCTGATTCGCAGTAGTTCAAAAGTGCAGGTATCATCACTATGTTTTTCCTTATAGCTGAGCAGGTGTTATTATGTAATATATAAATATATAATTATTACTACATCACATACATTGATCTGACTTCGAGGTAAGTAGCTTAAGCATTTGTGTTGCGGATATCAGAATCAACAGTGGTATTACAAATATATACTTAAATATTGGATATTAACACCCAGACACAGAACAAACACGAGTATTCATCATACGAATGTTTGTCCTGGGTTGGGATCGAACCCACCACTCTCGGCGCATGGGGCAGGGTCACTATCGAATGCGCCATCGAGCCAGCCTAAATACAATGTAAACCGGTTAATTTTTAAGAAATCAGTAATATCATCTCGTATATGAAGAAGACCCAAGACGGATGAAGGAAGAATAAACCAAGACAGATTTTATTATAAGATAGATGTTAAAATATTACAAACAAATCTGTAGGTTTACAAAAACTTAAAGTATACAAATTATATTTATTGCATTTCATACGACTATTGATGATACACTTATATTTTAAATAATATGAAATCGAATATATTTGCCAAATGATACATATGAGAGGATATTTAGTAAAAAAAACACTCGGCGTATATAAACGTCGGCATCCACGGGTCGAGTTCTGTATCTACAAAAAATAGTAACGAATATTTCACAATTTATAGATCACGCTAGAAGTAAAATTACACGTTATCTCACTCTAAATCGAAAACGGATATACTCGTCTATTGGTACATACGAGCGCATATACAATAGCACTCGACGTGTATATTCGTCGGCCGCCGCGGGCTCGGTTCTGCTCCTACAAGAAAATTAGTTATTAAAATTTCACTGACGCTCCGAAATTTATCTCCGGCGTGGTGTAACGCGATCCAACGGCGATGATACTTGAATTACGTAATCATTTTTCGATTATTAATGACATAATCTAGAGTTAATTCGAGAAAGAATTTCTCCCGTGCCAACTACAACCACCTTCCCCTTTAAAGACGAAATTTAGAAAAAAGCTTCTTCATCCAAAATAGTATATATAAAAGTTATATCTATATGTTGAGTTAGTCATTTCAGCTTGTTTCAGCCGCTTAAACGTGATTGACTAAGAAACAACCAAAATAGACACTTTTACAATTGTAGAGGAGCGAAGAGCTAGTTGTAACTGGCGCAAGTAGTACATAAAATTTTTTTACCTAGATAATAGAAGAATATTTATTTGATTTCAACCTAACCTAGTTAGGTTAGGTTGAAAATAAAAAAACTCATATGATAGAATGGGTATCAAATACTTAGTTATTTGATACCCATTCTATCATATAAGCACGATCAGATAGATGACGCAGGAGGCATTTATTTTTACATAAAAAAAATTAAAATACAATTAGCCCCCCGTTTCCTAATAACAATAGGACGTATCTTACTTAATAACTAAAACTTATTACAAAGTTACTTTCAACACCAAGTCTACAATACGCCGCTAACAAAAGATCACAAACGAGTTCAACCCTAAATGTCCAACCTTTTCCCACGCGCTGACCAAGTGACCGCTGTCCGGTAGCGTCTTGGGTCACTTCGACCCCTCATTATAATGATAATGATAACCTGTTCTTGGCAATAGTGTTTCTGGAAAAACTAGTTTTCGTTCTCACACTGGACTTAAAAAGTCTTATGCATGAGAAAAGAGTTTTAATAACGGTTTAAAAAAAAATAATAACGCTTAACGATATTTTTGTGAAGACGATGTAAGCGAATTTGGTCAAGTAAATTTGAAAGAATTTCTGTATGATTTTTTTTTCCGCTACGTAGGTACAAATATTATTGATTTGAATGTTAATAGGGATATGTATCATTTAGTTTGTTAAAAAATACATTATTTATTATGCATATTTTGAAGTTCCTTTTTTAAGTCTTTCGTGAGATGGGCATTTGTACTCGAGTCGTGGATGTTTATAAACGTATTTAAGTATGTCTATCCGTTAACCTAGTATCCATAGCACAAGCTTATAAGCTTAGTCTGGGACTAGGAAATTGGTGTGTCAGTCTGAAGAATTTATTTATTTATTATAATTTATTTATATTTGGGTCCCTGTTACTGCGATTGAATAAGAATCTTGCTGGCAAGAAAATAATTAATATCGTATCACTTCCTAATCTTATCTTAAACTAGCTAATCCGGCGCACTTCGTAACTCCCCGTTCTCGGATTTTCAATACTCATTTTTTTTTTTCCACCTTTTTTCTTTCATTACAACCTTCACCTGATAATAACCAACACAACTAAAATATAATTAGCGAAATCGGTTCAGCTGTTCTCGAGATTTGCGCTTAGCAACACATTCAGCGATTCATTTTTATATTATAGATAAATGTATATAAACGTAGTAGCGGTGGTAGCTCAATGGTAAGGACACTCGCCTCTTAACTGAGGAGTGCAGATTCAAACACGGGCACGTACCTCTAGATTTTTCAAGTCGTATTTCTACAATACGTACATAGACTTGCACTAGCTCGACAGCGAAAGAAAACAGCGTGATAAAACCTGCAAATTCAAAAAACTTTGGATTTGTAACCATGATCAAAAAATTGTCTGGTTCCCCTATCTTAGGGTTACGAAGGTCAGATCGGCAGTCGCTTCAATGTAATTACCAGACTCGCTAAATCCTGGATCATGGTATAAACGGACCCCGTCTAAGCACGGGACATAACGCTAGGAAGATGATTATAGATAAATGTAGCAATAAATAACACCTGCAAGTACCAAGACTCGTCAGCGCGACTAGTCGTCGAAGACGCTGTTAAAGTTTTCCGTGCTACTTTCGCGGCTCTGCAGAAAGTTGTGCCGGGGCTCATTACCGCGCCCGGGCCGCCTGCACACTGTCTGGGGAACGCCGATACCTGCTACGTATGGGAGACACGGGTATTTGAAATGAAATGAAATGATCTTTATTTATTTATATAGGCTTACAAAAAGCACTTATAAATCGTCAGAACAAAATAAATATAAATATAAACCGGTTCAAACAGCAGATTCTACCGATTACATGGTACAACCATAGATATTTACGGTTTTTTGTGTTTTTAAATGTAAACGGATATATGCATACGTAGTACGATGCCTGCAATCACCGAAGAGGTAAGCAGAGTCCATGGAGAAGTTATATACTTGAAACATTTGGTTAAACAGATAATACAATTAAGTAGGTTAAACTTGTGAAAATTAAATGATAAGTGGCTTGTTCGTCAACTAACATAACTGGTCGCGTTTTACGATATACTAAGCAAGCAACACAGTTAGTATATTAATTTTAAGATCCAGACTAACATGAACTGCCTAAGCCAAAAAGCCATTTTTTTTAAATTTGGCAGTGTTTTTCAGTGACATTTTTTTAAGTGCAGCAAAAGTATCAATATTGTTTAATGTCCGAATAATCTCCGTGTTCAGATTCGTTTTTGGCGTAGAAACCAAAGATTTTTTCCCGTTTTAGGTTTTGTTCGAAAATCCGTTTTCGTTCTATTCGGATTTATATCTGTAGCGTTTAAAAAGCCGCCGCGTCTCCCCGGCAGTGAGCAAGGCGCCTTACCCGGCCCGCTTCTGTACCCCGGGGCGTTTATATAATATCTAGAAGATAAGTTCCCAGTTATATGCGTGTATTGACAGCGTGAATATTTATTACACGGCTTTGTTATCTGTGCTAATGGATGTTAGTTTTAACCGTGGGGGTGGACTTCTTTTGGGGGTTGGAAGGGGCGGTCCTTATTCTAGATATAAAAATATACGGTTTTTATGACGCGCTAAAGTGGTGTTTTTCAGTTTTCTAACAAGCCTAAATCATTGAATAGACTTGTAGGTTTTATAGTTAATAATAATACCTTCGTGGGTAAAGTAGAAAATTTGATTTAGTAAGTTTGTTATATAAGTTAGTTTTATATGGTTCTTGTGCCGAACACTAAAAAAATATAACTAACCAACTAACCAAACTTCACGCCACTTCCCTAGCGGGGTAGGCAGAGAGAACCGAACGCCATATAGCACGATCCTTACACACCTCACTCGCTTCTTCAACATTCATAATCCTTTTCATACAAGCTCAAAAATATATTAAAAAACAATATAGTTCGGTATTTCCATAATATTGCGCTGTTACCAAACTTAAAGGTATACCAAAATTCAATCAGACATCAGAAGGTGTTTGAAAAATAGACTGAAAATTTTAAAACAACCTTCATTGAAAAATTGCCAGTTAAACAAAAGATTGAGAAGGTACATAGTTTGCGGCAATAACATAGTTGTAATCTTGAACTCTGTAATATTCAAGAATTGAGAAATTGATCCACTATTTGTTGAACGCGTAGGTTTTCTCCGCAATGTTTCCCTTCACTCTCGGCAGGAAGGGAAAACACCATATCTTCATAATTACTCGAGCAAGTAGTATAAATACGTGCTCAGATATTTTACAGCAAATTGCTATTTGATTGGATTTGTTTTTAGTAATGTCCTCATCCTTCTCACATGTGATTTTAGCTAGTTATCTTTGATCACATGATCTTAGAAATATATTAGAACGTTTTCAATCCTTATCAGGTCATCATTAAATCACGTTCGCAATCCCCGAAGGGCTAGGCAGAGTCCAACGGGCAATCAGTTCCTTAACCTACATTTAGCCAAAAATCCAGTTGGGTTAGATGGAAAATTGTACATAGTACTGACAAGGCATGCTTAACAGTAATGTGACCTTACTCAAAATTTGTTGTAGGTATATTAAAATTAATATTACGTGTTAATACATTATTCACTAGCTTCTGCCCGCGGCTTCGCGCGCGTGGTACATCGATGAAACATAACCTATATGTTATTCAGGTGTATGACCTATATTCTTCTAAAGTTTAAGAGTAACAAACATACGTACATACAAACTTTTGCATTTATAATATTAGTAGGATTTGCCATCAGAAGCTTATTAAGCATGCGAGTGGCTAGCTCGTCACCTACTTGAATCACAAAACCTAATACACTATACACTATTAGTCCTTTTACAAGACATGCTAGGCCAGGAACACAATTGGCACATTTCTTCCAGTCCCAGACCGAAGTATGGCAATCAGACCGTATTACGTACATAAATACTTTAGTCACTTACCTCCATAGTAAAATCTTTCACAATATCTCAAGAAACCCGTTTTTACAATCCAATCACCGTGACACGTCGAATCCCAAGAAGCCGAGCTGTCGGTCCGTCACCCCCCACGCCTCCCCTCCCCCTCGCGCCCCATTTATCCACATTAATATAACTTGACTCGTGATAAATTGCCAGCGAACCCGGGCCCACGTTTTCTTAGACGAATTTTGTTTATACAGGGTGTTGAATTTTAGTTTCGATAATTCCCGTCGTAATGGATTTCGCGGTTGCGTTTTAAAATTACATACATACATTACAGACTACTTCTCGGTAGAATCTGCTGTTTGAACCGGTTTATATTTGTTTTGTTCTGACGATTTATAAGTGCTTTGTTGAAGCCTATACAGATAAAATCTTTTCATTTCATTTCATATACAATTACCGCAATTCCCTAAGGGGTATATAGTCCAGGGTGCATTAAAATAAATAAATAAATAAAAAATAGTCCGTCAAATGTGGAGTTCAACTAAGAAAGATGAAAAAGAAATAGATATAAAAAAGGAAAAACTATAGCTTTCTGTCCCGGAAAATAAAATAGTTTTGTTATAAACTTTTAAACAAAATATATACACACATACAAGATAACACGCCCATAACCTCCAGCGGGGTTAGTTCATTAAGATTCCAATGAGCAATCTTCTGCAAGGTTCTTTAACCATTTAGATGGAAATAATATATCAAAAAGCGAAAGAACAAGTAAGGAAAAAGATGAAGAAAGAAAAAAAAACATTTATTTACCACTAAACAGAACAAGACATACAGGTACAAAATCTACATAAAAATAATAACAATTAAAACATACCTAATATAGCCAACAAGTAAATAACTTTTCACAAACGAAATACAAAATACACCACCCTTTTACGACTACATAGAACAAAGTCGGCACATTCTTTTTAAGTTCCAGACCAACATGTGTTAAACTTCCAAGCTAAAACCGAACTCCTTAGCCGAAACAGAACACGCTGTACCCAATTTTCTCCGCTTAGTAATTAACGACGAGGGAGTCCTTTTCTTGGCAAAAAACCTCCTTTCTACCCGTCGGAGGCAGGCACTCCCATACTCTGTATGTGTGTATGTATGAGTCTGCCTTTATATACTGAACAAAAGCATTTAATAAGAAAAGAGCTTAATGGGTTGAGAAATACAAAGAACAGAGTGTAATTAAAGTATTTGGAATTGATATTTCGAGGTCAATAACGGCGGTACCTGAATGAGTAAAAACAACTTTATGTGCGATTATGCAAATCGTCTTGATATTTGAAAAAAATTGCGTATTTTTACACGATTAAAGCGTATTCGGCGTGTGTCCTTAAAATCTGCTAATAAAGTTAATTATGGACCAGATAACGTGAAAAATATTGTCTGACAAACGCGAAGATTGGATGACGATTCTTTCAAATTATAACTGGGCTTGCATGACTAGATAACTACGGCAATATGGCGAATCTAAATATAATGTTTCTATGTAGAATTTAAAAACATATTTCGTACGTAAATACCTCCGCCTTTCAATACGCTTTGTCTCAGAAAAGCGTGGAGGTCCAGTAAATAATAATATCAAATAGAGTTTTATAATTAAACCCTTCAAGTTGTGAAAAAATCACGCATTTTCGATTATGTTTTGATTGATGATTATTTATTTGTCTCCTGAAGGAATCAAAGCTCATACGATGAGCAAACTGATTTTTAGATTATATATCTGACTTCGTTTAAACCAAGTCGTTTAGTAGTACTTTATTTTATAAATAAGTATATATACTTAAATATTTTATGTAGTCTTCAGTTATCTCGAATGGCTCGACCCGAATCTCGAATGTTCACCTACCGAAGCCAGTGTCATTGTGATCATATGTTAGGCTTCGTTAATCCTTAAGACCTCCATGACGAAACAATTCAGTAAATTAGTGACCTCTGACGAGGCTATTGAGACGAAAGATATTGTAAGAGTCAAAATGCAAGTATGTCGTCATCTTTATACGGTTATAGTACATTTAGGTCAAAATGGATGTTGAATTATTTGACAAAAAATTGTATCGTATAGTATCTATTTATACAGAATTATCAATGGTACTATAATCCTTAGAATTTATATTTTTGTGACGGGTGAAGTGTCTAATCTCTAAATCAGGTCATAAGCGCAAAACTTAATACCGGCACGTTAGGTTAAAGTTCAAAACAAAACAAAAAAATTAGAAGATCTCTGAAATTTACGCTAGCAACACCGAGAAGAAAGAACAGATTGCTGTAAAAAAAAAACAAACAATATGTGTACAGTGGAAATATTCACCTTTATAATGTCCAAATATTTTCGATAAGACTGAAGCCGAAACCTATTCTCGTTTTCGGCCTAAAACCCGTTTTCGAACTGAAACCAACAACTAAAATCAGACCATTCCAATCTTGCCGAATCGCATTCAAATTTAAAAAGAGAACACACCTTCAAATTTCCCCAGCACGCTCACTCCACCGAATCCGTTCGAACCGACCGCCGTAATTAAATTCCATACAGTCTTGTAATAAATTTATAAATTTTCCCAGCGAACGTTTCTTACAAAGGCGCAATTTGAGCGGCGTGTGTACCACCATGTACACACGCATACACGTGCAATTTAAGATGAATAATTATGTGGCAGCGCCGCCTTGCGGGCGAGCGCGACGCGAGAATAGTATGGATAAGACTAGAGTATAGAGGCCGCAAAACAAAGTGGCCGAAGAACAATAAATGGCTGAAGGGAAAATAAAAATTGGCCGAACAACAAAAAAGGACTTGCGCAGTTCCTACTCGGGTGTGGACTGGTTTGGACCATCCATGTTCTTTACTTCGTATGGTTAACTGGTTTAAATGTTAAGTAAGTTAATATTAAACACGTATCATATGAGATTGTATTGACTTTCGCGAACAAACTTTGAACTTTCTTCTACGAACGCATGAGTAATACAAACAACTTGATTCTGAATATAGACCTACAGTAAATGAAAATGCATAGCTAATCATTAGACAGCTAAATACTCGTAGTCTTACATATAATCAACAATAAATGTTCGTCTTTTAAAAATTAACCCTCACAGATCCTAACGGCCAGTTACATCCTCAACCCGTGATCAAATATTTTTAAATTCATAGATGTTTAATTTAACACGAAAAATTCAAACTTCAAACGCAGTCTTATCCCCACAAATCTTTCGCCTCCTCAAGAAGGGTACCCCAAGAAAACACATACTACACTTATTTATCTACGGGCCCACTCTTTATGAAAGGAATGATTAATGTCTGCTGGCATTAGGGCTGCTAACGAACCCCCCCAACCCCTTCGTAATAATTACTCGCACTTATAAGAGTTTTGAGATGTAGATAAGTTTAAGATACGATCTATTTTCATTTGGAGTTGTGAGAAAGTAAACTCTGTTGTAACGCATTTGCTATTTGAAGACGCCTACTGTTCGTTTGTAGATCTTTATACGTGGTTATTGTGTACATAGATATCTTTTTCCTTTTATATCCTATACTAGCTGTGTCTGCGGCTTCATTCGCGTTTATTGATAACGTTATATAGCCTGGGAGCGGTGGTAGCTCAATGGTAAGGACACGCGCCTCTTAACCGAGGAGTGCGGGTTCAAACCCGGAGACGTACCTCTGGATTTTTCAAATCTATGTACGTATTTATACCACTAGCTCGACGGTGAAGGAAAACATCGTGGTAAAACTTGCAAATTCAAACAACTTTGGATTTGTAACCATGATCCAAAAATTGTCTGTTTCCTCTAACTTAGGGTTACGAAGGTCAGATCGGCAGTCGCTTCAATGTAATTACCAGACTCGCTAAACCCTGGATCATGGTCTAAGCGGACCCCGTCTAAACACGGGACATAACGCTAGGAAGATGGTTAGACTTGAAAAATCCAGAGGTACGTGCCCGGGTTTGAACCCGCACTCCTCGGTTAAGAGGCGCGTGTCCTTACCATTGAGCTACCACCGCTCCCAATAATAAATTCTATAGACCGCGTTAAAATGAAGAACGACGTTTTTTCAATAAGTGTATGTATAATATTGCATGCCCGGGAGGGGTAACTGTTGCAACCCATTTTGTATTAACACCTGCAACTTGTAACACAGTTTTGGCAATAAATCCTATTTTATTCTATTCTATTCTATTCTATAGAATACACAAACTACAAAAAATCATCGAACTACAAGTATTGATGTAGTATTGTATCCGGTGTTTATTTAATGAAAATTAAGATTGAATTTAGGTAATTGTATACAATATTCCCATTTACCGAATCTATAATTATAAAAGAGGTCTTATTTGATAGGCTAGTAACAGATAATTTAAAATTTTCTTAAGTAAACATTATCGTAATTTCTTAAACCTACATTTCTAGATTCTATTTATTGCAGATACATTTCGTGCGAACCATGTGTATTAGTAATAAATGTTTTTTTTTAATTTTATTTAGCCTGTGTTGTTATGTAAATATATTTAAAGTCTTCTTTAAATAAATTGAAACAAAAAAAAAAAAAAATTGGTCTTTTTCACCTTGAATTGGTTTCGAACACACGACCCTTCACTGATTATCTGTTTCACTACAAGTAATGACATATAATTTTTTTTATTAATGTCCCATGTTGGTCTGGAACTTAAAAAAAATAACAGTTGAATTGAGAACCTCCTCCTTTTTTTTGAAGTCGGTTAAAAAGAAAGTGATGTTATGTCTAATTTTCTTAACTTTAACTTAAACACAGCAATTTGAATACTATTTCAATTTAATTAAGATACCTAAACAATTATCGTAACGGTGCAATTATATAATAATGATCGTCACATGCATTAAACGTCTGTCTGTCTGTGTGTAAGTACCTATTTCTACGTTCCCGCATTATCGCTAATGAGCACAGAGATTTCGTTTGATATTGTTAAGACATCTTTAATTAATATTGTTATGTACGTATTTGTCTTAAACTGGCTTTAAAATAGATATTATAAACGTATTTTAAAAACTTAATATGTATTCCGTGATAAATGTTGTTTTGAGATTTATATACAACTAGCAACGCGCCGCGGTTTCATCCGCTTAATTCCCCTACCCATAGGAATAGTGCAATAAAATATATGTAACTCGTTGATAAAGTAGCTTTCCATAGCTAGCGTAGCATAATGTCGGAGCCTATTCAATGCAAACAAACATATCTACAATCAAATCTTTCCTCTTTATAATATACTAACTAACTAAAATTCACGCCACTTCCCTAGCTAGTAGGCAGAGAGAACCGAACACCCATATGGTGTTCGGTTCTCTCTGAGGTCTGAAAACTGAGGTCCAAATGTAACTAACTAACTAAACTTCACGCCACTTCCCTAGCGGGGTAGGCAGAGAGAACCGAACGCCATATGGCACGATCCTTACACACCTCACTCGCCTCTTCAACATTCATAATTCTTTTCATACAAGCTCTACGGTTTTTATGACTCCTAACATCACTTTCTGTTAATACACGACTAATCTGGTCGTGGTAGGTGAGCCTGGGCCTTCCGCGGCTCCTACATCATTCCACTTTCGCATTTAGGTATATATAATACTAGCTGTCCCGGCGAACTTCGTATCGCCCAGTAATTGACATTTAACATTGACAGATACGAATCCCACCGTTTTATAGGAGAAAATACTTTTGCTTCTATTTTGTTATATCGTCGTTATTCTGTTATTCTGGACGAAGACAAATCCAACAAATCAAAAACAACGTAAATCGGTTCAGCCGTTCTCGACTTATAAGTGGTGTAACAAACACGACTTTGTTTTATTTATATAGATTATGTTTGACTTCATAATGAAGTGTTCACCTGCAGTGTTGTTACCTAGTAAGTGTAGATTATTAAGTACGAAATTGTAAATTTTGGCATTTAAAAGAATAACTATCGAGTTTCTTGTCGGTTTCTTCTCGAAAGAGGCTACCTTCCGAACCGGTGGTAATACTTTTTTCTGTTTAAATTTACCATTTATAAGTGCTTTTTGAAGCCCTGTTAAATAAAGAGATTTTGTATTTGAATTTGTATAAACTCTATTCCTCGCACAGTATGTTGTGTTGGGTTTGTAATTAGTAGGCTTCATTTACTTTTCACAATTTGACTGGCCCGTTGGCTCAGTGGTCACAGACCCTGGCCACGAAACCAAGGGTCGAGGGTTTGAATCCTGCTAGGGGCAAATGTTTCGTGTGATGAACATGGATATTTGTACTCGAATCAAGGATGTTTATAAGCGTATTTAAGTATGTCTATCCGTTCGCCTAGTATCTATAGTACAAGCATGAGCTTAGTTTGGAACTAGGGAATTGGTGTGTCAGTCTGGAGAATTTATTATTTATTTATCTATTATTTGGCTTAAGGAACTTGAGCTTGCTACTTCTTCGTCTCTGTCTCCTTGGAATTACTGGCTTGATAGTTGCATTCTGTACAATTTAAAATGCATTGCTAAAATGTTTCTTGCGCATCACTTCAAAGTTATAAATAAATAAAAAAGTATAAATAAATATCCGACTACATCACATACACTGATCTGACTCCGAGGTAAGTAGCTTAAGCACTTGTGTTACGGAAATCAGAATCAGCAGTGGCATAACAAATATATACTTAAATATTGGATATTAACACCCAGACACAGAACAAACACAGGTATTCATCATACGAATTTTTGTCCTCGGTGGGAATCGAACCCACAACTCTTGGCGCATGGGGCAGGGTCACTGCCGAATACGCCATCGAGCCAGCCATCAAGCCAGCCAGTTGCTTGGCTAATTATTTATTTTGTTTTATTTGTGATAGTCAGGGCAAGTTTGTATGAAAGAAAATATTGGAATTCTCACAGAAACGGTGGTGAATTGTGATATATGTTTATATGAAGAACTCTACAAATAATAAGTGAAGTTTCTATAAATTAACACATCAATGACTGGGTCAGCCAGTTAAGATCCCTTTAGTTATCCAAAAATTAATTAAAAGTTAAGTAACTTCAGTTTAACCAGTTAAAGTTTTAATAGACATTTAAATTAATTCAATCTTATATCTCAATACTTTAACACCTTTATAAGCAAGTCTTAGCAGCTACATAAACTTCCCTCCATATTTACCAGGAACCTTAATTTCGCTAAGTATTTAAAGTAAACTCTACTCGCCCAAGGGCGGGGTGGGGTTCAACATTCACCTGCGAATCACAAAGAAAATTCCAAGGCGTTTCGCCCCTGTTTGGCTGAGAGATTTAATTAAAATGGGGGGTGGTAGGGTGAAATATGGGTGGGGGCGCCCAAGTTTTTGGGGGCAAAGCAAACATTGTATTAACATATTATTTAAATTCGCGCCGCTTCCTTTGAGACGTCGGTAAGAAAGGCTCTGAGGGTTATTTATGGCGGCATCTTCGGCGATGGTTTTATTTCTATAACTAGTAAATTGCCATGGCTTTGCATGAGTAAAGCCTTGATCGTTTATATGTACCTATCATTTTTCCCAATTGTAAAAACAGTATTTTTTTTACACACATAACATAACATCACGCCTTTAATCCCCGAAAGGGTCCCCACATTCAGCCAAAAATAAAGCTGGGCTGGGTTAGACGGAAAATTGTGAAAAAGTAGTGACAAGTGGCTAGCTCGTCGCCTACCACATACCCAAAACCCGATATACCATTTTTTTTTTATTTACTTAATCTGAATACCAATAATATTTATAGCTCCAAATGCTTTCGATATAGAGATAGATATTTATGTATAATGAGTGACCATGTTGACCGGCCTGTTGGTCGAGTGGTCAGAGACCCTGGACACGAAACCGAGAGTCGCGGGTTAGAATCCCGCTAGGGGCAAATATTTCGTGTGATGAACATGGACATTTGTACTCGAGTCATGGATGTTTATAAAACGTATTTAAGTATGTCTATCCGTTCACCTAGTATCCTTAGGCACAAGCATAAGCTCAGTTTGGACCTAGGAAACTGGTGTGTCAGTCAAAAGAAAAAAAAAAACAATATAAATTTTTTTCGTGTTATATTTGATATCAATGCGATTCGAATCCGCGGCCTTTGTATCTAAAGTAGGGTGTATAACCACAGGACCAAGCAACCCATCTGAAAATGCGTTGAGTAGGTAGTTTTTGAGATTATTCCTGACAGAACATAGTCATAAATCCCATGGTATACTTGATAGAGATTGTCTACAAGAGATCAAATCCACATAGGTGGAGCCGCTATCAAGAGTCGTTGCTATGATGTACCTTTTTACCTACCTAAGGAAAAAAGCTGCAATAAAAAAGCACTTTGCTCTTTTAAAAGCACTCAATTTACAACGATAAGCACCTTTTCTCCAAAAAAACGGGTTAATGAAAAAAACAGATTTTCCCGTTAAGCCATTTCCCCAGGCGATAGATCAGCTGCGGCGGGCCGCACAAACAACCGTTAAATTAACTTAACTCCGGTTAAAAACGGGCGATTAACAGATCCGCCGGGCGGACGTGCGCGGAAAAAAATCCGGCGAGCGAGGATGGAGACGGACTTTTTTCAGGAAGTAAAATATACTCACGCTTATTTTACGGAATGTAATAACCCTGGATTCTATCGTTGAGGTAATTATTGCCATTCCAAGTTGCTGACATTGACCTTTTTATTTTTTTTAACGAGAGGAATGTCTTATACACCGTCACGTCATTCGGAGGAACAGCATGGTGTGTGGGACTCCCAGGGCTCTTCTTATAAGAAGACCCCTCTCCAGCCAAGATGTGGTGGCCGGGGTATACTCACTAAACCCCCCAGCGCGTCTACATCGCCCCCGGTGATGACACTGGAGGAATCCGGGTCAACCTTAACTACCCCGGTGCTACCGGCGCCCGCCCTACGTGGCATGCTCGGATTTCGTAAGCTTGATTATACAATTGGTGCAATTGCCTTCTGATCTTCGTAATATTTTGACAAATGAGTCAGTCCAATTGAACCATGCTTACACGTCTGTAGTCATTTAAACGTTTCTTCGCGGTGTTTATAACTGAAAAAATACACAACACGCCCACAATCCCCGAAGGGGTAGACAGAGTCAAAAGGGCAGCAGGCCCCTTTAACCTCATTTAGCTAAAAACAAAACTGTGACAAGTGGCTAGCTCGTCGCCTACGCAATCATATACCCAAAACCCCATATACTTACTATTAGTCACCTTTTACGACATGCTAGGCAAGAAACACAGTTGGCACATTATTTTTTAAGTCCCAGACCAACATCGGACTGAAAAAATCATGACGTATATTTAATAAAACGTTTTCTGTTAGACATTCTGATCAAATTTTAAATTGTAAGTAAGAAAATAGCTACTTAATACAACACAGATTTAAAATAAGTCTTAAATTTAAAAAAGTTTCCAAGTGTTAATTTTATCCTGTTGAAAACCTTGGTAATTGGTGTCCTCGCCAGCTGTACTAGTGTGTGTTTGAAATTTAATCACAATATTATGACCAAATTTAAAAGTTGGTTATAAATGCCACCAAATATCAAACCCCATTCCATACCACCGAGCCCTAGGTGCGTTCCATCCATAAATCACAGTTAGAGGCACCACTTAAAAATCTATTCCAGCCCTCTGGACTCCTTGTTCGTTGTAAAGGGATGCATTTTTTGCGCGGATTTCCCTGGAGTGCGAAATTTTCCCAGTTAACCGCAGTTTCGATGTAACAGTTAATTAAGCGTTATGTTTAGTTTGTTAACTGGATTTGGGTGGAGTTGCTTTTTGTAAAAAACAGGTTTGTTTTACAAATCGCATTTATAATAAGGCTGTGAAGTTGCAGAGATACATTTGTGTATTTGTTTTTTTTTTTTGCATTGCAGTTAAGGCAGTTCTATGTTGTTCTGTGATTTAAAAATAATGTGCCGAGTATGTTCCTTGCCTAGTATGTCGTGGCGACTAATAGTGTTTTGGGATTGTAGGCGACGACCTGGTCATCTGTCTGAATGTTTCACAATATTCCATTTGACCCATCTCTAATTAACTAACTAATTAGACTTCACGCCACTTCCCTAATTTCCTTAACCTATCTCACTTTTATTTTTGTTTGAATATTGTTTTCTTGAGCTCATCGCTCCTTGGACATTGCCTATTCACAAATTATGGACGTCATGGTATGTATGTATGGTAGTATTAGGTAATCAAATGTATTTTTTTTACGAAAGGCTTTGTATAGAATTTTAATACTCAGGTAACATGTCCAAGGGGCTAGTGAGCATATTTTACCTTTAAACAAATGTTGTACAGTCGTATAAGTAAGGCTATATTATTATATCGAAGAAATATTGTTATATTTCTAATGATATACTTACTTAATTTGTTATTAAGTATAACTTTGACTACTAGGACTAGCTATGCCCGCGGTTTCACCCGCGTTTTAGCCTTCCTTGATAAATGGCTTACCTAACACTGAAATAATTTTTCAAATCGGACCAGTAGTTCCTGAGATTAGCGCGTTCAAGCAAACAAACAAACTCTTCAGCTTTATAATATTTCAGTATAGATTTACTATTATTTATCTATAGTTAAAATAATGCTGAGCTACTGATAAATCGTAGTTGTACACATTAGCCTGTGGGCTTATCCGCTAGCAAGTAGATTACATAGATAATATGCGATAGCAACTTATGATTTATGTATTCAGTTATATGTGCTTGAATTGGAATTAAAAGTGCCTAATATTCTTTGAATATTACTTAATGAGATGCTGAGTGATATAGTACAAGGAAATTTTTTGTGTATGCAAAACCTGTTAGCTAAATTCATTATTCTTAGGAACCAACTTGAAGGATTATAGGAAATGAGTAATATCTTTTTTTTAATTCTCATTCAAAATAGCCAATCAGCTGATAAACTTATGTATGGAAAGTAGTGTTATATTGTAGTCAATTAATTTTGTCGCAATATAAAAAAGCGAGAAGAAAACAAATTTTACTACGATCAAACGAAATTAGTACAGCTACTCCACAATAGATGTCGCTACCCTAAAATGTAGTTCACATAGTCGCCGCGTTACGTCACGGCGCTAAAATCGCAAACTAACACTAGTTCTTCCGCCCCCCACCGCATTCCCGGCGCTAAAGTCGCATTACATTAGTTTATATTCCAGCCACTGCGCCAAGCGGCGCTACATTCGCTTGTCACTTCACCGAACGCTCAAAAGCCTGACCTAAATTCAATAACACGAGCCCTCATTTACCGAAAACAAAAGAGTAGAAAAAAACGCATAAAAACATTCACCCTCAACCCATCTCACTTACAAGCCAATGAAGCGAGCAAATAAGCGAAAAATCCGCTTCAATGTGGAAAAAAAGATAAATTGGAAAAAAGGGGTGTACAAGAGTGGAAATATAAAAAAAGCCCGTCAATGGTAGGCCCGCGCGGCGTAATTGCAAAAGGTTGGAAAAAATGCCGCGAGGGAGCCGGGTTCGGTATGTTTTTTGTTATTTTCTTACTTGTTGCGTTCCCTTCGCAGATTAAGGGTTTAACTGGCCTGCGGTTTACGACCACATGATAGACATACAAATGAGTCTGAAAGACTGCATGTTGGTGAAGTGATTTAGAAGTACGACATATAGACAAAAATTTACTTAGGCCTGTCAGATTGTGAAAAAATAGTGACATGCAGCTAGCTCGCCGCTTTCATAAACAGAATATCCATATCCAACACCTTATTAGTCGCCTTTTACGACATAATAGGCAAGAAACACAGTTGTTACATTACTTCTGAGTCCGAGACTAACATGGGACTAGCAACATTAGAATTTAGATTCGTGTTGTGTGACAGTGTTTTTTATTGATATGGTCCTGATCTTTACTTGTAAAGTTTAATTTCGGTCGAATATAAAAAATGAGGCGAGTGAGGTGTGTAAGGATCGTGCCATATGGCGTTCGGTTCTCTCTGCCTACCCCGCTAGGGAAGTGGCGTGAAGTTTACTTAGTTTTAAAAAAATCATTTGTTTATTTATAAAACAGCACTCGGCCAGAAAAATAGCATTTAATGAGAATAAATTATGTATACCATACCAATAAGACCGACATTCTTACAAGTAAGAGAAAAAAAGCTTATGTAATTAGAAAAGAAATTATCTCATTAAAATCTGTCTCATATATAAATTTTATTAAAATCCAATGAGAATATACACTTTATAAATTGATTATATTTCTGTTGAGTATTCTTAAACGCAAAGGCTTACACAGTTTAAGTAATAAAAAGTAGTATTTATAGAAATTGAATGTCAAATAAATGAATATATTCCAATGGAACCCTAAATCTGAAAAAATGCGTCAGGAGGGAAATGGCAATTCAATATCGGAGCGGCCGTGAAAGAGATTCGCGCCGATTGAAGGATTAGATTCGATGCCCGTTCGGTATTGCTTTTAAATGTTATAAACGCCCATGTTTATGAGAAAGAATAGCTTAAAGCATTCGTACAGTGGCGTTGATAGTTAGTTATACGTGGGTCTAATTTAAAATATGGTGACGAGGATATTGTTCTAAGCGGACTCCGACAAGCACGGGACATAACGCTAGGATGATGATGATCTTACAACCATTGGAGCTCTAGTGGCTCTGAATCATCAATGACACTTCGGTAGCTATACCCAAGATGGATGTATGGATGTTTAAGTTACGTTAAGTTTAGTATTAGATAGGTAAGAATCGGGATGGTTTGCAACATTTTTGTTACAAAATTTGAGCATATTTTTTTAAGTGTTTTAGTATATCTAGAATGACTAAAAGTTACGTTTGGCAACGAAAAAGCATAGTGTACAGATATTGAATTATATGTAGGTTCCCACTTCAACAGGACTGCACAGCAATGCAAATTATGTTTTGTGTAATAGTATGTTCAATTGCAGTTAAAGAAATAGGTTGATTCTACTCCACACTAGAGGGCAGTTTACGGAATATTTATTCATATGAAACATTACTTTTATATACGATAACGAGCAATTAAACTAATATGTGATATTTTGTATAAAATAAAGTTTGCATTTGAGTTGTATTGAGTTGTCGTCTAATATAAAGTAATAAGCATTAGTCTTATTAGAAATAGTTGCTTGCTACTCAGCAATAGATGACGCTAGTATGTCTTACTGTCCACTCGGCACATTCGTATTTATTATTAATTTTGTTTATAAGTCTATACAGTTTTTTTTTAATATTCATTTGTCTGCTTACCTGTGTATCACTGCTATAATTTAAATAAAATATCAATATGCCTATTTGTCTTTTGAAAGTTTATCATTTCAGGTGATGATGGTTCATCTTTTACTTCTACTTAGATTTACTTTCAAGACCCTTATAGCTTTTAAACAGCGTCGAATTTCAAACAGAATATTGATTTCAGTTTTACTTGACCTCTTTGGATAAGTTGATCATTATGACTATCGAGAAATATTAGGATTCAATGCGAAGTCGAATTTAAAAAAAGGGTTAGTACCTTATTAACCTTCCTTCTTTTTTTTTATTTTGAATTCATAGGAATAATAAACCTAATTTTAATTACAATTTTAACTATAATTTAACTATATCAAATGATTGGTGGGGCTATTTACCTAATGATAATTAGACGGTTAAAGCGCTTCTTTGCTTCGTCATTCATCATACGAACAGCAAAGTTGTGAAACACCTTGCCTGAGTCTGTTTTCTGCCAGGTACAATCTTGGGGTCTCCAAGACGAGGGTAAATAGGTATCTTCGAGGCAAACATGATGCATTGTCGGCTGCATCACATTCCATCAGGTGAGATAGTGGCCAAATGCGAGGCTATATTATATAAATAATCTTAATATATATAAATTACGCGTCACGTTGTTTGTCCGCGATGGACTCCGAAACTACTTAACCGATTTCAATCAAATTTGCACACCGTGTGCAGTTTGATCCAACTTGAAAGATAGGATAGCTTACATCTCAATTTATTTAACCCGATTATGTGTCATTGACTGTTAGGCGGAACGAAGTTCGCCGGGTCAGCTAGTATAAATATAAAAAAAAAAATAAGTGAAAATGAGATAAAGTTGTGTAGACTACAGGAAAGTATAGTTCATACACGGACGACAGCACACATAGACAACGACGACACACTAATGTCGTCGTCGTTTTCTATGTGTGCTGTAAGTGAAATGTCATGTGGAGCATCGGAAAGGCACAAAGTCTAGTAAGAGGGGTGGAGTCCTTCTTTTTGTCTTGTCCGTGAGTTCACATATGTATTTATTAAAATACGTAATTGTACGTACCTAATTGATAAATGTATTAACATTTATCAATTACGTACAAGGCTTCCCTCGTAACGCTTTACGTGACAACTTGAGTCTTTTATAGACACACCTGACACGGCGGTATTAACAATTTTTTTTGGAATTAAAAGCAGCCAAGTCTTTCTCCAATTCAAGCGTACCAATTTCGTCGCAATAAGTTAAGCTGTCTGGACGTAAAGACTTAACTGACAGACAAGGTTAGAAAAAAGGAAGTGAAAATTGATTTCTATGATGTATTTACGTATGTAAACTTATTACATTACTTACCTTATACACGTTATCAAAGTGTATGTATATACACTTAAGTATAAGTTTATGTGTATAAGAGAAAAGCAACAATTTAAACGGCGGACGTTTTAATATGACGCAAATATACATGTAATTACATAAATTACATTGAGTGAACTGCACCAAATTAATCAACTCACTAATCAATATTTGTTAACACACGGCACTCAAAAAATGATATAGTCCGTAAAGTAGATTATCAAAAAATATGGAATACGTATTTTTTGCTCTATCTATTAAACGAAAAATTACAAAGATACTGCGCTTCAAAGATCTGACATGGGGTACTTAATGCCATTTGGATGGAAACATTTTACGCACCTAGTCACGTCACGCGGTACTTAAGCGCGCTGTATATTCATGATTTGTTGTTTGCTAAACCAATTAAAAAATACATAAGCAATATGTTTTTGTAATCTCAATATCAATTTGACTGGCCCGTTGGTCGAGTGGTCAGAGACCCTGGCCACGAAACCAAGGGTCGCGGGGTCGAATGCCGTTAGGGGCAAATATTTCGTGTGATGAACATGGATATTTGTACTCGAGTCATGGATGTTTATAAACGTATTTAAGTATGTCTATCCGTTCACCTAGTATCCATAGCACAAGCTTATAAGCTTAGTTTAGAACTAGGGAATTGGTGTCAGTAAAAAAAAAAAAATAATGGACTATAAAAAATGTTTGACTAAACTAGCCTATTTGAAAAGTGTCGCGTTCAATGCCATTCCGATGTTGAGTCATCGAAAACAGCGCTGTAAGTGAGTAACCGGTATAACACAAAGATCTTCGTCACGTCACTCATGTGTAACCGCTAATCTCACTTCATCAAATTAAAAAACGCATAATTACAAAACGGTAGACTTCTAAAAATTCGCAGTCGCCGATCCGTAACTAATCCGTCCAGACAGTCCATGAAACGAATTAATTTTAATACACCTGTATTTTTGTGCGAAGATTAAAAAAAGGGAAGACGCGACCGCCGACCGGGAAAATGGGATCGCCGGGAAAATAATTAGGGGAGGATGGGGTGGCGGCATTAATATTAAAAACTTTAATGAAAAAAATATTAAAAGGATCCGGTGAGTTTTATCCTTTTTTCCATTAGACGGTTCGGTTTGAGCCGGAGTGGAGAGGACTCGGCTGTTTTATTTTTTAGTTCAGATTGTGTTTTTTAAGCGGCCGTAATTACTGGCTGGAAATTTTAGTTTTCCTTTTTATAAATCTTTGCGTTCTTTTCTGAATATGAAAAAAAATACTGAAAATAGACTTAGCGTTCTGGTAGTATATTTTTAATTGCTTGAATAATGTTTTTATTAAATTATAGAAGGTGAAAAATATGTTGAAGTAAATACAGATAAAATGTTTGAGGTCCAATAATATTGTTTTCCATGTCGGTTGTTTTTTAAACTATATAAATGGTGACGTTTTAAATATACATTTTTAATTAGAAACTCTGTTTCTAATTAAAACAGAAACAGAGTTTCTAATTAAAAATGCATTGCATTAAATTCATATTGTTTTTGCGTTCCTAAGTCTTTCATATTATTTTTAGCTCTAAGCGTGATTGGTGTCAAGACGTACATTATTATGTTACTAAGATATAATTTTCTCAGAACATCTTGGTATAAATTTAAAGCTAAGTTAAAACAGTTTCAAAACAACATCTCTTAATTTCCTTGTAAGATACAAGTTATAAATATCTAATAAGAAAATGCATTCATTTCAAAAGAATTTTTAATAAAGATATGTTTAATACTGTATGTTATATTTATTTTAATACTAGCGTTTGCCTGCGGCTACGACCATGTTGAACACGGCTTGTTAGCGACTATCTGAGCCATCTATCTTTATTCCAAGTTGTTGGCATCCTTTCTTAAGTATTTTTTTTGTTTACCAAATTTCATCACAATCGGTCTAGTGGTTCGTGTTAAAGTAACAGACATACAGAGTTACATTAGCATTTATAATGTTAGTGAGGATTAGGAAATGTTTCAAATGGTTTAGAGATCAATAAAAATCTACCTGAATTGAATGCCAAGGCATTTTCGACTCTATGTACACCATTGTATAGGATATGCGTACAGTGACCGTCAACATGCTTATAGAAGAAGTTAAAATATAACATACGAATAAATCTTACTTATATTATAAACGCCCAAGTTTGTATGGATAGTTGTATGTATGGATGGATGTTTGTTTCTCTTTTACGCAAAAACTACTGAATGGATTTTAATGAAACTTTACATCAAAATTATCGATGTACCACAGGAGTGAAGTCGCGGACAGGAGCTAGTAATATAATAAATAAATAGTGAGATATCATAATTATTTTAAAACGGGTGGCACAATGACAGGCCAGGTTCGGTGGTATAAGGTTCTGGGATCCAAGGTCACGGGTACAAATTCTGCTAAAGGCACAGGTTCGTGTTTGAGATAAGCAGGTCATTTATACTCGAGTCATGGATGTCTTTATTTTTAACTAACTAACTAACTAAACTTCACGCCACATCCCTAGCGGGGTAGGCAGAGAACCGAACGCCATATGGCACGATCCTTACACACCTTACTCGCCTCTTCAACATTTCTTTATTTTTACTTTGTCTTTACTAGTGTCAGTTAAAGTAAAGTTATGATTGCTACGTATTATAAAGCCAGTCCCCGGTTGTCTGTATGCTTTGAGCCCAAAAATACTGAACGGTTTTTGATCAGTTTTCTTGAATGAACAGAGTCATTAATAAGGGAGATTTGATATAATTTTCTATAATTCACTGTATTTTTATGTACTTAATACACATTTTTCTTTCTTTCTTTTAAACGCATAAGTCCTACGAACTGTGCGAATACATGCGGATCTCAAATCGCTAGAATTAATTGTAATTCTTCTTTCCTCCTACGCCCGTTCTACGCGACTGTACCAACAGTACTTTTTCTTTCGGACGCAAAAATAAATATTTTAATCCATGGGTTACTTGGACCCACCCCGAATATGAAGGGTGGGGGCAGGCAACTCGTAGGCAGCCCTCCGAAGTCGCTTTATATTTTTGTTTATCCTTCCCAACGTACCTACGGGATTTTTCGGGATGTGTGCGTAAGAGGTTGGGTCGGAGAAAAGATTTTTCAGGATCATTTTATTTTTATACTTTATTAGGGTAATGAGATATTTAGGTATACGAGTAAATAGGCATATTCGTAGCTTGAGGGCGATTTGGTTAAATATCGTTAGGGTTTTGTGAAATGTTGCTTATTTTTGTTCAAGGCTCCTATTTGTCTGGCTCGATGGCGTATTCGGTAGTGACCCTGCCCCATGCGCCAAGAGTTGTGAGTTCGATCCCCATCCAGGACAAACATTCGGGTGATGAATACTTGTGTTTGTTCTGTGTCTAGGTATTAATATGCAATTTCTAAGCTCCAAACTAGGTATTTATGTAGGTACTATGATGGGACAAGGTAACGGATAGATATACTTAAATTCAATTATAAAAACATTCATAATTTAAATATAAATAATTATGTTTATCACTTTTTTCCTACTCAATGTTTTCATCTATATGTCGTTAGCCAAGCCAAAAAGGTCGTAACAGCCCCTTAAACCTCATTCAAATAAAATAAGGCTGGGTTAGATGGGAAATTGTGAAAAAATAGTAACATGCGGCTAGCTCGTCGCCTACACAATCACATACCCAAAATCCCATATACTATTAGTCGCCTCTTACGACATGCTAGGAAAGAAACACAGTTGGCACATTTTTAAGTCCCACACCAACATGGGACTAATATAGGATTTTATTTATTTGACTCTGCCTACCCCTTCAGAGATTATGGGCGTGATATTATGTATGTATCTATTAATTATTCACTATTAACTAGCCGTAGCTCATGGCTTCCCAAGGGATCAGTTCATTTTATTCTTAAATGTCTCCACCGCCCACCGACTCTTTTGTGGATAGATAAACTTTTTAAAATTCATCATTGATCATTTATACTCGAGTCATAGATGTTTATAAACGTATTTAAGTATGTCTATCCGTTCGCCTAGTATCCATAGCTTGTAAGCATAAGATTAGTTTGTAACTAGTGAATTGGTGTGTCAGTCTGGACAACTTATTAATATTATTATTTTATTGATTGATAGTACTACAAAAATAATTACATAAAAATTATCAAACCAAATTGGAATTTAAATGATGTTCAAATACATCGTATATGCAGAAGAAGAGGCATACTCCGGTGGTTCGGACATGTGGAAAGATTGGATGACGAAAGATTGACTAAAAAGATATACAATGCGAAAGTGGAAGGATGTAGGAGCCGCGGAAGGCCCAGGCTCACCTACCACGACCAGATTGGTCGTGTGTTAACAGAAGGTGTTGATAGGAGTCATGAAAACCGTAGAGCTTGTATGAAAAGGATCATGAATGTCGAAGAGGCGAGTGACGTGTGTAAGGATCGTGCCATATGGCGTTTGATTCTCTCTGCCTACCCCTAGGGAAGAGAAAATATATCTATGAACACAATAATTAATTTTTATTCTGTTCTTACTGGAATTAAAGTTATCAGAAGACTACTCCAACCAACTAATCGCCTATTAATAAAGAAACTACTTCAAAAAGCGACTTCAAACGTATACAAGCGCTGGCGTTCCGTCCCTTCCTTAGGGCAGGTGAAAGAAAATCAGACCCTTGCAAAAATTAGCCCCCGCGGCGCCGGGAGGGGGGCGGGGTAAGAGCATTTTTCTCCCTCAAAGGGGTGTATTGTTTTAACTTTTTGCGAAGGACCAAAGTGAATTTTGTAGATAATGCTGGGCGGAGCTTCGGATTATGAAGAGGACGATACACAGTTTTTGTAGAATGTTGTCGGGTTGAGATAAAAACTGTGTTGTGCCTTTTGTGGAGATTTCTTTGTGTGCTTTTATTGACACGTTTTGACGTGGGATTCGATGGTTGCGTGGCAATTGAAGTATTAGACAGGGGATTTGAATGCGTGATTGAATCTTCTTCCTAGCGTTATGTCCCGTGTTTAGACGGGGTCCGCTTAGACCATGATCCAGGATTTAGCGAGTCTGGTGATTACATTGGAGCGACTGCCGGTCTGACCTTCGTAACCCTAAGATAGGGGAACCAGACAATTTTCGGATGATGGTTACAAATCCAAAGTTGTTTGAATTTGCAGGTTTCATCACGATGTTTTCCTTCATCGTCGAGCTAGTGGTATAAATACGTACATAGACTTGAAAAATCCAAAAGGACCGTGCCCGAGTTTGAACCAGCACTCCTCGGTTAAGGGGCGCGTGTCCTTACTATTGAGCTACCACCGCTCTAATGTGTGATTGAATGTTAAGGATAATTTGCAAGAACCAAATATATGTAGAATAAATGAATATCAGACAGCAACAAATACATTGATCTTAAAGTAGTTTAGGCACTTGTGTTAAGAAAAACAGATGTAACGAATGGGTTCTTAATATAAGTAAAAATATGGTTCAAATTAGGACTTGAATTAACTTAGTTTGTAACTTACCTTAAATGCCCGCTTATACTATGGATTGCAGAGAATGGTTTGGCATATTTTAATATCTTTATATACATCTGCAAATGACCGTATCCACACTAATATATATCTCTTACTGAATTCGAACCGTTGATTTCGTAGTCAGGGATCTATTTGACTAAATAAATTACCACTTTAAACGGCCTGACAGTCTAACATCAATAATTATGACCATCATCAACTTTTGCCAAACATCAGATAATTCTATGCACGCATTGCAGTAAGACTATGGAACAAAAATCTTTTAATTATAACATTTACACCATTTTTAAGACATTACCGAGAAAAATCGGTTGCCTCCCTTTGAATATAAAGCGAAAAACTCCGCCGTAAAATCCCTTAAAAAGCCCTCCACAGAACGGTGGCAATCTCCGAAAACATCCCTAATAATTTGGCTCATTACGAACAGTGGGAAAAACATATTCCGAGCCTTAACCGGCCCATAAATAAAGCGACGCGTCGCAGAGGGAAAAATTTTATTATCCCCCCCACCCTAAAGGAGGAATATGAAATAAAATGAAAATGTAATGGGGAAAAAATACGGAGCGCGATGCAAGACAAAGGGTTGGCCGGGGGCGGCGGAGGATGGAGACGGACTGCGCTAAAAATATCTGATATAAATATAATATAAGAATACCCTGGACAAATACTATAGCCATCATATCAATGACTCGTGAAAGTAAAAAAAAAAAGTGTATGCAAAATATCGACTCAATCAGTTTAGCAAAAATTTAAAATATGACTGGAACAATGACAAAATTTCGAAATAATAAATTAATTCAACTATCTATATCTCAATTACAAGTGACTGTGAAATTTGCCTTAGTGGCTCTCAAACGCGGCTTTTACTACCTATGCCAGTGTTCCTAAACCAATAGAAAAATAGCCCTTCAAGAGTAAAGGGATCCGCTAAAGAAATTAGAAAAACATGATTTAATTTTTTTAGTAAATGTCTGCTTTTGGCTACTGTATCACGATATAAGTATTTTCTTCTTAAATCATCTTTCTAGCGTTATGTCCCGTGTTTATACGAGGTCCGCTTAGACCATGACCCAGGATTTAGCGAGTCTGGTACTTAATTACATTGAAGCGACTGCCGATCTGACCTTCGTAACCCTAAGAAAGAGACCAGACAATTTTTGGATCATGGTTACAAATCCAAAGTTGTTTGAATTTGCAGGTTTCATCACGATGTTTTCCTTCACCATCGAGCTAGTGGTATAAATACGTACATAGATTTGAAAAATCCAAAGGTACGTGCCCGGGTTTGAACTCGACCTCCTCGGTTAAGAGGCGAGTATCCTTACCATTGAGCTACCACCGCTCCCGCAATTTTTTCTTAAATACGAAATTCAAAATCGTTCGTAACCAACCAGTACTTGCCAAAGTCTCTCTCCTCAGTTATCTAGCCTCAGCGGCAGGGGCGCGCAGCCTCCGGCGGCGAAGACTCGTTTCTATAAATCTGCCTTATCACAAAAATATACGCCCTCCTTACACGCGCACAATAGGCCCGTCTGTGCGAGATTGCGGCGATTTACACCGGTGACTTACTGATAAAAAACGTGGAAATAATTAAAAAACGTTGGAGGATAATTAGGTTTCCTATCTTTCTTATTCTGCCAACCTAGGTATTGGGAGAATACCCTTGAAATGAATGTGTAAGCTTTGACACGTAAGGCCACATTAGTCTTGGGACTTGAAAAGAAAGTGTCGACTGTGCTCGTTATCTATATTATCGTAAAAGGAGACAAATAGTATATTGAGAAATCGTACCAGTAGGTGTAGGACCTAAAAATAATGTTCCTACTGTGTTCCTGCCTAGCATCGTAAAAGGCGACCGAAGGTATATACATTTGGGTTTGTGATTGTGTAAGTGAGCTGGGTACTCGTCAATACTTATTCACAATTTTCCATCTACAAACATAACATCACGCCCATAATATCCGAAGAGGCAGGCAGAGTCAAAGGGGCAGCAGGCCCCTTTAACCAAATCCAGCCAAAAACAAAACTGGGCTGGGTTAGATGGAAAATTGTGAAAAAGTAGTGACAAGCGGCTAGCTCGTCGCCTACACAATCACATATTCATTGACCTATATACCATTAGTCGCCTTTTACGACATGCTAGGCAAGAAACACAGTTGGCACATTTTTTTTTATAGTCCCAGACTAATATGGGACGATTTTCCATCTAGCTTAGCTCAATTGAATTTAATTTTTGGCTAAATATGGTTATGGGAGCTTACGGTTGATTGGACTCTGCTTACCTCATTGGGGGCTGTAGATATAATGATAAGTGTGTATGAAATTGCAAAAGAGTATTTTTTTTTTAATTATTAAATAACCAAAGTCCAAATTTTAAGCATTTATCAATCTTTTCCTTTTTTTAAATCTTATCTTGGAAGCAGTGTTTTTTTTGTTTCTTTATCTGAACATCTGACAACGTATGTTCCAAATTCCATTAAAGTCGGCTTAGTAAGAGGTAACAAACAACTCACTTTTGCATTCATAATATGAGCTAGGACAATAAAATGATAGCGGAACGCATTGTATTGTCCTTATGAACTTAATAATACATGCTTAGTCTTTATAAGTGAAATATCGGTAACTAATAAACCATTACCGGTACTAAGTGAAAAAACATTTAACATTTCGTAAAAATATCCGATCAACTATTCCTGCGTAAGGCGTTACTTAACTAAGTTCTTTACAAACATTTACAAGTAAGTATTATCCATCAATTCCGCATTCATTTAGTAGTACTACAATCCCTAATGCACCAAAACTTGCAAGACTCATTCGCATATAGCATCAAAAACGCATTACCAATGACATTATTAACCCTACACCGCTCACGGCGAAAAAATCGCCTCGCTTCGACCACAAACGCAGCACTCACACAACGGCGCGCCTCTGTGTGTGTGCTAGCCGCTGCCTCCATTGGGCACAGAGCAATTTCTTTATTGATCCATATTTCTTCTTCTTTAGACTGGCCGGGGGTGGGTTGCCCCCCCGGAGGTGTTTTTCTACAGTTTTAATGAACGAAGGACTCGAAAATGGCGCAAGGCGTTGGGGGAGGTTATTAATGCTTTTTAAGCGGTGTAATTTTCGCTGGCTCTTAGGTGTCGGCGGTTTTTGTTTTTCGTGGCGGTTTATTGTTGCTCTGAGAGCGTTTTAGGGTTGCCGGCCTAGTGGCAACTAATGGGTTGGTGGGTTGGTTCCGGAAAGTTTTTTGAAGTCTTAATGGGTTTCACGGTTTTTAAGTCGGAATTTTGGTTGTTATTTTACACCTTTATTTGTCGATTCAGCGTTAGGTGTTTTAGTTTCATTGTTTATGTATTTTTAAGTTATTCGCTTCTTCGTTTGGGAAAGCGATTTTATTTTAAAAAACATTAAAAAAACTTTGCTGAGCAAAAATGGTTAGACACTTACCTTAAATCGACTGTAAATGCCATAGTTAAGTATTTTTTTGTAAAGAACGAAAACAATAACAAAATGATGACGAGCTCGATAGCGCATTCGGAAGAGAACGTGCCCCATGCGCTAAGAGTTGTGGGTTCGATCCCCACCCAAGACAAACTTTCGTATGATGAATACTTGTGTTTGTTCTATGTCTGACACGGTCTTGCGTGCGTTAACACTTCTGGAGAAGTGAATTAACACACTTAGCGCAGCGACCAGAGTTAGCGCACTTCGTGACCACGTCTACCTAACCTAACATTTCACCATAAAACGCAATAAAATGTAACAAATTCTTGGCAAAAACAGCTCTGGAGTCGAGGAATTAAAACGAAACAAAGCGAAACGGGGGGTGAGGCAGGGAGAGTTGTAAATCTGGCAACATTTCGCGGCCGCGGCTGGCAACACTAGCTAACTATTAAGTTATCATCGTAGTTCGGTGGAAGTTTTAAATATATTGTTTTGATGTCTAAAAATTATTGTGGGGTAACATTGTTTGGTAGTTATACCAGAATAGCGTTTGAATTTATTTGTGTCGTAGATATTTAGTTAATTTTGGATTAATAAGCATCAATCTTTATAAAGTATTTTCAGTAGTCCTTTAAAATGTATATATTTATTTATTTTGGTTTTAAAATACAATATAAATAGGTATAAAAAAAATTAACTAAGCATTGCAAATTGTTTTTTCTTGTTTGTACACTTAACTAAAATCAATGTTCAATATATATTTAGAAAAAACAATTAAGTATGGATAAATTTTTTTGTTCAATATTTTTTTTTAAGTCAGACAAATATTTAAGAAAACATAACAATTATAAAATTTTGTAGTACTTAGTAACATTGTGAAAGTTGTACTTAGAAGGATTCGAATCAGCAACTATTATTCATAGCCTGGCATTCTAACCACTAATCCAACTGGATAAATAATAAATTAGTTACATAAACGGTAAATCCCAAACTCCCTCGTATAAGGGAATGTTAGCACAATTACCTTTGTGGAAACTTTTCTTCATCCCCCTCATTTTTAAACTCCATTTACTAAAAAGCCCCTTTCATCCCCCAAAGGTAATGAATAACTGTCTTTCTATTCATCATGCCGCAACAATTGACCCCCTCCCACCCCTTCTTAATATTCTATACGCAATGTAAGAAATTACAGAAGCGCCACTTATGTACATACTAGTTTTAGCCCGTGACTTCGCACGGCTTAATTTGTTTAGTTACAGGGACAGTTTTTCAGTGTCAAACATAAACACATAAACATAACATCACGCCCCTAATCCCCTAAGGGGTAGGCAGAGTCAAAGGAACAGCAGGCCCCTTAATGCATATTCAGCTAAAAACAAAACTGGGCTGGGTTAGATGGACAATTGTGAAAAAGTAGTGACAAATGGATAGCTTGGAGCCTACACAATCACATTCCCAAAACCTCTTTACCATTAGTCGCCTTTTACGACATGCTAGGCAAGAAACACAGTTGGAAAATTCTTTTTAAGTCCCAGACCAACAAGGGACAAAAGCAATTATTCAGTGTCTTATGAGAATTATTAATGTTCCTGGGATAAATATTATCCTAAGTCCTAAGACATTTTTTTACTATAAGTTTGAATCCTAAGAAAGGTACTTTTTGTAGCAAATTTCACCAAAATCGGTTAAGTGGTTTTAGCGTGAACGCGTAATAAACAGATACACAGAAAGATAGACAAAATGATCTTACATGGTAGTAGCTTAATATAATACACATTGACGCTTCAAGCTAAATGTAGGTTCGAAATCGGCACGTATTTTTGGAGTTCAATTGTAACTGTATTCTTACAACAGATCAATGATGAAGGAAAAGATAGAGAAGATCCTGGCGCATTTTAATTACCATGTATGTGAACGTATATTATATACATAATTAATAAATTATCCAGACTGACACACCAATTCCCTAGTCCCAAACTAAGCTTGTGCTTATGCTATGGATACTAGTTGAACGGATAGACATACTTAAATATGTTTATTAAGATCCTTGACTCAAGTGCAAATGTCAATTACTATTGCCTTTATTAGCTTTTTTTTCATTGCTAAGCTAATAATAATAAAAATCCGACTACATCACATACATTGATCTGACTCCGCGCTGAGTAGCTAAAGCCCTTGTGTTATGGATATCAGAATCAACAGTGGTATTAAAAATATATACCTAATTAATTATTAAACATTAACACCCAGACACAGAACAAACACAAGTATTTATCACACGAATGTTTGTCTTGGGTGAGAATCGAACCCACAACTCTCGGCGCATGGGGCAGGGTTACTACCGAATGCGCCATCGAGCCTGCCAGTCAATTATTGTACCATGATACTATTGACATTATGAATGTCATTGTCACTTCAATGATCAGACTCGCTAAATCGATGATCATGGTCCAAGGGGACCCTGACCAAGAAGGGGATACAACGCTAGAATAACTCAAACTCATACTCAAAATAAATCTTTATTTACGTGGGCCTCAAAAAAGCACTTGTAAATCTTCAAGTAATAGGTACAGAAAGAATGTGATTTGTACCTTCTGTATTTTCGTTTTGTCTTCTATACTTGTTATAATTTCTTAGAGGTTTTTGCATCATTTAAGCGGCTAAACAAAACGAAATGTCCAACCCAACTTGAGCCGCAAGTCTTTCAACAAAGACCCCCGTTTGGGCTTTATTGTTCCCGTGTGGAGGGGAAAGGGGGGTCAAGTTAAATTGGTTGGCAAGTGCTGACTCAGTGATGGGGGATGATGCTCTTTATGTACCTTTTGATGGTGGGGTTTTTAAATTGTGTGCTTTAATGATTAAGAAAGAGAAGACGATTTTGATCTTAAGCTTAATCTTAAGCAGACTGAAATATTTTAAAGGTACGTTTTGCCATTGTCTTCTAAAGGCAATACATTTACAGTTGGTCCTTGGTCTAGTGGTATCATGCGCCGCCTAAGGATCAAGAGGCCCAAGTTCAAATCCCGGGACGGACCAAGAATTTGTGGCTGGTTATTTCAATATTGAAATTACTCAGTAACAGTCCGGAGTCAGGAAGTTGGCGGTTTAATCACCCCCGGGCCTCGGAACGTACGTTAAGCCGTTGGTCCTGCGCCTGACCTCTCTCCGGTGATGTCGATTTGCCGTCTCACCGGACTATGAGAGTGAAGGAATAGAGAGTGCATATGGGGTTTTAGGTATGTGATTGTGTAGGCGACGAGCTAGCCACTTGTCACTACTTTTTCACAATTTTCCATCTAACCCAGCCCAGTTTTATTTATGGCTGAACGTGCTTAAAGGGGCCTGCTGCCCATTTGACTCTGCCCACCCTTCGGGGATTATGGGCGTGGTGCTATGTATGTATGTATAATAAAAAAAATTAACGAGGTCTCCATAAAAGGAACCAGCAGTTGTGTTTTCAGCATCAGTATTTATTATTATTTGTTCTATTTAATATTTGTTCCATCATCTTTTCAGGTTTGTATGTAATGGTAGCTGGCTTAAGTCAGACGAGGCGCCTCACAAATGTGTTTCCCAATGGCCGCTCAAGAAATATGGGAAGCGGAGCGGCCCGCCTGCTGGGGCGGACTGGGGTAACAGCGCTAGTTAAAGTTGCTGAAGATTAGTCCAAAGAAATCATTAAATAACAATTACATATATAAATAAAAAATATATATATAAATATCAGACTACATCACATACATTAATCTGACTCCGAGGTAAGTAGCGTAAGCACTTGTGTTACGGATATCAGAAACAACAGTGGTATTACAAATATATACTTAAATACTCGATATTAACACCCAGACACAGAGCAAACACAAGTATTCATCATACGAATGTTTGTCCCGAGTGGGAATCGAACCCACAACTCTTGGCGCATGGCAGGGTCACTACCGAATGCGCCATCGAGCCAGTCGAAATTTAAAATCTTCAACTACGTTTATAGCCCTCGCCACGCCTATAAGTACTTCATCAAATTTGTTTACAAGAAATCCGCCTACGATTCCATTGGACAGGGTGCGGGTAAACACGTATTTTACGGCGGTTTTACTGCCAGTAGCTACCGGCTCACTTTTACAATCTACGTCACAAACGATTAGTTTCAGTTTTACTGCCTGTAGTAAGTAACTAACAGTTTTTGTATGATGGCTATAACGATGAGATTTTAATTTAGAAATCTCGATTTTATACTTGGTCCCATGTTGTTCTAGGACTTCTGTGTTCCTTGCCTAACATGTCGTAAAGGCGACTATGGTATATCATTTTTTGGGTGTGTAATTGTGTAGGCGATGCCACTAGCTAGCCACTTGTCACTACTTTTTCACAATTTTCCATCTAACCCAGCCTAATTGAATTTTTTAGCTTAACTACAAGTCTAAGGGGGCTAGATGCCCCTTTGACTCAGCCTACAGATTACGGGCGTGTTGTTATGTAGGTACGTAATGTATGTAATGATTTTATACTCGTTATTATATTCATCTTTTTAATATCCGGTGTGTTTCTTTACACATTTAGATTTAATTCTCAAAATGTGTTATACCTACGTTCCCATGTACGCCTTCAAATATTTTTCTCATTTGACGCACTTATCTTCTTTTATATTACTCATGTCGCGGTGTTTCTAGTCCAACTCCTCAGAAACAGCTAGAGCGATTTAATTGAGATTTTTATGAACTTATATTTGGTAGGTATGAGAAAAGGTCGTAAAGTATTTTTGCACACATTCAATTTTTTTAATCGTTTCTCTAGTTTATTAGCCCACTCAATACAAACATACAAGCGCACAAACATATATAAAACATTCGCATATAACGAGACGTCAAAGAAAAAGACCGCCTCCTCCTTCTGTCTGAAAAAAAAATCCACTTAAACCCAAGGAATGAGGACACAAACCCACCCCTGAGTACAGCTGCCCGCGGGGGGCGGGGCGGGGCGGGGGGGCGGCGGGGCGGCCGTCCGACGCGGCGCTCCTTTTTACGTTCCGCGCCGGCTCAGGGGTGGACAACACTTTCTTACGCCGGCCCGCCAGAATAATGTCTTTATGTGTATTACTAGCTGTGCCAGCGGTGTCACCCGCGTTTATAGTTAATATTATAAAGACTATTTCCGTCATACATGATTTCTATGTAACTTTAACCATTAAGGCTGCACACGCGACGGAAGCTTAAAAAATGAAGTAACTTCTCCCGTTTTCCCAACATTTCCCATCACTACTCTGCTCCTATTGATTGTTACGTGATGAAAAGTATACTATAACCTGCCCAGAAGTATGAAGAACAATTGTACCAAGTTTCGTTAAAATCCGTCGAGTAGTTTTTGTTTCTATAAGGAACATACAGACAGACAGACAGACAGACAGATAAAAATTTTACTGATTGCATTTTTAGCATTAGTATCGATCACTAATCACCCCCTGATAGTTATTTTGTAAATATATTTAATGTACAGAATTGACCTCTCTACAGATTTATTATAAGTATAGATTATGTATAATATAATATTCTCTTTGAGTTATCTTGTATAGTTTAGTATACCTACCTACTTATGATATTCCCGAAAGATTAAATAAATGACATTTTCAAACTCTGCATCTCACATTAAGAGCTGATTCAGACTTACATATCATTGGTAACTAACTTATTACCTACAAACTTAGCATTTGTGCTTGTACTACAGTAACAGACAGACGTATTTGCCGGCAAGTGCCCATATTCATCACACGAAACATTAGCCCTTCGCAAGCTTTGAACTGGTTTCTAAGCCAAGTCATGTACAATGACCACTTGGCCTACCGTCTGTTAAAAAAATAGTTAGTTCGTCGTTTACACGATAATAATCAATTATATTTAATTCATTCAACGCATATACGACACACCAATCAAATAAAACAGTCCGTCCGTTATTTTAAAGTCCCAGATCAACACAAAAATTAATTTAAAAGGGAACGGTGGTAGGTAGGTAAGGACACGCGCCTCTTAACCAAGGTTCGAACCCAGACATGTACCTCTAGATTTTTCAAATCTATGTACATATTTATACCACTAGCTGGACGGTGAGGGAAAACATCGTGATGAAATCTGCAAATTCAAACAACTTTGAATTTGTTACCATGATCCAGTTAATTGCCAGATTCGATAAATCCAGGATCATGGTCTAAACGGACCCCATCTAAGAACGGAACATAACGCTAGGAAAATGACGACCAACACAAACATAACAAAATAATTGTAATAGTCCCACGCCAATACAGGCCTTTATCATTTACAACATTAAATGTTGAACCAGTGAGTTAAAAAAATATTGCACTACAATTGGTAGCCAAAGGTTGCCGACCCCACCGCAAGAAGGTGTGAGCGGGCGTCGCCTCAAGAATGCTACAATTTTCCCGAGTTTTCCATTTCTCGACCCTCCCCACCCCCGTGGGGTGGCGAAAAAAGAAACAGCACCAGTGTTGCTTAGCAACCACTGGGATGTCGCGTTTTTATGCGATTAGTCGCCGTTTATCGCGTTAATGTGCCTTGTTAATGATTTGGTAGGCAATCGGACGTTTTCTGAGGTTTTCGTAGTTTTGATTGAAGATATGGGTAGATAAAAGAGACTTTGCTTAAGTGTTGGAAATACTCTATAGATATATCTACTAAGTAGTTTTAAATTAATTATTAGCATTAATTAATACCTATATTGTTTACCTGAGGTATAATAAATTTGACAGGTCAAAAGCCCTTAGTCTAGTATTTAAATATTCTGGTCACTAGCGATAACAGTATTCTCTATTTATTACTGTAATATATACACAAGTCACAACAAAAATTACATATTGCTTATATTAAACTTAATTTGAAGCCTTGAACTTGAATTCCACGATTGTATCGAAATTTAATAAGTCAAAAATTTTAACATAAAAAAAGGACTTAGGCTGCATCTTCTCCCGAGAATATTAATAGATCTCTTGGGACAATGATATAGTTTCTATTAAAGAACAACTGTACTATATAAAGAAATGATTAAAGAAAATTGTGTTTATCTTACCCGAGCCGTAAGATAAACACAATTTCCTATAAAAAAATAAATAAATAAATTCTCCAGACTGACACACCAATTCCCTAGTTCCAAACTAAGCTTATGCTTGTACTATGGATACTAGGCGAACGGATATACATACTTAAATACATTTATAAACATCCATGACTCGAGTACAAATGTCCATGTTCATCACACGAAACATTTGCCCCTAGCGGGATTTGAACCCGCGACCCTTGGTTTCGTGGCCAGGGTCTCTGACCACTCGACCAACGGGCCAGTCAAAGAAATGATTAAAGAAAATTGTGTTTATCTTACCCGAGCCGTAAGATAAACACAATTTCCTATAATTCTAAGAACCCAATGAAATTGTCGTTATCAAGCAGAAATCTTCAATGCAATTTTCATTTTCCAAAACCCGCCAAACAACCTACGAAGCGAGCACAAAAAGCACCTATCTGCATTCCTCAGCGTAACAGTATTAAAAAGTAATTACTACCCCCCGAGAAATTATTAAAATCCACCCCGGGACCGACAACGCAGCCCGCAGTCCGTCTTGCCTTAAATTTTACTCTGAAAACAAATCCCTTGTGTTGGTAAGAAATATAAAAATCACGCCGAAGACGGCTTATGCGACACCCTATACATGCATACAAAAATCAACCTTAACATTTGACAAACACCGTTCAAAGTCGCATGAACGCGTTCCCTTTTGAAAGACTTGAGTATATCACGGTAAAGACCTGAGACCCAAATGTAATGTCATTCTAATTTAGGCTCTGTTACTTTGGACATAAGGTTGATAGTGCCTTGTGGAAACTTTAACATAAGACGTTGGTCTTCGGACACGTTTATACAGGGATGCTCAAGACAGTGTCGGTGAGATTTTGAACTGTAGTGGTGGTGCGTCCCAGTTCTTTGCTGTGTTAATTTACATTTTAAATTGCACTTACATAGCCCGGAGTCGCCTGTTTTGCAGCCCTGTATTATGTAGCGACCTGTGGGGGGAATGGGGGGCTGTCAAGTTTTTGAATTAAGCGTTTGTTAAGAAGACGCTATTGTCTTTGATTCATTAGGCTGGTTGCTTATTGAGTATCCTAGTTACCGATTGTTGGGGTTTCATGCTGGGCGGTGGCACGTGGCTGAGATGATGGAAACTATATTTTTTTCTAGATATCTGGATAAAAAAAATATTTTTTGCTTTAAGAAATCCAATATTTTTAATATGACAACGTGTTTGCAATGTTAAAATGATTGGTTGAGTAGTGTTACCACGACAGAGAGAAAAATTTACTTTCGCATTTAAAATATTTGTTGAAATAAAAAATAAACAATCAAATAAAAATTTGAGACAGACATTGAATTATCAGGGACTATAAAAATTTCGTATTTTTTAGATTTGTTGTCAAAAGCTATTGAAGTTTTATAGGAATTAGTAAGATATGCTTATCCTTGTAAAAAAATTAAATGAAATAAGGATATTTTTCAATTGTTGGGTAAAAGATTATAAAATGCTGATTATAAAATGATGGACTTAAGAACGCCTATCGGAATTTTGTGATTTAAATAAACAGTTTCATTTTTAATTTCAATAAAAATCTGTTGCATTGTTTATGGTTTTTTAACTGACTACCCTTGAGAACCTATTCAAAAATCAGCCCTTATAAGGTATATCAAGTAAAAAACCACCAACTTAATACCATGTGTTCCTTTTTTATAATCAAAGGATCAAAATAATGATAAATATCAAACCATGTTGACGTGACGACAAACTAACTTTCACTTAAAACGTCAAAATTATGACAATGGTAGAAAAAAACTACCAAATCCTACCATATGCGCCTGATTACCATGTTCACCTCCTTGATTTAAACTTTCTCTTTCGTTAACATTGTCAAGGCGTTTTGGTAAGCAAAAAAGGATAATTGTGTATCCTTTTTTACTTCCTGTAACGTTAGTTCTTATTGCTGCACGCTAAGATTCAATTTTGAATGGAAATTTTTTGTTTGTTGTAGGAATGTGCGTCCGAGCAAAGGAAACATTTTTATTCAATAACTTGTTGTCAATAAATAAAAATTCGACACATCCTCAGTGTTAGCATAGATTAAACTTTAGCTACAGAATGGCCAGTTCGTTATAATAAATAAATTTGCCAGTAGGTAAGTATTTTTTGTTGTTGAAACGATAGCATGAGTTTTTTAGCCTCGATTTTTTTACGAACCACATTTCATCAAGCCCGCAATCCCCGAAGGGGTAGGCAGAGTTTAAGAGGCAGATAGCTCCTTGAACCACATCATAGACAAAATTAAAATTGACATAAATAAAATTGAGCTGGGGTCAGATGGACAATTGTGAAAATGTAGTGACCAGTGACTAACTCGACGTCTACTTACATAACAATAAACCCTATACGCCATTAATCGCCTTTTACGGCATGCTAGGCAAGGAACACAGCGGTACATTAATTAAAAATCCCAATAAAATAAAATAAGTATACATTGATCTGACTCCGAAGTAAGTAGCTTAAGCACTTGTGTTACAGATATCAGAATCAACAGTGGTATTACAAAATATTGGATATTAACACCCAGACACAGAACAAACACAAGTATTTATCACACGATAATTTGTCCTGGGTGGGGATCGAACTCAGAACTCTTGGCGCATGGGGCAGGGTCACTACCGAATCCACCATCGAGCCAGTTAAGACAAAATCCCAGACCAAACTGAGTATAAAACAAATTGTTTCACAAGTGATTTGACTTGATTGATAGTTCCAAGTGTCCCACCTGCGTCCCACTCTTTGCCGCAAAGATCGTGCCCTGACATCTGTGTCCCGCAACTGCCCGTCACCTGTTGTCCCGTTTCGGTAAAATATGACGTGCCCTGAGCGGGCGTTGTGTTGCGTTTTTTGTGTTCGGTGATCTTTGATTTATAAACATGGTGTTTGGGTTGCGGTTTCGATTGTTTGGTCTTTAGATGGTTTAGGGTGAGTACTATAGATATGGCCTATAGTCAGTGGCGGATTTACCCTATGCCCAGTAGGCCCGGGCCTAGGACAGCCAGATATTAGAGGCGGCCAATTGTGATAAAAATGAAGTGATGACGCTTAGTTTTGAGAATTATGGCCTGGGGCCTAGGGCGGCCAAGAAAAAAAAAAAATAATAAAGATTGTAAATCCGCCACTGCCTATAGTTATGGGTATCTTGGTAATCTTTGCGTCAATATAGTAAGTGACTGCGTTGGCTGTTAGAGTTATGCTATGGCGTAGCAGAATGGAATGTGCTGATTGCTGATATAAGGTATAGATTTTTATCTGACCCCACGTAGGTTTGACACGTCAATAAACTCAACTGGGCTTAGAATACCGTTAAGGCTAATGGTGTATTGGGAATTGAGTTTGTGGTTGTGTAGGTGACGATGTAGCCTTCTGTCACTACTTTTCACAAATCATAATCCGCACATCCGCCCAAAGTCATATTTGAATCAACGCATACATGAGATAACCCGCTTATTTACTATCATTCAAAATCTAGAAGTGTTTCTTCGAACTCAAACCAGCAAAACATACAAATAAGGCGACGTTTTACTCACTACTCTGTGTCATCTAGTCAAATGTCGTAATCACAGCGACGTACCGTGAACTGTAACAAGACCGTGTTTGTGGCTGCGCCGGCGCAGCTAGCGCCTCTGACGCACGCGAGGAACGCGCCCGCGACCGGAAACAGGTGATAAAGCTGTATCACACTGCAAGATATGCTATGATGAGCAATATTGTGCATGACTTTTCGTGTATACCAATAAAATTTTTGTTTAAAAATAGTTTAAATAACTTATGCTCTTTGAACTCGTCAAACCTCTTCGGGGAATGCGAGCGCAATAGCAAAGTATAGTGTATAGTATGTGTATCTATCTATAGTATTGTTTTACCTACACTGTCGGTTATTTTCAGGTCAGAGACATAATATGTACTTACATCTATACTTACTAATATTATAAAGAGGAAAGATTTGTATTTTTGTGTGTGTGTGTAATAAATAAACTCAAAAAGTACTGTACCGATTTAAAAAATTATTTCACCATTGGAAAGCTACATCATCCGGAAGTAACATAGGCTATATTTTATCCCCATATTCTTACAGGAACGGGAACTATGCGAGTGAAACCGCGGGGCGCTGCTAGTTTTAGGCATATACTTACTTATCTTGAAGCCGGCAACACGCAATCGATTCCTCCTATTGAGTGCTTATGAGCGACGGTGACCACTTATCATCATATCACAAGATAGCTAGCCATCTCTTATAAATAATATACATAAGTTTTGTTCTGTAATGTATATAGAATTTTGCGCAGCATTTTCTCTATGCAAAATATAGGGATACAATGCCTGACTCTCCGTACCAAAGCAATTACTATCCTGTTTAAAACATACCATTTTATATTTCTTGATTACTAACTTTTGTCCATGTTGATCTGGGACAAAAAAAAGAATGTTCCATCTATGGTTCTTGCCTAGCATGTCGCGGGCAGCAGCAGGCGACTAATGGTATATCGGGTTTTGGGTGTGTGATTGTGTAGGCGACAGCGGTTAGCCGCTTGTCACTGCTTTTTCACAATTTTCCATCTAACCCAGCCCGGCTTTATTTTTGGCTGAATGCAGTTGAAGGGGCTTGTTGCCCTTTCGACTCTGCCTACCCCTTCTGGGATTATGGGCGTGTTGTTATGTATGTATGTATGTATGTATGTACTAACTTTGTCATACTCTGTATTATGTTGTCTAACCTATCTATTATTTTAATGTACCTTTTTGTTTTTGTTTTAATATGGTAAATAGATATTTTTTCTTTCTATTCGTCTAATAGAGAGTTGTAGTATATGACAGTCAGTCTGGTCAAAAAATAACTACGCATACCTTAGTAAAGTATTAAGCAGATTTCTAAACACGGGACATAATATTAAGATGATAATATCTTAATAAAGCATATCTCGTGTGTGGAAGCGAGCTGATAAGATGGCGGCGGCACGCGACACGGCGGGAAGAATTCGCGAAAACACCGGCGAATTATTGCCGGCTTCCCGAGATATGCGGTACACACGCCCGACATACTGGTTTCACGCGTGAACTATGATAGCACATTATCTTACAAGCAATACGTCGATCTTAGTCCGAATCAGCTTTGACCATGGTTTACCATCTTCCAGGATTTTAGCGATTCTGCTTTACATTAAAGCGACTGCTGACTCTCTGTTCTTCGTAATCATAGAAATTAAAATAACTTAATATCTTAAATAAAGCCTTGGGAGGCTATTATTCTTATTTTATTATTCTCTTGTACCCAAAAACACAGGAAACAGTTTAAATGAAGAATAATATACCATTAATACTATAAATTTTTTTTTCGATACGTTGTCCTATTACAAAGAAGGGCTAGAAGAACCAATAAAAATCGTTAAAATGGAATCAAAAAACATTAAAATTTATTTTCGAAATTTCGAAAAAGCACCTAAAAATCGTTCATACAAAAGCGAAAATCCAATTAAATCCTGTAAATGTTCCCATCTCCTCCCAATTCCACCAGCGGGTGTACCGCCCGGTTCAAATGTAAGATTTACACCGGTTATCCGGCTCCGTGGTGCCGGACGTCCGGAGCCGTCACACTAAAAATTTGCCTCGCAAATAGTTACACGTTCCCGCCAACCGGATATTCGGGGGGTGCGAACGAGCATTGTACTTTTATTGGGGTAGTTTCAGATAAACTGGTCTAGTAACGTTTGATAGTGAATGGTGGAAATATTTGTTTGGATATTAATGTTGAAAACGGAGAAAAAGATACTAATTCCCAAAGGAATCATTTCACTGTCAACAACGTTACTACAGTTTTTTTTTTCAATATAATTAATCACGAGCCATGGTTGTTGTGAGACAGTGTCATTTATATACAGGCGATAGTTCAAACCTTGAACGTGAATTTTGAAAATCTACGTTTGCATAAATTGTACATAACATCACGCCCATAATCCCCGAAGGGCAGAGTCCACCAAAAACAAAACTGGGCTGGGTTAGATGGGAAATTGTGAAAAAGTAGTGACAAGTGGCTAGATCGATGCCTACACAATCACATACCCAAAACCCGATATACCATCAGTCGCCTTTTACGACATGCTAGGCAAGAAACACAGTTGGCACATTATTTTTAAGTCCCAGATCAACATGGGACTATCTACGTTTGGATTATAATTTTTGGTGTGACGAAAAGGGAACAAAGAAAACACCATAAAATTATTCCGTAAATATTCTAAATGAGTATTTAAATTGTGAAAAAAGCATTCTATCCCAAACAAAAAAAAAAAAACAAATGTGTCAGGTATAAAAAAAGAAGCAAAATTCTGAATAAAAACCATTTTAATATTTGAAAAAAAAATACACTGCTAATTATACAGCAGCTATTTTTTAATCTTTAGCACAACGAAACCGTTATTTTTCGGAGGTTTAACGTATTTCCCTCCCAAATAGTTTTGTGCTAGACCGAGCCGGACGATACGGAGGGTCGTGGAGGGCCATTGTACTCTTATTGGGGTACTTTAGATAAACTTATCTAGACTTTTGGCTACATTTTTGTACTAAGTACGTACGATATTGTGTTTACGTACCGTTTTTGTACATTTGAGTATGTGGTGGTCCGGATTATTAAAGTAGTAAAAATAAAGAGGGATAATTTTGGAGAACCTTTAAATATTTTATATTGAACATTCACTAGTTTTTGCTACGACTTTCTCCTCATGGTATGTTGCAGACTCTTTTTTAAACCTCCTTGATCCTTTTTGATCTACAACTCTCAATAGAGAGACTATAGTCCTTATCTAGGTTTTATAATTTTGCCACATCACATTTCATCATAATCGTTTATTTCTACTTAGATCCTGAAAACGGAATATACATATCGTCGTTCGGGAGTGAAAAGTGAAAACCTCGTAAATGCTCTTGACAAAATTTTACAGAAGGAAGAAAAAACTGCCTCCTGAAATAAAAAATATGGACCGGAATAGTGTACTGATTATTGTTATTTTTTAAGAATGATTGTAATCAATGGTAAAATTGTCTGGTTCCCCTATCTTAGGTTTACGAAGGTCAGATCGGCAGTCGCTTCAATGTAATTACCAGACTCGCTAAATCCCGGATCATGGTCTAAGCGGACCCCGTCTAAGCACGGGACATAACGCTAGGAAAATGATGAATGATGATGTAATCAATGGTATATCAATCGTAAGAAGTGACTTACAAAACAAATAAAAAAAATAAGCAAATGGTACTTCCGAGGTTCTTACTGCTTAACAACGATTTATACTCTGTATCGTTGTTTGCTTGCTCATTTAAAATATAAGTAAGGATAATAACATATTCTTTAGATTTTCGGTCCAAATTTGACAAAAACCTTTTAGTTAATAATATAACTCGATATTTGCAGGACTAAAAATATACAGTGTATTTATGTGATTGTGTAGGCGACGAGCTAGCCACTTGTCACTATTTCTTCACAATTTTCCATCTAACCCAGCCCATTGTCCCGTGTTGGTCTGGGACTTAAAAAGAATGTGCCAACTGTTTTTCTTGCCTAGCATGTCGTAAAAGGCGACTAATGGTATATCGGGTTTTGGGTTTGTGATTGTGTAGGCGACAAGCTAGCCACTTGTCACTACTTTAACACAATTTTCCATCTAACCCAGCCCAGTTTTATTTGGCTGAATGTGGTTAAAGGGGACTACTGCCCCTTTGACTCTGCCTACCCCTTCGGAATTCACGGGCGTGATGTTAAGATGAAAAATATACAGTTCGGTTCTCTCTGCCTACCCCGCTAGGGAAGTGGCGTGAAGTTTAGTTAGTAAGTTAGATTAAAAATATACAGTGTATTTATAATATCTCAGACAGAACAGACAACTAATCTGAGTATAATACTCATTTTGCTTGATAATAAAACATGTTTTTCCGCAAATAAATTTAAATCCGTAGACAGCTTTAAAAACGTGTTTTAAAGCTTAACTGTAGACTGTTCATAACAATGCAATCTTTTATGTTAACCCTTCTTGCGCGCGCGCAATATGCATAGACGGAACATCTGCCCGGTGACCTTCGACCCCTCGCGACAATAGCAAGGAAGGGTCACTCTGTCCAGCGGGCATCGGTCAGAACCGGATTTGACCAGCCCCGAACCGGTTTTAACTAACGGAAGCCGGTGTGTGAATATGATTTAATTGCGATGAAGGGATATGAAACACTTTGAATGAGTTTCAAACGTAATTTTTTTTGCTGGGTTTTCCAAAAAAACTTTTTCTTATTTAATATCTAGCGGGTACAGTGTTGATGATATTAAAACGTATATTGCTATTAATATAATTAATAATAAACCTTAATTATATTATTACTATGTTACACAAAATCGACATAAGTGAAAAAGCTCTGGTACGTATAAATTTATACAATACATTCTGAATTAGTGTATAGTCTTAAACTTACTGATTTTATAATCTTTTAATTATCATCCTAGCAATATTCGGGCATGAATGTTTATAATAAAATAAGTCAATTAAACTAGATAAAAATTTACCATGCAAACGAGACATTCCCGCAACTTTCTATTACAATATTTGACAAGTTGCCTAGAACTAAGTCTTACCTTGGACAAACGCATGCTATGTGTGTTAAAGTATTTAATGCCTTACCTCATGAATTAAAAGCATTACCGCTACCGAAATTCAAAAAAAAATAAAAGACGATGGCTTAGTTTTAAACTCTTTTATAATGTTAATGAACTGTTTGATAAGTAGTAAATTGTTACAAAATATGTCATATTAATTTATATGTAATGTGATTGTTAGTAATGTTTAATTTGAACTACTTAGATTCTATTTGTTCGTTATAGTTTTGCATGCCAAAAACTGGTGAAAAGTGTGATCTAAATTATAATTTTCCATCTTTGTACCACTTTTCGAGCAAAATAAACTGATTTGATTTGATTTGATTTGAATATCCACGTTCTTTAAAACCCAAACGCGTGGTCACCCTGTTCACAACTGACCGGGGCGTAATCTATCGATTACTATTAATAAAATACTGACAAAAGGACAGTAGGACATATGGACAACGGACTTTTTTGCATTACATTTTTATAGTCACGTTTCGAAATTTTTGTTGGCACTTTTTGTTAAGAGGGGACTGGGGTTGTTGGTTAGTTGGAATTGGTGTTATTTGTTCTTAATTGAGAGGTGAAATGAGAAAGTCAGATGCGATAGTTATATTTTTAAGTATTTCCACAGTACATTTTTTTAGTTATGTTTTATTCTCTTTTTGGTACCGTTAATAAATTGAACTTTTATAATATTTTCTGAAAACGTACAGTGACTTTATTCTTGAAAGTTTTAACTACATTATTACAAAAAAAAATGAAAACATTTTCTTTCAGTTATTAAAAAACTAACAACATAATAATACTAACTAATTTTAAGTTATACAAAATAATAGCTGAATAATATAGCAAATTTATTACCATATTAATACCATATAAATTCCTACAGAACCGAAAACTGTGTTTGTGCAGACAGATACTTCCTCGGGGGCCTCTTAAGCACCATATGTCGCGGAAGGGTTAAAAAGCACTTTAGTCACGCCTTATCTATTGATTTTAGTTTATTGAAGGGTCGGCATTCAAAAATATTTTGTTTAAGGATAATTTGTTGTTACTGATCGTTGTGGTCACGTTCGTTTTGGGGTAGATAAATAAATGTCAGGGTGGTGTTTATTTTTCTTCTTTGGACGTTACGGGGTAGGTCATAGGTGTTTATCGATCTGTGTATTTTATGTCATCGTTGTACTAGTGCCATGTCGTATTTTTAATAATGCTTTCACAAACATTTATGTAACTGAGAAAAAGTTACAAATACGTCGTCGCATCTTTAAATAAAGTCTAGAATTACCTTACCTATTCGGTTCTCTCTGCCTACCCCGCTAGGGAAGTGGCGTGAAGTTTAGTTAGTTAGTTAGTTAGAATTACCTATAAAAAATTTCACATTAAACCAGCTATACTTAACCTGCGGCCCGCCGGACATTCTTTATTGGCCCATCTGAAGCTGTAATCTGAAGTTACGAATTTATAATAAGCCATTTTTTATTGAATTACAGCTTAACTAAGACCTAAATAATTATGCTAGCGGCCCTCTACACCATGAGTTAAGCGTGTTCTCAATTCAACTCAGTTCAACTCAGTTTCTTTCTCGAAAAAAGGTTGAGTATGGCTGCATTATACGGTTTCATTTGCTAATCCTTGACAATATATTTAATCTGAAAACTTTATCTGTTACTATTTCACGCCTTAACCAAATGATTGACTGTTGAGAAATTGAATACTTTGATTTTAAGAATCAGTATAAAAAGGAGGACAAATGTTGAAAACGTAAAAAAGGCATTGTATAATTGTTATGCCAAAAATAATAGATCTCACGAATGAATTTCACGTGAAAAAGCTACAGGCAAAAGCAAATGAAATAATGAATAAAATAATTATAGATTTGAAACGTATAAACTAACTAACTAACTAAACTGAAATGTATAAATATGTAAAAATTATAAAAACAATGAAAGTATGTGATCTCTACCTAACCCCATGGAAAAAAGGCATGACATTAAGTATATATGTATTTAAATATATATATATAAAAACAAAATACAATAGAATAGATTTTTCCTTGAATAGAAGATTCCAGAGTCAAAAACAAAACTGGGCTGGGTTAGATGGAAAATTGTGAAAAAGTAGCGACAAGTGGCCAGCTTTTCGCCCACACATATGCCATTAGTCGTCTTTTAGGACATGCTAGGCATAAACATAGTTGGCACATTCTTTTTTAAGTCCCAGACCAACATGGGGTAATGGGCCGGGTTAGATGGAAAATTGTGAAAAAGTAGTGACAAGTGGCTAGCTCGTCGCCTACACAATCACATACCCAAAACCCCATTTACCATTAGTCGCCTTTTACGACATGCTAGGCAAGAAACACAGTTGGCACATTCTTTTTAAGTCCCTGACAGACATGGGACAAAAATAATAAAAAAAATTACATTCTATAGGGGAATACATTGCCATTTGATTGCTATTAGACTTTATTATAGGTTGTTTGTTACCTCTGGTCTGAACTTGGAGGGCGGATCGCTGTACTTTATTTTTTTATTGCAAAACATTTGACAACTTTTTTGTAACAGACTTAATTTCAAGTACGTCATACGTCAGTATTTCTATCCAAAATCTTTAATATACAAGCATTGCGTTTTTGACAGCTCAAAAGAAGTATGTCAAATGATTGGTGGTGTCATTTAACCCAATGGTGTGTACAATAAGTCAAGTATTTTAACAGGACATTAAGGACCATCAACAATTTTTTGTCTGTATAAATAAAATAAATTTTGGACAATCATCATTATTGCAGTCGATATAACATTTTTTTTCGTTTTTAATAAATATACTCTAATAAGGTTCCAGTCCTCGTCCGATCGTCGTAAATTTTCAAAAAGCGGCGAGCACGTTCACAGCGAATGTAAATCGCTTTCGTGCCAGTCGAGAGACGTTTATAAAACAATCGATAAAAAGCCACATCTTTCGTTTGATTGAAATTTTATCGAGCGATCGCGTGACGTGCGACTACTTTCACTGGGCAGGGACGGGTTTGGTCCCTGTATGTCTATAATTTTTTTTTGTAGGTTTATGGTTGTAAAAAAATTCGTTGGCACATCATTTTAGGTCCCAGACCTTCCTTGTAGAAGTAACTTCCTTGTACCTGTCGAAAAAGACGGATAATGGTGTGTTGGGCATTCGGGTTTCAGATTGCGTAGGCTAGCCACTATCACTATTTTCCATAATGTACCATCTAAATTTTATTTTCCCAAGTCCCAAATCAATTTTATTTTTAGTTCAAAATAGTTAAAGGTGCTTGCTGCTCCATTGACTACACCTTCGGAGATTACCCCTCACATGTAAGGCGCGTTTTTTTTACATACACCTACCACCGCTTTCTCCCTCCTACTAAGATAGTTTTGAATTGGTTATGATGTTGGAGAACATGTAAAAAAATATCCTTAAATAAACTTACTAATTTAATAAGATTAATAAAGACAAAATTATACATTACAATCTTGTCCCAGACTAGTTGCGATAAAAAAATAAAAATCTAAGAATCGCCTCAATTTAAAACGCTGACCCAATTCCAGGCCTGTGGTCGTTCGGAAATACGCAAGGCCATGTGGGTAGCGCCAGGCCAATAGGCCGCCAATAGGCTTCTTATAAATTGTCCTTAACTGGCTTCTGACTGCGCGCAGCCTACTTACCGTCTAGTTATTTCCGATAAGCGTGTATTTAGGTTATTCTTCGTAATAAAGGGCATAGTGAGTCATAACAAGCAGTATATTTATTATTGCTATGTTTTTTGAACACTTTGTTTATTAAAAAAAATCTTTTCATACAGAAACTGATCATCTGATTGGCAATTTTTTAATCCTTTAAATTAAATTAAAAACAGGTAGGAGGTTTCACATAAACTAAAATTATAAAATAGGTCGTATCAGTAAAGAAATTGAAACATGAACTGCCCACTAATGATAAAAAATTTACATTTTAGTAAATTCTTTAGGTTCTTAGTTGGATTGTTATTCTTATTAATTTTAAGTTAAATATTATTACTGAAATTTCACAAGGGTTTTTCTATTGGAGTAAATAAATAATTTCTACAAAAGCTACATTAAATTTTGAAAAATAAACTATACATCCAAATCGTGATCTTTTTAGGAAAATCCAGGAAAGCCTCGAAATATTTTTTAGAACAAAACGTCATCGTTTTAAATTAAGTTATACCTATAATAAACACAGGTTAAGATTTATAATCCAAAAATAACGAAAATATTTAAAACATGTCTAATACTGCATAATGCAACAACTAATAAAGGACATAAAATACCCAACAATACCTTCCACCGCTAAAGCTATTTCACAGAAAGCTGAACAATCATAAATTGAAATCGACACAAAGAACGGACTTAGCAGACGCCGAAAAATGTTTTGTCGCCAACAATCCTGCCAGCTGCCCAACAAAATGTTAAAAAGGTAAGAAGGGTCAGCAAAACCAGATTGACCAGTTCTATTGAAAAAATAGACAATACGGGTCCAGGATTGACCCTTGGGGGACACCGGTCAGTATTGCAGAACCGGTATTGAAAAAGAAAGGGTTATGTTTCAAGTTATTATTGTTATTGGCGTTTGTGTTGAGTTAGAAGGACAGTGGTCAGTTTGGTGTTAGATTTTGGTGGTGGTTCATGTGGTGTATAGTGGTGAAAGCTTGAGTGAGATCCAAAAGTGCGAAGTAAGTTTTATGCGATAATGGTACTTCTGACGTTTGTACGTTTGTACGTTTGACGTCTGAAAATCTAAGTGTTAGTGACCGTAATTTCTTATTACTTTTATCTTCTTCCTTCATCTCAATTATTTTATTGTTTAGAAAAATGATATTTACATATTCGTAGTGTATGCCAATGGTTATTCAATTAGTAAATTTTTTGTATGTGTTACATAGATTTTATTTTATAATCCTCATAATTGTTTACATTAGAAGTCACGGATATCAAGTCAACAGATAATATGTGATCTGAATTTGGTATGAATTAATTATTATTCACGAAAACTTAATCTAAAAATGCGGCGTTATTGTTAGAAAAATAATTATTAGCTTTATTTATCTGTATCTATTTTCCATTTAAACCATAGCCTTTTAAATGGTCTACCGTACTTATTCCCAAATGAAAGCTCACAAAAACCCCAACCCGCCCCGTTTCCCACGCTTAGAAAAGAACGAAAAACACTCTTAAAAACCTTCGGAGAAAATTAAAAAAGCGTCCTTTTCCCTTCGTCGTGTCACGAAAAAGTCCGCAATTATCACCTCGCCGCTTTCCTCGACAAATAGAATTAGGCGTGAATTAAATTAGCCCCGGAATTAACAAGGATAATACCCGGTTCTTTTCGCTTTTTCCTTATTTTTCCACGTATTTTGCCGACACGTCCCCCGCTGACGGCAGTTTACCCGCCAATTTTGGAAGACAAACGTTTCCGTGTTCTGTTTTTGAATGTCGTTCTCTTTTTAAACGGCGTTTTGTCCGGTCGCTGGCAGTGCGATCTTAATTGGTGTTTTTTTTGGAGTTTGCTAAAGTGCTTTCTTTTTGCATTCTGATGTTAAGGGGAGGAAAATTTCGTTTGTAAAGCCTATGCATTTGTGCTAATGTAATTTTTCTAATCAAGTGGTAGATTTTTAAAAAGATCCATCTTTGGGATCTATGATATTTTATATTAGATAGCTTTGCATAGAGTTGTGTAAACAACATACGATGGAACTGGATTCAGCCAATTTCAAACGTCGTTGCTATTGTCATTGCGTTTTCCCCGAATTAGCATAAGTAGATATGCTTTATAGCTCAAGCAGTCAGCAAGTATCTGAAAAACAGATCACATATTTTAAAACGGATAATTTACATACAAACGCTGCAATTTCAATAAAGTTTACAGAAGGAAAACCTTTGACATAGAAATAAAAAATAAAGAACATAGGTCTCTGTATTCATGCAGTCGTTACAAAAGCATTCATACATTAAATACTACTATTAAAGACAAAATAAAATAATCCCACCTATGTTAAAGAAACTAGAAGTATACAAGAAAACTAACTGAAGTACTAGAACAAAAGAAATATAACAGCAATAACAAACCATTTTATCAACTAATTTAACATCCAGCTCAGAATGTCGAAACGCGAACGGGACCGGGAGGAACTTCACAAAAACCGCCCGGGAACTCCGTCTGGAACAACACGACTCAAAATGTCTGCTCCATCGGCAGACATTTTCAAAAAGTTCCAATTCATAATTAATTCCCCGCCCTCACCCTAGCAGAGAGGGAAAAATGCACTCAGTCATTACATTAAAAGATATAATTAAGGGGCCCGCCCTCCGAGTTCTTTCGGCTGAGGACCCTTTTCTTGGGCCCTCAGCGTTGTCTGGATACGATTTGAATATGCCATTTTTAAACTAACTGTAGAAACGATGCACCGCGTAAGTTAAAACTAACTTTTATTGATATATCTACCTACATTCAGGTTATAAAAAGGAAAGAATTGTTTGTTTGTTTGTATTCAATAGGCTCCGACACTTCTGGACCGATATGAAAAATTCTTTCACCAATAGAAAGCTACTTTATCAGCGAGTAACGTAGGCTATATTTTATTCCCGTATTCTTATTGGAACGGGAACTCCGTGGCTAAAACCGCGTGGCGCTGCTATAACTAAATAAACGCAGTTATAAGTTTTCAAGAGAAAAAATATGTTGCAGAAGCAGTGGTTTGACAAGCGGCAGATATAGGAATCTGTATAAAATAAGAGAATAAATTTAGGAATTAACAATTTTGTTTACAATATTCTAATATGTTTTTTTTTATATATATATATCCTTACTAATCCTAGGTCATAAAACATCACTCTACAACATATTAACCATAAACACTCGTAAAACCGCAGGCATAGCTGGTTACAGATCATTCAACTCTAGTAAATCTATGACAGTAGCCAATCTTTAGGCCAAAACTAATATATTGGTCTATAGTCTTTTTCATCCGTCGCTTCATTAATTTAAAGTAACTACATCAAACAAAGGAACGTTTCAATTCTCCCTATATCTCTCCATCTACCCTGCCGGGGCCTTGGCTCTAATAGCGCCTATAATGGCGATTTGATAAGTTACGTTACTGCTTCGCACCCCCCACTTTTGGGGTTTTTCGTGCAATACGCTTTGGGGAGAAAAACCTTCCATTCATTAAGAGTTGTGTTTATAGTAGCTAGAATATGGATGATGATATCATTGTTACTGATATTATGAATGCGAAAATAACTTACTCTTTGACATTTTGATATCTTAGCGTAGCCAATAGTGATAAAATTGGGTGTGATAAAAGTTTAAACATAAAAAACGTAAATTATCCTGGGAAAGACGAAAGATCCCGTGAAATCTTAGTTCCCATTTGTGAAAATAATTTCTAATAATAAACCAAACATAGGTAATTTACAAGATTGGGATCGTAAATGTAATGATAGTTACCATTTTTTCTGGATAAACTATGTAGTTGACCCAATAGCCGTTAACCTGTATTTTTTTCATTTGTAACAAAGAAATATTGCAGAATGGGAATAATCTCAATTATTGACGCAGGTTTCTTAAATATTTTTATTTGTCCAAACCGTTTCGTGAATATTGCAAAAAAAACATTATTTATGTAATATGGTAGATATAGTCGTTTGAAAGTGCGCATTTATAAATTATGGTGATTGGTTTTCGTTTATATTTCTACTGAGGTTTTTAAGATAAACCTTATTAATACATAGTTATATCGATTTTTATATAAAGTCTGTCTATTCAACATAGTCGGTGCTAAAAAACTCTGAACATTCCCAACAAACAGCAAAAAACTAATTTTACACATCATTATTCACGCAATCTCCAGCTAATTCGTCGCGAAACAAAATTATGCCCTTACATACCTAAACGCGAAGACGAAAATTAAAGGGAAACAGCTACGCTCCTTGTCAATTTAAAACGGGGTTCTTTGCTTCTTCTTTCGACCCTTTATCGTTTAAAAAGACCAGCTGATTTAGAACCCCACCCTAAGTTACACCAGTGTAAGCTGACCCTTCGCTCAGTAGTATTTTGTTGAAAGCGTTAATTTGGTCTAGAGGAAGAAGTGTGGGCCCAGAGACCTGCCTTGAGCGGTCCCTTTTCTTTTAGGGAGGCGCCCTAAAAATGCGCCCTTCTTATATCGGAACGATTTCGTTTAGAATTGTTATTACTGTGCGTTTATGTGTTTTGCTATGTAAAGCGTTTGTTTTTATGTATTTTTGATTGTTTGGTCGTAATTTGGACGTATATTTTCATTGATTTAAATTTTGTTTACTTCGTATAATAGGTATGGATATTTAGCATTTTTAGGAGACATTTATTAGTGTAGTAGTATTTTTAAATGATAACAACATTATGTTGTGGCGGTTATTTTTATATTCTACATTAGAAATAAGCAAAAATTACTATAATTTGTTAATGAAAATACCAAGAAGCTACCTAGGAATCCCCGAAAATGTTGAGATAAAATCTACTTTGACAAAAAAAATGCTTCGTCTTATTAATGTATAATAAATGTCAATTCAATATACATTAGTATGACGGAAAATTTGACTGTTAAATTAGTATTATTCAGACGGAATAAACATTATATTTTTCGAAATAATACGATTTTAGTTAGAGACCTGCATAATGCATTGCTCTTTGTAACAGATCTCATAAAACCTTCATTAAAAAACCTAATTGCAAATATTTATCCAAAAAAAAAATAACAGGCACAATACTTCTAAACATCGATTCCAAATTCAAAATACCCGCGAGGTTTGAAAATGGAAGCGCGACTTAAACTCGTCCGCGGAATTCCAATGACGAATCGCGGAGGGTTTTTCTTGTTGGCGTCACCAATATTTTAGTACGGTCACATATATTTTAATAGACTTTATTCCTTTGGGATAAAGTTGAAATTGAATTGAATAGGTCTTTTAATATGTCGGAGATAATGTGGTAAGCTATCTCCCGCTGTCTCAAGCAAGGATTTATCGTCTTGCAGGGGGAAAAGACCGAAGCGAAAAATAAGAAAGGGTTGTTTTTCCTGGGGGACCGTGGGGGGACGGGGTGGATTCAATTAAGGAGGGGGCTGCTGCGATTAATTATACCTCTAAAATTATGGAGGAAGAAAAAAGGGTTGGGTTTTAAGTGCGCTTAGTTTTCTTATTGTTTGTTTATCGTTAATGTAGAAAAATTACTATTGGGGGGCGGCTTTTTTGTAATTTATAAAATCAAGTGTAGGTCTAACGTGTAATTAATTTAATAATGTGATTAATATTGAAAAAGGATAAATAATACCATCTTAACATGGCCACTACTTATGTCTCGTAAAGTGGACCAATCTGAAGCATTTTGTAAAAAATAAGTAGACAAGCCAAATTGTAAGTTTCGGACATATTTAATTCGAGCTCTTTATGATTTTGAGGATTTAAGGATATTTTTTGTTGTAATATTCCTTCTTTTATTTTTATTGGGCTATTCTGTATTTGGCGAGTTTGGTCTATGCATTGAAGAGCCTGGTGTCCTTTGTAACCTGAACCAAAAGCTATGAGTCATGATTTCACGAACATGACATTAGCAATATGTAAGTTTCTTATCAGTATGTCCCTTCACTGCAGAGAAGTACAAAAAATACAAAAAAAAAAAAAAAAAACTGAAATTTTAAATCAACACATGCTTAAGGGATGTAGTTACTACCCATGCACTATCTGTTCTTTCTCTCACTCGTGTTTTAGCTATGTATGAATAAGCAAGGTGACTAAAAATATATATATAATAATATCAATTATTAATATTCTTGTATAGTTTAAAATAAAGACAAAATTGCGTTTCTCTGTAAAAGAAAATAATTTATTTACAAAAAAATCTACATTACTACATTTTATAAATGAATTTAATGAATTGACATTTAAAGCCTTTATTTATAACTTTAAAAAATATGTACAGCAAAACGATAAACGATATTATTTCAATTAAAAAAAAATGTTACTTAAATATGTATGTCAGTATTGACATTAATAGAAAAGTCAAATTAAAGAAAACCTAATTAAGAGTAAAAAGGTCAGTAAAAAGGTTTTCTTTACATATATTTAGTCCGTCAGTTAGATTATAAGAGAATATTGAACGCGTATTTTTTTATTTATTTGTCAAACAAACATTGACGAAAATACAATGCATTCAAGTTGAGCGTGACGTCACGCTTTCGTAACATTTTTACTAAATAGTGACGTCGCAAGCCCCCACTCCAAAACTTTGATGCTTTTTGTCTTTGTGATTTAGTGTTAATTTGATAAAGCCAAAAATATGTGTCTAGTATCTTTGTATAATCTACTGACGGACTAAATAGAATTATAGTTTTTTAATGCAGTCATCATCTCTTATAAGTGTATTTGTGTGATCAATCACCAATCACGCACTTTCTATCAAATCTCGACCACGCACTTAGGACATGTGCGGGTGTGTGACCAGCTATCGTCACTCTATTTCCGTAATGTCTTGACCACGTATGACATGTGTGTATGTGTGTGTTTGTGGATGACCAGTTATCACGACGCTCTTTCCGTCATGTCTTGACCATGTTTGACATGTGTGTGCGTGACCTGTTAACATTCGCGACAAATACCAGCCCAACACAGTGACCCACAACGCGCCCTAAATCAAAACATCGTCACTTCACATGTGAATACGTGTTAGGGCTGCCACTCTTGTAAGCCTTCTTAACCTTTAACTATAGACTCGTAGTGTCTAGTTCAGACAGAGCTATTTTTAACTGACTTCAAAAAAAGGAGGAGGTTCTCAATTCGACTGAATTTTTGCGTGTATAGTTAATATTAATATCGATAAGGATTTGTAACTAACTAACTAACTAAAGCTAAAACTAAGATTTATAGGCTTTAAAAAAATATTTAACAAGTAACTTTGTTTGCCTGTTTTGTTTTTTGAACCACTTATGTATGCAACTTTAATGAAGATCTAAAGCTGACATAACACATAGGCTACTATTTATTTCGAGAATATTTATGGATCTCCAGAGAAATGCACGATAGTTTCTGAAGCAAATCTATTTATTACCTAGCCAGCGAAGTTGCAGAATAAAGTTAGTTATTCATGAATAAAAAAAAAAATCGTTATTACCTTCAGCATAGTACTTACTATACGTCTATTATATGCCGCCACTAAAGCGGTAACGTAACTCTGTCTATCTAAATGTTTCGACAGGCAGACATTTAAAATAAAATAAAAGATTATCTTCAGCTTCAAGACTTATTCCTAGACCTTTTTAGTGGCATCCCTACACACACGCAGGTTAAGGACCTTCAAACAGCGCTATTAAACCAATTTAACTCTAATTACCGAGTTACACGGTCTATTTTAAGATGTGTGCGAGCCTTACATGTTTATAGTATGTGTGTTAATGTTTTGCAAAGTTCAATGTCTTGAACTATGAAAGATTTGGAACGGGAATGGAAAATTGGATTAGAAGGATCAATTCTATATACACTAATTGTTGGCTTAATTTATTATTGTTATTTATAGGGAAATGGCTTGTATTTTGGTTAGAAATGGAGGCAGGAAATGGTATTTTCTAACACTTTACCTTGATAAAGTTAGCTGCTGCGCGCAACTTCTTCCGCGCATGCTTTAGAATTAATGAAAGAAGTATATTTATGACGATTTATCTATACTAATACTATAAAGAGGAGAGATTTAATTGTCTGTTTGTTTGCATTGATTAGGCTCCGAAACTACTGGACTGATTTTGAATAATTATTTTAACAATGGAAAGTTATTTATCAGCGAGTAACATAGGCTATATTTTATCCCCGTATTCTTATTTATCATACCGTAAAAGTTTAATTCTGGCCAAGAGAGCCGAGTTATAATTATAACGACATTAAGAAGGTTGAAATTTCTGCCGATCGATACCCGTTTAGACATTAACACCTGGATTGGAGCTGTGGTGTGACTTAAACAAATATTTGTTAGGAATTGTCATCGATAGCTGAAAGTGTCTTCTTAAAAAATTTGGCATTAAAAAAAACCATCTGAAAAGGGCGGGATTCAGGGGAGGGCAACCGGGGTTATAGACCCGGACTTCCACAAAAGAGGGGCCCCTACAATAGAAACCCCGGAAAAAATCAAATTCAGACTAGTAACCAGTAGAAAGCAAAAATGTCTATCAAAGCTTTTCCTCTGTGCATTGAAAGTGATTTACTTCGGGAACTGGATTTCAGCGAAATCATCAAGGATTTTCGGCGAAAAACGCTCGGAAGGTTCTGTTCGTTAACGCTAGAATTTAATTTCAGATAATTCCTGTTTCTGACTATATTTATGTTTGTTAAATTATAAAATAATCTATACTTGGTTTTACAATAAATAATTTATTGAAAAGCTTGTCTGAAAAAAAAAAAAAATTTGTTTGGAAAATAATTTGGGGCCAGGGGGCCGCCACTCCTTAGATGCCCCGAGGCCTCCAGACCTCTAAATCCGGCATTGTTTACGACCAGTCACCTGGAAATCGTATGTTCCGTTTTTAGTCAAATCCCTCTTGACTTGGTCTTAATAAACAAGTCTGGTTTACTATAGTTAACATAGTCATAAATATCGTAACAAACAGGTATCCTCACAATAGTTTAATTCACCGCAAAGCTGTAAGTAAAAATGAATCTACTTGAATTTTAGGCAATTCAGTAATACTATATTGATCGCTATACGAATAACACTCTTCCCTTATTCACCGACCAATAATTAGAAGAGAGAAATACATTTATTAAATAAACACTTTAAACGCAACAGCACAACATTCGACCGAGCCTGCACAAGACAGAAACAGTACACCATAAAACACCTAATTCCACAAACAAAACAACAAAGACAAAAACTCTATTCGAATTTCAAAAAGCAATTTAAATTTGGAACGCAATCGAACGGGCCCCGTCTTACCCCCACCTATATCTAGCTACGGAAGGTACGGCATACTTTTATTCTTAGAGGGGCAGTCCACCCCATTTAAAAGAAGCCATCTTGGCATTGGGTAGGCGGGGTGGGGGCGGACGGGGGGACCACTTTTCTCTCGGCGAAGTGTTGTTTTAATTCCACCAAATATCTTTTCGTGAATACCTCAGGAGAAGTTTTGATATAATTTTCTTGGGTAATATTTATACGTTTGAGGTGTAAACTGTGTAGGCGTCTAATGTGGGAAGGGAATTATGAGGAATAATGGTGTTAATGTGTGAGGCCAGTTTATAAGATGTATTCGGTTTTTGCAATTTTAAAATTGATTCTCTTTATAATTTCTTCACACCATGTTTTATTTTCTTTGAATAATGCTTGGAAAATAATTTGAAAGAAAATATTTATAATCATTAGTTATATTTTTTATAAAAGCGTTGATTTATAACGAAATTATTATGGTAGGTACTTTTTAGAACATTTATAATAAATATCAAAAGAGGTCAAATATTCTGAATTTATGTGATTCCGATATTTTTTAAACATCTAATTGAAAAATTCTAATAAGATCTGGTTAATCTCGCCATCACAAAATAGTTTTTAATTTAAAAGGTCTGTTCATTTCAGCACAGCTACATAAACTTTGTTTTAATTAAAAACTACTTACAGCGTCACAAATTAAAATTTCCCAGTAAAAAAAAACGCGTTCAAAAGCGTTCCTTTTTTAAATTCTAATTAAAAAACTAGCGAATTCCAAATTCGAATTGGCCGCTAGAAGCGTAGTTGGGCATCGGAATGCTCTCCGTCCACTAGCGACGTACGGCGGTCCAGGTAAATTTTAATTTCTATGCAAATGTAAGCTTTCATTCAGGGCTTAATCTACGAGCTTTGGCGAAGTGACGGTATCAAATCGCGCCGGGAAAACTTAATGAAAATACGAAGGTTCCGCCATTCTTCGTCGTTCTTTAAGCTTTTGGGTATCAATCTGGCCACCTTTGTGGTCGTTTTGCATACCAAATGGCTGGGTCGAAGTGTTTGGGAGTTTTTTGAGATAACATTCGCTTGGAAATATTACTAGACTTTCTTATGTTAAGTGGGCTGAATCTATTAACAAAATCTTTATAGCAAGGCTAAATCCTAATTTGGCTTGTTTTTACGATTATAACGTTACAAAACCACTCGGAACATATAGCTTATTACGTATTTTCTTGGAAACTGAAAACACAGTAGTAAAATATTACTTTGTTTCAGCTACAGTCAATACTGATTAGAAAATTTAAGGAATCCTCACAAAGATTATAATATTTATGGGTAAAATAGGAATGATAATAATAAAATTAAATGTAAATAAAATCTCGTTGTGTCCGTTCAAACACACTTATTTTAATTATAGACATTTAAAGTATATATAAATACTGAACCATAAGGTAGCATGGATTTGATTTTGAAGGTTTCACGAGGGGAACCCTCCCCTTCCCTCCCTGGCTCCGTCCACGTACGGAACAAAGACTAGCTAGTTATTATCAACTACACTTCGTTGAAGCTAAAATAATGAGAGGTAAAATTAGTATCCGTTAACGACTCTCAAAGCGGTAAAAAGGTAGAAAAACATAATAATGTTTATTTTATAAGGAACATTATTAAGTGAAGTAGATACTTCACACTATATAGATATATAGTCAAGATTGAAGCAAAAGATGGATATGACAAATTTTCTTTCAGCGCTGGTTTCCTGTCAATCTCGTTGATTTGATAAAATAAAGAACTGTTTACGTATTTTAGAATAATCTGTTTAGACAACTAGGCATGGTATTAATAACCTTGTTTTTGTTTACAGGTCACAGCGGCGACGTTTTGAAACATTATATTCGATCAACAACAAGAAACATACCTCATATTAACATTTAATACTTTTTAACGTACAAAATCTACAAAATACCGAAACGAACACATCCCTCTGTATAATAAATTAAAATTCAAAACAAACTCTAAAAATTCTTTCATTCCAACGAGATCCAGACGAAAAACCGTAAAAGTTACAAAGGATTTACATACAGTATCGCACGGGAAAATATCCCAAAAGTCGATTATAACTCCACGGAATAATGGCGGAAAGAATCCAGCTCGGTTTCTGCTTCGAAGAGGCCGTACCAAGGAGTCGCGAGTCGTTAGGGCCAAGTGGAATATACTTACCTGTTCTATTTTTTATAATTAACTAAGCAAATCGACAAAGGAATATAATTCGTACGTCTATTTTACTTTAACCTTTCGTAGCCGATACTCTTGTGTGTTCTATAAGTTTTTCCCGCGGCTCCGCTGCCGTTTCCGCATGTTATTTGTTTTGGCAATATAAAATTGTTATTACAGTCGGCCATTTCTCACTTTTGGACTACAGGGCTCTTTATGAAAGAGAATAATTACTTTAATATTGTCCAATTGTATACATCTCTAGAAATACGATTAGTCAAATTTTAATAGAACAACTACTTCAAATGACGTTATTAAACAGAGAAAGTTATCTTCGGTTAGTTATCAATTTATATATAATTTTTACGAAACTTTTCTATTTACGCCTATACTAAATGAAATAAAAGCTAGTAACCGTTCGTTCGTTCAATCCCAAAAGAAAAACGACTACTCCAACAAAACTCATTCACAACACCAAAAAGTACTTACCGACCTTTTTGCAGAGCGCGATCGAAAAACGTTAGTTGCCTCACAATCCGAGACCCGAAAAGCTGGGGAGATCACGTATACCGATAACATTACGAAGTTTTCGCGTTAGACCAACTTTTATTACACTTATCTTGCAGGGAGGTTGCTACCTGCAAAAATGTAACTCCGCAGTGTACATTGTAAAAGACCCGACTTGAAAGATGGCGGCGACGCGGGAAATCGAACTGTCATTCGCGATTTGAAATGTCACAGTTTGAAGCGTGGAACGCTGAATAATGAGGTTTTGTTCTGAGCATTTTAAAAATAGAAATGTGTGATTTCTGAACATCTTTCGACGTAGGTACGTATGAAAACATTGGTTGGTTGTAAATTTTAATAGATTTATTGAAAGATATTTTATTAGTAGCACATAAGTGGTTTAAAAGGATTAATAATACTTAAAGCAATCAATCCTCTCAAGCTTTTTTTTTATACTACCAAAGGTGACAATAAAGATACAGCCACTGGAATGGTGTGCAGTAATCGTAGTCTACGCACATTTGGAACTTCAGGTAAAAACTTAGGACAAGGTAAAAACGTAAAAAAAAAATACATTTTGAGTTTTTCGCTATTAGACTGCATGTATTGCATAAAGAATATTAATATCTCTATAGAATATTTAATTAATTTAAACTTGCGTACCACATTTTGGTTTGGTATCTAAAACCTGATTTAAAAAGAAATCGAGCAATCTAAAATGTCTTCATTGCAAATGTACCTAAATAACGAAACGATAGGATACGTTCTGTTTTAAACTTTACCTAACAGCTGAAAAATATCTTTTAACGTAAATATCATCTCAACGAAGACTAAATCAAACCTTCGATAAATCCATCTAAGTTCCCTTTACATCTATAATCAAGTTAAATGCTCTAATCACTCCAAGAGCTGGTCCATAAATATAAATATAGGTATAAAGCCGAACAAATGACCGCGCTGAATAAGGGGTTCCTACGACAATGCCTATAAGAAAGCGGGTGGCGTTATAAAATTTGCATTCGGCTAGAGCCGGGAGATGCAGGCGGGGGGACGGTTGGGAAAACGTAGAGACGGCTCTTGTAACAAATTAATATATATTCTCCAGACTGACACACCAATTCCCTAGTTGCAAGCTAAGCTTATGCTTGTACTATAGATACTAGGCAAACGGATAGACATACTTAAATACCTTTATAAACATCCATGACTCGAGTACAAATGTCCATGTTCATCACACGAAATATTTGCCCCTAGCGGGATTCGAACCCGTGACTCTTGGTTTCGTGGCCAGGGTCTCTGAGCACTCAACCAACGGGCCAGTCGAAATGAAAGGGATAGTTTTCAAATAATTTCATTTATTAATTATTGAAAACTATCCAATGTGGTTAGCATGTCGTAAAAGGCGACTAATGGTATATGGGGTTTTGGGTATGTGATTGTGTAGCTACTTGTCACTACTTTTTCACAATTTTCCATCTAACCCAGCCCATTGTCCCATGTTAGTCTAGGACTTGAAAAGAATGTGGCAACTGTGTTTCTTGCCTAGCATGTCGTAAAATACGACTAATGATATATCGGGTTTTGGGTGTGTGATTGTGTAAACGACAGGTTAGCCGCTTGTCACTGCTTTCTCATAATTTTCCATCTAACCCAGCCCGGCTTTATTTTTGGCCGAATGTGGTTGAAGGGGCTTGTTGCCCCTTCGACTCTGCCTACCCCTTCGGGGATTATGAGCGTGATGTTATGTATGTATTTTGGCACACAAGTTCTCAACCCATTTTACTAATAATATCAGCGCTCCCGGTTTCACCCGTGTAGTTCCTGTTCCTGTAGGAATACGGGGATGAAATATAGCCTATATTACTTGCTGATAATGTAGCTTTCCATTAGTGAAAGAATTATTTAAATCGGTCTAGTAGTTTCGGAGTCTATTCGATACTGGACTTGCAACTTTACTAAGAAAAATAAATGAATAAAAACAAAAGCCGTCTCCACTCTCCCGCCCGCTGGGGGGGTTGTCCGACCTCTCGGAGGCGAGTGGGGGCGAGTCTAACAGGAAAAAGGAGGGTAGGAAAATTTCCATTTTCTTACGTCTTTCGCCCGTTCTCTGCAGCAGTTTTTGATTAACGGACGGCTGGGGGCGAAATTTCATTATGTATTCACCCCCTCGGCTTATTTACTTAAGGGGGTGTTATTATTGTGTCTGTATTTTTTGCTTCGCGTTTGTTGAATTGTCTTACAGTTTATGTTTAGGAGTGTTTTGAGAACGCCTGTGGAACTGACTTATGTAATAGGGAAATATGCCGTATTTAATAATTATTTATGTTTTTTAAGACAGACTTTTTAATAGTCAGATGAGAAATAAGCGCAATAGAGTATAATATTTGACTGGCCCGTTGGTCGAGTGGTCAGAGACCCTGGCCAAGAAACCGAGGGTCGCGGGTTCGAATCTAGTTAGAGGCAAATGTTTCGTGTGATGAACATGGGCATTTGTACTCGAGTCATGGATGTTTATTAACGTATTTAAGTATGTCTAGGTATCCCTTCATCTAGTATCCATAGCACAAGCATAAGCTTAGGTAGGGACTAGGGAATTGGTGTGTTAGTCTAGAGAATTTATTATTTATTTATTATTTATTATAATACGACTAATACTGAAATACATCGTTTGTGTCATAATGAAATTTCTGAGGGACGACGAATTACGTAGTACAATAATTTATAGGTCCTATCCCAATCAGCCTAAGGCTAAGAATAATCTTAGCCTCGTCTATTAAAGAACAGGTTAACGAATGTGAAAGATATCTTGATTATTGACCAAGTTAGGAGGGCTTAAACTATCGGTTAGAGATTGGTTTAATAGTGTGACGTCATAGTCTGAAGCGCTGACAAGGTTTATAGAAAAGTGAGAGATGTTAGTATATTTCAAAGTTAAAGTCAAAGTCAAAGTCAAAATTAATTATATAGGTTTGAAACAAACACTTATAAATCGTCAATTCAATAGGAAATTCAACTAATAATATGAATCTACCACCGGTTCGGAATGTTGCTTCTACCGAGAAGAAACCGGCAAGAAACTCGGCAAGAAAAATTTGTTTAAAACTATATTAGATCGCCGGTTTTCGGTAAAATTTTGGTCTGTTTCGACTGTAAGTATTTTATTTTTATACATACATATTACTTTTACATTTGTTTTTGACTAGCTCGATGGCGCATTCGGTAGTGACCCTGCCCCATGCGCCAACAGTTGTGGGTTCGATTTCCACGCTGGACAAACACTCGTGTGATGAATACTTGTGTTTGATCTGTGTCTGGGTGTTAATATCCAATATTTAAGTATATATTTGTGATAACATTGTTGATTCTGATGTCCGTAACACAAGTGCTTAAGCTACTTAGCTCGGAGTCAGATCAATGTATGTGATGTAGTCGGATATTATTATTATTATGTCTGTCGGCACAATCACTTGACAAGCCCGGGCCTATATGGCTTGCATGGGGGCATGGCTCCGACATGCAGAGCATGCGACGTTTTAAGAGTTTGATCTTAATGTGTTAATGATTATTACGAGAAATGCGCCAATAGGCTGAAATATTGTTTATGCATAATTCCCCATAGGAAGTCTCATGTTTTTAGTGTTGTGATTGTGTGAATGATAATGTGAGTGAAATGGGAGTAAATAGCTTGATTAGGATAAGAATGACCGGGAGGTAAGATAAACACATACTGCGACACATTTAACCATTTGTGGTTGTTTGGCCATAGGGAACTTAACGGGCATTTTTACTTCAACCAAATAACTCACTCGCAGCTCACTGACTTGACTCAAAATTGCGCCATGACTCAGCAAAATCGAACGCGCCGTGAAGCCGTGAGGTTCTGAGGACTTTCGAATTCTCCCTATTCTGCATACTTCCGTGAGGTTAAGAGCTGAGCAGCATCAATTTCTCCCAGTGCTCCGAAGTCAGCTGTGTGATAACACTTTTTCAAGAAGGAAGTTGACACGCCTGGCGCATTGAGTTAGCGCAATAGTGTGGCGCAGCGCAGTGTTAATGCTTATAGAGTAAGTATTGGGTACTGGCTTCTGCCCGCGGCTTTTCTCGCGTGGTAACTCGATAAAACATAGCTTAGGTGTTATTCTTATGTATAAGCTATACTATTGTAAAGTTACATCAAAATCCATGCAACACTTTTAAAGATTAACGAACATCCACACATCGCACCATCCATACAAACTTTCGCCTTTATAATATTTGTAAAAAGTAAGATATGACTTGAAATTAAATATTGACTAGGGTTACGGAGGTCAGATCGGCAGTCGCTTCAATGTAATTACCAGACTCGCTAAATCCTGGATCATGGTCTAAGCGGACCTCGTCTAAATAATAAAAAAATAAAATAATATTATATATTTTCGCAAAGCTATGATAGCATGTGTTGGATAGACTCGCATAAGTAGGAAGTGATGCGTGGTCGCTCAGCGGACTTATAGGGTTCCCGTATTCAATAGGATTTTTCTTCTCATTAATAATATTCTTATTGGAAAACAACGAGCTTAAGTTACTTTCTGCTAAATAATTTAATTTTAAGGTACCTATATATTTGACTGGCTTGATGACGCATTCGGTAGTGACCCTGCCCCATGCGCAAAGGGGTGTGGGTTCGATCCCCACTCGGGATAAACATTCGTGTGATTAATACTTGTGTTTGTTCTGTGTCTGGGTGTTAATATCAAGTATTTGTAATACCACTGTTGTTTCTGATATCCGTAACACAAGTGCTTACCTCGGAGTCAGATCAATGTAGGTATGTGATGTCTTCGGATATTTATTTATATAAGATAGCTGACCAGGTGAACTTCGTTCCGCCTAACAGTCAATGACAGATAATCGGGTTAAATAAATTGAGATGTAAGCTATCCTATCTTTCAAGTTGGATCAAACTGCACACGGTGTGCAAATTTGATTAAAATCGGTTAAGTAGTTTCGGAGTCCATCGCGGACAAACAACGTGACGCGTAATGTATATATATTAAGATATATGTTTATAAAATAGACAGAATTAAAATTCAAAGAAAAATTCGCATTTAAAAGATCCTACTTCTTAATATTGCTTGCGTTGTTATTCGGGGTTGGTTTTAAATTTTAATTCACTTACATTGATATCAGGTACTACTGCACATTGCAACCCTTAGACACCAGACAAATTAGATCATGGCTACATATCCATACCTTTGATGTAGTAGTTTGACAGCCCCGTTGGTCGAGTGGTCAGAGACCCTGGCAACGAAATCGAAGGTCGCGGATTCGAATCCCGCTAGCGACAAATGTTTAGTTAGTGTGATGAGCATGGACGTTTTTGTACTCGAGTCATGGTTGTTTATATATATATATATATATTTATATATGTCTATCCGTTCGCGTAATATCCATATGACGAGCTTACTTTGGAACTAGGGTGTTGTGTTAGTTTGTAGAATTTATTTATTATTTATTTATTTAGTAGTCACTGCGTACTCCAATATTGCATACCTCAACTCCAAGTCACGTCAGGTTTTGAAGCTACACATCACGCATGTGCGGTACGTGTCCTTCGTGATGAAGTATAATGTTGTTAAACGTACCTAACTATACTTTCATAGTTCGTCTGAACTGCAGGACTCTTGGCTGGTATCCAGTTATCCGTGACAGATGTGTCTATGAGAGTTTTCAGCGGTACTCTGTAATGCACTAGTTTGTATGAAGATTTTCAGATTAACACAGTCTGGTGTATTTGTAGGCAAGTAAGCTATAAACATTGTTGCTTACACTGGAGCCGCAATAGAGTGGAGACTTCGCATCGAATACGTTTTTGTTATGTACATAACAAAATAAATAAATCTATATATTAACTAGCTGTCCCGGCGAACTTCGTATCGCCCAGTAAATGAAAATTGACATTGATTTGTTGATTGACATTTAACATTGACAGATACGAATCCCACCGTTTTATATGAGAAAATACTTTTGCTTCTATTTTGTTTTATCGTAAATTTTTCAATGTTTTTAATAGTTATTCTGTTATTCTGGACGAAGACAAATGCAACAAATCAAAAACGACGTAAATCGGTTCAGCCGTTCTCGACTTATAAGTGGTGTAACAAACACGACTTTGTTTTATTTATATAGATAGATATACTTGCTGTTATGATAACAAACACTAAAAGACATGATTCATTTTCGATTTTACAGATAACTAGCCTCTGCCCGCGGCTTTTCTCGCATGGTACATCGATAAATCATAGCCTATATGTTATTTGGGTGTATAAGCTATATTATTGTAAAGTTTCATTAAAATCCATTCAGTAGTTTTAGCGTGAAAGAGTAACAAACATCCATCCATACTTACAAACTTTCGCGTTTATAATATTAGTAGGGATATTAAGAAATTCTCCAGACTGACACTCTCTACATTATACTAGGTGAACGGATAGACATACTTAAATACGTTTATAAACATCCATGACTCGAGTACATATGTCTATGTTCATCACACGGAACATTTGCCCCTAGCTGGATTTGAACCCGCGACCCTTGGTTTCGTGGCCAGGGTCTCTGACCAGTCCAACTCTCCACTCCCACTCTGACCAACGGGTCAGTCAATAGGTAATGGTACGGAACACTTGGTGCGAGAGTCCAAATCGCACTTAACCGGATTTTTTTCTATCACCAATCTCTAAACTAAACTAAACTAAACTAAACGTCACTTCCCTAGCGGGGTAGGCAGAGAGAAGAGATATACCAATCTTTATTTATTTATTTATTTATTAAGACAACCAACAGTATAAACAATAAAACGACATAATCAAACAGAGATAGAAAAAATATTTAAGCTGTCGAATTGGGATGTTGACACCATTTATATTTAATTTTGAAATATCAATTCAGAAAAAGAAAGTATCGTAGTATGCTGTTAAGCCTAATTGATTTTCAATCAAATTGAGTCGAAGATTTTTAATTTTACAAAAACTGCTTAATATTAAGTCAGTTGACTATACAAACTAGTGACGTCACACGTTGACAAGCTTATACAAAATCTATGAAGTGATTTCGTTTTGACAGCTCATAAAAAGTATCTCAATTGACTAGCCAGTCAACATCCCTATTGAGAACCTCCTACTTTTTTGAAGTCGTTTGAAAACATAAACTTATAGCACCACCTTGTCAGAGGATATATGTATATATAAATATTGATCTTTGATCTTGTCCGGTTGTTGTAAAAGACGACTAGTGGTAGGTATATCGGGTTTTGGTTACTTAAAAAGAATATGCCAACTGTGGTTCTTGCCTAGCATGTCGTAAAAGGCGACTAATAGTGTATCGGGTTTTGGGTATGTGATTGTGCAGGCGACGAGCTAGCCACTTGTCACTACTTTCTCACAATTTTCCATCTAAACCAGACCAGTTTTATTTTTGGCTGAATGTGGTTCCAGGGGCCTGCTGTCCCTTTGACTCTGCCTACTCCTTCGGGGATTATGGGCGTGATGTTATGTTATCTTTGATTGTATAGGGGTGCAGTTAATGTCGTAGTTTACTTATGCCTTGTTTAGTTACGTTAATAATATACATTATAAGTAATAATAAGACGTGCAATAAGTCGTAGTACCAGTGCTATGAAAGAAAAGGCCACGGATTCAGTTTCCGCTGGAAGCAAATGTTCATTGATTGGATTTGTTCGCCAATCATTGATTTATATAGCCTTATTATAGTATTTCTCTCAAGCCAACTTCAAGTTTCAACCAAATATAGGCATTACGTAAATCTAGGAAACTCATAAAGCATAAACAAATTCCCCTAAACATATTTCCCAATCCTCCCCAAGGGTTGCAGATCTAATGACATTTGCTTCTTCGGTATAGCGACGATCGAATCGCTCCTCAGAATTAATCGGTCGTGAATACGACCGCAATTCTAGAATCGTTCTCAAAGCCTACTTAGGGGTGAGACGTGCCTAAGTGAGAATGGGGTTTGAGATAGGTTTATTTTCGATTGAGATTAATATCAATGTTACATTCGGGGATCGTGTTTGGCTAGGAAGTGTCCGCTTGGACTATGATACTGAATTCGGTGAGTCTTGTTATTGCATTGAAGCGACTACCATCTGATTATGGTTACTTTTATATATGGGGATCAGACAATTTTGATTATGGTTATGTAAACATGTAGGTTTCCTAACAACGTTTTTCTTCAATGCCAAGCCAGTGGTATAAACGTTTCCAGGTTTGAAAAATTAGAGGTACGGGGCCGGGTTTGAATCTACACTCCGAGTATGTGAGATGTCTACTATATCTCTTTATGAAGCAGTCTGCTGCGCAAGAGGTAAATTTATAATATAAAAATGAATCGCTGAATGTGTTGCTAAGCGGAAATCTCGAGAACAGCTGAACCGATTTCGCTAATTCTTTATTAGTTGTGTTTGTTATTATCAGGTGATGGTTCTTATGAAAGAAAAAATGAAAAAGTTGCACGGAAAAAAAATGGGTATTGAAAATTTGAGAACGGGGCGTTACAAAGTGCGCCGGGTCAGCTAGTTCTAAATAAAATTATAAAAGTCAATAAGGTTTAATATCTATAACGGTGTGCCTATGTGTCTAGATAAAATTAAATTTTTGAGCATAAAAGTATCTACCTATGCCCAGCAATAAAAAAAAACGTATGAAAAACTGTTTCGTACGTAATATTTGGAGTTAAACAGATGTGTAGATACAATATTGTATTTTATAATTAGTGAAAGAAAGTCCAATTTTGAATACGTTATTGAATTATGGAGCGAAATAAAATATGTACCACTACTAGGTATAGATTTTACTCACGCATTTCAAACAGGAGATCTCTTTGACGTCGAATTCTTTTAATGTCTAGGGATGGTTTAAGTTGGATTGCTGATTCAGTAAATAATATTCCTATCATATTTCTGCCGAAGTTATGTGAATACGTGCTTGAGTTTGTCATTGTCAGGAAACTCCTTCAAGTCAAAGTTAATAGTTTGGTAGTTTTGCTATTCGACGCTAGATGGCGTTGCTTGGGCGCTACGAAAAACTTTTTATTTAGAGATATTTTATTTATTCTTTATGTTGTTAATTCAAATTAGCTTTCATATCAATACCATTATTTATTGATATTGCATAAACGTCATATTATAAAAGGATTATTTCAGTGGTGAGCTTGTAATAATAAATTTAGTTCCTTGTTTTGACACCAGGGGTTGGCGAGGTTCTTATTTTCGCAAACAGATGGCAGCATTAAATATTGCTTGCTTGGGTTTGTAGCGAATTACAAATAAGAATAGATATCATTTAGTTAGGACAGACAGAAAATCTTGACTAGAACCTAATAAATACACCCTTGAGAGGGAAGAATATAGTTGTAGTGTAAATGTATGTTTTCATGTGGGGCTCAATTAATAAAAATCATACTATCAGCATATCTCAATTCGAAAGTTATAAAATTTGTTTTAATTAAGTATATTAAACATACAAAATAATTATGACTATTATATTAAAGGGACTGCATATTCAACCTTTGCAAACCTTAAATATGGAAACCAGTGCATCATTACACATGCATAGTTACTCGAATGTGCAGGTTTTTTTACAATATCTTCCCTCACCGCAAGCAAATGGTATAAATTCGTACTTAGGCTGCCTGTCCACTGGAGCGGGGCGGTTAGCGAGTTAAAAATCGATCAATAGGAACTGTCTACTAAAGAAGAGCGGAGATATTGTGCAATCCTATTGGTTAATATTTCTCCGTTTCCTCGCTCCGCAGCCTAAGACTTGAAAAATATACGTCCGGCTTTGAACCAGTAGGCACCCTTGGCTCGAAGCGCGTGTCTTTACCACTAAGCTACCTCCACTAACTGACGCGTGTAAGAACGTAATTAAAAGTCATAAAATGGAAACTTGTCATCACAAAATTACAAATTTCACGCGTTAAGGAAGAGTCGTGACGAAATTAACTTCTCAATTGAAAGAACAACAGTTTTATCGGAAACTTAGGATGTGATTCCCGCGTTAGACAAGCTTCAGTATCTAAATCCATTTTTTGTTTGGATTTTCTTTATTTTCGAGTGAAAAATGTATTTCAAATGTCTATTGGTTGTATTGTACGCGTGCTGTAATTTAGAATCGACTATATCCGAATGTACGTATCTTGCTTTGTGATACTAGTTTATGCATGCGGATTTGTGCGTGTAGACTTCATACGATCTTAGTGGGATACCTTTGTCTTAATGTGCTAAATTTTACCTGATTCCTTCAATCGATAGAAGTAAGGTCTTAGTGAAATGCCTGTGCTAAAATTTCTTTCAATCATTCTAAAACTTTCGTAACAATGAACAACAACAGTGGTTCTAAACCTTTTTTTGTGATTGAGGACAACTTTCATTTTATTATTGTTAGCCATTGAGCTATTATTACTACGTATAGAGAAGCTATGTCAAACAAAAATATTATCACGAAGCATGGACTGAGCGTGTTTCAGCATTTGCAGCGCTAAAACTAACATTGTCGTCTAATTAAGCTATTAAAACACGCAGCGTTAGATCGCTCATAGAGTACATTCTTCTCGCGACCAAAACGTCGTAAATGCCGTGAATTTCATGGCACTTGCGCGTGAACGAAGGCGAGTGACTAAACGAGTTGTTGCCGATCGGCAACAACGCACGGCGCAAAAAACTTGTTGGCTGCGTCGGTTCCATACGCTAGTAATAATAGTTCAATGTTGTTAGCAGGGTTTCCTAACTTTTGTAATTTGTAAAGAATACATTTGTAAGCCTTTTGCGGACCAAATGCTATCCCTCGCGGACCACTGATGGTCTGAGGACCACAGGTTGGAAGCCACTGACGTATGACAAAAGTAAATAATTACCAGACGACGACGACCAGATTGGTCATGTATTAACAGAAGGTGATGTTAGGAGTCATAAAAACCGTAGAGCTTGTATGAAAAGGACTATGAATGCTAAAGAGGCGTGTAAGGTGTGTAAGGATAGTGCCATGGCTAGCCACTATTCCATTCCCAATATTCCATCTAACCCAACAGTAGAAAGTTTACTTCTAGAAGCTGCCTTCATAGACTGCGTAATAGTATGAGCAATGTACATTATAAAAACAACTTTTATCTTATTCTAGCCTACGACCTAATAATAATACCAGTTCCGAAGCAAACGGCCCACGCTGCTCTCAGCAAACTTAGCGAAACTAATATACCACCCCGGATTCATTCGAATAGTCGCCAAGAGAATCCTATTAAGCTGGACATAGAGAATTATGACGAACCGACAGAAATGCCAGATATCGATAACTTTGATTACAACAAAGATAGAGAGGCCGATGACAATGATTATGATGACAATTATGGTAAAAACAAGATTGTAGGCGGTTTTGAAGTGGATATCAACTTGTACCCGTATCATGTGGCTTATGGCACTAACTGTGGTGGGGCCATAATTGATAAGAAGTGGATCATCACAGCTGGGCATTGTGGGTAAGGGTTCATTGTCTTTGCTTCTGATCAGAGACAAGGAATGTTCCTGATAATAGAATAGTTGACAACACCAAAATCGACAGGCTCATTGGTCGAGTGGTCAGAGATCCTGACCACGAAACTAAGGGTCCCGGGTTTGAATGTGATGAACATGGACATTTGTACTCGAGTCATGGATGGTTGTAAACGTATTTAAGTATGTCTATCCGTTCACCTAGTATTCATAGCACAAGCAAAAGCTTAGTTTGGAACTATGGAATTGATGTGTCAGTCTGGAGAATTTATTATTTATAATTTATTAATCATCGTCGTACTTTTGACATGTTGTCGAAACGCATAGTGGCATAGATTAGTTGTGACGTCAGAACGTGCCACAAACAATCTTACTTGGAAATCGAAAGCTTTCTTTTTTTGTCTTAAAAATAAGGCCTCAGTCAAGAGGGTGATATGCAAGAGCAACTGTCGTAGGGGTGGATGCTTCAGAATCAATGAAGATGACATCTTCATTGATTTTGATCTCCAGTGTAAGTGCTTAAGCTTCTTTGGAAGCAGACCATTGTAAGTGATGCTACCTAATATTTCTATTTCAATGCTTCATTGTAAAAGCCAAGCTCTACAAATCTAGGATTAAGATCAGACCAGATCGTATACTAACTGGACATATAGGATTCATCGCCAGTAAGCAGATAACAATTTTCTTGTACTTCCAAAGCAAGAAGCCGTACATAAGGATCGGCTCCAAATATCTGAACATGGGGAAGAAGCTAGATATCAAGAACTACTACGTGCACCCCATGTGGGGGGCGGCGAAGAAGGACCACCCCTTCGACTATGACTTCCAACTTCTGGAGCTGAAGGTATGAGGGTATTTGGGAGTATGAGCCCGCTGTGGTAAGATACAGTCAGGACTTGCAACGGTGTACACCCTGTCTCAGAAAATGGGTGTAAGGTTTAAACCATTCCTAGTGTTAGTTCAGTATTTCTTAATCATATTCATATTTTTCGGTACGGACTGCTACTTGCTTGACGGCGATGGAAACATCGCGATGAACAGCACATCAAAAATAACTATGGAAGGATGTGTATCCATGATCTTATTTGTCTGATTCCCCTATCTAAGGGTTACGAAGGTCAGATCGGTAGTCGCTTTAATAAATTATCAGTTTCGCTGAATATTTGAACCATGACCCAAAATGCCCCATGATAGACATAACGCTAGGAAGATGATGGTGTGCATTTGCAAATATTTTTTCTTCGAAGGAGCCGCTTCGATTTGACCAGAATGTGGAGCCGGTAAAAATTGCCCATATAGAAGACATGGTCATAGGGAAAGTCATCACCGTCACTGGATGGGGGAACACCGAGGAGAATGTAAGTGATGTAGATGTTCACGTCAGGATATGGTTTGTAATGATGTTGCTCTTAATCTAGATATGTGGCTCTGGATTTATATGACTTTGTCTAACTAACTTGGAAATGGGGAAAAACATTGCAAAGAAACTAAATAAATAAATAAATATAAATATCCCACAACATCACATACATTGATCTGACTCTGAGCTAAGTAGCATAAGCACTTGTGTTAAGGATATCAGAATCAACAGTGGTATTACAAATAAATACATAAATATTAGATATTAACACCCAGACACAGAAAAAACACAAGCATTCATCACACGACCCATTCGTGTGATGAATGCTTGTGTTTTTCCTGGGTGAGGGATCGAGCCCACAACTCTTGGCGCATGAGGCAGGGTCACTATCAAATGCGCCATCGAGCCACTCGAAACTCTTTCAAATTGCTATGGATAGTAACTATGCTTATTGAGGACTATGAAAGTCAGATAGCAGTTCTGATAGAATAACAAAACTCTTCAGGTAGCAGTTGCTTTAATGTAATAACCAGTCTTACTTAATTCAGAGTTAAGGCCTATCTGGACCCCGATTAGGAATGGGACATAACGATAACGAAGATGATTTTAGAATTGCTTTTCAAGAGAACTAACTAAAATTTTAACCAAACTCCACGACTCCAATTATCATATACAAAATAATTGACCGTTGACTCATCAATAGCCACTTACATTTCGCGCGGACGTGACCAATTGACCCAGAGACACGTGCAACGATTAGCCATAGACTGAAGAGAATGGCGGCAAAAACGAGATTGTAAATTAAAAACTCATTAGATACGCCTACCACGCAGTCTCTGTCAGTGTATTGAATTAACGTTTCTAGTGTTTGTGTAATAGATTTACGTACTAATATGCCCCTAATCCCCGAAGGAGTAGTAAGTAGGTAGGGGAGAGTTTAAAGAGCAACGAGGATCCTAAATACGTATATCATCACACCTATAATCCCCGAAGGGGTAAGTAGAGTCAAAAAAAAAAGAATGTGCCATCTGTGGTTCTTGCCTAGCATGTCGTAAGGGCGACTAATGGTTTACGGGCTTTTGGGTATGTGACTGAGTAGGCGACGAGCTAGCCATTTGTCACTCCTTTTTCACAGCTTTTTCTATCCAACTCAGCCTACTGTCCTATGTTGGTCTGGGACTTAAAAAGAATGTGCCAACTGTGGTTCTTGCCTAGCATGTCGTAAAAGGCGACCAATGGTATATCGGGTTTTGGGTGTGTGATTGTGTAGACAACAGGTTAGACGTTTGTCACTGCTTTTTCACAAATTTCCATCTAACTCAGCCCGGCTTTATTTTTGGCTGAATGTGGTTGAAGGGGCATGCTGCCCCTTTGACTCTGCCTACCCCTTGTGGATTATGGACGTGATGTTATGTATGTATGTATACATATAAGTAATCTAGAGATGCGGTGTTAGCTCCATGATATGATGATTCAACTACCATCAATACCCATAAGTTGAATACGCTCCTCATGTCAAGGGGATCTGGTTCAACATATAAACATGGATTTATGCCACTTGCTCGACGGTGCAGGAAAACATCGCGAAGAGACCTGCACCTTCAAACGACCATGGATGTGTAACCAGGAGCCAATTTGTCTGGTTCCATTTATCTAAGTGTTACAATGGGTAGATGGCCAGTCGCCTTAATGTAATTATCAGACTCGCTAAATCCTGAATCGAGGTCTAAGCAGACCACGACTAAGCACACAACATAACGCTAGGAGGATGATGATGACAGGCATCCGATTTAGAAGTGATCAAAGATGTCAGATCAACATCAAAGTGAATATCCTTCGTATGTTTTAGGGTCCATACTCAAGTATCCTGCGAGCTGTGAGGGTACCAATAATCGCAAAAGAGAAGTGCCAGAATGTCCCGTTCCCGTACTTTAGAGGAGCATTGACAGCGAGGATGTTCTGCGCTGGGTTTGTGGAAGGAAAGAAAGATGCTTGCCAGGTAACTTGATGGTCGTGGGTAGGAAAGTAGCATAATTGAGGGCTATAAGGAAGGTCTGGGAAGACCTGAGCTGCTGTTTGTCACCTTAAGTGTGACATTACATTGTGGATTATTGACCTCTCAGATAATATGTGAATGTAGCTTAAGCACTTGTTATCACGGACACGGTATAAACATTTCGGCGATTAATTTTTATTTATACAGATTAAACCGGGTGTTAAATAAAAGCTTGTTGGTGGCTGTGTTTGGGAACACAGAACACGAGATAACAAGCATTCACCACATGAATATTTGTCCGGGTAGGAATCCAATCCACAACTCTTTTCGGACTGGACAGAGTCAATACCGAACTGGCCATCGAGTTAGTTATTTAATCTTTATGTTCAATACACGAAACATTTACCCCTAGCAGATTCGAAGCGACATTCGTTTCGCGATCAGAGTCTTTTACCACTCGACAAACCTCCATTATATGTTCCACATTTTTTATTTTACTCGGAATATTCTGTGCTCATTTTCCATGATTCCAGGGAGACTCTGGTGGCCCAGCCGTATCATCTGGCAGGATCCTGGGCATGGTATCTTTCGGGTATGGCTGCGCCACCCCAGGGTCCTACGGAGTATACAGCAAGATCGCAAAAGTGAGGTCCTGGATCGAACAGGTCACATCCATCAAGTTCGACTAAGCTATGAAAGAATCTTAATACTGGCTTGTTTTATTTATTTGCTAATTGAAATATTCCTTGTCTGCCCAAAAATTAAGTAACTTATGGGCCGGTGGTAAAAGCTCGTCGCTGCCTCAATGTTCGTGCGCCTCTTTATCGAGGGGACGGGTTCAAGCCCGGGCCCGTACCTTTGGATTTTTCAAATGTATTTAAGTTACCTAAGCTCAGCTGTGAGGGAAAACATCGTGATGAAACCTCCACTTTCCAAGAACTAAAGATGTGTAACTGTGATTGACATATTTTTATCTCTATATGAGGGAGACGAAGGTCAGATCGGCAGTCGCTTCAAACTAATAGCCAGGCTTACTAAATCCTGGGTCATGGTCTAAGCGGACGGGACATAACGCTAGGAGAATTATGTTATGGAAATGGAGGTGGTTAAGCAATAGGGTTTGTTACTTAGCCAAATGACTGACTTACGTGAATTGCCAAAATACATTCTTACGAATGTATCTCAAACATTTTGACAATTGTCATTATGTATGTATGTATTTATGTAATACCAACATTTAAAATGTCGGTTATCAGTGATTGAAGTATGACTACTTTTACGACATTTGCAATGCCATATTTGATTGGAATTAAACATATTATAGATAATCATGACAGGCCCGTTAGTCGAGTGGTTAGAGACCCTGGCTACGAAACCAAGGGTCGCGGGTTCGAATCCCGCTAGGGGCAAATATTTCGTTTGATGAACATGGACATTTGCACTCGAGTCATGGTTAGTTTATAAACGTATTTAAGTATGTCTATCCGTTCGACTAGTATCCATAGCACAAGCTTGTAAACTTAGTTTGGAGCTAGGGAATTGGTGTGTCAGTCTTGAGAATTTATTTATTATTATTTTTTATAACCCTAAGTATATAATGTACAAGGACATGATATACACAACTCTCATATTGGACTGTTATCTAAATTCATTATCTTATTAAAACCAAATTTCGTCGCAAGTTAGTTAACAAATGATGTTATCTAATCGTTAATTAGTGTTACGATAGCTAGATTCTTCCTATGGCGTTGCTCGGTATACCTAATATCACTCACCACTGTCGCTGTTCTTGCGCGAGTTATAGCAGTAACTTTTCAAGTATGGGCAGTGACCCTCTGTTGTACGTAGTATATTATTACTCTGTGGTAATACTAATAGATTTTTTATTGGTCTGGCGGGTTTCACGGCACATGATAATTCGGAGTGCGGATAAAATCTATGGCATGCCATATAGGACGTCCGCTTTCGTGCATGTCGTAAAGTGTTTTTAGAGTTCCGTACCAAAAGGGTTAAACGGGACCCTATTACTAAGACTCCGCTGTCCGTCTGTCCGTCTGTCACCAGGCTGTATCTCTTGAACCGTGTTAGTTAGACAGTTGAATTTTTTTACAGATGGTGTATTTCTTTAGCCACTATAACAACATACAATAAAAAACAGGATAAAATAAATATTTAAAGGGGGTCCCATACAACAGACATGATTTTTTTACGCTTTTTTAGATAAAATTAAAATATGGCAGTGATTTAATAAAAATGTACCTATTCAACAGTTTCAGAGATGAGCTTGGAAAAACAGACAAAAGGTTTTGTTTGTAAATATTTTGATCAATGAGTATGGCGATAGTTTTTAGGTATTTTGGACATACATACATACATACATACATACATACATACATACATACATACATACATACATACATACATATCATCACGCCTGTAATCCCTGTAGACGTAGATACAGTCAAAGGGCAACTAGCCCCATTAACCACATTCAGTCAAAAAATAAAAAACTGGGCTGAGTTAGACGGAAAATTGTTAAAAAAAAGTGGTAAAGTAATCCTACTAATATTATAAATGCGAAAGTTTGTATGTATGGATGGATGTTTGTTACTCTTTCACAAAAAAACTACTGGATGGATTTTAATGGAAATTTAGAATAACATAGCTCATACACCCGAATAACATAAAGGCTATGTTTCATCATGTACCACGCGGGCGAAGCAGCGGGCAGAAGCTAGTATATATTAAATTCGTACCTACTTTGATTTGAATCCAGATCGCAAATGAGGCGTTTAGCCTTGCAATTGAGCTTCAACAACCAAATAGTGACTACTCGTATAGTAAGGAAGCTAATGCTTAATTTCAGCTGTTGCAGTATCAGGGGATATAGCTCAGTGGTAGAGCATTCGACTGCAGATCGAGAGGTCCCCGGTTCAAACCCGGGTGTCCCCTCATATATTTAACATTATTTATTTTCCTTTTTTAACTATAATTATGGTTTTTATAATAAAATAACAACACTAAAAATTGGTAGGTTGTGTAACTGATGAAGTATTGGGGCCACTTTCAAAAAAAAAATCCGTTTATCCCAACGATTTTATTTTTGACTAAATGAAGTTTGAGACGCTTGTCGCTCCTTGAGGGACTTCTCTTGCCCCCCCCCCCCCCCCTACCCTTAGGTAGGTATGTATGTACAAAAATGGGTCAAGTACGAATCGTTTTTATGGCTACTTGCGTATTTATTTGAGCAATGACTAGCTCGATGGCGCATTAGATAGTGACCATGCCTCATGCGCCAAGAGTTGTGGGTTCGATCCTCACCCAGGACAAAAGTATAGTGTGACGAATACTTGTGTTTGTTCTGTGTCTGTGTATTAATATTCAATTTTTAAGTTTATATTTGTAATACCACTGTTGCTTCTGATATCCGTAACACAAGTGCATAAGCTACTTACCTCGGTGTCAGATTAATGTATGTGATGTAGTCTGATATTTATTTATTCTTTTATTTATTGGGCTTATTAAGTTAAAGTGCCAGTTTAATTGCAGCGTCGAAATAAATTAAAAAATCGGAAGAGTTAAATTCTGAAAATAAAACTAGCTGAATGTACTCCACATATCCCAAACTATCTGCTATTGTAAGTCCTTTAGAATTTAATTTATAGACTCTGCTTACCTCTTAGGGGATTGCGGGCGTGATGTTAAGTGTGAATACTTATATAAGATGCATTTCATTCCATTTTATTTTATTTTTTGTAACATACATACATAACATTACGCCCATAAGGGGTAGGCAGAGTCAAAGGGGCATCAGACCCCTTTAACCACATTCAGCCAAAAATAAAACTGGGCTGGGTTAGATGGGAAATGTGAAAAAGCTACCTTGTCACCTACACACTCAAACTACATATACCATTAGTCGCCATTAACGACATGCTAGTATGAAAATAATGAAAATACAATTTTGTTTCAAAAACTCCAGTTCTAGGAAAAAATATTATGAGCCAGTTTTATGTACTTCAATCGTAATATTTAATGCTATATAAATCAATATAAAATAGTGTTGCGAATAAAATATATATTACAAGTATATGTAAAAATATTATTCCCATTATGTTCGCTCGCTACGGTGTTTTGTTGAAATCAATTTTCCATCATATATTTATTGTTTACGGGTACGATATTACAATTCGTTTTTAATCTAATATTACAAATTATTTTTATATAAGTACACATGTTACTGGAAAAGTGGGAAGTGGTGGTTTTTTAGGAATTTCTAGGTAACATTTGTATACGGAGCTAACCAGGTACCCGCTGAAAACCAGTGACTCAGCTCACGACTCGTGCTGAGCGGGCGCAGTTTTCGCACAGTTATTTTGTATCGAGTGTTCTGGATTTTTCAAATCTGTGTACGTATTTATACTACTAGCTCGACGGTGAAGGAAAACATCGTGATGAAACCTGCAAATTCAAACAACTTTGGATTTGTAACCATGATCCAAAAATTGTCTGGTTCCCCTATCTTAGGATTACGAAGATCAGATCGGCAGTCGCTTTAATGTAATTACGAGACTCGCTAAATCCTGGATCATGGTCTAAGCGGACCCCGTCTTAGCACGGGACATAACGCTAGGAAGATGATGATTCTTTTTGTTTTTTCTTTTATCTGTATTGCTTGTTTGTGTCAAATAAAGCTGTTCTAACTAACTAACTAACTAACTAAACTTCACGCCACTTCCCTAGCGGGGTAGGCAGAGAGAACCGAACTGTTCTATTCTATTCTATACCTACTTAAACGTATGTAGCCTAAACTTTTGCGTTAAGGACAAAACATTTACTAGAAATATGTCATGCTATAATCGTATAATACACTAGTTGTCCCGGCGAAGTTTGTACCACCCCGCTCTCCAGATAAAAATACGGGGTCGTAGGAGAGTGGTAAATATTTTACGACCTTCATACCTATCAATTACACAAAAAAACATCAAAATCGGTCCAGATGTTTTGAAGGCTTACAGATATTTTTATACATAGGACTTTGCCATTTGATAAATTTTCTTTAACATACGAGTATACTTAAAATAAGAGTATAATCTTGACTGAATTCTTTTGACTGGCCCGTTGGTCGAGTGGTCAGAGACCCTGGCCACGAAACCAAGGGTCGCGGGTTCGAATCCCGCTAGGGGCAAATGTTTCGTGTGATGAACATGGACATTTGTACTCGAGTCATGGATGTTTATAAACGTATTTAAGTATGTCTATCCGTTCACCTAGTATCCATAATACAAGCATCAGCTTAGTTTGGAACTAGGGAATTGGTGTGTCAGTCTGAAAGATTTATTTATTTAATCTCTAGATAACTTCTTCATATCATACATTTGCAATAGTAACCTGTTGAAAAGTGAGTACGAAAAGTTGATTAGATAAACATTATTCTATTACTGTAATAAAATCAATTTAATGTCGTTTATTTTCTATGAAATTATTTTTGTATTATATCATAAGCAGCAGAAAATCAATATATTGATTATATTGAATTATTAAATAAATGAAAAACATACAATAAGTGGTAATATATTTTATTAGTCTCGCTTGTAACAAGTTTGATATGTAATAATATATTACATATTCGAGATCGATCTTAAACTAAAAGGAAAGGATAGTACAAACATTTAAAATATTGCAACTAAATGCAGGTAATACTAAAATACAAGTCCTATATTATTTAAATAGTATTATTGTAGATGTGCAAGTCTGCACTAGGCTTTTATATATTTTTTTACCTTTTTAAACCATTTTAACTATGTTGTTGATAGCTATTGGTTATGCTTTTTTGATTGACTTATTACACTTTTGTTCTACTACCAAGAACCAGCGCCTATTATTTCGGTAGTTTAATACTAGATGTAGATTATTGTTGGTCTGGGACTTAAAAATAATGTGCCAACTGTGTTTCTTACGTAGCATGTCGTAAAAGGCGACTAATAGTAAATTAGGTTTTGGGTATGTGATTGTGTAGGCGACAAGCTAGCTACTTGTCACTCTTTTTACAATTTTCCATCTAACCCAGCCCAGTTTCGTTTTTTGGCTGAATATGGTTATCACGCCCATAATCCCCGAAGGGGTAGGCAGAGTCAAAGGGGCAGCATACTTTACCGCATTTAACTTTTTGTTATTTATAGGATTATGGGGGGATATGACGTCACCATAGAAGAAGCTCCTTACCAAGTAAACTACGGCGACATGTGTGGAGGAGTCCTGATCCATCATCAATGGGTGGTCACCTCTGCGCATTGTGGGTAAAATTTACTTTTGACGTACTTTATGACAGTTTCCTAGAAGTAGAAATCCAAAGTTGCTCGAATTTGCAGGTTTCATCACGATGATTTCCCTCACCGTCGAGCTAGTAATATAAATACTTACATAGATTTGAAAAATCCTGTGGTACATGCCTAGGTTTGAACGCGCACTTCTCGGTTAAGAGGCGCGTGTCCTTACCATTGAGCTACCACCGCTCTCATTGTTCATATATTTATGACTAGCTGTGCCAGCGATGTCACCCGCGTTTATGGTTAATATTATAAAGACTATTACCGTCATACATGATTTCTATGTAACTTTAACCATTAAGGCTGCACACGCGACGGAAGCTTAAAAAATGGAGTAACTTCTCCCGTTTTCCTAACATTTCCCTTCACTACTCTGCTCCTATTGATTGTAGCGTGATGAAAAGTATACTATAACCTGCCCAGGAGTATAAAGAATAATTGTACCAAGTTTCGTTAAAATCCGTCGAGTAGTTTTTGTTTCTATAAGGAACATACAGACAGACAGACAGACAAAAATTTTACTAATTGCATTTTTAGCATCAGTATCGATCACTAATCACCCCCTGATAGTTATTTTGAAAATATATTTCATGTACAGAATTGACCTCTCTACAGATTTATTATAAGTATAGATATACCGTAGAGCTTGTATGAAAAGGATTATGAATGTTGAAGAGGCGAGTGAGGTGTGTAAGGATCGTGCCATATGGCGTTCGGTTCTCTCTGCCTACCCCGCTAGGGAAGTGGCGTGAAGTTTAGTTAGTTAGTTAGTTAGTTATACCGTGCCACTTATGGCACGCGTGCCAATGGTTCGCAATCTCTGCCATAGGCGGAGCCTCTGTGGGCTTAGATGATGCATCCCTGACTTAGTGGGTGTACCTACTGCTAAAGTTTCACATTCATGTAAAAAAAAAAAATCTCCAGACTGACACACCAATTCCCTAGTCCCAAACTAAGCTTATAAGCTTGTGCTATGTATACTAGTTAAACGGATAGTCATACTTAAATACGTTTATAAACATCCATGACTCGAATACAAATGTCCATGTTTATCACACGAAACATTTGCCCCTAGCGGGATTGAACCCGCGCCCCTTGGTTTCGTGGCCAGGGTCTCTGACCACTCGACCAACGGGCCAGTGAAAGTAATTGAAAGTTTTAGTTGATATCATTTTCAACATGTATGTTTTGATTATAATTTTATTCTTTTTAGTACGTAAGTACACCCTACATACATGCTCACACGCATGCAATCTCGAAACGAGCAGGCAGACTCTAAGACGTGATATATGTATTTTATATCAGGCTATTGAAAAATCACGCTCTCCTTATCCTTAAGGAAAGACTTTCTTCTTAGACCGAAATAATCGGTTAGATTTTAACATGTGTTTCAGAATACGAGAAAATTTCATAAGAGTCGGCAGCAAACATCGTTTGAAGGGTCCGAAAATCAAAGTCATCTCGCATTTGGTACATCCGAAATTCGGCCAGTCCCACATGTATGACTACGACGTTCAGTTGCTAAAGCTGTTTAAACGATTGCGTTTTAGTCAAAAAGTGGATGCGATTAGTATAACTGGAGGTGGATATGGCGACTATATCGTTGTTTCGGGGTGGGGATATCCGAAGGAAAAGGTTAGGGGTGTTCACATAAAAAATACATCGATATTTTTTGCGATGCATCAATCGGAAAGGATGCATCAATGTTTTTCGATATATCGGATTGAAACATCGATGTTTTCGATGCATCGTTTAAAATATTAAGGAACAATAATAATATTGAGTACAGATTCAGATGTAACAGTGTCCCTCGATTTATCCAAATTTGTATGAGAATCTGTCAACATTCATAGTAATTTTGACTACCACACGGCTAAATATCTTGGTCAATCTATGCTTATATTTTGTTTCATAATGTCATATACATCCTTGTCTGTCATCCATTGTCTGTGTATATAGACCTCCATCTGGCAACTACATCTTATTTGAATCCACAATGGAAGAGGCTCTTAAGAGAGTGTGTAAATGTAACAAAAAAGTGGTTGTATGTGGAGACTTTAATATTAACATATTAGAAAGTAATTTACAAAACTCGACTAGGTTTTTAAATTTATTTAAGTCTTTTGACCTTTCCCAGCTTTTCTTCGAACCAACTCGAGTAACCTCCACATCAGCTACTTGCCTAGATAATATTTTCTGTAACTGTAAAGTGATCGAAAAATCATTAATTAACTTTATACAATCTGACCATACTAGTCAGATGGCAGTGTTCGAGTACTATCATGCACGTACCCCATCGCGTATTGTTTATAGACCAATAACTATTTCCCGTACAGAGAAATTTAAAGAAACCATAGATAATAAAATTGCCGCTATGCCTATTACAGATAGTGATATTGACCGCTTATACGAACAATTGTTTAACACAGTCAAGGAGCAATATAATGATATTTTTACTAAAAGAGTAATTAATGTAGACAATCCGAGGATCAAATTTAGTGATTGGGCTACTAAAGGCATTTACAAAAGTAGAAACAGATTATTTGAATTATATGACATTAAAGCTAATTGTAATAATGAAAATACTTCAGATTATGTTAGGAACTACTCGAAAATATTTAAGAAGGTATGTGCAGCTGCCAAGTCAAATTACTTAAAGAACAAAATCAAAAATTCCAGTAACAAAATTAAAGCGACCTGGAAAATTATTAACAAAGAGACTTGCAGAAATAAAACACAAGACCATACCTACTCTCTTCATGTTAACAATCATTGTATCAATGCTGATGCTGAAGTAGCAAATGCATTTGAAGAATACTTTTCGAGCATCCCTGTCAAAATTACTAATAAACTGAATTCTTGTCCACGTACAGCTCAATCTCTACTCAAAGCCAATGTAAGGCAGTGTCAAAATTCTTTTAGCTTCACCCACATCAATCACATGACAATTTTGAAATACTTTAATGATTTGAACCTTAAGAAAACAGAGGATTTGTGGGGATTCTCGGTAGATGCATTAAAAACTATTATATCTACTATTTCCCCTCACTTAGCGTTTATATTTAACAAGTGCGTAGATACAGGCTGTTTTCCAAATTTAATGAAATTTAGTAAGATTGTACCCTTATTCAAGGCAGGGGAAAAAAGTGACCCATCTAATTTTCGACCAATTTCTATTTTGCCAGCACTTAGCAAAATTTTTGAAAAAATTATATTTAGTCAATTAACATCTTATTTTAAACAAAACAATTTTTTACATACTAAGCAATTTGGCTTCACCAAAGGCAGATCTACTACTGATGCGGGAGTGACACTTGCTAAACATATTTTTGAGGCTTGGGAAAATAAACAGGATGCTATAGGTATTTTTTGTGATTTGTCTAAAGCTTTTGATTGTGTTAATCATGAAACCTTAATTTTGAAATTACAGCATTATGGTATCTCAAATGTTGCATTAAGTTTATTAGACTCATATCTTAGTAATAGAACACAAAAAGTTTGTATTAATGGAATTAACTCTCCTGGCGCCCCTTTACTAATGGGGGTGCCCCAGGGCTCTATATTAGGACCATTACTGTTTTTAATTTATATAAATGACCTTCCGTATTACACCGAAGGCCTATGTGAGACAGTTTTATTTGCAGATGACACCTCCTTAATTTTTAAAGTTGACAGGCAGAAAAATTCATATGACGATGTAAATAATACTCTCTCACAAGTTATGCATTGGTTTACTGTTAATAATCTGCAACTTAATGCAAAAAAAACAAATGTATTAAGTTTACAATGCCGAATGTTAGACAAGTTAGTACTAATATAATAATTAATAATGAACATATTGAACTTGTTGACTCCACAACTTTTTTAGGCATGACCATAGATTCTAAGCTACAATGGGGTCCTCATATATGTGCCCTGGCAGGGAGGCTTAGTTCAGCTGCATACGCAGTTAGGAAAATTAGGCAACTGACCGATATTGAAACGGCGAGGCTAGTTTATTTCAGCTACTTCCACAGCGTTATGTCATACGGTCTATTGCTATGGGGCACCGCTTCTGATATACAAACCATATTTGTGTTGCAGAAGAGAGCCATTCGATCCATATATGGCCTTAGACCTCGTGACTCACTTAAGGAAATATTCAAAGAGATAAATATATTGACCGTAGTTTCCCAGTTTATATTTGATTGTATTATCTATGTTCATAAAAACTTAGATGAATTCTATAAGAAATCTGATTGTCATCTGTTTAATACGAGAAATAAACACAAACTCGCCGTTCCAAAACTCAGGCTTAATAAGATTAGTGGTTCATTTGTAGGTCTAAGCATAAAAATATTTAATAAACTGCCTCAAAATGTTATTGAATTACCCACGCATAAATTTAAGTCTCATATTAAATCATGTTTAATAAGAAAAGGTTACTACAAAATAGATGATTATTTAAATGATAAAAATGTTTGGACAAGATGATCTGCTCGCATGCACAGTGAAATTTTTAGTCATGTTATTTTAATGTACCACATATTAGAGATATGTAAAACATGTTTTTAAAAAAAAAGGCTATCTGTTGAGTTTCTTGCGGCACCTCTTCTCACCAGGCCATTCACGTCGAGGTGCTGGTAGGGTAAAAAAGTGTGACGTGCAAAAGAATTTGTTACAAATCTACTTGCAGAAATAAATAATTTCATTTCATTTCATTTCATTTCATTTCATTTCATGTCTGTGCAAATTATTTTATTATTACGTGATATTATTATATTATTCTAAATAATAAAAATTAAATTGTCTATGACTATTATAGATAACGTATATTTATTTATGTGGTGGTCATTCGATGTATTAAATTAAATACATCGATGCATCGTAAAACATTGAATAATATCGATGTATCGAACGGATTCGATGTATCAAATGGTAAATATCGATGCTTTCGATGCATCGATGTATATCGAGCATCGCTAGAAAAGGTATGTATTTTTGTTACGTACTAGCTTGCACCCGTGACTTTACTTGTGTAGGTGTAAAAATAACGCTTTACAGTGTGTCTGTATAAATGCGATAAGCTCAAAAAGTACTGAATTTCCATTCGGTGAACGGAGAAGGTAATTCACAAGGAATGTTTATTCAAAAAATGTTTGCTATCCATGCAAATCCAGGGCGGGTAGGAAGTATGTTTACATTTTTACGTAATGCGATGAGACTTAGTTAGATAGGCTCTCTAATTTGCTTGCACTGAAGCTCTAAGCTACCAAAAATATGTTACTATAGTCTGTTTCACATAAGCGTACATTTCAACCGAAAAAACGTTCCAAACCCAGTGACAACACAGAAGTGTCCCCTAAGACCTTAGATTACATCAAATAGCGATTTAATCTAAGCCTAAAACACAAACAAAAACAAACCATCCTTATTTGGATGATTCTTATGACATATCTGCATAATATTTACGTGAGAATACCAGTATTCATATAAAAATAAATCATAGTTTAAAATAATTCTCATTTCATCAGGATCCAAAAAAAAAAAGTCGATTTAACTGCCCTAGAACATTTTATCGAATTGAAAAAAAAAAAAAATCGAATGGCTGTCAGACGGATGCATAACTCATCATCTTCCTAGCGTTATGTCCTGTGCTTAGACGGGGTCCGCTTAGACCATGATCCAGGATGTAGCGAGTCTGGTAAATACATTGAAGCGACTACCGATCTGACCTTCGTAACTCTAAGATAGGTGAACCAGACAATTTTTGGATCATGGTTACATATCCAAAGTTATTTGAATTTGCAGTTTTCATCACGATGTTTTCCCTCACCATCGAGCTAGTGGTATAAATACGTACATAGATTTGAAAAATCCAGAGGTACGTGCCCGGGTTTGAACCCGCACTCCTCGGTTAAGAGGCGCGTGTCCTTACCAGTGAGCTAGCACCGCTAAAGACTGATGCATAACTATTAACTTCAAATTCAAAGTGTCACGGAACTCTTCATATTTGAAATGGACTTTATTATTTTAATTATTTTAGGGGGACTATACCACCTTTCTACAGCAAGTCAAACTTAATATCGTGTCTATGGACCGATGCCAAAGAGTGAAAAAACCTTATTTCAACCACACACTGACAGACAGAATGTTTTGCGCTGGTGGCCGTGGAAAAGATGCTTGTCAGGTAATCTATACTAATAATAAATCTGTAGAGAGGTCAATTCTGTACATTAAATATATTTTCAAAATAACTATTAGGGGGTGATTAGTGATCGATACTGATGCCAAAAATGCAATCAGTAAAATTTTTGTCTGTCTGTCTGTATATTCCTTATAGAAACAAAAACTACTCGACGGATTTTAACGAAACTTGGTACAATTATTCTTCATACTCCTGGGCAGGTTATAGTATACTTTTCATCACGCTACAATCAATAGGAGCAGAGTAGTGAAGGGAAATGTTGGGATAACGGGAGAAGTTACTCCATTTTTTAAGCTTCCGTCGCGTGTGCAGCCTTAATGGTTAAAGTTACATAGAAATCATGTATGACGGAAATAGTCTTAATAATATTAACCATAAACGCGGGTGACACCGCTGGCACAGCTAGTTAAAGAATAAAAACCAACCAATAAAAACAAAAACCAGTTTTTTAAAACCAATGATTGTATATGACTGCAAAAGAGCAATGGGTCTAGTTAGCGTGGTCTATCATATCAGTGATTTCTACCTATCTACACTATTATTATAAAGAAGAAATATTTGTATGTATGTATGTAATGAATAAACTCAAAAACTACTGGACCGATTCCAAAAATTATTTTACCATTAGAATGCTACATTATGCCTGATTAACATAGGCTATAGAATATTTTGAAAAAGTTAGTTTAGGTTGAAAAATAAATGTCAACCTGAGCGAAGCCGGGGCGGGCCGCTAGTCTTTAATGATTTGAGACTTTATTTATGGCAAGTGTATTTATTTTTATACCACTGCTGAAGAAGAAACACCTTCTTTATATCCCTAATCACTAGCAGCGCCCCACGGTTTCACCCGCATAGTTCCCATTCCTGTAGGAATATGGGGATAAAATATAGCCTATGTTACTTCCGGATAATGTAGCTTTCCAATGGTGAAAGAATTTTTGAAATCGGCACAGTAGTTTTTGAGTTTATTCATTACAAACATACACACACACAAAAATACAAAAATACAAATCTTGCCTCTTTACAATATTAGTATAGAATAGCACAAAAACAACACATTTCACAGAAATCAAAACTCCAATATAAAATGGTCTTCTATTTTGTATAATTCATATGAAACGAAAGATCAAGCTACTATGGTATTTATGTCCAGTATATTATGAGTCACAGGTTAGTGCATAATACTCGGACGCGCGGATCAATATAAATTGGGAATGTTCGGTGCAAAACAGCTAGCTTAGTTGCTGCAAATGATTAGCACGCGGAGGGTTCAGGGTTCATGTTTCGTTAGGGGTTGAGTCTGCGAGAGATTTGTGAAGGGTAAAGTGATAGACTTTGAAATTTTGTTCCGAGGCTTGACTACGGTTTTTCAAAAATCTGAATACGTAGTTGAACTTTTGAGTTAACTATTTAATAAATAAATAATAATAAATTCTCCAGACTGACACACCAATTCCCTTGTTCCAAACTAAGCTTATGCTTGTACTATGGATACTAGGCGAACGGATAGACATACTTAAATACGTTTATAAACATCCATGATTCGTGTACAAATGTCCATGTTCATAACACGAAACATTTGCCCCTAGCGGGATTCGAACCCGCAACCATTGGTTTCGTGGCCAGGATCTCGGCTAATGGACCACTCGACCAACGGACTAGTCGGTCTAAAAGCTTATTTAAAGTATTAGTTAGTTATACAATAAAAAAGTCTCTATAGACTTATTTTGAAAATAAAACAAGTTTTCTTAAATAAATATGATATAAAATACTATGAAAATATTACTAAATATTATAAACGCGAAAGCGTGTTACTATTTCACGTAAAAACTACTATCTAGATTTTAATTAATCTTTACAATAATATAGCTCATAATTTAGAATGTCATCCAACCCATGTACTGTCCCATGTTGGAAAGAATATGCCAGCTGTGGTTCTTGCCTAGCATGTCGTAAAAGGCGACTAATGGTATATCGGGTTTTGGTTGTGTGATTGTGTAGGCGACAGGTTAGCCGCTTGTCACTGCTTTTTCACAATTTTCCATCTAACCCAGCCCGGCTTTATTTTTGGCTGAATATGGTTGAAGGGGCCAGCTGCCCCTTGGTCTCTGCCTACCAAATGGCACGCAAATGATATCGATGTACGATGCAAGCAAAGCCGGGGGCTGGAGCTAATGCTCCTAATGATAACATTTCTACAACTTTTCAGGGCGACAGCGGAGGGGGCGCTGTATCTCTCGGCCAAGTCATCGGGATCTCGGCCTTCGGCTTCGGATGCGGCCGAGGCTTGCCCGGAGTGTACACGAACATATCTCATTCAGATATACGTGGATGGATATGTCGACATACTGGAGTTTAATAAATATAACTATCGATGTATGTTGGTCTGGGATTAAAAAATAATGTGCCAACCACGGACTAGTTAAAAAAGAAGGACTCCGCGCCACTAACTAGACGTTGAAGCTCCTCAGGCGCTCCAACTTGACACGCAACTTACGTCACACATTGACATAATACGCGCTCCAAATGGCAGATATCCGATATCTGGTATCTTTACGTATCTCACTCACACATGCATAAACGTGGCTTCACGCTGTAATATGACAGCGTGGAGTCCTTCTTTTTTTACTAGTCCGTGGTGCCAACTGTGTTTCTTGCCTAGCGTGTCGTGAAAGGCGACTAATGGTATATCGGGTTTTGGGTATGTGGTTGTGTAGGCGACAAGTTAGCTACTTGTAACTACTTTTTCACAATTTTCTATTTAACCCAACCCAGTTTTGTTTTGGGCTGAATGTGGTTAAAGGAGTTTGCTGCCCCTTTGACTCTGCCTACCCCTTCCGGGATTAGGGGCGTGATGTTATGTATGTATGGCTAGATACTATTTTGTGACAAAAAAAGGTTTTCTCAGCGAAGGGCTTAAGTTATTTCTAATGTGGGTTCCACAAAGCCTAAGATTATAGTAGAAATACGGCTTGTTTCCTTTCTAGAATCAATAATTTTATGTAGTTAAGGAAAAAAGGGCCTATTGAAAGTTAGTAGTAATGGAAGGCCGGAATCTCTTCTGTGGAATGTGGTTCTTCTATATAATTTTTGATTGAATTCTGGTGATGGCAGATAAACATGCCTTCAATTTGTTTTTAACACTCTTTTATTCGCCTCATTCGTATCAACAACTTAATAACCAATTATGCAATTAAACCCTCGAAAATATTTTCTCAACATCGGGCAGGACTTTTAAACAAAGAGCTCATCGTACAGTTTAATATACGTCCCGTTCATACCCATACTATAAATATCGCAATATGTACAGTAGAAGCGAATAAAATTGGAATACCTCGCAAAACAAAACGAACGTCCAAAAAGCAATCTACAATCTATCAGCCATTCTATCGAAAAAAAAATACTCGCACAAAAAAAATTCGCCATCGCCCATAAATCAACTGAAAACTGAAAACCAATATCGCTAAAAGCGAACACTATTCGTCGGAGCAATCAGACGCCCATTAAAATGCCGTGACGGGCTGCGTACGAAATGCCGAACGGAAAAATCTACGCGAAATTCATTTTTCGAAACACCCCGCCCGTATATACATACTCTGTTGAACGCATGCGATGCAGCTCTCTACATACCTCCTATATATTGAGTTAAAGTAATTATCTCATACAATTTTGTATAAAATAAACGTCGGTGTGCACTTAACGTTCCGTGTGTGCGTATAGAATACATTTGTATGCGTTTATTTTATCTACAAACGCTGTTTGCAGTGTATTGATGCGGGGGGTTGTCACCCCATGGGGGGCGATGACGATGACTGGGAGTCTGCGCAGTGCTAGAGAGAGACGGAGAATGAAAAGTCTAGATACAGGCTATAGGCTAGGTACACCACCCCTTTGAGTCACTATAGGCATGATTAATACTAGGCGTTTTACCACGAATTGGCCGTTATTACGCTATATTGACGCAGCCCAGTGGAAGCGCTTCCGTAAATGAATTTAACGTTATACAAAATGAGACCTCATTTTGGTAGGCAGGTACTTTTGATTAATTAAAAATATACAAGACATTTTGCTACGAAATATCCGTTCAGCATCATTAACGATGGCGCAACAAAAACACTGTGATGTTGTTTCAACGAATAATGAGTTGTCGAAGAGACGTATTTTTGTGTAAAAAGCGAGTAAATTTTGATTGCTAGTATATTTTTGCGAAATCTTTACTGTAGAGAATGAGATTTATCTCATAAATAATACAATCACATCAGTCGAGAATACAAAAATATTACATTTTCTGTCCACGCTTAAGTAGATTTTGTATCTCCTTTAAAATATCTAAATTTCGTCTTAAGATGAAATTGCTATCCGGATTGCATATAGATAGATATAGAATTTTATTCAACAACGCCAAAGGCAAAGTTTTAGCACATTAATTGTCGTAAGTTCAATTAATTAACATATAATTAAACTTCATAAAAATGTCCCCAATTTTTATAAAATCTGATATAAATTGCACTGGACAGTACACATTTATCTTCTGCTCTTAAAATTAATCTCCACTTATAGTGTTATTCAAATTTTTTTTTATTAAAAAGATTAAAAAACATGGTTTTCTAAATGTCAATACGAAATTGCAAATACAAAGGACTCGCTGAATAGTACGTGAATTATTTATAAAGTGAATCGAGTTTCTTAATTTTTAGTCTTACTGGGTTTAATACTTTTCTTTCTTATATAAGTGAAGAGCATTTTCTCTTCATTTTCAAAAATTAAATCACGTTACAAAATCAATATTTTTTATCACAACACATTCACACACTGACCCTATTCAGTTGAATATTTGTTAAAAGCTAATTTTTCATTACTATAAAATCATTGAATAAGTAGTAAGTAGTAGTTCGCACCATTCAGTAAATTGGAAAATGTAACAATTGGCAAGAAAAAATATCACTTGAATCAAAACTAACGGGCCTACATTACTCCCGCGAATGCAATAGGTGAAACGTTTAAAAGAGATTTTTTTTTAATTATATTTTTAAAACAAAAAACAATTGGTTTTGTACGGCCTACCGTTTAGGTATCTATGAAAAAAGATAAGATAAAATGTAGATAGACCTTAAATATTAATTTCCAATTAAATCTAAATTAACTATACTGTTTTTCTTAACAACTTCCCCATCAGGACTGAAAAATATTTATATAAACACCCCTAGAGACTCTTCAACAAAATAATCATAAGCAAACTTTAACATTAACATTTAAATACAGAATATTTTATTTTGTTACAACACGCTTGTTGTTATTTTGTTTTTTTATTAAGAAGAGCCTAACTCTCATAGCACAGGGCGACCTTATATGAGAGTAGTTCGTAAAATGTATCAAAATGTGTTTTCTTTAGTAAATGATTTTTAATTTATTTATTTTAATTTAAACAACATTAACCCCTGTCTTTTGCTGTCCCTGGTCTAGTCCCCTGAGCCGGCTAACGAGACACACGTGGCCACAAGGTCTTGACATTCAGCTCAAAACCTATTTTTGGCAAAATTTCGCCCAGCAACAGGTCTGCGGACGAGTCTAGACTAGAAGTAGGGTTAAGGGGACGACTGGATTGAAAGATCCGTTTTACCGGTTTCGCCAAATTCTCAATGTCTGGGATTCTAACAATAATTTGACTGCTATACAATAGGCTGTTCACATGCATATTTCTCACCTGTAGGGCCGATTTTGCAACAGTCAGGTAAAATAATATAACATAACATAACATCATCACGCCCATAATCCCCGAAAGGGTAGGCAGAGTCAAAGGAGCAGCCGGCCCCTTCAACCACATTTAGCCAAAAATTAAAATGTTTAGATGGAACGGGTTAGATGGAAAATTGTGAAAAAGTAGTGACAAGTGGCTAGCTTGTCGCTTACACAATCACATGCCCAAAACCCGATATACCATTAGTCGGCTTTTACGACATGCTAGGTAAGAACCACAGTTGGCACATTCTTTTTAAGTCCCAGACCAACATGGGACAAAAATATAAAAGTAAAATAAATTATAATACCGCTTTTAAATGTAATTTAAAATTTTCTGATCGCTGAAAAGTTAGCACTTAGGAATATAAAACATCGTGTATGTATTGTAGATTGATTATTATATTTTTCAAAATTTTGAAAAAAAAAATAGGTATCACGATTGCTCAGGGATGGGGATCGAACCCGTCTTTGCATTCGAATTCTCAACCAATTTACCGAATTTTGGAAATGTTGCATCAGACCATTAAACAGTTTTGTAAAATGCTGTCTGCATGTCCAAAATTATTTGTTCATCCATTTGCTAGCCATTTATTACTACTCTTTTTAATCATCTTCCTAGTGTTATGTCCCGTGTTTAGACGGGGTCCGCTTAGACCATGATCCAGGATTTAGCGAGTCTGGTAATTACATTGAAGCGACTGCCGATCTGACCTTCGTAACCCTAAGATAGGGGAAGCAGACCATTTTTGAATCATGATTACAAATCCAAAGTTGTTTGAATTTGCATGTTTCATCACGATGTTTTCCTTCACCGTCGAGCTAGTGGTATAAATACGTACACAGATTTGAAAAATCCAGAGGTACGAGCCCGGGTTCGAACCCGCACTCCTCGGTTAATAGGCGCCTCCTTACCATTGAGCTACCACCGCTCTATTACTACTCTTTTATATGATAATATAAAAAATATAGTATAACTCACTTATTAATTCTTAAAAGTGAATAAAACTGGACCAAGGAACCGTACATCTTCGGTGATTGCAAAACAATTAACTGGTCGAGTGGTCAGAGACCCTGGCCCCGAAACCAAGGGTCGCAGATACGAATCCCGCTATGGGCAAATATTTCGTGTGATGAACATGGATATTTGTACTCGTGTCATGGATGTTTATAAACGTATTTAAGTATGTCTATCTGTTCACCTAGTATCCATAGCTCAAGCTTATAAGCTTAGTTTGGGACTAGGGAATTGGTGTGTCGGTCTGAAGAATTTATTTATTTATTTATTTAAAACTTTATATCCAAAACAACATTGTTACTGTTACGTGTTATCCGAGTATTAATTAGCTCCCGTGCCTCGGAAAGCACGTTAAGCCGTTAGTCCTGCGCCTGACCTCTCTCCGGTCATGTCGAATTGCCGTCTCACCGGACTATAAGAGTGAAGGAACAGAGAGTGCACCTGTGTTTGCGCACACACTTGTGCACTATAATATCTCCTGCGCAGGCTAATCCTCGTTGAGATTGGCTGCCGTGTCAATCGGTTAGGAGGACATTATTATAATCATTCATTAGCTATGTGAAATTAACAATTTATATGTAATAAACAAACTTTCTCCATATTTGAAATGTTTAAAATGGCGAATAGTCAAAAAGCCACGTCTCTACACCGGTCGGCGCCTTAACGCCGGCGTCGGTGTAATCTCCCCAGAGTGTAGAGCACAGTAGAGCGAGCTCTCGGTTCGCACGACTCTTACGGATAACACGTCACTTTTCAGTTCGGCCTACACTTTCGCTTGTTGGCTAGTAGTTCTGTATATGGGTGTTGATCGCTGAATCAACTGTTCTATTTATACTTAGTATAAAGTTACGTAGAGTCTAATGTGCGACGCTATGAAATGTAGAGTCACATGCTAACTAGACGATATTGATGACTTGTTAAGCTTGAGGATAAAGAAGTAGAGAGACATGTTGACTTGATCAGGAAAATGTCATCAAGGAAAAAAATGTCTCGGATAATTTTAAATAACCATAGTTATCGTTTGTGATTTAGTCAAAATATTTTTTTATACAAACATTTTTAAAACCTTTAACGAATTTAAATAATTATGCATAAAAAACTGTTCCATTCACGATTATTTACTATTGATAACCCATCATACATACTATTACGCTAGCAATTCCGTAGTGTTAGCAGAGTCAAGGAGCAAATCTCCTTAGCCAAAAATTAATTTTGTTGGGTCAGAAGAAAAATATAAGTCACAGAAAGTAGTCACAAGCGGCTAGCTCATCCTTACATCACCATAAATTCATCACTTAATACACCATTAGTCTTTGCCGTATGCTAGACAAGAAACATTTTTTTTTCTTTTTTGAAAATTTGAATCAAAAGCTTCCGCATTCAGACTCGCATCCTCACCCACTATTCCTATCAAACTAAAAGGCTTACCAACGCATTAAAAAGCTCGACAATGTTCCGGAGCCGTCGCTCGCGACCGGCGACTATAAATTTATTAATTTCTGATAATTTTTACAACGTCCGCCATTTTCGCTAGGCTTAAGCTGAAAAGTGGGGTACTGTCGGCATATTACAACGCGCAGTATAGTCATATGAATAATACTGATAATACTGTGGTTCATAATAAGAGATGGATGGATTGTGTGAAAGATGATATGAGTGAAATGGGAATGTAGCTTGATGACGGCTGACCGGGACGTGTGGAAGAAGAAAACATGCTGCGCCGACCCCAGATGACCTGGGAGAAGGGCAAGAGGATGAATACTGTTGTTCCATGTTGGTGGGGGACTTAAAAATAAGGTGCCAATTGTGTTTCTTGCCTAGCATGTCGTAAAAGGCGACTAATGGTATATCGGGTTTTGGGTATGTGATTGTGTAGGCGACAAGCTAGCCACTTGTCACTACTTTTACACAATTTTCCATCTAACCCAGCTCAGTTTTGTTTTTGGCTAAAATTAAAGGGGCCTGCTGCCCCTTTGACCCTGTCTACCTCTTTGGGGATTATGGGTGTGATGTTATGTATGTAATATTGCTGATTTAAAATATTGAATACATATATATATATATATATATATATATATAACTAGCTATCACGGTTAATGTTATATAGCTTATAGCAAGATGTGGCCGCCTTTAATAGAAATTTACATATTTTATGTATCACTACTGCTATATCGGGATGTTTATATCGGGTTTTGGGTGTGTGACTGTGTAGGCGACAGGTTAGTCGCTTGTCATTGATTTTTTACCATGTTCCATCTAACCCAGCCTGGCTTTATTTTTGGCTGGGTGTGGTTGAAGGGGCCTGCTGCCCTTTTGACTCTGCCTGCCCCTTAGTGGATTGTGGACGTGATGTTATGTATGTATGTACTACTGTTTTTATTAAACCTATTTTTAAGTAAGATCTAATATAATTTTCTCTGGCTGTCTTTATAAATTAATTAATAATTAGCCTTCCTCGATAGGCTATATCTAACACTGAAATAATTTAGCGAATCGGACCAGTAGTTCCTGAGATTAGCGTGTTCAAACAAACAAACTCTTCAGCTTAATAATAATAGTAAGTATAGATGTTAATTTGTTTACTTTAAGTTAATTTTAAGCTACAGCTTAACATCTATAATATCATGCTCACTCATAACTTTAATTTTTACTTTTACTGGGTGAGAACATTGCATGTGTAAATGACGTTTCTTTTCACTCCTTAACCTAAGAACATACTATAGGACCAATCTTCCTCAGTAATATGTAGTCTATTTTCTCTTCATTGGAATTTTGACCCTATATGGTGCCAATTCGGTTATTTTTTGACGCAACTTTCGTGAGCCTTAGTAGTGAAAAATAATTTTGATTCGTCCATAGTTATTAAAATGAGCAATCTCTCACGATGCCCTTTTTCGCCGATGATCTAGTCGTACACCTTCACTACTTCAGTTTAAATGATCTATAAGGTGCGTGCTCAAGTTTGAACCGAAATTCCTCGCATATGAGCGGGTCCTTATTGAGCTACCACCCCAGTACACAGCACACAGCAGCGCAAATATCAAAGGCTTTTTCTTCTGACGCTCCAGGCTTTTCAGGCTTGCAGTTAATAATGACATATAGAATTTTCCGAACGCACCGGCCCTGGATTACTTGACGCACTAACAACCGGGCGGACGCCATTTTATATGCATATGCATATGAATATGCGTATAATATGAGGACGTGCATTCGCGTTTAAATATTAAGTTTCGTTTTAAAACGCCGTGGGATGTGGAAGCGATGAAAAGGTTTGTATAAAAGGCTCTATATATTTTATAGTTCGATCTGAACGTTGGTTTCTTTGTTTTGTATTATACTAGCGACTCGGCCCGGCTTTGCGTGGTGTCCAAAGAGGAATATGAAACTATACAAATAAACATTAATCTTGAACCACTTTATTTATAGTAAAATCGCATCAACACATCTTGCGTAGTTTAAATTAATCTAAGCGAACAGACAGAAGCGATGACTTTGTTTTATACTCGCTATTAAAAGACTAGTGGTTGCTAAAGACTTTGCTCATGTATACATCTCTCCAGTTGCTTAAAATATCGAACTCTACCTCAGTTCAGTATACCTAAAGTTTTAAATGTCAATCTTCAGAAATAAAGGACTTTCACACACACTTTTTGGCCCCATTTCATCCTCCTTGCATAATTAAATAGAAAGATCTTTATAAATCTATGCATGTATGCAATCCACTTAAGAGAAGGAGTCTAAGAAAGGACCCACAGAATCTAAGGCAGGAGTTCCCAACCTTTTAATGACTGAATACCACTTTAACTTAATTATCTTTACCAGGGACCACTAGGTCGAAAATTAACTGTGTTCATTTTAAAACAACCTTTTTTTTTATTTAAGTCTAATAAAAGTTTAGGTCTTCTGCGGACCAAATGATAAGTCTTGCGGACCACTGGTTGGGATCCACTGGTCTAAGGAGATGAAAGTTACTTTAACCATATATAACTAGAAATAAGACTAAACTGGGTTAGAAGGAAAATTTTAAGTCAGGTTGAACAGGCATCTTCTAGAGTAGCTCGTCCCATCGTCGATATTATCTTGAGCCTGCGTCCAGATTGATGTCAAGAACAAGCAACACCATTCTATGTAAAAAAAAAACAAAAAAAAAATAAAAATAATAAACCGAATACACCCATCTTATTTTACAACAAGCTAGGTAAGAAACACCTGCGCCCTACAGGGGGAGCTCCGAATACTCCTGTGGTATACCTACCTGTCGTAGAGGCGACTAAAAGGGCTTTTGGGGTTGTGGAGTGTCTGTAGGGAGCCCGGATTCACTTCGTTCAAGCAGCCCCAGAGAAGACGACGACACGTGGATCCTCGTCCGCTAAATAGGATGGGGTGACACTGTGGTCAGTGCCGACATAAGCACGCAAGGTGTGCTGGGGGAGAGGTTGCCTCACCCTCGAGATGGGCCACATGGATCGGCTGCGGCGTAACGAGAAATCTGCGCCACGCCCGAAGAATGACCACCGTGAGGTTTAATCGGTAGTGGAGTCTTTTCCCGGACAGCTCTGAGCCCGACACCCTGGTAGGCCGAACCTAGGTTTACTTAGACGGTGAGTAAATGCATTCCTCACGTTAAAAAGAAAAGGTAAGACACACCGCTAGTAAATTATTTTAAAAGCCTAGAGTCCTAGACCAACATGGGCACAGCACGCTCTCGGTCGTTTCATTTTACAACTTACATATTTTGAAAATTCGCCCCATAAGTTTCAGTCTAATCGATACTAATATTATAAATCTGAAGTATGAAAGTGGCACCAGTGATAGATAAGATGAGAGGAAACCGTTTATCTTGGCATGTGATGATAAGAGAGGAAGGACATGTGACAAAGAGAGTGATGAGTATGAATGTTAGTGGATGGAGAGGAAGAGGAAGGCTAAATAAGATGGATTGTGTGAAAGATGATATGAGTAAAATGGAAGTGGATAGCTGGATGACGGCTGACCGGGACGTTTGGAAGAAGAAGACATGCTGCGTCGACCCCAGATGAACTGGGAGAAGGGCAAGAGGATGATGATTATAAATCTGAAGAGTTTGGTTGTCTGTTTGCTTAAAAACGCTAATCTTAGGAACTACTGGTCCGATTAGAAAAATTCTTTCAGCGTTAGATAGCCCATTTATCAAGAATATGTAACTATAAACGCAGGTAAAACCGCACGCACAGCTAGTACACTATACATATCCAGATTCCTGCATTTGTTTAATAACACAAGTTTACAGTATTTTGGTTGCTCAATCAGTTAAGTGATTTTTTGATAAATTAGTAACAGCTGATGTAGATCCAGTTACCAAAATTGTTCAATCAGCTCACGTTTTTGAGATATTTGGGACGTGAGTGACTAAATTTGGTTATAAGGCCTAGGTTTAGTATTGATGAATAAATCCAATAATACTAAATATTAAATGTTCACCATCTATTTTGGAAAGAAAAAGTTCAAATTTTTGTTTAACAGCATAAATTATATTGTTTTATTGACGCCTCGCAGAATATTCGAAATAAATAGTATAAAAAAATCGTGCATACAACAGGCACAGCTTACAATATATGGAAAAAATATAGAAAAATTTGACTAGCCATATCTTTGCCAAGAAGGATAGTAAAATTTTATTCGATGTGTATTAATATGTAAAGCTTACTAACTATCAAATAGATGTATTATGTTTATGTATAAATCATTTTTTAACTGTTAAAATAAATCACGAAAATCGTTAAAATGTTTCAAATGTTACTACTCAAATAAATAAAAAATGTGAGCTGATAAGACAATTTTGATAACTGAATTGTATTATGCTGGCACTGAACAATAAAAAAAGTAATGAATCGTTTCGCAACAAAAAAAAGTGTAATTTTGTAAACTAGTGTAATCAATTGCTACCAGTCATAGTGCTTTAGCTCAACACTAATTCTAGGCTACCTCAGATTATTAAGCTGCAACTATATCACTCATATCACTTAGTAACAGCATCGGTATTATTGATGCGTGTTGATGTCACGTGGCTTCTCCTTTAGAGACTCAGTCTTAGATCATGATATTGAACCTGATACCGCTTTAGAATCGGTTATTAGATGCAGTGTTCCGAAGATTTATCTTCCACTAGCTGTGCCCGCGGTTTTACCCGCGTTTATGGTTAATGTTATATAGCCTATAGCCTTCCTGGATAAATGGGCTATGTAACATTGACAGAATTTTTCGAAGCGGACTGGTCCGCTAATATTATAAAGCTAAAGAGTTTGTTTGTTTGAACGCGCTAATCTCAAGAACTACTGGTAGTTCTTGAGATTAGCACGTTCATATAATATTAGTAAGTATTGATATACAATCGTATTCTAACGTTAAATAAATATTCGACGTCATCACATACATTGATCTGACTCCGAGCTAAGTAACTTAAACACTTGTATTACGGATATCAGAATCAACAGTGGTATTAAAAATATATACTTAAACATTGGGTATTAACACCCAAACACAGAACAAACACAAGTATTAATCACACGAATGCTTGTCCTGGGTGGGGATCGAACCCACAACTCTTGGCGCATGGTGCAAGGTTACTACCGAATGCGCTATCGAGCCAGTCAAATAACTACAATACAAATAGACTTTAAAACCAATTCCGCTCTTATATAATATTTTCTAATATTACAAAAGGTAGTGTAATGTTAGAAAATATTCTTGTGTACAAAATCAAATCTGTTAAACTAACTAAAATATAAATAATAAATAAATAAATAAATTCTTCAGACTGACACACCAATTCCCTAGCTCCAAACTAAGCTTACGCTTGTGCTATGGGTACTAGGTGAACGGATAGACATACTTAAATACGTTTATAAACATCCATGACTCGAGTACAAATGTCCATGTTCATCACACGAAACATTTGCCCCTAGCGGGATTCGAACCCGCGACCCTTGGATTCGTGGCCAGGGTCTCTGACCACTCGACCAACGGGCCCGATCAAAAGCTTAACGGGATCAAATTAAACTAAAACGTGACAGTAACTCTGTCTGTCTGTTGCATACATACATACATAACGTCACGCCCGAAATCCCCGAAGGAGTAAGCAGAGTCAAAGGGACAAGAAGCCGATGTTACGTTTTCACGTTTCAAACTCTTCATCCGTTTAAATTTTTTCAAATTTTCAACTTACAAAGAAGGCTATATACAAATTTGTATTATAGTATTATAGCAAAAATAAAAGATTCTCACCAAAGTATCTTTAACAAATCCGATCTGATTAATTTATGCTTCAAATTTATGCTTCATGACATGGTTCAAAGGCAAATATGATCTATACACCTTTGTAAAAGATGTTGTTGAAAAGAGTAACAGCCGAGTTTCTTGCCGGTTTCTTCTCGGTAGAAGCAACATTCCGAACCGGTGGTATATTCATATTATTAGTTGACTTTCTTGTTAAATTGACGATTTAAAAGTGTTTGTTTCAAACCTATATAAATAAATAGTATTTTGAATTGACTTCGACTTTGAAATCCAATACCACGCAGCATATTAGTAGTACTGAATTTGTTTAACAATCAGGATCGATTTTCAACAAGACGTTGCGTCTGGCTAATTACTAGTGATCGAAGTCTACCGTCTGGTATTGACCTAGAGGTCTAGATAATACGAGGCTTAATTGGCCATTGGCATTATTATCCAATAATAGAATTTACCGGTAGTCTAGTGGTTTGACTAAGTCTACGGTTTCAAGGGTAAAGGTTCGACTTGACCGGAAACATATAGCTATTTTAGGTTATGTTTATAGCAGTTATAAAAACATGCTTGTATATAAGCTTACTATAAGTTATTTTAGTTAGCCATTGAAAGAAACGATCTTAAAATATTTGAATTGAATTTGCATACAAATAGTAATTAATGCTATCAAGGGAGAAACAGGGATACACATGTCGACAAGTACCCTTATTAACCCTTATTTAACCTTTGTTTTTATAAGATGTTGAAAGGTCAACGCAGTACATTTGTTAAAAAACCCTATCTTTATATCTTTTATATATATAAAAATTTCGTGCCACAGTGTTAGTTGCCATACTTACCGAAATGGCTTAACCGATTTTGATGAAATTTTATATGTACACTTGGTAGGTCTGAGAATAAGTTGTTATCTATTTTTGATACCCCTAAGTGATTAAGGTGGTCCACCACTAAGCTATAAATTGAGAACGGCTTTACCGATGTCGCTAATGCTTTTTTAAATTGTTTTTGTCAGGTGAAGGTTCTTATGAAAGAAAAAATTAAAAAGTTGCGCGAAAAATAAAAAAAAAAACTGGGTATTGGAAATCCAAGAACGTTACGAAGTGCGCCGGGTCAGCTAGTATCTATATATTAATACGAGAAGCAAAAACGTTGTACCCCTTTTTATGAGAATTACTCGGACGGAGCAGTATGAGATTTAGCACAGTTAAAGTTTATATGGAGGAGGAGTGCAGAAAGCTAATATTTCAATAATTAATCCAAAAAAAGCAAACTAATAATGGTCGAATTTCGACCAGAGGGCAATTACTAGTACCTAATAATACGTGATGAAATTATATCTTTCTGTCAATTTCGACAACCCGATAGTCATGTTGAAAAAGAACTTGCCAATTTCGATAATTTCTCAATTAGAAATTGTCAGTTTCTAAGACTTTTAATAAATTTTTAAATAAGAAAATTTCTAAACGCGCGTATGTTTTCAACCATTCAGATAACTTAACAAGCATTCAAACCACAAAATAGCGCATTAATTTAAGATAAAACTGAGAGCAAACAAATTTCCAATCCCAAAGACGTTTCGTTATTAAACCAACGCAAATAGCATGCGATTGAACCGAGAATCGAACTCAGATACCATCGCCCCATTGAGCGAACAAGCCGTGAAATAATGCAAGCCCGCCCCCATTTATACGCGAAATCATAACTATTGATCTATTATCAATAAGCCTTTGCAGAAATTAATAACTAACAAATAGTTTATTCTAACTGGTCTACAAACAAAGTGATGCACACATTGAAATGTTCATCTGTACCACGCGCACAGACACACATCTCTCATCACACACCGCCACGCAAGTTTTATAATAAACACATAAAATCATTATTTGATGATTCGGAGAGCCTGCGATCATTGGGATGGGTTGACCCCCCGGGTGGGGTGGACTCCTCCCCCCCCACGATGGAGAGCATTGCTGCATCGCCGGTTGCAACTTTAGTGTGACCGGCGAGGCACATGGGAGCGCGTGCTTTAACACCACCGCGACGCGAAAACCCGCCGCCAAAAAAACCGCCGAGCAACCATCAAGACCAACGCAAAAAAACCATAATATCCAAAAACGAAAAAACGGCCTAAAATTCCATTGGAAAAAAACCACCGGAAAACTTTCGAAAGACCAAAATTTTGGTTCGAAATTCAAAATTTTAGCGCATGCGTAACGGGTCCAGCTCCCGCCCGCGGTCACATTCAAGCGCTTAGGTTTATACAATAGAAGATATTAAGTTTCCCACATAATCCAATAGTTGTTAAGTGACTCTATTAACATATTCAGCAACACTTGAACTTTCACAATAGACTTTGAAACAACCGGTTTTCGTTTCTGCAAACTGTAATACTAGTGTTAAGGCAACTGAAGGCTGTTCGGCTCGGATCTGTCACCACAGGGCTACATTAACATCGTCGACCATCCGGGAAGAAAAGCCAAGAAAATAAGACGAAGGAGGAGAAAGAAACCCATGGAAAAACAGCACGAGACGCCATGGAATTCTAGATGCTGTTACACCTAAGTTAAATGCGCAAGAAGTCGAAAAGACCCAAAATTTCATAGCAAAGGGGGGTCTAGGAGACAACAAATAAAAACCATCGCCATTTGACGATAAAGAAACACGTTTTTTCGCAATAGAACAAGTTTTAAGTTTATATCAACCGTTATTACAAGGAAACAATAGAAAAGAGAATTTAAACATTTGAGTTTTTTGAGTACATTTAAACAACACTGGTTATTTTTGGAACTTTTCGATTTATTTACTTTGAGTTTTATACGCAGACTCTCTATATATATTAGTGAAAGTAATTTAGTGAAAAACTCTGGACCTAAACGTTAAGGCTAAGTGATATTTGAGACTTTCGGCGAAATAGTTTTGGAAGACTTTCGACCAATTTCATCAACCGTTCCTGATTGTATGGGAGATGAAAGCAAATTAATCAAAAAAAAATCTCGTGCCTTAAATTGGCCTTAAATTAATAATAAAAAGGTAAGATAAAATTACGCCAAAAAAAAGTTAAAAAAAATTACTAAATTTACCAAGTTTACCTACCTGTTGAAACGATTTCTAGATTTCTTTAATAGTACAAAATTAAAAATAAATTGAAGTTAGACTAAGTTAAAGCTTATGTTATTTCTATACCTGTAACGTTTTATATGATTATAAAATTGAACGGGCTTAAGATAACATTCCATATCAAGACAATACAAAATACTCCGGATCAGACACTTAAGAAAATATCAGAGCTGATATCGAAGTTATAAAGGAAGAAATAGAAGAATCAACCAATGCTTTACTAGAAGAAAGAGAAGACTTTATATCTGAGCTTCCTTCTGGACTTGACGAGAATAACCCACGGACAAAATTAAGGTAACACTTTTGAAGTCGCTCTTTACTAAGGCCTGATTTATCATTATCAACATTATTTAAGAAAATTTCCTTCCACGTTCTTAAAGAAACAACATTTTTAGCATATTTTGTAATAATGATAAATTCGGCTATAGTTCCAGCAATTTCTGATCTTTTGTACCATTAATTTTAGCTTGAAATTTAAATGTAATTGATGCGTCACGAAAATCAACGGTAAAACAAAATGGAGTCCCGTGTTCGTCTCGCTCGCACCATGGAATAATTTTATACGTCGCTCAATATACTTATTAGCATAATCAGCGTTCACTCAATTTCCTTTGTCATCTATCACATCATAACATGTCTTATTATCATTAAAGATGCATGCTCCTTCTAAAACGTCTTAATCTACGTTAAAAGAATTACAAGAATCGTTCTAATCATTACAGTCATCAAAGTTTGAGAAAAAAATCTTAGACGGTGCACATGTTCTAGACATACACACTTGCATTGTAAGCTAAGAATGACATAGAAACATTCCAGTTTACTTTCGTTTTCGTCAAGTCAAGTTCACGATTTGCTGATGATTCGAGGCGCGTACTGCGCATGCCCGAGTCATCGCAGTCATTGCCCAGCCAAATTATTGATTTCAGCCATGTTGGAAAACTGCGGGGAAGGGGGAAGTAGGGGGCATTTACCAGCGCGATAGTTTTCACAACGCTCAATTATATGGGGTGGGTAGGGGGGTGAAAAAATGTACGCATCGATACGGAAGGATTTCGTATTAAATTCTGTCGGCAACGCCTACCGGGTGGAATTCATGACAACGTCCGAAATATTGATGGGATATTTAATTATGAGTTTGTAACTATGGGTTGATATGTTTCGGTGTAAGCTGGAATTCTTTTGTGCATGTCTGGCTGCAACATTGGTTAATGTGCTGGGGATTATTGGGATGCATTTCGTTGCTATCATTCTTGGGCGTCTATGTTTGAATAAGCTATCATAGGGTTAATAGACTAGTTGAGAAAGAGCCTTCCTGGGATATTCCTTACATCTTTAGACCTCATGTTTTATTCAGACCAGGCGTAATAGAAATCAAAGATTTGAGTATATCAAAAGAAAAGTAATTCCACTATATCGTGAATTTTCTTTGATATCTTCGATACAAACAACCTCTTTCTTAGTACATGTACTTCTTCTTTAAAGAAGTCTGAAGACGTCTGAACAGATTTACTATGTCTCAAAATATATTTCGTCTTCATTAAGTTGCTTCTTCTCAGAGAAAATATTTTCAACTAATAAATCTTAAGTCTTCTAAGTTTTTTCAAGTTTCTCCGAAATTCTTGTTTTTTTTTTTCAACCGACTTCAAAAAAAGGAGGATGTTCTCAATTCGACCGTATATATGTTTTACATTGCACGTATCGAAGACATCTCATGCTTTCTTCTTATTCATCAAGATTAAAGAATCATCACCTACAATTATTAAAATTGTTAAACGATATACAAATTGCGACCATCTTTCGATTGAAGTAATGAATATAAATTTTAAATCAGCCATATACTTTCAAGAAATACCATGAAGGTATATCAATCACGGGACCTCTTGTGTTAGTTTTCGAAGATAATAAAATTGTTTCCCAAAATTATTGCGATGCTAATACTACGGCCATGACCTAACCCAACATAGATAACATTCGGTCCCTAGCTGCCCGTACCCTTCAAAATACATAATGAGATAAAACCCTTTTAGCTTGGGGGAAAGAACTAAAAAATCGATAGGCGTCTGCACTACGAACCTAACTATCCTGATTTAAAACGTTGAGGTTTGTAGATTGTGGCAAGGCAAAGTAAAAAAAAAAAACTATTTTTTTTGCAGTATTAGCACGTTGTCCCATGTTGGTCTGGGACATGGTCCATGGTCTGAGACAAAAAAAAAAAGAATGTGCCAACTGTGGTTCTTGCCTAGTAGTAGTTTTGGGTGTGTGATTGTGTAGGCGACAGGTTAGCCGCTTGTCACTGCTTTTTCACATTTTTCATCAACCCAGCCCGGCTTTGTTTTTGGCTGAATGTGGTTGAGGAGGCATGCTGCCCTTTTGACTCTGCCTACCCCTTCGGGGATTATGGGCTAGATGTTATGTATGTATGTCCATATATTCATTAGCATCAGTATTGAAACAGAATTAAAGATCACTTTATTTAAAGACGACCTATTTCGATTTATTTATAACGTTTCGCATCTTGATCTGGGACTTAAAAATAATATATCAATGGTATTTCTTGATTAGTATGTCGTAAAGAGGACTAATGATATATTAGGTAATGGTTTTGTGTTTTGTAGGACATTAACTAGTAATTAAACGGAAATTTTTCATTGTGAGTGGAGTCGTCGGTAGGGGTAGACCTAAGTAAACTCTCCACGACCAGATTGGTAATCTATTAATAAAAGGTCAGGTAAATAACACCCTTAACCGAAGGGCGTGTATGAAAGGACTTATGAATGTAGAAAAAGCGAAAGATGTCAGGACGAGTGTCAGGATCTTAGCAAATGGAAGAATGTGATTTCTGCCTACCCCCATGGGAAAAAATGAGACGTTATTTATGTATGTAATGAAATGAAATGAAATGAAATAAAATGAAATGATCTTTATATACATAGGCTTACAAAAAGCACTTATAAATCGTCAGAACAAAATAAATATAAATATAAACCGCTTCAAACAGCAGATTCTACCGAGAAGAAACCGGCAAGAAACTCGATAGTTACTCTTTTAATCAGATCTCTCAGATCAGTGAGACTTTGTGGCAGCTTATTAAACATTTTGATACTTGACCAATAAAAGAATTACCACTCCTATGAAGTCTATAACTTGGAACAGCAAGCTTGTGTTTATTGCTAGTGTTAAAAGTATGTGTATATGATTTTTTAGCAAACATGTGTATGTTTTTGTACACATACATGATACAGTCCAGAATGAACTGAGAGGCTATTGTTAAAATATTGATTTCCTTAAATATTTCTCTAAGTGAATGGTCTGAGGCCGTATATGGCCCTGATGGCTCTTTTCTGCAATATAAAAATGGCTTGAATATCGGCCGCAGATCCCCACAGCAGCAGACCATATGACATCACACTGTGAAAGTAACTGAAATATACCAACCTTGCCGTTTCAATATCAGTTAGACTCCTTATTTTTCTCACTGCATATGCAGCTGAACTAAGTTTCCCTGCCAGGGCAGCAATATGGGGAGCCCATTGATGTTTTGAATCTATTGTGATTCCAAGGAACGTAGTAGAATTAACAACTTCAATAGGTTCATTATTCAAATTAAAATGAGTGTCAATTTGCCTTACATTGGGCATTGAAAATTTAATACATTTGGTTTTCTTGGCATTTAGTAATAAATTATTGGTTGTTGTATGTATATTTTTATTTTGGCCTGAATGTGGTTAAATCCAGTTGCAGCTCATTCACTCAGTCTCCTTCTTTTGCCAATTGCAGGCGTGATAGAGCTTAGGTATAAGAAACATAAAAGTTAGGTCTACCTTCTGTATTGAGATATCTAGTACTTTACTTTAGCAAAAAAAATTGAGACATTATTAACGAAAGATCAATTCTCTGGCCGAGTATGAGCTTCAACGCTTTCCACGGAGCTCACCTTCTTTAGGGATGGTGTAAGCTCAAATGTCTACTAAACTTTTCAATGCATTAAGAATGGCGCTGTCTGCGTCTTTTATCTGCGTACAAAACTTTAATAGAGCTTTGTATAAATAATATCATCATCTTTCTACCGTTATGTCCCGTGCTTAGACGGGGTCCGCTTATACCATGATCCAGGATGTAGCGAGTCTGGTGATCTGACCTCCGAACCCTAAGATAGGGGAACCAGACAATTTTTGGATCATGGTTACAAATCCAAAGTTATTTGAATTTGCAGGTTTCATCACGATGTTTTCCTTCACCGTCGAGCTAGTGGTATAATTACGTACATAGATTTGAAAAATCCAGAGGTACGTGCCCGGGTTTGAATCCGCACTCCTCGGTTAAGAGGCGCATGTCCTTACTATTGAGCTACCACCGCTCCGCTTTGTATAAATAATAGACACGCAAAAAAATGTCCGCCAAGAAAAACATTTTGAACTGTTTTGAACATTATTCGCCTAATATAATATCAGGGTCCAAGCCGACTCCGACTAGGAACGGGACATGCAGAATATGATGAGCTGTCAGATACAAAGTCCGAGGATTTCGTAATCACTGACCACTTCCAGAATTTTCTAATATAACAACAGGTCATTATGATAATAAACAAAGAATCAGGTACAGTATTCTAACTGTTATTCGCGAGTGTTTCCAATAAAAACCTAAGCCAGCATAAATATGGCGGAAAATATACGATTTCCTTGTTCAGACCAGCTGAAGTCTAGATGGCTCGTAAACGGGTTGTTATTTATTAAGCCTCAAGTCGCCTCGCGGCGAAGCTTATGAGTGTTAATCTTATGGGAGTATAATATACTATATGTGCAAGAACTAATGAGTAAGAGACATAATTTTCTTTAAATTGTGCTGTGTTTTAAGCGGCCGTTAATGACTGTTGATTATTTAAGGGTTTGTAAGTATAATAGTTATATATAGCGGTGGTAGCTCAATGGTAAGGACACGCGCCTCTTAACCGAGGAGTGCGGGTTCAAACCCGGACATGTATCTCTGGATTTTTCAAGTCTATGTACGTATTTATACCACTAGCTCGACGGTGAAGGGAAACATCGTGATGGAACCTGCAAATTCAAACAACTTTGGATTTGTAACCATGATCCAAAAATTGTCTGGTTTCCCTATCTTAGGGTTACGAAGGTTATATCAGCAGTCGCTTCAATGTAATAACCAGACTCGCTAAATCCTGGATCACGGTCTAAGCGGACCCCGTCTAAACTCGAGACATACGAGTAAAGCTAGGAAGATGATGATTAAGTATAATGTTAGTTTAGGACTTTAAAAAAAATTATATGTTTGCCTAGAATGCCGTAAAAGGCGACTAATGGTAGGTATTTAGGGTTTTAGGTATGTGTCTGTGTAGGCGACGAGCTAGCCAATTATCACTACCTTTCAAAAAAAAAAATTCATCTAACCTAGCCCATTTTTATTTTTTGGCTGAATGTGGTCAAAGGGGACTACTCCCAGTAGGGACTGGGAGTAGTCCCAGAATTGGCAGCAAGATCCTTTAACCACATCACGCCATTGGGGCGTGATGTAATAAATAAAATGAAAATAGCTATAAATTTTCTGAGTAATGTAAAATATACCTTTTCTATTGTTTTATGGGATACTAATTCAAATAAATAATAAAATGCCATAATCATTATAAACATTCATTCGTCCACTGCTGGAATAAGCCAGTTGTCGACCTGAAACAATTAAATACAATGAAATAAAATTTATCATTAACAAGAAAAACAAAATAATCTATAAAAACAACACATTGTTATAACTTTTCATCCCTTTTCAGTTATTTACGTCAATATATTCTGTTTCCTTCGAGAATGAAGGCAGCCCCATGGCTTCCTGCCTTAGATTGATACCATATCAGTGATCTGAGTACCACTTCCACTGCTGCACTGTGCAACTAATAGCGCAGTATGACAGTGCGCATTGCAAATGTTAGAATGGAATGCATTTTTTGCGTTTAACGGTAAACATAAACAAATATCGCAGTAATATCACAATCGACACCGTGAAAACCAGCTCTCACGACGTCTGGTCTGCGGGTAAATGTGCACAAAACACGAGCTGACTTAGGGTTGAGGTAGTTTACATATGAACATAATTTCTTTTTTTTTTATTTAGTCCCACTGTTGGGCAAAGGCCTCTGTTATTTTTTTCCATAGCAATAGATCGGTTGCCAGCTTCTGCCAATCTTGGACGTAGAGGTCTAAACCGTCACGTCATCATTTCTTTTGACTACCTCTCTGGGACGGCCTACCGGCTCCCATCAGGTGGCGATTTGAGTCCATCTTCCTACGGGTTAAATAAATACATATATATAATGCATGCATATTATTATGTCTGTAATCTTAGAAGAGATAGAGGGTAAGGAGCAACCCCTTAAACCACATTCAGCCAAAAGAAGAGTTAAGTTCAAAATTCAAAACGTTTTTATTTATGTAGGCCTCAAAAAAAGCACTTATAAATCGTAAATTTTCGTCAAAAATCTGCAGGGCAATGTAAATTTACCACCGATTCGGAATGCTGATTCTACCGAGAATAAACCGGCAAGAAACTCTGTAGTTACTCTTTTTAGCGTCAAAATATACATGAGTAATATACACTTTTTTTTAGTTCTAAACCAAATCATACAATCAATGACTGTGGGAGATGACATAATATGATTACAATAAAAGTGTAAGATTAACCAGAGCAGACCAGCTCGCACAGGTGGCACCTGTGAACAAGCATGACGTATGTGTCAGCCATTGTTTCACTCAACCATATCAGAGGGAATGTAAGGACCCGTCACATATTTTTACACATTTCTACTCGAAATTGTAATGCTAGATCAACAGAGTCCAGCACACTTTGAGCTCTGCTGGCTTCAGTGTCATGTGCTGGATCCAGTGGCGTAGCTACCCAGGGGCAAGGCGGGGCAGTGCCCCGGGGCCCTAAGCTTGGGGGGGCCTACAACCTGATAAGCACACCTCTTAATTTGAATTTGATTTGACTCTGTCTAACGTAGGAAGAAAAATGTTCCTCCCTACAGTAGGGGGGGCCTGGACCCCAAGCTGCGTACGCCCATGGGCCCTAGTTTATTTTTTACACCAGGGCCCTTTGTGATCTAGCTACGCCACTGGTTGGATCCAGCAAAAATGCCGCCAGATTACAATCCCTAATCCATACATACACAAATCACGCCCGTAATCCATGAAAAGATCAGCGAGTCCAAAGGGACAGCCTTTTGCGCCTTCTGATGCTCTTTAGCAGCAAGCTTCTCAAACCATCTACTCCTTGTAAATAGTGAAATAGTCTATATGTGCTTTTAATTTTTTATCTAACTATATATTAGACAGCCCTATAGCACTGTAGACACGACATCTGCCGCGGTAATGTAATAAGACGCATTTTTCTTTGACAAAAACATGCGCAAACGCACTTAATGCTAATGGTGTTAGAAAATTGACGCGATGTGCGCCGGGCAGCGGCATGCGAGATGCTCTACTTCGCATGTATTAATAAAAAAAATATGCACAAATTATATCAGATAACAAAACTATTAGGTATATATGTACTATTATTTACTGCCTCGTTGGCCTAGTGGTAGCATGCGCCGCCTAAGAACCAAGAGGTCCCACGTTCAAATCCCGGGTCGGACCAATAATTTGTGGCTGGGTATTTCTATATCGAAATTACTCAGTAACAGCCCGGAGTCAGGAAGTTGGCGGTTTGATCACCCCCGTGCTAGAAATAAAATTGAGTTGTTTTTTTATGGAGAATTGTGACAATGCAGTGACAAGTAGTTAGGACGTTTCCGACAGAATCACAAACACAACACCTGCCCAGAGCACTATTTATCACATTTTTCATATGCTAAGCAAGAAATACAGTTAACATTATTTTTAAGTTCCAAATATCTACGGAATTAATAATATGGCCTAAAGAAGTTATCAGTAATTAAAATGAAAATATAAGACAAGCAAACAACAATTTTCTTATTTAAATAATAATAAGTAAATAAATATCCGACGACATCACATACATTGATCTGACTCCGAGCTAAGTAGCAAAAGCACTTGTGTTACGGATATCAGATTCAACAATGGAAAAAACACAAGTATTCATCACACGAATGTTTATCCTGGGTGGGGATCGAACCCACGGCGCATGGGGCAGGATCACTACCGAATGCGCTATCGGGCCAGTCTTTGAAAATAGATAAACAGTTATTTTTATACCACTAACTGTGAAATTAGTTTGGCTTTACCTATATAGCCTATAGATATTTGCGACACCAGAGTATCACAAATAACATGCTACCTCCACAAGTGCCTCTCCTCTCCTCTCCACCTCCTCCACTCTAAATCTCAATATAGGAGTCTTCAGGAAATGAACTTTTTGGAAACCCCATGTTGAAGTCTCCAGGACAGGATCTCAGCAGAAACCTTGCTTACAACAAGTCAAAGCAGAGCATCTTGTTATGCGTCACCGAGCGTCTGATTTGCGCTTTTTACGGGCGCGCATTCTTCCTGCGCATTCCGACGCGCAAAACAGCTGACTGCGCGCGACAACATTGACAATATTGACACAGGTCAAGAGACAGGCTTTTATCATGTGTCTTATAAAACAACCAACAGCGGTTTCACCCGCGTAGCTCCCGGTCCCGTGGGACTATGGGGATAAAATATAGCCTATTAATATAGGCCATATGACAATACAAATAATGTGGCATTCAGTAAAAGAATAAAAAAATCAGTTCAGTAGATTAGATTACCCCCTACAACCTCACAAACTTTACGTTATTATAATAATTTAGTATAGGTAATTGAAAATCATCCTCATCCTCATTTTTTGAGAATGGCTAAAATATCGCCTATGTTATAGTAGTTTTATTCTAGTTAGGGTCCTCTTTTAGCTATCCTAGCGTGCCGACTGAGTTAGTGAAGTCAACAATCAATAGATTTTTGTAGGTATTACATTAAAAATTTTAACTCTACTGTGGATAAATTGGCGTTTGTAAAAATGCGACATTTTTTAAGTCGGTTGAAATGTATCCTATGTTACCGTCATCTTTTCTTGCAAGATAATCATGAGACAGTGTCCCATTATATAGTTTAGGCAGCCTGGTTAAAACATTAAAAACTTCAACCTAACAATTAACTATTGAAAAGTACGGAACGCGTCCTTTTTTAACTTAATAAAATGTAGATCTTGTTCCCCAGCATTTTTTTCCAGTCACGGTCCGCTTAGACCATGATTCCAGCTTAGCGAGTCTAGCTATTACATTAAAGCGACAGCTGTCTGACCTCTATGGCCCTTAGACAGGGAACCTGGACAAATTGGATTACACATCCACAGTTATCAGGATGTGCAGGTTTTGTTTATGCAAAACCTCGTACCTTCTCGATTAACTCCAACTGGCCCGTTGGTCGAGTGGTCAGAGACCCTGGCCACGAAATCAAGGGTCGCGGGTTGGAATCCCGCTAGGGGCAAATATTTCGTGTGATGAACACGAATATTTGTACTCGAGTCATGGAAGTTTATAAACGTATTTAAATATTTCTATCCGTTCACCTAGTATCCATAGCACAAGCTTAAAAGCTTAGTTTGGAACTAGGGAATTGGGGTGTCAGTCTGAAGAATTTATTATTATTATTAGAACTTATTATTCTAAGGGACCAATAAAAGATTTCAGAAAACAAGAACTTATCAAAGAAAATATCTAATCAGCTGATCAAATATTTAACTATTTCTTGTGCCAACTGTGTTTCTTGCCTAGCATGTCGTAAAAGGCAACTAATGGTATATCGGGTTTTGGGTGTGTGATTGTGTAGGCCACAAGCCACTTGTCACTACTTTTTCACGATTTTCTATCTAACCCAACCCAGTTTTATTTTTGACTGAATGTGGTTGAAGGAGCCTGCTTCCCCTTTGACTCTGCCTACCCCTTCGGGGATTATGAGCGTGATGTTATGGAAATCCAGGATCGTGATCAAAGCAGACCCAGACTAAAAACGGGACGAAAAACACTAATGACTACCTACATTAAAAATAAAAAGAGTTTTAATGCCCTTTTTTCATCATTACCAATCTAGCTTGAAAGAACTCAATAAAACTTCTGCGGGTGACTGTACAATATATTGCATGTCAAAATTAAAAGCGAACAAAATTATTAAAAGCTCCTTTTGAAAAAGCGGTGACTGCGTCACCATGAGATATGTTTCCTGACGGATGCAAAACTTTTTTTTTTCAATAACACAGGCCAGTCCTTCGCGAACTTTCGACATCGCACCGTGAGTGCACGTTGTCAATATTGACGGATGCACTCTCGACTCCTCTCGCGCGGCACTCCTAGTGCAAGATGTGAAATGCAGTTGGAATGACATTCATTGTTACGTATTTTTTAGGTTCCATTCCCAAGATAACGAAGCCCTCATTATTAAGACTTTGCTGTCTTCCAATCCGTATGACAACGCTGTCTTTAAAATCATAAAAATAACACAGTTGATAATCAAATTATGGCTATGAGATGGTAGCATTATTTATTTGTAATGTTATTATTTTCAAGTCTATTTTGCTTAAACTTGATTATGACAAGCAATATATCTGCTGTTTTCAAGCTCACTCTATAGTGTTGAAGTGGATAGTTTCTCGCTTACACAAACACACACCCAAATCCCGATATACCATTTTTAGGAGCGGTAGTAACTTAAACACGCGCCTCTTAACCTAGGAGTGCGGGTTCAATGCCGGGCACGTACCCCTGGATTTTTCAAATCTACGTACGTATTTATACCACTAACACAAATCCATGATCCAAAAATTGTCTGGTTCCTCAAACTTAGGGTTACGAACGTCAGATCGGCAGTCGCTTCAATGTAATTACCAGACTCGCTAAATCCCAGATCATGGTCTAAGCGGACCCCGTCTAAACACGGGACATAACGCTAGGAAGATGATGATTCCTACAGGAACGGGAACTACGCGCGTGAAACCGCGGGGCGCTGCTAGTATTATAATAAAATACAATCTACTAAAGAGCCTTTATCACTATACTACTTAAACTTATAGCACTTAAACTTGTCCCCGTCTATTCCAAGTAAAAACTTAACTCCCACTTTCTTGCCGTCTCGCAGCCAACATTGTAAGGGTTTATTTGTATATGGCCGGCTAACGGCGCACGCGCAGCTATCAACCTAATTAATAGACGACCACGTTTTATTGCCGATAGGATTACCGAGACAAACTGTGATACTATGTTTTTATACGAGCTCAAAGAAAGCGTGGGCCAATCGGTGCTTGGATGGATGGATATCGTTGGATTTTGCTATGTTAAGTACAAACAGACGAACTTTCACTATTACTACTAATATTAACTTGCTCGATGGCGCATTCGGTAGTGATCCTGCCCCATGCGCCAAGAGTTGTGAGTTCGATCCCCACCCAGGACAAACATTCGTGTGATAAATCTGGGTGTTAATATCTAATATTTAAGTATATATTTGTAATACCACTGTTGTTTCTGATATCCGTAACACAAGTGCTTAAACAACTTACCTCGGAGTCGGATCAATGTATGTGATGTCGTCGGATATTTATTATTTATTAATTAATAATATAAAGAGGAAAGATTTGATTGTTTGTTTGTTTGTATTGAATAGGCTCCGAAACTACTGAACCGACTTGAAAAATTCTTTCACCAATGGAAAGCTACTTTATCAGCGAGTAACATAGGTTATATTTTATCTCCGTATACCACGAGAACGGGAACTACAGGGGTGAAACTACATTTAGAAATCCTATATATTCAATTTACTATAAATATATATAGCCATCATCAAAATCAGGTCAGGTTTGCGCAGGTCAGATCAGCAGTCGCTTTAATGAACTCGTCAAATCCAGGATCATAGTCCAAACGGACCTCGATTAAGAACGGGACACACTATGAAGGCTATAACGTAAATGGCTTAATAATCATGTTAATAGAATAGCCAGATGGAAAAAATAACAAATAAACGAATGAATGAGCGCTGTTTTTTGCGCAACGAGCATTAAGGTCAGTAATGACTTGGAAATAAACTTTGTTAACGTAAAAACGTTAATCATTTTGTTGACACGTACGACGATGGTTTCGAATTGATTTTTTGATGTGATATTAAAATAACTATTGCGGAGAGAAAAATGGGTGTAAGTTGGATTTTTTGAAAAACTGAGATGAGTAGATTTTTTTTTTGTGAATCCTTGATAATATTATGAATGCGATATTCAATTGTTTATTTTTAGAAAATAAAAGTTTTATTTCGAGAAAATTTGCTTTTTTTAATTTTTAAAACGTTGCGTTATGTTTGTAGATACGTTCCATGGGAATAAATATGAAAAAAATATGTGATAGCTAATTGAATTCAGTATTTTTTATGAAAAATATACAATAACAATATACCTACCTACTTTATATTGCTAAACTATTAACCGCTTTTTGTTAAACCCAATGCAAAAATACTGATTAATGGACAACATTTTCGTATGTTTTTACACGAATTATATAGTATCGTTGCATTTGCACATAAAAATCCAAATGTTTAATAATATGTTGTACCCTACAGTGAACAAAATATGTTTAATCGATTAAGTACATAAAAAAATTTGCGATAAATGTCATCCAAAATAACTAAAATCGGGTCAGAAATATCTATGCATTTTGATCTGACGTCTATTTATTCGGAGAATTCAGTTTTCCATTCATTATAAATATATTTCCAACTTTCCAATATGAAAGTCGATGATCAAGATTATAATAAATGATCCTATTTCTTTTAGCAGAGTTATTAATCTTGCAGTCAAATGAAAATCATGGCGTAGTTGTAATTTAATGTCGTACAACTGTACTTCATTACATCATGAGATAACGTCGATACATAGCTACTATAAGAAATAAAAACCATGTTTTAATAACTACCAAATTTTGAACACTTTATATAAAGACTAGCTTCTGCCCGCGGCTTCGCTCGCGTGGTACATTGATAAAACATAGCCTATATATTATTCGGGTGTATGAGCAATATTTATTTATTTATTTATTATTCTAAATTATAATATTATTCTAAAGTTTCATTAAAATCCATTCAGTAGTTTTTTGTGAGAGAGTAACAAACATCCATCCGTACATACAAACTTTCGCATTTATAATATTAGTATTATTATTGATTACACGTTACAATATTTTACGTTTTAAATATACTCTATTTATTAGTTTAACCAATATTTTATATTTTTTGCTAAATATCTATCTATTCTATTAAATATCTTCTCTATTTAACATTTATTTGAACTATTTCTCTAAAATACTGTTAATACTAATAAGTAGCTTGTTTTAATTTAAGTAATTGCACATGTAGGATATACAAATTATTTTTTCTTAAAAGATTGGGTTGGAGTTGATGTTGAGTAGTTTGATATTAAAGTTTAATATATTTGAATTGAAATTGTCAAATACGTAGATCCCTTTAAACGCTAAAAACCAATTTTCAATATCATAAAAAATACAGTTACTTATTTTGTCAAGCACCTCAGCTCAGGCAAAAATTCCTGTCTATATTTTTTTACTTAACTACTGCCGTTTTTAAAAATCTTGGAACAAAAAAGCCCTTTGTCGCAAAAAATAGTGAAAGGACATTCCGCGAAGAGACACGTGGGTCAGTCGTGATGAAACACCGTCTAGTATTCCTAGAATGCGCTGGTCCTAGGCTACTGATTAAAGCACTAACAATTAAAACCTATTCTTGTTATGTACATTGTTTATGAGGAAGCCAGATTAAATTTAGGAAAAAATATATGAAGTCGATTAGGTATTAGTTATTATTACTTTTTGTGTAAAAGTTAAAACTGCAAAGATAAACTTATTTATTTTCGTGGTGGGAATGTTTTCTTCTAGATATACTACATATTTATACAATTAATATTGATAGTTGTAGTAATATTTAAAAAAAGTATAAGTTGCTTGAGGACACCAAGTTTCAAATTTAATCTCTGTCAACATATCTAATAAAATTACGTTTGAACAACTATAATTTAAATTTACTAGATCTCATTTCCGCTAGAATTCCGCAAAATTTAACAACTAAAAACCATTTAAGTTACAAATAAAAAAAACTACGCCCAATTTCCCATCATAAAAGGTCAAGCGAACTCCGTCTATACACTACACAAAAGCATCCCAATAATTATAGCACGATACATCTAGCTAACTGGAGATTTCTACCATTTGCGCTGTCCTAGAAACCAACCTACGCCCACAGACACAGCATTTCTTTCTATACCTAATGCCACTATACCTAGCTAAAATTCATAGTGGAATAAGTATAAGAACTAGCTTCTAAAAAAGTCTTCAAACACCATGCACAAACTCTTCTTTGATACCAAAAGAAACTTCGACTCTATCTGTAAAAAGATTAAGTCCATGTTTGAAAATTTTAAAAGTTGACTTAAAGCGTTTTGTCTCGAGGCGTAAGCGACCAGTGCAGGCCAATGCACGATGCATACAACTAAGTAGGGAGGCGAATTCGCCGTAACAGCTTATAGTGTTGGGCCTTGCGCGTTATTTTTAACGTTGCGAATATAACGGTGTTGTTGACAGTTGTGGCTAGCTTTTCTGATAAATTATTTAAATAACTTTTGCTTAAATTAAGTGATGACTTAATTAAGCTAACATGATTTTGTTTTACTTAGAAATGATGGATCAATACAGATCGCCATGTAAATTTAAAGTAAGTTATGTCATAGTGTATTTTAGTTTAATCTATTTATAATATCCATTTTAGTAACAATTAAATTGAGATACATAGATTCGAAGTTTCTAAGTACATCATCCAGAAGAGGGTCAAAATTGTGACACATTTTAATATGATTTAGATGATTACTTGTAATTATTTATTAATAAAAATAAAATTATTTTATATTACCATTATTTTTGCACTCCGCGCCCATGCCTTTTTAATTATTTACATGATATTAAATGATATGTATTTTTTTCTAATTACATTAAACAATCTCAGAAGAGGAAGGCAGCGTCAAAGGTGCAAATTTAAAAATTAAACCAAAAATGCAATTGAGTTTTATTAGATGGCACAGTACACATACTAATACATAAGATGATATTTTTCTTCTTTGTTTTTAAATGTTGGTATTGTGTCTCTCCATATTGCTTAAGGCATTTGCAAAGGTATTACATAAAATCTTATATCTTTCGAATATAATGTTACAGATACTTTTAATAAATAACGTTACAACGAAATGCAGTTATCGTTATAATAACGCGTTGCCGGCGCGCGCGCAGGCTACGTAGAACGCCTGTAAGCGCTCAATATAGGCTAAAACATATTATTATATGCAAGACGTTTCTTGTACTACGCGAAATCTAGGGTTGCCCACGCTCGCCGCTGTTAGAAACGAAACGAGTTATTTATGAATATTGGAGTTTTACTGCCGAGATGAGACCGCGGGGTTAGTTTTAATGGAATTTTTATAAGTCTATTTGAATTAATGGTTCATCACTGGCGAGGTATGTGTATGGTTTAATTTGCATTGGGTTTGGTATTCGCAATATTTTCTAATATGATTTTTTTTACATAAAACCGTTGGAAAAAAATATTTTACGGCGTCAAGTTAAGAAGAGGCATGCTTCGGTGGTTCCGACATATGGAAATAATGTATGACGAAAGATTAACTAAACAAATATACCTACAATGCGAAAGTGGAAGGATGTAGGAGCCGCGGAAGGCCCAGGCTCACCTACCACGACCAGATTGGTCGTGTATTATCAGAAGGTGATGTTAGCAGTCATAAAAACCGTAGAGCTTGTATGAAAAGGATCATGAATGTTGAAGAGGCGAGTGAGGTGTATAAGGATCGTGCCGTATGGCGTTCGGTTCTCTCTGCCTACCCCGCTAGGGAAGTGGCGTGAAGTTTAGTCCTACATCTTAACATTTCGATTATACTCACGTACGTACTAAGCATGAGCTTTTAATGTCAAATTATATTAAGTCATTACAGGTGGACCCAAGAATTTTATGCCTTTAATTAAAAAAGAAATATGGCTTAGGGCATAAAAATTTAGAAATACCACAAACAAACTAAGGAGAGGACTAATAATTAGGGCGTATAATACGCAGTACCTATAATTGAAAGACACAAATACATCCATAATTAATTATGTTGCCGACGCCTGCTTAATATAATTTGTAGTAATTAAATTTATTAAAACTACCAAATGACGAAGAATACACGTTGTTGTGTATTTGTCTGTGTTTGTGTTCATGTATGTATGTGTGCGTGTATGCAGTATGCAGAACATATGACCTTTATCATCATAGCAATACGCTTTTGTTTTGCGTGCACTACTACATTGAAAATTCAGCAATCAGATTTTTTTTTACATTTCTTCACGGGGAAAACTATATTTATATAATAATTTCTTCTTTCTTTAATTGCAAGCTGAATTTCTTACAAAACATCTCTTCCTCTCGTCAGACTTTCGCACAGTTTACGCAGAAGCATCATGAGTCAGATGAATCAAATACAAAATTAGACTTAACCCAGAAATCAGAGTTCAACCTTTTAACCTTCAATTTTGCGTACCTATACGTCATACTGCGTCAAATAGCCATAGTTGATCAATTTGTAAGAATTACAAGCTTTTAAGCTTTTTTTTAACTTTCTTGAGATTTTCTTCTATATAGGAAATTCAGGGGTGACCTATCTTACTAATATTATAAACGCGAAAGTTTGTATGGATGGATGGATGTGTGGATGTTTGTTACTCTTCCACGCAAAAAGTGCTGCATTAATTTTCCTGAAACTTTACAATAGTATAGCTTTTATATTAGAATAACACATAAGCTATGTTTCATCGATGTACTACGCGAGCAAAGCCAAGAGCAAAAGCTAGTTTATTTAAACTCCTGACTCTAAAATCAGTCGGAAATACTTTCGAATTATTGAAAAGAACGCGCTTAAAATGCTTAACATAAATAGCTCTCTAATGTCTGTTTTTGAAAAATTACAGTCATTAAGAAGCTATGTTGAAGGATTACTCGAGTTGTCAAATAAGCTCGTATCGTTCCAAGCTAAGCTTAACCAATCCCAGAACCCTTCGTCTGTGGACATCGATGTGTAATTAAATTAGTATCTAATGCCCATTAAAATCACTTATCCTCTTAAAAATTAATTACTATTATTAGATACAGTAAAAGAATCATAACTTTTAATGGGATTTGCAATAAAATCTCTTAATAACTGGAAGATGATTGACTGTCGGAAAAAGGAACATCGATTTATCCTTAGAGGGCTTACGATTATTTGTGATTTTTTCAAAACGTCTTATTAATTAACTTTCTACTTACAAGGACTCTGAAACTTAGCTATTAATTATTGGAAATATTAATGGCAGTTGGTTAAACGCATTGTTAAAGTTTTAATGGTTAAGTTCTATTAATTTTTACATTAAAATCTTTTTGCAGGAATCGTATTGATGTTGAAAATTGAGGAAATAAAAGCTGCTTTTGTATTTAATATATTTTTTTACTTTTTAGTATGTTTTATCAAAAAACATTCAGTTTAATACTAAAATAATGGCATCTATTTGGAACGTGGCAAGATTAAAGCTCAAACTGGTTTTGTCGCTGTGACTATAAATTAAAACTGTGTTGATATTTTTAGGAAATATTGAAAAACACATACACCAAACGCATCCTGTGTTAAATTTATTTACCTTTTAAATATTTTAACTTATGATGTCACTTGCAGAAGTCTTGTTTATTTACAAATAATTAGATTATTAAACTAATTATACTATGTTAACTATAGACATTCGCATGAAATCATTTTTAATTACATTTTCTTTTTGACAAATCAAACAAAACAGTTTATTTCTTAATTTTTTCAATGATTATTAATATCCTTAATCAAAATGCAATTTAAAATGTTGTAGAACATTTATACATTGTTTAATTCCTCTAATATATTAAAATCTATTTTTAGTAAAAAATTTAAACTATACTTACTCTTTTTTTTTAAATAGTCTTTTTTATGTAAAGAACCTAGCCACACTTTACTTTAAAGTAAAAGATTAACTGCACGCATTCAAAACGGCTATTCACCAATCTTCCAAAGATTATAAAAAGAAAAAGGCCGCAAGTCTAGAATAGATTTAGGATCAGCCCTACGCCCCGCAGGCAAATATGAACGAATGTAAGTTGAGTTAGAATAAGTATGTTCTGCAATCGAGACTCGGGCAGTGTTAGATCATAATGTGTTGAAAGAGCATGTGCGCTCAGCTCGGCATCGCTCACAATGAGAAAAGTAACATAACATTTTCGAAAATAACATTTTAACAACCGCCATCACGGAATATGTGTCAAGAAAAGCGCGCGAGACTCCATTTTTAAATCGGCCGCTTCCCGCCCGAAAATGTGACAGTTTACTTTTTAAGCCGTGTGCGCGACGCCAAAAAGGTTATAAGTGTTATCGGATTTTTTAATAAAAAATATGTAATGTTGTACGCGATCAGCGTTGCATGAAATTGAAAAAATGTAATAAATTGGTTTTATAAGGTATATATAAAATGTGTTAGTAGCGGCGATAAGGATTTTGTCTTGGACGGTTTTTACGCTAAAACTAAAAAAGGATTATTAGTTCTTAGTAAAACTGTGCCTATTTTGTTGGAAGTTGAAGAGGATACTTCGGTAAAGAGGTTAGTTGATCATTTTATTTAAAAATATGACAGATAATGAATATATTTCCTAATTGCGTGTCCGCTCATTATTTTTAAATTGTTTAATTATTTCGCAATATTTAAGCACGAATTTATCGACGGAAGCTAGTGAAGGAAATGGTTGAAAGACTGGGTTTTAGTGATAGTTTCTACTCGACTTAAATCAATTTAAAAATATATATATGAGGCTCAATTTAATTTTAAATATACATTAATTATAGACATGTTTAAATACCTAAAAATATATTAAACTACTAAATTAAACTTATAAACTATAAAAAAATACTTATAAAAATTGATTAACTAATTACAAAAGAGATATCCGGAAAACTTTAATACTTATACAAATTCTTTTTCTTCTCTGCCTATCCCGCTAGGGAAGTGGCGTGAAGTTTAATTAGTTAGTTTTTTATATCCATTGCTTTTATACGTACAGAAAAGAATAAAAATATTTTTTTTGATAGAATTAAAATCATTTTCAACCGGATTCAAAAAAGGAGGAGGTTCTCAATTCGACCGTATATATTTTTTGATAGACGTTTCTTTTTATGTAAAAAATAAATATCATATAAATTTGACAATAAGCCATTCACTTCCTGATCCTTTTATTGAAGTTAGAAATAATATTTAATTAAAAAAACAGATTAACACCTACATATTGTATAAAATAGACACTGTATACTGAAGTTCTTGTGAAACATTTGTAAATTTTAATGGGCGACTATTTATAAATGTGATATCTTGATTGTTGAGGTTTATCTATTAAAAGCATAACGCGATATTGTCACACTTTAAATAGATAGAAAAAAACACCAGTGATTTACTACAAACGGGCTTTTTACGCGAAATTGTAGCCTTTAAACTTCTTAGAGAATATATTTTTGTATAAATTGGGTAAAATTGTATGAATATTTGTATAGTAGGTAGAAGACAAAATCGAGACAGCGGGAGACTTTAATATAATTTATATTAACGACTAAAATTTGGCAATAACGGCTGAAGAAAAGGTCATTGCATTATTTTATTTTATTTTAGTAAAGATTTAGTATACCCACTCTGTTACTATGACTAACATCATACCAATCGCAGTATCATTATTTATAGCTCAAATATATATTTAAAAAAATCAAAAAATTGTCATCAGTCGCAAAGATCTGATTTTAAAATTGACATGGAAAAAATAATAACCCAGTTGTCTCTATTTAACCACCATTGAATTGCAATGAAGATAGATAAAAATAACAGTTCGTTAAATTAGAATGCCGATGATTTAAAATGTTATCACCTATTTCATAAGTATAATTAACCAGTAACGATTTTAAGTGGGGGATTTTTACTACCTTTTGATAGTTTGATGTAGTTAATATTATAAATTAAAATAAATAAAATAAAAATTAGACAATATCACTTAAGCTCATCTGATTCCTTATTATCTACAATAGTAGCTCAGACTTAGTATTGAAACTACTTAACTTTATAAACCAGAGAGCCTTTTTCATAAACACTTAAGTATCTATTTATTTGTCCCCGTGAGGGGATCGAATCCATCCTGGATAGTTTAAACGTGGATGAACTGTAGTAGTATTTCCAAAAATTAATAACAAATCGCTAGCGAAAATCAAGATGATAAGATCAAAGAGCCGATTCTGTTGAGAATAATTGGCAAGAAACTCGATAGTTACTCTTTCTCATCGCCAATAATCGCAGCTATCAGCAATGATTGCTGTAATATTATAATTTATTTAATATTTAAAGGTTATGAATAACTAGCTTCTGCCCGCGACTTCGCTCGCATGGTACATCGATGAAACATAGCCTATATGTTATTCGGGTGTATGAGCTATATAATTCTAAAGTTTCATTAAAATCCATTCAGTATTTTTTTTGTGAAAGAGTAACAAACATCCATCCATACATACAAACTTTCGCATTTATAATTTAGTAGGATTAATTATCTGTGAGATAGCTCTGTTTTTAAGTTTATTTAAAATTGGACTAAAATTCATTTCTGATGTAGAGAATCCATTCTTTACTTAGAAGTCAACTAATTCATCTTTAATTAGTGAAAAGGGATCCTTTTCATCTTCCTGAATTTATTCTTAAAAATATGGTTCGACTCTAAAATATATTATTTATTTGTTTAATGGGAACTAAATGGTTCTTTGCGGGTTTAATTTTTCTATCCAATCACGAAGGTTTTACCATTGAAATACGGTTGTTTGTGATTCTATGGCGACTTCTCTTCGCGTCGCTCGATGTCGTCTCAAAAGCGAAGTAATAAAATAAATCACTTCACTCTACTTGAAATCAAAAATTGACACTGATGTTTTAGATGACAGTCCGTTATACAATTTATAAAAAATAATTAATAGATTAATTTATATAAATAGGCAAGGTGACTAAAAAATTCTGTTTAGTCCGTCAGTTAAAATATAAAAAAATATTGAACACGTATTTTTTTATTTATTTGTCAAACAAACATTGACGAAGATACAATGCGTTCAATTTGCGCGTGACGTCACGCTTTCGTATAATTTTAACTAAATAGTGACGGCACCCATTTCAAAACTGTGATGCTCTTTATCTTTGTGATTTTTTGTTAATTTGATAAAGTGAAAAATACGTGTCTAGTATTTTTGTATAATCTAACTGACGGACTAAATAGAATTACTTATAGTTTTTTAATGCAGTCATCATCCCTATTGGACTATGCGTTCGCTCTAAATTAAGTCAGTTACAGAGACTATTGACTATATTACTTGCCGAGGAATCTTATGTAATTTCTTAAAACTTTTAATATGCCGAATATTATAACAATTATTTATTAAGTAAAGTTTATTTATGGATTGAATAGCTTATCGCTATAATTATCTATATTTTTTATTATCTATAATTATCAACCTATAGACTGGCTCGATGGCGCATTCGTTAGTGACCCTGCTCCATGCGCTAAGAGTTGTGGGTTCAATTCCCACCCAGGACAAACATTCGTGTGATGAATACTTGTGTATGTTATGTGTCTGGGTGTTCCAACATTTAAGTATATATTTGTAATACCACTGTTGGTTCTGATATCCGTAATACAAGTGCTTAAGCTACTTACCTCGGAATCAGATCAATGTATGTGACGTAGTCTGATATTTATATTTATATTTATTATAAGAGTGGCAGCTAGAAATAGTAAGAACACGCGCCTCACATGCGAGTGCGGGTTCAAACCTTGGCACGTACCTCTGGATTTTTTAAATCAAAGTACGCATTTATACCACTTGCTCGGCGGTGAGTGAAAACATCGAGTGGAAACATGCGCATTTAAATAACTATGGATGTACATATATCTATAATATATATGTATAAATAAATATTATCATCATATCAATAAATCAGTTACCCCATCTTATGGATTAAGATCAGAGTAGTCCATTCAATTCCGTAGAATGTTGAAGAAGCAAGTGAGGTGTGTAAGGACCGCGCCTAATGGCGTTCTGTTCTCTCTGCCAACCCCGCTAGGCAAAAAAAAAAGTGATCGATGATTACACCATATCTTTAAATTAATACATGAAGCAAAAACTTTGTGCCCCTTTTTATGAGAATTACTCGGACGGACGAGTATGAGATTTGGCACAGTTAAAGTTTATATGGAGAAGGAGTGCAGAAAGATAATATTTGAATAAATAATAAAAAATAACAAACTAATAATGGTCGAATTTCGACCAGAGCGCGATCACTAGTATAAGTTTCTAATTGTAAGACATGATTTATTTTATAAAAGAACACATAATTTCTCCTGCTGGTCTGTTACTTCAAGAGAATGTGCCAACTGTGTTCTTTGCATGTCATAAAAGCGACTAATAGTGTATTGGATGATAGGTCTGTTATTATGTCTATCCGTTCGCCTAGTATCCATAGTACAAGCATGAGCTTAGTTTGGGACTAGGGACTTGGTGTGTCATGCGGGAGAATTTATTATTATTTATCATGTAGGCGACAAGCAATTGAAAAAGAAATAAATAAATTCATTAAAGAAGTAAATTCCATTAAAGACGTAAATTCCATTAAAGAAGTATATTCTGAAAAATTCACGGCAAACTTGCCGTGAATTTTTCAGAATTTACTATCTTACCCAACATAATTTTAGTTTTGGTTAACAACAAAAAATATATATCCAATTTGGTATAATTGTTTGAAAGCTATACGCGTAGGTACATACAATTTTACCCCGATTATATACAAGTTTAATTCTAGTACTTCTATACTTAAACCTAAACACGGGTCATATATTTTCATTTAATAAATGAATATAAAAAAATATAACGGTATCTCAAAAACTCACGAAATTACAAGAATTTTGTGTTGCTTCGTTATCCTCGCACAAGTTTGATTTTGCGCTTTTGACGGTGTTCACGTATATTAGAAATATCACTTACGGGACTAAACAACCTTGTCGACTGCTTGTAACACGCAATGTGCGGGCATTATACAGTTTTTACAAGGGTGTAACTTTATTCAAGGTTTTGATTTTTTTTTAGTTATATTTTGACAAAAAAAAATGGTAAAGTATACTAAAAATACATACATAACTTAACATCACGCCTACAATCCCCAAAGGGGTAGGCAGAGACAAAGAGGAAGCAGGCCCCTTTAACCACATTCAGTCAAAATTAAAACCGGGCTGGATCAGATAGAAAATTTGTGAAAAAGTAGTGACAAGTGGCTAGCTCGTCGCCTACACAATCACATACCCAAAAGCCTATATACCATTACTCGCCTTTTACGACACGCTAGGCCAGAAACAGTTGGCACATTATTTTTAAGTCCCAGACCAACATGGGACTAAAAATAAGTTTGATATCAAGTACCCTATTCGGTCTCCTCCCATTGACAGAATCATTCGCCTCCTGTGACCAGTGTCGTTTGCCCTGGCGCCGGTAGCGAGTTCCATTCCCGTGCCGCACGCAATACTAATGACGAATTATAATGCCTCGCACATGCTAATGGATCATGCAACGTATGCATAAGTTTAAGTCGAAGATAATTAAGTTGACTTACAATATACTTGACTCGCACCTTATCTGTTGTAGACTAGACTAGCTGTGGCCGGCGGCTTCTCTCGCGTTTATATTTTGTGGATCCAAGTTATCATGACATTGTCTAAAAGTTATTAGGCTGCAGAGAGATTAAGTACCTACTTGTCTTGGATGAATCGACCTGACAGTCAAATATCCATATTTATAAAATCGGTTGTCTCTGCCTACCCCGCTAGGGAAGTGGCGTGAAGTTTAGTTAGTTAGTTAGTTATATCATTTCATTGTAGTGATACTAATGTGAAAAATATACAGACATTTTTTTTTTCTTTTTAAAACAAGTAAACATTCGAAAATAAAGTATTTTATTTTTCTACCATAGATTAAAAAGAAAGACAAGCAATTAAAATAATTAAATTACACGTTTTTGTTGTACCGTACCAAAGTTATAAATGCCAAAGTAACTTAATCTGTCTGTCTGTTAAATTTTCACGACTAAATCACTACCTACTTTGACTGGCTCGATGGCGCATTCGGTAGTGACACTGCCCCATGCGCCAAGAGTTGTGGGTTCGATCCCCACCCAGGACAAATATTCGTATGATGAATACTTGTGTTTGTTCTGTGTCTGGGTGTTAATATCCAATATTTAAGTATATATTTGTAATACCACTGTTGATTCTGATTTCCGAAACACAAGTGCTTAAGCTACTTACCTCAGAGTCAGATCAATGTATGTGATGTTGTCGGATATTTATTTTATTTTACCTACATAAATCGATAGTTATGAAATATATTACAAAAGTTGGAACTGTTTATACAGAAAACGTGTAACATCTTTTAATTTTTTTAAAAGCTAAAGCTATCAGCTTCATTACCAATAAGTCTTGCAGATTTTATTTGACATAAAGATTTTTTTTGTTCAAAATAACCGGTAGTTCCGTCAGTATTCCTAATTTAATAAAAAAATACCAAAAATTTCTAGGAAACGAGATTCCGCGCTGTATCTTAGTTATTAAGATTCATTCATTTGCTTACAAATTGCTCGGTTGACAGAAAATCGTATACAATTTAGTTCCAACTGTATTCTAAAGCGAACAGATCAATTTATATTCACAAAATGTTATTTATTGTCCTGCGAACGTTGTTTATTACAAGAACATGCAAACTACTAGAAAAAACCATGATAATTAGTAGTAAATTGATTTTTCTCCCATATTGATCTGGGACTTAAAAAATGACCCAACCGTAGGTACTCTGTGTATCATGTCGTAAAAAGCGACTAATGGTAAATCGGGTTTTGGGTGTGTTATTGTGTAGGCGACGAGCTAGCCATTTGTCACTAGTTTTCACAATTTTCCATCTAACCCAGCTCAGTTTTGTTTTTGGCTGAATGTGGTTAAAGGGCTTGCAGTCCCTTTGTTTGTTTGTTTGCATTGAATAGGCTCCGAAACTACTGGACCGATTTAAAAAAAAATTCCCCCAATGGAAAGCTTCTTCATCAGCGAGTAACATAGGCTATATTTTATCCCCGTATTCTTACGGGAACGGGAACTACGCGGGTGAAACCGCAGGACGTTGCTAGTAGTTATTAAATTATTTATAGCAGCCCCCCCCCCCCCCCCCCTCAATTGAAACAAACAATCAAAAATTGTGATACGTCTTCCTTTGAGAGTCTATATGTTTTGTTTGTATTTCCTAGAATACTAGTTTCTTCATATATCATTCTTCATATAGTATCATACATTTGCAAATAAAAAACAATATAACACCAAGCGTTTTCCTGTTTAAAGGAGAAGTGGAAAAATTTTAAGACCAAATCATACATACCAGCTAAAGACGCAACAGCTTGGTATTATCGATTTTGAACCCTATTGTTATTAAATTAAGAGCTACAGCAGTTAATATGGCTTATTAGATATTCAAACATATAGAAATGTCCGCGTGTGTAGTTACGTAACAAAATGCAATAAGCTGATATGTATGTACGTCACATGGTTCGGTGTGTTTCCATTGGACAGTTAAAATAAACGTCACGTTAAAAAGTCATCATAAGAAATTGGTGTGTCAGTCTGGAGAATTTATTATTATTATTAATACGTAATCCCGAGAAATCCCGGATCCATATGGGATTTTTTTTGGTAGTGTACACGGACTAGTAAAAAAAGAAGGACTCCGCGCCACTAACTAGACTAGACTAGTTGAAGCTGCTCAGGTGCTCCAATTTGACACGCAACTTACGTAATACATTGACATAATAAGCGTTCCAAATGACGGATATCCGATATCTAGTATCTATATGTATCTCACCCACACTTGCATAAACGTGGCTTCACACTATAGTATGACAGCGTGGAGTCCTTCTTTATTTACTAGTCCGTGGTAGTAATACTTTAAATGCAATTGAACTTTTAAACAATGGAATTAATAAAGATGTACCTATGAACTAAAGTTGTGTCCCAATTCTGTTGGGTTCCGCTTGGACCATGATCTTAGAATTAGCGAGTCTGGTTATTGTATCCAATCGACTACCACCTGACCTTCGTATAAACATTTGTTCATAAAACAAGGATGTATCTCGTTTCTGGATGTTTCTAGTTTCCTCATTGATTCGGGTTTCCAGATCAATGTACGTGAGGTTGTTTAATATTTATCTACCCCTAACTCCACGCCTATTTCCCTGACGATTTAGGCAGAGAGAACCGACCGCCATTTGGCACGACCCTTATACACCTCACAAGGTTCTTTGACGGTAATAATTATTTTCATAAATTCTCTTCCCGTGTTGGTCTTGGACTGTTCCGTGTTGGTCTGGGACTTAAAAATAATGTGACAACTGTGTTTCTTAGCATGTCGTAAAAGGCGACTAATTGTATATGGGGTTTTGGATATGTGATTGATTCTTCTCGATAGAATCTACCTTCCGAACCGGTGGTAGTATTATTTGTTCTTTTTTTTTTTTATAAGTATTGTCTATTTATAAGTGCTTTCTTGAAGCATATGAATAAAGATATTTTGAATTTGAATTCGAATATTTATTATTATTTAATTATTAACGCGACAATGGACATGTGCGATAGCGGATGAACAAGCTCGCCCATTCACGAATTAGCATACATTTCAATACAGCCAGTTTCGCTCTTGGAAAAACGCCTCTGGCTACCGGGAACCGAACCCGTAATTCGCGATAAAAATCCACCGGTTTTTATCCCGTCAGGTTTTGTTACGGTACAGGGTACTATAGCATAGTGGTTATAGTTTAGTTTTAAGTATTGTAGTACATACTTCATTAAATAATCCATTATTATAAATGATCCATTACGGTGATAATTAGAGGGTTTTGTTTATGACGATGCTTAAGTATTTAAATAAATAAATAATTAAATTCTCCGGACTGACACACCAATTAATTCTCTAGTTCCAAACTAAGCTATAAGCTTGTCCTATGGCTACTAGATGAATGGATAGACATACTTAAATACGTTTTTAAACATACATGACTCGAGTACAAATGTCAATGTTTATCACACAATTTGCCCCTAGCGGGATTTGAACCCGCGACACTTGGTTTCGTGGCCAGGGTCTCTGACCACTCGACAAACGGGCCTGTCATTTATTCATTGCCAAATTTCTCCGGAACTCTTAATTTGTTTTTGCGTAAAAGAGCCATAAAAATCCATAACTTTCGCATTTATAATATTAGTAAGATTCCCTATTGATGGAATAATGCTCACTACAAAGACTTCTGACAGGCTCGCGTGCGCGTGCGCACATTTTTCTAGCTAACTGTACCGCGCACGAGGCAGGACTAACAGTATTCTGTAGTTAGACAATGAACGCACTTCCTTGAACGGGATCGTTTTTGAAATTCAATATCTTTTAGTATTACCTTTTTTTTAAGAGGTTTAATGGTTCCTTTTTGTATTTTTTGGACCGTGATCTAAGATTTGGCGTCTTATAAACGTTTTACCTTGTTTTAGTAAGATGCCAATTAGTTAGTTAGTTAATTTGGTAGTTGTCTATCGAATCTATAATATCTTAAAGTAGGTACAAGTTTAGTAATGAGTTCTTAATTTAGAGAAATTGACAGCGGACTTGATTTAAAAATCGACCAAGTGCGAGTCGGACTCGCGCTTCAACGGAAAAAATCACCTTTGTTGTATGGGAGCCCCCCTTTAATAAATATTTTATTCTATTCTTGTTGTTAAAGGGGCAAAAAAATACATCATTTGTGAAAATTTCAACTGTCTAGCTATCACGGTTCATGAGATACATCCTGGTGACAGACGGACGGACGGACAGCGGAGTCATAGTTATAAAGTCCCGTTTTTATCCTTTGGGTACGTAACCCTAAAAACGAAACAGAAACATAGATTATAAAATGTTAGCTGACAGAATTTAAAGCCTTAATTACAATTTAAATATATCTTAAACTAAAAAAAAAGGGTCCCATGTTGATCTGGGAAAAAAAAAGAATGTGCCAACTGTGGTTCTAGTCTAGCATGTCGTAAAAGGCGACTAATGGTATTTCGGGTTTTGGGTGTGTGATTGTGTAGGCGACAGGTTAGCCGCTTGTCACTGCTTTTTCACAATTTTCCATCTAACCCAACCCGGCTTTATTTTTGGCTGAATGTGGTTGAAGGGGCAAGCTGCCCCTTTGACTCTGCCTACCACTTCGGGGATTATGGGCGTGATGTTATGTATGTATGAATGTAATTAAAAAAGAAGAAATTGTTAGCTGACAGAAATTAAAACAAGAAATTTACTCCCAAAGCTTAAACTTTACAATCGACTTCATTGAATTTTTTTAATAAAAAAGAAGGGTAAGAAAGTAAACAGTTCAGTTCAACACACGTGACAACACCTACCTAAATGAATAATCTCCCAGTTTACAAACTAAACTAGGGTTCCTATTGTGTGCTTTTTCCAGTAATCGCTCTGTTTTAGCCTCTTATTATCAAAACACCATTGTTCTATGTAGAATCGGCAGTTACTACGCCAGCTAGTAGATATAAGTGAAGACTTATGTTAGACATATTTCTAGGATACTTTCTAGGCATTCTTTAGAGCTTATGTAACTTAATAAGTTTCGAATTCGCGCCTCGTACACAAATAGTTTAAACACGGACATGTAGCGGCAATGGATTGAAATTAAAATTTAAAATACTAAATTAATAGAACCATATGGCGTTCGGTTCTCTCTGCTTACCCCGTTAGGGAAGTGGCGTGAAATTTTAGTTAGTTAGTTAGTAAATGAATGGACTAATCAATATGCCTGTTGGAATTATAGTCTATATCTTGTAAAACTAAAATTTTTGGTTCTCTCTGCCTACCCCGCTAGGGAAGTGGCGTGAAGTTTAATTAGTTAGTTAGTTATCTTGTAAAACAGTTAAAAATATTTAAAATCAACATCGCTATTTCGTTCGCATTGTCTACAGTAAGTATAAGTAAGTATATAAATCATTGTTTTTTTTTGTAACTTTTATAATGATTGTCATCTATATGATAATGTAGGCGACAGGTTAGCCGGTTGTCACTGCTGTTTCCCAATTTTCAATCTAACCCAGCCCGGCTTTGTTTTTGGCTGAATGTGGTTGAAGGGGCTTACTGCCCTTTTAACTCTGCCTACCCCTTTGGGGATTGTGGGCGTGATGTTATGTTATGTGATAATTTGTCCACATGTGTGGTCGGTTAGTGGCTTAAACGCCTCATCGGATAAATGCGGAAAATACGACTTCCTACAATAAAAAATTCAGTCGAATTGAGAACCTCCTCCTTTTTTTTGAAGTCGGTTAAAAATAGCAAAAAAATCTGATAAAACAAGTGGCAGCCCTAAAAACGAACCACACCATACCCAAAGTATTCCACCCACTAAATCTAAGAAATCAGTTGTATCTACACAAACACACACACCGTTTCACCTAACGCTGTAAACAGTGTTTGTGTGTGCACGCGCAGTGTGGGAAGCATCACATAAACCAATGTTTGGCTGCCGTGCCAAAAAACACAAAGGAGTGTACGCCGACGCGAAACGTTTTGGTCTTTGAAATTTTATTTTTTTAATAACTAACACTTAATTTTTTTATTTATTTATATCAATTAATGCACGGATTTTGTATTGTTGGAGTAATGTTTATTATTTTTCTAAAATTAAAGTAAATTAGTTACTTTTTATAAAATCAACTATTTGTCAGTGTCGATAATAAAATGGGTCAGTCGTCATCTGCATTAGGATTTAGGTTAGATTTTATAAATTAACGTATGGATAAAATATTTCTTGAGCATACCAAAGAATTTTTTTTTATATAAAAATGTGAAAATTCATACAAAAAATATATATATACGCTCTAATAAGAACGCTTAATGTTTTTTTTTTATACAAAATACGTTATTTGCATTTATTTGCACAATAACGTATAAAAATAATAAACCCAGCAAAGTACATATAGTACAAATGTATAAAAAGAGCTTAATTTAACTTAAACTAACTAAACTTCATGTAAACTTTTTGCAAGAAAATCAGCTGTTGTTAAAACCGGTGTGCGGATAGGTAGGTACGATACTGGGTCAATCTAGCGAAGGCCGATGAACCAATCCAATGGGATAATGGCGGGAGCGACCGGGTCTGCGCGCGCGCAGCCCGCGTATCACTTGTTCGCGTCTTGCGGAAGGTTTCAAGATTTACGGAGGATTATTTATGAGATTTAATATTAAAATATAGGATTTACGATTAGTTGGATTTCTTTCTTTTTTTAGGAATTTTGGAGTTTCGGTGTTCGTTAAACACTTCAAAGGATTATGTAATTTAAAGAAACTTCGTTTACTTAGGGTATTTATGTAATACTTAGTTAATAATGAAGCAATTTTATCTGCTGGCATTTTAAAATACTGTATTCTCCTATTATCAAAAATATTCTTCATCTGTTATACAGAAAATAAATTTCTTTTGAAATTTTTCCTAAATCTACAAATATATCCCTTTTGAAAAAAAAAATATAAAAAATATTAACGGGTATTTTTAGTTTATTTCAAAAATACCACTATATTTTTCCGATTTAGACGCGTTGTAAATATAAAAGAACTCATTAAATTCAAACCTTTTTTTACAAAAGGAAATAGAAATAGAAAAATGTAACATAGGTACCACACAATTCTCAATCCCGCTCTCGACTTGGCAATTAGAACTAATACTACCGCCGTTTTCCTTCGTTGAGCAACCGTCCGGATTCATAGTCAAGACTCATAATTAGTAAAAACAATTTTATCTAATAGTTTTTCTCGCTTGTCCAATCACAAGGCTGACGAGCCGGGCGGAAGATTTAGCATAAAACAAGTGGCACTTAACATTCTAATGGTGACTAAGATGGCTGTTTAGAAAACGCAGTACATTTTATTGCTGGACATTAAGCCAGTTCTTTTTATTCAAGAACATTTGTCGTATGGTGTAGGGTTCCCACCTGAGCGTTTGTATTTTGTATAGAAATTGAAATAGTTTCGTCATTTTTGTACAGGTATTTAATAATTTATGTTTATAGGTACAGAAAACAGAACTACGTTCAAACAATATTTCGAATTTTAAAATTGCCATTTGAAATATGTAAAATATTTGAATAACACATATTCAGAATAACATACATTCACATTTTTTCGGCTACAGTATACTTATTTAAAAATTGGTGTCAACTGTATTGATAGATGTTTGGTTTTGTAAATATAAAACACAAAAAAGTCAATCAAATTGCTAGAGTTTGTCTGAACCTGAAGTTTGGTAGTTTAGCTGGTTATTACATTGAAGCGACTGCCATCTGGTCTTCGTAAATACATATTAAAAATCCAACAGGGGACAGATTAGATAATGTTTACCCGTCCATAGCTATTTTAACGTAAGAGTTTACTACCCAGCAGTAGCAGCAGTAGCTTATACAAATACTTACATAAATTTTGAAAATAACAGAGCTTATCTTCAACATCTGTACAAACCTGTACCTATGTATAATAATGTATAATATTTATTGCTTGAAACAAAGTAAAAATCTGACAAAAAAATATTATATAATTTTAAAATAATATGTCGCTACCTGGTTTTACAGTGACGTTTTACTACTTTTCACTATAAGGTGTGTATCTTAACGATTAAGCTGCCACCGTTTTGTAAAATATAGTATCACTGTATTTTCAAAATACTTATACAAATATGTAGCGCAAAGGTAATTAAAGGTAAAAGTGGTAGCCCTGTAAGATTTGCATACGCGGTAGGTATAAGAGGTTGATGTTCCTGTATTGATTATTAGTACTGTTTTGAAATTAAAAGTATAATTTATTGTCTTGTATATTTTTCTTTGTTTGACAAGAGTACCTTATATATTTGTTTATCCTTAAGTACTCGTAGCGCACTGCACCCACTAATAAGCAAAGTATTTTTTAATATATATACATACATGCTATCACGCCTGCAATCCCCGAAGGGGTAGACAAAGTTTAAGCCACAATTAAATATTGAGTTGGGTAGAATGGAAAACTGTGAAAAAAAAAATTACAAATCGGTAGCTCGTCGCCCACGTAATCACAAATCTAACACCTTTTAATCGTTAGATCCCAAGAAACGCAATTAACTTCCTTAAAACTAATTGGAGTCGCGAGCAACACCTACTAATACATAAAATCATTACTTCAATAACATTAATCATCAAAATATATTCATGACCCAAAAAGTATCAAGATGATTCGCTCCGCCGCTCCAAGGGATAAAAACTTGCATCACAAAAATAGACACGAAAAATTAACATAACCGTAGAACTGTATCGTGAGCCAATCAGAGCTCGCCTACACATGTGTGCGTGTATACAACATCTGTGTGTCATAGATTTTTCTATATATTCGTTGTATAATTACACCCACAAGTTTTTTGACGAATAGGCTAAATATATAGCGAGTGATTTGTATCGTTGAATCGGTTAGATGTGTGATATTTTGAGCTTGAATTATGATTCGAAAAGTTTGCAAGTGTTATCTATTATATATAATACTAGCAGCGCCCCGCAGTTTTACCCGCGTAGTTCCCGTTACCGTAAGAATACGGGAATAAAATATAGCCTATGTTACTTGCTGATAAAGTAGCTTTCTATTGGTGAAAGAATTAATTATACCGGTCCAGTATTTTCGGAGCCTATTCGATACAAACGAACAAATCTTTTCTCTTTATATTAGCAAGTATAGATATAGATATATATATAAATACTTCCAGATAAATATATATTACATGCTTTTGGATCATATGATGTAGTACGTCATCTGAGCTTGTATATAAAATTGAATTTGTATACAATGGTTAGTCATCGTCTTCTTGAGCGGTGGTAGCTCAATGGTAAGGACACCCGCCTCTCAACCGAGGAGTGCGGGTTCAAATCCGGGCATGTACATCTGGATTTTTTAAATCTATGTACGTATTTATAAAACTAGCTCGACGGTGAAGGAAAACATCGTGATGAAACCTGCAAATTCAAACAACTTTGGATTTGTAACCATGATCCAAAAATTGTCTGGTTACGAAGGTCAGATCGGCAGTCGCTTCAATGTAATTACCAGACTCGCTAAATCCTGGATCATGGTCTAAGCGGACCCCGTCTAAACACGGGACATAACGCTAGGAAGATGATGGTTTGTCATCATCTTCCTAGCGTTGTCTCGTGCATAGTCAGGGTTCGCTTAGACCATGATCCAGGAATTATAGAGTTTGGTAATTACATTGAATCGTTAATTAAGTTTATAATTATAGGTAGTAAAGTATTGTAAATTATAAATAAATTAAATAAATTGTCCAGACAGACACACCAATTCCCTAGTTCCAAACTAAGCTTATGTTTGTACTATGGATATTAGGTGAACGGATAGACATAATGACTCGAGTACAAATGTCCAAACATTTGCCCCTAGCGGGATTCGAACCCGCGACCCTTGTTTTGTGGCCAGGGTCTTTGACCACTTGACCAACGAACCAGATAAATTATTTGTATTTGTAATAATAATGACATATTAAAGGATATGGAATTTTGTAGTTCTAGGACTTAAAAAGAATGTAGGTACAGCATAATCTTCCTAACGTTATGTCCCGTGCTTACACAGGGTCCGCTTAGACCATGATTCAGGATTTAGCGAGTCTGGTTATTACATTGAAGCGACTGCCGATCTGACCTTCGTAACCAGACAATTTTTGGATCATGGTTACAAATCCAAAGTTGTTTGAATTTGCAGGTTTTATCACGATGTTTTCCTTCACCGTCGAGCTAGTGGTGTAAATACGTACATAGACTTCATAAATCCAGAGGTACGTGCCCGGGTTTGAACCCGCACTCCTTGGTTAAGACGCGCATGTCTTTACCATTGAGCTTCCACTGCTCCAATGTAGGTACAGCATTGGGTATTAATATCATTATTTTTCAAACTTTTTTGAGAGTTTGTGATGTTGTTGGTTTTGAAAAAAGACTTTTGTTAAAGTCTGACTTTTTATAGGCAGACGCTATAGTCTACTATATATCTACTGCATATTTGAAGGCTAATATGATCTATACACCTTTGTAAAAGATGTTGTTGAAAAGAGTAACTACCGAGTTTCTTCCCGGTTCTCTGTAGAAGCAACATTCCGAACCGGTGGTAGAATCATATTATTAGTTGATCTTCCTGTTGAATTGACGAATTATAAGTGTTTGTTTCAAACCTATATAAATAAAGAGTATTTAGCTTTTGACTTTACTCAGGAAAAGTCGCAGGCGTATCTTAATTTGCCATAATTCCTTAGTAACTGACTTACTTACTAACCCACTGATCTAGTAAGGTAACCAAAACACTAACCTGGTCTTAACTGGTTGCCAATTGACATGTCGCAAGGAAGATACCCATTATATTTATATTGCGAGTGTGTGTGCCGGTAGCTTGTTAAGGTTTAATATCATCTGCAAGGTGCGATGTCGTCCTTAAGTTATGGTTAGAAGGTAGCTTAGTGGTTAAAAGTAAGCATTATATGCAAACGGTTTCGGTCTGTAGGCAGACCAGCAAGCTACTTCAATCGCTCTTAAGTAAAATTTTTAATGAATCTGGTTAATTCACGCGCCTCTTAACCGAGGAGTGCCGGTTCACTTACCTGTCCCGGGCACGTACCTCTGGATTTTTCAAATCTATGTACGTATTTCATACCACTAGCTCGACGGTGAGGGAAAACATCGTGATGAAACCTGCAAATTCAAACAACTTTGGATTTGTAACCATGATCCAAAAATTGTCTGGTTCCCCATCTTAGGGTTACGATAGTCAGATAGGCAGTCGCTTCAATGTAATTACCAGACTCGCTAAATCCTGGCTCATGGTCTAAGCGGACCCCGTCTAAGCACGGGACATAACGCTAGGAAGATGATGATTTATTTTCTTAATAAGTGTATATTTTTTCAAGTCTATGTACGTATAAATACGTACTGAAAAATCCAGAGGTACACGCCCGGGTTTGAACCTACACTCCTCGGTTAAGAGGCGCGTGTCCTTACCATTGAGCTACCACCGCTATATCTTTATATAATATGGCTATATTATTAAGAAAATAAATGTTAGACTTAATTTGAAAAATGCATATCAACAAAAATCCCGCCATCCAAACGCATTTCTGTGCATCCGAGACGCGGCGGGTACACCGCGCGTTATTTTTACCGAAGCGACCTTGAATTTTGCCGGTATTTTTGTATGCACCCATTGCACTTGGCTGGGATTCGAGCGATTCGATTATAAAAATGTTGCGCCCTAAAAACGCGCAGCTGTCGGTTTATTTGGCTAATAAAAGATCGGTGGTGGCTCTCTCTCGGAAGGGGTTCAAAACCAGCCACAAATCTCCACCTAAACTAATTTTAAAATTCAAAATATGTTAGTATTTTACTTGTAACTACTTTTTTCACAATTTTCCATCTAACCCATAGTCCCACGTTGGTCTGGAACTTAACAACAATGTGCCAACTGTGATTCTTGCCTAGCATGTCGTAGAAGACGACTAATGGTGTATCGGGTTTTGGGTATGTGATTGTGTAGGCGACAAGCTAGCCAATTATCACTGCTTTTTCACAATTTTCCATCTAGCCCAGCTCGGTTTTGGCTGAATGTTATTAAAGGAGCCTGCTGCCCCTTTGACTCTGCTTACCCCTTCGGGGAATATGGGCGTGAGTTTATGTATATATTTATACTATTAGCTCCGTGGTAAGAGAAAACATCGTGAGTTTCTTAATATTCCGTGATCATCAATAACAATTCCCTAGTTCCAAACTAAGCTTATGCTTGTGCTATGCATACTAGGCGAACGGATAGACATACTTAAATACGTTTATGAACATCCATGACTCGAGTACAAATGTCCATGTTCACACGAAACATTTGCCCCAAGCGGGATTCGAATCCGCGACCCTTGGTTTCGTGGCCGGGGTCTCTGACCACTCGACCAACGGGCCAGTCAATTATTATTATGAATGTGTTACTATACAACTTAGTTAGGTATTAAAAAAAAATTGTAAGTAAAAAATAAAGGGTTGTATTGCTCCAAAAATCTTAAATAATAATCTGTTACATTTTACTCTTATAACATAATAGATTGCTATGGAATTTTCTCCAAAAGTTTGAAGCCAAAAAACATATCTAACTAGTATGACATACCATCACACCCTCAATATTCTAAGGGGTTGGCAGAGTTAATGAACAATGTTATATGTTTGACAAGCTCGATGGCGCATTCGGTAGTGACCCTGCCCCATGCGCCAAGAGTTGGTTCGATCCCCACCCAGGACAAATATTTGTATGATGAATAATTGTGTTTGTTCTGTGTCTGGTGTTAATATCCAATATTTAAGTATATATTTGTTATACCACTGTTGTTTCTGATATCCGTAACACAAGTGCTTAAGCTACTTACCTCGGAGTCAGATCAATGTTTGTGATGTCGTCAGATATATTTTTTTTTTTATGTAAGCTCCTTAAACCACATCGTTTGTCAATGGGAACGAAGCCATTGGTGACGAAAAAGGGAAACATTAAGTTGCCTTTGATTAGATAGAAAATTGAGGAAAAGTAATGACAAGTGGTTAGTCATCAGCTGGTCACTTCCATCTACATAATTACAAACCCGATACTCGTATTTCTTTACGCATTTTACGACTTCCAAGAAAACAACTGGTACAGTATTTTTGAGTCCCAGACCATCATGGGCTAATATAGGATTTATAGATCTATGCCAAATTCCGAGGTCAAGTTTTCTGTAACAGACCGACTGAATTTCATGCGAAACCACTGTAAATATATACACTTTATATATAGATACGTACATAAAAACTTTACAGACTTAAAGCAATAAATAAAGATGAGACAAGGTCCACAGGCCCGCCTAGTCGAAATAAAATTCAAATATAGAGCTTCCTGCGATCGCCGCTAAAATTAAAAAGGAAAATGGCCGCTCATCCGGCGAGCGTTTGTGCGTAAAACTGCATCGGTGCATTGCCGATCCGAACATTAAAAATAGAATATGCTAGTAACGGCCGGTGCGCACTGACGGCAATGCAGCTGAACATTTGTGATCTTTATTCTATACACAAGCTGACCCGACAGTCATACATACAATAACGACTGCACTTCCCAAAGGGGTAGGCAGAGTCAAAGGAGCGATAGGCTATTTAAACCACTATCAGGCACAAATTAAGTTAAGTTACATGGAAATATGTCTGGTCAAAGTCAGAGTAATGGTGTATCGGGTTTTGGATATGTGATTATGTAGCCACTTGTCACAAATTTTTCTCAATTTTCCATCTAACCCAGCCCAGTTTTATTTTTGGCTAAATGTGGTTAAAGGGGTCTGCTGCTCCTTTGACTCTGCCTGCCCCTTCGGGGATTATGTTTGATATAGGATGATTACAGGAACTTGGAAATAATATGAGGTCCCCCAGGAACAGCGGTCCGGGGTGAACCGCCCCTTCCGCCCCCCCGGTCAGTCTGCCACTGTAGCTTTTACGCGAAAGCGCAACAAACGAACTAATACATATTTCCATTCAAACCCAAAATTCGTGTAGGCCTCAAAAAAGCGCTTATAAATCGTAAATTTTACAAAAACCTGTAAAGAAATGTGTTACAATACTATTATTATTATTTTGTGTCAGATCCACCAAGTTGGTCTCGTTGCATCTCGCTGCAGCCTGCACCAGCCTTACAAACGCCAGATTGCCTTCTTTCAGCCAGCTAAAATAAACATCGCGATATTTCCCAGCTCTTTCCAGAGCGCACGCGCCGTGCATTAGCGCATTTGTACGTCCGCGAGTGCACGCGCACAAGGGCGTAAGTCTGGATTTTAGATTTTCTCATCTTGTATGTGTGGAGTGACAGGATTATTGTCTTTAGTTTTTTGCATTATTATCTTATATATGTATTACTTATTTTTGTGAATTAATCATCATTTCACATAGTTGGACTAATACTATTTGGATTCAGTGAGTCCATTATTACATTGGCGCGAATGCCTCATTTGAACATGATGTCACATGAGCTGATCCAATATTACCATGTAGATCACGGTGACACATGCAGGTATTTGTATAAGCAGGCCTACTCACTAAAATTTATAACGTAACATAACATCACGACCATAATCCTCGAAGGGGTAAGCAGAGTCAAAATGTATGTGAGGCACTTAAGAGCTTAAACGTGATGTAGAAAATCTACACATGGAAAAAACTATGACTGCGTAACTAAGGTTCTTTTATCTGGCTCCTGTAAGGTCAAATAATAGTCGATAGCATATAACAATCAAATTTGCCAAATCAACGAATGAACTGACCAGAAACGGGACAAAACAACAGATTTTTTTATCGTATCGATTTGGTAAGCCGGACTTTTTAAAGTTTATCAAAAATGTAACCACTTTCCTTCGAAGAGTCAATTTATAATTTATAATTGCATATATAATTAATGTATTTCGTGTAAACCAGCCCGGACAAGACGATTAATCTATATTTCTTGCAGTACAAGGCTTGTAAGCGAAATTACACAGTTTTCCACTTACGCCCTTTCACCACCAACCGGCGCATAATGTACAGCGTGGTACTGAGTCGTAATTTGCAAAGAAATGTTTATAGATGGAGCTTTTGATCTTGCACTAAATTCGTTGGGTTAACACATAGGCTAGCGATGCAGTTACCAGGATTGCATAGGCAATGCATGTTATTACGTAACGACAGAAGTTGGTTGGCTACTGTTTTGGTTGTGTCTAATTGAATCTCAAATGTACATGTGCTAAGGTGAGGATGAAAAAAGATTTTTATTTGATACACGGCAAACGTCAGTGATAGATAGCATCACGCATGCAATTCTCGAAGGGGTATGCCGAGTAACAGGGGGATAAATTAATCTTAATACAGTTGTAGACACTGAAAAGATTTTCTGAAGCATAAAATGTTGATATTCTGCGGGCGCAAATGAAGAAAATATGTCCTTAATTTTTTCTTTTCAGCAATAGACCCACGCTTTGGTTAAGACATTGGATATATCATGATTAAGCTTACCTGAACTTATTAAGTACCTTCTCACAGATCATTGTCATGAAGCTTACATAGCTTCATGACATAACATTATTCCGTATTTTTTCTAAAATATCAAATTAACATTAAGTAGTTTAATTTTAAAATTAAGTGTCTAATAGGCGAATATTTGTATATCAGGTTATAGGTGCGTGAATTTGATGGCGACTTTACAATTTTCCATCTAACCCAGCCCAATTTTATTTTTTTTGTTGAATAATATGCATAAGGGGCTTGTTGCCCCTTTAACTGTTTACCCTTGCGGGGTTTACGGGCGTGATGAGACGTATGTAAAATTAAGTACGAAATTTTGGGCTCAATTGAAAAAAAGATATAATGTGGTAACAGGAACTCCTAATGTGTTTCAATGCATTCTCTGTCTTCATGCTTCCTTGAAGTACTATGAGCAATGTGAATCAGTAAACTATTTCGGTTTGATGATTTGATGTCAACACTTAGCCCTGTAACTAACTAAACTTCACGCCACTTCATTCAGAGAGAACCGAACGCCATATGGCACGATCCTTACATACCTCACTTGCTTAGCCCTGTACATCATGTTAAATAGATTTCGTTGTTCAAATTATTGTTGTCTGATTCAACCCTTAAACATAGACGACAGTCAAGATAAGTCCAGATCTTATCATGCAGCATATTTCACTATCGATGTTGTTTCTGGTATGATCTGGTAGGCAAATTTGATATTATATCAGAGGTAACAAGAAATACATTTTATTATAATTCTCATATACCTATTCCAAAAACGACTTGATGTCATGAAAAGTACACATCTAATCAAATAGAGTATCCTCAACGATATTGCTTTTAGTATGATCTGGTAGGTACATGGGATATCATGGGTTACCCCAGAGTCAAAGTTGCAGCAGGCCCCTCTAACCACATTCAGCCAAAAACAATACCGGGCTTGGTTACATCAAAGAAAAAAGTGGTGACAAGTGGCTAGCTCGTCGCCTACACAATCACATACCCAAAACCCCATAAACCATTAGTCCCATTTTACGACATGCTAGGCAAGAAATGCAGTTGGCACATTCTTTTTAAGTCCTAAACCAACATGGGACATGTACTTATTTCAAAAAAATATCATGTAGAGTTCACATCTGATCTTATTGAAATTTCAAACATTGATTCAGATAGTATAATAAAATCGAATCTGCTAGATTTTATAGTAATATAAAATCTAGTTTATTTCGACTCAAATAGATTAAATAATGACTCATACAACATTTTGCAAAACCATCCTCAAAATGTTCCCAAAGAACACAGCACAGCGTCAAAACTGTTACAAACAAGATGGCGGCTCACCTAATAATGCCATTGTCTAAACCGGTAGAATTTCGGTTGCAAAACTTGCGAAGGCGCATAGCTTGACTCATGCGCTGCGAGGAGCCTTAGATCATTGGCACAGAAGGTAATGTAGGCTGAGCTGTTGAGTAACTGCCTATTCCACTTAACTGTAGTCTGTAGGTAAACATCGACGTTTATGGTAAAAAACTATTGTTGCCTTTGGAGTGCCTTTTAAAATATGATTTTCATATAAATGTAGGCACACAAGACCTTTGCAGCTATTGATTAAACTAATGGCTGTTCCTTAGGTATGCATTGTGAATACATAATGATGCCAAATATTCTTAACTATTTAAATATCCAGCAGAAAAACTGCTTTTTCTTAACTTTGTGTCTCATTCTCAATCGTATTCCATTTTTAATCGACTTCATTAACGTCTGCTTATTAACTAGTATCAGCCGAACAAATTGTATCTAGTGTAAATTGTATTATCCACAGTTTTTGTTATAAATGTTTTATAAGAAAAACCTCACCCTAATACCTCACCACCCTGTACCTGTACAGCCATGTATTGGACTCGTGACCTTTTATTCAGTCCGAATTAGGGCATCATGCGTGGAAGCAGATATTCTCATTTAATACTACCTTCAAGATATTTTTTTGGGTCACACAAGCTACCCTTAACATACTTTGATAGTAATGTATAAGACATTTTTTTTTACCCGGAGAAACGCATTACGCATATCACTTCGGGGGAGCGAAGTGGTTATGTGGGACCTCTGTAACAGAAGACCCCCTCTCCGCCAAGGTGGTAGTGTCCGGGGTATACCCACTAAAACTCCGGGATGCATCCTCTACGCCGACTGAGAATGTATAAGCCCAACTAAACTGACTGAAAGTAAAGAAGGAAAGAAAGAAAGAAATAAAACATTTATTGACCATTAAATAATACAGACATCATGAGACAGAAACGAATACATGGAGTTATTACAAATACATGTATCTAAGACTTCACAAGACTAGTAGTTCATTTAGGGGGTTAAGTATAAAATTATTTAACAAACTACCAGGCAATAAAATTGAACTGCCTATCCATAGATTTAAATTACACATTAAAGATCATCTTATGAGAAAGGCTTATTATACTAAAGAAGATTTTTTAAGTGACAAATATTTGTAATTACTATTATATCTACATATCAACTTTTTTTAGATTTGTATAGCTTAGTAGCTTAAGATTGAGCGGTGGTAGCTCAATGGTAAGGACACGCGCTTCTTAACCGAGGAGTGCGGGTTCAAACCCGGGCACGTACCTCTGGATTTTTCAAGTCTATGTACGTATTTATACCACTAGCTCGACGGTGAGGGAAAACATCGTGATGAAACCTGCAAATTCAAACAACTTTGGATTTGTAACCATGATCCAAAAGTTGTGTGGTTCCCCTATCTTAGGGTTACGAAGGTCAGATCGGCAGTCGCTTCAATGTAATTACCAGACTCGCTAAATCCTGGATCATGGTCTAAGCGGACCCCGTCTAAGCACGGGACATAACGCTAGGATGATGATGATAGCTTAGTAGCTTAAGAATATGATACTTGTTAATGATACTTATTGTAAATTTGGCGATGAAAAGAGTAAAAACTATCGAGTTTCTTGGCGGTTCTTCTCGGTAGAAGCTACTTTCCGAATCCGGTGGTAAATTTTTATTTTCATTTGTATGTACTGACGATTTACAAGTGCTTATTTGAGCCTACGTAAATAAAGATAATTTCATTTCATTTCATATTGCCAACAAGGTGCGAGCCTCAGCAGCGTTGCAGCAACCCGAGAGTCGTCACAGCAGCACTGGTATTCTGGCCGCACCTTAAAGTAGCCTTCTGTTACTCTATGACCGCGAGTGGTGGGGTGGTAGGCTGTGTGGGTATGGAATAAAATAGCTTCTCGTTTCGTTCGCGTAATTTATGAGTTACCAGATTTAACTGATTTTGTCTAACAGGATGTTTGGGTCCAGCCTGGACGTAGGTTTAGGTGCCATTTAGGACTAAATTGTATGCGCTAGATTTGCATTAGGCGGTTTGATATTGAATTGATTTGGAGTTTTGGGGTATGGTTTTGTTTATTCAATAACTTAGAGACATGAGACATGGTGGTGGTTTAAATGGACTTTTATTAGGAACGGGATATGACGTTGCGACAATGATGCTTCCTAACATTAACTTTAACTTAAATTTTATACCTGGTGTCTACTTGGACAGCGATGTTGAAATTAGCGGGTTATTATTTCTTTGAAGCGACATCTCATTTGAACTTCGTCTTATATATAAAAATGAATTGCTGTTGGTCTCGCTCTGCAGAACGGCTGGACTGGATGATTTTAGTTTTAAATATATGTGATCCTATGTGATATTTGGAGCAGTCCTTCATATGAAGCACGTGTACATTGAACTACCATCGCCTTGTTCTTCCCTATGGAAGAACAAGAGCTTTGTACTATTACAAACACGTATAAAGTTAGACTATACTATTTGTCCCGTGTTGGTCTGGGACTTAAAAACAATTTGCCAACTGTGTTTCTTGCCTAGCATGGCGTAAAAGGCGACTAATGGTATATGGGGTTTTGGTTTGGGTATGTGATTGTGTAGGCGACGCGCTAGCCACTTGTCACTACTTTTTCACAATTTTCCATCTAACCCAGCCCATTGTCCCGTGTTGGTCTGGGACTTATAAGGAATGTGCCAACTGTGTTTCTTGCCTAGCATGTCGTAAAAGGCGACTAATGGTATATCGGGTTTTGGGTATGTGATTGTGTAGGCGAGAAATTAGCCACTTGTCACTTCTTTTTCACAATTTTTTTCCATCTAACCCAGCCCAGTTAAAGGGGCCTGCTGTTCCTTTGACTCTGCCTACCCCTTCGGTGATTATGGACGTGATGTTATGTTTGTTGTTATACTATAGGAGCTATTTGGAGTTACTGGAAGTTTATAATAGTGATACTGATCCCGATAATAGCGATTTCAGACAGAGATTCTGATTACCAGTAGCGGTGATAAAACTGTTCTAAACTCTTTTAGACAAAGCATCTTTTAGTTGCTTAAATATTCCTCCAGTTTTCTTTTAAAAGTTTTCCAACAACAAAAGGGCTAAGAGCTAACGCGATAAGTCGTCACTTACGCAACCCGCTCGAAAGAAACATAATCACATTGTGCGACAACCTTGTACAACCTGTTTTTTGCCGTCTCACGTTACACACAGATCGCTTTACGTCACTAAATAATGGATACGTTTGTAAATAATGTCTTGGCTTTTTTCTAGAAACATTTTTTTTTCAATTAAGGTTGCACAACGGAGCTTCGCTGATAGAAAGCGGTCACTGTAGCCTATAGGCGCTTGTAACATAGTCATTGCTGACCCTTTGTTAAGGATTCATAGCACCAGGATAAGGGATGAGAGTAATAAATAAATAAATATCCGACTACATCACATACATTGATCTGACTCCGAGGTAAGTAGCTTAAGCACTTGTGTTACGGATATCAGAATCAACAGTGGATAACTACAAATACATACTTAGATATTGGATAATAACACCCCGACACAGAACAATGTTCATCACACGAATGTTTGTCCTGGGTGGGGATCAAACCCACAACTCTCGGCGCATCGAGCCAGTAAATAATAAATAAATAAATAAATTCTTCAGACTGACACGCTTATTCCCTAGACCCAAACTAAGCTTATCCTTGGGCTATGGATACTAGGTGAATGGATAGACATACTTAAATACGTTTATTAACATTCATGACTCGAGTAGAAATGTCCATGTTCATCACACGAAACATTTGCCTCTAGCGGGATTCAAACCTGTGACCCTTGGTTTCGTGGCCAGGGTCTTTGACCACTCGACCAACGGGCCAGTCAAATGATGAATGAGAATGCGATAAGCACCTTGAGGAGCTACGTGTCTTCAAGGCTTGATTTGAATTGGCGGCTCATGTATAGGTATACACATACTTCCACGCGTGCTATCTCCGAAGTGTAATGCAGCAATAAGATCATCATCTTCTTAGCGTTATGTCCCGTGCTTAGACGGGGTCCGCTTAGACCATAATTACATTGAAGCGACTGCCGATCTGACCTTCGTAACCCTAAGATAGGGGAACCAGACAATTTTTGGATCATGGTTACAAATCCAAAGTTGTATGAATTTGCAGGTTTCATCACGATGTTTTCCTTCACCGTCAAGCTAATGGTATAAATTACACCTAGTAGACTTGAAAAATCCAGAGGTACGTGCCCGCACTCCTCGGTTAAGAGGTGCGTGTCCTTACCATTGAGCTACCACCGCCGCTTGAATAGTCAAGTACCGTGATGGTCTAAAGTAAACCATGAAAAACTATATCGTCATCATATCCTTACTATATCTATTAGAATTAGAATTGTCACTAGAATCAAGAATTAGGTAGACATTAAAATAAATATGGTTTTGCATTTCATTGACTCTCAAATATGGTGTTGCATCCAATTAGCAGAACCTAGGAAGCACTGCGAAGTCGATATCAGAGTGCATCATAAAAATACACAATCTAGTACTTAGTATTTAGAACGTGCGCAGAACCAGTTATACTGGGCCGTGTTTAAGGGATAGCGTGCGTATAGTGATGAATTTGCTACGAATATTTTATTATAGACACTAAGTTTTATAAGCGACCTCGTATTTATTGTCACCGATAAAGTTTCATCATCTGATTGACAAACTTTTTAAATAATTTTCATCCACTGATTTATCATTTTTTTTACGGTTATGGGATATATATTCAGTTGGATTAATATTTCCTTTTACTTTTCAATCCATATACCTATGCCTGATTATGAGGAGAGCGGTGGTAGCTCAAAGGTAAGGACACACGCCTCTTAACCGAGGAATGCGGGTTCAAACCCGGGCACGTACCTCTAGATTTTTCAAGTCTATGTACGTATTTATACCACTAGCTCGACAGTGAAGGAAAACATCGTGATGAAACCTGCAAATTCAAACAACTTTGGATTTGTAGCCATGATCCAAAAATTGTCATGCCATGATCCATGCCATGATCCAAAAAAGGGTTACGAAGGTCAGATCGGCAGTCGCTTTAATGTAATTACCAGACTCGCTAAATCCTGGATCATGGTCGAAGCGGACCCCGTCTAAGCACGGGACATAACGCTAGTAAGATGATGATACCTATGCCTGATTCTGTAGATTCCTAATTCCTAAAGATCTGTATTTGTAAACTAAGAGGTCAAATTAAATGTTCACTGAAGCCACTTTAGAAGCGATGTCGGTAAGCTTCAGAATGATGATGATTTTTTGTTCTTCTGCTGCCTGAGTTGATAATCCTGAAAGAAAAAAGAAAAGCAATTACTATCTAGTGTTAACAGAAAACTATGTTAAAAGTCTTAGTAATCTATAAAATCTAGATTTGTTAAATTTAAATTCGTTTTAAAATTGCGCAATAATGAGGGGCAATGCTATGAAAACTGCGATTCAAGGAGAGATATGTAACCATTATCTCTTTTTTCTGATAATGAGGGGCTACGAAAACTATGAAAACTTCAATTTAAATAGAGATATGTAACCATTATCTCTTTTGCTGGTTCCCTTATCGGACTAAGGCCAATTTATTACTAATCCAGGATCATAATCCAAGAGGGAATAGTAACGGGACAAAACTAATAATACAGCGAATTTAAAACCTGTCCCCAAGAAAATGAACCGGTCAAAATATGCCCCAAGACTCAAAATCAATTTGTCGCACAGAAAATTGATTCGCGTGCTAAAATACAATCGATATTCTCGCGTAGGCAGCTTCCCCTTAACGAGCTATAAATATGCCAGGAAAAAGCATCAATTAAAAAGACTCCTCTTATGCATTAAATCAATCCTGTGACAGATTCATTTAGAAATAGCCAGGGAATTTCGCACTTTATTACTAAGAGGTAAAATCGGTTTTTGCTGTGGAACTTCTATGGGCTGGAAACACCTATTATAGTGTGGAGAATAATGACGTATTTGATTTCTTATTACTTCATTAGAAGAGGAGGTTTTGCAAAAGTATTATAGGGATTTAAAAATATAGATACCTATCCCAATCATAGTTTTAATATAAATGAAAGATTATGTACATGTACATATGTAAGTAACGGCTATTTTGATTTTTCTTACTCGATATCATCATCTTCCTAGCGTTATGTCCCGTGCTTAGACGGGGTCCGCTTAGACCATGATCCAGGATTTAGCGAGTCTGGTAATTACATTGAAGCGACTGCCGATCTGACCTTCGTAACCCTAAGATAGGGGAACCAGACAATTTTTGGATCATGGTTACAAATCCAAAGTTGTTTGAATTTGCAGGTTTCATCGCGATGTTTTCCTTCACCGTCGAGCTAGTGGTATAAATACGTACATAGACTTGAAAAATCCAGAGGTACGTGCCCGGGTTTGAACCCGCACTCCTCGGTTAAGAGGCGCGTGTCCTTACCATTGAGCTACCACCGCTATTCTTTTTCTTACTCGATATATAAAAGTGGAAATATAGTTAATTAAAACTTACCGTAATATGTTTGTCTCGTTTATTAACCATACAGTTTCCTGCACCTTATTTGTAGGAGTTGTCAGTTCTCTGTCAGTCTGAAAAGAGAAAAATACTAGTAAACCTTGTGTAGAAGTTGAACGAGTCTACCAACTCATATAGATTTTTTTTTTTTTTTTTTTTTAGTCTGATTGCAGAACAATTGGATTATTACGTTTACATTGATTTTAAACATTCATGACTCGAGTATAAATGTTCATCCATCACACGAAACATTTGCCTCTAGCGGGATTCAAACCTGTGACCCTTGGTTTCAGTAGTTTAGACCCATAGTTTAGTTAGTTAGTTAGTATTTATGTAGTCAAGTATTATTAGAATAGTATCTACTAGTTTAGGTATTCCCAAAACGATGTGTTTATTTCATTTAATAACTAGAGCTTATAAAGATCAGATATTATACTGTTTAAAAAATATATATAATTTTTTTATTGAATAATGAAAACAAATTAAAAGTGACACAACTTGCTATTTAGAAGAAGTGCTATTTTGAATCGTCCATAAAAACATCCCTGAATATTTAATCTCAGACATTAAACACCATCAACACAACCTAACATAAATTGCAACGATCCAGCCAGCATTCCCCATTTTAGTTTCTTGGTACTAGTCTAAAAAGAGCGCGAAACCGAAACAGGAAGAGATTTTCCAGTGCGACCGCAGCGCCTCTAGCGGCGACGGTCGGTACTAGCTTAGCTTCTTTCCGCGCTTTCTTTTGCGCCGTCTCGCTCGCTCGCGTGCGCGCGCGCACCTTTTTTGGCGCTAGAGAGGGACGGCGCGAAAAAAATTGAGAACACACATGTGCGTTCTCGTCTTATTTTTCGCAGTTCGTTCGCCCCGGGTGTTCGCGCTGAAGTTCCGTGTCCGGCGAGCGGAACCTGGGTGATTAATTTCTGGAGTGCGTCGACCATTTTGGTGGTTTACTTTTTTTACATCTATTAATCAAAGTGATTAGTCAATATATGGAATGGAGATGATTGAAAATTTTATTGAAAAAAAAAAAATGTTTTGTTGCAATGATGTTTAATGCACATAAAAAACGTAACATCTAAAAAATTTTGAGTGATACAAGAAACTTATTTTATCTAATAATAATTGAGGTTACTGATTTTATTGGCTCATTTGTTTGTTATTATATAGTAAAAAGAAAAATATTTTATTATATAATAATAACAAATCATAAATATAATTTTAAAAATATCAAACCATTTCTTATGAATATTTACTAATCTCTGCCGGTTATTAAGTATATAAATAAATGTATATTAAGTAAATTTAATATATTTACGTAAGAACTTTTGTGATAACTTTAACCGATTTAACATTTAAAATGACACTTTCTAAAAAAATCAAATAGTTACCGTACACTGCATATGCCCTACCCTCGACGATATTTCATATGCATGTCTATTTTTCAATGAGCAAATCCAGAAATACTAATTTGGCCCATACGGAACCATTCCTTTCATTCCCTCTCGCTCCCGCCGCCTCATTTTTGTTGCTCCGTATATTTTTTGTCTCTCTCCCGCGCGCTAGGCGGCGTGGGCGCACAGATTTATTTTTCAAACGGCCCGCGAATACTTTTCTAATGGCGGTTTTTTGCTTTTTTGTATTCCGATGTATGAGTCAGTGCATGTTCAAATGGCAGTTTATGGTAATTTTTTTATTACTTAAGGTATTCGGATCGTTTATTATATGCAAGACGATCAAAGACTTGTAAAGAATCGAATCCGTATTTAAAAATCCCTAGTTTTAATATTATTAACTAGCTGACCTGCCGCACTTCGTAACGCCCCGTTCTCGGATTTTCAATGCCTATTTTTTTTCGTGCAATTTTTTTTTTTCTTTCATAAGAACCTTTACCTCATAATAACAAACACAACTAAAAATAATTAGCGAAATCGATTCAGCTGTTCTCGAGATTTGCGCTTAGCAACACATTCAGCGATTCATTTTATATTATATTATAGACTAGCTGGCCCAGCGAACTCTGTTTCGCCTTAGAGGCAATAAAAAATAAGCAGATTTTAGATGTTATTAAGTTAAATTTTTTATTAGGAAAAAAAATTCAAGAAATGATATAGGGATAAAAAGTTTCCTATGTTAGATTCCTGATTCTAAGCTACCTCTCCACCAATTTTCAGTTAAATCGGTTCAGCCGTTCTTGAGTTATAAATAGTGTAACTAACACGACTTTCTTTTATATATATAGATTATAGATGTGAAACCAAATATGTCTATTGGGCCGTCCGAATAGATATGTTATCTAACTAAACTAACTAAACTATTTAAACGGTTATGTTGAAACTACAAGTAATAGTAGTTCAAATCCGATGATAGGGCAAACTTGACTGTTTGTCTTGAAAAAAATCATAGATCTCACAATAGAATTTCTCTAACACACCGAAATTTCAATATGTACAACTACAGTTCCATAATTACTATAAATGTATAAGATTCTTCATGATTTGATGTATACTTTCACCGCCAAGCTATTGATATAGACTTCTAGACAGAATCTAGATTCATATTCGTTCATTCGACAGGCCCGCTGGTCGAGTGGTCAGAGACCCTGGCCACGAAACCGAGGGTCGCGGGTTCGAATCTCGCTATGGGTAAATGTTTCGTGAGTATTTATAGAACATATCTTCGTTTGATAATCCATCAATATAAATAATCCATTAAGGCGATAATTAGAGGGTTATGTTCATGACGATGATTATTTAAATAAAAAATAAATTATCCGGACTGACATACCAATTTCCAAGTTCCAAACTAAGCTATAAGCTTGTCCTATGGATACTACAAAGTTATGGACATTTGTGCTCGAGTCATGGATGTTTGTAAACGTATTTAAGTATGTCTATCCTTTTCACCTAGTATCCATAGGACAAGCTTATGGCTTAGTTTGGAACTAGGGAATTGGTGTGTCAGTCCGAAGAATTTATTTACTTATTATTCATATCACCACACACATAGTATAAAGAGCGGTGGTCAATGGTAATTACACGCGCCTCTTAACCGAGGAGTGCGGGTTCAAACCCGGCACGTACCTCTGGATTTTTCAAGTCTATGTACGTATTTATACCACTAGCTCGACGGTGAAGGATAACATCGTGATGAATGATGAATCCTGTAAATTTAAACAACTTTGGATTTGTAACCAGATCCAAAAAAAATCTGGTTCCCGTATCTTAGGGTTACGAAGGTCAGATCGGCAGTCGCTTCAGTGTAATTACCAGACTCGCTAAATCCGGGATCATGGTCTAAGCGGACCCCGTCTAAGCACGGGACATAACGCTAGGAAGATGATGATGACATACATGGTATGAACCAACAGCCTTCTTACGTGAGATCCGTTTCCTTTAAGCCACTCCTTAATATCCATTATTCTAGTTACATAATATGAATCTATTATATTATTCTATTAATCAAAACGTATTACTTAATTTTATCTCGGGAAAGGCTCAAAATCACTTTAATTAAAGTGGTCAATTAATAAAGGAATTTCTAATCAAAGAGGCTGTAAAAAGATATATCTTCGTGCGAGAATATAGAAGAGGTATTAGACAGAGGGGCCATTGTGTATAAATCACTTGTTAATAATATAAATCTGTCTGGAGTCTCAGAGGCAGAGACGAAACTATTTTTTTTATAAAAAAAAGGCTGACGGAGTTACTTTTGCGTTTATAATAACAAAATAAAGAATTTAATATAAAATATTGAAATATAATTGAACAAAGTATTGAAACGAATCCAGTTTTATTTTTTGGCTTAAAGTGGCCTACTGACATTAGGAATGGAAACATCGTGATGGAAGCTGCACATCCAAAATAACTATCCATCATATTGGTCTGGTTTCGCTTCTGAAGGTCAGATACGTAATCACTTCATAATAATTACCAGGATCGCTAAATCCTAGATCATGGTCTAAGCGGACCCCGCCTAAGCACGGGACATAACGCTCGGAAGATGATGATAAATCTCTGCATCTTATATGCGCGTGCGCAGACCCCAGCCCTTCTGTTAGTCTATGGCACCTAACGCATTTCGCCGTTACCGACCTCTAGTGCGGTGTAATTGGACCATCGATATCGATAAAATTTATCTTAACTGCCGCTGCTTTGCCTAATTGGAACAGCTGATGGGCTAATGAGAGATAGTTTTGTTGATGGGAGAAAGGTTAATAATATCTGAGGAGTTATGTTAAGTTGACTGAGATGTCTAATTGATCATGAATGAGTATGAGTTAGTCAACAATTTTAAATCCCATGTTGGTCTGGGACTTGGCCCATGTTGATTTGGGACAAAAAAAAATAATGTGCCAACTGTAGTTCTTGCCTAGCATGACGTAAAAGGCGACTAATGGTATATCTGTTTTGGGTATGCGATTGTGCAGACAACAAGCTAGCCACCTGTCACTACTTTTTCACAGTTTTCCATCTGGCCCAGCCCAGTTTTGTTTTTGCTGAATGTGGTTAAGGGGGCCTGCTGCCTCTTCAAAGAGGCAGACACAGAGTCAACTCTGTTTACCTCTTCGGGGATCATGGGCGTGATGTTGTATGTATGTATGTAAAAAGACAACTTAATCTTAAAAAAAAAACACAATATATAATTCTTAGATATCAATTCAAGTAAATAAGTGCTCTCTTCTCTATTTATTTTTATATACGCATGTATATACATAGAGATTTTATTCGTTCAGTAGCAGGGTGAATAACTTATTTTATTGACTTATTAAATAATCAATAAAATAAATAAATAAATTCTCCAGACTGACACACCAATTCCCTAGTTCCAAACTAAGCTTATGCTTGTACTATGGATACCTGGCGAACGGATAGACATACTTAAATACATTTATAAACATCCATGACTCGAGCACAAGTGTCCATGTTCATCACACGAAACATTTGCCCCTAGCGGGATTCGAACCCGCGACCCTTGGTTTCGTGGCCAGGGTCTCTGACCACTCGACCAACGGGTTAGTCAATTGGGAACAAACATCGACACTGATAGCTTACCGCCCTAAATTACAGAAAATTATCACCATAATAATATTGGGAAAAACAAACGGCTCAATAAATTTTGTGGTAGTAACTCTACTTAGTGTATTCTATTTTAGTATTAAGCTACCGTACCTTCGCATAGGTAGAGCATATAACCTTAAATCTATAGTAATATTATAAAGCTGACGAGTTTGTTTTTTTTGCTTGAACGCGAACGCGCTAATTTCAAGAACTACTGTTGCTATTTGAAAAAATATTTCAGCGTTAGATAGCCCATTTATCGAGGAAGGCTAAAGGCTATATAACATTAACCATAAACGCGGGTAAAACCGCGGGCACAGCTAGTCTTCCTCATAGACCACATCGCCCATTTGTGAAAACTATAAATAAATCCCCGATGGGGTCAGCAGAAGTCCAAGGACCGTTAAGCTCTTTAATTTACATTTACTTAAAAATATCGAGTTAGGTTAGATGGAAAATTGTGGAAAAGAAGTGACAAATGACTAGCTCGTCCCCTACATAGTCACAAACCCAATATCCAGTACACTAGTCGCGTTTTAAATGCTAGGCAAGGGATACAATTGGTACATTATTTTCGAGTTCCCAAACTAACATGGGACTGGCAAAATCGAATATGTATACCATTAGTCGCCTTTTACGACATGCTAGGCAAGAAACACATTTGGCACATTATTTTTAAGTCCCAGACCATCATAGGACAATGGGCTGGGTTAGGTGGAAAATTGTGGAAAAGTGACAAGTGGCTAACTCGTCGCCTACACAATCACATACCCAAAGCCCCATATACCATTAGTCGCCTTTTACGACATGCTAGGCAAGAAACAGTTGGCACATTCTTTTTAAGTCCCAGACCAACATGGGATGAATAAAATCTATACTGAGACTTTCAAATACAGTGGAATGCAATCAGATTTGAACCAACAACTGTGTATAAGGAATCGTCCTTCTAAGCTCCGAGCCATACTATATGGTATTTCAATGTCTTTCTTAACAAATCTCACTGATAGGATTACATGAAAATAAATATACTTAGCAGCTAATTGGAGACTTAAATACCAACTAAGGATCGGTATTTTTTAATCTAGGCTGAAAAATCTAGACTAAAAATACTATCTACACAAAGATAGGTACTAAACATGACTTTGTAATTCACATCACTAACATTTTAATTTTCCACTTAGAGTCGCTAATTATTATCAATATTCTATAACGTCTAGATACAAGTATAATCTAGGTACTTACATTGTCAAACCAGTACTAGTCTGGAAATAGTCCATTATCTAGACCAGCACAAAGAAACTCTATGAGTACTTGCGTCGTACCCCACCTCCCCCCAGCTTGATAAGAAACGAATAAATACACAGCACACAGTTTATTTATAAGAAATGCCGTATTCATAGTCAAAGAACTAGCTCAATGTAAGTTTCAATGACGTGTGGTATAACGGTGCAAGCTGAGTTTAACACTACATTTTTTTTTTCCGAATGGCGATTTTTTGTGTATTGCAAATTTCCTAACTTACATAAAATTTACTTCATTAATAATGTATCTATTGTGTCTAACTGATGGGCAAGGGTCTCCTCCAATTTTTTTCACTTCTGTCTGTCACGATAGCTTACATAAAAACATGTAATATGTACAAGTTCCTTGTTTAGCATGTCATAAAAACTGACTAATGGATCTCTGGTATAGGTTAGGTTTGTTATCATATAGGTGTTAAATACAAAACATAAAGTTGATCTGCTCGATTTATTAATAACCTGTAACAATATAAACTCTTACGGGCACAATTTGTCTTCCCATTTTTTTCAGCCTACATTTACAGATGTGCAGATCTTTTCCTTTTCGCTAAGAAGGGCCGTTACAATATATAATGGTGTTCCTTGTACCAATGATTAATCAATACAAATGTAGACCAATCATTAAGTCTAAGGTATATTAAGGCCATCCTGCACAAGTTTTAAAATAATCTAATATGATCTGTGAAATAAACTTAAAGAATAGTCCGAAGTCCACAGCACAGTCCTCCTAAAGCGTAGTCCGCACTATGAATACGGGCAAAGTAGCTTTTTTCCAGTCGCCCGGGCGGGGTTATCGCGGAAAAGTGGTGCATTTTTCAAAATTTTATCAAAGTGCATACACGCGACGATAACTCACACATGCGCACGTAGGGATGCGCCGGCGCAGACCGCAGTCAAGCCGAAGTTAGATTGTAGGAGGATTTAATCGAATTTATTCATTTAATGTAAGCGACGAGCCACTTGTCAGTACTTTTTACAATTTTTTATCTAATCAAAGTTTATTTTAGGCTGAATGTGGTTAAAGGGACCCCTTTGACTCTGCCTACCCCCTCGGAAATCGCTGGCGTGATGGTTTATTATTGTTGTTAATTCGGATAATTTTTTTAATGCCATATAATTGGAATTATAATAAAATACCAGCCCAGTTTTATTTTTGGCTGAATGTGGTTAAAGAGGACTGCTGCCCCTTTGACTCTGCCTACCCCTTCGGGGATTATGGGCGTGATGATTGTTTGTTTTTTTTTGTTTTTATAATATAATTGGATTCAGACATCCCAGACCAACATGGGACTACCAATACAGTATGTTCCATTACTCTAAGGTTTTACAACCTTAATACCAAAAAAATATACATATTTATTTAAAACTAGCTGACCCGGCGCACTTCGTAACGCCCCGTTCTCGGATTTTCAATACCCATTTTTTTTTATTTTCCGCTTTTTTTATGTTTTCGTTCCATAAGAACCTTCACCTGATAATAACAAACACAACTAGAAAAGAATTAGCGAAATCGGTTTAGCTGTTCTCGAGATTTGCGCTTAGCAACACATTCAGCGATTCATTTTTATATTATAGACATATCGCACGGCCCTGATGATGAAAACATATGGCCCTGGCACACCTATTTTTTTGGGTATTTTCAACTTTAGTGCATCTAACTAACTTCACGCCAATTCAGGGAAGAAGGCAAACAGAACCTCAACAACTCACAAGCTTCTTTGATAAAACTCTTTTCATACAAGCTCTATGGTTTTTATGACTCCTAACATCACCTTCTGTTAACACACGACCAATCTGGTCGTGGTAGGTGCGCCTGGGCCTTTCGCAATACCGCATCCTGCTATTTTGCCTGGTATAATATAATATCGTCTCAGTAAATCCTTCATTCTATTTTTCTTACATGTCCATACCGTCGTAGCATACCTCTTCTTACCTTGACTCCAACACTATCTTTCAGACCAACTCTCTTACATCATCGTTAATTTTTAACCTTACTATGATAGTAGTTTTTTTTAATACTTATTTCTTTTAACGATAGGAAACGTCTCTATGATTGATATTTTTTTCTTATTTATTTAGGTAGGTATATAATAAGTTAAACTAATCCTAGCTACAAAATTGCTCTAAAAACTATGAAAATCTCTAAATTTTTAATGCAGTTGAAGTGCAGGCTACGTTACCTGGGCCATAAGAATAAAATGAAGATTTCAAGACATTCTGAATTGTTATTGACTAATTAATAACGATTCATTATTAATTATCAAAAGAGATCTAATAATTATATAGGACTATGCATCACCAACTTTCATAGAACATCTGTTTTTTTTAGTGAGAGAGATCAATAAATTTATAAAAGCCGATAAATTTGATTGTGTTTTCTCTGTTAAGTATCCGATTTTGATATAACATAACATAACATCACGCTCATAATCCCCGAAGGGGTAGGCAGAGTCAAAGGAGCCGCAGGCCCCTATAACCACATTCAGCTAAAAACAGAACTGGGCTGGGTTAGATGGAAAATTGTGAAAAAGTAGTGACAAGTGGCTAGCTCGTCGCCTACACAATCACACACCCAAAACCCCAAATACAATTAGTCGCCTTTTACGATGAAAAAAACACAGTTGGCGCATTATTTTTTAAGTCCCAGACCAACATTGGACACATTTTGATATATTTTCAGAGAAATAGGATATGATAGCTTTCTGTTGATTATGATAGTGGGGCTATGCTATCGCCAAATGCAGGTTTCAGCATGAATGTGTCGGCAGAGTACCTTGTACCACCCTCGAAATTAAAGTACCTCTATTTAAATTCATATTTTACTCTAAACCACTCTTTTAAACAGATATACATTGCGAAAGTGGAAGGTTGTAGGAGCCGCGGAAGGCCCAGGCTCACCTACCACGACCAGATTGGTCGTGTATTAACAGAAGGTGATGTTAGCAGTCATAAAAACCGTAGAGCTTGTATGAGGATCATGAATGTTGAAGAGGCGAGTGAAGTGTGTAAGGACCGTGCCATATGGCGTTCGGTTTTCTGCCTACCCCGCTAGGGAAGTGGCGTGAAGTTTAATTAGTTAGTTAACACTCTTTTAGAATTTTCTTTCTAACGCAAATTATTTTTGGATAAATATGGCTTAAGGAGCTTATCGTTTTTTGGATTTTGGGCGTGGTATGTGTTAAACTGTCCTGGCCATTGTTTTTCGGTAAATGAGAATTCCAGATTCCCTCCTGCAAGGCCGGTTATGCACACCATCCCCAGTATTCCAATTGTCCATAGACTACGGTAATCGCTAACCATCAGACAGGCCTTATATTAGTTTTGTAAATCTAATAAAAAATATATTCAATTGTACTATAACTGAAAATCTTACATCAATGCCCCTGTGACAAAAGGCGGCAGACACTACTATCAGCTGACTTTTTATGAACTATTAAAACGTAAAGTTTCATAGACATTCGCGTGATATTACGTCACAATATCCCACGACTTAAGTAAATAACTATTTAAGACTTCAAAAAATTACAAATGGAATTTGAAAAGTAACTGAAAACGAAATCAATGGCCGTCGCAAATATGTGTTTCTTTAAATGAATTAGATACCTATGTCTTGTATTTGTAAATGTATGGTGGAGGTTTCATCCCAAATAATTGTCTGGACCACGAATAATGAAGCTCAACTACAAACTTTCATCGTCATAAACCTTGAAATATCAGACCATTTGGTTAAATCACATCGAAACAAGCTATTTGGCAACATACACTAATATTCGGTGTATCATTTTCAACAGTTAAATACTCATTACGTTTTAAGCGTACCCAAATCGCCTAAAAACCAAAACCTTTTTGCTACAACCAAAAGGCTAACTACATAGTATTTATGTAGTAACGTCTACATATGATTAATTCCAAGCACTAACTGGCATTATTTTGTAGTTTTTGTCGTTCAATCCACTGAATACTCGCCACGCCTCCCGCTATAATTGGAAGTATTAGCAAAAAACTATGCTCATTATTGGTTTGCGTCAAGTTAGGACGGTTCGTTCTTTGCCAATAATATGGTAGATATGTTGATTGCTGTTTTTGTTGATTATTTGATGGCCGGATTCCTGTACGGCTGATTGCGTGAGGCGGTGACATTTTTTGTGTGATGGTATTCTCATTTATGTAATGAATAAAAATATTATGTTAACTCTTCTAATGATAGCTCATTTTTAACTAGCTCCGGCTAAATGCGGTTTGAAGTTGTAACTTCATCGCGAATCAATGTTCAAATTCCCGATTGAATAATATTAGGTGTTAGCGAATGCTGCTTGAATTTAGGAATGGAACTAATTAATTTGAACTAATGATGTTAGGATATTGGATTAAAGTATGTTCTATGAGATCTTGCCAATATTGAAAGAAATAGAATCGATTAAGTAGAAGCTTACAGAAGTCATATCAATATCTTCATAATACTAGAGTGCAAAACGTATGTGACAGATGCATTTAAATTTTGCGATATATATTTGACATCTTTACTGTTAAATGAGTTTTTAAATAATCATTTGATTGTAGATTTATATTCACTCCCAGAGGAAATACCTATACATTACCTAGAGCTGAAAAAAACTCCGTCAATAAAAATTACAGAGAACGTTTTACGAAATAGTAATTTAATAACTTTATATTACAAATAAGTCAGTACTTTCTTGCAGTCTGGAACGTCTTACAAATATCTTGATTTTAGCTTTAAGACTGTAAATTCGCATCACTATCCAATATGTAGACCAAGGAGTCTTGCGCATTACTTGTAGACTTAAGTCGATTTTCAATTCAATAAGTACTCAATCTTATAACAAAAGTGTTAGAGTTCGATTTCTAAGATGCGTTGGGGGTTTTTGAATCCTATATGATTCGTGTAAAAATGCATTTTTTCGTTAGAAAAAAGATAATAATGTCTGATGTTTTAAGCGGAAATTTTATAAGTTGCAGCGCTGGAAGGCGGTTGTTTTTTCCACTGCTCAAGGTAAAAATTTTCCACTGGTTACGTAACGCGATTTTAGTAGGGACTTTTTGGGTTTTTCTTTTTTGGTTTCGGTTGGTTAAAGTGGTTTTACGGAGTATCTTTGAATCAGTCATTTGTTTCTTTATGTGTGTTTGAATAGTATATTTTTTGTGAAATGAGGTAGGATGACGTTTTTAATCTGAGATTTTTTGGCATTTTTGTTATATTTATTATATTTCATGAGTGATCTTACTTATCATAAAAAGGTTTTTAGATTTAAATTAATTGCATGAATATATTAGCATAAAATAATAAGTAAGTATTACTAGTTTACGCCATAATTTGAAACAAAAAAATATTTTTATGATTAAAGTGGAATGTTAACTAAGTATGTGTTGTTAACTTAATATGTTTTTATTTAAAGTTTTATCTAATAAAAATTATAATTCATTTCTTCTATTCAACCATAGATGGCGCTTTTTTATAAGATTAAAATTCTTATTGTAATATATGTTCATGTTTTTAATATTAGATTCTTATTAGTTTTAGAATACCATTTAATTTATCACCGTATATTTGAGAAAGTGGCCAAAATTAATGAACTACCATTAAGTAATTCATAAAGTATCGAAAATATAATTTGATTTTTGTACCTATTATTTTAACTTTAAAAATATTTAATGGCAGTTGTCTAGTTTTTGGGAAAAAATAAATCATATTAGACAAGGGTACTACAATAGATACGCGTATTAAAAATATAGAGAATAACGTAGTAGAAGTACCTAGGTATTTTTAATTTGAACTTACTGTCAATCAATCACATTTGTGAGATGGTTTGTTATCATAGTCCTAAGTTCAATTCTTGTGTAGACTTCACCCACATGTTACCTCTCTCACTTTTCTACAGAAAATAACATGCTTTAATTTCGAAATATTTTATGAACTTGACTTTGACTAAATTAAAATTTTTATGTCCATATTTAAAGTAAGAATAACTCAGACCATTTTTATAAAAAAAAAGTAACATGATGAATAAACCCCTTAAGCAAGAAAACATAATGAGTTATAATCTTAAACAATTTGTCGGCTCAACGGTTCTACGCCTATTTAATTGTCACAAAAAACTCACCCCACGGCTCTAAAAAAGTGTAAAAACTCAACCAGGAAGTCGGCGCCACGAAAAAAGACTAAAAAAAAAAACTAGGGCGGCACGCGCCAATTAAGTCGTTTTTTTCGAACACCGTTTAAACATATTACTTTTTTTATTGGTACAACGACGGAGGGGCGGTTTTTTGTGCCAGCACTTTTTTGACGCGCGCACTTTTTTCATTGGTTACGACGATTAGAACGTGGGATTTTGACACGCAATGTTTGGACAGGGAGTGGTTTTTTTCTCGATTTTTTCCTTTCTTTTTTGTTTCGATTGGTGTTTCGTGGATTGATATTCGTGCTACTGTTTAACGGGTCGCTTGATGGTTGAATGGGAACGTTTTTATGGATGGGTTAACACTTTTTTTGATGACGTATGCTCGTTTTAAACTCGTGTCGCTAACATATTAGGTTTTTTATTTAAACTTCTTGTAATGTCGTAAAAGTATACTCTAAAAAGGGGTTGAGTTCATAAATTATAATGGTTTTTAAACTTCACGAAGAAAACGTGATTCTCCAGACTGATTCTACTTAGAGATAAGTGATATCTCGTAATAATGGACACCACTTTGGTGACCTTTGTTATTTGCACTTTCTCATCTAGGTAGGTAACTCGATACTGCAAACCCGATACCTACAAGTCCGTATTCAGATCGTAAGGCTGAGATTTGCTTGAACATTTTTATCTTGTTAACATGAAACATGTTAGTATTATGGCGTTTAGACATTTAGTTACAACTAGCTGTGCCAGCGGTGTCACCCGCGTTTATGGTTAATATTATAAAGACTATTTCCGTCATACATGATTTCTATGTAGCTTTAACCATTAAGGCTGCACACGCGACGGAAGCTTAAAAAATGGAGGAACTTCTCCTGTTTTCCCAACATTTCCTTTCACTACTCTGCTCCTATTGAATGTAGCGTGATGAAAAGTATACTCTAACCTGCCCAGGAGTATGAAGAATAATTGTACCAAGTTTCGTTAAAATCCGTCGAGTTGTTTTTGTTTCTATAAGGAACATACAGACAGACAGACAGACAAAAATTTTACTGATTGCATTTTTGGCATCAGTATCGATCACTAATCACCCGTTGATAGTTATTTTGAAAATATATTTCATGTACAGAATTGACCTCTCTATAGATTTATTATAAGTATAGATAACCTTACTTTTGTGTTAAAGCTATATTTTATGTTAAAAGTTCTTCTATCATTTTTTAAGTTATAAAATGATTCAAATTATAAAACATCTTTAAAAATTAAAGCTTAGATACAATTGGCAGTCTATTTAATGTATTAATACTTATCAGAGCAATGTCAGGTAGTCAGAAAATGTTGTCAGTATGTACGGTTAGTAATTTAAGTAGTTAAGGCATTATTCATCTACATCTAGTTTTTGCCTTGATAAATGGTGTTATGCCTTAATAAATTTTGTAATTAAAAAAATTATACATATAACAAGCTAATAAATCACCATTTTTGAACGCATAAATTGCTACTTTAGTTAATTTATAATTCTGTGCCTTAGGCAGAATAAAAAAATACATAAAAAAATATTTGTAAATTATCATTTCACAAATTCAAAGTGACATCTGCCGCTCCTTCCAAGTAAGGCTGTAACTTTTATTAGCTTACCTTAAGTGAATATTATTGATCACCCACCCCCAACTCCCTCCCCCCTTAAAAAAATAAAGAGCTCATTGTTGCGGGCCCAGTAGTTATCGATCATACGCAGACTGACGCACCGCTTTGTTTCGTGCCTGTACACTTGTCACGGAATCGTACCATCAATAATGTTTTACTGTGCGCCGTTTGGATGGCGGAGGATATTTTTTTTTAATAAAAAAAAATGCGTTTTTTATAAAAAAAATATTTAGTGTTGCTGTTCGTGTTACGTTATGTGCTGAAATAACGTTGTTTATTTTGTATCGGCTGTCTTTTCAGTACCATTTTAAATTACACCTCAGCATATTTTGTAATTTTTGTTGATTTATATAAGTTAAGTAAAATTGTTTTATAAACGTGGCAATCAATTATTTAATAAAATTGGAAATGGTGTAATTGCCTAAAATATATTTATGTTTCCAAGTTCAAGAAAATATTTAATATAAAATAGTAGTTATATTTTTAATCATTTAAAGTCAGCATAAAATGTTCCACCTTGAAAATATATAAGTACTACCTGTATTTAATTTAAAAAAATATATACGCGTTCGTAATTCCAAGAAGCATTACATAGATTGAAATAGCTATCATAGCTCATAAGATAAGGTATTTAAAACTGGCATAAACTGTGTAGTTTACAATCTAGCAGGGTATGGATTTACTTTTGGTTGTAGTGAAATATCACGTGGCCGTATCGGGCACACGCTGCTAAGTTATTGTGTGTGCGCCTTGCAAACCAGATTGTGCACGCGAGTGGCGTTGCTATTTCAAGCAATCATATTACATGATTTTTTAATAAAAAAATATTTTGTAAATAATCCAGAATATTTTTAAATTTTATTTGTATTTTACTTTTAATACATTAAAAAAATTAAAAATAAAGATTTCACATAAATTTTGCATTGAAGCGATATTTTGTATTTCCTATGTCATTTCACTTACTGAAATAATGGATCAGAAAAAAAATATTTACATTAAATTTATATTTTATGTATGTTGTATTTAATTGTAAGTACTGTAACAATTTAAGGAGAACAATATTTATCAATCAAAAAACACAAAAAAATAGTGTAACACTAGAATTATTAATTTGCAAAGATAACTACTAACAATCAAAAGATTAAGCTGCACTTAAAAAAGACCAACAGCAAATTACCACACAGACTTCCAAAAAAAGCCTCCTCCATATTTATTGGCTCAACCCTTCAATGTTCTTCCAAAAATGATTAAAAATAGGCTACGGTGCGTGCGCGGGCGGTCATTACGACCCGTAACTTTTTCATCGACCCGCGCCCGCGACTATCAACTTTTACAGGCAATTTTATGGGTTTCGTTTTCTGTGTTTCTATTTACTAATGGGAGCAGACATTTGTGGAAATCGCCCAAAATTGGTAATCATTAAATAAAAAAAATATAGATATATTTTAGACTTTTATCTAAATATACTTACTACTACTAACAAACTTCACGCCACTTCCCTAGCGAGGTAGGCAGAGAACCGTACGCCATATGGCACGATCCATAGCTATAACTAAAGATTCTAGTTATATTTCATATATATCCAGAGATAATACTTTCTTCACAGACTTAGATGGTGTATCCATAAAAAAAAAAAAATTGTGTTCAAGTCGATACGGCAATTAAAATTATATTCGAATAAAATCCCATTTCGAGCATATGGTTACCTTTTTTTAGAAAAGCAAGTAAACTGTGTTAAAATTTAACACGTTCACTATCAAACCAGTTATTTTGCACAGTGAATAATTGCAACCACACTTTAAACACCACACTTGTAAAAAAAAAAAACTACTACACTCGCGTGGTACAGCGATATAACATAGCCTATGTGCTATTCTGATGTTTGAGCTATATTATTGTAGAGTTCAATTAAAATCCATTAAGTCGTAGTAGTGTAACAAACATCTATACATCCATCCATCCATAAAAACTTTCGCGTTATTGCAACCACACTTTAAACACCACACTGCACTCGTAATAAAATTATTAATAATTACTTTCTCACGTCAAAAAAATGTTTCAAACAACAATTTCTAGTATCAAAATTCATTGAACAAAAGCGTCTTTTATCTTACCATCTTGTCTTTGAAATGTTCCCATAGAGAACAAACGTTAACCCTCCTTTGCTTGCGCCGAAAAATACCCAAACTAGTTTTGGAACAATCACTTGTTTTTTGAAACAAAAAACTGCGCGACATTATATTAGGGCCCTTGTAAAGGCATTCCTGTGTATTCAATCAAAGTTAAATTTGCATAATTCGTGAAGGGTCAAATGGGCCTTTTGACGGTTTTTTTGGTGTTGAGAGCTCAACGGAGCTGGGATAAAAGGTGCATCTTGTATTACAGCTCAGTTTGGGGTTGTTATTTGAGTGGTGAATTGACAAAATCAAGTCTTCCTAGCGCTATGTCCTATTTCTAGTCGAGGTCTATTTTGACCACGGCCCTAAATTTAACGCGACTGAATAATGCATCATAAATTGAGATGACTACCAAAGTTGTTTCCGAACTAAATAAACTAGCTTGAGCTTTCGGGTTTATTTGTGTAAAATAAATAAAAGTAATAGTTTAAAAGCTCTTCTTTGAACTTTTCAAAATAAGATAAACATAATAAGCGTTTCTCGCTAATTCGATACATCAATTAAATTGTTTAATTCAATCAAAATGAGGGTTTCTCGTCAGTTTAATTTATTAATATAAACAATTTGGTTGACATTGTTTAACACATAATATAAGGAATCCAGCATTTTTTTTTTACAACATTCCTAAATTTCGATATCCTAAACCGAGTTATAGCATTACATAATACGTGATCATACTGTGTGTGTGAGCGGAAATTACTCGATTAATATAATACAGCAACAAAGCGCCGAACAGCTGTCTTGGCTGACCGCGCCACAGTGGGCGCAGAAGGGTTAAGTTTTCTGTAAAAAAATATACATCATCTTTCTAACATTTAGTCCCGTGCTAAATAAGGGTGTACTTACACCATGCTTCTGAATATAGGAAGACTGGTATATTTGATCTACAAAATCTTTAAACAGGGTAACCAAATTAGAGAATTCAAATTAGAGAATTTTTTTAAGGTCTCAATAAGCACTCCTAAATCTTCAAATTTTACATAGCAATAATATGAATCTACCACTGGTATTAGAATTAAATAGTAAATAATAAGTTAGTGTTCTATATAATAAATATCGATAGATTGACATTTGTATGTATGGTCCAATATAAGGGTTTCAACGCCTTGTACACAATATAATTAAATAATTTAGACCACATAGTGTTTATGTCCATTTCTTGAAAATAAATAAATATCCGACTACATCACATACATTGATTGATCTGACTTCAAGATAAATAGCTTAATTATTATTATATTACGGTATAACAAATATATACTTAAACAAATATAGGAACAAACGCAAATATTCATCATACGATTTTTTGTCCTGGGTGGGGATCGAACCCACAACTTTCGACGCATGAGGTTGGGTCACTACCGAATGCACCATCGAGCCAGTCAATAAAATTCAATTTGACGGTAAATACTAAAAATTATAAAAATATTGGCATTTCGCTAGTTCGTCGCCCACATCGACGATTTTCAATAACACAATAACCACGACTTTCTCCAACATGGCAGGCAATGAACAGAGTTGGTACATTTTTTGGTGCTCTACATTTGCTCTTGTCCTTCTCCCAGTTCATCTGGGGTCGGCGCAGCATGTCTTCCTTTTCCATACGTCCCGGTCAGCCGTCATCAAGCTATCCACTCCCATTTCTCTCATATCATCTTCACACAATCCAGCCATCTCTTATTTGGCCTTCCTCTTCCTCTCCACTCCATTCATACTCATCACTCTCTTTGTCACATGTCCTTCCTCTCTTCTCATCACATGCCCGTACCAAGATAAACGGTTTCTTCTCATCTTATCTACCACTGGTGCCACTTTCATACTTCCTCTTATATGTATTTGGGACAATATTGTAGTATTAATTTTACCAATTTTACAGCAAGCGTTACTTACGGCAGCCATCTGCGGCCACTGTGGAGGGGCGCCCGAAAGTAGGGTCACCTCGCCACGGGTCATTGTTTCCGATCCGATATTATTACTACTAGCTTGGTACCGCGGCTTTGCTCGTGGTAGGTATCGAAAGCACTAATAAGTCTATAAGATTAGGTAAGAACATTCAATTGCTCGTCGTATGTGTAAGTGGCTAAGAGAGCCTTTGTGATTAGGAGTGGTCAAGCTGAGTCAAAATAAAGTACTTCCGGAAAGAAGTACCCTCTAGAAAAAATTTAAATAAAACCACCATCATCTTCCTAGCGTTATGTCCCATGTTTAGACGGGGTCCTGTTAGACCATGATCCAAAATAGTAACAAACATCCATCCATACTTACAAACTTTCGCGTTTATAATATTAGTAGGGATATTTTATTTCTATTTTTTTAAGAGCGGTAGTAGCTCAATGGTTAGGACACGCGCCTCTTAACCGAGAAGTGCGGGTTCAAACCGGGCACGTACCTCTGGATTTTCAAATCTATTTAAGTATTTATACCACTAGCTCGACGGTGAAGGAAAACATCGTGATAAAACCTGCAAATTCAAACAATTTTGGATTTGTAACCATGATCCAAAATAAATTGTCTGGTTCCCCTATCTTAGGGTTACGAAGGTCAGATCGGCAGTCGCTTCAATGTAATTACCAGACTCGCTATATCCTGGATCATGGTCTAAGCGGACCCCGTCTTAGCGTGGGACATAACGCTAGGAAGATGATGATGAGTCTAGAATTAACGTTTACAGGATGATGGTGACACTTTTTAACCCACAATTTGAAACAAATGCTTAGACTCTTTAAATTGGAAAAATCATGCAATAGTAAATGCAGACCAAATCCTTTAATGTAAACTAGAAGCCTAATGTTTTTAACTATTAAGGAGCTTTTCTAAGCCCGTTCTTATATTTTCAATTGAGATAAAACTACATTGATAGATATTATTGTTAATTTCGCAAATATTACCGACACTAATACAATAACAGCTAAAACTAAACTTCAAGCGCATTTACAGCAACCATTTTGGGTATAATGGCTCTTAAATAAGGATTTACAATATAAATTTATACTTGCAATATTGAATTTATAGGTAAGTAATACAGTCTTGTATTTGCGTGGAATTCGGTCTGTTACAGAAACTGTACAGCATTTTTTATTTCTTGGCCTTGGAATTTTGGCTTATTTTTGGGGTAATTAAACCACTTAAGTAAATACAAAACACAAACAGGTCCGTTTTGTTAAAAACGGACAAATAGAGATACTTGTGCATTTATATTATAGCGGAGTCCATCGTCGTTCTTTTTCAACCGACTTCAAAAAAGGAGGAGGTTCTCAATTCGACCGACCGTATATATATTTTTTTTATGTGTGTTTGCGCATAACTTCGTAATTTATTTGTCTAATTAATACAAAGAGGTCGAAAATGGGGTCTAAATGTTGTTTTTTTTATATAAATAATAAATATCTGACGACATCACATACCTTGATCTGACTCCAAGCTAAGTAGCTAAAGCACTTGTGTTATGGAAATCATAATCAACAGTGGTATTACAATTAAATACTTAAATATTGGATATTAACACCCAGACACAGAACAAACAGGCCAAAAAGGCCGTAACAAAATGTATGTAATTAGTAAAAAAAAAAAAAAATATTATAAAAGTAATAGCAACATTTTCGACACTTTAAGTAAATTTTTCAAACACTTCCATTCATAAAATCCGTGTCCTGATAATAACGAACTCGAATAACCCTCGGTCATTCGATTTATTTTATTTATAAAGATAAACAATAAATAGAATTTTAATTATCCGTTGAAACTACATAACTCATTAAATTATTTTGTTCCACGGCTTTGCAACACCCAAAGGTTCTTGTAGAAACCACTCGGGTTCAAATATGAGTCTGACAATTCAGCCCTAGGTCTAATACAAGAACCTCGCTACAAGATTTGGAACATATAGAAGGGTTCTTGTAGTAGTTCCCGTCCGGGACCAGGTTCAAATATGAGTTTAGGGTTTTTGAAGATGTTGAGTTGTTGGGCAATGGTTCGTGTATGAGATTCAAGGGATGGGCGGTAAAAAACAGAAAAGGGAACTTCTACATGAACCATGGTTTTTATATTGGTGTCGAGTCTTGTAGACGTATTTTTAAAAACGTTTTCTGTATTTATAAGTGGTTGTTTTGAAACATTTTTTTCGTCGTACATTTTTATTCTGGTTGTTCTAAGATATTATTGTTGTGGTTTGCACAAATAGTTACAAGAATAGTAATACCGAATAACGAATAAGGCGAGGTTCTCGTATTAAAACACTTTTGGTGATTCTGTGTGTATTTGTATTGAACTAAGGTCCTTTATATTTTTTTTATAGTTTAATTGCGGTTAGATAATGTACTGCTTAGGGTTTTTGTACTAAAATTGTATTCTGGTTTTTTCATCTTGTACGAGCTTACATATGGTTTCAACGATGGTTCTTGTAGAAATTGCCACATAGAAATAAGGTTCTTGTAGGAACGTTTTAGGGTTGATATAGAATAGAATGGTTCTTATAGAAGTATGCTCTTTAAGATTTGTTTGTAAAATTGGCATTTAATCATGTTTAGTGATTAAGAGAATGTGTAGGGTTAAATACCCTTAATAGATTCAAATTCAAATTCAAATGTTTTATTGCCACTAAGTGTAATATACAGGTGGTTTATTATTTTATTGCACTTTATTACTTAATTATTAGATAATTTATTATCTATAAAGGATATTGAGTCTAAGTTTATCTCTTTTCTAATTAGGGTTATAGAGTGAAACACACATAATATGTAAATTAATATTTTTTTTTATTAAAACAATCTTATGAGTAACGATACATTAAATATTCATATTAAAACATGCTTAACAGAGAATTTCTAGGAGTCAATGCCAATTCATTATTGCAAGCTTAATATAATGCTTAGTATTTATATAATACATTTGGCCCTAATGTTCAATGACAATAAACAAAATATCTTACATATAAAAAAAATATTTATTTTAACAAAAAGAAATAAACAATAAAAAAAAATTTACAAAAAAAATATATAAATTTTTTAACAAGAAAAATTGAAAGATTTTAAATTTTTATTAAAACTTTTGTAAAAAAATTAAGTACAAGACTTAAAAACGTACTCGCACGTCACAATGGCTCGTCGCGGTCGGCGGCGCAGTCACTCCCATACAAACCACGCCTGCAGTTGCATCATTACCATTTATTGTCTGCTATGTACTAATGATTTCCAGATAAACGGCTAGGTATTCGCTGATTGCGATCCCGCCTATTTCGTTCTGATTAGATCTGTGGTGATGCCATAATATGCGCAATTTTTGCTGTCTTCGTACGTAGTGACTTCATCGCTAGACATCTTTTTTTACAAGAAAATTTTTTAAACAAAAGCACAAGGATTTTATACGAAAATACATACATTTTATACGATTTTAAAGCAGCTATTGTCTGTTTTAAAATCGTATTAAAATGTTTATAATAATAATAAAATTGGATTAAATATGTAAAAGTATCTATCCTAAGTTCAATGATACTTTAAAAAAAAATCTTGAGAATTTTAAACCTAAAATTAAATTAAAACCTTTGAATAAAATATATTTAATCTAACTTATAATTTGTCTTATTTGTAATTTAAACTTTTATTTAATTTTTAATTTACATGTATGTTAATAAAACAAAATTAACATTAGAAGAAAGACTTACACAATCAACTCGGTCAAACAAAAACAAAACACTCGCATTTCGATAAAGCTTAGATATATGAGAAAAAAAATATCTTTACCTTTTTTTAAACCGTAATTACTACAAAGAAGTTAATTAAATTTATTCATATTCTGACTAAGAAAATCCAAACAATTAAAATGTTTCCACTGATGTTTAGCAAACAAAATAATTGCATCATACATACATACATATATAACATCACGCCCATAATCCCCGAAGATGCATCATAGATTTTTAAATAACTCTATCTACTTGATTATTTATACTAGGTTTAAACCGCGTTTATTTCTAGTACCGCGAATGGTAAATTTTACTTTGAAGTATCAGAAAGGAATTTATTTCAAAGACAATCGCTACAAAACCAGTTTTACTCGTAGGCTCTGATCATTTCGTAGCGCAGGGCGCCATCTATTGAGGGGTAGCGGAAGACGCAACTACGACGGCGGATGGCAAGACGACTGAACTAAGACATGAACCTTAGAATAAACCCAAGACAGTTTGTAAAAATATATAAAAATTTAAAAATACATTGAGGCTTAATGTGGGTATTTTTCTAATATTGTATAGCGTTTTTTTAAGTAAAATAAAATGATTTGCATTTTTATTTAAATTAATGGCAAGAAGTACTTAGAAAAACTTTATGAAAAAGTTTAAAAAGTCACTGTATCAGAACTTTAGGTAAGGAAAACGGTAAAAACTGCGATAGCCCACCGTTGGCTAAACCCCATAAGCTAAGCCCCGCCTGGGCGGAAAAAAATGCATTAATAAAAGAGGCGTTACGAAAAAGAAATCCCCAAAAATTGCTACGAGACAGCGCGATACACACACCACGCGTGCGAGCGAGACGGACGCCATTAAGAAAAAATCACAAAGAAACCCATTCTTTTCCATTTCCTCCCCGATTAGAAAAAAATGGGGAGCTCTACTCGTCCCTTTCTAGCGCTAAGGGGTGTAGCGGCGCCGGGGAAGAGCGAGCGAGAGGGGCGCCCACCCCGCGGGGTTCTTCGCGCCCTTTTTAATAGTTCTTATGCGGCCGTGGTCCGTACGGTCCGTCATGCGTTTTTGGGAAATGATGTGGTAGCGTGTGCGGGCGGGGCGGGGGCACTCGCCGAGCGGGCGCCGGCGGCCGCGCGTCTTTTCCTTGACCGGACGCATTTTTCCGCGGAAAAAACGTTGGGCGCGTGCGCCCGACGTCGGTGGGGATGTTCTTGAGGACGTCTAAGGCGGCGGGGGCGGCGCCGCATCTTGCTAGTTGGTGCGGCGTCTTCGGCTCGCGCGCGCGTCCGCCCCACCCCGCAAGAAAGCGTCGCGACGCTAAGTTTTCCACTAAGAAGTTAGTCGTCGCCCGCCCGCGTCTCAAGAAGGTCCTTCCGCTTTCCAAATTTTCCGGGTCGACTTGCCGACACTCGACTTCCCGCGTACGCGAGCGCGCGAATCTAAAAGGAGTTTCTTGAATTGCAGATCGGTGCCGAAGACCGATGCACGGTTAGCGCGACGTCGCATGAATCTGTTGTGACGATACGTCCGAAGCTGGAATTAATGTTGAAATACTTCAATGAGAACATATCCCTAGCGCTGCAGGAGAGGTACAGGGACCTCCATGAGTATCGGAAGACGGAAGCGGTAGAGGAGGGCTCACCGAGGGAGGCTAAAGTACCGAAAATAGCGGAGGAAAGTGAGCAAGTCGGCGGCGAAGGCGCGTTTGAGTCGAGCGCCGCGCCGCCGTTCCCGCGCCTGCTTGAGCCGCCGAAGGAGGAAGACAGCTTTGTGGCGAGCTGGTTGCAGAACTCTTTTAAGATGACGGCGGCCGAAGGCAGCTCCGAGGCCGCGGCGGCCGGCAGCGCGCTGGACCTGCGAGCGGCGCCGCTGTCTCTCCACATCCCGGCGCTGCAGGCGGAGGCCCAGAGGCAGTTCAAGATGCAGGACTTCTGGACCCGCAGCAGGCCCGGCTCACCCGCGCAGGAGCCGCTGGCCGAGGCCCACAGCCAGCCCGGGCCCGCGCCGCCGACTCCTCAACCTCCTGCAACGCCAGACCACAAGATCATGACGGAGAAATTGGTGAACGAAATTCAGGTGAGTGTTTTATTTTTTTTATTGGTAGGCCGGTACGTTATATTTAAGAGTGATAGGAGTGTTATTTTTATTAATTTAAAAAGTACGAAATAATTTTTTTTTGTATTTTTTTGAAAATTAAATTGTGGAAAAGTTACAAAAGTGAAACAATTAATAAAAAATAAATTTTAAAAGTAGGCAATTAGTTAAATTTGTGCCGGCGCGTGTACAAACAAAAACTTAGCCGTCGGCTCGGTCGCAAAACACACAGCGAACTTACCCGTTACGGCGAAGAAATCAAATTTGCTTTTTGAGAAAACTAAATTTTTTCGCCTCATTTAATTAATTACAAATTTATTTTATTTTCGGGCGGTAAAACTGTGTTCCGTTAATACATTAAAACTCGCGCACTTGTATTTGCTTAGAAAACAACACCTATATTCACTTCAACAAAATGTTATCGCGTGAAGTAAAACGTAAAAATATTAGAATAAAATTAACGTGTATCTGCCCCGGTGCATCTTGATCAACTGACCTCAAGATTATTAAACGGGGTCTTGAAACTCGTTCCAAATTTGAATGATCCCTTCTTCCGAAAAAAAAAGACACGGAGCCAAGGCAACATATTGTAAAGCTTTTGTTAGCGCAAGAAAGGGTTAAAGGCCTTGGAGTCAAACTTATTATTAAATCGTTTTTGTCCTTATGTTGCGTCCGGTTCCACAAAGGATATGTAAATTACTATAATCTGTGATAATTCTATTATTTCTGTATTAGCCGGTGATCAACTTGTCGGCTTTCGATTTCGATTCTTTCATTCGCCGGAACAAATGTTTGTTTTCGACATGTGGCTTATTATTATCATTTTATTGGTGACGTTCCGGGTAGCGATTACTTTTATTTTGAGCTAATATTTATACTCCTCTTCCGCCCGTGTGTAATTTTAAAAACCAATTGGCCGTAAAAAGGAGCGAAGCATTCAAACAAAAAGAAAACAATACAATCGAATGTTCGTAATTCAAATCTCGAACTAAGTCGGAAGAATGAGAACATTATAAAACAATGGAACTGCAGCGGCGGTGTTTTAATTCAAATTTTAAAAACAGAAGACGAAAGAATATTACTTTTTAAATTAGTTTCGGATTCGCTCACCTTGCATTTGTCTATTTCCCACGGCACGCCGGATTAGGGGTTCATTGTGATTTTATTTTTTAATTTTTTGTCCCGCTTTGTTTCACGGAAGGGGTGTTGACAGTTATTTGTTGCTGCGAATCTGTTCTCGTTTCAATTTTTTTTGTTTTAAAAATTGTTTGAACAAGGAAACCGGTTTTGATATCCCGTTCATGTTTCGTATTCAAAACTTTTTTATTGTAAATAGAGATTTAACGGTTCGTTGCTGTGAAGTAGTTGCGCTTTTGTGGTTTACACTTTTTATAAATAACGGTTAATTAAAAATTTTATTTATTAATATTTTCTATTGCGTTATATTGTTGAGTCAAGAGCTTACAATCAAAAGGTTGAATATAGCTCTACTAGTAACTCTGAAACATTAATCTTTTTATTAGTATTGATAGAGAATGTTGATTTTAATTTCCAGCTAAAAATGTATACTTACTGTAATTGAATTATGTTATTTTGTGATATTATATGTGCACATTAATTATATAAAGTTATAGGGCAATAAGGTAACAAACATAAACTTTTGTCTAAAAACTATTGAAAATAACATTTAATGAATTAATTATTAATTTACCTTAAAAAAAATTAAAAGTTTTTAATTATATTATTAGTTTTGATTACTGTAAAATTATGTTGTAATATTGTCTTAGGCACCAAAACTGAATTTCGCTGTCTCTTTCTTTCACGCCGGCTGCTCCGTACGTTGGAACGGGACAGCAACAGCAGCAGTCACCATCCGCCGACTCCACTATGAGCGAGAGGTCCCTCGTGCCGTTTGCGCTGGTAAATTTACTGTCCTCACTCAATAATGTCGATGTAAATACTATTTATCATCATTACTTCAGTGTTCGTTGCGTGGAGTTTTTTATTTTATTTAATTTTACCTTTATTTTCGCTTCAACAAAAAAATATCACCTCTGTTTGCATGCGCCTTAATAACTGTCATTCAATGAAAACATTCTAATTTTGAATGTTTTAAAAATTTCATTAAATTTTTTAACAATATAATATTTTTTGTTGCACTTTTTACATGAATTATTATTTTTACTTTTGTTTTGAACTGCATGTGTAGTTACCAATTTGTGTGTCTGTTTATTAAGTAATTTAATATGTTATATAACATATTAGTTGGTTATACATGTAGTTTTATTAACATAAGTTATTCTAATAGTTGATGATCTTTTTATGCACTCCGCATGCATGTTATCTACGTTTCATTTGGAAATGAGGATAACAAGAAGAACATTACTCTAATGAATAATACTAATATTAAGTACATATTTTTGCATCATTTAATTATCTTAGTCAATAAAGCGCACTTTGAAAAATGCAGAATATAGGAATTTTGTACTACAACTAACGTTCGTCTTGAAAAATAAATTACAACATATTTGATTATGATGATTCATTAGGAATTGATTCTGTTTAAAAAAATATTACTATTCAAATATGAGAAATATGTTTACTTCAAATAGTAAAATAGATTCCTTTAAAACGGCATAGGTCTAAATTGATTATAATATTTTTATAAGTTTTCTTGAATAAACCAATGAATTTTGATGTTGATAATTACTAAAATATGAAAAACTTATTTGACGTTCCATCACAATCATTCTACGACCGATATCCCTTTAGTAAAACGAGTTGCGGTAAAGAAAATTCGCGTCTCAAATGGCACGCGAGCTCAATTTCACGGACCAAAAACATGTTATTTCTACCGAATTGTTTATGAATTACTTTATAACTATAGGTTTCTGAATCGATCAGCAGAATTCCCAAGTGAGAAATAGAACATTCGCAAGAAAGTAATAGTTTCAGCAATTCCGCTAGTCAAATGTAATGCTTAGGTTTTTCCCGTTGGTTAATAACGCATTAATGTAGGTATTACAGTGAAATAAACTTGCGCATATCAGATTTATATAAATCAAGTTGATTAAATTATAAAGATAAATGTAGAATAGAAAATAATATTTGATATAAAAAAATCGGTTTTGTATGTAAATGCATCCGAAAGTAGTAACTGAAATTCAGTTCAGAAGTTTCATTTGATGGTTTTAATTCTGGGTTGAATAACAAGAATTGGATAATGCAAACTTTGTCACGCATTATCAGATTTATAATTGAGTTTTTAGCTGTAATGTAACTTTTAAAGTTATATTATATTGATAGAAGATTTGTAAATCTATCAAAAGAGCATTGGGTATGTACTCCTTTTTATTGGTTAGTAATATTTTGACGTTATGAGTTGTGTTTTGTGAACTTAAGACTTTGATATCTTTTGTCAAATATGTATATCTCTTGCGCACGAGTTCACGCATCAATCTAGTACTTGCTCATTGCCTATTTGTATAGAAAATATTTTTGATTGCTACATTTAATACATTTACAGCTTTTTAAATTCTGCATTTTTTAAAGGAATTAGTAATCAGATCAGATTACGTATTTTTAAACAATAATAATTATTACATGGGTATACATATTTATTAATACACGATTAAATGTTTCTGTAGAGGTATCTAATAAATTTCAATTACTGAATATTGAAAAGTTTACAATAACTGTTTTGTATAAGCGGACTTTTATCTACAGAAATATTAAATCAATCAACAATGTGGATCCCACACATAACCTCATGTGGGGTGTATGGACTCAACTAAACTATACTCATAAGTTCACCTGGTTTGACCTGACATGTTTTGTTGCACGCAGCCTCAACAGTCGCCGACGGGGGAAGGCCCGGTCGGCGACAGGAACTCGATGTTGCCATTCGCATTGGTAAATTTCCTGAATAGCCTCAATATTGATGTAATTATTTTTTCTTTCTTTCACCTTCGTCTGTCATCTTTGGGAGACTTGTGCAGGTTTTAAGGAAGTTCATGTGGAAGGACTTTGGTCTTATAATACTTCAAACATTACCACTGAAGTCCTTTCAAATCCAAGATTCAAATGATCCTTACAACTTTTATATTCACAAGTCATTGAGATATTTTATTTTATTTTATTAATATTTTTTTTAACCTTTAAAGATTTAATAATACAAAAAATATACACTTTTGGTAAGATGAAAAGAGTAAAAACAATAAATTTTAAACACTAACTACGTTTGATAGCTGTTAATAAACTTTGTGAGTTCAGCACAGGAATCGTTCCAGTTAGAACCAGTTATTTTACTTATTAATTGTTTAATACCTTTTCTGTATAAATACTTAGCAACATACCTATATAAATAGCTGCGACGCAGATTAAAACATGACTAAGAAACAAAATAATGACTAATACATCAATGTTTACTGATTAACTAACTTCGGGAGCTTTGAAACCAAATACTGTCTGGAAAATTTGTGTCACTTAATACAAAATATGTGACAAATACCTAAATAACAGGTCTAAGCATATCCGTACAGTGAACAAAACAATATATAAGTAATTTTTTTTTTAAAGTTTCAAACGTCATGTAAAAAAGATTTTCTCTTGTTTCTGTTTATTTTGATTTCGATCAGATTTATATTTCGGAATCTGTTACTTGTCTGTTTCCGAACTGCACGAGTCTCTCCTGTGTTAATCTACAGTGGGCTTTATTCCTCTTGTTTTTTTGGTTACTTTTAGCATGACTTTTACTCATACTGACAAATTTTTGGTTCTCTATCATTTTATTTTCCATTTTTGGATAAAGCTCACTGTATTGTGTAAATGCGATATTATTTTAAAAAGTGGGGTGATTGATTAATTTTTGGTTGTGGTCGGGAGCATATGCTATATATGTATAATACTTAAATTTGTAGTAAAAAAGGTGGATTTTTGGCAAATAGCAAGCATTTACTAACACAAATTATTTACTAAACTTTTATCGCAACTTTTCTTCTTCATTAATTATCTTAAACTTTGTGTAAGATGACTAAGTAGCAATTTCCTATTTTGAACATACAGAAATTCACTATTATTTATTTAATTAAATGTTGTAGAATATTATATAAGTAACTAAAAGTGAAAAACGTTTCAGAAATTAAATTAAAATCTATTGCATATATTTTTATGGTTAATATGTACCACAACATAACTGACGCTCTCTTGAGATGTGAGCAAAGTCAGTGTATGTTTTGTCAATAAAGAATTAGGTTACAATATGACGCCTAAATATATCTAGATTAATCAAGAGCTCAAACATTTCACAGCTTTTAAGTACAAAGCTCTTAGGCTTCAACTTATTGTTCGATTATCTTTAGTCATCTTACACGAAGTTTCTCGCAGTTAACATTTCACGCACTAATATCACGTTCGTTTCGTGCAGCAACAAGCGCGCTCGGGGCAGAGCATCAGCGAGCGAACGCTGGAAGAGTGCTGGTCCACACTTCAGCGAGTGAGTTGGCATCTGTTTCAATGCGTATTGTTATCTTCCAAACGACGGGGCGCGCGGCGGCGGCTGCGGGTGGAATTCAGTTTTTTTTTTAATTTTTTTTTTATTTATTTAATATTTTGGTGATTATTTTTTTTGTAAATTTATTAATATTAACTTTTTTTATATTTAATTTCAAATATTTGCATTCAACTTTAAAAACCTGTTTATTTCTTTGAAATTAAAAAATAAAATTAAGTTTATTGAAATATTATGTAAAAAAAAAAAATTATAAAAAGTTTATATACGCTATCGATGAATTTCCCCGCATACGCTAAAGTGTTTACCCCTACATACGGGGTATTGGTTAAAACAACCAATCACTCAATTTCTAATTTTAAGGTGAGTTTTTACGATTTTAACCGTAGCATTCCCACGAAACGACGTGTGCATATTATTTTTAAACCGATTTTATCGAACACATAGCTCCGGGTGGCAAAGGAAACACTCTACGGTCAGATAAGAACTTTTTTCCAGAACAGGAACTATAAAGTATCTAGGCCCGATCTATAATTTGCATATTCATTACTAAGGAAACTTTTCGCATAGAATCGATTAAGATTAAAAATGCATCGTACGATAAAAACGCCGAGGGCGTGTTAACGATTTATTTAATCGGGAATCGCGATTTTTTAAAGTTTTTTTTAAATGAACAGGCGAAGGAATTGACCATCTGCATACAAGGTGGCGTATGCAGTACCATTCAGGAAGTACAGTGTACTCTCATTTAACAACATCTGCATTTGATAGGGCTGCGTTTTAATCCATAATCCTTGTAATGAAAAATGTTTTATATTTGATCGTACATTTTACTTATACTTTTTCTAAGAGTTGAAAAAGTAACGTAAGCCTCTTTAATTTTATATCTCAACGGCGCGATTGGATGAACTGAATGAGGTATAATTTTTTGACAAAAATAACTTATTACATACTTTTTTTGCTAGATACTCTATGATGAAATACTATGATTACATTGCGGATTTACTAAATAACTAACGAACTAAACTTTATACAGCGGATTAATTAGGCTGTTTTTGTTTAAAAGCTGTCTTTTAACATTACTTATTTCGTGTTATATGTTTTAAAATAAGGGTTGTCTTAGCCTGGTTTCATTCTGAAAATCAAATGTTAACAATAATTTACATGTTAAATATGAAAGAGTATCTACATATAATAATTTAAATAAGTACTGCATAATCTGCATATCTTGCACAAATGAAATCAATTAATAGAACAAAAGCGAATACAATATCTCCTCAACACTCACATTTAACAAAAAGTAAAAAAATCCTCCACACCAAAAGTCTAGTAAACAATGTACAGCAAAATGCACAGGTGCTCGAAAAAAATAGTAAAAAAAGTCCGACTGTACCAGCTAACCCCCAAACGGCGAGCGGAAAGTACACTCGGCAAAATAAAAACTGCACTCTTTGTGTCGGATCGAGTACTTGATCTTTTGAGGTGAGCGATGGAACAAAGATGGAGTGGAGACGACAGCAAGTATAAATGGTTTACGAAAAAACCTTTATATCTTAACCGGATAAGTTGTATAAAGTAAATATACTTTTGATAGATGCCACTGGAAACTAGTATACATACATAACATGGTTCCCATAATCCTCAAAGGGGTAAGCAGAGTCAAAGGGGTAGCAGGCCCCTTTAACCACATTCAGAAAAAAATAAAACTGGGCTAGGTTAGATGAAAAATTGTGAAAAGTAGTGACAAGTGGCTAGCTCGTCGCCTACACAATCACATACCCAAAACCCGATATACCATTAGTCGTTTTTTACGACATGCTAGACAAGAAACACAGTTAAGACATTCTCATTTAAGTCCCAGACCGAGATGGAAACTAGTTTCTGGTCTAGTTTTACTTCATACTAGAACATTTATTCGAAGTCCCAAATTAAAAACGAGGTTTAAGCTAAAGGCACCTGTAAAACTTATCTTTGAAAAGAGCAAGTAATTTGTTACTTTGCAGTACCTTTTTTTAGAATCCATATTTCTAACCGGTGATAGATCTGTAACCGTAAGTATCTACTTAGATAAAGTTCTAACCAAAGAAAAGTAAATGTAAACTTGTAGGTTTATCTTTATCAATGTTGATAATCACACCATATTTTTTAAAGCTTAAGTTTAACAATTCTCATCGCAACCCCTCTCCACTCGCCCTGTCCGCCAACAAAAGTACTTGATACGCGATGTCGAAAAAAATCACCAACATTTGCATGTCGATCCGCAATGAATTTATCGTTATTGCTCCGAGATTTATTAGCGTGCCGCTTTCCGAAAAAATCCGCCCGAAATGACCGCGTTCCAAATTTAAAATTCAAATTGCAATTGTTTTTCCGCTCGAAATTGAGACGATTTTGACGTCCGCCGTCCGCCCGAGACATGTGTACCGACCTTTTTTTTATTTTAAATTTATTTTCAGCCTCAACGCACTGGCCTTTTTTCGGCTGTTTTACTTTTTAAACTTTTGTTTTTGCGATAGTAAATCAATTGCGTTGTTTTAACTTTTTGCGGCGCGGCGTCTCTGTTATAAATATTGTTTTAAAAATGTTTTTAATGATGAACGAATGGCTGAAAGTGTTGTTGAGTAGTTTATGGCCTGTGCTTAGATTTCTGCGGTTCTTTTTAGCGAAGCGAAGCGCCGACTGACAGTGAATACTTTTAGCGAGGAGGGTTTTTTACTTTTTAAATGGCTGTGGAAAGGAGGTTCTCACTTCTTAAATTTTGCATTGTATTTTTTTGCTACTTGCAATTTCTTAGCTGTCGATTCGAGTTCGTTTGAAATATGCCGTTAACTTAGTTCAAACTTTGATGCAGAATAGATACTTAAATATATATTTTAATCTGCATTGCATATTTATCGGGTTTTAGGTGTATGTGATTGTGTAGGCGACAAGACAGATTAGCCCCGACAGATACTAGTTTCCATGTTGGTCTGGGACTTAAAAAATAATGTGCCAACTGTGTTCCTTGTCTAGCATGTCGTAAAAGGCGACTAATGGTATATCGGGTTTTGGGTATTGTGTAGACGACGAGCTAGCCACTTGTCACTACTTTTTTTTAAATTTTCCATCTAACACCCTTGACTGAATATGGTTAAACGGGCCTGCAGTTCCTTTGATTCTGCCATTCTCTTCATGTATATATGTATTGTATATTATAAATGCCTAAGCATTATTTTATTCCTATACTATACATATCCATGAAGACCAGTTCGCTAGATATCGTATTAACATTTAAATTCTAAATTAAAAAAACTCGCGAGAAATCTTAGTAGCGAGCGACGAAATTGTTTTTTTTTTTTTTTCACCAAGTTCACGAGTAACATCTTGTTACAAGTGGGGGGAGGGGGAGCGCGGTAATTATGAAAAGTGTCCGGAGGGGGGACGAAAAATCGTCCGGCGACGTTTAGAAAAACCGGTTTAATGGCCGAGAGGCTCCCGACTTAATAGGTTCCGAAAGATTGTCTTATAGGAGGACGTTTGTTCTTGTGTCTTAGGGCTGCGGCTAGTGATACCTTTTAACGATTCTAATCGAAAAATTTATTAATTGAAATATGTGACGTCATAAACTCAAATAATTACAAAATCTGACGTATTTAAATGCTAGAACCATATACCTATCAGGTAATATCTTACACAAAAATATCCAACATTAAATCACTTTATTATGGGCTTAAGTGGTAAGAAAATAACATTTGGAACTTTCTAGATAAAAATAAACACATAGGTATATAGTTTTATTCAATTATTCCACATAAACTTTATACATTCAACCGAATTTTATGCACATAAAAGTTAGGTATTAAATAAAAGCGTAATTTGATAAACAAGTACATAACTTAAATAGTTTGAACTCATAAGTTCGACCAATTTAAAAAAAATGTTTAATAAGTGTTTCTTGCTCCAAACATGAACAAATGTAAAAAAAATATTCTAAAATTCGTAACGAAAGTGCGCTAAATAATATAATAATTAAAAATCTAAGTCAAATGTACTAAAACCAAAACAACATACATCTCTCTTAACCCCTGTTTACCTTGTTTATGGCGTACCTAAACAACACAAGCTCGCCACCCGTCTTCCCCTGCGATAGCCCTGTGCGTTATAAATTTAAAAAGATATAAAATTAAGAGCTCGCCCGTAGCGCGGGCCTGGGCCGATTTTTCTCACTTTTCCTCTATCTTTTATAATTTTCTTCAACCCCTTCGTGCCGTATTCATAGCCTGGGTACAGAAATTTTCAAGGCCGTAATAAAGCATGAGCTCATATTTTAAGCTAATAAATACAAGCAGGTCTTTTCTAAAGACATTTGTAAACGTATAAACTATTATTTAACCTTTAAAATACAAACATTCACCAAATTCAATTAAATTTTAAGGAAGGTGGCCCAGTATAAAGCGCCATGGTCCAATATTAGATCAACTCGCAACTACAAAATTTTAATTTAATAATAATTCAAAATAAGCTAAAATCAACTTCTACGATTTCAAAATAATTTAGTTAATCACTTGTTAAGTTAAAAAGTACTTTAAGGACAATGTTGAACTAGAATATAAATATAGGTGTACTCTTGAAAATAAGAATTCTTTATTACTTAACGTAAAAAGCAGGCTTGGACTATAGATCGGGCGCTACTAAAGCGGTGGACATTTCTTTCGGTCGTTTTTTAACGTTATAACTCATCGCGAGGTTTTTTGGCGGGAAACTTGGAAATTTATTTAGCAATTAGCGACAAGATGCGGCCGCATTATTAGAAAACTTCTTTAGTGCTCGTAAAAAAAATGTTAAGCACCTGCGCACGAGTTTGAATATTTTATTTTGTGTTTTACAACTTTTTGGGGCTTGGTGTCTTTACTTTGTACGCGAGTTACGGGCATTTAAACATGTTTTTAGTGCAATAAAAAAAAAACAGTCGGATTGAGGACCTTTTCCTTTTTTTTCAAGTCGGTTAGAAACGAGTAACGTTCAGAATAGATGTATTGATTAAAGAAAGCAGGCTTAGCTTATTTTTTAATGTTTTATTAGCTTATTTATTTATGTTAATACTAATTAAAAGGACAAAAATATATTTTTTGTGTTTTGAAAAAAAATACGAATTTAGACAACTATCTGAAATTGTTCGTTAAATAATCAACTAATATGTTTAACCGATATAATCCCGTTCACAAATATACCAATATTTATTTTCTACTAATCGAGGTAAAATGATTTCCCGAGATGGCCCAAGCTATTAACTACATATTTAAATACAAAACTGGATCTACAATCATAATTGCCATTATGAATATTTACATTCACAACTGTTTTATTAAAAAATGTAAAATTTTAAAAATGACAAGTACAAGAAAAGTATTTAAGGTTAATTTTTGACAAACACACACAAATTGGCGGGAGCACAGCGCCTCAGACGGAATAAGAGAAAAACTCGGCAAAAATTAGATTTCTCCCGTACACGCCAAAATACCGACTTGATACTTGAAAGGAAGTGGGGTTGGGCTAAGATAATGTGTTATATTTTTTTATATACAGCTTAGCCTAAATAAATTAAAATGGTTTGCAATACAATAAAAAATAAAAACTAAATTAACTTGACGCCATTTACCTGGCGGGGTAGGCAAACAGAACCGAATAAAATTAATTTAAGTATAGTTATTAACATCAATGTCGATTAGTTTATTGAACGACTTACATTTTGAATAAATAATGGTCTTATTAAATTAATTTTAGATTTTTATTTTTGCCAATGCAGCCCTAGTACAAACAAGTGCTGTGTATAAATTTTGATGAGTTTTTGTTAATGTACTTATGTAAGTGATATTTGGGTCTTAATATATTTTTTTTAAACCCAAATTTCCTCTGCATTTGCCATTGGTTATGATAAATTTTAAGTAATATCTTTTTGCTATGATAACTTCAGTAGATTATTAACCGATCCAAAAGATATATAGATTATTATAAAAAGTTATCAGATACAAAATAGGTTAATAAATAATAATAATAATAACAGGTCGCCATAGATTGCATAGATGCAGTATTAAGACTGGCATGTCACAGAATTCAATAAAAAACCGATGATGCGAAAATTAGGGGCGAGTGGGGCTAACAAGAATGGCTGCTATTTATAGTAGACCTTTCGATATTAATAAAACGCATGTGGGTTTCGGTACCTTGAAGTAAAGTGACTTGTTTATTGTTTCATTATTTACTTCTTAATACCGTTACTAAAAATATGGGTATTACAAATATTTTAAACCTACTTGATGATATCTAATTATTTTCTTGAAACAGCTAATTAAAATGATTTACCTTAGTAAACGGAGATGATGTTGTCGTCCTAATCTTATGCAAATAAGATGTGCGCAACATCCGTTGAATTTTTGTATTGTCTAAACCGAAAGAAATACAAACTAACCAACTTCACGCCACTTTCCTAACGGGGTAAGCAACCCATAAATAGTAGGAAATAAATGTCAAGAAACTAATCAAAGTTCATTTAAAATTCCCCCGATCTCCTCCGCGATTTCTATAAAAACCCGCACAGAAGTAGGTGTGCGCTAAAAAATATATTACACGATGATAATCACTGCTCTATCAAGTACCAAGATTGTTTCTGCCAAGTACACGGGAGCTAATGGCTTGTGCTACACAGTAAAAAAGGCGAGGACGTCGGAGATAAAAATTAGCTGAAATTAAAAGATGCTAACGAACGCCATTCTGGCCCGGTCTCCCCTCCCCCAAGACGTCTCATTCTAGCTTTATTTTCTACGTTTCTGGGAAAAATGTCTTGCGCCACATTCGGGTGGAGAATTTGCGATTAATTTCTTTTTTTAATGCATTTTTCTTACGTTTTTACGTAGAGCAAAATAGAGCACTATATAGTGTTGTTTAAAGTTATTTATGTAAATTTATATTTCCAAAACTTTTACATATAAAAAAAGTATTAATAAGTATATCCAATTATTACAACTACAACTAAATTAAAACCGTACTGTACATTCAATGACGTTTTAGATAAGTCATCAATATAGAGCTATCATAGTGCTGTTGTGACGTTGTTTTAATATACAGGTCTGTGAATAAAAAAACAGACAAAAAAAACAGAAATTATTAAAAAAAACAAAAAATGAATATTTACACATTAATCATTACAAAGCCTGCTATATAAATTAAAAGAATATATAAATAAATAAATTTATAGGGTTTTGCTACTAATTAAATGAATATCAAGTATGTATTAAGTTTTCTTTGAACGCATCATGAGTTATATTTATCGAGACCATTGACACAATTACAACAGATTGACATAGATTATCTTGATGCTGCGAGATGTCACTTATTATATAAAACCGGGAAATAACATGACACATGTAAGTAGTTTAAGCCGATGCATACATTAGAATTAAATCAATGATGAGTTTTAAGTACAGTTCGAACTTGATTTAAATTACTATGTTTACTTAAATTACTCCACTTGTTACGTGTGTAGATGTCTTCTCCTGTTTATTGTAAAATTAATATAAAGTAATATTTTAAGATATACAACGCGCGTGCTGGCATTTAGCAAGTTATCTTATGTAACAAATGAATAATAACAAATTAACCAAAAATGAAATGACATTTATCAAATATTCTTAAAAAAATCGCAAGAGCGTAACTCGTTGCTTCTAACTTAATAATGGCATAGAAAGTGAACCCACTATTATAAAAGGAAGCTATTTTTCGATTTTCAAATTGATTGAACACATCCTGATGCGCTTGCTATGTTCCTTTTGGTTTAAAATTGTTGAACATCAATAGTATTTCTAACCTTTATTAAGTAGGTTTAACCTTTGCTCTGTAAAAAAGGCATTTGCCACGTTACTTCCAATAGCAAAAAATCGGTAGTTTAAAATCGATATCGACTGTCGTTGACAACATAACCGTATCTCTCAGGCAGTCGGTCATTACGCAAGCCCCTAATTTAGCCCATTTGCCGCTCCGCTGGGCTCTAAGTGACGAACTAAAGACCTAGGTAACGACAGGGGACACTGGGTAGTTTTTTTAAATGGGCGCTTGCAGCGAAAAATGTCGTAAGTCAATTATCGGGCGTTTTTACGGTGGGCTGACGATGTTAATTGACGGTAAAAGGACTCTTGTAATTAATGAAGTGGGACACAGTGTTGTTTGTGTGTTTTTTACTAGGAATTATGGTTATGTTACCGTACTTGTAGTTAATTTCTGATTGCGATCGGTTTTTGTTAAAGTAGTGTATTTTACTGTTAAACTAATAAATTATGGTATAAAGTAAAAATCTATGTAATCAATTAAAACTAATACAGCAAAAAATATATTGTTAGTGAACAATTTAAAAAGGCTTAAGTTTTTTTTTTATCTACACATTATATTGCATATAATTTTATTTTACACATGAAAAATTATTTTACTCAGCTACTTCAGACTTTTATGATCAAGCGAATGAAAGCCTATTCTGCTCTATCAGTTACACAATTTTACGCTTTAAGCCACAATATTTTAGTATCAATGTCCCCGACACATCACAAACACAAGTGCAAACCTTTTTTGTGTTCGCAATCAGACCACCACGAGTGGTTTGGTTGGAGAAAAAATATATTCGTACAAGAAAGCGCCGTCAAATAAGGCAAGTTATAAAAACGCAAGTCGGAAAAAAAACCCAGTTCGTAGCGAGAGCGGCGCAATGAAAAACTGCATGTATTTCTGTCTCGGTCGCACGCGAGCTATCGCCGACGTCGATTCAGGTGGATTGATACTTTAACTTTTTTTATTTCTATGTGCTACTAACATTGATTATCTCAATAGCAGAAATATTTTATTAAAATAAAAACAGTAAACGTTTTCTGAAGACCTGAAGTTAGTGTCTGTATCGAATTATGTCAACCAAATAAAGTGATATCTTGTGAATGAAGAATCATTCGTCAAGAACGTCTCAAACTCTCTTAAGTATTTTTTTAAGATTTACTCTGTTATTGTATATTTTATATTTATTAAGCATAGTATAACAATTTCGTCATCATAAACGTGACCTTTTGATTGCAATATAGAAAAATAGATTTATTTCTCGTTAGCTAATGCTAGCTAAAAAAAAAAAGTAAAAATAATGCTATGTTTACTAAAACTTGATAGATAATCCCAATTTGTAAGTATAATTTTTAATCTCTTAGGTTATTTTAATTATGTACTTCGCGTTATTAAAATTTGCCTGATTTATTTATTTTTCGTTTCAATGTAACTCTTAACAATTTTTTTTTGCTATCGGCAATAACATACCTATGCATATATTTTTTAACATAACTTCCATAACTAATTACACAATTGACGTAACTTGTATCTTTTGAGTGGAATTATAAAAAAGCAGTTGTACAATCAATGTTAATTCATTTCCAAGTCGCACAACAGAAACAAAATGAAAAAAAAACACGAACTAAAAACATTTTCAACAGTCAACTATTTTTCTTATCGCATCTCATAGTTTACTTAACTTAATGTTTCTTAGACTTTTCCATTACGTAACACAAAAAGTATCAAGCTGCATCGCGTCGGTCTAGCACGCAAGCCTCAAACTAAGGAACCGCAGGGATATAACAGACTATAATAAAAAACTTAGCAAGTACCTACACATAAGTGCATTACGATGCCATACTAACTTCTCTACAACTATAGTACTTATAAACAGACCGCCTACGGCCCACGGGCTGAGTGCACAACATTTTTTGCGGCTAACAGACATTTGAAAAATACATTTTGACGAAAACGGACATATTTTGCGTTGAAAAAGTGTGGAAAAAAATGGTTAAGCGCTGTTTTCGGACTCCGCGTGGTGTATTGACGTTCTAAATTCAAAGTCTGGTGACGTAACTAGGAAGTCGGGTGCCGGGTGTAGGCTTTCTTTTGGACTGAGTGTGAGGAAGTGAGTTTTTGTGAGGACATGCGTGCACTCCATCGGACCCGGTGCGAGTTCTCGGATGAGTATCGATGCAGGTAACCGATTATTTTTTAAATCATCTACGTTCTCATTTCAAATTTTACTCCGCGCAATTTCTTTTTTTTATAATGTTGAGCTATTTTTTAACCACATGTACAACAGCGAACTAATAATTAATCGTTCCAAATTTTGATCATGCGCAGTTACATATTTAAATTGAAAATTCATTTTCAGATTTGAATGTTTATAAAACATAACTTTATAAATTAAGTACATATCTTTTTATTAAATAAATAGTACGGCCAATAATTTCGCAATAGAAAGTCGTGAAAATTTAATGTTAAACATTTTACCTGTCTGTTTCGGGATATTTAGGTACCTTTTCTGGCAAATGATATAAGGAAATTTAGTATTATACAAAGTTATTAATAGCGTATATAAAATAATCATAATTTACAAAAGTACAAAAGCATGAACGCATCATATTTAAAACAATACGGTAAAATTTTAACTTTTGATAAAATAAGGAAATAAATTTAATGATAAATTCATATTAAAAAACATTTTTAGGCGTTTCATGGCAATGGTAATTCCCATATTAATTAATATAAATGACGATAATATGTTAAAACTACATTATTTTACTTTAGTTACAAATAGTATGAATATTTATTTTATGTAATAAATAAACAATAGATATAATTTTCAAGAAAAAAATAAAAATCTAATTAAGTAAGTAATAAACGAACGTTAATCGTATATTTTGCCTACTCTGTTCAGTGCTTATTGGTTTTTAACGTTTTATTTTCCTGCTTATTGCTCTACCGATATCAATATAATCAGGACCCCAATTTGTAAATAATTATTTTTTATTAAACCTTGAAAGGAACTACAGCAGCTATAAATAGTAAACAGTTATTAAACAACAGTTTCATGAACTAAATTATAAAAAAATATATTAAATTGTTGTATTCAAAAGCTAATAAATCTGATCTCTTATATGAAGTATTTTATACAATTAAAATAATTCATTAAATATTTATAACTTATTTATCTTTAAATAAAAACAATACTTGTATATAATCAACATTAAAAACCATATTAGAAACAATATGGCGCATATTCATCATGTTGTTCAGTGCGTTGTTAGTCAGTTATATTAAATTTAAAAAATACTTGTTAAAAAATAACTAAGGTATTTAAGTCCGACGGACATTATTTTTTTAAAAACTCATAAAGAGACGTATGACACTAAAACCCTTAAATGTGCGGAGCTGTATGGTCACGGAGATAAGATAAGAGGATCACGTTTTCAAAAAATACTTTGCGAATTAAAAACGCGACTGCAAGCACCGAGCACTGTTTGTCACGTACTTTTTGAGTTAAAAATAAACGTGTTTTGATCTCAGTTTGAGTCAAGGCTGGGCCTTGGTAGTGACTTTAAAATAATCAATATAGGGCATTTTCTTGTTACCGTAAATTTTACTCAAACTATTGTTTTTGAGAATGTAAAAGAGATGTCGGAATGCTCATTAATTCTATGGCCGGATTCATTTACGCTTTCTTTTTAGAAATTAAAGAAAAAATACTCATAGAAGGCGTTTATTACACGCACCCAAGATTTAAAGTAGAAAAAATATAGTTGTCCATAGGGAGTATAATATATAATATATATATAACATCACGCCCATAAATGGAAAGCTTTCATATACAAAAAAACTATTATAAAAATAAATGTGTTATTTAGTTATTATAATTTTTTACATAGGTTGAAAACGTCAAATACGCTAAATTGTGTTTTAATTAATAAATTTTCATATTATTGCGTTCATTGAGGATTCTCTCTTTCCTTTTTACTCTAAAAGTTTTTATTTTCAATAAATAATATCAAATATAAATATGTATTATACAATTTATTAATAAAATTATTTATATTAGTGTCCTGGTATAAAATATAAGTTTTATATATGTCGTATAATATTCGCAGCTGCATATTATTAGGTATTTCTGTGTCATATGAAATAATAAGTGCTCACCTATTATTTCTACCGATATAATTAGATTAACCTAGTGTATAAAGTTTAATGCGGTTCTCATTCCTAAAAATATTCATATTTGTAACAAAACTTAATTTAATAAAACTATATAACTAAAGTCGAGGCGAATTGCTAGCAATATATATTTTTTCATTTATAAATCAATTATCCATAGTATAATGCACAAAAAAATTAATGCTCTGTAAACGGTTATTCAGAAAATGACGGATTTATAGTAGTTATGTTACCGGAATTACTGAGCTTAAATCTTTTATATTTATTAGAACTATATTCTATAGAATGAAGTATTTAAAGATTGGATGTTAGCTATTTAAGAGTTATACTATCAATCTTGGAGCATATTAAGGTTGATGATATTACATTTCTTAGTCGTAATGTCAAATACTTAACTACTAAACAAAAAGCTTATTTCGATTACCAAGATAAGATCATAGTTAGTCACCCACAAAACTCGTGTTAATTAAGCCTAAGCAAAAAACAATGTGCAAAAATACATTAAGATGTAATATTACAAAAATATTACGCCACTCCGTGCTTCTAATGAGTCAGAAAAACTGCAGACCAGAAATGAATCAACGAAACGAAAAAAAATCGCTTTCGCATCGAAAAGCGTTGGTATTGCGTAACCCGACGCACACAGCCGCCTCCGTAGGGTAGGTCAAGACGACTCACCCACACACACGCGGTAAAGAGCAATGCACGCAAAAACTTACGGTATCGTTTTTCGCAAATAAGACCATTTTGAAAACTGTTGAAACATAATAAGTCATAGGACACCGTGAAGTAGGGCAGGTTTGTGCGTCGTACGATTATCGGAATTGTTTGTATGTTGATTCGGTTGTTTGTTTAGCGGAAAGTGTGTAATTGAATTAATGGTGCATTTTCGATGAGAATGCATATTTTTATTAAAAACCTACACACAAAATATATTTTTTTTTATTCTTATTTTAAATTGCACTAAAAAAATTTATTGTATTATAATTTTGTCTCAAATATATTTTTAAGTACTTATCGAATACAAATTAATTATCTAAATGAAAATATCAGAAATCCATGCTGTACAGAAAAAACAACGTAAATAATATGAAAGAGACGACAGCAAAAAAGCCAAAAACCATCGTTCAAACGACGCATTTAAAACGGGCGCAGAATCAGCAAAAGCTGTACCTAAAAAGAGAATAAAATTTCTTCCGTTTGTCTAAACTCGCTCGCGCACGCGCTGCTGACCCGTGTGTGCGCGCGCCGCGCCTGTGGGCTGCGCGAGCGCAGCAGTGTGCGTGATGCGTACGACCACTCTTGTCTTAGGTTAGGAAGGTGAGCGACCTCCAGTTTTGCCGGAGTCAATTTATTTTTATTATGGCAGCACGTGTATCGGCCATCGCCAGATACTGCGCTTTTATTACGTTATCTTCCTCTTCACGGGAATTTATAGACGCCATTTACGGTTTTTTATGTAGGAAAAAATCCGCAAGTATTTAATTAGAGGAAAGTTTTTCAAAGGCCCGTCTTTACAGCCGCTAATTCCGGGAGACTAAGAATTGAAGTCTATTAAAAAATTTATGGATTTTCTATTGCTTGCTTATAATTGTCATTTCTCGATGGCTTAATACGGGACTGAAGCAAAATGATTGACGCGACTATTTTTTAAAATGAGCTAAGTGTTTACTGGAAGTAGGCAGTTAAAAATATCTGTAATAGTTTTCTCGTAGAGGTTAAACATTTTGTATTTACAAACACAAAACGTTCTATATTTAAATACGACAATTCGTCGTTACAATAATACACTTTTAAAGGAGTCCGAAATACGAAAGAGACTTGAAAACAAATGCAACAGTGTTAATTTTTTAGATCAATTTACATAAAAACATCCTTTCCGACCGCGCAAACATGGCGGGGCGACACAAACGATCTAATTAAAGCCGCTGTCACTAGCCAAAAATAAAAAATAATCACAAAAATTACCACACAATCGGTCTCACACCTAAATTGGAATACAATATCCGTCGAATGTAAAACGTAAAAACGGTATAGATCGTGTATCGATGTGGATTACATTATCGATCGTATCGATTTAAAAATGCAAGTTCGACGTCCCTGATCGTGACCTGCGCTTACGCATGAATACTGTATGAACGTCACATTGTGATTTTCAAATTACGAAACGGCCGGAGCTAGGATGCGGCAGTTGTGATAGTGACATAATTCCTATATCATTCGCTTCCTGAGAAGTGGGAGGCGTGTTGATTATAAAAGTGGCGAATATTTCGCGTCGGATGTTCAACTTTGTCAAAGCCCTTTTTATTGTAAATATAACATTTTTGCATAAAATTATTTATTTTTACAAAAACAATATTAAGGTCCAATTAATTATAATTTTAGAATGATAACCTTTTAAAATAACATTTATTTTTTATTTTTCATAGTGTGGGAACAAGAAAAGCCTTTGAAATATATATATTTTTTGTTTTGTTATAAGTTTGAATTTGACTTAGTCTTATTTAAACGCGACAGCGGGATTTTTCTTATTTAAGCACTCATTGTACCTATATTTCTATGTATATTGGTATCTATTTACTCATGATGCCTACAGTGAGTGAAATCTCAATCGATTCCTTAAATTTTCGGGTAAAATAACCGTTATTACCCGTTTTTAATGACGCAATTTTTTCTTCGCCGTATTACGGTTTTTCCACATAAATCACTTATATACGCATTCGCAAGTAGGTGAATTGTTATGCCATATTCGTTCCGTGTTCCCCAAGATCTAAGGCCCACTTTGGTTCCAGAATAATGCATTTAAATGCACTCGTATTCGTGTACGCATAGCAATGCCGCTAGATATCTTTTCTCGAGAGATAAAGACTTTCTAGTTGTATTTCTTTTGTTTTTGAGCTATCTAAATGATAATCAAAACAATAATTTGATTCAATAATATCAACTGGTTTATTACATAAATATTATACGCGTGTTTATCCCAAATTTGGACATATTTGTCAAAATGTTAAAATAAAATAACGCATTGTGAAATAACGATATAAAAATTACAACGCAAAAAGGGGAAAAATATTGTTGAAAAAGCAATTAAACACAATATAGTACTATCGGTGTTTTATCGTAAAAATGTAACGTTTCAAGGCTCTCAGTTCAGCGACCAGCGAGCGAAATACTTACTGATACGCCCTTTGTTCATTATCACGTAGCCCTGAAGGTGCGTTAGCCCTTATTTTGTGGTCTTGATGCATTACCGATCAATGACGTACTGACAAGTCAAGCAACGGTACCCGCTGCACAAATTGGATGGGTGACCATAAGAAGTCCTTGCTACTTTATAGCAAAATAAAATAGTGATACGCCTATATTAATAAAGCACAGTTTTCTAAATAATATGTATATTAATGACAAAAAGATTAGAGCACTGACCTGTTTGGAACACGATTATTAAATAAAAAAAAACGCAATTGACAAACAAAATTCAATTTAATAATTGATATATAACCCATGTAAGTACTCATTTTTACTTAAAAAAACATTCGTTTTGTTGGACCACTGACCACTTACACACATCAATAGTTTTATTAAAAACCGTATAACAAAAATCAAAGAAAAATCAGTACGTACTAGAAAAGTCCGCGATCGTGCCAAAAGAATAAACATAAAAAAGAGCATTTAATAGTGATTACTTTTTTGTGCTGACGTAATACGCCGGAAAGCCTAATAGGTCCGAAACACGCAAACGTTTCAGACAAAAAAATTCAAGTCACGTCAAAACGCAACGAACGATTTGATCAACAAAAGAAAATTTTCATTCAAAAAGCAGTTGTCAAAAACTGTTTTGTTCTTTTTTGTAAAAAAATATTTAATTTATTGTTTTTTTTACAAATGAAGATGTTTTACCGAATAATGGATGTTATCGTATCGGATTGTAGCAAATTAAAGAATGTGGTCTGCCTACATTTATGGGAAAAACTCAAGACGTAATGTAATATGTACATGTGTTTTTGTAAAATAACATAAAAAAGCTTTGTCAAACGCTCAATCATCACTTAATAAAATTATAAACGACAAGGACTTCCTCATTCTTAACCATCCAACTATATGTCATTTGGAATTACGAAACAGGACAATAAGCGTTGCATAAGCGTATAAAAATGCGCGCCACATAATTTCTCCGATAAGCATGATTAGTTGCATCAACGCACACGGGTAGACGTGCACACATTCCTGATGAGGCGTGTAGTATTAGGTGTAAAGAACATTGTGTATTTAACCTTTAAAACATACATTTTATTAACAAAATACAAAAAAAATGTTTTTTTTTTAATTAATAGTTTAATCGTAATACTTTGCAACGTGGTATAGTACCAGGATTAATTTTGTTTAATCTTTAAAAGCATAATCTGCATCATTTGTTATATATATATCAACTTCCAGGACATTTATATCAAAATAGGTTAGGGCGTAAGTTTTTTCTGTTTTTTAAATTTCTTTATTATTTTTATAAAGTTATCAATATAAAAATTTAATCGTATATTTTTAGAGGGCTCTTTCTTCAAGACCTTTAATGTCTGCTTGCAATATTACAAAATATTTTATTTATCTCTCGCGACGTCTAAAGATGGCCCTGGCACGCCCCTTGCATGTGTGCGTATTTGTGACCTATGTGTGTGTGTGGTGTGATTGTATGTGTGTGCTATCAGAGAAAGAAATGAGGTTATCTGGAATGCGTTGTCATTGTCTGCTTGGATTCGTAACGTAGATGCATTTTGAATGCAATTCTTTATGCATAAAAATGTTTTTTCTCGCTGACGTCATCGAGGAATTATTTAGCAAATATTTATAAATGACATAATTGTTCTTCGTATACGCACAGAATTAACACGCCATGAAAAGTCGGAAATAGTATCAATGTGTTATTCTGACATAATATGTCAGTCTATCAAGATTGACATTTACTATTAATTTGAGTACTGAAATGCTTGGATGTCAAGTCAACTATTCTGACATAAATGTCAATATTGCAAAATCAGCTTCACACGAATGTCCGTTCTGTTAAAAATACACAATCCGTGCGTTATCATGTCCTGTCTTACACACAACGTGTGACGGCTATCTTCGTTTGTTGCCCTAGGTCAGTGGCTTGCCTTTATTTTATACTTAACGCACCACTCTTTATCAATGTAGTATTTATTTTTTACTACTCTCTGCCGACGGGTTTGCACGAGTCGTAGAAGTCCGCAGAAGTTTTGGAATAACTAAGCAATAGATCTCTTGTTATGTTACGAAGGAGATTTAGATATGAAATAATAAAAGCATTTAACATTCATATTTTCTTAATATAGACCGCACAACAAATACAATATTCGCTCCTGTCGTTCATCTTCATTATTTAATCAAATTCACACAACACAATCGTTCGGTCCATTGTTAGAATGAATCTGGAACGAATCGTAAGAATTCACAAAGTCAATTGAATTTAACCATAAAGCATCAAAAAGGACCAAGTGAAGCATAAATAATAAAATACGTAAAAAATCGATTTTCAATGCCAATAGGCATATTTAAATTTCATCAAAAAGGAATATTGTGAAAAAATAAAAAAAACAAATTTTCGACAGCTGCCAAATTCCAGTAACGGAAAAATGTGCGAAAAAAAAGGAGGATCGTTATAAAATCACATCTCCAATTACATCGTTATTCTCGTTATACACACACACTCGTTATCTCGCGTGTTGACATAGGTCAGTGATGGCGCACCGCATTTAATACGTTTTTTATTGTAGCAGTAGCCCTTCGGGAATTCCTTGATGGCATGCAGTTTTTGCCAGAAAGATATAATTCAATTGACACTTGTTGCATTTCTGTATTGTATAATAAAGCCTTTATTGATGTTTTTACAAGGCCGAGCTTGATTTAATATAATGGATTAAAAGGCTCAAATTTAGATGGCGACTTACTTTGGCTATAATCTAATTGTCCTGGTCTTTAAGTTTGTCTTTGTCAATTGAATTCTACCCAAGGCTGTAAGGGTAGTTAGGCTATTTAAGGGGTTAAAAGGTTAGCCATCCAACTATTCCGATTCCGGAGTCTAATAGACAGTTATTCTTCGTATTAAAAAAAATCGTAGAGATATTTGAGTGATTAAACCTAAGATCCTAGTACATCGCTGGAGAACTGATATATGTCATCAGGATAGCCCGATTAGTGCTTAACCACACATGTAGTAATTAGTAGTGTGACCAACTTTACGTCTATATTGACGAAATGTTGCGGTTTGTCGTCATTGTTGTCGATTATACGCTTATGACAAATCATTGTGGACAATTCCTGCAGTAATGTCATCGTAGGTACTTTATTAACTTAGTCATTCAGACTTGTATGTGGTGCAAGAAAAATCTCGACTTTAAGATCAGATACGATACGACTTTTTTTTAAATTACCAATCTTGCTTAATACTTATACTAGAATTGTTGCATACTTAAATGATATCATCAATCAAATCAGTATTTATCATACCTTAATTGAGTAGCTATGACGCATCAAACAGTTTGGATGCACAACACAAATAAATTCATAATGACAAATAATGACATTTCTGTCAAAATTTTCAGTCATTCTGATCTAAGTCACAAACTTTTAAAACTATTTGACACATAGCCCTAATCAGTTGCATCACTCAATCAAGTTAGAAAGGGACGGCTAGCTACGTGCCTCTCGCTCGGAGATAGTCGTCGCGATATCACTATCTCGACCGCCCACGTACAATGAGCTTGGACTTCCTTGACTAGAAAAAGGGCCGTGTCGCTTTAAAGGAATACGCCAGAAAAGGTTTCTTTATTCGCTACTTGAGAATTTAAAATCTTTCATCATCCTCTTGCCCTTCTCCCAGTTCATCTGGGGATTTAAAATCTTTACTAACATTATAAATGCAGAAGTTTATCTGTTACGCCTCAACCATTTGATCGATTATAATGAAATTTACTACGGAAATAGAGTCTGTAGAACTCATACTTAATTCCTCATAGGTGGATCCGTAAGCAGACCCTATAACTGCCTTGTATAAATATAAAAATCATTAGATTAACCATTAGATCTGTGATATAATACATTTCAAATCGGTTAAAAGGAAACGAACCTGTAATGAAAGCGTCACTCATGTCAAACACGGTCATCTGCTAATCGCAGCGTCAAACAAACAATTGTTTGAGTAAACGGTTCCCTCCAAGGCTCAGCGATAAAGGATAAACAAGTAAACACATTTTCGAGATCCACTGGATTTTAAAAAATCCAATTTGGAATGCACTTTAATGTATTATCTTAAAACTATTGAGCGCAAACAATAGCGCCCACAAACAATTTCGAAGGTATTTGACGTCATTTATCATTACAATGTTTTAAAATTAGAACATTAGGCTAAAAAAAATATTTTTTTAATTAAGTTAACTAAACAAGTATTACTTTTAATTAATTTGCAATGTTTGTAATTATGTAACTTGTCCGTTTCAAAATTTGCAATAAATTTTTTCAATTACTTACTGAAGTCCGAATAAGCTGAAATTTGGCGTACTTATGTGAATTCAATATTATGGAATATTATGGAATCGTCAAGCTAGTCTGATGATGGAGACGGAAGGTGGCTATAGGAACTTCTTTTATTTTAAATATCTTATTAATAAAACGTTTTTTTTATTTTATTTTTTAAGCTAAGCTTTTTTATTCATATTCTCTTTGGGGCTCGTTAACATACGGAACCAAGAAAACGAAACAAAAAACCCTTCACATTGTTTACTCTCAGCGCAAGGCTGAATTTATTTAAAGAAAGAAGATGCGATGAGTAAACTCGCCTTGGATCGGTCAATTATATCTTTTACGACATTTTTATTAATTATTTACTCATATTTATAATTAGTTTATTTATTTGTGTGACGATATCGCCGTTTCTTTCAATGCCATTCCGATAAGGGCTTTTAACCGACTACAACGAAGTCTTTAGGAAGGATTATGTTTTAAAAGTTATATAGACTGCTAGAACGTATTACATATGTTCTAAAATAAGTTTTATAAAAGATTTTACTACTTTTGCAAAAATAATAAGTCAATTTTCAGAGTCATTTAGTTCGATGATAGCATTTGCCCCTAGCGAGATACGAACCTGCAACATTCGATAAAATTTTCATACTTATTAATCTGATATGACTTTGTCATAACAAATCAATCTGCCATGACTTTACCCTAGTTGTATAAAAAAAACTTCCCACCCGGTTCCGTAAACAAAAAAAACCAACACATAATTGCCAGTGTACAAAGTCGCCAATTACCGTCACTTTTAATTACAACGCGGTCCCCTTATTTTAGCGGCCAGTTACGCGTCCCGCCTCCTGGAAGCGATAAGTTGATAATTGTCACCTTAACACCTGTCAGTTGGCCTAATGACAGCTTATAATCTGTGGGAGTTTGACATGCATAGGTGTGGTGTACCTACAAATGATTTTGAAATCGAAACACATGAATTTGTGAGTTTGTTGTTTCTTGATTAGTCATAGGTAGACTGCAAAGTCTGTCTAATGAAAAAAGTTTTTAATATAAAATCAAAAAAATTTAATTTGTTACGTTTTATTAAAAAAAAAAATCATCTTCGTAGCGTTATGTCCCGTGCTTAGACGGGGTCCGCTTAGACCATGATCCAGGATTTAGCGAGTCTGGTAATTACATTGAAGCGACTGCCGATCTGACCTCCGTAACCCTAAGATAGGGGAACCAGACAATTTTTGAATCATGGTTAATCCAAAGTTGTTCGAATTTGCAGGTTTCATCACGATGTTGTCCTTCACCGTCGAGCTAGTGATATAAATACGTACATAGACTTGAAAAAATCCAGAGGTACGTGCCAGGGTTTGAACCCGCACTCCTCTGATAAGAGGCGCGTGTCCTTACCATTGAGCTACCACCGCAATCTATCTATATTTAAAAAAAAATTGCGTTTATTTTACAAAATTTCGTAATAATATGACACATACTATGATTTTTTAAATATTCACTAAGTAATACGGTGATACCACTAGCTCAAAAGTATCTCTGTCAGTCTGTAACTTTTTACGCGTAAACTGCTCAACTGATTAAATTGTAATTTGTCAGACCAACAATTTGAACCCTAATAAATGATTTTCATCCTAGAATTATTACTGGATCCCTAAATACTTAAGGGGCTATGGTCAAAAGCTATAGTTATTTTAATATCAATTCCTCACAATTAGGCATTGCAATCCAGCGGCATTTTTTGCTGACTACAGCACATGAGGCTGAATCCACCAGAGCTAAAATTGTGCTGGCTAGATTATAATAATAATAATAAATATCAGACTACATCACATACATTGATCTGACTCCGAGCTAAGTAGCTTAAGCACTTGTGTTACGGATATCAGAATCAACAGTGGTATTTCAAATATATACTTAAATAAATATTAGATATTAACACAGAACAAACACAAGTATTCATCACACGAATGTTTGTTCTGGGTGGGAATCGAACCCACAACTCTTGACGCATAGGGTAGGGTCCCTACCAAATGTGCCATCGAGCCAGTCAATATTGTACAGTCAAGATTGCTTCCAGCATTCTTATCTTTAGTAGGGATTGAAATTCAGCGGCATTGAACCAGCACATGTCCAGACCCAGTACAGCTGAAGTTTTTTTGGGCTTAGCCGAATTACTGCAAACTCTACTCATAACATTTTCCTTCGCCGCCACACAACGATAAATTAATTATGATACTTATTTACAAAACCCAGTTTTAAACAGGATGAATCATTTAGTCTGAATTCTTTTTGAACTTGGCTTATATTTTTTTGGGTCGATCTTTTGTAAGCCGAGGGCGGTGAGTCGGCCGTCCTCATTTCTTTGTATGACTTTTTATTTAAAGCAACAAAGAAATGTACAACTTTATATATAAAGCGTACATGTTGTATATGAAACGCTTTATGAGATATCTCCATTGTTTATTTGTTTATATATATATATATATATATATATATATTAGTTATTAGCGGCCTGTGTAAACATAATAATCCCATTTCACTCCCAAATCGTCGTTCGGCAGTGAAAAGCTCGTAAATGTTTTAGACAAAATTTTACAGAAAGAAGAAAAGCTGCCTCCTGAAAAAATAAAATTGATCGGAATAGTACTATTTATTGTTATTGCTTTAGAATAAATTCTCCAAACTGACACACCAATTCCCTAGTTCCAAACTTGTGCTATGGCAATTAGGTGAACGGATAGACATACTTAAAAACGTATATAAACATTTTTGACTGGTTCCCCTATCTTAGGGTTACGGAGGTCATATCGGCAGTCGCTTCAATGTAGCTATTCTACCAGACTCGCTAAATCCTGGATCATGGTCTAAGCGGACCCCATCTAAGCACGGGACATAACCAATAACGCTAGGAAGTTGATGATATATTTTATTTTTTTATATTTATTTAATTTTAGCCAGTTAATATGATTTATCGTAATGAAGCTATCTAAATTTAAATTAATATGATGTAGGTATATAGATTTTATTGATACTCATAATTCGGTACATAGATGAAAGAGCTTAAAGGCTATGCCCACTTAGTCGGCATATCCATCTATCTCTTACCTGTGATACAGTCAAATTTAATTATGAGTTACAAGCAAACGCAGTAACGTTTACCTAGAGCTTTAAACAGCTGATCCACAGATCCTGCCATCAATCCAAAAGCTCATACAAAATGCCGCAGATCCCCGAACGGGCCGGTAAAGGCAGGAAAAGTCACGGCTTCCCTAATAAAAATAAAAACCGAGTGTCGCCATGATCGCCCGGCGGGGTGTAAGCGCTGAATAAAAATGGACAGTGTGCGTTTAGCTAGCGGGGTGAGATGTGTTTTTTGTTTAAAATGCTCCCGCAAGGGCACGGACTAGTAAAAAAAGAAGAACTCCGCGTCACTAACTAGACGTTGAAGCTGCTCAGGTGCTCCAGCTTGACACGCAACTTACGTCACACATTGACATAATAAGTGCACCAAATGACGTATTTCCGATATATGGTATCCTTAAGTATCTCACTTACACATGCATAAACGTGGCTTTACGCTATAGTATGACAGCATGGAGTCCTTCTTTTTTTCCTAGTCCTTGCAAGGGTTAATTTTTTTCGTCAGTATCTATATTTTTGCATTATTTTTGTACTAGCTTTTAATATGTTACACCGCCTGTGTGGAATTCTGTTTCTTATGGAGACTATCGTGTGTCTCTTAAGATATGTCAATTTCTTCAGAGTAAAAAGTAACTTATGTACTTTTTATACCTGGAACTTATGATGTACCAAATTTCACGACTATCACTCGAGTGGTTTAAATGTAAAATTGAGAAGCCTTTAGGAATATTCAAGGCTAAAAGAGGAAAAAATATTATGACATATTTTTTTTACATATTATTATAATTTTAGCCCACCAATAATATCCATAGCTTAAATAAATTCTTGTTTTAGTAGAGTAAAATCGTTCGGGAAAATTTAAAATGTTTTCCTTATGTACTTACATATCAAAAAGAGATTAAAATGGAATAATAAATAGCTATCATATCAAGCGTGTTTTTTATGATATCATTAATATTACAAGGTAATAAATTGCATATAGGTACGTACCTATATAACACGGAAAATATTATAAATTACATGTTTTTTACCGTTATTTAGGAAATATTTTCCTCATTGACACGAAATAACTTTTAATAAGTTCAGTATTACTTTATTAAAATATTTATTACAGGATAACAACTAGAGGAATGATTTTATTGTCTCATTTAATGTTATTCTCCTTATCAAATTAACTTATATCTTTCTAATGTTAATCTAAAAAAACAATGTACCCAATCATGTAAACAAGTACGAATGGAGAGTGGTTGGCGGATAGTAAAAATAAAAAGTCGTCATATATTTTATTTTTATACTACATATTCTATCATACACTTTCAAATATATGTAAGTTTTGTAAAAACAAGAGTCAAAACTTAACGTGGTACATGAACGTATAAGTCTCAGTCATTTGTCTCAGGCAGCAAGTCGTCTTTTTATAAAAAAAACTGACAAGTTGCTATTCAACATACATTAAGGAATCACTTGACAACGTTGTTAAAATATTATATTTCGTCATTACTAAGGTTAACTTATAATTTATTAATAACATATTGTCTCTACATGACAACATATAATTTTTTAAATAAAAATACATATTGCCTCGGCTCCAGTCGTGCTAGCTAAACGCACACCCGGACAACCCCTTAGGGCGTAATTAGCGTCATAAAAAATTGAGCGCTTTGAAAGCGTAAAAAACGCCATGAAAAATGCACAGTTCATTTTACACAAATTGTCCGTAGTCGCCGTCACAAGTCTATTAAGAAAAATGGTCTCGTTTTAACAAGATTTTTACTGTAGCTTCTGTTTCTATCTATCTGTTCCGTTGTTTGACTAGGGTGGAAGAAGAGTGCTTATGCGCTAATAGTCAGTGTAATTTGATTCTGGCTGACGGAATGTATGTGATTGTAAATTTAATAAATACGCTACTAATAGTTATAAAATGAAAGAAAACTTTTTAGAAGTTATTTTTAACGTTATTTTGGCAAAACTATTTAATCGATTTTTTTAAATTTTTGTTTAAAAAAAGCTTGAACCTTAAACAAGAGTAAAGGCTATATTTTATTTAAAAAAATGTGCAATGACTGTCAAAAGCTGATGTAAAAACATATGTTAACCAGCTGACCAGAAATAGTCAACACACAACTTAACATGCTAAAACAAAAAAAACTATTACAGGTTTTATATCAACACTGCAAATACCATGCTAAAAACACATTACATTCGAACGATCTCAAATTGCCAGCCATATCAAATTCGAGACTAACACTTCCGGGAATCGAAGTTTAGACCCGACGTCATGCCACATCGGAGGCATAAATTCTTTGCAATTTCTTCGTTGCGTGATCAAAACGTCTAGTTCCACTTTCTAACACGCGTGAAAGGGTTACACTGTCTGCCAAAACAATTGCACACTTGAGCCTATTTTATTTATTCAAACACTAGCTTCAATTTATCACGGACATTTTGTCGTGCATTTTTCAGGGTGTTTATCTTTTTTTGGGACAAAAACTTCCACATTTATAATATTAGTATAATTACGTTTTGTTTCATGCACATCTATAATTATTAGATAAATACCATTTTTAATATTTGTTACACAACTTACAATCAAAATATCATTTTCAGCAATGATTGCTGTATATACGACATCTCAGTTAAAAAAATTGGCAAGAAATCTGATGAGGATGAGGGAGTTATACGAAATTAGACAGATACACTACACAATAAATACATAAATACCGAAATAAATACGTATGTATGTAGAGCACATTCACTAATGACGAAACTACACCAAATTTAAATATTTAATTTGCCAATGACCAAACTACACTCGATGTATGGAAGTTATTTGGAAAAACAAGGCTTAGTGGGGTTTCGTCATTGTTTTTAACAATAACGAAACCGCACTAAGCCTTGTTTTCCAAGCATTTTACAATATAATTTTGTAAGCTGTTACAAATAACTCCATTAATTTATCTAGTGTTTATTCGTTATAGTACAATATAAAGCAAAAATGAAGTATTATTACCGTATCAAAATCACTAAGGTACATGCGCTGTATAACGATTTCATTAGTAGCATTATGAAACTCTAAACTGATATCAAAAGGGACTACAATTCGTTAAATATACGTGCCTTTATAATTGTCAACACAAACCAGGGTCTACTAAACTGATTAGTTATTAAAAGCGGAAAAAAATAAATGTAATACAATTAAGCTGAAAAATAACATAATATAAACAAGGAAGTAGGTGTAGAAATAAAACGGTGATATAAATAAAATAATTATATTTTTCGAACGAGCTCTGTTATTGCTGTGTTTTCCTTCCCTGGAAAGAACGAACAAAAATATGTATTCTGTTTAGTATCATCTTACGGCTTCATGACAGAGCTTGTTTTGTGTTCCTGGATGTTCGTTTTTTTAGTTATTTTTTTAGTATTTTTCATTTTATCAAAATGTGGGATTATCCGAGTGCTGATTTATTGTACGAGGTATTTAATAAGTTTACTTATTTTTTTATACAAATGGAAGAATATTATACATATATGTATTTATACATTAGTTTTATTATTACAATGTGGTTTTATTATGGAAAATTGTAACTTTATTTTCTATAGTTTAATGGTTTAAGAGCACCGATCCTGTTACATTAATTATATATATGCTAAATAATATTTTGTTAATCCAACTTTTTGCAATATTACTAACAACAAATACAATACTAAATGTAATACTAGGACAACTATGATTTCAATAATTAAAAAAAAAAATTGTCGGTTGAATAACAAACCGCTAACCCCTCCTATTTTTAACATGAACTAACTAACAAACTAAACTTCACGCCACTTCCCTAGCGGGGTAGCAAGGCGGAATATTGACAAAAATTACTCAAAAAATACGTCAGCACATTTCCTTGGCCGCCAGTGTACCGTCGCGTGCTTAAAGTCGTTTCTTTGCAATCGCAGAAACGAAGGGATTTCAATAAATACACCGGCGTGCAAGTATAAAGTATACGCGGAGATTATCCAGAGATTAAACAATTTATACATGACAACCAGTATTGATAAAACTCTGCTATAGTTGACGAGAAAGTTTACAGTTACCACTTAATACAGTATAGTGACGTCATAAATAGGCATACTGTATGCCTAACTTATCTACTTAAATAGAGAAAGGCCTATATATATGGAAGAAATGGTATTTTTACTACAACGATCCTTTTGTTACAGATATTTTAAAAATATTTAAAAATAAACATTCCGTCATCTGAAACAATAGCCATTTAATAATGTGCTAAATAAAGAATAAAAAAAAACAGCTATACATGAACAAACTAATTTAAAGTAAATTTTCCTGTATTCGGTGCGGCTATAATTAGCATTTTTCTTTTGCATGACTTTTTGCGTCGCTTTATTTACCCAAGATATAAAACTACTTTGTTATAAAAAAAATGTTGATAAAAAACGGGTTTAAAAAAAAAACTGGTTTGTAAAAAAAGCGAAGGCGGCCCAGTGGGCGTTTCGTGTGACTGTGTACGGACGAACAAAGTGTTTATAAAACGCCTACGACCAACCGTTATGAGTCTGTGTTATCGACAAAGGAATAACAGTAATCTCCACTCTTGCCTAGGTATGGAAGGGTTTAAACAAATAAATGAGCCAGACAATGCACGCTGATCGTCTGGTCAAAAGTGGGGCGTTTTCTGCATTATAATATTCAGAGTTTTCTAGAACTACATACATACCTATTATTATAGAGGAGATGAATTTTCATTTCGGTATTTACAGATTGTACCGTGAAATCAATATCTTTATATATACAATCTAGTTTAAAAAAACGGAATCACAAAAATAATATATTTTTTAGATTTTTTTAATTTCATTAGCAAATAATATGTATTCATCTAAAAAAATACAGTAAACCGTTAAAATACAGTAAAAGAACGGATCGTGTGACAATTAGCTATTTCGACTTTTTAACTAATATAATAAACCCTATTCGCAAGGAACTGATCACCCACTTCCTCTATCACGCTCAACGATGTCGTAAACTCTGCTTACAAGTAAAGTCGCGAGTCGGAAGTAGAGAATAAAATTATACGCGGCACAATATTTGTAAGGAAATACGGTAACATATTGAAGAGACTGTTAGCAGAAAAGCTATGTTTTTGTATAAGTATTTATTACATTCTTGTGCTGTACGAGGAAGCCCTTTTCTAACTATAAATCTATTTTTTATTGAATCTTATACGATTTAAGACGTATATCAGGTATTAAAAGATAAATACATTTTGGCTGTTTTCAGTCACAGCTTGAAATGATAAAACTTGTAAAAAAATATTTTTTTTTAAATATAATTTTTATTAAATATTCCCTCTTTTACAACCCTATTAAAACATTTATTTTTATTATTATTTTTTCAACCGTCGAAAAATTTTCCTTCTCGCCTTTTAAAAAAATGTTGTTGATTCGAACAATGAGGACTCTAGATAGAACCAGGAAAAAAAGTTTTTGAAGTTGGTTGAGAGTAAATGTTAGAACTCCTAATGCAAGGAAAAAATATTCTAGTATGTATAATTTTATTAGTATGTATACCGAGTGTTAGACTCGGTATAAGGTTACCGACTCCAACAATTTCTTTGCGGCAAAACTGCGGCTAGCGAGTTATATGGACTCAAAATTATTTATCGCTACACTTATGATGCAGAAATCGCGATAGTCTAGGTTTCATTGTTACCTGCGAGACTGTGCAAATAATAGCTTTGGGTGTTATGTTTTTATAGTTCCGGTTTTAGCTAGGAAAAACATAAAAAAAAACATTAGATATAATATAATTTAAAAAAAAATTGGAATGCCATCGAATGTGGTAATTTTTACAAAGTTAGACTTCATTTCTATATTGAAGCGACTGCTATCTGACCTTCGTAAGCCACGGTAATTAGAAAAATTAGAGCTTGCTTACACATGAACAGTTATTTAGATGACAGACTTCCTCCCAATGTTTTCCTTGCCGCCGAGCTAGTGGATTAAATCTGTACATATACTTTAAAATCCAGAGATGGGATTTGAATCAAAACTCCTTGCATGTGAGACCTTGAGCTGCTACTATTCATGTGTCTATACCATGAATCCTAGATCTATATCTTGCATGTACCTCACTTAAGAGAATGTCGGAAGGAATGTACCTATAAAAACATCACTTGGTTCGAGATTGGAAACTATTGTTAAGGATTAACACAATTGGTTAACTGTTGTCCAATCAAGCAGCGAAGACTCAAAGTGCATACCATTCTCGCCTTTATTACCATTCAATAAAGTATTCGTTTTATGTCCATGCGCTGTCTAATGGATTTGTGATAAAAGTTGAATGAGAAAAATACAGCTAAGAATTTAATTTCGATGACCTCAATAGAACAGTGGTTAATGTGTCACAGGTCTTCCGTTCAATTTCAGAACTTGTTTCATTTAATTTACTTTTAATCCCTTTTTGTATTACAGTCTGCGTAGACAAGCAATCAATTTCGGATCTTTAGATAGTTTAAATTAATAAGTACACAGTCATCCCTGTGTATTAAACAAAACTTATTTATTTTTAAAAGAAAAATTAAAACAACACATTTATTGCAAAAGAAAAGTTTCCAAAAAATCAACAATCTCAAAACCCGTAAAACCGTTCATTCGAAAGAAAAGTTTCCTTCAAATTTCGAATCACTTTAAATCCGTTCGAAACGGATAACCGGACTCCGTTGTTCTAACGAGCAATCGAAAATATTCAACCGTCACCTTTATTTCAGATCTTCATGCACAAAAGCGCAATGCAGATGCACGCCAGAGAGCTGCAACGTGGGCTAGGCGGGGAGGTGAAGCCGCACCAGTGTCAGCAGTGCCTCAAGTCGTTCAGCTCCAACCACCAGCTGGTCCAGCACATCAGGGTCCACACTGGAGAAAAGCCATACAAATGCTCTTACTGTGACAGAAGGTTTAAGCAATTGAGCCACGTTCAGCAACACACGAGGCTGCATACAGGTTCGTAGTAGTTTACACTAGTACGTATAATAAGGGTTTATTTGTATGCGCTATTCTAGGAAGTTATCAGCCAGATCTGTAAAAATATGATTGTGTTAGGTAGGTAGGTAAACGAAGAATGCTTCAGGTTATATATGGACATACTTTCACGCCTGCAATCTTCAGAACTATGTGGAATCTATGGAGCAGCAAGCTCTCTATAACACTTTCGCCAATACCTATTACGTCTATACACATTGTATGGAAATAGGATAATGTAATCGCATTTTGTAGTTTATTGTGAAAGTGAGTAAACACGAGACTCCAAAAAATATCATTAAACTAAAAATTAAAACAAGGCTGAAGCAATAGTTAAAAAATTCCTGAAATATACGAGTATTATTACCCTATTTCAGGGTAACTAACCTAGATGACGCTGAGCCCTTTAAAAATACTTCTATGCTTCTCTGAAATGGGCATGGCTATTAAAAACTTTGCCCAGCTAAATGTCAGCGTCCACATAAGTCTGCCACTCACGCATATTGAATAAAACGCATCAAGTATGCCGCCGTTAAAATAAACTGGAAACTCGTAAACGCACCGTTCCAAATTTAAATTCGACCGCCATTGAAGCGACGCGTTCCCGCGCAAAATCTTGTCGGACACTTTTCAATTTTCTTTTTAGTTTAGAACAAAGAGGTTTGAAGACTTCTTTGAAGGAAAGGAAAAAATACTGCACGGCTTTGAAATTAGTTAAAAGTCTAACATATTAAGTCGTATTGTCTATTGAGTCTTTTTTATTAAATTAACTGTGTCCAAATCATCATTAGATCACTATTTTTAAGGACTTAAGATTATGATATTTTTTTGTAAAGTGGTCAATAACTACCTAGTAAATACTTATAAATATTCTGATTTATTTTAATAATTGGCATGACTTCAAATACGTCCTACATATACTTTTTTAACTGCATACATTTTCATATGAAAAGCATCTCAACTCTCCCAAAAAATCTCGGTTCAGCTAGTTGGATAATACAAAGATTTAAATACATATCTACATCAACGCATTACCAATAGGCTTTCCACACAAAAAATAACTAATGCAAAAACGTTCCATTCCACGCGAGCGTCGCGCAAACTATTAACACCCATCGCATCGCAACTTTAGCAATTAAAAAACTACGTGCCCACCATTGGCCGAGGTTTTCTACGGGAAAAAAATGAACGTGGAAAAGCGGGGAAAAAAAATCTACCAATGGTCGTCGCGCGCTAGCCCGTCCGGCCAATCGGAGGCCGGGCAGCGGCTGAACGTAGAATACGTGACTTAGAAAAAAAAATTCACGTGTTTCTCAACCGGCCAATGACTGAGCGTTACTGTGCGCTAAACTCTTTGTGGGAATTTTTAGAGTAGTGCTGTGCGCTATTTTGAGCGCGCTGCGAGTGATTAATGTTTTTTTCTTGACGATGAGGCAAAGGTGTTTACGATTAGGATGATTTAGTGACTTATTCAGTTGTGTTTTGTGCTGTTGTAAATACTTACGTGTAGTTTTTTTACATAATTATTTCTGGTGAAGCTTTTTTAATAATTCCGTTTTCAGTAAAAATATGCATTTGTCAATCAGATTATAAAAAATAATTATGCAAGTAGCAATTTAATAAAAGACGAATACAACAATGGCTTACTTGAAGCCACTCCCAGAGTATAAAGGTATTATTATAACAACAACTCAATAATTACAAATTTGCCTACATATTAACGATGATATCATCCACGACAAATTATTTTAAAACAAGTCATAAATGAAATTTTATTATGAGCGGTACCAACTGAATGCACTTGGCCATCAACATCAACCTTGATACCACCTGGCGTTCTAAATTTGAATTCAAATAACACAAAAATCCGCAAACGAAAATCGAATCTGCAATTTTCGCGTCTTCCGAATTCTGTTTATTCCAACGATTATTTTTAAAAGTTACTCTCATTCACTCCCAACTTCTTTTTTTACGGAAAACAAAACTCCATTACAAAATCATAACCTTAAAAAGTAGCCGCAAAAGAAATAAACAAACCCACACAGAACGTTCCAAACTCGAAATTACAAATCAACCTGTCATTTTTCCCACGCATTTTAACTTTTTTTCGCGAAGCAAAGGAATAACCGAAGCGGTGCGGCCGACAATTAAATATTTACCGCTGTCGATAGCTGGCCAGTAGTGCGTAAATGACTTTTTTAATTGTCATAATTGCGCCTCGCCACGTCGACACATGACGGCGTTGGAAGGCGTCGCATTGAGACGTTATCGATTTTTGAATTAAGAATTAAATGTTCTTTTAATAGATTGTTCTAGATTTACTTTGTTTTAATTATTGCCTTTTCTTTTTATTACGAGTTTATAATCTTGTTTGACAGACATTACATAGTTTAGTTTTATTCGAATGTTTTAATTTATAAAATGTTATTGTAGGGTTGTTGGTACATGTAAATATAGAAAGAATTTTTATTTTAAAGTCAAGTTTCTTAAAAATCTATTACAATAACAGTGATTTGATGAATAACTATGTTTTAACCCTGATCCGACTGGTTATTATAGCAGTCAGGACACAGATAAATTGAATCAAGGTCACATATTCTGAATAACCTGAATATAGAAGTTTCCTCATAATGTTTCTACACTACAGATTGTAAGAAACATCAAAAATATCAATTATTAACTCAACTTTTCATTTATTAACAAAGGTCTGCTATTTAGTCGTTTGGACCTTCTTCTTACGATAATATTTTTTGCTTTATTAAAAAGCAGCTCATGTCCACCACAAAACTCCTTCCCAAATATAGCTTTAAGTTATTTTTTAAGTCAGATTAGTAGTTTCGGCAATTACCTCCTACCAACAGACTAAAGAACTTTATCACTTTGTTATATTAGTGTTTAGATAAATGTAACGTAATAATCACGCGTATAATGACTGCGAATTACAAACTTAACAATAATCGCAAATAAATTACTGTGTTGGATACAATAAAACTATAAATAAACTCTGCGGTTTTGATATTTCCTTTTCAAACTTAGAGGAACGCTAAACTCGTTCTAATTGGGTGTACAATTATCTGGCACTTGATTGGCGTAAATAAGTTGTTTTTTAAGCACTAAGGGTAATTTTTATAAGCGCTGTGATACCGACGGTATTATAAGTATTTTGCCATCTTAAAAGTCGTCTTTAGGTCAGTGAGTGAGAACATTCAAGGTCACGTTTAAAATCCGAGTGTGTACCTATAACTGTGGACCTATAATTCTAAATAATGTTATGTACTAAGTACTAAGTATGTACTAAGTAGTATATGCCAGCAGCTCGGTATAAGCACAGGGTTTTCGAAACTGTAATTATTAATTATTCTAACTTTAAATATCACAACTGCAACATGACGCCATTTGTTAAATAATAAATGAAAAGATAAGCCCAGGTTGCCATGGTAACGGACAGATAACTGCGTATCGTCAGATAGAATAAAAACTTGATCGAATAGTGCCTAAAATATATTGTATTGTTTGTAACAAAAACTAAACAAATGTACTGGCAATCAATTTCAATTAAATAAAAAACAATATTACGAAAAAAAGAACGCCAAAAAGCCATTTCAAATCAGGAACAATGGCCGCTAAAGTGCGTTCCAATATTCAGATGTCCATTTCCCTCGCCTTATTTACAAGGCAAAGGAAATAAAGAAAACTGCCGAGCCAGTCGTAATGTTTTTTGTCTATTGTGATGCTAAGGCGGGATAATTGATGGAAAACAAAATGGCTATTGATTTGTGTTTTTGAAAAGGTCTTGTTCGGGAGACGTTGTATGGGTTTCTTTCGTAAGCTCTCTTTTGCGAGAAAAGTTTTTAAATTGAAAGGAAAATTCGATTACAATATGAGTTTTTTGCGAGGTTTTTTTCAATTACACTTTCTAAATATAGAATAATTCTATATATTCTACTATTATACATTTTACACGCAATAAGGAACATTGTTTAAATATTCATCAATTTAATAGACAGTAATATTAGAATTGTAATTCCATATAGAAAGTACATTAAAAGAATTCATTCCTCGCCTACTACGATATTCCACCCTCGACCATAATTACATATCTGAGCAAATAAGCCTTTGCTGGAAAAACTACCGGTTGTAGACTCCAATGTCGGAATAATTCTTACTAACCACACACCGGGTTTGTGAATTATTAGTACATAACGCTGCAATCAAATAACTAGTGTTTAAATTTACACTTAAAAACGTAAAGGGTCTTTTAATATATGGTTCCAGAAAATTCTATTATACACTATTGTATTTCCTTCTTTATACGTATGGCATTGGAAGTACAACGTTAGAATGAATAGTTTACATTTCGAACGATTACGGAGTGCTGGCCGAAAATAATTAATTCGCTGTTTAAATTTGTTTAAGTTTTTAAATGTTGGATGTTAGGGAAAATGGTTGCCAATAGAACCTGTTTACAAGCTTCGAAATACAAATAATATTTAGGTATGTTAGATTTCTGAACATTTGTTAGTGCTTTTGTCAAAGACTCGGTAACACTGGTCATGGCATTGTTAAAAATAAATCCAGCATAACCTATAAGGTTACCCTAATACGTGTATTACTTATTTGGGATTTGTACCACGGTAATTCACTTTAGATCAAACTTTCGCCATGGCACTCCTCTAGGCAGCATACTTCAATTGATTTGATGGAACAGAAAACGGATTACGATTCAATATGGATCAGATTGTAGGTATAATCCCTATTCGCACAATAACATTGAACAACAATAAAAATCCGCCAAAGGCAAAAGTCGTGAATTCCTCATCCCGCTTGGTGTTAATAAAAAAACTTGTTAACAGTGTTCCAAAGAGGAAAAACGTTCAGAAAATTATTAAAATATTTCCCCAAGTTGGACGCCTTTGTTCGTTCTAGCGAGAATTTTTCACCTTGCTCTCAAACTTTAGTTTAATATCGAGTTGGAGCAACGCGCAAAGGAAACTCCCGTCCACCTGGCATTTTTTATCTGTGGAACGGCGGGGCAGCGGAAAATGTCAACCTTTTTTGTTCTTCAAAAGAGGTTAGGTCTGTGAAAAGCAAACCTTCTTTGTGGTTTTATTATAGACGATGCTGAATGCTATGTACAGTTGTACTGTGGAACAATTTGTAAAACGTAAATTAAAAAGTAATGAATTGCATTCTGGCATCGATTTTTATTTTAAAGTAAGTTTTTAAAGTATGTGTTAAATGATGAAGTATTCTTCCTATTTATGGTCTCGGTGGTTTTCCATCAGGATACAAGTTTATACCTATACTCAATGAGAATGTTAGTTCTATCTTATACTATACTAATAAATAAAGCTGAAGAGTTTGTTTGTTTGCTTGAACGCGCGCATTTCAGAAACTAATGGTCCAAATTGAAAAAATATTTTTGTGTTGTATAATTAATTTAGGTTTGATTCCATCCACATCACTGTAAGACTTATTTGTTGCTTCCAAAAACATTTACTAACTTCCGTTAAGTCTCTTCTATAAGCAACAAAATCCAACTTCGTAATACCTGTAACAAAAACAATCATATTAACAACAATCTTATTATCCGCAACATTTTGCACAATGGTCAATCACCGAAAAAACCCAGTCACAATTCCCCCAACTCGGCCACTGCCCAATCTGATACTATATACAATTTATACGCACATTTTGTCACCTGCCACCCCTTTCATTATCGTATTTACATATAGCATACATATAGGGGGGTGGGCCGCGGGGCGGGGGGGGCGCGGATAGTGAAAATCAATAGAATCATTGCACCAAGCGATGATTGCAACTGACTGCGTAAAAGTGTGCCTCGGGCTGCGTGCTTGGCAGACCGGCAGGTGATGGAATCAGCCTAATAGTCATTTAACGGTTAGCGACGACGTTTAATTAACAATTATGATGATAGTTTTGCGTTTGGACATAGATGGAATGTTATACATATCCCGAAATCTTAACTACAAGTTGTATTCGGTAGCTTAAGAGAATATTGTAATACTAAAAATCAATAAATCATTTATTACTTCTTTTTTTTATTACATTTCTTCCATTTGTATAAGGAAGAAATATGGATAAAAGTTATGATTGTAGTCAGGTTTTTATCAGGAAAGAAATGTGCAAGGATTTCTTGATTGAGATGGTTGAAAATAAAATTATTCTATACTTTTAATAAAGATATAAAGACAACCTTTTAGTTTTCATATAAAAATGTCCTTTACACAAATATCAACTTCAAAGTTATTACAAACCAAGTAGAAAATTTTGAAGTCACTTTCCTAAAATTGATACGATTGATGAATGATGACATTGAAATATCGTTCACGTACAATATAAAATGTATGTTACCAATTAAACTTCATACAATTTACTAACTATACGAACATTGAGACTTTCAAGTTCAGTTGGTAACATTGAAACACCAAGTCCTTAAAACCATATAACAAATCAAAAGTCTTTCAAAAGACGCCTACCTTACCCCTTATTAACTTTTCTTACAATAAAGTCTTACACGATTAAAAGATATTCAAAGATACCCAGAATCCCGCGTGTAACGTAAAAACGATCTTCCAGCAATAAACTCCCAAAAGTCGTTTAAAGACATTAAAATTCGATTCTAAGTTTTTCTCCCGAATTTCGTTCGCACAGTGGTACTTCTTTTAGCTTAATGGCCACAAATGTTATGCAACTTCAGGTCGTATTCCACGGTAGGTCGCGCTCGGTAACCGTCGCTATATTTTAGTAAATATTAAAACGAAGATAGGATTCCGTTTTGCCAAAATATTCTCTATGTAAAACCACAATGTTGCGGTGGCGGACGCCGCTCAAATGCATTTCCTTTAAATTAAACTAATGCGTTATTGGCTACGGGAAATAAATGATAATTCGTTTCCAACGCGCAATAGTAATGCGGTTGGTTCAACTCTAAATACGCAAGCTGGGGCTTAACATGTTACGTAGCTTCCGTAATTAGCTCTCTCATTGTTAATTAGCTGATTAAAGCTTTGAATTTTATTATTACTATTTATAAACGTTGTACGTAAAATGTAGAGATAATTTTCTCACAACTTCTTTATACAGATACAAAACAAAATATTACACAATATATTATAACTGGACAAGGGGCCCCAAAAAATAATAAAAAGTGATTTTCCAACAATTTTTTATTCAATAGATATCGATAGCCTTTCAATTTACTGAAAGTATGAAAATCAAAAATACAGCTATTGCTTTAAAATTATATCAGACCGCGGATCTCGTTTTTAGAAGTTTTAGTAGCAAATATAATCGCCCAACACAAAAATTAACCAAAACGAGTAATTGAAAACGCAATAATGAAAATTGTGATGTCCCACCCCTCCCGCCTACTTATAAGCCACACAAAAATCTTCCCCACATTAAAATTCCATAAAAAACCTCAAGTATAAAGGGGATAACGAACGGGGACCTCTGGGAATCGTAACTCGAGCACGTAATCCATCTTATCATTTTGGAAAAATTTCCTAATGGAAATTTTTGTCCGGGCGAAAGAAATCCGGCCCACTGGGGACGGGGGCGTTTCATATTATATGGTAGTGTAAAATGAAAGTTGGTTTTGCTTTTACGGATTTTTTATATATAAAAACTAGCGGCCCGGTACGTGCTTCGCTACGTATAAAGTGATAAATGAATAACCGCTCTACCGATTTTGTGCAAACTTCACATAAACCATCTACTAAATAGTCCGAACAAAGCCTAAACATTTGGTTTGGATAGGTGAGCCCGTTCTTGAGTTATAAAATTACAACGAAAATTGGATTGATTTATATATATATATTGATGTGCCATTTTATGTCTGTGCCTGAAAAACTAAAAAAATATCAATGTTCTAATCTATTTTTTTTACATAATTTAATATGCGCATGTGTTTATAGTAAAGTGGAATCTATCAGAATGCAACTTGCTATAAACGTACACGACAGTCGTATCCGATATCGTATCAGATATACTTAGTTAGTTATAATAAAGGTGCCATCGTTACTTGATTGTTCATATAACTGTATCTTCATTCGCCTCTTATGAGTCTAGTCAAAACTGACAAGTTACATTTGAGCCTCAAGAGCGGCATATGAAAAGATGAAATGAAATTGTCTTTATTTACGTAGGCTTCAAAAAAGCAGTTAAAAATCGCCAGAATGAGATTAATATCTACCGGTTCAAAAAGTAGATTCTACCGAGAAGAAATCGGCAAGAAACTCGATAGTTACTCTTTTTAAAATGCCAAATCTTAATACTATTAGTTACAATTTCTTAGTCAATGTTCATTTAGCAGTGCAGACGAACGGCCTATTCTTGGACTAACAGTATTTTTCCATAGAATTAAACCTATAAAGTGCACAATTCCGTCGGAAGTCTTGTGTCCTGACTCGGAAAATCTATCAAACTCTACAATCGTTAGTGCTCTATATTTTTAACTAGCCGTCTGACCTTTAATACCTTTCCGTCTAGTCTAGGAAAAATAGGTTCATCGTGTAATGGGCTGGAAACTGAACAGCGTTAGTCATTTGGAAAAATGTAGAGCTATGAGTTGATGTTTGTTATTATACTCATTAGGGTCTGACTGGCTCGATGGCGCATTTGTTAGTGATGCTGCCCTATGCGCCAAGATTTGTGGGTTCGATCCCCACCCAGGACAAGCATTCGTGTGATGAACACTTGTGTTTGTTCTGTATCTGGGTGTTAATATCCAATATTTAAGTATATATTAATACCATTGTTGTTTCTGATATCCGTAACACAAATGCTTAAGCTACTTACCTCGGAGTCAGATCAATGTATGTGATTAAGTTTGATATTTATTTATTTAGGGCATTCATATATGTTTGTATGTATTAGAGAGCGAGATATTGTAATAAATAATTGGGATTCTTAGCTATGATGTCTTTCTCTGTCAGAGCACAGATATTTGTCAACTTCATTATAAAGATAATCAGAAGTCGGTTAGAATCTACGTCGTGATCTTTTGTTATACTTAACAAGTTATGAAGATATCAAATTATATTTAAGATCTGAATCAGATCTTGTCTTAATTTGTGTAAGCTTAAAAAACACTTTCAAATGGTCATTATTTCAATTAAGTCGTCAAATTACTAATTACATAATAAAAAATGAATATTATACCTTATGTGCTTATTAAGTTTCGTGTATTATTTTCATGTATAAAATATTAAGGAAAGCCTTCAATTAAATAACGATTAAAATAAATCGAGACTATTAAAATCGAGTTCTTAATACACCCACGAGTCCGTGAGAATGAAAATCATAAATTTCACAAAGAAAAAACACTCCAAATTAATTAAAAGATAACTAAAGCTCTCTCAAAAAAGCAAGGGTTAAGGATAAGTTTACTTTAAATTTCGAAATTTTCAACCGAGCTCTTTTAAATGTGATTCCACGTAATTTGGTTTTGAAAATTATGATTGTGATTATTTTTAGTCTTTTTTCGTGCAAAATTTGTAGCTTACCTTTGAGGTAGGTAACAAATATATATACTTATTACGCCGCTAACCTCTGGTTACAATGTTAAAGATGAGATTAGAGATGCAAGATTTCATTAGATGATGAAAGATCGCATTAGATTGACTCTACAATAACTGAAGGTTCGAGAGAGAAGCTCAAGTTTAAACACGGCCATTTTAAGCATAAGTTAGATCTTAAAGTCGGTTAAAATGTCGCGTATGCTGCCTTATATTAAGAATATAACTACATTGTGATATATAAATAGTAATCCGGGACTCTCCGGTTACAGCGGTGGTAGCTCAATGGTAATTACACGCGCCTCTTAACCGAGGAGTGCGGGTTTAAACCCGCCACGTACCGCTGGATTTTTCAAATCTATGTACGTATTTATACCACTAGCTCGACGGTGAAGGAAAACATCGTGATAAAACCTGAAAATTTTAAAAACTTTGGATTTGTAACCATAATCTAAAAATTGTCTGGTTACCCTATGTTACGGTTCCGAAGCTCAGACCGGCAGTCGCTTCAATGTAATTACCAGACTCGCTAAATCCTGGATCATGGTCTAAGCGGACCCCGTCTAAACACGGGACATAACGCTACGAAGAAGATGAATCCGGGACTCTCCCCGTAGGCATCACGAAAGAAGTCTTTACTAGGTATCTATAAACAGAGTTTAAACACGGTTCCCGGAAACCGAGGGGATATGAAAAAACATTTACATTCTTACATACATACAAATCATCATACCCGCAATCCCTGAAGGGGTATAGAATAGAATCCCAGAGTCAAAGTGGCAGCTAAACTTCTTACAATACGTTTATCATCTGTTTATTAAATTGAAGCGACCGGACAAATTGAATCATGGCTACACATAGGTAAATAATAAATAAATACCAGACTACATCACATACATTGATCTGACTCCGAGGTAAGTAGCTTAAGCACTTGTGTTAGGGATATCAGAATCAACAGTGGTATTACAAATACTTACATATTGTATATTAACATCCAGACACAGAACAAACACAAGTATTCATCAACCGAATGTTTGTCCTGAGTGGGGATCGAACCCACAACTCTCGGCGCATAGAGTAGGGTCACTACCAAATGCGCCATCGAGCCAGTCGAACACATCCGAAATATATTAGATATTTTGGAACAAAGTCCATGCTCAGGTTTGTACTAACATAAGCTTTTCCCATAAGCTCGTGCCCACATCTTCCACAAACCGGAAAAAAAAAGACAAACGACAATCTGCGAAAAGCGAGAAAAGGACGAAAAACAAACGCCGGAGGTACCGAGGCGAACTAATTTGAGCGCAAACATCGGCGGAATCAAATAAAGACCGATCGCGCGAAACAACCTTTTTTCCTTCTCGGCATTTGCAAATAGGCTTTCTGTACGCCGACTGGACGTCTTGATACTGGCATTTCCTTTTTATACCACTTAAGCTAAAGTTTTTTCGACAGCCAGATATAATATACTAGCAGCACTCCGCGTTTTTACCCGCATAGTTCCCGTTCCCGTGGGAATACGGTTATAAAACATAACTTACGTTACTCGCTGATAAAGTAGCTTTCTATTGGTGAAAGAATTTTCCAAATCGGCCCAGTAGTTTCGGAGCCCATTCAATTTAAACAATCAAATGTTTTCTAGCGATCTTCGTCCGCAAGCGTCGAAAGGATAGGCAGAATACAAGAAGCAATAAGCTTGTTTGAGTAATTTAATTGAGCTTTTTGCTATTAAAAAAAATATATAAAATGTGCTATTTATTGGTACATTAGGTAACTAAAAAATAATGTAACAAACGTAATAAACCATTAATTACTTTTATGACAAGCAAGGGAGATAGTTCTTACATATTTTAAGTACCTGTCTAACAAGGGACAATGGGCTGGGTTAGATGGAAAATTGTGAAAAAGTAGTGACAAGTGGCTAGCTTATCCCCTACGCAATCACACACCCAAAACCCGATATATCATTAGTCGCCTTTACGACATACTAGGCAAGAAACACAGTTGGCACATTATTTTTAAGTCCCAGACCAAAACGGGAAACCTATCAATATAATTATAGTGTATCTTTTAATAGCGAAACGGGACAAACACAGGTGTTATCTAAAAGTATTTACACCCTGTCAACTAATAAATTTATCGTTAAAATAATTACGGATACGCGTCTAAAAATACTGGTTTGTAGCTGTCAGACACAGGTGGTCGGGTACAAATAATCCCGATACGGAACGGTTAATTTAATAGAGTATCGGGCGCATTTAAAATAAATATTTGATTATAATGTTATCACTTTTGTCATTACGCGGTTTGTACACGGCGTGGGCGCACAAAAATGGCGCTCATCACGTCGAATTTTGGTGTTAAGCGATACGTTGCGGTTTAACTCCAAACTTTATTTAGCGGTGTTAAAGTTTAAATTGGCGTTTCGTTTTCGAATAAGGCTGTTGTTTTTTCCTGTAAAACTGTAATATATTGTAGACAAATAATAATTAGGTATACTTTTGCCTGCGGCGTCGTTTACATATGTGACAAATACGTTATCATGCGTACCATAGAATCTATTGATTCTCCTGGGATAATAAGTAGTTTATTTCCTTCGTGGGGATCGAACCCACAACTCTTGGCATGAGGCAGGGTCACTACCGAATGAGCCACCGAGCTAGTCAAACATATCTAATATGATTCACGATTTACTGTCTCAAATAAACTACAGCTTCATTTTGTCATTATTACAATCTCTCGCTTTCTAATAGATATAATTAAATCGCAAATATCAAGACTCTTCCGTCGTCATTCAAACAGTGCCCTCTTCTCGAGGGCGGCATAAAGACGCAGAGGAAAATGGAAAAACGCGAAAAAAGATAACCGAGCCTCCGACCCCTTCGAGCCCTCCCAATCATGGGAATTACTCTTTATTGGTTAACGCTTTTATTTTTCGCGATGTACTAAATGGCGTGCTTGTTCCAATTACAGTTACATATGTTTATGTTTATTAAGTACAACATATGTTTATGCTTTTTTTTAAATAAATAGACTTTACACCAATTCCCTAGTTCCAAACGAAGCTTATGCTTGTACTATGGATACTAGGTGAACGGATAGACTAGACGTACATAAATACGTTTATAAACATCCATGACTCGAGCACAAATGTCCATGTCCATCACACGAAACTTTTGCCCCTAGATTCGAACCCGCGACCCTTGGTTTCATGGCCAGGCTTAGTGGTAGGGTATATGTATAAAAGTAGTGATATGTAGCTACCTCATCGCCTATAAAAACACACACAGAATACACCTGTTACGGCATTCTAGGCAAAGAACGCAGTTGTCGCATTCTTTTTGAATCCTAGATAACCACTAAACATTTTGAATAAAAAAATAACAGATATAAAATCTTTAACTAACATTTATTAATTAACACCTAAAACAGATCTAGCATAATGTTAGTTATAAGCAATTTTGCCTTTTACTTAAAAATGCCACTCAGCTGATTTTGGCTACGGTGGTTATACTTTGCCAATTTAAGTATTTTAAATATGACTTGAAGTTAAATAAAAAGTCACCTTACTCCTTTCGCAAAAGCCTTTTAATTGCTTTCCCATGTACTGGAAAACATCTATACCACCTATAGATAACCTTTAAATGAAAAACCCCATCAACCTACCCCTACAGACATAGAACCACTCGAATAGTAATGGGAAAAGAATCACATCTTACCCCCGCACCAGATGGCGTGGTGGGGAATGAGCGTTCGCGTAATTTATTTTTTGTCGCCTACTTTTGCCGGGTAAATATTGACATGTCCCGAAATAATAGTATGGACATACCTGATGGAGGATTTTATAAGATTGTAGCATAGCTAAGGGGTTATAATTTTTTATTTATTTATTAATTTATGATAAAAATCATTTGTGACATGTGTTTCAACTAGATATTTGTTTTTCTCCATTGAGGTTAGAAATAATTAGTTAAAATATTCCATTGTGAGGATTATACGCCAATAAATGGCCGCACATGGTGGCACTATAAAACAATATGACTAACTATAAATTGTATGTATCTACTACTAATATATCTAAATAATTTGATGTTGTTTTTATTAGTAGAGAGTAAACTATTGGTTACTTTACACTGAGCGGCGTCTGACAAACTTTGACAAGACCGTAGGTTTTGTGAGTAGAGATCTTGGCCACAGTTCCAGACCATATGTTCAAATCCTAACGTTCTGCTAATATGTCTGTCTGTTAATCTATATTAAGTTAGTATCTATGTTTAGTTTTATTTATAAGTCTTTATTTGAAACTAACTAACTTACTAAACTTCACGCCACTTTCCTAGCGCGGTAGGCAGAGAGAACCGAACGCCATATTGCACGATCCTTACACACCTCACTCGCCTCTTCAACATTCATAATCCTTTTCATACAAGTTCTACGGTTTTTATGACTCCTAACATTACCTTCTTTCAAACCTATATAAATAAAGAATATTTTTACTTTGACTTTGAGTAACGTTCTATAGCTTACCTAATTTCTAAAGTATGTTTCTGATTTGGAGATAGAGATTTGATGTGCTTATCAGAACAATTAAATTCACCGGTCACGTCCATACAAATCGAAAGCTGACAAGACGGCCGCCTGGTAAAAGGTCGTATCTCAGTTTTTCGTGAGGCCGGACGTTCGGGCCAGTGATTAGGAAATTATGTTGGGGGACGCAATTTCTTCTTCCATTTTTTCCTAAGGTGTCACTCCCGATTGGTTATTAAATCGGACTTACTGAGTCTTTCCCTCTTTTAATTGTCTTTGGAGACGTTTTTGCGCCATTTTTTTCATTGCTCCTTTTATTAGAGGCGAGACGTTTGAACGGTAGGGCTTTTTTATTTGTTTTGACGGAATTCAATATTTGACGGTTGAAAAAGTTAATAATTTTTTTTTAAATATAAAATGTTAATTAATGTCCATTAATTTATTTACAATCTTTATAAATGAAAAATTATTATTATTATGTATTCATTTTATTTGTATGTAAGTTTTCGTAAAAGCGTCCAATTAGATATTTTGATTTTTTCACCACATATCATAAAAAAAATGCACTAATCACATTAAAAATATACTTTTAATATAATTTTTAATTGCTTCCTTAATATTTTAATAAAAATAATCCACAAACAAAAGTCCTCGACGCAAAAGTGCGTAAGTAATTAAAAAAAGAAACAAAGACTCTACAGTCTATGCGTTAGAAAAATGGCGTCTCACAATTAAACTTTTTATTAGCCGCTCACAAAGGGCACAATTAATTGGTAGTATTAATTATAACGTTTTTTGTTTCAATATTTCGCCGCCCTGTTATTCAAAGCATGTGTTTCAATTTGGGGTGGAATTGGTTTCTCCGAGAATTCTTTGACTTTAAAAGAATTTACTTCAGTGATTCAAAATGTCTTATCCTTTTGTAAAATAAATTAGCATACGTAATACTCAACATACTTTGCAATTAGAGCAAGATGCGTGAAAAAAGCGAATCGTCAATTTTTTTCTGTTCTGCATATGCAGACTTACATTAGAAAAGTGATAATAAGCTTCAAAGCTTTCTATGAAAATATTTGTTTATACATTGCAAAGTTATCTAATCTCTACTCATTTCAAATCAACTAATCTATTCTTAATTAGGACGTCTATGAAACGGGCGATTATTTTTTTCAGCCAAGACTTTGTGAAATGGCCAGTAACAGCGACAAAAGAATAAATCGCCATTCACCGGAATCCTTTCACGATTCAAAAATCGAAGCCCACAATTCAAACCCTCAGCGATTCGAAAATTTGTTCCATCCAATTAAAATGCAGCGCGTCATCTTAACCCGCCGCCGACACACGGCGGCCGATTGTTCCAAAATTGAATTTTAATCACCGATTCTTCTCTACAATAGCTTTTCGATCCCCGCTAAGAATGCCAAAAAATGGGGAAAATGGCGAGAAACGCCCGTTACGACTGAATGCCGGCCGGAGAGCAATTATCTCGAGTATCTTTTGAGTTTAAATTAAGTGAAAAAACTTTGGGAAGTTTTTCGGCGGGGGCAAAGGTTAAGACGAATCGATAGGTACGAAAAAGAGTCTGGGCTTCGGATTTGAAAGGTCAAAGTGTTCTTAGAATTGTTATTACTTTTGCAGACGCGTTATTTTAAATAACGTGTTTTTTTTTTGGTTTGTAATTAATGAGAGCGTAGTCTCCGATAAGATTCTTGGTCAAAACAATGTAAAATATAGACTGAGCTCAGGAGTTCTGTGAAATCCGTGATCTATATAATTCCGTTCTAATATTACTGTGAGATTTGAACTTGAAACAACACAAGCTTTGAGGAAATATAACATATACGTATACATAATGTTAAATTAAATTATTTTTTGGCTTATTTCAATGATATATGTTTTTATTCACAAAAGTAGCGCTTTTGATTAACTTTACTTACAGTTAAGAAGGTTAATAGTTATGAAGAAAGATTTAAAAAAGTAAAACGATTGAAATTTCTTACTTAGCGTTAGAACGAAAACGAGATTCTCGAAATTTAATATAAATACATTAATTAACAGATCCTCGCATCTCAATATAGCATTCGCAATTTATCATTAGCAATCATTATTTCTACAGCTGCACTCCGCGCGAAATAAGCATGTTCCCAACTTCGAAATCTGTGCATACGATAATTAACATTGCCAATATAAAATATCGTTAAAATCTAATGGTATTTAGCCGATAAATAACTTAACCCCTCCCAGACGCAAAGGTCGCGAATGCCCGCACGCAACGAAAACCAAACGCGTTATACATCTACATATTTTTGCTAAACAAAACCAGTTTTGACCGGCAACGCGGTATTGCACACTCGGGTCCCGTTACAACCATCTGGTACTGATGCAACTTTTGATGCCTATAATAACATAATAGTGCACTTATCCAAGCGAAATCGCTTATAGAGAACGCCGTTTTGCCGAACGTGAGACTTTTTTCTTCTGCCGTTTGCAATTACAAGACAAAAGCGAAACGAAAATTTGCATGTCATAACAATCCGTAATGGCGGAACGCATTATTTCTATTGTCTCAATGGAACTCGGTAATTAAATTAAAAAAGTAAAAAGGAACACGCAATCCCATTCTTTGTTGCTAATTAAAGAAACGGAATGAAAGAAACGGTTAAGTAGCAAGTTAGGAGTTTTGCGAAAAAAAAAACGAGTAAACAAAAGACAGTGGTGGGGATTTGAAAATGGAACGGGAGCGAGTTTGCATGTCCGCGTCAGTTGCGGGATTCCATTTTTGAATTATTTCCTCTCCGTATCTGTGGCGCGATTTAATTATTTTCTTTTTTTAAATGTTAAGAGGTTAACGACTTTTGCGTAATTGTGATGTTATTTCGTGTTTACATCGAGGCGCAACTTCGTATCCGAACGCCGAACAGCTGTTCGCTTCGGATGTTCCCAAAAATCTTGGTAAAAAATCTCGGCTCCGATATTGATGAGCGTTTTCCGCCTTTTTTGGGAACGTTTTTGGAATCGAGCCTTTACGCCGGCCGCGCCATCTGTCGCATGTTTTTGTTCGGATCGATTTTTGATATTGATTCTACGGTTATTTATTGAGGTGTAATCTTGATAAGTCGTTCACGTGGCCGGAATATTTTAATAATTGGCTGTTTCTTTTTTCCTGGACGTTGTTGGTTGTTTCCGACGATTTAAAGTTCACCAACGGTATCTTAGATTTTGTGGCGATAAATATTATTTATTCAAAAACTTAGTATTCTTATTGGGTGTCAGAATAGCGTATTATAGATTCAAATTTAGATAACGCAAAAAAAGACAACTTGTTTGGCACGTAGTTGTACAAATTACAATTAAATTTTAAAGTAAATCATTTTATTTTTAAAAATCAGGCATTTTGGTTTACCTACTTAACTAATTTTTATATTTTGTTGAAGAAAATACATAGAAATGTATTCCAATATTGTACAAGAATTTTTCGAATATATTTTTTTATTATTAAAAAAACCATAGCTCTGCTATGGTTCACCTAGAAATATGCAAACACATAATCCCTAGGCGCTACTAAGTTAATTAAACACTAAACAAAAAAACCCCGACCACCATTCATAAAATCTAAAACGATTGTGTGAAAATTAAATTCTAGAACATTCTTTGTCCTCCCAGCTCAAAGCAGGAAACCTGTTTTTCTCTAACTATATTGTTTCGCTCGTGTCTCATCATTATACGGCTCTAATTGTCATGTAAAGTCGGACATCTTTGTTTTACAAATGGCGGCCTCGATTCATTATGCTGCGAGTCTATGGTTTTAGAAAAAAAATGCGCGCGGAAAATTTCAGTGTTTCCATTTTGCGTTGTTGGAAAAGTGCATTATGCGTACAACACTATGTTTCTGATTTATTTTCTTATAACAAATTTATGGAATAATTTCAAAACAAATACACGTCTTCTTGTAATGTTAGTTTATCTCAATAATAAAAATAACAACTAATTATATCGAGAAATAAATTTTAATTTTAGTTAAGTACCTACTTATTTTATTTTTTGATTCGGCTGGATTTAAACATGAACTTATTTTACCTACTAAATAATACTAATATTCCAAAAATACCTTAACCTCGGACTTTCACAACAAACTTAATCTTTTATAAAAAAAAACACCACTCAGCCTACTCCTCACCTTCACACTTCGGTCAATCACAAACACAACTGCCCAAATAAAACGCTAACCCTCAACTACCGGAACACCATATGGTTTCACCATTCATCAAAATTAGTCACGTTCTCGGACTAAACAACCCTTCCGCCAAAACGGGGTCTCAGTGACCCGAAGACGGTACCTGTGAAATAATAGCTTTCGCGCACAAATTAACATAATAATAGTGTCACACTATTATTTTTGGGATGGCTAACGCTCGCCATTATTCTGAAATGGACAGCTGCTCGCTTTTTTACAGGTCATTGTTGTAAAGTAATAATAAGATAGTGAAAGGTCACCCTTTGCGAAACGGCAGAGTTGTTTTTGAACGGAGCAAGTTCTCGGTTAGAATGGTAAAGGGAATCGGAGGAATATAGATGCGGAGTGTCTTGCTACTTTTGAAATAGTTTATCTCACGTTTCAACTAGGCCATAGATTTAATACTCATAAACTAGTTTGTATACTGCACTCTTAATATGGATAAAGATATTTCTGCTTTTAAATTAAAATTCTGCCATTTATTTTCTAACTTAATTTCCTTTAAGAAAATTTTAACTCGATATTCCTATACTAATAACCTAACTAAAAGACTCAGGCTAAGTAAATCAAAAAATCTCAAACAACTAACAATTTAAGCATATCAACTTACATCGCAATTTACACTTTCGTAATAATTAAAACTCGCTTACGCACGAAATAATAATTAACGACGAAAAAATTAATACAAATTGACACCGGACCCTACTATACCAGCAGGTAATCAGGGGTTAAGTTTAGGGACAAATAATAGAACTGTGATAAAAAATAACGGAAAGGGTTCATTCGAAACGGATGATTCGAACGGCATTGTTTTTTTAGCTATCATTGTTAACGGTCAAGTTTGGTTAATAATTGTTTGGAGTTTTGTGTTCGTTTGGTAGCGATTTTATGCGGCAGCTGGACTTTATGAATGCGCTGGTCTGTAGCTTTTGTATAGACAACGAAATATAAATAATAATAACAATAATAGATACATTTTGCAATTAATTTTTACGCAAGCTTTTGTCTGGTTTGTCTATGTGGAATTAGATCTATAATGCAGACGCTATCGTCTGTGTGTTCCGTAGGATTAATAATCCGTTTCGCAATGAAAAAGTTAAAGTATATCCTTTCTTAGAGTCCAATCTTTAAGCGTGTTAAATTTTGTTACTAAGGCAAGAAATCAGTGTTAATTTCGGTAGCTAGACCACTATATCAGTAGACAATGACGTGTATAGCATGGATTAAAAGTCGGTAAATATCCTATAAAATGTCATATAATCAAGTATAAAACATTTAACGCGTTTTTTACAAAACGCTCACTAAAAACTTAACCCGCCCCGTTCGAAAACCTCCAATTCTCTTAACTGCAGCAATTCACAAACAAAAAACGAACTTCCACAAAGAATAAAGTTACATTAAAATTTCTTAAACTCCAGCATTCGTCGGGAGACAAAAAAAAAGCACATTTCTTAAAGAAAGCCCGAACGTTTTGCGCAAAAAGTTCCTGAACTGAACCGAACGAATCTGAGACTGGGGATGAATTTTTAAACCCCTCTCGTAGACATGAGTGACTCAGGGACAGTTAACCCAGTAGCTGTGTCAGATCATTGCGTTAACTCAGCATTGCGGCATGACTCAACCAATAATACGTAAGCTTGCGCTGCGCTATGGCGCAACCAAATGAGACGTGAGGCGGTAATCAAGGTACTTATTGCGTTCTTTGGTGCAACGTGCGCCACTTTTGAATAAATGAGTCAATACATTCGGAAATGAACTGGGTTAGCGCAATTTAAAGCGCAGTGTTACATGTGTCTGCCCCATAGTCCAGACAGTCTTCCGAGATGCGTTGAAATTAAAAATCTAGACGAGACGACTTTAGTACTTCATCGAAAACTGAGTCTTGTTTTGGACGCGTCAACAATTTTAACAATTTGCGTGTTCGGTGAGGCGTGCCGGATTTGATACCCGGTCGTGTTAAATTATTAGTTGACTCTAATGTTCTGATGATTTAAATATCAATAGATTATATTCCTAGTAATTAAAAAAAAAATGTGACGGAAAACCTCCATCCGCATAAATTACGATAATCAAAAGTGCATAAGCTTAGCCACAAAAATTACAGACAGATAAAACTATAATCCTTTTAAAATATTAGTATACATATGTAAACCAAGATAAAACGCTCAACGTTCTACATAAATCACTAATTTATAAAAAAAAATGCCCGATTTACGCTTCACATACCATCATAACATCAGTTACGCTTCTCACAACATCTTAACATCAGCTACGCTTCTCACAACATCTTAACCTACAGCTAACATCCGACGGAATCGTTTATTAGAAGTTTTATTCATTGTTTAACGGCGACAGTTTGAGCTCAGACTAGAATGATGCACTCAGCATTAACTATCCGACATCTTCACTCATTAGGGGTGTCACTTTTATTTGTCCCGTGTTGGTCTGGGACTCGAAATGTGCCAGCTTCCTTGCCTAGCATATTGTTATAGGCCATTAATCGTGTATTGAGAATGCTCAATAACCAAAACGCAATGATCACAAAACCAATGGGTTTTGTGATCGTGTAAGCGACGAGCTAGTTTGTGACTACTTTTTCATAATTCCATTAAGCCTAACTCGATATTTTGCTAAGGGTAGTTTAAAGTTATGTTACGTGTGATTTATTTGGTTCTCTTTTAGACTAACGAAGGTCAAATTGCACTTTGATAGAAAATGTTATATTCAAAGTTGCCAAAAAAATTATAAAAACTAAACAGAGAAAGAAGCATACTAGACAAAGCCAGATGCAAAGGTTAGTCTAATACGATCCGCCTAAAATGTCATTTTAACTCTTAAACGATTACCAAGAATTGCAAGTGTTATTTTTGACAAATGTCAAAGTCATTATGACTTAGATTAGATAAAATGTAAATTAAATTTTCGTAACATCTTTTCTGAGATTAAATTTAGAAGTCTTGTTAGAAATCTATTTATCATTCTATCATACAGTATATTAATGCTATACTTGTCAGATTAAAATTATAACTAGTTAACTTAGAAGTCTCTTAATCTGTATTAATATTATAAATACGACAAACAACTGTCAGTCGGTGCCGTTTTCACATCTGAATTATTTCACAATTTATGATAAATTTTACATATATACATACATAATGTCACGCCTTTTTTACTACATCAAAAACCCGAAAAAAGGACAGGCCATATTGTCCCGAAAAAATGCTGGAGGAACGCAATATGTGTCTACATCAAAGCAAATCATATGAGCAGAGCCACGGACAAAAGCCAGTTTTGTATAAGTGGCTCCGCTAAACTTCCCTATCAGCGGTCCCGGTGCAAAATCTTCGCGTTAATAAGAAAAAGTTAATTAAAACCAGTAAAAAGCGCTAATTATGCCAACACTACACACGAGATAAGAGCACGGTCGTTAGGCTACCCTTTGGTCCGGGAAAAAGGGGAGAAGCAGAAAAATGTTGGAAAATTACCTTGACTTTCCTATATTTATATTTATAATTAAATCAAGTTACCGATTTGACAAAAAAAATTACAACTTTTATAAGCTATCATATTTAATTTGTCAAAAAAACAATTTTATATTTACCACGCATTTAGTCCAGTGACTGTTTACCTAATAACTTATTAATAATAATAATAAGTAATAAATCATTTATTTGCAAGAATACGGTAACAAATTGGGTTTTATTCTAAAATTATCCAACATATTCTGTCGCATGCGACGTGAAAATATATTACATAAACTAGCTAAATAATCTAATTACATTTATCCATTTCAGTCAGTTAAGGCATTCTAATTTAATTACGAAACATTTATATTTATATTACAATTATTTTATTATACAGTATATAATTTTAAGTATGTTATAAGAAAAGGTATCACAGTTTAAACATAACTTAAAATGATAACATGAACAAGATAAGATGCGCCTAACAATGTTTAAGCTAAAAACTGCATAGCAAATGTTGGAGGCAACCCTCTTCGGAAACCTTGCCAAGTGCAGTTTTCTCTCTGCATTTTTCCCGAGCACAAACGGTTATTTTTTCCCTCCCCCCACCCCCTCGCTGAATCTTTTTACTCTCTTGAAACGTGTACCCTTTTCAGAAGTTGGCTGGCTATCTTTCTTAACTTGACTGCTTTGCATTTAGATGGGGTGGAGTCGACGGTTTGATTTTTATTTTGGCATAATTTTTTGGTAATCTGCATTTGGTCACGATTTTTGTCAATGACTCTTACATTATTTGTTTCATTAAAAATAATATAATAATTCCTAGAAACAATGTTTGAAAAATACACATGCAGGATTTTTTTTTAATCGTATTTAAATTAGTGCATAAATTGTCGCCCATAACATCCAATAGTAAATGAATGTCTCATATAAAAGGAAGAAAATGAGACGATGTAATCTTGACATAAATTTGCATCAAAAATCCACTACATTATGTTGTCAAAATATCACTTTTAAAATAGCAGTTAATTAGATGTTTCAGTACTAATGCAACCTGCAAAATTAGTCAAAGCACAAGCTTTCCTCAGAGACATAGGTAACAGTGCTAAAAATCCCATTCAACTAGTACAAAAAAAACCTGTCTCGAGAAGTCTCCAACGCCCCATTGCTCCTTGAAAACTCCTTAAGTTTTTATTTGACCACTGAAGCATTCGCAAGATAGCGCCGCGGCGAAAATTAAAAAAACCAGCGGGAGAAAAAAAAAGTCCGTTCTCAGCGGAATCTCGGAGGAACTTCCGCGGGCGGACTTTTTTATCGTTCTTCAGCCAACTTCTGGGCCCGAGCTTGTTTTCATTGATTCAATCCGTGTTAAATTCATTAAAATTTCATTGTGAGAGTCCGTTCTTTACGAGCTTTTTCTTGGATCAAGTTTAGGTTAAATCTTTTGAAGCGGTATTTTGACACATAGGCTAGTCAAGTTGATTGACCGGTGAGATAAGCGTAAATAGATTTTGGAACAATGTATGAATATGATGTTATTAAGCTGGTCCGATGATGGATGGCTTATTAGAATAAAAATATTCTTAACAAGCATTTTTATGACGGAAAAAGTAGTATGTGACTAAAACTATTCCATTTAAAAGTAATCGATGTTATGGACTCCGTTTTTAACGTAATCATTATCCTAGCATCCAAATTGCTTGCATTTAAAAAATATCTACAGAATCGCAGGTTTCAACCTGAAAATGTCAACATAAAAACCAAACTATTATTCCAGATATGAAATACACCTTTCATGCATCCTTTGTCCAATTCGAATTCACCCCAGGATCCGAGGCAATTTTCATTTTAAACCGACTCCGCCCACGCGCCGTGAAAAAGACAGTGTTTTTACTGAATTAATACGTACATACATGGCTTCGTCCACTTGTGTATACGGCGAAACACGCCCAAAACACTGGCAGTTAACGGGCGAAATCGATTTAAAACAAAATGGCCGACAATTTAAGTTGCCAATACGCCGAACGCAGGTGGAATAGTAATATTTTTTTCCTGCCCGCTGCCCACCCGAACTATTTGGGGTGGGCGATAGTGCCGGGGTGTGCGTGCCCCCCACCCCCGCCCACCGGGGGGCGCCCCCCGCTGCATCGTCATGTGTGCACGCAAAATCCGAGCCGATAATTTAAATTTCCGATATATGATAAATGCTTCATTAATTTTATGTATTCGCCGATACATGCGCGTCCGCGAACGGATTATAATTAATATTTTAGCGAATAATTTTGTTTGAAGGATCTTTGGGGCTTTGCTGCGTTTGAGGTGGGCTGCGTTTTGTGTCGAGCTAGTTTTAAACGTTAGTTGCACGAAATATTCCAATAATTTCATAAACGAACGTGTGTGTCTCTTCCACGTAAAAACTATTGACTATATTCGGATGAAATTTAACAATAGAATCTAAATTACAATTATAAATGCGAAAGTAAGTAACAATCTGTCATGTTTTCACATCTAAACCACATAAACGATTGAGATAAAAATTTAATTCATGAAATGATTGAACCCAAATGACGGAAACCATTTTTTGTACGAAAAATTTACAAATACTACTTATAGGATGTATGATAGTCTCCGTAACTAACGAATTACTGCAAAATATATGACAAAGGAAAAAATATATGAGTTGCCATAACGTGCAATGTGTTTATTAAATGAAAATGTTTCGGTGAGAACATCTCAAACTAAACTTAAACATTGTGATGTTCTAAATTGAGCCTAAAAATTGTAAGAATAAGAATCAAACTCGAATCACTATTCGAGCAGACCATGAAATAGAGAAAAATATATTCTATGACGTAGGAAATTCAGTAGATTATAGCATGCTCTTTATGAAGTTTTCTCGGTCTATTAGATATTCAGCGGTATTAGCCCTAGAGTGTTTGGGGTTTAACTATTGTAGTGAGGGGATGACACCCCTATACGTCATCTAGCTGTCTAGATATTGCGTTACACTTCATATACGCTTACCCTAAGGGAAGGTATGATTGCACCAGACCTATACATCATATAGCTATAGTCAGTACTTGCGGGGTTCAGCAAATAAATTCGAGTAGATTTTTGACATTGGTCAGATTAGATTCTATCTACATTACTAGATCAGCAGTCAAAAGCACATAAATAACAGAGGACACGACATTTAAACAGACATCTTGTAGTTGTATTTACGTGATCCGCCCGACGTAAATCAAACGAATTTAATAAACCGGCGAAAATGCGCGGGAATACGCGCGCCCAGTCAAAATGGCGCATAAGTCTGCGTTCCAAATTCAAAAATAAATTCGTTACACGCACGCGCCGACGTTCGTGTTTTAAAATCGACGACGCGACACGGCTATTCGAGATTTGATTTTTGAACTGGATTTAGATTTTTTTCTGTTCAGCCAGTATGAAAAAAAAATGGTATTTATTTAAGTATGTTAAGTACATACCTAGTTTAATAGTTTTTTTTGTGATAGCTGTTACAAGTTATACAGAAATGCATTTTCTTATGAGCTGCGACTTTTTACCTATCGTATTTATAAATAGATACGTGCAAGTTTATCAGCTGCAATAGTTTTGTTTAAAAATAAAATACCAGCTAAAATAATACATAAAAGAAAATAAACTACGACCTGTTACATACCTTTGCGAAAAAGTCATAAACATTAAAAACAGCATTGTTTTTCTCTATGGTCTTGTATTTTTAAAGGCAAATGCCTGAGAATGCTTTATGCCTACGCTTCCAGTCAAAAGGTGCTTGTATCGCCGGGAAGTACTTTTGTATGTAAATCGAATGCGTAGGCAGGCTAGGTCTCCTTAGGCTCAGGGCATAGACTAACAGAGGGATTGATCATAACCAAAGATAAATTGTCTATCATCACTCATTTGAATTTTGCCACACCTGAACTGTTATTAGATCGTTGAAAGAACATCTTAAAAATCAATTCTTAAGTAATAATAAATTACTAACCGTGGGAGATTTCTACTTGTTAACCTTTAAGCTAACAAGAGAGGGAAGTGTGGGCGGTGCAATAAATTACTTAAACTAATAAAGTACTGTTTTATGCAACATCGTAAGACTCTGTGTTCAGTTTTATTTGAACACTGATGTTACTCATAATTTTTCTTTCGATTTTACATCAAACTGTTTATCTTATTTGTAACGTTTTAGCGAATAATATGAATCTACACTATACAGACTCAAATCAAGTATTTATTTTGTCTTGTCTATCCATTCAATTGGTAGTGTAACTACAATTTTTTTAATAAATACTAGTACTAGTTTTTAGTAGAACTCGTTTTTTTAATAGATGAAAAAAAAATGTTTTTTATATAATTTGTCGAGTAATAAAGACGTGAACGAGTAATTAACAAACAAACTCACGCATTCGTAATATAAACATACATATCATCACGCCCGTAATCCCTGAAGGGACAGGCAGAGTCAAAGGGACAGCAGGCTCCCTTAACCAGCTTCATCTTTGGGTGCAGAATATTCAAAGATTAGGCACTCCATCACAACTTACGACAATCTTCTGTATCTCTTTCATCTTTGACTATAGGCTTAGTACCGTAGGTATCGCAAGACCTGCTCAGTGCCTATAGACCTAGGTTAGGTTTTAGGCACACTAATTGTGATTTTATTACGTTTGATACCGTAACGAGCGATTGTATGATATTATAATAGTTTGGAATAATGAGCCATCGTTTGTATTCTAATGTGAGATAAATTATAACGGTTTCATATAATTATATAATGATTAATTATTATTACATCATATTAAATAAATCGATACGCAATTTTGGGGGCAATTGTGACCAAACGATTTATTTTATTGTTTATATATTTTATGTTTTATTAAACACATACGCGTGAGACTCTGAAAATATCAAGAAATTCGTTTATTTATTTACATAAGTATATTTATTTTTTATAATCCGAGACCGTGTATTATAGATATTCTAAATTAGATATTTCTGAAATATTATTTATTTGGAATACAATAGAATTACTTACATTGTTATCATGGAGCCAATTTTAACAAAATTTATATTTTGAAATGATGAATTAATGAAATCAATGATACTATTGTCAGGTCAGTTCGATATTGTTAAATTTTATTATCTATCGTAAATGTTATGAGGTGTCGTAAAAATCGGTGAGTTCGCTAAGTACAAGATCCGATTGAGAAAGTGATTCAATGCAATATACAGTCTAGATCTGACTGGTTTGTGTTTTATTACACAGTCATTTGGTTTCACACAAAAAAGGCATTTTATAAGTGCAGATTTTTTTTATTACAACAACAGAAAAAAACTTTCTATGAGAAATTACCTAAAAAGAAACAAACATTTTCTAACATTTATAAATTTCAAAATTGGAATAGACTTTCATTCCATTCTATTTAAATATTTTATCACTCAACTGCAATCTGCCAATAAGATTCGTTGTACCAATAGATTCGATTCCCTTGTTATCGCGCGAAAAAAAAAGCAACCAGCAATGTCTTCATATTAAACTTGTCTATGGCCAAGATTTCCGGGTTCGCTGGTCTCCATACTCCATACTATTGTAGCTGCGCGGCCATTTTTCAACCTATACTACCTACGCTTTTCGTCGTCCAACCTAGCTTGACCCGCGCGGTCGCTCACACTCGCCTCTATAGCTGCGAAGGAAACTCGCGCGAGGGGTCTACAGTTTCTGGTCGTGTTGTCTATGGCTATTTTTGTTATTTCTCTATGAATAAATGTAGGGAAGGGAAAGGCGTTCGCCTTAGCACAGTTTACATGATGCACGGTGGTATAAAGGATGTTCTATCTGAACCGTTTCGATTTATTAGCGTGGTCTTGAATATTATGAATGCTATTTGTTAATATGTAACTTTAATAGATTCCTAGCATACTATATTAAATATATGATACGTATTTCTACAGAATTATGTTATGAACTGTGAGTTTCAAGTAAGTGTTTAATAAGAAATAGTTATATGATAAAGAGAGTCAGTCATAAGAAAAGTATATTTAATGACAATTTTAAAATCAAACACCGGACGCTCCAAATTTGAATTTTATTTTCTTTGTCAAAAATCCTCATAATATATTTATTTTTCCCGCTACAAAAGGAACAAAATTGTCTATGCTAGTTAAGGAAATTAGTGCGTTCGTTGCCGGAACATAAACTAGAGAGCTAATTATTTTTAATCTGTGGCAATATGGCGCGCTCTGTGCTCCCGCGCTGTATCCCGTTTCTGGTATGTCCGATAGCCTTTTTTGGCGTGATTAGCATCACCTAATAATGTTCTATGCAGGCTGCCTTTCCTTATTTGCCCTTATGCTATTTAGATTCCTAACCTTTATGGAATAAAAACTATATTTGTTTGTGAAATGTAGAGCGGTATTCTTCTCGTTATTTTTTTATAAAAAGGCAAAGGAAAAATATACAGCCAATGATGACATTTGATTTTGACAGGAAATTATAGCAATTATTTTTCTGAAAGAACTTCTTTTTGCAATATTTTTTTTTGAATTGCATTAACATAACGCAATGCTTGTAATTATTCCGAGCTTTATGGACAACGCAGTAAAATATTGTATAACTATTATGAAATAAATGCTGGTAAATTTATGTTAGCCCGAAGCGTCTTGATTAGAAAGGTAACAGTTAAAGGTATGGTACAGTCGTCTTGAGATAACTAATGCGTTGTAAAAATGTTTAATAACTAATTAGGTAAATTTCTCAATTACTATTCGGAGTTTTATCGTCAAGTCTTCAACTCGTCGCCGTGTACAATTACCTAAAGACTAGTACATATGTAGTTTATAAAATTTTAGCACAATCATTTGTTTATTTTACAACTATATGCAATAAATTTTTCATTTGTCTTTTTATATTCTTCATAGAAAGACCATAGCTAATGGACTCTCTTCATTTTAGAAGACATTGAATTTATCGCTTTCTTAATGCGTTTTTAATTTATTTAACTACTTACGTGGTCCTTGTAGTATTTGCCATTAATAACTATAAAGTTTACAGCTGACTATTGTTAATGCAATATTGTCACTATGGCCGGTCTGTTTATTGTTAAATAACGGTTAACTTCTCTAGCCAATTATCAAAAATCAATTAAAAAAATATTGTAAAACCGAATTTTAAAATTGACTTTTTTACATATTTTTTTAGAATACAAATCGATAATAGCAAACTTATACAAGAGCAAACTTATAAGAACTTGAGATACTTTTCAAAACTTTATTATTGTTGCTCTTTTTTCGTCTGAATATATTCACAACCAATTTTTTAATTACAATACTTTATACCAATATAAAACTTAATAAAAAAACACCGCTAATTATACTGCCAAAATCAGTAGGTACAGCTATTTACATATTTGGTAAGTACATACCAGCTAGCCTGCGACACTTTCAAAAGAGAACGTGCAAAATAAATCTTTACTACAATATAAATAAAGCGCCCATAACAAACAATTACCTATAAAATACCACAGCCCAACCATCATAAAGGGCTTAAATAACGCAATATTTTACCCACACTTTTATCTACGAAACCAACCTAATAAACCGAACTCAGTTATAAAATTTAGTGCCAATAAATAAAGCAATCGAACCGTTAGTGCCCGATTAGCTATACAAGGCACAAACCAGCAATATTTCTATGCATTTCGCTGTGTCAAGCCTCGCACAAAACCATATATCTATCCCGTACCATCTAGGAAATAATTCTACAATATCTTTCCTTACAGACGCACTTGTATTATACACACGCATTCTTCTCAGACATGCAAAATCACCAACACAACCGCACCACAGGACTATGCAGAAGATAGTATGTAGCGTAGGCGCGCTGGTGTGTGTGTGAGTCAACGACCTCACCATTTGCTTGCAGTATAACAGGCTAAAAGTATGCGTTCGTTTTATTATGGTCTTATTTTAAAAATGGAACGGCGGTCATCGCTTTCTTTCGTTGGGTTAGGTCGCGCACGGTTTTTGGCGCGAACTTTGGGTGGGACGGGTTTGTAACCTTTTCGGTTACCGTTACGGGGCGTGTTCCGATTTCGGTACGGTTGAAGGTCTCGTCTGAAAGTTAGGACTTCCGCGTTTTTTTTCGCGTCTCATCGGCCTATTAGCGTCGCCAGATTAAATACAAAATTTTATTTCGGTCTATATAAACGTTTAGCTACCACGTGAACAAGATGACGTGTTCCAATTTTAAACATAAATTTCTATAGACCTTAATTTTTATCGGCGACTTGTATTCCAATTTTAAATTATTAGTAAAATATATACGTCTAATAAACCTACATTAAATTACTAATTATTTTTTTATACTTTATAGTAATTTGTGATGTCAAATTACAATTTCTCAATTCATCTATTCTAGATAAATCAATTCACGTTCGTTAAAGCAAGATATCTGTAAATTATCCCAATTCTCACGCTCCTATAAGAGAATTCAGGTCTTCTGTTCTAAGTCTAGAAAACGTAAGGTATTTTAAGAATGCCGCGATTGAATATGTCCCAACTGGTTTTGCCCAGATGTCCCTATTTGATATAGCAATTTAAGCCCTTCAAGCGAAATCGCTATTATTTGTTCGTAATGACTGAATTAAACTTAATTGAGATAAAATATAGCCGTGAGACTTTTAACTTGGATATTTTTGTGACTGAAGTCGTTATTAGGAAATAATTGCAATAATAATAGATATTTTTTTTTATCTAATAACTTTAGTAATCGCACGTAGGTATTTATGATTGAAACGTAATACCGAGGTGCGATAAAATCCACACATAATATCGCTAAATTATTTTAACAACTATGCGACGTTTATGTCCGTTGTTACTATAGTAACGTACTTGCACGTTTTCATAAATGTATTTTTACAAGCTTTTATATAACTTGCAATGGTCGTAAGTTGCCGCCGGCCGCTGATTCGCAAACATTTTTCTACTTAGCGTTTGCCTAGTTATATAAATTTGGGAACAATGCAATTTTTTGGTAGGTATTATCGAGCTGATCTGATGATAGAGAAGCCGGCTTTAGGAAATCCTTATTTAGTGCAATATTCATTTAAAACAGCGTATTTATTTCGATTTCTACGACTTCTACCAATATCCTTCAACGTATATAAAAAAAATGGAAATTCTTAGCAGCTTTTGTTACTAAGCTATTGACGTTGTCCTAAATCCCCTATCGGATTTCTCAACTATTGCACACAGGCTTATCTTCGAGCCCATATTGCCACACTAATTAGTCCATCATGCTTTATTATTAGATGAGGGCTTGTCTGCCATTACTTTAAAATTATGTGGATAGCGCTATGGCATACAATACTTTTATCTGAGACTCGATATAAATTGAATGAAATATAGGAAGAGTTTAAAGATAATCTGATTTGTCAAGCTATAGTTATCTATCGTTATCAACTAGTTTAACGTACACAAAATAAAAAAGACTATGTATTTGTATCTATTGTCACTTTACGAGTTTGAGATGAAGGTTCATTTACCTTCAATAGCAAAAAATAAATGAATTCGTCTCTTTCCAGGCGAGCGACCTTATAAATGTCATCTCCCTGACTGTGGACGCGCTTTCATCCAACTGTCGAACCTGCAGCAACATCTGAGGAACCATGATGCCCAGGTGGAGAGGGCCAAGAACAGACCCTTCCATTGCAATATTTGTGGCAAGGGCTTTGCTACAGAAAGCAGTCTTAGAACGCACACAGCCAAGGTCAGTATCTAGATGAATTGAAAAAAGAACATTTGATTTTTAAAGAAAAAGTTTTTGGAATAACTTTCTTTATTTAAATATAGATAAATAATTAAATCAATCTGTTTTGGAACAACTTCACATATGTTAAAAATTTAATTTGTAATTGAACTTTTTTAAATGAAGTAAATTTTGCAACGAACTCTCTTTTGCAATTTTTATGTACTGTACATGAAATTTTCCATGTTCAATTATTTTCAGATTTTTTTTACTTTAGCGGATGAAAATTTCATCTGTTATATAATGGACGTTTCCATTGAAAAAATATTTTCTATGTACTTACCATATCATTTGGTATTTGTTTGCATAAAAACATTTCCGGCAACAAAATCAATATTTTTATTTCTAACAAAACCTCTTTGGCGATTACCAATTCATTTTCAAAATTCTTTTTCGGCCGTTACGATTTTAATTTTCAAAATTAACAAAACTCCCTTTCGGCTCTTTTCTATGATTTTCTAAATTCCCTTTGGACTTTATGCATTTGTTTTTATTATGTTGATGTGTTTTTCGAATGTGAACCTAATGTTTGAATGCTATGCCCGCCACGCCACCGTCCGGTGGAACAGGAGCTTCAGCTGCACCTTGGTGTTTTGCAGCAACATGCCGCCCTTATGATCGGGGGCGCCACGGCCACGCCTTGCCCCATTTGCCACAAAGTCGTATTCGGTGGCGAAGCCCTTGTCGAGCATATGAAGAACACGCACAAGGACCCTAATGCGTCCGGCGTTGCCAGTAAGTTTCGAATTCGGTCGTTCGAAATTTCGCAAACGAAAAAAGAACGGCGTCTATGGATCTCTTTCTTTTTTGCCAGGTTTAGTCGTAAGTTTAGTTAAGGAATCTACTTTGCGGTGCGTGTTTGAGTAATGCGCCCAAACAAACGATAGATGATGCAGAACCAGTCAAATTTGCGATGTCTTTGCCTGTTATTGTAGTTTGAAAGTTGGCTTGTTCTGCAAATCTACGCGTTTGAATGGGCGAGTTACTCGTGCGAAATCTTGCTCGTTTACTTTTGTTCTAAATCCGAAATCGACGTTTTAAAATAACGCGCGCCGCAGATGAGATTTATTAGTTTATAAGACCAGCCACTGGAAGTTTCTACGTAACGTTGGTCTCCATAAAATAACTGCAACGGAACAACAAAACATTTTGTAATCAAACATTTTGCGATGCGGGAGCTTCCAGCTGGCAATAAGCCACGAGGGGTGTTGGTTCAAAATCCAACGTAAAACAAAAACGTATCGTTTCCATAAAATATTACCTAATAAATAAGTATGTCTAACGCCATCTTGGGGAGTCTTCTGTTATTGTTAGAGAATTATTGGAAGGGCAAAGTGTTTTGTAAACAGTTCAAGAGAGAACGACAGATTCTTCGGATTGCGTTAGACTGTATTATCATAACATGTTTTGTTTGCACATCTAATAGCTACATTTTCCTCATTTTCTAAACGTCAACTTCGTTTTGTTGGTATTTCTGTTCCGTTAATTGGTTTATGTTATGATTTCATAGTTTCTATCACAATTAGTTTCGTCGCCATTTTGTTTTGACAGTTTCGAATTTCGTTTCCGTTATTTACATTTAAGAATCAAGACCGCTCTTTGCTGGTAAATAACTCAGTTATTTACACACCCCCAATAAAATCACTATTTTCATAAACGACTTAACCATTGTTGGATTTATTTCCTCAATGCAACCATGGTGAGTCAATTTCAAAATCGTCTCCAATTTCACCACAAACAGCAAAAGAGCCGTCCATAGAATTTCAACTAACAATTTAACTAACCTTGTCTATTTTTTTTCTCTCCCCCCTAACCCACTAACCTTCCAAACTCCTGGTGACGTCGAAGGTCCTCCGGCGACATCACCGTACCCAGCGCAAGCTAAACCTGTTGATCCTTATATAGCCAAGCGGAGGACTGCGAACCACCCGTGTCCTGTCTGCGGGAAGCATTACGTGAATGAGGGGTCGTTGAGGAAGCACCTGGCGTGCCACCCCGAGACGCAGCTGACCAGCGGACTGCGAATGTGGCCCTGCTCTGTCTGCCAGGCCGTGTTTACCCATGAGAGTGGTAAGTTGTGTTGTGATACAGTGATAGCGGGAGCGGAGGCAGTCTGGATAGGACTACATTCACATCTGAAGTTTCATTACCTTTAAAATTCTACCACTAGAAACCTGATGGAACCACGGATGTGTCATCATAATTCAATTGGTTGACACAACATGAACAATTTTCAGGAACTGAGTTGCAAAAATTTAGTAGTACTTCCCAACGCTGGTCCTTTATAAACTTTTTTCTTCAAAGGCGTTTAACTGTTGTCATTCAATACTTACGCAAATGCAATCGTAATGCAGTCGTTAAAATAAGCTGAGTCCCTAATCCGAGGCCTTAATCCATTCCACCATGTTATCCTGATAGTATAGCCCACACAAAGACGAAGAATATCTTCAAAAAGACTTTCATTAAACTTTTTATTTGCGTTTTATTAACGTACTTTCATAAGTACGTTAATAAAACGCAAATATTTATTAATGAATAAATAACGTTAAGTTGAATTTAAATACTTATTTTTACAATTTAAAGTAATAGGTTTCCTTTATGATTATTTTCTATTTCAATCATTAAAAAATCGGTAGAGATTCTGATTAATTTGAATAAAACTTAAAAATGCGTTACATAAAGTTCGCACAATCAATAAAAACTTTTTCAAACCAAATATTTCAACAAAACCCTCACCTTCCAGGTCTTCTCTCCCACATGGAGCACATGAGAATGGAGCCGAAACACCAGTTTGCAGCGCAGTACGTGCTGTCGCGCGCCGCCGCCGAACGACGAGAAAGAGACATACTTGCCGCCGTCTCCGCTTCAGCTGGCGGCTCCGGACTCCTCAACCTCGCCCCGCCTTCACCCGCGCACTCCGACTCCTCCTCCAACGGCCGTCTCTCCTCCTCAGCAGGATCCGAGGCCGGCGCCGCCGTCAACAAGCTCTCCGACCTTCTCCGATCCGCCAACAACGGCCACCAGGCTTACGGAGACGAAAGAGTCGCCGCCATTGCCGCAGCCGCCGCCAACATGATGGCTCAGCCAGGTGAGGGTGCCAACGCGGTCCAGGTCGCAGCAGCCAACCTCGTGTCGGCCATGAGACAGCAGCTCGCCAGAGAACCACCACCAGCCCAGCCGCCAGCGGAAACGCCACCGGCTCCTTCAGAGGCCGCGCTACGGATTCAACAAGCTGAAGCTTTACTGCGGAGTCAGGCTGAAGCCTTGCGGCTCGCCGTCTCGCAAGCCGCAGCCGCCCACAACACTGAAGCCGCCAGCCCTCTGAGACACAACGGTGGCTTCCCGCCGCAGCCCCCGAATGACGCAAGCGGACAACTATCCCCGGAGTTAGTGGAGGCGTTCAGAATCGCTCAGGAGCAGAGATTAGAGCAGGCCTTGAGGCTACACGATCCGAGGATGCTGGGATTCAACTTGCCGTCGCCTGTGCAGCAGGCGGCGCAGCAGGCGGCTCAACAGGCTGCCCAGCAGGCTGTGGCCGCTCAGCAGGCCGTGGCCGCTCAACAGGCCGCTGCGGCGCAGCAGGCCGCACAGGTGGCCCAACACGCGGCCCAGGCTGCCCAGCAGCAGCATATGCAGCAACAAGCCGCACAAGCTGCCCAAGCCGCACAGCAAGCCGCCCAACAAGCTGTCCACCTCCAGCAAAACCCTCAGCCATGAAAATTTAGCTATTACTAATCCGACGCGATTTCGGCATACAATCGCACAGCACAGTAGCGTAGTCATAGAAACAAATAGTTTGGTATTTTTTGAATAAAAAAAAAAGATTTTTTTCTACGGAGCGTGACGAAATCGCCTCTGGTTAGTAATTTTCGTTGACCTTTACGGGACTTTTCGGAACGTTATCATTTTCATTTTAATTTTTAGCCGGAAAAATATGGTAAAACTAAATTAATGATGCTAAATCTTAGATAGAACTAACTATTGTAAATAATTGACTTTAGTTGGAAATGTTTCTCGTGTAAATATAAATGAGGACGTTAAATAGTTAATTAAAATGAGCAAAATGGAACAAAAACTCGCCCGAACAAGTAATTAGATGTAGAAACGTGACAAATAATATTCAGTGCAATCTTCAATAATTATTTGTTTGGTTGTTATTGAGTGTTTTTATTGATTATTATTAAATGAAGTATTTATTTTTTATTAGCTTTACCACGGAGCAGTGTATTTCTTAGCTTAGTACAAAGTTTTGGATGTGCCAAACTGTTTTTAAGCACTTTTTATCGCATTTAGCGAAACTTTGCAATATTTAGTTGCTTATTAAGTTTCTGTAGTATAATGTAGAGGAGCTCTTATATTAAAAATTGTTTTATATTATCTTTTCTCGCAATAACACGTCTTATGCTAGTCAAGTTTTGAACGCACAAATTTTATATTCTATTAAAAAGAAACATTGGAAAGATATTTTATTTTTATATTATCGTTCCGTTTAAAGCTGAAATTGCTAACTTCTCTTGGCGTATATTTTTATTTTTTTTTATAATAATTTGCCATATTAGTTGTTAATAGGTACTGTACATACGTAGACGAGTTACGTAAAGTTGATGCTTTTGTTCGATACGAGAGGAAACCGTTTATTTTTATTATTGAAACTATTTTTTATTTTAAACGAGAAAATAATTATTTACACAATAATTTGTATAGTTGTATATAAAAAAAATTATTGATTTATTTTTTTCAGAAGACTGCCGTTACTTATTCTTTTTATGTAAATAAAATAATTGATTATTACATACATGAAATTGTACGTGAATAATAACAAATAGCGATTTTTCACTCCACTAACAAACGTAAGAACAGACAAGACAATACATAATTATATGAATACATGAATTGGACATCGTCGAAGGGAAATGACAATTTATATATTAGAAACACCTTATATACTAATACTTCGACAAACAATGCTTTGAATAGACAACAAAAGCAATATACACGAGACATTCTTCCATCAACATGGATGTTGAAATAGCCCAAAATATTTTATATTTATTTTCATTTTACACATAATATACAAGCTTCTAAATGAACCACAATAGCCCAGTGAATCATTTTCAAATGGTTAACAGAAGCGAATGCTATCTTTAACCATCATAACAACAGTAACAAGGCATCTAGGATGCTAACAGTTGCCATTGCAATAGATTTATAGTTCAAAAACGGATTGCAAAATGTACCGCCGATTTTTCAAAATCGGTGAAACATTTTGCAATTTGCCATAAGAATGTCAAGTGTTGCCGAATATTAATTCTTTTAATATTATCATCATGTATTATAAATAAGTGGCAATTGCTGTGGACAGAATTGTGTGTTGGAATCGATAATGTCCACAGGGATTGAATATTATACGTATAATCGTAACATAGGTAGGGTATAGTAAGCTGATTTTAATGTACGTAATTATTTCATTCTTGAATTAATATTGGTATTATCGCGTAACAGTGATTTTGTCACGTGTTATCCCGCGAGTATTTTCACTGTCGCGGTGTATCAATGTAAATAGAGAAAAAAAACACAATGCAATAGCCCAAAAATTCGTTATAATTTGTGTCGTGATTATTTGATTGAGAGGAGGAGTTTTTATTGAATTTTTTGTTGATGTACGTATGTCTTAATTTTGAAATACAAAACTTTTCGGCAAGTGTTATATTATTGTTTGGTGTGATAAGGCCAGTTCCATCGAGACGCGAAGGTTACTCGACAAAGATTATGTTTTCTAGGAAACGTGAATCTCTAATTAGACAAAAACTACATTTTCGACTGACAAAAATTAAACAATTTCGACAAATGCAATAATGGAAATTAAAAGTGAACGGATCGCTATTTATGTAAAAAAATGTCCTCATAAATTTAATATATAAATAAATTAAATATAACAACAAAAGAAGTTCCTATGAATATTGTATAAATGGTATTGTTTTAAATTTAGGTCTTAGTAGAAGGAAAAATTTATGGACGTTTGGTATTTTTAAAGTTGTAATTAATGAACCATCATGTTAGGGAACTAAACTCGCGGCGGCGAGTTGTACAAAATAAAAAAAGCACGGATCGTGAATCCTAACATTAGATTTTTAGATCGAAAGTTACGTTTCCAAGAAAGTGTTCAAGCGGTATAAAGCTTACATTTTTGTGCGGCATGTGTTTTATGTAAAAAAAAAAATAATATTTGTAAAAAAATAAAGTATTGACGTTGTATTTTCGAGATCGAAATTTAAATATAAGAATTTTGAATATACGAAAAAAATACTCAAATTAGGTGTTAGTGTACAGCATGCCACACGAGAGTCTAAGCGCAATTGTAATTTCTGTGATCATCGAAAGAGGAATAGTTATTAAATCAGATCGTGTCTGAGAGTTGACAGAGGTTACTTTTAAGTTTTCGACGAATACATTTTTTAATGTTACTCGATAAAAAAATAATGAAGGATGGAAATTTTTTCTACATTTATTTTACGACAAAAATTCCGTAGTTAAGCTGTGTACATTTAATACTAATATAAAGCCTAATTAACAGTACTGCGGCGACTTAGATCGTCACTGGCAAAGTGGAAGAAAATTGTAATTTACACTTTCCCTTTGCAGCTTTCTTCTACTTTTTGTCTTAGTATCAATAGAACTGGATTCAGTTGATGTCGATACACATAATGTGGTAAATACCATCTCCACAACTCGATTATCCGATAGAAATGCGCTGTTAGTTTATTTTCAATGAGAAATGGATGTGACTATTACAAACAATGTTGTAGTTTAATTGGCTATTTTAATATTTACAGTTTATTAATTGTGTTGATGACTTTTTGTTGATAGAGAAATTCGTTAAATTTTGTAATAAGGTCAAAATTATTACGCTCGGTTGATATTGAGCGAGCAATGCATTCGATCTTACTAATAAGTACTTATGGAAATACTAAATCAAATTGCATTAACATCAAGCAATTACATTACATTTTTTATTTGAATATTAAGGGGACGTTGTGAATTGTGCAACCGCATTTTCACAAGATTTGCAGAATTACAATTTTTTTTCGAAAAAATTGCAATTTGTAAAAAAATTGCAATTTGCAAAAAAAATTGAAATTTTTCAAAAAATGACGGATTATACAATTTACAATGTTTTTTGTTGAGTTTTTAAAATGACTTGCTGTTGATTTACATTAAACATCCTTATTGACTGTTAAAGGTTTTGATTTGATGCTTCGTCGCTTGCGTTGTTTGTATTCCAGCTTATTTTATGATGAATAGGTAAATATACACATTTATTACAATTAATATAAGCGTAGACAGGATAGCCAGGTTTTCAATTATAACTCACATAGTAGTTAATATCGTATCTTATCGTAAGTTAGTATAATTAATGTAATGTAATTCAACTGGACTCATTTATAAAATAATTCCATGCAATAAAAAATACACGTTTTATGAATGGGTCTTGGTGTGGCATATATTAAGACTTCCATTACAGTCTGCTCTTGATGTATGTTACCGAAAGTAGTGAACAACGAAATAAAAAATACATAAATACCAAAAAAAAATCCGTGTACTTAATCGTACTTAAATGTCATAGATAATCAAATCTATTATTATTGGTGTTTTATGGGAATATTTATACCCCTTACGTAAATGTCATATCCATTTTGAAGGAAAGTACTTTTGATATAATGTTAAAACAAACAAATACTAATATTGCGATTTTTAAAACAGTTTTAAGGAAAATAACAGGCAAATAAAATTACAAACGGAAAATAAAATTGATCGATGGATTTTTGGTTCTAAAAATACTAGCAGCGCATTTAATTTTCTGTCTACGTTATATACCTAGCCTCTATAATGTCACAGGGCATTTTCGTTGTTACATTCTGTTACGTTGTACCAAAATGTTACAAAGAATGAACGAAGAGGATTCATGTTACAAAAATGTTACACTTTTATCATTTCATATGGAAATTTCACCTTGCCCTTTTTACTTGTGAAAATTATACCTACCTACCGTTTCTATTAATGATTGGTGTACGTCTAGTCTTATTTACATATTTTTGTATCTTTAAATGAAACAGAATCGTTATTTGAAAGTTTTGTAGTTTTGGAAGAAATGTCAAAATCGTACGGTACGCAAAATTAATGAAACATTTTCGGCGATAAAATAAAATTGTATAAATAAAATTTGAACTTTGGAAACGCATTTGTGAATTCAAAATTATGTACCTATTTCGGCGTATAAAATTATTGTAAAATTCAATCATGCTTAGAAGTTTAGATTAAAATTTACGTTTAGGTAGAAGTCAAAATTCGTGTTTGGCATATATTACAAAAGGTAAACAAAATTGATTGTAAATATTTAGGAATGTGATGTGATGATACTATTGTGTACCTAATCGGTGTTTAGGAGAGACATATAACATACATATGTTGGAATTTCTAAATTCATAGCAGATTCTGTATCAGTGTTCATTCATATTTATACTTATATTATTATTTCGTTTATTAATTTTTATTGTAAAGTTAAGTAAGTTCATTTAAGTTTTATAATATTAAATAAACGATGCCATGTTTTTCATTAATTATTTTAGTAATAAACAGATTAATGTGTTTATTGAATATTATATTTTTATAAATGGTTATTTTTTTGTACCCGTATGTAGTCAATCTTGGAATTGTATAGTTTTTTTAGTGTTGATTTATGTTAAGAATATAGTTTTTTAGTTGCGCCTATAGTTTTTATTGAACAAATATTGTGTTTATTTTTATTGTGGATGATAATTATTTTTAACAACGGTAAATGCTTATTGTGTCATTAATGGAGTATAGTAATTATTATTGCCGAAACGGTTAGCTATAATTATTTTAAAAAATAAAAAGGATGATTTATACGGGCGTTTTTCTTTCCTCCCAACTTTCGAATAAAGCAACAATTAATTTAATAAATTCAGTTTTTTTTTTAATTAGACATGTACACTGGTTGTTTCATTACAATTGCCAGAGAATATTGAAATACTCGTGTTCATTTCATATTCAAATGTGGCAATTCATATTTCAATATGAAATGAATATAAGTATTCTGATAAGTTGCAAATGAACAGTAGATATATGTATAATTGATATATAGTTGAGAAACATGGACAAAAGTGATTGACCAAAACTAATATAATAAAAAAAAAATATGTCTGACCTGTTGGAGGTCTTCTAAAATTGTAAATCTTGAGACTTTTCGCATCATAAAGTTTAAACTAACCTGAAACCTAATGTTCTTACAAACAAATATACAGTCCTAGACAAATATATACTTACCTATTTACTTGTTTCAATATTCACAACCATTCTTGCAAATTTTGCAATAATATGCAAAAATCTAACAAGAGATGAAAATAAAAAGTTATACTTTTTGTTTCAAACAAGCAAAAGTTTCCCAATAAGAAATTTTCCTATAAGACTATAGTTGATGTAACGCCATCTAACGACGAGTAGATATACTAAAATATCCTAAAGTTCAGTTTAATGTTATGCAAACTTTGATAATACTATATTTATTTTAAATCTCCATATTTGCTGGAGGTACCGAGATAGGTATAATGGATCGTTATTTAGGATGTGCTGAATAACTATTCAAATCCGTAAAGAATACACTAAGAAAACAGGCAAGAATTTAAACACAATCTGACAACCAAAAAAGTAAGTTATGTATCTAGTATATTATATTTGATATATATTATTATCTGAACGACACAGTGGGTAACAAACCGAATCATGATAATCGAAAAAGCGGTGTACAAACATTATTTAGGTTATGTTAGCAAAAAAACCAGCTTGCCATACACAATGCGGTGCTGATTCCTACACTGACATACGGAAGCGAGTGTTAGGTTTGGCAGAAAGAGCATGAAAGTAGAATAAACGCGGTCGAGAATCGAGATGTGTGCGCTGCATAAAATCTGCGGTGTATCGCTCACAGACTGCGTTCGGAATGATGATGTAAGAAAGAGAGTCGGTCTGAAAGACAGCGTCGGAGTTAAGGTAAGAAGAGGCATGCTCCGGTGATTCGGATATATGGAAAGGATGGATGACGAAAGATTGACTTAACAGATATAAAATGCGAAAGTGGAAGGATGTAGGAGCCGCGAAATACCTTCCGCGTTTCACCTAACACGACCAGATTGGTCGTGTGTTAAAAACCGTAGAGCTTGTATAAAAAGGATCATGAATGTTGAAGAAGCAAGTGAGGTGTGTAAGGATCGTGCCATATGGCGTTCGGTTCGGTTCGGTTCATTTATTAATGAAAGTGGCGTGAAGTTTAGCTAGATACTTAGTAAAAAAATCATAACCCTTCTTTTTTCGTAGTTGTGTAAAAGGCATATCATATGGCGACGTATTAAAGACATATTTAGAAAAAAATTGAGGATGTGGCCTGAAAATATGAATAACATTTCAATTAATTATCAGATAGTAAAAAATATTTTTTTTAAACTAGATTGTTCCGTGTTACCACATTTATCAACATTTCGTTTAAAAATAAATTTTCTTCATAGCGTCATCTATCAATTATTCTCAAAATTTGATTCTTTTGATTATTACCATCTAGCGGATACTTGAGAAATTATCTTCAAAAATATTTCTACAAGCAAGAGGGTTAGTGTCTAACGCCATCTATGAAATTATTATCGAACTTTGTATTATGGTTCGGAATGCTTAGCATAGTTTAAGCATCTCAGTATAGATGCCACTGCTCCAAGTTGCTTATGTTTTAAAAATACGCTAGATGGCGCTATACGCCCTTTTTAATATTAAATTAAATTTTTATTTGAAAATTTTTATGAATAAACACCATCAAGTGAAAGGTATTTATATATTTTTTTTTTTTATTAACTGACGTCGAAAAAAAGTAGGGGGTTCTCAATTCGACTGTTTTTTTATGTATCTCTTTTTAATTATATAAGTATTAGAGTATAGAGGTATAAAAAAAGTATGTTAGATATTATGTTAATCTTTTACGAAAATTATTTTATTCTTTATTAGCTTTTTGTTAAAAAAATGTTCAGTTTCAATATAAATTAAATGATTTATTTTTGTCCCGGTCCGGTAGGTTCTACCTAACAAGGCCTTAGCAGGTTCTAAAATGAAAAAAAAATAATAATGAGGGTCTGCCCCCCACTCCACTAACTTTTTAACGCGACTTTCATAGGGGAATATTATTTCGGATAGTAGGTTAGTTAGTTTTTGTTAATGTTAGCTAATTTCATTTAGCCGTTTAAAAGTGACTGAGTAACAAATATATATACACACATTCACAATAATTTATTAAAAATAAATAGATTTCAACGCAATTTGGCATCATAAGCATAATTCATTATCAGGAACATTTAGAACAAACAAATTACCAAAGCTTTTGTATTATTTTTATCTCCAATAATAAAATGTCCCTGATATCTCCAAGGAACAATAAGTAATACGTCGTCATATTTATATAATATCAGCAGCACCCCGTGGTTTTACCCGTGTAGATCCTATTCCCGTGGGAATACGGGGATAAAATAGCTTTCCATTGTTGAAAGAATCATTCAAATCGGTCCAGTAGTTTCGGAGCCTATTCGATGCAAACAAATAAACAATCAAATCTTTCCTCTTTATAATATATACTCCCATGCCGCTTTCGGCTACGGTGACTACTACATGCTCCCTTAGTCCGCAATATGGGGGCTAGTACGTTGGTCTGCCCTGTTATGTGCCCTAACATGACTACAGTAACCAAGCTTGTTAGAGAACGTGCGCGAACATTGACGACACGTTAGGACACCATTAACATAGTTGTAGAAGATAGCCACTGGTGGTCTAGCTTTAAGAGCATCACGCTTTGAGTCCAGATCAGATTTCCGTTGCTCTTCGAAGTCGTAAACTTTTCTCTGCACCAGACGCCTCCACTCCAGTCGATGGCTAGCAGTTTCTTCCCATTTTGACGGGTCAATGTCGCATCGCTTCATATGTCTTTTTTGAACGTCTTTAAATCGTAAGAACTGCCCGCCTTGTTTCCGCTTGCCGTCTTGAAGTTCAGAAAAGAAAATGCGTTTCGCGACTCTCTCCTCAGCCATACGTGAGACGTGACCGCACCAACGAAGCTGCCGACGCATCAAGTACGCTTCAATGCCGCAAACATTTGCCCGACGAAGTACCTGAGTATTTCTTACTCGATCTGACCATTTGATGTTTAAAATGTCTCGCAAACATTTGAGGTGAAACCTGTCTAGCGTGCGGATATGCTTTCGGTACAAAACCCAGGTCTCCGAAGAGTACAAAAGGTTTGGGAGTACTACAGCCATATAAACGGAAACTTTTGTAGAGAGCTTCAGATCATGTGATCGCAACACCTTAGACCGAAGTTTTCCAAACGCGGCCGCCGCAGAACTGATGCGGTGGTTTATTTCGCCTTCTAGGTCGCACTTGGATGTAATAGTGCTGCCTAAGTACTTGAACTTCTCTACCTGTTTTAGCTCACAGTTGTCAATGCTAATATTTAGCGGTTCTGCATCACCATTGAGGTCCATTGCCATAACTTCGGTCTTGGAAACACTAATTTTGAGACCATAACGACAACAGACTTCATGGAGATTCGTAATTAGGAGCTGAAGTTCTTGAGGAGAGTTGGCTATAAAACACAGATCGTCTGCGTACATAATTTCCGTAATAGCCGCGTGGGAGACTCTAGTGCGGGCTTTAAGTCTAGCTAGGTTAAATATTCCACCATCGATTCGGAAACGTATCTTGATGCCAGAAGAATTCTGCTCTAAAACTTCACCGACTGCCATTGCAAAATAGAGTGCAAACAGTGTCGGGGCTAACACACACCCTTGCTTGACTCCACAGCTCACTGAAAATGACTTTGACTCTTCCCCGTTGTAGGCTACACAGCAGGTCATGTCGTCGTGCAACAGTCGGATCAAACGAACAAACTTCTCCGAACATCCAAGTTTTGCCAGTAAGGTCCATAGTGCGTCTCGCGGTACACAGTCAAAGGCCTTTTCCAAGTCAACGAAGCACAAATAAAGTGACTGACCTTGTTCGCGACTTTTCTCCTGTAGTTGGCGGATTGAAAATATAGCCTCGCAAGTACCTCTGTCTGGACGAAACCCGAACTGGGTCTCTGGCAACAACTTTTCCGAAACCGGTAACAGTCGGTTGAGAAGTACTCTGGCGAATATCTTCCCAGGAACAGAGAGCAGCGATATACCCCTATAGGAGTTGCAATCAGAACGGTCCCCTTTGTTCTTATAAAGTGTCAGTACGCGAGACATCTTGAACTCAGGCGGTACTTTTTCTTCATTCCAGATGCGCTGAAATAACCGCCAGATTACATGATGCAGCCGCTCTCCTCCGTACTTAAGCAGTTCTCCGGCAATGTTATCAATGCCAACTGCTTTCTTATTTTTTTGTTCTTTGATGGCTCTTATGACTTCGTCTAATGACAGCGGTTCGTCAAGGCTGATGTTTTCCGGCAAATGGGGAATGGATCTAATGTGGTTGAGATCCGCTCCTTGATCAACATTGAGCAGATCATTAAAATGTTCTGCCTACCGTGCGAGTATGCCTTGCTTAGCAGAAATTTGCGTGCCATCGCGTGCTTTTAATGGCACACTACTCCGCACGGAAGTTCCTCCAACTTTACGTACTTCCTCATAGAAAGCACCTAGCTGGTGTGTATTTGCGAGCCACTGAATTTGGTTAGCCTTTTCGAGCCACCAACTATCTTTGCACCCCCGGGTGATACGTCTTAGGTCCGTTCCACTTTTCTTAATCTCCTCAGATAAACCGTCGTTGCCGTTAGATCTCAGTAACACTGAGACAGTAGTGGCAACACTTTGTATACCGGAAGATAGATACTGCCATTGCGATAACATTTCATTTTCACCGTCAAGAGAATCATACTCTGTTAATAAATCTGACATGTTCTTTTGATATTCTTCCCTTATTTCTGAACAGCTCAGCCTATCTAAATTAAGGGACTTTGGCCTAGATCTGGTAGGCCTTCGAGGTAAGCGTAAACGCAGTTTAAGTTTGGAAATCAGAAGTCTATGGTCAGTCCAACAATTAGCGCCTCGCATTACGCGGGTAATATGCACCTGGGGTACGTCTCTTCGCCGGGTTATAACATAGTCAATTAGGTGCCAATGTTTAGAACGTGGGTGCATCCAGGTGGTTTTGTATTTATCGGGCAGTCTAAACAACGTGTTAGTGATGGTAAGGTCGAATTGTGCACATAGAGTAAGCAACAGTTGTCCATTACTGTTCATGGTGCCAATACCATTTTTTCCCAAAACACGTGGCCACGACTCATTATCTCGACCAACCCTCGCATTGAAGTCGCCCAGCAACAAAATCTGCTCTCTTGAGTGAATTTGGCTAATACGTTGACACAGTTCCTCATAGAATTGGTCTTTGATATTGTCTTCATTGCTCATTGTAGGCGCATAGACGCTTATAACATTGAGGAAATTATTATTCTCTAGGTGAAGACGCAGTGTGATTATGCGGTCCGAGATGTATTGTGGACACTCCGGTAGCTTTTTGGCAATGAATGTTTTAATAGCAAACCCTACACCAGCTTGCCTAGGTTCAGTCTGTGAACGCCCTTTCCAGAAGAATGTATAACCACCGCCTACTTCTTCAAGCTCACCTTGGTCAGCAATACGTGTCTCGCTAAGAGCAGCAATGTCGACATTATAGCGACCAAGTTCACGAGCAACGACGGCAGTTTTACGCTCCGGGCAAAGGTTTCCGTCATTGTCAATCAGCGTACGCACATTCCACGCGCTAAAAGTCATTACTGATGTTTTTGTTTTCGATATTTTCTTGTAACGTCGACCGCGAGAAATGGGGTGCCTGAGCAGCCGCGGTTGCTACTCCCCCAATGTAACAAGGACGAGCTTTTTTTGGGACACCTTTTCTAGTCCCCTCCCCGGCTGGGCGGGGGAAGCAGTGCCTCCCTGAATAGGGCTGCTTCGTCACCTAAGGTGCTGCCCAATCTGCACTGTCGCCCTATTGCAGCGCAGAAACGACCACTCTCCTTAGGTCGCCTACGTGCAGGCTTTGGACAAAGCCGAGTGTGCACCATTACCCGACCTCTCTACCGCCACCCATCGCCGTAGGACTTGTCATGCTCAGAGTCCGGGAACAGAAGCAGTCAGATGCGCGTGACATATTTAAGTGCGTAAGCAGTTGCGCTGGTACAGACGCACTCTCTCGTCCTTGCCCTTATGAATCCAATGGAACAGATAGCTGCTACAACCGGTAGAGGGCTTGGATGCAGTCTCTAGCCGATAGTTTCTTCTGACCTCTACTATCGCCCTTGGCCTTCAACTTTGCCTTGCTGACTCGCCATCTCCGCCATGATCATCTGTATATCTACTGTTGTTTGCCATCAATGCCGAGCCAGACTTCATACACTAGATGGGAGGTTTCCATTACAAAATCACCCACAAAGTGAGCGATCACTCTCGACCAGGTTTAGCCCACGAGCCGACGTGGTTTACCGGGGTATGGCCGCTGTGTGTACAACAGCTACTTGGAGCCACTGGTGAGAGATTATAGGCTATCCAAGATCTAGTGCTGCAACGTCGCTACCTTTGCAAAAAGAAAGGTCGGCTGCCGGCGCCACAGGGAGTACTATACCCAAGATACCCTACACACCCTTCTTTATAATATTAGTATAGTAAGTATAGATTTATCAATTAGTGTAGGTACATACTAGTAGCGCTTTTGCGCTTTTAACTCGCGTTGCTCGCTTCCCCTGGGAATATAGGAATAAAATATAGCCTATGTTATTCGCTAATGAAGTAGCTTTCCATTGGCGAAAGAATTTCTCAAATCGGTCCAGTAGTTCCGGAGCCTATTCAATACAAACAAATCAATATTTCCTCTTTAATATTATCGTAGACATACAAAAATAAGCTAACAAACCCATACACAATAACTAACTAGTAGGTTGTGTTTCATACAAAAAACTCCTTGCACTTTACACACGAGTGCAAAAGTTCGTCGCACCGCCGACGCCGTTATAAACACGTTGTATCAATTGCATAATCTAGCGAACAATCGGCCCATCTTGCGTATGCGCACTGTAACCCTGCAATGCTTGTGGCATGTATAGCCTGAGGTTTGAGCTAATTGCAATGCTGTATCCAGCAATCCAGCAGAATTTTATGTGCATATCGGCATCCAGTAATGTACTGGATGCCGATATGCCGATGGATTGCAATCCCTAGTTTGAGCATAAATCTCTCTTTAGACTCATAAATAAATAAATATAAATATCTATATCTATATAACTACATCACATACATTGATCTGACTCCGAGCTTAAGCACTTGTGTTACGGATATCAGAATCAACAGTGGTAATACAAATATATACTTAAATATTCAATATTAACACCCAGACACAGAACAAACACAAGTATTCATCATACGAATGTTTGTCCTGGGTGGGGATCGAACCCACAACTCTTGGCGCATGGGGCATGGTCACTATCGAATGAGCCATCGAGCCAGTCATCACCAGCAACATCCTTGACGATTTTGGCGACGGCGATTTGGCTATGAAACTATTTGGTGTTTAGTCTTTATGGCTGACGTAGGTACCCAACCTTTAGAATACACAGATTTGAAGGCAAAAGGTATCAAACTCAAAATATAGCTTACCAGCTGTGCCGGCGATTTCATCCGCATTTATGGTTAATGTTATAGCCTATAGCCTTCCTCGATAAATGGGCTATCTAACACTAAAGGATTTTTTCAAACCGGACCAATAGTTCGTAGTTAGTTTGTCCCATGTTGGTCTGGGACAAAAAAAAAAAGTGCCAACTGTGGTTCTTGCCTAGCATGTCGTAAAAGGCGACTAATGGTTAACGGGCTTTTGGGTATGTGACGGAGTAGGCGACGAGCTAGCCACTTGTCACTCTTTTTTCACAGCTTTCCATCCAACCCAGCTCACTGTCCCATGTTGGTCTGGGACTTGGAAAGAATATGCCAACTGTGATTCTTGCCTAGCATGTTGTAAAAGGCGACTAATGGTATGTCGGGTTTTGGGTATGTGATTGTGTAGGCGACAGGTTAGCCGCTTGTCACTGCTTTTTCACAATTTTCCATTTAACCCAGCCCGGCTTTATTTTTGGCTGAATGTAGTTGAAGGGGCACGCTGCCCCTTTGACTCTGCCTACCCCTTCGGGGATTATGGGCGTGATGTTACATATGTTACCAATAGTTCCTGAGATATTAGTACATTCAAACAAACAAACAAACTCTTCAGCTTTATAATATTAGTATAATATTATTCTACTACCTTAAGCACCTATTTCAAACCAAAATAGTGAATCTTTCATTAGATCACTTCAAATAAGGATAGTATCTTAACACGCTTGCGATGCCTGCGGTAGCTGTGTAAGCCAAAACCAAAATTAACTGAAATGGAAAATTAAGAAAAAGTAGTGACAATAGAAGATTCATGCATCTTCCTAGCGTTATGTCCCGTGTTTATACGGGATCCGCTTAGACCATGATCCAGGATTTAGCGAGTCAGGTAATTACATTGAAGCGACTGCCGATCTGACCTTCGTAACCCTAAGATAGGGGAACCAGACAATTTTTGGATCATGGTTACAAATCCAAAGTTGTTTGAATTTGCAGGTTTCATCACGAAGTTTTCCCTCACCGCCGAGCTAGTGGTATAAATACGTACGTAGATTTGAAAAATCTAGAGGTACGTGCTGGGTTTGAACCCACACTCCTCGGTTAAGAGGCGCGTGTCCTTACCATTGAGCTACCACCGCTCGACACGACAATACAAGATTAGTTACATTTTACGATTTGCTAGGTAAGTAATACAGTTGGTACACATGGCAGCATTTCAGACTAAACACTGCGGAGTCTTATTCCGTTGTGATAAGGGCTGTTTCGCAACAAATATAGCCTGACGTGCTGCTGACTGTACATTATTTTAAAATCAGACTAACACGGTACACAGTATTAGTTTTAAATGCTTCAGTGTAGGAAACGAGTAAATTAAGAAAAATTAAATAATTAAGAAAAATATTCGCAAAAGAGTCCTAATCTATACTAATATTATAATAAAGCTGAAGAGTTTGTTTGTTTGCTCAAACACGCTTATCTCAGGAACTACTGGTCCGATTTGCAAAATTCTTTCAGTGCTAGATATCCTATTTATCAAGAAAGGTTATATATAATATTAACCATAAACGCGAGTGCAACTGCGGGCACAGCTAGTTTCTAATAAAAAAAAGCTAAATTAATTACTCAACCTACCCGGGTACGCCCGTACCTGCGCTGGCGCGGGTTAACGGCAAGTACTTGCCGCACTCTCATTTTCCCAACGGTGCGATAATTAATATAATTCTGAAATAAATCGCTGGTGATTGCCGCGCAAAAACTATGCGCGCCGACGAGGGCGCGGCGGCTTGTGGTGGATACGATTCTGTTTTATTTTTGTAAGGAGAATGTTAGATTAGAATTGGTCGCTTCGTCATGACTCATGACTTAACTCAGAGCTAGCCATCGATCACTACTCACACTCACACACTCCTTATCATGAGCTATTATCACGTTGACTCGATAAATAGATAGATTCATACATACGTACATACATAGCATCACGCCTATTATCCCCGAAGGAGTAAGCAGAGTCAAAGGGACAGTTGGCCGGTCTAGCTATCGAAAATATATAACATTGAAATTGATGAAAAGTAATTCAATGGAAAACACAAGCGCAGCCACAGGCCCAAGCTAGTTTGCACGATCGCCTCCTCAAACTCCTGCGCAGCGTATCCACACCGCGCCGCAGCTCGCGTGTCTCGCTTATCACAGAGAATACGTTAAATGCATTTTTTCCAATGCACTTTTTCACGTCGCCCCACAATTTACATTCCACTATTCTGCTTTTTCACAAGCCAGTGGTGGCCAACCGATATTTTTTTACAGCCATATTTTTTTTTACTTTTTTGGCGTCTAATTTTTGACTGCATGTGCGATTGTATCATGAAATGGTTACGCTTTTTCTCATTGGCGTGTGCGTGAGTAGATGCGAACGTTTAGAGACATTGGTTTTTGCGGTTTTATTAACCGGTTTCGCGGTTTCGTGTTGTGTGATTTATCGTATACGGTTTTGTAAGTCAATGCTTTATGGTTGCTGAGATTTTTAGTGTGATTTTTAATGTGCATGAATGTAAATTTAAAAACTTTTTAAACTGTTTGAATTAGTAATTTAAGAATGAAGTTGTAGTGGGAAATACTGAAGCGACTTTTTGCAGTTTTACAGTTACATATTTCAAATTAAATTTTACCACTTTGTACAAGAAAAGTATTGAATTTGGTTGGCATACTATAAGTTTAAAAACTACAGCCCGGTTACATAAATTAAGAAAAATAAATCCCTATCCTTAAAGTACTTATTTATTATTATTTTACATAATAATGCCCTTTAAACCGATATCGGTCACGGCGGCCAATGTCAACGAGGATTAGCAAACTGCGCAGGAGATATTATAATGCACAAGTGCGTGCGAAAACACAGGTGCACTCTCTGTTACTTCACTCTCATAGTCCGGTGAGACGGAAATTCGACATGACCGGAGAGAGGTTAGGCGCAGGACCAACGGCTTAACGTGCTTCCCGAGGGTGATTAAACCGTCAACTTCCTGACTCCGGAACGTTACTGAGTAATTTCAATATTGAAATACCCAGCCACAAATATTTAGCCTGACTCGGAAATGAAGCGGCGCATGCTACCACTAGACCAACGAGGCAGTATTTTACATCAATACCTACAAAAGTGCATAATATCAACACGCCCGTAATCCCCGAAGGGGTACGCTGAGTCATAGGGTATATATAATATAGGGTTGAAAGTGCCCAAAATGACTTACTAAGTCATTTTGGGCAAGCCAAATTAAAAACTACTATTTTGTTATTTTACTTGGACTATTGATCCATTTTTAAGTTTATTATAATTCTAATATAAACAAAATTAAGTATAGAAGAAGTTTTAACTTTTGACACAAGTTTTACTTAACTAAGATCTTCTAATTTCTGTTAAAGGTTCATAGGGTTTTCTACAGCACAGAAAATCGTTCATTCCGTACGATGAACTCTATCATGACGAAGTAGATAGAAATTACCTAAACGGTAGAGCGGCGTAAATAAGAGATAGACTTACTAATATTATAAATGCGGAAATAACAATCATCTGTATGTCTGTTTGGTACGTTTTCGCATGAACCAATTGTGATGTAATTTGGCACGCTCAAAGTTTCAATCCTGAGAAATGATGCTACATTTTACCTGGAAAAAATAGATCCACTGTCACAAGACAAATTATTTACGAGATAACTTCTATTACAGATCGAATTTCTGTATATAAAATAACTTACTTTTTACAATGTATTTGCCAAACTTACTAAACCCTGGATCATGGTCTAAGCGGACCCCGACTAAGCACACGACATAACGCTAGGAAGATGATTAACATAACTTACTTTTTGACGTATAAGGTACACCATACAAATTAAAAGGAATTTTTTAGAATTACACAGAAAAAAATGTTTTTTTTGCTTGCAAAACTCTGAATTTTTCCTTGTTCTAATCTAAGCACTTCTCTAAGCTCTGAACTAGTTTCTTTTTTTTAATTCTTCAAACTGACACACCATCAGTATGTTATTATTATTTACAATCTCAATCAGGCATGTTGGCAGCCTGCTCGCCCGAGCATAGCAGACGCGGTGCGGCTTGTTGCTAATTTAAAATTTATTGTCTTTATGTGGAATTAATCGAAGGACGGATTAAGGGGTCCCGTAGACGCACATATACTTATAGTTAGGCAATTATACTTAGCTTACATACATACATAACATCACGCCCATAATTTCTGAAGAGGTAGGCAGAGTCACAGGGGCAGCAGGCCCATTTAACCACAATCAGTCAAAAATAAAAGATGGAAAATTGGTTTAGGACTTAATAATAATGTGATAACTGAGTTCCTTGCCTAACATGTCGTAAAAGGCGACTAATGGTATATAGGGTTCTGGATGTGTGATCCCAGCCTGTCGCCTACACAATCACACACCCAAAACCCGATACCTATACCATTAGTCGCCTTTTACGACATGCTAGGCAAGAACCACAGTTGGCATATTCTTTTTAAGTCCCAGACCAACATGGAACAGGCTGGGTTGAGGGGAAAGCTGTCAAAAAGGAGTGACAAGTAACTAGCTCGTCGCCTACTCAGCTAAGTTGTGAATTTTGTTGTTAAAAAGAGCTTGCTGTTTCGTAGAATCTAGCTAGCCCCTCGGGGATTACGCGCGTAATTTTATGTATGTCAGCAATTACTTAGTTGGTAAAAAAACCTTTTTGGGGGACTTTTTGGAGGAATAAATAATAATTAAATATCAGACTTCATCACATACATTGATCTGACTCCGAAGTAAATAGCTTAAGCACTTGTGTTACGGATATCAGAAACAACAGTGGTATTACGAATATATACTTAAATATTGGATATTAACACCCAGAAACAGAACAAATCCAAGCATTCAAACGAATGTTTGTCCTGGTTGGGGATCGAACCCAAAACTCTTGGCGCATGGGGCAGGGTCATTACCGAATGCGCCATCGAGCCAGTCAATTAAAATATAAATCTCTAAATGGGTAACAGTATACTCAGGTGCTCTATTGTTTGTCTGCGGCAAGCCTACCTTCTCCCTCAAAGGTTGCGTACGTCTGTTTTTTTTCCGTCGCCATAGCGGCACGGTCGGTGGTTCCGTAACAAATAAGCGTATTGCCATCGTTCGTTCAAATCTTGACGCTAATTAGCGAGAAAAATGCTAATAAATGTGTTTGTAAACAGTTTTGAGGCGAAAATTATATTTGTGTGAGAGATTCGAGGGAACAATTATAAGTATGGTTTATTTAAAAGCTGTGCTCGGCAATGCCCTGTAAATTAAAGAGTGTTAAGGAAAAATATGCAAGTAATTTTATATACCGACTTAAAAAGTATGTGCCAAGTCCTTGCCTAGCATATGATGACTAGTGGTACTTAGTTACTTACTTACTAGTGGACTTGTCACTGCTTCTCGACATTTTCCATCTAAGCCAGAGTTTTATTAGCGAAATTATAATAATAAATTCTCCAGACTGACACACCAATTCCCTAGTCCCAAACTAAGCTTATAAGCTTGTGCTATGGATACTAGGTGAACGGATAGACATACTTAAATACGTTTATAAACATCCATGACTCGAGTACAAATGTCCATGTTCATCACAGGAAACATTTGCCCCTACCGGGATCGAACCTACGAGCCTTGGTTTCGTGGCCAGGGTCTCCTACCACTAGACCAACGAGCCTGTCAAATGAACACAGTAAGGAATAGAGTAGGATTAGATGGAAAATTAGGAAAAAGTAATGACACGTGGCTAGCTCGTCGCCTATAATCATAAGCCCAACCCCCCAATAATCGGCTTTACAGTGTGCTAAGCAAAGAACACAGGTGGCACATTCTTTCCACTTTGACTGGCTCGATGGCGCATTCGGTAGTGACCCTGCCCTATGCGCCAAGAGTTGTGCGTTCGATCCCCATCCAGGACAAACATTCGTGTGATGAATACTTGTGTCTGTTCTGTAATTAAGTATATATTTGTAATACCACCATTGATTCTGATATCCGTAACACATGTGCTTAAGCTACTTAGCTCGGAGTCAGTGAATGTGATGTTGTGGGATATTTATTTATTTAATTTATTTCCTCGTCTCAGACATTGGACGTACGAAAGTCACAATACAAATTATCGCATTGCATCTGCAATTAAAACGCATTGGTACTCGCGTTCGCGTGTCGGGCGTCGCGAGGGAACAGCCCGATGTTCCACGCAACATCGCTGTTCACTTAATAATCATAATAATGGTATTTCTGCCATAGCGGTTGACGACCGTTGCTTGGAGTGCATTGTAAGGTTATACAAGCTAATGAAATAGATTGCAATATTTTTTCCTTTTAGCTGTGCCAGCGAACTTTGTACCATCAGTTTTCTTAATTAATGTAGGGGTAGGGGTAGGGGTAGGAGAGTGAAAAATACTTTATGACCTATTCTCATACCTAACAAATACATAAAAAAAAACTGGTCGAGCCGTTTCGGAGGAGTTCGACCACAAACGCCGTGACACGCGATTTTTTATCTATACTAATATTACAAAGAGGAAAGATTTGATTGTTCGTTTGTATTGAATAGGCTCCGAAACTACTGGACCGATTTGAAAAATTATTTCACCAATGGAAAGTTACTTTATAGGCAAGTAACATAGGCTATATTTTATTCCCGTATTCCCGAGTGAACGGAATCTACGCGGGTGAAACCGCGGGGTGCTGTATATTATAAGATGAAGGGGTAGTCCGTCAGTTAGATTATAAAACAATATTGAACACGTATTTTTTTATTTATTTGTCAAACAAACATTGGCGAAGATACAATGCATTCGAGTTGCGCGTGACATCATGCTTTCGTAAAATTTTTAGTTAATAGTGACGTCGCAAGCCCCCACTCCAAAACTTTGATGATCTTTATCTTTGTGATTTTTTGTTCATTTGATAAAGCGAAAAATATGTGTTTAGTATTTTTGTATAATCTAACTGACGGACTAAATAGAATTATAGTTTTTTAATGCAGTTATCATCCTTATCATACATGCATATTACGCCCGCTGTCTCTTAAGGAGTAGTCAGAGAGGAGCGATGAGCTCAAGCAAGCAATTTTTTGGCTAAAAATAAGTTAAAGGGGCTTATTACTCCTTGGTATCTGCCAACCTCTTCGGGGATTGCGGGCGTGGTATGTATGTATAACCCTAGTTGACTGTGGAAATTGTTAAATAATTACACGATTATAAAAGTTCCTACCATAGATATAAACTCCACAAATTAATGTAACATAATCTATACATAATTTTATTCAATCTTTATTTGTGTAATTATTTTGTACACACATATGTCACTCAATTTCTAAGCATTTTTGGCACATTTATTCTGATATATGTAATACTTTTTATGATGGGTGGTTTGTGTGAAAGATGATATGGGGGAAATCAGAGTGGATAGTTTGATGACGGCTAACCGGGACGTATGGAAGAGGAAGACATGCTGCGCCGACCCCAGATGACCTGGGATAAGAGCAAGAGGATGATGATGTAATACATTTTATTCCAGATAATTTAGTGACTTATCCCGATGACAGGTTCCAGTGTTCCAGCCTCTAACTGAGTGGAAACTCAGTCATAATTACACGGAGTTGTTAATTTAGGGTCAAGGTCCATTAAGACTGCGATGAAATGGTACGCCTTAAGTTTTAATCCTCAGAAAGGACACAGGCCTTTTATAACCCAGGAAAATGTATAAATCCCACAGGACAAACGATAGAGTTTCTATAACAGATCTAATTCTACGTGGATCTGACAATGGCCAAGGTAATAACATTGTGTTCTTTGAAGTGATTCAATATGCAAGTTGACTCAAATATTTAGGTTTTAAAAAAATGTTGAACACAATTTTTTACGGGGTCCGCTTAGACCATGATCCAGGATTTAGCGAGTCTGGTAATTATATTGAAGCGACTGCCAATCTGACCTTCATAACCCTAAGAAAGGGGAACCAGACAGTTTTTGATCATGGTTACAAATCCAAAGTTGCTCGAATTTGCAGGTTTCATCACGATGTTTTGCCTCTCCGTCGAGCTAGTGGTATAAATACGTACATGGATTTGAAAAATCCAGAGGTACATGCCCGGGTTTGAACCCGCACTTTTCGGTTAAGAGGCGCGTGTCCTTACCATTGAGCTACCACCGTTCTTATTGAACACAATTTTTATGCTTTACCTAATATACTCGAAAAATGACAAAGTTCTGGAGTGGGGCGCTTTTACGTCACTCGGAACTTTAACGCGCTGTATCTTTATCAATTTTGGCTTGCTGAACAAAAGAAAAAATACGAAAGCAATATTTTTTAGTAATCTTAACAATGGACTATAAAAAAATTGACAACTAGCCTATTCAACAGCTCAATAATGTCTTCTTAAATCTCGAGGCACACCAATGAAAATTGGTAATTGGAACCAATAAAATCTAGATTGAAACATCTTCAGTTATTTACGATCGCGTTTGGTTAGCATCGATAAAGAGTTAACCACAGTGTTGCAAAAAAATAATCTTCAAAAACGGTTCATAAACGACGAAGTTATCCGCGAATACACATAAAAAATATGTAAGTATACACCGTTGTCCCATGTTGGTCTGGGACTTGGCCCATGTTGATCAAAAAAAAGAATGTGCCAACTGTGGTTCTTGCCTAGAATGTCGTAAAAGGCGACTAATGGTTTACGGGCTTTTGGGTATGTGACTGAGTAGGCGACGAGCTAGCCACTTGTCACTCCTTTTTCACAGCTTTCCATAAAACCTAGCTTACTGTCCCATGTTGGTCTGGGACTTAGAAAGAATATGCCAACTGTGGTTTTTGCCTAGCATGTCGTACAAAGCAACTAATGGTATATCGGGTTCTGGGTGTATGATTGTGTAGGCGACGAGCAAACCACTTGTTTTTCACAATTTTACATCTAACCCAGTTCAGTTTTATTTTTTGGTCGAATGTGGTTGAGCGGGCTGGCTGCCACTTTGACTCTGCCTACCCTTCGAGGATTACTGGCGTGATGTTATGTATGTTATGTATATACTTTTAAGCTCGCTTATATACTTTTGTATTATAGCAAAGAAAGTGTGTTCTATAATGACCTAAGCGATAGCGGTCACGACGACCATTCTCAATAAGGACTAGCCAATTCCGCAGGAGATGCTTTTGTTTTTTTTTATAAATAAATATCACACTACATCACATACATTGATCTGACTCCGAGGTAAGTAGCTTAAGCACTTGTGTTACGGATATCAGAATGAACAGTGGTATTACAAATATATACTCAAATATTATCAATATTAACACCTTGACACAGAACCAACACAAGTATTCATCATACGAAAGTGTGTTCTGGGTGGGGATCGAACCCACAACTCTTGACGCATAGGATATAGTCACTACCGAATGAGCCATTAAGCCAGTCCAAATGATGCACCAATATCTGCTCAAACGCAGGTACACTCTCTATCCTTCACTCACCGGTCCGGTAAAACGGCAAAATAGCCAATCAGCAAAAAAATAACCTTGTCTAACATACCTAAACTGTTAACTTAGATTAACTTAAGTGCCATCTGTTGACACACAATTACCTTCACTGTCATTTAAATGTCAAGTCAATTTTAACATTAGTTACGGCTCTTGACCATAGATTGTAATCAGAGCCCTTAAGGCAGCCATTAATCAGTCCTGATAACATTTTATGGGGCATTAATAGTTATGTTTGTGAAAACTACTGGAAACAAACAGGTGCTGTACTCACTGAGCAATAGCCGATAGCTAGTACTATTGTTTATAATGTCTTACTAGCAGCGCCCCGCGGTTTTACCAGCGTAGATCCCGGTCCCGCGGGAATACGGGGATAAAATATTGCCTATGTTACTTGCCAATAAAGTAGCTTTCTATCGGTGAAAGAATATTTCAAATCGGTCCAGTATTTTCGGAGACTATTCAATACAAACAGACAATGAAATCTTTCCTCTTAGTAATATTAGTATATCTTTTATACTTTATGAGCCAAAAGACTGTAGGCCCTGACTCCTATCCTATCTCATAATAAATAATTCTAAAATAATAAGATGTTCATACTATTATCATGGTGGTACTTGCCTAGCATGGTGTAAAAGGCGACAGATTTGATTGTGGTTGTGTAAGCGACGCACTGGTTATTTGTCGTAACCTCCTAAGGTTTCTATCGAACAAATTGAATAAATAAATAAATAAAATAAAAATTATGATGAAAATGATTACAAAACAAAAAGAAAATTTAAATAACATTCCTAGAAATAATATTTAATGCCCTGGCCTGCTGGTGATAAATGTACCACCATCCAGTGCCCAAATATGGGACGGTCCTCCCTAATAGCATTAGTGTTTAATATATTGTTGGTTAACGTTACTTAGGGCTAAATTAGGTAAATGGATCTTGTTGCTCCTTGCAATCTGCCTACCCCTTCGAGGATGGCGTATTTATAGGAAACTGTTGGTTCCTTTGACAAGCTCGATGGCTCATTAGGAAGTGACCCTGCTCCATGCGCCAAGGGTTGTGGGTTCGATCCCCACCCAGGACAAACATTCGTGTGATGAATACTTGTGTTCGTTCTGTGTCTGGGTGTTAATATCCAATATTTAAGTATACATATATTTGTAATACCAATGTTGTTTCTGATATTCGTAACACAAGTGCTTAAGCTACTTACCTCGGAATCAAATCAATGTAGTGATGTAGTCGGATATTTATATATATATATTTTTTAAATGCATTTTTTGTTTATTCCCAGTGATGAGGAATGACAGAACAAAACATGATAATTTAACTTTTGTGTAAAAAAAGTTAGCAATAACATTTGACAGAATACCATAAATTGTGCCACCCGTTAGGCTGGTGTGGTTCACATCGTGCTTATTCCTGTAGTAAATAGCCTTTGAAGTTGACAGTTTGATGCAAATCATGATATTTCCACGCACAAAGGCAAAGTGGCTGCCGGTTTTATTCTGTCACTCCTCAAATAACCAATTTAATTATATTTTGCTGAATAGGCGACAAGCTTGTTACTTTTTTTCATCTAACCCAGGCCAGTTTGATTTGGCTGAAAGTGTTTAAAGGGGCTAGCCGTCCCTTTGACTCTGCCTACCCTCCGACTCCGAGGTAAGCAGCTTAAGCACTTGTGTTAGGTACGAAAATCAGAATCAACAGATGTATTACAAATATGTACTTAAATATTGGATATTAACACCCAGACACAGAACAAATACAAGTATTCATCATACAAATGATTGTCCTCGGTGGGGATCGAACCTACAACTCTTGGCGCATGGGGCAGGGTCACTACCCTTACCCTTTACTCGGTAAAAAAGAAAAAGAGAACATTTTTACTTTAAATTGAGAACTTGAAACTTTTGAAAACAGCCTTATCTACAGCAACTTAAGGCTGAAGGCAAAAAAAACTTATTTCTATTATTTTCTAGACCGACAAAGAAACCAACTATTATTCTATTAGCATAAAAACCTCCCCACCACAGATTTTAGATAAAGCCTGCATTTACAACCGCCATATATTCTAGTGTTAACTATTTCTAGATAAAAGTTGCTGTATATAATTGATGTTCTTAGCGCAAGTTTACGATTCTCTTGTTATTATTTTTATCGGTTGTGAATTTCTGATAGTTTGTTCCGCAACGGTGATAATGGTCTGTAGGTAAATAAACGTATATTATCAGCAATATTATGGTCATTACTACGTTTATGGCTCTTCCATTTATGGAAAGTTGAGTAAATGTCTTTCTTAGAATTTTTAAAATGGTCAGCGTTCAGTTTAAACTGTTTTGCACTTTAAATGTCTAATAAATATTGTAAGTGCGAGGGGCCTGCTGCCCCTTTTGACTCTGCCTACCCTTTTGGGGATTTTGGGCGTGATGTTATGTTATTATATAAAGTAGCTATTGTGCAATCAGTAGAGACTGTTATTCTAAATCGATCGAATTCACTAGTAACGTATTTATTCAAAGCACATGACTGACATTTACCTAAATCTCTCACCTTGATAAATTCGGTCTTTTACGAAGACCCAGGCATCCCATTGGATCAGTTATTTCCGTCCTTTCTAAAGGCTCTAAACTGTTAGCATATCTTTAATTAGAATCAATTAAGTGGTTTTATTTGAAAATGTGAAAGAATTAAGACATAACGTATATTTGTTAGATACATTTAAAGGTATAAAAAAGAGTTGACATGATGCCGATTTTTTTTATGTCCAATAAAGTTTAAAGAAATATGTCACCTATTCCATATGTACGTCATTTGGCATTTTACTTAAGAAGGTGATAAAGGAGATGATATCTTAAACTCATCTATACTAATATTATAAAGAGGAAGGAAAGATTTTATATGTTTGTTTAGGCTTCCAAACTAACCGAATTGAAAAATTATTTCAGCAATTGGGCTAATACTACTTAGAGGCCCACCTAATTACTCAAAGTATAGATAAGACGTAGACTTGAATTAGATAAATTGAATAGGTTTCATTAATCGCAGGATTCGCAGGGCTGCAAACCGTACGATCTGTTTAATTTAATAAAATTATAGATTTTTTCGCATTATTGTCTATTTTTGACTTTGACTTGACTTAGCTGGGGGCCCCTTGAATCCACGGAGTCCTGGGCTGAAGCCCAATAAGCCAGTAGTTCCCGTTCCCGTATTCCCACGGGAACGGGAAAAACGCGGGTAAAATTTTTAAATTTTTTTTTAATTACAATAACATACTTGTTTTACTTATTAACTTTGTAAATACATAGTTAAAATATCAAGGAACGCTATATTTATTATACAATTGTATTTAGTGGAATAAGACTTAAGTACTTACTACATTTTATCTCTGTTAAGTTTAGAATTTTGCTTATTTTATTTTGTTAGTTATTTTAAGTGTTAATGTAAGGTGTGTTTGGGCAGCACTAAACGCTCCGATCTCTAAGCATCCGCTAAAAACCAGCATCGCTGTGAGCATAGCGCCAACGCGACATATGCTGAGCGGAGACCTTTTAGATGCTACATATTTCACTTCATTTAAATTATGACAGTCTGTCATTTTGTATTTATCATGTGTGTATGTCTGTTGCCTAATAAACATTTTTCTTTCTTTCACATTTCTGATATCTTATATCCTTATGAATCTCACTCATGCATAAACGTAGCTTCAAGCTATATTATGAAACGCGCAATCCTTCTTTTTTTCTAGTCCGTGGCGTGTTGTTATTTTGTATAGTTTGTATTCGAGTCGAGTTTAGACAATTATCATATGTGCCCCAAACTTTTCTCTCGATTCCAAAATACGCCCTATGTGCAGTGGCGGATTTACCCTAAGGCCCAGTAGGCCCGGGCCTAGGGCGGCCAGATATTAGAGGCGGTCAATCGTGCTAAAAATTAAGTGATGACGCTTTAGTACTATGAATTATGGCCTAGGGCCTAGGGCGGCCAAGATTGTAAATCCGCCACTGCCTATGTGAGAACTAATGCTAAGTTAAGTAAGCCAAAGTTAATCATATCGATTATACCTAGTCGCAGATGCCGTATATAACAATTATGAGTTTTCTTAGAAAGCTGCGTTTCTTATGCGCTAAGTTTTCTCTTCCATTGTTCGTTTGACTGGTAGGGTAAGATTCCTCAGTCTTCATAATATGGTATTACGACGTCTTGTAGCTGGTTATCAGGAACTGGCGTTTTTGTAACAAGGGTTACATAGGTACATTGTTTAACAAGGGTTGACTGGCTCGATGGCGCATTTGGTAGTGACCCTGCTCCATGCGCCAAGAGTTGTGGGTTCGATCCCCACCCAGGACAAACATTTGTGTAATGAATACTTGTGTCTGGCTGTTATATTTAAGTATATATTTGTAATACCACTGTTGATCTGATATTAGTAACAAGTGCTTAAGCTACTTGGCTCGGAGTCAGATAAATGAATGTGATGTTGTGGGATATTTATTTATTTGTACATACATATGTATGTATGTACGTATGTACGTACATAACGTCACGCTCACAATCCTAATGGGATAGACAGAGTCAAAGGAGCATTAACATCCATACAAACACAATTAGCCAAAAATAAAGACTAAAAATCAAAGGTTGCTGTTATATCCACATATATGTAAAAAAAAAATGATTTTTAACCTTTGATTATGTATACATACTCGTATATACATCTCATCCCGCCCGTAACCCCCGAAGGGGCAGTGAGAATAAAACTGGGCCGGGTTAGAAGGAAAATTATGACACTATTCACACAGTCCGGTGAGACGGCAATTCGACATGACCGGAGAGAGGTCAGGCGCAGGACCAACGGCTTAATGTAGCACGGGGGTGATTAAACCGCTAACCTCTCGACTCCGGGCTGTTACTGAGTTATTTCAATATTGAAATTTAATTGATTTTTTTAGCCTGACTCGGGATTTCAACCCGGGACCTCTTGGTTCTTAGGCGGCACTTTCTACCACTAAACCAACGAGGCAGTCAATAATTTTACAAGATCAGTAATAATAAAAACATTACGAAATAGTATAAAAATAAAAACTGATACATTAGAAAAAACGTAAATGCCTCATACCATAGCGAAATGTGTTACTCTGAAATTCATAAACATTTTTTTTTTATTTGCAAGCACACTGATGTTAAACGGAAATTATCGCACGTTTAAGTTTAAATCCTTCGGTGTTAAAGCAAATAAACTGATCAGACGATTATTTTGTTTGGTTAATAAATAATTTATGAAGCTCTCTTTATGATCTATGATGTTCGTTTTTAGAGTACTACGGTTCAAATAAAAATAATACCATTTTGGAATTGGTCTGTTGTTCTTCTGACTTCTTTTTGTTAAAATTAAATTTCGTAAAAAAAATTATTAAAATTATTTCTGATGACCAATGCTGGGAAGTGTCTAAATCTAACTGCTGTAAAACACACAGCTTCTAATAATATTATGAATTCAGAAGCGAATGTTTATTATTTTTGTCCCAGTCCCATGTTGGTCTGGGACTTGGCCCATGTTGATCTGGGACAAAAAAAAAAGAATGTGCCAACTGTGGTTCTTGCCTAGCATGTCGTAGGAGGCGACTAATGGTTTACGGGCTTTTGGGCATGTGACTGAGTAGGCGACGAGATAGCCACTCGTAACTCCTTTTTCACAGCTTTCCATCTAACCCAGCCCACTGTCCCATGTTGGTCTGGGACTTAAAAAGAATATGCCAACTGTAGTTTTTGCCTAGCATGTCGTAAAAGGCGACTAATGGTGTATCGGGTTTTGGGTGTGTGATTGTGTAGGCGACATGTTAGCCGCTTGTCACTGCTTTTTCACAATTTTCCTCTCTGAATCTGACCCAGCCCGGCTTTATTTTTTGGCTGAATGTGGTTGAAGGGGCTTGCTACCCCTTCGACTCTGCCTACCCCTTCGGGGATCGTGGGCGTGATGTTATGTATGTAATGTTTATTAATTTTAAACTCCTCATTTATCATGAAATTTTACATAGACTTTGCCTGGAGTGCAGAAAGAGACATAGTGTACTTTTTGTAGTTTTGAGCCCAGAGTCCCAAGTCTAACTGCCTGAACATGTGTGTTCTGACAAACTATATTCCGCTGGCAGTGTCCCGCGGTTTCACTCGCGTAATTACCGTTCCCGTATGAATACGGGGATAAAATATAGCCTATGTTAGTCGCTGATAAAGTAGCTTTCCATTGGTGAAAGAATTTTTCAAATCGGTCCACCGGTTTCGGAGCCTATACAATACAAACAAACATACAATCAAATCATTCCTCTTTATAATATTTGTGTGATAATTAAATGACCACGGAACCCTTAGCATATTCCTCACTCGAAGTTGTCCGTTGTTTTATGTTTAACCGGAAAATTATATATTCCATCTTTTGTCTATGGACCGTCTGCTATCCGAACACCGTAAATAAATACTCAGCTTGTTTTATTTTTTTGAGGCTGTTCTATTTGTATTTTCTCTATGGTCAGTGTAAATTTTGACAGGAAGCAAATAAAATTAGCGATGCGTGTAAGTGCAAGTGGTCTATCTTTTGTTTATTGCTCTGCATCTCGTGTATATTTGTTATATATGACATTTGTGTAATGTATATATTTTTTTGAACATGCAGATGCCACTAAAAAACTCTAACCCTTTTTTTTTGTTTTTTAATTGACAGGCCGTGTAGGGATCCTGGCCAAGAAATCAAAGGTTTTCGAATCCCCCTAGAGGCGAAAACAAACACGGATAGAGTACACTTTCGAATTTAAATTATTTGGAGGATTTAAGAATTATGAACCTCCTAATTAGGAGAGTCCAACACTCCTCTCTGTCCTCCGGGCAGAGTGTCAGTGCGTCAGGCATTCCTCGTGTTAAAATGGGTAAGATTTAAGCTGGTCAGGTAATAGGGATGTTGACTGGCTAGACAATTGAGATACTATTTAAGAGCTGTCAAAACGAAATCACTTCATAGATTTTATATGGGCTTGTCAACATGTGACGTAGTGACGTCACACGTTGACTATACAAACTAGTGAGTTTGTTTATTCAACTGAGTTAATATTAATGCAGTTTTTGTAAAATTAAAAATCTTAGACTCAATATGATACAAAGTCAATAAGGCTTAACAGCATACTACGATACCTTCTTTTTTACAATTGATATTTCAAAATGAAATATAAATGGTGCCAACAACCAAATTTTACTAAAAGTGACTGTTGTCTGACATTTGTAGCCCTTAGATAGGAGTATCATAAAAATTAGACCACGGTTACCCACCCATAGTATTTTGGATGTGCAGATCTGATCTCGATGTTTATCCCACTTAAGCAAATGGTATAAATCCGTGCTCCAATTTCAAAACCCAGAAGTACATGCCTGAATTTGAACCATTACCCCTTGTAAATGAGGAGGGTTTTCTTACCACTGAGCTACTGCTATAATGCTACTGTAAAAAACGTTATTATTAACTGGTATACTAAGCTCCCCTTTAGACCATACCATGGCGTGTCCGTAATATCATAAATACGTTTATTTTCTGTCCGTCTATCGTAAGTAGCGAAACTGGAGATACCATCGTCACAGTTGGTGGGTGCCATCAATTAAGTCTTATAGTTAATTAGGTACTCTTTAACTGATAATTAAGGGGGTTGGACTTTGAAAGCTGACTTGAGGTATTGCGGTAATCGCTTTTAATTGGTTATACAAAGTAATAATGTGTGTTTTAGATTTAACCGTGTAATTAAAAAACGTTAGGTTTTTTTTTTGGAGTAAAAATGGAAATGTCCTAGGTGAAAAAAAAATATATATTTAGACTGTGTTAGTTTATTAAAAAATATTGATCACGTATTTTTTAGTCCGATATTGGTCTGGGTCTTAAAAAGAATGTGACAACTCTGTTTCTTGCCTAGCAATGTCGTAAAAGGCGACTAATGGTATATGGGGTTTTGAGTGTGTGATTGTGTAGGCGACGAGCTAGCCACTTGTCACTAGTTTTTTACAATTTTCCGTCTAACCCAGCCCAGTATTGTTTTTGGCTGAATGTGGGTAAAGGGGCCTGTTGCCCCTTCGAATTTGCCTACCTCTTCGGGGATTATGGGTGTGATGTTATGTATGTATGTATATATATATTTTTTTTTTATATTCGAAAATCGTCGTAGATACAGTGCAATTTTAAGTGGAAGTAAACCTATAACCTATCCTATATATATCTATAGGCAATCTTCTACGCCACATAATAATAAAATAATATCTAAAACGCTCCTTGGACTTTGCTTACTCCTTCGGGGATTACAGGCATGGTAGAATGTTTGCATGTTTAAAAGACTTATATTTCAGAACCTCATAAATTTAATTAATAAAAAAAACTTCTGCCATAGACAACATTTTACTTTTTTCTAGCATGGCGTGGCTTCCGTTCCGTCTAAACTGGTCTATTGCGAGCTACGCGGTATGATGCGCGCGCACAACTTCTTAGGTTATGAACCGTGGAATACGCGCTGCGCTTGAGCACAAAATTACCATGGAGTCGCAATATTTCATGTTTTTTATGTTATTTATTTTTATATCTAAAATTACAATAATTAAAAAAAAAGAATCTACTTTCTACTTTAGTTTAACAAACATACTTACTTACTAAGCCGCATTTTCTGAAGAGGTAGGCAGAGTACTAGGAAAAGTAAGTCCTTGGCCAGTTTATGCCAAAAATAAAACTAGTCGTGTTAGTTTTTTTTTTTAATAGTGGCTCATCGCCTATCTTTTCGGAATCTCAGTCACTACCCAATACATAATCAGGGATTACTAACAGCCCTAACGGGCTTGATCTATGTAAACTATATGTAAATGTAAATAAATAAATAAATAAATCCGATTTTATGAAAATCTAAAGTAGGTTACACGAGACAAGTGTCCTGCACTTATTAAGCAAGCGATTTGAATTTTTGTAGCTCACAAAAAAAAAAAAAAAAACAATAAACAAGTCATCTCCACACCCGCCCTGTCATAAGGCCGCTATCACACGAACGAAACGGAAACGTTGACATTTCTATATAAAAGATATGCAGTTTAATTCCGTTGATCGCGCAAAAAACAGGTGTTTCCCTCACGCGAAAGGTCAGGTGTGTTGTAACGGACGACGGGTAATTACCGTGATCCTTACACGCTGCGCGGGAGTTGAGAAATGTGACAGGCTCGCAAGGAAGCGATCGTGGACTTAAAGGTTTGCTTACGTGAGGAAAATAATAGGCTTATACTATTACTAAGTATATAACTAGCAGTCATCCAAACGTCGAAATTCGGTTATAATAGGGATGACGATGACTGCATTAAAAAACTATAATTCTATTTAGTCCGTCAGCTAGATTAGGTATACAAAAATATTAGACAAGACACATATTTTTCGCATTATCAAATGAACAAAAAATCACAAAGATAAAGAGCATCAAAGTTTTGGAGTGGGGACTTGCGACGTCACTATTTTGTAAATATTGTACGAAAGCGTGACGTCACGCGCAACTTGGTCGCATTGTATCTTCGTCAATGTTTGTTTCACAAATAAATAAAAAAATACGTATTCAATATTTTTTTATGATCCAACTGACAGGACTAAACAGATTTTTTTAGTCATCTTGTTTATTCATTCTTTTTTTTTATGAATTTCTAACGCAATATTAAAAGATTTGCTTTCTGTATTCATTCTCTATATAAACTATAAATGTCCGAAATTTAATAAAAAGAGAACCAAAATATGGATAGAGTGGTCGCCCAGTGGTCAAAATTCGACCATAATGCATTTAATTTTTTTATAAATTTCCCACGCAATATTTATTAAAATATTTGCTGCGGAAAGCCAAACATTCTTCTCCATATAAACTTCAACTGTGCCAAATCGCATACTGCTCCGTCCGCGGAATGTTCGTAAAAAGGGGTACAAAGATTATGCTTCACGTATTAATATATAGATATGAAGATCATCAACGGCAAAAAAGTTAAAGTAATTTTTTTATTTATATCATGCCCGTAATCTCAGAAGAGATTTGCAACTGCAAATCCCTTTAACCACATTTGACCAACACGGGACAATGTTTTTTATAAGTATTTTTAAAACCTAAAGTCCTATGTTGGTCTAGGACCTAAAAAGAACGTGACAACTGTATTTCATTGCATGTTGGATTTGTGATTGCGTAGGCGACGATGTATCCTCGGTGAAATTGGCCGCCGTGACCAAAATCGGTTAGGAGTATATTATTACTAGCTGTGCCCGCGGTTTCACCTGCGTTTATGGTTAATGTTATATAGCCTATAGCTTTCCTCGATAAATGGGCTATCTAACACTAAAATTATTTTTCAAATCGGACTAGTAGTTCCTGAGATTATCGCGTTCGAGCAAACAAACAAACTCTTCAGCTTTATAATCCCCCTAATATTATAAACGCGAAAGTTTGTAAGAATGTATAGATGTTTGTTACTCTTTCACGCAAAAACTACTGAATGGATTTTAATAAAACTGTACAATAATATAGCTTATACACCCGAATAACATATAGGCTATGTTTTATCGATGTACCACGTGAGCAAAGCCGCGGACAGAAGCTAGTATTAGTATAGATTATTGTCTTAAAGCTTACTGCTTTTACACTCTGCCTACCCCTTCTAGGATTGGGGGCGTGATTTGTATGTATTGCTACACTCATACCGTGACTTCTCACGGCACTACACAATGGCTGCACAAAAACGCATCGATCCCATAGACTTTCGCCGATTGCAATCGCCCCGTTTATATAACTGCAGTGACAATGTCGGTTTCTTCTGACAACTAGCTAAGTAATTAGTTGCTATAGTATAGGCTGTACGCTAATTGACAGTGAAGTACATAAATAAATAAATATCCGACTACAACACTTATATTTATCTGACTCCGAGATAAGTAGCTTAAGCACTTGTGTTACGGATATCAGAATCAACAGTGGTATTACAAATATATACTTAAATATTGAATATTAACACCCATACACAGAACATTCACATGGATTCACCACACGAATGTTCGTCCTGGGTGGGGATCAAACCCACAACTCTTGGCGCATGGGGCAGGGTCACTACCGAATGCGCTATCGAGCCATACATACATACATTCATGCATACATACATAGCATCATGTCCGCAATGCCCGGGGTATGCAGAATCGAAGAAGCAGTAGCCTCCTTTGTCCACTTCAGCCAAAATAGTATATTTCTATACTTGTACGGAAAGACTGTCATTGCATGGAGTTTCGACAAATGTCTACCCGACCCGAGGCGCAGCCGAAGGCGAGGGTTGACAGTTGGAACAAGTTGCAATGACGGTTCCGTACGTGTACTGAACGACTATTTTAAATACAGTTGCGAAAAAATGAAGCAATTTAATAAAATAATATAAACACCATAAACTCAACTAACTAATCATTTAATTCTTATAAAAGTTATAATTCACATATACATTGACATTGGTACAATTTTTTTTCTTTTTAATAGACATTATTTTGACAGTTGGGAAAGAGAACGCACGAGTTCGGGAAAGGTAAAAAAAAAGCACGAGTATGTAATAGCCCACATCCCGAACGCTATACGTCCCTGCAACGCCACTTTTTGAGCAACTGTATTAAAAAATAAATGGGTTTGATGGTAACTTGTAAAAAAAAGTGACAAGTGGTTAGTTTTTCGCCTACACAATCACATTCCCAATACACCATTCATTCTTAAATCTCTCGCACCATTAGTCGCCTTTTATGCAAGGCTAGGAACACAGTTGGCACATTGTTTTTAAGATGGTCAATTGACCGTATATTCGACAACATCACATTCATTGATCTGATTCTGTCAAGCTTAAGCACTTTCGTTTTCGAAATTACAATCAACGAAGATGTCTACTACAAAAACCCGGACCGGAGACAAATACCTGTTTCATCTACAAATATTTGTCACAATGCGGGAGTCGAACCAGCGGCCCTTGCGTTCGACGCGAAGTCCAAACCACTGCACTAACTCACCTCTGCTCAGTTTGGACTTTTGTTACTCAGTTTGGACATTCGTTAGTCAGTTCGGATATTCGTTGCTTAGTTTGGACATTAATTGCCCAAGTCGTTGGAAACGTTTGTTTCTCTGTTTAACTTAGAACAGGGTTTCTCAAACTTATGGCTCCACGTACCCCTTTTAAAGTCTTCAGAGGACGGCGAATCCCTAGACTAGGTTCAGGTAACCCCTAGGTAAGTTCAGATCAGACAGTACGATCAGTAGCGCGCCCGCCGACAAGCGTGTCGCAGGGGTCAGTCGTTCATCCTCCATTGCGTAAATCTTCCCGCGAACCCCCTAGGATCGAGTGGCGAACCCTAGGGGTTCGCGTACCCCCCTTTGAGAAACGCTGATTTAAAACAAACGCTTCGTATAATGACTATAGACTATTAATAGTAAGTAGTTACTTAGGTGTTTAACCTATGTTTTTATTGTTTGCGGGGGTTGGATGCGTGACGTCACGCTTGACCGGTGGCATTTCAACCCTTAGAGTTCGCTAGCACCTTTCATTGCAATTAATGTGACTTTTTATATGGTGGAATATATTAAAAAAAAAAACATTATAATGGAGTGATTCTTAGTATGTGTGTCGTATACATAAATATCTACTTAGAAAGTACTGGCTAACATCTAGACTATATAAATAGATAATTATACTTTTAAAGTATTAAGTAAAGAAATAATTATAAAAAAAAATGCAGATGATATTAAATACAAATAAGTCATTATAATTGAAGTGTCTATAATGACAAAATCATCATCTTCCTAGCGTTATGTCCCATGCTTAGACGGGGTCCGCTTAGATCATGATCCAGGATTTAGCGAGTCTGGTTACATTGAAGCGACTGCCGATCTGACCTTCGTAACCCTAATATAGGGGAACCAATTTTTGGATAATGGTTACAAATCCAAAGTTGTTGGAATTTGCAAGTTTTAAAACGATTTTTTCCCTACCCGCCGAGCTAGTGGTGTAAATACGTACATAGATTTGAAAAATCCAGAGGTAGGTACGTGTTCAGTCCAACATTTCTCAGATTAGATCATACAAACAAACTCTTAACCCTAGAAGCCTAATCTATTACGGACATACATAAAGCCTTAATATACGTCTCAGAGGCGTACATATATAAATTACCATCTGTATGCAAACATAATCATATTTTAGAAATATTATTTAGCAGAAATTTAAATTTGAAATATAAACTCAAAATAAAACAACACTGTTATAAATTATAACTATAATCAAAGTCGTTTATTACAACGAAAATACAATATGCATAAATTGGAACAAAAAAAATTACTACTTCAAAATTATCAGAAACATATATATATTTTTAACGCAAACTATAAAACATTTAAACTTATCAGTCTAAGACTAGTTAAACTTTAGGTACTGTCTACATACACATCAACCTTGTGCTCGCCACACACAGATTTTTTACATTTATAACACACTAATTTTGACATTCTTGTTTTTTATAGAAGCAAAAGGCACATTATTTACGTTTTTTTGGTTTGGGTTCTTCTTCTTGATTTTCATTATTTGAAGGAGTAGATTTTACGAGAATTTGGCTTATATTTTCTCGCAATGATCTTTTACAATGTCGGAGCTTCAAGTCTTTTTCCATCCAAGGCGTGACTAAATCTGTGCTGAGTTGCTTTATGAATTTTCTTCTGTTCAATGGCTTTTTATTATTTTTGATTATATTGTGGCCATATATAATAGCAGAATTTACAAATGCCATGTTCAGGATGCCAGAAATAGACATAAATATACGAAAAACCAACAAAAGTAAAATCACACAAATCTAGTTAAAAGTTACACAAAGCCTAAACATACGTCTCGCAGGCGTACTATACCTTGATAAATCAAAAATGGTGGGACTTATCTTAACGACACGGGCACCATTCGAAAGCTCCCGGTGGCCACTGAGATGGCTAAAATGCACAACACGCTAGCTTCAACCGTTAGAAAGATATAAACGATATTCGATTTCATGTACGTCTCGCAGGCGTAGATTAGGCTTCTAGGGTTTAAACCAGTAGTTCCCAAACTTATTTTTCTCGTGGACCACTTTCAAAATGTTACTAGTTTCGATGGACCCCCTGCTGCTACATTTCTACCACATTCTTAAAGTCGCCAAAAAATGAAAAAGTGTCGCTTCTGAGTTCTGTCCCTATATTCCGACAGGTAAAATAAAAACGAAAAATGGTACATTTTATAACACTTTATTTATTAAAAGAATAGAATTGCAAGAAAAAATTAAAAAGGTAAGTCACAATTTTAATTAATGGGAAGGATGTATTTGGTGGAGTGTCAGCAAACGATCAATGTTTGGCTTTATTTTTGTGAGCAATAACCGCAAATCCCCCCGCTCTGTGATGTTTAATTTGCTCCTTTTTTTTGTTAAGAGATTTGTAACGGCACTAAAACTCCTTTCTACAAGGTATGACGAGGGAAAAGCTATTAAAAATTTCCTTGCGATTTCCCACAGTCCAGGATATTTTTCGGGTATTTCTGCTTGCAGCCAAAATGTTTGGTAGCCTTTTCTAAATTTCACCTTCAGCTCCTCATTGGTGCTTAGCTCGAGCAGCTCCTCTTGTAATACAACATTGGCCACTTCCGTTTCATCAAATGGATTTATGATCCATGGTGGTATATCCATTGTCAGCATATCTTCAAACCTGGTTTTGAAGTCAACATGCAGGGCACTTAAATGTTGACTGTAGGTATGGATATCCTCATCAATACATTCTACCTGTGACAAGTTTGGAAATTGAGAGAATTCGCGCCGACTAATGTTTTGCTTCATTAATTTAAATTTCCCAAGAAAAGCCGAAATTATCCCCTTTGTTTTTATTAAATTCAGGCTGTCCCCTTGTAACTGCAAGTTAATATCATTAAATTTTTTAAACAAATCTGTCAAATACGCAATGTCTGTTTTGAATTTGATCAAGTTTTCTTTTAAATCTGGATCTCTGCTTTCTAGGAACTCTAATACGGAATCGAAAACAGAGTAAAATCTCGTTAAGCATGCGCCTTTCGACAACCAGCGTACTTCAGTATGTAAGAGCAGTCGTTGGAAGTCTTCATCATTTTCGTCGCACAATTGAGCAAATAAACGCGTATTCAATGCATTGCTTCTGATTTTGTTGACAGCTTTTATTACAAAATGAAGAGATTGGTTCAACCTGTCACTTAAATGTTTTGCCACAAGATGTTGGCGGTGGATTACGCAATGAATAGCTGTAAGCCCTGGTATAATTCTTTTGAGATGAGTTATAAGCCCACGATATCGCCCGACCATTGCAGGAGCTCCGTCTGTTGCCACTGAAATAATGTTTGTAAATGGAATCGATTTTTCCGTAAAAAAATTGCTCATTACATTAAATATTGATTCGCCTTTAGTGTCAGTCTCCAAAGTTCTGGCAAATAGCAATTCTTCGTGAATTTCTTCCTCCATAATATATCGGACATATGTCAATAATAATGCTTCATTACCGGGTAACGTTGACTCGTCCAGTTGTATAGAAAAATGAGTTTTTTGCAGATGATTGCACAAAAAACATTCGATATCAGAGCTCATTTCATCAATGCGTCTTTGTACAGTATTGTTACTTAATGGAATTCTTTTTAGTACGTCAAATGGAGATTTGTGAAATTGTACGTAATATCATACGCAAGTTTAGACAAGTAACAGTCGCTTGCCTTATTAAAATATTATCTGCTTAGTTAGGTACTTAAAATAATGTAGGTAGGCCCTTATAAAAACTATGCTTGCTCTTTACTATTGACGGCCACTTTGGTTCAGTGGTAGTGGACGCTGCCTCTGAACCAAGAGGTCGCGGGTTCGAATCCCGCGGGGTACAAACATTTGTGTGCATGAACATGTTTGTTTGTATCTGTCCCACCCTGTATAATAAGTATGTATTTACAAAAAAAAAAGTATTTAAGTATGTTTATCGGTTGTCTAGTACCCATAGTACACAAGCTCTGCTTAGTTTGGGACTAGTGGCTATGTGTGAATAATGTCCAAGAAAAGCAGATAAATTTTCGTGGACCCTTATGGACCCCCATTTTTGTTCACGCCTACGTAGTCCCCCAGCAAGTCTCCCGTGGACCCCTGGGGGTCCACCTGGACCACTTTGGGAATCACTGGTTTAAACAAACCGCTTTGTAATAATTATAAGCATTTAGATTTTTTTTAATATGCAGACTTGCTCACCGCTTATCTAATTCTGCCCGCGGTTTTGCGTTTATGGTTAATGTTAACTAATCTATAACCTTCCTCGATAAATGGGCTATCTAACACTGATTTTTTTTTCAAATCGGACCAGTAGTCTGGAGGTCAGCGCGTTGAACGCGCTAATATCTGGAAATATGCAAACAGACAAAGAAAGAAACTCTTCAGCTATATAATTATATGTACAAATAAACCCCTCACTTAAACTAACACGATATTATAATAATATACTGAGAAAGACTGCAATATTAACTAGAATAGACTATAGGTGAGCTAATTAGTTGCTGTGAGTTCCTGAGGAAAAACTGTATTTTTTGCCTTCCACAGAGTCAGTAAGTTGGCGTTTTTATGACTTAGCCAACAAGTTTTATTTTAAATTTTAATTAGCCACGTTTAAAATTTTACGTTACCTACATTAAATATCGGTTTTCGCATAAAACTAAAGAAAGATGAACCGTAAACGCGATTTGTTAGTGTGAACTTTTTTATTTTATACTTTTTTTCAGTAAAATTGGCAGATAATTTAATATGTGGTTCAATTAAAAATGTGCGATTTTATTTCTTTATAATTCAATTTATTTTGTAAAAAGTGAAATCTATTTTATTTCGCTTACAACAAGTTTTTTTTCAGTTTCAGCAGTACTATATAATATATAATAACAATGCTTATAAATTATAACTTTATTCAAACTAACTTCTGACCACCTCCGCGTCATTTCAAATAAAAGCAAAAAGGGGCATTATTATTATTAGATTTGGTTTTTATTTTTGGCCAACTTACTCTTTTCACCCTTGCTGGTCTGGGGCTTAAAAAAATATTCAGTCGAATTGAAAACCTCCTCTTTTTTTAAGTCGGTTTAAAAGATATGCTAACTGTATTCCTTACCTAGCATGTCGTGTGACCGTGTAGGAAGAGCTAGCTACTATCACTGCTTTTTTACAATTTTCCATCTAACCCAGCCCAGTTTTATTTTTTGGCTGAATGTATTCGTGGGTTAGCCGCTCCTCTCTTTGACTCTGCCTACCCCTTCGGGGATTGCAGGAGCGATGTTTTGCATGTATGTATGTACTAGTCTTTTTGAGGGCCTATGGTTTTTGCGTTCCAAATCTCACCTGAAACTAATAAAAAAATATGAATTTTTATTTTTATTTTAATAACTTTAAAGTTACCAAGAATTTAATTTCACTAGTTTTAAATGAAATAATATTTACGTTAAGTAAATGTCTTCAATACTCAATACGAAGCGAAATGAAAGAAATATACCGACGACCATTTAAATTCATTTTCTATGATATGAATATGATTTCTCAATGATGTAATTCAATCTTATTCCCTGTAAATCCTATGATTATTGGTGCAGTTAAGACGTGCAACTAACTACTTACGTACCTATTTATATTATTGTTTTTATTTTTCAGTTCGCGCTTGACCAATAATAGCTTTTTACCCTAATCTTAATTGCCCATCTAATACCGCTTAATAAATGCGTAAATGCCCCCACAATACCAATTTGAAAATTTATCAATCCAAGCTGAAAGCACATCACCACAACGCCATTAGGCCCTCTCGCTCGCGCAATACAATAATAAACAAAGACAAAAAACTACCTCGCACTCCTTCGCCCGCCAAAAGCCGTTATAAGTTGACCTCTCGAATTTAACGGGATTTTCCACTTGAATGCGTTTTCTGAAGGCGGTGTGGGAAGATGAGGGTCTAGCTATGGTGGGCGGTTGTGCGCTGTCTCGTTTCCTCGTGGAACGTATGTGATAAAATGGACGTTTGGTGAGGACGTCCTTTTTGCGCATAGTCTGCACGGCTAGGCGGCATATTTCTGAAGAACATAGGTTGGGATGGAGAGGTGAAGACATAATAATATTTTAACAAACATGAAATCACGCCCATAATCCAGGAAAAGTCATAATAGGCGAGCAAGCCCCTCTAACGACATTCAGACAAAAATTTAACTGGGCTGGGTTTGATCAGAAATTGTGAAAAAGTAGTGACAAGTGGCTAGCTCGTCGCCTACCTTTCACAACATGCTAGTCTAGAAACTCAGTCAGTACAGTGTTTTGAATCGCAGACCATCTTGGGTATGCGGATCGTATATTCCTTTATAATTTCAAAATTAAAATAATAATAAATTCTCCAGACTTGTCAGTCTGGAGAATTTATTATTATTTTAATTATTCACCTATTCCCTAGTTCCAAACTAAGGTTATGCTTGTACTATGGACACTAGCATAACCTTTTTGTTCAATTCCTCAGGATAAAGGTCGAGGGTTACAAAGCTAGTTGTAAAAAAATACATTTGTACGTTTCATTTACAAACAATCTGTTTTGTAGATGTAACTGTATTCTGGTAAAAGTATGATATCATCGAAGGAGTAAGCAGCAAAAATTTAACAAGGGTGGGTAATATGTGAAATTGTGAAAAAGTAGTACAGGCTAGTCGTCATTTACGACACGCTAGGCATCGGAATATACAAGATGCAATTAAAACCACTTTCCAAATTTGATTAATATGGGATTGTTAAGAAAAAACGTTGTTGTTAAATAACGATATACCTACATGTTTTTTCTTTTAATGTCACCTAGTACAAAAATATTGAGTTATGTCATTACAAATTTATCTTTAAAAAACCTACATTTGTAGATACTGCTGCGCAGCGGTGACTTTTCGAACACTCCTGCACCCGCGCGTTAACCCTCCTGTTTTATTCATAGCATTACACGAGAAGCGTGTGTTCATAATAAGTGTTTAATAATGCGAACTTCGTAATTATTTCAGACAAGATATTTTATAGTGAACATTAAAAATGTTGATTGTGGTGTAAGTGCATCTTGTATATGAAAAATACACAGTTGGCACATTATTTTTAAGTCCTTGACCAATATGGGACAAAGTTGTAAAATAAAGCACACAATAAGCCGACTCCACAGTCGCCGCTGCGCCGTGCAGATGACGGCCAACATTGCGTGGTCAGTTTTTGCGCGTCATCCGAACTGGACGTTCCAAGTTCAAATTTGAAAATTGGAACTCGGAGCGATTCGATATTTGAAATTTTAAATTTAGCATAAAATACTGGCCGCCGAGAAATGCGCGGCATTCGATTTCCAAATTGTCTCCCTTTAATTTTATTTTGTTTCTGTTGCTTCGTTAAAAATGGGGAGATGGACATTTTTTTATTTTTGTTTGCGTTGCTACTTATTTTATGTATAGTGATAACATTATATATAAATAAAAAAATATATATAAACGAGCACCACTGAAAGTAGCTCAACTGATTCAATGTTTTGTTATTGAGTTCTATTCGTTGTCGTCAGAATACGCTATAGACACGTAATTACTTATGGTCTATTTGTACGCATTTAAATAAATATATATATTTGTGACTTGATTTTATTATTAAGGTTGTCAGGTCAGTATTTTAATATTTACTTACGGCTGATTTTTTCTAAAGTAATACATACAAAAAATAATAGCTTAATAAAATACAATACGACTTATAATTAGACTGAATCTTTACATAGTATAAAACTAAGTCGTCGCTTCTGTCTGTTCGTTTAGATATCTTAAACTACGCAAGGGATGCTGATGCGGTTTTCACCAATTGGAGTGATTCAAGAGAAAGGTTTTTATGTATACTTCCATATTGTTTTGTGCTCACCGTGCGAAGCCGGGGCGGGTTGCTAGTCTATATATATAACAATGAACCTCTAATTCTCCTGGTCACGCCATAACTTGAGTACGGCTTTACCGATTACCGGAAAAAAAAATTTAGCATTTAATATCCGCGAACGGGGCGTTACGAAGTGCGCCGTGTCAGCTAGTAGATTATAAAATTTAAGTCAATTGTTCTATAATATATCTGTCGGTTAATATTGATCTGACTATTTCAGCTGGGAAGGTCAGGTTTAGGATCAAAAATTAATCAAACTCAAAATATCTTTATTTACGTAGACCTCAAAAAAGCACTTATAAATCGTCAAGTAATAGTTACAAAATAGAACAATTTGAATCTACCACCGGTTTGGAATGTCGCATCTACCGAGAAGACACCGGCAAGAAAATTGCTAGTTACCTACTCTTTTCAATGCCAGATTTAATATAAAAATTAAAATGTATCCAACCCAGCCCACTGTCCCATGTTGGTCTGGGACTTAAAAAGAATATGCCAACTGTGGATCTTGCCTAGCATGTCGTAAAGGACGACTAATGGTATATCAGGTTTTGGGTGTGTGATTGTGTAGGCGACAGGTTAGCCGCTTGTCACTGCTTTTTACAATTTTCCATCTAACCCAGCCCGACTTTTTTTGGTTTTGGTTGAAGGGGCATGCTGCCCCTTTGACTCTGCCTACCCCTTCGGGGATTATGGGCGTGATGTTATGTATGTATGTACTATAATGTACAGATTATATTAATATTTGTACCAAGTCATACAGTTAATGTTCGTCGAAGATTCAGCCTATTATAACAAGTAAAAGGTAAACTGGAGCAGATCAGAATCATTCCTTGTAGTCGTAGGCACCAAGTATCTTCGTGCTTAAACATAGCCCTTAGTAAATGTGTGTTGGTTCAAATCCAAACACCTGTCTACAGATTCAATAATAATCTTTGTAGAGTTTGATAGTAAGACAAATATCGCGTAAACCTGTACATCTATATCATCATCTTCCTAGCGTTATGTCCCGTGCTTAGACGGGGTCCGCTTAGAACATAATCCAGGATTTAGCGATTCTGGTAATCACATTGAAGCGACTGCCGATCTGACCTTCGTAACCCTAAGATAGGGGAACCAGACAATTTTTGGATCATAGTTACAAATCCAAAGGTGTTTGAATTTGCAGGTTTCATCACGATGTTTTCCCTCACCGTCGAGCTAGTGGTATAAATACGTACATAGATTTGAAAAATCCAGAGGTACGTGCCCGGGTTTAACCCGCACTCCTCGGTTAAGAGGCGCGTGTCCTTACCATTGAGCTACCACCGCTCTCTAAAACCTGTACATCTATATACTATACTAATATTAACTAAATAAATAAATAAATAAATAAATATTATAAACGAGAAAGTTTGCGAGGTTTGTGGATGTTTGTTACTGTTTCACGCAAAAATTACAAAACGGATTTTAATGTAACTTTTTATACTAGAATAACACGTAAGCTATGTTTCATCGATGTACCACGCGAGCAAAGCTGCGGGCAGAAGCTATATTGTCGATCTGTTAAACATTCACGCTTAAACCATTCCACCAAGATGTAATTTGGCGCGCCTAAAGTTCGTCCCCTGAGAAAAAGAGGAAGAAACGGACTACTTACATTGTATCCCAGAAAATGCATTTAGGTACCACAGGTCACAAAATAGTCTATGAATCAAACCGCATTCCACGTGAGCGATGCCGCAGGCAAAAATTAGTGTTTAATGAACCATAAAATATTGTTAAAAGTAATAATAATTGAGAATTATAGCGTTTGAAGTAACGACTAACTACACTACCAAGTTTCCTGCCGGTTTCTTCTCGGTAGAATGAACTTTGAAAATGGTTAGGTTGTAGTTATAGCTCACATAATATACCCTAGTGCTTTTGTGAAGTCTGGATATGGAAATAAAGTAATTTTCTAAAATAACTTAATAGTTCTGCTTCAAGAATGAAATATAGCCTGGGTTTTATACCGCAGTTAAACTTTGATGTGCAATTAGTATTTCTATGATTGCCTCGTTTATCTAGTGGTAGCATCCGCCGCCTAAGTATCAATAGGTCCCGGGTTCAAATTCGGGCCAAGAATTTGTGGCTGGTTATTTCAATATTGAAACTACTCAGTAACAGTCCGGAGTCAGGAAGTTGGTGGTATAATCACCCTCATGCTTTGGAAAGCACGTTAAACCGTTGGTCCTGCGCCTGACCTTTCTCCGGTCATGTCGATTGCCGTCTCACCGGACTATGAGAGTGAAGGAATAGAGAGTGCACCTGCGTTTGCGCACACACTTGTGCACTATAATATCTCCTGCGCAGATCCTCGTTGAGATTGGCTGCCGTGACCGATATCGGTTAGGGGGACATTATTAGTATTTCTATTTAAAAGCTTTGGAAGCTTTTATTTATGCCTTGCTAGCTTGTGCCCGTGACTCCGCTCCGATCGGTATACTGCAGAAACTCTTTCTTGAATCTTGATTTAAAAAATTCTATTCATATTCTTGTCATATTTATCGGTGGTATTTTGATTGGTTTGTGGTGGTCACGTGGTCACGTGGTCACGTCACAGTTAAACGTGAGCGTCAGAATGGCGGATCAGATTTTTTTTAAATTCATTTTCTCAGAAAGTATACCGTATTTTATTTGTTTAATGCTTGTTTCTTCAGGTACACAAGAGGTACCAAATCTACTCAAACGGTTATTAATTTACATATAGGGTTTACGGTACATCCGCGGTTCTGACGTCAGGATGGCGGGTGTACCTAATATTCAAATGATCTTTGTATGGACGTAGGTACACAGATTTTCAGAAGAGGTACGTAAAAGTACACAGAAGGTACCAAATATCGGCAATATGTTTAGGCTAATCTGGAAGTACACCCGCCATTCTGACGCTCACAGTTAAACTACCGCAATCGCTAATTACTGCTAACTGGTGATGGTTTGGGCAGTCCATTAAATGCACCCAGTTAAGGAGTTTGACAGAGATTAGAGATCTTTATGGAATTTGCGGTTCATCTAGTGTACATTTCAGAAAACAGGCCCTGTCTTTAGAAGATATCTGACGGTACCACCCTATAATAAAAAGCATCTGTACAAATAGGCTAGATGACTTAAAACATTCTGTTTAGTCCGTCAATTAGTTATAAAAAAATATTAAACAAGTATTTTTTTATTTATTTGTCAAATAAACATTGACGAAGATACAATGCTTACAAGTTGCGCGTGACGTCACACCTACGTACAATTTTTACAAAATAGTGCCGTCGCAAGCCCCCACTCCAAAACTTTGACGCTTTTTATCATTGTGTTTTTTCGTTTATTTGGTAAAGCGAAAAATATATGTCTAGTATTTTTGTATAATCTAACTGACGGGCTAAATAGAATTATAGTTTTTAATGCAGTCATCATTCCTATTATATTTTCATATTATTATTATTTAACCTATTTACAACCTAATTTACCTATAACCGAGTGCATGCAGCGGAAATAAGAATGTTAAGGTGGATGTGTGGAGTGACGCGAATGGACAAGATAAGAAATACATATATAAGAGGAAGTATGAAAGTGGCACCAGTGGTAGATAAGATGAGAGGAAACCGTTTATCTTGGTATGGGCATGTGATGAGAAGAGAGGAAGGACACGTGACGAAGAGAGTGATGAGTATGAATGTTAGTGGATGGAGAGGAAGAGGAAGGCCAAATAAGAGATGGATGGATTGTGTGAAAGATGATATGAGAGAAATGGGAGTGGATAGCTTGATGACGGCTGACCGGGACGTATGGAAAAGGAAGACATGCTGCGCCGACCCCAGATGAACTGGAAGAAGGGCAAGAGGATGATGATATTATTTAACCTATTTGTGTCCTACTGCTGGGCAAAGGTCTCCCCCAATTCTTTCCATTTTATTATAATAATAATAAAATTTAATTTCCATAAAGCAAATACATGGTACAATGGTTTTCAATCGGTCGCTGCATTACGCCATTAGTGTCGCAGTGGACATCAAATATAATTAAATTCACTTCACCGATATGAAACAGAGGAGTTCATATCAGTGGTGTTCGATATTTTTTTTTTTTTTTTTTTTCCAAGTGAATTTGCAATCAGCCCTAAGGCTATGAGCAAGTCTGGTGTGTGATGGTGTCTTGCGGAGTGGCTTCCCATTGGAAGCATCTACTCCTTTAGTCCCAGGGCTACTGCCGGTCTTCTAGCTCTAGGATATGGTGACGTTTTAGGCGTCTCACATACTGGTCCATGGTGAGTTGGCGAGCAAGTTCATTGGGATGATGGATTAACCGTTCTTTGTATTTTGCTGCCAAACTCCGAATTTCCTCTTTTGCGGTTTTAATTTGAAGGTGCTCATGGACTTCATTGTTGGTTGCATACCATGGCACCTGTGCAATAGTTCTCAGTATCTTGTTCTGTTGGCGTTGTATTATATTTATGTTGGTATCGCTTGCGCTGCCCCACAGTTGCAGCCCATATGTCCAGATTGGTTTCAAAATGACCTTGTATATGAGCAGTTTGTTGTCCAAGGTGAGTCTCGAGTTCCTTCCTAGCATCCAGTATAGGCTTTTATACTTTAGCTGAAGCTCCCGCTTTTTACATTTGATGTGATGCCTCCAGGTCAGTCTACGATCAATGTGTAAGCCAAGATATCTTACATGATCACTGTGAGGTAGAGTACACTGTCCTAATTTTACGGCTGGGCAGTTTCCTTTGTTAAGAGTGAACGTAACCTGCACTGACTTTGTAGCGCTAGCCTTTATTTTCCACTTTTGCAGCCACTCGTTTACTTTGTTGAGGCCCTGCTGTAATTTCGCTGATGCCAGTTTTCCATCTTTATTACTTGCTAGTATAGCCGTGTCGTCCGCAAATGTGGCTGTTGTAATCCCTGGTAATAGTGGCAAGTCCGCAGTGTACAGGGTGTAGAGCATAGGGCCGAGAACTGATCCCTGTGGTACCCCAGCATCAATATCTCGGAACTCAGAAGTTGCATCACCCTGTTTCACATAGAACATGCGGTCTTCCAGGTAAGATTTAAATATTTGAAAGTATGAGTGGGATATATTTTGCTTAATCTTACATAGTAGGCCTTTATGCCAGACCTTATCGAAGGCCTGCTGGATATCCAAGAACGCTGACGAGCAGTACTCCCTTTGTTCTAGGGCCTTTCTTACGGCATCACATACTCTGTGGGCCTGTTCCACTGTACCGTGGCATTCTCTAAAGCCGAACTGATGGTCTGGTATCACTTTGCGTTCCAGGAGTCCTGGCATAATTCTTCGAAGTATTGTTTTCTCCAGTACCTTGGATAGAGTAGGTAACAGACTGATTGGCCGATAGGATGTTTTTTCAGTCATTAGTTTGCCATCCTTGTATATCATAATGATTTCTGAGACTTTCCACGCTCTTGGGAAATATCCTACTCGTAATGTAGCGTTGAAGATGGTGGTAATGAAGACTACAGCTTTTCTAGGTAGTTCCATCAATACTTCCTTAGTTATCAGGTCGTAACCCGGCGCTTTTTTGCTGTCCATCCGTTTTATCGTTCTAACGACTTCCGCAGGCGTCACCGGTCTAGGTGGAAGGTCCATTTGAAGGTCTTGTTTCAGAATTAGATCAACATATTCCTCCGTTGCGTCGTCTAATGTTTCGTTTGGCTTGAAGACGTTTGTTAGGTGATCCGCAAATAAGTCCGCTTTTTCCTGGTTTGTTCTGGCCCATCCAGTTCCCTTTTTTAGCGGGGTTTTTGGTATGTTGGGTCTGTCGCAGGAGCGGGTGATTTTCCAGAGTGAGTAGTTGCTAGCTTTGGTAGCAGTAAGAGACTCCAGCTTTGCTTGCATTGTGAGATCATGGGCATCTTTTATAGCTTCCTTTAATTCCGAAGTTGCTTTATTAAGGATGGCCTTGTCCTGCGGATGTCGGCTCAGCTGCCAGACTCTACGTAATCTGCGTTTCTCCTGGATCATGATCTTTATTTCTAATGGTATGTTTGTGGGCTGGTTCCTATGTTCAATAGTAGGCGTATTTTTCCATGCGGCAACTTGTATGAGATTAGTAAATTGCATTACTGCTGTTTCTATCTCCTCTGATTCTTTCAGCCTGATATTTAGATTGAGGTTTCTTTCTATGTATTCTCTGAAGGAGGGCCAATCAGTGTGCTGGTTATATAGTGACATGGGTCTCTCAGCTTCAATTATAGTTGAGCTAACAGTTAGCAGGACTGGAGTGTGATCAGATGACCCATCAGTACATGATTCAATCTTCATGTACTGTTTGGAAAGCCCTTTTGCTAGGAAGAAGTCAAGTATGTCCGGGATTCGATTGTGATCGGTTGGCCAATTGGTAGGTTCTGATGGAGCACTTATACTTAAGCGGTTTAGATCAGCGCTCAACTTTAGTTGTCTTCCTCTAGTGGTTATTAGTCTTGAGCCCCAGTGGACATGCTTGGAGTTCCAGTCACCTCCAACTATGAATCGGTTGCCTAGTGTTGAGAAGAAGTGAGAGAACAAGTCGGAGTCTATACGATGTTTTGGTGGACAGTATACAGCCGAGACATTAAAGTATCCACAGCTGTCTTGTATTGCGACTAGTACCTGTATTTGCTTGGTTTTATATTCTGGCAGTAGTTCGTGCTTTATTTTATTTCGAATAACTATAGCTGATCCTGCATGCCCTGTACCATCTGGATGATTTGTAGTGTATGTCTGAAACCCTTTGATTATGACATTGCTTCTCTCTGTACAGTGTGCTTCGGATATAAGGACTATGTCTAGTTTGTACTCGGACATTAATATCTCGAGCTCAGCTTTGTTGGGTGAAAGTCCATTTATGTTCCAAGTAGCTAGTCTTTTTACTTGGTGAACTCCCACGAGCCGTCACCCTCCGGACGGGGATCCAGAGGGCGGTGTGTCGGACTCGAACCGACTAAACCCCAAGGTGGCCTCCATCGGCGCATTTCCGGAGGAGCCGGTATCCCCCTGTCGGGACTATACGACAGCTCCTCCGGTGATGCGCGTGCCGCGCTGCGCGGCTCACCTCGCGCGGCGGTGGTCGATGCTGTGCAGCCCACGCCAGTCGTCGGATGCACAGCACCGAGCACGCGCGCGCGTCGAGACATGCCAGCCCACCCAGCATGTCTCAACTACTCCGCCCAGGATTCAGACGCCGATCGTCCCCGAGACCGGCGTCGTGGGCCCACTCTCGCGCTGTGCCCTCTGCTAAGCCAGAAGGCACGCGGAGAGCGTCTCGTCAGAGGGGGCCGCCTTCCACCCGGCGACCCAAATTGAGGGCAGAGCCCTGTCGTCGCGGAGGGAGAGCATCGAGACGCTCAATCCCTCCGCGACCCACCACGACGCGACCCAGCGCGCCCCTGTTGGGTTGCCGAGGATAGGGAGGCGAGCAACGAAAACACTCCGCTCCTCCTCTTCCTCGGCAACCCTGGTCCGGCCGCAAGGGGTTTGTATACGGCCGGACCGCCGCAACTGCCCGGTAGCAAAGCGTGCAGTCGCGGCTCACCTCGGGGTCCCTCTTCGCTTCAGCCCTGCCATGTCAGGGCCTACTGAGCCCCCCCGGTACGACAAACCGAGGACCCCGGCGGGGGGGAAGTAGCTAGTCTTTTTTTTTTTTTTTTTTTTTTTTGTACGTGAGGAATGCATTTACGCACCATCCGAGTAGGCCTGAGTAAGGGTCTACAAGGGCTGTGTCGGGCTCGGAACTCGGCTGGCATCACCAGTTCCCCTACCGACTAAACCTCACGGCTGCCATTCTTCGGGCGCTAACGCAAAACTATCGGGATCCCCACTGACGGGATTCTCTCGAAAAGTCTACGCAGCGCGCGCTGCCGCCTTGCGGCCCATCTCGGGAAGAGTGGAATTCTCGACCCAGACACCTTTGGTGTTTGCGACAACACAGGCAGCAGTGTACCCTATCCATAACGGACTGGGTGTTACACTCGAGCTGTCGCCTTCTCCGGGGCCGATTGAAAGCGAGAAGGCTCCCCCGCAAGCTTCCACGACCCCAAAGGCCCTTTTAGTCGCCTCCTACGACAGGCAGGGATACCTCAGGAGTATTCGTCGCCCCCCCTGCAGGGCGCAAGTAGCTAGTCTTTTTTTTTTTTTTTTTTTTTTTTTTTTTTTTTTTTTTTTTTTTTTTTACTTGGGGAAACTCCCACGAGCCGTCGGCCTCTACTTGGGGAAGCAGAGGGCGGTGTGTCGGACTCGAACCGATTAAAACCCCAACGTGGCCTCCAGCGGCGCAGTCCCGGAGGAGCCTGTATCCCCACTGTCGGGACTATACGACTGCTCCTCCGGTGATGCGCGTGCCGCGCTACGCGGCCCACCTCGCGCGGCGGTAGTCGATGATGTGCAGCCCACGACAACAGTCGTCGGATGCACAGCACCGAGCACGCGCGCGCGTCGAGACATGCCAGGCCACCCAGCATGTCTCAACCACTCCGCCCAGGATTCAGACGCCGATCATCCCCGTGACCGGCGTCGTGGGCCCACTCTCGCGCTGTGCCCTCTGCTAAGCCAGAGGGGCACGCGGAGAGCGCCTCGTCAAAGGGGCCGCCTTCCGCCCGGCGACCCAGATTGAGGGTCTAGCCCTGTCGTCGCAGAGGGAGAGCATCGAGACGCTCAATCCCTTTGCGACCCACCACGACGCGACCCAGCGCGCCCCTGTCGGGTTGCCGAGGATAGGGAGGCGAGCAACGACAACACTCAGCTCCTCCTCTTCCTCGGCAACCCTGGTCCGGCCGCAGTGGGTCTACAGCCTGACCGCCGCAACTGCCCGGTAGCAAGTCGTGCAGTTGCGGCTCACCTCGGGGTCCTTCTTCGCTTCAGCCCTGCCATGTCAGTTCCTACTAAGCCCCCCCGGTACGACAAACCGAGGACCCCGGCGGGGGGGAAGTAGCTAGTCTTAACCCAAGGCCTGCTAACCTTGTAGTTTGGTTATGAGCGTAGTCATGAGGCTCATTAGAGCACTCATTTGTTGTAGGATTAAGTCAAACTTTTCGTTTTGCTTATTTAGGAGCGTTTCTAATACCGTAAGGTTTTGGTTCTCGTTGGGTATATCTCGTTGGTGTTCGATATAAACATTTTATTCTCAGAGTATGTTAAGACTTATTTCCCATTTTAAATAAATTAATTTACCAACTCAGGCGTGAGTTACCCCACCAGGCTAAGCGACCCTGTGGTAAAATAAAAGCAAGATGATTGAATTCCAACGGATAGTTTAATAGATATAAAGCGATTACAAAATTAAAGGCGTACACGCAGCGATTTAGCGAATATGAGAGAAATGATGGGGGCACCGGGGACAGACAAACCAGAGTAAAAAAATATATATCCGTCGACATCACATACATTGATCTGACTCCGAAGTAAGTAGCTTAAGCACTTGTGTTACGGATATCAGAAACAACAGTAGTATTACAAATATATACTTAAATATTGCATGGGTGTTACGCCCAGACACAGAACAAACACAAGTATTCATCATACTAATGTTTGTTCTGGGTGAGGATCGAAGTATCGAACCCACAACTCTTGGCGCATGGGACAGGGTCACTACCGAATGCGCCATCGAGCTTGTCAAAAGTTAGGGACGTGCTAACGGAGCTGATGCTGAACATTCAATTCCTACAGACCTAATAGAGCGACGACGGTTTGACATAATTATTTCACTTAGTACGCAAAATTATGTACATAATCGCACATATATGTATGTGGACTGTACATATAAGCATGTAGGTACATACATAGTATCTCGCATGCAATGCCCAATAGGGTAGGCAAATGTAAGGGGAAGTAACCTCGTCTGACTTCCTCTAGCCAACATTCACAAACTCAAGAAATAAACCATTAAAAGAGGTTTATGAGTGTTCCGAGTTGGACTATAAAAGAATTTGCCAACTGTGTTTCTTGCCTAGCATGTCGTAAAAGGCGACTAATGGTATATGGGGTTTTGGGTATGTGATTGTGTAGGCGACGAGCTAGCCACTTGTCACTACATTTTCACATTTTTCCATCTAACCCTGCCCAGTTTTTTTTGGCTAAATGTGTTTAAAAAGGACTGCTACCACTTTGACTCTGCCTACCTCATCGGGGATTACGGGCGTGATGTTATGTTATGTTATGTTTATGAGTGTATGAAAAGAGTTATGAATGTCAGAGAGGCGAGTGAGGTCTCAAACCGTGCCTAGGGATTGCAATCCATCGGTGTTTTCTGCTGGATTCAGCACATGACACCGGATCAAACGATCCAGTGTCATGGCTTTGACTGGCTCGATGGCCCATTCGGTAGTGACCCTGCCCCATACGTCAAGAGTTGTAGGTTCGATCCCCACCCACGACAAACATTCGTGTGCTTAACACTTGTGTTTGTTCTGTGTCTGGGTGTTAATATTCAATATTTAAGTATATGTTTGTATTGTGTTAAAATCATGTGATGTCATTTATCTAGATATTTCATTGCAATATATCGTTTATTAAATATGCAAAGCTTCAAGAAAATTGTCCCGACACCCCTTATTTGGCCCCGGCAACGTCTAACTAAACCTACGGTAAGATTATAAGCAGTTTCCAGCGAATTCATGAAAAAAAGAAAAAACCAACAATTAGACACCAAACACTCTTTTATTAGTAAAACTCTGAATACACCTATTATGCGACATTGGCACAAACATCGCAAAAAGGTTTAACACGTTCGCTTAAGCTACGTCGCACGACGTCGTGAGTATATGCTTAGGAAACGGCGCAACGTCTTATGACGTCCTAAAGATTATGATATGTATTTCGGCGGAACGTCGCCCGACGTCTAATTTAAGAGTAAATTCATATACCGTTGCTCCTTTGCGCCGCATTACATCCCATTTTTGTAGTTTGTTGCGCCGTGTAGCTTGGTTACATGGTGTATGTCTTACGCGACATCTTCACATGTTGCTTTATTTTGTATGGAAAAAAGGTTGCGCCATTATGCAACATTTTGGACATGTGGTTGCTCACGCGAACGTGTTAAGTTGCCATTAATCAAACAAATAACTATGTGCCTATGACTTCAAGTAAAAAAATAGAATTTGTAAATATCCATTCATTCATTTATATCATCACATCCGTATTCCCCGAAGGCAGGCAGAGTCAAAGGGGCAGCGAGCTGTCTTAACCACGTTCAGTCAAAAAACAAAACTGGGCTGGGTTAGACGAAAAATTGTGAAAAGTAGTGATAAGTGGCTAGCATGTCGCTTTCACAACCACACACCCAAAACCCGATATACCATTAGTCGCCTTTACGACATGCCAAGCAAAACACAGTTGGCTTGACACATTCTTTTAAAGTCCCCGATCAACATGGGACATTGTAAATATGCATATAACTAAATCAATGTTTTTTAACAATATTTAATTTTTATTATCATTCCTGTACTAAGTACGAAAATCTCTTATAATACCCAGACATGATATTTATATATTAATACGTGAAGCAAAAACGTTGTACCCCTTTTTAAGAGAATTACGCGGACGGAGGAGTATGAGATTTGGCACAGTTAAATTTTACACAGGTATGATTTGGTTTAGAACATAAAAAAAAGTGTATATTACTCATATATATTTTGACGCTGAAAAGAGTAGGTAACTACCGAGTTTCTTGCCGGTTTCTTCTCGGTAGAATCAGCATTCCGAACCGGTGTTAGATTCACATTGCTCTAAAGATTTTGTAAAAGTGACGATTTATAAGTGCTTTTTTTAAGGCCTACATAAATAAAGATATTTTGAATTTTGAATTTTAAAGTTTATATGGAGAAGGAGTGCAGATAGCTAATATTTCAATAAATAATAAAAGAAAATCAAACTAATAATAGTCGAAATTCGATCAGTGGGAGATCGCTAGTATAAAAAAAGATATCCCAAATTGATCGAACAAGACGTATCAATAACATAGGTATAGCATGTTTGAACCGTAATTATTTCGAAATGCAAACAAATATTCAAGTCGACCCGCCCATTACCATATGCAACATAGAACAGCTAGATCGTATCCTATCCCTAACCTACCACAAGCAAGGCGAATCACGACCAAACACCACAGTTTCATAGTTTATCCGAGCTAAAAAATACAGACAATGCACCCAGCAAAAACTGGAGTCCATAAGATATGCTCTCCCTACCGTGTATCACTTATGCCAACTTAGGCCACTCCCAACAGGACACGCCCACTCCCTCACAGGCTGTCTCCCTCACACAGAGAGGAAAGAGTACCTCTATCCTCCTCTTTTGCATTACGCCTACGCAACACGGCCGCACAGTTTTTAGTCTCCGTAAAGACAGCGCCGCGGGTCGGTCGTGGCGGGGAAGCGAAACGGGAAAAAAATACCAAAAAAACGGGTGTTTTTCCATTGTTTTTACCATTTTTTTAGGCGACGGTCGCTATCGTTATCTATGGTAATGACGTGTGTTTGTGATAGTGTGGTGATGTGATTGTGATGTGAGATTTTGTGCGAAGGTAATGGTTTTTGAATTAATGTAGTGTTGTCGAGTACGTTTTTGCAAACGGAATATGCTATATGAAATGCAAACTTAATTTGGAATTTAGTAAGGATATTTATAGCATAGTAGCTTATTTAATTGATATTCGGCCGTAAAAGTCAAGCGGCGCTCCCTGTGGTCAGAACTAGGATGGGTGTGCTAAAAGAAGATACAAGTATATCATTTGAAAAGTGCTGCAAAAAGCACGTTAATCTTTTGATCCATGATACTTTGTAGGGTTGTAGCAGCTAATTGTGTAGGCGACAAGCTAGCCAATTGTCACTACTTTTTTACAATTTTCCATCTAACCCAGCCCAGTTTTGTTTTTGGCTGAATGTGGTTAAAGGGGCCTGCTGTCCCTCTGACTCTGCCTACCCCTTCGGGGATTATGGGCGTGATGTATGTACGTAGCCGTTAAAATTTGTACAGAAGTTTAATTAAGGATTCGCTTCTAGATCTCAGGCTACCAATGAGGAAATAAGAAAGAGGAGTGATAGACGTTTGAGTGTCACACTATCGGAAAGGCTGTTGGTTCGATGCTCCGTGGCTAATTATCTAATATCTTAACGCTGATTGGCTAATGCTTTCACCTCAATCGTAAACGTCATTTTCGCATCGCTATGTTAGAAAATATTTTTTGCATTGGTGGTAGCGCAATGGTAAGGACACGCGCCTCTTAACCGAGGAGTGCGGGTTCAAACCCGGACACGTACCTCTGGATTTATCAAGTCTATTTGGTCAGAGGGTAGGCTTTACGTATTTATACCACTAGCTCGACGGTGAAGGAAAACATCGTGATGAAACCTGCAAATTCAAACAACTTTGGATTTGTAACCATGATCCAAAAAAAAATGTCTGGTTCCCCTATCTTAGGGTTACGAAGGTCAGATCAGCAGTCGCTTCAATGTAAATACCAGACTCGCTAAATCTTGGATCATGGTCTAAGCGGACCTCGTCTAAACAAGGGACATAACGATAGGACGATGATGATGTTGGATTGTTTTTTTTTAATATAAAATCAAGATTTTGACGTGATGCATTGGAAACCTATTAACGAATCAAGGTAATTAATAATCTAGACAGACAGTGTAATTATATTTTCATATAGCTAAATACATGGACGTATTTTTTTTGGCCGATTAATGTAGAAATACGTTTAATTAGTAAAATTACTTATTTAAAACGTTTTTTATTGCCCTAACCGTTTTTTTTATAAATATTTCTTCTACAGATAATATCTTTATGGCTATAAGGTCGTTTTATGAGGTTTGATAAGGTCTAACATAAAACGAAAATGACTTGTCAAATACAAAATGTCTATCTTTTTAAACTTTATTGAATTATTGTTTATGCCTGATTTTGAAAAAGCTATGAAAAAAAAAGGAAAATTTAAAATGTTATCGTATGTTACGATAGCGGTAATATGAACGAAATTTTCAAATAAGTGTGCGTTATTTAACTTTATAGTTTTAAGTGATGAATACTTTTACTAATAGAAATAAACTTTATTTACACCACACAAACTTACATTGAAAATGTAAAATATTAAAAATGTAAAATAATAAATAAATAATAAATTCTCCAGACTGGCACAAACTAGTTCCAAACTAAGCTAATGCTTGTGCTATGGATACTAGGTGAACGGATAGACATACTTAAATATGTTTATAAACATCCATGACTCGAGTACAAATGTCCACGTTCATCACACGAAACATTTGCCCCTAGCGGGATTTGAACCCGCGACCCTCGGTTTTGTGGCCAGGATCTCTGACTACTCGACCAACGGGCCTGTCAGATGTATTAAAAAGAAATAACTATATACATATTTACGACATAGGGTAGTTGTCCGCCTCGCCGATCAAGGTACCCAGAATACTGGCAGCGTTGCCCCTTTGAATTGCCAGGCTGAGGCGTTGGCCGAGGAAGCTTCCAGCATTCTGGTCGCCAGAAACTTGAATAAGCCGGGCGGACAGCTCCTGGAAAAGTGTGCGGGCCTCTGGACCCCACGGTCCAAGAGTTTCCACGCCGAGTGGTTTAAGTGATTATTAAGAGTCTTCAAATAAAATTACAAGCTCGTCGCCTACACAATCACATAACCGATATGGGCACATTATTTTTATCCAACATAAGACAAATATATTTAGCTTATTAATTTAATTAAACTAGTAGTTACATACCAAAACACACACTTTAATAAGTAGATAAATATCCGACTACATCACATACATTGTTTTGACTCCGAGGTAAGTAGCTTAAGCACTTGTGTTACGGATATCAGAAACAACAGTGGTATTACAAATATATACTTAAATATTGGATATTAACACCCAGACATAGAACAAACACAAGTATTTATCATACGAATGTTTGTCCTGGGTGGGAATCGAACCCACAACTCTTGGCGCATAGGGCAGGGTCACTACCGAATGCGCCATCGAGCCAGTCATTAGATAAGTAACATCTTTGTGTGGTACCCTAAAATCTATCTCATAGAGAAAGCTAAATCAATATCAGCTCAGCTTTTTCGCAAAGAATCCGTATCAAACTCACAAGACAGACAAAAGCTTTAGAATTCGTTTATTGTTTTACAGTCAGTATAGATTTTACCACCAGGTGTTACTGAGATGTGTGTAAAATATAAAGTATAGCTGTGCACGCGGTTTCACCCGCGTTTATAGTTAATGTTATATAGCCTATAGCCTTCCTTGATAAATGGGCTATCTAACACTGAAAGAATTTTTCGAATCGGACCAGTAGGTTCGGAGATTAGCGCGTTCAAACAAACAAACAGACACTTCAGCTTTATAATACTTATTCGTATAAGTATAGATAGTATCACTATGTCAGGCATTGACTGGCCCGTTGGTCGAGTGGTCAGAGACCCTGGCCACAAAACCAAGGGTCGCGGGTTCGAATCCCGCTAGGGGCAAATATTTCGTGTGATGAACATGGATATTTGTACTCGAGTCATGGATGTTTATAAACGTATTTAAGTATGTCTATCCGTTCACCTAGTATCCATAGCACAAGCTTAAGCTTAGTTTGGGACTAGGGAATTGGTGTGTCAGTCTGAAGAATTTATTATTATTATTATTATTTATTCTTATGTTTCCAATGATGACAAGTCGTATCTTTCATATTTGTTTATGGACACCGTCATCTCATCTGATGCTTAATGATGATAAGGTGAAAATATGATCACCTGATTTTGAATGAAGACAATTTCATATAACTTTAAGTTAATAACTTTTACGGACATTCATAAAATGAACATCATCTAAGAAATCTATACTTATACATACTAATATTGACAAGCTCGATGGCTCATTCGGCAGTGACCCTGCCCCATGCGCCAAGAGTTGTGGGTTCGATCCCTACCCAGGACAAATATTCGTCTAATGAATACTTGTGTTTGTCCTGTGTCTGGGTGTTAATATGCAATTTTTAAGTATATATTTGTAATACCACTATTGATTCTGATATCCGTAACACAAGTGCTTTAGCTGCTTACATCGGAGTCAGATCCATGTATATGATGTGGTCTGATATTTATTTATTTATTATTATTTATTTATTATAAAGCTGAAGAGTTTGTTTGTTTGCTTGAACGCGGTAATCTCAGGAACTACTGGTCCGATTTGAAAAATTCTTTCAGTGTTAGATAGCCCATTTATCGAAGAAAGGCTATATAACATTAATCATAAACGCGAGTGAAATCGCGGACACATCTAGTTTGCTATAAACTGCAACATGACATGGCATACAATGACTCACTTGCACTTTATAAAATGCCCGGATCGTCTAGGTATTTATAATAAGCTACAACTTAAGTTATTCTTAATTTTATTTATATCTCCTTTTTATATGTAAGTCGTGATCAACTTAATAAACAAGTTCACGCCATTCATAATTGATTCTTAGATATTAATCATATCCAAGAAGCTACCGTATTAGGTAAATTCGAAAAACGTATTTATTCTTCTTATAATAATTAATTTAATTTAAGTAATTACACAGTTATTTACTTAAATACTTTACAAGTAGAGTGCCACGAGGTAGCTCAATAAGTAAAATAAGCCTGAGCCTAAATCTTTCTTTATCAGTACTTAAATCGTGAGAATCCTGCCCGTTCAAATAACTATGGACGTGTAATTGTATCAACACTATTATTGTAAAGAGGAAAGTTTTGTATTTTTATTTGTTTGAAACGAATAAACTCAAAAACTACTGAAGGTTTCTGGATGAAATCAGCAACAGACAGACAGATATTTGAAAGGGGTACCACGCAAACGAAGCCGCAGGCAGAAGCTAGTTATATGTAAAGTGCATAATGTCAAATAGGGAGTGAGAGTGCTGGAGGCTCATTCCCTGGTTCTTCTGGTATTGTAATTGTCCATAGGCGGCACTCGTTACTTACCATCGGGTAAATCGCTAGCTTCCCTAAAATATGGTTGAGTGAAGCGATGGCTGACACATACGTCATGCTTGGGAACAGGTGCCGCCTTTGGGGACTGGTCTGCTCTGGTCGGGTCAAGTTTTTGGTTGTAATTTATATATTTTTATTTTGATACTCTACAACAGGCCCACACTAAAATATGGTTCAAACTTAATTATAATTTATACACTTTTGTATAAATTGTGTTGAAAAGAGTACATATAGGTACATACAAGATTCCGAACCAGTGTTAGAATCATATAGCTTTGCCTATATTTGACGATTTATAAGTGTTTCCTTGAAACGTTATAAATAAGGAATATTTGGACTTTGACTATTTGCCGTCACTAACAAAAAATTATAATATTTATCTGGTTGTCCCGTCTAATAGTGAACAGATGAAAGTCAGTTTAATCAATGAACACATACATAACATCACGTCCATAATCCCCGAAGGAGTAGGCAGAGTCAAAGGGGCAGTAATCCCTTTAACCACTCAGCCAAAAATAAAACTGGGTTGGGTTAGACGGAAAATGGTGAATAACGCTCCTTAATTTATCTTAGGGATTGAAGTAGTCAGGTAAACAACCCTTAAAAGGTAATATATAAAATAACAAATTAATAATTATTGTCCATCAAGTCAATCACGCTGGCACCTTGACAATGAGAAAATTACCATTTGATGTCAAAATATTTATTTTTGTTAGTCGTAAGTATAATTTGTAAATTTTATGAAGTTTTATTTTTATCAATGTTAAATATTCAACAATAATTAAATATTCAAGTTGTCACTGCCCATGTTAGTGTTTGACTTAAAAATTATGCATCAACTATGTTCAGTTTTTAGCATATCGTAAAAGGCGATTAATGGTGTAACTATAGTATTGAGTTTGTGGTCTTATACAACCTTTTTTCATTTTCGGCTTAAAGTGGTTAAAACAGCCTGCTCCTCCCTTAACTCTGAAGTTTTAGATACCTACTCTCAACACACTATTCTCAATTATATAGTGACATCTTTCTCTAGTAGCGACTATATATATTTACGACCGCTTGTGGTAAATACATAACCATGATCCAAAAATTTTCTAGTTCCCCTATATAAGGGTTAGTTAAGATCAGATCGGCAGTCGCTTCAATGTAATTACCAGACTCGCTAAATCTTGGATCATAGTTTGAGCGAACTCCGTCTAAGCACGGGACATAACGCTGGCCGCAATCCCCTAAGAGATGAGCAACGTCGAAAAAATCGAGTTTGGCTAGATAGAAAACTGTGAGAAAGCAGTAACAAGTAGCTAGCTCGTCGCCTTTAAAATCACATACCCAATACTCGATACACATAACAACACGCCCATAATCCCCGAAAGGGTAGGCAGTCAATGGAGCAGCAGGCCTTTCAGCATAAAATAAAATTGGGCTGGGTTAGATAGAAAATTGTGAAAATGTCAAGTGACTAGCTCGTCGCCTACACAATCACACACCCAAAACCCGATGAAGTGACAATACCTCCTAACTAATATTTTTTTCAGGAATCGACTTTTTTAATGCAGTAGCCTTAAAATTCTATTTCGCGTGGACCATTATTTTTTTCTCGTTTGTTATCAAATAATAAAGTAATCCTGTAAACATTACATTGAAAGTTATATAAAAGTCTTATGATCAAAACCTAAAAATTGGATCGTTTTTTCATTTTCCTGTAAAATTTGCATATCTACAGTTAGGAGGTATTGTCACTTCATCGTCGATATACCATTAGTCGCCTTTTACGACATGCTAGGCAAGAAACACAGTTGGCACATTCTTTTTTAAGTCCCAGACCAACGTGGGACAATATAAATGTCAAAATGCCGCCATTAAAGCCTACAACTACACTGTATCGTTCCACTCAAAACCAATCACTAATTGCATTCATTGTTACTTAGATAGCAACAAAGCTCAGTTCACGCCAAAATCGAACTGTAATTTAAACACTACACGACTGATTAAAGAATTAATTGCATCTAAACGGTTTGTTTGGGTACAGCTCATTTTAAATGCTCAAGTCGTTTGTTATTTCGACTGGTTTTAATTACAACGGTGTTGATTTGTTAGCACATTTTGATTAGGTTTCCTTTTTAATAAGCTTTGGTCTCTGCCCGCGTGAAATTTTTGCGATTGTTTTAAAGAATCTGTCGCGAAACATGATTGTTGTATGTATGTACGTATATCTGTATGTTTTTTCACATCTTTATGTAACTTACGGACTTAAGCCACTTTATATTAGTACGAATACAACCTTATTATAATTAATATTGCACAATCATTAAATAATCCTGTATTTCTTTTTTTTTATCTCTTCCTACGATGGTAGGCGAAGAGGTTTCTCTCTTCCCATTAGATATTACAGCACATTCTTTAAAAAGCATCTATAAGGTCTGCTGTGCACTTGACATATCTTGAAAAAGCACAGGACACAACGCTAGGAAGATGATGAACTATTATATTGGGCAAACGTATCAACTACATGTGGCGTATGGCTGATGGAAGCGATGACTGACACATACGTCATGATCCTGAAGTCTGAACAAATGCCACCTTCTAGATCAGCTCGACATGGCTTTAAATGTAATCTGCTCTAATATTTCAATAGCATTTGTTTATAAATAAATAAATATCAGACTACATCACATACTTTGATCCGACTCCGAAGTAGGTTGCTTAAGCACTTGGGTTACGGATATCAGAACCAACAGTGGTATTATTACAAATATACTTAAATTTTGGATATTAACACTCACACACAGAACAAACACGAAAATAGGTTACATTTTAATTAGCATGAATAAATCATGGGACAATTCTGAAATGCGTAATTTGTAGACTTACTCTACTTTTTTTGCCGTTATACAATAAAATAATACTTCAAAATAGTAAGTATTCAAGTATATCTAAGTAGGTATAAAACGGCCAGTATAAAATCTTAAACGGTGGTTAACGAAAGCGCCTTTTATGGTGGTAAGAAAAGGCAAAACACCTTTTCTTTCAATTACAATGTATGTTACAATGTACTGTAATTTGTATAATTCCACCTTTGTATCACATTCATGAAATGCAATAAATAATTTGACTTTGAATACCTTACCAGATCAACAGACCAATCCCAGCCCAAAATCAAGAAACAAAATCGCCAAACAAAAAAGTCGCGTCGCAACGGAAACGCATTTGCATAGCAATTATACCCGCCCATTAACATTGGCATTGCGTTTTTACTCTTATTATCTAATACGCAATGCGTTTGCGTAAAAAACTTACGCACAAGCGTAAAAAACGGACGCGAATATGTTTGCATGATCGTTTGATTGAGCTATTACGCGTTCTTGAGCGACATCCGAGGAAACGGTTGTAGTGAGATGGCGTGGACAGGGATTAGCATTCTTATTATTGTTTGGTCGAACATGAAATAAGCTTAATAGCTTATTTCGTTAGCTCTGTGCTAATGCACAGAGTAATAATATACTACGTACAACAGAGGGTCACTGCCCATACTTGAAAAGTTACTGCTATAACTCGCGCAAGAACAGCGACAGTGGTGAGTAATTGGAACTACAGCAAAGTTTAGTCTGTTTATCAGGAATAATACAAGATGGCGCTACAAGCACACGTTAGTTGTTTCTTAGTAATAACACGCCATCAGTGTTTTAATCAATTATCTAAGAAATGACGCAAATAACTTATTTTATTAAAAAAAGCATTTTTTTAAAGTGAAATAATAACGTTTTTATTCGGTTTTATCTCTCAATCAGTCTAAATGATGCCTGTAGCGACATCTATCTGTGTCAAGTCTATACGAAATCTAAAATGTATGTGACTGACCAGACATGCTAATAGGGTTTGCAATCGACACATTGACAGGCGCGTTGGTCGAGTGCTCAAAGACCCTGGCCACGAAACCAAGGGTTCGAATTCCGCTAGGGGAAAATGTTTCGTGTGATAAACATGCACATTTTGTTATCAAGTCATGGAAGTTTATAAATGTTATAATTTCACCGTCAGTTTGAAGAATTTATTTATCAATTTATTATTATAATACGTCCCATGTTGGTCTGGGACTTGGCCCATGTTGATCTGGGACATATGTTGATCTGGATTGCTGGATCCTAAATGCTGTATTATAATATATACATACATACATACATAAAATCACGCCCCTAATAGGCAGAGTCAAAGGGGCAGCATGCCCCTTCAACCACACTCAGCCAAAAATAAAGCCGGGCTGGGTTAGATGAAAAATTGTGAAAGAGCAGTGACAAGCGGCTAACCTGTCGCCTACACAATCATACACCCAAAACCCGATATACCATTAGTCGCCTTTTACGACATGCTAGGCAAGAACCACACTTGGCATATTCTTTTTAAGTCCCAGAGCAACATGGGACAGTGGGCTGGGTTGGATGGAAAGCTGTGTTTTACTATATGCTTTAGCGATTCATCAGGTTGAGTCCATCAGTTGTACATACATGTATGGCCTGAATATCATTACTCATATTTATATTTCTCCGTAATCTTGTTACAGTTTTTTATTGCAACATAATCGATCAATAAAACCCAACAATTCCTATCACATTAACAAAAAACGAAAATACTCAACTCCTATAAAAGGCAAATTATAAATCGCAGAATAACTAGTATCGACTTGGTATTTTTTGTCACATAGTACAGATATCGAGTGAATGCGCGTAATATGTGCAGTTATTCATTTTTAACACGATTTTTATTAACTGCAATTTATAAGGCGCGTTAAGAATTCTCGAGAGCGGCGGTAGCTCAGTGGTAAGGACACGCGTCTCTTAACCGAGGGGTGCTGGTTCTAGCACGTACCTCTAAATTTGTATATATAAATATCAGTTAGTCGGCGGTTAGAATAATAACTATTTAACTCGTTCTCCTATCAGATAATACTGATAATACCAACCAACCAGACTCGCTAAATCCAGGCTAATGGTCAAAGCCAAAGTCAAAGTAAAAATATTATTTATTTATATACTGCTGTCCCTTTGACTCTGCCTATCCCTTCACGAATTACGGGCTTAATGTTATGTTTTGTTATTTATATAGGTTTCAAGGAAACACTTATAAATCGTCAAATACAGGTAAAGCTATACGATTCTACTACCGGTTCGGAATGTTGTATCTACCGAGAAGAATCCGGCAAGAAACTCGGTAGTTAGGTACTCTTCGAGCTGCGTCTGAGCAGACTCCCACCTACGCACGGGACATATGATGATATTTAGCATTCTGCAATTATACTCATGCGCGTACGCATAAAGCCCCCCCCCCTTTAAAAAAGAAAAATGAAGAAATCTTTTAAAATATCAAAATTTGGAAAGTTATCAAAAGTTAATCCATATTTTGTAAATGCCGTAAGAAGTGATTATTCTTCTTCAATTCAAACACAGTTGTACATTTTTTACTTAGCCAATCCATTGCTGAAGTTTTCCATTGCTGTAACAAGTTGCTTTCTAAATTTCTATGAAATGAATAAAATGAATTCATTCAGTGGTCTGCTAAGGAACAGTTCATTCAATATTTCATATCGTGAAGTGACTTGATTTTAAGAGTCTGGGGTAATCTATATTTGTAAAAACTGTTACTTCCGCAATCCCCTAAGGGGTAGGCAGAGTCAAAGAAGCAGCAAGCCTCTTTGACCTTTTTAAGCCTAAATAAAATCGGGTTAGATACAATATAGTAAAAAAAGCTAATTTGTGATTTGCTCCTTGTCATACCCAATACCCAAAAGAATATTAGCCCCTTTTACGACATTCTAGGAACACACTTGGCGTTTTTTTAAAGTCCCTGACCAACATGAGAATGGAAGGATAACAGGATTCAAGAATACAGATTTCAAACTAGTACAGATGAATATTCGACTTTGGCATACCTAGATCATAGTGAAAGTTAAGTATTTAGATTTCCTATCTTTCAGTCTTGTGAGCGGTGGTAGCTCAATGGTAAGGACACGCGCTTCTTAACCGAGGAGTGCGGGTTCAAACCCGGGCACGTACCTCTGGATTTTTCAAGTCTATGTACGTATTTATACCACTAGCTCGACGGTGATGGAAAACATCGTGATGAAACCTGCAAATTCAAACAACTTTGGATTTGTAACCATGATCCAAAAGTTGTCTGGTTCCCCTATCTTAGGGTTACGAAGGTCAGATCGGCAGTCGCTTCAATGTAATTACCAGACTCGCTAAATCCTGGATCATGGTCTAAGCGGACCCCGTCTAAGCACGGGACATAACGCTAGGATGATGATGATCTTTCAGTCTTGTCCCATATTAGTCTGGGATTTTAAAAGAATCTGCCAACTGTATTTTTCGCTTAGAAAGTCGTAAAAGGCGACTAATGATATGTCGGGCTTTTGGTATGTGATACTGTAGGTGACGAAGCCACTTGGCACTACTCATTCACAATTTTTCATCTAACCTAGCCCAGTTTTATTTTTGACTGAATATGATTAAAGAGACATGCTTTCCCTTTGACTCTGCCTACCCCTTTGGGGATTACGTGCGCGATGTTATGTCAGGCTTGTACAAGAATTGCTAAATATTCTTTGGCCACGATTCAAGGGGACTAGAAACGGGACATAACGCTAGGAAGTTAAAGATAGCGTCACTGTGAAAAATTTGAGCTTTTTCTTCATTGCAATTACACATTCACCATGTGTAATTACAATGTACAATCGTAACGCAACAATTAAGCAGTCACTTCAATGTATTAACCAGACTATATTCAGTATCATTGTCCAATCAGTTCTGACACCGAATGGATATAATTTATTCTATTCTTCGTTAACATGGCCTTGGCATTATCGGAAGCACCTCGTTATCTTAGACCGCAAGTTAAAAGAAAAAATCAACAAAAAGTGACATTTCAAAATTCCATTGTCCAATTCTAGTTCAGTCCAATCCGTGAGTCCAATCAATTCTAAATTCAAATTCAAAATGAGATCTTATCATAACGAAAAACCTAGTTTATGCAAACCAGCTTTAAAAATTGTTTATTTTTTATTATGTCGAAATCGACTATTCCTCAATCAGTTGAACAACAAAAAATATGGCTTTGTAAGTACTATTTTATTATTCAAAGTCGACGAAGTAATCATCGGTTCCGGAAAAAAGCATGTCAAATGCGATAGCCAATAATGCTGTCGCGATTAAATTTAGAATAAATATTTATAGAAAACGTGTTTCAATAATCTCACAGACCCGATAAATCAAAATATTATTTATTATAAAAACCTTTTGATAATTCTAAGATGCTTTCTTTGGAGTTTTGGCGTTTCGGCTGTTTTTTATCTGATGTAGTTTGTTTAGAATTTTGAATATGTATTCTAAACTTGTTTGTATATAGGTAGTTGCCAAGGCAAAGAGACGAGATTAGGTAAGTGGAATCGCATATAAAATAACTGCGTGTTTTATATGCGGTTCCATAGTATTCTCTGTATTCAATGTTATTTATATATATTTATACTGACTAACTAACTAACTAAACATTACGCCACTTCCCTAGCGGGGTAGACAGAGAGAACCGAACGCCATATGGCACGATCCTTACACACCTCACTCGCCTCTTCAACATTCATGATCCTTTTCATACAAACTCTACGGTTTTTACGACTCCTAACATCACCTTCTGTTAATACACGACCAATCTGGTCGTGGTAGGTGAGCCTGGGCCTTCCGCGGCTCCTACATCCTTCCACTTTCGCATTGTATATCTGTTTAGTCAATCTTTCGTCATCCATTCTTTCACATGTCCGAACCACCGGAGCATGCCTATTCTTACCTTGACTCTTATATTTATACTCTATAGTAATAAGGAAAAATGGTCCGAACTCAGAGATAAGATAATTTTTTTCATTAATTATTTTATTTGACAACATGGTCAAGAAATTAAAATAGATTAGCGTGATATAAGCAGTACGCAAAAAAAATAGTCATGTGTAGATGAAAAATATTACACTTTATTACTATTCTACAAAAAAAAAAAATCCGATTGGGACCTTTTTTGAGTCATCAAATCGAGCGTGCTTACGACATTACCTACTTATTTATAAGGAATATCATTATACGTGCCTTATTATAAATAAACTAGCTTCTGCCGGCGGCGTTGCTCGGGTGGTACATCGATGAAACATGTATAAGCTATACTATTGCAAAGTCTCATTAAAATTCATGCAGTACTTTTTGCGTGGATGAGTAACAAACATCCACATATCCATCCATACAAACTTTCGCGGTTTATAATATTAGTAAGATTATTTACACTTCTTACTAGGTATTATTATTACTGATAAAATACCATTGGTCCAATGTTGATCTGGGACGTAAAAAAAATTTGCCAACTGTGTTCCTTACCTAGCATGTCGTAAAAGGCGACTAATGGTATATGGGGTTTTGTGTATGTGATTGTGTAGGCGACGAGCTAGCCACTTGTCACTACTTTTACACAATTTTCCATCTAACCCAGCCCAGTTTCCCATCCACAGTTAAACAGGCTAGCTGCTCCTTTGACTTTCCTAACCCCTTCAGGGGTTATCTCCTTATCCCACGGGAACTTTTGTAAATTGTATAAACCTTATTTTTGGAATCCGATTCAATAGTTTTTCATCATCTTCCTATCGTTATGTCCCGTGCTTAGACGGGGTCCGCTTAGACCATGATCCAGGATTTAGAAAATCTGGTAATTAAATTGAAACGACTGCCGGTTTGACCTTCGTAACCCTAAGATAGGGGAACCAGACAATTTTTGGATCATGGTTACAAATCCAAAGTTGTTTGAATTTGCAGGTTTAGTCACGATGTTTTGGTTTAGTCACCGTCGAGCTAGTGGTATAAATACGTACCTACATAGATATGAAAAATCCAGAGGTACGTGCCGGGTTTGAACCCGCACTCCTCGGTTAAGAGGCACGTGTCCATACCATTGAGCTACCACCGCTCTCCATTCAATCGTTTTTAAATCATGTTATATTTTGACCATAAAATGTATAAAACTTCAATAAAGTTACACTCTACTAAAGACTGTATGGCGCGTGCGTATCGCTTGTTGCTGGGTCGTTTAATCCCGTAGGTATTATCTATACATACATACATAACATCACGCCCATAATCCTCGAAAGGGTAGGCAGAGTCAAAGGGGCAGCAGGCTCCTTTAACCACATTCAGCCAAAAATAAAACAGGGCTGGGTTAGATGGAAACTTGTTTAAAAGTAGTGACAAGTGGCTAGCTTGTCGCCTACACGATCACATACCCAAACCCGATACACCATTAGTCGCCTTTTACGACATGCTAGGACACAGTTGGCAGATTATTTTTCAGTCCCAGACCAACATGGGACATTTTTGTATTATCTTGGAGTACTTTTTTTTTGGCTGAATGTGGTTAAAGAGGATTGCTGCTCCTTTGACTCTGCCTACCCCTTCTAGGATTACGGGCGTGATGTTATGTATGTTATGTAATATTTCTTTTTGGCTAATTCTCTTATGTCTATGAGAAAGATTGAACAGGCAGAAGCCAATTCCATAATTATTCATTCCAATTTTTCAGTTCCAATTCCAAAAACGTTATTAAACGCCACAAAACAAAAACCTATCGCCGGCCGCCAGCCCAGCGCCACTAAAAGTACTGTCACCCACGATAAATTACGTGGGCAGCATCTTAAATTACGTCACCAAAATTCGTGTGGGCGGGGCGTAGTCGGTAGGCGGGGTCGGTGGGCGTGGCCTGGCGGTCATCGACCCCCGCCAGTCATAAACAGGTGATAGGCATGCCAGTTAATTTGCAATTCTATTGCTTCGGCTACATACGAGTAGGCGACTCAGTATGGACATTTTAAACTGTAGGTGTAAATTCTTAGAAGGTAAAGGCTGGCTGAGCTATCCTAACTATGCGAAGTCTAGCCGTTAGCTATCACAGGAATTGTAATTGAGAATTTTAACAATAATACGCATTTTTATCGTCATCTTTATTAATGCGTTTCTTCTTTTACGTTATTAATAAATAAATGCGTGAGATAATGCTGAATATTGTTATCGCAAACAATCCCGACTCATCTTCCAAGAATTAGGATATGACCATGATTAAGGGTTTAGCCAGTCGGGTAATTACATTGAAGCGACTGCCGATCTGACCTTCGTAACCCTTAGATAGGGGAACCAGACAATTTGGACATGGTTATATACCCATAGTTGTTTGAATATGCCGGTTTCAGAACTATGTTTCCCTGATCGCCGAACTAGTGTTGATAAATTCTCCAAACTGACACACCAATTACCTAGTTCCAAAATAAAGTTTATGCTTGTGCTATGGATACTAGGCGAACCGATAGACATACTTAAATACGTTTATAAACATCCATGACTCGAGTACAAATGTCCAAGTTCATCACACGAAACATTTGCCCCTTTGGGATTCGAACTCGCGACCTTTGGTTTCGTAGCCAGGGTCTCTAACCACTCGCCCAACGGGCCAGTCAAGTCAGGTTATATAGGTATATAGGTTTGAAAAATCTAGAAGTGCATGCCCGGGTTTGAACACGCACCCTTCGGATATGAGGCGACTTTACTACCTAATATTATAATGTAAAAATCGACCGTAGTATGACCAACCCTCCCAGTGTAAACATATGTTAAGGGCAGACGCGAGCGAAGAGACATAGTATTTCTTGGCATATTTTTTAAGGCTTCTAGTTGCTTAGAAAAATAAGTTATCGAGAAAAAGAAAGACTTATAGGTATAGGAAAAGTAAATATTTATTTTAAGTATGCAAATAATTTGTTTAGTGTTACAAATCAAGAAGGAGTCTGGCGAGAACGTTTGTATGAAAAATACAGTGCCCGCCTCCGCTCTTAAGTAGCGCTTCTCAAGTAAGGCGTATCGTTCGGTAACTGAGAATGTCGAAGGCTCGAGCTATACGTATAGACGACCGAACCGGAGCTTGATACACATAGACATTAGACAATGATATCAAAGAAAACATCATAAAAAATCTACAAATAAAACCGCTAACAAACTTAGGTATAATTTTTAAAAAATAACTACAATGATGATAATAAATTTATTAGATTTATCTACTGGAAACAATTCCTACTTTGTTCTTGAAGTCGCTCTCGCTGTCTACTTGATGAAGGTATTGTAGGAGACTATGAGTCTATTTATATTGTTTGAGACTATGAGTCTATGTGTGCCGGGCGAGTACGCGGCGCGCCGGCGGCGGCCCCCGCTGCTGCAAGAGCCGCGCGCGCGCACCGCGCTGCTGCAGCGGGCGCCGCTCGTGAAAGCGCTGCGACTGCTCAATGCCTTATAGTTGGCCGAGTGAGGTCATAAGATTAGCTATTAACATAGTATCAATAAAAGGCGACTAATGGTATATCAGGTTTTGGGTGTGTGATTGTGTAGGCGACAGGTTAGCCGCTTGTCACTGCTTTTTCACAATTTTTCATCTAACCCAGCCCGGCTTTATTTTTGGCTAAATATGGTTGAAGGGGCTTGCTGCCCCTTTGACTCTGTCTACCCCTTCGGGATAATGGGCGTGATGTTATGTATGTATGTAGTATCAATAGCTAACTAACTAACTAACTAAACTTCACGCCACTTCCCTAGCGGGGTAGGCAGAGAGAACCGAACTACACCATTGCATTAGGTATAACCTGTAATGATTGTGTATGTATGTTGTTATAAATAAATAAAAATAAAATCTTGAAGACTACGAAACCGTTGAACCGTGCATTTTGAGCAAATAAACTACATAGTTTAATTTGATCATAATATATAAAATGTCTGACAGTTTTAAATTTTTTTTAAAACGCAATTATTTCATTTTGTATGACATTTGAGCGTTATGACGTCAAGACGCGCTACGTTAGACATTTGACTCCGCTTATCCTTTCAGGGATTGCGAGCGTGACATGTGTATACTAGCTGTGCCGGCGGTTACACCCGCGTTTATGGTTAATGTTATATAGCCTATAACCTTCCTAGATAAATGGGCTATCTATCACTGAAAGAATTTTTCAAATCGGACCAGTAGCTCCTGAAATTAGCGCGTTCAAGCAAACAAAGAAACAAACTCTTTGGCTTTATTATATTAGTATAGATTACATTAAAAAAAAAAAATCAGTCGAATTGAGAACCTCCTCCTTTTTTTGAAGTCGGTTTAAAATAGAGATAATTCATGTGCCATCCTAATGACTGCCTAACGAGGCAGTGGTCTAGTGGTAGAATGTGTCGCCTAAGGATCAAGAGGTCCCGGGTTCAAATCCCGGGTCGGGCCAAAGATTTGTGCCTAGGTATTTAAATATTTAAATTACGCAGTAATAACCTGGATTCAGGCGGTTTTGATCACCCCCGTGCCTCGGAAAACACGTTAAGCCGTTGGTCCTGCGCCTGACATCTCTTTGATCATGTCGAATTGCCGTCTCACTTCCGCCTATTCCATTTTCTGGTGTAGATAAGAACCTAAGATGAAACAGAGATATTTATTTTGTTACCTTTCTTAACGCTTGGTCGACCAAGAACAACTTGCCGTCTACTGTATTATTTAACGACAGTAATATTGCAAAAGTATCCGGGAACAATAGCTTAACTTCTAAAGGACAAATTGGTCAAACTATTGTTAACCGTCATCCATTCATATTTTGGCCGCAACGAGAAACGCTTGACTTAGCAATCAAACATAAACCACGGATTAGTAAAAAAAGAAGGACTCCACGCCACTTACTAGACGTTGAAGCTCCTCAGGTGCTCCAACATAATAAGTGCTCCAAATGACAGATATCCGATATCTTTGCTTATGTATCTCACTCACACATGCATAAACGTGGCTTCACGCTATAATATGACAGCGTGGAGTCCTTCTTTTTTTTTCTAGTTCGTGACATAAACCAGCATTTTAGCTTATTGCAGTTTCCAGCCTTTTTGAGCAAAGACCAAAATATCATGTAGCATATCATGAATGTGATGCAAAAGAGGATTATTGTTAACTATCAAGTACATCAAGTTGAATATTTAGACAAAATTTTATTTGATTTGTCATGTCATTAAAATGACAATCACAAACAACAAATGACATGACAAAACAAAAATATTTGTTGTCATGTCTTTTTAATTGAAATATTATGAAAAAATATATATGATCGTCACATAATTTCATATACTTATTTACACTAACAGATTATTTTAACTTTGCATATAGTGTTATATTTTTACAACATATTAAAATTTGTATTATTTCTGTTTCAGATGGTGCCAAGAAGACGAAACATCAAAAATATCGCAATGTTATAGTCAAATATTTTATTTTAACGTACTCAGTGCAATAATTAAATAAAATTATTTATATTTGATTATAAATCGTCATTTTAGCCTTTACCTCAATTTAATTGAAAATTTGGTGCTTATTTTAATTTTTGTTGAAAGTTTTTTCCAAAACCATAAATTCTATAAAGAGTAAATCGATTAAATTCAGTAAGACACATCAGCTTGAATATATACATTCATTAATTAATCCTCTGTGATTGAGATATACGAATACAGTATACGATATACCGTGAAAATTAAACAGTTTACTATGGACTTTGAAAAGAAAATTCTGAACAGTATATCACAAAAACTCTCATTTAATATACACACAGCATATAATGTTTCGGAAATTTTCATCGAAAGATAATAAATCGGGCCTCTGTGGAATATGTGCGAACGATTTGCTTTATGATGAACACGAAATAATAAGTGCGGCTTGTAATAGGACGATTTTATAGTGTAATCGATTAATCGAGCGCGGTTGATTAAATGCGCGGCCGGTCACGGCGGATTAATAGTGGACACAGACGATTAAATTGGTGACAATTGGTTAAAAAATGCGGTATTTATGAGTGACTGTCGTGAACAGAGTTGCGAGATGTATACCACGTGGTATAGCAGGGGGGACAGTGGTATGCACCATCACCAGATGGGGCAGCTGTACCACCATGGCCCCCCCATGATAAAGACCGAGGCGGGGGTCAATAATGACTGCATGATGGCGGTAGATTACGCCCCGCCGATTAAGGTAAGGCTTGTGCATTAACTTGTCTGAAGTGATGAAGTATTCGTAATTAATTTATAATATAAGACCTGTAATCGGTGAATTGCCGTAATAAGGGCTATAATGTAATCTATTCGAAAAGTCTGACCTTTAGAATATCGATTTTGAAATAGTTGCTAAGGGCAAAATATACTCAATATGATTTTGGTATTATTCAGAAACTAAATAGATATTAATTTTCTTTGAATCACTGTTTTTTACAGACAGGACAATTGATACCTCCCAAGACAAATATTCGTATGATGAATCCTTGTGTTTTTTGTGTCTGGGTGTTAATATCCAATATTTAAGTATGTATTTAAGTAATACCACTGTTGATTCTGATATCCGTAACACAAGTGCTTAAGCTACTTACCTCGGTGTCAGATTCACGTATATGATGTAGTGTGATATTTATGTTAAAGATCGATAGGGTATAGAAGATGTTTTATATGCATGAACGTATTATATGCATGAATATGCAGTTCATTGTTATCTAACTAGGAGGAGATTGTTTCCTTTAGCTCCTAAGATATGAAGACAGGTTTACGTGTTTCAAAGGTAAGTACAAAAAATTAATCTACATCTAAATATTAGAATTTTTTTTTGATTTCTACAATATTTACATTGTTTTTCCATATTTAGATTAATGTGTATAAGTATATTTAATTGTTTAATGACTTTAGTAAGTTCCTTAAATATAGTTCAATGATATTTCTAGCTAAGTAAAAAGTTAAGTTTAGTGACTTATTTTGTTTGTGTGTAGGTATTGTAAGAAAAGCGTAACATTTTTATATCGGAATGAAAATAAAATAATCTTAAACTACTATGTTCCAGCCCAATCAGGACAAATTGTCTGACTATATTCAGGAATCTGAATTCTTTAACCACACCTTTTATCCTGAAAATGTTGACATCCCGGTATTTACCCCCCACAGTCTCTCCAGAACAAGCCTAGTTCACTACACAGTCACATAACTACTTGAAAAAATTTTGCTTATTAATTAGACCGACTTTAACCCGATACGAGAACGAAAAGCACTAATTGACTGGCCCATTAGTCCAGTGGTTAGAGACCCTGACCACGAAACCAACGGTCGCGGGTTCAAATCCCACTAGGGGCAAATGTTTCGTGTGATGAACATGGACATTTTTACCCTAGTCATGGATGTTTATAAACGAATTTAAGTATGTCTATCCGTTCACCTAGTATCCAAAGCACAAGTATAAGCTTAGTTTGGAACTAGGGAATTCGTGTGTCAGGAATTTATTAATTCTTTAGTGATGAGATTGCCACAGCAAATTTAATACCAGTAGCATATTCACTTGTGAGATTAGTTTTGTAAGTATGTAATATACTTGTATCGTAATAAGTCGTAGGCCAAACATATTAGCGGATGAATCAGAGAGATTGTAAAATAATGATCGCGGACTTGTTGGAAACAGGTAGTTATAAAGCTAAATCACGTTTAAAAACTATTATTCCATTAAAAGCAATAGTGGTAAAACCTAACCGTTTAATTGTTTCTCGGATATCGGATATTCGGTAAGGTATAATGTCCTCCTAAACGATATCGGTCACGGCGGCTAATCTCAACAAGGATTAGTCAACTGCACCGGAGATATTATAGTGCACAAGTGTGTGCGCAAACACAGGTGCACTCTCTGTTCCTTCACTCTCATAGTCCCGTGAGACGGCAATTTAATATGATCGGAGAGGTCAGCCGCAGGACCAACGGCTTATCGTGTTTTCCGAGGCACGGCGGTGATTAAACCGCCAACTTCCTGACTCTGGACTAATTGCAATATTCAAATGATCAGCTACAAATTTTTGGCCCGACCTGGGACCTCTTGGACCTTAGGCGGTGAATGCTACCACTAGCTAACGGGGCAGGCAAGTATGTTTCTACAGAGCCATCAAAGGCTGCGACTTCTGCCAGACCCCATAGAGTGCACATAGAACCATGAATGGCCCCATGCTCGTCACCCAGCACCATTGAGTAGACCTGAATGAACACCATTCAACGGAACAGGTGGCAAAGTCAACAGCTAACTAGGTGATTACTCACGTAGCCGAGACGTGACCGAGTTTTTCAACACCCAGACTCCGGCGCATGGACCCGATAGGAAGTGGAAATTGAGTTTTGAAAAAAATTGGTGAGCGCGAGTTGAGTTGGGTGTTGAAGGTTCCGTGGGTAATTCTGGTGGGCTTTTCGATGGGTTATTGATTTAGACTTTGGTAGATCTTGTTGGTGAATGTGCAAAGAAGTGCATTTCGAAGAATTGGAAAAAATAATGTTTTTTAATTTGAGTAAAATAGAAAGTTAATTAAATATTTTTCTAATGAAAATATAGACATGTATAAAGTTAAATTTAAATTGTGTAGTTTAATTTTATACTATTCTATTTTTGTGTATTCATTTAAAGCCATATTTTGAGGCTTCACAGTATTTAGGATTAGTATACGTATTAGCAATCAATAATCGACTATATTTTTTATGTTCATACATATATACATAATGTCACGCCTTTTTCCCTTGGGGGTAGACAGATTTTTTATGTACAAATGCTTTAATACCTCTGGTTGGTGTTTACTTAACCTTTGTAGCACAGCACATTACAATATTACAAAAGTTTCTAAGGCCAAAATAATGTATACAATTCCAATTCCACCACGGACCCCTAAATTCGCCCGCGACTCGAACCCGCGCGACGCGGGAGCGTGGAAGATTGCGCGCGATCGTGCGTGACAGTTTTGGAGTAGTATAAACAGGTTGTTTGGTTTTTTGATGGGTTTTTTATGGGATCGCCGCGATGGCACGGGTGTGCGGTGTCATGGACCCTGCAGATCTGTGCCCGTGTCGGTTCCGATGGTGACCATAGTATCCAAGTGGATTTAAGAGCGGTGGATCAATGGTTGAGACACGCGCCTGGCGTACGAAGCATATTGGGTCACTAGCTTCTGCCCGCGGCGTTGCTCGCGTGATACATCGATGAAACATAGCTTTTGTGTTCTTCTAATGTATAAGCTATACGATTGTAAAGTTTCATTAAAATCCATGCAGTACTTTTTGCGTGAAAGAGTAACAAACATCCACACATCCATCCATACAAACTTACGTGTTTATAATATTAAAAATTCCCGAGTTCGTAGCCACAGATTATGCTGAATTAAAAAATTATGAAGCAGTAGTGTTTCTTGCGACTTGTGGACTAATGGCATTTTGGATATTGGGTATGCGATATATCAGGCGATAAGCTAGCCACTTGTCACTACCTTTTCACAATTTTCCATCTAACCCAGCCCATTGTCCCATATTGGTCTAGGACTTAAAATGTGCCAACTGTATTTCTTGCCTAGCATGTCGTAAAAGGCGACTAATGGTATAAAGGCTATTGGATATGTGATATGGTAGGAGATGAGTTAGCTACCCCGAATCAATATTATTTTGACTAGTTGTGGCTTAACTACTTTATCGCGCCTTAAACTCGGCCTACCCCTTCGGCGATTGTAGGCGTATGTATGTATAGAATAGTTAGACACTAAATAATTTCTGGAATTATACCATAAGCTTGGCGGTGATGAAAGTACCTGTGTCAAATGACTGTGGTTACCATCACGCTTGCAATCCCCAAAGGGGTAGAGCGCTAATTAGCAATAAACTTTTTAAAAAAAAACGTAAAATTGAGTTGGGTTAAATGACAAATTATGAACAAGTAGTGACTAGCGACTAGCTCGTCGTCTAAAAATCACAAAGCCAAAACGAGGATTGGCAAAAAGCGGCTAATAGGCTAGTTGACTCAAAAAATTATAATCCATTACAGAGATTACAAAAAAATATTGCTCACGTATCTTTTCTTTTGTTCAGCTAACCAAAAATGGCGAAGATACAGCGCGTTAAAGTAGCACGTGACGTCACTAGTTCTGTAGATTTTTAGAAACAAGTGATGTAAGTGTATTCCATATTCATCTCATAATGTTACTTAATGTTAAATATTATAAATAGTGAGAATATCATAATTTGTTAAACTTTTGATTTTGTTCGGTAGTTTGAGAATGGCGATCCATTATTTATCAATACTTAAAAAACAAGTATTCCATCGAAATATAAAATGTGTGGCTTTGTCGCTCATCCATCTTCCTAGCGTTATGTCCCCTGCTTAGACGGGGTCCGCTTAGACCTTGATCCAGGATTTAGCCAGTCTGGTAATTTGAAGAAAACATTGAAGCGACTGCCGATCTGACCTTCTTAGCCCATATATAGGGGAACCAGACAAATTTAGATCATGGAAGCAAAAATACGAATTCAATATTTTCTTATATTGTTACGGGCTAAAAAAATGTTTTAGTCAACTAGCCTATTGTGTATCGAGATACACCATTAGTCACCTTTTACGACGTGCTTGACAAGAAATGCAGTTGGCACATTATTTTTGAGTTCGTCACCAACATGAGGCAAACAGGAGTAGTTGGGTCCAATCTCTCGAGTCCTCTATCTGCATCTGCACTTCTTCAATTTTATTATAAAGAGGAAAGACTTTTATGTATGTGACTTTTATTTTGAATAAACTCAAAAACAACTGGACCGATTTCAAACTTTCACCATTAGAATGCTACATTATCCCCGATTAACATAGGCTATAGAATATTTAAAAAAAGTTAGATTAGGTTTGAAAATAAATGTCCACCTGTGCGAAGCCGGGGCGGGCCGCTAGGTAAGAAAGGTCAAATACCAATGTAATACTAGACTAGCTAATTCTAGCAATGTGGTAGTCGAACCTAATTAAGAATGAGACATAACGGAAGATAATAGCAATAGACATTACTACATACCTAATGGTTAATACAGAGATGAGATAGCTCAATTAGGAACGGTAGCCTGCATACCTCCATGATGGCGAGGGATACAGGTTCGAATTCAAACACGTGGCTTGTAATCTCATTTACTTCATAACGAGGAATTGGTAAATCATGGAACTATTTGAACAATAAACTCAGACAATATTTGTAATGCAGACGGTATGCATATGTCGACGGTAGAAATTGTCAGAGAGTGTATTTTTCTATTGACGTTGTTACTATAAATGTAAATATCTTCAAGTCAAAGTTAGGGTTCACAGAATGCGTATTACTTTCCCGACGAAACGTTTCCCGATACAAAAAATGTGTCATTACAGCGCTAGCAGTAATTTTTATACGTACTGCGGTACGGAATCCTTCATGAAGAGGGACATTGTCAAATGTTCAACACATACCAGTTCCTAGTTATTTAGTCTTGACATATTTCAAAGTCAAAGTCAAAGTCAAAATATTCTTTATTTATATAGGTTTCAAAGAAACACTTATAAATTGTCAAAAACAGTTCAAAGAGATATGATTCTACCACCGGTTCGGAATGTTGCATCTACAGAGAAGAATCCGGCAAGAAACTCGGTAGTTACTTTTTTCAACAACAGTATTAACAAAGTTATAAGAATCATATTTAACTTTGAACCATGTTTCAGAGTGGGCCTGGTGTGAAATAAGATAATAAAAATTTATAATTACTAAGAAAAAATAAAAAATATGACCCGACCAGACCATTTACATGTGCATGTTGGTGTATAAGAAAATGCGCCAACTGTAACTTGACTAACATGTCGTAAATTGCGACTAATGGTATATCGGGTTTTGTGTGTGTTTTAGGCGACAAGCTAGCTACTTTTTTACAATTTTCTATCAAACGCAGCCCAGTTTTATTTTTGGCTGAATGTGGTTGCAGGGGCTTGCTGCTCCTTCGACTTTGCCTACCCCTTTGGGGATTACGGGCGTTATACTATGTATGTAAGTATGACAAATTCACTATGTAAAAAATTCCCGATTCCCACATAATTAGAGAAAGCGTCCTATTCGCTTTGACGACATTGTCTAACAGCTCCCCCCTCTCGCTCGTTTGTCGCAAAACGAAGTCGGATTATAAAAATCTTCTCCCGACGTTGATGTATGGCCGTGTCCCGGTGACGTCCTGTCGCAGTTCGGGAAGTAAAAGGAATTGTTTATTTACCAAGCCATTTGTTAAAAGATCTGGGCGTTTCGGCAGATGTATAAATTGGAGAATTGGTGCGTTTATTAGGGAAAATAGTAACTGGCATTAAAGTCCCAAACTAAGCTTAAGCTTGTGCTATGGCACATATGGCTAAAGCAAAAAATATACTTAGTGTTTATTTTTTCAAAATCTAGATTTTTTTAGGGAAAATTGTCACTTATGACTTATAAAGGATAATGTCAACTGTGTTCCATATCTAGAATGTCGTAAAAGGCGATTAATAGGACACTGAGTGTTAAGTTTGTAATTTGTATGTTTTGGCAGTGTTTAATAAGTGTAATGTTATTATTATTATACACGTGACTTCAAGTAACTTTTTGAGAAGAAGCAACTTTAAAGAGTGATTTTTTGTATTTGGTCTTTAATTTTTGATCATAATTGTAACAACCATGGTTGTTTGGAATAAGTTTCAAATTGTCATAAAACTTATTACTATTTGAATTAAACGAGTAGAAATCTTTATCATCAAACAGGTCTGAGCGTTGAATCTTGTCCCGAAATTTTCGTCGATTAGTCGCTTGAGGTTCGAACCGCTAGATTACCTCAGCAGGACCCTCAGCAGGTCCCTCAGGACGCGCCGACTCGCCGAAATGATTCCGACGACCATCGGAGACGTTTATCTTGATGCATTCATCTCGAGTGACGTAGAATGGTGCAATATCTGCAACAAAAAAAATATTTTAAAACACCTAAAAAACATTTTATGAATAGTTGAACTGGACTAAAAACAAAAGGAGTTCATATGACCTTGTACTTTCCATCTCCTTCATCTTTGGTGCTAATACATTGTATTTTTCTATCATCTAACTTACACAAATATGAATTTTACCTCAATGTATAAGTGTCGCAATTTCTGCTTTTAAAAAGGTGTTGGTTTTTTTTTATTTGGGAATTATAATAATTATGGTCTTCCTCTTCGTCGATCAGATGGGACTCAATTGATTCATATTTCAAGTGTTATCTGACAGGACGTATTTACCTCGTTCACAGTTCATGTAGCTTATTTCTCTATGGACTCTGTCTATCCCTTCGGGAATCACAGGCGTGATGAGATGTTGTTATTGTGTTTAACTTATAATATGGGAAACTTGTCAAAATTATACTATTCACAAATATCCCTCTCTTTAAGGTATACCTCTTAGACCGTTAGTAGACCAAATATCTAAGAGATGTCATTATACCGGCCCGATCGATGTCGCCACTACTCCCTTCTAAGGCACGGCAGCCGCCGCCCTCGCACGATCGTGATTAATGACGTCACAGTCTCTGATCGCCTCCAAGGAGCTTTGTCTGGCGAATTAGATGTGTGACCCATTTAAGATGATCATATTAAGGAGACTTTGAGGTTAGGACGACTGTCTTTGTCTTCGTAAACTGAGGGGAAATAATGTCTTAGATGTTTAAAATACTCCTTTTGTTTCTGTTGGTAGGTTATTTGTATGGAATTAAAGATGTGGGTCTAATTAAGTCTAGGTTTGTGGTTGAATATGATTTTTCTACTGCTTTTATCTATGAATATTAAATGGTCTTCATACGTATGTATTTACTTAAGTTTTATATACTAACACGCTATATACTTCCAAACTTTGCTTAAAGCTCGAGTTACGGAACCTAGGTAAAAATAGGGTTTTAAAAAATAAGTCTTTAAATAAAAACTATCATGATACCTGCAATAAAAATGTCAATCAGAATTAAAACTGATACTTCTTGGTTTTGATTTTGACAAGTTTTATGACCAGAGTTTCGTAATTTTGAGAATAAAAATGGTAATAATTTAAAGACTATTTTAATCTTACACCCACTTCATCCAGTAAAATTTCTTGAGTAGTTAAATTGAGACGATTCTATCTAAATGAGAGTTATGGACTCGATTTCTTTACAACTCTAAAGTAGTATCTAGCATTTATTTATTTGGTATTGTGGCACCGACCAAATCAAAAATATGTAGTTTCAGCATTCATCATCAACAATCATTGAAAATAGGTGATATAAGTATGTCATCTTCATCATCTTAGCGTTATGTCCCGTGCTTAGACGGGGTCCGCTCAGACCATGATCCAAGATTTAGCGAGTCTGGTAATTACATTGAAGCGACTGCCGATCTGACCTTCGTAAACCTAAGATAGGGGAACCAGACAACTTTTGGATCATGGTTACAAACCCAAAGTTGTTTGAATTTGCAGGTTTCATCACGATGTTTTCCCTCACCGTCGAGCTAGTGGTATAAATACGTACATAGACTTGAAAAATCCAGAGGTACGTGCCCGGGTTTGAACCCGCACTCCTCAGTTAAGAAGCGCGTGTCCTAACCATTGAGCTACCACCGCTCTGTATCTGATATAAGTATGTACTCGCTCAAATTAAAGCTTATTTTCTGAGCTTTCACTCACCTCCTTGCCAATAATTTTTATGGGTACCAATTCAAAACCAAAAAAAAATAAAATTTACCCACCACTAGCTGGCTAGCCACTTGTCACTACTTTTTCACAATTTTCCATCTAACCCAGCTCAGTTTTGTTTTTTGGCTGAATGTGGTTAAGCGGGCTAACTGTCCTTTTGACTCCGCCTACCCCTTCGGGGATTACGGGCGTGATGATCAAGCTCGTCAGTTTTAATTCTGGTTAATCGTTATTAAGAATTATTCTATTCACTTCATTATGTAACATTTGAATACCCATAAAATTTTCCTCAGTAAAACGCCGAGTATATTAATACGGAGTGAATCAGCCGACGACAACCTCGGAACAATTAATTTAAAAGACAAACGCTGTACATCAGCCGCACACGCTGATCATTAATATGTGCCCGGGAAGGGAAGAAAACCGGGATTTGGGGACTTTAAGGAGCTCCTCATTATATTTTCGTGGAAATTCTTAAGCACTTTTCGTCACAAGCGTCTATTCAACTTGAAATGTTCATCTGAACTTATTTATTTCTTAGACAGTTTTTTTAATAAGTACATAACATCTTCAGTCAAAAGTGGTTCAAAATAGATTTAAAAAAGTTTTAAATTTTTTTTGATTATTTAGGAAACGATCTTTTTAAATTTTTGGTCTAAACCAACTCGATTTTTGGGCTTTTATGCTTTAAGGAGTTTATTGCTCCTTTTGACTCTGCGTATACCCATTTGGAGATGTACCTATGTCCAAATTTTAAAAATTTTCCAAATTTTTAATATAGTTATGTATTTTTAAACATTTTCTGAGTTGAAAAACATACTTATTATAAGTTCAGTGATAATGCAATGATGTGGTGCTATCGAGGTGGTCTGATGACGGAGACCTTGTAGAAGAATTGTGTTACCATTTTGCACTCATATTTTTCTGACATTCATAACAATTTTCTATAGGCTTCGGTGACTTACAGGCCGTATGCTTGTTCCACCTTTGATAGACAAAAAAAAAACATTTCCACAAGTCCTCGCCGCAATAAATCGCATTATTAAACACCGGTGCCCTACTCCGACTGTCCCGCGCAGCTATGACGGTCATAAATCGTCAGCGTGCGTCAAGATGCCGCGCGGCAAAAAACGCGGCAAAAACTGCGGCAAACGATTACTCACTATCTCCCCTATGCGGGTCAACGAACCTTTGACAGTGACGTTTGCGGTACGCGTGACGTGACTGTTTGGTGATGCGTTTTCGAATGTTGGTGAGGATTCAACGTGGGGTGGTGGTTCCAGCCTTGCCTAGGTTTGAAAGTACATCCAGATGTAGACTTAAATATGATCAATGGACTCTGATTTGGCAAGAGACCCTAGGACAACGATGATTCTTAGATAGAGATATACAGGGTAACTTGGAATAGGTGTCATTGTTTTAAGGGGTTAAAGTATAGCCCATTTGACGTAAAAATATGTACGGAACGCCTAGTTGAAATTCACTACTTTCGGAAATAATTGATAGACTTCTCTCATAACTCTAAAATTTGAAGTACCTTATTACGTTTTATGTTTTTATTTTATTGATAATTTATTCAGTAAACAGATTTTTTTTATAAAGTGCATGCGTATAGTATTTTGAATTTTCGAAAAGTAGTTTAATTGTCAATTGTTTTCGAAACTAGTTAATATCGACTAGGTGTTCCGTAGTTCATATTTTTTTACGTCAAATGAGCTATACTTTATGTCCAATTTGTTTTTTATTATATTTCATGTGAACCAGTAATTATTGTTTTTATTTAGTTATTATGAACTGTAATGACAGTCATAAGTAGCAGAAACTAAAGGGAGCCACTAGTACCAAAAACCACTTGGTTTTTTTGAAGATTTGAGCCCTCGTTTAAATACTTTCACTCCCTTAAAACTTAAACTTATAATGTATTATTTTAATTATTTATTTTTATTATTATTTTATTTTATTTTATTTAAATTATTATTATTAGGTATTTTGATTTTAATTATTAATCTGTGACATTGTGAAATTATTATTATTATTATTATTTTAAACTATGTAATGTGATATGGCTAATCGCTGAAATAAATGAATTGAATTGAAAAACAATGATACCTATTCCAAATCACCTGTAGAGTACTAAAATCATGTACCATGTTGGTCTGGGACTTAAAAATAATGTGTCAACTATGTTCCTTGTCTAGCATAATAATATCGTAAGGGAGGTATTGGGCTTGTAAATGTAGGTGACGAACAAGCCACATGGAACTATGTTTTTTTTTTTAATTTCCTTTTACCCAGCTCAATTTTTGGCTAAAAGGTGGGCAAAGGAAAGATCCTTAAAGATGGAAGACGAATAAGTAACTCTTTAGACTTTGCCTGCCCCTTCTGGTGGGATGCTGTGTATGTATGTATGAAAGTACAAAAAAGCGAATACGTAATTCGCCCGTATTTTTAAACCAGGAACGCAAGTATTTCCAATGGTGGAAATTACAATGATGTAATTATTACAATTGTCACTTTAAAATGCTCGGTAATTACACTCAACTTCAACGGACGTAAAACGATTATTATATCAGTTTATTTCTTAAGTCACACTTCAATGCATTATATCCCCCTTTACTGTTTGGTTATCAGCTGCCAGTGCCGGCTTTCAGGGGGGGCGACCCGGGCGGTTGTTCAGGGCGCCAGATATTAGGCGCTAGACTTAAAGGTTAAAGTCTGGTAATTTGTTATAAATCTTATCCAGGACACCACGCCCTTATGCACCGTCCACTGTCTACCATCATGGGGTATAAGGGGCGGTTAATCATTGAGCTTCCATTTGTTATCAAAGGGCGCCTAATAAGTTTCGCCCTAGGCGCTGGTAGCGGTAAACCCGGCCCTGTCTACTGAAGAACAATTTCAAATACCAAAGGGTGGAAGTTCGATATAATTACAATTTAATCGTCGTCACAAATAAGGACTAGGACCTAATTAATGAATAACCACTAGTTTAAAGGCCAAACTAAACTACTCATACTTGCATGGAGAGCAGTGATCCGTGACGTCAATGTGCATTAACATAATTAATCGAGGCTTGGTGCACTCGGCTGTTGCACTCGACTATGCATTTCTATCTATCTATCTATAAATATCGAATAAATGAAAATTAAGTATCTGTTTAAAAAAAAAAAGCGTTTTATTTAAATCATGTGTCCCATGTTGGTCTGGGACTTAAAAGAATGTGCCATTAGGGATGATGACTGCATTAAAAAACTATAATTCTATTAAGTCCGTCAGTTAGATTATACAAAAATACTAGACACATATTTTTCGCTTTATCAAATTAACAAAAAATCACAAAGATAATGAGCACCAAAGTTTTGGAGTGACACTACTTTGTAAAAATTGTACGAAAGCGTGACGTCACGCGCACCTTGAATGCTCTGTATCTTCGTTAATGTTTGTTTGACAAATAAATAAAAAAATACGTGTTCAATATTTTTTTATAATCTAACTGACGGACTAAGCAGAAGTTTTTAGTCATCTAGCCTATTTTGTTATTTGTCTAACATGTTGTTAAAGGTGACTTATGGTATATCGGGTTTTGGATATGTGATTGTGTAAGCGACAAGCTAGGCTCTTGTCACCTCACTCCTTTTTCACAATTGTCCATCTAACCCAGCCCAGTTTTATTTGTGGCTGAAAGAGATTAAGAGGTTTAGCTGCCCCTTTGACTATGCCCACCCCTTCGAGGATTACGGCCGTGATGATATGTATTTGTGAACAACCTGTGTCCAAAGTGTCATTAAACATTGATTACTTTGTTCTTGACCGATTGTGCAAAGATACACTGGCAATAGCTAATTGTACAAAATAAGGAATAGATACGAGTGGTTTGTACGATACTTACTATATCAGTACAAAAAGTAGGAAAAAATAAATCTAAACTGTGTTTAGATTTATTTCACTAATAAATAAATCAAATAAATTCTTCAGACTGACACACCAATTCCCTAGTCCCAAATAAGGCTTATGCTTGTACTATGGATACTAGGTGAACGGATAGACATACTTAAATAAGTTTATAAACATCCATGACTCCCGCGACCCGTGGTTTCCTAGACAGGGTATCTGACCGCTCGACCAACGTACCAGTCACACTCAAACTACTTTTACCGAAACCGGAATTCGTAGTCGTAGAAGTCATGCTTAATCCGGCCCTGTAGAAAGCCTCAATTAATTGGACCCTGAATTTTATGGCAGTAATACGTAGGGAGCGGTGGTAACTCAATGGTAAGGACACGCGCCTCTTAACCGAGAAGTGCGGGTTCAAACCCGGGCACGTACCTCTGGATTTTTCAAATCTATGTACGTATTTATACCACTAACTCGACGGTGAAGGAAAAAATCGTGATGAAACCTGCAAATTCAAACAACTTTGGATTTGTAACCATGATCCAAAAATTGCCTGGTTCCCTTATCTTAGGGTTACGAAGGTCAGATCGGCAGTCGCTTCAATGTAATTACCAGACTCGCTAAATCCTGGATCATGGTCTAAGCGGACCCCGTATAAGCACGGGACATAACGCTAGGAAGATGAATTCGTAGAAGCATCGTTACACGCAAGTAAGCTGTTTACGAAGTAAGTAAGTCTTATACCTTATCGCTTATTCTGGTCTCGTAGCAGTGCAGTGATCCGTGTCTCATACAGTATGCATATTAGCATAATTAAACATGCCTTTGCATTTTTCAAAGCGTCTGTAAGTTTGATTGAAAAAAAAATGGTTCATTGAGAGTTGAACATGCAAAGAAAAGGTTCCGTAGGATAAAAGATGATTTAAAATAGTTTGTAATTTATAATTGTGTAGGCGACGAGCTAGCTTGACACTACTTTTACACAATTTTCCATCTAACCCAGCCCATTTTTCCATTTGGTCTGGGACTTAAAATAATGTGCCATGGTTCTTGCCTAGCATGTCGTAGAAGGCGACTAATGGTGTATCGGGTTTTGGGTATGTGATTGTATGGGCGACAGGATAGCCACTTGTCACCACTTTTTCACAATTGTACATCTAGCCCAGGCCAGTTTTGTTTCTGGCTGAATGTGGTTAAAGGGGCCTGCTGCCTTTTTGACTCTGCCTACCCCTTAGGGGATTATGGACGTGATGTTATGTATGAATAATAGTCTATGCTGCTTTGTATTGATGAAGTGAATTTTTGATCAGTACTAAGTTAATCGACACATATTTCGTATATTTCCAGGTTTTGGTTGTTCCTAGTTGTAATAATCGTTTTTTTCCCGCGTATTCACCTGCGTTAAACTTGACCTGTTAGATACAGTCATGGTGTGACCCCGAATCGTCTGTGATTTGTTTGGAATTAAAAGTAGTACCTATATTAAGGCAGGATATCTTGGAGTGTGATATGTTTTCACGTCTGAAATATTTAGCTAATTGTAATTAAATTAGCAAAATATTTCAAGCGTGAAAACATAACACACTCGATATATCAATATTTATTTGACTGGCCCGTTGGTCGAGTGGTCAGAGACCCTGGCCACGAAACCAAGGGTCGCGGGTTCGAATCCCGTTAGGGGCAAATATTTCGTGTGATGAACATGGATATTTGTACTCGAGTCATGGATGTTTATAAACGTATTTAAGTATTTCTATCCGTTCACCTAGTATCCATAGCACAAGCTTATAAGCTTAGTTTGGGACTAGGGAATTGGTGTGTCAGTCTGAAGAATTTATTATTATTATATAATCTTAGTTAAATAAGGATATATGACTTTTTATCATTGAATATTTGATACATTCTGCAATTCGTAGTTACAGATTATCTATAGTATATAACGATAGAAAATCTGTAACAAATTGGTATGCGAGCGGAGCTGTGGATAATACCTAGTAAAAATGCAGTCCATTTTACGAGAAATAAACCGCTTTCTTAATAAAACTATTCATATAACTATCATCACTTATCCAATCACAACTTTCCAAGTAAGTACTTCAAGTTAATGAACAAAAAGCGCTTTTCAATTCTACCGCGGAATCCTAAAACTGTACCGCGAATATTGTTGTTTTTTGCTTGTCTGCACTCGATATTAATTGCAACTCGGCTTTAATAGTTGTCTAGCTTCCGCCTATAGTTCAGTTCGAAATGCCATCTCTTCTTCATTCTTCTTACCTTATTATTTAACAAGCTTCAGCTCACTGCTCCACCTGCGTTGAATTCGGTCTGTTTCAAAAATGTAAATACACGAGCGTTCTTGATCTACATGTTTATTTTTTTGGGACTAATCTTACTAATATTAAACACGAAACTTTGTATGGAAGGATGGATGTGTGGATGTTTGTTACTCTTTCACATAAAAAGTATGTATTGCATGGATTTTAATGACAATGAGGACTATCGCGTATGAATTCGCCTCTAGGGGCGCTTGTGTAGCATGAGGTCTCCGAAATGTCAAATGATGGTCTAATGTGACTGTTTGTGGGTTGGCTACGCGGGTTTATTCCTATTATATTTACAAACACGTGAATGTTTTGAAGGGACATAATTGACCCTGCGAATCGCTAATAAACACTGCTATAAGACAGTTTTATCTTTCGGAAACTTATGTCCGCCTTTTTTCCCGAGCAAAACGGAACTGCACAACACTGTGGCATGGCCAATACGATTATTCTACGGTTTTATTGTATTAAATATGATTTAAAAGTAAATTTTTGTTTTCGCGCCTGTAATAACAAAAAAACTTTAGGACCTCACTCTACAGTGGCGCCACCTGGTGAAACAAAAAACGATAGTCCTCATTTAGAATAGTATAGCTTATAGATTAAAATATACACATGCATAAGCTATGTTTCATAGATGTACCACACGAGCAACATCGCCGGCAGAAGCTAGTCTATTTATAATCAAAACGATTGAAGGCTGATTTTTTAATACTACGATATCTTTATCTTACTATTGAAAAAAACAGCAATTCAATAATTGAATGCGACGGATAGGTAATTTTAAAATATCTTTATGTATTTATCCGTTTAGATTTTCAAACACAGAATGAAATTCCCAAATTGATAGTTCATTTTAACATTCCGATTTCTTATTTGGCTATTTGAAAATCGTCTTTTGATGGTTAAATTAGCAATAGTGAGCGATCACGTTCACCGGTATTCAGATATTACTCTATTATTTATTCTATTTTTTCACTGGAAAATAACAAAGATCGCTAGTAAGAATTTTGTACTGTAAAAACCTAATCATAATAAAAATGTCACCCAAAACAGCAATTACTCATTCATCTATTCCGAGACGCTTCGAAAACAAGATCATTCAATAACCGCGCCAACAAAGAATATTGTATGCGCAGTTTTTATTCTGTTCAAAGTAGCCGCCATTTTCTATCGAAGTTTCCCGCCTAAACGACAAAAATGACGCTTACCACAGATAAAGCATAACTTTTTAATCGAAAACCTTCGCCGACAAAAAAGAGGCCAGTCACGTCGCGCCCTCTGCCCAATTTTTTCACGTTGGCACATCTGTGCTTCAGACAGCTGAAAAAGTGCGACAAAAAAGTGCTACCATTCACTGGTCCTAGGTGGCGCTCATCATTCAATGAATGAATGTCAACGGTGGTGTTCTTTTTTCGATTTTTTTTGGTGTTTCATTGCCCTTTGTCATTGGAATTAAGATGTGGTTAGAAATTGAAAAGTTGTAATTTTGTAGAACTTTCTAATACTCGTATTGTCTATGTCTTGATAATCTAAATATTGAAACATAGACAAAAATGTAATTAATAAAAATTACATTTTTGCAAAACAAAGTTTTACAAATAAGGCATGTAAAACAATAGTAGTATATTGTGATGATTTCCTGAATATTTCTATCATAAAACTTAGATAACGTTTTGTAGATCTGTAGTAATTGTGTGAAAATTTGTATGTTTTCTACTTAACCTTTCACGATTTAGTTGAAAGACATAATATGTAGATACGTAGATATTTTATCGTCCAATATTGGTCTGGGACTTAAAAGAATATGCCAACTTTGGTTCTTGCCTAGCGTGTCATAAAAGGCGACTACTGGTACATCAGGTTTTTGGTATGTGATTGTGTAGGCGACGAGCTAGCCACTTGTCACTTCTTTTTCAGAATTTTCTATCTAACCCAGCCCAGTTTTATTTTTGGCTGAATGTGGTACAAGGGGCCTGCTGCCCCTTTGACTCTGCCTACCCCTTCGGGGATTGTGGGCGTGATGTTATGTATGTATATGTAGATATCATATACTCACTCAATCGAATTATATTAATTTGATATACTAGATAACATTCCCTCCATAACTTTAAAAGTCTCTTCAGATTAAATTACACGCAGAAATCGCTTCGACCATCTCTATCATCTTGACTTAGTAAACGTCACTACTGATGGGAAACGATACCACTTAAATATGATACGTAATTAATCCCCACAATCACTGAAAAAGACAATAGAATAAATTATGTTAATGAACATTGAACATAAACAATATTTTGTTGTAATAGGGTCATGATTTAGCCAAGTACCTACTGGTTTCGACGAAACAAAGGAACAAGCTTGCGGACGTTATGTCCACAATCCCCGAAGGGGTAAGCAGAGTCAAAGGGGCAGCTGACCCCAAATCACATACCTAGTCACATAAAGAAAAAAAAATAAAGGTGAGCTGGGTTAGATGGAAAATTGTGAAAAAGTGACATGAGGCTAGCTCGTCACTCACCCAAATATACCAGTAGTCGTCTTTTACGACATGCTAAGCAAGGAACACAGTTGGCACATTATTTCTAAGTCCCAGACCAATTGTAGAGTAAGCCATATTCTGCTTACCGGTTTGTTAATTCCTATTTATTTGATCAAAGTCAACATTGTTTTTCTATAACCTCACATCGTAACCTCAATAGATATCAAGATTAATTTCAGATTTTGTATGTTTATTTCCTCCATCCTGTGATTACCATACAATCCTTCTTCTTTCCTCAATCATAGAAGTAGATTTTCAATCTGGAATAACTTCATGAATGGAACCAATTGCTACATTCTTTTGTTTTTCCTTAACCTCATATATTTTGGTCGGTCGACACAATATTCTTTTCCAATCCAAGTTGTAAGAGGCAAACGGATTTTTTTAACACTTGTATGATATAGACACTGGAAAATGATAATTTTAAGACATTTTTATAAAAAAATACGTGATAACGAAGCAACCTGGTTCGCAGAGGTTTAGGAAAACTTCACGGGTTTGCGATTCTGGTGCTAATAGACTGTTAAAAAAATCGTGGGCTGTGACGTGTGATTATAAATTTTCGTTTCAGTAGTAATGATAATTTTGTGCCTCAGTACAGTAATGTTCATGTTTTACACTCTAGATATTCTATATAGAATGAAATGTTACTTTCCGTACGTAAAAAATATTTCGTAAAATTGATCCACGTGTATTTATTATTTCCAAGTAATGTGAATGGATTTTTTCTGGCACAAATAGAAATGTTAAATGTTGAGATGTTTGTTAATCTTTCATGTGTAACAAATGTTTAATGCAAGAGGATTTTCTCAGTAGTTCACGTTCAATTTTTCTTATCTTTTGGTAATTATAACTTCGTGATAGTTGAGAAAAAAAAGGTTGTTCATTCGGGATTTTAAACTTTCATTATTCATTTGGGAGATAATATTTTGTACTACTTTTGAGTAACAATCAAAATTTCATGATTTGTAATAAAAAATATATGATTTTGTTTGTTACTGTAATATATTTTTTTAACAAATGAGAAACCGTACTCTGATTAAAATAAAATTACTTCAGAACTAAAAACTATGTGTAGTTTTTAGTTCTGAAGTAATTTTTAGGTTCAGGGTTTTTTTTGTCTTATTTCTAAAGGTAATAAGATAACAATAAGTTTTTTTTTAAATTGGGTTAATTTTAACACTATGTACAATACGGTACCTACTATTATTTTGACAGACATAATGTGTTTTAAAAGAAAAAAAAACATATTTCTAAAATGAAGAAGGTTTATTAACTGCAAATTTGTGCATACATAGATTTAAAAGATAAAAATAATTATTCATCCCCTCTTTATTAACCCTTTTTTTCGTTATGTTACAAAAAAAACTATGTACTTCGAACGATTCGAGAATTGCGTTCAGCTACAACAACGCCGCGCCGAGAGCGGAATAGCTCTGAACTAATTGAAAATCTTAACCCAACCAAATTTAGAAGCTCCATAAACATTACCGCGTTCGATATTAAAGAATGCCCTCCTGAAACCGTCTGGCTTACTGCCTCTTAACCCTTTACTGCGCATGTCCCCATACATAAGTAGGTGAAGGGAAAAAAACACAAATTTATACCGGGCAAATTTTAAACCTATACTTTTTTTTTCACTCCCGCATTTTTATGTCGATCCTTTGTATGTGTGCGTTGTTCCACTTTTAATTACGTATCGACTTAATTTGCCTGCGAACCTCTGTTTCTCGGGCTGTGTTTTGATAGAACTGAGATGAAATACACTAATTCCTAGTGAGTTTATGGTTTTTGTGTTGATATTTGCGTGTTTGTGTGTTAGGGAAGGTTATGTTTTGTGTTTATGAGAGTGCAAGTGGTTAGTTTTGGTGGGAAAATTTGTTTTTGTGCGATGACCGGGCTGCGTTCGTGAGACAATGTGATTTCGTACGAGTTGGAGGGCTGCTGGAAAGATTTATTCTTACGATGTAGTTGAGGTGAGTGGTTCGAAAGTTTTAGGGATTGTATGTTGATGTGCGGAGAGTTTAAGTTAGAAGAAGTTGAGATTGACGCAAAAATATATTTTTATTAATTTTAAATATATAAAAAGGTGCACTCTTCAATGCGTATTACAAGTTATGTTAAGGAATTTTTAAGAATTGATTGTTTTATCACTTTTGTTTTGAATTTGGGAGAGATATGACTTTTTTTATATTTGCTTAAACTGTAATATATTTTGTAATAATATGTATTCATGTGCACATATTAAAGTATAGTTTAGCGGTAATTATGACAGTTATGAAGTTATTAATACATAGTTCTCATATGATTGCCACCTGTTGATGAAATTTCTGTCATGAATAACCTAATCCACATCATGATTATTTACATATTCATGACTAATTACCCCATGTCATACCCGATTTTATAAAAAAAAAACTTTATTTACAATTCTCTATACAAAAAATATAAATTGTTTAAATAAAATTTGCAGTGAACTTTATCTGCAATTCTAAAGGAGGTTTGATTAAAAATACCTGTTTACGTCTTGCTAATGATTAAATAACAGTTTACATTATTGAAATATTACATTAGTGATGAGACATATCACTTTCTCGTTACTAATAAAATAGGTTTAAAGGAACGGTTTCTAAAAGCACGATATCTGAAGCTAGACAGACTATAAGTCGTTCTAGAAAATCTCGGCAAGATGGCGTTGAACGGATGAGTTTTAGTACTGGAAAATGCCAAACGGTTTTTATAGACTTCAATACTGTTTATTTAATCAGAATAACTAGTGTTTTTCTTGAAATGCTATAGTAAATAAATAATAAATAAAGACTTTAAATACAAATTTATATCTATAGGCTAAATAAAGTATTAAGTTGCGTATTAGAAACATTTTATCGGATATAACAAGCTATTTTGACGGTCACGTACCATAAAATACGCGATAATTATGTTATTTTAAGAAACATCAAGAGTAATTATCTTCTAACTCACACTTTACTATTTCATAATATTGTGTATTATTTTCTCATTTGTTCATTATGACAAATTCAACTTTCTCAAACAAATTACAAATGTTGATAAGTCAGATAATGAGACCTAATTCCTTCACAGCGGAGATTAATAATTGGGTACTAGACATATTTCAAATAAAATTAAGTATATTATTACTCCAACATTGTGCAAGTGAATTGTATTAATATTAATCGTTCAAATACGATATTTCAAAAGTTTTAATATTTAATACGATATTTCAAAAGGAAAAAATTTAAAAGGAAAATATGTAGCTAAATCAATTACGAACCAATCTTCGTAATTGCTCTATCTTAGACATCAGCCAATCAAATAGTTAACGGTAATAATCGTAACCAAATACTTATGAACGTCTTACAAAAATTTAAAAAACGTGGAAACTGCTTAATCAATTACAAAAATCTCGCTTCCAGCACGTGTTATTCAATCTGACAGTTATTTACGATACGAAACTAATTATATCTTGAATGGAAATAGTAAAAATGTCATTAATACAAATAGTTCTTGGTAACATTGATTCTAGTTGCGTTAACTACATTAAACGTAAATGGCAACATAATATATTGCCACGTTTAATCGTTAGACATTTAACGGTTAAACGTCACTTTTAGAAAAATGCTTAAGAGCACGCGACATGGGTTTCTAATGTCTAATTTTATGGTTTATTTGGTAAATGACGTAAATAAATTCATGGCATTGGTCATTGATAGCGTTTGCTAGATTTATTTTGTATGAAGTTAAGCTTTGCGATTTATTTTAAAGTTTACTGTCGTCGATCTTATGTGACTTATAATACGGGCGATTTGCCTTGGACAAAAATAAATTTCCTTTTGAAATTGCTACTATGGATGGAGAGTTCATAAAATTTATTAAGCTTTAACTGAACACGTAATATACATGTTTTATTTGTATTAAGAAGCTATAAAACATAGATTATTATACGTCAGTTGTTTAAGCGCGAATATTCAAAATGGATGTGCTTCCTTCAAAATAGAAGGTCCTGTATGGTCAGACCTAAGTTTCTGCCAAACACAATTTCTTACCAGTTGCGCGTGACGTCACGTTTTCTTAATTTTTAATTTTACTTAAAAGTGACGTCGCAAGCCCCCAATTCAAACTTTGATGCTCTATATCTTTGTGACTTTTTGTTAATTTGATAAAGCTAAAAATATATGTTTAATATTTTTGTATAATCCAACTGACGGGCTAAATAGAATTATAGTTTTTTAATGCAGTCATCATCCCTATTGGCACATTCTTTTAAGTCCCAGACCAACATGGGACACATCATTTAAATAAAACGCTGTTTTTTTATAACAAACAGATACTTAATTTTCATTTATTCAATACTAGCTGTGCCAGCGGTGTCACCCGCGTTTATATTAACCATATTGTAAAGACTATTTCCGTCATACATAATTTCTATGTAACTTTAACCATTAAGGCTGCACACGCGACGGAAGCTTAAAAAATGGAGTAACTTCTCCCGTTTTCCCAACATTTCCCTTCACTACTCCGCTCCTATTGATTGTAGCGTGATGAAAAATGTACTATAACCTGCCCAGGAGTATGAAAAATAATAAGTACCAAGTTTCGTTAAAATCCGTCGAGTAGTTTTTGTTTCTATAAGGAACATACAGACAGACAGACAGACAGACAGACAGACAGACAGACAAAAATTTTACTGATTGCATTTTTGGCATCAGTATCGATTACTAATCACCCCCTGATAGTTATTTTGAAAATATATTTCATGTACAGAATTGACCTCTCTACAGATTTATTATAAGTATAGATTTATAGATAGATAGATAGAAATGCATAGTCTAGTGCAACAGCCGAGTGCACCAATTGAATGCAATCATCATCCCTATTGCAAAACATTTTCTACCACACACGTCTCGTAAAATTCCATTCAAATTATAAAAAAGGCGTGTTCCGAGTGTTAACAAAATCCTCAATAATTCACCAATCACTTCTTTTAACCCTCAACTCAAGCCTTAACACATTAAAATCAGTACAAAAGCAAATAAAAGGGCCGTTATTTGTTTAACCCGTATCACCGGCAATATTTATTGCTAATATAACGAACTGCCAGGCCCACGACTGTGGGGTCGTTTAGACCGCTTTTATGGGGCACCGCCTCGCTTTAAAAATGTGTGGACATTGATGCCCAGATGTAGGACGGCTGAAGGGTTAATAACATTTAGAGGTTGATCTTGTAAAATACTTTTACTGACTTAATCAAAATAATACGACATGTGTATTTTTTTTAAACATAAAGTTAAGAATGGAATTCTATCAGAGACTTAATCGAAGGAATTAAGTAATATCTTTATCATCTTAGAAATAACTCGGGTTTTCACATTGAAATGACTGCCATCTCACAGGAAAATCAGGCAAGTTTGATTATAGTAAATGTAAATTAATAAATGTACTGTCTAATTATTTTAAACGCTGCTAAGAAAGCATTATAGATTCCTACTTAGATTTGTAAATCTAGAAGACTAGAATTGAATCAACATACATTGAAAGAAAGAAAGACATTTATTGACCACAATATGAGACAACAAACATTGCATATCAGCAATATGACCACACCATTTAGCTACCACCGCTTTTTCGTCAACAACTTTGAAAGTAAACTCAGAATCTTCAGCTTGTTAACAAGCTTGCCACTTCTACGACAGCTTAGTGCGTGCCCCATTGAGCATCTCAACCGGATCGTAAACGCGCCGAGTCCGTATTGACAGGTAATGGGTCGAGAACGACCACATATACAGCTTACATTTTAAACAAACGCCAACGATCATATCCACTTGGCGCGAAATGTGTTGGCCCGTTTTTTGGGATGGAAGAACTGAGGTTCCCACGTGAATGAGTTGGTCAGAGTTGTGGGCTGGGAATCTGCAAGTAAAGATATTTTATGTTAACATACATCTTATTATGGTGCCCGCAATCTGCAAAGACTACTTCTTCGGAGAGTCCAGGATTTATTTTCTTTAACAATTTATGTTCAAACTAATTCAACGTATTGAATCAAAATTACAACCATTGCAGAATTCCTCATCCCATAATAAAATAGCATAAATCTATAGGTACTGAAATATGGACTTCATACTAGGCGAGGAACACAGTTTAATAATGTATTAGAGTCTCAGACCTAGGTATATGGGATATCATGAGAAATTCATGAGATAATACAGTTAAATTTCAATTGAAATCAACTAAGTAATATTGTTATTTATCGATTATAATGCCTTAGATTACATACGGAAGGTTATCATTTCCCAATCAGTCTCCCAACAAATTAGGATCGCCCAATTCCGACGGCGTTCACCTATCCTCCTCTACCCACCCGCGGAAGACAAAGACAAAACACGTATTAGGCTTAACGCACCGGCCACAGATTATTTCGCAACAAATTAGTTTGATATCAGCCTCCGCTCCAATTCATTATATGAAACAATCATCATTAGCTCGAAAACAATAATACAGGCCGGTAAAAAACGGAACGCAAAAACCATTATCTGGTGGAAAAAGAAAACAAAAAAGAAAAGAAAGCCGATACCGACCAGAATGAGAGAAAAAAGATTCTAAATTTGAATCGAACGGAAGCTAAAATGGCGGCGGAACGAATTTGGTATCATTATGTTATGGTGTTTACATCTTATTTTGGATGTTGGCTATTTGTTTTGTTGTGGATGATGTCGTTGGAGTAATGAGTTTAGTTATGATTGGGATGTTAGTTTGGATGGGCTGTACTGATTAGTGGGCGCTTCGCTTTGAGGGGTAATCAATTCGAGATCGTCAATTGTTGAATGGAGATTCTCAATCTCTCAATGACGGTTTTCTAACGTTCATTGCACTAGACGGTACAAATGTCTGATCTTATCGTTATGTGTAACATAAACTGCCCAAAACGCAATTGCAAAGGGATCACGTTACAAGCATGCTTGCTGGACCTCTTTTTGGTGTTTTTGATAAGTTCCTTTGACTATGGTTCTGGATTAAGCGAATTTATAGTTGCATTGAGGCGGCTGTCATATCTCTTTCATCCTTTAGGGGAATCGCACCAATGAGGGTTTATTATTATTTATTGAATTAAACTTCCACAAGATGGCGTAACTGTGACTTGCGGTCTTGTCATCCTGCTGATTGATTAGTTGACGGACCAAACTGACATGCTGTCAACAAGGAGCCAATAGTGACAGTGATAAGACCACGAGACTCCCTCGTGCCATCTGGCGGTTTTTGTATTTTTGAAAACCCTCATTTTCTAATTAAATTGATATGTAACCGTGATCAAAGTCTAATTTTGGAACTAATTTTTGTTACTGAAACGTGCAGATTTCCAAAATTTTATTCCTTCAAATCAAATCCATTGTTGCGTTGCATTGAGATGAAAATAAGTAATCTCGTTTTGACAAATCTATGTAAGTATGCTTATAAATTGTCTTAACCACTAACTGTGTGAAATAATATTTACACATATAGCCTCCAATTTAATTTATATTTTAATACTCTTTAATAAGGTCCTAAATTGTCCACCCTATTCTATAATGCATTCATTTATTTAATAGTTGTCGGACTGTAGTCAGTAAGACTTACTCATATTCAAATTAGCTTTTAATATGGTCTGATGATATAATAATTATTTCCTTCACCTTGCAGTGACAATAAAATTATGTTTATTTTCAAGGATTTTCCACAGCGATGTTACTTTCCCTTTAATAAGATACGATATATTATGTTCTTTACGTTTTATTTATAATATAACACTCCCTTTGATTAAGTTGATTAGGATTTGAAAAAAATCCCAATTGTTTTCCTAGCATGTCGTTAAGGGCGGCTAATTTTGGTGTTGAATTTGTGATTAAGCGAGCGATAAGTATTTTTTATTTTATCTAACCTAGCTCAATTTATTATTAAGCCAAATGTGGTTTAAGGAGCTTATCGTCCCTTAGACTCTGCCTACCCCTTTGGGGATTGCATGAGTTATGGTGTATTATGTATGATATTAGTTATATATATTTATGAAAAATTACATGTAAATATCTTTAAGAAAAAAAAGATTGTATCAAACTAAACTTCAACTAATTTTACTAAAAAAAAAGCATAAAGGTTCTTCCAAAAACAGTTTTTTTTTATTAAAAACCACGCGGACGAAGACACAGGCAGCATCTTACTTAGAATCCGTCTCCCAACTGCATTCTTAATGACATCGGCTTGTCCAATCAAAATAAGTACAGCAACTGATACCGCTGAGCGACCGCAACCGGCAACCGCAAGGCTACCGGTAATCAGACCGGCTGTTTGGGCTACCGATTGTAATAGGATTTCGAATTTAAGGAGATAATGGTGTTCTAAGACTGGCTTTGAAAGAAAGAAAGGAAGAAGATAGAAAAATAATTTATTCAGTGACACGTAAAATTTTATTCAGTGACGAAAGATTGACTAAACAGATATACAATGCGAAAGTGGAAAGATGTAGGAGCCGCGGCAGGCCCAGGCTCACCTACCACGACCAGATTAGTCGTGTATTACCAGAAGGTGATGTTAGGAGTCATAAAAACCGTAGAGTTTGTATGAAAAGGATTATAAATGTTGAAGAGGCGAGTGAGGTGTGTAAGGATCGTGCCATATGGCGTTCGGTTCTCTTTGCCTACCCCGCTAGGGAAGTGGCGTAAAGTTTAGTTAGTTAGTTAAACAATTTAATAAAAATAAAAAAAATATGTTATGTAAACACAAGTAAGTGATACTAAAAAGGCGTCTACTCAGCATGTGTCGGGCAGTTTAGCTGCGCCACGACACGACGCTGATCTTCCGTTGACACCTTCATGCTTTGCATTCGGCTTCGATTGCATTACTGTAGTTTAGAAAAAAATATATCTACACATCTGTTGGGAATAGGGCTTTCGTCATGAACTGCACTCGTCATCGACGTTGACATCATAGAACTGTTTGCATTTATTTTTATTTCTCAGCTTATAATGAGCATCATCTCATTATCTTCCTAGCGTTATGTCCCGTGCTTAGACAGGGTTAAGTGACCATGATCCTGGAATCAGTGAGTCTGGTAACTAAATTGAAGCGACTGCCGTTCTGACCTTAAAATAGGGGAACCAGACAATTTTTGGATCATGGTTACAAATTCAAAGTTGTTTGAATTTGCAAGTTTTGTCACAATGTTTTCCCTCACCGCCCAGCTAGTGGTATAAATACCTTAAATATTTGGAAAATCCAGAGGTACGTGCTCGAGTTTGAACCCGCACCCCGTTATGAGAGCCGCGTGTCCTTATCGTTGAGTTACCACCGCGTGCTCCTTAGTAATACTAATATAATGAGCGATACTGATTAATGAAACGAAGTAAACACATCTTACTTTACTGAGAGGAAAAAGACAAATTAAATCAACATCACATATCCAAATTCGTCGTGTATTAAAAGAAGGTGATGTTAGGAGTCATAAAAATCGTAGAGCTTGTATGAAAAGGATTATGAATGTTGAAGAGGCGAGTGAGGTGTGTAAGGATCGTGCCATATGGCGTTCGGTTCTCTCTGCCTACCCCGCTAGGGAAGTGGCGTGAAGTTTAATTAGTTAGTTAGTTAGTTACTCAGAATTGAATCTGTTCTCCTTGCATTTGAGGCGCTACTGTAGTTACTACTCACAGAGCTACCGCCACTTCAATTTACATCATGTACTGACCAAACATTAAACGACTTCCGTTTGCTAAAAGCCTCGGAAGACCCTTTCATGTACCATAAACAAAGCATTGATGTAATTGACCGATTATCTTTCAATAAACCGGCGGTAAACGTTTTGCGGTACGGTGTATCGATACTACCGATTATATCGATTAAACTGATCGAGTACGACCGGAAGTGTTGAAGTGCGTCCATTTTGTTTAACCAAATTAGACGTCGGATATCTTAGACTAGCTGTGCCCGCGGTTTTACCGGCGTTTATTTAGCCTATAGCCTTCGTCGATAAACGGGCTATCTAACACTGAAATATTTTTTAAAATCGGACCAGTAGTTCCTGAGATTAGCGCGTTCAAGCAAACAAACCAACTCTTCAGCTTAATAATATAAGTGAAGAAGTAATGATAGTTTGATTATTTCAATTCAAATTCAATTCTTTTTATTTCAGACTACTCGGTAAATGTGTTAATATACACTAACTTAAAAGCTAGGGATTATTAGAGAGCGGTGGTAGCTTAACGGTAAGGACACTCGCCTCTTAACCGAGGAGTGGGGGTTCAATCCCGGGCACGTCCCTTTGGATTTTTCAAATCTATGTACGTATTTATAAATGCCACTAGTTCGACGGTGAGGGAAAACATCGTGATGAAACCTGCAAATTCAAACAACTTTTTCAATCCAAAAATTGTCTGGTTTCCCTATCTTAGGGTTACGAAGGTCAGATCGGCATTCGCTTCAGTGTTAATTACCAGACTCGCTAAATCCTGGAGCATGGTCTAAGCGGACCCCGTCTAAACACGGGACATAACGCTAGGAAGATGATGAAAAGCTAGGGATTAGTAAACTGATCATTATTTGCTACGCTAGTTATTTTATTTGACAGGCGCGTTGGTTGATTGGTCAGAGACCCTGGCCACGAAACTAAGGGTCGCAGGTTCAAATCCCGCAAGGGGAAAATGTTTTTTGTGATGAACATAAACATTTATTATGCTCGAGCCAAGGATCTTTATAAACGTATTTAAGTATGTTAATCTAGCATCCATAGGACAAGCTTTAAGCTTAGTTTGGAACTAGGGAATTGGTGTGCCAGTCTGGAGAATTAATTATTATTATTATTATTTAACCATGAACGTAGGAGGCACACCCTGCAAACGGTCCCCGGTACAAAATTCGACTTCAGTCATCGTTCGCACGAGGTGCCTTTACTTAAGTGCATGAATTAAGTTGATAGAACCAAAACACTTAAAAAAATGATTTATTCAAGACAAGGAATTAAAATATAACAACTATGCTATGCTAGTTAATTATCTAAACAATAGATAGATAGATACATAGATAGTCTTTATTGCACGAAAAACGGATACAGAATTAATTATGCAAACAAATACAATACAATTTAGGCGGTCTTATCGCTAAAAGCAATCTCTTCCAGACAACCTTCAGGTAGAGAAAAATAAGCTAATGAAAAGAGAGGGGTAGGGCCGTATAGTAAATCATACTAATAAAATAAAAAGGGGGATACAATATTTAATCTTATAATCTAAAGAACAACAACAATATTAATCTAAATGTCTATAATGCTATTTCGTTATGACCCACGACCCAGATTGGATCCCGGATTACCTGCCACTACCATCCAACCATCTGCCACCATTTCAGTGTTTTATGATGCTCATACGCACGTACTTGGACTTTTTGTTAAAATGTCTACTTATACATAATATTATCATACGTAGGCAGAGCCAACAAGCAAAAAAGCTCTTTAACCCACCTTTAGTTAAAAAAATAAGTTGGGTTAGATGGAAAATTGTGAAAAAGTGACAAGTAAATAAAATAAAAAATACATGAAAAATAAAGGCATAGGCAGAGTCAAAGGGGTAGAAAGCCGCTTTAACCACGTTCAGCCAAAAATAAAACTGGGCTGGGTTAGATGGAAAATTGTGAGTAAGTAGTGACAAGTGGCTAGCTTGTCATTATACTATTAGTCGCCTTTTACGATATGCTACGATAGGAATACCAACTGTGTTCCTAGTCTAGTTCCTAGTGTAGCATACATACGCATGTTCGTTTTAAGACTCCAGACCAACATAGGACCTTATTCTAGAGTAAATGGCGGTTATTATTTATTTTTTATCAACCTCATTTGCGTTTACAACTTTACTACCCCGAAGGAAGGCAATCGAAACTGCATTATTATTGCAAGCCCCAGTGCATTCAGGTTTTTACTTTACTCCCATAAAAATAATAATATTTCATACATAGATACGGGAATATTCCAAGCCATAAAGAAGTTCTCTAATGCATTATCCGAAACTATAAGTTATAGCGTGGAGATAGCAGGTACGGTTAGCAGAGAAAATGGTATTATTTTTCTCACATTTTTTCTTGTTATATACTTCAAGTTCTATGTAGGTCTGGGACTTAAAAAGAATATGCCAGCTGTGTTCCTTGCCTAGCATGACGTAAAAGGCGACTAATGGTATATCGGGTTTTGGGTGTGTGATTGTGTAGGCGACGAGCTAGCCATTAGTCAATTTTCCTTCTAACCCAGTTTTTTTTTGGCTGAATGTGGTTAAAGAGGCTTGCTGCCCCTTTGACTTTGCTTAGCCTTTTGGGGATTACCGGTGTGATGTTATGTATGTACAACTGCAACTTCATTGCAAACTATTGGGCAGACCACTTGACGCAGCTTTTTTTGTCAACTTAATTGTATCTTTGGTTTGTATGATATAAATAACTGCTTGCAGGAGTTATAAACAACATCTCTCGTATTCATAGTAATTTTCTTATGAAATAAGCTCTCATCGCTCTATGATGATTAATGCTCTATGAATCTCCAAATATAGTCGACCGATTTTGATTATTACTTTGAATTATCTGCCAAATGATATTGAGTCTATACCCAGCTTAGCTTAGGTCTATATAAGCTTTTGATTACCTATGTATTTAAAAGCTTAAGTAAATCCCCCAACCTCATCTAACTATAAACCTTATTTCGATGTTATAAGAACTACGTGTATACATTTCCTTGCTCGTGACTGTACACAGGTGAATCAGAACTGTTCCTCATATATGAGGGATGTAAATTTGAATCTATGTTCGTATGTCCGGATTTCAAACCTTATACGTTTTTATAACACATACTCGGCTGTGAGAGAAAATATTCTTCGGATAACAATATATGTTTCTATTCTATCTTTACAAGACAATATTTAAATCACACCCGTAATGTGCGCGAATCTCTCTTCCTCTCCTCACGAAAGAAACAAAAATTATAGCATCCGGAAATTGAAACACTAAAAAAATACAGCGCTGGATATATTTGAAATTTCGCTGAAAAGCTCCGAAATAAATTCATAGAATATTTTATGTATTTTCTGACCGTACGAGGCTTTTCTTTTGCACTACAGGACAAAATTATTGGGCAACACTCTTGTGTTAAAAAAAAAATGAAATGACTTCATTTATTTTAGAAGTATGTAGGTCTGTAATATACGTCTGAAACAGTTGATGATTCTAACTAAGTTCAAAAACCAAAGTAGCTATCATTAATCAAATTTCATGCTTTGAAAAGTATTGTTTTAAGTTGACATATAGTTTTGGCTGCTTTTATGATGATATCAGTTGAAAGCAGCTACTGAGTGTTAACCTTGCTCTGTTAGTAATAGATTGATAAGGTAATTTTGTAACTGACATAAAAAATAAAGAGCCTGTAGTGAATTTGAAAAAAGAAACGCTTTAAGTAACTTAACATTGCTTGTGAATTCATTAAATATCAGCTTGTAAATGTTTACTAGAAAGAAGGCAAAAGTTTGATTTGAAATTCTGAAGACTAGTATCCATAAACAACTACCTGATAATCGTTTTTCAAGTAAACAAAATTGAAAACCGACCGATCTCATTAATTAGGCAACAAAAATGGACAACAGAAAGGCTATTCATCCATTGAAGAGTAAGCTACATACGATTATCGCTTTTTCCAATCAGAAATGGCGATGTAAAAAATGTTAAAAATCCAGCGATTACAGTATTAGCCGCTCCGATGAACACGAGGCTTCTGCGTTTGTGCTGCGGTGAATATTTATGTTATGTTCAAACGAGTTCAGTCTAACAATAACAACAGTTTTTTATCTTAACATTTTTATAGCGAAATGCGTGTTGTTTTATAATAATATATACACACCTGTAATCCCCAAAGGGTATGGACAAGATGGTGCATTCTGTAGTGCCCCATGCGACAAGAGTTGTGGGTTCGACCCCCACTCACGACAAACATTCGTGTGATGAATACTTGTGTTTGTTCTGTGTCTGGGTGTTAATTTTGCTGTACGCAGCTGGATTGCTTGATACAGCATTCCTATCCCTAGTAGGGATAGAAATCCAGCAACATTGATTGAATCAGCACATGGATCCAATAAAGATGATTGTGGTGGACCTAGGTGGATTACTAACTCCAGCATTACAATCCCTACACAATGCATATCCACCGAAAACAGGATTCAACTACAACATGTGGTCACCACGTAAGCGTTCGTGCACAAAACTAACTAAAACATTGATCACTCGCGTATTTGAATTGGCGTTTAAATTCATTGATGAACGGTGTTTCCACACGTCAGCCCGCAGTGATATCTGGAGTTATGTATGTGCCTATTATATGCTGGCCTAAATTAATCTTACTAGTGGCCTAGTAATTCAGTTAAATGGCGGGCGATAGTGTCTGGTTAATTGTGAAAGCGCTTGGTAGGCAGCTAAAGTTAGCACATGTCTCGTAAGAAGTGCATTTGTTTAAAATCTGGTAGATCTTTCACATGAAACAATAGTGAGGAATTCTCTACATTCATGTAAGTATGAATGTGTGTAACCATAATTCAATTTATTTGGAAAAACGAGGGTCAGATGGCAGTCGGTTCAAACACACTCACTTAATCAAGATTGGCATTGCTAGAAGATTAGAATATGACTTTTTTAATTTTATTTTAGATCACAGTGCCATTTTAAACTGTTAGATAGATGCCATTGCCATTTTAAACTTTTAGATTATTTTTGAGATCGGAATATAATCACTACTAACCATGTGCTCATTTTTTTGTTATAAGCCTCTCCGATTGTGTGAAGCAACATTATTAATGTTGATATTTTAAAGTTTAAACCTTATAAATACATAACATGACGCTCATGATCACCGAAGAGGTAGGTAGAGTCAAAGGGGCAACAGGCCCCTTCAACCACATTAATTACCTCGAAACATAATAATATTAATTCGAAAAAAAAAATTCAAAAATTTCCGGTATCCATTTCCTTGGCACGCAGTGTAATCTCAAGTCTTCGCCGTATAAGGGCGTAAGTACGATATGAGTTCGGTTCGTATCGTATACGCGCAACTTTCGCCTGTGGGCGTGCACGGAGATGTCTAGATCTCGGTGCTGATTCTAGATGAGACATCAGAAAAATATTAGAGATTTTTGTATTTTCTTTAGTTTCACCACATTTATTTGTTTTATGATATGCATTTTTGTAGGTTAACCACATTACCAAGCAGAAGCGTGGGAGACTGGAGACTGTTTTTTGTGCCTGAGGGTGTATTTATCTTTTTACAAATGATTGGTCTCCAACTAATAACAAAATTAAGGAAAATCAGTTTCGTCCAATTTTAGCGCAAAATCAAATAAAATCTATTCCTAGATTCGTTTTAAATACAATCAATCAAACTACAGAGTTAGCGTGTTTTGGGAGAGGCCTATGTCCAGCAGTGGACGATGATAGGCTGATGATGATGATCGACCAAACTTGCTAAAACTAGTCACCTCTCAATTACGTGACGCGAATATCGTATTTTTGGTCATCCCCTCCTCCCCCATCCCTCACCTAGTAACATTTATGTGACCTCCCCTTTGTATAAAGATATGTCAGGTGTTTTAAGTTTGAGCTCAAACCTTTATTTGAATTGAAACGCATCATAAAGGTCACCACTTTTGTCTGAATAAATATGCACTGCAACGCCCAAAATCTATGAAAGCCTGTGGTAAGTATGATCAGCAATCTGATTAACCACAATAATCCAAAATTAGAACAGGTTAAATGATAAATTTGTCTCGAGTCTCATCTAGCTTAGTACTCTATTCTAGTATCTAGGGTTCATACGCGAAGGTGCATGCACGCTCACAAAGGAGCCGTCGCCTATTTGGTCTAGGAATAGGTCACAGAGAAACCTAGGGAATAGCTTCGCTAGCTCATTTTTCTAAAGGGTTAAATGTCTCGAATTGATTTGTTGACTCATATATTTTGATTAAAAATAAATCATTTCATTTCATTTCATATAAAAACTTAGTTATAAAATTTTTTGTTGTTATAAATTATTTATTTACCGCCCGGAGTCAGGAAATTGCGGTTTAATCACCCCCGTGCCTTGTAAAGCACGTTAAACCGTTAGTCCTGCGCTTGACTTCTCTCCGGTCATGTCGAATTGCCGTCTCCCCGGACTATGAGAGTGAAGGAATAGAGAGTGCACCTGTGTTTGCGCAGATACGTGTGCACTATAAAATCTCCTGCGCTACGGATCGGGCTAATCCTCGTCGAGATTGGCCGCCGTGACCGATATCGGTTAGCAGGATATATTTTATTATAAAATGTTTATAACTCATGATATCTTTGAAGATTAGTTTATTTAAGTAAACAAACTCATTGGTGCATTGGATTGGTCATAACTTACACAAATGGTACAGATTCAATCCCATTTTAAACAATAGTACGCTAACATAGAATGAAAGTAAAAAAATTGATGGGTTATGTTATGAAGAAACGTTTTGTTTTTTGACTAGAAATAATACTGACGGGACTAAACGCGAAAGTTTAATCCCGTCAGTATTATTTCAGTGATTAATGCAACGGGAAATTTTTTTTGGCTTTCATTGTGATCAAAGTGTGATCGAATTACAAGCATTTGAAGATAGATCCTTTCACTTTTAAGTAAATGCTTTTAAGTATTACTTACTTATATTGCTTATACTTAAAATATGTTAGTAGAATTATTAGAATCCCTCTTCAATTGGCTTCTAAACTTAGCTAATGTTGCATAATATTTAAATACAATTTTATTAATTTTATATATTGTTTTATGAATATGTAGTTATATAAAAAAGCAGGACACTCGTCCGTGGGCGCACTGAAAACCAGCGTCATCGCTTGCCATGCAGGTCATGGCTTAAATGCCGAGTGAGGCCCTTTTCCTTTAGACATCGCAAACCCGTGTTGGACATCCCAAACTCTTCTATCTCTGTCATATGTATGTCTAACTTGTCGTAATAAGTTGTTTCTTTTTTTTATGTATTTCTTTTGATTGATCTGTTGTGATGTCCAAATGCAAGCAATGTTTCTTTCACTCTTTCTTTCTAATACCCAGTTTATCCACTAGGCTTTGTAATTTTTTAGGCGACGAGCTTTCTAGCAACTCAAACTGACTTCAATAGATTTGATAAATAGTAGTCTGCATTTCTTTATTTTTAAGTCTGCAATATTTAAATACAAGTCGTGTACCACCCGTCGCGAATGGAAGTAAAAACTTATATCACCATTAGAATACAAATATTGCAATACAATCCGAGCGTGGAGACAAACTCAACGAACCTGGGCATTTCGGATTAGTTCTGCTTGCAAATTCGTGTCGATTTATTTAAATAAAATGTATACCAACTTTCATAATATTACGCCTGCAATTCCCGAAGTAACGGGCCAAATAGCAGGCTCTTTTAAACATCTTTAACCAAAAATAAAACTGAAATGGGTTTGATGTAATTGCGAAAAATAGTGACAAGTATCTCTAAGTGCGGTGGTAGCTCAATGGCTTACCATTGAGCTACCATCGCACTTAGAGTCACGACTCATAACCGAGGGGTGCGGGTTCAAACTTGAGCACTAACCTCTGGATTTTTCAAATCTATGTACGTATTTATACCACTAGCTCGGTGAGGGAAAACATCGTGATGCAACCTGCAAATGCGAACAACTTTGGATTTGTAACCATGATCCAAAAATTGTCTTAGAGTTACGAAGGTCAGATTGGCAGACACATCAATGTAACTACCAGACTCGCTAAATCCAGGATCATGGTCTAAGTGGACCCCGTTTAAGCACGGGACATAATGCTAGGAATATGATATGTGACAAGTGGCTCTTAATCACTAACCAAACACCGAATACACTATTAGTCTTTTTCGTCAATCTAAGTAAGGAACATAGTTGGTACATTATTTTTAAGTCCAAAACCAAATATATCTTAAAGACAAAATTGTACTAAAAAAATATCATTACTGCTCTGCTCCAAGTACAGCTCTGTTCTCTCTCGCACACACACACACGCGCCCAATGCACCTGTGTGCACACACGTCTTGAGAATAATATATTTTTGTTGCTTTTATATATTTTTTACTGGCAGTATTTTATATTTTCACTATGTACGTACGTATGTACATGAGGCAAGTATATTTTTTTAGCTCTCTTTGGCTCCGGGGTTTTGTGTGCCTCTTTGGATGGAGACGGCGGAAAATTGAGAAACGAAATGTGAAGGCCTACTTATGTTCTACGGTGGAAGGTACCTAGCAACGGCTTTGTGTTAGGATTCATCTGGGTTTTGCTTTATGAGCAATTTTCTGTCGTCTGTATGAGAAGCTGAGATGGATCAGTGAATAGCGTGGAGTCGATGCCCTATGTTCTTCGAGTGCTCCTCATAAAGTGTGTGGGAGTTTGCAAGAAAAACATCGTAAGGAATTGAGGTGCATATGAATATTACCCTGTTCCAATTTGTTAAGTTCCCTTCTTCAAGGGTTACGAGGGCAAGGTGACAATCGCTTCTTTAGTATGTCTAGTACCATGACTTCTAATGGAAGAAACCTCTATGAATAAGCTACCACATCTTTATGGAAAATGTCCCCGTTACCCAATATCTCTATTGTAGTGGTCGTGGATACAGTGTCAAGATAGTATTTTCTAAGCCTTCTGCTCAAAAACAAAGCAGACAATCAGCTCGCGAGCAGACCAGAACGGTGCAAGGTTCTAATCCAGCGCGATGTAACCAGTGTTGTAGCAAGTGGTATCTATCCTCAGCCACTAATACTAATAGTTGCAGTACTAATAAGTGATCCGGCTCAAAGGACCAATTATATTGCAATCTAATAGGGTAATAAAAATATCTCATAATGTACTTACCTATTTATTCCGTAAAACTTATTTTCGTAGTATAGGAGGGACTCAAACCCGCATTTGTCTTCGAAATATGTCAGACCACTCCTGGTATTCTGACATGGGTAGCAAAATCCTTTTATTCTAGCTGATGTTGGCACCGAAGAGGCTTGGAATCTCTTCTTTGCCTTTGTTTTACTTCTTCTATCACATCGTGTGTCCCCTGCTGGATGAACATCTGAACTGTCTATCAGTTTTAAGCCAAAAGCATGAGATCATACAAGACTCAGAAATTAGAATAAATTAGATACTATTAGATTAGACTCCATCATTTTATTGGTTTGAAGAATATTTCATATGAAAATGCCAGATCTAACTATAACGACCATGTCTGCGATGAAAGCGATACATATCAAGGATCTATGGGCGGAAATGAAAGAAAACTAAGGTTTTACAAGATATTACATATTTATCTCACTCTTATTTTATTATTTGGTCCGTTGGTCGAGTGGTCAGAGACCCTGGCCACAAACCAGCGACCCTTGGTTACGTTCGGGTACGAATCCCGCTATAGGCAAATGAAAATGGATATTTGTACCCGAGTCATGGATGCTTATAAATATATTTAAGTATGTCTATCCGTTCACCTAGTATCCATACAACAAGCTTATTCTTAGTTTAGGACTAGGGAATTGGTGTGTCAGACAAACAACACAAACAAACAAAACATCACGCCCTTAATCCCCGAAGGGGTAGGCAAACTCCATGGGGCAGCAGGCCTCTTTAACCACTTTCAGCCAAAAACAAAACTCTAACCCAGCCCGAGTTAGTGACAAGCGGCTAGCTCGTCGCCTACACAATCAGATAACCACTAGCCCATATACCATTAGTCGCCTTTTACGACATGCTAGGCAAGAAACACAGTTGGCACATTATTTTTATTTCCAGATACATTTTTAGTCCCAGACCAACATGGGACATCGGTTTATCTAGTCCGTCAATTAATTGCATTGAAGCGATTGCCGATCTGACCTTCCTAACTCTTAAATAGGGGAACCAGACATTTTTGCAAATACTTATTTGGCAAAGCAAAAATTGGCAAATATTAAATAGAAAAATGCTAACTTGAATTTTATGACCTCGACTTAAAGTTCACGATGGCGAAGGGTGCGGTGTTTGTATTAGTTAGTTAAAGCTTATGATATGCAATGAGAAAATGTGTGTTCAATAAAAAGTCCAAATACCGGACTGTAAAACTTATATTGCTCTAAACAAATATTTTTTTATCTAATGACGTCATATTCATACTACAAAATATACTAAAGAGAAAATTGGTTTTTAATTTAAACGTGTTAACCTCAAAAAGTATTTAGTCAGATTTGAAAAAGTATTTGTATTTATTGGTTTTTGGGAAACATACTTACAATTACATTTTACTTAAAAATATAAGATAAACAGAAATAAGCAAAGTTTCCACAGGTGTATAACTAAACTTCCAAAAATATATCGATGGGTGTAAAAATACATTCATTATTTATATATAAATTGTATATTTTCGGTGTATATCTTTAGAGTATTGAATCTGATGTTTAAATTTGACTGCTCATTTATCGCCTCGGTAGCGCAGTAGGCAGCGCGTAAGTCTCATAATCTTAAGGTCGTGAGTTCGATCCTCACCCGGGGCATATCTTTTTGTATGATATTTTAGATTCCATTTATACATCTCATAATATTACTTAACGTTAAATATTATAAATAGTGGAAATATCATAATTTGTTAAACTTTTTTTTTTTATTTTGTTCAGTAGTTTGAGATAGGCAATCCTATATTCATCAATACTTGAAAAACAAGTATTGCATTGAAATATAAATGTGTGGCTTTGTCGCTCATCCATCTGCCTAGCGTTATGTCCCGTGTTTGGACGGGGTCCGCTTAGACCATGATCCAGGATTTAGCGAGTCTGGTAATTACATTGAAGCGACTTCCGATCTGACCTTCGGAACCCTAAGATAGGGGAACCAGACAATTCTTGGATCATGGTTACAAATTCAAAGTTGTTTGAATTTGCAGGTTTCATCACGATGTTTTCCCTCACCGCCGAGCTAGTGGTATAAATATGTATCTACATTGATTTGAAATATCTAGGGGCAACAGAAATACATCATTTGTGGAAATTTCCACTATCTAGCTATCACGGTTCATGAGATACAGCTTGGTGACAAACAGACGGACGGACAGCGGAGTCTTAGTCAGATGCGACTTTCCCAACCGGTTGGTAGATTCAAATTGTTAGAAGAAACCGGCAAGAAACTCAGTAGTTCTGCAAGTCCAATAGAAAAAAAAAACTATGTTCATTTGGCAGTATCATTGTAACTTGAGTCTGGGTGATCTATACTTTTAATAAATCTGTAAAGAGGTCAATTCTGTACATGAAATATATTTTCAAAATAACTATCAGGGGGTGATTGTGATCGATACTGATGCCAAAAATGCATTCAGTAAAATTTTTGTCTGTCTGTCTGTCTGTCTGTATGTTCCTTATAGAAACAAAAACTACTCGACGGATTTTAACGAAACTTGGTACAATTATTTTTCATACTCCTGGGCAGGTTATAGTATACTTTTCATCGCGCTACAATCAATAGGAGCAGAGTAGTGAAGGGAAATGTTGGGAAAACGGGAGAAGTTACTCCATTTTTTAAGCTTTCGTCGCGTGTGCAGCCTTAATGGTTAAAGTTACATAAAAATCATGTATGACGGAAATAGTCTTTATAATATTAACCATAAACGCGGGTGACACCGCTGGCACAGCTAGTTAGAGAATAAATTTAAAGGTCGAGTAATATATTGCAAATCTAAGTGCATTTGATTGAATCATGCTATCCTAATTAGTTGCATGACTTACAAACAATCCAACAAGAAAACCACCTTATGCACGTAAAGCTTGGAATTATCACATATTACTTTTGACTGGCTCGATGGCGCATTTGGTACTGACCCTACCCTATGCGCCAAGAGTTGTGGGTTCCATCCCTACCTTACCCAGGAGAAACATTCGTGTGATGAATACTTGTGTCTGGGTGTTAATATCCAATATTTAAGTATATATTTGTAAAAGCATTGTTGTTTCTGATATCCGTAACACAAGTGCTTAATTAAGACCTCGGAGTCAGATCAATGTATGTGATGTAGTCTGATATTTATTATTATTATTATTTATAGTAGCTATTTACTATTATTTTGTGAAATACTTAAATAGGTGACTAATGGTTTAATTGAGTTTAGTAGTATTTTGGAAAACCTTAAACTGGTGACTACTAACAGTTTAACAAAAACTTTTTTAATAGGCTTGTCATTTTAGCAGTCTATATATATAAATAAATATATAATTTTTTACATCGGGCAAAAATTAAAACTAAGTATAAATAACTGTAAGTAAGTAGGTAGTATAGGGTTATCGGCATACTACTTATTAGTATGAATTCTATTATGAAGTCCTTACTTTCTAACTACTACTCCTCAAACGAAACCCATCTGCCACACTAGACTAACATCAAAATATTACCCGAGAGTACCTCCTCCGCCGTTTCAAATAAAAAATAAAACATTAAAAAATAAAGAAAAACCATAAAAGCAGCCGTCTTGCGATGCGTTATCATTTTTATATGTTCACCCCCTACCCAACCCTTTAACCACCCCCCACCACCCCCCAGATGCAGCACACACGCGAAACACGTCTATAAATGGGTTAAAGAAAAATGTGTCTACCTGAAAATCTACGGCGCATTTTTTTTATTCTCTCCACATTTTCTTTGCTATCCGCGATTCTCATATCGCCGATATAAAACTGAAAAATACATCTTCGTAGCCCAACCCAAAAACGAACTTAACACTAACATTTCACAGTTCAAATTCGTATGTGGCTAGTCGAAAAAACAGAGTACTCATACACGTAAAATTCACCCGTATACACAAGGAAACGTACCGTTTAGAAAAAAAATACAAGCGCACACATATAAATTGTATGCAGACCGAAAGGGATGCACTCAGAGTCATAAAATACCCACACATGCGCACGCCTACACACACACGGACCGAGCCCGCCTCGGGGCAAGCTACACAGACGTGTATGCAACTGTAGACTCACACACACACCCACGCTCCGAAGAAAACCTTCCATGTATTGGGAAAATGCTTTTCCTTGCACCAACCTCACGGGAAGAGTTTCATAGCGAATACCTCGCGGTAAAGACTAGTCTATCTAGTCGTCCCGAAATTCCTTTGCCACAAAAACGGAAAACAATAACTCGCTCAAAAAAACTATTAAAACTTTTTTCTTTAACCCGTAATCGATCGGCTATGCGCTCGTTCGAAATTCAAAACGGCATTCCACCCGTTTCGCGTAAAAAAGTCCAAGTCAAAAAACAGTGTAATGGAAAAAAGCGCGAAAAATGAAGCTAAAAAATTTCTAGTACAACGTTCTGGTTTTTAATTGAAAGTTCTGATTGGAGTTAGTTAATGCAGCCACGTGGTGTGGCATTAGTGATGTAAATGTGTTAAACGTACTCTAATGAGAGTGTCTGTGTGAATGTTGTTGTCCTTTGTCTAAAGTTTGCGTGTGGAAATTCGCGCTAATCTGTTTTGTTAATTCACTTTTCTGTTTCGTTGCGCGCTTCAGCGTTTATTTGACAAGTCCCTGCAATTTTTGTAGATAGTGCAAATTGATTTAGTGCTTTGTTTAAAAGTGGTTTATGAACGTTATCATTTTTACTATGTGAGGAATTGTTAATCGTTGTTAAGAAATACGCAGTGATTTTTTTTATTTTTATCGTTTGATTGAGGTAGGTATCTTTTGGTGACAAATCGGACATATTAAGCGCAAATTAAATTCTAACACGAGTTTAAATTCTTATTAGACATTTGTTGTTTATTCATTTAAATGATTTCAGTATTCGTTATCAATGAGATTATTGACAGGTGTTTTGTTTTAGAATAAAAATAGTTAAATATTTTAAATTCAGGTTAAATCATTTAATTTTGCCCGGAATGCAGTATTTTTATTGTTTCTTATTTTTTAAATTTCCGGTTTTTTTAGATGGTGTACAGTCAGACTATATATTCTATATTTTAAATAGAATATATAGTCTGGCTATTTTAAATATATAGAATACATTCCTAAATACGTAATCCATATTCGTTTCTTAAAATAATTCCATATATGTCTTGGTGATAAAGATTAAATTACTGTACGATCGAAGCAAAGCGAAGATTAAGGCTTACACACTATATTTCTTTGTCTTATTAGGGTCAAAAAAACATAATTTTAACTTTTACGAAGAAAGAAGTCGAGGATAAATTCGTAACCAACCTCATTATGTTTAATTAACCGAGTCTAATCCAAGGTTCTGAAAATAGATTTTGTAAAAAAAATTGGTTCCGAAAAACTGCTTTAACGATTATTATCCTTATGTTATGTGGGATAAGGTTCAAAATATGCCACTATATGACCCATGAACATTATTCTTATCATCGTTAGAAATAATAACACGTAATTATTAAAAGTAACCTAATTACAGCATTTCTTTTGGTTAGTAAAACAATTATTTTTATTTAATTTCTCACTGTTTAAATGTCTTAGGCTCGTTTTTCAATAATATTGCACAATTTTATTTTATTTTGTACCGTATATAAACATATATTTTAAAGTCAAATGGTATGTAGTTAAATAGCTTAATTTAATTTTACAATTTAACATTATTTGTTTAAAAATTGATTTAAGTACTTATATTTGTGCAAAAAACATCTCAATTGAATACACTTCTTTTACGACGAAAACGAACATACAGGCAATATTTATAATACATATTAATAAGAACATATACACCAACATAGATTTTTTGTAAATTAATGAAGTTACACTAAAGTTTACTACATCTGTAAAACTGACAATAATTGTTTAAATAATTTAAAAATAATTGTTAAAATAAAGTTATTTTCTACGTCATTAAATGACACTACAATAAATCACTTTAAATTTTTTTTCTCAATTGCTTTAAAATCATTAACTTATTTCGTACACCTTCTAACCTGTGAAGCGATATGTCGAACTAGCTTAGGATCGCGGCTTCGCTCGCGTAGTACATCGATAAGACATAGCCTATATTCGATTCTGATTTAAAAGCTATATTATTTTAAAGTTTCATTAAAATCCCATAAGTAGTTTTTGAATGAAAGAGTGACAAACATCTAACCCAGCCCATTGTCCCGTGTTGGTCTGGGACTTATAAAGAATGTGCCAACTGTGTTTCTTGCCTAGCATGTCGTAAAAGGCGACTAATGGTATACCGGGTTTTGGGTATGTGATTGTGTAGGCGACAAACTAGCCACTTGTCACTACTTTTGCACAATTTTCCATCTAACCCAGCCCAGTTCATTTTGGCTGAATGTTGTTAAAGGGGCCTGCTGTCTCTTTGACTCTGCCTACCCCTTCGGGGATTATGGGCGTGATGTCATGTATGTAGTGACAAATATCCACAGATCCATCCATCCAAATAAAATGATATAAAGAAAAAAAAACACCCAGTCAAGAGAGTCATCAGTAAATTATAATAATTTATAACATCCATAGATAACTGTATAATAATATTTTTCTCCCTTTATATTCTGGATAACTTATTCTCGGGCTTAATTATGAACAGCGCACAAAATCCCTGAACATATGTTAGGTTTCCTAAAAAGAACCAGAATCGTACCTACTTCTCAAATGACTCCCTTTATAGATTAAAGGGCAAGCCTAACTTGAGACCTATCTTCAGCCATCCCACTGACACAGTTGCTAAGTTTATCAAAAGCCGAAAGCTTTCTAGGTCACAAGCTAGGTATCAAGCGCAGGTGTCTATTTTCGCGAAATATGAACGCCGAACGAAATTTTTAAACCTAGGCGACCTATATTGCCTACAAGTCTAGACTACCCGTTCTAGGTATCGATTTTAATGTTATAGGTTTTATTTTCGGATATTTCTTGTTGGTTTGAGCGAGTGACGGCTTGGGAGAGTAATATTATAGTTTGTAAACTAGTAAGAATACACTCACATATTAAAGTGTAGGGTAGACATGATTATCATTAACATCTATAAAACACTCCATATGTCTTTAATGATTTGAATGGGTTGAATGGATTGAAGTATTTTGCATCTAACCTATAACGTTCTAGTTAGAATCGCATTAGTATTAACAAAATTTGATTTATATTTGTAGTAACAGCTAATCTTGTTGGATTATAACAAGAACTTCCTTTTTGAGTCTTAGTGCATTCTCTGATTCTAATTTGAATATTATAATTTTCTTTAGTTTTTATCTCAAAACGTTAGTAAAATTACTTTGCCCAATGGCAATCTCTGACACGTTATTTGACATTTAACGTATTAGCTAGTAAAATTGAATTTAAATTAGAATTGATCTAGGAAGTGAAAATAAGCTACTTAATCAAAATCCTACATTTAAAAAAGATGTTGAATTATTTAATAAGAGAAATACAATAAATTTATTTTTTATCCTTTTACACTATAAAATTGTAATGTCAATATGGATGGACTTTAGTGAATAAAATTATTTAAAAGCAGAAGCGAAACGGGTGGATTTCTTACTACTTTGATGACATCTCCCAGTGTCATCATTGCAGTACAGCCTATTTCTTGATAACGATTACTTGAGAATGTAAACGCAACATTGTAATCGTTATTAAGAAATTGACAAATCTAAACTTTCCAGGCACCTCCCAATCCAACGATAGTTCCTAACAATACCTACCTAACTTTAACTAGGAAGATATATTTATTTTTATTTTGAGATTATATGAACACTAGTGTATAGTATTAGTGAAAAATATATTTGCAACAAAGTGCCAATTAGGATGTCTGTGACATTAACTAATGCAAATTTTATGAAGAACCCAATGAACTTGCAAATGAAGAGAGAATTTGAAGATTTCACTGCTGAGGGGGAAGCGAAGATGGATCAGAATGACAGCAACAATTCGAGCGATGCTAACTCAGAAATAAGTGACTTAGAAAATAACGGGCCTAATGAAGATACTGGGAATACGGCTCTGGACTACTCAGAAAATACGCTTAGCCTCCAACCAGTCGCAGAGTTTATTAAGAAAGAGTTTCTGCCAGAATTCGATTTTGGCAATCCGTTTCGCAGCCAGAATTTGGCGTTTAAAGATGGCTTCCAGAATCGGTCGCCGTTTCTGCTTCCCACTCAGCTGTATAAGAGTTTTCTGGCTACCCTTGGGAAGAGGCGACGGAATGTTGCTGATTGTTACTCTCTGTATCCTAGGAATATGTTGTTTGGGTCCAACGGTTTTGGGTTCGAAGCGTCTGATGATGAGAACAATTTGGATAGAACTACAGATTCGCCGGATGAGGTACCAGTAAGAATGCGTATTAACATTGTAGTGATTTTAATGTGTAAAGATAGATTTAATATTTAGAACTTAATAACTTCACGCGATTTCCCAGGTAGAAATAACTGATCGTCATATGACGCGGTTCTGACACACCTCACTAAGAAATATCTTGAATTATTTTACTACTTACATATATATATTGACTGACTCGATGTTGCATTCGGTAGTTACCCTGCCGCATGCGCCAAGAATTGTGGGTTCGATTCCCTCCCAGAACAAACATTCGTATGACGAATGCTTGTGTTTGTTCTGTGTCTGGGTGTTATTATTCAATATTTAAGTATATATTTGTAATACCACTGTTGATTCTGATATCCGTAACGCAAGTGCTTAAGCTACTTACCTCGGAGTCAGATCAATGTATGTGATGTAGTCTGATATTATTTATTTATATTTGCTGCGACTTATCAAAGTTTATTAATACATCAAATTATTGAAATAGCATTTTTACAAGATTTTTTCAAACCTGCTATTACATTCCAACTAGAATATCAATAAACGAAAGTACTGGTCACAAAAAATATTATATTCCTTCTATTTTGAAGAAAGTATTCAATAGAGTTGTATCCTTCTAGATACTTTAACTTTATTTAAGTTCGACTGATGAACAATAATATTCTTGTATGTTTATTGATAAAGCGGTCAATTTCAACTGTTGGGAACACGAATTTGAACAGAAACTTCGAACAAAGACTCATTGAATTAAATTAGTATGACATTGTGAAGAACAATGTAACTTTAGTTCAGATAAATTGTTTCCTGATCTGGCTAGAATCGTCTTATAAGTTTACTTAGACTAATCACACACATGTTTAGTTAAGTTGATATAGTTTTACAGTTTAAACAAGGTTATTTTTAGTATTTGCAAAACCTCTTGCTTACTTAGTTAACTCATTATTCTTAGGAACAAATTTTAAAGGGATTTAAAAATTTATCAATATTCAGTTTTTTTTATTTTCCATACAAAGTTCCATACAAGTTGATTTGCTGATTGACTAATTTGTATGAGAAGAAAAAAAAAACTCGTTTCTTTTTAATCCTTTTAATTGGTTCCTTAGAATAATTAGTGAAATAAGTAGGTGAGAAGTTTTGCTTAAACTAAAACTAACCTAGTACTTATATATCAGATGCTTCATCACTTCATAAACCTTATTTGTATCTTTACAAGATGAATACCTATTTTCTGGAACACTAAAGCTATTTCACCTATCTTCCGGGGAAAATATAAGAAGAATACTTTTTGATTGATATTAGATCAAATCTGTTTGTTACTATGAAGCCATTGCAATCAGATTTTTTATTGTGGACAAGGAAATCGAATTTGAAATTCATCAATAATTATCTAAATATGCAGGCTATGCCCTTTACATTGGATTTGTAGTATCAAAGTCCTTGCTGAAATTTTAAAATGTAAAATCACACGTCTTTGATCCTGCACACTTCGCATGCAAGACCGGCGTTATTCCACCTCGCGGCTAATTGAGCAACATCAACAGGTGTCAACAGGCTTGGTATTGTTCCAGAAGGCAGGAGCCTCGTCAGCGTTCGTGTGGAGCGGAGGGGGGGTGAGCGGAGGAGGGGGGCAAGAGCAGCCGGCAGCCCAGCCCGCCGCCGTGCCAACTGGTGAGTTTTGTTTATGGGTTTCATTAGAACAGGGTTTATTAGGGGATTGTAGTGTCCATGGTTAAAATACTACACATCATTTATCACTGATAGATTTTTTTTATAAAGTCTCAAATTTTAAGTCGATGACAAGAGGACAGTCGACTCAAATAATTTTAGATTTAAAAAAATATTGAATACGAGTATTTTGCTTTATCTAATTCTCCAAAAATTACAAAGATATAACGCTTCAAAGGTCCGGAGTGGGCGATTTTACGTGTATCTACCAAAATTGACAAAAATCGTTAAAGTTCAGTGTGACATCATTTGTTCTTTATAATTTTAGGAGCAAGTGACGTCACATGAATCTTTAACGTACTTCGTCATTTTTGGTTTGCTGAACAATATAAAAATACGGAAGCATTTTTTTGTGATCTCCTTAATGGTGACTATACTTCTTTTTCGAGTCAACCAGGACATCCCGGTGTGTGACACAAAAAAATCACTTTTTTTATGATTTCATTGATTATAATCTTTTTATTTTTTTGACTGGCCCCATGCGCCAAGAGTTGTGGGTTTGATCCCCACCCAGGACAAACATTCGTGTGATGAAGACTTGTGTTTGTTCTTTGTCTGGGTGTTAATATCCAATATTTAAGTATATATTTGTAATACCACTGTTGATTCTGATATCCGTAACACAAGTGCTTTGGCTACTTAGCTCGGAGTCAGATCAATTTATGTGATGTCTCATGTCGTCGAATAATTATTATTTATTTATTTATTTATTCATATAATTATGTTGTTTAAATTTTTTATTTTTTTTATAAACATTGAGTTCTCTTAAAGGAATGATTTATGGAATTCTTTGAATATAATGTCAACATTCCTAATAGACTTGATTGGTAGTTACTACATTCTTACTGTTAAAGGTAGCATTAGTGTTGATAGACTTTAATAACACAGCAAAATGTTTTGCGCCAACACAGTGACTTAGCTTACAACGATAACTCATCAGTTTTCTTCACTAGTTTGATGGCGCATTTGGTAGTGACCCTGCCCTATGCCCTAAGAGTTTTGGATAAAATCCCCACCCAGGACAAACATTCGTGTGATGATTACGTATTTGTTCTATGTCTAGGTGTTAATATCCAATATTTAAGTATGTAATTATAATACCACTGTTGATTCTGATGTCCGTAACACAAGTGCTTGAGCTACTTACCTCGGAGTCAGATCAATGTATGTCTAATAGTCTGATAATAATTATTTATTTACTCTTCGAAGACTCAACTCAAAATTATAATTATATAAACAAAACCTAGACATAATATCTGATTCCGAGCTAAGCAGATTAAACACTTGTGTTAAGCAGTGGCGGAGTTACCCTAAGGCCCAGTAGGTCCGGGCCTAGGGCGGCCAATCGTAATAAAAATTAAGCGATGACGCTTTAGTACTGAGAATTATGGCCTCGGGCCTAGGGCGGCCAACACTGAAAATCAGCCACTGGTGTTAAGTGTATCAGAAACAACAGTAATCTTACAAATATATACTTAAATTTATGTATTAACATCCAGAAACAGAAAGAGCACTAGTATACATCACAGTGGGCATCTCAACTTGGAGTATACGACAAGGTCGCTCCCAAATGGGCCATTGAGCCACTCAATCCCGGTTAAAGTATGTGATGTTGTCAAATAGCTATGTATTTTTACATAGCTAAGTAACATCGCCTCCGTAAGCCCCGAAGGGGTCAAAGGGACAGCAAGCCCCTTTAACCACATTCAGCCGAAATTAAAACTGGGCTGGGCTAGATTGAAAATTGTGAAAAAGTATTGATAAGTGGCTAGCTCATTACACAATTACATACCAAACCCGATATACCATTAGTAGCATGTGTTTTTAATGGCGCTTTGTCTGACTGTCTGTCAGGCACGTCGGGCGGCGGCGGGGCCCAGGGCCTGGTGCACTGGATGTCGGTGATGGCGGAGCACATGGGGGGCGGGCACCATGACCCCACGCACTACGCCCTGCCCCCGTGGAACAACGGTGGTGTCGACGTGAGTACCTTATTAACTATAGTATCTTCCTGATCGATTTCAGTAACGGCGCGGCGGAATCTCAATGAGGATTAGCCAACGCAGGAAATATTATAGTGCACAAGTGTCTCCACAAAAACAAGTGCACTCCCTATGCCTTTCCGCTCATAATCCGGTGAGAAGGCAACCCGACATGACCGGAGATCAGGCGCAGGATCATCGTGCTTTCCAAGGCATGAGGGTGATAAACTGCCAACTTCTTGACTTCGAGCTTTCAATATTTAAATGGGTATTTCAATACGAAAAAATGTGGGGTAGCCACATTTTTTTTTTGAACCCGGTTCCTCTTGATCCTTATTCAGCGCATTCTACCACTAAACTAACGAGACAGTCATGATTTTACTTTAAGAGTTTAAAGGGCCAGGGTCTTAAAAGTTAGCGGTTGACATTCGCGACGCTCACGTCTTCATATTACAGAACCGCACTTTCTTATTAGAACACGTTAGATACGATGCTGGTGGTGACTTCTGATTAAATCTGATCATTCTTATTAGACAAGTAGAATTAGTATATACTTGCTTCTGCCCGTGGTTTCGCTCGCGTGGTACATCGATAAAACATAGCCTATGTGTTATTCGAGTGTATGAGCTATATAATCCATTCAGTAGTTTTTTTTGTGAAAGAGTAACAAACATCCATCCATACATACAAACTTTCGCAATTATAATATTAGTAGGATTAATAAACGATTTTATCATCGGAACCTTTTGAAATGTAATGAAATAATCTTTATTAACTTAAGCTTCAAAAAAGCACTTATAAATCGTCAGAACAAGATAAATGTAAACCGGGTCAAAAGCAGATTCTACTGAGAATCTAGAATAATGTTTACACTATTAGACGTGGTACTACAATATCTTAGGAAATAAATCGAATACCTATGTTTATTTGTAATCAGAATGGTTGATATTTTAATATAATCTACATAACACTACTTCTCAAACGAGCTGAGTGCAAATAATTGGTTCAAATTGGCGTTATTTGCATAAAGTTTTGTCAAATGTTACTTCTCAGTTGGCTATTATCCGCAGGCTGGGTGTGGCGGGTGATATCTTACGTGTTTTCTTGTTAATTTCTATAGTATGCACTTAATCAAAATTCTTAGTCAAAATTCGATCAAAATCGTTTAAATATTTTGTATTTATTCAATGTGTTTATTTATTTTAATGTGAGCGGTGGTAGCTCAATGGTAAGGACACGCGGTTCTTAACCGAGGATTGCGGGTTCAACCAAGGGCACGTACTTCTGGATTTTTCAAATCATCGTATTTATACCACTAGCTCGGCGGTGAGAGGAAAAATCGTAATAAAATGTGCGCATTCTAAGCTATGAATGTGTAACTATGATCCAAAAATTGTCTGGTTCCCCTATCTTAGGGTCACGAAGGTCAGATCGGCAGTCGCTTCAATGTTTCAATGATTCTTACAACTTTGTTAATACTGTTGTTGAAAAGAGTAACTACCGAATTTCTTGCCGGATCCTTCTCGGTAGACGCAACATTCCGAACCGGTGGTAGAATCATATCTCTTAACTGTTTTTTGACGATTTATAAGTGTTTCTTTGAAACCTATATAAATAAGTAAAGAAAATTTTGACTTTGTCTTTGACTTTGAATGTTATTACTAGACTCGCTAAACCCTGCATCATGGTCTAAACGGACCTCGTCTAAGCACGGGACATAACGCTAGGATGATAATGAATTAGTGAGAATAAAGACCGCAAAACTATTTACAAGCATCCAAAAATAACTTTAAAAAAATTCAAACGCCGCAAGATACTTAAATATTAATTCTCATCTAGAAGTCACGATTAAAATACCATTTCTAGGAAACGATCGGCCTGACCGTAGTACCATTGAATGTAAACGAACGTACTTGAAGATGCGCTACGACCCAACCAGGACGTAGCGTGATAGAGAGCAATGACAATTATGATGAGACACAGCACTTTGATTGTGAATGTAGTAAATTCTTGAATCATGAGCCAATAAATTTCAAAATTGTGTAAACTGTGACGGGTGGCTGAGTAATTTTTTAATGTTATCGATATGATTACCTAACTAGTGTTTACATGTCCGTAGACTTTAGAACTAAATCTTCTTTTTCACGTCACGCGGTAATTTGAGAATGACTTTAGCGATGTCGTTTCTATTTTTTTATTTTCTAATACTTCGTGAAAGGTTTTTACGGTAAGGACATACCTATTTTAATATGCTATAATACAAAATATGTTAACTAAAATAAAAATGAAAAATATTTCGTCACGAGTGCAACTTTTTTTCACATACTCCTTACTTCAAAAAATCGTTACTGTAACTTTTTTCTCACGTACTGTTTTGCATACGCGTCCCATAGAACTAGATCATTAATAGACAAACGAAAGAAAAGAAATGAAAAGAAATCGCGCATCGTATACTAAATAGACAAAACCTGTTTAACAATTCTGTACGCATCATTACTGGGTATGTCAAATTAAGTACACCCTGCGACCCTTATTATCTGGGCCGTAAAGTTGAAATAGTATTCGCGTTTATTATTGTCAATTTGATGTGAAGTACTCGATTCAATGAGATTTTGTCGCCCGCAGCGTTGCAAAAATATGCAAATTTTTCGACAACCCTATATTTTTAATCAGTCACTGAAAATTAAATCTTATTTTGTCGAAGTTAGAGTTTAATTTCGTTTGACGGCTTTAGAAATGTATGCTTCCCAAAAACAGATCCTATTGGTTGCAAGTTAAGGATGGCTTTTTATATTTTATAAAATGATCTGCTTAAACATATGCTAAAGATGACGGATTAGGTAAATATGCGAAGAGTCTTGAAGGAATCAGAGGATATTTTGATTAATTATTTCCGATATTTCCTGAGGTTGGTTGAGACTATTTAGTATTGTTCTGTGTGCTAATATTTTTGCATAAATACTCTGGGAATTGGGGTTGGGTTGGTCATTAAAATCGGATTTTGTATTAACATTTTTTGAGACAGTTGTGGGAAGGTAGGGTAGAAGACGATTTTTATTTTCTGTAATAAGAGGTCATTTATTAAAAATTTAACAGTAAATTTTTCACTGTAGTCTGTTATGTAGGTAGGTATGTATTTTTTTAGATGAGTAGTATTAATGGATTAAAATATTTCCAAATTAACATGAACGTTGGAAGTTTGTTTAAATAATACTTAATACTAATATTATAACGAGGAAAGATCTGATTGTTTTTTTGTATTGAATAGGCTCCGAAACTACAGCACCGATTTGAAAAATTCTTTTACCAATGGAGAGTTACTTTATCAGCGAGTAACATAGGCTATTTTATCTAAATATTTTCACGGAAACACGAACTATGCGGGTTAAAATATAAATATTTTGCTCCACGGGACTTCAAAATGGACCAAATGTGTTCCTTGATTAAAATGACGTAAAAGGCTACAATTTTTTTATTGGGAATGTGATTGTGTAGGCGACGATCTAGGCACTTGTCACTACTTTTTTTACAACGTTTCATCTAAACCAACTTGATTGAATTTTTGAATAAATAGGGTTAAATAACTAATCACTTCTTGGGCTCCAATAACCCCTTCGGGGATTGCGGGCGTAATGTTTTGTTGACTACTGGTGTCAAATCGGTATAAAACTTTATTGTACACATACCAATGTAACCTAACAATCGCTTGTTAGTGTTTATGTAGGTACCTTCCTAACACCCGCTTGTTAGGACTTTAGGCATCAAATACACAGGTACGTCGACACGAAAGTAATATTTTTCCGTCACTGAGCCCACGCGCCGAGCTATCAGAAGCATCGATCGCGTCCACACATCACTTTTATCAATCCGCTCGACTGATCTCCAGATCACTTTTTATACAAAACACGCACGAAATTTCGCGTCGTTACGCTCCGTGTGAAACGAGAAAGCACTTTTAGTGTTGTATTGTATATCGATAATACTGTCGATATCGATAGTTTTATAAAATGTGATGAAATAAAATTTAAAAATTATACGGCTCCTTGCAGTTTCAGTGCAATTGAAAAACGTATTTTTGTTAGATTACTTAAAACGGTTACGGTAAAGCAGCTTTTAACAGTAATCTAAAAAAAACATACCTCTGTATGTCGATGAAAATACTGTGTTTGGATACGGATTATCTGAATTGAACTCAGTTAGACTATAGTCTATGTTGCCCGGGACACAATAAAAAATCGATTGACGCTTTGTCGTCCTAATCGATAAAATATATTTAATATTACAATTGCATAAGCGTACATACATACATAGGTTGTTAAAATCATAACCCTTTCTTTGGGCTCTGCCGTGTCGGAAAAAACTCATCGGATGACTGGTTTTACTACAAATAGATACACTTTAACACACATAGTGTTAACAAGAATTTCCTATCGCTCCACTATTCTTTAGAACATAAACCGCAAAGCCTGTTCTAAACTGTTTTGCATAAATACTTACAATACCATAGCCGACAGATAGTGCGATAGATTGAAATCAGATATACAATATTAATATCGATCGAATACCTAATTTCAGCTATCTAATTTCACATCACTACTAGGTACTTCAGTATTGCGTTTAGCGGCAGAATTTTTTAACACGCGTACTATAAATTGGATTAGCAGAATGAATAATAAATCAATATGGTAACTGGATTTGCACTTGTCGGCTACACAGTGTTACAAGTAGGTTGTATTTAGGTCTTAAACGCTTCGACTTAAGGTCCAATCAAGCTTCGTTAGGGTCGACTGCAAATATTGATACCGGTATGTTACAAATACCGTTATTTCTCAAATTGAAATCGGTTACTTTTTTACTGATACTAAAATCAGTTTTAATTTAAATCCTCATATATATACTAAATTATACTTAAATACTAAATTCAAATCTGTTTACAAATTAAATATAAGTAAATAAATAGTAATTAACGGATTTTATATATTTAGAATGTCCCATGTTGGTCTGGAACTTGGCCCATGTTGATCTGGTACAAAAAAAAAGAATGTGCCAACTGTGGTTCTTGCCTAGTATGTCGTAAAAGGCGACTAATGGCTTACGGGCTTTTGGGTATGTTTCTGAGTAGGCGACGAGCTAGCCACTTGTCACTTCTTTTTCACAGCTATCCATACGACCCAGCTCACTGTCCTATGTTGGTCTAGGACTTAAAAAGAATATGCCAACTGTGGTTCTTGCTTAGCATGTCGTAAAAGGCGCCTAATGGTATATCGGATTTTGGGTGTGTGATTGTGTAGGCGACAGGTTAGTCGCTTGTCACTGCTTTTTCACAATTTTTCATCTAGCTCAGACCGCCTTTATTTTTGGCTGAATGTCGTTGAAGGAGCTAGCCCCTTCGACTCTGCCTACCCCTTCGGGGATTGTTGGCGTGATGTTATGTATGGATGTAATTATGGAATGTATAGTAAATAAATCAAAGACATGCTATACCACTAATATTGGCACAAAACATTGATGGTAAACAGTCTTTGCAGCCTTTGGGTAAATTGACGTGTTTGCACTTATTTAGAAATATTAAAATGATAACTTATCAAAATTGGTTTGCATTGATATTTGAACAGTGAGCAGTGGTAGCTCAATGGTATGGACACGCACCTCTTAACCGAGGAGTGCGGGTTCAAACCCGGCACGTACCTCTTGATTTTTCAAATCTATGTATGTATTTATACCACTAGCTCGATGGTGAGGGAAAACATCGTGATAAAACCTGCAAATTCAAACAACTTTGGATTTGTAACCATGATCCAAAAATTGTCTGGTTCCTCTATCTTGGGTTACGAAGGTCAGATCGGCAGTCGCTTTAATGTAATTACCAGACTCGTTGAATCCTGGATCATGGCGGACCCCGTCTAAGCACGGGACATACGCTAGGAAGATGATGATTGATTTATTGAACATAATACAATGACTTGTACAAACAAACATATCACAAGTACATCGCCGACTGAAAGAAACATAGCAGTACATTTAAATATTACTATACTATATAATGGCGAATTTCTGTAAGAGATGGTACTTTACCGATTCGAACCGGTTCTTTTATTTATAATCAGTGTTTAGCTATAGCTTGTACCTACAACTACATCTGCTTTGTTCTAAAAATATTAATAAATAAATTTTTACCGATTAAAAACGACAACATATTGTATTTTCAATATCGATATAGTTTATACCGGTATTCCCACTAGCTGAATTTGGCACAACTTTCAAGTCTACTAAAAAGACAGGTTAGAAATAAATTTGCAATTCGGTATATTTTATGGCTAATTTACAATTACTCTTCACGTAAAACTACCCTTTTTTGTTTTTGACAAAGCTTCATGATCACCTTATACATGAGAAATACGTACAGTCTATAATTTCTAATAAATCACACTAATATTATAAAGGCTAAAGTTTGTGAGTGTGTGAGTATGTTTATTACTTCTTCACACAAAAACTACTGAACGGATATGGATGAAATTTGGCACAGAGATAGATTAATTTCTGGAATAACATATAAGGGAATCCGAAATTATCCCGAAAAAATGCACAGTTTCTGTAGGGTACAGAAATATTAGTCTACGCAGGCGAAACAGCTAGTAATAAATAAATTCTCCAGACTGACACACCAATTCCCTAGTTCCAAACTAAGCTTATAAGCTTGTGCTATGGATACTAGGTGAACGGATAGACATACTTAAATAAGTTTATAAACATCCATGCCTCGAGTACAAATGCCCATGTTCATCACACAAAACTTGTGCCCCTAGCGGGATTAAAATCCGCGACCCTCAGTTTCGTGGCCAGGCTCTCTTACCACTCGACCAACGGGCCTATCATAAAATAAAGCTAAAGCGAAAGCCTACCCTAGTCTAGCTTTTAATTAAATAAAAACGTTACCAATTGAACCATTTTCATTAAGAAAGACAACATGGATTATCATGCACAAAGCAACTTTCAAATCCAAGAAACAGATGAGAAAATGCAACAAAAAACTAACAATTCAAAGAGTTAATTGACATATACTCTCTTTCCCAACAACAATAGCTCAGTATTTCACACCTAGAGACAAAAAATGGCTAGACAGAGACAAAAAACAACAATACCACCGCACTGACATGTCGCACAATAAAAATGATATGAGCACAGTCGATTTTTGAGTTACGACAAAAAAATTGCCAATATACATTGTGCTGTGTGAGCTAACGATATTTTGATGACTGGCCTGAGCATGAACAATAATGAAATAATAAAAAGACGGGGAAAAAAACGAAAAAGTCATGAGACTACTGTGCGGCAGTGGGGCGAATTGGATATTTTGTCGGACAAAAAACTGTTCCCTGTGAAAATAATATGTGGCGCTAAGTTAACGCGTCGTTTGAATTTGGTCGAGGTTGTTTTTGCCTGTTTCAAGGTTATCGGTGTTAATAAGAATAAGACGTGGTGTCAGGTACAGACGTTTAGTGCCCCGGTGGGATTTAGGTAGTTAGAGTTAGTTTCTTGTCTAGTTTATTAGGTAGTAGCTATACGCCGTACTAGCCAAATTATATAAAAAAGCAATATAGCACAGTTCAGTGCTTTCATAACCTTCAATATGGACATTTGTCCAAATACTCAAGTAATTAGATTATCATGGGACTGATGTTACATTCGTTAAAGTCCCTAAATGAGTTAAATAAAAAAAAAATATTCAGTACAGTCTGCGTGAAAATTAACTATATGTCTATCCATTCATCCTCACTAAATTTTGTATGAATAATAATAAATAAATAATAAATATACGTAATTATAATTGGAACATAAGTAATTATAATATGTACACGATTAGCAGCTAAATTAGATGAATATTTTCTATCTTTACTTCTGTTCTAACTCGCATGAGTGCACAAATTACACTAATATATTATATATATTAAAAAATACAAAAACGGAGTATTATTAATACACATTTATCTACTTTTATTAATATACTTCCATATTTATTATGATCATTTTTTTTTATAAATCAGTAAAAAAATCCCATAGTTATAATTGAAATGTGCTAGAGTGAGTGTAACTGAAGTTATACTAAAGATATATTTCGCTTATAATTGCTTTAATTAAAAATAAGTTACAATAATACATCAAATCATCCATCAAAATCAATAAAAAGGAAAAATTAAAAATGAGTTCTCAGTCAAAACCACAGATAAAGAAGTCAGTTTCTCATAGGAACAAACGGGACCAGTCAAGCGTCAAAAATATTAACATTGAGCCAGCATCAATAATATCTTAATTACTACATGTCAAAAGTAATTATGCGCTCAAATATTTGAGTAAGACGAATTTTTAATCGTTTATCAAAATGTCCGGGGGCGCGAGGAACGTTTCTGCATTGTTTCCTTAACCCTTCCACTGTGCACACAATATAATGTTCTAATCTGTAATCCTTTGTGTTCCACTGTGCAGTGATGTCTTCATTGGTCTCAATAAGATTTAGGGATCAATTTCTTCAATGGAAATACCTGAACCTCATAAGGAGAATCTAATTTAAAGTTTAAGTCTGTAACATTTTGGCTTAATTTAAATGAGTTGTATTTATTAATTTATTATACCAGGTAAAAAAAATGCAAATTGCTTGATTTTTTCTATTTGTATACTAGCAATTTATTTATTTATTGCCTTCAGTTAAGTTGCTTAGACGTAAAAATTTACCAGAATTACTCCTTTTTACTATACTATACCGTATATAGGTATAATATACTGTACCGATATCGGTCACAGCGGCCAATCTCAACGTGGATTAGCCATCTGCGCAGGAGATATTATAAATTATAGTGCACAAGTGTGTGCGCAAACTCAGGTGCACTCTCTATTCCTTCACTCTCATAGTCCGGTGAGACGGCAATTAGACATGACTGGGGAGAGGTCAGGCGCAGGACCAACGGCTTAACGTGGTTTCCGAGGCACGGTGGTGATTAAACCGCCAACTGACTCCGGGCTGTTACTGAGTAATTTCAATATTGAAATACCTACCCAGCCACAAATTTTTAGACCGACCTGGGTACAATACTATTATAGATGTAATGAAGTTACACAAGTGCAACCTTTAATTGCTCAACTATATCTTACTAAAAATTACAAGCATTAATGTTTGGATGTATTTATGACATAACGTCGGTCGGCAGTGAAAACCTCGTAAATGCTTTTTGCAAAATTTTACTGAAGGAAGAAAAAACTCCTGAAAAAAAATAATATCGGAATAGTACTGTTTATTGTTATTTTTTCTAAGAATTATTGTAATCAATGATACATAATCCTAACAATTCAAATATCTCGTAGGTAAATAAGTCTGATGTGACTATAAACTATAAAAATAAATATAAAAAAATAAGCAAATGCGACTTCCGACGTTTTTACTGCCGAACGATGTTATTAAAGTCCTCTGTAACAGATCAAATTCTACTTGAACGAAGCCACGGATAAAGGCTAGTCTTTTACACATTTGTCTGTTATTAATAACACGATCATCAGTTTATCATTAGGGTTCTCAATGCCATTTGTCTTGCTCCGAAGATTTCACGCTTGATTTTGTACGAAAGGATGAAATAATCTTTGTGATAGAAATTAATTCTGCTCTAAGCCAGGTGCAAGGGAGATTTTGATTATTCATGTTCGTTTGATTTTACTATTGCTTCGGGCACTTTTTGCTATGGGAATGTTCTGTGTAGTTATCATTGTTTATCTTCAATACAAAGTATGGCATACAGCCGGTTACCTAATTGTAAGGACACGCGTTTCGCATGCGATTAGTGTTGGTTCAAATTCGGCCATGTAACTATGATCATTCAAAACTATGTATTTATATCACTAGCCTCCCCATCAGAGGGGTTCCATCACCATCAGAGGATTTTTAAAAACTACGTACAGATGCGCGCGAGTTGAATGCAGTCAGGGCCTGAGACGAGACATACATGAGCTCTGCATTCAACTCACGCGCTATCTGTATGTCTATAGTCCCATGTTGGTCTGAGACTTTAAAAGAATGTGCCAACTGTGGTTTTTGTCTAGCGTGTCATAAAAGGCGACTAATGGTATATCGGGTTTTGGGTGTGTGATTGTGTAGGCGACAAGCTAGCCACTTGTCACTACTTTTTCACAATTTCCAGCCCAGCTTTGTTTTTGGCTGAATGTGGTTAAAGGAGCCTGCTGCCCCTTTGACTCTGCCTACCCCTTCGGGGATTATGGGCGTGATGTTATGTATGTATGTATATGTATGTGTATCTCCGCTATAATTAGCTCGGCTGTAAGAGAAATCAAGAAACTTGCATATAAAATAATTATATATGTGTATATGGCATATAATTATGGTCGCGAAGGCAATTGCTTCAATCATCCCTACTATTAATAATATAAGTGCGAAAGTAACTCTGTCTGTCTGTCTGTTACGCTTTCACGCCATTATCGCTGAACCGAACCGTAAGCCGATTTTAATTAAATTTCACTCGTAATTCCTGAAGGAGTAGGTAGAGTCAAAGGCGCAGTTAGCCCCAAATTTAGCCAAAAACTTGGCCTGGCTCGATAGATAAAGTTATACATACATATTTATATCATCCAATTTATTACATTATAAATCAAAAGATTCAAGGAACTGCAATTATGGAATAGCGTATGCATCGAATGCGACCAAAACCGCAATGTCACTCCCGCTTATGAGCTCGGATCAAAACAAAGCGTCATTAACAATAAACAGGTAAATTGGGCGCGAGGGTGTCCACGATTAGCCCGGCAAATTAGACGGGTCCGAAGTAAATCGATTACTGCCTCGCCGCCGCACCGTCTCACCCAAGATAAACATGCCAGGGTTTTTTCGTTACGTTGAAGACATTAAGCAAGGATGCTTAGGGTGGCCATGAGTTGAGGGCTTGTGGGATATTAAGGAGCGGGTGCAATTCTTAAATAAAATGGCTTGTAAATCTGCAAAGTGGTATAATCGCTCAAAAAATGCAAAATACGAGTAATTAATAGTAATATTAGAGGTGTATTCGTAGATTGAGATTATCAAGACGTTTATGTGTAGATTAGCATTTTAATTAAAAACAAAAGGAACTTAACAATAAAGTGATTGCTAATGACGTTTATTACAAAAAACCTTTTTGTACATAACATACAACCTACCGATTTCTCTACTAACACATTGAAACCTTCATGTTATAACCAATCTTGTCATAATAGCAAATAATACCAACCGCAAACACTTTCTTCATTTAACACACGTATCAACTTCCATACAAGGTCAAACGTCCAAAAAAGTCTTCAGCAAACCAAACAGAGCCCAAAAATGGTCCGGGACACGAACTAATCAATCCCGCGGCGGCCCCCCGCCCAGTCACCCTGGCGTCATTAGGGGGCGCGTCATTACGACGAGTACGACCATTAATCTTGGGACCGGTCTCCCGGCTGTCAAAATCGTGGCCACAGGAGCGTGTGTGCGTCGCTTTGTCTTTGTATTAATTATGACTTGTGTGTGTGGAAAGTTGAAGGAAATTTTTGCGAGACTGTTTGTATGTGTGTGTCAAAAAAATAATATTTTTCTATTTTGTATCTGTACTACATACAAATAAATAACATTGACACGTCAATTTGTAATCAAAATAACTGTTTACTGCATAACTATGTAACTAAATGTTTAATAAAGTATATTTTGAACTTATAACAAAAATATATTTATACAATTTTTGTCTGCAAGCTCATTCGCTGATGTCAGAACAGATAACTGGTGTTATAAGACTAGAATTCATGAGCCTAAGTCTTTCACAGGCATCTTACAATCTTATCAAAATTTTTAAACACCATCTGACAAAAATAAATATTCTATTAATGTAAATAACTAGATATAATGTTATCTAGGTACTAAAAATCACAATTAGCAGATTTCGTTCTCAAACCGTTATCACCAAGTACTTTCTCAGTAATTCTCTTGGATTGTTCACTACCCCCTGGGGCCTAGTAGCCAAGGTACTGACAGTATACTCACACGTATAGTGAGGACGGAGGTCAAACTTATCGGAGGGAGACGGTGGCGCCCTCAGAGGCTGTAAACTGAGAAACTTATTTATTACCAGCTGATTGCTCTTCATTTTTATCCGACTACTTCGAAAGAGGGCTATAGGTTCAAAGTGATCAAAATAAGTAAAGAAATCAACTAAGCTTTATGAATTACTAGCTTCTGCCCGCGGCTTTGCTCGCGTGGTACGTCAATAAAACATAGCCTATATGTTATTCGGGTGTATAAGCTAATATAGCTTATACACCCGAAATTGTAAAGTTTCATTAAAATCCATTCAGTTTTTTTTGCGTGAAATAGTAACAAATATCCATACATCTCACAAACTTTCACTTTTAAAATATTAGTAAGATTTGTGTTTTGTGTAAAAAATAAGAATATATTATCCTAATAAATGCGAAATTGCATCTTACACGTTTTCACACTTAAACCATCTAACTTATGTGTTGAAATTATAGTTCCCAGAGGTTGTAACGATAAGGAAAGATATGTCAAAATATTTTTTTCATAGGGAATATGATACTACATTCTTAATCTCAATCCACGAATTTGAACATTGTCTTCATCAGGTTAACTAAGAATAATATTAATTGTTAAGACTTCAATATCATCTGTTTACATTACATACAATTAATACTATATTTTAGATTCTTTTTTTAATAATTTAGATTTTTTCAGAATGTTAATACTTCATTGCTTAAGAGAACGAGTCATTTTTTGTGATCCAAAACGTAGCTTTCAAGTTTTGTTTATAACATTTAAAGGATATCTTCCAATTCTGTTGAATGAAAAGCCAAAAACGCGTGTTAAAGCTTAGTCAAGCTTTTTAAAAGCTTAATTTTTTGCAAACACTCTTTAAGACATTGTCTAAATAAAAACTGATAGCAAATAAATAACTTGCCAATACAATATTATGACGCTCTCACAATAGTGAGTTCATAACGGGCCTTATTACTGGGGTCGTAAATTCGATTCCCGGCGCAAGGTCTTTGAGAATTATTTGTAAAGGGGTGAGTAAGGTGTCACAGAATAAAGCGGTATGACCCTATTGATTTATTTGAAGTTGGATGAGAAGATCTTGATACTACTAATATTATAAACTTGTAGTTCATTAGGATAGACACATCAAAGTCTGTTCATTACTCTCTTAGGCAAAATATGTTTAACGGAATTTAATGAAACTTTATCGCTATACACTAACACGTAGCCCAAGGTCAGGTAATAAAAATAAAAAAACAAATATTCGAATAGGTTCATGCTAGGTAGAACTACAATATATTATTCCCGTCCATATCAGTATGCTGTTTCAAATTGCCATAATCAAACAGACAGACAAAAAATATAAAATCTATTTGTTATACTTAAAGAATTTAGTCAAACGTGGTTATTTTTTAGGTCCCAAACTAACATGGGACAATGGCCTGGGTTAGATGGAAATTTGTGAAAAAGTAGTGACAAATGACACCGTTGTTCCTAATAAATAACTAACAAACATTTTTTATAACGTCCCTAATAACTGCACTATATTTGTTAGTTATTGTCTAGCAGTTATTTGGTACAAATGATCAAGACGAGTGCATCGTTCTATAAAATCACCTTACCCTACCATCGATGACAACATAATTTCCTATCAGCAGGGATCGTAACCGCTGCATTTTTTCATGATAACCAAAGAAGACATTTTGTCATCGTCTTCACGTCGTTGACAAAATTTTTTGTCAGAAGCATTAAAGAGATTTACTAACATCATCCCTTTGTGACTTTATGGGAAGATAATGATGGAGATGTAACTATCTGAATCCATTGTTCGTTCGGATTATAAGCTATTCCGTGTGACTTATAGTTTCTTAACTAGTTTATAATCTCGAAATATTTTCTTTAAAATTTAAGCAAATAAAAGTTTGACGAGATATATCAGGAAATTAAAATAACGACTGTTTTTGGGCAAAACGTTTTTATATTGTGTTATAGAGGACGTGACTGTACGATTTGAAAATCCTCTACTTAGCTAGCTAGTACCGTCCAATAGTTACTTACATTTGTATCTCTCGAAAAAATTACCCATTTTAAATAAATAAATATCCGACTAAATCACATACATTGATCTGACTCCGAGGTAAGTAGCTTACGCACTTGTGTTACGGGTATCAAAAACAAAAGTAGTATTGCAAATATATACTTACATTTTGGATATTAACACCCAGACACAGAACAAATACAAATATTTATCATACGAATGTTCGGCCTGGGTGGGGATCAAACCCACAACTCTTGGCGCATGGGGCAGGGTCACTACCGAATGCGCCATCGAGTATGTCAAAATTTTTCGGGAAGAATGACCTCAGGCTACCTCCTATCTACCTTAGACTTCCTAAGACCTCATAACCTCTTTTATACTATTGCTAACGTGTATAATGTGGAACTGAGAGCAAGAATGGCTCTTTACATCTTTTGACTGGCCCGTTGGACGAGTGGTCAAACTGGTCACCCTGGCCACGTAACCAAGGGTCGCGGGTTCGAATGTCGCTATGGGCAAATGTTTCGTGTGATGAACATAGACATTTGTACTCGAATCATGGAAATTTACAAACGTATTAAGTATATCTATCCGTTCACCTAGTATCCATAGCACAAGCATAAGCTTAGTTTGGGACTAGGGTATTGGTGTGTTAGTCTGAAGAATTTATTTATTTATTATCTCCTTCAGATACTGATTCAATCCTAGCCTAGCCATAAGTATGTGCCTCTGGTATTTCAAATAACATGCCAGAAAATCCACGGTCAATATCTACTTTGAAGATTAATATGAACTGATCATAAAGGTTGATGGGGCATGCTGCCCCTTTGACTCTGCCTACCCCTTCGGGGATTACGGGCGTGATGTTATGTATGTATGTATGATCATAAAACAGATTAATAACTACATTAAACAAGTTTCATGCCATTTCCGTAGCGGGGTAGGCAGAGAGAACCAGGCTTGAAACCCTGAAAAGAAAAGACACAAATAAAATATTCCACCACAGAAGACATTAAGGAAGATTCGCATAGCCATGGCCCAAACCTCTATATAGAGCTATAGGCAAGCTGTGTACACACTTTCGTATTAGCGGGATGAGTAGCGGTAAGTCGGTCTGTCGACGGCCTAAGACGGATGGTGCCGCGGTGCGGGCTGGCTGCGACGAATTTTGTTGAAATACAGGCGAACATAAGCTGATTTCTGAAAATGTTCAATTAGCTAATTTATTTTAATTAGATTTCTTTATTTCTTAAAAAGAATCTATAAATATACTATTCCAGTATTTTTATTGTCAAAATATTTTCAACGTATACGTTTTGCAAATTAGGTTTAATCTCCTAGTTGTCTTTTATTTCTATTTCCCTTCAAAATATATTTATAATGTAAAAAACTACGAAAACAATACGAAAACAATTCGAAGCTGTTGGAGTTGATAATTTTTTCACAGCTATTATAAATACGAATAGTTTTTCATAGCAACAATATTGCTTTTCAAAGTGAAATTCACACCATTCATTGAATGAGTTAAGTAACTAAATATTATTTTATTTATTAGGTCTTTTTCAAATGAAAAACATCAAATGCCGACCAATATATTTCTTAGTCTATGTTTTATAAATATTCGTCGTAGGCGCCCAGAGCTGGAAAGAAGGTAATTATTAGGTAACGTTTTGTGAACAATTGATTACTTTATCGCCCCAACTTATTAGGGATGAGACATTAGACGGGTCGTTTGTTTTATTGTGGCCGGAGGAAACAGACTTATAGACACAAACATATTCATACAACATACAATGTTGGCTTGTTGTTAGTGAGTTATAGCTTCCGACGTTGTTTCTTAAAATAATACAATTCATTTACAAAAGATGTACAACAGAATCTAATGAAGGAAAGTTTACGAAAGGTGGAAAGATGAGAGATGCTTTCATGTCGAAGTGCTGGTAGGATAAAAAGAATAACATGCAAAATAATTTGTTACCAATCTACTGGCAGTAATATATAATTTCATCAAAAATAAATTATTTCATTTCATTTGGTCTAAGCGGAATTTTATAGGGGAAAATACCACTATCCTGGTGATATCCAAGCTCGTTAAATCCAGGAACATTGAAGCGAACTAAAATTTGTATCAAAGTTACATATGCATAGTTATCTGAATCTTCAGTTGGACTGCAACTCTGGGTCTGGGGAGTTTAATATCTTACTAATATTATAAAGGCGGCAGTTTGTAAGGTTGGATGGTTGTTGCTCTTCACGGCAAAACGGCTGAACTGATTTGGCTGAAAGTTGAAATGGTGATGGCTTATACCTTAGATTAGGATATAGGCTACATTTTGTTCCGAAAAATTTTAAGTTTCCACGGAATTTCAATTTCAAACTCCAAGCTAGTATGTAATATATTGAAGCGATTGCTGTCTATGTAACGATTAAACAATTCATAGATATTTGAATTCGCATGTTTTTTAATTATATTTCCACAGAGCTATAATATAAATCTTGTTTTTTTTAAATCCAAAGGCACCATTTGTAGCGCGAATTCTTATCTTAATAAGCACTCAATGCCATTCTACTAATTTTAATCAAATGACATTTTATGTAACCTTAAAATAAGTGTTTCCAAATTTACCACTTAAGTTAAAGCCGTTACGTCACACTTAAGCACGTCATACGTGGGTTTGTTGGCCGACAAATTGTCAAACCGATCCGTTTAGCTTAGACGCCCGATTACGCCATCTCAAAATGTCCCGTCAGATTAGCTAGGGTCACCCCCTAATCTCTGGTTATCCCGTATCTTCCCGTGGATTGACATTAAGCAACCTTTTGGTACCAAGTGGATGATGTACGGGGTAGTCATACCAAAAACGTAAATGTGAAAATTGGGCAAGTTCATCTGTGTTGTGAAATATAGTTGTTTGGTATGTGAATGTCGAAGTTAATTTATTGCAACATGCTCTTGCAATTTAATCTATCTGTTTTTTATTATTCATTTATTTATTTATTTATTTATTGGATTACCAACATAGGACACAGCAAAGAAATATGTTTAACAATAAATTAAAATTAAATTCAGGCTAACTGTTCTTACAATTAAAGGTAACCGCACCATGCTAATTAAAAAAAATATATAAACAAGACAATACTGCAAAAAGTGTTGCCCTGAGGGAGGGACATGGAAAACAAAAGAATCAAATACAAAAAATACAAAATATTAAAAACAAAAAATATTAAAATCAAACAAATATTAAAAACAGTTATATAACTTTTGTTGTAAGAGAAGGAACAATACATAATTACTCGTTATTAATTAGCCATGCTGAGGTACATCACCAATTTTAATACACTTTAAAAACTTTGGGTGGCATTGAAAATTTACATCTACATATTTAAGGCAATTTCCTTGTGAGATCATTATATAAACGAGATAGACGGATAATGGGAGAATTTTGGCTTTGAATTTTGAATTTCTTTTTTATTTTAAAATTATATTTTTTAAAATACTAAGGAGTTGTACTTTTATGTTATTGATGTGATGAGATGAGATTTTAGTCCTCATTTTCGACAGTGTTAAATACTATCATTCTATTTTTACATACATCATTACGGCCCTGATTCCCGAAGGGGTAGGTAGAGTGAAAACAGCAAAATCCATTAACTAAAACCATTTTTGGTACAGATAATATAATAAACTAAACTATTTTTCACGCCACTTCCCTAGCAGAGTAGACAGAGATCTAGAACCTAACGCCATACATTAAATATAATAAGTTGGACAATTTCATTTGTTTATATTTGTAGAAGTTGAAAAAAAAAAACATTTTGACTCAACAGACAAAACATAAGTCTCATAAGTCTCACCCTGAAAAATTAAAGATGAAACAATTATTTGAAAAAAATTGGGTTAAATCATTTCCAATGGCTTAAAAACACGGCCATTTTATTTTGCGACATTGAAGTGTCCCGTCTTTTCGCGTCACGTTATTTATCTCGCGACGCGTCCGTCACTGTCACGCGCGATGTGGCGCGATAGCGCCCGTTGGGCCAGCCCGTCGGCTTTTAGCGCGATCTCGATGTTGATCGAATCGAGTGATTTCATTTATTGCATACGATGCTATGTGCGACATTAGATAAACTTTATGTGGTACTACTACAAAAAGTTAGTCTAATTCTTCTTCTTCAAAAAAAATTCTTCTTCAGACTGACACACCAATTCCCTAGTCCCACACTAAGCTTATGCTTGTGCTATGGATACTAGGTGAACGGATAGACATACCTACTTAAATACGTTTATAAACATCCATGACTCGAGAACAAATGTCCATGTCACACGAAACATTTGCCCCTAGCGGGATTCGAACCCGCGACCCTCGGTTTTGTGGCCAGAATCTCTGACCACTCGACCAACGGGCCAGTCTATAATTTAATTTATCTTAACTTTAGTCCCATGTGACCCACATGATGATGATGATGATGAAGATAAATTAATAATGTAAGTCACACTTAAAAAGAATGCGCCAACTGTATTCCTTGTCTAGCATGTCGTAAAAGGCAACAAATGGTATATCGGGTTTCGGGTATGTGACGTGTAGACGATGAGCTAGCCAATTGTCACTACATTTGACATCTATCTAGATGTTTATTGGCTGGGCTGGCTAGATAGATGTCAAATGTAGCCAAAAATCTGCCAAAAAGTGGGCTGGATTATCTAATCCAGCCCACTTTTTGACTGAATGTGGTTAGGCTTGCTGCCCCTTTGGCTGTGCCTACCCCTAGGGGCTTACCGGCGTAGTGGTATAAATGTTTATTTACCTTAGATTGAATGGTTGTAATCTTCATACTTAATTCTTCAATAACCAGTGTCCCGTCTTTCCGCGTCACGTTGGTTATTGCGCAACGCGTCCGTCACTGTCGCGCGATAACGGCGCGCTGGGCATTTAGCGCGATTCCGATGTTGATTCAAACGACTGATTTCATTCATCGTATACGATGCTATAACCACGTCTATAAGCAGATATGATGTAGGTGTACAGCTTATTACAAATGACTATGTTTATACTATTGTCCCGTGTTGGTCTGGGACTTAAAAAGAATATGCCAACTGTGATTCTTGCCTAGCATGTCGTAAAAGGCGACTAATGGTATATTGGGTTTTGGGTGTGTGATTGTGTAGGCGACAGGTTAGCCGCTTGTCACTGCTTATTCACAATTTTCCATCTAACCCAGCCCGTCTTTATTTTTGGCTGAATGTGGTTGAAGGGGCATGCTGCCCCTTTGATTCTGCCTACCCCTTCGGGGATTATGGGCGTGATATTATGTATGTATGTGTACTATGTTGATTTAGGGAACATTTTACGTACTTACGTGCGGAATACGATCTATTACAGAGACTCTTTATCATGCATCACGCGAAATCATGCCATTTTTTTTCCGAAATAAATACATACATACTAACATCACACACGTAATACGTAGACAGAGTAAAAAGACTAAGCAAGCCCCTTTAACCATTCAGCCAGTAATAAAACCGGGCTGGGTAAGATGGAAAATTGTGAAAAAATAGTGGCTAGGTCGTCGCCAAGCACATACCCAAAACCCGATATACCATTAGTCGCCTTTTACGACATGCTTGAAGTCTAAGATCAACATAGGACATTTTCGAAATAAAAAGTAGTCTATATCCTTTGTTAGAGTGCCAACTTTTAGCATACCAAATTTAATCGCAATCGGTTAAATTCCTTAGATGTTATAGACAGACTTTAGCATTTAAATTTAAGTTCAGATACACAACACAACTAGACAAGCTCGATGGCGCATTTGGTAGTGACCCTGCGCCATGCGCCAAGAGTTCTGGGTTCGATCCCCACCCATGACCAACATTCTTGTGATGAATACTTGTGTTTGTTCTGTGCCTGGGTGTTAATATCCAATATTCAGGTATATACGAGATTTGTAATACCATTGTTGTTTCTGATATCCGTAACACAAGTGCTTAAGCTACTTACCTTGGAGTCAGATCAATATATGTGAAGTAGTCTGATATTTATTTATTTATTTATACACACTGTCTTTCAAATGCAATTGATACGAGTAATATAGCTTTACCAACAATCTCTCCCCAAAAACAAGTAGTCACAAGTGCATAGAGGGCGTTGCTGCGCGCGACGGTGACTGATGACGAGACGCGGGGATCTGATTGTTGATGAGATCATTGGCTGGGGACTGATGTCGCGTTTTCTGTCCCATGTTGCTCTGCGACTTAAAAGTGAATTCTTATATCCGCGAGGCAAATCTAACAAAATGTAAGAATGTTGCCTTTAGAAATGTCATATGTACTTAATGATAAATAACATTTAATGTACATCTTTACATAATCTATACTTATAATAAATCTGTAGAGAGGTCAATTCTGTACATGAAATATATTTTCGAAATAACTTTCAGGGGGTGATTAGTGATCGATACTGATGCCAAAAATGCAATCAGTAAAATTTTTGTCTGTCTGTCTGTCTGTATGATCCTTATAGAAACAAAAACTACTCGACGGATTTTAACGAAACTTGGTACAATTATTCTTCATACTCCTGGGCGGGTTATAGTATACTTTTCATCACGCTACAATCAATACGAGCAGAGTAGCGAAGGGAAATGTTGGGAAAACGGGAGAAGTTACTCCATTTTTTAAGCTTCCGTCGCGTGTACAGCCTTGATGGTTAAAGTTACATAGAAATCATGTATGACGGAAATAGTATTTATAATATTAACCATAAACGCGGGTGACACCGCTGGCACAGCTAGTATAAAATAAAATCGCCGCTTCTGTCTGTACGCTTAGATATTTTAAACAATGCTCTTGCGTTCCAGCTTCTACATCCCTTGTGTGGTTTTCACCAGTAGTTTAAATGATTCGAAAGGGAGGTTTATAAATAGTTTCATATATTTAATGCTTACATATTGATTACTGTGTTTATAATTGAGTAGATTGCGAGCTAGCCACTTCATTTTTACACCTTTCCTAGATGGAAATGTCACAATGGAATCCAAGTCACTTTTTTTTGGTTAATAGTGGTTAAAAAAATCTCCTTGGACTCAACTTACACGCACCATTAATAATAGTAAATTCTCCAGACAGTAAATTAGTGTGTCACCAATTCCCTAGTTTCAAACTAAGCTTATAAGCTTGTTCTATGGATACTAGGTGAACGGATAGACATACTTACATAAATTTATTAACATCCATGACTCGAGTACAAATGTCCATGTTCATCAAACGAAACATTTGCCCCTAGCGGGATTCGAAACCGCGACCCTTGGTTTCGTGGCCAGGGTCTCTGATTACTCGACTAACGTGCCTGTCGATTGCAGGCACAATAGTATATATGTATAAAATCTGCAAAATTTTGGATTTGTAAGTCAAAAACTTACAGATCCAAAAGTCTAAACACCATGTCACATCAGCAGGTATACATCAAAATATAGTTTCATTCCCCCGATATCCTTATCTCCCGCATCTCACACATCGAACCCGCGACCCGACAGTCATTACGCGAGATAGTCCAGCCACTGGGAGTGACAAATGGCCCTCGCAAATTGAGTGCGGATGCCTCGCGACAGCTAAACGGTTAATCATTGTATTATTTCCTCGGGCGTTTTCTACTAACGTCATTTTAGGAGCTTTTTTTATAAAAACATCGACTTACACACATTTTGAATTCACCTCCAAATGACTGCTTCGATAGAATATGCGTTAAGAATAATTTAGCTTTTTATTTATCGACAATAGTACAAGGAAAATATTTATATCTGGCCTTTGTCCCGTGTTGGTCTGGAACTCAAAAATAAAATACCTACTAATTAAATTACTTGCATAGAATGTCATAAAATTGACTGGCCCGTTGGTCGAGTGGTCAGAGACCCTGGCCACGAAACCAAGGGTCGAGGGTTCGAATCCCGCTAGGGGCAAATATTTCGTGTGATGAACATGGATATTTGTACTCGAGTCATGGTTGTTTATAAACGTATTTAAGTATGTATTGTCTATCCGTTCACCTAGTATCTATAGCACAAGCTTATAAGGTTAGTTTGGGACTAAGAAATTGGTGTGTCAGTCTGAAGGATTTATTTATTTATTTATTTAAAATGCGACTAATGCTTTAAGGGTGTTGGATTTGTGATTATGTAAGCGACGAGCTTACTACTTGCCTACACTTTTAGTCCGTTTCCATGTAACCTGACTCAAATTTATTTTTGGCTGAATGGGGTTCAAGGATTTTGGGGATTTCAGATGTCATGGCATGTATGTGTAAAAAACCAAAAAGTCGATTTACACGTATTTTAATTTTGACTTCAACATGACCACCTCAATAGGATTTATAAGCGCATTTATCGAAAATAGTACCAACGAAATGAAATGAAATGAAATTATAAATTGTCAATACATACAAATGATAAATTTACCACCGGATTCTGAAAGTAGCTTCTACCGAGAAGAACCGGCAAGAAAATCGATAGTTACTCTTTTCATCGCCAAATTCACAATAAGTATCAATAACAATTATCATATTTTTAAGCTACTATGCTATACAAATCTAAAAAAAGTAAATATGTATAATAGCAATTACAAATATTTGTTACTTAAAAAATCGTAAAATAAGCATTTCTCTTAAGATGCTCTCTAATATGTAATTTAAATCTATGCATAGGCAGTTCAATTATATTGGTAATTTTTTTAAATATTTTTTTAATTAACCCCCTAAATGAACTAATAGTCTTGTGAAGTCTTAGATACGGAATATAAAACTGACTGTGAAAACAGGACCAAAATTGGTTGGAAGAATAATAAAACTGTTTTAAACGAATATCTTTCTATGGACATAGTATAGCAATCTAGACTTTGACGTCACACTACGCGTCGGAACTCTGTGTTTCACCGACAACTTTGAATCTTTATAACTCGGTCAACAAATCAAGACCCAAAACCCATCTTCTACAGTTCGCCCTGCACTATGGTAAACTTATACAATAAACAAAACACCATTATTAAATACCAAAGCTCACGTATTTAACTAATTATTTTAAACTGTTACATTTACGATAGTGCTTAAAAAACAAACTATAAATACTCGTAGATGTCTGTATTAATAATACGTCGATTAGAAGTAGCTCATAATTGACTTCCAAGATTTGATTACATTGTAGTTATTAGTTACAAGTTAAGCTGACAAGTGTTGAATAGTATGCCAATAAGTAGATGGCATCAACTGCCTTAAGTATTGGCAATTATAATCTATAAGCTCCATTAACTTTTACCCATCCAATAGATTTCCATAAAGATAGACAAAGAGACAGCGTTATCGCCATTCCCATACGAAAAGTTATGTGTGAAAATGGAACCATTCTTTACCAGTAAAAAAACGAATTTTGATCAAATAAGTTGTCCTATATTTTTATAAAGATTTTCCTAGTAACATTATAGCTTTGAACTCGCATAAAAGTGGAAACACCGTCTTGTCTTTATCATGTCTAACTTATTCTGCAAGTAGATCTAAGTATAGAAAGTTAGTATTATTAAATAAATGCAGATGATGTATCTCTGAAAAGCACCATCGAACGAATGAAGATTTTCCATCACAAGTCGTGTTTAACGCAAGAAAAGTCGCAAGAAGAAGGCTAACTTGGTGTAAAACTGAGATGACTATTACAACAATCTGCGTTAAACGTAAAATGAGTCAGAAAACCCAGTATAACCTTTAAAATATCCGCACAATAGCAATAATTCTCTATTATTGAAGATTCCTAATGCTTTCCACGATGCCGTTACAGCTCTAGTTACATACATTTTATGTATATATATATGTTGGAAAAACGATTTTTATATCCATGACCCGGCCAACATATAAAACGTTAGTCCTAAACTGGGAGGGCCTCTCTCTCTGACGTAATACGTGAGAGAGAGAGGGATGTATTCACGTGTGACGCGAGCGAAGACGTATACGTATGTGAGACGTGTAGGAAGAACAGTAGTGCGGTGGAGTAGATTGTAGCAGAAAATAGTTACAATATTTATGAGCCCGATGGCTTAATGGTGGGTGCTTTGAGTATAGATGTTGAATCCTGGTTTGTACCAGAAATATTGTCCGTTTAAGGGGTGTTGACTTTATTTCAATCCGTTAAGAACTCGATAAAAGTAAAAATGTTTTACAGAATAGATTTTTAATTAACTGATCATTATTTTAGATCACATAATTGACAAATACGAGTATGGTCTAAATTTAGACTACATTCTGTCCGTGACATTGTCTACGTAGTACTTAGTTTAGCACGCTAGGTAATTAAGAATAATATATTTACGTTAATCTAAAACTGGTTATAAATGACTTTGTTACACGCATAGATATTATTATTCAAACATATTTTAAACATTTATCCCACTTTAGTGTTCCGATAGAAATCCACACAAAGAAAGTCGCGGCTAAGACTAGTCACCAATTAATCCTTTCACATGCAAACGTCTAAGCAAACATTTTACGCAAAATTCAATATCTAAAAAAATATTTCTTCATATTTAAAATAAAAAATCTTTGCGTACAAAAGCTCTCCCTACTCCCGTCATTCCTGTTCTCAAGAAAAACCCACGACACGAGTATTTTTCTTAACTTCCCCATGTGTGTGTTGCTCCTGTGTGTGTGTGAGCATACATGTGTGTGTGCCGTCTTGGGTAGTAAAATATTATGCTGTCGGTCTTGAAATAACATTGTATAGATAATCAATAACAGAGTTTTATGTCGATTCTTAAAGTTCATGGCGTTTTGAGGAAACTTTAAGTTGGGTGAGGTGACAAAATTCAGTTGGGGTATAGCCGTTTTGAGGAGATTCTGTATGCAATCTTATTTGTGTACATACATACATACATAACCATAATCCCTGAAGGGGTAGGCAGAGTCAAAGGGGCTGCAAGCCCCTTTGACCACATTCAAGCTAATGATGTTGTTTTTGTATATTAGATAAGTCTAGTGAAAGAGCAATTCTACTGATATTTTCCTGATATAAAGATTACATCCCTATTCTCATATGAAGAGTGTTCGTTCAAACTTGAATTACAAAATCGTTCACTATAAATTCAAACATTCTGCCTTCTAATAAACCTAGCATAATTCATTCATTGGTAGTATTCTCATTCTTAGACGATGTCCGTCTTTGTACATTTGGGTCATGATTTTGAATAAAGTAAGTCAAGTTATAACATAAAGAAACTGTCACCTGACACACAAAAGAAGCCATTAGACGTAACGTTTTATTGACTTTGAATGGAGATTCGTCCCTCACGGTTGACCAAGTGGTATAAATACGTACTTAGATTTTACGAATCCTATAGTACGTGCTCGGATTGGAACTAACACTCTTCGCATTGAAGCGCATATTCTTATACATTAACCTACTACTGTTAGTATAACCTTCGAATTGGTTGGTAAAGTCTTAGGAGCAGTAAGATTTTTGAACCACTTTTAGCAAAAAATTAAATTAGAGTTGGACCAGACAACAATTTGTGAAAAAGTAGTGTCAGGTGACTAGTCTATCGTCCACAGACTCACAGACCCAATCCTCAATACACTATTTAATTTTGACGATATGCTAGCCAAGGAAACCAATTTGGCACAATATTTTTAGGTTCCAGATCAACATGGTAAATATTAAGAGTAGCAGTTAATTAATAGATATAATCTGTGTCTTTCTCATTATTGTCACAGATTATCAGCGTCATGGCATAACTTGAGTGGTGACCGACTTGAGCACGAAGAATATATTCTAACGCCTCATGTCCATTGTGTAGGCAACGAGCTAGCCACTTGTCACTACTTTTTCACAAGTTTCCATCTAACCCAGCCTAGTTTTGTTTTTAGGCTGAATGTGGTTAAAGGGGCTGCCACTCTGACTCTGCCTACCCCTTCAGGGATTTCGGGCGTGATAATATGTATCTTAAGTCCAGAATAGCGGTTCATGCCGACTCCATCAGTCCGAGCCTCCTAGAAACATTGTGAATTGGTGTTAATGACAATTAAATGTTATTTGTCCAACAGCACTGCCAACAAAAAGATGGTCTGGAATACGCCGCGTGGTCACGACCACGGGGCACCATGGCCATCAAACAGGGCTACGAGGTGAGATGTAGCCTAACTTGATGTTGTAGCGTTGTAGCCCTTGTTTTGTTCTTAGCTTGATGTTACATCCTAATTAGGTTTTTACCGTGGTTTGAAAATCTTAATTTTTTATTCTATATCAAACAGGACTACCAGGTGAGGTGTAGCCTAACTTGATGTTGTAGCTTTGTAGCCTTTGTGTACTTAGCTTCATGTTGCATCCTAATTAGGTTATATTTGGGTTTTAAGAACTTTATTTTTCATTTCATAGCCATATTTGATAAGAAACAGCGTTACAAAATGACATGTAGCCTAAATATATTTCACTTAAACAACGTAGCCCTTACTATAGATCTTTTTCTAGTGTATTCTGACTTATATTATCATAATTTAATCTTTTGCATAGTATTTCAGCATATTGGTATAAGATTTATCAATCGGTTTGGTAGTTCATTGTCCAACCAATCCCATTAGGATTGTTTGAAATGACTTCAAGGTGGCTGAAGCCACAGGCTGCCATAGAATGCTCTGGCTTTACAAACGTGTCTGTACTAAGGATTGCAATGCTGAATTCAGCAATCCAGCTGAGCCCTGCACAATTTCAACTGTACTGGATCCAGTGACATGTGCTGGTGCAATACCGCTGGATTTAAATCCTTACTAGGGATTGGAATGCTGGATCAAGCAATCCAGATGGGACCAGCACAATTTCAACTGTGCTGGTTCCAGTAACATGTGCTGCTGCAATACCGCTGGATTTAAATCCCTACTGGGGATTAGAATGCTGGATCAAGCAATCCAGATGGGACCAGCACAATTTTAGGTCTGCTGAACCCAGCGTAATGTGCTAGAACTAGCAAAAAATACCGCTGATTGCCATTCTACATATATACCAATACCCACGGACTAGTAAAAAAGAAGGACTCCACGCTATCATACTACAGCGTGAAGCCACGTTTATGCATGTGTGAGTGAGATACTAATGGATACCAGATATCGGATGTCTGTCATGTGGAGCACTTATTATGTCAATGTGTGACGTAAGCCGCCAAGCTGTCAAGGTGGAGCACCTGAGGAGCTTCAATGTCTAGTTAGTGGCGCGGAGTCCTTCTTTTTTACTAGTCTGTGTCTATACCTAATGGTTTCGACATTCCAGCAATGAGATTGAATGTACCCTAATCATAATAAGGGTTTACTATGAATTTAGTGTTTATTACAATTATTATTTTATGTTTTATCTGTATTATACTTTAACGACGCACTCGTTTTCTAGATTTTTAAACAGGATTTTTTTAATAGGTTTAAAATAATCGTTTAAACAATGTACTAAGTTATGTTGCAATTAACTTCTGCCTGCCACTTTACTGGCATTGTACATCAATGAACCGTAGCTTATTCGTTATTGTAATGTATAAGCTATACTTGTGTAAAGTTTCATTAAAATCCATGCAGTACTTTTTGCGTGAAAGAGTAACAAACATCCACAGATACATCCATCCATACAAACTTTCGCTTTTATAATATTAGTAAGATTACATCCTTAACTTGTTATTGGGCCGTATGTAGCCTTAAGGAATGAAAGCATAACATACAGAAAGAGTTACTTTTGCAGTTTTTATTAATGAATATTGAATAAGCAAGTGTGTAAGGATCGTGCCATATGGCGTTCGGTTCTTTCTGCCAACCCCGCTAGGGAAGTGGCGTGAAGTTTAGTTGGTTAGTAACTATTAGTAAGGAAAATTAACTTTTCAAAACTGTTACTCCATTACAACATTAATGGTTAAAACCTTTTCCGGTATAATTAGGTAATGATTTACACCTACTTAATCTCCATTGGAAAGTTTGAAAAAAAAAAGTATGAAATAAACAAAATGAATATTTATGCTGGATTTATAATTATGAACAATTAAAGGATGTTGATTGTTCTTTTGTTAGAATTTTCTTTTATTATACGAGTCAGCAATTAAAATCAATTTTGTTTTATTGTAGTTTAATATGGAGTATAAAACTATTTGTTAGTACATACTGAAAATGTTATTGCCGATTTTAAAAGCCCAATGGAAATTAAACTGAATAGTTATTTGCGTCATAGCTCGGTAACCATTTACTGTGTATCGAATAATATTTGTCTTGACTGAAGTTTTTATTGAGTACCTGAATGGTTCAGATACATACTAGCTTCTGACCGCGGCGTTGCTCGCGTGGTACATCGATGAAACATAGTTTATGTGTTTTTCTAATGTATAAGCTATACTATTGTAAGGTTTCATTAAAATCCGTGCAGTATATTATGTGTGAAAGAGTAACAAACATCCACACATCCATCCATCCATACAAACATCGCGTATATAATATTAGTAAGAAGTAAGATTTCTCGTATGCGAGGGATAATGGTTCAATCCCGAGCACGTACTTTGGTATTTTACAAATTTATGAAAGTATTTATTCTAATAGCTCGATGGTGAAGGATATCTTCGTGCTGATACCTGTATTTATTTACCTACCACTAGTTCGGCGGTAAGATAAAATATACTGAGAAAATTTAAAAAATAAATAAATAAACAGTTATGGATATACATACATACATACATAAAAACACGCCCATAAACCCCTAAGGGGTAGGCAGAGTCAAAGGAGCAGCAAGCCCGTTTAACCACATTCAGCCAAAAATAAAACTGGGCTGGGTTAAATGGATATGTAACCATGATTGAAATTGTCTTGTTGCTCTACCTGGTTCTGAAAGTCAGGTGGCACTAACTTCAAGAATGGGACATCTCTTTCTGTAATCCTTAAGGGGTAGGCAGAGTCTAAGGGGCAACAAACCCTTTTAAACACATTCTGCCAAAAGTATCTAACATCATGCTAAGAAGAAACATCTATACATACATACATACATAATTATCACGCCTTTTTCCCATGGGGGTAGGGGGGGTCACATCCTTCCATTCAATAACTATCTATCTATCGCATTATACGAGTATTAGTAGAGCGGTGGTAGCTCTATGGTAAGGACACGCGCCTCTTAACCGAGAAGTGCGGGTTCAAACCCCGGCACGTGCATCTGGATTTTTCAAGTCTATTTACGTATTTATACCACTAGCTCGACGGTGAAGGAAAACATCGTAATGAAACCTGCAAATTCAAACAACTTTGGATTTGTAACCATGATCCAAAAATTGTCTGGTTCCCCTATCTTGGGGTTACGAAGGTCAGATGGGCAGTCGCTTCAATGTAATTACCAGACTCGCTAAATCCTGGATCATGGTCTAAGCGGACCTCGTCTAAACACGGGACATAACGCTAGGAAGATGAAGCATTATACGAGTATTGCATCAAGCGATAGATGGAACTATAAACTTGAAACGTGTCCCCAAGTCTCTTTTTAGTTGATCACGCATCCCCTAACAAGGGTCCTGCACGACAAAGGGCCTCCATTTGACAACGTCCCCCGCAGCGACGCCTACCCTCACAGTGCTTGCTTGCAGATTTATGAATATTACCACGAATTAAATCTTTTGTGCCCCATGTTAGTAAGGGACTTGAAAGGAGCGGTGGTAGCTCAGTGGTAAGGACACGCGCCTCTTAACCGAGGAGTGTGGGTTCAAACCCGGGCATGTACCTCTAGATTTTTCAAATCTATGTACATATTTATACCACTAGCTCCACGGTGAGGACATTGTGATGAAACCTGCAAATTCAAACAACTTTGAATTTGTAACCATGATCCAAAAATCGTCTGGTTCCCCTATCTTGGGATTACGAAGGTCAGATCGGCAGTCGCTTCAATGTAATTACCAGACTCGCTAAATCCTGGATCATGGTCTAAGCGGACCCCGTCTAAGCACGGGGCATAACGCTAGGAAGATGATAGTAAGGGATTTGTAATGTGCCAAATAAACATTTATTCTATTCTATTCTATTCTATTCTACTTGAATGTACCAACTATGTTCTTTACCCAGCATGTGATAAAAGGCGACTATTAGTGTATTGAGTATTGAGTCCCATGTTGATCTGGGACTTAAAAATAATGTGCTAACTGTGGTTCTTGCTAAGCATGTCGTAAAAGACTAATGGTATATCGGGTTTTAAGTATGTGATTTTGTAGGCGACAAGCCAGCTAGTAGTCACTACTTTTTCACAATTTTCGATCTAAACCAGTTTTATTTTTAGCTGAATGTGGTTAAAGGGACCTGCTGTTCCTTTGACTCTGCCTACCCTTTCGGGGATTATGGGCGTTATTTAGTATGTATGTACATACATACATACATACTTAAATAACGCCCAATCTCAAACCCAATACTCATACATACATACTTATACATATGTATGTATGAGTATTGGGTTTGAGACTGTGGAGCCGATAAGCTGATATGTTCGCAGTTTTCGGTCATCACCAGATTTTATATCATGATGCTTTATCCTTAAAGGGGTAGGCGGAATCCAAGAAACAGCTGTTTTAATCACTTTGAGTCAAAACCAAATATGAGCTGGGTACACGGTTAGATGATTTTCCGTATTAATTTATATTTAAAAATTTAAAGGAAGTTACAGCAGCAACTGCTATGAATAATCATGTTTAAACATTCATGAGGGATCCTACGCAAATATTGTATCACCAATTGATATTAATTTAAAAGGTTTATATGTAAAGTTTTATATTGTTTTGTGAACAAGGCCGCAGTGAGTCGCTAATTACGAAGGCCACAGCCGGAGGATGCAAAAAAATACAAAATTTAAAGTAAAAGATTTAATTAATAAAATTACAATATTGAAATTATAGCTAGACTAGGTGACGATTGATCGATGTTGGATACAAAAGTGACGAAATTTAATGTGACGGCGATCGATGTCCGGCGTTGCACGTTGTGCTGCGTCGGCGCCTCGTGATGGTCCGCTCGTGTAGGCATTGCGCAAATGGAGTAAACGCTGACTGGCGATATCGGTATAGTGACGGCACGTAACACCTCCCCCCGAAGATCAGCAACTATCTTGTGACCTTGTTTGAGATGGTTGCTGCGATGTTTCCATGATCAACTTTTATCTTGCTGGGGTCCATCTTTACTGCATCTGGAGTGGCGTAGATTATCTGAGGTGAATCCGTGTTACTTTCATTGTCTAAGGTTTTGTTTCGTAGACGCTTTATTCGTAGTCGACGATATGCTACGACGATGATGAGTGCTACTGTACTTATTAGAATGACGTAGACAGGTATCGTAGTATGGTATAATGATTGCGCTGCAACTTGGTCCAATAGTACAGGGGCCTGCATGGATACTTTGGTGTTGATTGCATGAAGGTTTTCTAAATTAATTGAGTTCAGGATCGCAGATGGATGCTCCTGGTGCCTCGACTCATCATACTGAGGCATTTCCATAATCTTGATGGCGTGACCTTTGATGCGTTCATCTGTATTAACTATGGTGAATTCTGGAGTACTAAGATGGCATGTGAAAGGGATGGCCGCTAAGTAACTTCCTTGTAGAGTCTGGTATTTTTCTTGGCCACAGGATGTCTTGACTTTAGTCGGTGTGGGGAATGATATAGTGTAGTGGCGATCGTCCAGCTGCTCGAGAGCTTCTTTGGTCATAGTAACAGGGGTCAGCTTACAGGAACGGTGAAGTACTTGCTTGGTGATCAGGAGTTGAATGCAGTCAGGTTCATTTCTGATTTTATAGTTGGATGTTGCTTGGCAGAGAAACCATGAGTTAATCTTCGGACATTCTGTCTCTATGTACATATGATCATTCTGAGAGATTGCTATATAGGGTAAAGTGGGTATAAGTATTTCATGATTTTTATTAGGGATTAATGATAGTTTGTATAGGTCATAGGATAATGGATAGGCAATCGGCAATTTTATTACTATAGTTATGTGTTCATCTGTATAGAAAAATCCTAATTTAATTATATCATAAAAATCTCTATAGTCTACATTTAAGATCTCATCATTTGAATATAAGATCTTAATTTTACTTATCATATTCTTAAGTTCATCTAAACTAACTATAGAATGAGGAGTGCTCGATGCACGAATAAATGCTAAGGTATTACCTAACTCAAATAATTCCTGAGATAAATCTTCGATATTATCTCCCAATATAATAAGATGTTGAGCCAGATGGGCATACTTAATTAAATCAGTTTCTTTCTGAGCATCGCTGTCCATAATAACGTTCAAGATTCTACTAATGTTATTCTGATTGATTACTAATTTGTCTAAAGTTTTCATACTATGAGAAATCCATTCTTTATTAATTGTAATATGTTTGTTAAATTCAGATTCTAATTTAAATTCATTATTTTGTAGAATTTTGATGGCGTTATTGTATTTAATGGCATCTGTATAATCTAAATTGCCAGAGATACTCTTTATAACTGATCCGAGTCCATCAATGAGGGCTCTCTTACTACGATTTGGCTCAAACGTACGTAATTGTTCAGATATTTTATTAAGTTTATTATTAAGGTGTTCAATGTGCGGTTCATAGAGGTACTGAGTTTTATTATTTAATTTAGGCCTAATTTCTATTAATTGAGATTTAACTAATTCAACTTGCGAATGGATATTACGGAGATCAATAGAATTTATAAAGGAATGATAGTGAGCTACGATCTTAGTAGGGCCTAATTTAAAGGGCAGAAGTCCAGGTCCGTCGGCTAAGCTGTCAATCGTTACGTCTTGTCCTCGCGTCAGTTGGAGCAGAGTCGTTAGTAGAAGTGTCCTGTAACAAGGTGGGATCTTTAGGACTACGTTTTAGCCTAGATTTGGCTACGGGACCGCGTTTTCTTTTGGTATAAATATGTATGGGTAGATCTGCAAGGACTGTGTCTTTTGTATAGCGTGGGGCCAACTTTTGCCTGCTAGCCATGGGATTACGTACAAATACTTGTTGATCGGGTACGTACTCCTTTTCAGGTTCCCGATCTTTATTTCTATTTTCAATAAGTTCAGTCCTATGATGAAGGGAAGATTCATTTATTAAGTCATATACTTGAGTCATTCGTTTTTTATGGTCTAGTGAATATTGTTGTAACAGATGTCCAGTCAAGTCTATGTCTAATGGGTCACGTGGGTCAAAGTGGCCAGTTATTAAGTCGAGAGGTCTGCACTTAGTAAAACTATGGATGCAGCTATTATAGGCTAACACTGCATAAGACATGAGATTAACTACAGGTTCACTACGTTTCTCAAGCTTTAATATCCTAAGATGTTCTAAGATAGTGGAATGGAAACGCTCTACAATGCCATTATCATTGGGAGTATGGGCTAAGATCTTATGATGTTGAATTTTGTGAAGTCTAGTAAACTCTGAGAATAACTGGTTGGTGAACTCTGGGCCTTGGTCGGTAACTATAGTTAAAGGGACGCCATGGTGCGTGGAGAATTTAAGAAGAGCCTGGACAACACTTAGGGCTGTACCATCTCTAAGATAATATGCTTGAGCATATTTCGAGAAGGCATCGACCAAAGTAAGATATTTCTCATTTTGGGCCGTGAAAAGATCAATGTGAACTATCTCAAATGGCTTAGTAGGTGGTGGTACTATAGAAAATCTTTGTCTGATGGGGTTTCGGTCGTATTTAGCTTGACCACATACATTACATTCATTGATGTACTTTGTAATATGTTCCCTCATCTTTGGCCAGTAATATTTAGCGGATAGTGATAAAAAACATTCATTAATACCGCGATGGTTAGTTTTACCTTCGTGATACTTCTGTATGATTTCTTGTTGGCGTAAATATTCTTTGACATTCTCTAATTCAGTTTTAGTTAGCACTAAGTTCATAGCTGAACTTTTAAATGTGCTCTGTATTATGGGAATTATTTTGTACATGGCCAACGGTGGGTGAATTATAAGTCCTGTTCGAACTTTAGGGTTGACAAATTCCTTAACTGCACTAATAACGTCGTCTTCGAGGTTTGACTCAGATATTTGAATCGTTGTCCTAGTATGTGTGTCAAATGGTTTTGTTACTGTCGGTCGTTTCTTTATGTCACCTACAATTACAAAGCAGATTTGTCTATTGAATTTATTAAGGGGGTCATCAGATATGGGAATTTCTAAGATAGGATTTTCAGTATTGGTATGAGCTGTGACGGTAGTGGAACGATCTGGAGATGGTGGTCTTTCTGAAGGATTAACTACAACTGAACTGGTATCTTCGTTATTAATTTCAATGCGCGATAAAGCATCGGCGTTGGTGTTTAATTTGCCTTGCTTATAAACTGTAGTGAAATTATATTCGCTCAATTTAAGTTTCCATCGTGTTAATCTTGAATTGGGCTCTTTTAAACTCATAACCCATTGTAGAGGCTTATGATCTGTAACTACTTTGAATTTTCTACCGAATAAATAGGGTCGGAAATACTTAGTAGCCCACACAATAGCTAAAAGTTCTTTTTCTATTGTACTGTAATTAATTTCACTAGAGTTTAAAGTTCTAGACGCATACGATATCGGTTTATCGCTGCCTATGGTACCTTGTGACAAGATAGCGCCTATAGCATAGTTAGACGCGTCAGTTGTTAGAATAAAATCTTTGTCAAAGTCAGGGTACTGTAAGATAGGGTCGTTTGTCAGTAGTTCCTTACAAGTCTCAAAGCATTTTATGTAATTAACGTCGTCGGGTGTTATTTTAGAGCCTTTTTTCAAACATTGTGTCATAGGTTTCGTTATACGAGCAAAGTCAGGGATGAATTTTCTGTAATATCCTAAAAAGCCTAAAAATCGCTTTATCTCAGTGGCTGATCTTGGTAAAGGGAATTTCTTAATGGCCATGATCTTATCTGGATTAGGTTTAATCCCATTTTTACTTATTATGTGTCCTAAGTACGCTGTCTCGAGTTTTAAGAACTCGGACTTGTCCATTTGAATTTTGAAGTTCGATTCTCTCAATCTTTTAAAAACCTTTTCTAAATTAATTATGTGTTCTTGTAACGAGACTGAAAAAACGATAATATCGTCCAAATAAACTAAGCACACTACGTTTTGAAGGTCTCTAAGAACATTGTCCATTACCCGTTGGAAAGTGGACGGGGAATTTTTAAGTCCCATGGGCATACGTAAAAATTCAAAATGCCCATGTTCCACGTTAAATGCTGTTTTATGGATATCCTCAGGGTTCATCTCTACTTGATGGAAACCACTGGCCAGATCAAGAGTGGTAAAATAGTGACAGTTACCTAATTTGTCCAAAACATCAGTTATGTTTGGTATAGGATATTTATCATCTATAGTTTTTTCATTAACTTTTCTAAAGTCAATTACTATGCGCCATTTGGTTTTTCCAGACGCATCGGCCTTCTTGGGGACTACCCATATGGGAGAACTCCAAGCTGATTGTGAAGGTCGAATGATACCCTGTTCTAACATTTTAGTTATTTGTTCTTGGACCTCTTGTCTATGTATAAATGGATAGCGGTAACTTTTAGTATATACCGGTATCTCGTCAGTTGTTCGAATACTGTGCTTGATTTTATTTGTGAAGGTTAGAGGTTCACCTTCGATGTAAAAGACATCAGCGTATTGAGCGCAAAGTGACTCTAAATTAGCTCGCTCTTCAGGATTCAAATGGTCTGTACGTAAACGCGATAGAACTTGTGACTCGCGATCTGTTAACTGTTCGGTGCGCGTGCACTGAGTATTAAATAATTCTGCACTGACCGGTCGATCCATTGAAAACACTATGTCATGTCTAGTAGGGTTTGTAACTTCGACTATTCCGCGGTTATTCGTAACAGTCGTTATGCAATCATTAATGTGGCAATTAGAAATAATTTGTTGAGATATTAAAACGTCACCGTTATGAAAGTTAACTGGGATTCGAATAAGTTTAGATGAATTGGCCGGTATTATATCCTCGTATAAATTACAATTACGTGAATCATACATTCGTAAAGGTGTTTGAGATTGCCGTGTAACTAAGACCTTATTTTTTAAATCAATACTTGACTCTAATTTTTCCAATAAATCGTATCCAATTAATCCATCAAAGTAATCGTGAAATTTATATATAAATAAAGTAATATCATTTTGTTCGTTGAACTCACGGAAACAAGGTAACGTAATAGAATAGTCATTTCTGGTCGTCGCGTGAATATTAGTAACTTCAAAAGGGTCGTAGTTACATGGTATATCTGGGAAAAATCTTTCTACAGCCTCGGGTGAGATAAAAGACTGATTCGCGCCTGTGTCTATGAGTAATTTAAGAGGTGGATGTTCAATCTGTATGTAAGGCAATTGTCGCTGGGTTTGGAGATTTATTTCTATTTTGGTTTTTCGGATTTCGAACTCTCGTGAAAATCCTCGCTCTCGTGTGAAGGCTTTTCATTATAAGCTTCTTCAACAGAGGCGGGTTCATATTCTGGATAATATGATTGTTGCTCGTATAAGGTACTATAAGCATAGTCAGGACAGTCATAGTAGTCTTGTTGGTATGTCTCGTCATAGTAGTCGTAATAGGGACCGTACTGATGATCGTAAAACTCATTAAAGTTTAATTCGCGGGTCTTAAAGTAATTAGAAGGGGGTGGATTCCCGAATTTGGACCAATCATGGGGTGTGCGAGTAGGGATAGTCTTCGCGACGTAATGACTAACACCACTCATAGGCTGGGGTGCGTTATTATTGGGTTGGAAACCGGGGTTCCTATGTGGCATTCTAAACACGTTGCTTTGAGCCCTATAATTTGGCGGAGGCGCCGCAAACATTTGTTGAGTGCGAGTAGGACCACTAAAATGAGGCGTTTGGGGCTTCCAAATCGGCATTGGCCTCTGTGGTTGAGCATGGAATGGCCTAGACTGACCAGGCATATTCGGCATGGTAAAAGGTCGTGAGGGACCGGGCAAATTAATCGGCTTTGCCGGAGGAATATTAAACGGCCTAGGGGGCGGAATCGCGACGGGTGCTGGGTTGCTGTAAGAAAACTTAGGCACGTTAAACGAAGACGTAGACTGCAACCTTCTATCAGGAAGCTGCTCGTTCCGTTGCTGCAGGTATAAGGTGTTCATCTCGTCATGAACAAATTCTAGCGCCTTCTCTATAGTATCAGGTCGCATGCACCGAATACGCGAGCCTAGCGGGTCTCGGAGACCGCGCAGATATGATTGTAAGGTTAACTTTTTATATAATTCGCGTTTGGCTTCGATAGTGCTCGGTATTGTTTCATGCAAACTGATATAAGTCATTATAACGCTAAAAAGATTTTGGCACTGTTCATAAAATTCCTGCGGGGTTCCTGAACCCTGTGTGAGCAACGACAAATCGTTATAAAGCGAGCTCTCATCGCGTTGATCGGCAAAGTTATTAATTAAAGTCCTACGTATCGCATCCCAAGTCTCGGGAATGCCGTTCGAATTAATAGTGCGGGCCGCAGGACCATTCACTTTATTTAATATTCCGTTAATTAATGCAAGATTGCTTAACTCAAATCCTGGCTCTTGTCGCATATATTGTCTCACTAGTTGGTCGCATAGATTAATAAATCTAGTGAGGACGTTTGAGTTCCCGTCAAAATCCGGGACTAGGCGGAGGGCCTTAAATATCTGATCAATTAAAGCGTCAGACATCGTAATAGGTTGCAATTCAACCTCCTCGCTAATTGAATCTAAATTCCTATTAGAATTAAATACTAAACTACGATTTGAAATACCTAACCTAGGGGTCCGCGATTGCCTTGGATGGAAAATCTTGGAAATTTAAGGAACACTAGATTATAAAAGGAAGCAACTCTAGATAGATCTAGGTACTCACATGCGCATTTTGATTTCTCTGCCTGTATCGATTTCTTGATACTCCTCTGGACTGCAGCTCTTGTAGGTTCGGATTGCCGCTCGCCGTGATCGATTCACTGACTCTACTTTACAGCAATCCTACCGACTGCGCCAATTACGAAGGCCACAGCCGGAGGATGCAAAAAAATACAAAATTTAAAGTAAAAGATTTAATTAATAAAATTACAATATTGAAATTATAGCTAGACTAGGTGACGATTGATCGATGTTGGATACAAAAGTGACGAAATTTAATGTGACGGCGATCGATGTCCGGCGTTGCACGTTGTGCTGCGTCGGCGCCTCGTGATGGTCCGCTCGTGTAGGCATTGCGCAAATGGAGTAAACGCTGACTGGCGATATCGGTATAGTGACGGCACGTAACACGCTAGTTACCTGTATTAGGTATAATTGACAAGCTATCTAGCCGCCTAATGAAAACATTTACACTCATAAATGAGACTGCTTTTTTTCCCTTAAAAGCGCCATTAAATCTAGAAAACTTCAAAACACCCATCACTTAACCTAATATCCTAAACTCGCGTTAGATAACCCTAAAATGCAGAAGTGGGTCGAAAAACACCACTGTTTGTTACGCCCGTCGCAGTTTACGTCAAAAGTTGCCATTAACCGTGGATAGATGGCGCTGTACTAAAGAATTTCCACAGAATGCACTCTGGGTACGTTGACGCGACTCTTTACGACTGCGCATAAAAGTGTTTTGTTGAATATTGTGACCTACATACTTTGTAGTTTGATTGGACCGTATAAATATGACCGTAAAATTATAGGAGCTAAGCTATGGCTTTATCGGGGAAAGCTTAATCTGTTTGGTTCATGTTTGCCTTAGCTACCGGCATTGGCTTTGTTATTTTTATACGACTGCAAAGCCAATTGGAAGGGTCATGTTTCAGCAGTCTATATATGTATGTTAGTATTTATATACGTTCCACTACTGCTTTTCTATCTATTATATATAAAGCTAATCTTATATATATTCATTGCTTCGTTAGTCTCGCTAAAACCGGAGAGCGGTTGAATCGATTTGACTGATTTTGGTTTTAAAATATTTGTAATCTTCTGGGGAAGGTTTGTACGGTAAGAAAATATGGAAACATTCCGAGGAAAATAATAAAAGAAAATCCGAGAACAGGGCGGTAAAAAGTGCGCCGGGACAGCAAGTTTTACATATAAATAAGTCACATAGAGTTGAGTTCTCAATGTACATTTAACTAAAATATCATCAATAAGGCTTTTCGTCTATCCAAGTTGTAACAACTCCCAGTTCTACCTCGATGTAGCTTTTCCTGTGCTATCCTTCATAAAAAAGGGTTTGAAGGATAACTGTACAAATGATAATCAAATAAGTGTTCCCCCCATCCCCCCTTTTCGGCTACTGGGTGCTTAGCCAAATGCGCGCCAGCGATTCCATAGCGAATGCTACCGCTCGTATCGCGCCACAGACTTGTTTACTAAGAACTCATAGTGTGGAACTCGGAGTTAGTTCCCGATTTGTCCACCCGAATAAGTAAGTCTGTGGCGCTATAAGAGCGTTAACGAAGTTCGTTATAGAATCGCTAGCGCTCATTTGGCTAAGCACCCTGGTATTTTTACATGTTATGCTTACCTGAAAAAAACATTAATGAAGCCAAACGTGTTAAAATTGGCTATTTTACCGTGTGAATGTAGACTTTGCAGCGTCTTCGGGTTTTTTAGACCTTGGCCGGACTCACTGCCGCGTGTCTAGACCACTGAAAGTTTAATAGCGGGCGTGCTCATAAATACTTTACAGGGTTATTAAATAAAACATACAGGTTTATTTAATAAAAAAAAATGTAGTTACACCAATTTTATGGCAATAAATCATCCATTTATTTAATAAACACACATTACTGGAGTTATTGCCTTGTAAAATCATGTCAGTGAATTGATGTTTCAGTTACAACTCAGCTTTGTAAATACTAATAATAAATACAACGATATTTATTTGGCTTAATTCCAAACCTAATAAATATCGGGGCATTTTTTTAGTTTTTGTACTGAAAATACTATGGTTCAATATCATACGCCCTGAAACTAAAGTGATTAAAAAAAGAAAAAGTGTTTGTCAGGAACATACCTTGATTATTTTGTCGACAGCGCTGTTAGAGCAATGCTTAAAACTTTGCGATTAACGCAAGAGTTGTGGGTTCAATTCCCGCATCGGTGCAAATCTATACTAAAGTAATATTATAAAGAAGAAAGATTTGTATTTTTGTGTGTGTGTGTGTATGTTTGTAATGAATAAACTCAAAAACTTCTGTGCCTATTTCAAAAATTCTTTCACCATTAGAAAGCTATATTATTCGGAAGTAACACAGGCTATATTTTATCCCCATATTCCTACAGGAACGGGAATTATGCGGGTGAAACCGCGGGGCGCTGCTAGTAGTTTATAATGATGGATTGTTTAATATTACTTGTCTGGATGTTTGTAGTGTCTTCGTTGATTCTTAATTCTACTCGCCTAATTCTTAAGCTTAACCTTGGTATGTATTTCATTTTATCTAATACTATGTATGTATTTATTTAATGTCCCATGTTGGTCTGAGAATTGAAAATAATGTGCCAACTATGTTTCCTGGCGACTAATGGTATGTCGAGTTCTGGGTATGTGATTGTGTAGGCGACAAGCTAGCCATCTGTCACTACTTTTTTATATTTTCCATCTAACCCAGCCCAGTTTTGTCTTTGGTTAAATGTGGTTAAAGAGGCTTGCTGTCCCTTTTACTCTGCCCACCCCTTCGGGGATGAGCGTGATGCTATGTATATATGTATTTATTTATTCCTTAGACGTGAATGTGTCCATTCGTGGTTAAGTACATAGATCTTATCTAAAATATCTTACTTAAGTCTTATACACACACATTATTCGAGAACCAAATTGAGAAAAAACAAATACAGAAACGATCGCTTTTGTTTATATAATATGTAAATTATAAATTATCATTTAGAGAGACATTCTTCCGAACTTTTCCATTAATTCCAGTACCTACATGTGGTTAATTCAACCCTAAACTGCGGATAGCAAATTTAATTTCACATCTCGTCGCCAGAGGGCGTTATCTGGTGCAAATTAATTTGCAACGAGTGCCGTATATCGCCATTGGGGCCCCATAGTTTGTGATTTATGGCCCGGAGTACCTTTTGCAAATAGTTTGGTCAAATTCGTAATATCTATTGTAATTACGTTTCGTTGATACATGATAGTGCTGTTTGTTTCTCTTTGGACGAACACCTAAATTAATTTAGTTTTGTTTTGTTTCCTTCAAAAAGGATTTATTCTTCTCAATTTATTGGAATCTTGTTTAATTGTTAGGAATTTTTCGTTTCTGTAGAAGTAGAAAATAAAAATAAGTTTAGTAACGTTCATTAGAGAGGCCTTCAGTGGACGAGTGTAGACGAATGATGGAATTATGTTTTAACACAAGTGGGTTCATGCGGTTATGCATGCGGCTTCGTGATGTAATAAAGTCAAATATTTTTTTCCAGTCATTTATTTAGTAAATTCTAGATGTTACTAAGACATTGGTACTGCATGCAAAGTAAAATAACTACAGAGTTTTTTTTTATATACGAAGCCGTTACAAGCACCAATTCCAGCACTTACTGACTTCGCCGCTGCCTAAGCTTCACAGCTAATCTCCAAATCGGAACCAAACAAATCACATCAGAGATTAATAAACACGGACCACTCTAATTAACGAGAGGGTGACCGTCTATAACTTACCTCAGCCGTCCAGACATTAGTCACACACGATTTGACCGGCACCCTGGCCACCCTGGCCACCTTGGCCACCCTCGCTGGCTTGTTCATTTAATTTTAGTGACTTTAAAATATTAGTTTTGGACTGCCCTTTGGCGTCTTCATTTAAGGGTTATGATGTATTTAGTTAGAGTTGATATTACCGCCATTGATTGTAGTTTGTCTTGTGACGTAACCTTGCTGAAATATTATAAAATCTATTATTTATTTAATCTATAACGAATGGAAAATAATAGGTACACATGTTATTATCTTTAATTGCGTATAAAATGGCGTATTACCCCAGGTAGGAGACCGCTACTTACATAGTTAGTAAATAACAACGAGACTAAATCAGGTATAACTTCAAATCTCTAGTATGAGACACTACAGAATCACTTGTATATTACTGATTTCGAATTTGAAATCCAATTACACAAATCAACATCAACATTTGACGGTCACATTCTTAGATTAATACGAATACTAAATGTTCAACATAATTTTGTATAACAAGCACAGTATTTCAAGCTGAGGTGAAAAGATGGTATTAACAGCCCTAAGTGATATCTCCAGTAAGATGTGAATGACCAAAGGGCGAGGGGTGGTTTTTGCTGCCCGCCTGACAACAGTAAGTGCGCCACCAAGACCTAAATACTTCGGGGCGATCGGGACGTGGGACACACGGACAGACAGGACGGACAACCTACAAGTGCTTATACTTTAAAATTAACTCCTTCAATCATAAGAATGAAGTTGTATAGTTCTTTTTGCTTTTTGCGGGGCTCCATATAGCACTTGTGTATTTAAATAAATAAATAATAAATATTCAACGACATCACATACATTGATCTGACTCCGAAGTAAGTAGCTTAAGCACTTGTGTTACGGATATCAGAAACAACAGTGGTATTACAAATATATACTTAAATATTGGATATTAACACCCAGACACAGAACAAACACAACTATTCATCACACGAATGCTTGTCCTGGGTGGGGATCGAACCCACAACTCTTGGCGCATGGGGCAGGGTCACTACCGAATGCGCCATCGAGCTTGTCGAATTTAGTCTAATAGTTAGAAGCCGGGGCCACGAAGTACAAAGTTCAAATCCCGCTAAAGACAAACGTTCGTCTCATGGGTAGGGTCGTTTGTACTTGAGTCGTGGATTATTGTAAACGTATTTTAGTATTTGTAACTGCTGTCTTGTATCCTCAGACCAAGCATACTTGTTTATGCTTGCTATACAGTAATTATTTAGGTATATCTTAATACCTAAATAATTGCTGTTTTAATCTTAACAATTTGTTTATTCTACATCATCAGACGAGAGTCGTCGTGAAAAGTACAAATAAAAATATGAAAAAAATCTTTTTAGAGCCCTTTTTCAAGGGAAATGGCTTACTAACCTCTTACCATACGATGAGTTACGGCTGAATAACATGGTTTATACACCCAGGGCCCTTTGCATTGAAGGACCCCATTCAGACAAAAATAGAGTTTCCCAGATATACCCACTAAACCACTCGGCACTCTTGCATCACCCTAAGGTTGGGAATCAGGATCAACAAATAATCCTTCAACAGTTCTGCATTGCTCCATCTTCCAAATAGCACATAAATAATCTTCATTACCAAATAGCAAATTACACTAATATTATAAAAGCGAACGTTTGTGAGTGTCTGTATGAATGTTTGTTACTTCTTCACGCAAAAACTGCTAAACGGATATGGATGAAATTTGGCGCAGAGATAGATTATAGTCTGGAATAACACTGCTGGAAAAATGCAAAGTTTCTGAAGATACAGAAATATTAGACTACGCGCGCCAAGTCACAGGAAACACCTAGTAAATAATAAATATCCGACTACATCACATACATTGATCTGACTTCGAGATAAGTAGCTTAAGCGCTTGTGTTACGGATATCAGAAACAACAGTGGTATTACAAATAGGTATACACTTAAATATTTAATATTAACACCACTAATATTATGAACGCGAAAGTTTGTATGGATGGATGGATGTATGGATGTGTGGATGTGTGGATGTTTGTTACTCTTTCACGCAAATAGTTCTGCATGGATCTTCATAAAACTTTGCAATAGTATAGCATTTACACCTGAATAACATAAGCGATGTTTATCGAAGTACCACGCAAGCGAAGCCGCGGGCAGAAGCTAGTAATTAAATATTTTCAGCAAGACCTTCACACTTCCCAAATAAACCCACTTTCTGACAAACGTAACGATCCGATTACGATCGTTTTAATTCGAGTTGTAATTATAAATGCTTCATTAAATACACACGAGATTGATTACAGTAAATAGCATGTTATGTACAACAAAACTGTGTTAAAATATGTTTGTTTTAACTGCATTTATCGTGTGAATGTTTCCAACTGACGTGGACAATGATTTATGGCTGCAAGTGTAGTTGAATGGCGGGATTTTGTACAACTTTATTATTAACATTGATAATAACTTAAGTAATATTCATACATAAATTGACATAAGGATGTAGAATAGGGTATTGTAATTAATACTTGTTCGTTCAATCGCACGGGTAAAATCTATTAAGTAGATATTTCGGGTTATTATACATTTGCCACAAAGGTAATTCGTCACAAAAAAATGCATGTGTTAATTCGTCATAATTCTATTTTTGTGTAGTAAATATACCGCACTCGTCTTTAGAATTGTAGCGAATTTACAATACTGTGTTTTACAATGTTTTAAATTGTGGCGAAATAACTTTGTGGCGAATTAACTTTGTAGCGAATGTACAATAACCCGATATTTCTAATGAGTGTAGAATAGACAGTCAACAGACTGTCTATTTAATTAAATTGTCCTATTTTAGCATTAATGTCTTGTTTCTATCCGGGGTTCGTTTAGACTATGACCCTTGAATTAGCCTGTCTGGTTTTTGCATTGAACTGACTCTATGTAACTTTCTCAAACCTAGAATACGGGAATCAGTCAAAGCCAACCAAGATTACGCCATCTATAATTATCCGGGTCTCCTTAGGATGTTCTTGTCGCAGAAGTAGTACAAATCTGTACATACATACATAACGTCACGCCCATAATCCCCGAAGGGGTAGGCAGAGATAAAGGGGCAGCAGGCCCCTTTAACCACATTCAGCCAAAAACAAAACTGGGCTGGACTGGGTTAGATGGAAAATTGTAAAAAAGTAGTAACAAGTGGCTATCTTCACAGTCACATACCCAAAACCCGATATTCTTACCATTAGTCGTCTTTTACGACATGCTAGGCAAGAAGCGCATTATTTTTAAGTCCCAGACTAACATGGGACTAGATTTGATTTAAAAATCATAATACAGATTTGTATTATGATTTAAAAATCATAGGTTCATGCCTAACTTTCACATGCCTCATCAATGAGAATGTATGTTTTTACCATTGAGATACCACTGTTGGCTGCATAGATTTAGAATTTGTTGACTCTAAATCTATGGTTGGCTGTAATTTCAACGGAGTTGCAAATATCTCGAGGCTACGATTACCATCAAGCTTGTCATAAGTATATTTGTGGCCTTACCATAGAAACATATATTTCATCACACTTGCAAACCCCGAAGGGGTAGTAGAGTTCAAAGAGCAATGAACTTCTTAAACCACATCTCGCCAAAAATCGAGTTGGGTTAGATAGAAAATTATGATAGTGGATAGCTCATCGCCTACATAATCACACGCAAGGCCCAACACACCGTTAGCCGCATTTTACAACATGCTAGGCAAGGTATTGGTTTATTATTTAACTGGCTTGATGGCGCATTTGGTACTGACCCTGTCCTATGCGCCAAGAGTTGTGGGTTCGATCACCATCCAGGACAAAGATTCATATGACGAATACTTGTGTTTATTCTGTATCTGGGTGTTAATATCCTACACTGTTGATTCTGATATCCGTAACACAAGTGCTTAGCTATTTACCTTGGAGTCAGATCAGTGTGTTGTTGAAAACCTGACGCTGAAAACCAGCGTCGTGATCTGCCGTAAGGTAGCTCGCGACTCGAGCTGAGCAGGCGCCCTTTTGGCACACTCTGTTTTTTTTCTGTTTTTGTCGCTGTTAACTCATGTTGTGTCAAATAAATAAATTTCTTTCTTTCTTTCTTTGTCGGATATTTTTTTTTTTGAGTCCCAGACTTGTTGTGTAAAAAGATGAAAATTTATTCGTCATCCCATAAACCCGTATGTCCGTATTAAAAGTGATTTATATAACGTTATCGGAGTAACTCATACACGTCTAGTTGCGAACAAAGTGGCCGCTGTCCGCCCGGCCATTTGTCATTGGCCCAGCTGATTTGTGACCCTGTATTGGTAGACCACGGAACTGACCTGAAGGTCTACTAAGCAGTTGTTGCATCCTTGGATCTGATTTGGGGGTCGAATGTTTCGTAGTCGTTCCTAGTTAGGGTCAAGTTAAGGTCTTCTTAGGTCTGGCCAGTTCAGGGTCTTGGCCTTGATCGTTTGAAGATCGAATCTGGTTATCCCACTATAATTACTTTACCTTCGTTATATTTACATTGTATGAAACAAAATCGTCGCTTCTGTCTGTTCGCTTAGGTATTTAAACTACTTAGGTAAGGGATGAGAATGCGGTTTTTTGTTTTGGTTAATAGACGGATATGTGCCTACGATGCAATTGCCAGGTGAGTCGCTAGATATTAAATAAGATGATTCAGTTCATCTTAGATTATTCGTGATCTGATTAAAAAAGGTCTATTGCCATTATGATTAACTTTGAGCATAATATTTTGCAAACATTTGTCTCCTTTTTTCACAGCCTTCCATCTAACCCAGCCCACTGGCCCATGTTGGTCTGGGACTTAAAAATAATATGCCAACTGTGGTTCTTGCGTAGCATGTCGTAAAAGGCGACTAATTGTATATCGGGTTTTGGGTGTGTGATTGTGTAGGTGACAGGTTAGCCGCTATTTTCTATCTAACCCAGCCCGGCTTTATTTTTGGCTGAATTTGGTTGAAGGGGCATGATGCCCCTTTTGACTTTGCCTACCCCTTCGGGGATTATGGGCGTGATGTTATATTATGTTTGTGTTTTGTGTTATTTGTCAAGAGTACCGAAAAAAATACAGGATACTAGACCAAAAAAAAGTGTATTATTAGCAGTGTTCGCACGCATTCCTGAGGAATCGTGCTTTTTTATGAATAGAAGATTTATAGTGATGTAGGCAATATTTCATCATAATCGATTGAGTAATTAAGACTTGAATAACGAAGAAACACAAATTTTTGCATTTATTTTAGATACGATATTTATAGCAATAGTAGCCAATGTTTCTAATTACCAGACTCGCTAAATCCTGAAACATGGTCTAAGCGGACCACGTCTATGCACGGGACATAACGCTAGAAAGATGATGATGATTTATAGCAATAGTAGCCAGATGTGCTGCAACAAAATTCCTCTAATAGACCAACGTATATCAATGTTAGGAAATCACCAACATCTCTAAACTTCTATTCTGTTCTCTTCCAGGCCAAGATGAGCACCGGCGACGGCACCGTGGGAGGCCACCAGAAGGCGGACGACCGGCTCGGCCACCACCAGTCCATGAGCCAGATGCTGTACGGGGCAGGCCTGGGTCCAGGCCGATCAGGTCAGTATACAGGTATTTTAATCTTACAACTATTTACCAGCGTTGATTTAATTGATGAAATGAGAGTTGTCAAAACTTTTCTAAACTTACAATAATTTATCAACTTTCTGACGATACGAAGACCTGAGGGGTAGCGTTTTAATGCAAGGAAATGATGATATTTGTATCCTCATGGTGTTTTGGGTCTCTCAAAGGTCCTTTGCGACGCGAGTTTGCATTTTGCCTACTCTAAAGAAATAGAATAAATAACAATAATAAATAAATTCTCCAGCTTGACACACCCATTCCCTAGTTCCAAACTTAGCTTATGCTTCTACTATGGATACTAGGTGAACGGATAGACATACTTAAATACGTTTATGAATCCATGACTCGATTACAAATGTCCATGTTCATCACACAAAATATTTGCCCCTAGCGGGATTCGAACCTGCGACCCTTGGTTTCGTGGCCAGGTTCTCTGACCACTCGACCAACGGGCCAGTCAAATATATCCTACCTATTTAACCCTGCCGTGAGTGGTGATAGCCAGCGGGACAAATAATCATTTTATATACATATTTGGCCTTAGAGCATTGATAAAGAAGAAATTTTTGGATGGATGGACCTTCTTTATTAAAGATTCTCGAGAAGCCACCAACTTTTCTAATCCCCCACCGCTCCTCTTCCAGGCTCATCATCATCATCGCCGGTGGGCGGCGCCAACGCCGGCAGCGGGCTGCTGGTCGTGCCCCAGCCCCTGGGCAAGGGTCCTGCTAAGCTGCAGCCCCTGCACGCCCACGCGAGGAAGTACCACTGCAAGATGTGCCCGCAGGTATGTGCTTTAACACCAAGCTATAGGGTTCAGATTGTAAGATTTTAAATTTTCGTGTCGCATCAATCGAAATACTACTAATGAGAACAAGCGTGATAGTTCTTCAATTTAGTATCTAGTTACAGCTGGACGTTTCAGTCGTGTTGAAACATCTTGGTCACCAGTGGACTCAGTCTTAGAACTTGTACGTTTTATCTAGGACTCATAAAGAATGTACAGATAGCGCGCGAGCCGAATGCAGTCGGGGCCTAAGACGAGACATACCTGAGCGCTGCATTCGAACGTATCACATTATGAAGGGTCCTGTCAACAAAGATCTAATAGTGACAGTGATAAGACCACGGGACTCCCTCGTGCCAACTGGCGGTTTTTTTTTTTAAACCCTCATAAAATTTTAGTTTTGACTTAATGATTGGATTGGTTGGCGGAGTTTATTGCTCCTGGACTTTCATCCCTTCGGGGATTGTAGGTGTGATAGTATGAATGTATATGTTTACCATCTTATCTTAGGCACCACGGCCCATTTACACCGTGCGTGTGCGAGCGGCGTTTACACCGCACGCGTAATGAGCGTGGCGAATTGCGGTTTTGATATCAACATCGTGATAGGTATGCGTTTTGCGTGATACTTCAAGTAGGTGCGTTTTTTTATTGGTTAATAAGGGCAACAGTTTATTGTAATAGAAAAATTTTAAAATTGTGAATTTGCAAATTTATGTTTTTTATAATTTGTTTATTGTTTATAATCTACTAGCTGCCAAAATATTCAAAAAAGTTTCAATTTGACAGCAAAATCCCCATTAACAAAATGATCCGCCATTCATTGAATTTATTTGTTACAAAAAATGTGATAAATGAAGAACCGCTCTACCGATTTTGTGCAAACTTCACATAAACCAGCCTAAACATTTTGTTTGGATAGGTGAGCCCGTTCTTGAGTTATGAATTTACAACGAAAAGTTGCATTCATTTTTATATATGTTTGTATGGAACCAAAAGACCAATTATGTTTCTCGCGCAACATATCTTAAAAGGCGACTAATATGGTACTGATATTGATTCAGTACACCATTAGAAGTTAGAGAATAAAAATCGTAAAACTAAAAAATTAAGTGACAACCAAACGCAATGGTTCAGTCACTTCATTTTTACGATTTAAAATCTTACCCAAGTCAATAAATTTTTTACGAATTAAAATGTGGCTCAAGAAGTTTGCTGATTTGTATAATCGGCCTATTTATTGAGGAATGTAAATGTAAGTAACACCAATTTTGTAATGTGGCGACCGCGCCACAAGATGATCGAGATTATAGTTTCAGTAATACGTAAACAAATAACGTCGATCGAACATGCAGAAACGCCATACAATCCTGCATCGCGCTGACGAAGTTATTCTCGCCACTAAGTATATACAATACACCGCGACGGTTAGTCGGACCTAGGTGCCCGAGCAAGCAACACCTTGCTCGGCGGAAGTACTTCCACTTTTAGTGCGAGCGCGTTTCGCACATACAGTTTTTTATATTATACATAACATATTTCGAAGAAAAAAAATAATCTCTATTCAACCATCTAGTAGGTACTTCAAATTCAAATTCAAATTCAAATGTTTTATTGCCACTAAGTATATACAAGGTGGTTTATTATTATATTGCCCATCATTACTTAGTCGCCGTTTTCGAGCATTGCAGTTGTATGATCTAACGTATAGCCTTTGATCATAAGTTAGCTCAGACGAATATGGCCACTTGAAATTTTAGGGCTCGTCTGGGCATGTCGCTGTCTGAAGGGCCGCCGGCGAAATGATAATGAGCCCGACCGGCTGTCACTCATCAAAATTCAATTCGTCAACTGTCGTAGCGTCAGCAAAACAAGCGAGGAAAAATAATAATTCAGGACTTTTGTGATACAGGACACGCTAGCTTAGTTTTTAACTTATTTCTACATACCTCGCTAAGAAAATTGACGTATAGTTTAGCGTTTAACCGCGTCGTGTCGTCCCGTGTTGGTCTGGGACTTAAAAATAATGTGCCAACTGTGTTTTTTGCCTTGCATGTCGTAAAAGGTGACTAATGGTATATGGGGTTTTTGATATGTGATTGTGTAGGCGACGAGCTAGCTCTTGTCACTGCTTTTTCATAATTTTCCATCTAACCCAGCCCATTGTCCTAGGTTGGTCTGGATTTTAAAAATAATGTGCCAACTGTGTTTCTTGCCTAGCATGTCGTAAAAGGCGACTAATGGTATATGTGGTTATGGGTATGTGATTGTCTAGGCCACTAGTTAGCCACTTGTCACTACTTTTTCACAATTTTCCATCTAACCCAGCCCAGTTTTATTTTTGGCTGAATGTGGTTAAAGGGGCCTGCTGCCCCTTGACTTTGCCTACCCCTTCGGGGACTATGGGCGTGATGTTTTGCTTTTTATGTTATGTGATATTCGGTCTGTCAAAGAGATTATGGTATGGCCAGTAGGATTTATACTTAGATGTTTTGGGTTAAAAGAAGCCCCTGTCCTTTTCCAGTGACGAAATGTTAGACGCGCAAAAGATAATTACAGTCGGTTGATTGGTTTATGCGTAAAAAGTGAAAACGGAGGACTCAAAAACAGCAATTTTCACATCATCAACATCATCATCAATAAAAATCTTAATTAAAATTAATAAAAATCTACTAGTCATGGTAGAGCATGCTTCTAGCGTTAAGTTCGCCTGTTGCTTCTGTCTTGCAGCAAAGATTTGTGATAGACCTTATGCAATTAAAAAGAAAATCATTAAAATTCACATTGAATCATTATAAACGTTTACAGGTAGCAACAAACAACAAAATACCATTTACCAGACTATTATTTTTTTTACTAGCACAACTAACACTTAATAACGTTTACCATCCATCTTCATCCATAAATAGTATGTATGATTCGCGAGAATAGTAAACTATGATTCCTATGCATTTTTCAGTTTCGGAAACCAACATTCACTCTTAAAATCAAATACACCCCTATAAATTAATTATGAGATGTTACCACTAAGCGAAAACAAACCATGTCTTTAAGTTGTCATTGTAACAATCATAATCAAGCCATTTATTGCATCTTCGAGTTATTTACGAGCACAGTAGCGCCACTTTTAATACCAATTACACGAAACAAAACGTTTTTTCATCAAAATTTGATGCGATTTTTATTTCAGTAGTAGGCATGCCACACGCAATAGACTTCAAGCTTTCTTAATTAGTTTCCTTTAAAAAGAATGTAATTATCAATAACATCTACTAATTATTATTAGAGATAATTAATAAAACGTTGATGAAAGTGGATTGTTCTTGAAAAACTCTACTTCATCTTTTTAGAAAACAATTTCATTGAATAACAATAAATAATAAATAAATATCAGACTACATCACATACATTGATCTGACTCCGAGGTACGTAGCTTAAGCACTTGTGTTACGGATATCAGAAACAGCAGTGGTACCTATTACAAATATATACTTAAATATTGCATATTAACACCCAGACACAGAACATACGAATATTTCACCTGGGTGGGGATCGAACCCACAACTCTTGACGCATGAGGCAGGGTCACTACCGAATGCGCCATCGAGCTTGTCAACAATGATTTTATAGTCGTCTCTATAACTTTGAGTTCTGTTTTCGCTCTGAATGTACTTGAGCCATAATTCAGCAAGTCTGCTTTGAGTCTGATTGCACGGATGATTTAAGAAATCCGCCCCAAATCAGTATAGATCCGCTATTTCATTGAATAGATAGATTAAATAGAGAATTGGAAAAAAGTTGTGACAAGTGGCACTACAGTCACATTCCCAAAACCCGATATACAGTTAGTCGTCTTTTACAACATGCTAGATAAGAATACAGTTGGCACATTCTTTTAAGTGAAGTAACATGGGACAGTCTTTGTAACAGACCGAAAGCAGGCGAAGCCACGAGCAAAGCTAGTGAAAAATATTTTAAACCCAATTTGCCACTGTCGTGTTTAAAGGCTATAAAGATTGAAAACATTTCTTAAGTTATAAAACATTCCTTCTAGACATTCCTGATCCATGCTCTTGTACGACACGAGCCTCGCTAATCACATCGCTATTATAACACACTTTCACGATAACATTTTCATATATAATTTCTGAACAAAACTCTTAATTGTTTACCTGTTTTGGAAAATGGATAAATCATTTATTTTATCGTTAATATTTGACAGTGAAGTGCAATATATTTTATTTATTATATTTAATTCAGTGCTCATTAAATGTGATATTGTACGCCAATCAAATTTTAATTTTGATATCCTGTTTTCTAACTTGACTGGTTAGCGAACTATATTAAAATCAAGTAAATACATATAATAAAAAACGAGAATTTATGTCACTATAGAAGTAAATATTTGTATTAGGAAATTAGTCCAGCATAAATTGGCAATAAGAATATATTTTTGGAATATATTAAATACAATGAGGTATGTACAATACATACGATAAGAAGCTTTATCTGTTGAAATGTAAATTTTACACCAATGATTATTTTACTTTGTATAATGTATAACATATTATATCTACTCGACTACGGGTGAGCGAAAATCAAAGGGTATGATTAAGCCCCATGTTGATCTAGAACGTAAAAAAATATATACGGTCCAATTGAGAACCTCTTCCTTTTTTGAAGTCGGTCGAAAAGAATGTGCTAACTGTGTTTCTTGTATAGCACGTCGTAAAAGGCGACTAATGGTATATCGGGTTTTGGGTATGTGATTGTGTAGACGACGAGCTAGCCACATGCCACTACTTATTCACAATTTTCCAGCCCAGTTTAATTTTTGGCTCAATGTGGTTAAAGGGGCTTGCTGCCCCTTTGATTATGCCTACCCCTTTGGGGATTATGGGGGTGATGTAATGTATGTAAGTATGTATTATTTAAGCAGTCTAATATACAGATGTAAATGACAAATTGATAGCTCGCTTACGCTTATGTTAGGAGTCATAAAAACCGTAGAGCTGGTATGAAAAAGATAATGAATGTTGAAGAGGCGAGTGAGGTGTGTAAGGATCGTGCCATATGGCGTTCGGTTCTCTCTGCCTGCCCCGCTAGGGAACTGACGTAAAGTTTTAGTTAGCTTGCTACCTATCTACCCGATCCACCATTAGTCGCGATGCACGACATGCATTTAAAAAACACAGGTAAAACATTGTTTTTAAGTCCCATTAATTTGATACAGTAGTTGTAAACCTTTTCTGCTGTCGCTACAAGTCCGTCCGTGTCCTGTAAAATGTGCAATTAATTCTCTATCGTTTTTTGTGCACCCGAAGCGGACGCATCCCCAGTCTTAATATCTAAACAATATTCGTATTAATTCGCAAATGATTTGACTCAATGATTACATACGCTAATGCAAGGGTTGGTGCTAATATTAATTTGGTTAGATCAGACACGGTACTGGAATGTGTACAAAATCAAATTTCGATTTAGACTCTTTGCTAATGAGATTGACGGTGGGAACGTGTAATTTGCAGTTTCGACGCTTTGGACGAGGGGTGTGTTGATGATAGACAATTTTATGCGAAACATTTAATTTGTGTTACTATTAATTGACTGATCAGTAGTTTTACTGTTATTTCAATTTATAGTTAACTGTTCTCTGATAAATATGACACAACTCCCTCTTTTTAGTCGGTTAAGAGTCACACTTAAATTTGGAAAGATAGCCAGAGTCTCAGTGTTATATTAATTATTTATATTTTAAGTTAGGATCTAGGTCTTGCACTATAACAATCTTCACTATAAGAGTCTTGTCACTTTAATAATACCTTTCTTTATGGGAGGAATTCACATTGATTTTGAGGGATTATGTCAAAAATTCAATTATAACTGTGAGAATATCTGGCGACTAATTTATTACTTGGTCCATAACATCCATATTATATTGACAGGTTTTTATAAAAGTCGTCGAAAATAAAATACTCACCAGATGGCACAACTGTGTCGCATTAATCATTTTGTCCATATCAGATACATCATCAAGGAATCAATTAGGAAACATAGTATATACATTTTAAGACAGTCTGGTTGGTGTAATAGGTCTGACTTCGCTTCAAACGCTAGGACACCCCTAGCGTTTGACGCGATTCATAGTTGTGTCTCGGGATTGTATATTCATAATACCATTGTTGATTCTGGTTCTGAATGTGATAATGGCTTATACTGTTTTCATTTATTCTTTTAAGTCCCAAACATAGATACATATATGATTTCTAGTAAAAAAGTGAAGCTTTCTCCCGAAAGCTGCGCAGTGAGCTTAAAGTTCACCGATGCCCTCTAATCAAAATCGGGCCAGCGGAATGTCATCGCAAAAATGCCGCCGCGCCGACGACTGGGGCGCGGCAAAAAGCCGAATCGGCTAATACTTGGTGCGTTTGTGTAAATTTTTGAATTCCCGACTTGAGCGGTTTCGCTTTCGGTGGCTTTGGGTGGGGCGGGCAACCCTTTTAGATGTTGGTTGTAATATTTTTTGGAGGATGTGTTTTAGTATGTAATGAGATATGTTTAATAAAGTACTTTATTAAGCCTATATACAATCAATAAAGATAAAGTAAACTATTTAAACTAACTTCACGAAACTTGCCCATTGAGATAAGCTATAATAGATAAGATAAATAAAGATGTGATATAAAAATAAATGTAATAGATTATTACAAGACAATTTGCGAATATTATGATCATTGATGGGCAGGTAGATGGTTTAAACAATGTTTGAGGTATTAGATTGACTTTGACGTGGATTCAAATAAACTAAACTTTAAACTGAATAAAGTGAAAAAAAAAATTACATAAATAATTCCGCAAAATCACACATCAAATCATTTTAAATAGATGATATTATATATATTATAGATATTTTATTGAATAGTTTAGATTTTTAGGAGATTCTAATTTTAAGGTTCTGCGTTATAATCCGGTTATCTTCGTGAAAACAATAGTTTCTTGCCTTTAATTCTTACAATTAAACTATAACACTCAAACAAAATGGCTGTATTTATTTCAATATATATAACACATACACACACACACGCACACACAACTCACACATTCATTAACGCGCACACACACACACACTATAGAATATAAATAAATAGTAGTATTATTAAATATAAAATAAAAAATGCTACTTGTAAGTAACTAAAGGTATTGTTTTCTCAATTGCTCTGTACCTGTATACATTTTTCTGTGATAATGAGAGCCTGGCAATCTGTATGACAGGTTTCTTAACCTAGTTTAGATACCAGTCTCGTCCCAGGTTTATTATACTGTTGTAATTAATGTATCCCTATTTACGAGAAAATAAACGTTTATTTTATTATTTATTTATTACAGAAATCGAGCCAAATACTTCGAAACGCAAAGTTTCAAAAAGTGAAAATCAAACTGTTGCCGACCCCTGCCCTCTCGCGTCGGCACTTTTTATGTGAACTCTCGTCTGACGCCACCGCGGCAAATAAAAGCAAACAATGCAACTAACGGTTTTCTAATTAAAACTATTGAATTAGAAACTGTTCCCTAGAATTTATAAATATTTGCAGCTTTTTTCACTAGGGCAGTTTACATTCCGTAAGTTTTGTTCATTCCATACGAATAGTTAGGTATAGAGGCGGCAGCGTATAAGAAATAAAGGTCCTATTGATTGCATTACAGCGGAATTTTGAATTCAGCTGGATTTTTGCTGGACTGAAGCGAATTCAGCTGAACCAGCTGGATTTCTGGATTTCGGATCCAGCCTTGTTCTAGCTTGATCTGAATTGGTAAAATAAATAAATTCTCCATACTGACACACCCTAGTCCCAAACTAAGCTTTTGCTTGTGTTATAGATACTGATATGATGGTGAACGGATAGACATACTCAAACATGTTTATAAACATCACTCGGAATACCAATGTCCATGTTCATCACACGAAACCTTTTCCCCTAGCGGGATCCGAACCCGCAACCCTCAGTTTCGTGGCCAGGGTCTACGATCACTCGACTAACAGGCCTGTTAAAGCGAAGTAAGGTTTCAACAGGTAAAAATAATAAATACATAAATACTTTAACTAGCTTTAAAAGGAGACGTGATAGCCAAATGCTGCGCGTGTCTTACTTGCGAGGTGGGTCCAAACGGATGCCTCTAGATTTTACAAATCTACAACTGTATAAAATGGAACAAGCGCGGTGATGAGGGAATACATTGTGATGAAATTTCCACATTTAAAGACTGGCCTATTGGTCGAGTGGTCAGAGAACATGGCCACGAAACCAAGGGTCGCGGGTTCGAATTTCGTGTGATGAAATTCTTATTCGTCGATGGAAACTAGTTATCCTCATATGATAGAACCCTCCACGGACCTCGACATTAGCCGTGGAGTTTCAATAAAACACAGCCAACGACTCGTCCTCACCAGAAGTACGCAATAACTCGTCAGCAATCAGACAAATGTCCGTCATTTTGTCAAACACCCAATATCGCACATCCACTGCAACTGAACACGCGAAATTGAACTTTATCTCCTAACACATAAAGACGGCCGTTCCCCAAATTGGCCACCCTAGTGTATGAAAATCAGTGAAGTAGCCTTCAAAGGAATTTGAACTGTAAGTAGTGGGGTTTGAGTTTTAAGTGGGTTGCGGTTGCGGCAAGAACATTTGGTCAGAAACGTCATCGTTCATTGATGGCTATTTGTCAGTGGGAAAATGGCGTATTCCGCTCGTTTGTTCATTTCCGATGATTTGGTGGAGGAAAATCGAAAAAAGATTTTCCAAAATAAGTATTGCGCGTCATTGCTTCGTTGGTCTAGTGGTAGCATGCGCCGTATAAGGACCAAGAGGTCCCGGGTTCAAATCCCGGGTCTGATCAAAAATTTGTGGCTGGTTATTTCAATGTTGAAATTACTCAGTAACAGTCCGGAGTCAGGAAGTTGGCGGTTTAATCACCCCCGTGCCTCGGAAAGCACGTTAAATCGTTGGTCCTGCGCCTGAGCTCTCTTCGGTCATGTCGAATTGCCGTCTCACCGGACTATGAGAGTGAAGGAACAGAGAGTGCACCTGTGTTTGCGCACACACTTGTGCACTATAATATCTCCTGCGCAGATAGTTAATCCTCGTATAGGACATTACTTGCCATTTTAATAATCTATACTTACTTACTTTACTAATTGATAAAGCTAAAGAGTTTGCTTGTACCCGCTAATCTCAGAAACTACTGGTCCGAATTGAAAAAATATTTTTATTTTGTATATTTAATTTATTGAGGAAGGCTATAGGCTATATAACATTAGCAATGAACACGGGTGTAACCGCGGGCAAAGCTAGTCAAAAATATGGCTGAACCTGTCTTAAGGATAGGTATGTGAAATAATACCGAAATCATTCTACGGAGTTATTAAAAAAAGGGGAATGGGATTCGTGATTACATACATTATGTAATCAATGAGCTAGCCTCTTGCCTAATTTCAATTTTCCATCTAACCTTTTTATTTTTTGACTTATTGCAGGCAAAATATAAGTATAATAAAAATAAAAATTCTTCGGACTGACACACCAAATCCCTAGTTCCAAACTAAGCTAAGCTTGTCCTAGTCAAAGTCAAATACTAGGTGGACGGATACTTAAATACGTTTACAAACATCCATGACTCGGGAACAAATGTCCATGTTCATCACACGAAACATGTTCCCCTAGCAGGATTCGAACCCGCGACTCTCGGTTTCGAGGGCAGGGTCTCTTATCACTCGATCAACGGGCCTGTCAGAGCCAAGTAAGGTGTCATCAGGTAAAAATAATAAATACATAAAAAAAGTACATTTGAGACGAGTTGATATGTTAGGTGATAACATTTCGCGTCTACTAACTCGCGTAATTACAGTCATACAGACACGCATCTCAAGACACTCACTCCCCCGCATCGCTCGTCCCTCGGAGGGACAATGCACTCTCTCATTTTCGCCCTTTCTCCTAATGACGTCATTAGCCATCGCAAAAACCTCCGTGAGGGATTGCGGAGGGCCTGCGTTGGGCACTCCTGGTTCCATTAGCTTTAAAGGGATTATGGTCAAAAAATCTTGTAATTTCGTTAGCCTATAATATAGGTATATAAAGCAGGTCTTGGGTGATTATTTAGGTGTAGAAGGATCTATAAATGACTGGAATAGTCGCTAAAAAATAACATCGCCTACATAATCACACACCCAAAACCCGATATACTATTATTTGCCTTTTACGACATGCTAGGTCGGAACACAATCGATACATCAGACTTTGAGTTTCAGACCGAAATTGGGACTACATTATTCAAATTAAAATACCTATCCAAAGTTAAAATAATTTCAACTAAACAGAAATAGATCCTTTTCGAGATCAAGCGCACAATTGTTTTTAAAATAACTACATAATTAATGCAATCGCAAGCGCGGATGCACATTCGCCATATTAATTATGTTGTTAGCAATTGTAATGAGTTCGTATGATGATTCTACTAAAAACTCGTTAAATAAGACTTGATGTAGTAGGTACTACGATATTATTGTATACTAACTGCTGCCTGCGACTTTGTTTGTGTAAAATTTGACAAAAATTAGAGTTTTTGCGCTTAACTTACTGCTAACTCTTTAACTTTGCTTAGCTAAAATGGATGTCTAATGCCAGTAGAGACCATGTATTTTGTGAATCTCAAGTATGGGCAGCCCATGCGCTTGAGCAAATAACAAGGATGCACTCTATTTTAGGGTAAAAATACATACATACATATCATCACGCCCATAATCCCCGAAGGGGTAGTCAATGTCAAAGAGGCAGCAAGCCCATTTAATCATATTATTCCAAAAAAAAACTTACCCAGCCCAGTTTTATTTTTGGATAGAGACGGAAAATTGTGAATAGGTAGTGACAAGTGGCTAGTTCGTCGCCTACACAATCACATACACAAACTCCTAAATACCATTAGTTGCCTTTAACAAATACTAGGCAAGGAACACAGTTGGCAAAAATACACGACTGATTTAAGCAAATGATAGTCTGGTGCGAGTATCAGAAACTGTTCTCGCTATATCAGAAAAAAAATACATACCGCGTCCCCAGATGACGCAGTGACGCATGACTCAGAGGAATATGATAATGAGTTGACAGGCCCGTTGGTCGACTGGACAGAGATCCTGGCCACGAAACGAGGTGTCTCGGGATCGCATCCCCCTAGGGGCAAATGTTTCGTGTGATGAACATGGACATTTGCACTCGAGTGATGGATGTTTATAAACGTATTTAAGTATGTCTATCCGTTCACCTAGTATCCATAGCAATCTGCAATGAAATCTGCAATGAACGTTTAAAAATACTCCCGTCTTAAGCGCAATACACACTAAAGCCGCCGACCCGCCGACCCATGTCGGCATCTTGCCGGCGGGTTACTTGGCGGCTTTAATCATTGCAAATCGGAAAACTTTGTCGGCGGCTCAAGATGAGAAACTTATTTGGCAGTTAGCGAGTTGACAACTCGAGTGTCACCGGGCAAATGATTGCTTGCGCACGACATGCCATTAATATTGACTGGCTCGATGGCGCATTGGGTACGCGGCCCCATGCGCCAAGAGTTGTGGGTTCGATCCCCACCCAGGACAAACATTCGTGTGATGAATACTTATGTTTGTTCTGTGTACTTATGTTAACATCCAATATTTAAGTATATAAATGTATTACAGGTGTTGACTCTGCCTACCCCTTCGGGGATTATGGGCGTGATGTTATGTATGTATGTATGTAACAAACGTCCATAAGCTACTTATCTCGGAGTCGGGTCAATGTATGTGATGTAGTCTGATGTTTATTTATTTATATGTCGCGCAGGCACATGTTGGTGATATCATTAAGCCACGGATACACTAGGTGACAAATGTCAGGCAACACGTGTCGCCAGCGACTTCGGGTGAAGTGGTGCGATGTTGCCGGACTCTGCTCGACATGTCTGACCCCTGAGTGAAGTCAGGGGTCAGACACTTATGGCCAGTCGCGAGATGTCGCCAGATATGTCAAGCTAGTTCGCCCGACTTCGCTTGACATGTCGTGGGACATTTGTGGCCGCCGGGCTGTGCCGGCGGCTTTGTGTATTGCGATTTATACGCGTGACAAACCCCGCAGCTGACCACTCATGTATATGTCGTATTGAAACATTAACTGCGGCAGGTGGGCGGCGCGCGCGCAATTAAAAGTTGACACGAAGACCTGCCCGCCATTACCTTGTGGCCACGCAGGCGGCGGGCTAGAAAATTGTCTGTCTGTGAATTCAGTAATGCCATTTACAGTATAACTTTCAATAGACTACCAATTTTATTGTATGTCCTACCAATTGAATGTCTGAAAGACAGCGTTGTAATCAATGTAAGAACAGGTGCATTGCGGTAGTTCGAACGGAAGACCAATGATAGACAATGCAAAAGTGGAACGATGCAATTAATGTGGAGAAGGCCATAATAATCGTAGAGCACGTATGAAAAGGATCATGAATGTTGAAGAGGCGAATGAGATGTGTAAAGATCGTGAAATATGGCGTTCGGTTCTCTCTGCCTACCCCGCTAGACAAGTAGTTAGCAAGTAGCAAAATAATTATGGATTTGAGAGAAACGAGTAAGATGAGTATATTATTACATGGTGACGGTTTTCTCTGCCTAGCTCGCCAAACCTGTCTACAGGACTAGACTAACTGAATCATGGTAATTCCAAAATTATGTGCAGATTCCCTAATATGCTATCTTTCACCACCGTGCTAATGATACGAATTCGCACTTAGAATATTAAAACCCTCAAAGTACGTGCCCGGATTCAAACCAACTTCATTACGTATATGATTTAATTATTAAGTGCCTAATATTATGGACATGCTTACTTTTGAGTTGCCACTCCTATAGTTTACATATCACCTAAACCTTGTAGCTGCTTATCAATTCTAAAAGTAAGGTTATTCAGAGTAACATGAATTATATTAAAACTATTTTAATTAACCCCTATTAAAAAACTACAAGCTCTTTATAAGCTCACGCGTTTTATACGCTTCCCGCTTGCCCCACATCTCATGGCCCGACGTATCCATGCAGGCGTTAGACATAGCATGCAATTTAGCATTTTTATATTAATAATGTTCGTTTACGGCCGTTAACAGTTGACTCTTATCACGGGTCGCTGATAATTTACAGCACTTCATTATGTGGCGGCTGCGAGCGAAATTAGCTTTCGGGGTTCCGCGGTTATGATGGAAAAAACGCAATATCATAATGTATGCACGTGCAAGAATCGTGGAAATAAATTTATTTGTTCTTAGTTTAAGCTTGCTAGCTATACTTGTGAATTCATAAATATATCATCCTCATCAGCAATTGCTAATGAGGTCAATCTTTAGATTAACTCTGTATGGTATTTCATTTATATGAAAATAGCTGTGCCAGTGATTTCATCCGCGTTTATGGTTGATGTCGTATAGCCTAGCCTTCCTCGATAAATGAACTATGCAACACATTTTTTTTTTCAATTTGGACCAGTAGGTTCTGAGATTATCGCGTTCACACAAACAAACAAACAAATAAACTCTCCTGCTTTTTATTAGTATAGAGTCTATACTCTATATTAATGATATTTTTGGTAAAGTTAGATTTTATAGCAGCGTTTCATCAGATGTATTTTTAATTTCATACATTATTTAAATAATTTCGGATTTTTTCTTGTTAAATTTTTATCCAACACCGGGAGGACCACGAATTCACGGTCTCTGTTTTTTTTTATATTTATGTACACAGGAGATACATACATACATACATACATACATAATGTCACGCCTTTTTCCCATGGGGGTAGGCAGAGATTACTTAATTCACGTACTTCTGCCTACACAGGGTATATGGCGTAAAATATCAACAACTTAAGCTTTAATAGAAAAAGAGACCAGTTTAAAGCCCAGTTTAAATACTAACAAATAATATTAAAATGTATCCCCTTATTTTATTTCAGTTGACAGTTAGAACTTAAAACTTATACTAACATTATTTGGCTATTTTAAACCGAGTTAAAAGGAACGATCACCTTTTTGGTAATAAGGCTATTAAATCTAGAACATAATCTTGACGCGATATCTTACTACGGAACCCACTAACCCAAACCACTCCCGCGCATGCCAATTTCAATTTTACGGCAGAAGCTCGCAAAATGGCACAAGTAAAGGAAGCAACCAATTTCATGTCTATTTAGTGTTCAAAGCAACCTGTCATACAGTGTAATTGCAGACAGCGCCACCTGGTGGCGGGATCTGGTACTGAGATCAAGATACCACAATTGACCGTAAAATTGATGTTTACTCACTTAGAGGAGGACGGATGGAGGATATGAAATGGTTTTACGGTCTGTAAGGCTCATTGTGAATAGAATAACTCAATTTTCTCATGAGCTTTTAATTATACAGCTTTTACTATTTAGACTTTTTTTACATCTCCATAATCATTACATACGTGCTTTAAAACAAATAAAAGTGTTTTATAGCTCTTAATAATTATCCTAGAACGAACATTCGCTTGATGAATGCTTGTGTTGGTTCTGTGTCTGGGTGTTATTAATATCCCACCCACAGAACAAACAATTTTGACTGGCTCGATGGCGCATTCGGTAGTGATCCTGCCCTATGCGCTAAGAGTTGTAGGTTCGATCCCCACCCAGAACAAACATTCGTGTGATGAATACATGTGTTTGTTCTATGTCTGGGTGTTAATATCTAATATTTAAGGATATTTGTAATACCACTGTTGTTTCCGATATCCGTAACACAAGTGCTTAAGCTACTTACCTCGGAATCAGATCAATGTATGTGATGTAGTCGAATATTTATTATTATTATATACTTGAGAATTTTTCTTTTTGACTGAATTTTGAGGTCTACACATATAATGTCGCGGGCATGAACTAGTCTATCTATATGTGCGGTTTCCCTCTATAGTAGGCGGTGTCACGAAGAATGAAACTCCTTCCTTTCCTATTAACCATTGATAATGTTATCAAGGCGGTGTTAAAATCACAAAGGCTACATTAGATCCGCGCGGGATAATGCGGTGCTGTCGCTGACAAGATTAATAGTCTAACTTGCTACAAGTTGGGGCACGATATTGTGTGTCTCGCGAGTTCAGGGGCCTACTGTGTATATGACACGTTTTGTCTGGTGTTAGCACGTTTTATAATATTAACTAGCTTCTGTCCGTTGATTTGCTCGCGTGGTACATCGATGAAATATAGCTTATGTGTTATTTTAATGATAAGCAAATTTTCATTAAAATCCATGCAGTACTTTTTGCATGAAAGGGTAACAAACATCCACATATCCATCCATCCATATGCTCCAAACTGATTTCAGTCTTAGCAGCTAATTTCAATAGAGAATGGCCAACCACGCAGATGTTATTGCACAAGATTAGTGTCTGCAGAAATACAGATACACTTTCTGTCTTATCACCCTCGAGGTCTGGTGAGACGTCATTCCGACATGTCTTATTTTCGCATTCTAAGACTAGAAGCAACCGACAAGGTAGTCAACGATTGTGTATGACGAATATCATCATCTTCCTAGCGTTATGTCCCGTGTTTAGACGGGGTCCACTTAGATCCAGGATTTAGCGAGTCTGGTAATTACATTAAAGCGACCGATCAGACCTTCGTAACCCTAAGATAGGGGAACCAGACAATTTTTGGAGGTTGTATGACGAATATCGATGTTTATCACCCCAACTGGAATTCAGATACTTTTGATACATATTTACAATTTCGTATCTATTCTTTGCTACCTTGGGTAATATAATAACGAGCTGGTTTGTTAAGAATACAATTATCACTCTTTTTTTACAATTTTCCATCCAACCCAGCAATTTTACATACATACATATCATTACACCCGTAATCCCTAGAAGGTAGGCAAAATCAAAGGGGCAGCTAGCCCCTTATCCACATTTAGCCAAAAAATAAAACTGGTCTGGGTGGAAAACTGAAAAAAATTGTGACAAGTGGCTAGCTCGTCGCCTACACAATCACACACCCAAAATCCGATATACCATTAATCGTCTTTTACGACATGCTAGGCAAAGAACACAGTTACCACATTATTTTTACTCACAGACCAACATGGAGCTAAGCAATTATATTTTTAACTAAAATTAGTTAAATAAGATTGTTTCGGAGATCGGGCCCGCTATAGTATGCGTATACGTTCGTACTTCGTATAATTATAAATTCACGACCAAAATATAATGAAACAATTCTCCGAGCCTCAAGCAGACTTCTGAAGATCAAAATAATGCTTCACAAGAAAAGCAAAGATGCAAGCTTAACCTTACATGTGGTTTGCGTATGCCGACCCTCTGTCGACCGAACGTCTTACCTAAGTCGGCCACAAGACGCTTATAATTCTGAAGTTGAGGTTGAGATGCAGCTTACGTGATGGTTATATTTGGAAATGGTCTTGGGAATAATGTTGCAGTTTAATAACACGGGTAAATTTGGGTTTTAGGGAAAATTTTTCGAGTAACCGCCACGGCTGTACCACTCTTGGGAAAATAAAAGAAATAACGAGTGCAGTTAAAAATTTGGGGAAGGGAAGGGAAACGGTGTGAAGTTTAGTTAGTTTGTTAAAAAAATACCAATCCTTAGAAAAACAAGCCTTAGTTTTCATTAATTAAGGCTGGTTTTTCAATATTTGTATGAATAATAGATATTTTTTTTATATCGCTAAACGGGGTCGTCTTCTTCTGATGGTAAACCTTATAGATTTAAGTCCTGTTTACAAACTTTTGAGTGTATTAACCACTTACAAACGTCGTCAGTCATACGTTTATAAGTTGTTAATTTCAATATTTGCAATTTACTTTTCAAACATGTCGTTACTGACGTCCGTTAACACTTTTTATAAATTTTTATTTGTATAGTAAATACTATTACTTATATGAACGATTGATGATAATACAACGGTTTATCATTCGCAACTCATCAATTGTTCGTAAAAACGTTTAAAAAAAAACGCACAAATATTGTTTTTATGAATGACTAGCTGTGCTCGCGGTTTCACTTGCGTTTATGGTAATGTTATATATTCTATAGTCTTCCTCGATACATGGGCTATCTAGCACTATAAGAACTTTTCAAATCGGACCAGTAGATTCTGTGATTAGCGCGTTCAGGCAAACTCTTGAGCTTTATAATATTAGTATAGATTTAGGTTCTTTAAAAATTATACATTATTCTCCACCTTTATTAAACATATATTACCCAAAAACGGAAATATTAGTATTATAAAACCAACGAAAATACTTAACCTTATAATAACGGCATTACCTTCTAATACGGCGCACTGCATTCTGTGCACGTAGTTGCATAAAAAATCTCCTAAATGCATGCAGGTTAAACACAGAATTAGAATGACAATGCGTCGGTTTGCTAATGGCGGTGCAAGGACACCTTTATGCCGGCTCCTTGGCTCCTTGGGAGATAATCCGTCATTTTAATAGATCAGTGCTGGGGTTGGAATGATTGTCGATGTTTAGATGTCAAAAAAAAAATTCACAGCAGCATCTTTAGCAACTTTAATTTAGGTAGACTTCAACGTAATAAGCCCTCTGATTGCGTAACATCCATGAATTTAGATTTCCGCACGTACCTAATCAAGAAGTTGTTCGTGAAACATGGAATCAGTTAAAAAAAAAACAGATAAAACAATACATTCCAGTTCTGGTCAAAATGGTTCTCATTATTACATACATCACACAAAATACATCATTATCAATCTTAAAACTAAGCATGTTTTCTGTAGACAGCGCATACTCAAAGACGTTTATAACGTCAATGTGACTAAAGTACAAATGATTTCGTTAATATTAAATTACAGTGCTAAGTTTATAATAAGTTCACCAATCTATACCAAAATATCGACATCCCCACATCGATGAACACCTTCGACGTCCCTACGAATAAATCAAACACCAGATTGATGGTATTATGTCAACATGCACAATCACAATCGCCTTACTTTACATCACAATCGATCCGCGCCAATTACCGACGAGAAGTGAACCAAACAGCTGCCCCATACAACCCCATAGACTGCCATACAACCCATACATTTGTATGTGAGAATGCGTCTTGGAGCATCCGAGTAATTTGTCATTGCCAAATTCTTAAGCCATGCACGATTTTATGGAAATTTTGGAGATTAGGTTAGATGGATATTTGCATCATCTAGTGGTTTACAATAATGGATAATAGCTCGAATGTGGGAATATACGGGACTATTTTGCATTGCATTGCTCAAGAGTAAATCTAACAGAAAAGTTTCGTCTTTTGCTCATTTTTATTAGGTATAATAACAGGTTTGCCGCCTAAGAACCAAGAGGTCCCGAGTTCAAACCCCGAGTCGGTCCAAAAATTTGTGGCTGGTTATTTCAATATTGAATTTACTCAGTAACAGCCCGGAGTCAGATAGTTAGCGGTTTAATCACCCCCGTGCCTCGGAAAGCACGTTAAGGCGTTGGTCCTGCGCCTGACCTCTCTATAGACATAAACCTCACAAACGGTTTGCCTTTCGGTACGAGGAAAGACTATTAAATCGCTAAGTTTGTAAAATTGCGTCCATATACTGCAAAAGTAAAACTTGAGCAACATCAAAGGTTGTTTTTATTGCGGTATATTATGAATTTTTGGCTGAATGTGGTTAAATGGGCCTGCTGTCCCTTTGACTCTGCCTACCCCTTCAGGGATTATGGGCGTGATGTTATGTATGTATGTATGTATTAATCTATTTACGTCTTTATGGAACCCGGTAAATAATTTCTTCATTTTAAAAGACTTTAAAAGGTTATCTATATAAACGTATTTACCTAACACATTAAAATTTGTTAATGTCTTATTAAGATCATGCTACCTATTCTACATATTTTAATTGTATTTTTTTTTCACTATATTACAAAAATACCAATATAAAAATTATTCATACCTAAAGATAACAATCTCTGGCTAGCCCGCTAGGGAAGTAGCTTAGAGTTTAGTTAGTTCATCATCATCTTCCTAGCGTTATGTCCACAAATAACACTGGGCTGGGTTAGATGGACAATTTTGAAAAAGGAGTGAGGTGACAAGAGCCTAGCTTGTCGCCTACACAATCACATACCCAAAACCCGATATACCATTAGTCACCTTTAACAACATGTTAGACAAAGAACACTATTGGCCCATTCTTTTAAGTCCCAGACCAACATGGGACTCATCTTCTTAGCGTTATGTCCCGTGCTTAGACGGGGTCCGCTTAGACCATGATCCAGGATTTAGCGAGTCTGGTAATTACATTGAAGCGACTGCCCAAGTAACACACAAGCATGATAACAGTACTAATGCGACTCATAACACAGTTAATAGTTACGTAACATTTGTGTTACAGTTAAGGAAATAGCTAAATTCTGACTAACGTTGTATTACGGCTATTATAATTTTTTAAGCTTAGTAAAATTTGTATAATTTCGGCTTCTTTCTTAAGGCTTAGTAATAACTTTTATTCTCAATATTACACAAACGTTTCTAAGCTTACAGAGTTTCACATAGCTTTAATTTGCATAACAGTAAGCTAAAAGATAACAAGCTGAATAAACGTAATGTACAATACTATTATACAAACATTATTAAGCTTATTGCTGTTAAAAATGCTATATTCTGTATAAAGTACCCTCAGCAACTAGATGCTGAATAATAGTGTTAAAATTCGGTTTTAAAATGCTTGTATCTGAATAACAGCTTTAATATTATTTTGAAATCTTATAAGGTTCTTTATTTTGCGAATTATTCAGCTGCTGATAAAAAGTATTTTCTGGGTTCTAATTAAGCTTATATTGGTATAAAAGAAATGTAGACATAGTTTATAACTCTATTACACATACTTCTATTCTTATACCGAAACTAGCAGTTTTAAAGTTAGTTAAACAGTATTTACACAGAAGAATGCTGAATATTGCTTTATTTGTAGATATTTATTAAACGTTAGTTGTTGTAAGTTGGGCGTAGGCAGCATAGTGTTTAGTAAACTAGCTGTGGAAGAAAGCGGTCAAGCTAACCTTAACAGTCAAGTGCGATCGTACATAGAAGAGTGTTCCGTACCCGCAATTTCATATACAGACTGTGTGGGTGACGATGATTACACATCTAGTGGAGATGAATCAGATGAGAATATTAACGAATTCAAAAATACGCGCGGTCCGAATCATTTTATTCTAGCGTTTTGTGTATTTGTAGTAGGTACATTCAATGCGGTAGTATAAATCTACCTTTTGTTGTGTCCGAGGTTTTGAATTTGTCTATACTCAAATTATGTGTCATTATGATATTATTAATACGTATCTTTAAATAAAAAAACTATTGTATACCTATCTATATTGTAATCTGAATGTCGAAAACGGCTCCAAGAATTTTCATAAAATTTAGTATGTAGGGGGTTTCGGGGGCAATTAATCTATCTAGCTAGGTTTAATTTTGTTTTAGGTTTCCGTTTATCTATACTTATAATAAATCTGTAGAGAGGTCAATTCTGTACATGAAATATATTTTCAAAATAACTATCAGGGGGTGATCGATACTGATGCCAAAAATGCAATCAGTAAAATTTTTGTCTGTCTGTCTGTATGTCTGTATGTTCTTTTTAGAAATGTTGGGAAAACGGGAGAAGTTACTCCATTTTTAAGCGTCCGTCGCGTGTGCAGCCTTGATGGTTAAAGTTACATAGAAATCATGTATGACGGAAATAGTCTATATAATATTAACCATAAACGCGGGTGACACCGCTGGCACAGCTAGTGTAGGTATAGTATAATATCCGTTTGTTTTCAGACAATGAAAAACTGCTACATTATCATTAGAATAGATGGGGAACCAAAAGAGACCTCGTTTCTTTTCCCTTTTTAGCATTTTAATAAGGTATGCAGTACGTACGAGCAGTTAACTCAAACTAGACATAGGTACGTAAGTTGAAAAAAAAACAACATTATTACCACAGCTTTTTTTCTAAATAAAACAAAATAAAAAAAATATTTTACATCCTTTTTACGTTAGATTGGTATACCTAAATAGCTTTAATTCATTTGCTTAATTTTTTTTTTTTTTATTTAAGTGAAATGATTGCATTATATAATAGTTAAATAATAAAGTTCGATCGATCACCTAATCATTTTTCCACGAAATTCTAGTTTTTGATTGTTCTGTTTTGAACCCTAATAAGCTGTTTAATAAAACATGTGAACAAATACTCAACTGTTATTCAGAAATTATTCCGCCATACCGCGCTTTGCCAAATAAAGGCTTAATATCTGACGAGTCAAAACTATTATTCAGCAGCAGCTCGGTAAAACAGCTCCGTGAGCAGCTAATAATCAGATTTATAGGAATCGCTATTATAACCTCAAAAAAAAATGTTTTTGGAATTGTTTTTGCTATCAAATGTTGTGTTTTATTAATTCAGATACAAATTCGAGTATTATACATAAACTAATTATTACTTTTAAAACACTAAAATAAGGAATTACGCTAAAAGTTTTTTTTTGCCTTATTTCTGTCTTGTACATTAACTTATTTCTATCATTAAACTTCGATATTGAAGCGGCGCGTAAAACCAATAGTTACAGGACATACGTTATTGACGACAAAATTACTTGCGCAATATTATTTCACTTGTATAATAGCTAAAACTCGTATTTTTAAAAATTACTTAACAATTCCATGTATTCATTCCGTCCACATTAATATCTTAATAAATATTAATGATGTCAACAATTTCTTGAAGGAAACACACATTTTGTTTGAAATAGTGTGGTACAAATGTGCTTATAGCTGAGTAGTTTTTGAATATCACAGCCACAAATATTTATCTGAATAAACATGATAAAACATTTGTGTATAAGTAACGACTGCCGTTTTTCAGACGTTATTAAGCTATGTGGACAATTACATTGCTACTACTCAGATTTTATATTGCTATTATTCAAATTAAAGCATTTAAAAGTGTGCCCAATTTGCTTGAATAAGAGCTGAGTACACGTTTACTCAGACATTAATCAACAGCTTTTTAAGCTTATCGCTCCCGGGTTTGCTGTTACTAAGACCTTATACTGCTATCTGTGTTACTTGGGTGCCGATCTGACCTTCGTAACGCTAAGATAGGGGAACCAGACAATTTTTGGATCATGGTTACAAATCCAAAGTTGTTTGAATTTGCAGGTTTCATCATGTTTTCCCTCACCGTCGAGCTAGTGGTATAAATATATACATAGATTTTAAAAATCTAGAGGTACATACCCGGGTTTGAACCCGCACTCCTCGGCTAAGAGGCGCGTGCCATTACGATTGAGTTACTACCGCTCTAGCGTAAAGTTTATTTAGTTAGTTAGATAAAAAAAATCCACATATGTAAAATGTTTTCTTACTTACAGGGGTCGTAAACATTGAGCAAAAATAAAATTAAGTTGTGGAAAGCGAGTGTCGATTGGCTAGCTAAGCTACCTAATATTAGTCATATATTACGACATGCTAGGCAACAAAAACTGAATATTATATTCAGCAGTGAAAACGTCACAGACAGACAAAATAAACATATATACATACATACATACATACATAACATCACGTCCATAATCCCCGAAGGGGTAGGAAGAGTCAAAGGGGGCAGCATGCCCCTTCAACCACATTCAGCCAAACATAAAGCCGGGCTGGGTAAGATGGAAAATTGTGAAAAAGCAATGACAAGCGGCTAACCTGTCGCCTACACAATAACACACCCAAAATCCGATATACCATTAGTCGCCTTTTACGTCGCCAGTTGGCATATTCTTTTTAAGTCCCAGACCAACACGGGACAGTGGGCTGGGTTGGATGGTAAGCTGTGAAAAAGGCAAAATATTGTATTTTAAATTTGATTGAAATTACTCAGTAACAGCCCGGAGTCAAGAAGTTCGCGATTTAATTACACACGTGCCTCGGAGAGCAGGTTAAGTCGTTGGTCCTGCGCCTGACTTCACTCCAGTCATGTCGAATTGCCGTTTCACCAGACTATGAAAGTGAAGAAACAGATAGTGTACCTATTTTTTCGCACACACTTGTGCACTATAATATCTCCTGCGCAGTTGGCTAATCCTCGTTGAGATTGGTCGCCGTGACCGATATCGGTTAGGAGGTCATTATTGTATTTCGAATATTAGTAGATCATCATATTTATGTTTATCATACATAACCCCCCGTCAAATCTTCGAATAACCCCAATCAAAGTTCAGATCATTTAACCACCAATTTCAACAGCCCTTCACATTACAATCGCACAATACAAATCAATACTCAAAATCGTTTCACCACATACAACGTGATGCAAAATATTGGCAAAAAAAAATCTTTAACGAGACAACCCCCTTCTCGCCTCCAATAATAGATCAATACCCAATAATCTCATAATAGCACGAAAGGGTTGAAAGTTTAAAATTCTTGGACAAAACGGCCTATTGACAGCGATCGAAGGGTTGCTTCTTAAGGGATTAGTAAAAAGCCGATTTCAGCCGCTTTGTGGTAAAACAATGGAGAGGTAAGTAACAGTTTTAATCCACCTTCGGGTTGTTCATCACTCCTTTATCTGTGCTTCGTACTTTAGGGCATTTCTTTGGAAGTTTTTTCATTGGTGATTATTTTTAAGCTGGTACTGTTTGCAAGATAATGTAGAAATGTGCGTCTTAACAGCCTGTACTGATTTGGAATTTACGAAATGTATTTTTGGTATGATCTTGTGGTATGTCTAAAAAAGGCGTAATATTTATAATTTCTTTAAACCTAATCGGCTTTAAGGCCAATAATTAACGTAGGTATTTTTAATGGATATTGTTCAAATACAAAAATTTAAAAGAATGTTACAAATGTCCCGATTTATAACTTTTTTAACTTTCCTTGTTATTGTAGTGACATGATATTTTATATCATATAAATATACCGTATATATATAGCCATACATATTGTATATTAATATTGCAGACTTAACTATTTCAATATTGCAGATGAATGACATTGACTCTGTTTGTTGTTTCTTGTTCTACGTTTAAACATTAACGATACATAAAGAATAATAATGACAATAAAAAATATCTGCAGCTAAACAATAACTTAAGCAGTTGCTAATAATACTTAACAAATCAATTTATACAAGACAAAACTAAGATATTTTTTCCTTTGCCAACTAAACGTCTAGTTAACCCAAGAATAGTATAAATAACAAAATAATAAGACAGAAAAAAACGCACCAAAATCGCAAGGCGACAAATCATTTACAGTTTCTCGCGCAAAAACGAGAAAACCCAGCAAAAACACCGGAAGATAATCCATGAATCAAACAATATGACGATGGAAAAACTCCTGCGCAGCCGTGACTGTGGTCGCCGCAAAAACTGGGATCGACGCCGAACCATCGATCCGTAGATCGTTATCGAACACGCGTCAATGTCAAATGATCGATAAAAAATCAATACAGTTATGAATTCATCAACCCTTGAAATATAATATCCATTGAAGGGTTCTATAGTGTCAAGTGTGCGTGAGGCCAGCGCGACTACCAATGTGTATTGTTACATGCGATTGAAAATTGGGGCAATTGGTTTTGATCGAATTATAATTTGCATGGCGTTGTTGTCGTCATTATCCTGATTGATTCCTTCAATTGGAACGGTGAATGATATTGATTGAAATTATTTATTAGAACACTTTGGATGATTTTCAATACAAAATTATGAATTTCTTTACACTGCAAAAAAGATAACATACAAAATATACATACTCCTATAAGCTTTAATTAAGTCAACTAAAATCAAATTACCCATTTGGAAATCCAAATCCAAATATAATGAAATAACAACGTAATCACATAAACTTAATAACGGTTCTTTTGAACAGTTACAAAGATTCTAATTAATGCGCACTTCCTCATCCCCGTGTTCTCACGATTTTTTAATTACGACCCAGCACACATCTGCTTGTCCGTTTTGTTCCTCAAAAAATGAGCCACCGAAATCAAAGACCATACAAAAAAACTCTGCTCCTTAATATTCAAACAAAAAAGATGAATAAACGATGACTGGCGCATCAAAACCGGAATTCAATTAGACGTACAAAAGAAATCATTGTGGGGACAAAGTTCTTGTTCCAAACAACTTTAATTATTCCTTACTATTAAAGATCTACAGAAGAAACTCTCACACTATCCCAAAAGCATCACTAATGACGCACACAATACGCTAAAGAAAAAACCTGACCCCCCAAAGAATTGAATCGAATTAAAAATTCCGCTGTCCTTAAAATAAAGATCAAAGTAAACACACATACTCGAGAAGACAGTCTCATATGCAAAATCGTATGCAAAATTGACAAAGGAAGGGCGACCGAAACTGGCTATGCAAATCTTCGTGCGAAGTTAAACGGGAAAAACAAATAATAAAAAAACCGCTTGTATGGTGAGAGTGATAAACATAAAAACAATTTTTTCATTGTCTATCTAGCCGTGCATATGATTAAAAAGTTGGACCCAGGCGGGTCCCTTGTGGGACACCTTTCTCACATGCTCATGCAAATGAGTGATACTACTTAATCTTTTATTTTAATGGCATCGTATTGTGTTAGACCTTTTCAGCTTTTGTGGGGTGAGAGGTAAGAAAAAGGAACTGGATAAAAAATTAACGATTCGCGCGTATGCAAATTTGGATCTCAGTCTTAAACTGTGGGAATGCTTTGGGTGAATCGCTGGGATTACCTAGGGTAGTGGTTTTAGACCGTTATTTTTATTATTTTTCATTGTCTATGAAATAGGAAGTTATAATTTATGCCGGATTCAAGTAAAATATTGCTTAATTCAAGTTATGGTATTGAAAACAGATTATATCAATGTTAATAATTAATTTTATTATTTAATTATGATATTAATGATGATTATTATATTTTATATATCTAAATTCTATATCGATTTGATGCCGATAGATTATCAAGCAAGATTAAGCAAATGAACATACATATTATAAAATATTAATAAGGCAAGGACAAAGAAAATATAACATTTTTTCTTTATATCTTTAAGTCTTGATTTTCCCAACGCTATTTAAATAAAATTTATTGTACTAAACAAATTGGCTGGGTATATAATTTATATATCTTTATGATAATATTGGTAATATACCAATTAATTATTCTATTCACACTATGTTATATTAATATACATAACTAAAACTGAAGTTTATAGATTTTCAGACGAAATTCTATGAAATTTCTCGTTACAAAAATTTTTAATTTTTATTATTTATCATACTTACTCAAAACAAAGTATTTTAATGCTTGAAATCCTTTTTATATAGTCATGTATGGGATTTCATAGGACAGGCAATTGCCTAATGTGGAGGTCAGTCTCATCTGTAGTGTAATTTTTATTCTATCAATTTTTTTTTATTTACATACATACACTTGATACATATGTCCCTCATTATTTAATGCACATGCTGTCATCACATTGCATTTAACGTGTTCTAATAAAATTATCTCATTTGTTGCAGGTATGTAAAGCAGCAGATACATCGCAAGGTAGCTTCTGAATAAATTTGCCTACAGATGAACATCTCATTGCAATTACAAAAATGCACGTTGCATTGTCTGACAGCGACACGTGAATAAATACATTCCCTTCTGGGTCTTTTGAATAGCAAACTACCACTGACATCTATTGAAAACTCCTTGAACTAAACACTAGTTCAACGATCCAGTACTAGATGGCGGTAGCTGCGTCTGAGCATCGATCTATAAATCTTTGTAAAGATTTGACATGGTCTAACGATTTCAAAATTGAAGTTTAAAATTTTTAAACTTATTTTGTATGCATTTGTCAGTAATTAAAGATATCCTAATTATTTGCTAATAAATATTTAAATTGAAGTAGATAAAAATGGATTCAAAAATAGCACCTAGCATGGTTTGTAGTCAACACAATTATTCCGGGTAATTAAAAAAGAAACACACTTAAGAATAAAGATGTAGTTAGAGCATCCCAATTGCTATGCAAATTAAATTGAATATTTTAGATAAAACTTTAAATTAGTTAAACATACGATGTGTAATATAATGGAGTAAGGATATGGACACTGTTGCAATAAATGTTAAGAATTTGTCAAAAAAGCTATTTCATGATATACTGCTTTGAGAGCATACTGCAATTTTTTTTATCACCGATCTGATAAATTTTAATCAGTTGACTTGCAAAGTCTGTGGCAGTTTTTAACAGTTTTTCTCAAGTTAACTGTTAGATTGAATCCTTACTATATGTATGTACCATATATAATAAAATCTAATACTTCGCTGTTAACCTTGGTAAAATTCACCAAATCGCTCTTGGTCAGCGTGGCGTGGTGAATCATTGCCTATTAATCATAGTTGGTTGGCCTGCTAAGGCTCAATTTGAGGCTCAAAATTATCAATTCCTTAGAATCTCGCAGATTAAAAAGACATTTAGTTCTTAAACTACGAAAACACAATTGGCAGTGGCAATTATGTATCACGTGGCTTAGAACATACATCACTATGTTGGAGTCCTGAAAGGGGATTTTTTGTTATTTATTAAACGGGTGGATAGCTGCGCACTGTCCTGGCAGCCTTGTGAAGACGATATTACTACTCACTATCGAATGCTCTTTGGAGAATTTCATAATTATTTTAATATTCCTTTCAGCTAATACCAGCAACACAAAAGGAGTAGTATTGATTGTGCAGAACTATAATTAACAAGATATTCATCATATCTTTCTATATTTTTAAATTAATTAATTTGTATGCAATAGAAATGACCGATTTAAATAAGTATATAAATAAAAACTAAATTCTTTACACTCATCGATGAAAATAATTAAATTGAGCGTATATCTAATTAATTAGATTTTATGCCAGTATATTTAAAATTTAATTTTACGTCCATATATCAAGGTTATTATTTGAACTAGTAAATACTCTCTAAAATGTGTCTACAAAATATGACATGAATAGTAGCTTGAATTGTACAACTCAACATTTTCATTGTTATGTTGCTCTTGGTGATTATTTTTATTTTAAAAATAAATTATTAAAAGAGTTAGGTCAAAATAGATTGTTGGCCATGCCCGGTCGCAAACGTCTACTCCATACATCTTTTCTATTATATCATCCCCGTAGAACGCTCAAAAGGTTCATCAAAGCGTTGCAAGCGCAGCGCGACGCACACACGCGCACGCGCACACGCGCAGCCGGCGAGGAGTGACTCGCGAGCCATGTGGTAGTTCGTTGTCGAGTATTTTGACGAATTCCGAATAGACAGTGCGCGTTGTGCCAGCTGGTCTTTGAATATTTAACATGATTGTTTTTGCTTTTTTTAAACCTATTAGGTTAAAATATTAGCACAAAGAGAAATCATTTTAAAAAAATGCAACCTACTTGAACTGGGACTAAATCATTGACGGCCACTGCCTGTGATATTTTTACTATTCATATATTAACTAAAAAAATATAAAAGTCAATTTAAATTTACATTTTATATGTATTTACTTAAATCAGACATCACACAATAGAAAGACAATGTCTTCGAAAACAATGCAATGACAATTATCAGGTTAAAATAACGAGCAATTATATACATACACATATTATACAATTTTAAGAATTATGACTTTATTTGCTGTTTCCATTGCTCTATATTGCAGCTGTTCTGTTATTTAACATTGTGCTGCAATTGAAACAATAAAAAAAAATCACTAATTGACGTTACAAAGTACTTTGGCATATAAAAGAATTTCCATTAACATTAATTTCTTATTTTATATTACGGTAATCCCCTGGCGGGGTAGGCAAATTAGTGGGGTTAATATTTAGATTTAATGTAATCATGACGTGAAAAAGATATAAGACTACATTAATTATTTTTAAGAATGTAGTTACTCACATCGATTTTTTTATTAAAACAGCTACATTTTTATCTGCAGTAAATAATATGCTTATTTTATTGTATAACGTAGTCAAGCAAGTACATCATTATATATAATAATTTCAAAATGAAACGAATACTCAAAATCAGTTTTTTTTTCTACGCTCAAAAATTAAAGTGTCCTTGAACACAAAAAACACCAAAATCACTATCGGCGTTGCCGGTGTAACGCACACCGGCGCCTCTATGACGCGACTCCCGCGCACGGTGCGGGGGGAGGGGGCCAAAACCTGATTTTCGGTCTATGCTGACCTTGTAGCGGGCACGTATTACATCACAATGTTTTATAATGCCTTATTTCTTGCCCAGTCTCATGCAAAATCCAACTTTAAGACAAACATACTAATACACATTTTCGCGTGTACATTTTTCGTGGCGGTTACGGCGCCTGGTTACGCGCAAGTATATTCGTGATCTGACGCATATTCAAAGAGATTGCTACCTACACGCCAGGTTTTTCCGGTATGGCTTTCCGCGTTGCGAGTTTATCACTTGAGACTACAAGAGAGTTAATTTTCATTTTTTTTTTTTATTTCGATGCGACACCTACGTCACGGAGTCTAATTTTGGCAACGTATTTGTCGTCACGGATTTTAACGTGCGATTATTTATAGACGGTTCTGTGCTTATTTGAATTCTGAACTCGTTGAAATTATTGTTCTAATATGCTAATGATCCATTATTATGTGTCACACTTCAATGCGAAGTAATTATTGTTATTATATATTAGTTTTACACGTGGGTGTGTTTTGAGTCAGTTTTTTTTATATTTTTGGGGCAAAAATCCAGCAATATTTTTAGGCAGAATTTTATTTAAAAACTACATATATACAAGTACAGATAAATGCTACAGGGCTACAAGGCTATTATGTTTGAATATGTGAAGATTGGGTAAGAGTAATATTTTCTACTTCTTTTTTTAATTCACGTATAAATGACTTGACAGCCTAGCCTCAGCTAATTTTATTGCGTTATAAAATTAATAATTTAAGTGTTATTGAAACATTGAAGTCACACAAAATAAAATGTATGCACTATAATGCCATCAATTATATTAAAATTAATATAGGTATTTAAAATATGCATGATAGTCACTCCATATTCTAAATGTTAAATAGGTAATTACAATTTTTTATGTATTTTTGTTTTATTTCATTTCATAATTCTAGGTTAGCTGCATTTATAATTCATTATAAATGTGCATCACTCATTACTATTGACCATCCTTACAAGGATCTGACAGACAGACATTCTGTTAAGACTTATAATTTACGTGAATTTTTTCCTTCGACAAAAAATATTATAACGCTTGTACAGACACAACTTGATTATTGATAAATGTATTTAGATACAAAAATAAAACACGAAAATAACAAATCTTGGAACTGGTTATTGAGTCCGTTTTTATGTAAATGGGCACATAACAATAATTAAGGCTGCTTTTCGTTGTTAGGATTCGGACAAAGCCTAGGCTTTTGAATAATTCATATCTCAAACATAGCATGAAATTATAAGTATTCGTTGTTTTGTAGCTATATATAGTGGTATGATAAGGAATTAATGGTTGATGATACTTGAAGATAGCATGAAATTACACACTTGTGTTTAGTCAAAAGAGTCAACTAGTTCCATTAGCATATATTCATTTTTCATGCGCCGATTAAGTGTAGTTTTATTTAGAAAATACTTCGCATTGTACAAAATAACCTCTTTTTAATGAGGTCATCATAAATTAATGAAAAATAGCTGTGTTTAACGTCTAACGCATCGTTGTGCATTGTACGCCGATGCTGTTGAAATATCCCCTACACCATAAATTTGGCCGGCATCTATATCGTGTCACAGAAGACATGGAAGAGCATCCATTTGAATAGCGTTAACTTGAATAGCGCCTATAAAATTTCTTGAATAGCACCATCATTATTTTGGCACATATTGTATGTACGATTATTTCAGTGCTAATCATAATTATTGATGATTGATGATTATTACTGGTGTATCATTTTTAAAGTTACATGATACCTATGTTATGAAAAATACTGTGCGTAGCCTGTCTTGGACCTATTCAAGACAGGCTGCACATATACTTGGACCTCATGGTTACGAATGGGTTGAGGAGAGGGATGCAGTTGAAAAAACACACTTTCGATTTAGATTTTTTTAAACTATTGCATTGAGTCCCGTAATGCAATTAATGTAATGTTAGTTTTTTAACATGGATGGGCTTAACATTTAGCAGATATTCAATTAAACTAACCTGATACAAGATTTTCGTTAGGTTTACATAATAATACGTGTTTGATCAACAAAGATTTTTCTTTCAAAATATTTACAAGAAAATTTATTTTTTCCGTATACATATTTAATGTTGAATATGGCCGACCTAAAAATATATTTAGATATTTCTAGCTGTGTACATATGCAAATTACAAAAACAAATAAGTGTTAAAATAGATTTATGTAGTTCTTAACCTAGCAAGTTTTATTCACAATAATATCAATAGTTGCTTTGCAATCTTGCACAGCGTGTAATCAAATTCTTTGAAAACACATTAATTATTCAACGGCTCAGTATTACAATGTCAGAAATAAATTGACACGTCATTTGATAATGAATAAAATCAGAGAAGCTATTAAAATATATATGTATCGTTTCTTATGTTTCTTAAATCTAAGACAAGAAACGTACAAACATTATTTTAATGCATACGATATTTGAAGGTTAATAACTTCTTTAAAACACTATAGTAATGGCATTGATATTATGCATGTACATATGATAAATATGTTTATGTAACACATTAATAGAGTAATGTTGTTCTGACATCGGATTCGGAAGCTATTTCTAACGAGAAGATACCGGCTTATAATCCAATATCTTACAATGCCAATCTGTAATGATTAAACTTAAAGATTAAGGTCTTTTACCACGCCTATTATACGAAAAATATAATAATGTTAGCAGAGTAAATTGTTATTGTTAAGTAAAAAGTTAGTAATAAAGTACGTTATTGACTATTGAGTAAAAAAAATACTACATGGTCTTGCTGTCGTCACGTTCACGACCCGAAAAATGAGTCACAGAATCAAGTCAGTCTGAAGAAACTAATAAATTATCCCGATTAGAACAACAATTCATAAAATGTTCAAGCTCTAATAAAATATTTATAATTAGAATCGGCGAACAAAAAAAGGAAAAAAATTATAACCAGCCAGTGCCACCTAATTACGCAAGACTTTTTACCATCGATACGCACAGCCAGGATTTAAAAAAAGAACTTTCGTTATCACACTAGCCGGCCGTAAAAACAACGATCCACTCATTGTGTTCGTTTTTCGAACTCCTAATCCGCCATTTTGTTTTTTGTTTTACGTAGTGGAAAAAAGTAAGGGACCCAGTGCGGGGCCGGGCGGTAACTCATATCCATTGCTGGGTGTTCATTGAACCCAAAGCATGAGTTTATAAAACAGTATTAGTGTTATGCAACCAACCTCCTTAGTAGTAATAACTCTTCGGCAATAGAAACTCATTTGTGTTCAAAGGAATAAACAGACTGAATTAAAATAAATTAGGTACCATTAGTCGCCTTTTACGACATGCTAGGCAAGAAACACAGTTGGCACATTATTTTTAGGTCCCGGACCAACATGGGACAAAATTATTTTAATAAGTGTATTGAAAATACAAAATACCTATTTTTAAATAAAATAGGTATATCATTTCACTGATTTTAATACTACTATTTGTTCTAAGAGTTCATCTTTCATTTGCTCTCACATCGTCCACCAATAGAAAATAGGTTCAACAGGCGCAGAACTTGGTAAGCAAGTATTATATATTTAAAGAAGAGATTTTTTAAATTCGGATATTTGTTCAAAGATTCTAAAGTATTGTCTTCATCGTTAATATCGTGTTTGGAAAAAATCATTAAATTCGTGTGACGTACTTGGTGGCCCCATAGCAAATTAGTCATTAGAGCAATGTCAAGGCAAGTTTGAAGTTTCTTTTTTTTCTGGCTCGGCGATTTTGTCGTTGGTTGTTATGTTACAATTATATTTTTTTGCAAATACTAAATATTTACAAAAAAAGCATTTCAAATAAATGACAAATACATTTTCAAATAAAGTATGTCAAATGCGAAACTAAATGCATATCTTGCATTTAAAAAAAATGTATTGCAAATAATTACCATCTCTGCTTAAAGACTACCAAACATCCGTCTTCTAGAGCCAAACACTAATTATTTGTATTTTTATAAAATGTTGCACCGCGTTACCCAAAACCATCCAACACCGAAGTTACTGCCTCTCCATACACTGTGACAAACAAAATTGTTTTTTACATAATAAACTGTTTTTTCGTACAAAATACTGGGTCACTGTGTCTCAATCTGTCCTTTAGCCGCGAGGTTGTTTATTCAAATCGTGGAACTGACTCACCGGTTGCCGTGGCAACTGTTAAAATGCAATATATTAACTGTTAATTTATTCGTAATAGCCATAATGGCAAGTTATTGACTCCTTTAGGGCTTGATTGGCATTTTTTGTTAACATTCGACATGTTTATAAAAACAAACGCGAGTTTTATTTGCTTGATTTTGTTGTAGGTTTTTACGATTCGGCGCGATGGCGTATTCGGTAGTGACCTTGTCCTATGCCAATGTTCGATAAGAGTTTTTGGGCTGAATTCCCACGCAGGACCAACTTTCGTTTGGTGAATGCTTGTGTTTGTTCTGTGTTAGTGTTCAAGTGTTAGAACCGTTTTTAGTACGCCTGCCGAAATTACTGTGTATTCAAATTGATTATAAGTGTGAAAGTTTATTTTGTAGATCATTCGTTTTCAGTCAGAGTGTTTAATATCTAATATTTAAGTAGATGATACCACGGACTAGTAAAAAAAGAAGGATTCCATGCTGTCATACTATAGCATGAAGCCACGTTTAAGTATGTCTGAGTGAGATACTTATGGATACCAGATATCGGATATCTGTCATTTGGAGCACTTATTATGTCAATGTGTGACGTAAGTTGCGTGTCAAGGTGGAACACCTGATGATCTTCAATGTCTAGTTAGTGGCGTGGAGTCCTTATTTTTTACTAGTCCGTGGTAGATACATATTTATTTGGGATATCATTATTGAATCTGATATCTATAAGACATTTGTGTTATGGATATCAGATTCGATAATTCAAGAATCAGCTTAATATCAACTTAAGTTACGTAGGTACTTAACATGCAATCAGATCAACAAATGTGATGTTGTCTGATGACCAAGCAAGAGTTTTTGGATTTTTGAAACCTAAGTGCATCATTTTACCAATACCTCGGTGAGGGAAAAAGCGAGCAAACGCACACATGAAATGCACATGCACATTCAAACAACTATAGTTCTGTAACCGTGACTTGTCTGGATTCCCTAAGGTTAACGAAGGTCAGAATTGCAGCCGCTCAGATCATATCAATGACTTTAGCTGTCCTAACTAATATTACAATGGGAAAGTGAGTTTGTTTGTCACTGTTAACTACTCATTATTGGATTTTTGGCATACACGTAGTAAAGAGATACAGAAAAGGATGGAAAAATTGTCCAGAAACCAGGATATTTCATCCAGGAAAAAAAACTGCTCCCGAAAGATACGGATCTGCAAAAGCCTAGGGAAAAGGTAGTTAACTATATAAATATATGTATATTATATATAAGCTTATAACTGCCGAATGACTGCATCAAATTGGATAGTGATTTTTTTCGTGTTTGCATATGAAAGAAAAATTTGCAATCCAAAATTTGTTCGGTTCCCCTACATAAGGGTTACAAAGGTCAGATCGGCAGTCGCTTCAATGTAATAACCAGACTCGTTAAATCCTGGATCATGGTCCAAGCGGATCCTGTCTAAGCACGGGACATAACGCTAGGAAGATGATGAAGATGATGATATGAAAGAAATTGCGAAGAAATTTGCGATAGTTCGAAAATTTTGATTTTTTTAATATGAAAAATTTCTATTCTTGTTTAATTTATGTATATTACATAGACAGATCAACGACTGTCGGTCAACTAATAACTAAATAAACATTAACCTCTAAATCATGACGTCACATATGTTAACAATATCTTTAAGACGTAATGATTATAAAAATACTTTATTTTCTTTGGATTGAAGTGCTCTTTAACACTGGTTGGTTACTAAGTGGGCTTTAGAATATCTGAATTTGGTTTGTGTACAGGCGAGAGCAAAATATTTGATTAAATGCATAACATAACATAACGCCAATAATCCCCGAAGGGGTATGCAGAGTCAAAGGAGAAGAAAGCCCCGTTAACCACTTTCAGCTAAAAATTAAACTGGGCTGGGTTAGAAAGAAGTTCGGTTCTCTCTGCCTACCCCGCTAGGGAAGTGGCGTGAAGTTTAGTTAGTTAGTTAGAAAGAACATAGTGAAAAAGTGTTGACAAGTGGCTAGCTCGTCGCCTACACAATCACATACCCAAAACTCGATGTACTATTACTTTTCTTATATGCATACTCTTTTTAAATATATTTTTTATATCTACTAGCAGCGCCCCGCGGTTTCCTCCGCCTAGTTCCCGTTCCCGGGGAATATGGGGATAAAATATAGCCTATGTTACTTCCGGATAATATAGCTTTCCAATGGTAAAATAATTTTTGAAATCAGCACAGTAGTTTTTTGAGTTTATTCATTACAAACCTACACACATACAAAAATACAAAAATACACATCTTTCCTCTTTATAATATAAGTATAGACTAACTTCTAATATATTATATATGAGTTAAGATGGACGTGACCTTTCCTAGGTTAAAGTATTTATAGGTATGTATGCTATACCCTGAAACGCTGGTCACTCAACACTATGCGAGAGATGTGTAAGTGCCTTACCGATCATATTGGGTTTTGCAAACTCAAACTCACAACACCTTTATTTACGTAGGCCTCAAAAAAGCACTTGTAAATCGTCAAGTAATAGGTATGAAATAGAACAATTTAAATCTACCACCGGTTCAGAATGTTGCATCTACCGAGAAGAAACCGGCAAGAAACTCAGTAGTTACTCTTTTCAATGCCAGATTGAATATAAAAATTAAAATTTACTGATTAAATTAGTATTTATACCAAGTCATACAGTTAATTTTTGTCGAAGATTCAGGCGAGAATTATAACAAGTAAAATTTTTATAGTAGCATGGGTAATATGGACATACATACATACATAATGTGACGCCTTTTTCCCATGGGGGTAGGCAGAGATCAAAAGATAAGTATGGATTTGTTCCTCTAATTGTACCAACACAGTCATATATCTAACTATATAATAGATGTGTTACCATTATCAAATCCAAATCAAACTTCCCTTTTGCAAAGAGTTACAAAGATCAGGTGGCACTTGTGTCAATGTAACGAACAGGCGATAAATCTAGGATTTGCAAATGTTTTCTGTGATGAACATGAAGATTTGTACTCGATTCATGGATGTTTATGAACGTATTTCAGTATGTCCATACGTATGAACATATTTCAGTATGTCTATCCGTTCACCTAGCATCCATAGCACAAGCAAAAGCTTAGTTTGGAACTAGGAAATTGGTGTGTCAGTCGATTTTCAACTAAGGACGGGTTATAATAATGTATTGCCTTTCTCTACAAAACTTTAACTATGCAATTTATAAGCACATTAATAAATACTTAATAAGTGTTGGTTTTTAAGTTAATTTTCAACTTAGTTAACTTATGAACTATTTTTTAATCCGCATAATTAAGTTATTTCCGCTTCGGATTTGTACATTTCGACAATTGGATTAGACGCATTTTTACAGGGTTTCGAAATTGCAGTTTAAGGTCTTTGACGGACCAGAGCGACCTCAATAATGTGACATTGCTTAGAGACCCAAAGATTTCTTTAAAAAACATTAAAAAATTATCTTAATCTTTATATAGTATAAAACAAAGTCGCCGCTTCTGTCTGTACGCTTAGAAGTTTTAAACTACGCAAGCGATATTGATGCGGTTTTTATTATTAGATAGAGTGATTCAAGAGGTAGACTTACATGCATAGGTACGTATAGTTTGATATTCTTTATGCTCTCTGTGCGTAACTACTGTACTGAATATGATGAAATTTGGAGATATAATAGATAAAATAATATTTTTTTTAGCTGATTGGGGTTAAAGAATCTGCTGCCCCTTTGCCTCTGCCTACCCCTTCGGGGATTGTGGGCGTGATGCTATGTTTGTTTGTTTGTTATAATAGTTTTTTTTAAGGCTATCTGTTGAGTTTGTTGCGGCACCTTTTTCTCATCAGGCCATTCACCTCGAGGTGCTTGTAGGGTAAAAAAGTGGGACGTGCAAAAGAATTCGTTACAAATCTACTTGCAGAAATAAATCATTTCATTTCATTTTTATATACCCTGCCGTTACATAGATATTGTTATATGAGTACTGTTATCCAGATTACTTGATTTTTTGAATACCATAATAGTCTTGGCTCTGACTACCATAAAATAATTACACGCAAGTATAATCGCAGACACAGCTTGTATTAAATCAAGCTAATGAAAACAATTCTTAATTATCCAGTACCTATGTACTAGCAGTAATCTTATGTTAACGCTTAAGCCTAACTGGCATATATGGCTTAAATAATTCTTCACATAATCCCAATAACACTTGTATTTCGTGATAGTACAGGACTATGAATATGAATCGGTGTTTTTGCGGACCAATGGAATTGATTGACGCGCAAGCATTAGTCGTAATACGTGCTTCCATGCTATGTGCGCTACGGTGACCATGAATGCGATGTCTAATCAGGCTAGTCGGGATTTCCTCATTAATGTATTTTTTCTAAAACAAATAACAAATAGAAGTGCACATAACATCACGCCCGTAATCCCCGAAGGGGTATGTAGAGTCAAAGGGACAGCAAGCCCATTTAGCCACATTCAGCCAAAAAAAAAACGGGTCTGGGCTAGATAGAAAATTGTGAAAAGTAGTGAAAAAGTAATGAGAAGTAGGTAATGAAAATTTAATTACATATGTACACATCCCCGAAGGGGAGGAAGAGTCCATGGAGCAGCAGAAGAATTATGAAAAGAAAGTGCCAAGTGGCTAGCTCGTGGTTTACTTAATCATCAAACGTGATACCTGATATATCATCAATATTGATATAGTTGCCTTTTTACGATATGCTTGTTACGATATGGACATATTCGGAGGAGAATATGTCCATATCGTAACAAGCATTATATATATAGCATATATATATTTGCTATATTATTCTTACGGAAACTAGGCTACCGTATTCTGGTGACTTGACCATGGGGCAGGCCGTATGCTTATTTGTCATCTAAAGATGGCATTGGGATATAATTATATATTAGTAATAAAAAAATTGCTACAGGCATTGTATCGGAATCGGTAAATTATACAAATAAATAGGAATAAGAATTTTATTGCCACAAAAATAAGTGAAAGCTATGTTTTTTAAACTACCTTAATATTATTATTTTTAAAATTCCTACATAGCGTAGAAATAAATCCTTTAAGTAATAATTATACGGATATTCTTAGATGACCTTTGATTTTTTTTCGAAATAGACATGTGTCTGCTTGCAAAAATAGATAGTAAGTCGAAAACAATGTGGCAAAATTATTGCTAATAAAATTTAGCGGTGACTTTTAAAAATGTTCGGCTAAATATAGGAAAAATAATTTCAAAAACAATTCGAAATGCAATAAAAATGCAGAAAGTCCGTTAAAAACAAAACAATATTACCATACTCCCCGGCGGAAAAGCGGTGAAACTGGAATGTCCTCTTGTGCCATAGTTCAGGGTCACCCTACCGGCAGGTTTTCGGTTAAGGCGCGACTTGGAACTGACCTCACGATCTTGGCAAAATAATTCTAAATACTCTTGAGCATCAAGCATCTGTCATCATCAGAGTGGCTTCAATCACACCGAAGCGTAATCTACTGTAACTAACACACGTACCATCACGCTCGCAGTCCCCGAAAAGATTAACAGTCCAGTGGTATAATTTTTAGCTATAAATAAAAAAGGCTAAAATGGCAAACCTGGAAAGTAGTGACAAGTGGCAAACTCATAACAAAACCTACTTTATACATTTGTACATATTGTAATACACAACATTATCGCGAGTAGGCGACTCCATACTTAAATAATATCAAGAATGAATATTCAATATTTTAAAGGACTATTTTTATACTTGGACATAGTTAACAGGGTCATGATTTCTGCACAATAACAACAGCAGTTTAAGCCTCTATTAAAGGTATAAGGCCTTCTAATATTTCTTATAAACAAACTTTTATGATAATTTATTAGGTAGAAATACGTTTACCACCAGCACGTGTTGTGTTTGTGATATGAACACAATTACATGTCAAAATATACAAAATAATTATGTTTTAAGATATATGTTGTGTTCTTTTAAATAAATTGTCTAATTATCACCACTGCATGGCACTCTATATGAAAATATCTATCTCTGCAACAGACCTATTAAATAACTAACTAACTAAACTTCACGCCACTTCAGACCTATTAATGTTTACTTATTCTCACGGTGTGATTGTAACTTCTTCACCCGGTATACCGAACACTCCACAGCGTTAGCTTCGCAGCCTTTAAATCATAAGAATCATAACTCAGGTTTCGGTAATGACATCACCGCGGAAAATAAATTATATAACATGCTATACCTACACAATCCCCGTTGGTAAGTCGGTTTGAATAAGATGAATAGGTAATTAATATTGTATATTTTATATTTAGCGGGTACGAGTTTTAATTGCTGTTATTAATTTAAGTGACTGGAGGTGTCGTTGGATGCTTGTTAATACTCTATGGTCAGTGGGCAGGTGTTCACAGTTCCACTTGCTCTTCTAACTTCTAAACTAAGACTTCACAAGACTAGCAGTTCATTTAGGGGGTTAAGCATAAGATTATTTAACAAATTACCTGGCAATATAATTGAACTGCCTACGCATAAATTTAAATTACATATTAAAGAGTATCTTATGAGAAATGCTTAATAAACTATTGATAGATTTGTATAGCATAGTAGCTTAAGAATATCATAATTGTTATTGATACTTATTGTAGATTTGGCGATGAAAATATCGAGTTTCTTGCCGGTTCTTCTCAGTAAAAGCTACTTTCCGAATCCAGTTGTAAATTTTCATTTGTATGTAAATATCAGACTACATCACATACATTGATCTGACTCCGAGATAAGTTGCTTAAGCACTTGTGTTACGGATATCAGAATCAACAGTGGTATTACAAATATATACTTAAATATTGGATATTAACACCCAGACACAGAACAAACACAAGTATTCATCATACGAATATTTGTCCTGGGTGGGGATCGAACCCACAACTCTTGGCGCGTGGGGCAGGGTCACTACCGAATGCGCCATCGAGCTTGTCAATCGTGTTGTATGTACTTACTGACGATTTATAAGTGCTTATTGTAGCCTACGTAAATAAAGATAATTTCATTTCATACCACTCCTTGATGATGCTGTGGTAATTCTTGGTCTAGGTCTTTGTCTGTATACATTGAAAGTTCTGTTGGTTTGATGGTATATATCTAAGTGTATGTTTGAATGAATGTGGTTAAAGGGGCTTGCTGCCCCTTTGATTCTGCCTACCCCTTCGGGGATTATGGGCGTGATGTTATGTATGTATGTGTATATTTGTGGCTATTAATGTGCTTAATCTACTTTGAATTTGGATCGTGTATGTAAGGTAATGTATATAATGATGTTATGTAAGGATTGAAATGACTACATTAATATCTAACTATGGAAAACTTGAACGTCCCAAAATAAAGATATTTTAATTGCTACTAAGCTTTCAACAGCTGGATTCTCAAATTTAAAGACGTTCTTAAAATATGTATAAGTGTGTAATACAAAAACATGCTACTCGTAACACAACTAATCTTTTCGAGTTCACTGCACATAAACACCTCAGAGCGGTGGTAGCTCAATGGTAAGGATACGCGCTTCTTAACCGAGGAGTGCGGGTTCAAACCCGGGCACGTACCTCTGGATTTTTCAAATCTATGTACGTATTTATACCACTAGCACGACGGTGAAGGAAAACATCGTGATGAAACCTGCAAATTCAAACAACTTTGGATTTGTAACCATGATCCAAAAATTGTCTGGTTCCCCTATCTTAGGGTTACGAAGGTCAGATCGGCAGTCTCTTCAATGTAATTACCAGACTCGCTAAATCCTAGATCATGATCTAAGCGGACCCCGCCTAAGCACGGGACAAAACGCTAGGAAGATGATGACTAAATAAAATCTCAAATTATATTTAACGTAGAAAATAATATAATAAAAGATGAAGATAGCTTAAAAATAATTAACAATACACCGAATTAATTCGGTTCAAGCGTCAATTAGCTGAAGATAAATTAATTATAATTATACGCCGACTAAATATCGTAATATCGTTATTCGCACGTTTGCTATCGGCCTTGTATTTTTTCATCTCGGTGTTTATTGTAGAAATATTATAGCTGACGTTCAATAACGAATTAATTGAAATATGATGGATTGCGGTCTAGGTGTATTCGCATAGCGTTTTATTTCGCCTTAGAGACCAATGTTTATTTCTCGAACCAGTTTCGATCGAGAATTCTGGCACATATACATATTAAATGCGTTAGCTTGTGCACAGCGCCTCGAAGTATCCGGTTACAGATATGTTATTATGTATCCCGCAGCGAAATGCCAATTATTCGGTATAAAAATTATCCCAAGAGGACATAATCCTTTCTATGTACAACGATTAAGCACAACACGTCAGTCTGGGAAAATAAACTGTGTTCGAATAAGAGACTAATAGTGTAGGTATTCAATAAATAATAAATAAATAATTAAGACTGCCACACCAAGCTCCAAACTAAGCTTCTAAGCTTAGCTCTAACCAGGTGAACGGATAGACATACTTAAATACGTTTATAAACATCCATGACTCGAGTACAAATATCCATGTCCATCACACGAAATATTTGCCCTTAGCGGGATTCGAACCCGCGACCCTCGATTTCGTGGCTATGGTCTCTGACTACTCGACCAACGGGCCATTTAAAATAAATAAATAATAAAAACGTTTACTGGATAATAGGTTAATTTCTTAAGTTATCTCTAATCAGCTGAAACAACAAAAATATTATTTAGCGTATCGACGGTTAAATGTGAAAAAAATTAATGAAATAAATAAACTTACATACATACATACATACTTTCCATCACGCTCACAATCCCAGAAAGGATAGTCAGAGGCCAAGGAGCAATAAACCCCTGTCTTTATCCGATCGTCAATACATAAAGAAATGAGTTAACAGTAGAATGAGAGTTCTGGATTTTCCAAATATGAGTATGGATTTATACCACTAGCTTGACGCTTAGGGAGAACATCGTGATGAAATCTGCACATTTAAACAATCATGAATATTCCCTTTCCCTATCTAAGGGTAACGAAGGTCAGGTAGTCGCTACAATACATACATACATACATAACATCACGCCCATAATCCCCAAAAGAGTAGGCAGAGTCAAAGAGGCAGCAGGCCCCTTTAACCACATTCAGCCAAAAACAATGTAATTCGCTAAATCCTGGATCATTGTCTAAGCGAAAAAGTTCTTTTTCACGATTTTCCATCTAACCCAGCCCGGTTTTATTGTTGGCTGAATGTGGTTAAGGGACCTGCTGCCCCTTTGACTCTGCTTACCTCTTCGGGGATTATGGACGTGATGTTATGTATGTATATAATGTATGGTCTATGCGGACCCTGACTAAGCACGCTAAGAAATCCATCTTCCTATCGTTATGCCCGTGCTAAATTACATCATAACTATAATTTCAACATTTTTGACGAAAGTTTTATAACCGTGCTCTGTGTGAGAAACCTTTTTTTTCCAATTTCCTGAACTGAAACGTTTCAAATCCAAAATGAGTGAACCCCATACAAAAATCAATCCGGTGTGTTGACTTACAACTTCTGAGGGCGGGCTGGCTTTGTGTGGATATGCCGTGGTTTAAGTTATCTCATGTTAGTCTGGGGACTGAAAATGTGCTAATTGTATATCTTGCCTTTGATTTTGTAGGCGACAAGCTAGATACTACTTTTGAGATTTTCTATCTAAAAATATTGAGTTAAGCATTTTTTATTGTTGGCGAAATTTAACGGAACTTACTGCTCATCAAATTGTGCTTAACCCTATATAGGTACATTGCAAATGACATAGTATGTATGTATGTATTTATAATAAGGATCTATCCTTAAATTTTAATAGAGGTCATACTTCTAGGTAGAGGGATCTTTTGCACTTAAAGGAAGATTTTAGTAATTTCTTACCTAGCTGAATAAAATTTTGGTCGTGGCTGAATACTGTTAAATAGTGTGATCGCTAGGTAAGATGATAGACCTAATATTGCAGATTACATTTCACGAGATAATTCATTACCTACAGATAGAAAAAGCAATCATTCCACCATACACAGTAAGATAATAAAATAAGTAAAAAGAGTTTGCCGTATTTCATAAAATAATTTGTGTGACGCCAAAATTTGACTTGAAATTTTTGCAGTATTTATTTTATATTCATAAATTATGCATGCGGTTTGCGTCAATTTAGCTAAACTACCATAATGAATTATGAGTATACATCATAGATGCAATTGTTTGTTTGGAAATATACAAACTTTTTGTGTAAACATTGTACAGGTGGATCTTATGACAACTTGAACTGAAGGTTAACTCACACTAAAAGTTTGTTTAACACACATAAGGCTTACATAGAATTAAGATAGAGTTATGTAAGCGACAAGTTAGCCCCTTGGCACTACTTTATCAGAATTTAATTTTTACTCAAGTGAATATTAGAAACATCTCTACAACCTTCTCAACTACTTTTCAATTTATTTTGACAATTACTATAAGATTATTTTGTCTCATGTTAGTCTGGGACTTAAAAAGAATGTACCAACTGTGGTTCTTGCCTAACATTTCGTAAAAGACGATTAATGGCATATATCGGGTTTTAGGTATGTAATTGTGTAGGCGACGAGCTAGCTACTTGACTCTGATTACAGCTTTGGGGATTACGTTAGTGAAGCAAAATGTATTTTTATGAATACCTGATGAATTTTAAAAATATACTCATTCTGCGCTCTACAATACAAATTTCTGATGCATTTTCATAAATTATACATAAATGTGTGCTGAATTTATATTATTATGGATTCATATCTTAAAGGACGTGTCCATACTAAAATATCATACGTCAATGATGAGTTATAGGGGCAGGCTAGACAAGTGTGCTCCACATGTGAAGTTGACATTCCGAAATATAATAAGTTCTTTGCTATAAATATATATACACGTGGTCATTATTATGTAGTGAGAGATTGGTCGTGACCCGCGGTTGAACTTTTAATTAGTTTTTCTTGTGTATTTAAATATGACTAGTATTTTGTAGCTAGTAAAACATACTAGTTTCTAAACTATTACGCCGCACTTTAGTATTTCTACATAAAAACAGAAAGACTGTTTTTTGTGCTAATTTAATGGGATAACATAATAGCTATTGATAATGAAAAATATAATATATTTTTTTGATCGATATTTTTTAAAGTTATGCAAAGGCCCGGTGTTTACAATCTTAGACTCTAAGGAACTTATCTGCCAATGAAACCACAGTTTGGTTGAATGAGTCTCGAATAGAAATCTTATTCTTATTCTTTCCCATCATTAAAGCTACCAGATTTGATGATGAGATGTTGAGATCATCATTTACTTTATTTGTTAAATTGCTAATATATTAGATAACTTCAGAAACTTCATCAGAACCGTTGAACCAAAAAACTGGTCTCATCTTCTGATAAAAAAAAAACCTTTTGATGCGATTAAGGGAGCCCGCAGCAATATTTTTTTTCAATTAGAAATTTACCGTAGAAAGAGGTTGAGAAAGACTGGCATACATTATTAATATTTGACTAACTTAAGCTCCAGGTGCTCTCTAAAATAACAGATTAATCCAAAAACTCCGTACCATACGGCAAATAGCCGAACACTTGCCACCAAGGAAACCTTTAAAAATGTCGCGTAATCTCCAAAATCTTCCCATCGCGTCTCAAAACCGTATCGCCGCTACCCTAATTTGAGAAAAAAAAATCTCAAAAAAGCCCCATGTCGGATCACCTGTTGCGCCCACGCAGCCGTTGCTAGGCAACGCCATCTTGCGCCAACATGGCGACTCGCCATCTGTCAAAATTTAAATTTCATATTAGGCGAAGGCACAAAAAGTTATTAATTAAACTGCGTGTTAGCTTACCGACAATATTGGAGATACTATATAGCTGAAGGTGCGACGGCGTTCAATGAATATTCATGCATATTCTGTTATTTTTCTTTTTTTGTTTGTTAATTTTTGATAAACGAGATAACTGATATTTAACAATTCGTGACGTAATGAGAAAGATTAAACCATATACAAATATTTTCAAGATTTTCTTAAAACTATTTGTATTTTAAAAGTGGAAATAAGTGAAATTAATAAATAATTTCTTCAGACATTTCATTACATATTTGCATATTTTGATTATTTATTGCTTTGAAAGCATTTAATAGTAAAATGAATATGCTAAACTTTATCGCAATTATTATATCTATACTCAATCAATGGCAACATTGCATTGTAAATTTAGAAAAAGCACCACGTTTATAAATTCCCAGTGTTAAATATTTGGTGTTATCATGAATGTTGTCTGTTGCTGAATTTTTTGCAATTTTTTTTTCTTGTATTAACATACATAACATAATACCACGCTCATAATCCCCGAAGGGGAAGGCTGAGTCAGAGCGACAACAGGCCCCTGTAACCACATTCAGCCAAAAACAAAACTGGGCAGGGTTCGATGGAAAATTGTGAAAAAGTAGTGACAAGTGGCTGGCTTGTAGCCTACACAATCACATGCCCAAAACTTGATATTCTTGTATAAAAATAAGTCTATGTCCATTCCCAAGGTCCAACTTTTAGATGTTCCTAAAGGTTTATTCGTTCAAAGCTTAATTTGATCGCAGTAAGATAAGTAGTTTGGGTGTGAAGACGTAACAGACAGATAGGTGTACTTTCGCAGTTATGATATTAGCAAGACCTCTTTTGAATGAGAAATTTGGCGTATTTACAGCAAAATGCTTATTTGAGCATTGTATACTTTGACTATTACTTTTAATTGCACGTCATTTTTCAATAGAAAATTTATTATGTTATTTCAGGTCAAGATTTCACTAGGATATGAACATAACACAAAACATAACTGCCTACCCCTGAAGGGGTTACTACCCCAGATTCAAAGGAACAGCAGTCCCCTTTAACCACATTCAGCCAAAAACATACAGGGTTAGATGGAAAAATTTAAAAATGAAAATAGGATATGGATATATGATAATAAACTATTCTTTACTATGATCAATCTTGTCAGAATATACATTAATATTTATTACTACGACATTATATTTCCTGCTGCAAGTCACCTAATTAGTTTTATCTTAAGAACTCCTTCTAGTCAAGTTTTGTTTTTATTTCGGCCACTTCCTACCCACCTCTTTTTTTAAAGTTTCAGGCGACCCATGTTGGTCTGGGACTTAAAATGAATGTGCCAACTGTGTTCTTTAACGTGCCGTAAAAGGCGAATAATGGTAGGTCGGGTTATAGGTGTGTGATTTTGTAGGCGACGAGCCAGCCAGTTGTCACAATTTGTTAATAATTTTCACATCTAATCCTGCCCAGCTTGATTTTTGACTGAAAGTAGTTAAAGAGGCTAGGGGCCTCTTTGATTTGGTCTACCCCTTCGGGATTTGCGGGCGTGATGTTAAGTTGATGTTATGTTTCTGGGATAAAAAGTAACTATATCTTATCTTTAGTGCAGTAACTATACCGTTTGAGTTCAGGGTCAATATCACCTGTTGGGGTCCTTGCTCTAAGATCATGACTCGGTATCAGATAACACTGTAATAGGTGTTATTTTAAATTTTGAAATTCTATCAAGAACTTAAGATATTTTAACAAGCCACTTTAAAATCATATCTTTTTTTGACATTTTGTCTATTTAAGACTCTGGCGACAGTATTGTGATATTTTCTAATATTTTTGTATGATCCTACTGAAAAATGTAGGTCAATCTCAAACCATTAAACTTAATATTAAACTTTCCAAACCGTCATGAGCCCAGTCAATTCTAACTGTGCCGCGGAGAAAAAACTTAACCCGTCCGCGCGGGCATCCCCGAGAGCTTCCCAAATATCTGACCTGTTATGCAACAGAAATCAAATAAACAGAACAAAAACCGGTGACTTACAGAAGAAGGGCACTGGATAACGGGGTCCGTAGTACAACCTCCCGCCGTATGCGTAAGGATATAAAGGTCATTCTCCGGAGATTCGGACTCGAAAAATTTCAACTTTTTTCGCGATAAACAGGAGCAAAAAGATGAGCGCAAAAAGCGTACAATGGTCGTTTTTGCAAAAGTACCGCGTTAGTTTTTCTAAGCGCGTTTGAATTTTAAAGTTTGTTTTTGCGTTTATTGTTTTTTGGCGTAATCTTGGGTTAGGTCGCGGCACATTTGCATTCTGGATATCGAACACTGGGTCAGCAGGAACGGGGCCTTGGCCCCGCCACTAAGCTACCGCGCTTTGTTGGAAAATTGTGCAAGAATTTTTTTGTCGAAGTTTTAGGTCAAAACAAAGGATAAATTGACAAGATGCCTTTTGTCATGTGGGTTGCTGAAAGGTTAATTTTTAAAAGTGGTTAAAATGCTAATCATTTTCAAAATACAATACTTTTAAATCAAAAGTGACTACACTACATAATATTATATTTTCTCCACCTATTTCTTGCCCGAAAACGAAATACTAATTGACAAACATATTTACATAAAAGGACCTATGCAAATATAGAAAAATTGTAGAAAAATCTTTTGTCTAAGTAGTTATTAGACATATATAACATTATTCTTATGCCAATCCTTTAAAAAAAAAGTCGCAAATTGTATATGTGCAAAAAGTGGTAATTATATTTTACAATGTTATGTAACTAAGCACCTTTTACATCGTTTATAAGGAAAGAATGCTTAGTAAATAAGTTAATGACTAGAAGAACTTGCCAAATATTCAAAACAAGAAAATTAGAATAAAATCAGAATATGTATAAGCCATTCAACCGATTTTCATTAAGATATGATAGTCAATGAGTATTTTTTGTAAGATAAGCTTGTAATAACAACAACATGGTAGATCAATGGGTAAGCTTTAAATCAGAGGGCAGTTGGTTCAATACGCTTTTGTTTTTTTAAATTTACGTACGGATTTATGCCACTAGCTTGATAGTCATCATAAAAACATCAACCTATACATACATAACATAGGAACAGCAAGCCCCTTTAACCACATTGGGCCAAAAATAAAACTGGGCTGGGTTAGATGGAAAATTGTAAAAAAGTAGTGACAAGTGGCTAGCTCGTCGCCTACACAATCACATACCCAAAACCCGATATACCATTAGTCGCCTTTTACGACATGCTAGGCAAGAATCACAGCTGGCCAATTCTTTTTAAGTCCCAGACCAACACGGGATTTACATCCCGTCATATTTACATATAAACCTATAACTTAAAATAAGCTATAGATCATCATCACACACGCATCTTAACCAAGGAGTGCGGGTTCAAACCCAGGCACATACCTCTAGATTTTTCAAATCTATGTACGTATTTATACCACTAGCTCGATGGTGAGGGAAAACATCTGATGAAACTTGCAAATTCAAACAACTTTGGATTTGTAACTATGATCCAAACATTGTCTGGTTCCCCTATCTTAGGGTTACGAAGATCAGATCGGCAGTCGCTTCAATTTAAATATCAGAGTCGCTAAATCCTGGTTCATTGTCTAGGCGGACCCCGTCTAAGCACGGGACATACCGCTAGGAAGATGATCATAAGAGACCCCGAATATTTAATCATAGCTTAAACTTTGATTTTAACCGGCTGTACAAATCAAGGTTTAAGCCACCTTTACTCGAACTACTAACGCGAAACTAAATTCCAGGGCAAAAAATAACCCCGCGAGGTGTTCGCGACAAAAGTGTTATTTTAAGAGTTCATACTTAAGAAATCCTGATTTGACTAAAGAGAAGCCTTAAAATACCATCAATAACTCTCCTCACATTTGCTACCACGAACCCTCGAAATGCAACAAAAATGCATCGCAGTTGTGTATTCCTAAAATCTCACAAGTCGCCACATGGCAAGCGATAAATCCGGTGTGTCTGTGTGTGTGTGTGAGCATGCCAAAAGGCGCCGGGCACACCGGCGCGAGCGCATCCTCATTGTATGCGCGCCATTCCCACCCCCGCGCAAGACTGCGATCGAAAGGTTTTGATATTTTCAAACCCTTAATGCTCAACATTACTGCATCATTTCTCTTAAGACATACCATAGTGTTGGTATATCTTAAGAGAATGTTGGTCTGGAACTTAAAAAGAATGTGCCAACTGTGACACATTCTTAAAAAAAAATGGCAAGTGTAAATACTTATATTGGAGCTAAGGAATAGATGTGTTAGTCTGAATATCTTGGAAATTTTATAATATTAACAGAACAAGTATTACATAACTCTATAGGTCTTGGGGGAACGGTTTAAATTTTTTTGAACTAAACAAAAATAGTCCGGAAATATTTTCAACTCAAGTTAGACACACATTAACTCCATTTTATAATAAGGAACATGATTACATTTGTAACTGTTAGGAAAACCATCGATATTTCGATGTGTCGATGTTTGAAAAAAAAAACACATATTGTTAAAGTATTATATACTTGATCACAAATCTTTCAAAGTGAAAGATACACACTAAGAAATGCCCATAATGTATATTTTTATTAACCTTCGGAATAATAGTTTTGTCCCAACAATTTTTTTTGATAAATGCGAGGAATTTAAACAAAAAACAGTGACAAACAAACTTAACTTTTGACTTTTAGCTAAAAAAATAGCATTAGAGTCGTTAAATTAGAAGTAGGTGGCCTTGTATTATAGCCAAAACATCCAAAATGGTTGTACTATTCTATCAAAAAACATCGATGTTAAGTAAACATCTATGGTTTTCTATCGACATTAGTCCATTATCGATGTTTTTCCATCGTTAAACATGATTAGTGAACCGCAAAGGTCTCGCGCTCACTTGAACTATGTCTAGCCTGACACAAATATAATTGACGTTCGCCAAACATTACAATTAACCATATCCTTAACAAACCCGACATGTGATATGGGAACGCCCCCCTCAGTCCTTGTCAGTTAAACGCTGGCATTTCCAATTCTGTTATCTATAACCAAAGACATTTCAAGGTTGAGGAAAATATATATGTCTAATAGATACGCCTTATGTACATTTGGGTGTTTTAAATGGAAATTAAAGTAAATCACTAATTAAATTTGTCCGTGTGATGAAATGTTTTGGGAAGTCCAACGTTAAAACTCTAAAGAACATAGGTTTATTTAAATAAAGGACAAAGCTAGATGCAAAAAGGAAACAGGGTCACGTCAAACAATCTATTATCCAGATAAGAGAACAGTTCCTGAAGGATAGAAAGATCTACGTCAAGGATCATCAAGGATCCAGCAATCAAGCTGGGCCCACCATAAATTTAGCTGCTCTGGATCCAGTAAAAAATGCCGCTGGATTGCAATACCTAAAAACAAAGTATCAAGATGTCTCGCCCCGCCTACAGGGTAACAATCGTAGGAGTTGTTAAGGGTGGGTCGGCCGTGCAGCGACCATTTTTTCACATCCACCAAATATTTTTTCTACCTGCGAACCTAAAAATTTCTACCTGCGGTGCTCACGCGCAGATTCTAACATTTCTTTTGGAGTTTTTGAAAAAAATCGTATTATTGTAAGGGGGTCCGTGCTAGATTTTTTACAGGCATTTCACTTGACAACTCGTAAGGTGAAAATGTTTTTATAATGTTTACATTGTTTTTTAATCGAGGGCCGAGGAAGGGGTGTGTTATTTTGATTTTATAAAGAGGGGTGAAAATATTTGCGACATTTTTTTTCAAATATTTGCAAATTATAGGTTATTGACACGTCATTATCGTATGTATTTTACTTTAATGTTGCAATTTTAATGGAATATGACTATACGTAGATTAACAAGATTGTATTTGTTATCATAGAAGCAATATTTCTTTTCTATTAATTATTTAATTTACATTAAATAAGTCACATAATTAGTAAGTCATATAATTATATTAAAGAATATATGTATATATTTTAGTCTTATGGATCATCACTAGGACCTTACTGCTCCTTAGAGATTTCGGGGAACAAGATAGATCATCACACATCTATCCATTTTCAAAAAAAAAAAATTTATTCTTTACTCTTATTACAATGCAAGCTAGATCTCATTACTAACAATAACTCAAGATTGATCACATCGTAACTAATAAACAAAGATGTAAAATTGTACATATGATATATGAGCCCCATGGGCTATGCGTACGCGCATAACATTGTACCATTAACATTTAGTATGCCTGTCCAGTAGGATATGAGGTAGTCGTCCTGTGATATGTTGAATACCGTGACGTGATCGCTGGCATTGTGCCTTGTCTTATGGTATTGTTTGTGACGTCATTTGCAAGAAAGACAAAGGAATCTAGCATCTAGTAGACTTACTAATCTAGTAAGTCTACTAGATGCTAGATTTCGGCCTGTTTAGTATTGTAAGGATTAACGCACATAAATATACATACATACATACATACATCATTGACTTGACTTGACTGGCTCGATGGCGCATTCGGTAGTGACCCTGCCCTATGCGCCAAGAGTTGTGGGTTTGATTCCCATTCAGGACAAACATTCGTGTGATGAATACTTGTGTTTGTACTGTGTCTGGGTGTTAATATCCAATATTTAAGTATATATTTGTAATACCACTGTTGTTTCTGATATCCGTAACACAAGTGCTTAAGCTTACTTACCTCTTACTTACCTCGGAGTCAGATCAATGTATGTGATGTTGCGGGATATTTATATTTATATTATTTATAGAGTCCTGACGTACTCTCCCCTATCAATTAGTATCCTAAAGCATCAAAGGACCTTCTAAGCACGATGACGTACTTGTGACTCCTCTGGTGTGCCAACGTCTATAGGCTACAGTGACTTATACCAGTTTATCATATTTAGCAGTCCAAAAAATTCCTCTCTCATATGTATGACTAGGTTTTCTTTCAATGATGACTCCCTATCCTTCACAAAATATTCTAGTCAAATATTTTTACATAGATAATCTAAATATGTGCATACATACTTATATATATAAATATAATGTGGTCCCTATATAAAGATTTATACATAAATAGGCTAATAATATTAAATATTTAATGTTCTAGTTTTAAGTTAAATTTTAATTATGATTGTAGCTCTCTCAAATTGCTATGCCCTAAAAGGGTGTCACATAGGAACTATTTTAAATTAAGTAGACCCTACCTGTGACGTGCAATAAATGATTTGAATTTGAATTTGACAATCTAAAGCAGAACAACCTCCATCAAAACGTCCCCATATAAGGCTCGTACGGAACTCGTCTGTCCGTCCGTCGCTATTGTGTAACAGCGGCAATGTCAAGTGTTCTACATACAAGTCGTATGTTGCTTGTAGTTTGGTTCAAGCTGTGCGGCGCGGTACACAATTTGTGGTGTACATTTCAAAGGCGCTTACGTTAAATATGAGATTCGTGGCACAAATCTTAGATATATGTGAGAGTAGACTTACGTGTTTACACCAAATTTTTTTCGAGAACTTTCGATTGGGATATCATTTGACACGTCTAAAGTTCTAAGCCTGAGAAAGTATTATAGCCTACTTAGAATCCAACGCTGGATAAAGATTAAATAGCAACCACATTTCAACTACTTAAACGACGTTATCAAGAGCACAGAAAATTATATGATATGATTTCCAACAGGTTGGAAATCATTCGGAAAAGATACTGTTACAGATTAACTGGAACATAGTTTAATATAAAATAAATCTGATATCAATCCCTACTTACATTTAAAAACATCTACTAATAATCTAGAGGTGTATCCAATAGGGCATAGGTTCAAACCAGCACACCTCGCATGCGAACCCATTTCGCTGCCACCGCTCCCACAGTCCTAACACTGCAATTCCCCGCCCAGCGACCGCGTCGCTCAGCGCGAACTCGTTTCGCGTATGAAAGTCACGGCCACTGCCTAATGCGCGCTCGGCTCGTACACAACTTATAATTCTTCTAGACACGTCGGACTGCGTGTCTGTCCGTGCGTGGGGCCTTTGGGTAAACTGCTCGATATCACATTTTTAATAGACAGTAAATTCTGTTTTTGAAGAGCGGTGGTAGCTCAATGGTAAGGACACGCGCCTCTTTACCGAGGAGTGCGTTCAAACCCGGGTACGTACCCCTGGATTTTTCAAATCTATGTACGTATTTATACCACTAGCTCAATGGTGAGGGGAAACATCGAGATGAAACCTGCAAATTCAAACAACTTTGGATTTGTAACCATGTTCCAAAAATTGTCTGGTATCCCTATCTTAGGGTTACGAAGGTCAGATCAGCAGTCGCTTCAATGTAATTACCGGACTCGCTAAATCCTGGATCATGGTCTAAGCGGACTCCGTCTAAGCACGGGACATAACGCTAGGAGGATGATGAATAAATTCTGTTTTTCTCGGTTTTCGATTGGACTAAGCTTAATCTTTGACTTGAAGTGGTTGAAGGAGTATGAAAGTCACGGTCACTTACTTATCAATTTTATTCATCTAACCAACACATCGGACTGCTTGCCTGTAGTATCTGTCTGTGTAGTGACGCCTTTGGGTAAACCATTCTACATCGGTCACATTTATAACAAAAAGTTATTTTCTTCACAAATTCCTGTCGAACCTGGCTCAATTTTCTTTGGCTTTTGATTAAAGAACTTCGTCTATTTCTCAGGGATTCTGGTGTGAAGATGTGTAGAAGTTCTGCCTGGACTTATGTACCGCACTTTAATCAGGATTTTGACTAACCCTATCTATATTCATCGATGTATCTTTACTTCCTCGTTGGTCATATTGGTCATCATCACCCGTAATCCCTGAAGGGATAGGCAGAGTCAAAGGGGCAACTGGCCCTTTTACCACTTTCAGCCAAATTAAACTCGGCTGGGTTAGATGTAAAATTGTGAGAAAGTTGTTAAAATGGCTAGCTCGTCGCCTACACAAATAACCTAACCTGACCCGATATATCTACCATTAATCGTCTTTTACGACATGCTAGGCAAAGAACACAGTTGCACATTTCAAGTCAAGAAGTCAACAAGTCCCAGAACATCATGGGACACGTAAAACCATTCATTACACGACGCGTTATCAAAAGGTAGCTTACCGTAAATTCTTCCCAACACACATCATCTTCCTAGCGTTATGTCCCGTGCTTAGACGGGGTCCGCTTAGACCATGATCCAGGATTTAGCGGGTCTGGTAATTACATTGAAGCGACTGCCGATCTGACCTTCGTAACCCTAAGATAGGGGAACCAGACAATTTTTGGATAATGGTTACAAATCCAATGTTATTTGAATTTGCAGGTTTCATCACGATGTTTACCCTCACCGTCGAGCTAGTGGTATAAATACGTACATAGATTTGAAAAATCCAGAGGTACGTGCCCGGGTTTGAACCCGCACATCTCGGTTAAGAGGCGCGTGTCCTTACCATTGAGCTACCACCGCTCCTTCTTCCAAATTCTTCCCAACACACGTTAAACCTAAAACTACTCGTTGTTCCAAGCAGGCGCAGACATCCCACAGACGTAGTAACGACATAATTATGCGAATTTAAACTTACGAAAGAAACGCAAAACGCGAGAACTAAAATTAGACAACGCTTTAAGCGGATAGTGGAATGTACAGAAGGGTATAATGTGTAAGGCTGAAACTTTAATGCCTAACTCTTGGATAACTTCTAGTGGCTACTTTACGTCTGATGGTAAACTATTTGGTGCAGTATAATTGATGAATTGTGCTTTATTTGAAGCAAAAACGTGAATTAAAATAAAATAACAGACCTGTAAGTGGGCCCTCAAAATCTTTTTTTAAATTGAAAAAAGAGTCTTATTTTGTAGAAGCGCTAATAGTCCTATATTATGGGTTACCAGGGGGCAGGCAAGCTCCTTTATTTCAAAAACTATTTGATTCTATGGTATTTTTAAGTAATTTTTATTACTAAATGGCTACCTACATCTTTTCTGTGATTTATCCACCCCTAGAATTACGATAGTTCGATAATAATGTAATATAAATGATTTAATTATTACTTTTATTAATTACTTATTTTAGTAATTAAATGTACCTACAACTAATGTTGGTTGGTGTATACTACATAGAAAATATATGTAGTTTACATTTAAAATCGTATTGATTTATATTAACACCACGTGACTTTTGTGTAGACAGCAAGATATTTTGAGCATTACCCCTTACAAAGCAACTGCTTATCTGTTTAATCCTACTCTATGATCCTCGTTGCAGATTTGGAAGCGATAAACTTACAGATGGTGCATTTTTATTAGCTAGGCGTGTGGAATTCTAAACATGACGTCTAGGACTGATTCTAGCTTTCCTGTTTAATTTGCATATCGGTGGTCGCAGACTGGCGGAGACGATTTGGCGGCCATTATCGAAATATCAAACGACTAACAGTGCGCGCGGTTATGGTTAATGTAATAGCCTATAGTCTTCCTCGATAAATTGGTTATCTAACGCTGAAATAATTTTTCAAATCGGATCGGTAGTTCCTGAGATAAGCGCGTTCAAGCAAACAAACAAACAAGCTCTCGGCTTTATAATATTAGTAATTAGAGTATAGTATAGATTAATTTCAAATGACTTTGGATTTGCAACCATGATCAAAAAATTGTCTGATTTCCCTATCTTAGGGTTACGAAGGTCAGATCGGCAGTCGCTTCATGTAATTACCAGACTCGCTACATCCTGATCTTGGTCTAAGCGGACCCCGTCTAAACACGGGACATAACGCTAGGAAGATGATGAATGAAATCGGAATGTTGGATCAAGCAATCCGTCTGAATCCAGTACAATTTCTGCTCTACTGGGTCAAGTGTCATGTGCTGGATTCAACGAAAAGTGCCGCCGGAATACTATCCCTAATATATATTTCATGTTGGTTAACTTTTGTGAGACAAAAAGGCAGTAACTAGTAAGTTACTAGTAGAAAAACCGACTATATTTACTTTTATACTTGTTCCCATTAGTAGATATATTCATTAAATATAAAATTTGTGTGCCACTTAGATCAATGTGTTTCTAAATAAGAATTTGCATATTAGAAAGATATAACCAACTTTACCTAAACTGCGTAAAGATGATTCACACTATAACCAGGTTCTCCAGGCTTTCACGAGGTCTCTAATATTGGAGAACGTTACAACATCATCTTCCGGCCTTGTTCTCAGATCATCTGGTGTCTGTGCTCTTCGTCTCTGCTCCATCTTTCTCTCTTTGATCACCCTCCACTTTCTTCATCTCCATTCAAATTCATATCCATAACTCTTTTTGCCGTGGTTCCTCCCTCTCTACATGCCCGCAAGACAAACGGTTTCGTTCCATTCGTCTGTCACCTCTCATACATTAATTCCTCGTCTTGTCCATTCGCTTCACTCCACACATCCATCTAAGAACCAACATAACATACAATTACATACAGCATAGTGCTATAATTACCTCAGAGCAAAAACCATCTACCTACTCGAATCGATGAGTGTATTCAAGGTTACAGAGATTCGACCGCGGGCTTACAAGCTTTAGCACGATGTTTTTATCTAACACTCGACTGACTTGAAACCTAAAGTTGTAACGAGATTGCTCCTTTCTTAATAAATAATTAAATAAACACTCTAGAGTCCCATGTTGATCTAGGACTTAAAAATAATGTGCGAACTGTGTTCCTTGCCTAGCATGGCGTAAAAGGCGACTAATGGTATTTTGGGTCTTGGTTATGTGATACTGTAGGCGACGAGCTAGCCACTAGTCACTACTTTTTCACAATTTTCCGTCTAACCCAGTCCACTTTTATTTTTGACTAAATGTAGTTAAAGTTGCTTGCTGTCTTTTTGACTCTGCCTACCCCTTCGGGGATTACGAGCGTGATGCTATATGGATTCTCCTATAATTAATCGGATCATTTATGAAGTTCTCTCTTCCCTGATCAAAAAAACCTAGATATCTTTAAGGCCTAATAGAATAGTTATCTGACCAAGAATACTTTTTGATATTGATCTTTTGTCATCAGATAACATGTCAATGGTGTTTTAGGAACGTTGACTGCATAATAACCACGCTATTTAAGTGAATTCATTGGAAAATAAAGGTTTCTCACTTTGTTATATTGCAAAAAATACTAGTTGGAATGTTTAAAAAGCTACGTACGTACATATCACACCGTTCTGTCTCCCTAATTCGACAGTTAAAGTGTTTGTTTGTAAATAAGGTTAACTAACTAGCTTTACGTCATTTCCCTAGCGAGGTAGGTAGAGACAACCGAACGCCTTATAGCACGGTGCTTAAACACGTAACTCGCTTCTTTACATTAATAATCCTTTTCATGTTTAAAACATCCTACTAATATTATAAATGCGAAAGTTTGTAAGTATGGATGAATGTTTGTTACTCTTTCACAAAAAAACTACTGAATGGATTTTAATGAAACTTTAGAATAATATAGCTCATACACTCGAATAACATACAGGCTATGTTTCATCGATGTACCACGCGAGCGAAGCAAATATATAAAAATAGCTAGCGACCCTCCCGGCTTCGCACGGTGAGCTCAAAACAATATGAAACTGTACATATAAACCTTCTTCTTTAATTACTCTATCTATTGTTGAAAACCGCATCAACATCCTTTGCGTAGTTTTAAAGATTAGAGCAAACTGACAGAAGCAGCGACTTTGTTTTATACTTTGTAAAAATATTACGTTTGACTTTACAGGTACTTTATTTCATTCGACCCGCGCGATTATACATTTTTTTATATTTACCTTACCCTAACTCATGACCAGCGATGATAATGAAAAGATTATTTTCGGTTATAAGTTTTTAAATTATAAAGTTACGTAATATGTTAAGTAATCAATCTTGAAACTTAAGAAATCACTTAACGCTTTTTGCACTTCTGTTAAAAATTACCGATTATTTAAATTTATTATATACATATACATAAATTCGTTAAGTTTTAAGACTAATATTTAAAACCAAATTAACACTAAAAATTACATATTCCAAGTCTTTTTGTAAGTTTGTGTGCTGGTCGATTTTACACCTATCCAATTCCCCTATTTTTAACAAAAAAAAAATTGCGACTTACCAAAAAATTGCATTTACCTATCACGCCATAATTGCATAAAAGAAATTCGTTCCATAGACCACTGACCTAATAAAATACGCAAAAAATGACAATATGAACATAATCTTCAAAACTCAAATCGGATGCACAATACTCAATCAAAAGCCATAAAACGTACTGTAGACAGATTTTTTTAACAAAAAAATTGCATCGTGGGATATATTTTTTTCTCAAAAAGTCCTCTTTTTGATAAAAAGGGGACGTTTCTTTGTCGAGGCTCAGGTGGCCGTTTTGTATGCGTAAATTGAATGACGTGGATTTGGCCATAAAATTTTATAAAATATCAGTCTGTTTGTATTGTGATTTTAAGTAAGTATAAATTGTGCGAAAACTTGTTAAAACGAAGAATTTACTTGTTTTCATATTTGCTTTTTTTAAAATATCAAAAATGCATAAAGCCGTAATTGCACAAATATTTACTATGAAATTGATTTAGATAGATTATATTTGAAATTTTTAGTGCAATAGGTAGCACTTGTAATTATAAATGTAGTACCTAGTTAGTATAAATAAAAACAATTTTACTCATTTGCATACCTACATTTTTGAGTAATGCTCATTATACTCAATTAATAGTGTGCTCATCTAACCGCAAAACCTTTTTTGTATAATTACCTATTGTGATTTGTGTTCTGCATAAGTGCAGACAAGCGGAGAAGACCATGTAAGGTGAGTGACTGTGAAATTGACTGTCTGATCTTTTCAAGGTGCCCCATGACCGACATCTAAACAAAATATTGCTCCTGGTATATCTACATCTTCTTCATCCTAGTTTTAGCTAGAAACAAAATATTGCTCCTGGTATATCTACATCTTCTTCATCCTAGTTTTAGCTAGAAACAAAATATTGCTCCTGGTATATCTACATCTTCTTCATCCTAGTTTTAGCTAGAAACAAAATATTGCTCCTGGTATATCTACATCTTCTTCATCCTAGTTTTAGCTAGAAACAAAATATTGCTCCTGGTATATCTACATCTTCTTCATCCTAGTTTTAGCTAGTTTATTATATAAACTATAGACTGTCGTTTAAATAGGCTATCTAACTTTGATATAATTTTTCAAATCCGACCAATAGTTCCTGAGATTAGCGCGTTCAAACAAACAAACTGACATAACATATTTACCATAGGCGAAAAGATAGCTCGTAGAATCATACTATCGCCAAATCGACTAGCAGAGAAACGAATATTCGTCGAAAATATCATCGGCGAAATGACCATTCGGAGTTTTCACGGTCGGTCAGATAGTTTCGGAATAATGATCTGGACTCATAATTTTTAGACAAGGGAATTCGACATTAGTTAATAAAGTGTTTTTTTTTGTGATAAAAGGTAATTATTGAAACTATTATGTATGTATATGTTTTAAAACATACATATGTGATAGATAGAAGGTGGTAGCTAAATAGTAAGGACACACGCCCCTTAACCGAGGAGTGCGGGTTTAAACCCGGGGACGTAACTCTAGATTTTTCAAATCTATGTACGTATTATACCACTAGCTCGACGGTGAAGGAAAACATCGTGGTGGAACCTGCAAATTCAAACAACTTTGGATTTGTAACCAAGATCCAAAAATTATCTGGTTCCCCTATCTTAGGGTTACGACGGTCAGATCGGCAGTCGCTTCAATGTAATTAATTACCAAACTCGCTAAATCCTGAATCATGGTCTAAGCGGACCCCGTCAAAACACGGGACATAACGCTAGGAAGATGATAATATAATAGATAGAGGGATGGTCATCCAACCAAATCTCAAACGCGTTGCTTAGCTTGGGTATCTTAACTTTTCCCGCCACTTCCCGAAACATAAATCCAAATCACAGACGGCGGGCATCTGCTGTCCACTGTCTTTGTGAAACCTGGAAACCCTTAAAACTAAAACGCCACAGGACGCGTCACTAATTCTAATAAATTCCTCAACTACGGGAAACATTTTCGTATGCACCGTAGCAAAAATCTATTTGAATTGCCTCGGCTTAATGACGGAGATTTAGACACTGCCAATGAAAACTAAACCTTAATAGATGGTGGTATTAATGAAGTTGCAATGAACTGGAGAGAACCAGTAAGTCATTAAGTTTACGGGGATGCTTTACAAGATGTTGCAGATGATGATACAAATAGAAATGACGTAAGACAAAAAGTTGATGTTGAAAATCCTGTCTTAGTCTGTTATAATACAGTTGAAGATTGAATAGCAGAGATTGGGGATTTAACTTGGGTGGAAGCTGAGGGTAAGTTGCAGGTAGAGAAATTTGAACATTCTAAGGGATGAAGAAAAAAATAAGGGTCGGTTTTAAATACAAAAGACGGTGTTGGCGTCACGCAGCGCGATGGATGGACGGATGCAGCGTAGGACCGTTCTGATGCACAAAATGATATTGGGGCCGTTAATTGAATATGACCACTTGCAGAGATTTTTCCAAAGATTAGCTTAATGTACGACATGAATTAGCTGTAAATATAAATTTTGGTTTTTAATGGATTTTGCTGAATTTTTAGTCAATGTGAAGTACTTTGGACAAATATTTCAAAATTCTGGTATTAAAGCTGACCTTTAATTAATAAATAAATAACTAATAAATTCAGACTACATCATATACATCTGAGTCCGTGGTAAGTAGCTTAAGCACTAGTGTTATAGATATCAGAAACAACAGTGGTATTACAAATATATACTTAAAAAAATAATATTAACACCCAGACACAAAACAAACACAAGTATTCATAACACGAATATTTGTCCTGCGTGAGGACCGAATCCACAACACTTCGCGCATAGGGCAGGATTACTACCGAATGCGCCATCGAGCCAGTCTATAATATTTTTTAAAATTTTTCTTGGTGTTAAAAATATGCACCAAGTCGGTACTCTATATTTTAACTTACAATTCAAATCAACCTGTATCTTTGAGTAGTATAATACTATACTACTATACTACTCCGGGATAAATATTTTTTCTTCAATTATATTTATATTGAAAATAAAAATGCATTTATCTTTTTCACTCTACATTGCGCTTCATAACTAATTTCTCAAATCTTCTATTTACAATGATGAATACATAAATAAATAAATTTCTATTACTAAACATAACTAATTATCTTGCACTGCTGCATCTTCTTAATTAAAAAAAACCACCAACAACGTTTACTACGTTCAAGAGACAGTTTTAAATGTTCAATTCGATGTTTAAATTTCGTTCGTTATTTAAACATTATGGACGAGTTACGGTTGACAGTTCATGTCACTAGATGCATATCTGAGTAGTTAATTTCGTTATTAAAAGCATATTTTTTCATTAATTTTCACTAAATATGCATAAGTCAGGTGCAGTGCCTAAGGAGAGCATAAATGTCACAGTAACAACACGTTTTGTTTTTTTTACCTGAAATATCAACCAGGGTGGTCGTTTAGTATTATCAGAATAGAATTTATTATTGATTTGCAATCTTATTATTAACATCAATGAATATCGATATAGGTGCCCAAGCATTTTATTCAGTTATTTTAGCTTTTATTTTATTATCATTACAATCAATCATCTTCAAATTTTCTCCCGTTCTGAATCAAAGTCTGCTTAGAATTAGACAACTGACTTTAACTTTTAAATAAAAGAACTAGGTAATTATGATCATGGTTACTAAAAAGTTATTTGAATATGCCGGCTTCCTCGCGATTTTCTGTCACCACCGATCTAGAGTACAGTCAGCAATAATATGTATACATTGTCACATTTTCAAAAATATCTAAACATCTACCATTCCAGAAATACGTAAAAAACAATTTCTCCTAAATCACCTAACCATCAAACTGTGTCAAAACTAGGTAAACATTTGTTTCACATTAATGGCATGGAGTGGTAGAAGTGTTTGAAAATGTAACAATGTATACATATTATTGCTGTACATAGCCAGGTTTAAACATGTCGGTGGTAGCTCAATGGTAAGGATACGCGCCTCTTAACCAAGGAGTGCGGGTTCAAACCCGGGCACGTACCTCTGGATTTTTCAAGTCTATGTACGTATATACCACTAGCTTGACGGTGAAGGAAAACATCGTGATGAAACCTGCAAATTCAAACAACTTTGAATTTGTAACCATGATCCAAAAAAAAATTCTGGTTCCCCTATCTTAGGGTTACGAAGGTCAGATCGGCAGTCGCTTGAATATAATTACCAGACTCGCTAAATCCTTGATCATGGTTTAAGCGGACCCTATCTGAACACGTAACATAACACTAGGTAGATAATAGCTAGGTTTAAACATATCCAGTGGTATACACAATTAGATTTTAAAATATTCTGCCCGTTTTTAAACCAACAACCCCACCAAGAGGCGCGTGTCTGCACCACTTAGCACCCTTGAGCTAGTGACAATAAGGTGGTTTGGTTTTTGTTTGAAATCGCTAATAGTGACCGATTTTATTATCCAACGAATTAGCTGGACTCATTTAAGTTGCATAATTCCAAACATTATTTTTTTGGTTGAGTGTGATATTACAGTACTTGAATGATTATCTGAATTTACAAATATCCAAAACGGTCCAGATAAAAAGTCTACAGTAGTTTACTGTTATTAAAAGTCCACCTGGAAAGAATTTGATCATCATCTCCCTAGCGTTATGTCCCGTGCTTATACGGGGTCCGCTTAGACAGACCATGATCCAGGAATAAGCGAGTCTCGTAATTACATTAAAGCGACTCCCGATCTGACGTTCGTAACTCTAAGATAGGGGAACCAGACAATTTTTGGATCATGGTTACAAATCCAAAGTTGTTTGAATTTGCAGGTTTCATCACGATGTTTTCCCTCACCGTCGAGCTAGTGGTATAAATACGTACATAGATTTGAAAAATCCAGAGGTACGTGCCCGGGTTTGAACCCGCACTCCTCGGTTAAGAGGTGCGTGTCCTTATCATTGAGCTACCACCGCTCCACTTTTTAAATAATTTAAATTCTCTCGTAAATAGGGCATCTCCTCCTAACAATGTGTACCCAACAAATCTATCATATTTCTCTTTACTTCCCACAAGATTGAATCGTTCCCAATACTCGAGATATCACGACATCTGCATAAAACAATCTATTCTGAATAAACAGAACCAAAAAAATCTAAAAGGAGCACATTGCCACAATAAACCTCAGATCATTGTGAAAAAACGCCAATTTACATCTCAAAACGCATAGCTCTTATTCCAAAGACGCAAGGTTAATAACTGGTCTCGAAAACGACAGGTTTTTATGAAAATCCGGTAAAAAAGCGGCGCCCACGATGTTCCGACAGGAAGAGGAACTTATATGATTATAATAAACATTAGAGATCAATATAAAAAGTATGATTCCAGGTGCGTATTGGGGTGGCATTGTTTTTTAGCCCGAAACACCCTTTAGCTTTGTTTGTTTTATAATATTAGTGCTAGCTACCCTTCGGTTCGAAAAAGCAATTTTTTCTGCCACCGAAAATTTTTATGGTCGCCAAAAAATAGTGAAAGTGTACTTTTTTAAGGAAATACACAAAAAGGACATGGTTTCTTATGCTTTGTTTTTAATTTTTTATTGTTTTATAACGTCTGGTAGCAAGCCCCATTGTTTATTTCAGGGTCTAACTAAAAACACTTTCGATTTTAATTTTTTTTTGGAATACTAAAACGTTTATTACAGTTTTTGTTTCGTATAGTATTATATACTAATATTTATTTAAATACGTTTAATTCCTAAAACAATGGGGTAAAAATTTTCTGGTGTGCTCAGAAGGCTACAATTTCATTTGGTCATCGCCAAAAAAAGATATAATAAAATAAATAAGCGCTTTTCGAATTATATCAACAGTAATATAATCTTGGCTTAAAGTTAATTTTTAACTCCTATGTCATAGAGATATTAAGACGAGTAAATCCGAAAGAGCTTATCATATTTTATACATATGTTATGCATATTTTTGTTAGACATGGTTCAAGGTCTACCTATGTCTTTTTTCTCGCTTTACAATTCATTGTATTAGTTTCAGAAACCATTCAAAATAAACAACTCACGTCTGCCTAGTGTTATGTCCAATATTTCAACCACCATATTAATAGTTCCTCATACCTTATCAGTAATGAAGATACAATTTAAAAATCTGTTCAACTCGTACCCAAGTCGAGAATCCGGTTTCAACATTTGCGTGATGGATGACTGAACATGCCTGTACCACGATTCCTCAACTCTAATCGACCTTCGAAAGAGTCGCTGTCTCCAAACGCCATTGCTTTTTTACCGCTGAGAAATTAAAGATGTTTGGATCAAGAGCAGCAATGAATAACACTGTTATTGGGAGATATCTTTTGATCGCGTCATGGCAATTATAGTGATGATGAGCTATAGATGGTTTAGATCAAAACGCCGGGCTCCCAAACAAAATACAGGTTCCGTGATGGTGGGATAGAAGAAATTAGCTTCACATGTTTCTACGTAGTCTGGTAATTTTAAATTTCTGTATCGGTTTGGGCTGTTATTAAATACGTAGATCCATCTGCTCAAATGGATAAAAATATGTATGTTAAAATGTATAATATAGAGTATCTTAGAACACTCAAAAATCAAGACAAGCTAAAAATTTTATTTCATTTTGAAAAATTCCTTTACTGCAAAATAATAATTAATGTTAATGTTTGACGCATTGTTTTAGTAGGTACGTAGTAATACTTAAAATACAACATGTGTTTAGGTATTACGATGTAAATGAACAATGTTTTCCATTGTTAAAAAAATTCCACACAAAAATTATAATGTTTACAAAAATTTTAACAAGCCGTTGAAGTCAATATGACATATTTTTTCATCGACTTTTTAAATATTCTCTGTAAAAAATCAACGAACAATATTATAATTCATTTTGTATTTTTCGTGTTTAATTTCACCTGTTGTGCTTCACCTGATTAAAGCAATTTGAATAAAAATAGCCAAATAATCATAATAAAAATCTAAGATGGAATCGACATCCTTCCGCTCCCTACAGGACAGGTTAAAAAAACGTTCTGACAATTGTTGTCAAACCCTTACGTATGTCTAAAAAAAGTTCTCACTACAGCCAGTGCACGTGTAAAAAAAATAATAAAAGGACAAATGAAATCGAAATCTCAACCCTTCACTTGAAGGAGGTTTTTATAATGGATGATTAAAAACGAGGTTAGGTAATACTGGTCAACTAATAAAAAAAATATGGACGATGTTAAGGTCAGTTTTAATGTCAGTCAATATTGATAATTTTATTTTATTATATTAAACTTGTAGTTAAGTATATGTATGGTTAACATTAAGAGAATTAATTATATAAATAAAAAAAAAAAACAAATATTTGTAATCCAATTTTTAAGTTTATCTTGGAAATTTACAATTTTATTGAACTGATATGCTTGTTTTGTTTATAGTATTTTTTATGAGTTATCTATTGCAGGCGGCCCTTTACGACCTTGAAGAGAAAATCGAGAGTAAAGACTCAAAGAAATTGCCGACAAAACTTTTATTACGGCATTATTAAGTAATTTCGCCGTAAAACAAGGAAAGTTAGTTTTATTGTAGGCGTTCTTGTCATTTTTGTTGAGGTGGTCTGCTTTTTGAAACGTTTGAAATAGCCGAAAACTTTTTGAGAACTTTTATTGCATTACTCCTCTACTGTATGATTGTTCGAAAATTATTGGTGTGTTTTACAAAAGGGATGTTGTTAGAAGTTATGGTATTTTTTCATTTGAATTACTTTTTTTTACATTAACAGGATCTTTGGTTTTTGATAAAATGTAATGTAATGGATCAAATGCTATTTATTATCAATTTGTGATAGTAATTTTCAAACTTATTAAGAGTAAGATATTATGACAAATATTTTAATCACCATTAAAAAAAATTGCTTGACCCAGAATCCAAACCTCTGTCTGGATTTAAAACTTATTTTGACCACAAAGATAATTAGAGATTGAGTACATAATTACATTGCGTGTAAAATATATGGAGTTCGATTAAAAAAACAATTTAAAGAAAACCTTTAAAATTCTTCTCAAGACTTTTGTCTTAATTTATTTTCTCAATTTACAAGTATAGTCTTAAGTCTTAGACAATAGTCGCTCGCTGCAAAGCGCCCCATGTTTATTCAAACATCGTTTTCAAATTCAAATTCTTTCCTTTTGGGAGAAAAGCAATCGATCCTTGCAGGATACGCTTCTGCATACAATTAACCACCCTCATTTAACTACGTCTGGTCAATGACAGCCCTGTTTTAATCAATAACTTCTTTTTCGCGGCGCGTCCTTGGTTTTTTTACCCCCGGCGCGACTTTTTCTGCGCGAATTTCGCTTATTATGTGTCAATCGGCCCGCGACTTTTTATCTACGACACGTCCGTCTATCGGGTCTTACCTCGTTCTCGTAGATTCCGCAAAAAGCTCCATAAAAAAGGCAAAAGCTCAGCCAAAAAATCGTCTACCGAACAGTATCTCGTATCGCCGGTCTTGTAGCCATTTTAATTATTATTTAATACCAAGGGACGAGCACGTGGCGACGCGCGCGGTCTCGCTCGCGCGAGCGGCGGGTCCTTGCGGCCGCCGCTCCCCGTCTCGCTCGCACCGAGCCCACTTACACACATAAAAATCGTGAATAATAAAAAAATGTGTACACATTTTTTTCGCCTAACCACCGTTCGGTTGTGTGCGTGCGGCCTCATGCCGAGCGAGCGGGACGGCGCTAGCGACGCGAGCGGTGCAGACGACTCCCCACTCCGATTTTTTAAGCTCCGCTGTCGATGTTGTCGTCGGTGTGATTTTTTTCATTTTTATGTGTTAGTGTACCCCTCGCGCGGTGTAGTTCACTTTTTCTACTATAGATCTGAATTTCAGTCTCGTTTTTGCCGCGTCGGTCTTAAGGCGGGCGAGCGGCGTTTGTGTTGCATTTTTGTTGACGCGAGTGGTCGGTGCCGCTCGCAGGGACGCTGTCTTCGCCGGCTTTTTGTGCGAACACATGTCTTGAAAGTCCTTGCTACTGCACACTGCAAATCGCCAAGTGCGAGAGGGACAGCGCGCTATCACGTGTGGAATACCCACAACTATAACGAATTATATAGCACACTAAAATATTGAGCACAAAAAAATCTGGTAATTTTGATCCTAGTAACGACGGTCGGCATTCATAATTTTACCGCAGGGTCAAGAACACGTATATTTTTTCGCCCGGATTTTTTTTCTTTTAAATGTTTACGGGGGAACACGTGGATTTTTTGAGTAATTTTGGCGATCTAGCCTTGGACTGTTGCCTTTTGGACGTGTTGTGACAGTAGTGTTACCTTTATAATGTGATATATTTTTAGTGACTTTTAGATAGGAACAAACTGTGATTTTTTATGGTGATATAGTTGGTGATTGTGAAGATTTTTGGATAGTGACAGGTATTTTTTTTATTTAATTAAAAAGCCGGTGGCAGGTCTGCTGTTTTAGAGGGTGGGTTGGGGGTGTGGAGATCTCCCTGCGTGGGGGGATTTTTACGTAACAACCCTCTGGATGTTGTAATTGCGAGCCGGGCCGTCTGTCAAGCTCGACCTTGAATCTCGTGCTGACTATAAATACGGAAATATTTTCGGCATAGTCCGGCGACGTTTTAATTTTGTTGATTTATCTGTTACACTCGGAATTGTTTTGATTCGGTTTTGCCGATGCAACAGGTGACCTGCCGCTGGGGTGTGGATTATTTTGTCTAATACTTAGAATGTGTCCAAAATGTTGTCTATACAGCTTACAAACAAACCGATTTACTGATTAGTTTCATTAGATTTTTTATTTAATTATTTATGAGTTGATCTTTCTATTTTAAAATTTTAATTTATTTTTATTACTTATGTATAGTGTTTTTATTTTACTTAAATTTATTTTTAAGCTCAAAAATAAAATCTATTAAATTTTAATAATTGGTTATTGCATCTATTTCCAATAATTAGGCTTAGGTCAGTCAATGGATAATGCATCTTCTAAAAAGTGCTGAAATAATAAATACAAAAAAAAATCACACCAATTACCTAAAATGACCACAACCTAAAATTATTTGTCACGGATCTCTTATAAACAGAAAATTCAGAGTATTTTATTTAAAAAAAAAAAAAAAAGTAAAATACCACGCCAACTTAGCATCCAAAATCGGCCTCTAAACGACACTTTTTGCCCACATTTTTTACACAACTTAAAGTTATTAGAAACGCTCTTATCCAATATCAGAAAACTTCTTGTCAAGCAACCTTGTAATGCACGGTTCAGTAACTACGAAATCTCCAATAGCTACCTACTTGGTAAACGCACATTTAAAACTGATGGGGATAAAAAAATTACGAGTGACATTTTTTTGTAGACAGAATACTGACAGTTGGCACTCGATAACATATCGCAAAAAAGTTGTGTGTCTAATGTCAACGTGACAAGAGCACTAATCGTTAACTCGTTTGCTTTAAAACAATAGCATAAGACTGATTTTTTTTTTCTAAATAAACGTAATTTTTTGAGTGCATTATATAAATGAAAAATTACAAAATAAATCCTAAATATTATCTTTAAATACACGGCAAAACTATTTTTTTGAAAATCATTATATAAAGCTTGCCTAAAGTAAAAAAAAATCCTTATCATTATCAGTTTACGACATAAATAGCATGCACTTTTCATTGCAATTATACATTTGAAATTCAAAAATGTCGATTACTTACAGACTAATTGTACCTAGCACAAACTATACGACGCAGTTTAAACTCTAATTAGCAGACGTTAGAATAATTAGTAAACGTGCAAAAGTCTTCAATGTCCCATAACTCGACATATAAATAGATCTCAAGTGTCTAACTTTATCTAACTTTAAGATAATAAGTTGAATACTTAACAAAAAGGTAATTACTCCATATAAACCACTTCCCTGATACAAACTAGTGTGATTACAAATCTTAAAGTCGATCGAGCGAGGCCCTGCGTATACATCACCAAATTACATCCGGCAGAGTAATTGGTGAACTTGAAAATTTGAACCGGCAACCTCTAAATTGAAGCCAATAAGGTCTATTATGCGGGCTAAAAACGGTTGCCGTCCGCAAACGCGTTTGGTTATCTTTTCTATACGCGCAATTATATCTTTGACAGCGTATTGCTCCGGGTACAACCGAGCACAAAAGCTTTTAGAACAAAAACATCTAAGATAAAACAAGAAAAAAAAATCGGTACAATTTCCTTCCAAAATTAAAAATCTTTCTGTACACTACACTAATACATTGACTGTAAGGAGCGGGCTTGAATACTTTTTTCATTGGCGGCTTCTGTTAGCAACATTGTCCGTGACAAAAAATGCTATCATTAGTAAGTACATTGTAACTATGGATGTACTCGTAGTGTGATTATCGGGGCCTTATTCGATACGGCATGTGGGCTAGCCTTTAGATCGTTGACACACAACCTACGCAGCCGCTCTCGTCACCTGCTCGTTCAGAAAAAAAACGCCACCTTTTTTACTCGTCAAATCTAGTTTTAAATAGACAAACGGCTACTCACGCCCGTTCTTTAATATTAGAGCTTTGAAATCAATTAGAGATTAGATGCATTATCTATCTTGTTACATTCCACGTGATTTTCGTCTTTATTTTGAAGACGGATGAATTATAATCGCATAAATTTTGAGTGTTGGACAACATTTTGGACGTTCGGCGTGAAGAATGGGTTTTCATTGGAGACGTTATTTTTCAGCCCAATCAAACGGAGGATCTCGAAAAATTCCATGACAAAACAAAGGATAACAAGCGGGTCGAAATAAGACACGAGCTGTATATTTTTATATTAAGATAGTGCCAAATAATAAAAAATTGCGACTTTATTATATTTAGATAGACATTTTAAAACGATCAAGATGATGGAAGGCCGGACAATCGATTACAGGCCGGACGGTGGTGGCTTAGATTATCACAATTCGCCGCTGATGGCGGAAATTCCTGTAGACAATTACCATATACACAGGAGTATAGAGCACCTGAGATCTATAGGCGTGCCGCCTCCTATCGACCCTCACAGACACCTGTCAGCCAACATAACAGACCTGAGGAGATACGAACATCCCGATGAGATACCAGAAATAAAGCCGTCCGTTTTAAGACTATCCGAATTCAAAAATGGTCTGCACGATATCAGAATCAGCAACGACCAGGAGAACGACGTCCAGAGACAGATGACCCCGCAGGATGATGGACCCAAGGGATACAGCGCGCCGTCGACGCCGTTGTCAGAAAACGGGGGGCAAAGCATACAGGAAGAGAAGGTTAGATCATTTTCTGTAATTAAAGTAAATTAATCATTACGGCATAGCCTTGAGCACTTCGGAAGTCTTCAACAGTTTTGACGTCATTAAGTCGGTAATATTCGGCGGCGCGGGCGCATTGTTCGTCGGATCGCAGCATCACGATGCCGCCGTTTGTTCCGCGTACGAAGCTATTAATCTTTAGATGATTCCTAAATTATTATGCGTCTTTAAACTCAATGATTTTATCACGCCCGAATGCAACTTGTGAACTGCCTTTTATTTTCATTTATTCACGTTCTAATTGACCGCGTTAATGGCTAAATCGATATTGAATCTTTTAACGATGCCAATAAGATTTTTATCTTCCAATTCAGTTTAAAATATATTCCCAATAAGTGCTTCTTAAATCAATTCCTCAATAAGCGTCTGTAGTGTTTCTTGTTGAATAGTTGATGACGAATGTCTGAGTGCTATAAACACTTGTTGTATTGATAATTTCGTCAAGTTCAAGTACTTTACCAAATAAAGAAGGTGGTTAAACAAGTGCCTAATACGACTATCGAACTTTGTACGTCCATGCGAGAGGGAACTGTTCAAATGTGAATCTTATTGCATTGACTTAGGTCTCCAAATGTACAGAGATCTCGGTGGAGGCTGGAAGTTTATCGCTTCCTTGATGCTAGGCGATTTGTTTAACAACTTCTGCGTTTCCTTTAACGATTTATTACTTATGTTCGATCAATTTGCAGCTACATTAATTACTTTATCTATTAATTTCGACTATTTGTTTGTTACGTCCAACATGTGCCATACATTATTCAATTACGTGATGATTGAAAAAACGGTTCCATTATTTTTCTAATAAGGATTATAGCATATTAGAATTATAAAATTTTGATTCTAATATACACCCATCTATGACATCGGAATCAGAATCTCTTATTGTATCTGCAGATAAAAAAATAACTTTACATTATCGCTCCCACTCTTTGCATTATAAAATTCATTAGAATCATTCAACGATGAGTTCAAATAGCAATTTCAATAAAGAGACAGCTATCCATTCACAAATATTGGATAGACTTAATTTCATACAACGAATGGCAGTCATAATAGTCAAGTCAAAACGTCTTTTGGACTTGACTACAGAATAGTGGCTGATGAGGAGTGGCTGCAAGTCTCAATCAAGAATCTGTAAACGAAGGTCGCATATGCTCAGGTCGATCAAAGGTTGTTCAAAGAGATACGCATTGTCTGTTAGTCGAGTTTTTTTCATTTCAATTACATAGATAACGAGCTCTGTATGGAGTTAATGAATTTGGTTTTCGGCTAGATGTTTTCCGGGACGATATGAATCTTCGCTTTAATTTGCGTGTTTATTTATATATGATGCTTTTAAGATTTCATTGCGGATGTTCTGAGATTGGTAGGTATTGTAATTAGGGGCTTCAATCTTTTTCGAGTTAATATTTGTTCGTTCTTCGTAAAATCTTAGGTTAAGATGGTGAATGATGTAATCAGATTTAATCATTATTTTTTAATTTACATATTGCTCGGTGTCTGCATAATGCTCAATGTGCAATTATGACCGTATAGGTATTTTATGTCAGCCACTAGAAGTCTTACCATTTTATCTTTTCTAACAGATTTATATTCATTAACATAGCAGTTACCAGATGTTATTACATTCGAACAATGTCTAGATTTTAATTTATCATTATGTAATCATTTTGAAATGTACCTACTTCATTATTTTTATGTCCAAATATTTTTCCTTTTCTGTCAATTAATAATGATAATATGAACAGTACATTCATTTATCTGAATAGTAGGTAAGTGAGTATATAAGCTATAGGATGCGCACGAGTGGCGTCAACGAATTTGCTGGAAATGTAACATTTGTACGTGTTTACATAAGTTGTATGGCTTGAGGAGATAAGGCTTGTGACCCGGTAGAATTCCCAATGGTTACAAGGCCGACGATAAGTTCCCCTCGAGTGTTATGTAAACTTATGTAACGTCCCATTTTGGGAATTGATAGGTACTTATTAGTTCATAAGAAAACTAAGATATTTTTCGTTTTTATTTATGCTTAGAACTAATCAGCCTGCTACATTGAACCATTCAATATAATATATTAAAATTAAAACATAAAGGAATTATAAAAATTATTATAAAATAAATTTTATCATTATAATAAATTAAAACTTTGTATATGTGTTTCTGTGCCAATTTCGCTTTTAAGTAGTCCAAAAATTTTGGGCATTTTTGTAATCTACTTCCTTACATAATTAAATTAGATACATAACCAATATTAAAAAAATAACAAGAAGAGTTAACGTATTTTCAAACTTTCACATTTATTTATCTGTAAATAAAATATCTAACTTGTTTTTAAATAGGACATTAATTTTTTTTAAATATCTAATAGATTACAATTTCATTACTCAAAGATTACATAAATACATAAGTTGATGAAAGTATTTTTAACTTCCATAAAAGATATTCAAAAAGATTATTCTATTATTTCGAATAAGATTATCCAATAAGATTATGTTTAAATAAACCATGCATAACATATTCATGTTTGCAAAAATCTTCCAAGTCGAATCAAAATGTACATCTGAAACTGGCATATTTACTTATATGTATTTATATGTGCTGTGTTTTGATGCTGGCACACTACACAATTTTTTCACCGAATTTGACTTTCAATCTGTCAAGTTCAACCTTCGAAATTGATTTGTGTGAAATTAGCACATATTTGAATACATCTCCTGTGTGCTGGCTGCGAAAATACCTGACAATTTAAATTTATGATTTACCATAATGCTATTGTGGACAACCTTTTTGTATTGTAAAGACGACCTCAGACGGGCAAATACGCGGCATATATTTTTACATACAATTTTAAAACCAACCAAATTTATTTTGTCAATTTCACTTTTTTGACTGTTCAATGTAATGATCTTTGCTCCTCCCCATGTGGCTTTTTTTCTCTAATTTTACATGTATTTATTAAAATATGTAAGCCTGTTTTTTTTTCTAGCATCAAGTAACTGTCAAAAGTACTGTCAAGGACTTTGCCCTCAATTGTTATTTCTTTTAAAAACGTTTGTATATTTTCTTCTCGTGTCCCTTTGATTTTGAGAAAATTTCATTTATCTTTTTTTACTTAATATACATTTATGTAAAAATCATGACATCATTACATAGAAAATACCAAAAGACGTGCAAACTAAAATCAACAAGAACAGAAATTTTACACTTACTCGATTTTTTTCCTACCCTTATAAGATCAAGAAGAGGTAGAGTGACAAAAATGGATTTGTCTGTCTGTACCATTGTAACATCTAAACCATAGAACCGATTTCTATGAAATTTACCTACAGAGAAAGCGTAAATTACATTGAAGGACATAGGCCAAATTTTATCTCTGTAATATCTTAACTATTGAATTGAAGCCTAAATCTCGAACAGCACACGGGTAGAAACAAGTAATTCAATGAAACAGCGTTCGTCATTCGTCGGATTATTTCCAGTGTAGCGTTGCTTGAAATTGCCCAACAGACGCCATTACCGACCAATCGAATGATCTATTCCGCGCGAATATAATCTATCGATTGTAAAAAAAAAGACTCGGTCTCGTTTCCCGCGCAATCAGGGCTGACGCTCTGGAAACTTATTTTCAATTAGAGTTTGCCGATTTAAAACGATGAATACCAACAACCAACTTGATAAAACTGTTTACTATGTCTATTAGACAGTTTTATTATCTTAAGTAGTAATAAAATCCAGCTAGTCAACTAACTACTAAAAAACATTTTATTACTATATTAAGATTCAGATCTGAACATTAAAATACGAAAAAAACGGCTTATTTTAAAATGTCATTATACGCTCTGTTAGTAAAAATCTGTCAAATTATATTTAGAAAGCCCTTACACATAAACAATATAAGTACTTATTAAAATTCCGTCGACCTCTTTTTTAATATTTTGAACACATTTGTAATAGATTGTTATAAACTGTAACCTAAACAACAAATGGTCATTGATTGATTATTTAAAAAAAGACTTTCGCCAACCGTCACTACGATCCACCAATAGCTGCCCGGCAGCCCTGCGCCGCGATTCGCTAAGGAACAGCTCCAAGGCCGCATTCCAATTTCAAACCATTGTCAATGTCAACCGCACATGACTGATATGCGGTGCGCCGACAACGGCTGAAAGGGGGTTATGTGTTTGACCTGTGTCTCGGTTATCTGGTGATTGGACATTTGATAGTCTCATAATTGTCCAATTATCTATAAGAATGTCGATACTAGCAGCAAGTATGAAATTCCTGGTCACATTTTTTAATCTTTTTTTTTATTAATTTTTGTGTAACATTATTTATCAAATGAGATGCAGGGAATTGAAGATACAAGATTTTTGCTCCATTATTGTATTCCGAATTTTCATAAAGTTAATTCAAGCCAAAAATACCTAAAATTGTAAAGCGAAATTTAATCAATACTTAAATAGGTTATATAAAAAATTGTGTACTGGCCATTATTTAAAATAAGTTTACTTAAAAAATAAGTTTACTTTTAAAATACATTTTACCTTGCGTTGTACATGCAACATAAAACTTTATCTAAATGGTGTAAAGCTCAATCTCCAATGAATAAAATAAGAGCTGTATTCTCCAATTTATGTTGGACCGGTGCCTCCTAAAGTCTCTTGGCCTACAAAGCTCAAAATACACTGGTCGTATTTAGCAACGGTCAATGTCAATATACAGGGTGATCCAGACATGTGTCAGAGCAGTTTTAGAATACGCAACTTAATCAATTAATCTATACAAACAACTTTTTTTACAAAGTTCAATGACCTGTGTAGCTTTTTACAGCATCGATGTGACATACCCACTTACATATAATTAATTCGACATGTAATTAGAGTTTAACTATTATTAATTATAATTTGTTGTTTATTAATTTTGCGCAAATAGTGAATTGGCTATTGATCAATGGTGAAAGTAAAATAAGTTTTTTATTTATTTAATAGTTGTTATACGTGTAATATACATACATATACAAAATATGTTTTTTCCGTCAGTTCATTATGTGACTTAATATCAAAGTTGCTGCGAAAAAGCTTCGTTTTAACTTTGACATTAAAATCTCATCTCGCTTGTTATTAATGGCGCCCGAATAAAAAATACATAATAATAATTTTAATCATTTTATAACGTCTGGAAATGGAATAAAAGTAATTACAACGGAGATTAATCATTAATAAAATTTGACCTTTTTGATACGGTCCCGGCGAAATGATGTAATATGTGTAAATATCTCTTCGCCATATTAAACAAGACTTGGTCTGACTTTAAAAAATATTTTGATGAAAACGAAACACTTATAAATAACCGAGAATCCTTTTAGTCTTTTATGCATATACATGCATAATATATTATAAAAAATGGTAATTATTCCTTACTACTTATTTCATTTATTGTTTTTCTATCAGAAAAGTAAAAAAATATATACCACTTTACTACATTACAAATTGGCCAGTATTTCTATGCGCCAACGATAAAAATATATTTTTTTAAATTTGGAATTCGAACTTGCCTGTTTAAATATTTTGTAGGCAACCCGGCAGGTCTTGATCCGTGGCAGTTCTCAGAAATGCTTCCAAACAAAATTAATATTTTCCCCAGCCACAAATAGTGATTAGATCAGAAATCTTTATTGTAAAGCAACAAAGTTGATAATGAGCAACCGTTTTTTTTCGACACACGAACTAACAAATTTGTCGGTGTGTAATTTTGATTGACACCAACCATTACGGTTGAGTTAGGTATTGCGTCATCAAGTAACTACGTACAGATGTGAACAAAATAAATGGTTTTTGTGTAGTTGCCTACACTATTTATAGGCTAAACTCGTAATTTGGACTTAATTAGGCATTCATCGCAATTGTTTACGTATATATGTTGATTAAGCTTTATTAACGAAGTGAAAATTTGATGCACATGTGATTGCCGTGAAAATGCCACTTCCATTTTCGTGTTGACATGTAAATTTAGACGTCAAAACAGTCAGATTGTTGTCATTTTGACATAATAATTCATGCTTTACACCCAAAAACTGTCAAGCACTATTCCCATGCTTTATACGTCAAATATTATACATAGGTATACCAACCTGTATGTAACTAAAAAGTCCTAAAAGCTACGAAATAGATTGTACCATGAGAAGAACATTTGTGTAATCAACAGGGTTTATAAAGGAAATTTCTGCTGTTACAATCTTCGTAGACGCGGCTTGCTTAGACAATGGTCTTGGATTTCGTGAACCTGGTTAGCGAATTGAAGTCAATGCCACATGACCTTCGCAATCCTTAGAGAAGGGGAACAACAAAATTTACTGTCTCAATCTGGGATTTTTTTTATCAATCATCTATGTGACGCAACACGGTGCTCACCATCTTCCTAGCGTTATGTCCCGTGCTTAGACGGGGTCCGCTTAGACCATGATCCAGGATTTAGCGAGTCTGGTAATTAATTACATTGAAGCGACTGCCGATCTGACCTTCGTAACCCTAAGATATGGGGAACCAGACAATTTTTGGGTCATGGTTACAAATCCAAAGTTGTTTGAATATGCAGGTTTCATCACGATGTTTTCCTTCACCGTCGAGCTAGTACTAAAAATACGTACATAGATTTGAAAAATCCAGAGGTACGTGCCCGGGTTTGAACCCGCACTCCTCGATTAAGAGGCGCTTGTCCTTACCATTGAGCTGCCACCGCTCTGACGCTACACGGCGCTATGTTAACAAAATGTATAGCCACGGCTGTCCTTCCTCGCTTTGCATGCAATACTCGTACTTACATAAACAAACTGCCTAAACATCAAATAATAAGTGAAGTCCGTGCACCTCCCGCCCAAATTGCCCTAATCGCTGCCGCCATCACGCGATTTGTCTATCTCGGCCCGCTGTGATATAATTTGGCGTCTCTGCCGGAGGCTGTGGCATTCTTTCGGTTGCCCTTGGTTCTTACGTAATCGTAGGACATTAAGGGACTTGACTATGTAGACTGATACAATTAGGTACAAATTGTTAAATGTGACCTTTGATTTTGTTTTAGAGTTTGAATGGATTTATTGTCACAAAAAAGACTTTCATATATACACGTTTGGATACATTTGTCAAAATCTACTAGGTATGGTCTGAAAAATATTTTTAATACATAATGAAAGTAACTCGCCGTACATAAATTGTTACTCACGTTGCTATCAATATAGCAAAAAATATATTACAAGTATAAAAACACAAACAGCCCTTTTTCATAGAACTAAGACCCGATGTAACAATAAAAGTAAAAAAAAAGTCAAAAGTCAAAATACTCTTTATTTATATAGGTTTGAAACAAACACTTATAAATCGTCAATTCAACAGGAAAATCAACTAATAATATGAATCTACCACCACTAAAGGATTTATTTACATTATAAAAGACAAACAGCTGAATCTTCCGCTCGTAAGTCGTTTTGATGTACTTGCTACTAGATACAAATGATTGTAAGATCCAGTAAATATCGGACGTGTTATTTTATCTACTTAAATTTATTAGTTATAAAAGTGCTTTAAATTGACTAGATGTTTAAAGTCTAGACTGTTGTCGCTGTCTATACATCTACACTTTTTTGTGAGCATCTTATTAATAGTAAAAATCTGACACTGTTGAAAACTAAATCCTATTGAAAAATCTATTGCTCTATACATTATACCCTAGTCATTTACCACGTAAAATCCTACTAATATTATAAATACGAAAGTTTGTTTGGATGTATGGATGTTTGTTACGCTTTCACGCAAAAACTACTGAGTGGTTTTAATGAAGTGTTAGAATAATGTAGTTTATACACCTGAATAACATATCTTCTTCTTAGTCGTAAACTCTTGTCAGAGTGGTCGTGGTTGCGCAGTTGAGGTACACGGAGAGATGTTGGTCAGGTGGCAAACTTTCCCGAGGATTGATTTATTAGCGATTTTCCTCCACTTACTGCCAGTCAGAGATGCTGCGAGTACATTGGACCATGGTAGACATGCGAAAACATATAGGCTATGATTTATCGACGTACCACGCAAGCAAAGCCACGGGCAGAAGCTAGTATCTTATAAAACTTCAAGTCTAAGCCCAACCAGGTATTTTGCTATGTAAGGAATATCCTGTAAATACATTTTGCATGGCCACCCTACACCGAACATGTTCTTGAGTTAGTCGTTAAGTCACTTATAATAACCACATGTCTGATAGCATTACTTCCTTTTAAGCCAAACTTATTTGTGCACGCGTAATAGAAAAACAACTCTAACATTATTGATTTAAAATTCATTATTGCAGTCAGCATTTCGACCGGTTAGTGTTTTAAAATAGCCCTTATGTCGTTGTAATAAAAGCTATGGTCAAATAATTCGGCAGGTAATTTCGGTGTACTTGAAAGATTGCGTGTATGTAAGTATAGACGCAGGTACGTTTATACCTTTTAAAATTATATATTCTAATGTATTATTCTTGAATCTTTTATATTATTTTACGCAATTACAAAAGCTGTTTCTGCCACCTGTCTATGCAAAGACAGGATGAATATATCTTCACACAAATGGCACTACCAATGAACTTTATATGGTAATAAAATAAAAATATAACAACAAATTTTATGTGTACAAAAATACTAGATCAAAATTTATTAATTAAAAAAAAGTAAAAATTAATCTTATTTTTTTTTTAGTTTCAATTCTAATTCGGTATCAAGTCAAGTAAAATAAAACTAATAACGATTTAAATTAACAAAGTTTCCGTTATTTTTCGTACATATTTGTTTTTCAAAGGTCCAAACCCTCAATACTCTTTAAAATCATGGCCCCTTTCTCAATTGCCTTCTCACATCTCTGCCAATGTCTCCTTCAACGAAATTCTATTGTTTATAATCTCCAATGATAACATCTATTTGAAAACCGGTCCGCGATATAAATCAGTTGGAAAGGAATCTACTACCCAAAATGTCAGAGACGTATAGTGTAACCATGCAATGTGGTCAGGGGCCTGACATTGTTCGGATATAAGTCATAGCTACTGCCACCAGCCGACTTGTAATTAATATACCTATTTGTTTACATGACCATGTTTTTGCGAAACATGCCGAAGATATTTTCGACTTGACTCTACATACATTCTCAATAACAGAAATGTTGTTTTTGACACGTACGTTATGTTAACGTCCTTATTTTTCAAAAAAACTTAAATCATAAAATACTTTTAAAAAAAAATTATAGGTTTTTCGCGTGCAAATAGTCATATTTTGTATCAGATAGCGAATCTAATTATAAATATTACTTAATAAGTCTAAAAATAGCTGTAAATATGAAACTGTTTTTGCATCATATAAATAGGGTGATAAGGATCTTTTTACAAATATATTTAAGCTGTCAATTGAATACGTTGAGGAAAATGAAACGAGTTTTATTTTTTATTCAATTATGGCATAGATTTGGACTTCGATTATTTTATTAACAGATATCATACGTCTATTATATTCAATAATCAACATTAATCAACCGTATTTATTTTTAACTTAATGTAGTAAAGGAAAAAAAATCTTATACACAATTTAAGTAATTTTAAACTCCAATTGATCATATTCATATCTGTTGTTTTTATAATATAAGATACATACCTACACGCAATAGTATAATATAATAAAATGGTATCTTCAAAATTAATTATTTTCTTAACATTTCAATCCAAATTGGTGGTTTGTAACTTTCAATGTTGACAGCTCGTATAATAAAAGCTGTCACTAAGTCATTAATGGCTCAACATTGTTTGTATGTATACATACCTGATGACGTTTAAGAGCGAAAGTCTCTTTAACCTACATCCGCCTTCTTAAAAGCAGAAAACTTATCTGCGTAGGCTTAGCTTAATTTTTCACCAACTTTGCTAATACGATAACATCGGTTCACAAATGATACGTCTCTATGTGACTGTTCCTCAGCGTGTTTCGCCTTAACATCGCCGTTGCATGCATCGCATTTTACAGGGTAAGAAATCGTTCATATGTATATTGCGAAATCTTTCATCTTGTCAGTTAATAAATCTCTAAAATATATAGCACTATTTATCAATATTTCACATCGCCATCTTACTAATATTATAAACGGGAAAGTTTGTATGGATGGATATGTGGATGTTTGTTACTCTTTCACGCTAAAAGTACTGCATGGATTTTAATGAAACTTTGCAATAGTACAGCTTATACATTAAAATAACACATAAGCTTTGTTTCATCGATGTACCACTCGAGCAAAGCCGCGTGCAGAAGCTAATTATCAATAAATAAACCCACCAACACAATCAACAGCTAAATCTCATATTAACTAAAACGATTACGCAAGCGTCAAAAATCGGTGTGTACACCAAAAAATCCTAACACACCTATTGGCAGAGTCCCAGTGCGAGCCGAGAACCGAACCCGTACACACCCACAGCGGTGCGCGGGCGCAGGCGTGACGTCACCGCGTCGCATTTAGCTGACCTTGGCTACGTCCAATGCCAAGTTGAATTGGGCAGTGCGGATCTCGCTTGCTCACTTAAATTTACGATAATAATTTTACAATTTAACGTCTGTGGGACTGCGCGCTTTTGTGAAAGGCATTCATGGTGTTGTCTTGTAGCGATGGTATTAACACTGGTGTTTACGTAGTTTAAATTGGTTCCGGGTGGTAGGTTGTACTAAGAACCATGTATGAACACTGAATAGCTTAATTACTCTTCATTAACTAAAATGGCACAGTATGTTAATGCAATTTTTATTCCTATTTTGTAAGTAATCTTCTATAATATAAAAATGAATCGCTGAATGTGTTGCTAAGCGCAAATCTCGAGAACAGCTGAACCGATATCGCTAATACTTTTTTAGTTGTGTTTGTTATTATCATGTGAAGGTTCTTATGAAAGAAAAAAGTTGCACGGAAAAACAAAATGGGTATTGAAAATCCGAAAACGGGGCGTTACGAAGTGCGCTGGGTCAGCTAGTATAATATAAAAAAGATCATTACGACTATAGATAAAGGCAGAAGCGAAACTGAGTAGGTTATTTATTGCGTTCCAAGTATCAAAATCGTTCGTTTCACTTTTTCCTTAAGATTTTTTCATTCATCATTTCTTATCAGACAGTATAAGTAGTACAAATTAAAAAAAAACAAAGAAGGCTTTTTTTTTTAATTAAACATAATAGTTATTTGAATTGTAAATTATTACGCGTACACTATGCGTAATTTCACTCGCATACTATTTGACTTAACAAAAAATATCCAGTTAACTTGAGTATATTTTTTTGTTCAATTTCGTTCATACAGTCGTAGTCACTACGCTTAATGTTTGCATAAAAAAATACAGTTGTTTTCTTAAATACGTGCGAGATGAATATAATAAAAACATATGTGTATTATCGGAATATTATTAAATAACTCGTAAATTGGTTGATAGGTAAATTAAACGAATAACAACTTAAAATACCTCTAGTTATCTATGTCATTTATATGTCTACCAATTAATACAATGCTTTTAATTAAAAGTGATATTTTTTTTACACTTGCTGTTAGACATTTTGTACATCTATATGAGTAGTACTAAAAGTAATCAATCCGATCTGTGTTGTCAATCACTAAAAAATAATCAGATTGTCTGTGTCATTATCCTTTTTTAATAAAAAAAAACTTGTAACGCCGACTGTACAACGTAAACACGTCGCGATTATGAAAGCCGCGCACGCCGCATCCACAACATTCTTACGTCAATGTGTGACCCAGACATTGAATTATGTAATGTCCATTTCTTTGCGTCGGCTCGCCGGTTTGGCAACTACCATTCTGCTACGATTGTTTTTTTTTTACTAGACTCTTTGAAGAACGGCCGCACAGATTAAAAAACACTCGTGAAGTTGGCGCGAATTTTAATGTCAAATGGCACAGTTGTCATAATATTAATTTTATTATTATAAACTAGTATTTATTTATCTACAGCATTTTTATAGAAAATTATACTTTATATTTTGGAAAAGATTGCCCAATTTTTTCGTTTAGAAGCTTATTTTTATTTATTTTTTTTACAAATTAAATAGAAATAAAGGTATAGACACATACATCATGTAACAAAATTCATATTTTGCATATGACATTAACATTTTAAATATATACAAATATCAATGTCGAATAAATTATATATATGATGGCACACAATTGACCACATAAATTTCATATATTTTATATATGTCATTAATGTCGTATAATTATGTCCCATTGCCGTCCAACACAAGTGACAAATAACAAAATGTGATAATACTGTAATTTTATTCCGCTACCGAATTACAATCATGGTTGTAAGTACCCATAAAGACCATAACATATTACTAGAGACAGGAAAGAAATATCGATATTTTTATATCGATATATTTTTTTATTTAGGTCAAATACACAACTAATTTACTCGATAATGGTTTATTTTTTACTATATTTTTATTGTAAATCTGGGTACTGTTCTCCTAAAACCTATGATAATCAAATTACTAAAGCCTTATAAAATAAAAATTATTGACTAATTAGAGGTAAAAGAAAAAAAGTTTCTCATTTAGTTAAAAAAGAAAATGTTTTTAATCAGGATTATATATACCTTCTTACGGTTACAACAACTGTTCATATATATATATATAGGAGTAAGACAATCGTAATATTGTGTTTGTTTACACTATTTTAATTTTCCGCTCAATTAAACAAATTAAGCACTATACGTTAGTAAAACTGTTATCGATACATCGATACATTCCCTCATACTCCCTCTCTACTTAAAACCGTGAGCTCCTAATAAAGCTATAAAGTTAACCGTTAAACGCCTGTGGCTCTATAGCGAGAGAGTTCCGAGTGTCAATGAGACCCTCGGACAAACGCCCTCTCATATTACACACAACAGAACACATTTTTTTTTACATTCCTGGACAAATGTCATCTTTAATTGTATACTTTGACGTTGACCATTTGAGAATTGAAATTCTTCTAAATGGTAACATTTAATTTTATGAACAATAAAAACGTTCCTAAGTGCTTTTTACTATTACGTATTACGAAATATAACTAGTTAGTTTTTAATGCTTCCTTTATAACTAATTAAATTTACTAATCCATTGATTTAATGTAAAACAATCAAATCCCGTTCAACGTTAATATATGAGATTTAGTTAATGTAAATTAAATTAGATCCTAGACTAGGTAAGGAATTTTCCCTCCTGACCAACATTTTGAGAGTAACAACATATTATTATAGTCAATAAATTACAAATTTTCGACCCAAAAATCAAGTGCCCACTTCAACCCAGTCGCTCTCGGCTACAAGTAATTAATATCCAAAATATAACTAAAATAGTTGGGAATAGTTGAGCCCTCGGGACGATTAATTTGCGCCCAAAAGTGGCAAGTGCACCGTAGGCCGGTTCGGCCAGTCATCCCTCAGGCCTGTGTTCGGATTTTAATTGTGGCCTAAAATTGCGTGACGCTATTAATTATGGTAATGTTGACGTGAACTGTTCGGCGGCGGTGGAAGGTTTTAATACGTGTGCCAAATATTAGCTAATTCTGCCGTTAAAACGTTCAAATAAAAAAAAACTCAAAATCTCCATAATTGTCATTTAAAGTATTTATAATGTAATAATATTTCTAATACAAATATTTGTCAAACTATCTAAAGAATGTTGGTTCGTAACGTCTACGATATTTCGTAGACAGCTCGTAGTCGTTTAAAAGGGCTTATATAGTGGTCGACTTATTTCTAAAAATACATATATATATATATATATATATATATATATCCGACTACATCACATACATTGATCTGACTCCGAGGTAAGTAGCTTAAGCACTTGTGTTACAGATATCAGAATCAACAGTGGTATTACAAATATATACTTAAATATTGGATATTAACACCCAGACACAGAACAAACACAAGTATTCATCATACGAATATTTGTCCTGGGTGGGGATCGAACCCACGACTCTTGGCGCATGGGGCAGGGTCACTACCGAATGCGCCATCGAGCCAGTCATCTCTCATATGTATATATATTTTCAGTTGCGGTACAAGTTTAAGCTTATTAGATACATAACCAATGTGTGCCTTGGCCCTTTGCCGAAAATGAACACACGTGCCAACTCTTCACGATTCTAAATTATATTTTTGTTTATGTAACTAATTATTTTAAACATTTGTTAATAAAACTGAACGTAAGGATAAATTGTAAATATTTTTTAAGTTAATAACTCTATATTTACTTTGGGTTCCCAGTAGTGACAATGCTGGGTCAAAAAACTCATTCTATTTAGTCCGTCAGTTAGATTATAATAATAGAGCGGTGGTAGCTCAATGATAAGGACACGTACCTCTTAATCGAGGAGTGCGGGTTCGAACCCGGGCACGTACCTCTGGATTTTTCAAATCTATGTACGTATTCATACCACTAGCTCGACGGTGAGGAAAAACATCGTGATGAAACCTGCAAATTCAAACAACTTTGGATTTGTAACCATGATCCAAAAATTGTCTGGTTCCCCTATCTTAGGGTTACGGAGGTCAGATCGGGAGTCGCTTCGATGTAATTACTAGACTCGCTAAATCCTGGATCATGGTCTAAGCGGACCCCGTCTAAGCACGGGACATAACGCTAAGAAGATGATGATCAGTTAGATTATAAAAAAATACAAGACACATATTTTTTGCTTTATTAAGATAACAAAAAATTACAAAGATAAAGAGCATCAAAGTTTTTGAGAGGGGGCTTGCGACGTCACTTGTATGTAAAAATTACCTACATATGACGTCACACACAATTTTAATCCGCTGTATCTTCGCCAGTGTTTGTTTGACAAATTAATGAAAAATCACATGTTAAATATTTTTTTATAATTTAACTGATGGACTAAATAGACTAAATAGATTTTAGTCCACTCCCCTATTACAATAGAAGAACAGTGTAAACCATAATTGAAGCCAATGTAGTCTCTATCTACCCCATTAGGAAAAAGGTAACGTGAGTGTATATGGTCTTTGAATAATCCCAACCCCATATAACTTACCCCATAGATTTAGCCAGTACTTCCTACACCGTGGTCACCACCATAGGTATCAGTTGCAATAACAACCGTGTAACGCCTAGCAATAAATCGCTAGTATTAGATAAGACGTTGGTCGAAGAGACCGATTCGGCCCTTATCTATGCTAATTGCGGGAGGGTTAATAATTTATCCTTGGTCGGTCGGGAGGACCGCGTGTTTTGCCAACTATTTCGAATGCGGACGGGTTATTTTTGGTGAATTATCGCTGTTGTGTCATGTGTTACATGGTCTATATTTATTTTCTCTTTAACTAAAATATACTATGTAGTTTAAGCCAGCGGCTCCGCTTGTATTAAATGCAGTTACAACAAGTAAAATTTGTTACAACAAACAAATTTTAAAATAATGCATCAACAGGTGAAAAGCAGACAGAGTTACATTCTCATTTATATATAGAAAATTATCTTAGTATGGCAGAATATTTTAAACAATTTCACTTTGAAATGTGAATTTCAATACTTAATATATATTTAATGACAAATTAAGATATGTTTTTGTATAAAGAAGAGCATATTCGTATGTTTTTTAACTAAAAATATGTCCTCAAAGTCATCTGTCGTTATTTTTTTAAATATCCCTATCGTGAGACATCCGTGATATGGTCTCAAAGTCACCCAACAGTGCAAACATTACTCGCTCTCCCATAAAATCGCGCATGGTGGTCCCACAGACCATATGACCAGTTAACCCTGTTCGCCAGCTGATGGTGAAGCCTGCTCAGTGTCAATTAGACCCACTTTCCGAGAAAAAGTTCCGATGCGATGCTCTGTGGTGCTGAATGTTATTACCGACGGATTGTAAGATTGTGGAATTTTGGAACCGGGGATTTTTGGTTAGTGACGTCATTTGGCGGTTGAATATTTTATTAATAACTAGCTTTTTCCACTGCTTTCTACATAATAATTGAGGTATTTGAGATACTAAATAAACGAGACATAACAAAGATAGCCAGACTCATTCTTATAAATTACGTGAAAACGAATGCAATATATTCAGTTACCTCACTAAGACATTCGATTTCCTGCTTTTTATCAAACGCTACAGACGAAATCCAGATTTCTCAATTCTTCTTCCATCAACATAAGGATACATCTATGACTCAAGACAAATAAATATTTATCTATAGCTAGTGTGAATTTAACACGCCATTTTTTTAACTCCAAACTAAGCTCTATGAATGCTAGACAACAGACAAACATACTTAATTACTGTTATAAACATCCATGACTCGAATATAAATGACTGTGTTTTTACTAACATTCGCCCCTTGCTAGATTCGTACCCAACCTTTCGATTTCGTGGCCAGATTTAACACTAAGTCAAATAGACTAAATTAAGTAAGTGACGTCTTTTCTCGCTCTCTCACTCCCTATCTGTTAGTAAATATCACTGAAACGGCAAATACCAATACGTACCGTACCATAAAGTTGTTGCTCTTCCCATAATAGAAAAAAATTACATAGACAAAACCCAGCATAAACAGGATGCGGAGATTTGGCATTTGAAACTTGAGCATCCTGCATCAAGAGGGATGCATGACCTGTCCCACGACCTAGCAGGTGACGCCCCATATGGCATAAACCCGCCTGCACAAAAGTGCACTTTAAACTAAGCGTATAAGTGCCAAATTTCAATGGCGACACCTCCACAATCTCGTGGGAATACCAAATTCTGTGATTCCACGGAAATTTATTTTTTCTGTCAATATCCGTTGCACAATTGTTGTGAGATATATTGCGCATTCACGTTTGAGACTGTTTGCATGTTTGAAAAGAAGTTTATTAGTTAGGGGAGGAATATTCTTGCATTGTGAGCATTCAAGGGAGGTATTTGCATTATAGATTAGCTTTATTTATGGGTATTTTCTCGAATGACAACATATTTCGTATTCTTCTCTTAACTTATAGAAATTGTAGTCATGGTATAGTATGACAATTGTTCAATTGATTAGTTTCCATGTTTAATCATTTTTTTTTAATTGCTATAGCTAGTTTGGGAATTATTTTATTCAAACAATCTTCTATGCACAACATATTTTTCTAGATGTAGGTCTAATGTAAGATCTGATACAATGCCTCCTGTCACTCAAGATACAGGTTAGTTCTTAGTTCCATGTCAGGTGAATGAGTGGCAGATTATCTTAACAAAATTTACCTAAAGGTACCTAAACTAAGGCACCATTTTATATGCATTATATATACCTAGGTTTATATGCATTACATCTTGAAAATTTGGCAATAAATGAAATGATTAAAAATGATTAAAATATTCAGAGCATGATTAGTTCCCATTAACATCTATCGATCAATTCCATTCTGATATTTATTATTATTTTAAACTACGCAAGGGATGTTTATGCGATTTCACCAATTGATATAATGATTCAAGAGGAAGGAAGATATGTATAGTTTTATAAGGTGTATGATCTTGTTGATTGTCTAAATAAATAAATAAATAAATATTGATTTGAGCACCGTGCAATGCTGGGGTGGGTCCCTAGTAACATATAAATAGAAAATGTCATAATAAGTTTTTAATTATTAACTGTCTGGATAGATTTGAAATTTGATTAGGGCTAGGTTTCGGCAATCAGAATCGCCCTTCACGAGCTGTAACAATGAAAATACTCAACACGAAACATATAATGTTTAATTTGAACTTAATATGTACTAAACAATAATCTATTGTCATTATACCTTATAAGGGCATAGCAAACGATTCTCAAGCTCTGTGGTAATCACCTAAATGATTCGGCAGTATTCCACATTGCTTGCTAACACGCGATTATACAATAATACTGAACCACAGATATGTAGGAACAATCATTGTTAGTGCTAACTTTTGTTTGACTGCAAATATTGTATTATGACGTTGGCAACACCACCTATAAAAACACTCATGATTAAGGCATCATTCACGCTAATATCATTTGCACCTCTAATGATTTTGGATTTTTTGAACGAAAACAAAACGAGCCGTCATTAATTACTAACAATAATCTCAATACCTCACTTTAAATTAAAAAACAGGCTTGTTTTTGACAACAATAGCAATACAAATAGACTTCTTAGTTTTTAAGAATCAGACTTTCAAGCATGTTCAAGGGTATAGTAAAAAAGAAGGACTCCACATTGTCATACTATAGCGTGAAGCCACGTATAAGCATGTGTGAGTTAGATACTTAAGGATACCAGATATCGGCCATCTGTCATTTGGAGCACTTATTATGTCAATATGTGACGTAAATTCCGTGGAGCTTCCTTTTTTACCAGTCCGTGCAGGAAATATGGAACTTATGCATTTCAGCTCTTAACAAATTGTGTTTCCCATGGTATAGAGTTAAATCTTAACTGCTACAAAATCATTGTCACAAACATCCCTATCATCCATTGATCTCCCCATCCCAGGGGCGCGGGATTAGCAACGGTCATCCAGTGGATGGAGGACGCCTCCCCTCGCGCAGCCAAAGGGTGCCATACAATAGTCCAACCCCCGCGAGTCTGTCTTACTGACCAACTTAACGATTTTTTCAAAGCGCTTTGTTGTGTATGCACAGAATATGCATTGATGCATTTAGGGCAGTCCCGTCAATTTGACGTCTCATAAATCAAAATGCATTCTAAAGATCTTTTCATCTATTTTCTAGTAACTTTGTGATGATGTCTTTTAGTTAAATCGTACTTTTATACTGTAATAAAATACATGTGTAATTTGCGTCAAAATTTTTCAAATCTCTTGTAAGTATTTATACCACTAGCACGGCGGTGAGGGAAAACATCGTGATGAAACCTACTCATTTCAACAACTATGGATGTGTAACTATGATCCAAATTGTCTGGTTCCCCTATCTAAGGGTTGGGAAGGTCAGATCGCTGAATCCTGGATCATGGGCTAAGCGGACCTCCAGCACGGGATATAACGCTATGAGAATAAAATGATGAATTTGCGCTAAATAATTTGACCCGATTGCGTCGAATGATACAAATACTGTACACCTATTATTAAATGCTGGGTTTTTCACTTACTCGACGCAAGAGACTGGACATACGTGTGTCTAGTTGGTGAAACTCAAAATTAATATAGCTTATTATTTCGTCATCTGGACACGCTGCTTGTCCCGTTTTCAATAGGTTAACGCGTCCCTCGGATACCACAGAATTTTTATCATATATAAACTACTAGCTGTCCCGGCGAACTTCGTATCGCCCAGTAAATGAAAATTGACATTGATTTGTCGATTGACATTTAACATTGACAGATACGAATCCCGACCGTTTTATATGAGAAAATACTTTTGCTTCTATTTTGTTTTATCGTCAATTTTTCAATGTTTTTAATAGTTATTCTGTTATTCTGGACGAAGACAAATCCAACAAATCAAAAACAACGTAAATCGATCGGTTTAGCCGTTCTCGACTTATAAGTGGTGTAACAAACACGACTTTGTTTTATTTATATAGATTACGCCTGCTACCCAACAAGTAGAAAATTGTAACGAAAGTAGCTAGCTCGTCATTTAAACAATGACCAATCCAATACACCATTAGTCGCCTTTATCACATGCTAGGCAAAGTTGGTACATCCTTTACAAGTCCCAGCAACACGGGACGTGGAATGTTTTTCGTACGTGAAAGCGCTTGCAGTCGGCACATGGCGTAGGTCGATTTGAGGCAAAACTGTGGTCACCTGCTGTATTACGTTATCCTACACCATTCATACGCGACCATAGACCGTGGTGTGTACAGACAGACGAGCGGAAAAAGAAAAATACAAAAAAAAAAAACCTGGATACACCAGAACATAGTTTCTGTTTTCAGGTAGTTTGTTTTGTTTGGATTTACAAAGAAATGGAAAATGTTATAACGTTTAGTTTTTTTTTTTTACAGATGAGCATAGTATTAAATATATTGCCCGCTGACAAAAAAAATTAAAATTGCCATAAACTAACACATTAGCTACTTAGAAAATTCTGCTGAGTAATTTACCTAACATCACGTATTTATATTGTTTGTGTGAATCAAACTAATAATTAATGAGTCTCAATTTTAAACATAAGTAATTAAAGATAAATACTATGTATGATTCTGTTACCAATCACATTTTTTTTTTTTTGTATATTTTTCGAAATGCTCAATATGCCAATACACTAAGAAGGAAATAAGTGTCACCATTTTTCCCTTCCACTGTGACTCCAATGGTTTATATTAAAATGAACTGTTGATCATACAAGTAAAAATAAATTGTGTGACAGTCAGACATAACCGATGCGAAAAATATTTATAACTCCAAAATCAGATAAAAAAAATAAACATCTTTTCCAATATCTATGGTCATGGCAAACCAACTTGCATTCACTGATAATCATTCTTCACCGTGCCAAAACTGGTATTACGGCAGAGAGAGACAGCACCACGAAGCCATAAGAGTGATAAGGACGCAAGATCTCGAGCACTTCCTGCGTGTTATTTGAACATAGACTTTTTATTGTTTATTGCAATTCTATTGCTGTTTTATGCGACTATTATTTTTTTTATTTTATCGTTGATATTCTATAAGTCTTAAGTGTCGTTTGTGGGGTGTTTTTTTTATGTATTTTCAGTAAATAATACAGCTTGACAAGGAATCATTTTCGTAATTCACATTTCCCATAATATTTATTTTAATTTTAAGTGTTATTTCTGTTTGTCAAACTTGTATGAAACCTATAATAAGTAGATAGATTATTATTTAAATCTTTATTTCTAAACTAAGCACGTGTATGAATAATGTGTAATGGATGAGTATGGATACTGGATAACAGTTATCTATATGTTGCTGTAATAGCTCGAACTATGGTAAATTCTAAGATTTTCTAGTAAAACCTAAGATTTACCAACTCTTAACGGTAAAAGTCCGAACAGGTGTACAATTCGAACTTTTACCACCATTTACTTAGTAAATCTTAGGATTCTTTACTTGGAAAATTTTACCTAACCAAACCTAACTAAGATTAGGTTATATTATAGGTTAGGTTAGGTAAGGTTTTTTTTTAATCATGTTAAAAAACCTAACCTAACTAACCCATAATATAACCTAACCTGGAAATGTTTAGATTTACCAACTCATGTCGGTAAATCCTAAGATTTACTAGTACAACCTAAGATTGACCAATATATGGGCTTTTTCAGTAACATATACACATCATACTATGAATGGTCAATTAGGTGCCTGCCTCAGAATAAGTTACAGCAACAACGGGTCCATTACTGCTGCAGCGCTGGTCTTCCGGCAGTACCTAGTGATGACGCGAAAACGTTAGAATAAATAATTATATATAACGAAAAAATACATAAGAGGTTCCGCTTCCACTAAAAATAACCTGTATAAATATGTATACACAGGTCTCCCGAATCGTCAATTAAAATACTTCCTCAGCCCCAATGCCACGATGCTGTAATTATTTTTATTACATAATTGTTTATAAAAAACGCACTGCATTTCGTCACCTACCCGTTCTTTATCTTTTGAGTACTTCGTGGATGAGGAAGTCTCGATTCGCGATAAAAAGGTCTTCGGGTCAATGATGTGTTAGTAATAATTTTTTAAAGTAAATATTAACTTTTCAAGTATTTGGCGTTAGTATGCACTGCTTTCAGAGGTAGGATCTATTGAAAAAGTATACGGAAACATGCATATATAATTTATTATATTCTAGTCGGGCTTAAAAAATATATATATTACCTGTACCAAAAAAAAAACATAAATAAATAAATATCCGACAACGTCACATACATTGATGTGACTCCGAGCTAAGTAGCTTAAGCACTTGTGTTACAGATATCAGAATCAACAGGGGTATTAAAATATATAGGTACTTAAATATTAGATAGTAACATCCAAAAAAAAACATACCTATATACTTTATAACTTAGTTCAAGTTGTGCAACTTCAGGTTACAAAGTTTTTTTTAAACATTTATCAATACCTTAACTTTATGAAAAGCTTCAAAATATTAAACCAGAGTTTTTAAAAATACATACGATTTTAAAATGTACATTAAGTTTTTCAAGAAGTCTAATTCATAAAAAGCCAATTTTTATAATCTATCTTTCTTTACAAAACAATCTATACTAATATTATAAAAAGGAAAGATTTGTATTTTTGTATGTGTGTATGTTTGTAATGAATAAACTCAAAAACTACTGTGCCGATTTCAAAAATTCTTTCACCATTGGAAAGCTACATTATCCGGAAGTAACATAGGCTATATTTTATCCCCATATTCCAACAGGAACGGGAACTATGCGGGTGAAACCGCGGGGCGCTGCTTGTAATAGATATTTAAGAAGTTCGTCACAATATTTATTGTGTTTTATACACCAAGTACCTTTGCACATCCCTTATAATTAAAACCAATTAAGAAACGCCGCAAAGGCAACATTATAACCGTTTAATAACCAATACCAAATGTCAGAATCAACAGGTGGTGGTATTGTTGTTGAACAACTACACCTGTACAGTCACACACAAAAGTGACTGAACATTTTCAATCCTAATAGACTCGATGACATTACCATTAGGCAATCAAAGTATGACGAATATAGTTTTTATGAACTGTCAAAATACAATGCTTCAATAGATTTTGTATGGAAGGTGTGTCGTAACAGTTTAGCATATTCAACTGCAACAATTCAGTTGAAGTTGAATTAATGTATTTTTTAAAGTAAATTGTGTTATCATTTCTATTAATAAGGATATGAAATAATATTTGATGTAAATTATGGAAAACAAAAGATTTGATTTGATTTGATTATGCGGTCGAAGTTACTTTTGTTGCGAACTGTACTTATTGCTTATAGCTAAGTATATACTTATATGTAAAGTTTATATACTCAGCAAACTAACAAATACACATTATGTTGTACACTGTTTGTCTTCATATGTCGGAGTAAAGTCTTACATGTGGATAAATTTTTAACAAGTTAATTTTTGACGTCATAGACAAGACCGAAAAATGAACTCAACAGAATGTAAAGAGTCAAAGGTTGAGTATTGTTCGTCTATGGTACAAACAAATGTTTTGCACAACATTAATATTTGTGGTGTGTGTTTAAAGTATTGGTCTAAGTAATGGTTGATATTCTATCTAACATTATAATAAATAAATATCCGACTACATCACATACATTGATCTGACTCCTAGTTAAGTAGCTTAGGCACTTGTGTTACGGATATCAGAATCAAAGTAGTATTACAAATATATACTTAAATATTCAATATTAGCACCCAGACACAGAACAAACACAAGTATTCATCATACGAATGTTAGTGCTGGGTGGGGATCGAACCTACAACTCTTAACACATGAGGCAGGGTCACTACCGAATGAGCCATCGAGTCAGTCCAAATTTTATTATATTTAAGTTCTGATATGGGAGCAGCTAGGATTAAGAACCATGATCCGGTATTAAGCGTGTCTGGTCGTACAGTTCGTAGTCACTTCAATGTAATACACACGATCTTCCACCTTCGTAACTTTAGACATGGGACTAGACAATGATCATTAGTAATCATATTTCGCAGCCTTTAAAAATCCTGATGTTTCCCTTACCTCCAAGCTAGATATACAAAACGTCTATAAAATAACGGAAATACTGAAAAAAACATGAGAACGTGCTCGAGTTTGAACCAAAACTCCTCGTATATGAGACATAGTCAGTAAGACACCTTATAATTGAGTATATCTCTCAATCTCTTCATTATAATGTTGCCTTTAAACAACTGCCACTGCTTTAAACAACTACATATTTCTTCAATACTCCAACCAGTTATTTGTTGTAACAAAAATATTCATTCTATACATAGTACTTTCGCTGAGGGTATAAGAGAAGCTGTCTCCACCACGTCTAAATGATCTTAGATGCTGTAGATAGCCATATATAGTGGTAAATCAATACTATTATCTTAAAACCACTATAAAAATGAGTAATACCAAACAACCTCACTTTTCTGCGAAACGCTTGACATTAGCCATTCAAATTAGTACTCTAAATCTTATGCAATACAGTTCGAATTACTTAACAGTCATCTGTACACTCTGACACGACTTTTATGAACAATACATCAAAGAAAAATGAGCTATAACAGCCTTAAAATACACCTCACTCTTCATCAATATAAACTCATCTTGGGAATTTTCTTGCCAATACAAATTCGTCTTTAAAACTGGGCTTTTAAGGTACAAGTTTAATTGGGTACTTGTGACGTTTTGTAATAGCGCAGTTTAGATGCTCCCGCGCAACTTACGGTGGCGGGCGGAAATCTTAATGGATCCTGGAACCCGAACTAACGATGGGACCCATCGATCCGATATTGCGTAGACCCAATAAAGTTGTAGACATGAATCTCTTATAAATATTGAATTAATATACATAAAAGTACGTGAAGTATATAGCTTATTGCTCATTGGACTCTGCCTATCCCTCCGGGGATTGCGGGTGTGATGATTTTATGTACATGTGTGTGTATAAATATAAAAAATATATACCTGAACATCATAATCAGAATACTGTAAATAATATGTTTTTTTTTAGAATTCTATATTTGATAAACCATAAGATTTTGATTAAATGAAAATTGTCATTCGAATTCATTTTGTAACGGTTAGTTTCAATCTGGAAATAAGGCTAATCGCGTTTGAAACATTGATTAAAAATGTAGTCATTCTAATCAAATTAGTTTTTGCGAGTCACACTTTTTGAATTGGGTACTGTTACAACAAATAAACATAGTTTTTTGTTTTGTGTTATTTACTCTGGCGCAAACGTTAAAAAATACCGTTTCATACCGAAATCTTTTAGATTTAAATAGGCAACCACATTTTTGAAACCAGCATTAGGTTAAAATAAGATTAAACAAAAAAAAAACAACATTTTATTATGAGATAAGTTTAAACTACGTAGCTTAACTTAAACAAAATATCGTGTCACGAAATTGCAATCAAACAGGCGCTGCCCATGTCATTATAATCTATACTTACTAATATTATAAAGAGGAAAGATTTTATTATTTGTTTGTTTGTATCGAATAGGCTCCGAAACTACTGGACCGATTTCAATAATTTTTTCACCAATGGAAAGATACTTTATCAGCGAGTGTAGCATAGGCTATATTCTATCTTCGTATTCCCACGGAACGGGAACTACGCGGGTGAAACCGCGAGGCGCTGCGACCTATAATAAATTTAATTCGACAAACATTATTTATCATGATATATGCATGTTACAACTTACATCATGTCGCCAAATACGAGCCAACTCATTAATTCCTTCGTACGTTGTTCAAATAGTTAATCCACGTTAATTTAAAACATGTCCCTGTCTCCCATACGCGTAGCTCTACATGTCATTACGTCGCCATATTTGCACAGGCTCGTAGGCTGCGCGGGCGAACCGACCAGCTAAAGGCGAAATTTCACACGATCCATCGCCACTAATACACTTTTATTAAAATGACTAGTACGTACTACATTGTAGTATGTAGGTATAATGGTATAAAATGCATGGCATTTTTATTTTATTAGATATATGCTCCTTTGTATGAGTTACCAAGTTTACAAAAGTGTATTTAGGCATATTTAAACATATCAACAGATCTCTAATATTAAAATCCGTTTTATAATACGAAGTCTTAAAATATTAATTTGTATGAATATTATATAGTTTTGGTTTTAGGAAATCTACAACTTATCCTTTGTTTTCCACACATTACTGTAAGTATTCTTGGCGATTCACAGATTATCAATTTTATTATTATAATTTTTTAGCTACCTAACAAGAAATGGTATACAAAAATATATATTTCATACTTTTAAAGTGTAAAGCAAATAATATTCTTTTTATTTTGTTCAAACCTCGTTTGGTTTTACCTTTAAAGTTACATAAAATGATTCAACAAAATCAATTCCGCCAACATCCATGGAGTAATTAACAAAAACAATCGATTTATTGATCCGCCGGTGTAATTGGAAAAACAATGAAAATTATTTGTATTAATTAATTTATATTAATTGAGATTGACAGACGTAATTAAGAGGCGCCGTGGCTAAATCGCTGCCTCGTAATCGATTCGGAAGTTGGTTCTGTTCAATGTCTTCCTTATTTCGCTTATTGCTTCCTTGTTCAGATCAGGCAGTGTTTCCAACTTGCCTACGGACCCTGGGGGTAGTAACGAATTTTATAAGTCTTAGAACATCCGAAAAACTAAAAAGCAGAGACTAAAATAGTTTTTATTCAAATATTTGATTCTGGGACATTTAATACCACTGAGATATACTTAACATGCCAATTTTGTAGGTCTTAAAGACCAATGGTGTACAATTTTGATACAGATATATCATCACGCCTGTAATCCCCGAAGGGGTAGGCAGAGACTTTAGCCACTTTCAGTCAAATTAAACTGGGCAGGGTTACATGGAAAATTGTGAAAAAGTAGTGACAAATAAAATTTAGATCACGTTTAAATAAAATCTCACCTAAAGTAATCTAAGTAATTTACTTAAATGTTTCTCGTTACTCTGAACCCAATACTGTTGCTTAACCATCTGAATCTTTTAACGCTTCTTCGCTTAGATACAAAGCAAGCATTTCCCGACGATACCGAATCACTGAAGCAACCGAATTCCAGACCAAGCACATAACTTTGAACAAAGAACTGCGGATTCTTTGCAAAGAATTGTCGTGACTTTTTCAATCATTTTTTTTTTCGCCACAAGTCTGAACTGAACGCAACAATTTTGCAGAAGTTTCTGACATTCATAATACCGTTTTTTTTTCGCTTTTTATTATGTCACAAACGTCGATCGAGAACTAGATTTTCCTAGCGACCTCCGTCGACGGTTTTGGCGGCAAAAAACCCTAAAGAGCCAATGTCAATTCGTCCATGCGTGTCCGTTTGATGCAAGCGCGGAAAAAAACCGATAAATCTGGGTAAATAGCGACAAATCGACCGACAAGTTACTAAACGCCAATCCGATGTAGCGATATTGTAATTTTTATAAAATATTTGTGTAAATAAAGCTTGCGACACGCGCGGGTTAATGAGTTTTTTGTTTTAAAAATGATTTTTGATTTGTGACGAAATGATGATTAGGCTCTTTTTTATGTCTTGCTATTGGGAAAGTCTATTATTTACTTCAGAAATGATAGATGCTTGCAGTTGGTTTTAAATTCTCATATTTTTATTTAAAAAACAACAGTGCGTTGCTCGTGTATTGTCAAAATACACAGAGATGTTATATAAACTAATATTATATAACGAGGTAATATTTAATTTGTTTGTTTGTTTGTATTGAATAGGCTCCGAAACTACTGGACCGATTTGAATAATTCTTTCACCAATAGAAAGCTATTTTATCAGCGAGTAACTTCAGCTATATTTTTTCTCCGTATTCATACGGGTACGGGAACTACGCGGGTGAAACCGCGGGGCGCTGCTAGTGTATTATATAACTATTGCTTCAGAAAAATAACTGATGCACCATAATATATTCTGTGACTGTACTGCTTAGTTTTAGTATCAACGTCTCCATTAACAAGTAAAAACTTAGTAACATAAAATTTAGCTTATCATTTATTTGAGGTCGGGTGAACATGTAATATGCAGATTTTAACATTTTAATGCATGTCTAACATAAGCACTAACATCTCAGTAATAAGAACATGTCTTGCATGTAAGCGATGTTGGACAAAACATATATAAATCTATGTATACATTATGTACCACAGGCTTAGAATCTGGAATCGGTAGAATCTGTTTTTTGAATCGGTTTATGTTTATTTTTAACCGACTTCAAAAAAAGGAGGAGGTTCTCAATTCGACTGAATTTTTGTTCTGACGATTTATAACTGCTATTTGAAGCCTATGTAAAAAAAAATCATTTGTTTTCATTTAGTGGCAGGGTACATGCATCTTCAAATAACTATGAATGTAAAACTATAATCCGATTGCTCTCCTCTGTCTAAAGCTGAAATACTTGACAGTTACTTCAACGTAATAATCAGAGTCCTATATCCAGAATCATGGTCCTAAGTCTTAAGACCTAGACTAAGATTGAGACATAAGGCCAAAAAGATAAATAAATATCACACTAAATCACATACATTGATCTGACTCCTAGGTAAGTAACTTAAGCACTTGTGTTACGGGTATCAGAATCAACAGTGGTATTACAAATATATACTTAATATTCAATATTAACACTCAGACACAGAACAAACACAAGTATTCATCATACGAGTGTTTGTCCGGGGTGGGGATCGATCCCATAACTCTTGGCGCATGGGGCAGGATCACTACCGAATGAGCCATCAAGCCAGTTAAATAATGATAAATAATGTATGTACTTAAGATATATAAATTAGACTGTACTAACTTACAATTATTGTTAAAATTTTATGCATATAAATAACCATTATCTAAGTAATTATAACCAATAAATATTCATAATATGCAGGAACGTGTACTCTTAATTAAACATTTTATGTTGTTACGAATTTGTCTATATGTATATATTCAATTTAATACACATGGCATTGATATATATGGAAATGGGTCCTTTTAAATATAAATTGATCATAAACATTAATTTTGCAAAATTGGTATGTTATGTTTAAGATAAGTCAGATGGCGCATTTGGAAGTAACCCTGCCTCATGCACCAAGAGTTGTGGGTTCGATCCCCACCCAGGACAAATATTCGTAGGATAAATACTTGTGTTGGTTCTGTATCTGGGTGTTAATATCCAAGATTTAATTATATATTTGTAATACCGCTGTTGTTTCTAATATCCGTAACACAAGTGCTTAAGCTACTTATTTCGGGGTCAGATCAATGTATGTGATGTAGTCTGATATTTATTTATTTTAATCCTCCTCATCTTCCTAGCGTTATATCCCGGCTTATCCTGGATCTGCTAAGACCAGTAATATTATACAAAACTGTCCCGTTGGTCGAGTGGTCAGAGACCCTGGCCACAAAACCAAGGGTCGCGGGTTCGAATCCCGATAGGGGCAAATGTTTAGTATGATGAACATGGACGTTTGTACACGAGTCATAGATGTTTATGAACGTATTTAAGTATGTCTATCCGTACACTTATTATCCATAGTACAAGCATAAGCTTAGTTTGGAATTAGGGAATTGGTGTGTCAGTCTGGAGAATTTATTTTAAAATTTTATTAAATATGTTGCTTAAGTGTTCCCGGGTTTGTGTCAACACCCTTCGCATATGAGACAACCATTGAGCTACAACCACAAAAGCCTTAATTCATTCAAATTCACGAAACACAGCGGGCGTCGGCTCGTGCTTCAACCAATCTTCTACAAAACTAACAGTTTTTCCTGACTTCGGGTATAGTGACCAAGACCTACTTAGAACCGACGAAGCGACACAAAAATATAGTTAAAAGTGAACTCTGTTGCTAAGAAAATAAGAGTTGCTTAGCGGGCGATGTTTTTTCTGAGTTTTTTCTTTTGTCACCCAAGCCAGTGAAAAAGTTTGAAATCGTGCTTCTAAGGTAAAAAAGCATTTAATATTGGCATTGAGCTGATACGAATTGCCCGTAGAAATTCGTTTGGACGTAAAATTTTGTCGCGCGCCGATGGCAGCGTCACGTTTTTTGAGATGTTTCGACATGGATATTTTAGCTTGATAAGTTTGAGAACTGGAAGCTGGCTGTGAAAAATGGCGCTTCGGAATGTCTGAAAAAGTATGAATTTTTTATTAAATTACGTTCAAATGTAGCCTATGTTTCAGGACTGTAATTACAAATCGATTGACGTCTCATTCTTTAAAATCGGATAACTGTCGCATATTATAAATCACACGAACATTTTCCATCGGAATTCGAACCTACGATCCTTCGTTCCGTGGCCAGTCTTTACTCTGCTAAGCCAGTCATAATGAATCGATCGTATGATGTAAAACCATTTCGCGATCATTCCAGATTTGTTCAAACATAACTACCTACACAGAATATTTAAAAGCTACCTTGAAAATCATTCAAACACACTTTGTACATTGTTTTACATATCTATTCATTACTGATGCAGAATATACGGCATTTAAATAACTAGATAAAATATATGTACATATGTTCTTTATGTGGGCATATGGTATCTTCAGGCGTTTAGGACATTTAGGGCTGGCAATAAAATATCCTTTACATAAGCTATTTATTTGATTAGTAGCCTTAACTATAGACATTTGCAACACTAGAGGTATCACAAATATATTGTTGACCTTACAAGAATCTAAAATTCTTACTCGATGAAAGAAAAATAGCAGTTACATGTACTTAGCTACAATAGTTAGTTGCAGAAACTAACTTATGAATGTTAGTTTAAAACAGAAAGTATTATTACAAAATCTTTATCCATCCACTGAAGAAATTTAGACTTTAAATATGGGTAAGCTAAGCGAACAAATATCGATTCTCTCGTTTCCTTCGAGAGAACATTTTACATTGAATGTCTTGAGAGCTAAATCATCATATAACATGATTATTTAGCTCGATACGTTTCGTAACATAAGGAAGAGCAGAAAAACTATAACATAACATTTCTTTTGAAACTTAAAATAATGAATTACACTATCATCTTCCTAGCGTTATGTGTCTTGCGTTTCGGATCCTGGATTTAGTGAGTCTATGGAAAAGAAATCCACTACGTATTTTACTACTATTAATAGAAACTTAAGCAAATCCATATGAGACCTTTGTTCTCAGCCCTACGAACAAATAAACCTTCTACGTCACTCACATGTCGCCGGCTGAGGGCCTGTAATGCTGCGACGGCTTGTTACCGATCCACTTTAAACCTTCAGCTGATGGGTGTGCGAGCGGTGGATTTTGTTTAAAATCCCTTTGTGAAGCTATTTAATCAGTAGATTCGCTCGGGTTTGACGCAAATCTACAGTGCAATCTTATTAATCTAAATGAACTATTACTTATTTCTAAATTACCAAAAAAATCTCTTTGAACTGAAAAGATGTATAATAAATGTCTGGGCTGTTCAGATTTGAAAGATAAGCAGAATATGTAGATTTAATTGATGTGGTGTAATCACAAGTTTCATAAAATCATTAAAACTTCCTTAATCTTTCTCAACATATAAGTAGTTGAATTATTAAAAGCAAATTCTAGATTTAAACCATAAAAAATAACGTTATAAATACCCAAAACAGTTGATGCCCTTAATCCCCAATTAAAAACCATAGAACTGTATCCTCTAAGCAAGGTCTTTATCGACAAATTTTTTGCCAACATCAAGTTACTACATATTTTAAATTTTAACTATTCCAAAACATAAAAATTCCTCTACAATCCTCGCAAAGCCCGACCAGCAATCTTAAATAATCCCCACCCCAACCCCAAAGGTGATACGTCACACAAAACCGCGTTTTAAAAAATGGCGTCACACAAACCGCCCCGACGGCGTCAAATTAATCTCGCCCCGCAAAAACTATGTCTTATTAGAGAAAATCCTGCCCCCGGACAAGCCCTAATATCCTTAGATAAACAGACAGAATGTATGCCTACTATTAATAATAATTTAAGGGTCGCAAAAAGTTTCAAACCGTTCCTTTTTGCGGCACTCCAGTTTTTGCTCATACAAAATTTTCACGTTATACATTTAAGAAAATTAGTCTCCGTCCTCTTTGAACCGATGAACCTTTTTGCATGGAAAATGTATGGAAATTCGTGGTTTGTTAATGCGATTACTTTATTTTTTTGGATAACAATACCATGCATTTGATAATTGGAGATTTATCTTCGTTAGTGTTTTGTGAGGTTTTCTAATTAGAAGTTAGATTTAACTAGTAACTTGCGGATATTTATGTGTATCGACAATGATAGTCATACATTATTTTTGTTAATTTGCGTTAATGTAATTTGAATTATACACAAAATGCTGGTATATTGTAATAATTGTTCAAGAAGAAGTACATAAATTAGTTTAATGTTTGTGTAATTGAAAAAACATTCAGTCGAATTGAGAACCTCTTCCTTTTTTTGAGTCGGTTAAAAAATATTGATATGATTGTAGATAGATATAATTTACTTTTGACATTAGTCATATAGCAATAGAAAAATGATTTATAAATAGGACATGGAAAGCATAATTGTGTTCTGAAACCAGTCAAATTATTATATACAACGAATGTATATATATATTCTTTTTAATACATTTTTAATGATAAAATGTAACCTATTCTATAAAAATAAAATACCAAACATGAAAATAAAAGAAATAAAATAAAATATTATAACAACGAATAGATTACTCTTTAGGATTCTTCAGTATAATACGAAAAATGCAAATAACAGATATTAACTACACAGTACTGACCTTTTGACCGATAAACATGTCTCATAAGTGAATTCTCCCTACGAAAAACAAATTTTAATGATAATTATTAAAATACTATTGTTTACACTGTCAGCACCTCAATTATGATTAAATATTTACATACATACATAACATCACGCCCATTATCCCCTAAGGGGTAGGCAAAGTCAAAGGGGCAGCAGGCCCCTTTAACTGCATTCAGCCAAAAAAAAACTTGGCTGGGTTATATGGAAAATTGTGAAAAAGTCGTGACAAGTAGCTTACTCGTCGCTTACACAATCACATACTTAAAACCCGATATACCATTAGTTCTTTTACGACATGCTAGGCAAGAACCACAGTTCGCTGAGGTCTAGCGGACGCTTCCATAGGGGCACCCGCGAAGCCTCAGTCGGCGTAAAGGATGCATCCCGGAGTTTTAACTAACTAACTAAACTTCACGCCACTTCCCTAGCGGGGCAGGCAGAGAGAACCGAACGCCATATGGCACGATCCTAACACACCTCTCTCGCCTCTTCAACATTCATAATCCTTTTCATACAAGCTCTACGATTTTTATGACTCCTAACATCACCTTTCACCCGGAGTTTTAGTGGATATAAAAAAAAAAAGGCAAGAACCACAGTTGACACATTATTTTCAATTCCCAGACCAACATGGGACAATGGGCTGGGTTAAATGGAAAATTGTAAAACGTAAAGTAAATATTTCTTTTAATTTAACTTATTTATGTTAAGAATGATGTGCAAGTTGGCTTCATTTGGTGTTTTTATTTCTTACCAAATTCGTGATGATAAGCTAGCAAGCTATCTTCTATACCTAATGTCAGCATAGTTAAATTTCCTTTCTAATTGGCTTTCTGACTTTGTCACTTTTAGCTATCATTTCATGCATCGTTTAAAGTAGAGCATATAATCAATCATTTAAAGCATGATATTGCTATGTATCTGTTTAAAATTTGTTGATGTCATTCTAGCTCAGCCATCTACAATAGATCTTATTAAAATTTTGATACATCTACTTTCAGTCAGTTCAATCGTATTATTTGGAAACGTATTCGGTGTAATAATTTGTTTCTTTTACAACTGTACATATTTTTATTTTATTTTATCCAAGCTGCTATTTATATTTTTTCAACAATCGCACGTTAAATTTACTACAACCGATTTCTCATCACCCCAAAACTCAGCCGGGTCAGCTGCACGAATGACCCGGGTTTATAATGACATTAATCCTATCCCTCTGTCAGAGCTGGTCCTCCTAATCTTGTCCTCAAATCAGTGCCTTTGTTTATCGGTTGGGGAAGTGCATTGTCCAACAAAGGTGATTCTTACGGAAGATATTAGGGTGTGTGTTTTAGATCATTTGTCTTGTCCGTACTATCATTAGGTACCTTAAAAGTTTCGTCAGACAAATCTTCTTGATATTCGTGCTCAATATAAAGTTATTTGAAAGATAACATTTATTTTGCAAATTATTATCAATAAAATTTGTTACACAATTCTACGAAATTTGAATACGAAATAATAAAAATAGTATTAACACTAAACGCTTCATCGATAAATAATTCTGCTTTTTAAGCCACGATGCAAAATATATTACATAATCACTTTAAAAAAAGTCATTCGCCGTAGTCAAATTTAACTCCCCTATACTTCAAAGTATAATTAAAATGTATGTCATTTACCATACGTAGGTATTAGGTAAGGTGAGTTGTACAGACAATTTTAAGGAAAAGGTAAATTTGGTTACAATATAGCCACCAAAACTAATTATCTTTGTGCATTTAAATATTAAATAGATATACAAAAGACGACCTTAGACTGAGCTAATGTCAATCTTATTCGGTTAGTATTCATTGTCACTGATCATTTAGTTCTTTGCTATTCCTTGTTCCACGTTTTTAACTTCGTAATCAATTAAGTGAGCGTTAATAAATCATGCTGGTTGTTTTCAACAAATTGTTTAATTCGCCAACTGACGTTTTACACCGATGTCTAGATCGTTTTTTGCTCGTTTTCTAGATTTATCGGCGATAACGCTCGTGTGTGTTTCCTTCTATTTCTTCATTTCGTCTGGTAAGGGAGATGTATTTGGAAACGTAATTCTGTTACCTTTATATAATAGTCATTGTTGAATGCATTGGTCTGAGCCTAACTATAGCTTTCAAATCAAATCAAATCAAATCATTTATTGCACGTCACAGGTATAAAGGGTAACAATAGATATTAGTTAAGCTTGATTATAGCTTAACTAATATCTATTGTTAGATGTTATTATCTATCTCTAATCTGCAATTTGCTATTTCTTTAGGTATTTCAGATTCATTCGACTTATAGTTCAAATTAATTTCCATAATTCGTAATTAGCTGCAAGGTGTCTTTACTTGTTTATCTTTGTCTGTATTACATAACTCAGAACACTGCTACGTAAGACATGAATGAAAATTCATTAAACATTTTTCATGAACCGATCAATATCTAAAATAGAATATAACGAGGTACACGTATAATTAAAGTCAAAGATCTCGTAAACAACACGGCGTAAAAAGAAAAAGCTGTTGTACGTTTAGCTATTTCTATTAACTGAGCGGAAGGCGCTCCACACTCCAATTTAACACAGATTCCTTAGCTGAATCGATCCTTCACGATGTCCTATTAAAAGTCAGCCACCACCTCGAATTTCCGACCTCATACCATTAGCCGCCGGCCCAAACTTTAATTATGTTCTGGCTGTGACCAATTGCGTTCGTGTCTCATTTTCTTACAAGTCATGCAACGTGCTACCGTGTCCTGCACCGAACAGCGTACACCCGGACTCTCTATCATCATCCTAATGATTACCATCTCTAATACCATCAAAATTAGGCTCAAAATCGTTATCATCTACAGCCTCGTTAATGTCATTTCTCAAAATTTGTACAGCATCAAGCAGAATCCGACCATCATCAGAGTGGGATGATGATGTAATTTGAACTCTATTTGGTTACCTTTTTAGATTAATAATGCGTTGATTGCGATTATGAAATTCGATTGTTGGTGCGAGATTGAGTCGTGTTCTAGCAATGGAGCCCGAAGGAACGTGTTCTGAACGGCGATTGTTGGTGAATAAAATCTATCGGTGGGATGACGTGTCGATTTTGCTTAGAAACTAATTTGGAGTATCACAATGACTATCAATGGTGCTCGGAAACCGTCTTTTGAATGTGCGAAGAGTACCGGCGTTGTATAATAGACGCTACTTTGCTGGCACGTGTAAATTATACTTAAATATAGCTTAGTGTTGGCCTTTCAATAAACTTATAGGTACCTACTCATCGAAATCGGAATTTGAATTAATTTATAAACATGTAGCTCATAATAGACATTTCATATTAAAGCAACAAGTGTAAAAACATAGTCAATTTTGGATTGTATACGACAGCATAGCTTACAACATCAACACTTGGTAACGATCATTCATTTTTTTATCTAAGTTTAGGTATTATTTTTAGTTTCAGTAGGTAGACAATATATCATATGATCATATAAGTCTAGCAGACGATAGCTCGTTCATTGAAGGAAACCTCCAGTACCATTGTTTCGATTGACGCCACAAACATTAACGTCACTTCACAAATTATCAAAACTCGCCTCATCCTAGGAAGCGATTACGCGTTTTTTCTCATCTCATAACATTCTGGGTAAAGACGTAACTTAAGATGCTTAAGGAAGTACAATCACGACGCGTGAAAAACGGCGTGACTGTGGCATCCTGTCTTTATTAGCCTCTTAGCGTCTTGAGCAAATAAAAAAGTCTTGTTTTGCTCAGTGTAATTTGTTCCGGTGCCCGCGGATGTCGTCCAAGGGCAATATTCACTTTCGGCTAACGATGATTCCAAGATTAGTGGTGTCTATTGCGACACTATTAAAATAGGCCGGTTTACGTGTCAACAATGCAATTTGCGATTAGATTGCAGTTTTGAGCAATGGCGCCGTCCCTAGATGTTACGATTCACTTCTCAGTGACATCTTGAAATTTTGCTTGCCGTTGATTTGATAAAAATACAATAATGATTAGCAGTCCAATGAAAATATATTCTGAGTCAATATTGTCATTAATAAAAATATTCTAAAAGATAAAGAGTATTGTACCCCTGCCCTGTATTATTTGCGATTGAATTTTATAATAACAGTGTATTTTCTTTTAATTTCAGGTGTTCGGCTCGAAGGCAGACCTGCAGCTGCACACGCAGATCCACCTGCGAGAAGCGAAGCCGTACCGCTGCACTCAATGCCCTAAAGCGTTCGCCAACTCGTCGTACCTCGCGCAGCACTCCCGCATCCACCTCGGCATCAAACCTTACCGCTGCGAGATCTGCCAGCGCAAGTTCACCCAGCTCTCCCATCTGCAGCAGCACATCCGCACCCACACAGGAGATAAACCCTACAGGTGCACCCAGATCGGCTGCACTAAAGCCTTCTCGCAGCTTTCCAACCTCCAAAGCCACAGCCGATGCCACCAGACCGACAAACCCTTTAAATGCAACTCCTGCTACAAGTGCTTCACGCACGAGAAGGATCTGCTGGAACACATCCCGAAGCACAAGGAGTCTAAGCATCTGAAGACGCATATCTGCCAGTACTGCGGCAAGAGTTACACGCAGGAGACGTATCTAAGCAAGCACATGAATAAGCATGCGGAGAGGGCTGATAAGCGGCCACCGATTTCGGCGTTAGGCCTGAGTGGGCTGAACCGCTCTTTGGCTGCAGCGGCGCCGACGGCTGCGCCCTTCGCCGAGCACCCCTACTGGCCTAAAGTGAGTCCGGACTCCGCCGCTCACATGTCTGATGATGGCGGCTACCACCATCAGCGCGAGAGCGAAGACCACCATGAACAGCAGCTGCAGCAGCAACGGGCGCTGTTCTCGCAGCACGAAAGCCAGGACGACCGCATCCAGCCGCCGGTCTCCTCGGCCGCCAACTCGGCGTTCACCCCCATCAACTCCATGGCCCCCCACTTGAATGGGCTGTCCCACCATAGCGCGCTGCCCACGCGGCCGTATCTCTACGACCCGCTGCACTTCCAGCAGGGCAAGCAGCAGCCCAACTCCTTCCCCAATCAGCTGATCTCGCTCCACCAGATCAGGAATTACGCTCACCAGCCGTCGGCCCTCCTCCCGGCGGAGCACATCCTCCCCCACGCCCTATCTCACAAAGACAAACAGTAAACCCTTGCCGATTACCTAGGTATGCCTACTTTAATACTTACGATGGTATTATTAGTCTATAAATAACGAAATATTATTAAAAATGTTTAGAATCTCGCTCTCGAAGACAGTGGTATTAATGAATGTATGAAATACGAAATTGGTTTTATCGTTAGTAAAACGAATTCATGTTTTTAGACTTAATCGTGTATGAATACTCTGAAATTTTGTGAGTAGATGATACTGGTTTTACAAAATGGTTCCGAATATTGTTTGGCATTTAACAGGTTGCAGATTAGTTATCGATAAAGCGCGTCTCTTGTTGGAGCGGTGGCGAGCGAACGATCGTCGATTTTAGGAGAATTTTGAAAACCAAATAATGTTGTTACCTCATGATCTTTTATCGATGATCAATCGCTGGCCACATCTGGTCTGTTACGACAGCTTTCTAGTAAACTAATCTCTAATACACGCACATATTCTTAATCGATTGCACGAATGGGTTCGTTAAGCGCCTATTTTAAATGCAGCTATAATTTGTGAAAAAATTTAAAAGTATTATTCTCTATATGTTCATTGATTTTATTGTTTTATTGACCTCTGGTAGGTACTAATATTCATAGATCTCTAAATATTATAACTTATTTTCGGATATAATAAACCAGTTTTGTCAAGGTCTTCATATTACTGTTGATGTTCGTTGCATCTTGTCGATGTTTATGATATGAATGCTCAAAATATATAGACCTTTGTTCAGATTTATGTAATGCACCACAGATTTAGAGTGAGACTGCTTTAAAATCAATAGTTAAATCCAATAATTTATTTCCAACAAATGTTATTATAGGAGATACAGTTGAAAGTTTAAAAGTTCCTGATAAACAAATATTTGTAATAGTTGAAATATCACAGTACTTACTAGGATGAATTCTTAAAACACTCGGATCTAAGTTTTCTTCTGTTGCATTTTTATCATATAAGTACCTATACTAAACACAGATCTCTTGAATCATTACATTTTGCACTCAGTTCCTACTTAGATCATATTAATTCATTTATTGTTTAGCTTTATTTCGTACTTATCTATCGTAAAAACAATGGTAGTATCTTTTTCGAGAATAGAAAATGTGGTTTGCCTTCTTTGAGTTTTACACAAACAAAAACTTAATTATTGTCTTAGCATTACTGAAGGTTCAGCATATTTTCTATTGGATAATTTTATAATCCCATTTGTACATTATTGAGTGGCCAAATCGCTTCTTACGTCATTCGGTACGTCAAAAGGTGCACATTTTGTAAATATTTTGTAAATAGAAATACATTTTTGAGAAACCTTGAAATTTATTGAAACGTTTTTTTTGGTTACGTTTAGTCTACAATGCTTATGCTCAATTATATTAGCCGTAAGAATATTCTGGTAGCTGGCAAAATTGGAATTGTATAATAATAAAAAAGGTACTTAATTGTTCCAACTATTTTCGTTTTGGATTTTTTACAACGATTACTTTAGACTAATTTCAAGTATACGAGGAATTGTTAGTTATGTTCGGCACGTGATTGTGTACTAGATAAAATTTAACGAAATGTGATAGGCGGGAGTGCGGAGAGTAATATTTTTGGAGGAATCGTACGCTGTTCTTCAAAATTGATTTGCTTTTACAAATCATGTTTGATTTTATTTTAAATTGTTGTTAGGTTGTGGTTATTTGTGATCGGGGCAGCCCTTAAGGACCCTTACCCGATAAATTGTCACAAAGTTAGCCAAATGCTAATTCATAAGTTTCTTGTACAAATGTTTGTTTGTTAATAAGGTAATCTACGGCAATACTTAATTCTTCCGAATTGTTATTAAATGAAACATGATTTTGATGGTGCACGTTATAAATGTAAAGTATTGGATTCGAATACATGACAATGTTTTACCCAAAAAAGTTCTTTTTTTGGAAATTTCTTCGGATTTAAGGAATACGCCAATATCTCTCTATTGTAAGTAGAAATGTGATATTGTAATTTGATTTTTTTTAGTTAAGTGTAAACTTATTATGATTAAATACATATTTTTGTAAGTAATTACGTTCTACGATAGTTTTGCTTTTCTAGCCTTTCAGTTTAGATTAATAGGTCAAAGTGAACGAAATAATTTTTTTTGTTACTTAAAATCGATTAAAATTACAACTATGCCAAGAATCATCTGTGTCTTTTATTTTTATTTCCATCGCGACCCCTAACTATATGTATATTTCATAGACCTTCTACGATAACAGGACATACGCTAGGAATATCTTATCTAACAAATACAAAATATCTATCTAGAAACATTTGTTTATGTATAATTCTTGATATATCACCTATAAATAACTTACAAAAACTTTTTAATTCCGAAATTCCAGTCAAATGAAAGTGCAATAATTAGATTATTAGATATAAATGAAAGAATAATAAATTTTCCTCCTTTATTTAGTTAACAGTCGCAAATACATTATATATTAAACACTTAAAATAGGTATTTACAATATAGGGGTCATTCTACCTACGTAGGTAAAACAGTTCATACAGCACAAACCATACAAAATTAGAAAGCAATACATAATGACCTTATCAAGATAATATGACAGATTGCAACTTATTTCAAATGAAAATACTTAAGGGAGATCTTTATTTTGGAATAATAAACCTGAAAATGAGATTTGAAGATACTAATAATGTTATAGACATTCAAGACGTAGATGAGTCTAATAAAAAAGACGAAGATTCAATTTTCAAATAAAAGCTCCACCTAAAGTAATATAAAGATCAAAGTCCAAAAACGTTAAGCGAATTCAGAAACTAAAACACTCCTCTAACAGTACTTTTAAGTAATAAAAAGGCGTAGAAGACTAAAAATGACAAATACAAAAATTCGCATAACATTCATAGAAACGAAATAAGTCACAATCCGTCCCACTTACAATATAACAGGGAATATTTCAAGTTAATATTTTATATGTATTGTCATTTAGTCGCCCTAAACACTAAACGAGAATCATATAAATGTCTCAAAAATGATAACTCGAGTTCGGAAACTCGTCAATGTTAGAACGAAATGCTCGAAAATGATACGCGGTACATAACTAATGTGGACATGAGTAACACAGCAAATACTTTGCGTCAACACCATAACTCAAACACTGCACTGACTCTGAGTTAACTCAATATTGCGCCATGACTAGGGATTGCAATCCAGCGGCATTTTTTGATGGATCTAGCAGAGCTAAAATTATGCTGGACATAGCTAGATTGCTTGATCTAGCATTCCGATCTACTAGAATGGTAGATAGTAGGGATTCAAATTCAGCGGCATGACATGTCCCTGGATCCAGCACAGCTGAAATTGTATCGGACCCAGCTAGATTGCTGCATTGCTGGATCCAGAATTGCAATATCTAGCCATGGTATTGCGCTAAATTTCTTCAATGTGTTGGCGCTTGGTACTCATAGTGATGTACAGAAAAAGTGAGTTAACATATCTAGCACAGTGAACTAAGTTAGCGCAATTGCACCGCAACGCAGTGTTACACATGTCCAAACTAACGCAATAACTTACGAAGGTCAGGGGAAAACGTTAATCAAGGATTATCGGGCAGGTTCAGTCTTGTTTCTAATACCGAGAGATCATTTTCATCTAGAACGATTTATCCATTCGCAGAACCTCCCCGGAACCCTTAGAAGAATACAGACTTAGAATTGCTCATGATAGAATACGTTACACTATCGAAGAATACAATGACGCGTATTTAGATGACAGCGTATGTAGATGACTTAATATTTTAAATCTAGGAATTATTTACCTTGAATCTAATGACTAGCTTCTTATAATTACAAACCAATTAGATATTGATATAGTAGCTACATATTCAAAATCGTATCTAGACTACTATAATGATGAAATGACAATGAAGTGCCCAAATGATGAAACTCAAAAGCTTTAACAGATCCTGCAAAGATCAAAATTTTGAATAAGCTAATCGACAATGAGAATATAATAATAAAAATCACAAAATTGTCTCACGTCATCTAGTATATAAATGTATCCAACCAATCTCCTTCCGCAAATATCAGAAAATAATTTCAAGATATTGGAAATTTTGTAGACCACGAACTTATAATTAAAGTACTCGATAATCTAGGTTCGCTAAACTAAAAAACATAAATCAAAATGAATTGTGTCATCTAACGTCATAGTATACCTACTTGTATCTTACAAAGTTGAGTAGAACACCTCAGATATCTTAAATCAAATGTCAGAGACTGAGAAATTTTGAACTACTTGTTCACACCGGAAATCTGTCGGGTATAATATGAGGACTACCTTACAAATTTAGTTCCACCAAATACATATAACTATATTGTCCTATCTATTCTAAAACTTCATGCTTAGCAAGTTGAGCGATTAATTTTTATTTATTAAGTTAGATTTTGATCAACACAATATGACACAGAAATGACTTATGTTCTCTAATCTAATGAACCTAGAAATTAAAAAACAGGAACATAATCTTAATTTTGAAAATAATAACGCTAACTTACATACGCTGTCACCGCTTGGAGAGTGTTTAGACCTCGACCTTGTAGGGGGAGCCGGGGATGTGCTCCTCCCCCCACTTGACGATGACGATGTAGTCTCCCCTATCCCTGACGACGTACCAGCACTCGTAGTTGTTCTTGCCTTTGTGTTTGAGCTGGACCTCGTCGCAGGGGCCCTTAGGACCGTAGATGCCGACGTACAGGATGTTGTTACCTAAGTAAGTAATATAAATACATAAGAGAGACGTAAAGGTGATTTTGAAGGTGAAGGTGATTTCGGGAATTAGGCGTAGATATGTATAACAGACATACAAATAAAGAAGGATATACAATACATACAAAGTAGGTAGGCGAGTCCAAAGAGCTATGAGCTCCTTAAACCATACTTAGCCCTGTTTGGTTAATGGAAAATTGTTAATAGCAATGACAAGAGGCTAGCCTACGGAATCACAAACAGAACACACCATTTGCCTTTACGGTATGCTAGGCAACGCATTTCCCTGCGTCATAAAAAAGTGTTACGACCTTTTTGGCCTGACCAGCGACAGTAAGGTGACTTGACATATAGACATTGTATGAAAAAAAAGACGACAACCAAGACTCAAGACAATAATAAAATTAGGACTATATGTAAAGATAAATAAAGAGTTAATAAATAAATAAAGACTGGCACACCAATTCACTAGTTCTAAACTAAGCTTAAAGCTTGTCCTATGGATACTAGGTGAACGGATAGAAATACTTAAATACGTTTATAAACATCCATGAATCGAGTACAAATGTCTATGTTTGTCACACGAAACCCTTGCCCCTAGCGGGATTCTAACCCGCGACCCTTGGTTTCGTTGCCAGGGTCTCTGACCACTCGACCTATTAGGGCTGTCTATCTGATCTGATACATGTAAAATATAGCTTAAACTATACATCTTTATAGCAAGCCACGCTCTTGACGGTCTTGACGACACCAAGTCAGAAGCATAGCTCTGCCACCAAAAGTTACTGTACTACATCTATCAGACTCTTACCAGCATCCCCAGCATGTACGGTGAACTGATTGTGCTTGTTCAGATACGCCTTTTTCAGGCCCATGCCCTTCGAGGTGACCTTGGACGCGTCCGACTTGAAGTGCGGGAGCACTGGGCCCTGCTTCAGACCCTGCTTTGAGACCTTCTGGACAGTCTCCACTGTCACCGATGACGTCTCTTGGGCTCCGATTTCGGCTAAGTTTCCACCTGAGAGAAGAATTAATGAAGATGAGTCTGAGGATGTAGGCTTTTAATTTTTCAATTATATTGCTGGTCAATTTTAAATTAACTGGCCAATTCCACCAGTGATTATAGTCCCTAGGCAAGTAAACAAACCACATCAGACATCCACAACTCGGGCAAATACAAATGTCTGTATTCATCACACGAAAATTTGCCCTTAGCGGGACTCGAACTTTAGTTTGGCAGTCAGGATCTTTACAAGGAAGTAAGGGACAACTCGAATTAATATTTAGTTACATAATTTTAATCCTACAAATACCCCTTGTATTTGGATGATTTAAATTACCTTTCGGTAAAAATTTTGTCTTATTTACTTGCCAATAGGAAATATGTGATCAATAAAAATAATTGGTATCCAATTCAGTTATTCAGACTACCTAAATAGAAAAGACCAGTCTGGCAATGATAATGCAAAAATAAATTAGTCTGCAAATAGAGAAAATACTTTAAACATCATTTCAGTAATTGCTGTTTTTCAATCACACTAATGATTTTTACTGTTAAACGTTTGAGGAGACGAAAGAATTTCCAAACTGTCTTACTATAATACCTCAATTTAGCTGGTGAATGAAACTTAAGGAAAATACCTAACATAATCAACTTTTTATTTATTTTATAACAGTTTTTTAGAAAATCTATTTGGCAAAAAAATCTTGTCACATAAAAAATACAAAAATGCAAGAGTATTATCCATGATGGCAATTAAAACGATCACGTCTTTGTGACATCGTTTATTTTTTCGACAATTGAAACTTTAAAGTGGGTAAAAGTGGAGTTTTGGTTTTTTTTATTTGGTATCCGAATAACTTTGCTGGATATGGTCGTTCCCGACTTAAGTCAGCTGATGCTCTAGCCATTGTGCCTTCGACAACGATCAATGAATGTTAACAACTGTTATTATATGTCTTTCTATAAATAAAACTACACTCCCTAAGGACAAGAAAGCGACAAGCTTCTTACTTTCACCCTTGGGGCAAAATCTTCAAAGTTTTGGCTTCCGTACTCTTAGTCACCAATAGAAACGAAATAGTTTGAGAGCTGCTACTTTACGGTTTTATCTTAGAGAGTAGTCCTACCCATAGACATACCTGAGCTACTCCAGTCATGCCAAACCAATGCTTTCATCATATCTCTAAATACATTTATTTTTTTTATAAATTTCTTACAACACCACATACATTGATCTGACTCCGAGGCTTAAGCACTTGTGTTACGGATATCAGAATCAACAATGGTATTACAAATAAAATATTAACACCCAGTCACAGAACAAACACAAGTATTCATCACACGAATCTTTGTCCTAGGTGGGGATCGAACCCACAACTCTTGGCGTATAGCGCAGGGTCACTACCAAATGCGCCATTGAGCCAGTCGATATAAAACATTGATATAAAATAAAAAAAACTAAACTAGCTTCACGTCCCGCGCAGGGATAGGCAGAGAGAACAGAGTGCCATACGGCACGGCTCTTACATACATTATTCGCTTTTTGATTTAAAATATCTAGCTGACGATTTGCAAGTGCTTTGCTAGAGCCTATACAAATTAAGATGTTTTTGATGATTAACCTGGATTTTTAAAAATTGAGATTTTTTTTCTTACCAGTAGCTTCAATCTTGAATGGAGAACCGACGATGTGCGCCCCGCTGTACTTGATGCTCATGTAGTAGAAGCCAGGGGCTAGTGGCGTGTAGCGCACCTGTTAACCGGGATGAACATTTAATACAAATTTCAAAATAACCTTTTATCGGGTTTCGTTCGCGGTGACGCGGTGAGAGTGACGATTCAGATACACACACTTAATATATCACATTTAAGTATTTCTATATAATTTAGGCCTCACCTTGTAACCCTCCTCTACTTCTGTGCAGTCCATGGCTACTCTAGAAGGTCCGTCCATGGTGACGGCCAGGATGCCAGCACCAGCATTGCATGTGTCGATGATCAGGTCCGTCTTCACACCTGGTAGGGAAACGAACTATATAGAAACCTGGTCCTTATCATTAAGACATTGTCTTCTTTTTAGCGTCTGTCCAAGTCAAAGTTCTTTTGACCTTGATACTAGATTAAGCGACCGGCCAAAGTGGAGGCGTAAGATAAGACAGGCGGACCTCGGGCTTCGGTACACGGACGCAACCGGGACAACGCCATGCTGATGATGATGACTAGATTAAGCGACCCCAACTTCCACCGCTCATACGATATACATATATTAGACTAGCTCCCGCCCACGGCTTTGCTCGTGCAGTACATCGATAAATATCATAGCTTATGTGTTATTCTAATGTATAAGCTAGACTTGCAAAGTTTCATTAAAAACCATGCAGTACTTTTTGCGTGAAAGAGTAACAAACATCCATCCATCTATACAAACTATATATATATTTATATATATATATATATATATAGTTTATATAAATATAAATATATATATATATATATATATACATATATATATATATATATGTTTAAAATATTAGTAAATTTTTATACAGTTTTTACTAATAGACGGAGAAACGTACTGATAAATCATGAGACATGGCTCTCTACAAGACGAGAAGTTACAGAGCTATACGCTCTGCGGAACTGGCGCAAGCTAATAATCACTGATATAATATATGTAAACATGGATATGAATGGATTGTGTGAAAGATGACATGAATGAAATGGGAGTGGATAGCTTGATGACGGCTGACCGGGACGTATGGAAGAGGAAGACATGCTGCGCCGACCCCAGATGAACTGGGAGAAGGGCAAGAGATGATGATGATAATATTTTGTACACAAAAAATGTGCAGCAACTCACCAGTCTTCACTGACCCCAGTCCTGGGCCGTGCGCGTGTACTGCCGCGGGGTCAGCATCATCTTTACCGACCTGTCGAAAGCGATATATGTTAGTAGACGGAAAAAAGTTACGATGTGGACGCCCTAAGATTTATGAACCGGAGAACACAGACAAACTAACAAAACTGGCTCAATAAAAGTTTGACTGGCTCGATGGCGCATTTGGTAGTAACCCAAGAGTTGTGAGTTCGATTCCCATCCAGGACAAACATTCGTGTGATGAATGCTTGTTTTTGCTCTGTTTCTGGGTGTTAATACCTAATATTTAAGTATATATTTGTAATACCACTGTTGATTCTGATATCCGTAACACAAGTGCTTATGCTACTATATTTATAAGTGTTTCCTTGAAACCTATATAAATAAAGAATATTTTGATTTGACTTTAACTTTTGACTTTGACTTTTGACTTTTGACTTTAACTTTGACTTAGCTCGGATCAATTAATGTGATGTTGTGGGATATTTCATATTTATTTATTCAATAAAGCTTTAAAGATATAAGTTGTCCGTATAAGCCTAATTTTCGCCCTAATTTTCCTAGTGGAGCCTCCATCAAAATCATTCATTACCTTGATCCTAAGAGGCGAGGCGGGAATATGAACTCCGTTGAACTTGACGTTGATGTTGTGCACCCCGTTCTCCCTTGGCATGAACCTGATGGAGTACTGGTCGCCGTCGATGTTCTGGATGAAGCAGTCGTCAGTTTTGCCCGACGGGGAGATCACCTGAGGAGGATAAGTGGACTCTTAGAACCAGTACCAGGTTTCCAAAATAACAAACGAGGATAAACGACGTAGTTGTCTTGGTAGCTTAACAGAAGCCACCTCATATTCGAGATGTGCGAGTTCAAACCCGGGTTTTCAAATCTATGCACGTATTTATACCACTTGCTCGGCGGTGAGGAATAACATCGTGTGTCATTGAATAACATCGAATTTTCACATTCAAACAACTATGAATGTGTTACCACCATGAATCAAATTGTCTAGTTCCCCTATCTAAGGGTTACGAGAGTTATATAGGCCATCGCTTAAATATCAGTACCAAACTCGCTAAATCCTGGATCATTGTTTCGCAGACTAAGTGTCCTTCTAACCGATATCGGTGACGGCAGCCAATCTAAACAAGGCTAGCCAACTGCGCAGGAGATATTATAGTGCACAAGTGTGTGAGCAAACACAGGTGCACTCTCTATTCCTTTACTCTCATGGTCCGGTGTGACGGCAATTCAATATGACCGGAAAGAGGTCAGGCGCAGGACCAACGGCTTAACGTGCTTTCCGGGGCACGAGGGTGATTAAACCGCCAACTTCCTGACTCCGGGCTGTTAGTGAGTAATTTCAATATTGAAATACCTAGCGACAAATTTTAGCCCGACCCGGGATTTGAACCCGGGACCTCTTGGTCCTTAGGCGGCGCATGCTATCACTAGACCAACAAGGCAATCAAAAAAAGACTAGTGTCTATACAACAACACAATAGTCTACAGCCCAATAGGCTAGATGACTAAAAAAACTGAGTCCGTCAATAAGATTATAAAAAAATATTGAACACGTATTTTTTTATTTATTTGTCAAACAAACATTAACGAAGATACAATGCATTCAAGTTGCGCGTGACGTCACGTATTTTTTTTACAAAATAGTGACGTCGCAAGCCCCCACTCCAAAACTTTGATGCTCTTTATCCTCGTGATTTTTTGTCAATTTTATATAGTGCAAAATATGTGTCTAGTATTTTTGTATAATTTAACTGACGGACTGAATAGAGTTATAGTTTTTTAATGCAGTCATCATCCCTTTACAATTACAATTATTGTAGATATGTAATTAATTGTAGATATTTATCCTTATATTGTAGATTAAAACTAACTAACTGAACTTTACGCTACTTCCCTAGCGGGAAAAATTATTATACATACATACACATACATAACATCACGCCCATGATCCCCGAAGGGGTAGGCAGAGTCGAAGGGGCAGCAAGCCCCTTCAACCATATTCAGCCAAAAATAAAGCCGGGCTAGGTCAGATGGACAATTGTGAAAAAGCAGTGACAAGCGGCTAACCCGTCGCCTACACAATCACACACCCAAAACCCGATATACCATTAGTTGCCTTTTACGACATGCTAGGCAAGAACCACAGTTGGCATATTCTTTTTAAGTCCCAGACCAACATGGGACAGTGGGCTGTGTTGGATGGAAAGCTGTGAAAAAGAAGTGACAAGTGGCTAGCTCGTCGCCTACTCAGTCACATACCCAAAAGCCCGTAAACCATTAGTCGCCTCTTACGACATGCTAGGCAAGAACCACAGTTGGCACATTCTATTTTTTTTTGTCCCAGATCAAAATGGGCCAAGTCCCAGACCAACATGGGAAACATTATTACTGTAGATTAAATGTATGATGTAGGGATCGTTACCAAATCTCGCTTTTCTGTAAGGCGAGATTTGTTAACAAAAGTCCATAACACATTAACGTTTCATGGCACACGTGTGAAGTGGCCTCACATTTATAAAATATGAAACGGCAGCGGATTTATTTGGCGGGCGGGTCACGCGTCGGCAGTTTTATTACATTTTTTGTCCAGCAAGTTTCGGGGCGGGACCACTGTGCGTAGGGAATACATTGTGTACGATCAAACAATAGTTTGCGGGACTGTTCTTGGTTAGTTTTCTTGACTTGATAAGTCAAGAAACTTGGGCTAATTCGTGGTTCAACTTTTATACTTTTACAGCCATTGGTATGACTTTTTACTACCGGTGGTAGATTCATATTATTGGTTGATATTCTAAATAAAGAGTATTTTGACTTCGACTTTGACTGCTACTTCCAATAATGTTTTTCGTTTTACTTATTTTTTTTAGCAGGTTCTGTTACTATTTTAAATTTAATAATAGTAACAATTGTGTACTTATTTGTGCTTAGTTGTATAATATTTTTATTTTATTTGCCAATAAATATTTTGCCTGTGTAGACTAATAATAAATGAATTTGATGGCAAAATGTAAATAATAAGACGATACTTATAAAATACAGTACTCATTTGTTCTTTAGAATTTAAGACCGAAGAATCAAATGTCCTCGCAATATCCTCGCAAACTGATCCATTCGCTACCCCACACCGTGGTTCACGTGCTATCTTTCTGGACAAAAAAATAAAGAAAAATTCCCACCCCTCGCGCACGTACAACAAATATTAGGTACAGTCAGAGCCATCCATCATAAATCTGCGAGGTACAGTCGGCCACGGCGTCATGTTCTCACGATAAATCAACGAGCCGTTTATTGGCTCGGCCATTGTGAGTGTGACCATTCCCTATTTCAGTTTATAAATTCTTAAACAGACTGCCCTTAGGGTAGTGTACTGATATGTGGATATATGGACCGTACGCAGTGACTTTGATGAATGGACTTGCTACTTCTGCGGAATATATCTTAAGTTTAAGTGTATTTTAAATTTGCGATGCATATTTAAACGTGGAATGACCGTTGCATACGTACTCCATACTAATGTTGCAATATTGTTCTGGATCTAATTCGTTCTAATTCTTTCTTTTTTAATTCTTACAAATACTAAGAAATCAAAATCTTATATCAAAATATAGTAGTTAAAAGATGGTTAAAAAATTGTGTCTGGTATAGAGATGACACCAAATTTTCGGAAAGATTTTAGGTCGAAGCGCCAAATTTTAGGAAGGCGAATAGGCCAAATACCGAATAGTAGCCGACAGCTCGTGGAATCTCTTGTTTGGTATCATCATTTAATAAAATAGATGAAGACGATGAAGGATAAGCGTCTTACGAATCATTCGTTTAAGGATGACAAGACAAAAGAGATGAAAAATCTTGAAGGCTTACCGTAGAGTTGAGCTCTCCCTTAGCCCCGTTGAACCTGATGTAGAACTGCGCCGGCTTGTCCACCTGCGCGGCGTCCGGGAACTGCGCCACCTCCAGCAGGTAGGCGTCGCCCACCGCCGGGGAGATGTACACCTTGAACGGGGAGTCCGGGATGTGCTGCTCGTTAAACTTCAGGCCGATGCGGTATTCACCTGGGAGACGGAATTAATATAAATAATACACTATACTATACGTCGCGTCGTCAGTGCGATGGCAGCTCAATGGTAAGGACACGCGCCTCTTAACCGAGGAGTGCGGGTTCAAACCTCGGCACGTACCTCTGGAATTTTTAAATCTACGTACGTATTTATACCACTAGCTCGACGGTGAAGGAAAACATCGTGATGAAACCTGCAAATTCAAACAACTTTGAATTTGTAACCATGATCCAAAAATTGTCTGGTTCCCCTATCTTAGGGTTACGAAGGTCAGATCGGCAGTCGCTTCAATGTAATCACCACACTCGCTAAATCCTGGATCATGGTCTAAGCGGACCCCGTCTAAACACGGGACATAACGCTAGGAAGAAGGAATACACTATACCATACTATACGTCAATTCCCGACGTCAATAGTGAACTTGGCAGAGAAAACCGAGCGCCATAAAGCGCGTCCTTACACACCTTACTTACTTGCTTCTTTAACATTAATAAAAAGCTGGACATACAAGACCCATTCACGTAGATTGATCTGACACCACGTGAGCAGATGTTCCTGAAGTTCTCCAGTTCTTTTAGGAAAGCACACGAGGGTCATATACGGTATCTCAGATTTTTTATTTTGATCTCCTAAGTATCTCGTAAGGATCCTACTAATATTATAAATGCAAAAGTTTGTTTGTATATGTGGATGTATTTACCTCTTTCACGCAATAACTGCTGATGTATTTTAATGAAATTTTAAAATAATATAGCTTATACACCTGAATAACATATAGGCTATGTTTTATCGATGTACCACGCGAACAAAGCCGCTGGCAGAGGCTATATATCAATAATATAAATATTAAACATTAGATACTTTGATCTACATTCAAAATCTTTAACTGTTACGAATTAACTTCTTAAATAGGCCGAGTGCAACTTAATTTTTTTAAACACACAAACAATGAATTTGTTTTTATGATAGACAAAGTTATAGCTGCTCGAAGAGTTATAGTAAAAATGAAAGATTCCATCACGTTTCTTCAAATATTTGATACCTAAATAAAAAGTCCATCTTAGAAAACTTCCAAAACCACTTATTTAAATAAAAATAAAACCAAAAAACCGACTAAACAGTCCAATTAAGGAGACACCGGAAATAACGATGCTCTAATTCTTAACCCACCGACAAATAAATTTGCACAGTGTTCTAAAAAACCGACAAAAGTGGACAAAAACACGATTTAAATTTTGGCCAAAAAACCCCCCACGGGGGGAGGGACGTCACTCAATCTGAATAACGGACTAACGATGCCTCCAATATTTCTTCCCTGGGCCTCGCTGCAAATTTAAATTTTTGCATTTGAGATTTCAGGGTACTGTGATTTGAAAACCGTTATAGTAAAGTTGTAGATAGAGACAATAGTTCCTTGGGTACACATACATAACATAACGCCCATAATACACCAAGGGGAAGGCAGAGTCAAAGGGGCGGCAAACTTTTTAAACCACATTCAGCCAAAAATAAAAACTGGGCTGGGTTAGATGGAATTTTTTTAAACCACTAGTGGCTAGCTTGTCGCCTAAACAATCACATACCCAAAACCCGATATACCATTAGTCGTCTCGTCTTTTACGATATGCTAGGTAAGAACCACAGTTGGCACATTATTTTTAAGTCCCAGACGAACAGGGGACAACTACTACTAACTAACTAAATAACTTCACAATTTTCCATCTAACCCAGCCCGGCTTTATTTCCGACTGAATGTGGTTGAAGGGGCGTGATGTTATGTATGTAAATAACTTCAACAAAGTAATTTATTGAAGAGAGAAACACAATTCTACAGGGAACATATTATGAACAATGGTGTTTTAAACCCGAGTTAGTGCAATTTTGGAACGCAGCGCAATCACAATCCATTTCAAACATGTTGATTGTTGAAGTTTACTGAATAGTTACTCCTATGGTTTTAAGCGCTATGTTTTGCTTAGTATGCAAAGACTAATGCACCTATGGCATTTAAAAATCAGGTACGGAACCAACCATTTAAACGCCGACTCACACATTCCTACCCGTTTGTATGAGCGGCGCATCGCCGCGGTGGGCATATTGTAGCTCCAGATTTATTTACATCCGAACTGGGCTTTTTTCGTTAGTTTTTGCCGATTCGGAAAAAAAATTGTTTCTCGTGTTTTTACAGTGTTTCTTTGCGTTTCGTTTTGTGGGGAAATTAGTTTGCGGGCCGGTGGTACCGATGGGTGAAATGGGATGACTTAACCTCTGATTGAGCGTCGATCTGATGTCACGCCGGTTGTGGTTAACATCGGGTTATTTGAGGATGTGTGTAATCTTCTTTCTGGTATAAACTATGTAGTAATCATTTTTGCACTTGTTGATAGTTTAAATATCAAGTAACGTTAAGTCACGTAAAAAAGCTATAGGTACTATAGCTTACTTAACTGTATATATATTATTATACAGTTTTCATATATTATAATGACAGGGACATAAGGTTACAGTATATGAGTAGGTGATGTCTAATATTCCTATTTTATTACTATAATTGTTACAGTTTCATTTATGATAAAATATGGATAAACCCCATAGTTCTAGTATAGAAACAAAATGTCAGACCAGATTTGGTCACGCAATAGGGCACCATTGGTTAGAAAAAATAAATATTTCATATATATTTATTTATATAGGCTGTTGTTTATAGAAATGATACCATGAAATTAGTTCCATCGAATCGATCAAGCCAAGCCGAGCTAATGACTGCAAACAAAATTTTGGTGAATTTATTATTATGCAAATTGAATCATATCAGTAATATTTTTTATCTATTGTCTGTTTGAGGGCACGAGGTAAGTAATAGTTTAACCATTATCTGTGCTGCCGACCGCCCCGTGCGTTCCAAATAATGATGTAGGTCTCATGCAAAGTGGTGGTATTGACATGTCGACTCGGGGTTCGATGCCCGGCCCGCTTCCTCTGTCTTAAGGATTCCAACAGGTGAAGGGATTTATGTCATTGCCATACTGCTACACCTGGTTTTGTGGAAACGTAAAAAATGACTCAATTTGGAATTGCTTGTGAGAACATTCTGTGGATTGAAAATTGTCTTGTTCTTTTCGTGTGGTCTTAACACTGGGTGAAGAGGGTGTCAAGAGTTTTCTAAGGTGCTATTAAAACCAGTAGCTCTATTGTTCTATCATACCTGCATAGGGAAGATGACTGCATTAAAAAACTATTATTTTATTCAGTCCGTTAGTTAGATTATACAAAAGTCCTAGACACATATTTTTCGCTTTATCAAATTAAAAAAACATCACAAAGATAAAGAGCATCAAAGTTTTGGAATGGGTGCTTGTGACGTCACTATTTTGTAAAAAAATTACGAAAGCGTGACGTCACGTGCACCTTGAATGCTCTGTATCTTCGTTAATGTTTGTTTGACAAATAAATAAAAAAATACGTGTTCAATATTTTTTTATAATCTAACTGACGGACTATATAGTGAATTTTCTAGTCATCTAGCCTATTAGCGAAAGGGTTAAGTCCAAGGCCATTAAGATACTCTTTTCACTATTATCCAGAAATAATATTGAGTTAATTTAAATAAAGTTTAAAGTAAGTTTTTAAAAAAGTACTGGCTCGATAGCGCATTCGATAGTGACTCTGCCCCATGCGCCAAGAGTTGTGGGTTCGATCCCAACCCGAGACAAACATTCGTGTGATGAATACTTGTGTCTGTTCTGTGTCTGGGTGTTAATATCCAATATTGATTAAGTATATATTTGTTATACCATTGTTGATTCTGATATCCGTAACACAAGTGCTTAAGCTACTTATCTCGAAATCAGATGAATGTATGTGTAGTCCGATACTTATTAAATGGAAAATTGAGAAAAAGTGGCAATTTATTTATTATTAGTATACACAACAGGTAACAATCATAACTTGAACTTGAAGCTAGATTGAAGCAAAAGCGTATATACACAGCAAGATTAAAATATTGCACGTAAACAAAGTAAGTAATTATCAGTGTCATTTAGGTTTAGGTAAGTGTTAAAACGTCTTCTATTCTACGTAGTATTATAACTATATTGTTCTTTTAACAATTATTTGAGTTAAAAAAGTCTTCATTGCCAGAGGAATCACGGGACATTTTAATTTTGAACACCCATTTTAAGTTTTTGCATCGACGAATGCTCAGCTCAACTTGAGCGCTCATTGGCAGCCAGCATGCATTCCAGTATTTTAATAACGATTGTATGGAGAAAAACTATTTCTGCAATTTTATGAACATGTGCTGTTAATGTCATGTTATTAGGATATAGCATTTAGTTAATAGGATTAGGTTTTCTTTCACTGGTCACACGGAATATCGAGTCACCATGACTTTGAACCATGGTATACGATAACATTTGTCTCATGTTGGTCTGGCACTTAAAAATAATGTGCCCAATGTGTTGCTTGCTTAGCATGTCGTAAAAGACGACCAATGGTGTATTGAGTTTTGTGTATGTGATTGTGTAGACGACAAACTAGCCACTTTTTCACAATTTTCCATCTAACCCAGCCCTGTTTTGTTTTAGGCTGAAAGTGGTTAAAGGGGATTGTTACCTCTTTGACTCTACCTTTTTTTTATTGTATGACCACGCATTACTTTTTGACAGCTCATAAAAAGTATATCAAATCGGGCGGTGGTAGCTCAATGGTAAGGACACGCCTCTTAACCGAGGAGTGCGGGTTCAAACCCGGGCATGTACCTCTAGATTTACTAAATCTATGTACCTATTTATACCACTAGCTCGACGGTGAGGGAAAACATCGTGATGAAACCTTCAAACAACTTTGAATTTGTAACCATGATCCAAAAATTTTCTGGTTCCCCTATCTTAGGGTTTATTTATTTTTTTTATTTATTTATTAAGTCTCACTAACAACACATACATTAAGCATTTACAGTAGTACACTGTAATATTATATATTGTTCTGATGTACATGTCAATTATAAGCGAGCACAACATTGGTAACATACGGTTTAAGTTAAAATAATTAAACTACAGAGTTAAAATAATTAAACTAGGGTATAATTAAACTAGTATAATTAATAATTAAACTAGGGTTACGAAAGTCAGATCGGCAGTCGCTTCAATGTAATTACCAGACTCGCTAAATCCTGGATCATGGACTAAGCGGACCCTGTCTAAGCACGGGACATAACGCTAGGAAGATAATGATAAAAAGCATATCAAATGATTGGTGGTTATATTTCTATCGGAACACTTCCCCATCCTAACTGACGCATTAACATCGAAACAAACCCCTTGGCAGCAGCTGTTCTTAATCGCAAGTTAAACGGAACATTTGATTTGCTAATACGGCCATTTGCATTTTATAATCAACTTTAGTTACTGCGATGACTAATTGGGTTTTTTCAATGTAACGGCTAATTTGTATTTAGACTTTTAGGTGATTTTCTTGGATGAATAGTGCATTATTATACCGTAAACAACCATTTCAAGTTACGTTTTCCTTAAGAGAACACATTATATTTTGAGACCATAAATCATCAATTCCAATTATTGTATGTACCTACTTCTTTTAACATTTGACTAGGAACACAAATACACCAATCAAGTCACAGATTTTTACTACTTATGCATACCTAATTAGATTTATAATCATTTTTGTATCTAAATAAATAACGATGTTAACGTAAGCTATCCACTATGCTTACTTAGGTCATTAGTCAGATTATTACTGAAGTTTGGTATACGGTATACCAAATTTTTATATTAACAGCGTTGGAGTCAAGGTAAGAAGAGGCATGCTGACGAGAATAGATGACGAAAGATTGACTAAACAGATATACAATGCGAAAGTGGAAGGATGTAGGAGCCGCGGAAGGCCCAGGCTCACCTCCCACGACCAGATTAGTCGTGTATTACCAGAAGGTGATGTTAGGAGTCATAAAAACCGTAGAGCTTGTATGAAAAGGATCATGAATGTTGAAGAGGCGAGTGAGGTGTGTAGGGATCGGTTCTCCTTTCTACCCCGCTAGGGAAGTGGCGTGAAGTTTAGTTAGTTAATTTAATATTAACGGTACCGTAGGTATACCGATTGTACCAGTAATGCTAAAGTTTACCGACAACTTTTCTATTTACATAGTTTTGTAACTCAAACCAGATTTAGTTATTATTAAAGGTTATTACGCTCTAGATCCTACTAATATTATAAACGCGAAAGTTTGTATGGATGTGTGGATGTTGGTTACTCTTTCACGCAAACACTACTGAATGGATTTAACAATTGACAGGCCCGTTAGTCGAGTGGTCAGAGACCCAGGCCACGAAACCGAGGGTCGGGGGTTCAAATCCCGCTAGGGGCAAATGTTTCGTGTAATGAACATGTACAGTTGTACTCGAGTCATGGATGTTTATTAACTTATTTAAGTATGACTATCCGTTCACTTACTTATAGATGAGGAAATGGACGTTGGCGCACAGTAAAATGATTTTACCACCAGATTCGGAACGTGTTGGTTCTAGCAAGAAATTTGGTATACGGCGAAATTTACGTCTAAAATTACATCATCTATTAGCCGTAGAATACTCAAATCTTAAGTAATCCATAGTTGCTACAGCATCAACGTTAAGTACCTACCAACTGTCAAAAGGACCAAAAGAACCACTTCACGAACTTCCTCATTTAGTACAAAAATGAAAGTGGCCGAACAAAAAGCGATGAATCTAATCCTCAAAACACAGATCCTTGGCATACTATCCACCAGCTAGAGAGCGAAAGGCGGCCGCCGGCGAAAAAACTCGTCCGCCGGTGACATTCCGTCATAGCGCTCTCCCGTCGCTCTTTTAGACCTTTTTAGGGGACATGCTTTGTCCCGAAAAACGGACGTTTAGGAACGCTAAGATAAGCTCCTGTATAAAACCGTTAGAGCGTGTTACACTCGCAGCTCATATGAACAGCGCTGACGCAATCGTCGCTCCTAATTTTCCAATATATTCAGTAAATGCCTATAGTAACCATTTCGCAACTTGTTGGCAACCAATTGGCGTATCCACTGCAGAATAGGCAACCCGTGTAACCCAGATTTAGCGGTCACCCCGCCACCACGAGTCTTCAGACTTCATTTCGGTAGTCGCATCGTCCGAACATAGATCTAAGCTTGAATTAAGTTTAAAGTCATGTCGCTTTTTTGCGTAATGGAAATGCAAAGTGGAAGGATGTAGGAGCCGCGGAAGGCCCAGACTCACCTACCACGACCAGATTGGTCGTGTATTAACAGAGGTGATGTTAGGAGTCATAAAAACCGTAGAGCTTGTATGAAAAGGATTATGAATGTTGAAGAGGCTAGTGAGGTGTGTAAGGATCGTGCCATATGGCGTTCGGTTCTCTATGCCTACCCCGCTAGGGAAATGGCGTAAAGTTTAGTTAGTTAGTTCTTTTTTCAGTCTTTCGGTTGTAGCTTACGTAATTAGCGTAATACTTCGGAATCTGGATAATGTATGACATGTTGTTGTATAATTATAAGTTTAAGACTAAAGTTCGACTACGCTAAGTTAGCTGTTTAAAAAGAGGCTTCTTTTTTTTGGAGTCGTTTGAAATGTAAGCCACTTTACCTGGCCTGTAATGACGATTTGATTGACATCTCATTCATGAATATCTGATAAGTAGTTCGGTCGTTGATGACAATCATACGTTTACTATATATCTATTCAGAATAATTATTTAAGGCTTCGTCGTAGTCGGCAATAAAGCTGAAAATGCACAGGTCAATGTGTAATTATGACGCAAGCGTAGTGTAAATTGTCAATCGAAGCCAATTTTATAAAATTCACAGCTTTTTTTTCTCAGGTTTGAACCAGCACCCCATGTAAGTTAATAATTTGCCTAGAACAGGGCGTAAAAGCTTAACTTTTGATTCAGTTTGGCCTATCTTTCATATATCCTGATCTAAATCACCAAGATAGCTGCTAAGGTTTTACCGAATGCGCTCTCCATTTGGAACTAATAATCTCACAACGGCAGGAGCCGAGGGGCTAAAAGGCTCCAGCCTCTCCTCTAAAGTATATCTAACTAATCTTTGTAAGTAATTCTTTTATGAGGCTTAGCATTAAGTTATTTAATAAGTTACCAGATAAAGTAATTCAAATGCCTGTTACTACCACGGATTAGTAAAAAAGAAGGACTCCGCGCAACTAACCAGACGTTGAAGCTCCTCAGGTGCTTCAACTGGACACGCAACTTGCGTCACACATTGACATAATAAGCGCTCGAAATGACAGATCCGATATCTGGTATCCATAAGTATCTTACTCACACATACATAAACGTGGCTTCACGCTATAGTATGACAGCGCGGATCCTTATTTTTTTACTAGTCTGATTGCTACCACTCCTATCCTCCGCCTCAGAATACCAGACCTAATTCAACCTCAAAATTCCCTACGAAACCCTGACCCTCCACCATCCTCTCGCACTTCCCCCCTTTTTTCAAAACGCCATCTCCACCGAGCGGTCAATTAAAATGATTCTTAAACACCAGCCCCCGGAATGCCAGCTCCGAGCTAAATTTGTCCCGGATCCCATTGTGTTCTCGTCAACAAAAAATCTCCCGTATCCGACAAAGAAAGCGGTCTCTTTTTGCTAACGAATGCTTCATAAGTGTACCGCGATTAGAATTTTCCGAGCTATTCCTAATAATAATGACTTAAGTTTTGCAGGTTTAATTTGAAATGTTGAGGCGACAGGTATTTTTTAGGGCCTTGCTGTCGGCGATGAGGTCACATTTTTTTTTAATAAATAATAAATTCTCTAGACTGACACACCAATTCCCTAGTCCCAAACTAAGGTTGTGTTTGTGCTATGGATACTAGGTGAACGGATAGACGTACTGAAATATGTTTATAAACATCCATGACTCGAGTACTAATGTCCATGTTCATCACACAAACATTTGCCCCTAGCGGGATTCAAATCCGCGACCATCGGTTTCGTGGCCAGGATCTCTGACCACTCGACCAACGGGCTAGTCTTCAGTCAGATTTTGGGTGTTATTATCATATTTTTGGTACATCTTTTGCTTTAACTTGACATGTAGGTCTGAAGGTCTAAAACTGAAGTGTCTGTTTATAATGGCAATACATTCATACATAACATCACGCCCATAATTCCCGAAGGTTTAGGCAGAGTCAATAGCAATAGTAGAGCTTTTTACTAAATATGTATGAAAGTATATACGGCATTTATCTATTGGATCATGATCTTCGATTTAGCTAGTCTAGTCATTACAGGAAGCGACTACAGAGGTTCCTCTCTCAAATCAAATTGAATCATGGTTACTTTGACTGTATTTTTAGTAATGTGAATGTGCGAAATTCTTCAACTCAAGTTTCATCATCGACATTGGGGAGCTTTAGCTCGTTTTTTTTAAAAACCAAGGCAATTAATTACACAAATTTTAACCAACACGGTGGATTAGGTGAATTTGATTAAATTGCTGTTGTTTAGAGTTGAAAGTAAACTGGGCTACTTATTCAATTTACAAAATTAAAAATTAGGTTTCAAGCTGTACAACCACTTACGTTTGAAACTAAAGTTTAAAATAGGATTAACTTAAGGAAAAATATTCAGAAATTAAAGGCAAAACTTTAACCTTAAGTAAACTATTTTACTAACTTTATTTCTTTTTTCAATTACTTTATGCAATACGGCTCTCAACGTATATGTAACTAAACAATGTACCTATATGTAACTAAAAATATGGCAAATTTAAGTTATTTACCAAACAAAACCATGCAATATGACACAGATACAAATATTTTGAGCGATCGTCACATAACAGTTATTTGCATTAAACTGCCACACAAAAATAATGTATCAATAAAATCACCTAATTAATACGACACCGCAAAAACGGAGGAATCCTCCGCGAATTATGACTTTCATTAGCAAAAACACGTATCGTAAATCGACGTAATCGCCGGCCGGCCGAAATCGCGACATCCATTGCCGTGAAAAAAGGAACACGCGTCCTCCGTGGTCAGTTCGAGGAGGAGAAAAAGAAAACAAAAAAAAAACACGAGATATTTAAAAAATCGAACTGTCAAAATGGTTCGCGGTAAATTTTGCCGCGCTGCGTGCAGGTGGTTGCGATTGGCCGTTTTATTTAGTGGGCGTGGCCGGCATTCGAATAAGGAACAAGTCCGGAGTTTATTTATGATGTGCATTTCAGTATTTTATAATGTTTTTAGGCCTGTCCACACAGCTTTGGCGCGGGGGCGGACATCTGACTTGCTGATTAACAATTTATAATAATATCGGGTGGTGTAAATTATTTACCCTAGAATTGTGCTTGTAGTTTTATTGTCAATCTTCGTAAATGCGAGGTAATGTCGTAAATCAGCGCTGAAATGTTTGAAAAAAATTCTAAAGCAACATGAAAAAGTCTACAGATAAGGAATGGTCGTGTTTAAATAGCCTAAGGCGATCTGTTATTCAGCCAATGACTATATTTACCGCTTCTAATGCTAATGCATTTAAAGTTAATTCTAATGGAAGATATTATTAGGTCTATCCAGAAAGCCTTTAATGATGGTTAGTTTTGAAGACTATAAACAATTCGTAAGGCGAGCGGTACTATAAAGATCCTTGATATTAGTTTCACTTTGTGTTGGGAGTAGTACCTACCTACTAAAGATACATTTTATTCCTTATTCCACCAATATAATATATGATTTTAATAATGGTATATCGGGTTTTGAGTATGTTATTGTTTAAGCGACGAGCTAACCACTTGTCATTACTTATTCACAATTTTCCATCTAATCCAGCGTTATTTTTGGCTGAATGTGATTAAAGGGGCTTGCTGCCCCTTTAACTCTTTTTCCTTCTTCGGGGATTGCGGGCTTGAAGTTATGTATTTATGTTTTTTTTTACTGACTTGCAATATTTTCGTAAAAAAATTAAATGACTTAAAAATATACTTAAACGAATAGAAATTTGGAGAAAACAGATTTCAAGGTCTTTAAAAAGCTATACTAACTGAATCAAAAGTGATGGTTCCGATGGAGTTTTGTAATACGTAGGAATGTTTAAATTTATTTTTCTTTAAGGCGCCATGAAGTAATGCAGTGCCGATATTTGCCACGCAACTTATTGGATCTGATGACGTCTTAACCTACGAAAACCTTCAATTCACGCGACATTTATAGAAATAAAGATTTATTTCGTACAAAAACTTTTATGTGATTCTGTAGGGGACAAGCTAGCCACCTGTCACTACTTTTTCACAATTTTTCATCTAGCCCAGCACACATTTATTTTTGGCTGAACGTGGATAAGGGGGCTAGTTACCACTTTGACACTGCCTACCCCTTTGACACTGCCTACCTTTTGGGAATTACGGGCGTGATGATATGAAATGACAAGGCTTTCGTTGTCATAAAATAATAGATCTACAATAAGTCATCATCTTCCTAGCGTTTTGTTCCGTGTTTAGACGGGGTACGCTTAGACCATGATCTAGGATTTAGCGAGTCTGGTAATTAAATTGAAGTGACTGCCGATCTGATCTTCGTAACCCTAAGATAGGGGAACCAAACAATTTTGGTTCATGGTTACAAATTCAAAGTTGTTTGAATTTGCAGGTTTCATCACGATGTTTTCCCTCACCGTCGAGCTAGTGGTATAAATACGTACATAGATTTGAAAAATCCAGAGGTACGTGCCGGGTTTAAACCCGTACTCCTCAGTTAGGAGGCGCGGGTCCTTACCATTGAGCTACCACCGTTCAATAGATCTACAATGAGTAATAGGTATATAGTGCAAACGAAATACAAAGTGGTGTTCAATTCTCTATGGATAGTCGTCATTGAAGATAATATAATGGGTATGCACGACTTACCAGGCTCATCGACCTTGTACGAAACATCGCAGGAGCCGTCCTTCCTGTCCTTGAAGTCGATCTCGGCTTTGCTAGGCCCCTCCAGCGAGATGGCGAGCTGACCAGCGCCCGCCTCCCGAGTCCACACGTTGAACTCGTTGAAGCGCCCGGCCTCGCCCCTGTCCAGGCCAGAGCCACCCGCCTTGACTAAGTGAGCCCCGGAGTCTCGGAGAGGCCCGACGGTGAACTGGAAGGGTGATCCTGGGAAAACAGTGATGAATTTTAGCAGCCATTTCATCATCTTCCTAGCGTTATGTCCCGTGCTTAGACGGGGTCCGCTTAGACCATAAGTTCCCAAACTTTTTGGATTACCGCCCCCCTTTTTAAGAAAAAAAAAATCCAACGCCCCCCTTTTTAAAATATACCAATTTCATATGTCTATACATATATTAATATCTATTAATAATTACAAATAAAATTAATTATCTCCTTGTAATCATACAATTCCTAGTCGTGGCTGACGAATAAACGTCCCAAACGGTTAGTTACGATTTTTTTCCTAAAAATAGAGGCAAGTATTTTATGATGTTAAATATCTAATTAGGTAGTATACCACGACCGTTCCCTGAACTATCATAACGCCCCCCTTTTGCCTTTGGCCTACTACCGCCCCCTCAAAAATCTCCAGCGCCCACTAGGGGTATCGCCCTCTTTGGGAACCTATGGCTTAGACCATGATCCAGGATTTAGCGAGTCTGGTAATTACATTGAAGCGACTGTCGATCTGACCTTCGTAACCCTAAGATAGGGAAACCAGCTAAATTGCCAAAAATTGTCTGGTACCAATATATTTTGTATGGATCATGAGGTACAAGGTCATTGTGGGGCATATACCTATAAGCATCTTGCTCTGTATGGCTCCAACGGATAGTGTACCATGGTTCCACGTCCGTTGTCACGGCGATTTGGGCTCCTCGTTTGCTTAACATCAGCCTAAGCGGAGCCAATATAAAAAAAAAATAGAGATGGTTTCCAATTTTACTCAAATCACGTTGGTTACAAAAGCATGGTGATATGACCACGATGTAAGCCTGCACTGCTTACAGTAAAATGACCCTACGTAAAACGGTAGACCACGAACTCAACCTAAAATATTGAAGAAAAGCAGCTGTATATTATAATGTTCAATCTAAATTACCAATCTATATTAATATTATAAAGAGGCAAGATTTGTATTTGTGTGTGTGTGTATGTTTGTAATGAATAAACTCAAAAACTGCTGTACCGATTTAAAAAAATCTTTCACCATTGGAAAGCTACATTATCCGAAAGTAATATAGGCTATATTTTATCCCCATATTCCTACGGGAACGGGAACTACGCGGGTAAAACCGCTTGGCGCTGCTATGTTCAATATATTAGATGAAAATTTACTCCAATCATCATGTGATCAGCCTTGAACATTATCCTCGATTTAATAAGTCTACCTCAGAGGCCCATGGAAGTTTCACTCCTAACGCCTTCCCTCAGGTACTGTGCTCTAATAAAAGTTTCTTACCGGGAATATGGATCTCCCTGTACTTGACAGACACGGTGTGGACCCCCAGCTCCTTGGGCACGAAGTGCACGGAGTAAAGGCCGTCTTCAACCTCCTGGATCTCGGCGTCTTCGGACACGCCTCCTGGGCTGGTCACGGTCGCGGCCAGGTCGAATGAGGTGATGCCTGGAGGAAATATTAATATATTAATATATATATGTTTTTTTTTATATATAGAAGAAATATACAATAACAATCATAATACCAAAGTCATTTTAAGGCCATTACTTTTATTACAATGTTATGCTACCTACCCCTTAGGGGATTACCGACGTGATGATATGTAAGTATGTATATTATGCTTCCACCTTCTTAAAACCATTCCAAATAAGGCGATAAATTGATTATATGTAATATCAAACAAATTTTAACTGTCCCAGTATTTAAATTAACATATTACAAACTATTTTAAAAATAAATAAATAAATAATAAATTAATTCTTCAGACTGACACACCAATTCCCTAGTTCCAAACTAAGCTTATAAGCTCGTACTATCACACCCAACAAATGCCCCTAGCGGGATTCTAACCCGCGACCCTTGGTTTCGTGGCCAGGGTCTCTGACCACTCGACCAACGGGCCAGTCAAAATGTAATGAAACATTATTTGATAAAATCTACAAAGCCGTTTAGGCTGCCAAATGTGTCCAACTAAATACATTACAGTTTAAAACAAAACAACTTCGTTCTGACACAGTCGGCTAAAAACAGCATTATGCAAAATTGTTCGATCCTTTTAAATAATAATAAAATAAAATCACATACAATACACATAAATTCCCTAGTTCCAAACTAAGAAGCTTGTGCTATGGATACTATGTGGACGGATAGACATTTATATACGTTTATAAACATCCATGACTCGAGTAGGGGAGGGCGGGGTTGGACGTGCCGATTTGGACTAATCCCTAAATGAATGGCGTAAGAACAATGCTGAGGTTTATAGTTCAGGTTCATCTTATGTGTAATTTAATCTAGATTTTGAATTTATACCCAGTTTCCGTGATTTTTTAATAGTTTTATTTAGAGTATTATATTTTTAAACAGAGGTCGTGCGGCACTATTGACCCCTCGTTGGGGCAAGTTGTGCCCCAGGTGAGGTCGGTTGTGCCGTTGGTAATGTTTAGCCTTTATAGACGATAAAAAATTGATTTTAAATAAAAACAAAACACATTTGATCGTTTTATATTTATATATATATATATATTTACGGAGCGGTGGTAGCTCAATGGTAAGGACACGCGCCTCTTAACCGAGGAGTGCGGGTTCAAACCCCGGCATGTACCTCTAGATTTAAAAAATCTATGTACATATTTATACCACTAGCTCGACGGTGAGGGAAAACATCGTGATGAAACCTACAAATTCAAACAACTTTGAATTTGTAACCATGATCCAAAAATTGTCTAGTTCCCCTATCTTAGGGTTACGAAGGTCAGATCGGCAGTCGCTTCAATGTAATTACCAGACTCGCTAAATCCTGGATCATGGTCTAAGCGGACCCCGTCTAAGCACGGGACATAACGCTAGGAGGATGAATTTGATCGTTTTATATTTATTAGATGTAAAATTATTAAAAAATCTACAATTTAAAAACATTACTTAGTTCTTATATAAAAACCAATAAAACAAACAACTTGTTACACTTGTTAAATTATAGGAACTGAAAAAAACTTCTAAATTCTTCTTCTCTTCTCCTTATTTAGATAATTACTTTTCTTAAATAATCTGTCACACAAATTATTCGTCACAAATTATCTTTGTATAGGTTTTTTAAAACGAATTTAAAAAATCATCAAGCTAAGTTATTCTTTATCTAACTGATCAGAATAGCCATTAGGACAGACATAATATGGCAAGTTTTCGACATCTGCACATAGCGTATGTGCCCAGTTTTTACATGCGCTACATTTAACTAATTTTTCTTTAGGCACACAATTAGACAAAGAGTCACAGCATATGATGAAAAAGAAGAAGAATTATGTGTATTCTCTTCATCGATACTTTCATCATCCCTAAGAAGAACTTTCTTTCTGACGGGGTTCTTGGCCTTGTTTCTTTTTGATTTCGTTCCTTTAGCACTTTTTCCTTTCTCATTCTCCTTACTCTTCTCTGTGGTTTCACTTCCTTTTTCTTTTTTTTCTTATTAGCCTGTTTTTCTGCTAGTATTTTTTTTCTGGAGTGTTCGATAGAACCGCTGACTTCCTTTTAAGTCGTTTATTAACCCTAGTTAATCCGAGATGTGCTTTAGGTAGTGGTTAAATGTTAAGTAGACCTGGTTTATATCCAGCCGTAAGAGTGAGACCATTCTTTATATTTTTGACATACCGTAGTATCGCTGTGTAACAAATTTCCAATTTACGCGTAACTGTTTTTAATTTTCGTCCCTCCTTGTTGAAAGCATAAGCAGCCCTTTGCTTTTTCTCATTCTTTTAAAAAATCAATAAAGGATATTACATTATACTTGGGTGGGGTCAGTTGTGCCGCGGCACAAATGACCCCCATCCAAAGGCACTTTTTACCCCGTATGCAATACATCAACTATTTATCATATTCCAAGAAAATATTCTGTACAATGCATTGAAAATTAACAGATTAATATTCCTTGTTAAGTAACAAACACACTAGTAAAACTCCCATCACCGAAAGACTAAAAATGTTTGCATGAGACCAAAAAGTATTAAAGAAAAAATATTTTCTAACTTGACGACGGAGAAGCCATGCACATGCTGCCGCTAGCGCCGCGTCGCTGGCGTGGCTAAAATGACCGCCATGCATGCGCAAGGTTGCCGGAGCATCGGATACTATACGAAGATGCTGCTATCTCTTACTGTTTTTAAGATTTTTGCATCGGAACAACTTACCCCCGGCACTTCCAACCCTCCCCTACAAATGTCCGTGTTTATCACACGAAACATTTTTCCCTAGCGGGATTCAAACCCGCGACCCTTGGTTTAGTAGCTACTACCACTCGACCAACGGGCCAGTCTGACAAGGTTTTTGACAAGTTTTATCTTGATAAGACTTATCTTGAACTGTTGTGTATTATATATAGATATGTTCACTTCTGTTATAAAATGCCTTTATAAAATAATTAGGAAACTATTCACGTACCAGGCATCTTGAATGTCAGCTTGCAGTTGGTGCCGACTTCGGTCAGCGGCGCGGGGTCGCGCTGCCTCTGGATCTTCTCTCTCTGTCTATTGCTGCCTTCACCACTCACCTAAACGACATTTTATTTTTAATATAAACTCCTAATTAATAATAAAGATGTCGGTTTGTAAATTAAAACTAATAATGTCCTCCTAACCGATATCGGTCACGGCGGCCAATCTCAACGAGGATTAGCCAACTGCGCAGGAGATATTATAGTGCTCATGTGTGCGCAAACACAGATGCACTCTCTGTTCCTTCACTCTCATAGTCCGGTGAGACGGCATTCGACATGACCAGAGAGAGGTCAGGCGCAGGACCAGACGTGCTTTCCGAGGCACAGGGTTGATTAAACCGCCAACTTCCTGACTCCGGACTGTTGCTGAGTAATTTCAATATTGAAATACCCAGCCGCAAATTTTCGGATCGACCCGGGACCTCTTGGTCCTTAGGCGGCGCATGCAACCGCTAAACCAACGAGGCAGTCAACTGAAAACTTATCTACTAAAGAACTGCGTTCCTCCTCTAGTGTATCATGTAAGACAACGAATGGTGTTTTGAGTGATTGTGTTGGCGAATACCTAACCACTTGTCACAAAATTTTCACATTCTCTATTTTTGACTGGCTCGATGGCGCATTTAGTGAGCCTGTCACATGCGCCAAGAGTTGTGGGTTCGATCCCCCAGACAAACATTCGTGTGATGAATACTTGTGTTTGTTCTGTGTCTGGGTGGTAATATCCAATATTTAAGTATATATTTGTAATACCACTGTTGATTCTGATATCCGTAACACAAGTGCTTAAGCTACTTACCTCGGAGCCAGATCAATGTATGTGATGTAGTCTAATATTTATTTTCTTAAATTTCTTTCTATTCCTATCTTACCCAACGCATTTTTATTTTTTGCTAAAAGAGCATACTACCCATTGGACTTGTACGAACATCCCCTTAGCCCTAAAAGTGGGAGAATTTTCTCGCAGCATCTAAGAGTAGTGTGCCTTAGACATAGTGGCCAAATTAACTACGTCAGGGCGTTGTAGAATGTACAGCGTTTATGCATATTCGATCAACGTCACCTATTGACACACTCTTGGACTATTTTGTGAAGTACTTAGTACACAGACAAATCTATAGATGCCGCCACAGATTTCTTGGGTCAAAATGATTTCTTGGGACGAAATTAGTAAATTTTATTTTTAATAATTTAAATTTATTTATAAAAATATAAGCTTTCGGTACTCTTTCTCTTTATAAACTTTAACCGTGCCAAATCGCATACTTCTCCATCCGCGTAATTTTAGTAAAAAAGAATACAAAGTTTTTACGTTAAACGTATTAATGTATAAAAAGTAAGTCAACGTTTGGTTGCATCCATCCCATTCATATAAAATGCAAATTTGGTATGCTTTAAGCTTTGATTTAGACGATTTATAAGTGTTTCTTTAAACCTCTTTTACCTATATAAATAAAGAATATTTTGACTTTGACTTTGACTTTCAAGTCGACCAGAATACCTTGACGGTGAAGGGCGAGCCCTCGACGTGGTGGTCAGCGAACTTCAGGTTCACGATGTAATATCCCGGCTCGGTGGGCTTGTAGCTGATGGCCAGCACGCTGTCTTTGCTGTCGGCGCACTGGATCTCGGCCTTGCTGGGACCTGAATATGCAAACATATTATATGTATCCAGTTGGTTGAATTAGTCAGCTAAATGGACTCCTAAGCCGTTTCTGTTGGCTAATTTGACCAGGGTGCTTAGCCAAATGCGCGTCAGTGATTCCATAACGAACTTCGCTATCGCTCGTATCGCGCCACAGACTTATTCGGGTGGACAAATCGGTAACTAACTCCGAGTTCCGCACTATGAGTTCTTAGTAAACAAGTTTGTGGCGCGATACGAGCGGTAGCGAAGTTCGTTATATAATCACTGGCGCGCATTTGGCTAAGCACCCAGATGGTTGTGACATTTATGATACAGCAAGTAATAAGTACTCTTTCATATGTACGATGCGGTAATAATAACCTTTTCCGAACCATTATTATTGTTTCACATTACATACATACATAACATTACGCCCATAATCCCTGAAGGGGTAGGCAGAGTCAAAGGGGAAGCAGGCCCCTTTAACCACACTCAGCCAAAACGAAACTGGGCTGGATTAGATGGAAAATTGTGAAAAAGTAGTGAAAGTGGCTAGCTTGTCGCCTACACAATCACATACCCAAAACCCCATATACCATTAGTCGCCTTTTACGACATGCTAGGCAAGAGACACAGTTGGCACATTCTTTTGTAGTCCCCGACCAACATGGGACTATTGACTATGACTTTTTTACATTATTTTGGGATAAAATCGAAGGGCCGCAATTTCACAACGGTAAATTTGGTTGATAATATTGATGATAACCTTCTTGAATATTGTTGATAACCCTCAATAAACACAGTTTCTCACCTTCAATGGAGAGCGAGAGACCACCGTAGCCAGCATTCCTGGTGTCCACTGTGAACGTGTTCTCGCTATGAGTCTTGCCCTCCTTCAGGGCTGTGCCGGAGACCTGTAATACATTGAAACAAATTTTGTAATTTATCAAAGCTAAGTGATAATAATAATAATATTTTTTCTAGAAAACTACGTACCAAAATCATGTCTAGGCATCAAAGAGTTGTACAAATCTATGAGATTTTAAAGATCATCAAGATTGATGATGTGACCTTGAGATGTTTTTATCAACATTCAGAATAAGGCTGTTAGTTTGCCACCTTCGTTAATAAAAAAACTGTACCTAATGTAGGAGCAATAACATCGCAAAGCGAATTAGAAAGGCTTTTAGAAATTTAAATTATGTAATTAAACTCCTTAATCCATCCATCATTGCTGATGTCCAAAAATAACTTACTACAAATATCTTAAATGGCCTTGAATCATGTGTAAGTGAGCTAAGTCTACTCCCGTAAAGAGCAGACGCGAGCTGAGAGACATTTCAAAAACAAGATAGTACTAGTAAGTATTTGGAACAAATGTTGCTGTCCCGCTTTGATCCTCGCGCCATCGAGCCGTGCGATGGGGACAACTGAAGCTTGAGCTCAAAATTCGAGGTCAGGCTCTCGACCATTTTCTTCTCCAAAATTAGACTCAGGTTAAAGAAATTTCACCGATGGAATAATAAGTAGTTGTACTAGGCCCCTATGTTTTGTTTTTTTTTTTATAAATACTTACTGAATCTCCACACTAAACGCTTTTAGTTGTGATAAAAATTAGGTGTTTTTTTTTGGAATTTTTAGGGCTTCTAGTTGCTTGGAAAAACAAGTTATCAAGAAAAAAACACATAGGAGCATAGAATAAGTAAATGTTTATTTTAGGAATTAAAATAATTTCTTTAGTGTTAGAAATCAAGGATAAATACGTCGAGAACGTTTGTATGTAAAATACAGTGTCCGCCTCCCCGAGCATAAAATGAATTAACTTGAATCCAACAAACTCTAAGGACTCACCTTGACTTTTTTAGCGTCTCCGACCTCCTGGGACTGCACAGTGATGTTGAATGGCGAGTTCTGGATGTGCACACCCATCTTCTTGACGGAGACGATGTGCTGGCCAGCCTCGCGCGGCGTGAAGCTGATGCCGATGTTGCCGGAGGGTAGGCGCTTGAGGAAGCATGGCTCTTCGAGGCCTGATGGTGCCTGTAGAAATGATTGGTATTTAGAAACTTATGATACATTTAGAGACGCAAGCGGTATTTTATGAAACTTTTTTAAAACTTACCATTAATTTAATTTTTGGACCAGTGTGGTTATGGCCTGTTTTTTAACAGCTAGGTAAAAGATAACAGTTGAATAAATTACAATACCTATTTACTTCATAACCAACTATCGTAAACCTTTAAAGAGCTCATTGCACGTTGGAATATGCCTACCACTTCTGCGATAGCAGTTGTGGTGGCAACCAGAATAGTAAGATTATTTTTCCTAGTGTTAATACTTGTGAAAAATCCCATTTTTTTTATTAAAAAAAATCAATAAAGAACTAGATACTGAAGATTTGAATCCTTCGATATATTTTTTTTAAATACGTATAAGTTAATACTGACAAAATATAATGTTTTATACCATAGACCATCACTGTCAGATGTTATACTTTTACATATAAATGTCAAAGTGTAAAAACCTTACCTTCATTTTCAAATCTGCAGCATTAGAATAAAGAAAATAGATAAACATTAGATTCAATTAACTCTCGAAAGATAGTAGGTAACTTTGGTTTTATTCTTGTATCTAATAAATAAATAAATATCAGACAACATCACAAACATTGATCTGACTCCGAGCTAAGTAGCTAAAGCACTTGTGTTACGGATATCAGAATCAACAGTGGTATATTACAAATACGTACTTAAATATTGGATATTGACATCCAGACACAGAACAAACACAAGTGTTCATCACACGAATGTTTTCCTGGGTGGGGATCGAACCCACAACTCTTGGCGCATGGAGCGCGGTCACTACCGAATGAGCCTTGTCTAAGCCGACAAGTTTTCTGACAGATTATACTATATTTTATAAGAATAAAATAGGGAGACGGTATACCTGGATGGTGGCGTTCAGGCTGCGGATGTCGTTGTCGCTGACTTTGCCCGGGAGGGTAACCTCGCTGCAGCTGCCAACGGAAATCTGGTTCCTCTTGCGACCTTCGCCAGTCACCTGAAACCGACAAAAATATCCAATTAGCGCTCAGGTAGAAGAGAAATATATTCAGTATCAAGGTTTTTATAATCATATGGGTACACAATCTGCATTCTGAATTATAATTCTTCCTAAAGGCATAGCCTAATAGCTAACTAGACCAATTTCGAGGGCTAATTGCTAATTAGTTATGGGATAATTGAAGTGCAAAGGGCAACTACAGAGTAGCTGATCTACTCCTGTTTCTTCTTTTTTCCAAGTGCTTTTTTAATTATGATTTCACACACATAATATTTATCAGGCTTCATGATCGATAAGATCTGTCGAATCTTGACAGGCTCCTTTGCTTTTCATTTTACCCGCGTGGACTATTTGATTCTGCACCCCTCCTCCAGAATGCTCTAGTCAGAAAAAATCGCAAAGCCATACCTTGGCGATGAAGGGAGAGCCCTTGATGTGCTTGTCTCCGAACCTGATGGAGACCTTGTACTCGCCGGGAGCGGTGGGCAAGTAAGACACGGCTACTGTGCCATCTTTGTTGTCGTGGCATGTGATCTGTAATTAAAAGAAATTATGTATATACTCTTTTAGAAGCCAATTATACACTTCTGGAAACTTAAATATACTCTTATCGTATCACTGCAGGTGAACACTTCTTTATGAAGTTAACCATAAATCCTTGTCAATAAATTCCCATGTTGGTCTGAAGAATGTGCCTACTGTGTTCCTTGCCCAGCAATTCGTAAAGGCGACTGGTATATAGGGTTTTGGGTGTGTGATTGTGTAGACGACGAGCTAGCCACTTGTTTCTATGGTTCACAGTTTTCCGTGTGACCCAGTCCAGCTTTATGTTTCAGCTTAAAGGTTAAAGGGGCTAGCTGCCCCTTTGGTTCTGCCTGTACTTTTTGGGATTGCGGGCGTGATGATATTTATATATGTACCTATATAAATTCATGGGATTAAGATGAGAGACCCTATGACTAAGACCTCAAAATATTTTTTGTCAGATAATCCGGGAGAAAATTGGACTGACGTGTTCATTAGATTATTTATTAGTGGGATTCATATATCCGTTATGTAAAAAAGCACTTTTTAAATTATTGTATTTCTAAATTTTGTACAAATGGCTTTACATAAATTGCAATCAAGGACTTTAGATATTTGAATTGCACCAATTTGCAGGTTGCCTGTAAGTGACAACTTTAGGTCACGTTCTTAGCTCCTACTATGATTTCACACATATAATATTTATCAGGATTCATGATCGATAAGATCTTTCGAATCTTGACAGGCCCGTTGGGTTGGTGGAGTAGTCAGGGTCTCTGACTCCAGACCAGGTTCTTGGTAGGTATCTATAGCACAAGCGTCAAGGAGTGACAGCCTAGAGAAAATTAATATAAATATAATTTTTATTCTACTAAAGTTCAAAAGCTTGTCTCAAGCGCAATTTCTCGCCTTAAACAATGGAAATATGACAGGTATCATACCTCAGCCTTACTAGGCCCTTCGACAGCCATGGACAGCCCGCCAGCGCCAGCGCCCTTGGTGCTAATAGTGAACAGACTGGGCTCGCCGCTGACGCCATTGGTCAGCCCCGGCCCGTACGCGGTCACGTACCCCGAAGAGATGGAGTCCACAGTGAATTTGTAGGGGGAACCTGGACATGTAAATAGTATATAACGCATTATATCCACTTGAGTATTCTGGAATTCTCTCCTTTACAATTTCCTTAAGCTACTTTACCAAAAATTTAATTTTTGATCGTCAATTGAGCGACTCCAGATGAATACACATTCCGTTTTTTATGTCTCGCTAGCATATTAAGCACTATCCTTTTCGACTAACATCTGCTTTTTAAATACTGTGGGATTTACGAAATTTCCAGAATCCTTAGTTACATTTTCTTTGCCATCTCTTTCGGTCTAAGTTTTGCTTAAAGGAATAGACAGAGAAACCTTATGTTAACCATAGCCTTAACTGTAAAGTTGAAGGATGTAGGAGTCACGGCCTAAGCTCAGGTACCATGACCAGATTGGATGTGTGTTAACAGAAGATGATGCTAGAAACCATAAAAATCATAGAACTTCTATGAAAAGCATGTTAAAAAGAGGAGAGTGTGCAAGGACCGTGCCATATGGCATTCAGTTATCTCTGCCTACCCCGCTAGGAAAGCCTTAAAACATTTAGGGCCCAGACTTACCCTGAACATGTTCCCCATTGTACTTGACGTACAACTCATGGATGCCCTCCTCCCGGGGCTCGTAGCGGATGCTAACGGTGCCGTCTCTGTTGTCCTCAATAGTCGGCTGGTCAATGTGGCCGCTCGGCATCTTTACTTCAGCTGAAAGGGAAAAACGTTTGAGCATCTGAGAATACGAGTGGAAGATTCTAGGATCTAAAATAACGTGTGAAAATCTTTAGTTAATTTAAAAGGACTGTTAAGCACTTCAATAGTAAAAAAAGGAAACAAACATGACTTTACAAACATATGGCACCTCAAGTAGACAAGGTCACAATGATACAACAAATGGGGTACATTTGTGCCCTTGTTCTATCAAAGATGCGATGTAATTGATAAATGTAAGAGAATATTTGTCGCAATTATATCGGCTCTTTTTGCTTTTTGTTCGACTCTGTCAAAGAAAGCATTCTTTGACAGAGTCGAACTGAGTCTCAGGTCTTTAACAGAACCTGGCGACTTAGATTTACGACCTGGTGGACATTTTGTATAGGAATTCTCCCATTACGTACCCTCAATTAGTATTGATTGAGAGTTAGCACGTATAAAGCTGTAAATTGCACACGATTAAAAGATGTGCCACTACGCCACCAGATTAAAGTCCAGATTAAAGAGGTATTGGGTAGCATATTAACCAACCTTTCCTCGTATCTATATGGTAGATGGTAACAAAATTTAACGGCGTATAGTCAAGCCCGAATCCGGTTTTGTTGAAGCTGATCTCGTGAGCCTCCCCAAAGACGATGGGGACTTCTTCCTTATCGATCTCCGAGACTGAGAAGTATTTTCTATAGTTGTCAAAGTAGAACCTTGAGAGTTCCTCCCAAGTCACCTCCTTCTCGTTGCCTCCGACAATTGAGTTCCACAGCCCACTCATAAACGCCATTTATTGGTCCTGCTATAGACTCGTGGTGAAACGTATGCGCATGCTAGGTGTGCAGTGTTCGCTATAGTGTTGCCTAGTGGATTTTTGTGTTATGTATGTGTTTGTCCATTATCGAGCCACTGTAGGAAAGTTTGTACCAGTGGGTTTGATTCGTGCCGTGTTCTCTGATCGTTACAACTCTGTGCCTTTAGGGGGGTTACAAATGGGCGACATTATGTCGATCGATAAGAGGAAGAAGAGGGAAAAATATTTTTTTTTTAAAACAAGAAGTTTGAATTAACTTTTATCGCTAAATAATCAATATACATCAAGTTAAAATAAGTAGGTATATTATTTGTGATTTGGATTTGATTGGCCAACATTTACGGACTGATTTACAAAATGTACAGATGTAATTTTTTCTTATACTGTTATTACTCCAACATTCACTAATTAGTATGTACTTTTTTTATTAAGCTAAGGGGTGCCTTATGCTCCCAACTTTTTTTTTGTTTATGCTTTCCGTGGCAACCTGTAATTAAGGCCGCACCAACTCATGTATACTCATTCTGTACATTTTAGCTTTTAAGGTGTATGATCTTGTTGGTTGTCCAAATAAATAAATAACTAAATAAATAAATTATTTATTACTTTTTTGAAACTTTACGTGTTTTTGGGTCAAAGATCTAATTGAAAACCAGAGACCATGGTACGAATTCAATGGGCTTTATAAATTAGAACTGTATGTTTATTTTATTAAAATCTGCTCTTCATTATTAAATGGTTTTACAAATGGTTTTTAAACGGTTTTAACTTTCCATCAAACACTCTTAAATTAATTGTTTCACTTGATTGTGTGTGGTTCGTTGTTGCTACGTTATCTACGATGATTTATTCAACTTATATACCTACCTATGTAGGTACAAAGGATAAATTTTACTCGATTCTTACGTTCCCACTGGATCATGTTTGCGATGATATTCCTTCAGCATTTTCAACAGACAGGCCCGTTGGTCGAGTGGTCAGCGACTCTGGCCACGAAACCGAGGTTCGCGGGTTCGAATCCCGCTAGAGGCAAATGTTTCGTGTGATGAACACGGACATTTGTACCTACTCGAGTCATGGATGTTTATAAACATATTTGAGTACGTCTATCCGTTCACCTAGTATCCGTAGGACAAGCTTATAGCTTAGTTTGGAACTAGAGAATTGGGATGTTGACACCATTTATATTTAATTTTAAAATATCAATTTTAAAAAAGAAAGTATCGTAGTATGCTGTTAAGCCTTATTGATTTTCAATCATATTGAGTCTAAGATTTTTAATATTACAAAAACTGCTTAATATTATGTCAGTTGACTATACAAACTAGTTACGTCACACGTTGACAAGCCCATACAAAATCTATGAAGTGATTTCGTTTTGACAGCTCTTAAAAAGTATCTCAATTGACTAGCCAGTCAACATCCCTATTGGTGTGTCAGTCCGGAGAATTTAAAAATAATTAGCTAAATGTGTTTCAAACCGCTTACTGTTCTTTGCACTCTGCCTGTCCTTGGAGGTTTGCAAGTACGGTGATACATATATTCCTTTTCTTTTTAGTCCAGTTTACTATGATCTTAACAGCCCAACGTTAAAGAACGTTAAGTCAACGTTAGAAGCACTACAAAGTATTACGATTGCGTAGGAACAGCAGAATCTTTCATCTATAACTAGAGTTCTTTTAATAAAATTGTTTTAACACATCACACATATTTTTGTGAGTAAATTAATTTATATTTCCGAATTGTTTAGATTCCGCGGCCAGTTTGCGTCGAGCGGGTCATTTTAGCATCGGTCAGTACAGTCCGCAGAAATGTCTGACAACTGTATGCGTGTTTAGTGAAGTTAGGCAGATACTACTATATTATGGTGACGATTGCAAATAATCCTAACTAATGGGAAGAAGTGGCACAGTGCAGAGAGGAGTGGCAGTCACAACAGGGGGAGGCCTTTGCTCAGCAGTGGGATTTAAATGGCTAAATAAATAAAAAATATATTGTACACTATGTTGGTCCGGGACTTAAAAATAAAGTGCAAACTGTGTTGCTAGCCTAGCATGTCTTAAAATGAGACTGATTGTACCTACTTGGTATTGGGTTTGTGAGTAGCTAGCTAGATGAATAGCTAGCCACTTGTTACTAATTTTTTTTTTTAATTTATTTTTTTTATTTAACCAAATCTTTTTTTAGGCTCAACTACTTGGACTCTCTGTACCATGTATTTATTTTTATAATAAGGCAGTCCGAATCAAGTGGACCTTGAAACCCAAAAGGCTATTTTTGATAAACGAGGCGCGCCTCAGTGTAACGCCTTAATTTACCAATATTTTAGGGAGACTGTACTCCTTATTACGTCACATAAAAATATAAACTTGCTGGTTTACGAGGGGTTTGACGTCGGCATCATAAAAATTGTTGGCATGGCGTGGAGCCATTCAGATTAAAAAGTTAAAATGTGAAATACGTCCCGACTCCCGTTCCACGCATCCGCAGATATATTTATTGCAACCTTTGGCCGCGTCGCGTCCATTTTTACAATATTTCTGTTCTGTAATTGATGAGTTGTAAAGATATTTATTTAATCGTTCAGACAAGAACGCCATCTTGGTTTCAGGTGACGTTTTTATGCTAAACACCATTCTAACGACCATGGTGATTTTTAACAGATTTCACGTCATAATTTTATGTTTTTTTGAAATATGTTTGATAGTTCAATCTGTTGGGGTGATATTGTTGGTAATAATATTGTGCTAAATACAACTAGGTCATAGGAATCTGATGTTTTTACCATCGGTTTTATAATAGTAAGAGACTGTTGACATACATCATCATAAAATATGTCGGGGCCAATATAATAATTTTATATTTCCTTAATAAAAGTATTATCGTCGGTCTAGTCTACTGTTTATGCGGTACAAAGCAAAACAAATCTCATAAGGTCATGTGTACACCGGTGAGTGTCCCATTTTATTATTTTAACTAGGGCCACTTTGCTTTGCTTTTTAGTGTAAATATAAACTTTCCGCTGACACAGCGCGCATCACGTCGCCGTCACAACGTGTTATTATTATTAAGAAACTAAGTAGATTAAATTTTTTTTATAATATATGTAGGTTAGACTTAAGGTATATATTATATGGGCCAATATTGTTGTATAATAATTTGTTGCCTGAAATAAATGAATTTATCTATTTATTATTATTCTTATTATAAACATCTGATTTGAAAAACAACGTTTGGAGAGAACAGTATACTGTATTTTACGTAGTCTATTCTTGTAATGTATTACATCAATTGTTTTTTTTATAGTAGATATTAAGTAGAATTGTTATTATATATATGGCGATTTAAAAGAGTAACTGCCGAGTTTCTTGCCGGTTCTTCTCGGCAGAATCAACGTTCCGAACTGGCGGTAAAATCACATATTTGTATTATAACTATTCATATTCTGAAGTGCTTTTGTCACATGTTGGTCTGGGACTTTAAAATAATGTGGCAACTGTGTTTCTTGCCTAGCATTTCGTAAAAGGCGACTAATGGTATATCGGATTTTGGGTTGTGTAGGCGCCAAGCTAGCCACTTGTCACTACTTGATGACAATTTTCGATTTAACCTAACCCAGTTTTATTTTTTGGTGAAAGTAGTTAAAGGGGCCTGCTGTCCCTTTGACTCTGCCTACCCCTTAGGGGATTATGAGCGTGATGTTATGTATGTAAGTGCTTTTGTAAGGCTTACATCAATAAGAATATTTCTATTCTATTCTATAAACGCCATTTTAATATCTAATTTAGCGAGCCCATAACAGCCTAATGTAATTTAAAATCTCCTCTGCTTCAAATTATAATCACCATAGTGCAGAGCATTGGTATTACATCATAGTATGAACATACCACATCCTGCCAGTTCTTTAAATTCTGGCTAACATTTCCTTTCTTCTACACTTAATATTTTCATGCATATTATTCGATTGAAAAGAATTTTGGCATAGCTAATATCTTTTTGTGTGTAAAATTGACTGCTTTGTAGATAGCATGACAATTTTACATCTTATCATGAATTACATAACAATACATACATAACATCACGCCCATAATCCTCGAAGGGGTAGGCAGAGTCAAAGGCACAGCAGGGCCCCTTTAAACACATTTAGCCAAAAAATAGGCAGGGTGAGATGGAATATTGTAAAAAAGTTATTATGAATTAATTTATGCGATTCATCAAAGAAAAAGCGCGAGATGAAGTTGAGAAAATAATAAGTATTATTAGATTCGCTCCAGTGAATATCGGGCCTTATAACATTGAGTAGATGAAAACCGGATAATTAAATACTTTTTTCTACATTTCCGTTTTCAGGCCTATGATCTTATGATTTACTGCTCATATTCTCTATTACTCATAACATTCTTTGATTTGAGTAGGCAATAAAAAACAGTTCATTTACAAGAGATTTAGAACTAAAATTACCTATAGGTAATTTGCCTAATATTTCATATAAAATGTGAAAATACACGGTTTTAAACTTGTGGGCGTGATGTTATGTATGTGTGTGTGTGTGGGACGGGAAATGTCAAGATTTTTCGTTGAAAGTCTTTCAAACTACTCGTACGGTTCACGTCCGGCTTTACGAAGATATTTTTTTTAATTTTCCATAATAACTATTCCAACTATTAGTCCCATGTTGGTCTGGGACTTGACCCATGTTGATTTGGGACAAAAAAAAAAGAATGTGCCAACTGTGGTTCTTACCTAGCATGTCCTAAGAGGCGACTAATGGTATATCAAGTTTTTGGTGTGTGATTGTGTAGGCGACAGGTTAGCCGCTTGTTACTGATTTTTCACAATTTTCCATCTAACCCAGCCTGACTTTTTTTTGGCTGAATGTGGCTGAAGGGGCTCGCTGCCCCTTCAACTTTGCCTACCCCTTCGGCGATTATGAGCGTGATGTTATGTAAGTATGTGTAACTATTCCAAAAACATATGGTCGAATCGGTATTAAGTAATAAGTAAAAAAAAATAACATAAGCGATTTATTCTTATTTACTTATCAAGATTCATTCAAAAGTATTTTAATTATTGTAAACTAAAGGTTCTCTGGATGGATAAAGTACGATCAAATTCGTCATCAAAAAAAAATATTCTGATTTCCGTAATACGACGACACATACTCCGAATTTCGTCCCGAACATCCGCTCCATTACATAAACCCAATAAAATCGAACAGAAACGAAACCTACTACCAAATGGAAATTAAATCAACAAAATTGACTGGTACCGGACATATTGGACCGCATTAGGAGCCGGCGACACTGATGGACGCATCAATATTGCTGTTATGATAGGCGCCAGGCCAAATCGCGAAGCTCGGATGAGCCCGATGACTCACTAATGCCCTCTGGTGACACTGATTGAAGTGTCTGTGTCTATTTCCCTGAGTAGGTACAGTCGGCGGAGAATAAGTATGTTTTATTGAAAAAAAAATGTGTGTTCGTTTGCTCATAATCTTGTATTTCGCTAGAGCGATTTGTCACAAATTTAATTTTAAAATGTCGGTATGCAAAAGTGTTTTGTCAGGATTCTTTGCAAAGTGAGAAAACAAGATTTATTTTGTACTTTACATTACTTACTTACACATATTTAGTTTGTAACTAAACATTTTAATCTAGCCTACTATATTACAGCTCAATGTGGTTATAAAATAAAAAAAAAAACAAAACTAAGAAGGCATAGTAAAATAAACCTCCGTTATGTAAGAAAAGTCAACATTCGGAAGTGCTATAGATAATAGGTTAAATACGTTTATAAACATCCATGACTCGAGTACAAATGTCCATGTTCATCACACGAAACATTTGCCCCTAGCGGGATTCGAACCCGCGACCCTTGGTTTCGTGGCCAGGGTCCCTGACCACTCGACCAACGAGCCAGTAAAAGTAGCAGTAGTAGTAGTAAAGTTACATACATACATGCCACGCTTTTTCCCATTGGGGTAGGCAGAGGTTTTTTTTTGGATAAAATGGGGTTGCTCTTGACATCAATCTGCATGCAGGGTCAAGATGATGTCGACGATGAGACGAGCTACCCCAGATGATGTCATTTAATCAAAGTTGTCCTCAAAATATTCTGAGAGCTTTTGCTAATTGTTAACTTTGTAATATTTAACAAATGTTCAACATGTTTTTTCACAATTTTCCATCTAACCCAGCCCATTGTCCCATGTTAGTCTGTGACTTAAAAATAATGTGCCAACCGTGATTCTTGCCTAGCATGTCGTAAAAGGCGACTAATGGTGTATCGGGTTTTGTGTATGTGATTCTGTAGGCGACAAGCTAGCCACTTGTCACTACTTTTTCACAATTTCCCATCTAAACCAGCTCAGGTTTATTTTTGGCTGAATGTGGCTAAAGGGGCTGGCTGCCTCTTTGACTCTGCCTACCCTTTCGGGGATTATGGGCGTGATGTTATGTTATGTATGTTTGTTTAACATGTTTTCCAACACATGTTGCACACAATGTTAAATCCGAACATAATTAACAACACTGTTATAATCCGATTCCGTCATTGATGGACACGTGAATATATTGTAATTCTGTGTTATGATAGGCATGAAGCCAATACATTAATATCAGAAATAACAGTCGATGTTTGCGAAGTCGCACCGTCGCATGAAAATGATTAAACTACGTTTCTATTATAAAACGGTGACCCAGTTCCGAGGTTGTATTGGGACATTCTTTGTGGACTGGTTGGTTTAGTGGATAAAAGTCCTGGCCACCAAGGGCGGATGTCCGAATCCCGCTGCGGGTGAATATTCGCGTAATGAACATAGTCTATTAAACTCAAGTCATTGATGTTTATCTATGCATACTAATATTCTAAAGCTGAAGAGTTTATTTGTTTGCTTGAAAGCGCTATTCTCAGTAACTACTGATTCGATTTGAAAATGCTTTCAGTGTTAAATAGCTCATATACCGAGAATTTATCCGGATATTTTAACAGTAGCTTCTGCCCGTGGCTTTTATCGACGTATCCACGCGAGGTACGTCGATAAAACATAGCCTATATGTTATTCGGGTGTATAAGCTACATTATTCTAAAGTTTCATTAAAATCCATTCAGTAGTTTTTGTGTGAAAGACTAATCAACATCCAAACAAACTTTCGCATTTATAATATTAGTTGGATTATTAGGATATTTTTACGAAACCCAACTGAGTCACTAGCAAACATTTCAACGACTATAGACAAAGTTACGTAGGATTATCAATAAATCACTCTACGCGCAATGGTTTAAAAACCTTGTTGTTTGCGATAAATCATTGTGTTTTAAAATACATCACTCGCCAATGGCAGAAATGTCCGATGTTGCCACTAGGCGGCGCTAGTATTGGACGTCAAACAAACTACTAATATTATATCGAAGATTAGAAAGAAAATTCCTGTGGCATCACATAGTCTCATACGTGAATTGTTTGTTAATATAAAATTATCCCTTTTTATAGCCACATTTCACTTTTTCTCAATAGTGCAACACTCGAAAACCGTTGTCCAGATATTGTCGAGGAACACATCAATGTAATTAACTAATCATACGATCACCATCCTGACTGGTACAACTTACTTCCAGATTACACCCATTCGATTACTTATCTTAGTTCATAACCACCTTTTTTAAATATTAAGTCTGTAGTTTCGCATTGTAGATCAAAAGCCTTTCTTAAATATTCTGGACATCTACATCCAATTGGGGACAACCTCCATTTAAATCTAAGTTTTAATTATTTTTGACCGAACAAGTATTGTCATCATTTATAATGGCAGCTCTTAAAAAAGTGACTGGTAATGTCATATACCATTATTGTAGTTAGTGATAAGTGCCACTTATCGCGATTCGCTCAACATATTTGAACAATCATACTTTAAGAGCAATAACATCAATTCCTCTCCATAATTAACACCAGTAAAATCTGTATTTCATAACGTAGCTAGGCTAACAGAATCCGCTCTAAAAGTAGCCCAGTTAAATACAAACAAACCCACAAACTCATCTTGCATCCCACGGGAATATTTTCTTAAAATATGACATTTGCCAAATTAAACATGTCGCCAAAATATTGTACTAATTTCACCTCGCGATTTATTGCTGACCACGTGTTTATACAAGCTAGCCGGCGTTCCACAAAACCATGAAGTGATTAATATGTATCCGTCCGAATATTGTTTGTAATTTTTTACTTCTACACATGATAAACGAGCCATAGTCTTGCTAAAGTCTCAGAGAATCAAAGAAATGTAATTTCTAGGGGCTATTAAAACTCTTTGATGTTTTAATAGGCAACAATAATTTCATTGTTGACAAATTGTTTGTGATTTTTAATCAATGGCGGCGATTTGGCGGTGAAGTATGTCTGCTTTTTAACAAAGAGACCGTGATTGATCTGTATTTTAGACCGATGTCGTCGTAGCGATGAATTCTGGGACATTATACATCCTATGTAAATATGTTTGCCAAATTATTTCCAAATAGCTTATCTACGTCATTGATATTTGGATAAATACATGATTTATTATCCTTAGCATACAGAGACAAGGTTATCATGATTCACGGAATAGTAAAAAAAGAAGGACTCCGCGCCACTAACTAGACGTTGAACCTCTCAGGTGCTCCAACTTGACACGCAACTTACGTCACAGATCACATAATAAGCGCTCCAAAAGACAGTTATCCGATATCTGATATTCATAAGTATCTCACTGACACATGCATAAACGTAGCTTCACGCTGTAGTATGACAGCGTGGAGTCCTTTTTTTACTAGTCCGTGGAATGATTAATGTATTTTGCAACTAAGAAAAGGAATAATAACTACTTCATCATTGCCTTGTCTAGTAGCTAAGTAATAAGCGACTGCTAGTCTATTGGATGTTGAGTGTATGGTTGTAGAATTTGGAGACGATGAGCAAACAATTTATCAATACTTTTTCCCATGTCCTTCTTTCCCACTGGGCCCTCTGGGCACGTGCCCAGGGCATCGCGATCGAGAGCGCCCTAGTATAACGTTGCTCCTGGGAAATTAATTTTTATATTTACCAATAGAACAATTAAGTTTCCCATGTGCCTAGGGCCTCCAAAAGGTTAAACACATGAAATACTTATAAAGAAAATGCAGGACCATTTTCTTTATAAGTATTTCATCACAACTCAATTCTACTTTTGACTAAATATATTTTAATCGCTCCTTAATCTCTGCTGAACCCTACAGGGATTGCAGGAAAAGTACTTTACATTGTGCGTTCCTTTTGAAATCAACGTAAAACATAGCTTTAAACGTTGCAATAAACTCATAAAACATGTATGCACTCCGGCCACTCATCTTCCTTCCAAAGCGACTGAGCCAAGCTTATTTGAATGTGTTCAGTCTGTGTACAAACTCCGGCGCCGTAATAACGAGTCCAGAGAGAACATGCTTATAACTGCAGCACATAATCGTCTGGTGCGTAAATCAGAGCTCACCGATCAGGGGCGGATCTTGAATGTGGGGGGTCCTGGGCTAATCCTGCTTAGAAGGGCTTAAAATGGTTTTCTTCTAGGTACTACTTTTAACCCTCATTCTGGTTGATAGATAAGTGTTGTGTCTTCAACGGAGGCCATTTTATCCACAGGGCAATAAAATAAAATGGCAGTCCAGGGACTGCAGCCCAAAAATATCTATCTATAGTTTAGTAGATGCGGCCCTGGCTTAACAACCAACCAACATATGGAAGAAACAGCCTGGATTAACCTAAAATTTCAAACACCAAACCCTAGTAAAAGCAATTGTTGATCGGCTTTACGAGATATTTTCCTTTGCCTTTTATTTATTAGTGATTTAGGATAACACGTTGTAATGTTTGTTTCCTTTGCTGATCACAATAAACAAAAATATCTACTCAATTTCGAAATTCAAGTTCTTTCTGTCAAATTGACAGTTGTGCCACAATATAGATACAGATTCTCGTTAAACATATTCTCATCTATTCGACTTTGAAGTATCTTTAATTAACTTGGTGGAAGTTTCCTTAACCTAGATACGACAGAATACATAACAGAATATGAACACTCCACTATATGCTTGATCTTTGAAATATTGTCGCTAAAAGGTATTATAAATGTAATGTGTTCAGTATGTGTAAGACTTTGGCGCCATAATAACAAGTCCAAAGAGAACGTGCTCATAACTGCAGCACATAATGGTCTTGTGCGTAAATCAGAACGCACCGACACGTGAGAGCAATCGCCTGGATTAACCTAAAATTCCAAACACGAACGGCCAGTAAACGCAATTGTTGGTCGGCATTACGAGATGTTTGCCTTTGCCTTTTATTTATTAGTGATTTGGGGATTACATGTGTTTCCTTTGCTTTATTAATGATCACAGATAATAAAAAATACTCGATCCGAAATTCAAGTTGTTTCAGTTGCAAGTATATTTAATATTGTAGTCCTTCGTTTGACTTTCAATTGTCTTGATGGAATATTTCCCAAACTACGGCAGAATAAATATATGTGTGATGTTAAAATTCTATTGAATGAATGTCGTGAATAAGAACCAGCACATTACCCTGGACTCTACCGATTTCCCTAGCATGGTAGGCAGAGAACCGAATGGCATGCGGCACGGCCCTTACACACCTCACTCTTTCTGTAATATAATTATTAGGTCAAGCAATCCAGCTTGGTCCATCACAATTTTGGCCAGCGTCATGTGGTAAATCCACCAAAAAATGCCGCCGGATTGCTATCTCTAATTGTTATATGTATATATCAGACAATTGCACCTTTCTGACTGAGTGGAACACTCGTACATGAGCCGGCGCAGTTACAATGGCGCCGAAAGTGTTCAAACAAACACGCTGCGAACATTATGCTGTCGCCGCGGCGCCGCGGGAGTGCGCGCGCGCATGACTCACACTGGGTCACGGGCTTTCGCAGCTTTGGGTATCAAGGAAATATGAACATTCCTTGATACTCTATCTTCTTATTACTATTTTAGTCTACACTCTATACTTCGATCCTCTTAAAAATATGTCTTTCCTACAGGAAATCGGAGCAATATACCTTTCGACTAATAAACGATTTTGCGAATAACAGCTATTATATTAACAAAGAAGTGAGTTTCCTTTATTTATATCACCGTCTTTCTATTACTTTCTATATCTATAACATTGTGAATTTATTTAATAAGAAGTTAATACATACATCGGTTCTCTCTGCCTACCCCGCTAGGGAAGTGGCGTGAAGTTTAGTTTAGTTTAATACATACATACAGACGTTACATCACGCTAATTAATTTATCAAAAAGTTAACCATGAATATTAGGATTATTTTTTCTTTTATATGTTGCTGGTCAAGATTCTGTATGGCCAAAGTTACACCTAAGCCACATAACCGATTCTGATGATTTAATCAACCAAAAGTTTGGTCCCAAAAAAGGGACAAACATTGATAGATTTTCATGTAGGACCTCGATACAGATGATATTATCAAATTTCACGTAGGAAAACGCCTAAGGCTTATCCCGAAGCCGCTAGGTCTCTATAATTCATTAAAATATTTCACTTAATCCCATGGCGATCTGGACGCTTAGCCAAATGCGCAATAGCGATTCGATAACGAACTTCGCTATCGCTTGTATCGCGCCACAGACTTACTCGGATGGACAAATCGGGAACCAACTCCGACTTCCGCTAATGTTCTTAGTAAACAAGTTTAGTGCGCTATACGAGCGATAGCGAAGTTCGTCAACGAATCGCTGGCGCGCATTTGGCCAAGCACCCAGCAATTTAAACGCCTAACGTCTGCTTTAATTTATATCCACAGTTCTTTCAACAGAAATGGCACTGTAGTTGATTTACATCGATTGCTTCTTATGAAACCGCGCGTTTTGATCAAAAGAAACTGGTGCATTGGAAACTTCAACGTGAGTTTTATGGCTAATAAAGTATCCACCTCATTCATCACTCGGCATAGAGGGATTCTCATTTATAACGCTTGGGATACTCGACAGACGAAAGAATTGTGACTTTTGAGATATAATGTGGAACAAACAGACATTCAAATTGTTTAGACATGTGTAGCCAGCAAAAAGCTGAACGCAAAGCTTTTGATTCTGGTTAAATTTGTTAACCAAAAAGGTTTAACGCTCGAAAAAAGGATATAGGGATACCTTGAAACAAGAATGTATGCGACTTTTACCAAGTTAATTTTAAGAACCATAACACTTTAAAGTCTCCATATCAGATCGAAATTCACGCTAACAATATGGCAGCTCCTTTTAGCTCATACATACTATCACACCCGCAATCCCTGAAGAAGTAAACATAGACCAAGAAGCAGTAAGCTTTTCTAACCACTTTTGACTAAAAACAAAATTATGTTGGGTAAATGAAAATTGTGAAAAAGCAGTGACAAGGGGGTAACTCGTCGCCTACATAATCACAAACCCAATATATCATTGTCCGCCTTCATGACATGCAAATCAAAGTACTTGGTGCATTCTTTTGAGATCCCAAATCGACATGGGACTAATTAAATTCGTTTATTTATTTCAGGCCAAGGAGCACATATATATTTCTCAATAAACTAATGTTAGTGGGTACATAGTAATTGACAATTTATTTTATCTTTTCTTTTGATGTGTTCATACATACATACATAACATGACGCCCATAATCCCTGAAGGGGTAAGCAGAGTCAAGGAGGCAGCAGGCTTCTTTAACCACATTCAGCTAGAAACAAAACTGATGTGTATCCTAGTCCAACTACAAAGGAACGGTGAGTCCCATCGGTCAACAAACTAATGAATATCAAGATCCAACAATCAGTTAGGAAAGCCTAACTGATTCTAGTTTTACTGACTTTCGGAACTGATTCGGGTCTACCACAATCCCCAGGCCGAAACTGAGGTCACCGCTCCACCGCAACTGTTTCGCTATTCCTGCGCTCTAACCCTTAGGCCGCGAATATTTTGTGTAAGATAAACACATTTAATTACAATCTGAGGAAAACATCTCACGCACAGCTGTTGCGGATACAGGGTGGTGGAATGTTTTGACGAAAAATATTATTTTAGTAGGTCGTTTTTGGCATAACTGGGAATGTTTACGTTAGAGGTAATTGAACTTGCATTATCGAACTGTGCAATCTTGGTTTGTTTATGAGTTTTCCTTATTTTTCTTTTAGGTCTCAATTAGAAGGAGATTTAACAGCGGTTAAGTTTTTATTTTACTTCGAATGCCTAAAGATTTCCTTCTTTCGCTTTCAGTGCGGATTAGCTTTCAGTGTCAGTATTCGAGGACTGAATGAGACCAATGATATTCAAATGCAAATTCAAAATATCTTTCTTTATATGGGCTTCAAGAAAGCACTTATAAATAGTCAATATACATAAAAAAAAGGATAAGAAATAATACTACCACCGGTTCGGAAGATAGACTCTATCGAGAAGAATCCGGCAAGAAACTCGATAGTTACTTTTTTAAATGCCAAATTTTACAAATTTGTAAACTTAATTAATCTATACTTAGACAAGATATCGCTGCAGATGAAAACTTCATTATGAAGTGTTCATCTGCAGTTGGATTAACTGATGAAGGATGATTATTGAGTATGTATTAAGTATTAAGTATATATTTTATTTCGTCACATTATATCCCCCCTCTAGATCCACCTAGGTATAGATAATTCAAATTCAAATTCAAATTCAAATGTTTTATTGCCATTAAGTGTTATACAAGATGGTTTATTATTATATTGCACTTCATTACTTAATCGCCCTTTTCTTGATATTATCTGAATGATTAGGTTTCCACATCGCAGAGCTGGTGGTATAAATTTGAAAAGTCAAAGTCGGAAAAGTCTAGACGTTCCTAAGATTTAAAATTAATTTATCTTGCACCCAACCCAGCCCACTGTCCCATGTTGTTCTGGGACTTAAAAAAAATATGCCAACTGTGGTTCTTGCCTAGCATGTCGTAAAAGGCGACTAATGGTATATCGAGTTTTGGGTGTGTGATTGTGTAGGCGACAGGTTAGCCGCTTGTCCTGATACTGCTTTTCCACAATTTTCCATCTAACCCAGCCCGGCTTTATTATTGGCTAAATGTGGTTGAAGGGGCATGCTGCCCCTTTGAATCTGCCTACCCCTTCGGGGATTATGGGCGTGATGTTATGTATGTATGTATTTATCTTGCATGTGCGGCGCTTCTGTTTGTCACAGAGCTACTATGGCTCACCGATAAATCACTCTTATTTAAAAAGTCGTAATACCAACATTAGTTGTTTACCCGACATTGGTGATATAGGTTACAAAAATTGCTTCATATGAAACCGCAATAATATTTATTCGAATCTTGGCGAGTTTATTACCCACGCTCAATAAAGTAATAGGTTTGCCTCTACTGGCCTCTACTCTCCGTCTGATCTCGTAAACTTATTATTTGTTTACACCTCATAGCTGATGGCACACTCTGGAATTACGGGATTAAACGCGTTCCAGCTTGAGCTTGCAAAACATACTTATTTGGCCCTATTCAGACTAATTTGTTTGTGTATTTTAAATCGATATATTAATTCGTGAAGCAAAAACTTTGTATCCCTTTTTATGAGAATTACGCCGACGGAGAAGTATGAGATTTGGCACAGTTAAAGTTTATTTGGAGAAGGATTGCAGAAAGATAATATTGCAATAAATAATTTTTAAAAAGCAAACTAATGGTGGACAATCACTAGTTTCCATAAATACCTTCTGGCGAAGGTAACTTGTCATAAAATTGATGAAGGAATGTTACTGTATAATTATTCATAATATTAATCTGAAATTAAATTAGCTTTGGAGGAAACCCAGGCTGAAAACATGTCACTGCGTGCGTCCAATAAATGTTTCTTTTTAAATTCTTTTGCGTTTTGTATGTATCACCACTGTGTAACTTAAGTAAATTTTAGTTTTGCTTTTATAAGTACGAATAACTAAAATATTGATTGATACTAGTGCTACATTATAAGGAGTATACCAAAACACTGATAAGAATCTTGCTTATTGCAAGATATTAGAAAAACAGAGCATGCTTCTTTCAAGCTGCTCATAAGCATGTTGATCTGGTACTTCAAATAATGTGCCAACTGTGTTCCTTGCCTAGCATATCGTAAAAGGCGACTAATGGTATATCGGGAGTAAGATAAGATCATTTTTATATATACAGAAAAGAATAGGCAGAGTCCAAACGCAACAAGTTCCTCCTTCCTACATTCTTTCCTTAGAAAAGGATGGAAGGAAGGAGGTACTTGTTGCTGTTGAACTTCCTAGGAAGTTGTGAAAAACTAGTGGCAAGTAGTTAACTTGTCGTCTACGACATTACAAACTCAATACACCATTAGTCACCTTTTACAACGTGCTAGGCAAGGAACACAGATGGCACATTGGGACTGACTTGGATGGGGTGGGATTTATTTTTGCAATACCTGAAATAAAAGATACAATCTACATAAATTTGTCCCATGTAGGTCTGGGACTTATAAAGAATGTGCCAATTGTTTCCTTGCCTAGCATGTCGTTAAAGGCGACTAATGGTATATTGGGCTTTGGGTATGTTATTGTGTAGGCGACGAGCTAGCCATTTATCACTACTTTTTCACAATTTTCCATCTAACTCAGCCCAGTTTTATTGTTAAAAAGACAGGAACCTTTTGACTCTGCCTACCTCTTCGGGGATTACGGGCGTGATGTTATGTATGTATGTATTATAAGCATGCTTTTAAGAATATAGGTCAGTAACTGTATCGCGGCACCTGCCTCCAAATTCCCGTAAATCAAGACAACAAAAGTCAACTCTGGTAGTCATTTTCATTGGGGCTGCAGCCAAATGGGTTCAATTCAATGAGGCGGCTCAATCGGCCAATCCCCAAAGAATATCACTGGACATTTCTCAAGACGACTGTCATATTAATCGTTTTGCTAGCCAATTAGTGTTTCGCAGCGAATAAATAGCAAGTGCGCTTCTTCCAGCTATATGTGACATTGTCAGTCGGTCAGCTAGTGATGTAGTGGTCACTTTATAATCGTCATGTGAATGGAGGGTATCTGTGCAGTGACTTTTCTAATTGGTGTCATCGTAAATCAGGTCAGCTGACCGCTAGTGGTATGACGTCACAGCCCTGAATTTGGACGCCATAAATGTGCTTGCTGAAAACTTACAAATTTGGATGTAATAGATGTTTGGATTTACCAAGCAAATTATTAGATATATGTTACATATATACAGAGCTGATGATAATGATAAGTTATTTCCATTGACGCACTTCAAACTAAGCATTAGCTTATAGGAGACAACAGACATACCTCTTTATACATGATCATCATCATCATCATAACATCACGCAGGCAGCAGTCCCCTTTAACCACATTCAGCCAAAAATAAAACTGGGCTGGGTTAGATGGAAAATTGTGTAAAAGTAGTGACAAACCCGATATACCATTAGTCGCCTTTTACGACATGCTAGGCAAGAAACACAGTTGGCACATTCTTTTTAAGTCCCCGACCAACACGGGACAATGGGCTGGGTTAGATGGAAAAAAACTTTATATGCTCGAGTACAAAATATCGTGTTTATCACGCTAACATTCTAAACCGCAGCCTTTGGTTTCCCAACCAGGGTTTCTGACCTTTAGACCAATAACAACCCTGCTTTTGATTGGATTTACTAACCGCATGATAATTTTCATCCAACAGGTTTGATTGTTGGCTTGTTTTATTTAGAAATAGCACGTTTTTAATATGTACCTCTAAAGCGATTTTATAATGACGTTTAATAAAAAGATATGAATATTTTAAGAGTAATTTGTGACGACAGTCTTACTTCAAAGTGTATTTTTACCTGGTAAATTAATACAAAACCAACGCGCGGATCCCCCTGTAACAATATTACATTGGTCGTGTAATAATTTGCGCAAACGCAGCCGACTTTAAATCTGGAAACTAGAACAGATACTCTGGATACTGGAATTGCCGGTGTACAGTCAACAAAAAGTGACAAATGATTTTCTTTATCAACTTACTTCTTCAAAGGATTGCAGTAGAATAAATAAGAGTACGTTAATTAGATACAATTATTTACAATTATTTTATCAACCTGTGCTTTGGTTTTTTTTTCTTTTTTCTTTAAAAAATCATGTCTGTGCATACGCCTGGAAGGGCAGGAAAGATCGTTTATGTTACCTTGTTTTCCATGCACAATAAAGCACTTATTACTTGCATATCTAGGAAAAGGTTCATATAGAAGCCCTCAAGTGGTAATTTATGAAATCCTTTCATGAAATTGAAAACCAGTGGCTATATTTTACAATATACTATAGTATATTTTACAATACACCGCAATAAGTTATAATAGACTGAGCTTTTGTACGACACACAGATTCTATAAATTTTTCCAGGATAAAAAGTTGTAGGCTACTTTTTATATTTACCTTTCTAAGGGTGCAAATTTCTGACGTACAATTTCTTTATTTTAAATAAGAAAGAAATAAAAATGTTCATGTAAAAACCGTTCTACCAGCTAAACGTTTTGCGCAATAAAGTTCAACTGACAAATCAACCGAGTTACTTTCACATTGATAATATAGTAAAATAGAAAATGCCTGCTCTTCTTGTTAAATTATTAATTCGAATTAATCTATATATAATTCGTTGCTTCTTTCTCCATAGTTATCTATTCCTCTTTAGGTATCATCAAACGTTAGACATTTAAAATTCGATCTCATATTTTCAAAATAGTTCCCTGTCTTGCCCTGCGTCCCAAATAAACAATTAAACAATTATCTGATTTAAATAACGTTCTAAAAACATCTCCTGCCGACCGTACTCATATCTGACACACTGGCCTCTCTCATCTCACATCTTGATCTTACTAGATAATCTTTTGAGTCCGCCGTCTTAAAGTAAATTGTCGAAGATATATTTAAAGCGAGAAAGTAATTTGTTAAAACATTTTTTTGTGGACGGTCGTTTTGCTAACGACGCGTGGTGGTTGAGAGACGAATTTTCTCATGTACGACCGTCCATGAAGGCTTATTTTCGTTAGGCTGATTAATTTAAGCTAATGCGGTATGACTCCCATGTCAAATGCCGACAAGTTTTGAAATGTTGAGGTAGGTAGTAAGTACACACATGATGTTAAGCTTTATCCCATGGGGTAAGCAGAGACCATATCTTTCGGCTCTCAAGCACGGAGTATGGGTTCAAACTTAAACACCTCTAGGTGACTCTCAATATCTCTAGGTCTTTCAAATCTAAGCACGTATTTATTACCCCTAGCCCTTCGGGGAAGGAAAATATTGCAAGGCAACCTGCACAACCAAAATCGGAAGATGTACCCATAACCTAATTGTTTGGCTCCGATACCGAAGTAAGCTCAGAGCAGTCGCTTTATTGTACTAACATTCTCTAAATACAAGCTCAAGGTCCAAGCTGACCAGAACCAGCACATAGTATTAACGAATTTGAGTTATCTACGCCAAAACACCAGCTGTTAATCCCATAAGTCTCGGTGCTAATTGCCTCATAATCACACTCCGTTAATTGACGCTAGTCAAAAATCCTTCAAACGCTACCGTATCTCAAAGTGTGTCACATCATATCAAAGGTAGCAATATCAATAAGAACGTCCTCAGATCGCAAATAACCCGGCCATACATCGCTAGTGGGCCGTGGCTCGGCGGCAGCCAAGAATCCACCACCGAGTTATATCAGGAGGATGCGAATTAGAAACGATCTTCACCCATCTGCTTACCGGATGAAAGTTATTTTGTAGCTTTTGCTGTGTACCTAAAGATAGAGCGGGAAATAATTAGGCTATTCGAAACAAATCTACTCTTAATATTTCGGCCTAGCCTTGATACCTGACTTGTAATACCGATCGACCGTGTAATAGTTATTTGTACATGCTTCGGAAACATTTTAGGGAAAAAAAGCACCGTATAGTAATCTGTTATTTAGTAATACCACTAACTTCGAAATTAGAGACATGTAAAACTCGCATATTCAAACTAGGATGTTTATCCATAATCCAATTTATCTTGTCCTCAATTTATAAGATGCCAATGTTAATCACTTCTATGTATTAACGGAACTCGCCAAATTCATGATCGTTGTCCTGACTAGAAACTAGATATAACGCAAGGAACATGATAAATAAAGATAAAGATAAATATCAGACTATATCACATACATTGATCTGACTCCGAGGTAAGTAGCTTAAGCATTTGTGTTACGGATATCAGAAACAACAGTGGTGTTACAAATATAAACTTAAATATTGGCTATAAACACCCAGATACAGAAGAAACACAAGTATTCAGCATACGAATATTTATTCTGGGTGGGGATCAAACCCACAACTCTTGGCGCATAGAGCAGGGTCACTACTATAGAATGTGCCATTGAGCTTGTTAAATGATTGACTTGATTGATGATTGACACACTTATTTTATAGCTTTTCTATTAAGTCTACAATTTAAGGTAAGAAAATAAGGAGCGACGCTATTTGGAGTCAAGTGGGTTCAACATTAGTCTGTCTGGTTTTGATAAATTTGGAATTGCCTGTCACAAGACCTTGGACGTCTCATAGTTTCCGCATAACCTTTGAAACCTGCCCACCGTTCACATCCAGGTGTGAAGCATCATCTCAGCAGTATATCACGCAGTTTACGACAAAGCCCAAATTGGATGCGGCACTTCAAACGCTGCTGAAAGACGCGTTGAAATATTGCGCCCACTTTGTGCCCAGGCGTGTTTGGCGACAAATTGTTCTATGCAATGATACGCAGCAAATACCTAAATGACCGTCACGGGAACCCTGACGCTTATCTTAGCTTGCACTGGCTTACATTATATCTATAAACCGCTGCCATGTGGTCAAATTAGGCAGTTAATTGGTTTCCTAGGCCGTTCATTAAACGCCAATCTGGAAACAAGTATGATGACCGTGATCTATTACGTAAGGGCATTTATGGAAGACCAGGGTCACAACCCACTGGGTAGCCTCAGCACATGCTGAGTATACCTATTATTGATTTTTGTTTAATTTTATGTGTCGATTAATATTTTTTTTCTTTCTTCTTCCTAAAGTGTCACCATAGCCTATGGACAACACTATGTAGTGATAATAAAAAAAAAAAATTCAGTCGAATTGAGAACCTCCTCCTTTTTTTTGAAGTCGGTTAAAAAGGGCGGGGAATTGAATTATCTACTGTAGAGGGTCGGTTGGTTCATTCATTCAGTTTCATTCAACTCATTTTACTTCAATGCTCATAGAGATTCCCTTTTAATGATTTATCTAAGCCTAGACATCATCCCTACTAGAGATTAGAAAGCTAGATCAAGCATTCCAGCCGGGTCTAGCACAATTTTAGCTGTTCTGGATTTAGCAAAAAATACCGTTAGATTGCAATCAAAAATAAAAGAGACTGCCAAGCTGAGACGTATTTACAAAAAGACTGCTAGAAAAACAATAGGTACTTTATATCAAAATAATATTAGAATTCTAAACTTGAATACAAATAATAAAAGGTAAGTATTAATTTACAAGTAATGAGGCCAGCGTCGGCATCAGCAATATAAACAAGGGTTTTACCGAAATCCAGAAGAACTTTTAGACGTTCTTTGGTAGAGTTATTTAAAAACTAATTAATAACTAACTAACTAAACTTCACGCCACTTCCCTAGCGGGGTAGGCGGAGAGAACCGAACGCCATATGGCACGATACTTACACACCTCACTCGCCTCTTCAACATTCATAATCCTTTTCATACAAGCTCTACGGTTTTTATGACTCCTTACATCACCTTCTGTTAATACACGACCAATCTGGTCGTGGTTGGTGACCCTGGGCCTTCCGCGGCTCCTATATCCTTCACTTTCGCATTGTATAACTGTTTAGTCAATCATTCGTCATCCATTCTTTCCACATGTCCGAACCACCGGAGCACTAATTAATGTTACTAATAATTTCAGAAACCCATTTTTCACGCTACTAAGTTACTTGCGTTTGTATCTAAAAGTACATCTTGGACAACCACCAAGTCCTTTATTAGTTATTTATATTGGCACAGCATAATTTGAAGAAAATCTTACAAATTATGTGGTCCGTTAACATTCCGGTATTGTTAAATATTCATTTTTTTTTTGAGACACTATTAGTACTAAAAGCGTATCAATGTATATAAAACATATTGTTTTCTTTAACGCCGTTAACAAAGTTTGAAAGGTTTATTAAGAGTCAATCTACGCAGTTTCTGAAATAATTAAAAAATAAAGTGCCTCTGTACCAAAACTAAATAACATCATTAATACACAAATGATAGGCAAATAATAGGCATACCCAGACTCTTTTGTAAACTAGATATTCGTTAATTCCGAAACCCAGTTGAATGCATCTATCCCGTATAATTTATAAACAAATAAACATAACATCACGCCCCGAAGGGGTAGGCAGAGTCAAAGAGGCAGTACCTAAGACCTTTTAACCACATTCAGCCAAAAATAAAACCGGGGTGGGTTAGATAGAAAATGACTATGATTTATAAAATTACGTTAATCTTTATGTACGTGTTATTGCTAAAATTGTATATCCAGCAATAATGTAAATGTTCATTGAAGCTACGAATTATAACCATATCATACGTAGGAGTACCTTAATATCATATACAATTCTATTGACAAAGTAATTAAAACAGGTTCCCAGTCAGAGAAGAATTCTCCAATTATCACTCACTAGCTGTTGCCCGCGGATTCGCCCGCGTGAAATTTTAAATTTTTCGGGATAAAATGTAGCCTATGTCCTTATCCAAGGTATAAGCCATCACCATTTCAACTTTCGTCCAAATCGTTTCAGACGTTTTGCCCTGAAAGAGCAGAAAACTTACAAACTGCCGCCTTTATAATTTACTATTACTTGCTTCTCTCCGCGGCTTTGCTCGCGTGTTAGATCGATGAAACATAGCTAATGTGTTATTCAAATGTATAAGCTATACTATTGCACAGTCTCATTAAAATCCATGCAAAACTTTTTGCGTGAAAGAGTTACAAACATCCACACATCCATCTATCCATACAAACTTTCACGTTTATAATATGTATCGGTAAGAAGTAAGATTCCATAATCCCGTTAACACAACTTAGTACCTTGTCCCTCCGTCAGATCAAAGCGGTGCGCTGCTCGCCCATAATAATGAACACTTAAATAATTTCATTGCAGCTATAAAACGGAATCAGATAATGTGCGCTGGACTCGTTAACTGCAGACGTGTGAACTTGCGTATTGATTAAATTGTACTGCGTGTATCTAAATAAATGCTTTATCTTCCTATCTACTATGGAAACAAATAACATAACATCAAGCCCATAATCCCCGGAGAGGTAGGCAGAGTTAAAGAGGCAGCAAGCCCCTTTAACCACATTCAGCCAAAAATAAAACTAGGCTGTAGATGAAACATTGTGAAAAATTTGTTACAAGTGGCTAGCTTGTCGCCTACACAATCACATACCCAAAACCCGATATTCAGATACAGATATTAATAATAATATACTATTTTAGTAAAAGCTAACTTAACTACTTACTTAACATATACCTAACGATAGAGGTTACATATATATTTGTTCTCATAAATAGGGGAGCAATTTGCCTACCCCGCTAGGGAAGTGGCGTGGTATGTATGTATCTGAACTAGGGACTGTAATATTGAATCCAGCAACCCAGCTAAGCCCAGCATAATTCTAGCCGTGCTGGAACCAGCGACATGTGCTGGTTCAATGCCGCTTGATTTCAATTCCTACTAGAGATTGGAATGCTGCAACAAGAGGCTCCAGCACAATTTTAGCTCCACCAAAAAATACCGCTGGATTGCAATCCCTAACTGAACTTATGACATAATTTCATATTTAACGGAAGTCTCGTTAGAATTTCTAATTTCGCAAATGTCTGACATTTATATGTATGAGATAGGTGCTGGAATAACTCAAATCTAGGACGAACTGAATGTTATGGACCCATTTAAGATTATGTTAAATAGTTTAAATGGACAATTTAATCTCCGGAATCCAGTCATACTTAGACTTTCTTGCAAGAAATTTATTGCCTATGAAATAAATACAATCAGCCAATTTAATTAAATTTTTCATAAAAATGTAAACCTGTGCATGTTATAAATACTTCAAATACGCTGTATGCGTCGTAAAAATGCATTTTAACACATTCCAGACTGGCGACGCATACAAAAATACCATTTTTCCAACATGTGACATACGATTAGATGATCTGACGACCGAGTTACGAAACATGTGAATATTGACTGCAAAAATACAAGATATTTGGCTCAGACACCTAAAATAAAAACATTAATAAATTCTAAATTATGTACCTACAATAAAATGACCGCACAGTTACCAGATAGAAATAAACTTGCTAACGAAACGAAAAATAAATTTTAGTACGTATTTCTTGTGGCTTCGGGATAAGATACATTTTGGCGCGGAGATATATTAGTTTACAACAGTACGTCTCTCGCCGTAAGATATTAGTTTTATTAGATAATTTTGTAGTTAAGGCTAAACTAATTTATATATTGTTGACCCTTTGATGATATTTGAGCGTACTGGAACTATTTTTATGTATAAAGTGCGTCATATAATTTGGGATGTTGTAAATTTCATGGAGGTGACTGAAATAATGATTCGAAGGGCTTTCTGCTGCCACAGGTGCCTAATGCGTCACGCGCAATATTTTTTATATTTCTTTTTTACGAAATATTGCGTAGAGATTCTATTTTTCTTCACACTTCAAATTATTTCTAGAAAATATGTCAATGTGGATTGATCGAATTTATAAGCGAAAAAAATTTGTCATAAGATAATTTATAGTATAACATACTTACGTTTGCAGTTAGTATTAAATATAATATAATTTAGTTTCATGAACTGCTTTTTAAAATTCAGCCTTATATTTTATTTTAATTTCAATAATATTTCATACAAGTAAGGTCATTTTAAATTAAATGGTTGATAATATAATTTTAGTATTTGGTAAATAGATATATAATTCATGAGAATATAGTCGATTTTGTTAAGATTCGGCTTAAAAGATTTATTACGATGTACGATTCGCTTGAAAATTACATCGTAGCACGACAATGGATCTGCGTAGCACTTTCGTAGCAACAACGAACGATAGTAATTGATCACTGCTCACTGTAATCGATTTAAAATTTCGCTTAATCTTATTTATTTAAATTAAATTTCATAATTTCAATTATTATTTGTATTAAAAAATGTATAGTGTGAAGTGTTCCTAATAAAATCAACTTCGTACTCGCGCCATTTTCTTTTTACAAAACACCAACCGTATTCGAAATTTGAATTTTACCGATCACAGTTAACACTTCACTGAACTTGTCACTTATTTTTTTAAAGACCGAACGCAGGCTGCGACGACCAGTGCTCGGTACACGCGGGATTGAACTAGGCCGCGCTCCAGGCGGACCCATACCGCAATACTTTATTTATATATATCACAATAATTATACATTTATAATCCAAACATTTAGCCGCAAGTTATTTTCGTCACAATAACTTTTACAGGCATTTTGGACGTGTATTCCTTTGTGCTGTCTTACGAAAAATGTTTATACTGTAATGTCACCTAAGGAAAAATTGTTCGCGTATTTTTATAATTGTTTAAATAATAAATAATGGTTGGATGAAGCAGCTTTTTGCAGTAAATCAACGGGCGTTGCCCTCCATTTTGCATTACAGTTTTTTTATCACGTATACTGGCCGCATAGATATAAATTTTGTTTTAAAACTATTTCTTTGTGAACAGTGGTATTTGTTTTTAATTTATAACTGGTGATAACGTATATTTTAGAAGAAGCTGCCTTTACAATGTTAGGATATAAAAACTTTATTACAATAAACTCTTTTTAGAAGATGATACAAATCTTTTTAACATGCTAACGATTTTTTTGTTGTCATTTCTCCTCAGCAGTTCATTAATGTCAATGAACTTTTATGTAAAAAAAATGAATATGCAAAGAAATGCAAAAATAAAATTACAAAATAAATAATACTATAAAAATATGTGGTATAGTTTAAAGAATTAAATTAATATACGACCCCACGTTTCAGTAGCACAAGAACTTCATACCTACAACTATAATAGAAAAGCCAATTTTCGTGGGAGAAAGAGAAATATTGTTTAAAACTGTTATACCTATCTCGTTAGTATTTTACATCAATATGGCTAAAATAATTTTCATGTCAAAAAAAAAAGTTAAATTTCGGCAAAAAGAAAAAGGGTTTTGGTAGGTATAATTAAATATATAATTTAAAAAATTATAAAAATATAGCTTAAGCTAGCGATCTTAACCCAGACTGAATTTGAACATGGCAGAATCTCAAATGGTTCTTCACAGATTCACAAGGAAACCTATTACTTACTGACCACGTGAGTATAAGGAATACCCCTTTACTTATACAATAATACATTACATACTGTAACGAATCTTAAATGGCAATTAAAATGAGACAAAAACACGCCATATTGCCAAAGAATGTTCCACTTATAACCACTATATCCTCAACAAACGAGCAAATAAAAAAATCCCGACATGTACCTCTTTTCGCAAGCAAAGTTTTATTTAATCATTCGTAAATCTTGCATAGCGCCGCAGTACGATGCAATTTAAACGTATTAAAGTTGCACAAATTAAGAGACGCGATGCACTCGCCAGTATATCATGCCAACATATCTCCTGATTTTGGACTTTTACCAAGAAGACGTACTTCGAACGTTAAGGGAGAGACTGAATGAGAAGCGATATTTTTTATACCACAATGGTATTATAAAGCGGTGGTAGCTCGATGGTAAGGACACGCGCCTCTTAACCAAGGAATACGGGTTTAAACCTGGACATATACCTCTGGATTTTTCAAATCTATCTACGTATTTATACCACTTGCTCGACAATGACGGAAAACTGCAAATTACAACCACTTTGAATTTGTAACCATGATCCAAAAAAAAATCTGGTTTTATCTTAGGGTTACGAAGGTCAGATCTGCGGTCGCTTCAATGTTACGAGACTCGCTAAATCCTGGATCATAGTCTAAGCGGACACCGTCTAATCACGGGACATAACGCTAGGAAGATGATGAAGGTGACAAACAGGTACGGATGACGTGATGGTGAGCGGTGACCGTACCCTACTGGCGATTGCAATACAATAATGTTAGTAGCTCGTAGCCTTCACTTGAAGGTTTTTTTGAGAGAGCGACAAGGACCTTAGGTCCACTGTTATCGATTATCAGGGGTCTCCAGTAGGTCCTACCCTTGTCGAGCCGGTCCAGACAAGCAGAAACCAGCGCGGCTTCATCGTAGCTCTATCACTTTTCGATTCCTATGCCCGATTTTGAGCTAGTTAAAATAGCCAGTGCAGTAAGCTGGTGACTACAGAAGATATACATACATACATAAAATAACATCGCGCCAATAATCCCCGGAGGGGATAGGCAAAGTCGAAGGGCAGCAGACCCCTTCAACCACATTCACGCAAAAACAAAACTGGGCTGGGTTAGATGGGAAATTGTGAAAAAGTAGTGACAAGTTGCTAGCCACTTTACTTTACTTTACTGCTTTTTCGTCGCCTACACAATCACATACCCAAAACCCGATACACCATTAGTCGCCTTTTACGACATGCTAGGCAGAAAACACAGTAACACATTCTTTTTAAGTCCCAGACGAATATTTGTTTGCGAAACAGGTCTCAGATATGGGAGTTCAAGTACCTTCGGTGATTCTGATTTCCCTAATGCAAGTGCATAAGTGAATTAGTCCAGAATTAAATTAATAAACATACTTATGTGATTGTTTATAAATTATATTTGTCAGACCCTAGTGGTCATAGACCCTGGCCACGAAACCAAGGGTCGCGGGTTCGTATCCCGCTAATGTTTTGTGTGCTGAACATGGACATTTGTACTCTCGTCATGAATGTTTATAAACGTATTTAAGTATATCTATCCGTTCACCTAATAGAAACTAGGGAATTGGTGTGTCAGTCTATAGAATTTATATATTTATTTATTTTACTTTAAATATACGCAATATTTCGTGAACGGCTATTAAAGGGCGGTTGTCACCGCGCACATTCCGGCGCGCGCGTTTATCACAGTGCCAGTATTTAATAAACGCGCGCATCCAGTAAACATCGATTAATAAGCTTGATTGCGCTATTTCTGCCGCACGGGAGGAAGCGACCTTGTACGCTTTTTTGACTATCAAAAGTTAATAGTTATTTGGCTTGACTGGCTCGATGGCGCATTCGGTAGTGACCCTGCCCCATGCGCCAAGAGTTGTGGGTTCGATTCCAACCCAAACATTCGTATGATGAATACTTGTGTTTGTTCTCTGTCTGGGTGTTATTATTCAATATTTAAGTATATATTTGTAATACCACTGTTGATTTTGATATCCGTAATAGAAGTGCTTAAGCTGCTTACCTCAGACTCAGATCAATGTATGTGTTGGAAAGCTATCTAATGGTTTTCTGAAATAGTCATGAGTTCTGTTACTAGGAGGGAAACTGTAAATACATAGGCCCATGTCTTGAGACCCACAGTATCCATATATTAATACGTGAAACATCTTTGTACCCCTTTTTACGAACATTCCGCGGACGGCGGAGTATGCGATTTGGCACAGTTGAAGTTTATATGGAGAAGAAAGAAGTGCAGTTAAAGCAAATATTTTAATAAATATTGCGTTAGAAATTCATAATTTCATAAAATTGTATTCATACATGCATACATAACATCACGCCCATAATCCCCAAAAGGTTAGGCAGAGTCAAAGGGACAGCAGGCCCCTTTAACCACATTCAGCCAAAAATAAAACTGGGCTGGGTTAGATGGAAAATTGTAAAAAAGTAGTGACAAGTGGCTAGATCGCATAACGTGGCTAATCGCCTAAACAATAACATACCCAAAACCCGAGATACCATTAGTCGCCTTTTACGACATGCTAGGCAAGAAACACAGTTGGCAAACTCTTTTCAAGTCCCAGACCAACACGGGATTAATGAATTATGCTCGAATTTCGACCACTGAGCGACCACTCGTTTTCATAAGCAGGTAATTAAATTCTTTACTATCCATCCGAAGGGCCTTTTTGGTAAACTTTACTTCGAGCCTCGCGTTAGCTTCTTCTTGGATTGAATGAAACTGTTATAATTTTAACAAATACCTACTTTAGAAACAAACATGTGTACCTAATATCCGCTGCGTTGCGCAAACTCTAGATAACAGATGTGACGTCTCAATTCTTAAAAATGTGTTGGCGCATTGCGCACTGCGCAGAAGACCGGAAGAATTCGAAAGGCTCGTTTAGCACGTTTCGTTTTGCTGCGCCATAGCCCGATTTTGAACGAACTCAAACAACAAGAATATTTATTTTATTACCACACTAATATTATAAAGAGGAGAGATTTGATTGTTTGTTGAATTGTATAATCTCTGAAACTACTGGATCGATTTGAATAAATATTTTATCAATGGAAACCTACTTTATCAGCGAATAACATAGGCTATTATTTATCCCCGTATTCCCACGGGAACGGGAACTACGCGGGTAAAACTGCGGGGCGCTGCTAGTTTATTATAAATGTTATCAACATAGGTCTCATAAAAGAGTAACTGGCTTCTTCACAATTAACTTTTAATAAGAAGCATGCAAATAACTGTCATTAAAGACAAAAATATCACTAACTAGATTCTGCCCGTGGCTTTGCTCGCGTGGTACATCGATGAAGCATGGCTTATGTGTTATTTTAATGTATAAGCTATATTATTGTAAAGTTCCATTAAAATCCATGCAAGTACTCTATGCGTGAAAGAGTAACAAACATTCACATAAACTTTCGCGTTTATAATATTAGTAAGATTAGTAAGATAAGATTATTTTAAAATTGTCTGGTTCCCCTATCTTAGGGTTACGATGGTCAGATAGGCAGTCGCTTCAATGTAATTACCAGACACGCTAAATCCTGGATCATGGTCTAAGCGGACCCCGTCTAAGCACGGGGTCCGCTTAGATACACATATACACATAACGCTAGGAAGATGATGATGATAGTAGGATAAGATTAACTTGGAACTATCCAAGAGCCGGCGAAGTGCGCTGCGCTTGAGTTGCTGTGTTAACGCAAACATAGCCGAGTCACCGGCGACTACGAGCCCCCGCTCTATTTCCATCCCGATTCCCAATTAATACGCGATATTTATCCCGTGACTCAGCGCTGAGCCGTTTGCGGAATCCCGCACTTTTTCAAACTTCCTGAAACACTGCCAAATGTAAGTTGACATTTTATTATATTAGATTGTGTGAGCGAACCCAATTGCGGAATATAAGAGCAACTGCGCACGTGCGGTGGTAGCTCAGTGGTATGAATATGCGCCTCGCATGTGTGTTGATTTGGTTCAAATCCGAACAAGTACCACTGGAATTTCAGGTACATTTTACACCACTACAAAGAACACTCTGCACATTCAGGTGTGAATGTATAACCATGATCTTACATGTCTGGATAGCCATTAAGCTTTGTGTGATAACCAGACCAATTAACATCCAGAATCATATTCCTAGCGAGATGTGATAGCTCAATGGTAACGACATGCGCTTCATCACCGAGGGGCGCGGATTCAAACCCGAACATGTACCTCTAGATTTTTCAAATCTATCTACGTTTTTATACCGCTAGCTCGGCGGTGAAGGAAAACATCGTGATAAAACGTTTATTGCAATGTCTACTTTAACCATGATTCCTTGATTCGTTTGCTTTGCCATTTTGTTGTTCTGTCGGGGTCACCACTTTAACCATGTATGGGAATGGGGTAATTGAGACAACAGTTAATATGAGTCTCAACTACCCTATCACGTCGAGGTTCGCCAAAATATAACCGCGAATGGGACTGGTGTGGAATGAGACGAAGGTTGGTAGATATCTTGTAGATGTCTGATTTATTTAACGTCGTATTACAGTTTATATATCACTCAATATGTTAGTATATGCTTGATCATGTTATATCTAGTACGTCTCGTACGTGCGGCACATTTACCAACAAAAGCTCTTATTAAATTAGACCTTTATGCATATTTTTATTTCCATACTCTCACACCTCTTATATGAGAAATCACGCGTCTAAGTGGTGGAATCTCGCTCTCCATATCATTCGTGTGTGTCTCTCCTTACACGTCGGCATCGCTCGCCTACATTAGACGCGCTAATGAGCAGGCTTAAGGCCGGACAGTAATCGCTTCCAGCATCACTAACTTGCCCCCAGTTTACGGCCAACGGCTGAAGCTCTGTTTTCGGACTTACTGATAAATTGGACCGTAAGGAGGTCAGTACTAATTGTCTTGGATATAGAACGTGATTCATAAACGTTCATTCGTTCATTCATCTATACTAATATTATAAAGAGGATAGTAATTTGTATTTTTGTGTGTGTGTATGTTTGTAATTAATAAACTCAAAAATTACTCTGCCGATTTCTAAAATTCTTTCACCATTGGAAAGCTACGTTATCCGGAAGTAACATACTAACATCATCATCTTCCTAGCGTTATGTCCCGTGCTTAGACGGGGTCCGCTTAGACCATGATCCAGGATTTAGCGATGCCGATCTGACCTTCGTAACCCTAAGATAAGGGAACCAATCAATTTTTGGATCATAGTTACAAATTCAAAGTTATTTGAATTTGCAGGTTTCATCACGATGTTTTCCCTCACCGTCGAGCTAGTGATATAAATATGTACATAGATTTGAAAAATCTAGAGGTACATGCCCGGCTTTGAACCCTCACTCCTCGGTTAAGAGGCGCGTGTCTTTACCATTGAGCTACCACCGCTCCGCTCAGTAACATACTAACATAACAAGGCTATATTTTATCCCCATATTCCTACAGGAACGGGAACTATGCGGGTGAAACCGCGGGGCGCTGCTAGTATTATATATAGATATGTTATCTGTCTGTCTGTTACTTTTTACTGGTAGTGTTGCGGTAAAGACAGTTTAATAGCTCCGCCAGTGCACTGGATCAGATCTCGCATCGTATGAAGTGGCGCTCTTGAAGTAATGAAAAAAATTATTGTCTCAGATTATGCAATCTTTTCGGTGATTCCGTTTTTCGAAACACAAGCTTAAGTTATTTACTTTACAATCAGATCAATATAAGTGATGCGGTTTATTGTCTAATCCTCACTATCACTCAATATCTTTCCTCAATATCTTTTTTCGAATATTAATCCATGAAGGATAAGGCAGAATAAGGATGATGACTGCATTCAGAAAAATATTATTCTATTTAGTCCGTCAGTTAGATTATACAAAAATGCTACACACATATTTTGGGCTTTATCCAATTAACAAAAAATCACAAAGACAAAGAGCATCAAAGTTTTGGAGTGGGGGCTTGCGACGTCACTATTTAGTAAAGTGTGACGTCACGCGCAACTTTAATGCATTGTATCTTCGTCCACAGAGTAATAATATACTATGTACAACATTGTCAATGTTTGTTTGACAAATAATAAAAAAAAAACATGTTTAATATTTTTTTATAATCTAACTGATGGACTAAACAGATTTTTTTTGTCTCTTTGCCTATCAAGTCACATGTTCCTTAAACCATATACATTAAATAATACAATTGAGTTGGGTAAGACAAAAATTATGTTAATAAAGTAGTGCAAATTACTAGCTTGTCGCCTCCTACACAATACCAAACTCAAAATCCAATACACAATTAAGTAGTCGCTTTTTACGATATGCTAGGCGAGGAACACAGTCCAAATAATATAACATCACGCCCATAATTCCCGAAGGGGTAGGCAGAGTCAAAGAGACAGCAGGCCCCTTTAATCACATTCAGCCAAAAATAAAACTGGGCTGGGTAAGATGGAAAATTGTGAAAAAGTAGTAACAAGTGGCTAGCTCGTCGCCTACACAATCACATACCCAAAACCCCATATACTTCGACTTGTACGACATGGTAGGCAAAAAACACAGTTGGCAAATTCGTTTTACGTCCCAAACCAACATGGGAAAATAATGTTTCAAATGCGAAAATATCTTTGTCTATCTATACAACATTCTTAATCCCCTTTTTCTCAAACCAAGCGCTGTTGTGTGTAAGATTAGTACAAGTTTACTAGCAAATATATCATCAGACCGATTTCATTATTCATCTTCAAACTAGACAGTTGATGTTAGCTTCAGTTTTCAGAAAGTGGCAATAAAATTTCTGGTGTAAAAACGTTATTACACATAACCAGGGTGCCAAGTGACCACAGCTGTAAATTAGGTCCTGTGGGCGACGGACAGACATTTTATATGAGTCAACACATTGACACGCATGACTCATGTAAGATTCAAATTTAACTAGTTTTTGACGTCCATTGAAGTGGCAACATTGTCAATAGGTACATTTATGAAGGTTTGGGAACTAACTGTTCCTATGGTGGAACTAAATATTATTTAATGTTGATCTAAGTTGTATTTATGGGAAAACCTTTATTTGGTCAGGAAGTTAAAAATAATATAACAACTCTGTTTTTTATTCAGCATGTTGTTAAAAGCGATTACTGGTCACATAGTTTAATAAAATTGCGTTTGAGTTAGTTACTCGTAACTTTTTTACAATTTTATATTTAATTACTGTCAACCAAATTAAATTTTTGGCAAAAATTGGTATAAAGATCATGTTGATATAAATGTAATGTAAAAGCTTACTGCTCATTGGTTAATTTAGTGTCTGGCTGATTTGTGAGTGTATTGTCCTATTTCTTTTAAAACTTTTGCTTTGGTCGGTATTATTTTTATATATTAACAACAGCCTTATTATACATATGTATGTAATATCCAATAGTGCATTAATAGAGTATTTTACTGTAGCACTTTATACCAGAAGAAAATAAAGAATCCTGTTAAATAAGTTAAACTTGATATTAAAATACCGAATATCATATTTCAAAAATGAATTTGACAATATTATCTGTAGTAAATATATTTTAAAAAGTTGCAATAAGCGCGTAATTATCACATGGCTAAAAACGCCGTTTACGCCACATTATCAGCAAATCCACCAACATGTATAGGTACCTGTCATTGTACATTTTTTTCTCCTGAGTTTGACAGTTGAGTTTTATCTACCAAATCGAATATGACGTCATTATGGCACCATAGTAGTATAGGCAAACTGAAACGTTGACTCGTAGCGTTTTAGCAGGAAAATTAATAGGTTTGTTTCAAAATTGCCTTTTATCTTTATATTAAACTGTTTTGCTTAGAAAAAATACTTTTTTTTTGTGTTAATTTTGTGCCTACCTGTATTGTGAAAGTGGTTTTTATACCACTTTCACTTTAAAACCACTTTTTTATTGTAAAGTACCCTATTTTAAGACACATCTAACTTTCTCCAAAGTGACGTCACTCTTCACATTTCGCGATATCTTCGACGTCGCGTTCTATTCGCGTTGCGTTCAAAAATTAAAAAAAGCGTTGTAAATGCTCGCGCCATTTAGTGCGCAACTTCCGTTTCCCATAAAAATGGCGGCCATTTTTAAATTGTCACTTTTTTCTGGCAATCTGTCTTGCATGGTGATGGATGATGAGCGTAATAAGATGTGTTATGTAAAAAAGTGTTTATTCTACTCATTTTTATCATTACTTGAAGCATTATTTAAAAATTATAAGCGGTGGCAGCTTAAGAGCTCGTTGCTTGCATATAATTGGGGTTCGGCGATGGGGGAAAACATAACAACTATATACATCACGCCTGAAATTATTAAAGGGGTAGACAGTGCTTAAGGAGTGATAGCTCCTAAGGGGGCTAATATATCCAACGCACTTACAGTAAAACTACGAATATTGAAAAATCTCTCGTGAGATTAGAGGGGGAATAGGGAGGTGTATAAAAATTATAGAAAATGCCTCACGTATTTAATGGACGCCCCTTTAAACCACATTCAGCCAGAAATAAAATTGACTTGGGTTCAATTCCGAGTTTCCGTGTCCCAGCCCAGACCAAGAGACAAGCCCACCACCTTCCATGGCCACTTCGACGTTCTTGTCTTTCTAGTCGAATCTGTGAGATGCGCGCGGATATTGCGTGTCCTGAGGACTCTTGCACTCCACCGCGCGCAATAGGCTAGATGACTAAAAAACTCTGCTTAGTCCGTCAGTTAGATTATAAAAAAATATTGAACACGTATTTTTTAATTTATTTGTCAATCAAACATTGACGAAGATACAATGCTTTCAAGTTGCGCGTGACGTCACACTTTCGTACAATTTTTACTAAATAGTGACGTCGCAAGCCCCCACTCCAAAACTTTGATGCTCTTTATCTTTGTGATTTTTTGTTAATTTGATAAAGCGAAAAATATGTGTCTAGTATTTTTGTATAATCTAACCGACGGACTAAATAGAATCATAGTTTTTTAATGCAGTCATCATCCCTATTCTTCGCTCTCTACATATTCTTTCTACGTTCCCTTATCCCTATACCGTCACTCTCCCCCTTCTGGGGCATGACGCCACAGCAACGCCTTCATTGTCCGGGCATAAATAGCCCCCATATCCTCAACAAGCAGTTCCTCGTGGGAGCACTATGTGACAACTAAGATTCAAATAATTATGTTTGTGTAACCATGATGATGAAGTTCCAGGTCTAGTGCAACAGACAGTATTTTAGTAAAATCCCCTATTAATTCTCAATAAGGTTCTGCTTAATTGACTTTGCAGACTTCTTCATGAAATTCCTCACCGCTGAGCAAGCATTATAAATTCTATGTGAAAAATCTAAAAGTACGAACCCGGGTTTGAACCAACACCCTTCGCACAAGACCCACGTCCTAACCCAATCGTAAGGACTACGTCAATACGTACAGTGACATAATTTGCACTCAAAATATTAGTTATAGCAGCGCCCAGCGGTTTCACCCGCGTAGTTCCCGTTCCCGTGGGAATACGGGGGTAAAATATAGCCTATGTTACTCGCTGATAAAGTAGCTTTCTATTGGTAAAATAATTTTTCAAATCTGTCCAGTAGTTTCGGCACCTATTTAATACAAACAAACAATCAAAACCTTCCTCTATATAATATTAGTATAATAATTATTGAATCCACGACCCGCCTCAAGTCTCAGACGAATCATAGAAATATTTAACATTTTTCCATCTCACGTAGAGATAGCAACGACAACATTTTTATCGCGGCAACCGCACCTGCTCTCATAAAACACATCATATTATTGCGTCACATACCACGTTTCATATACTTAAATATCTAGCAGAGAGTATTTCGAACGGATATTTCTGTAGGAACATTGAGTGATAAAGTAAATGAGGTTATAACGTGCTCAATGATTTGAGCTGTGAAATGAAATGAACTAATTAAGGATTCAAGTATGATGGAACGCAAAAATAACGGCATTTATGCGTCTAGTCAAAACATACGCATATTACAGTCACGCGGTAGGTATTCTGTTTTTACACTTTACCGATTGTGTTACAATATTGTACACATTTTAGCCTAGTTTTATTTTCGGCTGTATATGGTTATAGTGGCCTGCGTAATCTTATATATGTATGTTATATTTCAACATAATCGGTGCTTTTCATATTAATAAAATCATATCAATAAATTCAATTTGACGAGTACGGCAAAAGTTTGGATTTTAATAATGGAATTTTAATTGGAATTAATAATTAATCTTAGTCCCATGTTGGTTTGGGACTTAAAGAGAGTGTGCTAACTGTGTTTCTTGTATAGCATGTCGTAAAAGGCGACTAATGGTATATCGGGTTTTGGGTATGTGATTATGTAGGCGACAAGCTAGCCACTTGTCACTACTTTTTCTATTTACTCTGCCTACCCCTTCGGGGATTATAGGCGTAATGTTATGTTAATAATACATTTCTTATTCCAAAAAAATTATTGACTATGCCGTGAAAACAGACAGGATTTGGCGAGAGTTGCGACGCGAGCAAAATATGTAAAAAAAGAAAACAAGTAACTAAGTCCATAATTATAACGAAAGGTAAACTAATGTCTCACAAATAAAAAAAAATATATTTTATTCTTACTGGCTTTGCTCAGTCTCCTATGAAAGTGTATTTAATTCGCGGTTTGACAGTTTATACCTACTTTTTAATCATGCTCGTTTGGAGTTGCTTATCATTGCGCATAGTAGTTTACTGAACAGCAACGGCGATATAGCTTAATAAATAATAATTTTATCTAAATTTACGGAAACGTCAACAAAGAACATACTAAGTATGTTAATAGTTGTTAATAATTTTTTTTTCCATTTAAAAAAAGATTAACAAATTTTTAGCCATTTTATTTTGAGTCCTCCTTAATTTTTGACACTGATGCATAAAATCACATTACGGATGTTATCAATTTATCGATTTTTTTTCGAACTAAAAATATCGTAATTAACATACAATTTTGATATCCTATCCTTATAATATATTTTAAAGATACATACCCACGCCTTTTTTCTATGGGGGTTGGCAGGCTGACATAACATCTTGCATTGTTTTACATACTAATTCATTTTGCATATTGTATATTTCGCAAAACAGTATGTAATACATAAAATCAAACAAACGAAACAAAAGAAAATTCAATGGAGTGAAAACGGACTGCAAAAAATCCATGCAACACAAAAAAAATGAAGGAGAAGAGCATTTATTATAACAATCATCTAAAATCAATGTTTTATATTTTCAAAGTAGTTGCAGCAACTAATAAATGTAAAAGGTATTCCTTTATTTTTGTCAAAACCCTAATCAACTACACATTTTAAAAGTCTAAAAGAACATCGAGTTGCACACGCCATCTATCGGTATTTAGCTTAACTTTTGAAACTCGTTTATAAATAGTACGACTGAGCAACAAACAAGCACAGTTTCCTCAAATACCGCTGCATACCAAGAGATGGCGCTGTTCGAGATAAATTTGTAAATGCTTTTGTTCAAACAATTCTGAAATTATTTTAAAATTCAAATGCGCAGAAAAGGGGACGTCACAAAGAAAAATAACATATATGGCGCATTTTTTGCTATGGCATGACTTCACAATTTCTGAAAATGAAAAACGGACATGGACAAATGCACAGACCGACAAACGTATTTCTAGGGTTGTGGGTCACACTAACATACCCATTATGTGTAGCCTTATGTCACTTGGACGGTAGAACGGTTGGAAAAAGTCTGGAAACGCATTAAAATCAATTTACTACGTGATTTCCATGTTATTTTACCTTAGCAAGAAAGAATAACCTGCTATTTGCAAGTTACAATATGTATAGCATTCGTTTCAATACATTTTTGAACAAATAAGGTATTATTTTATTTCATAGATACACAAAATTACAGCACTATTTGGAAATCATTTAATATACAGGCAAATGAGCTATGAACACAATAATAAACTTTGAATATCGCCAAATTTGTCAATAATTGTTTCCAAACTTTGCACCAAACATATCTCTTTAAGAAGTACTTTTCGCGAAAAAATTAAAAATACACCAAGACAGCATTGAAACATATTTTTTTGATAAAGTTTAAAAAGAAAGACTGACAAAGTACAATCTTATGCATTTTATTATTTTTATTATTAGTTGCTTGGTAAAAACCCGCAACTAAAATTTAATCACCAGCTAAGATGCTGAGACAAAATATATAAAGATAATAATAAATAAATTGGCATGTTAAAATAGATAATTAGTTTGTAGTATAAGTAATATGTTATTTACCTTCTAAGAACTGTCTTGTGGGTAGCCGAAGAGAAACCTTGAGTGAGGAGGCGTATGTAGAGTCGATGTACCACCGTGGGTCAGGGGGTTGGTCACCACCCAGCCTGTCGCTGCCTCTGCAATGAGGAAACGTATATGTTAACAATAAAAAACATACAAACAGAGCTAGTTTCGCATTTATAACAATTAGGCGACGAGCTAGCAACTTTTGACCACTTTTTCACAATTTTCCATCTAACCCAGCCCATTGTCTCATGTTCGTCTGGGACTTCAAAAGAACGGGTATCTGTCTTCCTTGCCTAGCATATCGTGAAAGCCGACTAATGGTGTAAAGGTCTGAATTTGGTTAAGGTAACTTGCTGCTGTTCGGATATAGTCTGCCTACCCTTTCGATAATGGAGAAAATGAATTTTCTCGCACATTTTGTATGGAATTAAATAAGTTGTACGAGGTTTTGTGGATCAGTTAGTCTTTAATGAAGTATTTGTTGGAAGACGAAGAAGAATAGATTGGTAAAATTAATATTCAACGATGCCAATCAGTTTGTTATAAGCTGTGACTTAAACTATTTTACTATATTTTAATGGATTTAAAAAAAGGCAGAAGAAACTTTGCGATTTTGCTGTTTAATTAAAAAAAAAACAGGTCGAGTAAATTCGTTACTATAGTCTCAAACATCTATTTATCCTTAAATTAGCCAACTTTTATCAATGTTGTATGTTTACTATAAGCATTTGATATCGTTACGACCCTTTTCCGATAAATATACGTATTATACACTTATATGTATGTCAGGATCGTAGCAAATTGAAGTACGTGATCTCTGCCTACCCCCATGGGAAAAAGGCGTGACATTATGTATGTATCTATGTGTGTATACACTTATTCGGAACGAAGAAAATTTCATAAAGCTTAATATTTGCCTTTATGAACATTCATGAAAACCAGACACAACACAATACAAAATCAATAAACTTCATTCAAGGACTAGTGTAAAACTCTTAGAGCTCATTTTCATAGCATAAACAAACATACATTCTTGGAATTTCTGGTATGGTTAATGTCAATTTTTTTTAAATAAATCACTAATATAGTTTATATGTGCAATGCAAATTATATGTGCAATGTCCGTTTTATTTTAAAGAAAATTAGCATTATCATATTACAATATTCATTAAAAAAATATGTTTATTCAAAAAAAATAACACATTAGGTTACTATAATTGAAGCGAGACGGTCTCATTCACACATAAAAATAACTCGTTATATATTTGAAAACCTCCAGAAAACCACATAGAGAGGTTATGACAAATCAAAACATTCGCACTTCCACAACTTTTCACAATCAAACGCAAAATTAGCAAACAAAAAGCGAAAACTGTGTGTAATAATTACCCTGCATCCATTTTTAGGGCCATCTTAAAGGAGCACGTTAATTCTAAGCATAAAATAAAAATTCGCGAGCGATATTTAAAATAAAAACTACATGTTTCCTTCGTACATATGTCAAACTAAACTATTTTCGGCCGCCCAAGTTCACGTTGGTTCGACGCAAACATAAATATCTCAGTGTGGCGATTATGTCTGCGCAAACGTCACTTTCAGCCGCTTCAGGGTGTTGAGAGCTTTCAGCTCTCCAGCCGGGTTTGTGTCTGTGTTTATTTACAAGTGTTTCGAAAGCTCTGTAGTAGATGGCGCTGAAGGATATCGATCACTGGCGTGGTGATTTCACTACCGAACGGTAGGTGGCGCTGTTAGAATTTGGACGATCAAAACGTAGTTCTACTACTAGCCGCTAGATGGCTAACAAAAGACTATCTTAAGACAAATAAAATTAAACCACAAATATTTCAATTAAAACTACGAATACATGCAAAACATACATGTATACCTACAAATAATACAATAAAATTGTAAAAAAATCCGATGAGCCACTTTTATAATAAGTATTGAAAATATATGTAAATAAAATATGTATTATGTAAATGCAACAAAAAGACATCAACGCGTATTGCATACCTATTATTATGAACTTTTTTGGGAATGTTAAAGTTAAGGATATTAGGACTTTCTATTTAAGAATCACCTCATAAAAGACAGTCATTGATTGATCATTTCCAGTAACATGTAAAATAAAATAAAATAGTCAGTTTAGTCTAGATCGCTGTAACGTCCTAACATGCTAATGCCATAGGAATCCTACTTATGCATTGCATTTGACAACTATGGAAATTATGTCAATATGTCCTATGTTGGTCTGGGACTTAAAGGGAATGTGCCAACTGTGATCCTTGCCTAGCATGTCGTAAAAGGCGACTAATCGTATCTAGTCGCCTACACAATCACACTCGGTGTTTGAGTGTGATTGTGTAGGCGACTAGCTAGCCAGTTGTCACTACTTTTTCACAATATTTCATCACACCCAACCCAGTTAAATGTTTTGGCTATAAGTGTTATTACGGGATTACGGGCGTGATAAGTATTATCATAGATTGACGGTGTCATTGTCAACTGCCATTATGATCCCACAAAATGTTAATTATATTTATAAACGTGGTACATTCATTAATGTCCAAACGTATGACGCCGATAAGCCGTCTGTTGAACATATTATTCAGAAAACTTTCATTGGTTCTCTCAAACTTTTAAGCAACATAACTCCGTCAGACATCAAACCACATAGTTTTAAATCAAATAAACTTTCCCCCAAACGTATAAATCCGTTCGAAAACCCGACGAATCCATCAACGAATCGGTAACACAAATATTTTCGCGCAAAAATGTTTATTAGCGGTCAATGTTGCCATGATGTTCGCACCGACGCGATGTTATAAAACGCTGGCATCGGAAAAGTCTGCGCAAATTGTTTTGTTAGTTATAAACTAACATAAACACATATTCTAATACATTGTTTATTCAGCAATAAATCTGCGAGAGATCGTTGCTGGTAGTTCTAGAGCTATGCACTTTTATCCTACAGTCTATACCTACTAGATAAAATTCTAGATTATAAAAAAATATTTAACACGTATTTTCTTATTTGTCCCATGTTGGCCTGGGACTTGGCCCATGTTAATCTGGGACAAAAAAAAAGAATGTGCCAACTGTGGTTCTTGCCTAGCATGTCGTAAAAGGCGACTAATGGTATATCGGGTTTTTGGTGTGTGATTGTGTAGGCGACAGGTTAGCCGCTTGTCACTGCTTTTTCACAGTTTTCCATCTAACCCAGACCGGCTTTATTTTTGGCTGAATGTGGTTGAAGGGGCATGTTGCCCCTATGACTCTGCCTACACCTTCGGGGATTATGGGCGTGATTTTATGTATGTATGTATTTTCTTATTTATTTGTCAAACAAACATTGACGACGATACAATGCATTCAAGTTGCTCGTGACGTAACGCTTTTGTTTTACAAAATAGTGAGGTCGCAAGCCCCCACTCTAAAACTGTGATGCTCTTTATCTTTGTGATTTTTTGTTCATTAGATAAAGCGAAAATTTTTTGTGTCTAGTATTTTTGTATAATCTAACTGACGGACTAGATAAAATTATAGTTCTTAATGCAGTCATCATCCCTATTGGACCTGTAATTTCAATAAACGTATAAACAAATTACTTGACTAACGTCACTGCACCACACATTCTACAACGCAGAATATGACACCTAAGGTCTACGGTTTGCTCAAGTAACACACATCCATCAAGATCGGAATAGGTGGCACCCGAATCTTGCTGATAATCAAATTTATCATATAGCTATATTTTTGTACTATTGTTATTCTTTTAATGAGCCTTGATTTGCGATGTCACTGGCAAAACGAGTAATTAATTAATAAGAATACTACCTTGAAAATAATAGAAATAATTTATTGAACAGGTAAGGACTAACCATAATTGACTGCACTATAAAAGGAAAAATATTACCACAGACTACAATCAAAGTTTCGAAATACTTATTTAGTTCTCAGTAGACACTTTCCCTCAATATCAGTACCCCAGCTCTCCGACTACAGGTGATGTAAAAATATCTGCGCTCGCGCCGGCTGTTATTACAGCGCAGCTGTTCGCGACATACTTGCGTTGCGCACGCGCAGCTAGCGCCGCGCCCTACATACCTACTGCTGCAGCTGGATCAAACACGACGCTTAGAGCACCCGATTGGTCGGTATCATTACAAGACCCCCGTTACCCTTATCTTCCTAGCACTGTCTTCAACAGCCTATACCCACAACTGGACATAGGCTTATTTAGAGAGCCTAATTAACCCGGGCCCGCTCTTTGGCTCTGCTCATTAAGCTTATGCCTGCCTAGCGGTATGTCCTGTTCTCATTCTGAGTCCACTTAGACCATGATTGGGATTTAGAGAGTCGGGTATTACGTTGCGAGTGCCACCTGACTTCATAATATTTTGATAGTGAAACCTTCCTTTCAATGGCGACCAAAGCCCGGAAACCGATCCCGAAAACATTTGCTGTTACAAAAAAGCTGAAAGGTCTACTTTTCATGGCGTCATTACCAAACCTATTAGATTCGCCTAAACAAATCACTTTCGGGGCTTACTAGAAGCTGCTAAAGAGTTCCCCTAAGAGCCCTTCGTTCTATATCAAATCCTGGTCACTTTATGCAATCTATGTGAAACTCAAGATTACTAAAAACCCATTGAAGAAATCTACTCCTCCTTACTCTATAAAACCAAATAATTGCATTACCAACATAAAAACATTTCGACTGGATAATTAGAAGGAGGGTTACATTTACTTCCAAGACTTAATGAACAGACATTATTCAGTCACAACAGAACCAGATAAAAGCATGTTAAAACAACAGTTTAATCGCAACTAAAACCTAATAGAATAGATCACAAAATTAGTTCAATAATCGCTCCAACAACAACAAGATGAGTGCACGGTCTGCCGTACATTTGGCATGTGCTACAATAATTCTCCCAGTTAAATAATGGCCGATCCGTGTTAGAAATAAAAGCTATTCAGTGCGCGATTTGTCATTTCGCCTTTGTGCATTTAATTGACCTGGTAACAACTGTTTAAGTTATTGTTTTGTGAGTATTTGCCGAGTGTGTTTTACAATGTGATACTTTGTTGTATCGTAAATAATCTTATGCGAATTAATGTTCTACATAGTTTGGCCTCTTCAAAGTTGTTTGCAAATGCATTTGAGTGTAAACAATAGCCGAGAAACCTGATGAGAATAGATACATACATACATAACATCACGCCCATAATCCCCGAAGGGGTAGGCAGAGTCAAAGGGGCAGTAAGCCCCTTTAACCACATTCAGCCAAAAACAAAACTGGGCTGGGTGAGATGGAAAATTGTGAAAAAGTAGTGACAAGTGGCCAGCTCGTCGCCTAGACATTCACATACTTACAACCCCATATACTATTAGTCGTCTTTTACGACATGCTAGGCAAGAAACACAGTTGGCACATTCTTTTTAAGTCCCAGACCAACATGGGATAATGGGCTGGTTTAGATGGAAAATTGTGAAAAAGTAGTGACAAGCGAATAGCTTGTCGCCCACACAATAACATACCCACCACCCCATGTACCATTAGTCGCCTTTTACGACATGCTAAGTAAGAAACACAGTTGGCACAGTCTTTTTTCAGTCCCAGACCAACCTCGGACATTGGATAAATAAAAAAATATCAGGGTAGCATACCACTTTGCTAGTAAAGTAACCGACCGAATTTCACGCCTGCAGAGAGAGAGAGGTAAAAGTACTATCTGCACTAAAATTATAAAGAGGAAAGTTGATTGTTTGTTAGTTTAAATTAAACAAACTCCGAACTGGCTGGTCCGATTTGGATTTTTTTTTCACCAATGAAAAGCTACATTGTCAACAAGTAACATAAATTATATTGTATCCCGATGTTTCCACGGGAACAGAACCTATGCGGCTGAAACCTCAGAGGGCTGCTAGTAGTTTATAAAAATGTATTATACGAATACACGACGATGTTCATCACACAATCTTTACCCCTACTGGAACCATTAGACCAAGCAACCTGTCAAAATTAAGATCCAGTTTGTGTAGGCAGCTGGATCCGAAAGACATCGACCAACTGCAACCATTGTTTATTGTACAACTCGTTAAACTGGCGAAAATGCAGGAAACCAATATTTCCTGCCGACTTTTACGATGTATTGCGGTTTTTTATGTACAGCTGGTCTGCTTTCACGGCTTAGAGATTGACTGCAGGCATTCTAGACCGCATTATGGAACTGTCATTCGACGGTTCGTGTTTCGACCAATCAAAATACAGCGTAATGGATTACAATCACGGTGACTGAAAAGTCAAGTAGCTATTATACGACGAAGAAGAAGCGGATAGGAGGATAAGATGGAAAACATAATGGCATAATCCTACTTAATTTTATAAACGCAAAAGTTTGTGAGGATGTATGCATGGTTGTTAGATACTCTTTCACGCAAAAAGTACTGAATAAATTTTAATGAAACTTTAGAATAATAAAGCTTATACACCCTAATAACATGTTAGGCTATGTTTCATCGATGTACCACGCGAGCAAAGCCACGGGCAGAAGCTAGTAGATTATAATTAAGTCTTACTGGCCCTTGTATTAATACTTTCACGCGTATATCGTTGTTAATATAAGATAATTTGAGAGCAACAATACTTATATGTATAAATAGATACAGCTTTCAGCGTCCAAAACATGTTCAATTATCATCATCTTCCTTGCGTTATGTCCCGTGCTTAGACGGGGTCCGCTTAGACCATGATCCGGGATTTAGCGAGCCTGTCAATTACATTGAAGCGAATGCCGATCTGACCTTCGTAACCCTAAGATAGGGGAACCAGACAATTTTTGGATCATGGTTACAAATTCAAAGTTGTTTGAATTTGCAGATTTCATCACGATGTTTGCCCTCACCGTCGAGTTAGTGGTATAAATACGTATATAGATTTGAAAAATCCAGAGGTACGTGCCCGAGATTGAACCCGCACCCCTCGGCTAAGAGGCCCGTGTCCTTACCATTGAGCTACCACCGCTCTCAAAACATGTTCAATTATAAATAAATAAATTGAAATAAAATTGATGCGGCCATTTTTTACAATTCAAAGCAGAATTCGCTAATAGCTAATTAATGACAAGAGAACTAAGCCACTAATCGTTCCTAACTCTTTCGCCATTCACTACATTTTAATTAGAACTCCATGTCACATAACTCAGTCGGACGCGATCGATGTCACAAATGCCGTCCTGTCAAAAAAGACACATGCTTAATCTCCCGAATCGCAGCCATCTTCATTCAGGCCTTCGATTGGGCGATAAATTAATTAGCAATTAAAGTACTTGCGAACAATTGTAAGTGCGTTAGGCGCGTGTCTGGCTCCTTGCCAGGCACCTGTCATTGCCTATCAACCCAAGTGGATATTCGTGTGCGCAAGAGTAGAATGTGTCTTTTTTAAACGGTATGGCAGATGGTTAATTGTTGTGCTGTAAACCAATCTTGGGAGAGTGTCGTTTCGACTGAAAAAATCGTGGGAATGTTTGAGCTTGTCCTACTCGATTTACTCTAATTATGTTTCAAAGTTAGAGTGCACATTGTACCTTCATAATATTTTAATTATTTACACGAAAATAATAACGGTTTTCCGTGAAGTTTTACCTCACCACTGCGCTTTAAAAAAAATACTGTACTGTGCAGAGGAAGTCTCACTGTAGTGAGACTGTAGTGAGAGGTAACTACAGTATAGTGCATACTTTGTAAAACTAAGATCGTTGACTTCTTATTTAAAAAAAAACAAAGTCAGTTATTAAAATAAAAGCCTAAACAGATTACAGTGCCTCTCCAGAACGCTGATTTAATTTAATAACAATCGTTGGACACTTGATCTTAACCATCCCTAAAAGTAACTAACTAAACTTCACGCCACTTCCCTAGCGGCGTAGGCAGAGAGGACCGAACGCCATATGGCAAGATCCCTAAAAGTAAATGCAACAAAAATATATCAGAGCAAAGTAACGGAAAACAGAGGAGGAGTAAAAAAAACAATTATTTTATTTATAATTCAAAAACTCACGATCTAAATTTACCAAGATAAACGTTTCCAGGAGAATGACAGCTCATTTCTCTGAGCAATCAAATGATTAAACTCATTTAGGCACAGGAGGCGCAGATCATTCGCATTTTCCTGTATACTTTATACGAAAACGATTTCAACGTGCGATTATTATTTTAACTGCTCAACCAGATCAAAGTGGCCTGAGTTTCTGAGAAGCTGAGCGACGGACGGACAAATTCAATTGCAGATTTGCATCCGATGCAGACTTGAATTACGTAAATACTTAGCGGGAATGGACGGGATTGTTGTTAGCAATAACGTAAATGTTTAATGTGAGTTGTGATTGTTGGATAGTATATCGCGATTCAAGTGAAATTTGTCTGCGAATAGTGGGCGGTTGGCAACAAATACTTTATTTTAATGCACCTACTATTTGTACCCTCTTTTTACACTTGGGGTCACAACAAAAATGTTTGCAACAAAATAGCTCTAGATTAGCATAAAGCCTATAAGGCCTTCTTCAACTTCACTATATCAATCCACTTCTTTTTTGGGAGGAGGTACGATGCTAGCTTATCAATATCATAATTTCCGCTAGCCATTTTACAATTTCCAATTCCAACCCAAATTTAATTTTACCCAAATATGGTTTACAGTGGTTTTTGTTCCATGGACTCTGTCTACTATTTGGAGATGGTGGGCGTGATGGTTTGTGTGTAATTGCAACACTACACCTGTCAAAAAGCAATGGAAGTGTACCACCCAATTCCCAAGATACTCCTAATAATGAGGTCAGCTCAGAAATTCTCTGCCCCAATTATCTCGAACAATGCATCAGTTATTCTGCCACACTGGACGGCGCCAGAGTTCAGCTCGGCAGAGCGCCAGACTCCTTTGATCATCATTGTTACCGCGGTCAATGGTGTGCATGTTCCTGCTCCGTGCCAAAGTAGTGGTTTAGTTGGCTTGGATTTAGGATAATCCAGTTTTATGAGTAGTTTAGAAGATATCGCTTTCATTAAGCCGTGTTTTAGTGACTCAGGTTTGTGCCTGCATAGAATTCGCTCTGTTTAATCGACTCTATCACGTTTCCTGCATTATCCATTAGTTTTTGAGAGATATTTTTTTATATTATTTATATCTCGCAAAAAAGGCTTATGCGTATTTTTTTTTAGGGTTTAAACTTGTGGCGTACCATGACACGACAAAGTGTTAATAGATTTGGCGTGAAATTAAATTACTCAAAAATTTTTTTAAAACTTCAACATATTTATATTAAGAAGACTTCTCATCTTCTCGAAAAAATTTTTTTAAAACTTCAACATATTTATATTAAGAAGACTTCTCAATAGTACATCTTACGTAAAATTACTGTCATGAAACATTAGTTTAATCTTGAAAAAGACTCTCAGAAAAGCATGGGAATAGATATGAAATCAGACTGGAATTGAGTGTCTGACTAAGAAAGACGGATAAATTGATAGTAGCTATAGGAGCATATGATCCAGTTGAGAAGTGGGGCAATGTCCCCGAAAGATGACGAGGAAGTCAACTACCGCGCAAATGTCAAAGGTGAACACTATATCATTACACGCTCGCTTGCGCGCGCCGACGAGAGCGTGCTGCCCTGCGCTTGCGTTTGGCGTCCTTTTTTTGACGTGGGGAAATGCGTTACGCGTCCTCGCACTACCCAGGGAGCGGGCGGTGGGTGGGACTCCCAAAGACATCTTCTCGGAGACCCTCTCTTCGGTCAAATATGGTAGGTAGACGGGATATACCCACTAAAACCCCGCAGTACCCATTATCATTTGAGTTGAGGCTGCCATTAGTAGATGGCTGAGCCTTGACACCATTCAAACAAACAATCACAACACCCTCCAGATGCATCTTGTGCCTTGCCTCTGACGTTTAGGGTTCTCAGCCCTCTCGGAATGTCCGGTTAAAATTATTAAAATCCCAAGTTCCCCGATCGTATGCATAATCGCAACATAAGCAATTGCTAAGTACTCAAGAAGACCGATCAATCAAAACCTATTAAAATCTCGTATTAAACTGACCACCATCGTTCACCGATGCAACTTTAAACAGCTCAGTCATTAGCATCCAAGTCATCGACCAATCACAATGCGTGCGCGCCGCCCATGTTGGCGCAGCGCTGCGCCCGCGTATCTATTGGCTCGTGAACATTCAATAGTCTAGTCTTTACAGATCGATTGTGTAATATATTAAATGATCCGCCTTCGCTTAGTATGGAATTGCATTTATATGGGCGCTTATATCTGTAGGCGTAGAGAAAAAGAAATGGAAAATTCGACGATTCGCTGGGTGGGAGGTACTGCTAAGAATAACTATACTTTCTTAGTGGTGTTGCATGGTACGTGGTGGATTGCCTAATGCATTTTTCCAGGACCATGCAACCCCAGTTCGAGGTAGCGGGGTGGATGAGCGGGATTCTCTCCGTTGAGATGAATCTTGTAGGGCATCAATATCCCTTTGACCCAGTATTGAAATTAGGTTGAAAATACTCCTTAAACAGCCGTATCCTTTGATTACGTTGACTATTTATTTTTCACAGCTCCTTGCACGAGACTGCCTAAGTAGTTAATTATTAAGACCTAAATAATTAATTTCTAATTGACCGACAAAAAAAAATGGGAACCTTTTCTCTTTGAGGTAGGTACAGAACTCTAAAAAAGGCCATAAATAATTACATATTGTCAAATTAAAAAGAAATATTTTTCTATGTACGCAATACGCATTCAGCTAGAGACTAGGTTAGCCAACAAACAGATGCTGGCATCTTTTTATAGGCACCAACGAGATAAAAGATAGCACATTATTTAAATACTCTTATAACAAAAGATGAGAACAACATGTTCTTAATGAAGCGACATCAAAGTGCGGTTGGTGACAAAAATTAGTATACCTACTACTCTCTATCAACTTTACGTCTTGGCAAACAACTTTTATTCCAGTGACATAATGTCGAAACAAAACAAAGGAACGCCGTAGGCCGAAACCATAAACAAAGCTGGCCAGATCGTTCAACTCTCGGAAAACACTGTTTGTGTTGCGACTAGTTTATTCTTGTCGATGGTCTGTGACGGCGACACTCGGATATCGCGTTACTATCTCCGCATAGCTTAGCGCCTTTCGGCACTTATTGTAACTTTTGACAGGTTCTACACGGGAAAATTGTAATTTTTCGAATGCTTCTTGGCTAGCAATCAAAAAGTAATATACTCTCGTCTATGTAAAAAATCTGTTTTCATATAAAACTTGACAAGATCTTAATGAACAGACTTAATATTTTTTTATTAGAAATTGTTTGTTTCGTAATAGGGGATAGAAGTAGGTATATAACTAGACTTCCATTCAAAGTTTCCTCTATAACAGATAATAATATAAACAATAACTCGTAATTATCATCAGATCGAAAAATAGTCAAGTACAACTGGGTTTTACAAGTCTTTTAAATTAAAAACATTTTAAATTTATCAGCGAATCTTAAGACTCCGTTTAAACAAGTACGTAGGTAGGTACTCTCATTTTCTAGGACCCCCTGAAGTCCTTGCAAAGTACACATTAACTGCAATAAAACTGTCTCCTTGGAATATAAAGAGTAAATTACCAGTAAGTACCTAAAAATATTACTAATAGAGATTGCAATGCTGGATTGCCATGGGTCCAGTGTCGTGTGCTAGATCCCACAAAAAATGTCGCTGGCTTGCAATATCTAATAACTAAGTCAGTATTTTTTTCAGACTGACACACCAATTCCCTAGTTCCAAACTAAGCTTGTGATTGTGCTATGGATACTAGCTGAACGGATAGACATACTTAAATACGTTTATAAACATCCATGAACCCGCGACCCATAGTTTCGTGGCCAGGGTCTCTGACCACTCGACCAACGGGCCAGTCGATGTCAATGCAAATAATGTTTATTGACATCCACTGCAAATACATGCCAAATACTTTAATCGCTTTTATTGCAGTTCAGTTCGACTTCTTCGCCAAGCCATTAATTAAATGTGACGGAAAACAATGCTATAGATATAACAGAGGATATACGGTCAAGCAAGTTTAATTTATAAGTAATTAACCAATTAAAAGGAAATTTACTGACTGGAAGAGATCTAAAGTCTTTCATGAGTCTATGTTAAGATTCTCTCTGTGAAATAAAATAAGACAAGAGGAGATTTTTAAACACTTATTTTAAATTACTCTCAAAGAAATATTAATGCAAACAAAACACGGAAATAAATTTTAACTATACCTTTAACTGTCGTTTTTGTTGCTTTTTCACAATTTTCTATCTAACCCAGCCCATTGTCCCATGTTGGTCTGGGACTTAAAAATAATGTGCATGTCGTAAAAGACGACTATAATCCCCGAAGGGGTAGGCAGAGTTAAAGGGGCAGCTGGCCCCTTTAACCTTATTAAGCCAAAAATAAAACTGGGCTGAGTTAGATGGAAAATTATGAAAAAGTAGTGACAAGTGGCTAGCTCGTCGCCTACAAAATCACATACCGAAAACTCCATATACCATTAGTCGCCTTTTACGACATGCTAGACAAGAATCACAGTTGGTACATTCTTTTCAAGTCCCAGACCAACTTGGGACAATGGGCTGGGTAAGATGGAAAATTGTGAAAAGGAGTGACAAGTGGCTAGCTCGTCGCCTACACAATTATATACCCAAAACCCCATATACCATTAGTCGCCTTTTCGACATGCTAGGCAAAAAACACAGTGGGCACATGCTTTGTAAGTCCCAGACCAACACAGGACTAAATTAAATATGATCTAAAAATTTGTTTGATAATCGAGATATGCTACTTGCGACTATAATGGCACGTGTTTACTAAATAAACATGTTGAATCTTTTGGCGTCTTAAGATCTGCATTCCAGAAAAACGAAATAACAGTTCGTCATCGTTTATACTGAAAATTTATTTTTGATATATTTTTCATCATGATATCGTCTTGTTTTTTACACTTCAGTGTTTCTTCTTCTGGATAGGCTACACATACAAGGTTGTATACACTAAAAACGATAATTAAAAAGCGGCCGATTTCAAATCTGATTTATGTTCCAATAATAAATTCTTCAGACTGACACACCAATTCCCTAGTCCCAAACTAAGCTTATAAGCTTGTGCTATGGATACTAGGTGAACGGATAGACATACTTAAATACGTTTATATACATCCATGACTCGAGTACAAATATCCATGTTCATCACACGAAATATTTGCCCCTAACGGCATTCGACCCCGCTACCCTTGGTTTCGTGGCCAGGGTCTCTGACCACTCGACCAACGGGCCAGTCAATGTTTGCGATTTTACAAGATTGTTGGTAAATGGATACTACATCACGGTTATCGATTTTTAAAGGACTTTGTCGCATTTCCCGAGAATATTTTGAGTTTCCTTAATAAAAAAACAAAAAAATATATATAAAAATACATCATTACGATTTTCGAATTCGTCCCTTTAAATAATTCTGATAGTAAGTCCTAAACATGGAAAAATTGTCTAACTCAGAGCGATCAATAAGTATCAATAGATATAGAGCATTCATATCTCAATATTATCTAGCAAGCAAAATACAAATAGGTACGGAACCGGTACCGTATTGCAATAACTTAACAAAGATCTTAACTACCGAAGTTTATCTATCATATCATTCCTGTCTACTAAAAACCGGAACCTTCACCTTCCAAACGGCCTTCCCAAAACGGCCTTCGCACCTTGACCTCAAACGACCTCCCGTGTCCTCGCCCGAAATCCTTCGGCGCGACCTCCTTCCGAGGTCGACCTTCGATAAGGACGATAGCAAGGGCGCGAAAAGAGCCGGGCGTGGGGCGTATCGTCACGGGGCCTTGGCCACGCCGAGCGGCCTTAGAAGGCAACCTTGGACCTTGAGGTTCAAGGATGTTGGAATTCGCGGGTAGGCGTCGAGGTCTCCGCCAAATTGGATCTATTATCCAACCGTTTGAAATAACAGATGTGAAATAAATTCTTTTATCATCATTTATAATAACAGAGTTAAGGACTTCAGGCTTAATGAAGAATTAAACCTAGGTCATATATTTATGGAAAAATATTCTATTTAGTTCTAATATAAAAGTTTGCTTAAGCTTAACCTAGAAGGGTTTGGCTCTATTAGTACTTAAATTTTATTTTTTGTTAAATATTGTCGACATGGAAGTCTGTTTGGATAAATTACTTATTAATTAATTTATCTCACCACGTAATTTAATTAATAGTTCTATAACAAACAAATACATTATCTCGTAGTTATCCTATTCAGTGAACCAAATAGCCAGCATTGAATACAGTTACACCAAGGTAACAATTTTTCTTTATCCTTGATTTCAAGGACAAGGGAGAACTTTTAAACGCATGCGCCATTTCCAATTTGACACAAGTATGTCAAATTGAAAATGGCGCATGCGATAATTACTGAACCGATATTATTACCTGCGATATTCATAAAATAATATATGCAACTAAGTATGATTTCTATAAATACATTGAAATAAGCCTGTACCTAGAACAACAAATGCCTACTATGAAATTCTTAAAGATCACAAAAACTTATTATGCAAACTGAAAAAAGGAAGAAAGCAGACAAGTTAATTTTTTAAGCTTATATGCCAATAGTCTTCGTCTGCAATCTCCTTCTATTTTACGGATGCCTAATATAATTTGGATACTTAGGTACTGGTTCCTTCTTTAACCAAGTCCAAATGTTGAGATCCGTTAGGAAATATTTAAGATATATTTGCGATTTACATTAGAGTGTAAGGATCGTGCCATATGGCGTTCGGTTTTCTTTGCCTACCCCTCTAGGGAAGTGGCGTGAAGTTGTTAGTTAGTTAGTTAGTTAGTTAAATTAGTAAAGTAGGCGTATTTTATAAAAACAATGGTTGTAGAAAAATAAATAGATTTTAAATCGGCTGTAGCAATACCGCCCTTTCGACGACCATATTTCAGCCACGTTAAAAATACACGCACGCCGCTCCACTGACAGCTACAATAATTATCCCGCGCTTTTCAGACCTAATGACAGCGCCTGACAGCCGCGACAGCTGTAATTTGACAGCCGGTACGCGCCATCTTAGATTTCCTTTTGTTTTTCCGCCACGCGCCGGGCGGTAATGGCGCCAATTCATCTTGGAGATGATGTATTGATTTGCTTTAACGACGACACGGGGCAATCAACAAGTTTTTAAATCGTTCAATCTCTGTCGTTTATGGTAAGTATAATAGGTAAGACTTTTAGGAGCTAATTTTACATTTTTTTTACTCTTGCCTACACTTCTCGCACATAAACGCACCTGTATAAACACCGTAATCACATATAAATGCACCTAATGCAAATGCGTTTAACAGTATTAAACTAAAAACTACTACTACCAATAAACTAGTAACTATGTTTAATCTAATTCAGTGTCATCTGCTGAAAACATGTTTTTATTACAAAATACTTAACAGCCACTTTGATAAGTTATGCAGATTGTATCCTAACAAAATAATTTTATTCATATTTATATAGCCAGGGTAGTCTTAATAAGTACCTACCAATGACATAAAATCCTTTGGGATTGACGGGAGTTTAACTTGTCAACCAGACATTATACATAGTGATTTTGTCTCGGCCCTTACATATACAAAAAATCATTTGGGCAGCAACATGTGATATTTATCCAAAATTTTCTAAACTCATATTTATTAACCATCCTCCATTATTCAGTCATGTGTAAATTGTGATGGTTACTAAATCATGCGATAATCTGCTCTGATCGGAATATTCGCCAAATAATCATAATCGTATATCAGATGTGTAAACCAACTAACGCATAAACGCGATCATAATTCTATTTTGGTTATAGACAATCACTTGCATGCTGATATCAGATTACTAAATGCCGAATAAGTTTTTATTGCAAACAGTACTACTACGAATTTACTTAGACATTTTATAATAAAACTAGCTGACCCGGCGAACTTCGTTCCGCCTAATAGTCAATGACACATAATCGGGTTAAATAAATTGAGATGTAAGCTATCCTATCTCTCAAGTTGGATCGAACTGCACATGGTGTGCGAATTTTATTATAATCGGTTAAGTGGTTTAGGAGTCCATTGAGGACAAACATTGTGACACGAGATTTATATATATTAAGATGTAATTTTTGCGTTTTATCAAAGTGGTGGTTAAGTATTAGATAAATGCGAAATAACTGCACATTTTGAAATATAGAGTTTTTTTTTTTTAAATCGCTTTATTATTTCTGTTATTGGCCTAACGTAAGTGTTCAGTAAAACTACCTAAATAGGTACCAGTATTTATCTCAAAGTCTTGTATACATTTAAGATCTATAATTGTTATTGAACTATATGCAAAGCCAAATTAGACATATAAGTTATTAATTTGATATTAAAACATTCACAAAGCCGGTCCGGTATCCGGTATAATTAAAAAATAATGTCCGAATGTACAATCCAGAAACCAAATCGAAAAAATTCCAAATACAAAAGTTTACTTACCGCGTAAATCACTGACACAAATCACAGACTAAAGCTGTTTTTTTTTTTAACTAAACTACGGCTAAGGCACTGACGTCTACGCGTTCCTAGTTGTAGTATAAGTTTAAAATATACTATCACATGTATTCTGCCATCGCACTGAGGAATCGTTGGCCCAGTCTATAAATATAGCGCGTCGTGCATCGTATTAAAATTAAGAGTTTACGCCAGTCTATTGAATTAAAAGATTAACTCAAGCTTTAACACTTGAAACGGTTTTATCAAAATTCATTTAAGCATTGCTAAGTAACATAGCACTAGCTAGTAACATAATTGATTGTATCCTTAAGTATAAAAATGCATTGCCAAAAATGTTTGTACTTGCTTTAAACTTTAAAAAGTCTGTGCACCGTTTTGGCTAGTCCTTTATGTGTGTATTTGGCATTTTTTGGACAAGGTCTGATGAAGAAAATATTTGAAAATTAACATAAAAGATGGAAAACTAAAACCAGTTCCCTTTTGTAGAAAAAATATTTTTAATGCTAAATAACGACTGTCAGATCAGCTCAATTAGCTAGTATTTTCACACACTAGGTATATGCGCAGGTTTTCTCACGGTATTTTCTCTTCAGCATTCTAGGTTCATTCTAGGTATATTTTAAACTACATACTAGAAGATCATATATACCTAAAAAAAATATATCGCCTGAGTTCCCATTTATCTAAAATACACATAATATAAAAAAAACACTACATTTCAATTTAAATCCAAGCATACCCCAATAATTTCAAAACTAATGAGACATTGTCAACCACAATCTCCAAACAGCTGACAAGCGGACATCTTGTTATTCTAAAGCGTTTCCCGCGAAATCTGTTTAAAAATCGCATTTGGCAAAACATATTATTATTTTGTCGATAGGAAACGCTCGCTTTCATCTCGGGTATTGCTCAGAATAAACGTTGATTTATTTTCCTTACAATGTTTCGCTGCGGCGCCAAGAGATTTCAGGAATATGTCAACACTTCTCTGTTTACTTAGTTTGTAAGCTTTTTTTCGGTGAATTTCGGACGTACTTTTGACGTTGCAATATTTCGACTTTGTCTTGTTATAAATATTAAGCCACTTTTAAATGCTTGTTTTTGTGGACGATGAACTGAGTTATCAATGACTAGCAGTGCCCTGGGGTTTCACCCGCATAGTTCCCGTTCCTGTAGGAATATGGGGATAAAGTATAGCCTATGTTACTTCCGGATAATGTAGCTTTCCAATAGTGAAAGAATTTTTGAAATCGGTACAGTAGTTTTTGAGTTTTTTCATTACAAAAATACAAATCTTTCCTCTTTATAATATTAGTAAGTATAGATGATATAGAGATTATTCCCCATGCTTTAGTAGATCTACAACTCTGGTTTGAGGTTTTTTTGATAAAACTTACCGTTTTAGAGAAAAATCCAAAATCCAGCTCCCCAGCAATATTTGGCTGTCCAGGAATTTTTGTTATTTTAAATGTCTATATTGACCGGACTATGAGTGGAACTGCTTTTGGGGACGACCTTACTTATCAATGGAGGCCAAGAGCTTAATAACATCACTTAGTTCAGACAGGAGCCGCGGAACGCCCAGGCTTACCTACCACGACCAGATTGGTCATGTGTTACCAGAAGGTGATATAAGGAGTCATGAATGGGATCATGAATGTTGAAGAGGCGAGTGAGGTGTGTAAGGATCGTGCCATAAGGCGTTCGGTTCTCTCTGCCTACCCCGCTAGGGAAGTGGCGTGAAGTTAAGATGTACAAATGTATTGTAATGTAACTAACTAACTAAACTTCACGCCACTTCCCTAGCGGGGTAGGCAGAGAGAACCGAACGCCATATGGCACGATCCTTACACACCTCACTCGCCTCTTCAACATTCATAATCCTTTTCATACAAGCTCTACGATTTTTATGACTCCTAACATCACCTTCTTTTAATACACGACCAATCTGGTCGTGGTAGGTGAGCCTGGGCCTTCCGCGGCTCCTACATCCTTCCACATTCGCATTGTATATCTGTTTAGTCAATCTTTCGTCATCCATTCTTTCTACATGTCCGAACCACCGGAGCATGCCTCTTCTTACCTTGACTCCGACGCTGTCCTTCAGACCAACTCTCTTTCTTACATCATCATTCCGAACGCAGTCTGTGAGCGATACACCGCAGATTTTCCGCAGCGCACGCATCTCGACCGCGTTTATTCTACTTTCATGCTCTTTCTGCCATACCCAACTCTCGCTTCCATATGTTAGCGTAGGAAACAGCACCGCATTGTGTATGGCGAGCTGGGCCTTCTGGCTTAAGATTTTGCTGCCTAAAAGTTTTCCTAACGCTCCATTCACCCTATTCCCTGCATTCACTCTTCTTTCTATATCAGCGGAGTACCTTCCATCTCTACTAAATGCAGATCCTAGATATACAATTTCATTCACCTGTTCCAGCACTACATCGTCAACCGTTATCCTTGTATCCGTTCTGGTTTCATCTCTTTTAAACACCATAATCTTTGTTTTCTTCGCATTCAAATGTAAGCCTCTCTCCTTGCAATCATCTTTCAATGTTGTGACTAGTTGCTGCAGATCCGATGCCGACTCTGCTAGAAGTACGGCATCGTCCGCGTAAAGCAGGCAGTTCACAACCAGGTCACCCATACGCACTCCAACATTCATAGATCTAATCCTCTGGAGACAATGGTCGAGATATAGGATAAACAGCAGAGCAGACAGCACGCATCCTTGTCTGACACCAATATTGACGTCAAACCAGGGTGACAGGCTGCCCTCCACTTGCACGCATGCCGTACATCCCACATAGGTGGACTGCGCAGCACGAAGCAATGCTCCATCAATCCCATATCTCGGCAATATGTCCCAAAGGTCCTTTCGTACAACCCTGTCAAAGGCCTTCTCCATATCCACAAAACCGCAAAAAACCCTCTGACTTTTGGCCAGATGCTTCTCCACGATGTTGCGAAGAGAGAAAACTTGATCCGTGCATCCTCTACCATTCCGGAAACCTCCCTGTGCCTCCCACAACATTCCATCAGATTTCACCCTCATTCTCCTCTCAATAATCTTGCCATACACCTTTGCTGCTAAGCTGATCAAACTGATGGCTCTATGGCTGGTACAGTCCATACGTGACCCAGCACCCTTGTACAGAGGCACGATAACTGCCCGTCTCCAGTCCATTGGGACCTTTCCGTTTCTCCAGCATAGATTGCACAAGAACCAGAAAGCGTCCTGGACGCTAGCGCCACCTAGCTTGATCATCTCCGCAGATACCTTGTCTATTCCCGCGGCCTTTCCACTATTCAGACTTCGTATCGACCATTCAATCTCATTCATAGTGATGTCTTCATCAGACGCTGGCACCACAGAATCAGACATAGCCTCACTCTCAGTGCCAACATCAGAGACATACTCATACATTTCTCCAAAATATTCACTCCACCGTTCTAACACCTCGTTCGGGTTTGCAAGAATGTCACCAGCTTTAGATTTAATCTTACTCATTCCGGATGCCGACGAATATCCCCGAGACCTCTTAACCTCCCTCCAAAAGAGCTTGGAATTAGCCTCGAAGCTATTCGTCAGTCTCCTTTCTTCATTCATAGCTACTCTTTCACGCTTCTCTTTCACTAAAGCTTTGGTTTCACTCTTGCAATAACGGTATATTTCTTTCTTCATCTCAAGCATACTTTCATCCATTTGCAAAGATGAGACATAATCAAGCCAGGCCTTCTTCTTTCTCGCTACGGAGGCTTTGACCTCCTCATCCCACCATGCGTCACCTTTCATTGTTCTACGTCTCTTTGCGCATCCACATGCCTCTTTTGCACTGTCCACCATGCTCTCTTTCAAAATGTTCCAGCAATCATCAACATCTAAGCCAGAAAGACTCGCATTCGCAAGTCTTTCATTGACTAAGCCTACATACACACTCCTTACACTTTCATCTTCCAGTTTTTCATTCCTTATCCTTTCAGTGCCTCCGCATGGAGTACGCACTCGCCAGTGCCTCCACTTCTTGAAAAGCCCAGCAAACCGGCATACTACCAGGTAGTGGTCTGTTTCAAGAGTAGGGCCTCTGTAGGCTCTTGTATCCAATATACTATTGCGGAGGCGGCTATCGACTAAAATCAAATCAATCACACTTTTTTGGTCATTCCGTCTCCAAGTATACGTGTGAATATCCTTATGACGGAAAATAGTGTTTGCCACAAGGAGGTTCCGTTCCAAACATACTTCCAAGATTTGCTTACCAGCAATGTATTGTAATGTGAGCAAAGATAAATAAATAAATAAGTATTTTAGCCAACATCAAAGGTCGCATTCATGGCCGAAGGTTTCCGAACTCGACCTAAGTGTATATCGACAGGATTCTGTTTTCTACGCTCCGATAAAACTGACGTTATACTTGTCGTAAAGATCAAAGTTAAACGATCTATTATTTTCCGACTCTAAGATAAAAATATTCTAAACTTCGGTTAGTCTTTGTTGAAATAATACGAAATATAAGGTCGGTATTTACCGCTGTTTTGATATGCTACATCTGTTGCCTACAGCAATCAGACTGTACTGTTGCCATGTGAACGTAGAAAAAATGAGGACAAGTGGAGGAATGTTATTTAATCTAATTACGAGTTTGCAGGTTTTAAATAAATAAATAAATATCCGACGACATCACATACATTGATCTGACTCCGAGCTAAGTAGCCAAAGCACTTGTGTTACGGATATCAGAATCAACAGTGGTATTACAAATATGTATATACTTAAATATTGGATATTAACTCCCAGACACAGAACAAACACAAGTATTCATCACGCGAATGTTTGTCCTGTGTGGGGATCGAACCCACAACTCTTGGCGCATTGAGCAGGGTCACTACCGAATGCGCCATCGAGCCAGTCAAACCCACGCTAAATAATAATAAAACTACTTATTTTACAATGTAATTGGCCACTTTTTATTTATATACTTACAACATTTTAATTTTGTGCACAGCTCAGGACTTACACCAAATATCTACAGATTGTAAATGGCTAAAGTAAATAAATTAGCATCACAAACATATTTAAATCTTTATGAACTCTGATAAATGCAATCGCTATTTGAATGTCCCGTTAAATTTAAAATATGTGGTGAACCGATAAGACCCTGAATCGTATTTAGCTCTTTCTTATTCCTAAGCACAAATCTAATTTGCCATAAAACCGCAGCACACGTAAGTGCTGCCCGAATTATGTCTGACTCCTTTGAACATGTATAGATTGATATTTTATCACCTCTTAGTTACAGATCGGTGGTATCGCATCAGCAAGCATTCGAATGCACAAAACATTCGAATGCATCTAAGTATGCATTTGTACTATCTCGACGATCATGGTTACAATTCTGAGAAAAACTGCAGTTCGAATAACTATGGAGGGTGCATCATGATCTAATTTGGCAGTCGTTTCAATGTCACTATATGTAGTCTCGTTAAATACATTTCCACGTGGACCCTGACTACAATCATGTGGCAAAACGCTGGCTAAAAGCCTTTTTGTAGATTCTTTTGACCATACTCCTGGTATCACCAAATCTTGTTAATACGTGCCCTAATCCAACGAGATACCATATATCACTACTAGCTTCTGCCCGCGGCTTCGCGCGCGTGGTACATCGATGAAACATAGCCTATATGTTATTCGGGTGTATGAGCTATATTATTCTAAAGTTTTATTAATATCCATTCAGTAGTTTGTTTGTGAAAGAGTAACAAACATCCATCCATACATACAAACTTTCGCAATTATAATATTGGTAGGATTTTCCTAACGATACGTCCCATGCTTAATCAGGGTCCGCTTAGCCCACAATTCAGGATTTAACTAATCTGGTCATTACCTACATTGGAACGAATCTATCATATCCATCCTTTATAAGTCTATAATATCGGGTAACCAGACAATTCATATTTACTCACCTATTGTTATTTGAATGTGCAGATTTTATCGCAATGTTTTCCCTTCACAAGAATACGTACATGGTTTTAAAAATCCAAAGATACAGGCCTGGATTTTCCCAGGGCTCCTCGCAAGACAGGCGCGTCTCCTTACTATTGTACTATCAACCCAAACAAATATAAACAAACGCAAATTATATTTTTCCATACAAAGCCAACTATATTACCTATTTTTTTTTTAATCCGGAGTAATGCGTTACGCATACCACTCCGCCTCGGGGGAGCGAAATGGTTATGTGGGACTCCCAGGGGCCTCTGCAACAGGAGACCCCCTCTCCGGCCAAGATGGTAGTGGCCGGGGTATACCCACTAAAACTCCGGGATGCATCCTCTACGCTAACTATATCTACCTCTAGCAAGGTTTAAGGTCTCCATCCAGCGTCGCACAACTCAACGCAAGCCACATTTCCCCGAATCCTGGCATAGACTTATCACACAGAGTCTGCTTCACATAATTCTGCACACAAAATACAAATTTAATCCATTATTATGACGTCCCACTCCAAAACCCGACAAATTAGAGTCTAGTTCTGCGCCGTGTTCTGTCAAAACATCCTTCGGATGAGTCATAGGCGCGACTCGAGTCATAACTCAAACTCATATTGGAATGTGAGTGAGACTGAGGTTGCCAACCTCTCTGGTATTAATAACGTGTTCTACTATAATTTTATCAACATTGCAAAAACTATGAATAGCGTCATTGTATCATACGGAATAGGTGAATCCATAGACGTAGAATGTCCGATACCTGTGGCTAGGTAGACGAACCATCGCAAGATAGTATTTTTTTACATACATACATAATATCACGCCCATAATCACCAAAGGGGATAGGCAGCGAGCAGGCAGAGCATCAGGCCTCTTTAACTACTCAGCCAAAAATAAAACTGGGCTGGGTTAGATGAAAAATTTTTGAAAATGCAGTGACAAGTGGCTAGCTTGTTGCCTACAAAATCACATACTCAAAACCCGATATACCATTAGTCACCTTTTACGACATGCTAGGCAACAATCACAGTTGGCACATTATTTTTAAGTCCCAGACCAACAAGGGGCAATGGGCTGGGTTATATGTAGTAGTAATAGTATTTTTTTGTTCTCTATATTGTATACATTGATGAAGAGTAAGAGACTAAAGAATCTTCGAATATATACCACAGCCAACAGTGAGATTTTATAAGTGAAAATTAAATTTTAGTAGATTTGGATGGTCTTCCTCAAAATTGATACTTAAAGGAAACAGAAACTCTTCTGTTTCCTAAAAAATAAAAAAAATTCCTTCTCTTCTAAAAATCAATAATGAAAACATCACCTTCAGAAAACCTTCTTCTAATGCAGAAAAAAAATACAAAATGATGTACAACGATCTACACTGTTTAAAGATGTGACAGAAAATAAAGAACCTTATGATAAAACCCACTGAAAAGCCAAAAAAATATCTAAAATAAGGGTCAAAAATAACATTGATACCTTTTACAGTGTATTAGTATTACTTAATTTTTGCTTTTGGTAGGGAAATCCTCCAAAGATTTCTTTCTCATAAAGCAGAACCCGGTGGTTATGTGTGATTTTTAATAAAAGCCGGAAGCCTGCCAATGCTTTGATTTTGCTCCAGCTTTTCTTAATACCAGTGCGGGAACTTACAAAGCGTATTGACATTTACGTCTCTAGGTGCCTTTAAACCTCTCAATATTATTATGATCGTCTTCCTCATTTTACCGATTACACAGAGATAATCTACTCCAGCATTATAATTTTTACGACCTAATAAAAATCTAGAACATGACATTTTAAAAGCAAATCGCTTAGTACCAAAAGCAATGACGTGGTGTTTCAAAAAAGCCCACACGAACAGTTGCTAGTTAAATGTCAAAAAATATAATAATATCAATGAAACCATGCCGAGAATATCGCCACAAGAATCCCGGTATATCCCTAATTAATAGAGCAGTTGGGACGTTTATTTATAGCTTGTTTTATAGCGGGATACGTCCACGAGATCATGTGACGGCGGGCGGAGGGTGGCCAAGAATTCCGGGATTTGTTGGACGATAAACCTTGTATCATCGGACTGACTTTTATTGTCCTACTTACGATTATATGCAGATAATAATGATAGGTTCTTTGTTCTTGTAGTGGTGGTAGCTCAATGGTAAGGACACGCGCCTCATATCCGAGGAGTGCGGGTTCAAACCCGGGCACGTACCTCTGGATTTTTCAAGTCTATGTACGTACGTATTTATACCACTAGCTCGACGGTGAGGGAAAACATCGTGATGAAACCTGCATATGCAAACACTTTGGATTTGTAACCATGATCCAAGAATTGTCTGGTTCCCCTATCTTAGGGTTACGAAGATCAGATCGGCAGTCGCTTCAATGTAATTACCAGACTCGCTAAATCCTGGATCATGGGCTAAGCGGACCCTGTCTAAGCACGGGACTTAACGCTAGGAAGATGAATAATGATAGGTTCTGTGGCTTGCATTACAAGTGTATTATAACATGCACACTGTCCACTCTTTTAAATTTTAATTAAGGATTCACCGTGTCAACACTACGTATATGGACTAAAGCGCAACAAGCATCATTTTGTTGGCGGTGTGAAAATTTAGTCCAACTTCTGTTCTACATCAGTTACCATGGGCAAATGATAGTTGCTTCAATGTCAGACCTGAACTTGCTTAATCCAGGATCATGGTCTAGGCGGAACCTGACCAAGAACAGGATTAAACTTTAAAAATTACAGGAACAAACTATAAGAGTATAGCTTCAGAAAGTCCCATTCTTACCCTGTGGCTACCCTATCCCGCAGCTACATCACACCACGTGGACCATCTTGGCATGTCTACCTACAATGTAAGTGCGTGATTAACCGGCTGGGCAGCGCCTCGGCTCACCGCCTGCATGTCTTTGTGGCAGGAATGCCATCAGATCCGGTCTGCTAGACAGCTGTACAATGTTGGGGAATGAATGAGTCTCCTAAGTGCAAACACCATTTTCCATTGAAAACGGACGATGACTTCATACTCAAATAATTCCAGTTCATCGTTTGGTTGGAGCTTATCGCTCTTTGGACTCTGCCTACCCCTTTGGGGATTGCGGGCGTGGTATGAATGTATGTAAACATAGTTTAGTTAGAACTAAGTTTTGTATATATATAGTCCGCTCCCGCAGTCCGCTTGTAACCACCGTCGTTGCAACGACCGAAACGTTAAGCTGTAAGTACACATGTATCTACTACATAACGAACATCGCGTTTAGTCCTGTCAGTATTATTTCTAACTATTTAGTTGTTTAAATGTTTAATAAAGATACAAATACCTACAATGTTTAAATAAACTGGTCAAAAATTCGAGATCTAAAATAAGATTTTGAATTAGCATTATCACAAACGCTGGTGAAATTCCGACGAATTGGCACGCAATAAAATGTAATCCATATCGTTTGGCAGGCTTTCTTAAACCCACGTTGCGCTGATGAAATTAATTGATTGCGCAATGAAAACAAGATTGATTGTAGAATGGCGAAAAAAAATGGCGATTCATTTTACCGAGAATTTTTTTTTAAACTGCTCATCATGTTTTACTATGAGTGCATTACCAGCCTTTCTGGTGACTTCGTGAACACTATTGTTGAACACTATGGTGTAGTATCTAATCTATCTATGAAAAGCTCGGCAGAAAGCTCATTTCACGGCTCAAGAGCCTGTACCACTAAAACTTGAATTGAAGCAGATAAATTGGTCCTAGTCTGTTTATGATAAAAATAAATATCCAACTACATCACATACATTGATCTAATTCTGAGGTAAGTAGTTTAAGCATTTGTGTTACTGCATTCCTTCCTTGCCTAGCATGTCGTAGAAGGTCACTAAAATACCATCTAAATACCTACTACAAGGTATTTAGATGGTGGCTGCTCCAGCCAGCTAGCCAGTTATTACTACTTTTCCACAATTTCCATTACCAACTTCCATTTTAGCCAACTCATTTATTTATTTGTGACTAACGGTGGTTAAAAGGGGTAAACTCAGAAGGACAAAACTATTTTTGTTTCGAGTAAGAAATCATCATCACTGTCAGTTCTGATTTTTATTAACATCCCGCTTTTACCTTTTGGACAGGGTCCATACGTGTAACCACTGAAAAATGTCGCAACAAACATTTAATTAATTCCATTCATCAATCAGAAAAGCACGAAAGAAATGCGCCAGCCTCACCTATATCGCTTCTCTTTGATTTGTCTATGTTAGCACAGAATGCCACACCGTTGTCCTTATTCCGTTGGAACAAAGTCCACAATCACGGTTTATCCTGCGCTCATAAATCACACGCGATCTGCGCATACGCACTGTGTTGGACTGGCAGGGCTCAGATTTATGAGGCTATGTCTTATTGCACCTCGTAAGTCTTAGAGTTTATTATGAGTCACAGGTGCGGCCGAGGATGTTCCACCTTGATAGACCTGGAGGTTCGGCGACAGGCCCCGGTCAGATTAATTTATAGGCTATTAAGGAGGGACTGGACACCTGTTGTTATGTAGCCTTTTTGCTGGGAAAACGAAATCTTCACTTTTCATACTAATAGGTGTCCATAGCATATAATATTATATTACATACATATTTATCACACCTGCTGTTCCCAAAGGGGTAAGCAGAGTCCAGGCAGCCATGAGTTTCTTAAGCCACATTTACCTAGCCAAATTTCAAGTTGGGGTAGATGGAAACTATTATATTAAAGGCTTATTTTAAGTGATATAATTAAAAAAAGGCTGCTTTTTCAACAGTCAAATGAAATATTTATGTATGTACAAAGCATATGCCGAAAAATCACGTTAAGTATGTTTTCTACGATTTTTACACATACATACATAACATCACGCCCATAATCCCTTAAGGGGTAGGCAGACTAAAAGGGGCAGCAACCCGTCCCAACATTCAGCCAAAATTAAAACTGGGCTGGGTTTTATAGGAAATTGTGAAAAAGTAGTGACAAGTGGCTAGCTTGTCGCCTACACAATCACACACCCAAAACCCGATATACCATTAGTCGACTTTTACGATATACTAGGCGAAAACCACAGTTGGCATATTCTTTTCAAGCCACAGACCAACATGAGACAATGGGTTGGGTTAGATGTAAAAATTGTGAAAAATAGTTCCATAGCACAGATGGTTGTAATTAATATTACCGAACTAGGTCACCAACGTAACCTCCTCATCATTGACGTACGATTGCGAAAAGGGCAGCTGCCCCTCCTGGAACTTGTATTGAATGACTTAGCCCGTAAATAAAAAAAAAAAAGTTTTAATTTCATAAATCTTACGCGTAAGTACAATAGGATTTAAAGACTTATAAACCGTCAAAATGTTGCATCTACCGAGAAGAATCCGCCAAGAAACTCGGTAGTTACTCTTTTCAACAACAGTGTTAACAAAGTAGTAAGAATCATATTTATCTTTGAACCATTAATTGAAAGATATTTGTTCCTGACCTTTCAAGTTGCTTTGAAATGTGCCTTCTCTTCGCTTCAGGTTTACAGTACCTATTGACCTTATGACATCTTAAGAAAAAATTTAAGTGTTTCGTTCTGTATATCAAAATTATCTACAAACAGTTTTCATATTCCCTATTATAATTGCCCATGCAAGTACTCGCTAACTATTTGAGGGCTAACCCGACGTTTTCTGGCAGCCGGATGCTCCGGCCATGACCTGATGGTGCACATGTGCACATCATTTACCATTCCTCGCTGACAGAGAGCTCACTGTCAAGCAGTCTTCCTCCCGAGCGGGTACCATCATGAGTGATGGATGATAATGAGTTTTGAAAGTTGGTAAAAGCACTTTCTGTGGAACTTGTCAGCGGACAACGTGAGTCAAAATGTACCTACGAGTTTGGTACCTATTACCACTACGGTCGTTCTAGTTTTATCTTCAAATTAGGTTGACTAATCTACAAATAGGTACTTCGGAAATCTATTGTACATAATAAGAACTTTATTGCATTTTAAATTTTTTATTTAGTTTTTATTGCCCCTAAGTTATCTAAAAATCTTATTGTAGTTTTCCAATCGATGCCACGTGTTATATGTGCCATTTCGACGATAATATAGAAAATTAATACCAATGTCCATTAGCTCTGGTCTGGCGATGAAGCCAAGATTCGTTTAATGATATTATTAAATACTAGCTGTGCCAGCGGTGTCACCCGCGTTTACGGTTAATATTATAAAGACTATTCCCGTCATACATGATTTCTATGTAACTTTAACCATTAAGGCTGCACACGCGACGGAAGCTTACAAAATGGAGTAACTTCTCCCGTTTTCCCAACATTTCCCTACACTACTCTGCTCCTATTGATTGTAGCGTGATGAAAAGTATACTATAACCTGCCCAGGAGTATGAAGAATAATTGTACCAAGTTTCGTTAAAATCCGTCGAGTAGTTTTTGTTTCTATAAGGAACATACAGACAGACAAAAATTTTACTGATTGCATTTTTGGCATCAGTATCGATCACTAATTCGCTACTTGACAGATTTCTGAAATGTATTTTATAATATCTATAGACTTATTTTAAACCCCCCTACAATTATACTTTTTTCAAAAAAGCTTTATTTGATAAGAAAACATGATTTTTTTATCCTTTTTTTTGAAATTCGCGCTAAAACACTGTGTCACGTGACATTTCCATGTTATGACGTCACAACTCAAAAAACAAAGCACGGCTAATACGGCGTTCTAACTGTTTTGAGGTGTTAATTAAACAGATTTAACTGGAATTGTGAAAATGACAAGCTACAAAACGTGTGCGGTGCCTATGTATAGAAGTACGACAATTAAATGTCCCGACAAATTGTTTATACACGTTCCTAAAAGTCCAAAACGTCGAAAGCAATGGTTACAATTGGCACGCCGAGACCCACAGTTTACGTCTGATAAGTCTGTGATATTCTTTTGTAAGGATCACTTTGATGTAAGTATTCAGAAGAAATCAGTATGTTCGATTTAAAAAAAAAAATTACACCTAACCTAACTTCTTAAAATCATTACTATATAATCACTAATAAATAGTATAAAACAAAGTCGCATCGTGCTGTCTATATATATGTTTGCTTAAATCTTTAAAACTGCAATTCAAGAGGTTGGTTTATATGTGTAATACTTACATTCCAATAGTATAGAATAAACAAATCTAACTTCTGCCTATAATGACACTTTGTTTTTCTTTATTTGTAGCTACATAATGATATGGAATATTTGACTTTGACGTTTTGTTTATTGAGTTATGGCGTCATACGAAGATTAATCATGGCCGCCACTTGTCGACACAGATAAAAAAAACTGAGATGAATATTCCAAAAATAAAATATTAATAAATTGTTTTAATGCAAAAAACATATTGGATGATAATTGTTTACTTATAAGCTACCATAAAAAATACATTTCATATTTTATTGCTACAACTGTCTAATAGCGAATTACCCCCTGATAGTTATTTTGAAAATATATTTCATGTACAGAATTGACCTCTACAGATTTATTATAAGTATATAGATAATTTATGTACAAAATACAATGACATTTAGTCAAATCGATAAGTTTGGTAATTTTTTTTTCAATAGTAATAAATTAAATTATGGCACAATGCAACGTCTTCATTAGACTGTAAAACTTTTTATGTTTTTAGTCAGTTTAGTTAAAAAATACTTGTTCCTGACCTTTTTAGTTGCTTCGAAATATGCCTTCTCTTTGCTTCTGATTTACAGTACCTATCGATTGACTTCGAATACTGTTATATACTACACTAGCTGACCCGGCGCACTTCGTAACGCCCTGTTCTCGGATTTTCAATACCCATTTTTTTATTTACCGCGCAACTTTATTTATTTTTATTTCTTATTAACCTTTACTTGACAATAACATACACAACTAAAAAAGAATTAGCGAAATCGGTTCATCTGTTCTCGAAATTTGCGCTTAGCAACACATTCAACGATTAATTTTTATATTATAGAAGGATTACTATGAACAATTATCACTACAAAATCAACAAAGACCTAAAACACACGACCACATTAACGCCATTATTATTACGTAGAAGTGGTGAAATTAAAATAGCCCGGTCGCATAGCCACTAAGCTGTATCCTTGTCCTAAATTCGCGTTAATTAATTAAGGAACCAGACACAAACAAACATGTAAATAGCTCTGCAAATGAGATGGTCCCTTGGAAACTGTCGATTGATGGGTAACGAGTCTTACAAGTAAAAGGCATTGATTAATATCAGAGCACTTACTTCTTCATTTTTTTTAACTGTGATCGTATTCGTACGGTTATCAGGCGGCTAAAAGGAAAACACTGTGAGAAATTTTGCACATTCAGACGTCTAATGGTGTAAAAGTAAAAAAGCATAGAGTAAACAAGGTCATCCCCTCACTATAGATACCCCTGGTAGTGTCTCTCTTGATAATATAAATGTCTATAGACTTCGATGACCGCTTACGGTCAGACAGGCCGTATACTTAGTGGCCACTAATTATATCAGTAATTTAAATAAAATTGTCTGGTTCTCCTGTCTGAGAGCGTTAAAGATTTTGCAGCTTGAATGTTATCAAACTTTTGTGAGTTTGATTACATTAAAACTGCCGAAATTAGAGAGACTTATTCATGAGGAAAGTTTAGTCCAAAAAAAGACAATGGTTTTGTCGTTTGGTCAAGTAGACAGCTCGGTCTACTAATAGTTTGGTCTAATGACGACAAGGCCATCATGTGTACGTTGGAATCTTGAAACTCTCTTGTACTCAATGGGATTCAATGGTCGGTCATTAAGATAGCATCAGCGATTTTAACCTTCTCTTTCTTCGTTCTTTTTCATCCCTTTTCGATTCCGGATACGCTTAGTATATGGTACCAGATTTATATTTTACTTTTTATAGCTTTGCCTAGTAACGAAAATTTTCATACAAATACTATTAATCCACAATTTAGTTTCAAAGAAGAATAAGCACTATAGACATGTAACTAAGTCATCTATTTTTATTTTCCTTTAATTTGGAGACTATCTAGCCAGTAGGAGTTGCGAAACTATAAATCCTGGACATTAGGGCGGTAAGTACATTTAACTATGCGTGAAAATTTCATGAATCAACATCACTAGATCTAACGGTGACTCAAACTGCCACGTCACATAAATTACAGTGTTTGTGTTTAAAAGATTACTATATTTATAGAAACCATCCTACACACAAAATCAAATGTAACATTCAAAATAACGGAATCCAAGCAAATCCGAAAATAGCGGATCTGACCGATTACATCACGGGTTGACATTCTCAATTCTACGGAGCAGAGTTTCATATTATAACTTCGTATAACTGCACGAAATCTAGTATTCTGCCAAGCCCAATTTAATGTCTTTCTGAGTAATAATTAGCCTGCCGGCACACTTGAACAATTTGGCAAACGACCGGAACAAATATATTGCAAATATTCTTCTTTATCCCAAAAAACATGATAAACAACATCGTTCACTATAATACAAAACATACGTTACCTTACCGCTCCAAAAAGGTCAGAGAAAAATAGTAAAAAAAATCACTCACAAAATAATAAACACTCCAAAAAATAAGCACGGCCAGTAAACTGACTGTTTAATTAAATTCCTTGCACTTACTTCCGGAAAACTCGAAAAAGTCCGCTCGCAAGATGGCGGTCCGCGAAAGCGCGCGAATTGTCAAGCCGCGTTCAACGCGTCAATTGATATCGGCGACTATCACAAAACGGCGGGAATACAACGGTGGCAGATTAACGTTATATAATGAATATAATAGTTCGGGAATCGAGCTGGTGGAATTTTTATTGCAGAGTCTGTGTACCCGGCCAGCGAGCATACGTGACTAACCAAGTTTCACGTGCTTTTAATATAAAATTTAGGTGGCACCGGGTGAAAATGCGCGGCGGTACGGAGTATTTTAGACTGCGCCATAAGTCATGCACTTCACGCTTGGATTCGAATAATAACGCGCGAAACTGTGATATGATAGTGGAGAGAATGAAATAATTAGACATAGAACAAAAAAGCACTGATTTATACCTTTGTTGAGTTATTGATGCAGGCGGACTGGGCGCATTATAAAATCTCTCAATGGAGAGTTAAAAATAAAGCTTTAAATTTATTTAAAGGATCTGGTGATTCACATGAGTGAGGTTAGCGATTACACGCGATGACAGGTTGATGAAAAATCTACCAGTCGACGTGTCTCGGACGCCCCCGTTTTTATAACAAGATAACGAATCGGTGTGTGGAAAATAACATCCTACATTCGGTCCACTGACTCCTTGAGATGGATCAGGCGGGAATTTTTCGGAAATTCCTGTCAATTATGGATTTCTATGGATGTTTCGGGAGATGCAAGCCATAAGCACAGACTGGGTTGCACTGTAGATTTCACTTGTGAGAATTTCTCTTCTTTGACCGCTTGGTAATAGCTTCTTTACTTTCTCTCTTTCCCGCATACACACAAAGTCAAAAGGTTATTTGGAACCCACGCCATATACTAGTAAAAAAAGAAGGACTCCGCGCCACAAACTAGACGTTTAAGCTTTGCAGGTGCTCCAACTGAACACGCAACTTATGTCACATATTGACTCTTCAAATGACAGATTTCCGATATCTGGTATTCACAAGAATCTCACTCACACTTGCATAAACGTGGCTTCACGCTGTAGTACGACAGCGCGGAGTCCTTCTTTTTTTACTAGGCCTTGTTCGAACCAAACACGAACTACACCAAATTTTAAATGACAGAAGAATACTTCTCCCTATAACATTGTCCCGTTTCTAATGGGAATCCGCTCTGACCATGGTTCTAGGTTTAGCTAGTTAGTAAGTAGTTTATATTGAAGCGACCGCCATTGGAATTCACAACATTTGGGAGAGTAAACATTATTAAATCACGTTTACTCTGCAGGTCTCCCTACAATGGTTTCTTCAACTAGAAAAATAAATCCGTGGTAAGATTTTTGAAAATATAAATTTAAATTTATAAATATCCTTTTTCCAACCTGAATTAAATAAATAAATAAATAAATATCCGACTACATCACATACATTGATCTGACTCCGAGGTAAGTAGCTTAAGCACTTGTGTTACGGATATCAGAATCAACAGTGGTATTACAAATATATACTTAAATATTGGATATTAACACCCAGACACAGAACAAACACAAGTATTCATAATACGAATGTTTGTCCTGGGTGGGAATCGAACCCACAACTCTTGGCGCATGGGGCAGGGTCACTACCGAATGCGCCATCGAGCCAGTCAATTGTAACAAATAAGTGATTTTTAATGGGGAAAGAGATTCTATTGTTTGTAGGAGGACCGAGTTCGAATGTATCTAGTTAAACCTGCATGGTGTATGTCTAGTTATGCACTTTTCAGCCCTTATCAATTAAAGTCGGGGCTGATAAATATCTGCTTCTTGAGACAAGAAGACATGGGTACTTATATATATATATATATATATATATATATATGTATACTATAAAATATAAATGTAATACCAGCAACAAAAGGATGAAAGGAAACCGTTTGTCTTGATACGGTTGTGATGCGAAAAGAAGATAAAACTAATAATGAGTGTAAGTAATTATTAACGGGTGAAAGAACCACATCTCCTCCATCCATTATCCATTATTCGTTCTCCTCTAAACACGGGCATAATTGATGATATAGGTAAAATGAAAATGTATAAAAATTCCATGACGATGGATCGAGATGCGTACAAGAGAAAAACTTAATGCCATTTTTTAGATACCACGAAGGTGACATGACAGGTCTACTATAAAGTGCATAATGCTTATAATACAAAGAGGGTATCACATCCTTGGAGTCCTCTTAATTGCTTTTATAAAGGACCCCACACTGTAATTGTAATTTCTGGGAAGAAACTTAACAAGGAGTACAGATCCAGAGTATATAATAGAGTATAGAAATCCTATGTCTTATGATCTATGACTAAGGAAAAATTTAAATGTTGAACTGTTAAGATAAACCTTAAACATAATTTCAGTAGCAATAATAAAAAAAGGAACCAAAACGGCTCCCTCCATTACTCCTGAAGCTACAAGAACCTATGAACCACTTGATACCCCTAGGGCTGTGTCACCATGTGCGCCATCCAGAATAATATATCGGTTCATAAACAAGATACATAAGCTAAGACCGGGACAAAAAGACGATAATGAATATTTACCTTCTCAGTGTAAACTCCTTGCATTTAATATAAAGGGCCTAAAACGGTTCCCTGCATTACTCCCAAAGCTGCAAGAAAATAACCTAACTGCAGTAAAATATTAATATAAATCCACGATTCTAAGAATCCCCAGCTACCCCTGTAATAGATAACCGTCGCGTCGGCGCGTGCGCCGGCCAGAATATATCGGCGACGCGTTGTACAATAAATTGCGCGCGCAGTCACTATGGGCCCGCTAAATTCTTGACGGGCGGTGTCGTAGCGCATTGGTTTGTTAAAATTAGTGCGCCTGTTAATTAAACCTAGACAACATAATGGCTGTTAATACTGTGTTTACACGATGCTAGTGGGCCGCTGCAGTATTCTGAGACTGCTTTAATCGATACATGCCTAAACGTGTTCTATCTACTTGTTAAAGCTTCAAATGGTTCTAGATGAGATGTGCTAAACGTAAGATATTGGATTCGGCAAGTCCGGATTTCAGATTAAACAAACTGCTATCTGACCTTAATACGCCTTTAGGGAATGGACTATTAAAATTTTATTTACAAATATAAAAATATTGACGTCATCAGACTGGTTCTCAGCTCCACTAACTTCAGTAGGTTAGTGATGGCTAAACTTACTCGGCGATATATGTTTTTGGATTGGGAGCGAATTTGAACAAGGTTTTAAGTAAAATTTTAAGGGATAGGGGATATGATAGTGATGGTTTTTTCTGCAAAAGACCCTCGGGATTCCTATGGGACTCCCTGGGCTACACAAATAACTATTCCTGGTAACGGGAAGCGACGGTATCTAAGCCCCTTCTTAAAACAACTATCTGTGCAATGGTTGTAACCATTGCACAGGCACCTTAACTGTGTTTGTTACATGATTCCTAAGCATCATTATAGATATCTCATGCTACAATATAGCCGCTCCTTCAAAATGAAAAAATATCAATAAGTATAAATACTACATGGATTCAATAGTGCTCCAACTCGTCTAGATTGATACTCGAGTCCTTATTCAATTGTTACTTTATAGTAACAAGTGTTCCTACCATGAAACTCTTTCAATTCCTCTTCGGGAAAATAATATTTCACATTGTTCTTGCATTAAAGCTCGTAATTTTGTAAAAGCTCGCAGATAGAGGACGCTGCGTTATTCAGACGGTAAAATACGACATCTGCCGGCGAATAGTATTATTAACTTCTATGCAGACCGCACAATTTTTATATAAATTAATATTAATGGTTTACATGGGTATTTTATAGGATCTTGAGACTAATATTAGCCTAAAAAATACGTTTGCTAATATTATGTAGTTCTAGTTAAACGAAAAATAAAATCTCCTGTATTATTAAATTATTAGTCTATGCTTAATTAAACGATGAAAAGAAGAAGTACCTGTTTTTTAGTCTATGGTTTCGACCTGGCCTCTTTTTTTTCAAGAAAATTTAAATTATCTTCCAATTTTTGTGTGAAACGACGTAAATATTAATAACAATTCGCTTCCAACAGTGTGCATTGATTATGTGACTTATTGTTCTTAATGTGAATACACCGTGCTTAATTAGATAAAAGTCGAACGACCTTTTAATTAATCTACGTATCTATAAACAAACAGCTGTAGGCTGTGGCTGTGTGCATACACACTTGTTGCACCTACTTTCAAAAGTTAAGAATTTGCCTATTTATGTGAGAAAGTGAACTTGATATTTTATTTACAAGCTAGTAAATCGGAATAGGTGTTATGTTTTTACCGTTACGGTTGACGTTAGAACGTGGGAAATGCGTGTTGTTTTCATTATCGTAAAGTTCGTTACGATGCACCTGCAGTGCAGATAACTGCAACGGGTTGAACGCGCCGAGATTATGACACGCTCCGGCGGAAGACGAATCGCAATCCAGTTAGTTGTTACGTGGAATCTATTATTGCAGTGCAGGTAGAAAACCGGACAAGTGAAGATTCGTCAGACCCAAAAATGAGTCATGATACGTGGTCACTGGCATGCAGTTATTGTTTTGTTTTCGTGAATTCCTTGACGATGACAGTGTTATGAAAAAAAGTGTTGTCTCTGTTTTGAGGACCATGTTCTATTTTTGAAAAATAAAACTTTTCACTTTAGATAGTGCAGTGTTTAAAGTTTACTGATGAAATAAAATGGCACAGAACTCGATGGATTCCGATAGATTATCCTCGGCTGGTATTTCGACGCATAGTTCAGGAACTGCTGGTACTGTCGGAGGGTCTGTTGTGGGAGTGAGGGTTGGGGATCCTGGCCATCCTGGCCTGAAGAGGGATGACGAAGACGAATACAACCTTGGGCCCTTGCCTCCAATGTGGGAAAAGGCCTTCACACCTACAGGAGAAGTGTATTTTATTGAGTAAGTACTTGTTAACTACATTAATCCAACAGCCATTACTTAACACTGCTTAAATTGTTAATTAGCCTACTTTTAACTGCTACTAACAAAAAACACATCTTAAAATCGAAAGTCGGAAGTTGATTACATTAATATCTTAAGTGTGTAGGTTGCATTTGTTTTGTATTTAATCATTATCTATCTGATAACAACAAAATCAAATCACACATTATCAATATTTGATAATTGCCAATAACAAAGGTCTAGACGATAATCAATCATAATGATAACCATTACCTCACAATCCCCTCCTCAATTATAAAGTCAATCAGTAGAAACTAGCGTGTTGGACATAATGTTTTTGCTCTTAATATCCCGTATTCAATAGAGCAGAGGCGGAGCCGCAGTTGATTAATTGTCCAAACAATGTTTTAAAGTAAATAGTCTAAAATTAGGTGGTTAGTTCATCAGTAGCTTGGCACAGAATCTGTTGGTGTTTTACACCGTGTGAGGAGTGCGGTGTTGTCCAATGACTGGTGGTGGTAGTGATAAAGTGACAATGATGTGTTTTGGGAAGAAGGCCAAAAGGTACTGTTCATTATCTAATAAAATAATTGCTTATTTTTATGATAAAATATTGAAGAATGTAATTATACTGTCTGTTATTTGTAAATGTTTGTATAAGTATAACCAATATTAATATATATATTCACATTAATTGACAACATTCAGGTTCTATAATGTCTGGTTTGGTGTGGTTTTTAGAGTTGTAACGGCTGGACCTTTTTAAGGCATTGTAAAATATTATCCAATCAAACATCAGATCAATCCTAGGCCTTATCTTTATAACCTCCTTGCCAAACACAACCTTTTCTACAAAACTTTCCCTGTTTATCTTATGTATATGGTTATTTATCTTGATCTTTATTTACATAGGCTTCACAAAATCACCTAGGTATAAATTGTAGGGAACAAAATAAATATAAACCGGTTCAAAAAGCAGATTTTACCGAGAAGAAACCGGCAGGAAACAATTTTATACAGTACATCACAATAATGCTGTAGAAAAATATGAATTCTAATTAGCTGGTTTAGGCAAACTAGGATCCGATTCTTAGTATAGGTATCATTGCCTGTCTTACTATGTTGCAAATTTCATGTAGCTGTACTATAACACATATGATTATAATTATGCCATGTTGGTCCGAGACTTATAAAGAAGGTGCGAACAATGTTTCACTCCAAGTATGTCGTAAGATGTTACTACTGTTGTATTGAGTTTGTAATTGCGTAAGTGATGAGCTAGCCACTTGTTACTACTTTCACAAAATTTACCATCAAAAAAATAGACAGTGCAATTTTAGTAGACACTAGCAGTGCCCTGCAGTTTTACCCGCGTAGTTCCCGTTCCCGTAGGAATAAGGGAATAAAATATAGCCTATGTGACTCGCTGATAAAGTAGCTTCCCATTTGGGAAAGAATTATTCAAATTGTTCCAGTTATATTGAAGCCTATTCAATGCAAACAAATAATCATATACTATATTATAGTAGACATTAACACTTTGAAAGGTCTTGTAATATATTTTCTAAATATAAAATTTGTTTTCAGCCACAATACTGGAACGTCACACTGGCTCGATCCTCGGCTAGCAAGGGTTCGTAAACACTCCCTCGGTGAATGCGGTGAAGATGAACTACCTTACGGCTGGGAAAGAGTCACTGATGAACGATATGGATCATACTATGTAGATCACATAAATAGGAGGACTCAGTATGAGAACCCTGTCCTTCAAGCTAGGAGAATGAGAGGTGAGAGCTTTTATACTCTTAATTTTGCTAATGTTCATTAAAATCCCATACCTGTCTGGAACTTGGAAAGAATGTACCAATAGGGGATCGGACTAAAAAATTATATTTAGTCTGTCAGTTTGATTATAAAAAAATATTTAACATATTTTTTTGTTTATTTTTTAAACAAACACTGGCGAAGATACAGCAGATTCAATATGCGCGTGACGTCACACGTAGGTTACATTTTTACTTACAAGTGATGTTGCAAGCCCCGCTCCAAAACTTTGATGAACTTAGTAATTTTTTGTTATCTTGATAATAAAGCAAAACATATGCGTCTTGTATTTTTGTATAATCTTACGGACTAAATAGAATGATATTATTTTGACCCAGTATTGTCCCCTATTCATAGAAGTTCTTGCTCTTTGCCGCCCCAGGCCTGAAACAGGCTTAGTCCGCCACTGGTAGTTGGTCAGAAACAAAGTCATGACTTTAAAAAAAAAATCCTTTATCAACTTTGTAATATACATACGAGTACATAACGTTAGATTAAAGTCATGTAACATGTATATTAAGTTACGCTTTCTTCTTTTAACTACTCAACTGTATTAACACACACACACATAACGTCACGCCCATAAACCCCGATGGGGTAGGGAGAGTCAAAGGGGCAGCAAGCCCCTTTAACCAAATTCAGCCAATAATTAAATAAATTTTACGAACTTTTATTAAACTAACTTTGTAATATGAAAATAAGTATGTTGTAAATTCAATTGCCCTTGCACACTTTTCTAATTAATGAGAATCATTTGGATCAAATTGATAAATTAGTTATATGCATGAACTAGATTTTGCAACTTAGTTACTTTCTGATAAAGATCCTGGGATTCATTGTGAATTGTTTTATCATTCCGATTATTAACATGCAATGCCAATGTACCTGTACAAGAACGAGAAACGCTTTTTTACTATGACATAGATAAAAACAATAAATCAATTCATTCACCATTTTTAAAATTTATTCTTTAAAAATAAATTATACTTACTAACATAAAAAGAGGAAAGATTTATGAGTTTGTTTGTTTGTTTTAATTGAATGGGCTCCGTAACTATTGGAGCTATATTTAACTATATTTTACCTCTGTATTCCCATGGGAAGGGGAACTACACGGGTGAAACCGCGGGGCGCTGCTAGTCTATCTATATATATAAAAGAAAGTCGTGTTAGTTACACTATTTATAACTCAAGAACGGCTGAACCGATTTAGCTGAAAATTGGTGGAGAGGTAGCTTAGAACCAGGAATCTAACATAGGATTTTTATCCCTATATCATTTTTTAAATTTTTATTTCTTAATAAAAAATTTAACTTAATAACATCTAAAATCTGCTTATTTTTTATTGCTTTTAAGGCGGAACAGAGTTCGCTGGGTCAGCTAGTAATTAATATATTGGTTAATAACACATCTTTTCATGATGCAAGATAAGAGTCTGTGTATACTGTTATGTTGTATTTTTTTATGTAATACAATATAAGACATACACAACATTACAACGTTTGACTGGCCCGTTGGTCGAGTGGTCAGAGACACTGGCCACGAAACCGAGGGTCGCGGGTTCGAATCCCGCTAGGGGCAAATATTTCCTATGATGAACATGGATATTTGTACTCGAGTCATGGATGTTTATAAACGTATTTAAGTATGTCTATCCGTTCACCTAGTAGAATTGGGGTGCCAGTCTGAAGAATTAAAAAAAAAAAAATACAACACTTCAACGAAATCATGTGTTGTTTATGTACATTCACTTCCAAGTATTTTCCACATGTGGAAGCATTTGACCAACAAAGCATGATGTTTCGGTAGAGGGCTTGTTCTCCGTTAATTATTGTAAGCAGTAGTTAATTACAAGAGCACTATTACGATACACTGTTGCAGTCGTAAATGTAACTTACGATACGCGGAAAAAATGCAACATACAAACTAGTATCTAAGTACTATCCCTTTAAGGCTTCTTCACACTATAACATAGTTCAATCAGAGGTTCTGTGACGGGCCTAGTACTAAAATCATTTTGGGGTCTAAAATATAGACACAAAACCCTCTGAATGTGTGTTAAAGAAACAACAAACAATCGGGAATACCTCGATCTGTTCGATAGGATCATAATCTTCAATGAAGACCTATAAAATCACAGTTCAGGCCCATAGTCCCATGAATATTAATCCATGGGCCGCTAAGCCGAATTCCGAAACTCCTGTATCACAGATACGAAAAGGGCATTATCTTACAAACCTATACTGCTGTGGTATAACAATAAATGTTAACCGACATCTGGCGGATTTCCTTCTTTTGATCGTATATTAACAAGAATAATTAAAAAGTATTTAAATTGATTAATTTTTTGGTGCTTTCAAGTCTCAAATTGGTGATGTTATTGAGAAGTACCGTAGGTTTAATTGTCACCTCCTTTTTGGCACTTAACTTAAAACCAGGCTAAGTAGATAACAGCATTATAGATATATCACGGTAGTATAGGTAAGTGGTTCCGAAACTCCTTCATTAGATAGCAATGAATGTGTCATTACAAAAAATAGGATGTTGCTTAATAAATAGATGACTAAGCCTTAAATCAAGTCCAAACTTGTCCGAACATTTCTTATAGTATTTTTCAGACAAAGGAAGCTTGCTCGCTTCGGCTAAAAATTAAATGTCTTCTCTTTTTCTGTCAAAGCTATCGAAAATGTGATTGAAATCAGGCTAGGACAGGACATGACGAAAACTATAAAAAATCTATTATGATTTAACCTAGTATAGAGATGGGACGCCAAAAATTGAGTAAGACAATAGAAAAAAATCTAACATAACATAACATAACATCACGCCCATAATCCCCGAAGGGGTAGGCAAAGCCAAAGGGACAGCAGGCCCCTTTAACCACATTCAGCCAAAAACAAACATGGGCTGGGTTAGATGGAATATTGTGAAAAAGTAGTGACAATCACATACCCAAAACCCGATATACCATTAGTCGTATTTTACGACATGCTTGACAAGAACCACAGTTGGAACGTTATTTTTAAGTCCCAGACCAACATGGGACAATGGGCTGGAATATCTAGACATTCGGTATAGGAAAGCGACGGTAGACCTATGAAACTCAAAAAGTTTAATATATTGTAATGTCGCTAAACCCTAATCATTGTTACAATCACGACAATCAATCACGGATTTGGTTCACAAAATAAGCAATCATAACGTCGCCAAAATATGATAATACATTATCAGTGTTTTTAAAATTTGTTATAAGTTTAACGTGTGTGTCTGTCTGTGGCATCATAGCTCACTAACGAATGGACCGATTTCAATGCCGATTAATTTGTCTCTAAAATTGGAAACTTCAATTCTATTTGCGTGTTTGCCTTTACAAAGTCTTTTTCACACTTTTGATCCTTCCCAAGTAGGGTTGCCATCTCCAAAATTTAGCAACCAGGACAAAACGCGTAAAAACCCGGATTTTAGAGCCCAGAACCCGGACATATCAACAGATTTTTTTAAACATAGTGTAAAATACAGTTAAAAATGATGATGAATTTAGCGGGTCGGTTAGTCGGTTGATTGCGGCGTGCGAGCACAGTGATTGTGTCGGGGTGGCCCAAGACTTTACATTTTTAAACCCGGACTACAAATGAAGCCCAGCCCGGACGCTCCCCGGATGCCCTCTAAACTAGGACAAATCCGGGGAAACCAGGACGGATGGCAACCCTATTCCCAAGAAATGGTTTGAACAGGCTCCCTTAGAAATGTATATAGCCTTATGTGTAAGCACTATTATAGAAGCATGTAAATATTCTGCCATTATGAGGTAAAAGTAAGGATTAATCAATGCAATTGAGCGTGCGATAATATATTCTAAAATCAGATATACTCAACCTTGATTTTCTTTTCGCATACATATTAACATTTTATGCCCGCCATAATATCTTTTGTGCAAGATGTCTGTTAAAGAAATGGCAAATAGGGTTTTACATTAGTACCTCGGATTATACCAGTGGGGACCACGGTACATGCATAAGTATTGTAAATAATTGAACCTATATGGGACGCCCCATGTTGGTCTGAGACTTAAAAAGAATGTGCCAACTGTGTTTCTTGCCTAGCACGTCGTAAAGGCGACTAATGGTATATGGGGTTTTGGTATGTGATTGTGTACGCGACAATCTAGCCGCTTGTCCCTACTTTTTTAAAATTTTCCAGCCCAGTTTTGTGTTTGTATGAATGTGGTTAAAGGGGCCTGCTGCCCCTTTGACTCTGCCTACCCCTTCAGGGAATACTAGCTGTGCCAGCGGTGTCACCCGCGTTTATGGTTAATATTATAAAGACTATTTCCGTCATACATGATTTCTATGTAACTTTAACCATTAAGGCTGCACACGCGACGGAAGCTTAAAAAATGGAGTAACTTCTCCCGTTTTCCCAACATTTCCCTTCACTACTCTGCTCCTGTTGATTGTAGCGTGATGAAAAGTATACTATAACCTGCCCAAGAGTATGAAGAATAATTGTACCAAGTTTCGTTAAAATCCGTCGAGTAGTTTTTGTTTCTATAAGGAACATACAGACAGACAGACAGACAAAAATTTTACTGATTGCATATTTGGCATCAGTATCGATCACTAATCACCCCCTGATAGTTATTTTGAAAATTGTACAGAATTGATCTCTCTATAGATTTATTATAAGTATAGATGGGCGTGATGTTATGTATGTATGCTGAACTTTATAAAGAAAAAACGTATTTATTTACGCCAGTATCAAACAATACGATCGATAAACTTGTTCATAAAATCCTATAAGTAGATCAGATTTTACGGTGGAGTATACACAATATTACAAATCGTCACCGTAATAATCGCGTTAATTTAGGTATAATGGAAATTTAAAAACCTAGTTTCTGAGTAGGCGACGAGCTAGCCACTTGTCACTCCTTTTTCACAGCTTTTCATCCAACCCAGCCCACTTTCCCATGTTGGTCTGGGACTTAAGAAAGAATATGCCAACTGTAGTTCTTGCCTAGCATGTCGTAAAAGGCGACTAATGGTATATCGGGTTTTGGGTGTGTGATTGTGTAGGCGACAGGTTAGCCGCTTGCCACTTTTTCTCAATTTTCCATCTGACCCAGCCCGGCTTTATTTTTGGCTGAATGTAGTTGAAGGTGCTTGCTGCCCCTTCGACTCTGCCTACCCCTTCGGGGATCGTGGGCGTGATGTTATGTTATGTTTTGTGTTATGTTAGTTTCGATATAAAATTAAAGTTTATCGATGTTTCTTGTTTGTATTTATCGACGAAATTACTTTTTGACGTCAACAATGAATTGTACGCTACAAGGATATTTAGCGATTTAGATAAAATCTGAGAGCTGAAGGTTTTATGCCATTAAAGTGGCCAAGGTATTTAAACAAACGTTTTTACTAGAAAACAGAAGCATCTGTTTCCCAGGTTGAGTAGAGCTGGTAGTCCGATCGATAAATTATTCATGCCTTAAGATGGTACATGCTCAGACGCTGTGAAGTGGAATCTCCATAGCGCGCTCTTGTCGCGCTCGGGCGCACCCGATAAATAAGTGTTCATTTCATAGTTGTTGTCAACGTGCATACTGTTCCTTCTATCCCAAGGGCGATTCGATGCCTTGTACAGATGTCCAGTAGTAGTGCGTCCGTTTATACAGACAATAATTTTAATGTTATGCCGAAAAACAGCTTTACTGAATGCATAATACGGCACATATTTTTTTCTTTTTTATATTTTTGACTGTTTGTTCCGAGTAATTTCCGGAACGGCTAAATTAATTTTGACGCGTCTTTCACTGGTAGATAGATACTTTCATTTTATTATAATAATTAGATTTCCACGCAAAATAAAAAATAACATTTTGTTTTTTAATTCCACGCGGGCGAAGTCGAGTGCAAGAGCTATTGAAAATAAATATCAGACATTGGTCATCAAGAACAAAACCTAACTCTATGCCAAAATTATATTCCATTCTCTTCAGCTGTTCATGTAAACATCCTCACAAAACTTTTAATGGTGACGATAATAGTTTACGTCTATGTAAAATCCGTTTAGAAATAGGCTAATGAGCAATTAGGTCATCAGCCTAGATTACCTGTAGCTTCACACGTCTAGTCTAGTGCTTTAAAACCGATAAAAGTAGGGTGTTTTATAAATAGCCTAAAACTAATAATTGATACGATGCAATACGTTAGGTAGCCTATTAGAATCTAACCGGAGCTTCTTTAGCGGTAATGTAGGGTTTGTAAAACAGAGTGGTTATATCGATAAATTGGTTCAAATTTCTCTAGAGAACAGATTTTTTTTTTCAAAGAAATGTACTCTACGTCTTTTTCTCTGTTCCTGACAACGTGTAATTAATATTTCGTTAATACAGTTGAGAAGTTGAAAGACGAAAGCGTACCTCTTAATATACATTTTGCATGACTTTAATCAAACGTATTTGAAATCTTTTCTACTTGGACTAATTTTATAAGACTACCTATTTAAGAAATTACTGGCTTATAATAGTATTTTTTTAATTTTCCAGCTAAGAACCTGTCAGCGGAAACCAATGGGAACAGTCAGCCCAACGGCTCCACGCCCACCGGAGAACTGCGAGGCGAGAGGTTCACTCTTTCACTCACAAAAGGAACACAAGTTAGTATCTAAATAATTGCTGATAACCCAGCCCAGTTTTTTTTTTTTGGTAAATGTAGTTAAAGGGTCTCGCTGCCCGTTAATTATCTAGGGACACAACTGTACAGAGAAACCTAAGTAATCGAGTTCCAAGTACAAGAGGTACTCTCGGAATAACTAGCATAATTAAAACAAATCAGGCATGTATAATAATAAAACCTAAATAAACCTAATATATCGCCTAGTATGTCAAAAGTTATAAGTTACATAGAGAAATATCCATTGAGCCACAACTACCCCAGGTTGAGCAAGCTTAGCTGCGTAATCTCAGACAACGATAGTTCGAATAGGCAGCAACTGGAATCAGGTTTGATATATTATGTTGTGTAAGTAATGAGTCTGTAATTTGAACAAATCGAGATTTGTTTCATCATTATCCCACTCGAAGGACCAATTAAAAATGTCTATTTACTGTGAGTCGTTTCAATCACAACACCTGATATGTTACATGCTGAATGCAACGGAATGTATATAAGAGGATTAATTACTGACGCATAACTTCTTTGAGTAAACATTTTGTATTTTTCCTACAGGGTCTGGGGTTCACGCTCATTGGTGCAGAGGGCATTCCGGAAACGGAAGGCTACCTTCAGATACGCAGCATAGTTCCGCACAGCCCTGCGTGGATTGATGGTAAGACTATTATTAAAAGTACTGGATGTTCTTTTGTACCAAACTACTGCCGCGCTAAAAGTAAGCTATGATTTTAATAGTATTGTTTTTGTGACTCGAAATTAATTAGTTGTTTTACTAACTCGTTATCAAACTTGGAGGACAACTCATGTCTAGATGACGTCATTAATCAGCTTTGTCTTCACCCCAGGCGCGCTACGACCGGGCGACGTGGTAGTAGGCGTGAACAACCTGGCGGTGCGCGGGCTGTCGCACGCGCACGTGGCGCAGATCTTCCAGTCCATCGCGCCCGGCTCCGACGTGACGCTGCACCTCGTGCGCGGTGAGTCGCGCGCCTCTGTCTCGTCCAGCACGCCCGGCCGTGCAATAAAAGAGGCCTGTATCCAGCAAAGGATGAATATATAACAAGTGGTCCACCAAGCAACGGTGATAAATAATGAAGCCTTTAAGTTCTGCAGAACCTATTTTCAGGATCGGTGTCCTTGGCTCTTCCATTGGCACCATGACCATACAAAAAGACACCATTCTAAATTTAATTGCACTAAAAATACTCACGATTGCTTTATCACCCCCAGGGTACCCGCTATCGTTCGACTCCGAAGACCCCAACACCCGGGTACTCAGCACGCTGGCGGTGGACGCGACCACACCCGCCACCTCCGACGCCGTCGCCATGCAGCAGCTCACCAGGGCATTGAGGACCAGGTATGTGTCCAGTGATCCTCTTCAGAGATCTTAATCATCATTCCTACATACATACTCTCACGCCTGCAACTAGGGTTGCTATCTTTTTTTTGTGCAAATAAAGTATATTGGCTATATAAGGTAGGAAAAAAAAGTATATTCTGTCTAAATAAAGTACGATTTATCTTACTTTATCGTTTTGCTTAAAAATATTTTTGCATTACTATTAGCAACTTTTAACAGGTAATTATCACTGCTAATCAACCCCAGTATTCCCTGTATATTGATATTAATATCTCATCTTCCAGATTCAACCTAGACTCCCCCAACCAACTAGACAACAACGCCGGGCGCGACGAGACGGACAACTCCCCGGTGGTCCCGCACAGCCCGGGCCAGAGGCGCCTCATGTCGCGCTCCTTCGACCTGGACGAGCTGCCGGCCGCCGCCGAGCCGGCGCCGGCGCCGCCGCGCTGCCCGTCCGCTGACCATCTGCTGTCTCTGGCTACAGGTATGTGACCTACATAATCTCTAGTAGATACAGAGTTAACCATCAAAATAGTCAATAGAATTTCAAGTATAATGCCCAGCGCCACTGTTTGCACTTCCATCATAAATAGGTATATTTTAATGCACAGCTTTCCATCCAGCACAGCCCACTGTCCCATGTTGGTCTGAGACTTAAAAATAATATGTCAACTGTGGTTTTTGCCTAGCATGTCGTAAAAGGCGACTAATGGTATATCGGGTTTTGGGTGTGTGATTGTGTAGGCGTCAGGTTAGCCGCTTGTCACTGCTTTTTCACAATTTTCCATCTAACCCAGCGCGGCTTTATTTTTGGCTGAATGTGGTTGAAGGTGCATGCTGCCCCTTTGACTCTGCCTACCCCTTGGGGGATTATGGTTTTCGGTTACATTTGAATAGTTTCGGTAAATAATGGGGTTTTAAAAACAAAATACGAGATTTTTGAGAATTTTTGCGGTTACTTATACCGCTAAAATTTGAATGAGAAAGATCTGAGTACTACGGTTAGACATCAAGTTTTCAACATTAAAGGTAACATGGCAAGCAACAACTTGTCTGTTTACAAGTGGATACTGCTACCCTAAGTGCGATGCCGACGTTTCCAACAAAGCCGCCTTCCCCCACTTACGAACATGAGTTGTCCGCAGAGCACCAGCGCAACAACAACGTGTCGAGCAGCGAGCCGGGCCGCGAGCTGGTGCTGACGCTGCGCCGCGGCGCCGCCGGCTTCGGCTTCACCATCGCCGACAGCGTGCACGGACAGAAAGTCAAGAAGGTATCTAGCTTACTACACCTCATGTCTGGTCAGTCACATACATTTTAGATTTCGTATAGACTTGACACAGACAGATGTCGCTACAGGCATCGTTTAGACTGATTGAGAGATAAAACGGAATAAAAACGTTATTATTTCACTTTTAGGAAATGCTTTTTTCATCAAATAAGTTATTTACGTCATTTCTTAGATAATTTATTAAATTTTGTTGAAAAGCATGAATATAAAATATTTTCTTCAGAAGCAAACCAAAATAATCTTTGTTTTAAAACCATACATTTTACACAGATGGCGTATTATTAGTAAGAAACAACTAACCTGTGCTTGTAGCGGCATCTTGTATTATTCCTGACAAACAGACTAAACTTTGCTGTAGTTCCAATAACCACCACTGTCGCTGTTCTTGTGCGAGTTTTAGCAGTAACTTTTCAAGTATGGGCAGTGACCCTGTTGTACGTAGTATATTATTAATTACTCTGTGCTACACCTATTAATATTGGTAGGTATGTGTCGTGCAAACGTACGCGCTTGCACTCAAACTGGAAGTACTTCCACTGAGCCAGATATCGAGCACCTATTTCCGACTAACCGTCTCGTATTATGTTATTTATTAATCTTAGTGGCGAGGATGGCTTCGACAGCGAGTTGTAGAATGTGTGGCGTTCTGTTCACTTATGACATACTGGCTCATTCGGTAGTGACCCTGCCCCATGCGCCAAGAAATGCGGGTTCGATCCCCACCCAGGACAAACATTCGTATTATGAATACTTGTGTTTGTTCTGTGTCTGGGTGTTAATATTGAATATTTAAGTATATATTTGTTATACCACTGTTGTTTCTGATATACATAACACAAGTGCTTAAGCTACTTGCCACAGAGTCTGATAAATGTGCGCCCTGCAGGGGGGGCTCCGAATACTCCTGAGGTATCCCTGCCTGTCGTAGGAGGCGACTAAAAGGGCCTTTGGGGTCGTGGGGGTTAGAGGATGGGTCCTCTGGCCCCTCCCCCCCGCCGGGGTCCTCGGTTTGTCGTACCGGGGGGGCTTAGTAGGCCCTGTCATGGCAGGGCTGAAGCGAAGAGGGACCCCGAGGTGAGCCGCGACTGCACGACTTGCATCCGGGCAGTTGCGGCGGTCCGGCTGTAACCACCGCGGCCGGACCAGGGTTGCCGAGGAAGAGGAGGAGCTGAGTGTTGTCGTTGCTCGCCTCCCTATCCTCGGCAACCCGCCAGGGGCGCGCTGGGTCGCGTCGTGGCGGGTCGCGGGGGGATTGAGCGTCTCGATGCTCTCCTTCCGTGACGACAGGGCTCTGCCCTCAATTTGGGTCGCCGGGCGGAAGGCGGCCCCCTCTGACGAGACGCTCTCCGCGTGCCCTCTGGCTTAGCAGAGGGCACAGCGCGAGAGTGGGCCCACGACGCCGGTCACGGGGACGATCGGCGTCTGAATCCTGGGCGGAGTAGTTGAGACATGCTGAGTGGCCTGGCATGTCTCGACGCGCGCGCGTGCTCGGTGCTGTGCATCCGACGACTGATGGCGTGGGCTGCACAGCATCGACCACCGCCGCGCGAGGTGAGCCGCGCAGCGCGGCACGCGCACTACCGGAGGAGCTGTCGTATAGTCCCGACAGTGGGGATACCGGCTCCTCCGGAACTGCGCCGATGAAGACCACCTTGGGGTTTAGTCGGTTCGAGTCCGACACACCGCCCTCTGGATCCCCGTCCGGAGGGTGACGGCTCGTGGGAGTTCCCCAAGTAAAAAAAAAAAAAAAAAAAAAAAAAAAAAAAAAATGGGTCCTCTGGCCCTCTATCGTCCCCAGAGAAGCCGACTGCAGGTGTTACACCCGGTCTGTCAGGATAGGGTACACAGCTGTCTATATGGTCGTGAAACACCACCCTAGGTGTTATGGGGGAGAATATCACTCCCTCGAGATGGGCCGCTAGGCGGCAGCGCGCGCTGCGTAGACTTTTCGAGATGAATCCCGACAGTGGGGATCCCGTTGGTTTTGCGTTAGCGCCCGAAGAACGACAGCCTTGAGGTTTAGTCGGTAGGGTCTCCGGAGATTGCTACCGGTTTCGAGCCCGACTCACCCTTATGGTTCGATGGTGCGTAAATGCATTCCTCAAGTAATGTATGTGATGTAGTCTGGTATTTATTTATTTATTTTTTATAGAGAAACATTATGCGTTTAAGTTTCTTAAAATAATGTTGCCATGGCTCATCAAGATAGATCGCACTAATTGAGTGGTGAGATCTTAGCGCGGCACTTTTTAATTTTTTCGGTCTTCACCAATACGTTGCGCGCCAACATGTCTTACACCGAGGTTAGTAGCTTAAGCTACTAGATCTAGCTAGATCAATGTATGTGATGTAGTCGCATTATTGTATTTATTATTATTATTATCTGTGGACACGAATACGTAACAAAACGTGTCGTGACTTAAATATATGTTGTATCCTAACAAATTAGGATCACTAATATACCTACTTCTTATATATTTCAATAATATGTAAAAGTAAACCGAACAGTAAAGTAAAATATCACCTATTTGGCACATTACTTTAAATAAATAATAAATAAATATCAGACTACATCACATATATTGATCTGACTCTAAGGTAAGTAGCTTAAGCTCTTGTGTTACAGATATCAGAATCAACAGTGGAATTACAAATATAAACTTAAATATTGGGTAATAACGCCCAGACACGGAACAAACACGAGTGAGTCAATACACGAATGTTTCTCCTGAGTGGGGATTGAACCCACGACTCTTGGCGCATGGGGCAGGGTTACTACCGAATGCGCCATCGAGCCAGTCAGTAGTGGTAACATATAATATTATTTTAATGAGTGTTATGAAAAAAGTGTAATAAATGTTTATCTTCTCTAGGTGTTAGATCGCAGCAGATGCGCCGGCCTCCGCGAAGGGGACCTGCTGCTACAGATCGGGGATACCGACGTCCGGCACTCGCCGCATCAACACGTCGTTCAGGTTTGTTCAGCAAATGTACATACAATTTTATAGCTATTTTAAATCCCTATACAAAAAAAAATTAAGTATATCTTGTCTGTCCGAACCTAATTAAGGTCTCGGGTCTACTTTAGAAAAACCGTAGGCTTTTATTATCAGGGGTAAATAAATAAATCAGGAGGGTCGCGAGCTTCAAATATATTGTATAGTTGGGTTCCTGTCCGCGTGGTGGTATGGTGGTGTGGTGGTATGGTGTAATGGTGGTATGGTGGTACATAATGTCGGGTGTGCGCAGGTGCTGAAGGAGTGTCCCGCCATGCACGAGACGACGCTGCGCG